>CM057453.1:581307500-583807500 GCA_016271365.2 Neoceratodus forsteri | reverse complement strand
CTAGAAGTAGTGAACAGTTATTGACAAGAAACTGAAACAAAGATAAAACAAATTTAATAACTTTTGTAACTGAATTTAATTATTGTTCCATGGGGAGTAAGCAAATTATTTTGATATTTTGGCCACTGTTATCAGCAGATTCAGACCTTAATGAGATTAATGAGAATCCACCCAGAATAACTTTCAGTAAAGGAAGATGTTTAAAAGATAGATTAACTTCTAGTAAGTTTATGTCTTCAGAAGCTCCAGCTACCTGGCTTCCACCAAAACCACTGGGATTTTTATTCCCTGTGGTCAGTATAGTATCTGTAGTTATGCTAACAAAAGTAAAGTGTTGATTCATACCATCACGAATAAACAAATTAAAATCCATCAATGTATTATATGTATCACAAAATATGTAATCTATGTCATGTGACATTTGTGCCATTTTATTTACTTTGGCTGAAAGATTAGAGCACTAAAAGAAAGTGTGCAGGGACTTTTCAGAGCCAGAGCAAACAATTAAACTGAAGTTCCATTGCAAGGCATTGGAACTCCTTACAATGTAGGTGATCTTTAAGCTTTTAAGTTTCAGGGCATAAAATGGGTGGCACCATCACAATGCAGGGGAGATCACCTGAAAGTGTTATTACATAAAGAAAGCCAATGGATTTTCAATGTGAATGCTTTGGCACCTACAGGTTTAAATGAAGAACTGGACATAGTACATTTTCTGAGAAAAATAGCTAGGTAATGGACATTGGGTACCATCTTTCTACCAATAATCTTTTAAGTTCTGGCTCCATTCTGTTTTCAACAAAAACAATTGTTTGGGTTGCTTTATTCTTTTCACAGAAATATGCTCCTTCACAGAAGTTTCACTTACTTTTAACATATGAAGCATATGAAAATTTGCCAGCAGAAGCAGGCCACAATGGTCTATCTAGTCTGCTTGAGTAAGCAGCCCAATCTATTTTGCTGAAGCTGCCCTCCCCGCCTGCCCTCATTAGGCTTGGATAATTCCTCCTACCCACCATCACAATCTGGTTTCTGTCTTGCAACCAGTTTCATACCCACCCCACAGCTTGTCCCTGACTCCCAGGTTACCCAGTTTGCTGAGTAGCCTTCCATGCAGCACAGAATTGAAGGTGTTACTGAAGTCCAGGTATAGGGGATCTACTGCCTGACCTTTGTCCAATGACATAGTGACCCAGTCGAAGAAGTCTATCATGTTCATCTGAAAGGATTTCCCCGAGACAAACCCATGCTGCCTAGTGTCTTGGAGACCGTTAACCTCCAGAAAGTTGCTTGCCTGGTTTTTATTTTAGTTCCCCAAAGTTTAGTACCTATAATGAGCTTTTTCAAGGGGTATGCATCTTGTACTGCTAATAAAAATAACACAAATCAATCACTTATATTGAAAGACCACATAGTAAATATTATCATTAAATATATAACATATGTTGAATGGGTACCAACATTACCATGCTATTTTGCTGTAATTCCATTTACCAAAGGACTTATTTAGAAATTATGCCTGGCCCTTTAAACAGCCTAAAAGGATAACATGGACATAAAATTAGTCCTCATATTTCTACAAAAGTACAGTGTTGTTTATGTAAATTCATACCACTTTTAATATGTAAGGTGCTACCGCCACCACCATATATATTTAATGATAATATTTACTATATGGTTTTTCTATATACATGACTGATTCGTGTTATTTTTATTAACAGTACAAGATGAATGCCCCTTCACAAAGCTCATTATAGGAGCTAAACGCGGGGGAACTAAAATTAAAACAGGTGAAATGTAACTACTTCTTTGAAGGTGTGAAGGAGTGTATTTATGTGAAAAGAATACAGCAACCCCCAAACTTTTCTTTTTCATGGAACCAGACAAGCACCTCGGGGGAAGCTGAAAGATAATTCAACCACTTCCCACAGTCTATGTATCTTTTTGTCCATTCTGTTTCCACCCTTTTTCCTTGCCCTCCTATGATTCTTTCAGCGGCATAGAAGCTCTAACCTGATGTAGTATCACATTAACAAAAATTACAGATATTATTTATTTATTTTATTTGTTTTTTTTTTTATGGTCTCTCTATTTGTTATTATTAGTATAGTTTTTTATGTTTATTTAGCCATATGTTGCATAGAATGGACATCACAAGTGGTATGCATGCCTATTGAACGTCTTGTAAATAACATAATAACCTAAATACCCAAATATTGGCCAAGGAGACAATCTGTAATATGTGCACTGCCACAGGGTATTATACCCCAAAATTGACATGTATTCCTCAGACACACAGCAAACCAGTTGGATGTAACATGCAAAAAGTATTTTGTTCTCACCCAAAATATTGTGTTATGTCCTGAGTAAATGCGGATAGTTATTTCACATTTGAAGAGAATTTTTTTCAGTTGCCTCCCCCAAATATATATTCTTTCTCTATTTTTTTTTATATTACTCTACATTATTGTAACCCTTCATGCTGGGCCCAGTATTGATGTGGGTACACTCCTGAGTGTGGAGCATTACTGTTGAGAGTAATGGTAGGGTTAAACTAGTGCCATTTTTGTAATATACAGCAAGTATAACTTTAAAAAATCTAGAGATGAGATCAACCTGTTTTTTAACAGGACAGGGCAAAGTGAATTTATCTATTTACATTTTCACATATTTTAAGTTTTTTATGGTGTATAAGCAGATTATTCTGCTTTTTCATTGTTAGAAAAAAATTGTTATTTTTTTATTCTCTTTTTTTTCAACAACCACCCCCCCCCCCCCATTCTTCTCTGCAGTAATATTAGCAGGTGCATGTTTCATTTTTTTTATCTGTATTTCTTTTGTATTGAATATTTATAAATAGCTTTTTTATGCCAGTATGTTTGCTATTTATTTTGTATTTTCATTTTGACTAAGTTACAAAAGGCATAATTGTTGACATTGTGCTATATATTGAGAGAGGAAAACTGGCTCTAGACTAACAATTTTATTAATCTGGAGTAGCACTTTTCTGAGTAACCTTTACAAGGGGAGCATATTTCGAATGAATGTATTAGTATAAAATAATTATAAAAAATAACAGGGTAGTGTATGGTACTGAACATGGTGCTAGGATATACTTAGTTGGATTTTTATTAAATTTTGGATTGTGACATAGTGTGAGATATTCTGCTAATGTATGATTAATCTTAGCTACTTTTTTTCTGTCCCCCTGGTTGGCCCGACTTCCAAGGAGTGCACCAGCCTTGTCACCCTGACGTCTGCCAGGACTTACCTGCCAGCTGTCTTCCCCCAGGTCTTCCTCCACCCCCGGTGGGGTCTGTGGGATTCCTCAAGCCCCACCACAGAACGGATCCAGTTCTGATCGGTGTGCCCAGCTGGTCAGGTGTGGGCCTGCAGGTGCTCTTCATCTTCCTGCCACCGGCATTTCCTTCTGGTTTTTCATCACTGGAGATGTGATGTGCAATGACATCATGGTGCCTGCCATGCCTTCCCGCACTACAGGCACTGACATCAGCCACATCTCCTGACCTCCTTGGCCTGAGTTACCTGTACCCCAGCTTCCTCCATGGGGCAGGCAAACTTCAGGCTCTGCCCACCACTGCCCCCAGTGGAGAAGAGCAGTCCTACGAATGCTCAATCCTCTTCCTGCCAGCTGACCTGCTGACAGCCCAGATTCACTTCCAAACCTGGGTAGTTGGCATCGTGAGCGGTATCACTACTGCTGCCCCGGTGGACATGACCTGATTAAACTTAGCAATTCTTATTTTCAGTTAGTAGTATTTGTTTTATTTAAAAGGTACCTGTAACAGTACATGTTAAGAATGTTATAAACACTTGTTAATGTAAGCTAGCACAATCATAGTGCTTTAACATGATAACTTTTGTCTCTGTATTTCTAAAAGTATTTACCATTCCAGTATGTAATATTTATAGGAATTTTGGTTACCAGCAATGAATGGTGGCTAATGCCACATTCTTTTCCATCCAGTTACCAGTCCTAATTGTGTTTTGAGAGTTTGACCACTGATATAGGCATTCTACAGGAGACATTTTATTAGAAACAGCCTAAAACAATACAATTGGCTGTAGTCTTGTAATTATAGGACAAAGCTAATTAATTAATGAAATTGGCATTAACCAGTCTTAAAGGATGGCCAGAAATGCGGTGGCACCTCCCCCTGATGAAGAGGCTGGTTAAGCCTCTAAACACTGGGGTTTTGCTGCTGGTTGTCTGCAGCTAATCTAAAAAGCTTGTATTTCAAGCAAGATGCCTGAATAAAGGTATTCGAACATGCTTCTGTGGTCACAGAGTGCTTCTTTTACTGCCAATCTCCTGTTTGGCAGACATTCTTCTGAGAATACACCAGGGATTAGCTGAGTGCACTACAATGCACTCCCAGATGCCTACCACTGTCTCTGCTAGTAGGCTGTTCTATAGGCTCACCACCTTCTGGGAGAAGATGTGATTCCTAATGTTACCCCTGAATTTACCATATTTGAGCTCTGGGCTTTTTTCCCATGTCCTGCTTGTGGGCACCAGAGAAAACATCTCTGCCTTTTCAGTGTTGTCAACAGCCGTGAGTGTATGGATGACTGAGATCACGTCCCCTCTCTCAGCCTCCATTTCATTAGTGTGAACATGTTAGGGGCCACCATCCTCTCCTCATAGTTTGTATCTTCCATACCCCTGATTAGTTTGGTGGCCCTACATTGCACCAGTGAAATGGCCTCAGTGTCTTTACTGTAAGGAAGAGCCAAGATCCACATACAGTACTCCAGATAGGACCAGACCAGGGCCTTTTTATGAAGAGTCATGATTACTTTCCCTGCCCCGCCCTATTGTTAAAATCCCATTTTAAAGAACTCCAGCATTCTGCCAGCCCTTTGACACTGGCCAGATGCTTTAGCCTCTCATCTGTTATAACTTTGGTCCTTTCCCTCCTCTACTACAGCAAGAGGAGCCCCACACAGTGCATATTTCTCTCCTCTTTTTCCTCCCGCGGTATAGCACATTCCATTGACTACACTGAATCTGACACTAAAGGAGTCAAACCAATCGCACAGCTTGTTCATGTCCTTAGTTAGTTAGTAATATTCTAACATTTAGTTTACTCTAAAATTACAACCAGTTTTAGAGCAACATGTTGAGGTTTTTACATTTCAGACATTAATTGAAAGGAGAAAAATGAGTAAAAATATCATTAAAATTTACATTTAAAAAACTCTAGCTATCCTTTCAGACTTATCAATAACAGAATCCCTGCCACTAAGAAGTTAGAGGTAGTCTAGATGGGCTGCAAGGCCTAATACTAGCCTACATACAGTAGTATTAATAACAGTATAAAATTAACACTTGGCACATAATATGGTTTATATCAGAACATTAAAATACTTGGACAATTAGACAAACAACATTTCCTAAAATTTCTAAATACAAATATCACTACTGTTATTACAAAGCCAAGGACCATAGTGCACCCACCTACCTTGTTTAGTTGTTATACTATTCTTATGTTATTATCCTGAAGTTTGTCTCCATCTTTAAGGGATTCCACCTCTCAAGCCAGCTTAGTATCATCAGTCGACTGCTGATCAGCTGCCTTCTGATGACCCTGGCTTCCAGAGCATTGATGAAAATGTTGAACATCAGTGATCTCAGCAGCAGTCCCCGACTACCCCTCTCCACTATGAATGGTGCCTGTCCAGCACAAACCTCTGCTTCCTGCCCTCGAGCCAGTTAACAATCCACCTTATGTATGCATTGTGTATGTTGCACTAATGTACTTTGCCAAAATTCCTGCAATGGGCCACAGTGTCAAAGGCCATTGGTGACATCCAGATAGAATGTCTATAGTCTCATGGCTGAAAAGGTGCTGAAAACTCACCTTTTAGCTTTGCCATTTAATTGAGATCCCCATTAATGACACAGTTGCTGTGTTTGAAATAAGTTTGTTTATTGTAATTACTATTTTATGCTTTGATCTAAATGCACATTTATTCCTGTATTGTGTATGTTCTTTGTGAAGTGCCTCAAGCCTTTCAGATGAAGCACTATATAACATTATGAAATGTGTTGAAAGAAAGCTGGCTTCTGATTGGCCAAGATGTACTTTCAGTCGGGCAATTATCCCAGCACAACAGCTTGGCTAAAAGTAGCTCAACAAAAATATGTTTAAAAAATCCATCCAAGTTACTAAAAATGACCCATTTCTTAATCGCAATAAGGCACTTTGGGTGGGGTGGTGTTATGATGGGCTAACAACCCTTCTCGGGTGGTGGAAGCACTTGGCTTCACATCGTGCTTCAACCCACCTGAGACAGGCTACTACCCCACCATAACACACCCCCTGTCTTGCCTTAGTGCTTAAATAAATACCTTGCCCTGCCTTGTCCATCTCCAGCTCTCTAACATACCTTTTAAGAAACTGATCATATTAGGTTGGTATGATCTGCCCCTCATAAAGCTATCATGAGAGGGGTCTTGAACCTTAACCATAACCAAGTGCAGTAATACACAATTCTCTCCTTGAAAAGGGCTTCTAGGACCATACCAGCACTAATGTCAGACTGACAGGCATGTAGGTGCCCTGGTTCAAACTTGCCCCCATTTGAATATGGGTACTCCATTAGCCACTTGCCAGTCCAATTGCCCCACAACTGTCTGGACAAGCACCTTAATGGTTACTGCAAGCAGCCTGACAGTTGATCCGTTATCTTGACTATGATCCTGGCGTGTATCCAGTCCACCTGATGGGACATAACTGTGTTGATCTTCACCAGGTAGTTAGCTACCAAGGTACAGTAGGTGTGCTTTCCAAAAGTAGCATCATGGCTACACCTGATGCCATGGGACCTACTTATGCAAACCTACCCTTGGTAAAGTGTTTATTCAGCATCTCAATCACTGCCCCTGGCTCTCTGATAGGTTCCTACCCCCATCCCCTGTTTTCAGAGGCACAGTCCCTGCCTTTACCTTCCTCTTCCCATTTACAGTATACACTGGAAGAAGGTTTTGGTATTGCATGTAGCTCCTGTTTCAATCCTGGCATTTCTGCTTACATTCCTAATTCTAGCCTTGCACCCTAACAGTACTATTGTGTACTTGGCCTGGAAGCAACCCATGTCTTTCCAGTGCTTACAGACTTTCTTTTTATTCAGGATCAGTTCCCTTAGGTCCTTTTTGAGTGAGGGGTACTTATTGACCCTTTTACTTTGTTGGTTACAGGATGGAGACCTCTGCACCTGCTTTGAGAATCCTGTTCAACAAGTATCTCATGTGTTCTGCAGTACCAGCCTCATGCAGCTGCTCCAACCCACCAGACACAGTTCCATCATCTTCTCAAAGTCCACCTTTCTGAACTTCTGGGTCCTGGTGGCTAAGGCCCAACTAGCCATTCCTGTCAGTGGGAAGAAGGTTACCCAGCTGTAGTTGCTGTCTTCACTGTTTTGTTTAGTTTTTTTCGATGTTTACACTGGAGATGATCACATTCTCCCACTGCTGAGGACAAGGTTAAGGGGGAATCTCAATCCTAGACCCCTATTCGACATACTAATCTAGGAAGCAGTCCTTAAATGTGGACAGAAACCTCAGTATCAACCCTTCCATTAGCCCTTTTGAGACCCTGATCTATGTGCAGGATACTAACTTCGCCCCAGGGTCACCATGCATCTGAGTTGGCTGTTTTTGTAATTTCCCCAACCAGATGAAAATTATGCTCCACTGAGTTGTTTGGGGACCTCTAGCACACCCAAGGGGGACTTTTTTACCCCTCCTCTTTTCCCCTAGCTGTACAGAGATAGACTCAGGAAGGTATTTGCCCCCTCCCCATGTCCTCCTGCCCTCCACTGTGACTAACGGTCACCAGGTGTCACTAAATACTGGTCCTCACAGTGCATGATGTCCTTGAGCTTACTTATGTTGTGGGGGGGGGGTCTCCACATATTGGTCTGTGTGCAAGGGCTGATAGTTGCTCCTCTATGTTTCCTTGCCCACTGGGGTCTCCTGTCCTTGCACTCCCTGTTCTGCTGCCCTTCCCACTGCGTTTTCATGGGTCTGCCTCCTGTCAGTGGTGGTCTCCTGCACCAGCCTTTTGCCATCCTCTAGTTTAAATTCCTCATAATTGTCTGGTCCATTCTCATGGCTAGTACCCCGCTCCTGTCCTTGTGCAGGAACAGCCCATCCTGAGCATACAGTTGTCCCTTGTCCCTGACAGTTTTCCACTGGTAAGAAAAATAAGGCATTCCCTCTTGCTCCAGAGCCTTAGCCATGATTTCTGCTGTCTTGTGGTTGACTGCTGCTCCTCACTAAGGACTGGGAGGATTTCAGAAAAGATCATCCTGGACACCTTTCCCTTCGGGAACATTCCAAGTTCTGTGAATGGCCTCCTTATGTCCCAGGACTTGTGCTTCCTATGTTGTTTGTGCCAATATGCATGATGATCTGTTCCACTCCAACTGCATAGCTTGTCCCTGGATAACACTTGTTTATCCACTCTCCATGCAGACAAACTCCCCTCACCTTAGGTACCACCCTGGTCCAGTAATGTCTCCTCTACCTCCCTCACTGCCCTAACTATGGTGTCCCAATAACCACCTTACTATCCCTCTCCTTAACCTTTTCCTTACTTCTAGGAAAGTCAGGTTTCCTGGTGAGTGGACAGCCCTCTCTCACCTCATTCACCTGTTACCCTCAGCCTGGCCAAGCAGATGCTGATCTGTGTTACTGGTGTCCACTGGTGATGGTGCTCCTTTATAATAAAATCTGCTCTCTTCCCCACTTAGATCCATTGCCAATCCTCAACACTAGAGATCATAGTTTCTGCAACCTTCTCCCTACCCTGTATGTTTTTCATGCATGTATGTTTTTATTTATTTATTTAATTTATTGTTGACCAGGAAAGGATGGCTAGGAAATTCTGACTATTTTGCCTATTTTCAGCCTCGTCCCATGAGGGGGTAGATACAGATGATAACTATCTGAAACTGAACACGATTAAGCTGTTGTTGGTGTTTTATTGAATGGAAGAAATCTGGCAAGGATACCGGGAAAATGCACCTACTCTTTTCACCAAGTGCCATGGGATCTTTAATGCCCACCTGAACAACCACCAGAACAGGCAGGACCTTGTTTTAATGTCTCATCTGAATGACAGCACCTCAAGAGTACAGCATCCCCCCTCATACTCACTGCAGTGTCAGTTCTAGGATTTAACCCAAGTTCCTGGTGTGGGGCTAGAACCCACAACCTTCTGATCTCATGGCCTTAGAGGTCAGTCTGCAACCTGCTGAGCCATTGATACTGTATATCCCTGGCAACTTCCCCCACACCAGGTGTCTAAGTCCTTAGCTTCATCTCCTTCACCCTCTGTAGCTGCCTGATCACATTCCTGCACCCCTTTGGTGCCTCCAGCTGTCTGTACTATATGAGAACATTAAGTGGCTACAAATGTATCCCTCTGCCCTACATGGGTAGGATAGTGTATATCACGTCTGCCAGGCAGTGTACTCAAAACTCAACTAGTTCACCATATAGTTTATTCAGATGCTCATTAATAATGACAGCCTCTCTGCCCCTTCCCTCCCTGCCACGAGCATGGCATTTTAACTGCCTCACTAGAATACACTAAATGGTTCACCTGGGGGGAACCGACTGAGTTTGCCTGGGTTTTACTGATTCCCTCAACCTCTGGAAATCATGAATTTGAGGTCAAGAGGGGGGTCTACATTCATAATAAAGGTATTTGGAGCCTGGGGTAGGCTAGGGAGGGGGATTCTGTCTGAAAGTGGGGTTGGTGACCTGCCTCCTACAACAAACTGGCAGTAAACAAGTATAGGTGATTGTATTTGATAAGGATTTTCTTTTGTCTTTTATCAGTTATTAGGGGTGTGCGAGTAACATACAGTATTTCCCAAATACCATGAATAATACACTATTTGTTACTTGGATACGAGTAAGGAATGGTGGCACTGTTCATGCCTATTCCTATTTGGGAAATACTATTTGTAAACAAAAAAACAAATAAAAAAAGAAACAGCCCCTACCCTCCCTCACAGCCCAGTCCTTTAAAATACAACCCCCATCTGCCCCACCCTCTGCTACAATCCCAATCCCCTCCCCACATCCACAATTTCTCCCCGAAAAAAGCTCCCACGATGGGTGACTAGCACAACCCATCTGCCTCTATGGCCAGCTACTGTCTATAGCATTTTTCAATTATCAAAACAATATTTTCACCATACTCTGGCAGCACCCAACTCCCACCACCCCAACCCAATTTTTCTTTTAAAAGAGAAGGCACCCAGTGAGTGACAATGAAGGCCTCCAACACAACCTGGCCTCCTCCACATCTGGCTGCCTTCTATTGAATGAGTGTATTCCTGTGCTTGCTCACATAGTAAAACAGCTGATCACGGGCTCAGCTTAACTGCTTTACTATGTGACCAAGCTGGGCGCGCTTTCGTTCAATAGAAAGCATCCGGCTGTGGAGGAGGCCCGGTTGTGTCGGAGGCCCTCTTTGACACCCGCTGGAGCCTTCTCTTTTAAAAGAAAAACTGAGTGGGGAGGGTGAGAGTTGGGTGCTGCTAGGGTGGGGGATATTGTTTTGATAATTGAAAAGTACTAAAGACTGTAACCAGCCATGTAGGTGGGTGAATTGTGCCAGTCACCCATCATGGGCGTTTTTTGGGGCGAAAACATGAAATTGTGTGTGCTGGCGGGTAAGATCAGAATTGTAGCAGAGGGTGAAGAGGAGGGCTGAGGGGTTATATTTTAAAAGCTTGGGCTGGGGAGGAGGTAGGGGCTGTTTCTTTTTTTTATAGGCGCATGAATAACAAACACAAATACCTGAATATTTGGGGCCCTGAATGTGATTCGTCCGAATATTCGAAATAAGGTATTTGCACGCCCTTATCAGTTGTAAATCAACTGTTCACATACCTGCCTCCAGTCATTCTCAACTTTGGTTTTCAAGCAGCATCTACAGTTTCCTACATTTACCTACATTACTACTAACAGTCATTCACACTGACCATGGAGAGCTGCCAAGAGGAAGTGAAGTCATCAGGCAGATGGCACCCTGCAGGATGAACAGCTGAAATACATTGAAAAACTGATTTAGTTGGGGGAGGAGGATAATTGCTGCTGAGAAAGAAAATATTTCAACTGACCAAGCCATTCTGAACTTAAAATAACAGATTAAAGAAAGTGTACTAGTCACCTTTTCAAAAATGTTTATCAGAAGTACCTTTCTGCCCTGCTATGAAGCCCACAGTTAATGTACTGTATTATACTCATTTAACTTTTGACTGCATTATGATTGCCAGCGACAGTCACAGCCAGAACTAATGTGTAGTGAAACGTTTCACTTTTATAAGGGAAGGCAGCGCATCACCACTAAGGCAGCTTGCTTGTTGTCAACCGCCTTGTAACTTTTCAATTAGAAAACAGGCTTGGTCATGACAAAAGTCTCCAAACTCTGTTTGGCGCCTCATAAAAAACTGTTCTGGAAATGAACTGCATTCTGTGTTTTAGGCACACTCCGCTCCCCATTTTAGCTAGAAGGAGCCAAAATGAACACGGCTTGAGAACCACTTGCCATGCCAGTAAGCCTGCCTCCAGACCTTAATCATTCTCAACTGTTGTTTTGCAAACAGCATCTACAGTTTCCTACATTTACCTGCATTACAACTAACAATCACTCACACGGACCATGGAGAGCTGCCAAGAGGAAGTGAAGACATCAGGTAGATGGCACCCTGTAGGGTGAACAACTGAAACACATTGAAAAGCTGATTTAGTTGAGGGGACAGAGGGCAGCTTTAAGAGGGCCTGGGATAGGCATAAGGGGAACCCATGGGACCATGTAGAGGGGGGCACTGCAGTCAGGGAGGAAGGGAAGATGGGGGACAGAGGTCAGTGGCATAAGCTAGAGACCCTGCAATAATGAGCAGACTTGATAGACCAAATGGCCTTCTTCTGCTGGCTCTTTCATATGTTCGTATGATCCAGGTTTACATACTGACCCTGGAACATCACTGTGTGCCAGCAGAAGGAACACTGAGTGTCTAAGCTCTCCTTCTCTGAACCGGACCCTCAGATGCAACATCCACTTTGTCTGTGTTCCAAGGAGTGGAGTCCTGGTAGACAATACAATGATGGTGTTGTTCCAAAGTTGTGGATGTTCGGGTTTTGGATCTTTGCCCAAGAAAAAGGTCGGAGAGTGAATATGCAGAAAGAAAGGGAGTGGGCCATAGTAAGGATACCATCCCCCACTCTGAGCCCATCTAGAAAAAAACAGATTGGGGCTCTCCTTGACAAAATACCACTAGTATCTACCGAGGAGCATAGACACACTTTTTTTTTTTTTTACATGTAGTTAAAATCCTTCTATATATGTGTCAAAATGTGGAATGTGTACACAATATAAAAAAAGTACTTAATATGTGTAATTAGTATAACAAAATCTAAAAAAGTAAGCCCTCCTCCACTTGCTAGTCTGGAGCATCATGAAGTGAAGGAAAAGGGGCTAGGCCAGCCTCTGTGATGATGTTTAATGGTGAAATGATTCCATGGGGCAGTATAGAGGCCCATTATATAGAGGCTTGAGGCATGGTCAAAGAGGTGGCAGCTTTCATTCAATACAGAAAAGTGTAAAATCATGCATCTTGGCTACAGGAACTGGAGGGCAGGGTATTGTATGGGGGTGGAGATCTGGAGGTAATGGAACAAGAAAGGGACCTAGGCATCACTATATCGTGGGACCTGAAGGTGGAAAGGCAGTGCGGGAGAGCAGTGGCTGGGGGTAGTGGAATGCTGGGATGCATCGGAAGGGGGATCACCAGTAGAAATAGGGAGGTCATAGTACCCTTGTACACCCATCTGGTTCGACCACATTTGGAATACGGAGTCCAGTTCTGGAGGCCATACCTCAAAAAGGATGTGGGGAGGCTGGATCGGGTTCAGAGGAGAGTGACAAAGATGGTAAAAGGGTTGAGCCACCTATCCTATAAAGAAAGGTTGAGAGATCTGAACGTGTACTCCCTGGAACAGAGGAGGGAGAGGGGGACATGATCGAGACCTTCAAGTACCTTAAGGGTATAAACAGGGTGCCAGTGGAGAGCATCTTCCAGATGAAGGGTAATCAGAGGATGAGTGGGCATGACCTGCAGGTGGAGGGGGGGCAGTTCAGGGGTAACATTAGGAAGTACTATTTCACAGAGAGAGTTGTGGAAAAGTAGAACAGACTCCCGGAGGTGGTCATTGCAGAGGAAACTGTGGAGGGATTCAAAAGGCTATGGGACAATGACAGGGGAGTGTTAAGGGTGGGGGGGCGCAGGTCCAAGCAGATAGCTGGACACATGGGCAGACTTGGTGGGCCTTGTCGGTCCTTTTCTGCCGTCACACTTCTGTGAATCTATGAATCTATGAATTATAATGGGGTGTCATGCACATTATTCACTTTTACTTTCAAAGAGAAACTGAAGCACTGTGGAAACAGCTTTAATGAAATTTGGGGATTCTGCAGGCACATTTCCACCACACAGAACTCACATTCCAATGGAGGATATGGGTTTCATTCTGCAGGTGGCAGTCTGCCAGTTTTCCACATCTGTGGCTTCCACAGACATCTATAACTTTCTGCAAAATTGCTGTGGAAGAGGAAGCCATCAGTTTCAGGAAGCGCTATATTTTGCCTCTTTTTTAATCTCTTTTCCAATTTAAGGTGTTGTCTAAACTGGGAATAGCACCAATGTATGCCAAATAGGGTTTTCAGAAGGATGGTAAATGCCTGAAACAGCCTCCCTGAGGAGGTGGTGGGAGCAAAAAATGTAATGAGATTTAAGAAGGCATAGCATAGGTATAACGGAACCTTAGAAGCAAGTAAAAGGGGGGTAAAGCCAGAGATCAAGTAGGGTCTACAGTGTGACAGTAGGTAAGGAACATGGGCAGACTAGGTGGGGCCAAGTGGGCCTTATCTGCCATCAAATTCAGTGTTTCTCTGTTTCTTTCCTATTTAAATCTTTTTTTTTTTAATTACCTCCCTCAGTCACTAGTACAACCTATGGCCCCCTTTTGAGATTTCTGTTTAAAAAATTGGAAATTCTATGGCCACTATCAGTTACATTTCCTCAATTTGCAGCAGTTTTGATCTCTGCAGCACCGGCCAGGACATAAACAGTCAAAGCAGAGTCTACCGTAGCTGAAGTTAGTAATATGATTTTTTAATAAGCTTCCGCCTCAAAAGCTCAAAAATTATGGTTCTAAGTACTGGAGCTTCTGGAACTTTTGCCAGAACCTCCGGGACTTTGAAAACAAGGCCTCTTGGATGCTGTTTACTTATACTCTGTTTTGTTCATCTTTACCCGATTCCCTTTCCTTTGCCTGAGCAACAGGGTAAACTCCAAGGGCCGGGTGGCTTTCCAGTTGTGACTCAGACCAGGCAGGTAGTAGTCAGGTTTTGACCAACCCTGTATGTTTTTCCATTTTTTATCTCCTCCCTCATCCCCTTCCCTTTAGAATCTTTCAGTCACCTCTCTGCCCCATGGTCTCTGACCGCTCTGTCTGACATCATAATATTGCTGCGCCACATGCCAGTGTTTCGTGGATTGTCCTGAGGGTTTGCTATTGTGGCATGTGGTCTCACCCATCCTGCCTAACACTCAAAAGCATTACCTCACCACCACCACCACTACTTCTTGAGTGCTGCCAGGCTGAGAAGAGATCATGGATTTTTTTATCAAACCTAACATCTTGCTTTCATGACCAAGCAGCACACTACCTCCTTATCATTGGGACATCCCCTGCCTTCAGTTTTTTTGAGAAACAATAAACAAGGGTTGTATTGTGTTGTATTGTATTTTAATATATGGATTCTTAAAATAATACTGTCTAAAAGCATACAAAAAATTCCCAGTAATACCATCGCTCCCGTAACAATAATACCATCATTCCCAAGTGATAATATTATTGTTCAGGTGCCGTAATACTATCGTTCAGGACCTGAACGATAGTATCATCACCAAAGCTGAACAGCGCAAGTCTGTCTCCCCACGTCTTTGCAAGTGTGCCTTCTGACTGGCCGCTTTTCCTGTGTGGGTGGGCAGAACAAGTTTGAAAACATGGCGGCTATCTCTCTCGCTTAGCGAGAGAAATCTCGCAGTGGGAGGAGCAGCATTTTTTCTTTTTGTTTTTCTTCTTTTTTTTTTAATTTAACCACAATCTTAAGTATCCAGCTGATCTTGCTTTCAGTCACCTCCACCTTTCAGCACCAGCTAAGGTAAGAGGCACACCAAGTGACTCTGCAGTCTAGCACACTTCAGTAAACAGTGTACAAGCAGTGCAGAAGTCAGGCACCTGCAGCGAGTTTTAACTGAAAGAGTTGAGTGCCTGTTTATGATCCAATAACATTTCAAAATCTGATCCATATATTAAAACAAATAACAGATATGTTAGTGTCCCTTATCAGGGAGTCCTAACATCTCGAGGTTCTAGACACTTTGGAACCTCGAGAGCGCCTTTGTGTCCAGAACCTCTCAATGGTATTACTCCCCGGTAATGGACACTAACCTAGCCATTATTCTATTTGTATTGTATTGTACTGTACTGTACTGTACTGTATTGTATTGTATTCTATTACATTGTATTGTATGATATGCTGATGCTGATTTCAGGCCAGGTGATCACCTGCAAACATATTGCAATGAAAGCCCTTGCCTTTAACATTACACACTTTTAATCTGAATGTGCTGTAGACTGCTGAATGGACTACAATCCTTTGGCTCATTTCTGCCTAGACAGAAGATACAGAAGCAGGATTCAGCTGCACACCACTGCAGTTTACACTGTCCCATCTGTCCCACTGAGTAAGATATTGATTAGAGGACAGTCTGATTTTAGCCGAATAGCAGATTTATTCCTGGCAAATACATATATATATATATCAAAATACAGACAGGATCAGTGCTCAGACAAGAATCTACTATGGTAACAGGTGCCCCGCTGTTTTGCTCAGATGGAGCCCTGTCAGGGGCCAGAGTGGTGTGCAGCTGATTGCAGCTGAAGTCTGCTTTTGTGTATTCTAGCCTGGGAAAGGCTCTACCCATAAGCTGCACCGCGATCCTGCACCAGAGAGCACATGCATCAAATGGAAAGAGCTAGACAGAAGATACAGCTATTTCCACAGCTACTACAGTGGTTCTTCCAGTTAGCATGTAGACCATGTATCTGTGCATATGTGCAATATCTGTTCAAAGCGCCTGATGAATAATACTTCATTCTGTGTTACAGGATACACCAAAATCACATCACAGGAGAGCAATCGAATGTTGCACAGATAAAAATTTCTGCAATAAAGACCTTCATCCGACACTACCTCCACAGAAAACTCGAGGTAAGAAGGGACAGCACAACTCATTTGAAACGCAGTCTGAGAAATATGTAAATGCAGGCAGGTGGTCCCATTATTAAAAAATGTGGAGTGACTCACTCACTGAAAAGACCAAGATTTCTTCTGAATCCATGTTCCCATAGTAGTAAATTTCAAACATCTGATACACATTCCAGGGTTGGGGGGTGGGAAACCTTTCCACCCGACTGCTGTAATCTGTTTCAGTTTCTGAAGTGGAGAAGAGCTTTGATATGGAAATGAGAGCGGAACTGCACTTGTTGAGCAGAGCGCTATTAGTGCAGTAGTCTGAGGCACCAAGACCCCAAAATGATCAGATCTGCAAGTTGAAAAGGGAAGTACGCATATAAGTTGATTCAGACACAATGTGAAATGCTGTAAGCCATTTCTTTATAAAGTAGAATTGCCTTCAAACAATAAATAATAGCTATGCTTGTGAACTGGATGTGTGAGCAGTAATGCAGTGTAAATCAAAGTTGTAAAGAAAACAGTGTGTAACTCCTGCAACTGCTTTGGCAGTGAACTGGTTAAGTCTGGGACTTCCAGTGTTGGTCATGTCACTTGGGGATGACTGATATATATATATATATATATATATATATATATATATATATATACACACATATATATATATATAGATATATAGATATAGATATATATATATATATATATATATAGATATAGTATATATATATATGAGGGGTGGGGGGAGGAGCCAGAAGCTCTCTCACAGGTATAACCCCTATATCATTTCCCCCCAAATTAATGACTAAAACATTAGGCTATGACCTCTTCTGAGCCTTTGCTTGCAGTGTTGCCAGTAACTAGTTCCAGTGCATCCCGCGCGGTCCTAACCAATGCACCTCTGCCTTCTCAGGTGCCAGGAACAGGTTTTCTCCTCCGGGATACTGCCTTGTCCTAAGGGCCGCCCAATGGATGTATGAGTGGCCACAAATCCAGATCTGCTCCGCTCAGGCCGCAACACCTATCTAAAACAAAGCAAGAGAGAGTTATAACATGTGTGGTCTTATATATCTTTCAAAAGCCTGCGACTTCCATCTACCCAAAGTCTGTATTGTCCTATCTGATAAGCCCTCTACCCTGGCGTGCGATGCTGCACCAATCCTAAAGGAGTGCGTGTTGTAGTGTTCTGCAGAGATGCCCAGCAGTCTTCTGCAACACATGCCTAAACTGGTACACTGTTGGAGGGCCATCATCCGCATGATGGAAGAAGGCCCCCCCTATTGCTGGGCACTGTGTTATATAATCCAGCACCCATGCTCCCACATCCCACTGGAGCCCGTGGGGTGCCGCTAGTCGGCACCACCACCCATGGGCAAGCTGGTCCATCTTGCTCTTCCGTATGTGGACAAAGACTCCAGACGTTGTGACCTCCACGTCGGCCTCTACCAACACTATTGGTCTCCCAGGGGCCTTGCTGGGCTGCACGAGCTCCAACACCCAGAATGCCCAACAAAATGCCACCAAGTACCCTGTCCAAAAGAGCCTCGTCTCCTCTGGGGATGAACATAACTTAGGCAACTCGTCCCAGATCTGCTTGAATATGGTAGGGCTGATAGGGCATCTGTTGTCCGTGCCTCTTGGGGCTGCCCACGCCCAACCTTTCAGCATCTTCCGGAGGGCAAATGCCCTCGAAGAATCGGGGAAGCCCCTGGCTTTCTGAAACCAGGCAATGCCAGCCATGTGCTGCTCGACTGTTGCCCAGGTGGCCCCTGCACATTTTTTGATCAGTACATATTCACACAGCTATGCCACTGGGATCGGCCATGTCCCCGCCCACCATTGTGTGTATTGCACTTCCAGAAAATAGTTGACCCCCTGGTATGCTGTTCAGGTCCTAGGTGCCAGGGCATTCTCAATCAACTCCCAGGCTTCTGGGTTATCAATTCCCAAAGGAATGGTGGGACTTCCCTGGGCTGAAGGTCTGCCACTGGTGCCAGTTCTCGGAACCTCCGCCACTGTAAACGAGAAAGAGCGTCAGCGATGCCATTTTCAATACCTGGTATGTGCACTGCCTTAAAGTTGATATTAAACAACAAACACTTCAGGACAAACACCCGCATGAGGTTGCCCATCAGGCCCTTGCCCCCTAATTGTTTGTTTATTGCGTACACCACTCTGATGTTGTCAGACCTGAATGTGATGTGCTTGTCCCTCAGCACATCCCCCCCAATCACCAATGCCACTACAATGGGGAAGAATTCCATCCCTTGTCTTATCCACTCTGGAGGCCACCGCCCAGCACACCACTTACCTTGCAAGTAAGTCCGAAGCCCAGGCACCCTGAGGAATCTGTGAAGAGTTCCAATTCATCGCTGGACACTGGAACCGGCCACATTGATACCCCATTGAAGCATTGCAGAAATTTTGCCAAATGCCTAGGTCCTCCAGCATTGCTGCTGTGATGCAGATTCTATGATGCAGTTTTGTACAGCCCGCCCCAATGCCCGCCAGGCACCTCATGAATGTCTTGCCCATGGGCATTACCCGGCAGGTGAAGTTGAGGTAGCCCACCAGTTGCTGGAGCTCCTGTAACGTGACTTTACGCGCCCTCATTACACAGTCCAGCCGGATGCGCAAGGCCGCCAGCTTATCTTGTTGGAGCTGGAACACTTGCTCGCTCGTGTCGATTTCAATCCCCAGGAAGGAAAGCCTTGTGCATGGCCCCTCCATCTTGTCCTGGGCCAGTGGTACACCTAGCTCGACTTACACCTCGTGGAATGCTGCCATGATATGTGCGCATTGCCCTGAGCCGGCCTTCCTCACAAACAGAAAGTCATCCAAAATAGTGTACCATGTGGTCAACTTGGCTATCTGTGCAGTGGCCCAGTGCAGGAATGTGCTGAATTGCTCAAAAACCACACACGCCACCGCTCAGCCCATAGGCATGCAGCTGTCAATGTACTAGTACCCATCAAATTTCACGCCCAGTAGCTCCCTATCAGCCTGGTACACTGACAACAGGTGGAATGCTGATTCTATATCAGCCTTCCCCAACAGTGCCCCTGGCCCGCCTGTCACAGCACCTCCACTACCCTGTTGAACGACATATAATACACCGCAGTGTCGACTGGGTCAATGTAGGCATTGGCTAATTCCCCTTCTGGGTACAACAGGTGGTTTATCATTCGGATCTCGCCCAGCGCCTTTTTAGGGACTAAGCCAATGAGAGACACCCTGAAGCATGGGCAAGGGGGGGGTGAAGGGCCCGCTGATCTGACCCGTGGCCAGCTCCTTCCATAGTTTGCCCTGCATGACCTCCAGTCACTCCTTGGCAGAACGCAGGTTGTTAGCCTCATATGCCCTCCTTGCACCTTGGTAAGGTATATGAAACCCCTCCCTGAATCCTGCTGCCAAAGAGCGAGCAGCCACCCTGTCTGGGTAGTTGACCAATCACCCCTCAATATTTCCGGCCTTGACCAGTGTTGGCAGCCTTTGTCCCTCCTTTCCGAAAGGGGCAAGAATTATTGGCCTTCCACACTCCTGCCTCTGTAGCTTTCCCACGCTGTTGAAATGAGTGTGGTTTCCCACACGCTATGCACTCGTGCTTGTATCTACAATGCTGTCTTGCATGATCCCTGGTTGTAGCTGAAACAACACCCTATCCTGCCCTCCCTTCCCCCCATTACCCCCTTGATAGCCTTTCTTCGGCGACGGGGGGCGCCGCACTAGAAAACCGCTGTCTGTATGTTGGACCCCTCCCCCCAAGTCTATCATTCACAGCAGTGGGAAGTCCAAGACCACCCAAGACCATGCCATGTCCATCTGCTTTCTCCTCTGATACTCCTCATCATAATCTAACCACCCTCCACCTGGCTTACTTGCATGCATGGTCATTATCCTATTAAAGTAGACCCACAGCCCATTGGCTTTCCCCGGGCTGCCCTGGGTGAGGATCCCTGCATAGATTGTGAAACCTGCTGCCCAATTCTCCCTAGTCTGATGCACTGTTGCTTTGCACTTCTGTTCTACCCCATTGTCTCCGTCCTTGTCCTTTTTGTCCTTTTCCGGCTCTTTAGGCCGATTCAGCAGGGCAAAGACGTCAACGTATTCTTCGTTGATTATTTGCTGCCTCACCTTGTCAGTCTAGTGTGACCCAATGGATTCTGCCAGGGAGAGGAAGCTCACTACCCCTTGCTGCCCTGGTATTGGTGGTGGTGGCAATGCCACTCCCGCTCCAGCATCCCCGGTCCCTGCTGCAGCAGGGGCTGCCTGGACCACTCCTGGCCGAGCCCTACTGTGGTCCGCCAGTAATTCCAGCAGTCAGTCAAGCTTTTGCTCTACCCCAGATTGGCCCAGGTTGCCAGCCAGAGGCTGTATGCTAGGCTCCCTCAACCCTTGGGGTATCGCCGTGGCCACACCTCCGAGCCCTGCCGCTGGCTGGCTGACCCAACCACCGAGGGCTATCTGCTGTGGAAGTCATGGCCCCTTACTCCATAATGGTGAGTTCATTTGTGGCAGGATGTGTTGAGTAAGCTCCAGTTGCTCAGGGGTCCCCAAACTTGCCTGCGGCAGTGCCGGCTGGCCCTGTGGCAAGCCCCCTGGCATGCCTAGGCTTATGGGTGCCAATGCCACCGTTTCCATCCCTTGCCCTACCAGCACCTTTTCCATGGCATCCCACTCTCTGCCCTGTTTCTGCTGATGCCCCCTGTTCTTTTTGGGGGCACCCCCACTCCTAAGCAGAGCCCTTACCTCATCACTGACAGCTGGTCCAACTCTGGCATACCCGCTACTAGGTCCACTGTCACGGCTCCCTGATCGACCCTCTTCTTGTGTGGCTTTTTCAGAGGAGGAGGAGGAGGGGGCACAAGCGTCTCATCCAGAATGGGCTTCGGCTTCCCTGACATGCCCGGCACCCCTGCCGGAGTCACAGGTTCAGGTGTCAAGGTCAGCAATGCCATGGTTACAGGTTGCTTCCCCGGGTTGGCCTCCTTTGGGTTCTTGAGTTCCGGCGGGGGCAGCAGCCCTGAAGAACCTGCACCCCCCCTTCGCCCTGATCCCTGAACAGCACCTCCCACAATGCCTTATCCTTGTCTCGGACGAGGGCAGCCAGCTGCTGTTCTAGGTCTCCGCTCATCTTCACAATGTTATGTTCGTAACCTGCAATCAAAATAAAATCACTGCCACTCTCCCCTTGCTGGTGCTTAAGCTTATGCTGCCACACACAACACAGGTCATTGACTGTGGAAAATTTTAACACACTTTTTTTTTTTTTTGCACCTCGTCTGGGGCTTGCTGGCTACTGGACCGCAAGAGCCGCCAGCCCGAGTAAGCAACGGTAAAAAACTGGCCACCCAGTATATCCACCTCTGGGTCCAGAACTGCATACTCTACTTGCCTCAGCCTGCATGCTTCAGGCACTCCCTCCTGAAAACTCTTTAGGCCAGTTAAATTAAAGCATCAGCCTGCTTCGGACCCTTGCCACAGAATCATATAACCCCCACTTCTCCTATGCAACAACGCCATACTCCCACCCCCCTAGTATGCCATTACAGCATCTCACAACCTCTCAGCATTAAAATCATAGTACTGGCCTTCAAATATACAGCAAATGGCCAGGATATGTAGCTTTTTCTTATTTAAACAATAATATGTCTGCAAATAGTGGGCCCCATATACACTACCGGTCAAAAGTTTTAGAACACCCCCATTTTTCCAGTTTTTATTGAAATTTAAGCAATTCAAGTCCAGTGAATAACCTGAAATGGTACAAAGGTAAGCGGTAAACTGCTAGAGGTTAAAAAAAAGTTTAGGTTAGCAAAAACTGCTGTAGAGAAGTTGCAAAGAAAGCCAAGGTGTCAGTGAGTACAGTTTCCTACACCATCAAAAGGCACTTGGAAACTGGAGGAAACTCTGACAGGAAGAGGTCTAGCAGACCCAAAGCCACAACAGAATCAGAAGACAAGTTTCTGAGAGTCAACAGCTTGCTTGATAGGCGTCTCACAGGACAACAGCACAGAGTGACTGGCACCCTGAACCAAAAGGGCTACCACAGCATTTTGCAGCGCCATGCAATACCCTCTGGTCTACGCCTAGTTGGTCAGGGGTTCATCCTACAGCAAGATAATGACCCAAAACATACCTCTAGGCTATGTCAGGACTACCTTCGAGGAAAAGAACAAGACGGTAGGCTTCAAATCATGGAATGGCCAGCACAGTCTCCAGACTTAAACCCCATCGAGCTGGTTTGGGATGAACTGGACAGAAGGGTGAAAGCAAAGCATTCTACAAGTGCAACACATTTGTGGAACTTCTGCAACAGTGTTGGGAAGAACTTCCCAACAATATTTGATGTCCATTGTAGGAAGAATGCCACCAGTGTGTTGGGTTACAGTATATCTGCAAAAGGTGGCTACTTTGATGAGTCAAAAATTTAGATTAAATTTTGTTAAACAAAATGATTCTATGGTTTCTTTTTTATCTCCAATTGTTTATTTGTTCTATGCTTTAATTTCAGAGTACATTGAGACATTAACCTGCGTAAATTTCAATAAAAACTGGAAAAATGGGGGTGTTCTAAAACTTTTGACCGGTAGTGTAGTTAGTAATTAGGATGTTGCTATAAACTCAGGTTTAATGATTTAGTAGTTTGTGTGTCCAGACATTGCTCCAACATTATTAAGAACCTCCATAAACCTATGCAGAGCCCTGGTGAATTTGAGATAAACACCAGCACTGGGAATCAAACCTATGACCCTTTGCTTCTATGCGGAAGACTTATCCACTGCGCCACCTGATGCCATGAAAACTATAGCACTATGCAAAATTCCTAGCAGTTGAGGGTATGCATTAGCGGTTGTGGGGATTGCAGCCCTGTCTGCTGCATATCTATTTATTTTTCTTTATGCCTTTTTTCAGTCACGCCTCTGTTCCATGCGGCAGCAGCCCTGTGCCATTCCTAAGATGGCGGCCACCGCCCATATGCGCATGCGTGCGCACCAGCTGTCCACACATGCACGCTTAGTTCCTCAATGCACTGCCTACCCTGGCAGTGTGTGCCTATGGCCTCCCCACGCCCACTTCAGGGAAGAAGCTCACCAGGTAAGCCACTGAGGCGGCGTCCATTTCCCAGACCTCCCCTGCCCGCTGGGCTCATCTGAAATGCCAGGGCCACCTTGTGCCCTGGCTCATGGCCACATCGGAGGGGGTGAGGGATTAGGAAAGGGCCTTGCAAAGCCCATGCTGGCCAGGAGAGTGGGCCACAGCTGCAAGTCGGTCCGGACATGGGAGGAGGCTCACAGCCCGGGTAGATGCCAGCATCACTAGAGGAGCCAGCCGCCAGAAGCACACCATCCTGGAAGCCCAGCTTCATCACCGGGAAGCTTACCAGCTGAAAGGGAGCTTAGGCAGTATTGGATTGAGGGGCCAACCTTTCGGATGACTTCCCGTAGCCGGGAACGGCTCATGGCTAGGAGAGGTTAGCCCGCGGGACCCGGCTCATGGCAAGGAGATTCCACCCTGTGGCCCAATGTGCCTTCTCTCTCACCAAGCCAGCCGCCCTCAGACCTCATGGCCCCAGCTTCCCAGACTCCAAAGCCTCTGCTCACTCCTGCAGGCCTGCAGGTAAGCTAACTGCTTGCAAACTGTGCAATTTTAATTTTTTTTTTGTTTATTTACCACCGGTTCCCAACTGGCCACGCTACATCTAAGCTGGCTCATTCACTGCTTATTATTCTAACCCATTATGCAACCAGTGGCCGTTGGACTCAAACCCAGGTCCCCAGGCCAAACCTAGTCACCATGTCCTCCCTTTTGGGCCATGCGGCCTCCAGGACAAGCCAGAAGGGGAACCTAAAGCCAGGCAATCCCCAAAACCTAACTATAAATTGTTAAAGCAGACATGCCAAACTATGGAAAAAGGGGGAGCCCGGCAGGCATCTTTTTCCCAAATACATCCAAATTTTAATCTGGTACCCCACCCCAGGCCATGCGGCCTATAGGCCCCAACCAGGCCTTACCTCTGCTGTGTCCTACTGATCCTGGCTTCCTGACTTCCTTCTGTGACCTGGATGCAACCTGGGACAAGGAGGAATGAGGAGGAATTCCTCCTGTACAGCACATCTGAAGGGCTTAGCTCCTCCCTGTCCCTGGCAGCAAGCTCCCTCCCCCCGGGAACCCTATCGCCCTCCTAGCCCCTTCCGGGCGGTCCTACCTGAGTCCCTATTTTCTGTCCCGGTGGCCCAGGTCATGCCCCCAGACAAAGCCCCGCCTGCTGCGATACCTTGCAGGCTCCTCCAAAATCAAAGCTATAAAGAAAACAGTGTGTAACTCCTGCAACTGCTTTGGCAGTGAACTGGTTAACTCTGGGACTTCCAATGTTGGTCATGTCACTTGGGGGATGACTGATATATAGATATAGATATAGATATAGATATAGATATAGATATAGATATAGATATAGATATAGATATAGATATAGATATATAGATAGGAGGGGTGGGGGGAGGAGCCAGCGCTTGCTGGTATGCATTTGGGAGAAAGTGATCGTTCAAGAAAGACCTCTGGGTGGGAGCCTTGTAGTGCTCATCCCAGTCTAGATATCCCTTCACTGGTGGGATTGGAACTGGAGGAGCCAGCTGAGTTGCAGAGGCCATAAGCTGCCAGCTGTCCTATTGGAGGTGGAAGGAAGAGAGGAGTGCGCAATCGACTGGAGAAGAGGAGTACTAAGAGAGATGGACTAGGTTTAAATATTGCTGTCTGTCATAGAGCCCTCCAGTTTGGATGAAGTGTATGTTTAAATAATTTAAGTAAAATGTAAAAGTTTTATATATATGTACCTGTATCCCAGAAACTACACCAATGCACTTCATGTTTATCACTGAATACTCTGAATAGAAGATTTGGATACCTGGACTTTGTGTCCAGGATCAGGTGCTGTAAGTGAAAGCCCTGATGGCACCCATCTCTAGCCATGGCCCAGGACTTTGATCATGTACTGTAAGTAAACGTCATGAATTGCTGCCAGGCCAGTGGCCTGAACCTAGGGCCTGGTGAGACTGGCTGTCTGCTGAGATCTCGTTTCCTGACCTGTAGGGGACTGTGGACCAGCTACCTATCAGGGAAGGGGAGGTCTTTTGAACAGACAATAATAGGTAGGAAGTAAGGGTTTAAAACAGTTTCCTCTATTTTAAGAGTTGCCTGTTTTGTTTGCTACTAGTGGTGTAAACAAGTGGGGGGGGGCACAAAATTGGGAGTTTTGGTGAATTTTTTGCTTGCTTAATTGTGTTCCTGGTTTGGGCTGAAGGCAAGGTTTGAGGAGCTCAGGAAGCTGCCAGTCAACATCTTGTAATGGGCTGCTGAGCAGCAGCCTAGAAACCTACCAGGGAAGGGGAGGGCTACACATGAGGCATAGGGGCATGGTATAAAAGGGCTATTACATCAAGCATCCCAACGGGTATGCATCCTGGAGTGTGAGTGCCACGGAGCAGGAGTGCGACCTCTGAGATGACCATCTGTAGGATTTCTGCAGATACCTGTAAGTCTGCAGTTCCGCAAGGAACTCTTCTCAAAGAAGAGGTAAGTTACCTGTATGGGGGGGAGAGGTGATAGCTCAATCAGATAAGACCCTAACCGAGTGAAGTGTATTGCATCCAGAAAGAGGGAGGGAAATGGGGGGGGGGGATACTTGTAACAGAGGTGGGAGACAAGGGATATTATACAGGATCAGATTTTCTGTAGGGATTGAAACACCCTATCTGGGGTCAGGTAATATAGTAATAAGGAAAAAAGGTCAGAATAGTGTGGACGGTGGATGGGATAAGCACTAGAAGTTCAGGGCAGGCAGACAAGAGGGGAAAAATAAATAAAGTAGAGTAGGTTATTTCCTGCTAAGGAGGAAATATCTTAATAGAGTTAACCAGAGGCTAAGGTATACTCTTAACCTGTGGCTAAAACATACTGTGGTGCAGTAAGTAGGAACTGATGGTGGACATGGTAGGGGGTTAGCCAGCTACAGAGATTGTGGGAGTGAACATTTCTTTTGGCTACGCTCTAGATGGTAGGTAACTGCCTCATATGCAGGAGATTTGGGGAGCTCCATGCATAACTGCAGATCTGCAGGTAGCATGGGGAGAAATACCTCTGCTGCACGGACACCTGAATTGGATTCCAGAACCACTACCCATCCCCCCCGCCACTAAGGCCTACTAGCCCAGCAAGATAGAGGGTGGTGGGTAGGGGGCAAGGAAGCAGGTTTTGGGTCTGAAGCAGTATGCTTCATTAGGGACTGCAAACCTTTTTGTACCCCTTGTGGAGACACAGTTATCTGACTCCACCAGGGGAGGCTGTGAGCCAATCATTGAGAAGGACCAGGCAAGGAGTGCAATGCCCAATAGGGTAGTGGGAAATAAGAAGGTATCCAGCAGGATATTGGGAATTAAGTAGGTAGCTAGTAGAGTTTAATAGTTTCAGATTCCATGGTATGGGGCATGGAGAGGGTGCTGTGTCAAGATGGGTCAGTAAGGAAGGAGGTCAGGTGCCTGCCACCCACATTGGCTGTGAGGGGTAAGGACAGGACGGAGAGAATTATCGACGGTTGGGGGAAGTGCCACATGTCCTTGTGCACTTGGGTACAAATGACCTGGCAAACCAAGGGCTAGAGGAAATTAAATCAATTTCCAAAGGCTGGAGGGAGGGCTGAAGGGGAAGGTAGCTTCGCTGGCTTTTTCATAGGTGCTACCAGCGGGGTACAGTGGGAGAGAAGGGTGAAGCAAGGGAAAACTGAGGCATTCAAAGCCTGGTTGAAGGTGTGGTGTCAGGAAGAGGGGGTATAGATTTGTGGGAGAGTGGGGGAACGTCTGTAACTGAAGGCTCATTAAAGGAGATGGCCTTCATCCTTCAAGGGAGGGAAGAGGTGTGCTTGGGCAGAAGCTTGACATCTATGTGGACCATCATTTAAACTGAAGGTGAGCCAGATGCTGGGAATTCCCTAGTAGAAACTGCCCTGGGAAAGGACAACAGGATGCTAATGGTGGCATGGACAAGGAACAGAAAAGGGATGGAAAGGAAGTGGAGAGTAGGGGTCACAACAAACAAGCTAGCAAGAGGAGACATTTGTGGAGTAGGAATGATGTGGTGGACAGGAACAAGTATGGAGATAAAGAATAGGGTGGGAGCATGGAAGGCAGTCTGCTTTAATGTTGGAAGCCTGAACAACAAGATCAGTGAACTACAGACAATGGTGGCAAAGACAAAGTTGGACTTTAGTCATCACCGAGATGTGTGACTCTGGGAAAAATGATTGGGATCTGGCAGCTCCAGTGTACACCTTATATAGGAGGAACAAATGCAAGGGTAAAGTGGAGGAGTAGCCTTCTATACCAGGTAGAGAATCAAGGCTTTGGAAGATGGGACCATCAAGAAGGAAAGAGAGAGTGGAGTCAATCTGGGTACAGCTTACTGTCGCAGTTAGGAAAAAAAAAATCAGACTGGAGGTGGTCTACAAATTTCCAGGGCAAAAGAAGATGGGGATAATTGGGGGAGGAAATAAGTAGGGTGGTATCAAAAAGGGGTCTAGTGCTAGTGGGAGACCTGAACCTGCCGTAGACTGGGATGCCCCTGCGGCTAAGAGCTCCAGGAGTCAGACACTGTTAGACACAATTTAGGACTGCTTACTGGTACAGCTGTTCAGGTGTCCCACGTGACAGGAAACCACTCATGACTTGGTCTTACCAACTTAGAAGTGGTGGGTATGGTGTCAGGGAACACGATTACATATACATAGAAACAGAAACAGAACTTGTCGATAGGAAAGGACCACTTGTCCCACCTAGTCTACCCAGCTGGTCCCTGTCTAGTCTGTCACCACAGACCCCGACTGGTCTCTGGGGACACTCCTTCCTCCCTGCCTATTTACTAATATTTCCCTATGTCTATCACATGTACTCTTGAAGCCCTCTACTGTTTTTGCCTCCACCTGTTCCACTGGCAGTCTGTTCTAGGTGTCCAACACTCTTTCTGTGAAGTAGTACTTCCTCACATCCCTCTTAATCTTTACCCCCTCCAGCTTCATCACATGCCCTCTGATCCTAGTACTCTTTTTTATTTGAAAGAGACTCCCTTCCTGCACCCTGTTCCCACTGTGATATACTTGTATGTCTCCATTATGTCCCCTCTTGCTCTTTTCTCTTCCAGTGTGTACATGTTGAGATCCCGCAGTCTCTTCTCATATGGCTTTGATGCAACCCCTGCAGCATTTTATTTTCCCTCCTCTGGACTGCCTCCACCTTGTCTGTGTCCTTTCTGAGGTGCAGCCTCCAGGACTGGACACAATTCTGAAGGTACGGTCTCATAAGTGAGTGATACAGTGGCAACATCACCTCCCTCCTCTTACTGGAGATACCTCTCCCTATGCATCCCATCATCCCACTGGCCCTAACCACTGCTTGGTCACACTGCTGTGCCACTTTGAGGTCATCAGATATAATAACTCCAAGATCTCTTTCCTGCTTAGTAATCCCCACCCCCCCCCTCCACCACCATCCTATACTCAGCTTCTGGTCTCCTATGCCCCGGGTGCATGATTTTGCACTTTCTGATATTGAACCCTAACTGTCATACTCTTGACCACTCCTTGACTTTGCCAGAGTCCCTACACATTCTCTCTACCTGCTCAATTTTGGTGTCACTTGCAAAAAGGCATACCTTCCCTTCCTGTTTTTCTGCAGTGTAACCTATGAAGGCATTGGAGAGGACCAGTCCCAGTACTGAGCCCTACGGCACCCTGCTGGTCACTCTTCCTCATTAGACTGAGTGCCATTAACCACCACCATCTGTCAGCTATCCATTAATCAGTTTCTTACCCAGTTCACCACTTTGGATCCAACCCCTAGGCTGCTTAATTTCTTTACCAGTCTTCTGTGTGGCACAGTGTCAAAGGCCTTGCTAAACTCCAGATAGGCCATGTCCACTGGACTCCCCTGATCTATTTCCCTGGTCTCCCAGTCGAAGAAATCAATCAGCCTCCTTTGGCATGACCCCCCATGAATCCATGCTGCCCTTCGTCTTGTAGCCCGCTGGATTCAAGAGGATTCAAGATACTCTACCAACCTTTCTTTTAACAGGATTTCCAATAATTTCCCCATCACTGATGAAACTGACCAGCCAGCCCATAGTTTGCAGGTAGAGTCTGAGGACAATGACAAATGGAGTTTATGTGATGTAGTGTAGGTGTCGGAGGGACACCGCTGATTGTTTATTTCACCATGTTTTGTCTCCATTGTGCTCAGTGCTCTGTGACATTCGTGCAGGGAGCCTTAACTGAGCTTTAAGCCCAGTAATTGTGTTCTCTGTCTGTCTCATACAGTGCATGCCTGGTGATTGATTATAATGGGCATATGGAGGGAATCTGATCTGTAACTGTGTACTGTCATCTTCTGAGCATTGTGGTGGGGATTTGTGGTGAAGTGCGACTACCTGCTTTCTGCCTTCCCTGTTGTCCCCAGTGCTCAGCAGCTCAGCCCCCTTCCCCCTCTCCATCAGCTGCTTTTCCCGCTCTTAATCCCCACCTTATCTGTCTTACAGGCATTCAGACACCCACTTTCCACACAACAGCACCTCCACAAGGCCAAAGTTTAGACCTGCTGCTCGAGTGCTCTCCCACACTATCCACAGCGCCTGCTCCTACCTTGCAGGTAGAGTCTGAGGACAGTGATTGCCTGCTTGCGGCCCCACCCTGGGCAGGCTTTTGCAATATAGGCAGCTGTACCCACATGACCTGGTCATGTGTTTCAGACTACTTCCTATCACCCTTACTTCCCTTTAGCTGATCATATTGTCTGTCCTGTAGGGGGGCACTACTGCTCCACATTACCTGAGGAAACATTTCAGCTTGCCCCTCCACTACCATTAGACCTATTATCACTTGTTATCCCCACCTTTCTCCCCCAGCTCCTGTGTTTCTGCACTAACTCAGTTATTCCCCAATTTATCCCTGAGTGGGTCTTGAACCGCTGACCATTGACACCATTTACCCTCCTGTGTTAGCAGCTCCAGTCCACTAGGCAATCAAATCCAGCTTTTGTTTTCTCTTCCTGGTACTCCTGCATCCTCCTTTTTGGTACTCTCTTGAGCCTATCTCCTCACATTGCCATTAGCTCATTATAATTTGCTACCACTAGGGGTATTTTAGTTTGTTTTTTTTCTGCTCCTATATTCCTTCTCCTATTTTCCCTTCTTCTATCCCTGTTTCCACCCAAGTCATGCTTCTTAAATCTTTTTGTCTGCTTCCCCTTGTCTTCACCTTATCATCCCTTCCCCCTCTTATCTGCCCCTCCTACCCTCCTTTTTCTTTCCCCCCATCTCCAAATCCTTACAATCACTAACCTCCCCTACCCTCCCCCTTGTTTCCCTCCCTTGGACCTACAATTTCTGGCTTCCTGGCCCCTTCTATCCTATCCTATTCCACCCCTTTTCCATGCTAGCTTACTTGCTTTTAAGCTCTCATCCACCTCTTTCCACTCTTGTTTTTCCCACCTTCCCCACTCTTAACCCCAAAGTTTTCTTCTCACACTTTTAAACACCTCATTAGTTTGTTCCTCCTATTAGCTGGGGATATCAAGCTTAACCCTGGTCCAGTCTCCTCCCTGTACACCCACATTCCTCGTGGGATGAAACTAGTCCATTTAAATATCAGGAGCTTCCTCCCTAAACTTACTTTGCTGCAGCCTTTAGCCTTAGACCTCTCTCCTGACATTCTAATCATTAGAGAATCATTGCTAAATTTCAGTATTTCTGAAGTGAGTGTCTCGATACCGTGCTACTCCCTCCTCCACCAGGACCGCAGCACCAGAGGTGGTGGCATAGCTATGTATAGTGCCTCCTCCATCAAATTCACCCCTATACTCACAACATCCATCCCAAAGGCCCACGAACTTCTGACAAAGGTCTCCTTCCCCTGTTCCTTACACATTTTTGTAGCAGGGATTTACTGCTGCCCTAATTTTTCTTCTTTCTCTGTCACTACTCTGCTATCTACACTTCAGTTTCACTCCTTTTCTGGTGAACTGTTTATACTGGGTGACTTTAATGTTAACTGCCTTTCTCCCCACTCAAAACAAAACCCGTAATGAAATAGCTTCGCTTACCCTAACCCAGTTAATAAAGGAGCCCACCCGTCTAAACTCAAAATCCCTAAACCTCTCCTTAATTGATTGGTGTTCCCACATCCCACCCCCATCGCTCTGTTGCTGCTGGTATACTACCTGACACCTTAAGTGATCACCACCTGGTTTTATACTGTTCGCAAAGTCCATCACCCAAAAGCCCCCTGAAAATATTACTGATCCGCTCGTATAAATCCTTGGATCTGGTTCCTGTCCTAAATTACCATTCTAATACTGATTGGTCCCCACTCTCCCAGTCTTCTTCCATTGATTGTGCCCTGGAATATTTTAGCTCCAAGTTACTCGCCATCTGGGATCCTTATGCCCCTCTTAGACGCACCCCGTGTGCTTGGCTCTCACCTCCATGGGGTTTCAGTTGAACTGTTGGCCTGTTTACATGCCAGGGACCAAGCCTGGAAGTTGCACAATCAGACTGGCTCCTCTTTAAAAATACCACACTCTCAGAAATGCTTGCACCAGGGCAATTAAACTGGCCAAAGCTGAATACTTCTCTGCCATGTTCAATTCTAATATATACCACCCATCTAAATTCTGGAAGGTGGTTCACTCACTGTTCTGCCCTTCTTCCTGCTCTCTGCCTCCTGTCTGAAAGTGGATGATATCTCCACAGCTGATCCCTTCCCTGTGGCCACTGAGTTTAACAAGTTCTTCACCTCTTGTGCCTCCTCACTTCTTTCTACTCTCCCTCTTCTCTCAGCTCCATTCTCCTCCCTCAATCCCTCTCTTGCAGATTCACCTTCATCCTCCTGTCTCCTTTTTCTCCTTCCACCCTGTATCTCCATCTGATGTTCTAAATGCTCTTCTGTCCCCTAACCCCTCTAAGGGTAAGTGCCCCTCTGGTCTTGATTCCAAAATCCTTTTCCTCTCTGCTCCTGCTAGTCCCCTTGCATCTTTATTAAATCTTTCTCACTTGCTTCTGTTCCTTCTTTCTGGAAACATGCCACCGTTATTCCCCTTTCTAAAGGAGGTGATCCTTCTTCCCCAGGTAACTACGGACCTATCTCTTTTTTTTTTTTTATTTAGTTGTTTAACCAGGTATAGCACACTAATCTGAAAGCTTTTTTACAGGAGCAACCAGGGAGCACAAGGAGGTTAAGTGACTTGCTCAGGGTCACACAGTATGCAAGTGGAAGCTGTGGGATTCAAACCCAGGTCTGGTCTGCTGGATGTCACCAGATTTGCAGCTCAAAGCCTTAGACCACTGCGCTATACTGCCTCTTTGCTCCCTATTCTTGCCAAGCTATAGGAATGCTTGGTTCTATTCTAACTTTCATCATACCTTGATTCCTCCTCTTTCTTCATGCCTTACCAGTCTGGTTTCCACAAACACCACCCCACCACCTCCTCCCTCCTGAGGATGTTTAATGCCTCACTCACTGCGATGGACCAGGGTCTCATCACCTCTGCAATCCTTATCGATCTAGCCAAGGCATTTGATACAGTCACCCACCCCGTTCTGCTTTTAAACTCACTGCTGCAAGGCTCTCTACTGCATCCATAAATTGGTTTCACTCCTACCTCGTGGGTAGAACTCAGTCTATACGTGTCAGTGATTTAAATTCCCCTCCCCTTCCCATTAACACTGGTGTTCTTCAGGGCTCTGTGCTGTGCCCTCTTCTTTTCTCTGTCTTCTTAAATGATCTTCCCTCTGCCTGCCCTCTCACCTCCATCCATATGTACGTGGATGATATTGTCCTGTTTGCATCTGGTCCTTCCCCGTCTGTTGTAGCATCAAAACTCTAACATGATTTTGACAAAGTACAGCTATGGTTTCATGCTAACCAGTTATTTTTAAATGCCAAAACGCCAGTCTGCATTACCTCAGGTACAAAACAGAGACTCTTTCACCTCTACCTCCTCCCTTCTTATTATACCCTAGATGGGACTTTACTTGATGACACCTCCTGTTTCAGGTACCTTGGGGTCTGACTTGACCAGCACCTCACCTTTTCTGGACACATCTATGTGCCATCCTCAAAAAGCTAAACCTTAAACTGAGTGCTTTGTACAGAAATTGTGCCTGTATTCCTCTGCCGGCTTGCTGTATCCTGGTCCAGAAAATTATCCTACCTATTTTTGATAATGGTGATGTGGTCTACAGTGCTGCTCCAAAGTCTTCCTTAATTAGGCTGGACTCTTGTTTCCACTCTTTCTACCATTTGCTCTCGACAGTCCTCCCCGTACCCATTACCAATCTCTCTCTCTCTCTCTCTCTCTTCCCTACCTAGGCACCATAGCCACTGTGCCAACTTTCTAGCCAAATTCTGGTTTCATTCCCTCCCTCCCTACCTCTCCTCCTCCGTTTCTCTCAAACTGTCATCTTCTCACTCACTCAGAAACCGCAACCTCTGCACTTTTACCATCACACCCAGGACTACCTTAGTTGGTCAGACTGCTTTCTCACACCGTTTCCCTAAAATTTCGGAATGGCCTCCCTCCTTCCATCTATCATGCTGCCTCCTCAAAGACCACCTCTCCCCCTTCCTGTAATTGTGTTTAACTTTTTTTTTTACCCTTACCTATTCACCTCTGCACTCATTTGCAGATTAGTATCTATCCTATAATTAATTTTAAACTGATTGTTCTTATTAGCATTTGTTTATTATTATAATGTATCAATATTTCCTTTTGTTCATACTGTCTAAATTTGTATTCTAATTTCCATATTACATTGTCTTGATTTTTGCTGCTGTATTGCTGTGTATCCCTTTTCCCCTTCTCCCCAGGACGCATCTGGAATGAGCCTGTCTGCTCAGTATGTCTCTCCTGGTAAAACTTTTAAATCAATAAATAAATAGTTACTAGCCTTCTCCCTGTTGCTGCTCTTATGGAGAGGGACCGGGTCTGCTCTCCTCCAGCCCTCTGGAACTATGCCTATTTTCAGTGAGCTGTTGAATATTGCTGTCAGTGGGGCAGCTAGCACCTCCCTGAGTTCCTTTAGTACCCTTGGGTGTATCTCATCCAGTCCCATAGCCTTGTCCACTTTCAGATCTGCAAGTCCCTTCAGGACTCTTTCTTCTGAAAATAGACTTGTGTCCACCCCACCCTCGCTCCTGTTGCTCCCCAGTTGTATGTCCCCCCTCCCTCCATTGTGAAGACTGAGCAGAAGTACTTGTTTAGGATATCTGCTTTTTTCCTTGATCCTCTTCTGTGCAGTCTCCCCCTGCCACCCTCCTTATCCTCACCATCGCTCCCCTTGCTTTGCTCTTCTCACTTACATACCTGGAGAAAGTATTATCCCCTTTAGCTACCCCTTTGTCTATACTTTCCTCTGTCTGTGCCTTTGCTCCTCTCACTGCCTTTCCTGCTTCACTCTGTTTTACTTGGTACACCTCCCTGCCTTCCTCCCTCTGCATTTCCTTACACCTCCTGAATGCCACCTTTTTTCCCCTCACCACACTGGCCACTTCCTTGGAAAACCATAACAGTCTCTTTTTCCTTCTACTTTTACTCCCGTCCTTCATGCATAGGCTGATTGCCTTAATTTCCCCATTGTGCCTCTACCTCTCCTTGGCAATCCCCCCAAGAGGCAGTTTCTGAGGCAGTCTCCCATTTCTTTAAAGGGATGCTGTCAGCCCTTTCCTTGCATTTTATACTGGTACTTAGAAACGTGCCTTCACTGACTACAGCAGTCCATCTTGTGCCATCATAGATGTAGCAGCAATGCAGTCCCCATAGAAATAATTACTGTTACAAATTTTAATAAAAAACAAAACCTTGCCAGTCCACTTCTATTGTCTGCCTTTAACAGAGAGTGGGATCAAGACAGCCACAAGAAGTACAGGAGATGGGGAGGATAGTGACCATGGGTGAATGGTTGAAGAAAGGCTGGAGGTCCTCAGGAAGAAGCATCGGGCCAGGATGGCCTAAACCCAAGGGTACATGGGGAACTGGCTTCAGAACTAGCTGTACTCTTGACCCAGCTGTTTAATGACTCACTAGAGCCTGTGATAGTGCCAGGGGATTAGAGGTCCGTGGACATAATCCCACTCTGCAAGGGAAGGGGGACAGGGGGACCAGAGCAACTACAACCAGTCAGTCTTACCTCCATTGTAGGTAAGCTAATGCAGACCATAGCTAAGGAAAGTCTGGTGGCCTACTGAAATGATAATGCACTGCAAGACAATAAGCAGTACAGGTTTGTGTCAGGGAGGTCATGCCAGACCAACCTGATACTATTTATTGAGTTGTGTCACTAGGACGGTAGATAACAGGCAGGTGTTAGATTTGCTCTGCAGTGACTTCAGCAAAGCCTTCTATTTGGTGCCACACAGAAGGATGCTGAAAAAGGCTGGAGGATTTAGGTTTAGAGAAGAATTTAATCAGGTGGGTGGGGAACCGGCTGAGGGGAGACAACCGAGGGTGGTAGTAAAGAGGGCCAAATCTGGCGACAGGGGGCATGAATGGGATGCTGCAGGGATTGATCCTGAGACCTGTCATGTTCAATGTGTTCATAAGTGACATGGGGGAGGGTATCAAGGGCAAGATGTGTAACTTCGCTTAAGACACAAAGCTGTGTGGCAGGGTAGACAGTGAGGAAGAAGTGATGGAACTTCAGAAGGACTTAGAGAAGCTGGAAAGGTGCTCAGTGATCTGGCACTTGAGATTCTGTGTCATGAAGTGCATTGTGATGCACCTAGGGAACAGGAGCCCACACACGGAGTATTGGATGGGAAGGGGTCAGGATGGTCACTACAACAGAGGAGATGGCTCTGGATGTCATCATCAGCGACTCCCTCAAGCAAACCAGATAGTCCAGTAAGGCATACAGTAAGACACTGAGGGTACTAGGGTGTATCAGGAGGGGGGTTGATAGCAGGAGAAGTGAAGTGGTCCTGCCCCATACGGATCTCTGGTAAGGTCTCACCAACCCAGTTGTGGGACCCTCACCTGAGAAAAGACATAGACAGGCTGAGGAGGGACACTTAAATGAATCAGGGCAGATCCTCTGAGGAACTGCTGGTAGCCCTGAACATGTACTTACTGACGACCAGACACAAGAGGCATGACATCCAGTAATAGAGGTGTATACGTTTCTACAGGTTATAAACCAGGTGAAAACTGAAGACCTTTTTGTTAGAAGTAGGGACGCAGTCCCAAGAGGGCACAACTGGAGGTTAGTTGGGGGTAAATTCAGGAGGGATGCGAGGAAGTTCTGCTTCTCTGAGAGGGTGGTGGAGACAGGGATTAGACTGCCAGCAGAAGTGGTGGGGGCAGGTAACCTAAATGGTGCAAGCACAGCCAGGACCGAGCAAGAGGGCTCACAGTCCCACTGGGGAGGATCTGGGAGGAGGGTTGTTGGTGTTTGGAAGAGGGGGACAACCCCCAGGACACTAGGTTCAGGGGTGAGGTAGTAAAATGTGGTAGTCTATGTTTCCATGTTTCTATGTTTTCTTATGGGGTGCAGGCCTGCAATTGAGGCCTGCTGTGTGTGGGGTACACTTTAGCAATGAACAAAGGTTGGTGGTGCCAGTCATCTTTGTAGACATGGGACTAAAGAGGTATGTATATGGTTTAAATAGAAAATAGAGATCACCTAGTAACATAGTATTGTAGAACAGAAAAACGCCAGAGCACTCCCACCTCCAAGGGTGCTAGCGCTAACAGCAGACCAAAGTCGGACTTCATGAGAAAAATCAAAAAGGTGCAGCACTCGCCAGATATAAAGATGTAATGCTTTTATTTTAGCAGAGCCATATGTGTGGGATGCAGTGCAAACCCTAAATAGCACCATACATGCTGGGCTTTATCAGGGGGAGTGTGCAACAACATGCAGCAGTGTTTAAATATACATAAAATTTATATATTCCTTAGTTCAGTCAAACAGTGCTCGTGGAAAGTGAGCCAATATCAAAACATGATGACAGGAAGTACAATGGTGCTAATAAATTGACATTTTATAGAAAAAGTTGAATGATGAAGGAAGGGGACCTAGGACCATCATGTCTGCCCTCCTGCCATATGGCAATAACTGTATCCAGTTTGAGTATGGACACACATCCAAGCTTAGCCAGAATGCTACCCTTACTCATTCAATGTAATCCTTAGTTCTCAATTCCACTTTAGGAATTTGTCTAGTCTGGCTTTGACAATCTGAATAGCACCAACTTCTATAACCTCCTTGAATAAGTTACATGTTAAGAAGACAAAAGGGCCGAATCCAGAGTATTAGTGGGGCTCTAGGAAAAACATTTGCAAACAGACTCACCTTCCATATGAATACAAGAGCACACCAAAATAGATTAAAAGGATTTACCTTTATTGATTGATACCAGTGCAAAAGAATGCTGTGTAAGCAGCAATCCCAAAAATATTTATTTATTTATTTAAGTCTTTGATTACTGGGTAGGTACACTGATCCAAGGGATTGTTTTCAGGTACGACCCAGGCCAAAAATATGGCACAGTGAGAAATACAAAACAGTTTTCAGTGAATCAGATAGCAAAAATACATTTACAATGAATTAGAGGGAAGGTGTCTACACACAGTAAAGATACAGAACATGCAAGTACAAATGCTTACAAAAGAGTTACGATCTGGTAGATCACTGACAAATATAACAAGTTCAGAGGGCAGACACAATATAAGTGCTATATAGAGGCATAATTGACACATTATGTTTGCCTCAAGCCATATTGGCACTTTATTTCAGTCTCTGCACTGGCACTTAATTTGTTCTTGTTTTTGTCTATTGTTTTGAAATTAATGTAATTGCATTATTGTCCTCCTGTATTGTATCACCTTTGTATAATGTACTCCTAATTGTCTTGTTTGTCCAAAACTGGTGAAAATGGGCAACTTTTGCTCACATGCCTTTCCAATATAATAAATAAACTAATAATAATGATAAATAAACAGAATAATTGGGGGAAGAGCAGAGTTAGGCAGATAGTAGGTGAGAAGTAGTAAGTCCCCAACATTTATACCTTCAAACCAGAAGCTTTCCCTTTCTTTCTCTATATTTTGTGTGCTGTTGTCCTCATATGGATAGCCATTGCCAAGCTGTCTGTTTGCAAACATGCTACATGTGAACCACCCTCAGGGTGAAGGAAGGCTTTCTAATGCTTTCTCTTAGCTTGCCCCCTCTCAGTTTGAATGCGTGTCCTCCAGTTCTAACACTCACCAGCTCACAATTCATCTACCTAGGATAGCTCAACTTAGATGTAACATTTCATTTTCAGTGTGTCCTGTTTTTTTACCCAGTTTCTGGGAAAACTGAAGCAAATGGTGGTTAAGTGACTTGATTATGGTCACAGAGTAAGTGGTTGTGGTGGGATTTGAACCTGGATCTCCTGGTTCCAAAGTTTGGGCAATGAGCATTGCACCACACTGCCTCACATGATCCTTTGAAAACAAAATGGTACCCAGCAAGGCTAGAAGGAAACCCTCATTTCATGGGGCAGAAAGTCAGTTCTTGCTACAGACTGCAGGAGGGATACATAGTGTTTTTGTTTGCTAACTTACCACAAGGGGAGCATTTTTTACTTGAACAAGTATCCAATTAATATGTCAACACATTTAAAGGGCATGAAATTGATAGTTCTAAGAAAATAAATGCACAAAAAAGCAAATGACCAGGGGTTTTAAAGGTCGCTTTCTTGCCACCCTTGCTTCCCCTAACGAGATAGGTCTAGTGGGACTAGCAGCTAAAAAGAGTGCTGGATGCCTATTAAGTATACAGCCCCCTCTAAAGTAACGTAGTTATAATTACAATGCACTCTTTTAGCACTCCAGTAGGAGGATTTTATTTGTTGCTTTTAACAGAGCACATGGTAGGCTTGCACAAGTGCTGAAAATGTTCAGAGTTTGTTGACGAGAGAACACAAAGCAGTTCATACAGCTTCCAACCCACAGCTAAAATGAGCTCTGCCCTCTCCCCGGGGGGGGGGGTTCTTGTTTAAAGGCAGCAGGGATGGGTACATGGAAAACAAGACTGACTTTTACACACCAGTCCTGCTGTGCCACGAAGTATATGAGCCTTTATGCTGCTGTACAGGGTTTTATAGCTAAGATCACGTTGCAAGGGAGAACGGAGCCCAGAGAGGTGCCCCAGCTGTGTGTCACAGGTCATGAAACAACAAGCAAACCTATGCAATCAAGGAGTACTAAAGAAACGTGCCTGCAAGTACAGCGGGAATTGCCGTCAGATGGCATTCTTCTGTGTAGCTGTATACCTAGCTTTCAAGAGTGGATAAACCTGCATTTACATTTGGGGCTGTCACCCAGTACATTTCCCACAAGGAGTGAACTACCAGAATGAGTGTAGCATTTTGCTGCTTAAAATTGTAACACTCAAGTATTTTCCATCACTCACATTTATTAGGCTGGATTGGCACAATCTGGACAATGTGCTGCATAGTGTGCTGCTATACCCAGGAATGGACACTGCTTAACAGATGGTTGCAATACCCATTCTGCATGTATATCGCTTATGTCAGTGGCTTAACTGGTAGCACTTCCACCTTTGGGCCTGGTAGTCAGATGGTCGAGGATTCAGGTCCTGTACGCAGTATTTTTTTTATTTATTTATTTTTTTTATTTAGCTTTTTGTTGACCGGGTAAGTGCACTAGACAAATCCTGCCTATTTTCAGGCACGACCCGGGGGTGGGGGATACAGATGAATGCCAACTGACCTTGAACCAGATTAAGCTGTTGGTGGTACTTTTAGTGAATGAGGGAAATTTGGCCAGGACACCAGGGAAATTCCCCTACTCTTTTCGATAAGTGCCATGGGATCTTAACATCCACCTGAACTACCACCAATCCAGGCAGATGGGACCTCGGTTTAATGTCTCATCCGAAAGACGGATGAGTAGGAAAGTAGGGGGTTGCTACATTGTTTGGAGGTGCTATCCTTCAGATAAGACACAAAACTCACTTCTGCCATCTGTTGGGGGCTGCTCAAATGGAAGTTAAAGATCCCATGGCCCTTTCTTAAAGAGAGGGGGAGTTATATGTTGTCGCCTGACCAGCAATCTCTTTCTAAACCACCCATTTTCTATGCAGTATAGCTGTGTGTTTTATCAGCACACTTAAAGTAAAGGTACACTTTTGCCACAGCAAATGGGAGTAGTAACCTGTAGGAGTTGTGAATCAGTCTCATACCATTCAAACTGACAAATAATGCTGTTTTCCATGAAATAAGTCCTTTTATTTTGGTGCTGTGCTTCATTTACATAACCCGCCCCTTTTTTCTCAGTGCTGCAACCCCCAACTGTGACATCATACCAGGGAAACAAAGTTATTAAAGGGACACTGTCAGTTTTTAAATTTAGATAGACAAATCAGCTATGTACTGTACCCACAATGCCTCAGTATGTAAATTAGTATACAGGATATTATATTTCTGTGTTCATTGCAGAAATAGGAGACTGCGTCTTTCAGTATAGCAATCTTGTAGCTAGATAATGCATTGTTGTGAAAATAAACATACAAAAGCTTATACTGTTAACACCACTACAGAAATATGGGACAGCATCTCACAGTAAGGACATTGGAAAACAGGTTCTTATTTTAGCAACAATGCCTTGCTATGGATATTTACACATTACGTAGGGTTACCACCTGTCCTGATTTTCACAAGACAGTCCTCATTTGGGCAGCTGTGTCCTGCACAAAAACATGAAAAATACTACATGTCCTGACATTACAGTAGGAGAAATATTTTGTAACTTTCCTCTTAATGTTGCCGAAAACTATAAAATCTTAACTAAAATACCTTTAATATGATAAGAAACAACAACACATAGTCTTAATTCTGATGATACAGAGAAAACGTCTGTCGCATTGGTTAAGTTTACATATTGTCCTGCAAAAAATGATGTTTCAGTGAGAAATGTCCTACTTTGGGCTTCTGAAAAGGTGGTAACCCTCCATATTAGTGCTCACCACTACCAACATTAGGGACTGTACTTCTGAGTAAGGCACATTTATTTGTTTATTTTTTTTATTTAGTTTTTGTTAACCGGGTAGGTACACTAGACAGCGTAGCTGCCTTTAAGTCATTTAAGTCAATCTTATAAATTACCCAGAATCCCTTGTTGCTGTATGTAAACCATTGACAGCTCCCGGGTATGACATCATTCTGGGTGTGTGGCCACACACAGAAAACTGGAGAACAACACGCTGATAAAACATAAAATAAAATGAATATAACAGATTTGTTTACAAAACAAATTGCAGCTTCAACATCTGAAGCATGACTGGAAATGGCTTACTGTGTGTAAAAGGCATTTGGGGAACCTTACACATTTACTTTAATGGCTGCTATATGTACTGCATACTATCCCTGCACTAACAGTATCTAACTCATTGCTCTGTGAAGTGCTTTGGGGAATGTGTATGAACAGCCCTATCTAACACCATATTCCATTCTGTAGACTTCTCCATTCTCCTACACTTAAAGAGACCCATTCAAATAAAAGGAATTTGGCCCAGTGGCGCTGAGGGCTGAGGCACTGGATGCCTTACCTCATGTCACGCCAGCAACCTAGGTTCAGGAACAAGTGCAGGTTGTCGGACAGCCAGCACGGGGGGGGGGCGGTGCAGGATTGAGCAGCTGAAAGGCAGCTCCCCTCTCCCAGGGAGGACTCTGTTGCCCACTGTAGTTCCACTTCCCCAGATGGAGGTCTGTGTACAGTTCAGGCAGGTGGGCAGCAAACAGTGGGAGGGCATCCTTGTATCGCGGTGTGCACATGCCTCCACATGCATGTGCATGGCTGGAACATGAGATTAGGGAGAAAATGGAGGAACAAAATGGGGATAAAATATATATAGAAAAAAATAAATAAAAGGAATTGTGGTTAGTAAGGCTAGACAGCTGTAGTCTTGTTTTAAATTTCTACGTAGATTGTTTTCCCTCCACCTACCCTATCCAACCTGGATTCCAGACAATCCTTTGCTTCCAGATGCCACTTATCCATGACTTTCCCCTTGTGGAGGGCCCACATGGGGCTGCTGTTACTGGTAGGGAGAGCTGGGGCATGAAAGAGATGGGGTCAGACGCAGGCTGTCATATAGAGGCAGGATGTGTATTCCCCCTGAATACCCCCATCCAACCAGCACATAGGAGCACAGCAGGAGCATCCTACCAAAGTCTTTCTGACCCCATCCCCAAACTGTGTGCCTTCTGTGGTGCTCCCCTGTGCCACAGGAGTCTGCCACACATCAGCTCAGTCTATTCTTCCACCTCCTAAGGTGATCTTCTCAGCTGTGCTCTCCCCTGCTGGCTCACAGTTGAGACCCTGGGTCAGGAATGTACAGCTGGGTCTCCCGCCTGGCAGTGTGACATGCTAGCCCTGGCATCACATGCCAGCATAGGTAGCTGGCTATATTTAAAAGCTCTGCCACGTGGAAGATCTGTGCTGCTACAGTCACAAAATATCACCCTGCTGCGAGGAATTTACAAATCTGGATGATGATCTGCTACACTGCAGTGATGTTTTGCTCTTCTAGAGGATATTGATTTCAGATATGCTGAGGCTGTCTACATTTAAATCAGTGTGTGAGTTTCAATCCCTTTCTAAAACCTGAGCACAGTGCGATTTACTAATGTATGGAAAAAGAAAGAAGAACAAATGCAAAAAGCCTCGTTAATGGATCTGGGACCAGGAGATTGCCCCTTTACAGCTATGCTCTGCTGTAGGCAGACAGATTGCCTTCAGGCTGGTTTGCATGCCCTTAATTTGGAGGAAATGCACTCGAAGATATAACCCCCGTTAAGGAAAGGCCGAGTTCAGCAGCACTGCTCAGAAGAGAAACTGAAGACCTTGTCATCCCATTAAATTGACTCTAAAACCCAATAGGAAGCCAATCTAAGATATATGGACGTACGCTAAATGGTAATAAATATTACTGGAAGCACGGAGGATGAGCCTAGCCACATGCAGATAAGAGCCTGAACCTTGGATTACTGATTGAGGGTGCATGGAATCAGCAGTGGTGGTGCCACCATGTCTGGCTCGCTGCCTTTATATCTAGTGATGAATGGCCAGTGGTGGGGAGGGGGGGATTGAGGGTAACGGGCATAGATTTGAATGTCCTAGCCTCAGATTTCAGTTCAACAAGTGGTCTAAGCACACTTTTCATAAAAGACCTATTTCTTTGTCTCAATATTTCTGTCAGTCGATTCGTTTGCCAAAATCCCTGCCTGACGCGTGACAGTGTCGGCTAGATTCCAGTACTCAAGCACTGTATGATGATGTTCAGTCCAGTTATATCAAAATTCACAGAATCCATTTGAAACTTTTTTTAACATGAACTGCTGCTTTAAAGCAAACATCTATAGCAAGCTGTGTTGCTTAAAGCACATCAAACCTAGCATGCAAATGCCAGTTTCTACGGTGTTCTGAGCCACTGTCACAAAGACTGAATGATGCAGGCCAAGCCCGGTGGTATCAGCTGTTGGAGCAGTGTCCCACTGTACGGATGACCCAGGACTAATTCTCAGTCCCAGCTCCCTCGCCTCATTTGGAACAGGATGCTGAAGCATCACACGCTGATCCTGGGGGAAAGAAGGGTGCTAAGCCTCCTACTGTCAGAGCACCACCTGCAGGTGGGAACGAGGGACTGCCTTGAAGCTGTGGGTGAACAAGCAGCATCAGCAGCTGCCCACCTACAGAAAGGTGCCACAGGCTCTTACTGGCTGTGTGCCTGGGGGGTTGAATGGCCCAACTTGAAACTTCTTAAGTGTAGCAGCCACTTCTGTTCCCCGTTCTCTGCTACCAGCCACTCCAGCCCCACCATGGGTGTCTTTCACCCCATTCACAGTAGTGGTGGAGGACATTGCCTGGCTATGGCCAGACCCCGCCACTAGGGGGAGGGGTTAAGTCATGGGATCAGGGCATACAAGGTAATAGCTGGAGACATGGGGGGACAGGGTTGGACCCAACTGGAGGGATGGGAATTTATTTTATTTATTTATTTATTCATTCATTCATTCTTTGGTAACAGGTAAGGCCCACAAGACACAAGTGCCTGTTTTCAGGGATGACCTGGGAACACTGACTTGCTCAGAGTCACACAGTATGCAAGTAAAGGTTGCAGAAATCAAATTCAGGTCTGCTGGATGTACCAAGCTCATTCGCAGCTCATTACGCTAACCTCTTGGCTATACTGCAAAGCCCCAAATGAAGTGCTGGGGGGATAAAATATAAATTGCAAAGAAAAGATTGAACGATGCGCCAAACTTCTGGAAAGGTCTGGTGGTTAAAGTACAGAGCTCTAATAATGGCTGTCCGGGTTCAAATTGTATTGCAGCTCTTGATTCACCGTGCAAACCTGAGCAATTGGAACAGTACTATTTGTAAATGGTACAACATTTTGAGCTGTTGGGGAAAAGGGCTTTAGGTTCATAGGTTTGTTACGAGTCTAGTAGCCATATAGGCCATATATAACAGTGGATGTATTCTAATTTCCTTTCCCCCATGAAGGTCTGACCTTGCTTTCTTGGCCCTCCTGTAAAGTGAACATAGGCAGGGCCCCACTGAAAGTGAAACATGAAGCAGCCCTCAGCAAATAAGTTGTAAAGTAAGGCAATAATTAAAAGGTAACTGGATAGATCAGCTGATTCTTTTTTAAACACACAGAGTCAAAAACCATAAAGCTATTCATGTTATGCATAGCCGGACAGCCAGCTTGGGAGAGTGGGGGGATCTGGGTTCACATCTCAAACCCAGGATACTCAGTCTGTCTGGCAATAGACTTAGTGCAGTTGGTCTCCAGAGAGAGAAAGCTTTATTTGCTGCTGCTTGACTGCCCTTGGGGAAGGGGGAGCATGGTTCCAAGAACTGTCCTTGCTCCTCCCAACATGCAGCATTGACACAATACACATCCCCATTAGGAGTGTGCACGTCCCTGATGCTGACATTGTGTGAAAGGGTACCAGTTTGTTGTCCTCTCCAACTGAATCCCCCAATCAGCAACAGATGCCGACTTTACCCTCCAAGACCACTGCTGCTTGGAGGAGACCATCAGTTGAGTTGATATTTACTGGGACATCAACGGGGAGAAGGAGGAAGACAATGCCTTGCTAGAATGCAGGAGTTGCAGGGGAGAGGGGTGTGAATTGAGGACTGCATACAGACCGTCAATAGACAGGATAACATTTGGGCAACCTTGCACAGCAAGGCTATGTTTCCATCGAGGGGTGAGATGACATCCTAGACATCGAAAGTGAAGCTTGAGAGGTCTTTCATGATGTCATCACCACAACATGGAAACATCAACTGTGGTGTGCATGCTGGTTACCCGTATATCATTTTGGATAGTATATGCTTGTTTTAATTAATTTGCCTGCTTTTAATTCTGTCTTGAACTGTAGTCAAATAAACATAAAACAGCAAACAAAAGAATCAGATTAAAATAGTTATTGTGATTTAAGTAATAGTTGCATAAGCTGGCAACATTTCTAGAAGGTTGTCTTTTAATAAACAGCTCATTTGGGGTTTCTTTTTTTTCTACTACCTTTGTTAAAAGGAATCTGCAGTGCAGGCAGGGGTTAAATCGGGTGGGAGCTTACAGGAACTCAGTTTCACCACCTTCTAAAAAACTGTATGACAGTTCCCTCACCTCTGTCATCTTTCTCCGTTCACTACCATAAGAGAGCTGCACCACCTAGAAATGACAGCTCTGCCGCCTAGATATTGAGATGTGAGAATTCTCCTACCTAAACAGTCCCAGTGTAACCTTTGAGTGCAGGTATGCATGAGCAATCTTAATAGACATATGATTCTATGCTGTTGTACCACAGCAGTGACATCCTGTATCTATTGTGGTAAACAGCATCTAAAAGTGTATGGTTTTCCATACACAACACTGAACTGTATACTATTGAAAAAATCATTTATAGTTATCATAAATGTATGATTTCTATATTTCTCATTTAGTAGATACCTGCTCCTTAAATTAATTTCTCATGTCACTCTGTGACACCAGCCTTGGAGGCTTTGTGTCCTACCACTAAAAGGTAAAAGTTAAAGGCCAGTCATATCTTAAAAAAAACACAGGAATCCATTTGTTTCTTAAATATAAACTGACAAAAGAAGATGGAATATAGTCCATCCAGTTTGTTGGCAGCCAGACATTGTGATCAAGGGAATTATTTCGACAGGAACTGTAATGGAAGTGCCGTTGAGGCAGGGGGACCAGCCTTTGTACTAAGTTTCAGTAACAGGAGCTGGGGTAGCAAAAACAGATCGAGGCAGCCCTGAACTTGAGAGACATTCAATAAATCTTCCTTGGCTCGGAATAACACGTCCTCCTCAATAAATGTGCCTCTCCTGTGTAAGAATCGCATGCATTAGATTTATATCATCGTTAAATCACCTTTCAGTGACATGACAAGATGCCAGAACAAAGTATATTTTATAGAAAAAAGATCACATTGTAAATATTTTGTTACACATTTGGCTGGAGGAGAGAGAGACATATAGGAAAAAATTTATAGAAACATCTGCAGAGGAAATGAAAAAAAGCTGCCTCAAGTAGATAATATATACATGATCCTTGGATAGTTAGTTCCCTTCATCATTTTTTACTGAGAGCAAGTAGATATTCTAAAGTTTTTAAGAACTCCCACCACCTGTCAGTACATACAATAATATTTTGGATGCACTTCAAAATGTGGGAAGTCACTGTGATGTATTAATTGCAGAGCTTATTTTAGACAAAAAAATGTGGACTAGTATTCCGTGTTTAATGAAAATTAATCTGAAGATCATTTAAGGAGCCTTCTTTCCTAAATCCTATACACCAAAATGTTAACTGCAGTGCCCAGCAAAGGGCAACTCCATTTATTTGACTTTTGATCTGTCTCTAGTCTGAAGAAAATGTTCCTTACGCAGAAACATAGAAACATAGAAGTTGACGGCAGATAAGGACCGCAAGGCCCATCCAGTCTGCCCATTTCTTTTTCTACCTTATAAATGTGCCATCGGCCTTTGCTATGTCAGTGACCTATCTATTCATAGTCATTTGTATTGCTCCCTTATGCCTATCCCATGCCTGTTTGAAGCCCTGCACTGTATTCATAGCACTACTTCTTGTGGTAAGCCATTCCATGCATCTACCACCCTTTCTGAAAAAGAATTTCCTCACATTCACCCTTAATCGGCCTCCTCTAATCTCATGCTGTGTCCTCTTGTCCTGCTATTTTTCTTATATTTAAACATGTTAGACTCTTTCACCTTGTTTATGCCCTTAAGGTGTTTAAATGTCTCGATCATATCACCTCTCTCCTCCTTTGCTCAAGGGTATACATATTGAGCTCCGTTAATCTGTCCTCATATGTCTTCTGATGCAGTCCCTGCACCATTTTGGTTGCCCTTCTCTGACTGCCTCAATTTGATTTAATGTCCTTGTGAGGTGTGGCCTCCAATACTGCCGCAGTACTCCAGATGGGGCCTAACAATGTCTTGTACAGAGGGATTACCTCCCTCTTACGACTTGTGATACCCCTACTAATACACCCTAACACCCCCCTAGCCTTACCTACTGCTTTAGAGGTCTGCTTGGATGATTTCAGGTCATGAGTGATGATGATGCCCAAGTCTCTTTCTTCCTTTGTGACTGCTAGCAACTCCCCTCCCAGCCTATAAGTGGCTTCAGGGTTTCTCTTCCCTATGTGCATGATTTTGCACTTCTTTGCATTAAATCCCAGTTGCCACTCTTCTGACCATTCTGCTAGTTTATCCAGATCTCTTCTCATTCTGCCCACCCCATCTGGATCATCTACTCTGTTGCAGATCTTGGTGTCATCTGCAAACAGACAAGCCTTACCCTCTAGTCCATCTGCTAGGTCACTAATGAAGATGTTGAATAGGACTGGCCCCAGGACTGATCCTGAGGTACCCACTTGTGACTTGCATCTCTTCTGACTGTATACCATTTACCACCACTCTCTGTTTTCTGCCAGTCAACCAGTTTGCCACCCAGTTGACCAACTTCTGACCCACCCGAGCCTACCTAGCTTATTTATCAATCTTCTATGTGGAACAGTGTCAAAAGCTTTGCTGAAGTCAAGGTAAGCGACATCAACTGCTCCCCTTGGTCCACCACTCTGGTTACCCAGTCAAAGAAATCTATGAGATTAGTTTGACAGGACCTTCCTTTGTAAACCCATGCTGTCTTGGATCCTGTGCCCTATGGATTCCAGGTGTTGCACTATCCTTTCCTTAAAGTGCTTCCATAATCTTGCCCACTACTGAGGTAAGACTGACCGGTCTGTAGTTCCCGCCTCCTCCTGTTACCACTCTTTGTGGAGTGGGATCACATGAGCCCTTCTCCAGTCTTCTGGGACCTCTCCTGTGCTCAGAGACTCACTAAACAATTCTGCTAATGGCTCTGCTAGTTCCTCCTTTAGCTCCTTAAGTACCCTGGGATGTATGCCATCGGGTCCCATTGCCTTATCCACCCTGAGCTTAGCAAGCTCTTGTAGGACCCTTTCTTTTGTGAAGGGAGTAGTGCTCACCTCCCTCCCTCTGTGTCCATGATGCTGAGCTGTGGGCCCTGCCCTACCTTCTCTTCAGTGAATACTGAGCAAAGTATCTATTTAGGATAGATGCTTTTACAGGTCCTCCTCCTCACATGCCCCTTTTCTCCATTAAGCTTAGCAATACCCCTCTGGACTTTCTCCTTTCACTAATGTATCTATAGAAAGTCTTGTCACCTTCTTTTACTGTTTGTGCTAGTGTTTCCTCAGTTTGGGACTTTGCCTGCCTTACTGCCTTACCTGCTTCCCTTAGGGCAGTTTGGTATGCCCCTATCTTCATCCATGTGTTCCCTTGTATTTTCTGAAGGCCAGACTTTTGGCTCTGACCTTTTCTGCTACTGTATTTGAGAACCAAAGTGGTTTCCTTCTTCTTTGCACTTCCTTTTCTGTCTCACACAATGGGATGTTGCTTCAAGTATTGTATCCTTAATGCTTGCCCACTTTGCCTGTACCTCCTCACCTGTGTTTCTTTTGCCAGGGCTAGCTTAACTCTGTTGGCCATCTTATCAAAGTCAGCTCCTCTGAAGTCCCATATTTTGCCTTGGAATGGGATGATTTAGATGTAGTAGCCAAATTGAACCATACCATGTGATGGTCACTGGCCCCAGGTGACCTTCTACCTGGAGATCTGTGATCCCTTCTTTGTTAGTCAGTACTAGATCTAGGATAGCCCTGTCTCTTGTGGGTTGCTGTACCAGTTGTTTGAGGCCCTCCTGCAGGGAATCCACTATGAGTCTAGTTCTGGCAGATGTTCCTGCTGGTATTGACCAATCTGTATCTGGCATGTTGAAGTCTCCCATTATCAGAACCTCCCTTTAGCTGTCATGTTTTGTATATCTTCTAACAGTAATGTGTCTATGTCCTCCCTCTGGTCTGGGGGCCTGTAGACAACCCCAGTTCTTATAGCTGTCCCATTTCCTGTTCCAGGGTGACCCACAGTTCTTCTGGCTCCTTATGTGTATTCTGAATTTCTGTAGCTTTGATATTTTCCATTAACATACAAGACCCTCCTCCCCTTTTGCACCTCGGTCTCTTCTGAACAATACATAGCCAGGTACTGAAGTCTCCCAAGTGTGGTTACTGGTAAACCACGTCTCACTAATTGCTACTATGTCCAGTTTAGCCTCTGACATTATTGCCTGCAGGTCTGGATCTTATTTCCCAGGCTGTGAGCATTTGTGTACATGATTTTCCATTGGCCAGATTTTGGTGTGTTAGTTGTTGGGTGAGGTTTGGCATTACCTCTGTGCATCGTATGGGGAGACAAACCTTTTTCTTACCTGGTGATGCAAATGAAGGCAAACACACTGAATTCCAGTTTGACCACTAGCTGTGGGGAGGGTGTTCTTCCCATTCAGCGTGTAAGGCTGCCTCTCCCCATTGCTAGTTTAAATATTCTGCAAAGCGTCAAACTTCTGCCCCAATGCACTGACTCCTCTTTAGTCAGATGCAGTCCATCAAATTTAAAGAACTTTCGCTCCCAGAACTGTTGCCAGTTCCTACAAATCTGTGTCCTTTTCCTGGCACCAGTCCTTGAGCCACGTGTTTAGCTCCCCTATCTCCCCTTCTCTGACCTTCCGTCCATCTGCTCCTTCTCCCAGACTGGCAGGATCTCAGAGAAGGAGATGCCGGACGAAATAGATGATAGTTTGTCACCCAGCCTAGTCAGGTGTTCCTTGGTCTCCACAACTGACCAGCTGGCGAGATCATTAGTCCCTATGTGTACTAGGACATCAAAGTTTTCTCCTGCTTTGTGAACAATTTGTAATGCGGTCAGTGTCTCTCCATGCTGATGTACCTGGAGACATCTGACCATCACCCTGGCTGGAGATGGGTATCAACTCCCCGGAATCATGGAGTCTCCTATGATCAAAGTTTTTGGTTCCTTTGTGCTTGTTTAGTTTTGGTTCCTGATTTGGGTGAGTATTGTTGTGCTAGCTCCTGTGCCGCAGTGTCCTGCTCTGCAGTGTCTTCTGCCTCTTTATTTGATTTCAGAGATAGAGGCAGATACCTGTTTGTAGTGTTTATATGGTTTTTGAGGTAATGTGTTGGAGAGCAGAGAGTGATGGGGCACCTGATTTGCTCCTCCTAACCACCTGCCAACCTCCTGGACCAACTACCCTCTTGGTTGAGGTTTTCTGTTGGATGCTGGGAAATGGCGGGTGGTTCTTATAATGTATTTCCTCTTCAATATGAAATTTGAGGCGTGCAATCTCTGCCCATGCTGCCCGGAGCTGAGACCTAAGATCTCAAAGGCCCGGCATGTAGGACAGTGTCCTAAATCCTGTAAGAATGTCCTTCGAAAATTGTTCCACAGTACCTGCAGTTAATGAAATCCATTCCAAAATAAGTTGCTGGGTTTGTAACCTAGTCAGAGTAATTAGAAGGAAAAAAATGCAAGTAATGGTTTAATTGTGCTTTGTTTAACTTATTATAACAAGTTAAATTACTAGTGCCCTGTAAATGAGATCACCTTGGGAAGGCCCACTGATCCGCCCCTTCCTGCTCTGCCACAGGAAATGTCACAACTGTGGTACCCTATAAAAGGAGGTAGGCATGGGGTGGTTGGGGATGGGGGTGGTGGCTGGGCCCTTCCCCTGCCTAAAAAGAAGAACCACGGACGAAAGAACAAGGAGGTAAGAGCAGAAACAATCAGTCAACAACAAATGCAGTAACCCTGAAAGCTTATCCTAATGTTAGATAAAACTGTAAAACCTGTAAGGCACCACCTGTAATAATTTCAGAGAAGATATACCCTGTAAGAAACACTTTGCTCCAGAGAAAATAAAGCAGTAACAGAAGATATACCTTGCAAAAGACAATTTGAATCAGAAGATTACAGCAGTAATCTGTTAGCACACACCTGTAGGCACACCTTGTAATAATGCAGAAGAAGGTATACCAGCAACAACAATTTGAATCAGAAAAAAATAAAGCAATGAAATGTTAGCAACAAACAGTAGCAATCCCTGTGAGTAAAAATAAAAACACCACCACACAGTAAATCTGCTTAGCCAAACTAAGTCTTAATCCTTCTCCCTTGCTCTGGTAAGTTTCTCTACTCTGCCTTTCAAGCAGTCTTAGAAGGAAAGAGCTCAGGTGAAGCTAGGTGCCTTGGCCAGCAAACCAAGTCTTCGCAGGACCCCCTCTTTCTCTTTCCTCTGTCTTGGAAAACAAAACTCTGTGTGAAGGGGGACTCTGTTGATAGTACAGTCTTGCAAGGTAACACAGCAGCAATTGTACATTTCAACACTTCTTCATTTGTACCTTTCAGAATCATTTTGTCTTATTTGTATTTGTTTTAAAATTAAAGACACACTTAAAACACATTTCATAAGTGCAGATTCTCACAAATATGACTGTCGGGTTTGAATAATCGGATCCATCCAATCCATGGATAGGATCCAAGGTTGTCGGATCTGTTCTCAGATGTCATCATCATCCGATGACATCTGAGATTCAACACTTTGCACGCTATCAGATGGTATCTGACTTGGACAAATACTATCTGAGCACTACTAGGGGCAAGGGCTACAGTCTTTGAGGTGCCATCCTTCAGACAAGAAGTTAAAACCGGGTCCTATCTGTCAGTCTTTGGTGGATGTCAAGGTTAAAGTTAAAGATCTTATGGCATTCTTGCCCAGTCACACTGGAGCTGTGCACTGAAGACTTGACTTCCACCCTAGGCTGGAGGATTCCACAGAGAACTGTGGAAGCAGCTCTCTCAGACACAGGGGGAAGAGTTCTGACCACCCTGCTTTATCAGAGCCTCCTGTAGTGGACTGAGGGGTGCAAATAACTATGAGATGTCTGCTTCCCTCCCAGTACAGACCAATGTGGCTGGGAGCAGTCTCAACAGATGGGTGGGGGAGACATATTGGTTGACTGTGTCCAGGAGGATGCTTTATGACTCCTCATATCCCATAACCTCCCGATGACACATGGAAACCCACTACCCACATGTACTTCCATCCTGGTGAACGGGGGGGGGGCTTCAAATGTGTCATGAGGTGAGGAGGGCTAGAAGCTGCGGGATGACTGTGGTCTTCTGTGCAGTGATAGGATTTGAGTTTCTAGCAGATATGTGGGCAGTGATAGAGATATTCTACGTGTCCTGGCCAACCCTCCCACATTCAACAAAAGCAGTTCTAATGCAGTTATCTGTGGCAGTATGGATGTTGCTGCACATATAATGGCTGCTACCACACTGTCACCATATAGACTCTGCACTACAGATATCTACCTCATAACTTTATAAAGTGATTTGATCATATTGCAAAGGAACAGGCAGTCAATGCAAAGCAATGCCATCTAGAAGTAAAAACTATGAATAATAGTCAAATACAGTGCAGAGTAATTGGCGTTTATTATGTTTCTTTGTTTCTTAATAGCAATATCTCTAGGCCCCCCTCATGTCTGCTGCCCCACCTGATGGCACCCCTCAAGCTCCATCACCAATCTTCTCAGGGACTTAACTAGCTATCCGCCATTTACCATGAACCACAGTGTGGTGGGTGGCCTGCTTTGTTGTTCAGGCATGGGCCTGTGGGGGATCTGGACATGAACTCCGGCAGACGTAAGGATTTTCTCCTCCATTTTTTCACCCTCTGAGAGTCTTGGCATGTAAAGATGCGTACACATGCATGCAGGTGTCTGTCAGCTTCCTCTCCCCGCCCTTGTATAAAGCACCCACTACGCAGCCACCAGGGGCCAGATTTTCAAAGAGCTCCAAAACTGGCACCGGTGCAGGAAAAACTTGTGCAAGTGGCCATTTTTTGGCATAGCTGTGACAAAATGTTATGTCTGGTTGGAGCAAGTGTAACATCCTCCACAGCTGCACCTGCTGCCCAGGCACAGCATGGGCTGAAAATAGGACTGTCACTGGTGCAGAGATTTTTTTCCCACCAGGGGGCTGTGGCACAAGACTTAGTCCCACAGCCGTTTTTGGTCATTTGAAAATCCAGCCCTTGGCCTTCACCTGGTGGTAGTTAATGAGTGGGATGTGAAGATGAGTGCTGTCCATGGGACGTTTAATCCTCCTTCCCCCTGGTTGGTCCCTGAGTGACCCAAGTCCATTCCCAAACCCAAATCACCAGCATAGAGTGCAGTAGCACTACTGCCGTGCTATCAAACTGTCACAATGTTGAGTAATTATAACAGCTAGTGACCCTTGGTGGTTCATGAGAGCTGGCAGGTATGAAAATGAATGCTGCCATCTAACCTCCTGGCTAAGGGGAATTTCCCATTAGCTAAATGGTTAGAGCTGCTGCCTATGGAACATTCCATCCCAGGTTTGATTACAAGCAGGAGCTGGAGGTGCCTTTTCCCACCAAGGGAGTGGACAGCCATAACAGTGGCAACTAGGACTGGATGGGATGGGATGCTTTGCCTATAAAATGGGAAGTAGTGTTGTGTATGAGAGAAAACAATCTGTTCAAAGCAGCACCATCTAGTAGTGAAAACCATGAATAGCAGTCAAAGCAGTGCTGAGTAATTGCAACAGCATAAAGAAACCTCTATAGGCCTCTAGTGGTAGTCCACGGGATCGCAAGTAAATACTGGTCAAAAGAGCACTTTAACCTTAAGCTACGGGGAATTTCTGTTTAGACGAAAGGTTAGTTGTTGTCTTCAGAGCCCATGATGCCGGATTTCATTCAGAGGATCCAGTGAGCAAGGCCTGTATTAAGAGTTCATGTTTACAGTGATGTTATACAGCAGGCATATGGGGGTTCCTAGTAGCTAGCCGCTGAGCATTCTAGTATTCATCATTGCTGTTTTCAGAATCTGTTGCCTTCAATAACAATAGTTTGTGGGCAAAACACAGTTAACATAGCTTTTGTACTTTAAATATTCCAAATAAAACACAGTTTTCTTTTTTTTTTACTCTGTTTATTCCTTTTCTCCTGTGGTGAGGATGTACCCCCTATCATGCCTCTTCAGCCCCCCACTGCACCCTATCCATCAACCCCCCAAGTCTGCCTGCATGGTAGGCCCATGACTTACCCCTCATGGTGGGGCTTCCCAAGGGGAGCAGGGAAGTGAGACCAAGATCCACCTTTAGAACCCCCCAGTGAGCTGGCTTGGGCATCATTCAGGAGGAGGGCGGATGTGGACACCCCAGTGTTATGCTGCTGAAAGCCCTGCTGGGAGCAGATGTGCAGTGACATCAGCGCACATCAGGGATGCTCCCACTTACGATGTGCAGATGTCCGCCATCTCACCAATCCTATGCCTCAGTTCTGGTCCCAAGTGCACTCACCCCTAGTTGTCACCAGAGGTCAGTGTCTACCAGGTACCAGTACCCTCCCCACCATGGAGTAGGACAGCAGTCTTTGGGGCACTCATCCTTCTCTGCCCCCCCCCCCCAGCTGGCCCTCCGACTTCCCAACTTCGTTCCCGAACAGGGGTTATTGCCATCATTTTTTTTTCATAATAATTGAATAGCTATCAGTACTTTTCATGGATTATCAGAAACGTTTAGAACCTCGGAAGCTTGTTTAGAAGCTCACATGAGTTCTATAAGCAGGGATCTTCTTTGAGGACATCTTCCACCATAGAACCACACCTTTGGAACTGTCAGCCATTGGCATCACAACTACTCAGAAATGTTTGCCTATCTGGGGCCACCCACATTTCCATACATTGACACAACCCATGTAATGTGGGAGGCACCATACCTTCTCAGTTTTTTCTCCCACCATTAACTGCTCTTCAGATTGAGGAAACTGCCTTCATCAATCTCGAACACTGAAGTTACCATTTTCTTTATTTACTTTTATGGTTCTTAAATGCCATTATTGGATACTACAAATAAGTCTCCTCATTTTCTCTCCCGTCAGTGCAGCATGGAAGAAATTTAGAGAGAGAGAATCCTTTTGCAGTTTGTGTTTGCAGCACAGACCTTTCATATGACCATATCTCTCAACTGTCCCTGATTTTCAGGGATGTCCCTGATTTGGCCTCAACATTTTCCTCTATCCTTTGTAAAATGTGTGTTTTTGTGACAGAACACTGGGGATTAAAAGCACAAAATAATGTCAAACATTAAAGTTGCCGACTTGTTCTTCTTCAGAAAATGCATCTTATCACAAATCCCTTTATTCTATCAACTGTCTAAGTGAATAGTACCAGTTTTTAAGATGTGTCCCTGATTTGAGGTCTTTGTCCCTAATTTTGTTAAGCCTTGTCCCTGATTCATGAGGCAAGAGTTTGAGAGGTATGCATATGACATGAAGAACTATACCATTTGTCAAGGCTTCAGCTGGGTCACAAAGAGACACCACCAGAAGGCTTCAGAAAATTTCATTCAGAAAACGGTGACTGCCAAGCAGACAGCACAAACTCGCAAGATCCTGTATGCTAAGTCAGGCAACAAACAGCCAGTGCAGTTTCAGAAAGCAAGAAACAGAGCAAGACACAGAATAAATGCACCCAAGTCCCAACAGAGTGACAGGATTCAAAGCAAATTCTAAACTCATGGATTATTCGAGCCAAAGACAGAAATGCAGCACCGAATAGCCCCAGCACTTTGGGTCTGTAATTTGATCCTTTGTCAGTGGATGTGGCTACGGGCTGTGATTCAGGCATTTAAATACAAGAAACAAAATGCATATTCATGAGACAAGTACAGTTACATTTGCAGCATAGCCAAACCGGAGGAACGCTGTGCCTACTTTCGGCATTATAGTGCTTAGCATAGAAAAAACCTTTTTATTACAGTGCCCAAGTGATAAAATATAAAACAGAGGTGCATAGTGAAAAATTAGAGAATCTTCACGCATTTTGTGTTTGCAGCCCTGACCTTTCACATGACATGAAGAACTCTGCCATTTGTCAAGGCTTCAACTGGGTCACAAGCAGACGCCACCAGAAGGCTTTAGAAAATTTCATTCAGAAAATAGCAAATGCCAAGCAGACAGCATCAGCATCAGCATCTACGCTGGATTTTCTTGCTCAGACTACTGGATCAGCTGCAGGGGAAGATGCCAGTTTTCCTTATCAGGCTGGCATGTTGTTACCTATAAACAGGCCTCTAAGACGGAGTGTCACCACAAACATTATACGTCATCCTCCTACTCTAGGTCAGCCCTGAATCCGTGTGAGAGTAAATCACAGACTGCTTCATCAGTCTACATTGCCAACTCAACCTTCATTCAGAAACCAAGTTTGGGAGCAGGGTCTGGTTCACCTGCTGTCAGTAGCCTGCAGCCCATTTCCAGAATGTCGTGTATGGGGAACTGTCCCATCATGCTTTCTTCGTATACTCCTCTGGCTGGCACTATCAACATCAGCACTGTTGTTTTGGCTACTGTCTCTAAATTATTTCAGTGACTTTTACCATTCCTGACATCAACAATCAATCTACCAACAGCACAGCTGTTGCTATCACTCCTGTCGATGTCAGGTTTGGTGGGTATACCCCTGGGGTTGCAGTCCCCACCACTGTCCTACACCCACCGCTGCCTCAACAGCCTGAGGCTCATGCAGTTCCTTCTACTCCTCAACCTCCATCTTAGTCTGAGTAAGAGGAGGATGGACATAATCTGGACCTCCTGGATGCGGACGAAGGGGATGATAAGTTAGGGCAATGTATGGGTTTGGCTCCAATTCTGTTATCTCCTTTGTATGGAAAACGCTGTGATTTATAAACACAAATCTCCCATAAAGATGCCTCATTTCAGGCATTGCTGCACCTTAGCAGGACGAACTAAGCTTTGCTGCTGAGGAAAAGGACTTGACTAAGAGGAATCTGTATGAATTTGTGGAGGTCCCCCTGTCTCCTTCATGTTCATTCTTCACATTTACCCTGCTTTTGAGGATGCAACCATGGCTGCCTGGTACAGGTCCAGTACATTATGGGAGGTACCTCACAAGAGATCCCAGGCTCCCCATCATATAAACTCTTCATACCCAGACAAGGAATTCAGAAAATTGGACATTATGGGCAAACAGACTTATGCCTCTGCCTCACTGGGCCTCCGTATTGCCAATTAGCAGGCGTACCTGATTAAATACAAGCATTGCCTGTGGAAGTCTTTATCTTTATTTTATTTATTTATTTGAATTCAGAAATACCTTTGAGTCATAGACTCATTTACAAAGGTTCTACGTCACAGAGATTATAAACAGACAGACGTTACTAACGATTGAACAGTGATACAGTTCAGCATTGTTACAAGGAATAGCATAGGCTAACATTCAAATGCTAGGTTACTTGGTACAGGTCTTACACAAAACAGGTTGGACTCAAATATGAGTCAGTGCCTGACAGACTCAGATTAAGCTCAAAAGTGTGTGTGTGGGGGGGGCGGGTCAGAGGCCATTGTCAGTGGAGCAAGGAGGAGAGTTGAGGGCACAGTTCAGTTGCAGTCACAGGCATTTGATGTCAGGAGGCATGTCCTAAGTTTGGTTTTGAATGGGCCAAGTCTTGGCTCATTTATAAGACAACCATGTGGGGGCCCTGTAACCGAAGGTCCTTTGGAACTGGGAGGTACTGCAGGAGAGAACTGAGAGGAGATGCTTGTGTGAGCTACAGGTGTGCTTAACCTTAGAAGTTGGCTGGACTAATGGGGCTAGTCCAGGAGGGGAGAGGTCTAGGGCAATCTTTTTTGTCATTAGGCAGGTGTGGAACCTGATTCTGTTGTTGAGGTTAAGCCGGTTGGTAGCGTTATAAAGTCAGCAGGTATGGGTGAGATGGTCACATCCCAGGATAAGGCAGCATGCTTTATTTATGGAGAGACAAAGTCTAACTAGGGCTGAGGAGTTTGCCACACCATAGATAAGTAAGCCATAATCTAGCAGAGAGAGGACCGAGGAGGAGACAGCAAGCCTGAGGGCATCTGGGGTAACACACGGTTTGAAGCGGTACAACAGCCATAGCCTAACATTGAGGGCCTTAGATAGGTGGTGGATATGATGGTGGAAGTTGAGCACTGGGTCCAGTGTGATGCCCAGGTATTTAAAGGAGTCCACTTGCTCCAGAGGGGTCTGATTTGAAGTAAGTACTTGAGGACAATGCTCCTTCTGGGTATTCAGAGGGTGTAAGAATATCATAACTTTGTTTTTTTATAGTTGAGGATAAGGCACTGTGTAGAGAACCAGCTTTCAGCCCAGCTAAAGGAGGACTGGAGGGAGCGGTGGAGTTGAGAGGGGTCGGAGTTGGAGGAAAAGAGGACCGCATCATCCGCATAAAGTAATGGGTTGCGAGGGCAAGACTTGGGGAGGGAGTTGAGGAAGAGGCTGAAGAGTAGAAGTCCAAGAATGGACCCCTGTGGGACACCAGAGAGGACAGGCAGTCTATTGGATAAGGTAGTACCAATTTTGACCCACTGGAACCGGTTCGAGAGGTAGTCAGAGAACCACCCCAAAGCATCCCGAGAGAAACCCAAGTTGGCCAAGGTGGTTAGTAGGAGGGAGTGATTGACAGTATCAAATGCCTTCATGAGGTCTATGAAGACAGCACCAGTGATATGACCCTTATCCAGTGCAGAGTGGATGTGTGTGGTAAATTCAAGCAGGGTAGTGGCAGTACTGTGCCCTTTGCGGAAACCATGTTGCTGTTTGCAGAGTAGGTTGTATTTATTGAGGTGATCAGTGAGTTGATCAGATACAATCCGCTCTAACGCCTTAGAGAAGGGTGGGAGTATGGAGATGGGGCGGTAATTACAGGTAATGGAACAGTCCCCACTTTTAAATATGGGTGTGATGGAGGCAGATTTCCACCTAGCAAGGAATTTACCTAGACATAGGGAGCGGTTTAAAATGTGGGTAAGGGGGTAGAGCACCTCACGAAAGGTGAGCTGAAGGAGCTTCAGAGCAAGGGAGTCACTATTGTAGGAGGAGTGGCTTAGGGCTTTTATAAGGTACGGCTCCGCAGACTCTAGAGTAATATGGCACAGGTAAAATGGGGGCTTCTCAGGGAAATAGGGGAGCTGGAAGTAGGTGGGTCAAAGAAATTAGGAAGGAGAATATGGTTGAGGTTTGTGAAGGCATTATTGAAGGCTGTGGCAATTCGGGCAGGATCAGAGGTCAAGGACCCATCGACCTGGACCTGATTAGGAACCGGATCTTCCACTGGCTATTCTTATATCTTTATCTACCGCTCATCTCTTTGTTAATGGCGCTTTATCCACTGATCCTGTGGCTGTTGCTGACTGCTTAAATAGTTCTTTCTCTGACCTCTTGGGTGTCCTCCTGCAAAATCTTTTTGACCCAGTCCCACCCCCCTCCACTGATCCAGTTGCTCATCCCCCAGTCTACTTCAAGGCCCTCTTCCCTCATGAAGCAAGGCCCTACCTGCTCAGATCACTTAAGGGCACGGGTCATAGCAGCGACTCCCTCGACACCAAACAGCTTAAAAGGGTCCTAGATGCTGTCCTCAGCCCCCTTACCAAATTGCTGAACTGCTGCCTCTGCCTCAGTCAATTTCCCCTTGCCTGGAAAACAGCAGTGATCACCCCTCTTCATAAATCTGGCGACCGGACCTCCCCCAGCAACTATCGCCTGATATCCATCCTACCCCCTCTCTCCAAGGCTCTGGAAAAAATCATGGCCGATCAGCTCTCTGACTACCTCTTCACCTATATCCTCCTCTGCCGTGAACAACACAGTTTTCATCGCACACACAGCGCCACTACTGCCCTTATTGAATTTTTCAATTTCCTTCACAATGCTCTTCACAAAAGTCACATTGCTGGCTCTGTCTTCATTGACTTGTCAAAAGCTTTCGACACTGTCCACCACTCCCTTCTCCTCTCTTCTCTCCAATCTCTCAGCCTCTCGCAGGGTGTGTTGAATTGGTTCTCCAGCTATCTTTTCTTCCACATCCAGTGTATCAAAATCACGTCTACCATCTCCTGCCCCTGACAGGTTCATTCCGGTGTTCCCCAGGGCTCCATCCTAGGGCCCTTGCTTTTCAGCCTCTATCTGAATTCTCTCCCCTCCACTTGTAATGGAAACCATTTACTTTATGTGGATGATGCTGTCCTGTTTGACACACACTGACCCTCTCCTCCTACAAAACTCCCTGCAGGACTCCTTCACCCAGGCTGAATGCTGGTTCTCTGATCACAGCTGGTTTTGAACTTAAAGAAACTAAAACCATGCTTTTTGCACATAACCAGAGTAAACGTAAAGATTATCCACTCCAGGTTTTATCTAGTACCCTCTTCCCCCTTGAATAAACCTCCTCCTTCAGATATCTTGGCGTTCTCTTTGATCCCTCCCTATTCTTTCACAACCACATCCGCTCCCTTTGCTCCACCATCAACCCTAGGACAGGTCTACTGTGTCACCATTGTGACTGCCTCCCCACTGAAGCACTAAGGATGGCCATCTCATCCTGGAGCTGTCCCCCGTGGATTATGGTCTGCTTATTTATGGTGCTGCTGACAACACTGTTCTGCACAAAATTAAGCTATCCCTCAATAAGGCCTGCCTGCTGCTTACAGGTTCCCCACGTCTTACCCATACTTGCACACTGTATTCCCTCTCTAACTTCCTTAATCTGGAGGAAAGCCTTATGTAACCCCTAGGTGGCGCTATCCCACAGGCTGCTACCCCTGCCTGCTTGGCTAGTAGCAGGTTAAGGGGCCTAGGTTCTGCAACGGGTGCCTCCACCCTGAGGTCAGGGTTGGTAGTGGTCAAACTAACCTGGGCACAACCCTCTGGGACACTGTAACCCCCCTCCCTTTCCCTTCTAGTGGCCTGAGCAATATATGATAATCACTTTCACAGTACCCCTTATACACCATACAAGTACCCACACTGTTAGCACTTACCACCAGGGCTGGTTCCTCTGGCTCGACCCTGGGGACCCCCTGTATAACAAGGTTATGCACAGCAAATAGCAACAGTACAGTACTCTTGGCACAAACTGGAACCACAGTCAAGTTAAATGCAGAAAAAGTCAGATCTGATTTATTCAGGGGACTTGAACAAGGAAGGGGTGTAATCAGGTTGACTGGCTTAAAGGCTATACTAATCAAACAGTTATGCATGCGCTTTAAGTCCCCACACAGTCACACCCCTGGGTACCCAGGTAGGGAGACGATGGTCTAGCCAGGAACATTGCAGCTGGATGGGACCCTGTGATGGAAGAAAGCAACATGCACAACACACACTATTTGTAATCTGGAGCCAGAGGGCTCAGTTCCTGAAAGAAAAAGCAACCAGACAATCAGATGACAACACTTTAGATTTAGCTGTTGTTGCAGGGAGCTACCCTGATATTTATTCACGATACCCAGTACTGGACATAGGCAGGACAAAATTGAGACTGCAGGTTGTTGAGCTGGAGCGCCCAGAGAAGCGGGGCCCACATGCATCACCGAGGCGTCGTTCCTGTTCAAGTGTTGAGCAGGGGGCTGATCCCCAGGCAGGTCTGTTGTCGATGGTTTTCTCTGTGCAGTGGGTAGTCAGGTTGGGCCAGTGTGGCAAGGCCCAGGCCTAATGGAAATGATTTTGGATTCAGTCCGTGGGGCTGGATGCAGCTTCCAGCAAGCAGAATATAGTTCAAACCACAGTGGGGAACCAAATCGTGACCCACTAGCAGCACACAGAACATTTACATGTAAGGAAATTCTAATGCAGCTTCCAGCAAGCAGAACACAATTCAAACCACAGTGGGGAACCAAATCATGACCCACTATACACACACAACACATACACATGTAAGGAAATTCCACTGTACCAGGCAAAAGGCTCTCCGGTCGCAATTACAGTGGTAGCCACAGACATTGCCAGCTATTTCCAGATATTTTTCGAAATTTCTGAAGAGTTTCTCTCTGCTGCCCCTACTGTTTAAATGCAAAAAGCATCAGATATTTCTGGAAATATCACAGAAATTTCAGGAAATAGCTTGCAGTGTCTGTGGCTACTACTGTACAGAGTCTCTGCACAATCAGGGAGTTCAAAGGTGGCTGGAAGTCCTGACAGGCCGATCGCATTCAGCAAATCTTCGGTCTTCTTCAAGTTAAAACCTGGTCACAGTCCAGAGTCTTAAATCATTCTCACAACTCGGATTCAGTCCAAATAAACTCTGTTTTCCCTCTCAGAGACAGCAGGCAGGCATGCAGGCCAAACTCAGGCCTTTCTACAGTTCTCCCGCGCAAATCCATGCTGGGACTGCTGCTTGAATCATTCAAGCTGTTATCTCTTCACTTTCCCACTCAGAACTGAAACTAGCTGCAAGCAGCTTGGGAAGTTCCCTAAGATCCAAAAGGTTCGGTTGGCTGATCTGTCTGTCAGTCACAACAAAGGCTCCCCCTCCAGGTTATTTTAGGCGCGGAAACGCAAAAACTACAATTACTACAAGTTTTGACCCCACCAAGCCCCTGTAGGCAGGCTCCATATTAGAGTCCCAAATGTACTGATTGGCCCATTCTGCAGTCTAGGACCAAGATGATGGAAACAAGCAGAACTGTCCATGCTACAAAGAAGGAAGGTTAGAACAAACCGAAATATTAGTTCTACTCTAACAAATGATCAGCAAACAAGTACATCTTCTAACAAAGTCCTTCTCAGATTAATTATGACTGCAATCCAGGCAGCTCTTAAAAAGACAGCACACAGAGGCTATACAGGCATCTCAGGCAATACATTTAAACTGCTAAAATGCAGAACACCAGCCTGGCAGTGAGCATTTAGGCAAGCTCAAGGAAGACTTTTCGGGGCAACCCCATTTGTAGGGGGTTACACCTATCTATCAATCTTGCCTCTTGACCAAAAAAATCACTGCAGGTCTCACTTCCCCTGATCTGTCTTCTATCATAAGCTTGTCTACCCCTTCCCTCTCTACCCGCAGCACTGTCTGCTCCCCTCTGCAAGTCCCCACAGTTAGGACCTCCCTTGCACAGAGGTCATTCCATTACCGTGCCCCATCCTGGTACAATTCCCTGCCTCTTGCTATTGCCTTCCTACCAAGATTGGGGCCTTTTAAAACTGCTCTCAAAAACCACCTCCTCTCCTCCCGCTGCTGTGACTGCCCTGGCTGAGTTTTCCCCTGCCTTTACTCCTCTCAGTCTGCCTATTTTTGACTCTGCCCTTCATTTGACTCATTATAGACCACATTATTGTTTATGTCTATTATTGCTAATTTACCTTGATGAGGGGGCCTTTGTAACCAGCCCTTAATTTTGACTGTTTGCTTTTATTTGAGCTCATTTACTTTGTTTTCTGTTGCTTGCTATTAATGTATTTGTCTTCCTGACAAGGAGCCTTTGTAAACGAGTCCCTGACTCAAAGGGTTGCAATTCTGATTACTTCTTAAAATAAATAAAAAAATAAAAAATACTGTGGTGGATAAAAGTCCATCAGTGTGTTGTGCACGACTTGTAAGCCGGTAAGCATGTACTGCATTCTGCATACAATTCCTCTGAGGTCTTTACTCTTGCAGCTTATTCCGGCATCTGTCTTCACCAGTATTCATGGCTGCATGCTGCTGATTGTGCTACCAATATACAACAGTCAGACCTTAACTCACCTTTTCATGGCCAAAAACTATTCAGCCACGATGTGAAGCACTTTTTATAGAGGTTCCATTCTTCAAAAACAATTCTTTACTTCATGAAGTCCCTTGCTCCAACGACCCCATGCAAGAATGGGGCATGGTACTTTTTGTAGAGGGTGCCACCCCTCCTCTGCACAGGGCTCTGGATGGTCTGCTGCTGGAACCTCTGAATCCAAGCAACAATCCTCTGATGGCCATTTCAGGACTGTTATAGGTCTGAGTGCTAGTGGTGCCCCCGCCACCTTGTCCACGTTCTGACTCATTCTATTGGTGGTTCTGATAGGGGACAGGAGGTCCCTTTTTTTGATGAAATAGCATGAGATCACATCAGAGAGGTGGGTCCTTCATATTATTTGTAAGGGTCATGTGCTAGAATTAATAGCCCCTCCTCCTGTGCGTCCTCCCAGCCCTTGCCACTATGATCTGGAGCACCTATCGTCCTGTTAATCTAAGTGTGTACATCTTGGGCTACAGGGCAATTTAGCCAGTACCCCTGGTTGAACTGAATGAGGGTTTCTGTATAAGATATTTTCTAGTTCTGAAAAAGACTGGATGTCAGAGGTCTTAATGAGTACATTATGTACAAAAGGTTTGCATGGTCTCTCTTCAGTCCCTCCTCTCTTTGCTCTCGCAGGGGGGATTGGCTTTGTCCTCTGGACATGCAGAATGCTTACCTGCACTTCAAAATTTGGTGCAGCCAATGACAGTGCCCACATTTCCTTTTGGAGGGCTGGCACTACCAATTTCGTGTCTTGCCCTTTGGCTTATCCTTGACACCATGGGCCTTTACCAAGTGCTTTGCTGTGGGGGCTCTGGCCTTATGCCTGGAGACCCTGTACGTATTCCCTTATCTGTATGACCAGCTCCTCAAGGCATGTTCTGGGGGAAACAACTGTACATACTTTGTACTGTACTTAGCAGCTGTTTCAAGAACTGGGTATCCTGGTCAACGAATCCAAATAAGGTTTGATCCCCTGCATTTGATTTAAGTTTATCCACACTGTCTTGGACGTGGCTTAGTTGTGGACATTCCTTGAAGAATCCCATCCTGACAGTTTGATAGCCCAGGTGACACTAATCCCCATCTGCGTCCAGGTCCCCACAAGATTCATGCTTATGTAACCCCCCCCAAGAAGTGGGGCGTACCTTAAGTTATCTTCCTGGGCACCCCCTCAGCCCTCCATCTTGCCTTGATCCAGCCCTGGAATTCTGCCCTCTTGAACCTGGGCTAATATCCAGTTTGGGCCAAATCCATGTTAAATAACTGTATGCTGCATAGATGGGCTGCGCGGACTAGAGAAGCTGCTGCATGAATGTGCAAGCTGGCACCTTGCGCTATAGCTTTAAGAACTCTATAGTGGCAATAGCTGGTGCTGGGTCCGAGTGCTTTGGCGCTCGTGGCCAGCCAGGGAATGCTCTTTCAAACTCCACTCTTGCACCAGATAATAGTGCAGAGGCTCTCTATTGAATGTTGTCAATGTTTAATTTTAAAACTAAAAATGATTGTTTATAAAGTTGGACTTTAAAGTTGTGCATTTAACTGTCTGCCTTCCAGCATCCATCTTGGTACTTTGACCTTCTGTTTCAGTCATCTGAAGTGCAAAGGGTCCTAAAGGGGTCCTTAGCTATGGCTGCTGGGAAGAATGGAGGACTGTGTGTTTGGCACCTTCTGAATGACCAATCAGAAAGCCAGAACTGTGATTGACAGCCTCAGTGATCAATCAGATTACAAAATGTTGTTTCTTCAGTCAAGGAAGGACCATTATTCTGGGCATTTGCCAAAAGCTCTTGAGAAGAGAGGGAGCTTCTCTGTGTGTCCTTTGGCTCGTGGCCAGCTACCACATAGCTACCAGCTAAGCCAAAGTGGTCCCTTCAGCCTGAAAGGGACAGAGACTGACTTTGCTAGCCAGAGCCAAAATTGCCAGAACCGGTATTATGAGTAAAACTGCCAGAGTGGGAACTTGCAGCCAAATTTGCCAAAGCCTGTTTCCAGAACCAAAAGTTCCAGAGACTGCATCCTGAGTCCAAAAGCTGCATCTGTACTCCATCCAGCTTAGGGAGTCAGCCACAAGTGCAATGGTTGGGGCTAGTTTGTGGCCACCTTGGGGACTGATGCCTGGATGTGGGGGTGAGTCATGATGACCCTGGTCCCTTATGCTGGTCCTTGCTTCAGAAGCCAAAATCCTGGATCTGAGACTCTGGAGGTTCAAGCCTGCCCAAAGGAGCTGTCTTTTCTGACTCTAATTGAGAGACTGAGGTCCTTCAGAACTCTGAGTACTTTCAGGGCTAGCCCTGCAACAGTGCTTTCCAAGTTGCCTTTGAAATGTACTGTTGGCCATCGAGCCAAGGATTTCAACTACCAGTTTGCCTAAGCGTTCAGCCATTAAGTTCTTTCTTAAATATTCAGTCACAATTGCATGGCTAAAGGGATAAATCCAATCAACTTGTTTATGTGCACCAGTGCTGGCCAAACAGCTGCAACAAGCATCAGGCCTGCAGCGGTACGAGGCTGGGTACCTAGTGACGTTAACTGGGAATGTCTAACTGGACTGTTAATTTTGGAACCGTATCTAAATTGTGCCATGCTGCCGGGAGGTAGGATTTCAGTTGTTAATGTGTTTCAAAGCCAGGAGTAATCTGCCTAGGCAAGCCTTTAATGTGCACTCCCTTATTCCCCCAAATGTCCCCATAACAAAAAGGGTTTATTATATAATTACTGGTGCCCCCTTTGTCACACGCTTTACAAGCCACTCTCAAACACTGTAATAACCTGAAAAATAGTTATTATGGAATTTGCTTTTAAGTCTCAGTACAGTAAAGACTGTCATGCTACAGTATTGGCCCCTATAGAGTGGGCGGTCTGAACAGTTTCAAAAACATGGTGGCTCCATTTCCGCTTACCAACCACTCGCTACGGGGACGGAGAGTTTCCGCTATTATAAGTCTTCCAACGTATTTATTTATTTATTTTTTTAATTTATCAGGTTGATCCTTCTTTTTAAATTACTAAAAATGCATTTGGTTGATCCTGCTGTGTGCTGGGTTCGGCTGAGAAACTGCGAGTCTGACCCAGCGTGATCAACAGAAGGACTGTGCCTCATGTCTGAACTGCGCAGTTCAACACTTTCATTTCATTTAAAGAAACAAAAAGACAAAACAATGTCGTTGCTGGACAGAGAGGGAGTGAGTGAGAGAGAGACTTTCTCTGTGTCTCTGAGGCACAAACCTCCCTGCACCACTAATTATAAACAATAATGTATATGCAACTGTCTTGTTTAGGACTGTTTTTTTTTTTACACACCCTCGGTGTATGATGACCTCATAAACCTCTCGAGATTTGTAGGTCATCAAGCACCTCGGTTCTGTAAAAAAAAAAAATCATAACACACAGTTGCATTGCTATTATCCTCTATTCTAACACTGTCCATGAGCATATTATTACTGGGTGCAACCTTACTGTGTCTAACCTGAAGGTGTATTGCTGCTGTTGCTTGCTATTCTCCACAGGTAACTGGGAGTCTCAGCAATAGCCAGAACCTATTTGGAAAGTGCAGCCAGTGTGAGCTTATTATTAGCCATAGCCATTAATTGTATGACATTAGCCTGTTTGAACTACTGTGTGCTAATTAATGTGTGGGACCACTGGGCAGGGAATTGGGTAGGTATGGCATCCCAGAGGGTTGTAATAGCTTGTCATCTGACCCAATTATCCTCTTACTCTGGGTGGAGGCACCACGCTAATAATCTATTTTCTGGAAACAGACTCACGCTTCAGGAACATCTGAGCCCAGGCCCCTCAACCTGTATTGTGGTCATCAGGCAGGAGTAGTAGCCCACTGGTACATGGCACCCAGATTACACTTACGCTTCTGTACCTCATGGAGGCTGCCACTGTGACTGCTCCCAGAGCCTGCTTCCACATGGATGATTTGTGCCCAATGGGCAGAGGCTTCTCAATCTCTGGGTTACCCTAATCTGGTCATGGGCCCCTTATGCAAGGCTCTATGCTGGTGGTAAGCCCACTTACATCTGATTAGGGGGCCACATTTATCTGTCCATCCCCTCAGAAGTCCTGATCATGGATGCCTTCGGTATGGGTTTGGGACCTACTGTATCTCCTAGCACTCAAGGACCAGAGTATGTAGTCACCATTCTCCACATCAGCATTCTGGAGTTGAGGGCTGCCAGTCTTAGCCTCTTCCCCCACAGCTCTCTTGCTCCCAGGCCTAGAGTTTTTTGGTGAGATGCATTGTCCCTCTTTTGGAAGGGGAGGTTTCTGTTTGTCTTTCATCTAGCCCTCTGATTAAGCTGGTATTGGCCAAGTTTCGAGTGGACAGGGCTACAGTGAGACTGGTAGCCCCCTTCTGGCCTAGATTTGTTTTTTTTTTAATTGCTCTAGCAGTTAGCAGTGGACCCTCCTATCCCACTAATCCTTATGAGGGGACTGTTTTCACAGGACAAAGACAGTCTGTTGCACCTAGACATTCAATCCCTGCAACCTCAACCCTGGCACCATAGGACATAGAATTGCCCCCCTTCAGTGTCCCCCAGCCAGTTTCAGTTGTTCTACTGGTGACTCCTATGCCTTCAACTTGGCACACTTACTCCCTGAAGTGGAAACATTTCCGTATTTGATGTGCCTCTAACTCCCTGAACCCTTTTTTATGATCACTGGAGCACGTCTTGGACTAGCTCCTGTCCCTAATGAAGATACACCTTTTGACCATTTTGGTCTGTCATGCCCTTTTAGCGGGCAAGACTGTGGTCCACTTGGAGGCAGCCCACAGGTTCCTCAAAGGACTCCTGCATCCCACTGCATAGGTTGGGTCTGGTGTGGGACCTAAGCTTAGTTCTATCGGCTCTTGCATAAGATCATTTAAAACCTTCAGACTCTTGTGGCATGATTACTTTCACGGAAAAGCGCTTTTTCTGGTGGCAATCACCTCTACTCAGACAGTTTCTGAGCATCAGGCTTTAAACGCAGGCTTTAGTTGTGCATCCTTGTTTTTAACCAGAATTTAGTTTATTTCAGACCCATTCTACAGTAGATGGCTTCCTAAGGTGGTTTCAGTGCTCACATTAAACCAGACTATCCACCATTCTCTGTTTTCACATTTCCCTTAGAGCACACAAAACACTATCCTGCATTCTCTCGCTGTCCGTAGAACTTTACATTTCTAATTGGACTGCACAAAGGACTGCAGAACATTCTCACAACCCTTTATTCTGTTCACCTCATGGATGATGTGTGCTCTCTCCCTAAGCAGTACCTTTCCAAATGGTTGCCATCTTGCATTTCTTTTTTTGGGGGGGGGGCTATGGGGAGAGACAGGGTGCACTCCACTTATAACGGACACCGTTATAATGGACAATCGGTTATAGTGGACAAAAATTGATTTCCCAAACCAAATATATCAAATCCAATGCATTTTCCTCTGGTTATAATGGACAGAAACATTGCTTATAATGGACACTATGAAGCTTTTATAGGTATTTGTAGTGCATTTTGGGGGAGGGGTGAAGAGCTGGTGAGGAGATTAGGCAATGTAGAATTCTGATGGAGGAGCTACAGAGACTAAATTTCTTACAAAATAATTCTCCACAAGTTGCATAAACTTCTATTAGTTGATTATACTAAAAGGGAAGTGGCTTTATTTTTTAACAAAACCCTTACAGTACAATTGCCTTTGTTCTTACTGTCTTAGAACCCCAGCATCCAGCCACATGAGCTACTCTCTTCTTCTTACCTTCTGCAGTAAACTTCATAAAAAAACTAATGTTCGCTGATAGTTAAATAACTCTAAATAAACACACAAAGTACAGAAACAGATATGCTAGGCAGGATTCTGAGAGATCTCTGAAGTTTTATAATAGTTTTTCACTCTGAGCTCCTGCTCACACACATAGACACACCTAATGCATAGTCTCTACCTCCTCTGGATATAATGGACACTGGATATAGTGGACAAAAGTTGTGTGCACAGATTATAACAGGCTTGCACTGTACCAAAAAACACAGTAATCAGCTTCCTGGTTCTGTCTATCGGCAAGCCACAAGGCCACTTCTGTGGTTTGTTTTCATTCAGTTTTTTAACCAGGAGTAGCACTCTAAGCTGAAAGCTTTCTTACAGGTGCAACCTGGGAGCACAGGGAAGTCAAGTGACTTGCTCAGGACCATACAGTATGCACGTGGAAGCTGTGGGATTCAATCCCAGGTCTGATCTGCTGGATGTCACCAGATTTTCAGCTCAGAGCCTTAAACCACTGCGCTATGAACAGTTAATTGTTGTCGCTGATATATGCTCTACCACCACGTGGTGTTCTGTCCATACTTTCATCAAACACTACTGTCTGGATGGATCTGATGTCCCACAGATGGGCTGGCCTGCAAGCTTAAGGGTCTTGTACATACTTGCTTTAAGACCTTCTTTTTCTCTGAAGTCTTGTACAGCTTGGGCATCATTCCAATGGTGTGGCTCTATGTAGGGTAATGTCCTTGAAGAACATAGCTTTGTTACTTACTAGTAAAAGTAGATGTTTAAGAGAGTCTCCTCCACAGCACCACAGCTCGCCCCCCACACATACCCCCTTGGTACTGTATTTCAGGTAGCATACTCTGGATGATGTACCCATAACAGCATGCTTGGTCTTCTCCTGTTCTGTGCCCTTCCAAATGGGCTTTTTCTTTCTGGAACCATCACCTCTCCTGTCAACCTGGTGGGGGTTCTGGTCTCCCAATCCTGTCAGTATGGTACAACTCCAAGCTTGTCTTCAATGGAAAACAGAGGAGGTATGAGGCAGCCCATGGTATATGGGAGGCTCTGACATATGTCAGAGTGGATCCATAAACAAACAGTTTTATTTATTTATTTAGGAAATCGGAATTACAACCCTTTGAGTCATAGACTCATCTCCAAAGGCTCCACGTCAGAATAAAACATCGACATTCATACAGTACATACATAGAATAAATGTGGGTGAGCAATCATACAGAGTATATGTACAATGAGCATTGGTTAATGCCTATACATTTGGTAGCTAAAACAGGACAGAGCTATCGGCATATTTATCTAATGAGTGGTTAAGACCTATACAATTGGTAGCTAAAGCAATGCATGATATGAGTTGGTAATAAGCCGCCTCAGGGAGGCCTTGTCTTATACATAATACAATGCATTCATAGTCCAGTGAACTATATGGTAACCAAGGGAGGTGAAGAGCCTGTAGGCTAGAAACAGTGAGGGCTCTCCACTGCCGGGCCAAGGGCAAGTCGTGGCCTAGTGGCATAGTGCAGGATCCACAGGTTACCGGTTACACTGGCATTGACGTGAGGAGAGGATATGGGCCCTTAAGGCAGCTTTAAAAGGACCTAGATTGGTGATTGATGTGATGGCTGGTTGGAGAGCATTGTACCAGGATGCAGCTCTAAGGGGGAAGGATCACTGGGCCAGGGTGGTCCTGACCCTGGGCACCTTCCAGATAGTTTTTGGGGCAGCCCATGTGGACACTGAGATGGTGGCTACCTGAAGAGAAGTCATGACACCTATTGGGGTTAAACCCAGGTGGATTTTTTTTGTGAAGAGACAGGTCTGGTATAATAGTCTTTCCTGAAGGGAAAGGATATTGGTGAATGTGTATAGGATGCAGGTATGTGTATTTCTGTCAGCACCGGAAAGGAGCCAGCAGGTCTTATTGATGACTACTTGTATTTGATGAAGCACTGTAGGGTCAGCAGCAGCATAGATTGTGAGGCCATAGTCCACCAGCGATAAGACTAAGGAGGTAATGGCTAGGTGAAGTGCTTCAGGTGGCAGGCAGTCATTATGTCTGTACAGGAGACTAATGCGGATGTTGTTGGAGGAGGTGAGGATTTTTATATGTTCGTGGAATGAGAGGGAAGAGTCAAATGTAATACCTAGATACTTATACTTTTGGACCTGTTCCAGTGGGATGAGAAAGAGGCAGAGAGTATTTACAGAGGGAAATCCTTTGATCTGTTTTGGCAGTAGGCATAGAGCATCGTCTTAGTTTTTTTAATGTTGACCACCAATCTGTGTTCAGCAAACCAGTGTTCAATCTGAGAGAAGGAGTTTTGTAGGGCACACTGGAGAGAGAGAGAGAGAGAGAGAGAGGATCAGGATGTGCGGCGTAAAGAACAGTGTCGTCCGCGTAGAGGAGAAGGTTGCTGGGGCAGGATTTAGGCAGGGCGTTGAGGTAGATGCTGAATAGCAGGGGACTCGGGATAAATCCCTGGGGAACTCCTGAGCACTCAGGCAGCATAGTAGATATGGTATTATTAAGCAATAAGGCATGACCAAGGGTTATGTTAATGGTCTGTTAATCACCTTCTAGGGGTGTACTGTGGCACGAGGTGTAGCTGAGTGCCATATGCCCCTAGATGGTGATTAATTGACCATTAACATAATCCCTGGGAGTGCCTTATTGCTATTATAATAAAAAATGTTTTTAAACAGTGTTAAACCTTGTTCAGCATATGGCTAAGCTCTATATGTATGTTAATAAAAGATTAGCATAAGGCTGTTAGAATGTTTGCAGCCAATCAGAAAGTTCCATTTCACAGACCCTTTTTATAATTAATTTTAACACATTGGGTTCTAGATGAAAGATAGCTGGAGAACCATGAGAGTGGACAATGAGAGACCCCAATTTGTTGTAATGCGTTAAGAAAGAGGGGGTGAGAAACCGTGTTGATGGCCTTTGAGAGGTCTATAAACACGGCCCCTGTGAGGTACCCCTTGTTAAGTGTGGAATGCAGGGAGTTAGCAAATCCTGTGAGGGCGGTCGTAGTGCTATGACCAGCTCTGAAACCATGCTGCTCCCTACATAAGAGGTTGTATTCGAGGAGGTAGTCAGTGAGCTGATTGGCCATGATCTTTTCAAGGGCTTTAGAGAGTGGGGGGAGAATTGAGATGAGACGGTAGTTGTTTGGGAGGGAGTTGTTGCCATATTTCAATACTGGTGTTATCACTGCCATTTTCCATGAGGTTGGGAACTGGCCCAGGCACAGGGACAGATTTAGAAGGTCCGTGAGTGGGGAGATAACCGAATCTAGCACAAGGTATAGCATATGCATAAGATATAATATCGAAGGCATCTTTTCAGGAATTGGAGCTCTGGAGGGCTTTGGACAGGTAGGCTTTCACTTCTGTAGGGGTAATGACTCTGAGTTTGAAGGGGGGTGGAGGAGCTCAGGCAGTGGGGTAGGTTGAATTGGACTGAAAACGTTCCTAGGAAGGACTGAACTGAGGTCTGAGAAGGTGGAGTTGAGGCAGTTAGCTATGTGAAGTGTGTCTGTGGTGGTAGTATGGTTAATGCTAAGTTGTGGGGTTGGGGGGAGCAGGATTTACCATTAAGCTCCTTGATGTTATCCCAGAACTTTCTTGTGCTACCCCAGGAAGTGGCTAGGACGGTTCTGTAGTGCTCCACCTTGGCCTTGCGGATTGCCCAGGTACACTTATTGCGGGCAGCAATATAGGCCTGCCTATCACTTAGCAAACTGGAGGCAGTGGCACGATGCCAAAGGTTGTCACACATTTTGAACTGTTATAGGAGTTCTGGGGTGATCCAGGGGGCACTACATTTCTTAGTGGTCACTTTGATGGTTGGTGCAAAAACATTACAGGTGGTATTAAAGGTGGTGGTGAAGTAGTGCAATGCATCATCTATGTGCTGGACTTTGAAAATGGGGGACCAGTCCCAGTTAATTAGATATTGTTTGAGTTTGGCTATGCCTCCTGGGCATAGCCGACGATGAAAGGTGATATTTGGTGGTGGTTTACGTAGCTGACAGGACCAGCTGAAGATGATTGGGGAGTAGTCGCTTAAGGCATTGGGTAGGACACCCAGGTCGGTAATATGGTGGGGACGATTAGTGAACAGGATATCTAGTAGAGTGTAGGTTCCATTAGTGGGGTCGGCCCTGGTAGGCTGGGATACCAGCTGGGTCATATCTAATACAATACAGGTATCTTTGGCATGTGTTGATGCACTCGCCAGCCAGTTTATGTTGAGATCCCCAACTAGGAGTTGTTCCATTTTGTGGGGGTGGCTGGCTAGGTAGTCAGAGAGCGCTTTACAGGCAGGGGATTGGCTGTGGGGTGGGATGTAGGCGACGGTGAGAGTAAGAGGAGCACAGTTTGGGTCAGTGGAGAGTTTTATTGAGAGGGCTTGGGCACCATGGTCTAGGAAGGGTGCAGGCAGGGCTTGGTAATGCAGTGAGTCATTTACATAGAAGGTGCAGCCACCGCCTCTCTTGCCATTGCGATCAAGCCTAATGAGAGTGTAGCCAGAAATAGAGACAAATGAGTCTGGGGTCTTGGCTGACAGCCAGGTTTCTGTTAAAGCCAGAATGTCTGGTTGGTGCTGTGCCATCCAGCATTGCAGGGGTGCCATTTTTTAAGGCAGGTTGCAGATATTCATAGTGGCTATTCGAAGCCCCATGGGTGACTGCAGTTGGGGGGCACTGCTGGGCCAGGATTGGGGTGAACATTGTCAGATAGTAGAAGAAGCAAGTGGAAGATCCTGACAAGATCCATGAATTGGTGGGATTTTGCCAGGTAGTGGTGGCTGGCAAGCTTAGAAGATGATGAGCAGAGAATGGGCAGCTGCATGAGAGCTGGGATGGCCAGGTGGAGGAACAGACATGGAGGGCTCAAAGTACAGAGAGATGGGGGGAGGGGTTGAGGGGAGGGGAACGGGGGCGCTATGGGGAGAGACAGGGTGACGGAGAGGCTATGAGGGGTGAGGAGCTCCCCCAGCAGCAAAGATGTGTACATACCAGAGGCAACTGGGGGTTTGTTGCTGAGCAGGGTAAACGTGGTTAGCAACAGCAGTACGGTTAGTTTGTGTGGGTGGGTGTTGTGAGGGAGTACAGTGGTGGTAGACGTGACCATGGGCAGGTATGAGTGGGTCTTGCTGACGCCTAACATTGTGGCAGACACAGTGGCACAGACACAGTGGTGCAGTGGTAGGGTTGCTGCCTTTGGAGCAAAAGGTGCCTGGTTCAAACCCTGGTTTGGATGCCACGTTGTATGCCTAGTGATTGTCTGGGAGACTGTGCAAGGGACACTACAGAGAGGGGCAAAATGCAGAGAATTTAGGTATGAATGACGCAGAACTGAAGTATTGGGGGGAGCAGTGGGAAGAGGATTGCAACCTACAGGTCTTGTTGCCCCCTAGTGGCTTTACAGTATAATCTGCAAATGGAAAAGAGACGCTTCTCACTGTGGAGGCATGTAGACCCCTGTCTGAGGCATTGTTAGCCCAAAGTGGTATGAGAGAATGCCTGAAGGAGAATGGACAAGCTAGGGTTAAATACAGCTCCAAAAACAATGGGAGGTATCCTGCTTTGCAACTCACAGAAAAAGCTTTGTCACAAATAATGGGAGTTTAAACTGTAGGGAGGGATTCAGGCAGCGAGCTAGGTGCTGGCTGGGTCTGCAGAGAGAAGAAATAAAAGATGCTGAAATTGGGGAGGAGGGGCTGGAGAAATTAACTGAAAGTATATCTTCAGAAGCCCTAAAGTGGTTCACCAGCTATCTAGCAAACCGCACACAACAGGTGAGACTAGGGTCTGCCCTTTCTGCTAAACTGCCTGCCTGCTCTGGGGTTCCTCAAGGATTGATACTGGGACCCCATCTATTTAGCACCTTCCTCATTAATCTTCCATTCTGTTCTGAACCAGTACTCCTCTACGTGGATGATGCGGTCATTTTCTCAAAGACTGCTGACCCTACCCTCCTTCAGGCCCAACTTCAGAAAAGTTTTATTGAAGCTGAGTCCTGGTTCATCTCTCATAAGTTGGTGCTTAATTGCAAAAAAACAAAGGTCATGCTCTTCCATGGTACCCATAGCAAGCACAAAGCCAAACAATTGGTGATTAAAAACAGTGTGGGTGTTATCCTTGATCAGACTCAATCTTTTAAATACCTAGGAGTTACTCTGGATGGTATGCTCTCCTACTGCAACCATGTTGAGAATGTTGCCAAGGCAGTTAACATTCGCCTAGGCCTTCTACACAGGCATAAATACTGCCTTACTACTGAAGCCCTCAGATTGGCTATCCAAAGTTCAACTATGTCTGTTATTGACTATGGTTTGGTCATTTATGGTTCTGCCACAGACACAACCCTACGTTGGCTCACCACAGCGCTGAATAAGGCATGCCTTCTACTTACTGGTGCAGCGTATCGTGCTCACATGAGTGACCTTTATGAACAAGCAAACTGGCTTCAACTCCAGGCTCGCATTGAATATCAAGCCTGCCTTCTGGCTAAGAAGACAGATCTTGGTCTCCTACCACCAGGTTCCCTTCAGTTTTTAAGTCCCTTCTGGGGCACTCGGAGCACACGAAGTTCCGTGAGCCAAACTTTTACTGTCCCTCGCTGTCGAACCTCACTCTGACAGTGATCCACTGCAGTTAGAGCTGCTAATTTATTTAATTCCCTTCCTCCTGAGATTGTGATGACTGCAAACTTTGGACCTTTTAAACAGAAGCTACGTCAATTCCTAGTTTCCAGAACATCTTGTGACTGCTATATCTAATCTCTGCTGACAGCTAAAAGCACTGGGACCTCCCTCTTTTACAATTTGCCCCTGTATAGCCCTATCCTGTTGCTGCGCTATTCCACTCACAGCACTTCCTCCCTTATCCCTTTCCAATTCCTGCCCTCTTTTCATCCTAACTCATCACCCCTTCCTTTACCCCTCCACTCCTATTTACCCCCCTCTCCTCTGTTTCCGCACCTTGTTCTCTCCCTCTACCCCAACCCCCGTGGGTCTTTCGTGCTTAAGCTTAATTGTGGAATCTCACTCCTTCCTTTTATTTTGCTCCTTCCACCCCCAGTTCACCCTGTACTTCTGTCCTTGTAATCCCTTTCACCTCTCCTCAGACAAGGCTACTGGCTGCACTTGACACAATATTTATCTGGCCATATTGTTCTTTGGTTTATGTAATTACTTTCCTCATGTTGTACTACTTACTGAAACCTTTGTAATCTGCTATTTTTGTGACTTGACGTGGAACCTCTGTAAAAGAGCCCTGGCTCAAAGGTCTTTCCGATTTGTTAAATAAATAAATAAAAATAAAAGTGACTTTTCACAGAAATACCCAATGTAGTAACAGAGACTCAGCACAGAATTCGGAATACAGTCTAGCCCTCTAAACGTCCACGTTCAAACACATACAAGTACAGTTAAAATATACTTTAAACTGAAGAAATTCAGCACTGAGTATTAAAACAGACCAGATATCAGAGGCAATATGGGATTAGGGGGAAAAAAAGATTAAATAAACTGGCCAATGGTAGTGACATAGTCCAGTCAGGAGGAATGTCGAAATGCCTGGCAGGATAAGGATCCAAACAAGGAGCTCATGTTGGGACAGCCAATAAGAGCTGTCCCAAGATAAAGGCAATTGTACTTAGAAAATTTACAGAGACAGCCACGCAGCCTTGAGTTCCCATAACGCTGTTCAGGCCATACCTGCTAGCAAGGGCTCAGGAGTGTGGCAGCAGGATCTTCTCGCCATGGAGGCGTGTAGACCCCTGTCTGAGGCACTGTTAGCCCAAAGGGCTATTAGAGGATGCCTGCTAGCAAGGGCTTGGGGAGTGTGGCAGCAGGCTCTTCTCACCGTGGAAGTGTGTAGACCCCCATCTGAGGCGCTGTTAGCTCCAAGGGCTATGAGAGCATGCCAGCTAGCAAGGGCTCAGGGAGTGTGGCAGCAGGCTCTTCTCGCCATGGAGGTATGTAGACTCCCGTCTGAGGCACTGTTAGCCCAAAGGGCTATGAGAGGATGCCTGCTGGCAAGGGCTCGGGGAGTGTGGCAGCAGGCTCTTCTCGCCGTGGAGACGTGTAGACCCCCATCTGAGGTTTGATACTATACCTTTCATTGGATCAACATAGATGTAACAAAAGAAAACTGTGCTTAAGCTTTCAGACCAACATAAGCTTAAGCTTCCAAGGAAGGACTTGATTGGTCTGAAAGCTTAAGCACAGTTTTCTTTTGTTACATTTGTGTTGGTCCAATAAAAGGTATCAAACCATCTGTTTCTGGATCTGTTCTTACAAGGACCAATATGGCAACTAACTAATTCTGTGATACATCTGAGTGGACAGCCCCAGCTAGGCAAAAGTTTCTGTTTGGCCCTGATGCCAACAGCTTACATTTCCAAAGGTATTTCTCTGTGGAGCAAACTCTTTTGAAGACATACTGTTACTGGTAAGTAACTAAACATTATGGGTGCTACTGTACATGTTTGGTGACTGGTGCCTGCTGAGTTTTTTTGTCCTTCCGCAGCATTTTTGCATTATAATAACAATGATTCTTGCACAATAATAATCATGACAATCTTTGATTGATTGTGTACCTTATATAAGATTTCAAATCATTGCACATAAAACCAAACACAGTAAACAGCAATATTGTATACAGCATCATAATCCAGATGTACAGAAATGTTTTAGGATTGCTTTTAAAAAGAACCAATGTCTGAGCTGGACCACATGTCCAGAGGGAGTTTTTGCCATAGTCGGTGTCCATAGGATCTACAGGTCACCAATGCAGAGGATATTGCCCGCAAGTAGCTGTTGAATGAGGAGATCTTAATGTTTGCCTGTTGGGTAACAAAAGAGCTATATTTAAGGTTCATTAAATAACAAAGAATGACTTCCGCCCACTATGCAATACTTTATTCAGCTTCATCTTGTTAAATAGAGTGTAGATTGCATGGTCTAGTGCTTGCTGGTAATTTACAAACCATTGCTTGCATTGGCTGTCTTGCTGTGCTGTCTAGCGGAAATCCTGCATGTACTTGTATAGGTGACTCCCTTAAGGTTGCTGTTGTACCAGGGTCTCCCTATGGGACACTCTAGGCACTGTCTTCCCTTTTGCCTCCCTCTCTCCCTGGCTGATAGGTTCTGACATTTTAAATTGTTACAAACCACACATTTTAGAGCAAAATGAGTGGCTTACATAAAATGCTAAACTGTTGATAAACCATGAAATGGAGCCCTCAGTCTGCCTTGTTAGTCTCCTCCATCACATAAAGGACAGGACTCCATAGAGAATTCTCAGTTTCAGTTTCTGTGCATAAACACACACACATATACATCTACAATACCTACAGGTTGTGCCTGAAATGGTTTAACTCTAGGCAGCACATCAGCACATACACAATGACCACTGTTATTCCAAAAACATGCAAACGTCTTATGACCCAGAAGCAGGTAGTAACATATTAAAACTTTACAAACCAGACTGGTAACAAAAGGTGGTGTGTGTGTGTGTGTGTGTATGCGCATGTGTCTTGTGCCTCTGTGATTCACAGATGGGGGGGTTAGAAAAAAGTGAGCGCAGGACAGTAAACCAAGAGTCCCCCAGGAACCTACTTGTCTCTGCATTTTCATTACCTCCGTAAATCTGAAACGCTATCGGACTATTTCAGGATGGATCGATAAGGATAGAGTTCTCACAGTTTACTGTGTTCAGCATTAGCATTGATACTGCAAGACAATCAGCTCAAGAGTGACAAGACTTCAGAATCACCTGCCAATCTTTGAATCTACACACACACACACACACACACACACACACACACACACACACACATCATACAGTTTAAGACTAAGTCTACACATACACACTGCACACACACACACACACACACACACACACACACATGAAGGCAGTATAGCACAGTGGTTTAAGGCTCTAAGCTGCAAATCTAGAGACCTGGGTTTGAATCCCCCAGCCCCCACTTGCATACTGTGTGACCCTGAGCAAATCACTTAACTTCCCTGTGCTCCCAAGTTGCACCTGTAAACAAGCTTTCAGCTTAGTGTGCAACTCCTGGTTAAACAATTGGAAAAAAAAAAAAAAGCATACACACCATACTGAAGTTTAAGACCAAGTCACTATGCATATTGCAGGTGTTCTTTTCACTGCCAGAGCAATCTGGTTTTCTGTTAATTATGGTTAGACTGTTTATTCCCTTAAATTATAAAATCAGCATGAGTATTCAAAGAAAATGCGTTTTAATTGCATAAGGTGTTGTTCATACATGCAGTATCTCAGAGTGGTTTACATGCAAATGAGATTAATACTGGCGGAACAGGAACTGTATGTAGACATACTGTACAGTATTATTTACTTATTAAGAATTGTTTAATCCTGGAGTAACCCCAATTAGATTGTTCTCCTTTCCATGGAGGTCCCGTGGGAAGTGGCAGCAGGTTACAGCAACAATCTCTTTATACAATAACTATTAAGGACTCTAAACTATCTTCACATAGTCAAAGAAAATGAGAACAGAACCCATTTTACTCTCTAATCTTCTCTCTTGACCCCCTTTTTTTTCTGACCCATCTATCTCTCTGCTGAATGCTACAATACTGCTGTATCCTCTGCCCATAACCAGCTGGCTCCTCTAGTGCTTCCTTTCTCACACCTCAATGCCCCCTGGCACTCTGACCAACTCTTTTTTATTTATTTTTATTCATGTTCAGTGTAGCGAATAGAATGAATGAATATACTTGGCTCTGAGTACAGACGTGCACTCTGTACAATCAATTAAACAAGTAACATACTCTGCTTCCTTTTCATGAGTCGTTCTTGCATACATATAGTATTTAATTATTTAATTGCATCATAATGCACCTTGCAGCATGGAACATGAACAGACAACAAAATATAAGCCTGAGAATTCAGTCATTGTGCTGCACACAAAAGAAACTCCTCAGTGTACAGCGATATAGTCCATGCAACTCTTCATTTCTATAATGTTCACAAGTAACCTGCGGATGCTGTTATAGCTGCTACCCCGCCATGACCAGAAAAACTCAAACCATTCCAACTCACAGACAGCACACCATTTAACAAGCTGGGATTCAAGCTATCTCTAACTGTGAGAGATCTAGCAAAAGGCTAACAACAAAAAACTCAGTTTGACTAACAAGCTTGAGCAATCTAATTTTAACCCAACAACCATATGAAAAAAACCTTCCCCCAAAGTCCATTTTTTGTTACCCGTAAACAAAAAATGGTCCCTTGTCATCTCACCATGCTCCCTCCCCCAACCCACACCCACCCTCTGCACACTCCACCTCCCTGCACCCCCCTCACCCCATACTTACCTCCAGAGGGTCGGCACTGTGATCTTCTGTGGAGCAGGAACACGTCTGAACTCTTCAAAAGCTGACCAGGAACTGAACAAAATGTGATAAGCTTTATAATGTCAGGTAATGGTGGGTTTTAACTTAGGTGGTTATCTCAGCCATTTTTGGGAATTTTGGTTCCAGATTTTCAACATGGGGTTCATGGGACCCCCACCTCATGAACTCATACTCTGTCATCTCGTTACTCAGTTCGGAAAGGTGATTTCGCAGTCACTGCGCGGAATCACCTTTTGGGACCAATTAATGAAACAACAGTGCCACTGTTCATGAGGTGGGGGTCCCAAAAAGTCCATGTTGCAAATTTGGTAAAAAAAATCCAAGAAATGACTGCATTATGAGTGTGTGTTGCGCAGTTTCCACACACACTCATAACTTTGACAATTTTTAATATTTTCACTCCAGATTTTCAACATTGCCATTTTTTCACACCTCCCTATGAACAGTACAGCTGTCATTTTTCACTTGCCCAAAATGTGTTTTCACACCTGTGGCACACAATGGCATGGTCGCTGTGGGAAATCACCTTTTGGGACAGATTAACAAAATCACACTGCCACTGTTCATGAGGGGAGGTCCCAAAATGCCTGTGTTGAAAATGTGGTTAACAAAATCCCCAAAATAATTGCATTACAGGTGTGCGTTGCACAGTTTCTACACATGCTCATGACTTCAACGATTTTTCATATTTTCACTCCAGATTTTCAACATTGCTATTTTTTTACAGCTCCTCACTAACAGTACAGCTGTCATTTATGACATCCTGCCCAAAATGTGTTCTTGCACCTGTGACACCAAATGGCGCAGTCGCTGTGCAAAATCATCTTGTGGCTAATGAACTTATAGTGCCACTGTTCATAAGGTGGGGTCACAAAAAGCCCATGTTCAAAATTTGGAGTGAAAATACCAACAAACACCCTAGGGCATTAGGGTTTCCAATTGTAACACCCCACCCTTTAGAGACTGGCAGGCGTCAGGGGTGTGACTTGGGATCGTCAGCTGTAATGCTCACACCATTCCATGCCCACCCTGCAGCTAGTGACAGGCATCAAGGTGTGTCTTGGAGTCTTTGGCCCCAAAGTTCACCCTATTCTCCTATACTGCACCCATCTCAGCATATTTCCTTATGGAATGGATTGAGTGTAAAACCCGAAGATCCCAAGGCACACCGCGACACTTGTCAGTATCTGCAGGGTAGGGTGAGGTGAAATGCTGTGAGTGTTATGGCCAATGACCCAAAGGCACATCCCAATGCCTGTCAGTCTCTGCAGGGTAGGGGTGGGATTGGCATCAGTTCAATAGTTCACTGCCATTCCTATTATGCATCTCTCTACTGTAACTCCTGCACTACCAATGCCAGCAAGACAACATTCGGCATTGACAAATGCTTGTTTTTCTATAGGTACCATGAAAATATTTTTGACCTATATCAGTTGAAGACTTTCTTTAAAGCTACTGTAAGGAGTATAATAAACACAATGCAGAGTTTTCAGATTCTGACACCGTGTCTGTGATCATTACCTTTCCAATTACCTCTTCTGTAAGTTCAGCCTGTCTTGTAAGTGCCTCTGCAGCTCTTGTACCTGTTATTAAACCAATGCTGACATTGCTACTACACTGACCACAGAGGAATGTTCTATACCGTCAATTGAAACTGATACATCCAATGAATCTCATTTTTCTAGCACAACTTCCACTACTGTTGAACCAATATCAGTAGTGGTGGAGGGTTTAATAATCTGTTCTGAAGTGACCCAGGAAAAACCAGCAGAACAATAAATGAAACATAAAAAAACTGGACACAAGTAAATATGTAGTACTTTACTTCCATAATCCTACATTAAGAAGACGAATATAATGCAGTTGATTTTGTCAATAGAACTTAATGAAATAAGGTACAGTACTTTAAATACTTTATCTATTACTTCAGTCATATCAATGTACGCTTTTTTGGAAGAACTTTTCTGAGAAAGAAATTAGTTTGTTTTGAGTTTCCTAACTGAGTATGTTGCAAGATAAAAGTATTATTATTGATCGCTTTAATTTTTGGCTAACTCTGACTATACACATTATGAAGTAAAATGTAAGGATTACTAAATCACATTGGAATATGTAACTTTAAAATCTATTTTGCTTGTAGTTGACATGAACTCCTGAAACAATGAAGCTATGATTATTGCCTAATAATTACATTCAAGTTTGTGTCATGTTCATGTAATAAAGTTAAATATGTGATATTTGCAAAGGATATAATATCCTTTAATTGATTTAATAATGTTGGAACTCCCACATCGTACTTGAACTTATTCTAGGACTTTTCTGTAATTGACAGAATAATATATTTTGTCCGTATATTTCAAAATACATTGAGAGCTTGCTATTTCATAAAGCACTGATTTAAGTCATACTGGAATGTATGACTACTATGTCATTTATGTGTATGAAAATTCCATAAATAATAATTATAAAAAAATTACAATGTAGTTTTTAACTGTCACCTTTACAAATACCAAACATGGGCAGAAAGAACCTCAGTTGAAGTAGTAAGTAGTAGTAGGTTTTATGTAATGTGGCATCCTTCCCTGAAGGCTGAAGGTGCCTTACAATACATACACTTTTTTTTTTGTTTTTTTGTTATTTAACTAGGAGAGACACACTAAGCTGAAGCTCATTTACATGTGTGACCTGGGAACACAAGGAAGTTAAGTGACTTGCTCGGATCACACAGTATGCAAGTGGGGGCTGTGGAATTCAAACCCAGGTCTCCAGGTTTGTAGCTCAGAGCCTTAAACTACTGCGCTATACTGCCTCCACTTAGTGCATATGCAGTCATATAGCTAATACAATAAAATGGTACTCAATAATATTAGATAAATATGCAAAATAAATACACATAGCAACCATCAGCAGCCAGAAAATAGAATGTGGAGTATTCACGGGTCCCAAAAGCCTCCTTAAAAGGGTGGAATTTCAGGTCCCTCTTAAAGGCCTTCACTGATAGGGCCTCTCTCAGGGATCTTGGGAGAGAGTTCAGTGCAAAATTTCAGCTGAAGGACAGCACCTTCAGCAGTACAACACCCCAAACATAACCAGCTTTGCTAGGAAAAAGGCAAAAGATAAAAGCCCTTACTTAGAGATGGCATGCAGTAGGCCTGTAGGAGTGTGGGAAGGCTGGGAGAGAAGTGAGCATTGTAGTTGTAGTGTATCCAAGTGAGGCACAGTTCCCAGCTAGGACTCATAATGAATGTTTCTGTACTCTGTCAGGGGTACAGTCCAAGGCCAACTTCAGAAGTAAGCAACCAGCACAGATAAGCAAGGTCCAAAAGACAACTGCCTTCAAATTGGAGCCTGCCTGTGTTACTTCCAATATCGAAGGCCTACTGAATTACTCTTTATGTGCTGGTATCCTAAAACCCCTCTAAATCACAATATTCAATACTTGCTTACTGTTTCTGAATGTTTTCCTAAACCTCTGAGAAAAAGCAGGCCAGCATGGACTACAAGCTTCATTCAGAAAACAAAGGCTGCATTAAAAAAATAAATGGTTGGCTGGCCCATCGGCGCAGCAGTAGCACTACCGCTTTTGACGCTGGTGACCCGGGTTCAGGAATGAATCTTGGGAGCTGGAGGGACAGCTTGGGGAGAAGGCTGAGCATCTGTGGACTGCTCGCCTTCTTCAGGGAGGGAGGAGGGACAAGGTCCGGTGCTTAACTGACCCCAGGCGGAGGCATGGGGGACAGCAATTGCTTGGCCATTTTCAGGAGGGTTGGGCATGCCAGACATCAGCAGAGCTCTGCCTTGACATCAGGGCGCATAGCACACCCTGGAAAAACAGGGGAAAAAACACCTCCTTCGCTCTGGGTAGACAGAGCGCCAGCACAGACCTCAATGGTCCCCTACCTGTCCCACGTGGTGGCCCTGATGAAATGCCATTATTTCGGGGTGTAAGGGCCCCACCTCGTCCCCACCTGGGGGGAAATCCAAGACTACATAGGGGGACCGCTGCAGGGCTCCAGGTACAGAAGGAACCGAGGCAGATGCCAGGCGCTCCCGAAGAAGCAGAGTATAGGGGGCAGGGGAAGGTGGAAAAATAGAAAGTAAAAAAATAAATAAATACATGGAATGGAGAAGCAGTGTTGGACTATCTGGTACATGCAGGTAACAGGTGTGTGTGTGTGTGGTGGGGTCTGGAAATATCAGCATATATTTAATGCATCTCCATAACCACCACCCCCAAATCCTACCCAACACATGCACACATACTCGGCCATATTCTGAAGAATTGGCAATTATGCCTCTCATTTGATGGTATTCAACAACACACAAAAGATTGTGGAATTCATGGGATTTATTCCAGTATTGTGCCCATAAACTATGTGAAAACAATTTTGCATATAAAATGGGCCAAGATGGCTGCTGCCAATGGTGTTCTTTGATTAGAAGAACCAGGTCCCTTGCCATGCCTATACATATTCATGAATGCATAGTGCTGCATCTTCTAAGATAAAATGTATAATCTTAGGCCATTTTATAAGAGTAATAATACACTCCAGGATGCTGCATTCATTAGCAGATATAGGCACTCTTCCGGTGTGTGATGAAGATTACTCAGCCTGCAGCCTTGCATTTCAGCACACAAAATGGCAGTGCCTATATCTTCCAATGAATGCACACATTGTCAAGGCTGCCTGTAGGCACACACAAGTACGCACTCTGTGTATCCTAAATTATCATAGTTAGAGCACTGGCTTTACGTTGCAACTGTCCTGTGGGCAATGCATGGTGGTGGTGCAACTGCAGAAATAGTTTGATATATTTTTAATATATAATGTATTTTTAAATATTTTTAAATGTCTATGGTAGCCATTCACCTTGTTTGGGGTTATTGCCCATATATTTCAGTACCCACTAGGAATGGGTTTGTTTGTTTGTTTTTTGTTGACCAAGAATGGAGGGTTAGGAAATATTTTTTCTATTTACAGCCTTGTTCCTGAGTGGGGGTGTTGAGGGTATACAGGACATAGTGATTAATGTTGAACTAGTTTGAACCTTTGGTTGTTTTAGTGAATTAAGGAAATCTGACCAGAACACTGGGGAAACTGCCCTACTCTCCAATTGGGGGACCTCTGGCTGTTTGGCTACCAGCCAAGATGGCCGATCCTGGTGGAGGCAAGAGGATGGATGTGTCAGAAGCAGGAAAGCTAGCCTCTTTCCCTGCTTCTATAATCCCACATGCCATCTCTGATGAGGAAACAGAAATGGAAATGGTTACAGCAGTAGATTCAATAGAGTTTGGTATGGAGACTAAATGCTCAGAAACAGGAGAAAAAAAAATACCCTTCTGCTGCACCAGAGACTGAGAGAAGAAGAGATGAAACTAAAATGGCCATGGAAGAACAGAAAAAGCATCTTCTGTCCTTCATGGCAGAAGCAGAAGCACAATATCTGTTAATAGAGCACTTGATTATTTTGATTTAATTGCAGGACTTCATGGTCATTACAACTTAGGAAATACATGCAAGAAACATTTTAAAACAATACCACAGGCATATTTGTCATAAACATTCAACATTAATTTAACAATAATAATTCTGTAAAATACATTCCCATTAGTATAAATTTGAAAACTTAAATCCTCTTTATATCTACAGGTATGTGTTGTTTCTGGGATCCAGATATTTTAAACAATGATCAGCAGTATACTTAAGTTCATTTGGTTGAAACGCCATTTCTTCTGGTGCCTTGGTTTAATAAGTATAGAGGTGTTCTAGTATTTCTAGTATTTACAAGCTCTTGTATTACCACTTTCCCTAACAGGGATTGGATTTTAGTTTTCACCGATCCCTTACCTTTTTTCTTATTTTGGAAATAGTTAAAGAATAATTTGCCAGCGATTTAATTCTGTGCTCCTCCTCCGCATATATCAGAATTGTAGTCAGTGTTGCTCCATCAAGGTTGAATTGGTCAATACTACTCTTGCCAAATAGTACTTTAAGTAAGTTACTATGAGCAGTTTTCTACCAACTGCAGTGTCAGGGATGTACAATGCCAAATCGACAATTTCTTGTCGTCGCAATGTTTTCCTGACACCACTACATCGACCACAATTGCACTCGGCGTGGTGCTGCCAAGATCAAACTTCTTGTTTTGTGGGGGTCTGTGCCTCCTGCACCCCCCACTTATGATTATCAACTCTGAGACAGCGCTGATTTGGGGATGGGGTGCAGGACCTTAGGAAAGGGTGCCAGGGTCTCAGGTGGACTTTACAGCGACATGGCGATGTTGGCATCGAACACATTGCTGTAAAGTTGTCGCTGTAGCAATGGTATACCCAATGGCAGAAGACATGAATTATGTCTTCTTTTCCACTACAATCACAATCACAGTTTGGGCTCAGATTAAAGTATTGATTGTACCTTTCTCGTAATACATTACTCTCATGTAATTCAAATTTATATTTAGTAAAGGTTATCCTGAGTATCTCATCTGTTAATATTTCTAAATAATACTGTAATCCATGTTTGTATCTATTTGTAGCATACTACAAGGAGTATTTTGAGACAGCAATCTCCTGATAGTCCTGATTGTCCAGAAACTTCGAATTCTCTTCTTTATAAAACCTTTATGCTTACTGCTAAGCATGATATTTCTGTGATGTAATTCCATAAGAAATTTGAGATCATATTGTTCTAATAAGTCTAAAATGTTATTATACCATTGAGATTTGAGACATCCCATACTTAGCCATTTCTGTTTTTTTCTCCAAGCAACATCTTGGGAGTCTACTTGTAGTTAATCTTGTTAGGCACAACCAGTAGTTAAGTTTTTTGCTATCTATAACTGTACTAATATTTTCTAAACCAAGCTCTGCTCTTATGTAATAAGATGGAAAAGTATCTCCAACTGCCATTGTCCTCCTTAGTTGTCTAAGTACAGGTATAAGATATAATATTTTCTCTATTTATTGAATCCCATATTTCTGTTCCATATGGATATAGACATATATATATATATATATATATATATATATATATCCGCAATGCTCAACCTATACAGTGTGTTCTAATTTTCCATAGCCCTTTAGATTTGCCTTTGCCGAAGATTACTACATATGTTTATTTGCAATTTTAGTTCCTTTTTCACTTGTTCTGATAAACTTAGTTTTGTGTGGTTTTTTTTGCAAGCCCATCTTGCTTAGTGACAGAAGTACTATATCATCAGCAAAAGCTAGTGCTGCACAAGTCTGGTCCATAATTTTCGGGGAGTCCGATTCCATATATTTCAGTGTCCACTAAGAATGTTTTTGTTTGATTGTTTTTGGTTTTTTGTTGACCAAGAATGGAGGGTTAGGAAATATTTTTCTATTTGCAGCCTTGTTCCTGAGTGGGGGTATTGAGGGTATACAGGACATACTGATTAATGTTGAACTAGTTTGAACCTTTGGTTGTTTTAGTGAATTAGGGAAATTTGACCAGAACACTGGGGAAATTGCCCTACTCTCCAATGGGGGACCTCTGGCTGTTTAGCTACCAGCCAAGATGGCCAATCCTGGTGGAAGCGAGAGGATAGATATGTCAGAAGCAGGAGAGCTGGCCTCTTTCCCTGCTTCTGTAACCCCAGAGGCTGTCTCTGAGGAGGAAACAGAAATGGAAATAGTTACAGCAGTAGATTCAATAGAGTTTGGAATGGAGACTAAATGCTCGAAAACAGGAGAAAAAAAATACCCTTCTCCTGCACCAGAGACTGAAAGAAGAAAAAATAAAACTGAAAATGGCCATGGAAGAACAGATAAAGCATCTTCTTTCCTTCGTGGCAGAAGAGGAAGCACAATATCTGTTAATAGAGAGAAGCTGTCCAAAGACTTACTGCAATCTCTGATGATGGATATTTCCAGTGCCAGTGCTTCTGACAGTGCTGTCAAGCCCACTTAGCTGTTACCAGGTGGAACAGATGACACTGAATCATCAAAGGAATCTGTCATAGCTGCATTCAACAAGTCTTAAACGGACCAGAACAGTCAACCAGAAGGCACGGTGCACACTGCTGTAATAAATGAAACCACACAGAATGTTCTACCTGCACAAACTTATTTTGAATCACTGTTGCTTGGAGTATGGACACCTCAGCCATAGCTGTCCCAAACTTTCAAAGGTAACTTGTGTGAGGACCAGGAACATTCATATATAGAGCGCCCTTGGGTTCACACAACAGGCATGATGGGCTGAATCAAGAAGAGCTGATTATAAAGAGACAGGCATGAGGTGTGGCCACAGTGAGGGCACAAAGGTTAGTGAATGTACAGGATACTTCACAAGTAGACCCACAAAGGCAGGTAACTCCAGTGACATCCCAACCGCATCCTCTCCAGCTCAACCACCAGCTCTGACTACACCTCCAAAGTAAATTGTGGTTCCAGTACATAGTCCCAAACAGGAAGGGATGCAGATTCTGGTACAAACTCCCTGCACTGAGGACACTGCTCAAATCTCTTCGGCACTTTATGAAATGCAGCCTCAGGACAGAATGCCCCCACCTCCACCACCACAAGAGACATACATGGTTTTAGTTTCTGTCAGATAGAGAGGGAGACAGAGAAAAGCAAAAGCCAAGATAACTAAACCTTCCAGGATTGCTATAGGAAATAGATAGGCAGCATTTGCTTCCCACCATCACTGGGGAGATGCGGAAGAGGATGAGAAAAGCCTCCATTACTTCCTCACAAAGAGGCAGATCCTCAGATCTTGAGGACTCTCAATCTGAAACTTCAGAAAAAAAGGGTGAGAGGTCATATTAGATCGTAATGAATGTACAACAAAAAAAGAGGTGGGCTTAAAACACCAAATGTGATAGCCTGGTGCTAGCAGAAAATATGACCCAAAGCAATGCTGGGAAATAAAGTTTCCAAAACCTTCAGCACCCACCAAAAAGCACATTGCTTAAATGAAAAACTGACAGTTTACCTTGCTGGCTTCAATATTTTATTCCAAAGTGCAAAACAGTGCTCATAAAAACATGACTAAAAGTGCGGAGTGCAAAACAATAGTAGCGACAGTACTGAGACAAAATATCAAACAAAATTCATGCCAGCACCATATTGATGCTCCAGTAGCAGTGAGAATCAAATGACCAAACAGCCAGTGTGCATCTATGTAGGCAAAATGCAACGGTCAGCTGACGTTTCACCAAGAAGGCTACCTCAGAGCTGATGCCCACTGGCTGTTTGGCTGTCTGATTCTTGCTGCTTTGAAACATCAGTATGGTGCTGGCGTGAATTTTGTTGATGTTGATGTATACAGCATCAGAGTCTATAAAAAGAGAATGTCTGCTTTGCCTGTTATAAACACACTCCCTTGAAATATAATTTTCTCACAGGATACTAGATTAAAAACAACATATAAGGTAATGGCTGTAAAGAAAACATGGCTGCAAGGGCCTTCCTTCTGGTCACAAGGCCCAGATAAATGTGATGGAGTAGGTGTTTTTCTTAGAGGCTCAGCCTTCCAACTTCAGCAATTTGTCAACATTGCACCTGGACATGAATGACTTTTGAGTATGACATGAGAATCACTACTTCCGTCTTATAAATATTTACGCACCACAGTGTAAGGCAGCTAGAGTCCAACTATTTCAATATGTTAGACCATTTGTACAAATGAGCAGATTGGTGATATTGGGTGCAGATTTTCATTGCGGTCTCTCATTGAAGGATAGGGGTGAAAAACAACAAAGATTTATTATAATACAACAGGTTTACAAGATATCATAAATGTAGCTGATCTACAAGATGGTTTCATGTCAGTATATAAGACACCTAGTGCCACTTTCATGAAAGGTCATCTGGCTACCAGAATAGTTTTAGTGTGTGTGTGTGTGTGTGTGTGTGTGTAAGCAGTTTAAAATCACTGTAGCTAGAGCAAGTGCTGTGGAGATTTCGGACCATCTGGGTGTATTTTGTAACTATGTGGCAGGTCCTCAGCCCCCACCCCCACACACACACACACACACACAGAGAACATTGAGACTGAACACTGCTCTCCCAGAGAGACAGGAAGTGGTAGATCAATGGAATGACCTAGTTATAGCAAGATAGTCAGTACTGAGTGCATATGAAGATTTAGGAGTGTGGTGAGAAAACTCCAAAAAAGATTTGAAGTCCTCTTTTTAGAAAACCACCAAGCAAATTGGAACAGACAAATACATGCAAAACTTAAATTTAAGAACACATCTACACAAATTAGTATACAGAATGTATGAGTGAGGACTGATCTTTCTGAACAAACTGAAACTGTCAAATAGAACATGGAAGAACCTCAATATGACAGGGCATCATCCCTGGCACAGGAACAGAAATATGGGACACAAGGGGAAAAAACAGTCACTCCACAGCTTTAAGGCATGCCAAGACATGGTACAGAAAAGGTTAATATGACATTTAAGTCCAGATGAAGGAGGTCAACCCAAAACAGACATCCTAGATATTACGGAGAGTGTACAAAACTATGTAGAAAGGAGTTTCAACACATCCCGGGCACTTAGGGCACACGCTTCTAGTTTTGAGGAGGTTGACATTTTAGACATCGCAAACAATATTCTTCAACAGCTGACCCAGCCTGAATTGTCTGAGGTTGAATCAGTCATTAAAGATTTACATAATGACTCTACTCTAGGCACTGATGGCCTGCTGTCGGAATTTTATAAAGTTTTTATTTTATAATTCGCTCCAACCTTGCAAGTTTTATATAATCAAATTTTAGCCTTAGAGACTTTGCCTCAGTCTGTGGTGTAGACTTTGCTTTTTTTCCTGTATAAAAAAGGAGACAAAACATTGCAAAAAAATTGGAGACCTTTATGTTTACTGAACACGGGCCAAAATATATTTTCCCAAAATATTGGCTAATAGAGTATCCCAAATAGCTTCCTTACTGATATCCCCATCATAGTTATGTGCTGTCCAATATAGTAAGATTCGAGACAGCCTAATAATAATTAGAGAGCTATTCGAAAGGGCTCAGAAAGGTCTCTGCTCAGGATTTTGCTTTCACTGTATCATGAGAAAGCATTTGTTCAAGCTGGTCACCTGTATCTGTTTAATGTCTAAGGAGTTATGGTGTAACAGACCTTTTTGTGCAGTGGATCCAGATATTATACAGTCATGCTATTATGATTCCATACATTAATTCTTGGTTGGGCTCCCCAGTGCAGGTGAAAAGAGGTGTTAGACAGGGATGCTTGTTAAGTCCTATTCTGTATATATTTTCCCTGGACTCATTACTCAGGATGATTCACAAAAATGAAAAAAATTCATGGTGTCAGACTGCCACAGGAGAAGGTTAAGATCCTAGCATACATGGATGACATTTATTTATTTGTTTATTTATTTTGAAAGTCAGATTTACAACCTTTGAGTCAGGGACTCATTTACAAAGGCACCTCATCGCAGGGAGGGTAGACATGGTTACAGTGTGAGATACAACAGTGGTAACATACAGGTGCAATACAGATAACAAAAATAACACAATATAACAGTGGTTTATAGGATAAAGTTACATGCAGTAAATAGCAATCATATAAAAAAAAAAAGAAAAGAAGAGGCAGTCCAACGGACATTGTCAAGACTGTGGGCAAGAAACGGGAAGGGACCCCAACATTAGGTTGATTAAGGGCAACTACAGCTTCGGTGCCAAAGCGGTGGTTATGGAGAGCGACTTTAAAGGGACCAATTTTGGTAGACTTAGTGACAGAGAGCATTTGTGTTATATTGCAGGACCCCACTTCAGGAAAAGAAACACAAAAAAACTCTAATTTATTTTTCATTGATATTTGGTTCATGTATAAATTATAAGAGCACAAAACCACTCCCAGAGCCATGGCAAACATGAAGCAAGAGACCAGGTAAAAGTTGAGCAACACAGGCACCAAAGTAAATAAAAAATGACCCCAACTAGGGGAAAGTTTAAAAAATATTAAATAAAAGGATAAAGCCACTAGCAGCATATTATCCCCACCATCAAACCTGTACCTCCAACTGTACAGGCCTGATGGTGGGGCTAACATGCTGCTAGTGGGTTTATCCTTTTATTTAATAAATAGTTTTTAAACTTTCACCTTACTTGTGGTAGTTTTTTTTTTTTACTTTGGTTCTTGGGTTGCCCAACTTTTACCTGCTCTCATAAATTATAAGAGCACTGCCATTACAGTGGGGTCTCCCTTGGTTGCAAATCTTAATCAGAGTGCGGGTGTTAACTTAAAGCACAGACCCAGTAAAAATTTTGGGGATTTACTGTAACAGTCTGGAGGTAGCATTGTTTAAAGGGACACTGTCACCCATTTTTGCATCATACTATTTCAGGTTGAAAACACACATTTTATGATTGCTTACCTTCTCTAAATTTGTTGGAGTTGCTAGTGGTTTAATCTGCCTCCTTTCTTAGTACAGCTGAAATGCATGGTAATTGTGTATTTACACTCAACTTTGTTTGAAATATTTGATCTATTCTTCTTGCTCACTTCCTGAACATTAGGAAAACCCCAGTGCAGTACAGCCACTCATGGTGCAGTAATTTCCTCTGCACTCACTGCATCTTGAGTGGCTAGACTGTGTTGGGGTGTTCCCAAGTCTGGAAAGATGCAGTGGGAGATGATTAAGGAATGTAAACAAACACATTTTGGTGTGGTAACACCAGCATGGTGGGCAGTCTGTTTTTCGCTTTTGAAAAGAAAAAAAAAGAATCTGAATCAAACTTCAAGCCACATTAGCATATTTTACAGAATGCTAACAATCATAAAATATGTTTTTTAAACTAGGGGCAGTTTGAGGCCTAAAGGGGTTGACAGTGTCCCTTTAACTCGCAGTACTGTTTACAATGTACAGAGTACAAACTGACAATATGGAAGAATAGAAACCTCTCTAAACATAAGAGAGTATACCTAATTAAAACTTTATTACTTCCTTGTTTTATTTTTGTTAGTCATATAATTCTACCACCATTGGCTAGTGAGACCAGATAGTATAGCATCTTTTCTCAAGGCTTCTGGTACTCTAGACTTAACCCTATAAAGAGAGAAAACACATATAGAGATTTAGATCATGGTTGGATCAATATGGTAAACCCAGTTGTCTTTTTTAATGGTGTAATTTTTGTTAGCAACATAACCCATGTACTTTAAACTTTAGAGAAAAACTGGATATCAATGATTGGCGATTGGCTGGTGCTTCTAATGTTGGATTGGTGTCAAGGCCACATATTGTGTTTGTGGCAGGATTCTGACCATGTAATATCAAAATATGTAAAATCAGCTTTCTATAAAGTCCAGAAACGGACATTATAGCCTGATGATTTAAACTTTAAATCTAGGAAAATACTATACAGGACAATAACAATTAAGAATTGTTTACCCCCCCTTTGGTACTTAAAAATTGTCCTGATGCAGATATATGGGACTCTACTTCACAACTCTTACATCACAAAAATCACAAAAAGTATGTGGGATATTTTGTGGCTTGGATTACACGCATAGCTCTCAAAAGGCACTTTTACATACAGGTTTTTAAAATGGAATCAGTGTTACCTGTGTGGCGCCATTGTACTCTGTTGCATTCTGGTTCCTTTCTACACCCTGCGAGTATTCCGGCAACCCCCGCCTCCATTTGTTTCGGCTCCCCCAGAGTTTTCTGCTCTATAATAGTTGTTTCTGCATTGCTACTGGAATGGCTGTTTTACACAGCCAGACGAAACAGAATACATCGGTGCAAACTGCGATAAGCAGAGACTGTGGTTTGGGTGAACTTTCACCTAGGGAACGAAACAGAAGCACTTTACACACAAGGGATATAACGGAATACTATTTCTGTAACAGTCATTCCATTACAGAAACCTGTGTGTAAAAGTGCCTAAAGAGACGCTCAAACAGAAAAAGATAGAAGAACAAGAGTGTCGACATCCAGAGTGTCAGGGGCTTTAAGAAACAAAACCATCTTTTGTTTGAGTGGCCCTACAGAAAGACATTCTGGACCCAGCTTGGTAGACACTGGCAAGACCACATATTTTCCACTGTGACTTAAAATATAGTGGTGCTAGGTATATACATGACTGCATGGTGTAAGTTTAATGAAAGCACTTCGCAGCAATGCTTTGCAGCTTGTAAATATTATTTGTGGCAGGCAAGATGTGCTCTTACCCTGCAACAGAGATACGTACCACCACAGGCAGTTATAGACATGGTACACAGATGTTTACAGGGAATATACCTGTCTGAAGTGTCTACAGTGTCATTCACCAATGTATCTGTATTGTGGAGGAATTTTCCATGGATCACATTTCCTTCATTTATACAGAGAATACTGGATGGGCAACTATACACAACCAGTGTGTGTTCTGCTGCAGAGGGATTCTGATTCCCCCGACCTCAAGAGTGAAGCTCGTGAAGTCAGTGGGAATCAGAACCCTGAGGTGGCAGAACACACTGGTTGTGCATAAAGTTCCTCATCCTGTATTTTTTATAGTTTATAGTATTATATGATAGTACAGTATTATGTGATAGTACAGTATTATATGATAGTACAGGATTATATGATAGTACAGTATTATGTGATAGTACAGTATTATATGATAGTACAGTATTATGTGAACTGTACACACAGTGGTTCTTCCACTTTCAGAACAAAACAGACTTGTGCAGTCTCTAGAGGTTTTAGAATACTGTTATACCACAGAAGGATACAATCACATCCATGACCTTTGAACTGTGGTGCAATAGCATTTTGAAAGGGATGCAGTTTTATACAGAACAGTGCTCTACTTTACACTATAATAAATTATAGTGTGGGGGCATGATGTATGGCAATGTATGTATACCTTGTTTTTTTTTCTTTTTTCTTATTTCTAGTAGCCTTATATTCTTTTATTTTTACAAGTGGTGTTATTTAAATATGATTTATTTATATATATTATATATATGTATTTGAATTTATTTTCCCTTGCTTTGGTTTGAATATTTAATTAATCATTTTAATAAAAATATCCCTACTCTTTTCATGAAGTGCCATGGAATCTGTAACACACATCTGAACAAACACCAGAAGAGGCAAACAGTACCTTGGTTTAATGTCTTATCTGAAAGGTGGTTTGAATACCTTAACTCGAATATGTGAGCCAAAATTCAGTGTCCAAATATTTAGGTCTTCATTACTCATGGTGGAAATAGGTAAAACAAGCCTTAATGAGGCCCTCCCCCACACAATTTGTCCATGGCAACAACCCCTCCCAACTCGGTCTCCCATACTGCACCCCCTGCCCTGTTATACTCAGTTGTTAATATTTTTGATGAAGAAAGACTGAGGTGAGCTGTATCCCAGTGGCATATTTGAAGGACATACCCCACCCTAGCCTGACTTGCCCTGGCCATGAAATCCATATATGGGCTGAGTTTATCACTCATGACTCCTCATCATTGATTTGGAGAGGCAGTAGTTGTCCTAAATTCCACTCCACTTTGTCTAAAGGTGTCATCTGACAGCAGTCTTTAGTGCAGTGATTGGGAAGGTGGAGTGGTTTGTGCGAAGCACAGTGATTGGTGCAGCTGCTTATTGCTCTTTTATATACGCACACTCCTTACATTGCTGTGCTCATGCGTGGTCACTTGTGACAGTAGAACACAAGGCATCAGTCTTCTACTGTGGAACTCGGTTATTGAAAAGAACATAAACTACATTGTGCAGGTCTAAAATGGCACTTACCACCAGGAATTAGATCGGAAGCGTGCACACTGCAAAATATGAAGTAATAACAAAATGCCACCGGTATTTAAAAATGGCTCCTGTAGGGAAAAAATGCATATAGGTTCAACGCAGTTGTTAAAGGGAGGACTGCATTTTACTTTTACCCCAGTAATTTATTTGCAGGATATGTTTAGTAAGTACTAGTCCTTCAACAATTGGTTGTCATTCTGTTTACTAACCTTTTAGTAAAATTAATCTGGTGTGATTTGAGTCACTATAGGAGGTGACCATTTATGAACCGAAAGGCATAAGAAGTGATGCAGTTTATTTATTTATTTTATTGAAGTGTGCTGACCTGAAAAGGCACACTAAGCCAAAGCTCATTTCCTGGTGTTACCCAGGGGAAGGGTTACAAGTCTGAAAGTACATTAAAAGCGTCAAATGTGAATTACTTACACAAACACAGAAAGAATCTCACAGTGGCAGTACACAGTTGTAGTAGTAAGGTACCTGTACTAGGGTGTAGCAGGACAGGGTAATAATCAGTCAGGACTGACACTGGGGATGGGCTCCGGAGTATCTTCGTAACAGTGTGGAGTGGTGCTCCTAGGGTTTGGACAATTGCTCGAAGCAGCTTGGTGTTACACTGACTTTTCTTACTGTCATTAACACCAAGGCAATTTATGAAAGAGAATGCAAAAGTTAGAGAAGTGCCAATACTATTCAAGTAATCATTTAAACCCTAGGAACACCACAGCGCACAGCCACCCAGATTCAGGAGAATTTTATCCCCTAGCGATACATTTGTAGTCATTTGACACATTGTTCTTCAACCCTAACTGATACCTAAAAGTAGTTTTTTTTTTAAATTCATTTCTGTAAGGGTCTTAAAAAATGAACCCTCAAACCAGGCTAGTACTACAATTTTGAACCAAAAAAGAATCTCCCAGTTAAAAAAAAAAAAGTCTTAGTAGCATCAAGTGCCAATTAATAATTAGCATACAATAAATTAATTTGGATATGCTTGCAAATAGCCTGGCCCGAAAATAAGAATCTTTTCAGTCTGTTGGGGGTTTAAATTGGAATCACTTCAAATTACAAAGGGAACAGTTTTGCCCACCCTAGTACTGACAAACTGTGTTCTACCAAAGTATACTGCGGGTCAGGGACGTAGCAGTGCCAGGATGAGGATATGACTGTTCTAGTGAAGCTACTTCAAAATTAGTCTGATTCCTAGACAGTAGACACCAGACACTGTCTGCTAATACCCACGTACGTACCAAAAATATAGCCCCCTGAGATGCACACGTTTCTCAACATTGTGCTTCTTTAACTCCGGGGTTTACAACATGTAGGCTCCTCATGAGCTCTCTCTCTCTCTCACTCCACTGTCTTTGCAATATTTCTGTCTGAACCGGTTCTCTCCCATTTTTGTCTCCTCCAGATTTTGTTGACGGAAGCATTCACAACACGGCTTTGCTGATCTCGGTGACCATCTGCAGCATCTTCTTGGGACTGCTTTTCATCTTCTGCTACCTCAGGTCAGTGCAAAACACTAAGAGGAGACCATGGGGCATTTCTCTCATCTAAGAATTGTATACTTTCTTTCTCAAGACAAAGGGGAACCCTCTGTTTTGTGGTAGTTGTAATCTCCATTCTTTCTCTTGGAATGACTGGCAGTTTTATTTATTTATTTGCTTTTGGTAACCAGGTAAGCACACTAGACAGCTGGTGCCTATTTTCAGGTGCGACCCGGGAGAGTTACAAGGTATACATGAGAGAAATACAGAGTTACACGGTATACGTGAGAGAAATACAGAGTTACATGGTATACATGAGAGAAATACATATTTACATGGTATACATGAGAGAAATACATAGTTACATGGTATACATGAGAGAAATACAGAGTTACAAGGTATACATGAGAGAAATACATAGTTACACGGTATACATGAGAGAAATACATATTTACACGGTATACATGAGAGAAATACATAGTTACACGGTATACATGAGAGAAATACATAGTTACACGGTATACATGAGAGAAATACAGAGTTACAAGGTATACATGAGAGAAATACATAGTTACACGGTATACATGAGAGAAATACATATTTACACAGTATACATGAGAGAAATACATAGTTACACGGTATACATGAGAGAAATACATAGTCGCAGTACAAACCTGGAGCGGCATGCTCCAACACAGGAGTGAAACAACAATGGTCATTAAAGCAGTAGTACATAGTATAGAGATAAGCGTATATGCGACACTAATGGGTCGGATATCATAGGGTACATACAGGCCTAGGGGCAGCAAAGGTATAGGACCCCCACTAGGGTGATAATAGACAATACATAGCATAACCTCAGGTAAGGTGCCTCACCAAGGTGGCGGGGCAGAAAGAGCCTAGCTGGGGTACCATTGAGAGAGGGAGGGCTGTCAGACTGGGCATTAAGTGGCACACAGGCAAGGCGCAGCAGGTTTCAGGAAGTTCCAGAGGGAGGTTTTGAAGGTGGAATGAGAGGGGGATGCACAAATGATAGTGGGACACCACGTACAACAATATCTGCCGCTTTGCCCTCTCGGCCCCCCGTCTCACACACCGATATACACTCTACTCTAAGATAGTAAGAGGCCTAGGGTTTGAGCATACAGTGGTGTTTTGTGTTGGTAACATGATTGGGGTGTGATGAGACTCCCCACCTAGTGAAGGCCTGATAGCTCATATCTTTCTGTCTGATGTATTTATATCAGCTACTGAGCTGTGCAAGTTGCCAGATTATCAGCCTTGGTCTTCTTTTTACAATCTGTTTATTACTGTACATGTTTAAAAAAACAAAGGCTTGCTAATTGCGACAAGCTGTTTGAATCTTCTGTAAAATGTATGGTGTGTGTGTGTATATGTGTGTGCACATGTAGAAATTTGTTTGTATGTTTTACAGAATTACTTTTAGCAGGTCAGTGCTTTCACAGCAGGGGCACGATTAACCACAGCCTGATGTCAAGCTCCACAATATTTGTCAAGGAAATTAGGTCCCAGCAGGTGATGCTATATGTCCAAAGGCCCCAGTAAATGCCCAGCTTTCATGGAGCTGTTATAAATTAGCCTTTCATTTTCTTCCCAGAGCTTTGGAGATTTTACCTACACTACAAATAACAGCAATAATGACTTCTGAGGTGTGTGTGTGTGTGTGTGTTTTATCTTAGTCTTCATCTACCGCACATGGTTGCCTTCAAGTCTGCCACAGGCCAAAGCCAATGAACAACATATCTCTGAGGTCATTATTGCCAAAATAGTAGCTTCAAGAATCCTGTCTGATTTATCCTTCAATTACATCATAACTGTGATTCACATATGTCCATGCTCCACTGTACCAGCTGTCAGGAACTCTATATGCGGAGCTGCCAAAAAAGTTGTCTCTCACGAGGCCCCGTGTAGGCAGTGCAAAATCATGAGAAATGAGTGGTGCCAGTAAGCAGCACACATCTAGTGATAATGCAGGGTTATTACTTGATTGTGCCTCGATGTCTGCTGCTGCATGGAGAGCAGGCCCAACATCAGTACTGCATTTGGGAGAAAGCAATGTATAGTACTAATAAAACTGACAAGGAGAAAAGGTTACTTTGGTTTTGCCATTGTGTTCCCCACATTTGTAAACTGTTTATTATGTTTGGAAGCTGGAAGCACCTGAATACTTGTCTGACCTGGCAATATTCAAGCAGTGACATCACATTCTCTATCATGACAGCCTATTGCATGACCCAGTGGCATGGTTTGCACGTATGCTAATGCAACTGCAGAGACCACTCTTACGGTTGTAAGAGTGGTCCCATGCTCATCAGGGTATTAAATAAGCCAAAACATTTGATTAGCTGTTTTTTGCGTGAAAGTGCTAATCAGCTGTGAAAATTCATGGCACTTAGCAGGGAATGATTAGCAAATTTAAAAAAATATATATAGTTTTTATTCATTTTGTCTATTGAGCCACGGTCTTATTAAAAAACGATTAATAGTCCACTGCTATGCATTTCTGGAAATAGTTTGCATTACCTCCTGTTTTGTGTAGCCTTTTGCTGTGCTATACCAGCTATTTAATAGCCTGCACATTGTTTGGGTGCGATAACGCCAAACCAAAGATAAGCAGTTTTGTTACCCTAATAATGTAAGTGAGACCACTTTTACAACTCTAAGACTGCTCTTCATGTATGTATTAATATATTATTGATTGATGTTGATCAATAATATATTCAAAATCTGAAAAAAAAACTCCCCCAAACAAACCCATTTCCAGGGCACCTGTGCATATGACACACTGCGCACAATAACAGTCTCACGCACAGGGGAGAAAGGTGTTCCGATGGGCTGGAAGTGCTTCCTCGCTCTATAACACAGTCTGTGGGCCAGATCTCCAGGTTCTCTAGCCTCACTAGAATCTGTTGTTGCCTGATTCAAACATTTGTTACAGAAATCTATGTGTGGTAATGTCGCTTATCTTCGCTATTCCACTGTCTAATTTTCTATATACAGATATTTTGTATTATATGTTTTCTTTTCTTGTTTATACTGTATTAGTGTTACCACGCCTAGCTGAAAAAGGCACTTGTGACCCAGTCTAGTTTCCTGGTTTACCAAGGAAATCAAATCTGCAAACCCATGGTGCATTATACTACATTTGAGGCTTTAGAGTGCACGCTTGTAGTATGGAGAGACAAAGAACCAAGTAATTTGGATGTTTGTTCTCTCTTTCCATCCTTTTTTAAGTTAATAGGGCCTCCGAGGGAAGATTCTTATGATAAAAGAGACCCCGAGCCTGAGGTGTGGGACAGAGGACAGGTGAAGCAAAGCTGAGGGGTTCTGCCTGCCCAAACTTCATGAGAGGAGTCTCTCTTACCATAAGAGACATCCCTAGAAGGCCCCATTACCTTTTTTTATGAGTCACTGGAGTTTAGCTTAAGTGATTTACAGTAAGTTTAGAATCATTTTTTAATTTTTATTATTTTACTTTGCCATCCTCCCCCCCGCCCCCCAGCACTGATGTGGAATGCTCCCTCCTACAGCTCCTACATGAGAGCACACTATACATAGAATAAGAGGTGCAGTGGCTGTGCGTGCTGATTGGCTGAAATCGCATTAGTGTTTTATAATGCTTTATGCACAGCACAAACTGCTTCTCTGGTATGCTGCCTCCGAGTTTACTAAATGCTTGATTTCCTCTGCAGCTGACATGGTTCTTGGTTGAGCTAGAGACTGCACTGTATATTAATAGGACCTCCACTGGGTGTCCCTTATGGTGTAAGAGACTCTCCGAGCATGAGGTTTGGGCAAGAGGACTGTGAAGTGAAGTCCAGTGATTCTGACTATCCAAACCTCATGAGAGGAGTCTCTTGAGGCTGTCAGTATAGCCTAGAGTTTTCAGTAACGAGCTGCAAATGAGCTTGGTACATCCAGCAGACCTGGGTTTGCTTCCCACAGCCTCTACTTACATACTGTGTGACTGTGAGCAAGTCACTTAACCTCCCCAGCTTTCCTGGGTCACCCCGGAAAACAGGCACTTCTGCCTGGTGGGCCTTACCCAGTTACCAAAGAATTAGAAAAAATAAAAATAAAGCGACACCCTCAGAGGCCCTATTAATGTGTTATAAATCATTCAGGTTAGCTAGAGTGCTTTAAGTCTTTTGTTTATTTCAGTAAATTAAGCCCATCCTCCCCCTGGCTCTAAAGCAGAATAGGCCACTTAATGTTCCAGCATGAGAGATCACTGTACGGAGGTTAAGAGGTACAGCGGCTCTGTGCATTGACTGGCTGAACTCACATGTGATTTATAACAAGGAATACCGACAGGATTTAATACATTTTGTAGTCGGTCATTCTCAGCTGTTTAAAAGCTAACCAGACTACACACTCCTTATGCAGTTCATCAGATCACGGAACTTGAAGGACAGAAAAAGACCACATGATCAGTCCAGGGCAAAATCAGTTACAGGATTTAAGAATGCATGGCGTATGCATAGAGAGATACTGGAAGTTGGGTGGGAAGGGTTAACCTGATACCAGTGGGGCATGCAGGAGCACAGTAGGTAGGGGATAGGGCAAACTAGGTGGGCCTGGAGGTCCTTATCTGCCGACAGCTTCTATGTTTCTAGTTACCTCACCTCCCCATGTCAGCAGACGCATCCGTTGTGTGATTAGTTATGGCTGTAATGTGCTTGTATAAACAATAATGTTTAATTTTCATTATGTTCCGGGCACTGAGGAGAGGGGGAGCCCACCTGTCGAGTCGAAGGCGCCGTAAATCTCCTATGCTTTATTATTGTTTCATGGGTGGATAAAAACACCTTTAAAATATGCTCAGTTCCCATGACCCGTAATGTTATGACTTTTAGAGAACTGATCCAAACGAACTAAAAGTGACTATGCTACTTGATGACAGTTTTCTCGAGCCACTCCTTTCACATACTTACTTCCCTCTGTACCCTTCCCATCTTTCAGCAAGGACCCCTTATCCTGCTGTACTGTACAAACTGAAATACAGAAGCTTACTTTTATCTACCTTATCGTACCCTTCTAAAATCTGAAACACTACTATCACCCCCCCCACCCGATGCAATGTGAACCAGAACTGCTACATTGAGCCTCAGTTGCACAAACAGCAACGAAGGAGTTCCCCAGCACCTACACAGGGAGGCAAATGAAACCAATACAGCTTCTGTTGTTTGTGCAAAGCCCTGAATTGTACAACAGCACTGTGGGGCCATATGTTTTTTTCCAGAAAGTCAGCTTGTTCATTTGAATGGCCAGATATGAAACTTCTAGATACCTCAAGGCCTTTGATTCCATTTCTGCACTCCTGCTTGTGCCTGCCCTACTCCTTATCTACTACAAGGTGAGACAGAGCAGATAATAATTTATTAATGTAATAGAAAGCCCTACTGAGAGTAGGTCTGACTCAGAGTTCGAATGTTTGGTTACATAATAATGGTTCTCTGCTTCGTCTCTCCTTGGATAGGCAGCAGGGCTGCTCTTGGGTCACCATCTTGGGTACTGTGAGTCTCACAGCAACGCAAGAAAATAAACTTTGCACCACTGTGACATTCGCTGTTATAACTGCAAGGGAAGCATGCAGTTTACTTGCACTAATGATGTCACACCAGGCTAACAACACTTTATACAGGGCCACTTCTCAAAGGCATTCTGACCTTGGGCAAAAGAGGCGCCTTGTGCTAGCTACATAGTGCCAGATAAAAAATGGTATTTTGCGTTGCGCTCACAATCATAGCCCCTTGCGAGTGCAGCATACTGTAATTCCCAGATCCAGTATAGCAGCTAAGATCTCAGTAATGTGGAACTTAAGCAGTACTACTGTGTGTAGTACTGGCCATGGTGCACCTAATACATGGCTTTGCTTACATAGCACCAGAACACTGATCATGGCAGTAACCATGTCTACTTGTCCTGGCCTGTGACTCCTGTGAGAGGATAAAAATATATTGGGATGGATATTCAAACTGCGCCATTCTGTGGCGCAAGCCCTTGCGCTGCTCAATAAAGTTGCGCAGGGGTGTGGCCGGGGCGATATTCAACGGAGTTGCACTATTGAGCAACTCCTTTGAATATCGCCCCCTGGCCACAACCACTGTGCATGGCACAATGGAACTTGCGCCACCACAAGTGGTCAGGTGGAGCATTCAGATGCGGTGGCGCAAGTTAAGGGGTTCATTTACATTATGCCCAGCGATCGGGCCAGGCGGGGGAGATTTACTTCATGCCCACGATCGGGCTAGTGGAGATGAGACCTGCCCTTAATCGGGCTGGTGGGGAAGTGTGTTCACCCGCGATCGGGCTATAGGGAGTTACTATTATGCCCTTGATCGGGCTGCAGAAGCTGAGGGAACAAGTGGAGGGCCACCCACAGTTGGCAGCTGCTGTGTTGCACCCTGCAATGCGGCAGCTCACCTGTGGGTGGCCCTCGACTTAATTCTTTTTTTTTTGGCTCAAAGTTGTGCAGACACAGGTAGGGGGTTGTGCCTGCACAATTCTGCACAGCTCAGCTGAATATCGGGCTGTGCAGTTTATGCATGGTTCCTCCCCCTCCAGTTGAGCATGCCTTCATTAGCATTGCACTGTTGCTCAGCATGACTTGGGGGGCGCAACTGCCTCCTGCTGAATATCGCAGAATGGCGCAATTTCGGACTTGCACAGTTGCAACCCTGTTGCGCATGGCACAACCCTTTTGAATATCCAGCCCATTGTGTATGACCCTGCTGGCTATTTGCACTGCTATCGCCATCCCTATTCCTATACTCTGGTCATCTTTGCTAACATCTGGGAATTGTTTGCGACACTGTTGAACATGTTTCTACTGAGGCTCAAATATGCAACAGGCACTAGGTAGTCTTTATAATGATTTAGCAGTTGTAAATACTGCAACAAAGTGTCCATATTTGTGTAAATTTATTTTCACTCTTAATTAAAAGTCTTCCATTTACCTTAATGGAAAAATTGCTAATTAACGTAATTTTATTTTCATGCTTCTGAGCACTTCAGTGAATATAGTGAAAATTTAAGTGCAGTGAATATTTTCTATTCTACAGTAATTCTGAACATGGTCCCATTCTTTGTTTTTATTATTGAGACCGATCTGTTAAGAATATTAATTGTTTTATATCTAATAATCTTGCATATTTTTTTACGTGGCCAAGCTCTTTTAAGTGCTATTCTCCGTACCTCTCAACATCTGCTATTACCAAGGACACCACTCATTTTATTACTCTGAATAAATCAAGAAGTTGGGCTTTGAAGGTTAAGACATCAAATCTTATAACCGGAAAGTATTTATTATGCAAAGATTCTGGTAAGGGAACACTTGCGCATGCTGGTGGTCCGGGTTCATGCCCAAGCCCGAGACTTCAGGAGTGAATGCTGGCAGAGAATGTGAAATGAGGAAGCTCTGTCAGTGATGGTGTGCTGGCAGGCCCCACCCCCAGACCACCAACTGCACACTCCAGATGGTAGGATGGATGAGCAGGAAGAACAAGGGAAAATGCCTAGTCAGACAGTCTTGAGTGACAGCCTCCATGTGCTCTCTCCTCTATGCCACCTGACCCTTATTGGTGGTAGAGCCACTACCCAGCCCCTGGTGCCTGGACAGTGACATTGGGAGCCTGCTTCTCCATCTCCTCCTACAGCTCCCCCTGGAGAGGAGAGGGGGGCCCCAGGGAGGGATGGAAGTGACCCAGGCACCTGAGGACAGCTCTGGGAGCCAGACAGTGGACTACATTAGGTGCGAGTGAGTCTGGTAGGCAGAGGAGTGAAACTGATGAGAATGCCTGAAAGAGTTAGCCTCCATGGGGCACAGAATGTAGAAAGAAAAAACCTCAGTTGGTAAAATGAGATCTTGACAACGGCTGACACCTGAGATTTAAGAGTCAGGCGATCGTCAAAAATAACGCCCAGGTTCCACACCCGATCAGAGGTAGTCAGCTGACACTCACACTGCTACAGCCAAGGTTTGAGTCTCAGCCTGGAAAGAAGGTTTCTTTTGTGACTAGCATGCCTGAGTGGTCTGAGGTGATGGATTAAGGCACTAGTTTCTTCACAGGTGAGGATTTGAATCCCACCGTTGCCAGTAGTTTAAGTGCATTCCCATTGCATAGCGGTTGTGTCAAATATTTAGTAACCTGGAGACCCGGAGACTAAAAATACCACCAACAGCTTACTCTGGTTCAAAGTCAGTCAGCATTCATCTGTGTGGGGAGGGGCAGCTGCAGAAAGTGGGGTGCTAGCTGCACACTCAAGCAGACTTGATAGACTGTGTGGCCTGTTTCTGCTGGCAAGTAATACATAGTACTAAGGGTTGAATCCTGGCAAGAACTGGAAAATGTATGGTAATTCACTTTAGAAAAAGGAATGTGAGGGCACAACTATAGAAATTACCAGACACTGGTATAGAGATTACTGGAACCCAGCAAGCAATTATTAATGGGAGTGAAATGAATGTAATATGGTGACAACAAGCAAAGCAAGCAGAATGCTGGCATTCTTCCAGTGAAACTTCATAAGCAGATCAAGAGATATTACACAGATCCTTGGTTGAGCCACGTCTCAAGTATAGTGTTCAGTTCTAGTGCCCATATCTAAAGAAAGATATTAACATGATCAAAAATGTGCCAAGGAGTGCACCAAGGTGGCTGAAAGGTTGGAAAACAAGAGCTATAAGGACTAGCTAGCAGAACTAGTACTGTGTTTCCTATGGAAAAGAGACTACTCAGGGGAGACATGAAGATCCCAGACTTCCAAATAACTTAAAGGGATAACACCAGCAGACCAAAGACAGCTCTTCAGAGTGCCAAAAGATGAGAGAACAACATGTCACTGAAACTGAAAGGACAATTCAAAGGAAATAACAGGAATAATTACTTCACAGAGTGAGTGGTGAACACTTAGAATGGGCTCCCACTTCAGGGGATATCATCTGATACTGCAGCTACCCTTAAACCGAAATAAGGCAAGTATTTTTAAGAAAAAGAGGTGACAAGGTAAATAGCTTGCTTCACCAAAGCTCTTCTTTCTTTCCTGTACTTGTGTATATGTATGTATATACAGTATGCATTTAGGTACCTAGGTCCCTCTCCTGAAGCCTGAACTCATGGGGCAGTCATGATCTGAGGTAGTTCCTGTCCTCCATGACATTAACTTTTCATTGTTCTGTCAACTGTTCATTGTATATGACCTGTAATATTGCATTGACATGACTGTTGTTATTTTGTATTGCTGTTGTTATTTCTGTCTGGATATTAATCTTTGCTTCTCATCCCGTATATATTCTTTGATCAAGTTTGGGGTAATGTCCCTTGTCCCTTTGTAGCCCTCCCCCTCTGGCAGATTAACCTGCATTATGTCGAACTGCATTAGTTTGCTGGTGTACTGGAGAGAATAGCCAGCTAGTTGGACGCAAAGATGTGTGTTGTATTAGCCAGGATTCTTCCAGTTCAACCTTAACACACAAAACACAAACAAAGCCCCTTTTGTTAAAATAGTACAGTCTGTTATTGAATGAGACTGTTTCCCACTTTATATGTTTTTCAGTCTAGTTATTTAGGTAGATACAGTAGGTAGGTACTGTAGTCGTTACTTTTTGTTTACCAGGTAAGTACACTAGACAATAGTATGCCTATTTTCAGGCATAACCTGGGAGAATTACAAGCATTAAACAGGATTTACAATTTTACCTAATGGCAACGGTAACAATGAGAACAGTTGGGATAACATTAACTGTGGTACAGAACATGGTAGAAAGCAGGCAGTGCATTACAACTCAGCTGTAACAATAAATAAGTGCATTAGCTGTAGCAGATAGACAGACTTACAAATACTAGTTTAGTGCATCGGGTACAAGAACATGCATCAGAGGAGCTTAAGAACTTATGAAGCTAAAGCGTAGCTACCCCTTACAGTGGCTATGCACAAAAATAAAATATTTGGGTATTTATTTAACCAAGGATGTTAGTAACATTGATTTAGTAAATTATGAGCAACTAACAGTTCAGATTCAGGAGGATTTGTTTAAATGGAGGGAAACTATGCTTAACCTTTTTTCAATGAACATAAATAATTTGCATGAACATTCTTCCTAGGCTATTATATCTGTTTCAAAATATCCTGCTTCCTTCAGCCCATTTTTATTATAGATCGTGTAATAGAATGAACTTGAATTTCACCTGGGGAGGTCAGAAACCCTGGATCCGTTTTTCAATCCTTCAACTTTCCCTTGCTCAGGAAGGGGTTAACTGCCCCAATCTGGAATTTTACGCCAAAGCAGCTTTTCTCAGGGTGTTGTTTCTTTGGATGTCATCAACCTATTCAGCCCCATGGAAGGATATTGAACTTATTATTAATGACCTACATTATTTAGATAAAATGTTGCTCGCTACAAGGGGAAAGACTCCTCAATTACATCATTGTACAAAATTTACAGCCAACGCTTTAAGGGTGTGGCACCACTTAAAAACAAATTCTAATTTTAAAGACATATTCTACTACTGCAGATTATTGTCGGTAGATGAGAATTTCCATCCCACTCAGATGGACGTAGCATTTACTTATTGGCGCAGAATGGGTGTCAGTTATATGTATCAATTTTTAACTCCTACAAGTATGGTTACTTTTGAAGCATTGCAACAGACATATGGGCTTCAGTCGAGATAACTTCAGATATTTGCAAGTGAAGATTACATTTCACATCAACCCCAGAACTTCTAGATTACCTAGTCCCCCCTCCCCGTATGCTATTTGACTATTTGACAGGTAATTCTTGGGACCATCTAATAGGCCTCCTTTATAAAATCTTAAGAGACTCTCTGGGGGATTCATCAGTCCTGGAAAGCTGGAACAAGGACCAGGATCTCTCAGTGTCTCATGTCTCCTGGACAGAATCCACCCTCTCAGATCACTTCCTCCACTATTTGGATTGGTTCTATTGGTTCTTTTGCTCCCCAGCAGTTCTTATAAAATACTTGCCTTCTACATATGGAGTCTGCTGGAGGGGTTGTAAGTGCAGTTTGACAGACTTGGGCCATATTTTTGGCTTTGCCTCATGATGCTGCCTTTCTGGTGTACTCTTCAGGGGGAACTGAAAGAATGCCTGGGGGAAAATGTTGAAGTCAAGGCAGAAATTGTGTTGCTGTCGGTGTTGCCACAGCATCATCCCCCATGATACAAAACACTCATACTGCTTTACATATTGGCTGCCAAGAAAGCTATTGCTCGTAAATAGATGACCCCTGTAATTCCAACAGCAGCGGATTTTGGGTGGATTGTCATGGAAATATACGAGCTTGAAAAATTAACAGCTGGGCTCCATTGCAAGCTTGCCTCCTTTACTGCAAAATGGCAAAGACAGACATGGTATATGTTACAGGTAGATGCGCATTTTGTACCTTAGACCTAGAGGGAGTGGAGGGGATTCAGGCGGGAAGGGGGGGTAACAGGAGGGCGACTTGTTGAAAACCCTCTATGGGATTCAGGAAACTCTGTGAAAATGTTTTATTGCAATGAGACTTTGTATGTTGTTTAAAAGGGACACTACCATACGTAGACCTTTTATATCTGTGACTTAAGAACGGCATTGTCATTATGTTATTACAGCTCTGTACTGACTTTTTGCTCTTTGTATGATGAGCTTCGTTCAATAAAAACTACAGTTAAAAAAAAGAACATATGAAGCTCTGTTTTGAAGCACAGGTGGGACTAAGAGAGCATAAGGTTAGATGGAAGGGCATTCCAGAGCTTCTGGGCAAAGGAAAGCTTACTCACCCATATTGGTAGAGCATTTAGGAATGGCAATTGAACTTAAACATGACACAGTCATACCTAATACCCATTGAAAAAATCATTATTGATAAAGGGAAAGTGTATTACCATTTTCACTTTCTAGTTTTGCTGCTCAGTCCTACCCCCATAACTAACATACTACCTCATTAAAACTACTGATACTTCAAAGACCTATTCCTGAATTTCTTTTCAACAATCTGACATTTAAAATAAGTTTAAATTCTGATCTTTTAACAAAGATTCTTAACATATTGTACAGAGTCCTTTCAGAGAGGGCTCTACCTTAACTTCCTAAACACAAAGAAAGCCCCTGCCATATGACACAAGTTGTACTGTACAGCCCAGTTTGATTACTCTGTCCGTAGTGAATGCTTAGGAATTCTTTATAGTGCTGTTTCTAGTCTAAACTTGCTCAGATTATCTGTTTTGCTGAACAGATGTCTTGGATTTCAACAAAAATTTTGGATTTCAGATTTTAAGATAAAGGTGCAAAAAATCTGAAATTCTAAATATTAGGATATCAAATCAGATTTGGATATGGAAATCCAATCTGATTTGGCATCTGTTGGCATCCATTGCAAGTCCCTTTCCACCCTAGAACTGTAAACCCCACACCCGCACAGACCACCAAGACCACCACATAAGCACCAACCCTCCTACCCTCCCAAGCCCCTGAGACCACATACTTTAGTGAAACTGAATATATTAGTATTATATATTGGGGGGAAGAGGGAGGTTAGGCATTATGGGGTGGTTTGGGTGATGAGCGTTACACAGTTGCAGGGCAGAGGGAATGTTTGTTAGAGTTTAGGACAGTTAGATGTTCGGATATCTGAATCCTTCATCCGATGGTATCTGAGGCTGGTGTAACCCCCCTACAAATGGGGGTTCCCGAAAAGTTTTGCTTGAGCTTGCCTAAGTGCTCACTGCCAGGCTGGTGTCCTGTGTTTTAGCAGTTTAAATGTATTGCCAGAGAGTGCCTCCATAGCCTCTGTGTACTGTCTCTTTAAGAGCTGCCTGGATTGCAGTCATAATTAATCTGAGAGGGATCTCTGTTAGAAGATGTACTTGTTTGCTGATCCTTTGTTACAGTAGTAATAATATTGCAGTTTGTTCTAACCTGCCTTCTTTGCAGCATGGACAGTTCTGTTTGTTTCCATCATCTTAGTCCTGGACTGCTGAAAAGGGCCAATCAGTACATTTGGGACTCTTAAATGGAGCCTGCCTACAGCAGCTTAGTGGGGCCAAAACTTGTAACAATTGTAGTTTGGGGCTTTTGTCGCCTAAAATAATATGGAGGGGGAGCTCTTGTTGTGACTGACAGACAGATCAGCCAACCGAACCTTTTGGATCTTGAGGAAAGTCCCACACTTCTTGCAGTTTCAGTTAGGAAGTGAAGAAGTAACAGCTTGAGATAGTTCAAGCAGCAATCCATAGTGGATTTTCGCGGGAGAATTGTGGAAAGGCTTGAGTTTGGCCTGCATGCCTGCCTGCTGTTCTTGAGAGGGAACCTGTGCTTTTTTCGGACTGAATCCGAATTTGGAGAGCGAATTAAGCCACTGAATTGTGACCAGGTTTTAAGCTGAAGAAGACCAAAGATTTGCTGAATGCGATTGGCCTGTCACGACTTCCAGCTACCTCTGAGCTCCTGGATTGTGCAGAGACTCTGTAATTGCGACTGGAGAGCCATTTGCCTGGTACAGTGGAATTTCCTTACATGTGAATGTTCTGTGTGCTTATAGTGAGTCATGATTTGGTTCCCCACTGTGTGTCGGAACTGTGTTTTGCTTGCTGGAGGCTGTATCCAGCTCCATGGACTGAATCCGTATCCATTTCCATTTGCCTGGGCCCTGCTACACTGGCCCAGCCAAAATACCTGCTATGCAGAGAAAGTCTTCGACAGGAGACCAGCCTGGGGATCAGCCCCCTGCTCAATGCCTTGAACAGGAATGACGCCTCGGTGATTCGTGTGGGCCCTGCTTTTATGGGCACTCCAGCTCAACAGCCTGCAGTCTCGATTTCATCCTGCCTGAGTCCAGTATTGGGTATCGTGAGTAAACATCAGGGTAACTCCCTGTAACAACAGCTAAATCTAAAAGTGTTGTCATCTGATTGTCTTGTTGCCTTTTATTTCATGAACTGAACCCAGCGGCACTGGATTACAAATAGTGTTGTGTTGTGCATGTTGCTTTCTTCCATCACAGGACCCCAACCAGCTGCTACGTTCCTGGCTAGCCCATAGTTTTTCTACCTAGGTACCCAGAGTGAGTGACTGTGTAGGGACTCTGAACTGCATGCATAACTGTCTGACTAATATAGCTTTTAAGCAAATCAACCTGATTACACCTCTCCCTTGTTCAAGTCCCCTGAACAAATTAGATTTAACTTTGTTTGCATTTAACCTGACTATGGTTCCAGTTTGTGCCAAAAGTATTGTACTGTTGCTATTTGCTGTGCTTAACCTTGTTTTACAGGGGGGTCCCCAGGGCCAAGCTAGAGGAAACAGCCCTGGTGGTAAGTGCAAACAGTGTGGGTAATTGCCTGGTGAATAAGGATCATTGTGAAAGTAATTATGGTACATTGTTCAGGCCACTGAAAGGGAAAGAGGGGGGTTACAGTGTCCCAGAGGGCTGTGCCCAGGTTAGCTTGACCACTAACAGCCCTGATCTCTGGGTGGAGTCACCCATTTCATTACCCAGGCCACTTAACCTGCTACTAGCCAAGCAGACAAGGGCAGTAGCCCTTGGGATAGCGCCACCTAGGGGTTACACTAGGATCGTATGTCGGATGTGGATACGAAATATCTGAAATATTAGACTGTACTAATTTGAATCAGATTTTAAACTATCTAAGCAACCCTAGTTTCTGCATGTAATCCCCCTACAAATGGGGGTTCCCGAAAAGTCTTCTTCGAGCTTTCCTAAATGCTCACTGCCAGGCTGGTGTCCTGCGTTTTAGCAGTTTAAATGTGATTGCCAGAGAGTGCCTGTATAGCCTCTGTGTAGTGTCTCTTTAAGAGCTGCCTGGATTGCAGTCATAAGTAATCTGAGCAGGAGCTCTGTTGAAAGATGTAACTTTTTGCTGAAAATCATTTAGAGTGATGATAATGTAGTTTGTCTAACCTGCCTTCTTTGCAGCAACGACTGTTTTGTTTATCTCCACTATCTTGGTCCTGGACTGCGAATTAGACCAATCAGTACTGGTGGGACCTAAAATGGAGCTGCCTGGAGTCAAAATCTGTAGGAATTGTAGTTTTGGGCTTTTTGCACCTTGTTGCACCTAAAGAGGGAGCCTTTGTTGTGACTGAGAGGAGTATCAGCCAACCGAATCTTTTGGATCTTGAGGAATTTCCCAGGCTGCTGCAGCTAGTTTCAGTTTTTGAGCTAAGAAGTGAAGAAGTAGCAGCTCAAGTGATTTTGAGCAGCAGTTCTATGTAGTTTTGCATGGGAGAATTGTGAAAGCACTGACTTTGGCCTGCCTGTCTGCCTGCTGTCCCTGAGAAGGAAAATAGAGTTTATTCGGACTGAATCCGAGTTGTGAGGACTATTTAAGCCACTGGACTGTGACCAGGCTTTAACCTGAAGAAGACCGAAGATTTGCTGAATGCGATCGGCCTGTCAGGATTTGGAGCTGCTTTTGAATCCCCGGTTTGTGCAGAGACTTTGTGATTGTGACCACAGAGCGGTTTGCCTGGTACAGTAGAATTTCCCTACATGTAAATGTGCTGTGTATTGAAAGTGGGTCGTGATTTGGTTCCCCACTGTGTGAACTGTGTTCTGCTTGCTGGTACCGTAGAATTCTTTACATGTAAATGTGCTGTGTATTGAAAGTGGGTCGTGATTTGGTTCCCCACTGTGTGAACTGTGTTATGCTTGCTGAGCTTTATCTAGCCTAATCGGACTGAATCCGTGTTCATCTCTGTTCGGCCTGGGCCATGCCATCTGGCCTGCAAATTACCCACTGCAGAAAGCCACTGATGAGACCTGCCTGGGGATCAGCCCCCTGCTCCACGCTTGAGCAGGAACGATGCCTCAGCGAATCGTGTGGGCCCTGCATCTCCTGGCACTCCAGATTAACCACCTGCTGTCTCGATTTTCATCCAGTCTGTGTCCAGTCTTGGGTGTCATGAGTAATCATCAGGGTAGCTCCCTGCAACAACAGCCTAATCTAAAAGTGTGTCATCTGATTGTCTTGTTGTTTTCTTTTCACGAACTGAGCCCTCCAGCTCCGGATTACAAATAGTGTGTGTTGTGCATGTTGTTTTCTTCCATCACAGGACCCCAACCAGCTGCAACATTCCTGGCTAGCCCACCATTCTCCATCTGGGTACCCAGAGTGTGTGACTGTTTATGGACCCTGAAGTGCATGCATAACTGTTTGATTGATTGAGTCTTTAAGCAAATTAACCTGATTACGCCCTTCCCTTGCTCAAGCCCCTTAAATAAATCAGATTTAACTCTTTTTTGCATTTACCCTGACTGTGGTTCCAGTTTGTGTAAGAGTACTGTACTGCTGTTATTTGCTGCGTATAACCTAGTTTTACAGGGGGTCCCCAGGGCCAGGCCAGGGGAAAACCCTGGTGGTAAGTGCAAACAGTGTGGGTATTTATGTGGTGTATCAGGGGTATTGTGAAAGTGATTATTGTGTATTGTTCCAGCCACTAGTAAGGAAAGAGGGAGTTTACAGTGTCCCGGAGGGCTGTGCCCAGGTTAGCTTGACCACTGCCGACCCTGACCTCCGGGTGGAGGCACCCGTTTCAGAACTCAGGCCCCTTAACCTGCTACTAGCCAAGCAGGCAGGGGTAGTAGCCCTTGGGATAGCGCCACCTAGGGGTTACGTGCAAATTGCCTCTACTGTGCATATATTCCCACATTGGAAAACAAGGATAGCCTGAATATAACTACACTGCTATTGACTTGATTTTTGTAAAATTTCTATTTTTAGGTCATTTCCTTAGTGTTCCTCTGCTTCCTGCCCCTTCATTTCTTTGTGTTCCTCCTCTCCCTGTCCCGTTATTTACTGTATTCCTTTGCTCCCACCACCTACAGTATTTACTTAGTGTTTCTTCATTCCCTATCCTGCTACTTACTAAGTGTTCCTCTGCTCCCACCACCTACAGTACTGTATTTACTTACTGTTTCTTCGCTCCCTGTCTCACTATTTACTAAGTGTTCCTTCCCTCCATGTCCCGCTGTTTACTTTGTGTTTCTCTGCTCCCTGTCCCATTTACTTAGTGTTCCTCTGCTCCCTGTCCCATTTACTTAGTGTTTCTCTGCTCCATGTCCCACTATTTACTTTGTGTTCCTCTGCTTCCTATTTCACTATTTATTGTTCCTCTGCTCCCTGTCCCCCCATTACTTAGTGTTCCTCTGCTCCCTGCCCCACTGTTTACTTAGTGTTCCTCTGCTCCATGTCCCACTATTTACTTAGTGTTCCTCTGCGCCCTTTCTCGCTATTTACTTGGCGTTCCTCTGCTCCCTGTCCCACAATTTACTTACTGTTACTCTGCTTCCTGTCCCACTATTTACTTAGTGTTCCTCTGCTCCCTGTCCCACTATTTACTTAGTGTTCCTCTGCTCCCTGTCCCACTGTTTACTTAGTGTTCCTCTGTTCCTTGTCCCGCTGTTTACTTTGTGTTCCTCTGCTTCCTGTCCCGCTGTTTACTTAGTGTTCCTCTGCGCCCTTTCTCGCGATTTACTTGGCGTTCCTCTGCTTCCTGTCCCGCTGTTTACTTAGTGTTCCTCTGCTCCCTGTCCCACTATTTACTTGGCGTTCCTCTGCTCCCTGTCCCGCTGTTTACTTAGTGTTTCTCTGCTCCCTGTCCCCCCATTACTTAGTGTTCCTCTGCTCCCTGTCCCCCCATTACTTAGTGTTCCTCTGCTCCCTGTCCCACTGTTTATTTAGTGTTCCTATGTTCCTTGTCCCGCTGTTTACTTTGTGTTCCTCTGCTCCCTGTTCCGCTGTTTACTTAGTGTTCCTCTGTTCCTTGTCCCGCTGTTTACTTAGTGTTCCTCTGTTCCTTGTCCCGCTGTTTACTTTGTGTTCCTCTGCTCCCTGTTCCGCTGTTTACTTAGTGTTCCTCTGCTCCCTGTCCCACTATTTACTTAGTGTTCCTCTGCGCCCTTTCTCGCTATTTACTTGGCGTTCCTCTGCTCCCTGTCCAGCAGTTTACTTACTGTTCCTCTGCTCCCTGTCCCACTGTTTACTTAATGTTCCTCTGCTCCCTGTCCTACAGTTTACTCAGTGCTCCTCTGCTCCCTCTCCCGCTGTTTACTTAGTGTTCCTCTGCTCCCTGTTTCACTATTTACTTAGTGTTCCTCTGTTCCTTGTCCCGCTGTTTACTTTGTGTTCCTCTGCTTCCTATTCCACTATTTATTGTTCCCCTGCTCCCTGTCCCGCTGTTTACTTAGTGTTTCTCTGCTCCCTGTTCCACTATTTACTTAGTGCTCCTCTGTTCCTTGTCCCGCTGTTTACTTTGTGTTCCTCTGCTTCCTATTCCACTATTTATTGTTCCCCTGCTCCCTGTCCCGCTGTTTACTTAGTGTTTCTCTGCTCCCTGTCCCCCCATTACTTAGTGTTCCTCTGCTCCCTGTCCCCCATTTACTAAGTGATTCTCTGCTCCTTGTCCTCCCATTTATTGTTTCTCTGCTCCATGTCACCCATTTACTTAGTGGTCCTCTGCTGTCTGTCACCACATTTACTTAGTGTTCCTCTGCTCCCTGTCCCCCCATTTATTGTGTTTCTCTGCTCCCTGTCCCCCATTTATTGTGTTTCTCTGCTCCGTCCCCATTTATTTAGTGATTCTGTGCTCCCTGTCCCCCATTTATTTAGTGTTCCTCTGCTCCCTGTCCCCCATTTATTGTTTTTCTCTGCTCCCTGTCCCCATCCCCATTTATTTAGTGTTCCTGTGCTCCCTGTCCCACCATTAGTGTTTCTCTGCTCCTGTCCCCGATTTATTATGTTTCTCTCTTGTCCCCCATTTATTGTGTTTCTCTGCTCCCTGTCCCCCCATTTATTGTTTCTCTGCTCCCTGTCCCCATTTATTTAGTGATCCTCTGCTCCCTGTCCCCCATTTATTTAGTGTTCCTCTGCTCCCTGTCCCCCATTTATTGTTTTTCTCTGCTCCCTGTCCCCATCCCCATTTATTTAGTGTTCCTGTGCTCCCTGTCCCACCATTAGTGTTTCTCTGCTCCCTGTCCCCCGATTTATTATGTTTCTCTGCTCCCTGTCCTCCCATTTATTGTGTTTCTCTGCTCTCTGCCCCCATTTATTTAGTGTTCCTCAGCTCCCTGTCCCACCATTTAGTGTTTCTCTGCTCCCTGCCCCCATTTATTGTGTTTCTCTGCTCCCTGTCCCCCATTTATTTAGTGTTTCTCTGCTCCCTGTCCCCCCATTTATTGTGTTTCTCTGCTCCCTGTCCCCTATTTATTTAGTGTTCATCTGCTCCGTCCCCCATTTATTTACTGTTCCTCTGCTCCCTATCCCCCAATTACTTAGTGTTCCTCTGCTCCCTGTACCCCATTTATTGTGTTTCTCTGGCTCCCTGTCACCCATTCACTTAGTGATCCTCTGCTCCCTGTCCCCCATTTGTTGTGTTTCTCTGCTCCCTGTCCCCTATTTATTTAGTGTTCATCTGCTCCCTGTCCCGCGTTTACTTAGTGTTCCTCTGCTCCCAGTCCATCCATTTATTTATTATTCCTCTGCTCCCTGTCCCCCCATTTATTGTGTTTCTCTGCTCCCTGTCCCCATTTCTTTAGTGTTCCTCTGCTCCCTGTCCCCATTTACTTAGTGTTTCTCTGCTCCCTGTCCCCCCATTTGTTGTGTTTCTCTGCTCCCTGTCCCCATTTCTTTAGTGTTCCTCTGCTCCCTGTCCCCCATTTATTTAGTGTTCCTCTGCTCCGTCTTCCCCAATTTGTTTATTGTTCCTCTGCTCCCTGTCACCCACTTATTTATTATTCCTCTGCTCCCTGTCCCCCATTTATTGTGTTTCTATGCACTCTATCCCCCATTTATTTAGTGTTCCTCTGCTCCCTGTCCCCCATTGACTTAGTGTTTCTCTGCTCTCTGTCCACCCATTTATTGTGTTTCTCTTCTCTCTGTCCCCATTTATTTAGTGTTCCTCTGCTCCCTGTCCCCCATTTATTTAGTGTTCCTCTGCTCCCTGTCCCCCATTTATTGTGTTTCTCTGCTCTCTATCCCCCTTTTATTTAGTGTTCCTCTGCTCCCTGCCCCCCATTGACTTAGTGTTACTCTGCTCTCTGTCCACCCATTTATTGTGTTTCTCTTCTCCCTGTCCCCATTTATTTAGTGTTCCTCTGCTCCCTGTCTCCCCATTTATTTAGTGTTCCTCTGCTCCCTGTCCCCCATTTATTTAGTGTTCCTCTGCTCCCTGTCCCAATTTGTTGTGTTTCCCTGCTCCCTATCCCCATTTATTTAGTGTTCCTCTGCACCCTGTCCCCCATTTACTCAGTGCTTCTCTGCTCCCTGTCCCCCCTTTTATTGTGTTTCTCTTCTCCCTGTCCCCATTTATTTAGTGTTCCTCTGCTCCCTGTCCTCCCATTTATTTATTGTTTCTCTGCTCTCTGTCACCCATTTACTTAGTATTCCTCTGCTCTCTGTCACACCATTTATTTAGTGTTTCTCTGCTCTTGTCCCCCATTTATTTAGTATTCATCTGCTCCCTGTTCCCCAATTTATTTAGTGTCCGCTGCTTCCTGTCTCCCCATTTATTTAGTGTTCCTCTGCTCCCTGTCCCCCATTTATTTAGTGTTTCTCTGCTCCCTGTCCCCCATTGATTGTGTTTCTCTGCTCCCTGTCCCCCCATTTATTGTGTTTCACTGCCTCTTGTCTCCCATTTATTTAGTATTCATCTGCTCCCTGTTCCCCAATTTATTTAGTGTCCTCTGCTTCCTGTCTCCCCATTTATTTAGTGTTCCTCTGCTCCCTGTCCCCCCATTTACTTAGTATTCCTCTGTTCCCTGTCCCCCTATTTATTTAGTGTCCTCTGCTTCCTGTCCCTCCATTTATTTCATGTTCCTCTGCACCTTGTCCCCCATTTATTTAGTGTCCTCTGCTCCCTGACCCCCCATTTATTTAGTGTCCTCTGCTCCCTGTCCCCCCATTTCTTTAGTGTCCTCAGTTCCATCCCCCATTTACTTAGTGTTCTGCTCCCTTTCCCCAATTTATTTAGTGTTCCTCTGTTCCCTATCTCCCCATTTATTTAGTCTTCCTCTGTTCCCTGTCCCCATTTACTTAGTGTTCCTCTGTTCCCTGTCCCCCATTTATTTATTGTTCCTCTGCTCGCTGTCCCCCTTATATAGTGTCATGTGCTCCGTCTCCCATTTATTTGGTGGTCCTCTGCTCCCTTTCCCATTTATTTATTGTTCATCTGCTCTCTGTCCCCCATTTAGTTATTGCTCCTCTGCTCTCTGTCACCTCATTTATTTAGTGTTACTCTGTTCCCTGTCCCCCCATTATTTTATTGTTCCTCTGCTCCTTTCCCCCATTTATTTAGTGTCCTCTGCTCCCTGTCCGTTTCTCTGCTCCCTGTCCCCCTCCATTTATTTAGTGTTCTTCTGCTCACTGTCACCTATTTATTTATTGTTTCTCTGCTCCCTGTCCCCCCCATTTATTTAGTGTTCCTTTGCTCCCTGTCCCATCATTTATTTAGTGTCCTCTGCTCCGTCTACCATATACTTAGTGTTCCTCTGCTACCTTCCCCGATTTATTTAATGTTCCTCTCCTCCCTGTCCCCCATTTATTTAATGTTCTTCTGCTTCCTGACCCCCATTTCTTGAGTGTCCTGCTCCCTGTCCTCCCAATTATTTATTGTTCCTCTGCTCTGTCACCCCATTTATTTATTGTTCCTCTGCTCCCTTTTTCCCCATTTATTTAGTGTTCTCTGCACCCTATTCCCCATTTACTTAGTGTTCCTCTGCTGTCTGTCACCCCAATTATTTAGTGTTTCTCTGCACCCTGTCCCCCATTTATTTAGTGTTTCTCTGCTCCCTGTCCTCCCACTTATTGTTTTTCTCTGCTCCGTTTCCATCCCCATTTATTTAGTGTTCCTCTGCTCCCTGTCCCACCATTAGTGTTTCTCTGCTCCCTGTCCCCCGATTTATTGTGTTTCTCTGCTCCCTGCCCTCCCATTTATTGTGATTCTCTGCTCCCTGCCCCCATTTATTTAGTGTTCCTCTGCTCCCTGTCCCACCATTAGTGTTTCTGTGCTCCCTGTCCCCTGATTTATTGTGTTTCTCTGCTCCCTGCCCTCCCACTTATTGTGATTCTCTGCTCCCTGCCCCCATTTATTTAGTGTTCCTCTGCTCCCTGTCCCACCATTTAGTGTTTCTCTGCTCCCTGCCCCCCATTTATTATGTTTCTCTTCTCCCTGTCCCCCCATTTATTGTGTTTGTCTGCTCCCTGACACCCATTTATTTAGTGTCCATCTGCTCCCTGTCCCCATTTATTTAATCTTCCTTCTCCCCGTCCCCATTTATTGTGTTTCTGTGCTCCCTGTCCCCAATTTATTGTTTCTCTGCTCCCTGTCCCCATTTATTTAGTGTTCCTCTGCTCACTGTCCCCCATTTATTTACTGTTCCTCTGCTCCCTGTCCCCATTTATTTATTGTTCTCTGCTCCCTGTCCCCGTTTACTTAGTGTTCCTCTGCTCACTGTCCCCCATTTATTTACTGTTCCTCTGCTCCCTGTCCCCCATTTATTTATTGTTTCTCTGCTCCCTGTCCCCCGTTTACTTAGTGTTCCTCTGCTCACTGTCCCCCCATTTATTTACTGTTCCTCTGCTCCCTGTCACCCATTTACTTACTGTTCCTCTGCTCCCTGTCCCCCCATTCATTTATTTTTCCTCTGCACCCTGTCCCAAATTTACTTAGTGTTCCTCTGCTCTCTATCTCCCAATTATTTCGTGGTCCTCTGCTCCCTATCTCCCCATTTATTTAGTGTTCCTCTGCTCCCTGTCCCCCATTTATGTATTATTTCTTTGCTCCCTGTCCCCCATTTACTTAGATTTCCTCTGCACCTGTCTCACTTTTGCTTAGTGTTCCTCTGCTCCCTGTCTCCCCATTTATTTATTGTTCCTCTTCTATCACCCCATTAATTTATTGTTCCTCTGCTCCCTGTCACCACTTTACTTAGTGTTCCTCTGCTCTCTGTACCCCCTTTACTTAGGGTTCTTCTGCTCCATCTCCTCATTTATTCAGTGTCGTATGCTCCCTGTCCCCCCATTTATTTATTTTCCTCTGCTCCCTGTCACACCATTTATTTATTTTCCTCTGCTCCCTGTCACCATATTTATTTAGTGTCCTCTGCTCCCTGTCCCCCATTTATTTAGATTTCCTCTGCATCCTGTACCCATTTATTTTGTGTTCCTCTGCTCCCTATCTCCTCATTTATTTAGTATTACTCTGCTCCCTGTCCCCCATTTGTTTCATGTTCCTCTGCTCCCTGTCCCCCCATTTATTTAGTGTTTCTCTGCTCCCTATACACATTTATTTATTGTTCCTCTGCTCTCTGTCGCCACATTTATTCATTGTTTCTCTGCTCCCCGTCCCCCATTAATTAATGTCCTCTGCTCCCTATCCCCCATTTATTTAGTGTTCCTCTGCTCCCTGTCCCCCATTTATTTATTGTTCCTCTGTTCCCTGTCACCCCATTATTTTATTGTTCCTCTGTTCCCTGTCACCCCATTTAATTATTGTTCCTTTGCTCTCTGTCACCCCATTTATTTATTGTTTATCTGCTCCTTGTCTCCCCATTTTAGTGTTTCTCTGCTCCCTGTCACCCCATTTATTTAGTGTTCCTCTGCTCCCTATCCCCCCATTTATTGACTGTTCCTCTGCACCCTATCCCCCATGTATTTAGATTCCTCTGCTCCTTGTCCCCCATTTATTTAATGTTCCTCTACTGCTCGCCCCGTCATTTTTTTGTTCCTCACCTCCCTGTCCCCCATTTATTTATTGTTCCTCTGTTCCCTGTCACCCCATTTATTTATTGTTCCCTGTCACCCCATTTAATTATTGTTCCTTTGCTCTCTGTCACCCCATTTATTTATTGTTCCTCTGCTCCTTGTCTCCCCATTTATTTAGTGTTCCTCTGCACCCTGTCCCCCATTTATTTAGTGTCCTCTGCTCCCTGTCCCTCATTTGTTTAGTGTTTCTCTGCTCCCTGTCCCCATTTATTTTGTGTTCCTCTGCACCCTATCCCCCATTTATTTAGTGTCCTCTGCTCCCAGTCTCCCCATTTATTTAGATTTCCTCTGCTCCTTAAATCTCCTGTCCACGTTGTGTTGCTGCTCTTGCTGACTTCCATTTATGTAATGTTGTTGTGTTCCCTATCCCCCTATTGACTGTGCTCCTCCACTCCTTGACCTTCATTTATTTAGTGGTCCTCCACTCCCCCAACTCCAGCAGGGACATCTGAAATGACTTTTGTTTTTTTTTCTGTGTGTTTCTTAGTAAAATAATTTCAGATAAATAAATAGGTACAAAGTCAATGCAGTAAGTCGAAGCAACAACTGCACAGGACAAACAGCGAGGTCAAAACAGCTAAAGTCAAAATAGCTACAGGGACAGTATAGAAAATGTAAATTATCACTATCCCTGTAGCTATATTGCCTTTAGGGATGATGTAAAGGCCTCTAGCTGGCAACATGTTGGCTGAGCAGCTGCTGTGGCTCAGTGGATAGAGTCACAAGCAGTGGAGGGTGGTGGAGCGGAGATGGACTGGGGCTCGATTCTTGGTCCTGGGATAATTTTTTCATTGTTGTTGTCTCCCCCCAAGTTTTCTCCCTGTCATCGAGTTTCATCCCCCCTCGGAGTTAGTTATTTAAAGATGGGGGTTCGGTGTGGAGCCACCCGCAAACTTACAATTTCTGTGTTTTAGTTCATAGAAGGTAGCACTCGCTGTTTTGCTGAGCACTACCTTCATTTTCGGCAATATGCCTGAGCGGTTTTTGACCACACTGTTGTTGTCCAAGGCATATTGACCCAGTGCCAATAAATAGTATGTGTGTCTCTGAGGAGGTGGTGTCCCACATTGTACTCTGAAGCTTTAAAGTACAGAAATTCACCAATTATTGCTACCCAATCAAAAACATGCTTTAATCAAATTTCCAACAGTACTGTAAGGTGTCAAGCTGTCCTATGCAGAAACATTACCCCACAGGAAATGAGATGTAGGATATCTACTATGCTATCCTATGTAAATAAATCACTTGTAAAGCGCTTTGAGACACAGTGCATGAACAGTACTATACTCTAGCCAAGAGACTGCCAGTAACTGATCAAGGTACTTATAGTACTGAGATGTGCCAAGGACCATATCACTGTGCAGACCGTACCATAACCAGGTCATGCGCACAAAAAGATAACACTCTGTTTGTCCTGTTGTCCCCTTTTCCCACATGAGGACCCACATTTTTTGTGACACTGGTGCTACAATAGATTGGAAGACTTGCTATTCTTGTTGAGAGAAAAGCACCATAAACTGCATTATTACAGTCCATGACAGACATGTGTTGCACCCACTTTAAAAAAGACATGCCTTGAGCCTCGAAGTCATTGTTTTCTAGTAGAAGCTGTTTTTTTTTTTTTTGTTTTTGTTTCTATTATTGTTGAGTCTTTACTAGTTGTTTAGTAAACACAGTAGGTGTTTTGAAGTCACACACTGGGCTCCTATTGTAGTAAGTACCATTTCTGAGCTGTTTGATGTACTTTTCTCCCCCCTTCATTCACACACACATTGATGCATTGTTGCAACAACATAAGAATTTCGGCCAACCTGGTGGCACTGAGGGTTGAGGCATTGGATGCCATACCTCGTGTCACGCCAGCGACCCGGGTTCGGGAGCAGACTCAGGTCGCCAGAGGTTGGCAGGTGGAGGAGATGATCAAGTATCCAGAAGACTGCTCTCCTCTCCTGGGGTCAATTCCTGGAGATTTTCCACCTGGTAGCAGCTCCTGGCTGAGGCTAGGAGGCACAACACCTTAGGCAGGGACAGCCAATGTGGGACTGGTGTTGGCGGGCATCTGTGGGAGGAGGCGGGTGCACTCCCTCCACCTGCTGATGCCATTGCACATCCGTGCCTGGGGGTGGAACAAGGAAACTGGCCCTAGTTCCTGATAGGTGAAGGTGGGTTCAGTGAACAGCCCCTGCCCAATGCTGGGTCCCTGCAGTCTGCCTCTGGTTCTCCTCTGCGCCTGGTCACTCTATCAAATTCTAGATACAGTGCCAGCAAGAGTAGGTGGTCCCACCTCGGGGGACTCAGAGCCAGGGGGTCGAGCAGTCAGGTTGCAGTGGAGTGGGTGAAGCCAGAGGTAGGTCTGGAGGACATCAGGTGAGTGGGAAAGGGTCACGTCAAGCAACCCACTGGAGAGAGTCCAGGAACTAGAGGGAGGAGTATAAAGAGAGTTTTAAAAAAAAACAACATAAGAGTTTTAACAAGGACATAAAATACATCATTTAGCTGTGAAAGACCCTTTCCAGCAGTGTGTAAATCAGAGTCAGCAGCTGTATTTACTAAAAGAACAGCAAAGAAGAAGCAATACCAGAATATGAAAAAGTGTCTGAAGCACAACTTCTACGAAAGACACAGCTCTGCTGATTAAAGGCAGTTCTGAGTAAAAAGGTAAACACACATGCACTGCAAGATACTGCTAGAACTACAAAAGAAAAACTCCTGGTCAAGAAATTCCAGAAAACTTTTTTTTTTTTTTGTATATTTTTCTATTCCTCAGCTGGGGGAGTTGTACCTGTGGTCCCCCCCCCATCCAGCTGTCTCGTTGGCCCTGCCTCAGCCCCAGCCAGAGCTCTGAGACCCCTATGTCCTGCCCCCAGCCACAGTGTGGTGGGTACTTACCCCGCTCACCATGGAAGACCTGGGGGCAGACACTAGGGGGGTTTTTTGGGTGCACCTGTCATGGCACTGCTGGATTCTGCCATCACTGTGCACGTAGTAGTTTGTGGGTTTTTTTTGTCATGATGTTCCTCCTTCGGTGTGGGTGTACAATGACACCAAGGATGCTGTTGTGTGCACGTCCACACATGGCACATCCAGTGTTGCCTCGCACCACCCTCTCTACAAACCGCAGCATGCACTGACCTCCAGCCACTGCCAGGAGCCAGTATGTCCGCGGTAGTTCCCTCTCCACCCTCCCTGGAGGAGGAGAGCAGTCCCTGGGATGCTCAATCCTCCCCCGGCCAATACCCAAAGTCGCTCCATACCCCTGGTCACTGGCGTGGCATTAGGTGTGGCATCCAGCACCTCAACCCTCAGTGCCACCGGGCGGGCATTTCCAGAAAACTTTTAATCTTTTTGTCACTCTCTCACTGCCCCCACCTCCACCGTGACTAAGGTTTAAACCCTCTGATCAGTCAGTGTGCAAATTCAGCCTTTGCTAGTTTATAATTTAACTCACAGCATGTATTAATCAGTCTCTTTTTTTTAATGTGTTTTTTACCTTAGGTATAAGAGGCAAGAGGCTAGGCCTCGCTACAGCATAGGACTGGAACAAGATGAAACATGCATCCCTCCAGGGGAATCCCTTAAGGACTTGATTGAACAGTCGCAGAGCTCAGGCAGTGGCTCCGGGCTCCCTCTGCTGGTAAGACACAAATATTGCACTACGGAGATAGTTGTTCTCTCCAGTGTATTTGTTTATGGGTTTTTGTTTCCTGCACAGGTTCCTTGGAGAGTCTGCTTGGGTTTTCTCCAGTTCTACTGTTCTTTTCTGAAGGTGCTCCCAGGCTACAGACATTTTATTTGGTGTGTTGAGGAAAAAGAATTACCCAGCAATTTGCCACAGTCTCTCATTTACACAGTACTTGGAAACCTGTTGAAGCAAAATAGAAACATAGAAACATAGAAGTTGTCGGCAGATAAGGACCGCAAGGCCCATCCAGTCTGCCCATTTCTTTTTCTACCTTATAAATGTGCCATCGGCCTTTGCTCTGTCAGTGACCTATCTATTCATAGTCATTTGTATTGCTTCCTTATGCCTATCCCATGCCTGTTTGAAGCCCTGCACTGTATTCATAGCCACCACTTCTTGTGGTAAGCCATTCCATGCATCTACCACCCTTTCTGTGAAAAAGAATTTCCTCACATTCCCCTTAATCGGCCTCCCTCTAATCTCATGCTGTGTCCTTTTGTCCTGCTATTTTTCTTATATTTAAACATGTTAGACTCTTTCACCTTGTTTATGCCCTTAAGGTGTTTAAATGTCTCGATCATATCACTCTCCCTCCTTTGCTCAAGGGTATACATATTGAGCTCCGTTAATCTGTCCTCATATGTCTTCTGATGCAGTCCTGCACCATTTTGGTTGCCCTTCTCTGGACTGCCTCAATTTGTTAATGTCCTTGTGAAGGTGTGGCTCCAATACTGCACGTGAGTACTCCAGATGGGGCCTAACCAATGTCTTGTACAGAGGATTATTACCTCCCTCTACGACTTGTGATACCCTACTAATACACCCCTAACACCCCCTAGCCTTACCTACTGCTTTAGAGGTCTGCTTGGATGATTTTAGGTCATCAGTGATGATGATGCCCAAGTCTCTTTCTTCCTTTGTGACTGCTAGCAACTCCTCCCAGCCTATAAGTGGCTTCAGGGTTTCTCTTCCCTATGTGCATGATTTTGCACTTCTTTGCATTAAATCCCAGTTGCCACTCTTCTGACCATTCTGCTAGTTTATCCAGATCTCTTCTCATTCTGCCCACCCATCTGGATCATCTACTCTGTTGCAGATCTTGGTGTCATCTGCAAACAGACAAGCCTTACCCTCTAGTCCATCTACGAGGTCACTAATGAAGATGTTGAATAGGACTGGCCCCAGGACTGATCCCTGAGGTACCCACTTGTGACTTGCATCTCTTCTGACTGTATACCATTTACCACCACTCTCTGTTTTCTGCCAGTCAACCAGTTTGCCACCCAGTTGACCAACTTCTGACCCACCGAGCCTACCTAGCTTATTTATCAATCTTCTATGTGGAACAGTGTCAAAAGCTTTGCTGAAGTCAAGGTGGCGACATCAACTGCTCCCCCTTGGTCCACCACTCTGGTTACCCAGTCAAAGAAATCTATGAGATTAGTTTGACAGGACCTTCCTTTGTAAACCCATGCTGTCTTGGATCCTGTGCCCTATGGATTCCAGGTGTTGCACTATCCTTTCCTTAAGGAGTGCCTCCATAATCTTGCCCACTACTGAGGTAAGACTGACTGGTCTGTAGTTGCCTGCCTCCTCCCTGCTACCACTCTTGTGGAGTGGGATCACATGAGCCCTTCTCCAGTCTTCTGGGACCTCTCCTGTGCTCAGAGACTCACTAAACAATTCTGCTAATGGCTCTGCTAGTTCCTCCTTTAGCTCCTTAAGTACCCTGGGATGTATGCCATCAGGTCCCATTGCCTTATCCACCCTGAGCTAGCAAGCTCTTGTAGGACCCTTTCTTTTGTGAGGGAGTAGTGCTCACCTCCCTCCCCCTGTGTCCATGATGCTGAGCTGTGGGCCCTGCCCTACCTTCTCTTCAGTAAATACTGAGCAAAAGTATCTATTTAGGATAGATGCCTTTACAGGGTCCTCCTCCTCACATGCTCCCTTTTCTCCATTAAGCTTATGTACCCCTCTGGACTTTCTCCTTTCACTAATGTATCTATAGAAAGTCTTGTCACCTTCTTTTACTGTTCGTGCTAGTGTTTCCTCAGTTTGGGACTTTGCCTGCCTTACTGCCTTACCTGCTTCCCTTAGGGCAGTTTGGTATGCCTCCCTATCTTCATCCGCTGTGTTCCCTTATATTTTCTGAAGGCCAGACTTTTGGCTCTGACCTTTTCTGCTACTGTATTGAGAACCAAAGTGGTTTCCTTCTTCTTTGCACTTCCTTTTTCTGTCTAACACAATGGGATGTTGCTTCAAGTATTGTATCCTTAATGCTTGCCCACTTTGCCTGTACCTCCTCACCTGTGTTTCTTTTTGCCAGGGCTTAGCTTAACTCTGTTGGCCATCTTATCAAAGTCAGCTCCTCTGAAGTCCCATATTTTTGCTTTGGAATGGGATGATTTAGATGTAGTAGCCAAATTGAACCATACCATGTGATGGTCACTGGCCCCAGGTGACCTTCTACCTGGAGATCTGTGATCCCTTCTTTGTTAGTCAGTACTAGATCTAGGATAGCCCTGTCTCTTGTGGGTTGCTGTACCAGTTGTTTGAGGCCCTCCCCTGCAGGAATCCACTATGAGTCTAGTTCTGGCAGATGTTCCTGCTGGTATTGACCAATCTGTATCTGGCATGTTGAAGTCTCCCATTATCAGAACCTCCCTTTAGCTGTCATGTTTTGTATATCTTCTAACAGTAATGTGTCTATGTCCTCCTCTGGTCTGGGGGCCTGTGAGACAACCCCAGTTCTTATGGCTGTCCCATTTCCTGTTCCAGGGTGACCCACAGTTCTTCTGGCTCCTTATGTGTATTCTGAATTTCTGTAGCTTTGATATTTTCATTAACATACAGGCCACCCTCCCCTTTTTGCACCTCGGTCTCTTCTGAACAATACATAGCCAGGTACTGAAGTCTCCCAAGTGTGGTTACTGGTAAACCACGTCTCACTAATTGCTACTATGTCCAGTTTAGCCTCTGACATTATTGCCTGCAGGTCTGGGATCTTATTTCCCAGGCTGTGAGCATTTAAGTACATGATTTTCCATTGGCCAGATTTTGGTGTGTTAGTTGTTGGGTGAAGTTTGGCATTACCCTGTGCATCGTATGGGGAGACAAACCTTTTTTCTTACCTGGTGATGCAAATGAACGGCAAACACGCTGAATTCCTGTTTGACCACTAGCTGAGGGGGGAGGGGTGTTCTTCCCATTTGACGTGTGGGGTGCTGCACCCCTCTCCCCATTTGCTAGTTTAAATATTCTGCAAAGACGTCAAACTTCTGCCCCAATGCACTGACTCCCTCTTTAGTCAGATGCAGTCCATCAAATTTAAAGAACTTTCGCTCCCAGAACTGTTGCCAGTTCCTACAAATGTGTCCTTTTTCCTGGCACCAGTCCTTGAGCCACGTGTTTAGCTCCCTATCTCCCCTTCTCTGACCTTCTGTCCATCTGCTCCCTTCTCCCAGACTGGCAGGATCTCAGAAAGGAGATGCCAGACGAAATAGATGATAGTTTGTCACCCAGCCTAGTCAGGTGTTCCTTGGTCTCCACAACTGACGGCTGGCGAGATCGATAGTCCCTATGTGACTAGGACATCAATGTTTTCTCCTGCTTTGTGAACAATTTTAGCAATGCGGTCAGTGTCTCTCCATGCTGATGTACCTGGAGACATCTGACCATCACCCTGGCTGGAGATGGGTATCAACTCCCGAATCATGGTGTCTCCTATGATCAGAAGTTTTTGGATTTCCTTTGTGCTTGTTTAGTTTTGGTTCCTGATTTGGGTGAGTATTGTGCTAGCTCCTGTGCCGCAGTGTCCTGCTCTGCAGTGTCTTCTGCCTCTTTATTTGATTTCAGCGATAGAGGCAGATACCTGTTTGTAGTGTTTATATGGTTTTGGAGGTAATGTGTTGGAAAGCAGAGGTGATGGGGCACCTGGTTTGCTCCTCCTAACCACCTGCCAACCTCCTGGACCAACTACCCTCTGCGGTGAGGTTTTCTGTTGGATGCTGGGGAAATGGCGGGTGGTTCTTATAATGTATTTCCTCTTCAATATGAAATTTGAGGCGTGCAATCTCTGCCCATGCTGCCTGGAGCTGAGACCTAAGATCTCCAAAGGCCCAGCATGTAGGACAGTGTCCTAAATCCTGTAAGACTGTCCTTCTGAAAATTGTTCCACAGTACCTGCAGTTAATGAAATCCATTCCAAATAAGTTGCTGGGTTTGTAACCTAGTCAGAGTAATTAGAAGGAAAAAAAATGTAAGTAATGGTTTAATTGTGCTTTGTTTAACTTGTTATAACAAGTTAAATTACTAGTGCCCTGTAAATGAGATCACCTTGTGGAGCCCCACTGATCCGCCCTTCCTGCTCTGCCACAGGAAATGTCACAACTGTGGTACCCTATAAAAGGAGTGTAGCGTGGGGTGGTTGGGGATGGGGGTGGGTGGCTGGGCCCTTCCCCTGCCTAAAAAGAAGAACCACGGACAAAAGAACAAGGAGGTAAGAGCAGAAACAGTCAGTCAACAACAAATGCAGTAACCCTGAAAGCTTATCCTAATGTTAGATAAAACTGTAAAACCTGTAAAGCACCACCTGTAATAATTTCAGAGAAGATATACCCTGTAAGAAACACTTTGCTCCAGAGAAAATAAAGCAGTAACAGAAGATATACCTTGCAAAGACAATTTGAATCAGAAGATTACAGCAGTAATCTGTTAGACACACCTGTAGGCACACCTTGTAATAATGCAGAAGAAGGTATACCAGCAACAACAATTTGAATCAGAGAAAAAATAAAGCAATGAAATGTTAGCAACAAACAGTAGCAATCCCTGTGAGTAAAAAATAAAAACACCACCACACAGTAAATCTGCTTAGCCAAACTAAGTCTTAATCCTTCTCCCTTGCTCTGGTAAGTTTCTCTACTCTGCCTTTCAAGCAGTCTTAGAAGGAAAGAGCTCAGGTGAAGCTAGGTGCCTTGGCTAGCAAACCAAGTCTTCTACTGGGAAGAGCTTCTTTTGAGAATAGATCATTAGAGCTGATAAAGCTAGTAAGCATCTAAATGTACTTGGACCAGAGGAACTAGGAAAGCTGCAAGAGGTCTTGCAATGCAATAAAATGGATGAATTGTCACGTGATTGGAAGCTGGGGTTCAACGAAAAAAAGTGCAAAGTAACGCACATGAGGCACAAAAACCTGAGGGCAACATACCAACTGGGAGAAGAGGTAATAACAGGCACAGAGCAGGAAAGAGACTTGGAGGTAATCATTTCTGATGACCTGAAGGTAGCTAAACAGTGTGACAAGGTAATGGGAAGGCCAGTGGGATGCTGGGATGCATAGGCAGGGGCTGGCAGTATAGCCTAGAGGTCAGAGTAATGAACTGTGAATGAGCTTAGTACATCCAGCAGACCTGGATTTGATTCCCACAACCTCCACTTGCATACTGTGTGACTCTGAGCAAGTCACTTAACCACTCAGTGCTCCCGGGGCACCCCTGAAAACAGGCACTTGTGCCTAGTGGGTCTTACCCGGTGACCAAAGACTAAAATAAATAAAATAGGCAGAGGAATCACCAGCAGAAGGAGGGAGGTAATAATATCCCTGTATAGATCACTGGTGAGACCTCGCCTAGAATACTGTAGGCCCCCTCTCAGAAAGGACATAGATAGGGTGGAGATGGTTCAGAGGAGGGCAACCAAGATGGTGCAAGGCCTGCATCATAAACCCTATGAGGAAAGGCTAAAGGAATTAAATATGTACTCCCTTGAACAAACGAGGGTGATCGGGAATATGACAGAAACATTCAAATATCTCACAGGGAAGAACAAGGTACAGGAAGGGAGCATTTTTCAGAGGAAAAGTTGCTCGAGGACAAGAGGTCACTCTGTGAGGATTGAAGGAGGGAGGTTCAGAGGAAATCTGAGGAACTACTTCACAGAGAGGGTGGTGGACATGTGGAATAGCCTCACAGCAAAGGTAGTGGGGCCAGAAACAGTTACAGTAATCAAGAATGCATAGGATAGGCACAGACCAAGGGTGTAGACAGGTATACTCACTGTACACATTTGTGTACAGTTTTGTTGAGTGCCTGTCACAAACCATAAGCCACTCTGTTAATATTATCATTCTAATCTGTACTATTTGGGTAAGTGTAGGCCACTGAGGAGTGTCCAATACATGTATAACCTCTTTAGAGAGTAGAGGAGTCATCTGACAACAATCTGACTTGTTTGGAAAGAGGTGCCATTTGGAAAGGATGTGTAATTTTTTAATTGGGGGGGGGTGTAACTGTTGGAGATTGTGTACAAAATTGAAATTTCTGGCTACACTCCTGGCACAAACTACAAAGGGATCTTAGACATAAAGGGAGGGTGGGGGACAGAGACCGAGTAGGGTATGAGTGTCACTGTAGGTAGGGAAAATATGGCAGACTAGGTGGGTCCAGAGGTCCTTGTCTACCGACACCTTCTGTGTTTCTTAGTTTAAAATATTAATGTGGTTGCCAAAGTGTCTCAGCACTCATCAAGAGTTGTGGTCTAGTGGCTACAGCACCAGCTTGGAAAGTGGACGATTGCAGGCTCAAACCCCACTAGAGCCACTCACTGTGTGACCTTAAGCATGTCACATAACCCACATGCTCTAGTCCACCCAACTGCAGAAATGGGTAGAAGCAGGATCCCACTGGAAGCCAGATGTTGCATCTCATCTGGGCTATCCTGGGTGAATAAAACTGTTTTTAAAAAGGTGTGCCACCTAGTGTGTCCTTAGGGTTTCAGAACCATGAACTGAACCCAAAGAACATGTGAAGCAACATTCTTGACAAGTGTTGAAACACCTTGGCTTCTGCATTTACATGCAGCAGACATCCGAGGAATTAAGAATGCAAAAACAAATACTCTTTAATTAGCAGAAGAAACAAAAGGCTTTATTTCTGTTGGATGCTCATGTATAAACCGTACATGTACTGTAAACACAAGATTCCAATATTATTCCAGCTGTGCTAATGGATGCCACCTGCAGGTTTAGCAGTAAGCAAAACAGAAGCAAACACGCATTTGAGAGACGCAGATAGTTGCTGTCAGTGCCTCAGTGTGCAAGATATTCCATTGGTTTTGGTCGGTTCACAGTCCTTACAGCAGCCCCTGCTGGTGAGGTTGGAGATTGTTCAGCTGTGAGTTTGTTTGTGTCCAAAGCCTAAGTAGCTGGCATTCCAGTCCAAAACTCCAGTAGCAGGTGACTGTCACTTTCCACTGGGAATGAGCCTATTCAGAACAGCTGATTTCCAACCCCACCTCCCACTGAAGAAGTAATCATCAGTGACAGGTCTGAGACCTGGCAGCTACCTTCAAAGTGCTTAGTTTACATCGACATTATAACAGTCCCATTTCCAACCACTACAGCAGTTTTACACAACCTTTAGCAATTGGTTTGTTCATAATGCTGTCTAAGATCAGAGAACTTAACCTAATGAGTAATAAGTTACGGTAGAGTGAGCAGTAGGTTATGACTTACTACACACCCTGGAGAAGTTTATTGTACTGATATGGGCTCATAGCAAGTAAAAATGTCAAAATTTACCTTTAAAAAAAAACAAGATCCTAACTATGTAAGACAGATCTTACTGTGTGAGCTTATTCAGCCCATTGGAACGCACAGTTGATGCCATTGCACGCATGTGCATTATCTGGCTACTGTTGTTCAAAAATGGTGCACCTTCAAGCTGTGATGTTTGATGAGCAAACTATATCAAAAGCAAACATTTTTTTTTGGGGGGGAGGTGTTGTTTTCTTATGGACCATGACTCTAGGATTTAAAAAATGAACAGTTGATGACACTGAAAGCTGAATTCTGTTAGTCAGTCAGTCAGTCAGTCGGCCAATCAGCTGAGTCGATGTCACTGGATACTGCTTCACTGTAGTCTTCAGCACAATGATGTCACAAGGGTCTGGACCTACTAAGTAATTAAAAAATGAATATTGGGCAGGACAAAGGCTGCATTAATATGTGGCCCTAAATAAGGAAAAAATTGAAACATTTCAAAACAGAGGCACAAACCAATATATTGGGATGATTAAACAGTCATCACTCATGCCCAAATGTACAATTATATTAAAAAACGCAAACAACATTGTTTTTGTTCCCTTTAAGGTAGAGATCCAAGACTATGCAATGCCTTGTGTATTAAAAGCAGGACCTGAAACTCTATTGGGTACTATAAAGAGTCGTTGTTAGGAGTGGGCCTCTGGGGCTGGGGCCCAGAATGTTTTGTCTGGTGCCTCAAACCCTGTCCTAAACAGCCTTGTTTTTTTTTTTTTAACTTCTACTTCTTCCTAATCCTGACCGTTCTTCATACCTCTGCTTGGATCCCCCATCATGCACTATGGTCTCTGGAGGATTTTAAAACTGTAATATCATGATCCATCCCTAAAGAACAGTGTGGCCACAATTCTAGTGCAGCACCCATGCTGGCAACAGAGCAGCATCCTCACTAGCACTTAGCTGTGCAGTGGGCTAGAGGCATTTTCTCTATATCTCTCTCAGCACTGTTCTCTCTCTCCACTCAGCAAACTGTGTGCTGATCTCTCTCTCTCGAGTTGACTACTCTCTCTCTCTCTCTTGTCACTCACCAGTCATGTCACTGTCAATCAGGATAGGAGCCAAACTCTGTCCTAGCTCAGGACACACACTCAAATAGGCAGGGGCTCAAAGTCGTGGTGGACTCACTGGACCAGTAAGTAATCAGCTAGGTGGCTCACCGGGGATTAAAAATTGGTGCCAACTATGGAGTCTCCAAACATGGTTGTGATGCTGTGTGTGTTGGGGAAGGAAATGAGGACAGAAGGTACTGGGTGGGATTATACTGTGTGGTGAAGTGAAGCAGAAGCTAACAGTAAGCAGCAACCAGCATGAGGATTGTTTATTGTTAGTATCCCCCATGTACTGCTCAGATAATGCTATACAGAGCAGTGTACAGCAGAGTCTCCGGAAATGGTTGTGGTGCTTTGTGTATTGGAGGAGGAAATGAGGACAACAGCTACTGCGGGGGATTATACTGTTACAGAAGTGGGGTAAAATTCAAGGAAAAAGTACCAGAAATGTGTTATAATAACTGGCTCTCCATTTTTCCCATAGGGAAACTGTGGCGTAATTTGCTGTTATAAAGGAGCGTTTATAACGGCAAACATGCACACGATTTCTCTCACTCTGTGCATGTGCCTGCCAGAGTTCGCCGCTCCCCAAACATGCCACTTGCCTGCTCACCGATAAGTAAACTGCCGTCCGCCACAGTAACTCGGCAGTAAGTTAAATATATTTTTTAAAACGATTCTGGTCACATTGAACATTTACAGGGACAAATGAACACCATGGACCACTTTTTAAATCTGGCACCATCACCCGATGAAAAACTAAAAATGGAGCGCGGTCCCCGTCCAGAACCTCTACTATTTTATAAAATTGCAGTGGCGAAAAATGGGAGCCAGCATTATATAAAATAAAATATGGGGTGTTGTGTGTAAACTCAAAGTTTACACACACCATCGGGATTAGATGTAGGAACCCTCGAGCTGGCCTCGGATTTATGTAGCATCTAACCCCTTGGGTGTGTGTAACGCTCATTACACACACCACCCCATACTTTATTCTCTATTTTGTGCATCAGAGAACACTACAATTTTGACAGCTTTTGGGGGCCTACCTGGCGCCCCCCCGCCCGCTCCTGGCCTATTGTTTAGGGGCCCAGGCCCCAAATAATATCTCATGCCAGCAGTGCCTGGTACTATATTTAAACTTGTGTCACTTGTAGGTGAAGATTCTAACCTAGGATTCCAGTGGTAAAAGGCTGATGATTTCTGTGAGTTGGACCAGTTCACTGGGCTTATGAAAGCATCTTAGCACTGTACTTTGTGAAGTCACTTGCTTAAAGTATTATTTCAGCACCCTATACTTTACAAAGTCAGAAGAGTATGTGTTTTTGGTGTGGGCAGAGTTTGAAGATGGGAGAATGGCTCAGGGGCAACGTAAGAAAGTATTTTTTCACTGAGAGGGTGGTGGATGCATGGAACGGCCTTTCTGAGGAGGTTGTGGGGTAAAAAACAGAGGGGGAATTCAAAAATATATGGGACAGACATAAGGCAATTATAGTGGGGGTAGGAGGAAGTAGGCTGTTAGCTAACTAGGATCTGCAACTTTTCCAATAGGTAGGGACATTTTTGTTTAGTTTTTTGTTGACCAGGTAAGTGCAGTAGACATGTTCTGCCTATTTTCAGGCACGACCCGGGGGAGAGGGATACAGATGAATGCCAACTGACTTTGAACCAGAATAAACTCTTCGTGGTATTTTTATTGAGCGAGAAGTTGTGAGGCACTGGGAAAATTCCCTACTGGACAGTGGGGGCATGCTGAGAGGTGCCGTGTCAGTCTCCATCTGAGTTTCAATGGAGCAGGACGTGGAGACACCTGGGGTGATGGATGCCCCGCCACCAGCAGAGATAAGTGATTTGGATACCTTTTATGATGCAGAGGTGCACATGGAAGAGGTTTCGCTGAGTACCAAGGGAGCGCTGGTTCAAACATCGGGATCAAATGGAATGGCTTTAAAATTGGGAAAAATTTTATTGCATCTATCTGCGGAGGTACAGTCTGAATCAATACAAATGAATGCTACACCAGGTTTAAATTAATGGAGGACAAACATAAAGAAAATGAATTGGCACAAACTGCAGTGGTGGATTTAAGTAGTTGGAGCTCCCAAGTGGTGACTGGCGGGAGTTGTCAAGTGCCAGCCCAGAACAGTCAGCCCCTGGGCGAGCATAGCAACCAGCAGAATATTTTGACTCTGAAAAAGCCGGTTGTCTTTCAGACTGACACGAGTACCCAGGAGGGGGCCACGGTTTTCTCTTTTTCGCCAAAAAAGCATGAAAGCATGATAAAGAAACACACTGATTCCACAAAAGTTTGGGCAGACTCGGAGATGGAGACAAATGAGCCTTGGTCAGTGGAGAAGTCCTTGAAGGCTGCGGGCTGGGTGCGGTCACCCACTAATGAACAATGGACATCAGGGTTTGGTCCGATAAGGATACCGGGGGTGCAACTGATGGACAAGAATACTGTAACTGCAAAAAATGGTACTTCAGCTTCACGGGCTACTGCTGAGAATTTAATTGCAAGTTACTGTTACTGACATTGGTATCGAGTCTGATTTAGAATTAACACAAAATCCTGAATAACATTTTGAACAAATGGCTGCATTAAACAAACCAGGTTCTAAGAAGAAGGGATCCAGGAGAAGACTCGAGCTTGAAGGACTTAGAGATGTAGAAAGCCTGCATGAAACTAATACAGAAGAAGGCTGGCTGGGTGGGTGGGGTGGAGTGCACAACAGTCTCGAACTTATGCTTCTTTTTCCAAAAAAAGTGTTACCTGCCAAGCAGCACAATGCCGTCAGGATTGTGTATAAAGGGGGATTGGAGGTGTTTCCTGATAGGGTGTATGTTGGTAAAGTACTGCTTAAAGACAGTTTACACTTTAATGTTGCTGAGTTGTGTGCCCGCATTCATGTGTCCAGAGAGAGCTCCTTTGATGTTAGCTTTAAAATACAGAGTGGTTTAGAGAATTTCTGGGTAAGGTATAATAAAGTGAAAAGTGCACCCTTATGGTCCCTTTTTGAAATTATACCTCTATCTAGGCCTGCCCAGAAGATGGTCACAGTATTATTTAGAAATGAAGGGATGAGTGTGACAGATTTAGTTTTTTGGTTAAAGCACAGATGTACAGTGATGGGTCTCCCCGAGGCTATATTTGATACAGAGAATATCTGAACGGGGTGGTTGGAGAGTAAGAGTACTTCTGAAAACTGATGACGGTGTATTGTAACATCTACCCAACTCTTTTTTCTTGGGAGGGGATAGGGGAGTGTTATTCTGTCCGGGGCAACCCAAGACCTGCTACAAATGTGGAACCCCAGGGCATATAAGCAATGCCTGTGACAAAGTAAAATGTTCTCTACGTGGCAGAATTGGACACTCCAATATTCAGTGCTCAAATGAAACTAGATGTAATTTGTGTGGGGTGTCAGTGCATTCTTATATGAATTGTGCTCAGGCAGCACATTCTAAAACGCGGCCTGGGGACCAGGAGGAACAAAGATTAATGGTAGCCGTGGCTCAGAGGGATAATGTGAAATTTTGTAGGGCAAGATCTGAGGCAGCTGAGGTTCCGGATCCACAGGTGAACCTTCAATCAGTTGGGACCATAATAGCCCCGGTCCAGGGTTGGACACAGCCAAAGAAGAGGAGGGAATGGAGGAAGGTAGGCAAGCCAATGAGTTAGGTGAGCAGCTAAGCATTCATAGGAGCAAACAACGTCACAGGACTTAGTGAGGGCTGAGCTGCCCCTCTCCCCCACCTCCGTCTATCTCCAGTATAGAGATGGACAAAAGAGTGAAGTTGGAGGCAACCTGCGTCCAAAGTACACAACATTTCTGAAACAAGAACTTCTAAAGATTTCAGCCCCTTTTTAAGGACAGGGATACATTGGGGAATGAGTCAGAGAATTCCTCTGAAGAAACACATCGTATTGATACTTTTTCAGATTCTGAGTCGAGTGAATTAGGGGATTACAACAAAACATCAAAGGGGCCACAGAAAAAAAATAAGAATAAAGGGAAGGGGAAAGCGGAAGGTGTAGGGAAAGTAAGGATACGCAAACCCCCCTGAGGTATAAATCCATATACAACAACAGTTGAAGTTACTGATGATTAACACAAACAGTATTAAGAATAAAAAAAATTGAGTTTTTTTTCACATTTATTGTCTTATAGGGTGGATATTATTTTTTTGTAAGATACATGATTACATACCACCAGGGAAATACAGTCTGTAAAGAAAGAATGGTATAAGGGAACATCCTACTGGTCAATTGGTTTAGGTGGGGATTTTATTTTTAGTAGATATACAGCTTATTAAAATAAGAGATCTAATACCTGGGAGGGTGTTAATACTGGACATAAAACATGAGGGAACCTTTTTTAGGTTAATTAATATATATATGCACGGCAAACTAAAACTGAGAGGACAGAGACATTTTGGCAAATAAGGCCTTTTCTATTTTCTGCACAAAATGTGGTATTGGGGGGTTTAATTGTGGTCTCTCTAAGCAGGATGGGGGACAGGAACATGAACAACAAAGATCTATAATGATATGTCCTTTTTAAATAGCACAGTGGAAATGGCGAATTTCATTGATGCTTATTTATTTATTGAATTTTGATGACCGGGTAGGCCCACTGGGCCCCTAAGGTCCCTTTTTCAGGGGCGACCGAGGAGTGACAGTTACATACAGGTAAGCAGATCAGTACAATAGGGTAAATGTAATGTTGTTTAAACAATAAGAGACTTCATAGGGTTACAAGCGGTAGGTGGAGGAGGAACATATAGGCAAAAGGACTTAGAGTTAGACTTAAAGAAAACATTGTACATACCAAGTTCATATTGAGATTGAGATGCTCAAGGTAAAGGCAAGAAGTTGCTAAGACATGTGGTACTTTCCTGGAAGGGGATATATTGGTACAGAAGTGCTCCCTTCCTTTGATGTATAGTCAGGTCCTGTGACATAGGCATATGCTCCTGTCGAGCAGGTGTGCCTTGAGCTTGGTCCGGAAGCAGGTGATGGACTCTGCCTCCTGCACCTCCAGGGGGAGGTTGTTCCAGTTGGAAGGGGCTGTGTACGCAAAGGACCTGGACCCGGCTTTGGTCCTAGTCTTGGGAACCACAAGGAGAGTTTGGCCAGATGTTCTTAGACTCCGCGGGTTAGTTTTAACCCTGATGAGACCGTTAAGGCTAGGGGAGGTGTGGGACCCAATAACTTAAATGTAAGGCAGAGGGTTGGGTAGACGAGGCGAGCTTCCAAAGATGGCCAGCTGAGCCTTGATTGGGGTCTGCAGTGGTGAATCCTCGGTGTGAAAAAGAGTGGCCAGGACTATCTTGTTGTACAGGTCTGCAGCCTGCTTAGCTCCATCGTGGCCACGCCCTGGAGAACTGGGGCCACGTAGGTGAGCTTTGGGAGAAATAGCTAAGCGGCAATGGCAACCCTAGCTTCCAGGATAATCTGATCCTTTATTCTGTAGAGATTCGAGTTTCCCATGAATGGCTTTGGAGATATGGTCTACATGATTTTTAGTGTGAAGCCTTGGTCCAGGGTAAGTCCAAGGTATTTAGTGGAGTAACCACCTCAAGTTTTCACCCCTTGGACTGAAGTTGTAGGAGCAGTGACCTCTCAGATCCCAGGATCTAGGCCCAAACAGCATCACCTTCGTTTTTTTGGTGTTTAATACCATTTTGTCAAGAGTAAGCCAGTCCTCCATCTGAAGGATGTCCTCTTGGAGGGCTGTCTCCAGTTCTGTTAAGTTAGGGGAGGCTCTGTAGATGACAGCATCATCCACATACTGGATAACGCTGCTGCTCCCCACAGTGTGAGTGCAGATCATTTATAAACAGAGTGAAGAGAAGGGGGCCAAATATTGACCCTTGAGGTACCCCTTCTTTGAGTGGTGTAGCTTGGAGACATTATCCTTCCACTTGACCCTCTGGGTACGTCCAGTGAGGTAACTCTCGAACCATCCCAGTGCATGAGTGTCAAGGCCAAGTGAGCACATTTTTTGTAGTAGGAGGTTGTGGTTTACCAAGTCGAACACTTTAGAGAGGTCAATAAAGACCGCGCCTGTACTAATCCCTGAGTCATTGTTGATCAGGACTTCTGCCGAGAACTTAGCGCAGTGTCTGTCCCATGATTGGCTCTGAAGCCATGCTGAGATGGAGAGATTACCTGGTGGATTTTCAGGTATTCTCGGGAGTTGGGAGTAGACTAGCTTCTCCTGTACTTTAGCAATAGCACACAGCAGGGAGATAGGTCTGTAGTTCCCTATAGGCTCTGTAGACCCTCCCTTGTGTATGGGAATCACTAAGGCCTGCTTCCAAGGCTCAGGTACCGACCCCTCAATAATGGACCGGTTTATCAGCCAAGTTAGCGGCTTCGCTAGTGCTGGGGCTCCCTCCTTGAGGATTCTGGTCTGGATCCCATCTGGGCCCCCAGATCCTCTTGAGTGCAGGGATTTAAGGATGATCAAAACCTCCTTTACCCTAACCAGCCTCAAGTGAAACAAAGGGCGATCTAGGTCTGGGGGCTGATGTGCGCTAGGCTCACACCTGTTGTCAGGGGTTCCCGCCTTGTACGCATCAAGGTTCGTGAAGTAACTGTTGAGGGCCTCGGCAACGAGGGATCCCTCATCAATTACTTGCCCATTTGCCATGATTGGGCCGGGTGTAGTTTTTTTGTTTCCTCTGAGGAGTTCATTAATGTGCGACCAGAAGAACCTGGGATTCCCTAGATTGTTTTTTTGAAGGTTGGTGATATATTCTTTTTTTGCTTTCTTTATGGCCCGTTTGCATTGATTTCTAAGGGCCCTGTAGCTGGCTAAGTCCGCAGATAGCATTGTTTTCCTGAACTTTTTCCAGGCCTTGTCACGGGTGGACATCAGGGCTTTTAGGGAGGGCAGGATCCACTTATAGCAGCTTCCCTTTACTTTGTGGGTTTTCATTGGAGCTAAGAGGTCAGTGGCTCTGGTGAGGGTTGTTTGGAAAAATTCAAATCTGTACATAGAAAATCTGTACATAGAAAAGTTGAACCCACGTTTCAAGGGGGCAGCCTGGCAATGAGAATTGATTTATTTTTGTTAAGCAAGGGAACTTTGGTTCACGCAGCAGGAGTGGAATCTACAGATCATAAAGAACTGTCTGTGGTTATAGGGAATTCCGAACATCCTAATGGGCCCGTGATTTGGAAATTCAATACTACATTTCTTCAATCAGACTCTATTAAACAACAAATAATGTATTTAACTAAGGGGTGGAAATCTCTATTTAATATTTTTGACAACCCCTTGTTATGGTGGGAGAGTTTTAAGACGGACTTAAAAGATTTATTATTGACTCTCAGTAAACATATGAATGATTTAGGAAAAATTAAATACCAACAGCACAGGAAGCAGTTACAACATTTAATGAGTTTAGCCCAGGTGACACGACAGGATTACAGGGAACAAATAGAGGTCATACAGCAGAAGATGAGGGAGTTTCATGAAAAGCAAATGACATCACTCACAATGCAACAGCAGTTCAGTACGCAAGGAAAGATAGGGAATATTTGCCCGTTTCTCAGTTGTAAAGAGAGAATTAAAAATAAAAAAATGATGGCTGTTTGGGATAAGGAACATGTAGAGTCAAGACACAGCAACAGGACATAATACGTATTGTCTCACATTATTTGAGGGTTCAATTTGAGAACCAGGATATCAACAAATCGACTTTCTCCAATTTTTTTTCTTTATTGAATATACCGGATTATCCATTAGATGATGCACATGCCATGTGTACTGATATTACTTCTAAGGAAGCACGAAAGGTGGTAACTGCACTCCCTGTAGGGAAAGTACCAGGGAGTGATGGCATGCCATCCGAATTATGCAGATTAATTGTCCCTTTAATTTCTGATGAACTAGCCAGAGTTTACACATATATGTTGAACACAGGGAACTTCCTTTTGGAAATGACTATGGGGATTGTGACACTTTTATATAAGAATGGTGATAGGGAAAACTTAGACAACTGGAGGCCTATTTGCCTATTATATGTTGATTTTAAGATATTAATGAAAATACTCAATAATAGGCTGTCTAAAATAGCACAGAATGTTATTTCAAAAGCACAATCATGTGCAATACCGGGCAAAGCTATGACAGAGCAATTAATACTGTTGAGAGAAATATTTGAGGCTGGGACTTTTCAAGGAGCAAATGGTTATGTGGTGACGCTGAATCAAAGGAAAGTCTTTGATTCTGTAGATCATGATTTTTTATGGTTTACCCTGAAATATTACAGTATCCCAGCCTAGTTTATAACATGGTTGAGGGTAATTTATAAGACAGCGGCAGTGAAGCCATTAGTGAATAGCATTTTAGGACCAATGCTACCGATCATAAGGGGAGTAAGGCAGGGTTGCCCCTTAAGTCCCTTACTCTTTGTATTCAGTACTGACCCTTTGATAAGGATGTTAAATGATAGGAGATTTTTTACACCGTTATTGGTCTCTGAACAAAGACTACCACTAACAGCGGCAGCATAGGCAGATGATGTCTGTTTAATATTAAAAAAATGCGTCTGACATAGAGAAAGCAATTGATTTTTGTAATCTGTATGGAGAATCCTCAGGGGTTTGTCTTAATAGGAATAAAAGCATGATAAAACGGATTGGGGGGCATGGACGACACAAACATTGCAGGAATTGCAGTAGGGGAAGGGCCAATACAGATTTTGGGCATAGACTTTGATAAAGGAAGGCAAGATCTATTTAATTGGGATAAAAAACTTCAGCACAGGAAAACTTTGGTAGACACTTGGAATAAATGTAGTATGGGGAAATTGAAAAGAGTGCATTTGGTTAAATCTAATCTACTCCCTGTCTTCCTGTATCTCAGTGAAATTTTTCCTCTTCGGAAAGAGAGCGAAGCAACAATATACAGTTTATTATTTAAGGCTATTTGGGGGAGCAGATTGAACCCCCTGAAATGGAATGTCTTGTATATAAAGGTAACTGACAGTGGTTTGAACATGGTAAACCCTTCCTTATTCTTATTTATTACTTTTGTACATATAAATGTATGTCCTATATGTCACTGGGTCAAGAATTGGTGGACAGGATTATTAGAAGACAAGCTTAAGGGGTGGTATGGAGGTTGGGAGTCTGGTCCTCAAAAACTATTTAAAACTGTTTTATTCTTCTCACAATATAAGAAGCAATTGTATACTTTGGTACAAGGAAGTCATGTTACAGAAGGCTGTACATTTCCACTGTGTCCAAAGGAACAGACTCCTAGTAGAAATAAGAGAATTCCAATTAAATATTGGGATATTTTGTGGCTTTGTTGTCACAAGAAATTGAATATAAAGGCTAATCAGAAACATAAATTTTGACAGAAAGGATGTTTGCTAGGCCAAACTATATAATTCAATTGGAAACAATGCAGTACTTATTTTTTTCTTGTGAATTTATTAAGGAATTTTGGAAATATATGGCCAACTGGTGGGATACGTTAGTAATAGATCAGATTAAATATGAACATTTAATTTATGGGGGTGTATGGTAAGGAATGGGACTAATGGGACAAAAGTACTTTAAATGTAATTTTCTCTGTAGTAAAATGATATACATGGAATGCTAGATGTTTATTCACACTGCAGCAAAAGCAACTTCCTTACGAGAAAGTAAGGAATTGTGTTACAAAAGAAATTCATGATGTGTATTATAAGGAAAAAATGGTTCAAACTGAGATGTATATACAGAATGTGTGGAGGAATCTTCCATGGGTTACTGATTCTGACATTCCAGTTACTTAAGGATGTTGTTTTGGTTTAAGAGATGTTAACTTCATTTATATTCTGAGATTGTATTAGTATGATGTACTGAATATTTTAGTAAACAAAATTACCCTACTCTTTTTGAGAAGTGCCATGGGACTTTCAACATCCACCTGAACTACCACCAGAACAAGCAGATGGGACCTCAGTTTAACGCCTCATCTGAAAGATGGCACCTCAGGAGTGCAGCACCCCCCCTTGCTGCACTACAGTGAAGTATTGGGATTTAACTCAAGTGCCTGGTGTGTGGGGAAAAAACCCACAGCCTTCTGATCTCCCGGCCTCAGAAGCGAGTGTGCTACCTGCTGAGCTACTGACACCAAAATGGGCAGACTGGGTGGGCCAAGCGGTCCTTATCTGCCATCAGAGTCTATGTTTCTGTTGTCCTGGACGTAATATAGCCCCCCACCACCACTACCACATATATACACACACACACACACACACACACTGATGTGGTGGTACTTCACAGGAGAGTGACCTCTAATGTGCTTTGATTGACAGGTTCAAAGGACTATAGCCAAACAGATTCATATGGTGAAGCAGATCGGGAAGGGCCGCTATGGAGAGGTGTGGATGGGAAAGTGGCGTGGTGAGAAGGTGGCCGTGAAAGTGTTCTTCACAATGGAGGAAGCCAGTTGGTTTAGAGAGACAGAAATTTATCAGACTGTCCTCATGAGACATGAAAACATTTTAGGTAAGTACATTTAAAACTATCATATTGAGGCTAGCTGTATAGTAAAACCCCTGTCTTCAGAATTTATAGGACTGTATTCTTTTGAACTGTGAAGGATATGGTATACAGAAAGAATCGGCTATACACTAGCTATGCTTTGATGTTTCACAGAGTTACACGGTTCTTCATGCAACTCATCCTGAAGTTGCTCAGTGGTGATTGGATGATTCCAAAATGACTCCAGTCCTGGCATTGACCTGTTATTAAAGGCTGCTAAGAACAGAAACACATGACAGTGTTGCATTTTTAAAAGGAACTGTACAGGGTCCCACAATGTTGGCTCAGGACAAAAAATAATTACCCATTTGGCTAAATCCTGGATGTTTTTTTTAGCTGCCGCATTTAACCATTTGGCCATTTTAGTACTTTCTAAGATGGACACCTGCTAACAGGGCTAGGGGCCTAGAGGTCTGCATGTATTCTTAGACTCTGATTCCAATCCAAATGTGGGGCTCCATGGTTGAGACACAGAGCCCAACATCTCCCCCCAGATACTGCTAAAGGAAAGGAAATGTGCTTAAATAGCAACGTCTATACACACTGTATCCTAAAGCACTTTACAAATAGCAGAGAGATAAATCAGAATGAAGTTAAGAACAGGGAGGTTAAGTAACATAATCATTTATGGTTAGAAGGGACTCTAGATCTATCATATCTGACCTCTCACCTGCTTCACAAGCATGGATGTCATAAGTATGTTGTGCAAACACGTACCAGTCTATAGGGTCATGCTCAAGGTCAAACAGTGAGTGACAGTGGTGGGATTGAAACCTGAATCATCAAGTTCACTGTGCTTTGTCCATGACCACTGGGTTAACACCCTCTGCCTCTCCATGGTCCAATACCCTGCCACATAATCAGCCACACACAGTACCCCACCACCACAATCACATTGTCCCCCTCCCTTTACTGTGACAAAGTAGGCTTCAGGAGACCCACCCATGTATGTCCTGCATCCATCCTGTGGTAGTGGTCCGGGCTCCTTTTCACATTGTGGGGATGGAGGAGGAGCGAGTGGCCATCTGTGACCACCATCTTTAAAAAAAATATGGGTCAGCCCGTTAACGCAGTTGAAGCATTACCACTCACTTCACCAGCGACCCGGCTTCAGGAAAGGACTCAGGTCACTTGGGTATGATCCATGGGAGGGAGAATCAAGCATTACATAGGACAGGTCTCCTCCCTCGGGAAGGGGGGACATGTGCGCCACTATGGCTGACACTTGGTGGAGGGCAGGTGTCAGCACCGTGGGAGCACCAAGACTAGATGAGGGCTAGCCACCAAATACCAAGCTGTCATGCACACCACCACATGTATGCATGTGCATCACTGCATGCTGGCACCTATGGGAATAACACCAGAAGCTGGAGAAAAAAAATCCCTGGTCTGCTGCACCAGCACCGCCTGCAGGTCCATGCATGACCAACATGTCAGCCCATTAAACACTGTTGTGGTGATAGGTAATTAGTGGATAACCAGTTAGTCAGTGAGAAGGTCAGTGATGGGTTGGGGGTGCCATTGGGTGAGCTGGGGGAGGGGCAAAACAAAACTTTGATAAAAAAATACTGAGTCAATCTTCAGAGAGTGGAAAGGTATTGGAAATGAGACTCCCTCACCAACTTATGATGTTAATTTTCTCAGTATTCATTGGTCAAAAGTCAGTAGAGTTGCAGTCTCCTCAATCCACCCCCCTCGCCCTGAGCAGACTAAACTATTATTAATGTCCTGCGTGAGCCTGTTTCTCCTACAACCCTCAGCACCTTCGTGCACTGGTAAAACTGGTAACCCATGAAGCGGGTGCATGAGGAAGGGTGCCATCCGTTACGGCGACACCTTCCTCGTGCAATCCACTCACGGCAGCCAACGGGTAGGGCAACCAGATGAGGGGGTAGGCGAACTAGGTGACAGGATGTCGCTATACATACTGCGGGGGTGGGAACGAGCACGGCAGTGTGGGCTGGGGTGGGAGGCTGTGGGAGGTGGTGCTGTGGTCATCAGTCGAGCTGCAGCGTGGCTTGAGGATTGGCAATGGCTGGGGTGGCTGGTACTGGGTTGGGTCTGGGCGCTGGTGCGATTTTGTTGCACCCAGCCCAACTGTTTTACTTTTCACCCCCTGACTTGCACCCCCTGGAGTTGTAGATCCTTAAGTAGGGAGTCACGAGAGCCGCTGCAGAAGTAGTAAAATATGTCCTGGCGCCATTGTGCTGGTGCGGCGGGGTTGTCAGAGTGCTGAAAATGTGTTCAGCACTCTGACTGAGCAATAACGGCAATCGCCTTTAGGCGTTCGCCATTATCACATAGACCCAGTAAAACTCACTCCCTTTGACCTTGAATCTTTTGTAAATGATGTATAATTACTGTACTATTGGAAGACACTATGTAACTACTGTTTTATTGTTTATTCTATATACAATTCAATCTATGTTCTTATTCTACTTCCACTCCCCCCTCAGACATTTGTGGAAACAAGCTAATTTAAAGCTCAGTATGTATTTCCTGGTGAAACTATTTGAAATAAATAAATAAATAATCTAAAGAACAGCACACCAGCTGAGACAGTAGACATGAAGTCATTACAGGCCTTCAAGGTAAACCTGGACAAAGCTCTGCTTGCCAAGGTAATCACAGTAACCTGGGAAGTATGGTGGAAGGGGAATCCCTATAAATTAGTACATGTTTAAGCAGCATATTTGTTGGTCCTTGTTTATGATGCAATGGGGGATGGATATGATGGACCTAGAGTCCCTTAAGACCATAAATTACTTTGTTACTTTATGTTATGTACTGCTGAGCTTAATTTGTTCCCAGAGTCCTTCTACTCTGCAGTGGAACTGTACCCAACAACACTCCCTCACTTAGTCTTCTTTCTTGTTCTTCAGGCTTCATTGCAGCGGACATTAAAGGGACTGGTTCTTGGACCCAGCTGTATCTGATCACAGACTACCACGAGAATGGCTCGCTCTATGACTATTTGAAATCCACCACACTCGACACCAAAGCCATGCTCAAACTGGCTTACTCCTCTGTCAGTGGCCTCTGCCACTTACACACGGAGATCTTTGGCACACAGGGGAAGCCAGCCATTGCACACCGGGACCTGAAAAGTAAAAATATACTTGTCAAGAAGAATGGAATGTGTTGTATAGCAGACTTAGGCCTGGCAGTTAAATTTATTAGGTAAGTCTGTCTTTTTCTCTCTAATGTGCCCTCTGATGAACTATGAAGGTGCTGTCTTCAGTCAGATGTATTAACTGCTGAGGCACTATGCATTTGTGGTTAGAGTGCAGACCTGTGAAACAGGAGATCCAGGTTCAGACATTTACCACTAGCGCTACTTCTTTCACTGTGTTACCTTGAGCAAGGATCTTCCCTGTACTCAGACAAGACATTTCTTCAGCCACTTACTCAGGGGTCACATGCTGAACTGTAGCTTCTTGGTGGGGCTGGAGATTGATAATGCAGTATATAAGTTGATCCTGCTGTTTAGTTGTGACTGCACCAGTCAGAAACATGCAGGAGATCTGCTGACATTGTTTAAAAGCCATCTTAATCTGTCACCCGTTCACCATGATTCCCCCTTCCCCCTCCAGTAACTTGTGAACTTCTCCATGGACTACTCCTGGGTAACGCTAAAAAGATCCATATACTTTGCGTTTAAAACCCTTCTAAGCAGGGGGTAAAAGGACTTTCCTACTTGCTTGATGACATAGGGCCTAAGGTCTCCACTAATAAAGTACTTACATTTGAGGACTACAACCTTAACTGGTCTGGGATTAATGCCAAACAATATGAACCCCTGTTAGCTGCTCTTGGCCTTACCCAACTCATAAATGAACCTACATGGCCCTCTCCCCGGGAGCAAAAGCTCGCTCTTTGACTGGGTTATGACTAATCGGGCTGACAGAGTTGCAGCATCTGAGATACTACCCGACTTAATATCCGACCACTCCCCCACCTTCTGTGTTTGGAAAATCTCCTCCCTCGAAGTGCCTCACAAAGTTATCTAAGTGAGTGTCTTTTCCCCTCTTTAATCCTGAAATTTTTCTTCATGATTTGGCTATCACTAATTGGTCCCCGGTACTCTCTGCCACTGAGCCCTCCACTGTTCTCAGTCATTTCCCGAACATTCTTCCTCCTGCTCTGCAGGACAAGCATGCCCCATATGTCAGGAAGAGAGTCAGAGAGATAGTTACAAAATGGTTGCCTGGGGAGCTGCTGTCTCTCATGAAGGCCAGAGATAAGCACTGGCATAAGTTTAAGACCACAAATAAGCTATCTGACTACCATGAATACCGTCGGCTTCGAAACATCTTCAAAAAAGCAATATGTGCCCCCAAGAGTGAATATTGCACAATCGCCCTGTTGTCTTCCACCAGCGATCCATGGAATTTCTGATATACCATTAAAACTGCAGTTGGTAGCAACAGTTGGTGTGATATCACTGATATGCTTGTTGGAGGCAAAAATTTTAATAATGCAACCACTATTGCTAATACCTTAAATAACCAGTTTTCGGACTTGTCAGCCTACACCACCCAGTTTACTACTGCTGACACCCATAACTGACCCCCCATAGCTCCCTCCCTGCTGCAGTCATCTTCCTGACCCTCCTTCTATCTTAAATCTGTCTCAGTCAGGGAGTCATGTAAACTCCTCACTGGCCTCTCTCCATTCTCTAGCCCAGGTCATGATAATCTTGAGCCCAAACTCTTAAGGGCCCCTATCCTTGCGCTTCTGATCTCCCATATTATTAACCTGTTTCTGGTCCCTTCAGTCTGGAAGGTAGCTAGGGTGGTACCTGTCTTCAAGCAGGGCAACCATAAGTGCACTGAAAATTACCAGCCAGTAGCCAGCTTGTCTACTGTCAGCAAGATATTGGAGAAAGTAGTTGAGGTGCAGCTGTCTGAGTACCTGCTCAAATACAACTTGCTGACACTTGAGCAACATGGATTCCGCAAGGGCCATAGTACTGGAACAGCCCTTGCTGTGGTCACATTCAAAGATAGGACCGCAACTGTCCTTGGCATGTTAACAGGCACGATCTTCATTGACCTCTCCAGGTCCTTCAAGTTTAGTTGATCACACCCTTTTGTGTGCAAAACTTCGCTTGCTTGGCATTTCCAGCCCGGCCCTAGCCTGGTTCTCAAATTACCTTGCCAGTAAACAACAGCTAGTGAAATACAATCGAGTCCTTTCATAACCTATTTCCATAAAGGTTCGGGTCTCACAAGGATCCATCTTAGGCCCTATCTTATTTTCTCTATTTATAAATGACTTCCCACAGGTCCTTACCCATAGCAGCATGACCCTCTATGCTGATGACTTGATTCTCCTGTCTAGCTCGCATGACATTAACATTATAACCCGTCAGCTACAAGCTGACTTCCATAAGCTACAAGCCTGCCTCCTCACTAATAAGCTTGTTCTTAATTTAAATGTAACCCCTAGATGGCGCTATCCCAGGGGCTACTACCCCTGCCTGATTTGCCACTAACAGGTTGAGGGGCCTGGATCCAATGGCGGTGCCTCCACAGAGGTCAGGTTTGCAATAGTTAAACTAACTTGGTCACAGCCCTCTGGGACACTGCAACCCCTTTCTTCCCACTAGTGGCCCACACAATATATCAGAATTACCTTCACAGTATCACTTACCCCAGGTCTGGTTCCGGCACTGGGACCTCCTGTGAAATGAGATACAGTGCAACAATCACAGTACAGTACTTTAACATAGACAAATACCTCCAGGCAGTACAACTTTGCTGAAACAAGCAGCTCTGATTTATTTAGGGGATATAACAAGGACAGGGAAATCAGGTTAATTAGCTTATCACTCTAATAATCTACCTATGGCTCTGTGCAAGGCCTATCCCTATCAGTTACTGTCCCTGGGTACCCAAGCCCTAGTGGCTAGTCCAAACCGTGGCAGCTGGTAGGGCCCTTTCACACAGAGAAAAGGAGAATTAAACAGTCAGCAGTACAGTAATTCCATTTGGATTTAATGTGGCAATTCAACAGGAGCGACCCTGAATTAGTACTCACGACCTCCAAATAAGATAGGGTCCTTCAATGTCAGCAGGGCTCACTTGAGGTACACAAACCTCTTCACACATCCATATAAAAGAAAGCACTATACCAGGCAGGCTGCATCTGTATCCCGATCGCAATTACTGCACAATACCCGGGAGAACACACAGCAGATTCAGTTCCTGACAGACCGAGTGCAATTCAATAATTTCTCCAGTCTTCTACAGGGTGAGCCTGGTTTCTACTCTTCAGAGATCCTTTGATTCTTTTCACAGGACGGATTCAGTCCTAACAAGCAGTTACACAAGCTGCAGACCGGAACTCTGGGCCTTACACACGTTTTTGACTAAAACTGCACACTGAAAAGCACAGGGCTCCTTCCTTCTTCACTGCCAAGCTCAACTGAACTCCAACCGACAAAACCGGGCACTTCCTTTGAGTTCCTCCCAGTTCTTGACTGGATTGGCTGTCACTCATAATAGACTGCTGCTGTTGGTCCAAAAGGCACTGAAGTCTAAACTACATCTCCCAGAGTCACTGCCCATACAATCCTCTTGTGGCTGGCTCAGATTATGAGTCCAAGTTCTGATTCGGTCCAAGGCATCATTTTAGAGCTAGCTTACCCCACACTGATTGGTCCAGTTCAGCAGTTCAAAACTAGAATGGGGAACTAGCAGACACAGTTCTGACTGCAAAGAAAGCAGGTTAGACAAACTGTAATTTCATTATTACTCTAAATAATTTCTGGCAAACAGTTACATCTTTCAGATAGGTTCCCTTTGCACTCCTAGTGACTGCAAAAATGAAGTGAATTGGCAGCAGCTCGAGTGGTACTCAGAGAAGCACACAGTCCCCCCATACAAACTAATTATGTCTGCAAGCAGACAGCTCTTAAAGAGACAGTACCAGAGGCTCTAAAACACTCACTGATAAATGGCTTAAATGCCAAACACCATTCAGGCTTGGAGCATTCAAGCAAGCTCCTGGAAGTCTTTTGGGAACCCCCATTTGCAGGGGGGTTACACCCTTCCTGGCCTGGGAAAGCTTGACGTCCGCGTCAAGCAAGTACCCCCATAAGTTTCAACTGCAACCATATACATTTGCATTAGGCTCGCATATGTAATCATCAGTCAATATATCATTTTACCAAGAACACATTTCTGAAACATTGCAGTACGTCACTCTTTACACAGTATTACATACACATTGTACCATAACTCAAGTTATTACCTCTTGTACATGAAACCTGAAGAGGGGCCCTTCCTATCAGTTACCTTGGGGCTGGACGGGCAAGGCACCATACTTAGAGGGCAACACAAGTAACTTGGAGTTAGCACTGAGCTCAGTTTGGGCAATGAGCTCGGGGACACATACACTCCTTTATGGACAACATTGAGAGGCAAATCCACAGGCCTCCCAAGGGAATCATAACTGAGGTGCACCACAGGCTTTACAGCTCGACCAGTCTTTCTAGGGGAACTGTTACAGTCTCTGCACTCTGAGCCTCATTTTCAGCATTGTCCTCACTTGTCAGAGTCTCCTGGGGGTAGAGGCTAGAACTTGGGGCACTTTCAGCTCCAGGAGTTACAGTTTCTGAGTCCACAACATTTGCTCACATGGAGAGCTTTCGGACACTGGCAGTGGACTGTCAGGGCACTCATAATACTCTTCTTGTTGGGTGTATCACCAGTCTGCCCCAATCTATCATTTTCCTCCTGAAAGCTCAAACAGTTCAACCATGCACAATGATTCCATTTCATCTGATCTGATGCTTTGCACTTCACTTTCTGGGAGCATTGGCTCCACGGATGAAGCTGGGGGCTTAGACAGTCCAGAAGGCCCAGCCCGTCTCCAGTATTGACTAGGGATTGCGCAAATAATTGACTCAGTTCGTAAGAGGATAGTATTCAAAGTCACTCTCACTTTCTTCCGATATGGACTGACAGTCATGCTCAACTGGGACTTGTGGAGGAACACTTTAACTTTGCTTCTGTAGGTGCAGACTTTCTTGATCTTTCTTAGCAGCAGCTCTAGTCACTGGTCCACAGGGGCATCTTCTAGGGCTCAGACTCAATTAAGATTTGTCCAATGGGCAGTAAATGATTTCTATGCATTGTTTTACATCTTTTGAATTATTCTCAGGCCTTACTTTGTACACTGGCAGATCATCTAGTTTGCCCACTACAATGTGAGGGAGATGGTGCCATCTGTCAGACAATCTTGTGCTTGCCATGCAGTCCCAGATTTCTTAGCAATACCGATCTCCCTCCTGGAGTTCCTGTCTTTCACCTTTTATCATACCTTTCTTTGTTGGCCAGATTTCTTTTGGCAGCCATGGTTTGAGCCAGTTGGTACGCATGAGTTAGCTGGGCCTTTAACTTTTGCACATACTGTAAATAGTTGTCAGCTTGAACCCCATCAGAGACCCCAAACACACATCTACCGGTAGTCGAGCTTCTCTTCCAAACATCAGGCGGTAGGGAGAATCCAGTGGCATCACTTTTGGTGCAGTTATAAGCATGTACCAGGGTGCTAATTTGTTGGCTCCATCTAGGCTTGTCCTTTGGGTGCAGGGTGCCTAGCATATCTAGCAAAGTGCGGTTGAAACGTTCAGGCTGTGGGTCCCCTGGGGTGGTAAGGAGTGGTTCTGGACTTTCGCACTCCCCACAGAGAAAGCATCTCTTTGATCAGACGACTCTCAAAGTCTCTCCCTTGATCAGAATGGATTCTGTGGGAGCCCATAGTGAACAAAAAGTTTTCTACAAGTACTTTGGCTACAGTGGATGCTTTCTGGTCTTTGGTGGGAAAGCTTGGGCATATCTCGTGAAATGGTCAGTGACCACCAGCACATTACTGATATTTCTTTGATCTGACTCCAAACTTAGAAAATCAATACAGACCAGCTCCATGGGTGCTGGTGGTGATGTTAACAAGGGGCAGCCTCTGGGGTAAAGCTTTCCTCTGTAAGCAGCGACTACAAAGTTCGAATGTGTTGCTCCCATCAGCCCCATCTTAGGCCAATAGAATCTGGATCTCACCAAGTCAAGTGTTCTGTCTATACCAAGGTGCCCCATGTGGTTGTGCAAGGACCTCAGTACTGAGTCTCGAAAGGCAGTGGGCAGCACTAGTTGTTGTTTGTCTACTTGTCCCCTCTGTCTACTGTTTCTCTGTATAACAGTTTATTGATCAGTTTCAACTTAGGACCTTCTTTGTATAACAGTGCAGTTCTCAAATCAGTGGGCGTAATTTGGACACATCTTTTCCTGCATAGAGGGCTTCAAAGCTGCTTTGATCATGGGATCGCGGGATTGAGCCACTAATACTGTCATTGTCCAGCTGAGGCAGTGCACCAATGTCTATTGCAGAAAAGTGGCAATAAGCAGCAGGTATGCAATTCTCAGAGGCTCCCAAGCAATCCACCATGCAGTCCACTGCGTCCGTGGACATTTGTTCCTCCCTGTCAAACTTCCGGCAGAGTGCCCAATGTCAGGTTCTGCCAATCGGACCCAATCATTCTGGGGAACAGGCCTCCGGAGAGAGCATCAGCATCTATGTGGTTCAGACCTGCTCCGGTATTTCGAGCATAGTCATATGTAGATAATGCAGAAAGCCACCTATGGCCAGTGGCATCCAACTTAGCTGAGGTCTGCACATAGGTCAAAGGATTATTGTCAGTTTTACTAGTATTTTAGCCCCATACAAGTACTCATGGAATTGGTCAACAATAGCCCACTTCAAAGCTAGGAACTCTAACTTATGTACAGGATAGTTCTTTTCGGATGGGGTCAGGCTTCTACTGGCAAAGGCCACTGGTCTCAGGCCATTCTCGTGCTCTTGGTACAACACAGCCCCCAACCCTTGCAAGCTAGCATCAGTGTGCAGGACGTAAGGTTTTCTTGGATCGGCATAGGCCAGCACTGGAGCATGGGTAAGTTGATATATGATCTCATGAAAAGCAGTCTCCCAATCAGGAGTCCAGCGGGCCCCAAATACTTCACTCGGATGAAAATACACTCTTTCAGTCTTGAGGGACGCTGACTTTTGGTATTTTTTGTGGGTTGGGGGATACCCTTGAGTAAGGTTAAGTAAAGGCGGATCACTCTTGAATAGTCCTTGATGAGCGCGATAATAACCACAGAATCCAGGAATCTTTGCAGTTCTTTTAGATTTTTGGGCTGTGGCCAGGTGGTCAAGGCCTCAACTTTACTTGGTGGGGTCTCTATTCCCTCGGTGGATACTATGTGTCCCACATACTTTACTGATGTTTGAAAGAATTGACACTTATCAATGGACAGTTTAAGGCCAAAGTCCTCCAGTCGGTCCAATACCTTAAATAATCTGCTCTCATGTTCCTCCAGTGAGCTGCCAAACACAATGACATCATCTAGGTATACCAGGCACTCTAGTAAGTTCATGTCCCCACTGCACGCTCCATCAATCGTTGAAAAGTGGCTGGGGCACCTGAAATCCTTGAGGCATCCTCATGAATTCATAGAAGCCAAGCGGACAGATAAAGGCCGTCTTCTCACGGTCCTCTGGGGCCATCGGGATCTGGTAGTACCCACCGCGGAGATCCAGCACAGAGAACCACTTGCTCCCGCTTAGGCAGTCCAAAGCATCCTGAATGCGGGCATTGTGTACTGATCAGGGATAGTCCACGGTTTAAGGTGCGATAATCCACACACATCCTTACTGTTCCATTCTTTTTCCTCACTACCACAATGGGGAAGCATAAGGGCTTCTGGATTCTTGTATTACACCAGCAGCTAACATCTCTTGCAGATGCGTCTCACATCATCTATGTCAGCAGATGCCAGGCGTCGAGACCTCTCACGAAATGGTCTTTCAGTCATGCAGCGGATATTGTGCTCAGCTCCTTGCCGCATCCTACATCCCATTCCTTTAAAGAAAACACCTGGTCTCTCTGGGCAAGCTTCTCACTGATCCTCACTTTCCATTCAGCTGGCAGCGGGAGTGCAAATCAAACAAGTCAGGCGTTACTCTGTCATTCTTCCTTGAACTCTTGCTGCTGGGTAGCACTGCAGTGTCTGCACAATGCACATTAGCCAGGATGCAACCTCTGTTTACTCGAATGTCTCTTTCAGACACATTATGAACTTGGACCATTACCCTTCTGGCATAAGCATGGGCTCTAGCGGCAAAATACTAGGCTTGACCAGCAGTCCCTCTGGCAATTTTCCATCACCTGGTGCATCCAACATTAATATTTTATTCTTAACATCCTTTCTGATACGGACCTCTCCTGTAAGGTACACTGGGCATTTGGCGCCAGGATCAGAGACTCAGGATCCTTCTTCCATACAATTCCGACGGTTCCTCTGGTTCTGTTTTTCAGCATCTCTCTGTGCCTCATAGGCCTTCTTAATTAAAGCCGGAACTCTTAAAGCTCTACTAGTCTTTGACCCCTGTTTTCATAACATAACTGTGCCAGCCTTCCGAACATATGAGCATTTGTTCCAATCAACAAAGGGACACCATCATACAGTCCAGTGGGGGACACACTAAGGCTAGGGTCTCTACTTGTTCGGCCACTCCAGCCACGGAGGTGGGGAAAGACAGCCAAGTCGGATATACCGGAATAAGGGTAGGCCTTCTCACTTAACCCCATACATGCAGTCCTTCTAATGGTTGTAAGGTCGTCTGACAAATGCTTCTGATACCAATCCTGGAACATAATTGTCACTTGGGAGCCACTGTCTAATACAGCTCTTGTAGACACTCCATTCACCTTTACATTGGTCTCCATGGAGGACCCACTATTTTGGACCAGTCTGGAGGCGGTGAGTAGGGGGCCTGGGCAACTGACCTTGCCACAAAAGGCGTGAATTAGCATTTTGGTGCCTCACTGGGATCATGTCGTGCACCTCTTAACCACTGATTTCTTCTCCAAGCTCTCCTTGTAGCCTATATGCAACTTTGTCAGTGTCTTTTGGGGACTGGCATTCCCTTTTCATGTGCCCATCTTTCCCACAATTATAGCAAAACATACTTTCTGGAGTTTGAGCTGGCCGAGCGCCACACTGGGAGCCAGGGCGGGGTATTACTAACTGGAAACCTTGGTGCCATCTCTGTCTGCGGCGTGATAAGCATTTGGAGACATCTCGTCAGTTTCTCCACTTCCATGGTCAAGGAATCGAGTTCAGAGCTGTTATCAGCAGGAGATACATGGGTGGGTACCCCACCCCATAGCAGATGCAGTCGGATATAGGTCAGGGCCGTGCATTGCAGGCTTGGCCTTCATAAAGGGACTGTTTTTGAATTCGGATCTCTCTCAACAATTCCCCATTGTGACATATCTTTTCCTTGTCAGAGCACTCATTGACTGCCAACCTCTGCCCTGAACTTCACTTGATGGGTCACCCTCAGTCACTGGTCGGAGCCGCAGCTATTGGTGCAGGTCCCTCCGAGGTCGTCTTTTTCAACTCCTCGAATTTCTCTCATTAACTCATCATAGGAGGGGGATTCCAGTCGATCTGCCAGGCGAATTGAAGCAACAGCAGTTCTGAGAAGGGGCAGACTTAAGGATCCTGTCCAGCCTGGTTCGTCCAGTTCAATCGCTGGCAAACCACCTTTCTGAGGCATTCTTGCAACAATTTTTCCAGCCGAGATACATACACAGACAACAACTCCCTTGGTACTGTTGTGCATCTCTTACTCTCCACCATAGGTCCTCATCAGAATCTGGGCTCCCATACACATTCTCCAAGGCCTCAAGATAGGCCTGTGCAGTCGCTTCAGGGTTACTGGCCGTTTGCTTGCGGATGGTAGCTGGGGCAGGACCCTGGAGGCTCTCACTAACCCTCTTTAAGCACCGTAGCCGAGCATTGCCATTCTAGCACTTGGGGGCAACATAGTTCTATCCAGGTCTCCCAGTCATCCTCCCCTTGGGGTGGGAGGGTGCCAGAGAAGATCCTCAACCTTCGTAAGAGTCGTGACTAATGGCAGGTGCAGAAATAGGAGTCTGCATTGGTTCAGCCACCATTACGGGCACTGGAGCAGGAGAGGGTGTTGGGGAGGAACACCCCAGGTGGCAAGAATAGTTTCTTCAAGTCCTCCACAGTTTCCCTCTCCCAGCAACCATTCAGCAAATTTCTCCTCAAAAGTTTCAGATAGTGGTGGGGCTGATTCCCCCGGTCTTACTGTCCTTAGTTATCACTCTCCAAGCAGTGAGGCTCCCTCTGGGGTAATGGTCTGTGGCACTTTGGAGCTATCTATGGGATCCTTAAACTCTACTAGGGCCAGTAAAGTGTGGGTGAGCAGATTAGCATGCCGACCCACCACACAGGGTTTGTAAACCTTCCACCTTGGAAAGTACTCCCTGCACAGTGTCCGTATTGATGCCCAGGGGATGTCCAGGATAAGCATAGCATTTTGGGGTGATCTCCTCCCAGTACACCACTCCACCAGCCGTGCACAGCCACTTCTGTCGGGGTACCCATTTTTTCTTAACAGTGGTTCAGTAATATGGCCACTAGAGGACACACAATCCCAGCGGTGCCTCCAAGATGTAACCCCTAGATGGCGCTATCCCAGGGGCTACTACCCGCCTGATTTGCCACTAACAGGTTGAGGGGCCTGGATCCAATGGCGGTGCCTCCACCCAGAGGTCAGGGTTTGCAATAGTTAAACTAACTTGGTCACAGCCTCTGGGACACTGCAACCCCCTTTCTTCCCACTAGTGGCCCACACAATATATCAGAATTACCTTCACAGTATACACTTACCCCCAGGTCTGGTTCCGGCACTGGGACCTCCTGTGAAATGAGATACAGTGCAACAATCACAGTACAGTACTTTAACATAGACAAATACCTCAGGCAGTACAACTTTGCTGAAACAAGCAGCTCTGATTTATTTGGGGGATATAACAAGGACAGGAAATCAGGTTAATTAGCTTATCACTCTAATAATCTACCTGTGGCTCTGTGCACAGGCCTATCCCTATCAGTTACTGTCCCTGGGTACCCAAGCCCTAGTGGCTAGTCCAAACCGTGGCAGCTGGTAGGGGCCCTTCACACAGAGAAAAGGAGAATTAAACAGTCAGCAGTACAGTAATTCCATTTGGATTTAATGTGGCAATTCAACAGGAGCGACCCTGAATTAGTACTCACGACCTCCAAATAAGATAGGGTCCTTCAATGTCAGCAGGGCTCACTTGAGGTACACAAACCTCTTCACACATCCATATAAAAGAAAGCACTATACCAGGCAGGCTGCATCTGTATCCGATCGCAATTACTGCACAATGCCGGGAGAACACACAGCAGATTCAGTTCCTGACAGACCGAGTGCAATTCAATAATTTCTCCAGTCTTCTACAGGGGTGAGCCTGGTTTCTACTCTTCAGAGATCCTTTGATTCTTTTCACAGGGCGGATTCAGTCCTAACAAGCAGTTACACAAGCTGCAGACCGGAACTCTGGGCCTTACACACGTTTTTGACTAAAACTGCACACTGAAAAGCACAGGGTCCTTCCTTCTTCACTGCCAAAGCTCAACTGAACTCCAACCGACAAACCGGGCACTTCCTTTGAGTTCCTCCCAGTTCTTGACTGGATTGGCTGTCACTCATAATGACTGCTGCTGTTGGTCCAAAAAGGCACTGAAGTCTAAACTACATCTCCCAGAGTCACTGCCATACAATCCTCTTGTGGCTGGCTCAGATTATGAGTCAAGTTCTGATTCGTCCAAGGCATCATTTTAGAGCTAGCTTACCCCACACTGATTGGTCCAGTTCAGCAGTTCAAAACTAGAATGGGGAACTAGCAGACACAGTTCTGACTGCAAAGAAAGCAGGTTAGACAAACTGTAATTTCATTATTACTCTAAATAATTTCTGGCAAACAGTTACATCTTTCAGATAGGTTCCTTTGCACTCCTAGTGACTGCAAAATGAAGTGAATTAGCAGCAGCTCGAGTGGTACTCAGAGAAGCACACAGTCCCCCATACAACTAATTATGTCTGCAAGCAGACAGCTCTTAAAGAGACAGTACCAGAGGCTCTAAAAACACTCACTGATAAATGGCTTAAATGCCAAACACCATTCAGGCTTGGAGCATTCAAGCAAGCTCCTGGAAGTCTTTTGGGAACCCCCATTTGCAGGGGGGTTACATAAAGAAAACCCAGTCCATGCTCTTTGGTACCTCTGCCAAGCTAAAGATCAGCACTACCCCTCTGATGATTATGAGTTCAATTGGATCCCTTGTTACTGCTACTTCCTCTTTCAAATACTTGGGAGTCATGCATGACCCTCAGTTAGACCTCTCCTAGCATAACCATAATGTTTATAGGGCAACAAACATCAAACTAGGACTAGCCTATAGGGCCAGGGGGACCCTAACTGCAGCTGTGCATCTTGCCCTTGCCAAAGAAATTCTTCTCCATACACTTATCCATGGACTCACCACTTTCCTCCTTGCTACAAAAGCTAGCCTTGCCGAGTAGGCTGTGACCTATAACAATGTCTGTCACTTTGCCCTCCCTGTTCCCCACCTCACCCATCACTGTGAATGGTATTGCAGGCTACACTGGTTGTCTCTGTATAACTATCACTCCTTTGTTCTTGGCAACTTCCTTGACAAAACTGACCGTTCCGCCACTCCCCCTGCCTTGTCCAAACTCTTAAACCTACCCAGCCATCATACCTACTCAGATCCACTGACTCACAGTCCTTTCTTGTCCCAAAGTCACGCTTTCTCTCTGGAGACCGAGCCTTCACAGTCTGTGCTCCTAAATTCTGGAATTCTCTTCCCAGTGCTTACCAGGTACACCACTTCCCATTGCTCTTTTAAGAAATCCATACGAGTACACCTGAAATCAGTTTCTGACTGTCACTGTCCTTAGTGTGTCTGGTGTGCCATACCCCCTGCACGGTCTCCCTGACTTCCTCACCTGGAAAAGAGTTATGTCCTTTATCTTTCACTATACTCAAGCACTTAATGAACTTACAGTATTATAAAAATTCCACTGCATAATGGCTTGTCCTAATGCTCATTCCCCTATGTAATGTGTTTGGCTTGTTCTAATGCTCATTCCTTTATGTAATGTACTTTGCCTTTTATTGTGTTTATTACCTCCACTGTTGTGTTCATGATTCTCAGATGACTGCCTGTATATCCTTTTCTCTATTGTACCTTCTTCCTGTTCTGTATTTTTACCTTTTTAACTTCCCGTGTCATACCTGAAAATAGGCATTTTTTGTCTAGTGTGCTTACTCGGTAAACAAAAGCTGAATAAATAAATATTATATATATATGTAACCCCTAGATGGCGCTATCCCAGGGGCTACTACCCCTGCCTGATTTGCCACTAACAGGTTGAGGGGCCTGGATCCAATGGCGGGTGCCTCCACCCAGAGGTCAGGGTTTGCAATAGTTAAACTTACTTGTTCACAGCCCTCTGGGACACTGCAACCCCCCTTTCTTCCCACTAGTGGCCCACACAATATAGCAGAATTACCTTCACAGTATACACTTACCCCCAAGGCTGGTTCAGGCACCGGGACATCCTGTAAAATAAGATACAGTGCAACAATCACAGTACAGTACTTTAACATAGACAAATACCTCAGGCAGTATAACTTTGTTGAAACAAACAGCTCTGATTTATTTAGGGGGATATAACAAGGACAGGGGAAATCAGGTTAATTAGCTTATCATTTACTATCTACCTATGGCTCTGTGCACAGGCCTATCCCTACCAGTTACTGTCCCTGGTACCCAGGCCCTAGTGGCTAGTCCAAACCGTGGCAGCTGGTGAGGGCCCTTTCACACAGAGAAAGGAAAATTAAACAGTCAACAGTACAGTAATTCCATTTGGATTTAATGTGGCAATTCAACAGGAGCGACCCCGTTAGTACTCACGATCTCCAAAGAAGATATGGTCCTTCAATGTCAGCAGGGCTACTTTTGATCTCCAAGAGACTCCTCACACATTTATATGGTAAAAAGAAAGCACTATACCAGGCAGGCTGCATCTGTATCCCAATCGCAATTACTGCACTAACCAGGAGAACACACAGCAGATTCAGTTCCTGACAGACCGAGTGTAATTCAACAATTTCTTCAGTCTTCTACAGGGTGAGCCTGGTTTCTACTCTTCAGAGATCCTTTGATTCTTTTCACAGGACGGATTCAGTCCTAACAAGCAGTTACACAAGTTGTAGACCGGAACTCTGGGCCTTGCACGTTTTTGACTGAAACTGTGCACTGAAGGAGCACAGGGTTCTTTCCCCTTCACTTTCAGATCTCAAACTGAAACTCCCAACAGACAAAAACCGGCACTTCCTTTGAGTTCCTCCCAGTTCTTGACTGGATTGGCTTGTCACTCACAATAGACTGCTGCTGTTGGTCCAAAAGGCACCAAGTCTAAACTACATCTCCCAGAGTCACTGCCCATACAATCCTCTTGTGGCTGGCTCAGATTATGAGTCCCAAGTTCTGATTCGTCAAGGCATCATTTTAGAGCTAGTTTACCCTACACTGATTGGTCCAGTTCAGCAGTTCAAAACCAGAATGGGAACTAGGCAGACAGTTCTGACTGCAAAGAAAGCAGGTTAGACAAACTGTAATTTTATTATTACTGTAAATGATTTCTGGCAATCAGTTACATCTTTCAGACAGGTTCCTTTGCACTCCTAGTGACTGCAAAAATGGGGTGAATTGGCAGCAGCTTGAGTGGTACTCAATCAAAGAAACACACAGTCCCCCATACAAACTAATTATGTCTGCAAGCAGACAGCTCTTAAAGAGACAGTACCAGAGGTTCTAAAAACACTCACTGATAAATGGCTTAAACGCCAAACACCATTCAGGCTTGGAGCATTCAAGCAAGCTCCTGGAAGTCTTTTGGGAACCCCCATTTGCAGGGGGGTTACATATAAATAAATAGTCAGACCACTGCACCATATTATTTAGTGCCAGGGCCCCTGAAGAAGATACCTCCGACTGATGAAGTGCTTCAATACCATACAAAACAGGATCTGGACCTGGGAAGGTTTCTAGATTTGTTGGACACTTTGAGTCTGGTTGAGGTCTTTACTAGGGGGGCATTGTCATTGTGGAGTCCTATAATGGGGCCCCCTCTGTAGTTCTGAGCTGTCTAGCATGAATCTCTCCATATTTTTTTTTTTTGCTACATATTTTTCTCGTTCCTCTGTGGCTGGGGAGGTGTTACCTATGGTTCCTCCCCAGTCCAGTCTGGCCACACAGCCCCTGCTCTGCTCAAATCCCCAAGATCTACCTCGTCAGTTCCTGCACAACGATCTTTGCCACGGTGAGCACTTAGCCACCACCATAGAATCCGGGGAGGTCTCGTTTGAGGGAGCATCCAGGGATGGAGCCGGGCAGCACCACACAGCGCCCATCATAGAGTATGCCGAGGTCTTTCCTTTTTGTACCCTTATGCGCTGACAGTAATGATGCCAACACGGCAGACGTGGGACATCCATCATACAGATCCGCTGGCTAATTCCTAGCATCGGTAATACCTCTGATCTCCTCCAGAGGCCACTACCGCACCGGGACATCCCCAGAACCCACCCCAGGGAGAGAAGAGCTGTCCTCCGGATGCTCAATCCTACTCCCTCCCTGCCGACCCCCAGCACCCGGGCTCACTCCCGAACCCGGGTCGCCGGTGTGATGCAAGGTGTGGTGTCCAGTGCCTCAAACCTCAGTGCCACCGGGCTGGTATGAATCTCTCCATATTGGATTACCTCATGCAGAAGGGTATCCCATGAAGACGGCGATAGGAAAAAGGGCGACGACAAAAAGGGCTATGGAAAACAGCGTGTGCACATAGGGCACGTGGGAAAAAACAGCGATCACTGAAACAGCAACCTATGTTTTTTCCCCCCTCCCCAGGTTGCACCCCCCTGGAGTTGATTGTATTTAGTAAGGGGGGGGGCAAAGCTTCCTGCAAAGGGTGTGTGATTGGCAAGGCCCCCTGCAAAAAGTCACTCTGGCACTGTTGTCACTGTTTCAGTGATCGCTGTGTTTGCCACTCGTTCTACATGGCCAGCGCTGTTTTTCCTTTTCCCTTTTTGTCCTTGCCCATTTTCCCTCACTCTTATCACATAGAATGTCAGGGAAGCACCTCCTTGTTTCCTAGCTAGTTTCAGCTTCTGAAGGTCACATATCACAGACTAGAGCACAAAAGGAGGAAATCACAGGTTGATGGTGACAGACTTGGCCTGGGGGAGCATTTGTGGCTGTAACAGAAAGAACAAGTTCTTTGTTGCCCTAATTTCAGCTGAAAGGAGCTGTCCAGCAAGACTTTTTTGTGCAGTGGACAATTTAATACAGCCAGAGTGCCTTCAGTACAGGGAGCCAGTCTACACTAAAAGGTGTGACTGGTTAAATGAGTACCTCAAGGCAAAGTTTGTTGGCATCTTGGACCGTATCTTCTCCACTACTCAAGATATGGGTTGCAGGGATAGAGAGGAGGGGTTGTATACTTGTATGGCCTGGTAATCAGCTGAGAGGAGTTTAGACAGCTGGATGAGGAGGAGGTACTTATGGTGGCTACTGGCCTACATTGCACTACATTGCTTAAGGCTGGGTTGGTGACACTGAGTTCGCTGCTGACAGGTACTACCAATGCCTCTTTATAGGAATGTATTCTTTCAACACCTCTTAAGGGGGCAGTTGTGAAACTCCTGTATAAAAAGGTATCACAAAATTCTGAGAACCATGCCAGTTATCATCCCGTCTCCAACCTCCCTTTTTTTGGCAAGATTGTTGAGAAAGTGGCTGAACCCCAGCTAGTAGACAAAAATGACCTCTTTAACCTGTTTCAATCTGGTTTTCATAATAAACACAGTATTGAAACAGTCCTGCTTACAGCTGTTAGTGATCTTCTCCTAGCAAGAGATCAAGGTGAGGTCTCTCTCGATTGTGATTCTCTGTGACTTTTCACATGCATTTGACAATGTGGACCATTCTCATTTGCTGGGCAGATTTAAGGGGCAAGGAGTCTAATGGAGACATATAATTGTTCTGGTCCTTCCTCCATGGAAAAGAGCATCTGATGGTGCTCAGTTCTTGCTAGTCATGGCTGCGGAGACCTCCAAGGTTCTGTCCTGTCACCACTGTTTGTAGCGTACATGCTTCCACTATGTAAAATCATAAGATGCTAGCTGGCCTGGTGGCACAGAGGGCTGAGGTGCTGGACTTTACCTCGTGCTACGCCGGTGACCCAGGTTCAGGAACAGACTTGGGTCACTTGGCTGTCGGCTGGGGTGAGGAAGGATTGAGCGTCCGCTGACAACACTTCTTCTTCAGGGTTGGGGGGGATGCAGTACTGCGCTGTAGACTGACACCCAGCGGAAGCTGGGTGTCAGCACATGCATGATGCTAGAATGGGATGGACCCACGCATAGGGCATAAGACTGCATCCGCAGAGGTGGAGACAGTCACTCTGCCCATTGCACGTGCTTGGGTCTGGGGAGAAAATGGAAAATGGCTTGGAGCAGTCAGGCTCTGTGATGGTGCGCTGCACCTGCACCTCCCCCCAGCAATCTGGATATTTGCTTCCAGGGGTGGGGGGAGGCCGGCACCCCTCGCCACTGGCCCTGACATGGGGGGGTAACCCGTGGGGGATGGCCGGGTGAGGCGGGTGTGGGGAAAGCCCACCGGAGAGATGAGTCACCTCTGAGGGAGGGGCCAGAGTTGCCTGCCAGCTCCAGAGCAGGAGGAAAAAATGTATATATAAAAAAAAAAACATAAGATGCTACAGCGTATATATATATTTTTTTAACTTTGTTTATCCTCCTTTCTCTGGCCCCATAGGACTCTCTCCAGCATGGACACAGGAACCAGCCAATCTTCCGCTCGCCTGAAATCCCCCAGACCAAGCCTCTGTCACAGGATGCTCCCCGACCTCACCCCGACTCACCAACCCCCTCTGCTCTGAGCCCCCTGAGGTGGGACCGCCAGCTCCTACTGGTGCTCTATCTAAAATCTAGAAGGTGATCGGAGTGAGAAGGAGAGCCAGAAGCTGGTCGGGCTGATCTGGCATTGAGCGTGGGTGCTGACCACAGGACCTGCCTTCACCTTCCCGGGTGCCAAGGCTAGTTCCTTTTTCTGGTCCCGGAGGTGTGACGTGCAATGATGTCCGCACACAGTGGGCACACTCCTGCACCCTCCCACAGATGTCCGCTGACACCACCATACCCCTTGATGTGACCCCACTATCTGCAGTGCTCCCAGTCTCCACTGGGAGCTGCTAGAACTGCTGGGTTCACAACTCTCCCACCCCAGGAGAGGAGAGCGGTCCATCAAATGCTTAGTCCTCTCCTCCCCAGCCAACCCCAGGCAATCTGAGTCCACTCCCAAATATGAGTCTCTGGCATGGCGCAAGGTAAGGCTAGTGCCTCAACACTCGGCACCACCGGGCTGGCTTACAGCATAGATTTTATCTGCTTTGCAGATGATACCCAGCTGTACATGTGAGTTGCCCCTTATAGGGTGTCTTCAATATTGAAGCTGGAACAGTTCTGGGAGAAAATCAGGATTCTGATGTCCTCCAATTGGCTAGTTCTTAACCCTGGAAAAATGAGTTACTTTTGGATGGAACTAATAAACAGATATCAGCTGTACAAGGCAGCCTCAGCATCCGTGGTTTCAGTGGGGTCCAGCTAAAGACAGTGGTGGAAGTGTGAAATCTGGGAGTAGTTCTTGACAGACAGCTAAAATTTATTTGACAGGTGTCTTCTGTGACCAGGAACTACTTTCATCACCTCAAGACTATTGTGCTAGGCTTTGACCCCTACTTGATTCAGCAGATACTTGCACCTTAGTACAATCCGTTAGCTTCTCTTGCCTTGACTACTGTTGTGCACTCTGTAAAGGCTTGCTCAGGGACCAGCTGCATTATCTGCAGCTGTTTCAGAACTCAGCAGTGAGGCTGCTGACCTCCATCCAGAGGTCAGATCAAATTACTCCTTCAATATGAGCTCTGGGCTAGCTGCTATTCGGATGGTGCATTGAGTTCAAGGTACTTTTACCTGCATATAAAGCCCTGAACAGTCTGGGTCCCCAGTATCTCAGTGAGTGTCTGATTCCCTTCACACCAACCATAGACCTAAGGTCTAGGGGCCGCAGTAGGTGTTAGTGTCTCATCTCAAGTCTGCAGGAGACTGGGCTTTTATGGTGGCCCCTCCCCCCCTCCGGAACTCACTCCCTGAGGAGATCCATGTTGCTGGCTCCCTTTCCTCTTTTAAATTCAAACTGGAATGCCATCTTCTGCAGCAGGCATTTGGGTAGATGTATTAGACTGTATTTTAGGCATATCTGACCTTGTATTTATGTATGTGTTTAATACTGTAATATTATGTATGACGGTTATATAATGTTGTCTTTTATGGTGGTCGTATCATAACATACAGGTACTTAAAGCATCGGAGGGGCACTTCTTTTACATATAAATAGTACCACTACTTTACGTTGGCACTGCTGTAAAATTGGGTAGAAGTAGGACCACACTAAAATGGAGACCTTGACTCTCAGCTGGGTTATCCTGGGTAAATAAATTATAAGATAAAAAGTTGTGTTAGAAGCAGATAATTCCATTTACTGTACAAGCTCATTGATGCTCACCCAGTAGGGGTCTTCATTTTCATGCTGATAATTTATCTACTTGTTCCATGCTGAATGCCTCAAGTCCTTCAGAAGGCCAACCCTGGCCACCTGAATGTCCCAGTGGCAGCATGTTGTTCTGCCGTGCTGATGACCCAGCTTCAGAAGTGGGCCTGGGGAGTCATGCTGGGAGGCGTGCTAAGGTCGAAACACCTGCCACCTGGCCATACATCTCAGCTGGGGAGGGTTGGCACCTAGTTCCACTACCACAGTGCTCTGTGTTTGCGAGGCCAACAGAAGGTTTGCTCATGCCAGAGGAGGAGAGGGAAGAAAAATAAGGGAGAAAAAACCTGTATGATGTATCATACATCAGTATCAGTATGGTGGTCAGGGATCCCCTAGCCTGATCATGGCAAACAGGGAAAGGGGAAACTGTTTAACCAGAAAAGGCACACTAAGCCAGAGCTTGCTTCCAGGTGCAACCTGGGAGCACAAGGAAGGTAAGTGACTTGTTCAGGGTCATACAGTATGCAAGTGGGGGCTAATGGGATTCAAAACTTGGTCCCCAGGTTTGCAGCTCAGTTCTTTTAACCACTATGCTATACTGCCTCCTCAAACAGGGTATGTCCCTGAAGCCTGATGAGCCTGCAGCTGGGGAGAAAATATATGTAGCCCAGGTGCCATGTGCCAGTGGGCTACTACCCTTGCCTGTTGACTAGCACACAGGTTAAGGGGCTGGGGTTCGGTTGCAATGGTGGTTGGGGGTTCTATCCCAGAATAGAAAGAAAGTAGTGCAGTGCCTCCACCCAGAGTAAAGTAACAGTGGGCCAGGTGTTTGATTGGTACAATAACCCCCTGGGATGCTGTACCTACCCACCTTCCCTTCCAGCCACCCCACACACTAAATACCCCGATGCTCACCAATACTGCAAAACACATATACTTAACAGCTATAACTAATAATATGCTCACAACACAGGAATTACAAAGAACAAAGCACAGCTTTATTTTAGGGGGAGGGCTAGGGAAGGGGGGTACCAGGACACAGGACTGCTGTGGGAAAGAGAAAAATTGATTAAAGTTACCAGGGCCAGCAGGCTAAAACTTTGACAGTGCCCACCCCCACTGGTACCAGTGCAAACACCCTACATCCTAACAGTCCTAGCTGGGTACACAGACTTAACACAGGCCTGCTAGATGCCGCGGGTTGGCCTGCGTTGGGGCCCTTAGAGTAGCTCTTACTAAGATTCTAGCTGGTATAGAATTACTCCTCTTTTGCCAGGACAAGCCCTAGATTACTCATGATCTTAAAGACCGGGGCTCAGCTACTGGCCAGTAGGTTCAGGCAATTTGAGGTCAACTGCTCTGAAGGGCAGCAAGCAAAAAGGCAGAGATTGTTGGTCCAGAAGATGCATCAAGGACTAACAGCTGGTTGACCTTGGACTTGCTTGAAGATTGTTGCAATTTGTCACCTTCTGACTTTCTTGAAGACTCTTACAGCTTGTCACCTTCAGCCCGCCCAGCAGGCCAGATTATAGAGCCCAGATGCAAGGCCTACTAGACCACAAGGAACACAGAGCCATGAGTGACCCCACAGTCTGGCTCCCTTAATGGGTCCATAGTGCCCTAGCACTCAGGCACATGCCCGTGGCCCCCAGCAGCCAAGTCTGCTGCACTCGGTAGGGGTTTGCAGGTTCCCTACCTGGCTCCAAGTTGCAGCTGAGAAGATTTTCAGTTTTCCCCTGTTTCCTAAGCAGGTGCAAACAGCTCCGGTGTGCAACACAAGTTCTCCGATTTCCACCTTTTCAGTGGCTTGTGGCTAGTGACTTGCAGTCTCTGGATTCGTCCTCCACCTTTCTACAGCTGCTTTTCAGCAAACCAACAGGCTACCAAACTCTGGATACCTGCAAGCCTTTTTTCCTCCAAATCCTCAGGTTCAGGTAAAGTGCCAACTTTCAGCTCTGGCACACACAGTTCCAATCCACCCTTTTCACTGACTCAGGGTTTCTTCCCACACTGCTGCAGGCTCACTGCAATGCCGGATCTCCAAAACCACCAGGAGTTTTCAACAAGTACCTTGAATGTTTAGCTGCAATACCACAGTTCTTTCCATCAGCAAAATCCTTTATTCCAGTCCTCAAACAATTCACCGTTTGACCAAATCAGTCCTGTAAAAGGCCTCCTGACTTGCCAGCTCACAGAACTGAGCCCCTCTTGACTCAAGCGGAGCCCAGACCAGACTGCCCAAACTGCCCCAAGTTCCTGAGATTTCACCAGAAAATCCCAGCCCCTGATTGGTTGACTCCTGCTGTCTTTCTCAGATATTAATAAACATAACCCTTCTTCGATTATTGATCGGTAATGGGTCTTAGGTGCCTAGATTTAGTCCACACCTCTCCCATAAGTCATTTCAGCAAGTTTTTGGCCCCCTATGCTAATGATTGGCTGTCCATAGGGGTTATAGTATCACAACATGGCTGCTCACATGCACAGTCCCATACAGTGTCACAGCAATCCCACATTCAAGTGTCTTTTCAACCAGAATATACAGTTTTTATAAACATTTCCCCCAGTGTCCAAAAGCAGCCTTATCCCACTACAAATCAACTGCACAATTATTATAATTATTAAAGCTCCCTGTTGCCTGTCACTAGCTCAGTTATCACCAGTCCCCTTTATGCAGCCAGGCAGTTCATGAATATTCAAATCCCCCACCCCACCCCATTCTTTAGTGCTCATAGGCACTCTATAACAACACCGGGTAGCCACTTTTAATGCACCTCCCTCATGTGTCCAACCCCTGACTAAGCCATTCTGGGGGTAGGGATTACCGGGGAGGTAATAGTTTAGCCGCCGCAGTGGTGAGAGAATGGCCAGGCACTACTGCGCATGCTTGAGCGGCCAGTCTGCTCCCCTGGCCCCTTTAAGATGTTAAAACACATGCAGGGGCCGGGTGGGGACTTAATGTAGGAGCAGGACCCGGGACTGGTGGCGGGAAGCAACGGGAGGAGCGGGAGTGAAACTGACTCCCGGGGACAGCAAGGTAAGCCCCCCCTTCAGGGGGTTACATGTATATGGGAGAAAGAAAGAAAGCAGAACTTTTCAGTTTTTGCATTTCCACAAGTTTTGCGCCACCTTATAGAATGGTAAAAGTGTATTGGCTGATCTGAGAATGCTAGGGGTATCACATTTTACTGCCATGTAAAGGACTTGTATTTTTGTCCTAAGCCTGATTCTTATGCCCACAAATGGAGGAGTCTTGGGGGTGCTGCAGATGCAGCATGGTTAGACTTTGAAGGGAGGGTGCTGGTAGAGCCCTCATGCCCATAGAGTCTAGAAGGGCCCCCACATGCCAGGTGCCCCCCAAATTCCCATCCAAGTATTACTTCTAGAATGGAGGAAGGACTATAAATGTATAACTTAGGGCCCTCCCTTAATTTGATTTTAACCATGTCCCCCCCCCCCAGAAATTTTCTTAGCATGACATCCCTGGGTGTTGATTGCCCTATGTGCCTCCTGCAGAAGTTGGGGAAGGGGCCTTCATATTGCAAGTAGCACCACACACACACACACACACACACATGCACGCGCACGCTCTCTCACAGGTCTGGCATCAGTGTGGGTGGGTAACAAATTGTGGGGAGTAGGCAGGGCTACACATGGGGAAGGGGTGCATGGTCGCTATGCATGAAGGCTGGCCCTGACGCCCAAATCACATGGCCCAGCACCTTTCTGACCCCGCTGAGCGAACATGTAATCTCAGTGCCCCCAGACTGATTTTGCATTTTCCCTTTAACCCCAGGGAAATTTTGCCCTGTTTTCCTGTAGATGAAATTATTTCCTTTGGAAGCTGAATTTCCCATATTACCAAATGTAAGTCTATGGACCCAATTTCTCTGTAGATGGCTTCATTTCCCTGTAAAATGCAGACATCCTTGTAAATCTAGGGTCCTGTAATCCTGAGAGTAGGCATTCTGCCCTGCTGAATACCAGGCCCTGCCACAGGAGTTTTTTCTCTGGTGTAGTTGGTGAAGGACGGCGATCTGTAATGTGCCAGAAAAAACTAGAAAAGTAGTGTAAGGTGCCATTTGTTTGTCATCTTTAAAGTAAAAAATGGTGCCATTGTTGTAAACTATGGAATGAGACTCATCTGAACTGTTAGATGAAAAATGAAATCCACTTAGTCCAGATCAACAGGTCTCAGGCCCTTATAATACATATTTGGAAGCTACGGTATATTCCCAATTAGTAAGAAATCAAGACTTTCCTATTCTTTGCCACTGTCTGTCAGGCTGTCAGACAGTCGCATGGGGCACACGCCTGGCTTGTAGTGAGGCCTTAACAGAAACACAGAAACAGAGATAATGATGGCAGATAAAGACCATTGGTCCATCTGGTCTGCCCATAAAGGCTAACAAATGTGGGACCTATTGTCCATAAAAAGTTCTAACCCAAACTATCCACCCCCATGTTCCCTGCCCTACTGCTACCCCCCTGAGCAACCAGTAAGCCCTTCACTCTGTCCCAGTCGAGTTTGAAACCACTGATAGTTTATTTATTTATTTATTTGCGTTTTGGTGACAGGGTAAGTCCACTGAGACAATTACAGTCCCTTTTTCAGGGTCGACCCGGGGTTACAAGTGGAGGCAGCACAGTGCAACAAACACAGAAGCCAACATGACAAAACTGACATCATAGCAAGAGAGAGTATATAAATATTATACATGAAGATAGCCGAACATGGAGAGGTCATGTACATTTCAGAAAATAAACAGTAAATTACATTGCGTAAAACAATATTGAGACTACAAACTAAAGGACCTAAAGCTAAAGGAAAGGATTACTGGTTCAAAGGGGGGGAGATGGAGGGGGAAGGCCCCAGGGGAAGGCAAAATAAACAGGTGGGACAAGTAGACAGGAATAGAGGGTGGGGGCCAGGTTCAGGGGATAGGAAGGAGGAGAGAGGAAAAAGGGGCGGAGTGAGAAATAGAAGAGGTACAGTATCAGCAGAAGCAGGAGCACACTGCAAAGACTGAGAGAGAGGCATATAGAGTAGCTTGGAACATAGGGAGAGAGGAACAGGACAAGACAGAGGGAGTGAGGGAGTTCCATTCAGATACTGAAGCAAAGGAGAATGACTTGCAGGCGATGGCAAGACGCAGGTTAGGGTTTATGAGAAGGGGGAGGGAGGCAGATCTGAGGGTGCAAGGAGCTTGCCTGAGATGAATAATCTCACTGGGGCAGGGAGGTGTGAATTTATGGACAAGCTTGAACACGAAGCTCAGGGAGGAATACCTCAATTTGGATTCAGAAGGTAACCAGCCAAGAGAGGAGAGGACGTCACAGTGATGATAACAGGTGTTAACCTCCAAAGCAAACCTTCCCACCCTATGGTAAGCCTGGGAGAGGAGAGACAGGGAAGAGGAATTCTTTAGATTTGGCACACACCACATCACCAGGCAGATTGTTCCACAACTCCACCATCCTTTCTGTAAAATAAAACATTCTTACTTCCATCTTGAACCTCCCCTGTATCAATTTCTACTCATGCCCCTTTGTTCTTGATCCACTACTTATGCTAAATAGTTCCTTGCAGTTTACTTTGTTTATTCCTTTCAGGAACTTGAAGGTCTCTACCATATCTCCCCTCTCTCATCTGGCCTTCAGTGATTACATATTCAGTGCCTTAAGCTAAGATCTGCCTTTCCGGCCCTGAATAATTTTGGCCCCTCTATGATGCACTGTGTCCAACCTGTCGTTATCTTTCCTTAGCTGAGTACTGCAGAACTGGGCACAGTACTCCAGGTGGGGCCTCACCAGTGACCTATAGAACAGTAGTAATCCCTCTTTCCTTCTGCTGTCAGTACCACTTCCTATACACCCCAGCATCCTGTTTCCTTATTGTAGGCCTTGTTACACTGGCTTGATTGTTTTAGGGAGTCGCTAATGATGATAATGAGATGCAAATGACCCTATAGTGCCTTGCTAGTGCTATGAGGTCATTTGTATATGTAGGTGTGGATATGGCAGATTGCGCCAAAGGAGCAATCACCTTTTCGAGCCATAAGAACCCGATTACTCCTGCAGCCCCCATAGCACCCTATTAGACACATACCTCCTGTGACAATTAAGGGGACAGGGATTGTGGGCGCATTCGGCATAGTGCCTGGCTGCTATGTTGGAACTTGCCTTTAGCACTCGCAGTGTGCTTCAGCATGTTACAGTATACCTATGGTCTGCTCTAAACACTAATTTGTTCCCAGAGCAAACATTTAGCAGGTCCAATCCAATATCTGTGAATATCCTGTCCTAAGGGTTTGTAATGATGCTTTTTTCCTGGTGCTGTTGCTGTGAAGGTGTATATATAGTACAATTCACTGAGTGGTTTTCTTTTTCTGCTTCATTTTTCAGCGATACAAATGAAGTAGACATTCCACCTAACACCCGAGTGGGCACAAAACGCTACATGGCCCCCGAGGTGCTGGAGGAGAGTCTGAACAGGAACCATTTTCAGTCATACATCATGGCAGACATGTACAGCTTTGGCCTAATCCTCTGGGAGATTGCAAGGAGATGTGTGTCAGGAGGTAAAAAGCAGGAACCTTTTGATACATTTCTTTAGATGTTTTTTCTAAACCTGGATAATCCAGTTCTGATGCAGCAGCTCAGCCACTATTATTTATTTTATTTATTTAAAATTTGGTGACTGGGAAAGGCACACTGAGCCGAGGCTCGTTTCCAGGTGCAACCTGGGTACAGAGGTGTACATAGAAGTTATCCAGAAAAAACTAATGTAACCCCCCTGCAAATGGGGGTTCCCAAAAGACTTCCAGGAGCTTGCTTGAATGCTCCAAGCCTGAATGGTGTTTGGCATTTAAGCCATTTATCAGTGAGTGTTTTTAGAACCTCTGGTACTGTCTCTTTAAGAGCTGTCTGCTTGCAGACATAATTAGTTTGTATGGGGGACTGTGTGTTTCTTTGATTGAGTACCACTCAAGCTGCTGCCAATTCACTTCATTTTGCAGTCACTAGGAGTGCAAAGGAACCTATCTGAAAGATGTAACTGTTTGCCAGAAATTATTTAGAGTAATAATGAAATTACAGTTTGTCTAACCTGCTTTCTTTGCAGTCAGAACTGTGTCTGCTAGTTCCCATTCTAGTTTTGAACTGCTGAACTGGACCAATCAGTGTGGGTAAGCTAGCTCTAAAATGGTGCCTGGACGAATCAGAACTTGGACTCATAATCTGAGCCAGCCACAAGAGGATTGTATGGGCAGTGACTCTGGGAGATGTAGTTTAGACTTCAGTGCCTTTTGGACCAACAGCAGCAGTCTATTGTGAGTGACAGCCAATCCAGTCAAGAACTGGGAGGAACTCAAAGGAAGTGCCCGTTTTGTCGGTTGGAGTTTCAGTTGAGCTTTGGCAGTGAAGAAGGAAGGAGCCCTGTGCTTTTTCAGTGTGCAGTTTTAGTCAAAAAACGTGTGTAAGGCCCAGAGTTCCGGTCTGCAGCTTGTGTAACAGCTTGTTAGGACTGAATCCGTCCTGTGAAAGAATCAAAGGATCTCTGAAGAGTAGAAACCAGGCTCACCCTGTAGAAGACTGGAAGAATTGCTGAAAATTGCACTCGGTCTGTCAGGAACTGAATCTGCTGTGTGTTCTCCCGGGTATTGTGCAGTAATTGCGATCGGGATACAGATGCAGCCTGCCTGGTATAGTGCTTTCTTTTATATGGATGTGTGAAGAGGTTTGTGTACCTCAAGTGAGCCCCAGCTGACATTGAAGGACCCTATCTTATTTGGAGGTCGTGAGTACTAATTCAGGTTGCTCCTGTTGAATTGCCACATTAAATCCAAATGGAATTACTGTACTGCTGACTGTTTAATTCTCCTTTTCTCTGTGTGAAGGGCCCCTACCAGCTGCCAGTTTGGACTAGCCACTAGGGCTAGGTACCCAGGGACAGTAACTGATAGGGATAGGCCTGTGCACAGAGCCATAAATAATTATTAGAGTGATAAGCTAATTAACCTGATTTCCCCTGTCCTTGTTATATCCCTAAATAAATCAGAGCTGCTTGTTTCAGCAAAGTTATACTGCCTGAGGTATTTGTCTATGTTAAAGTACTGTACTGTGATTGTTGCACTGTATCTCATTTCACAGGAGGTCCCAGTGCGGAACCAGACCTGGGGGTAAGTGTATACTGTGAAGGTAATTCTGATATATTGTGTGGGCCACTAGTGGGAAGAAAGGGGTTGCAGTGTCCCAGAGGGCTGTGACCAAGTTAGTTTAACTATGCAAACCCTGGCCTCTGGGTGGAGGCACCCGCCATTGGATCCAGGCCCGTCAACCTGTTAGTGGCAAATCAGGCAGGGGTAGTAGCCCCTGGGATAGCGCCATCTAGGGGTTACATCTTGGAGGCTCACGCTGGGATTGTGTGTCCTCTAGTGGCCATATTCATGAACCACTGTTAAGAAAAAAATGGGTACCCGACAGAAGTGGCTGTCACCGGCTGGTGGAGTGGTGTACTGGGGAGAGATCGACCCCAAATGCTATGCTTATCCTGGACATCCCCTGGGTATCAATCGGACACTGTGCAGGAGTACTTTCCAAGGTGGAAGGTTTACAAAACCCTGTGGTGGTGGGTCGGCATGCTAATCTGCTCACCCACACTTTCCTGGCCTAGTAGAGTTTAAGGATCCCATAGATAGCTCCAAAGTGCCACAGACCATTACCCCAGAGGAGCCTCACTGCTTGGAGAGTGATAACTAAGGACAGTAAAGACCCTGGGAGAATCAGCCCCACCACTATCTGAAACTTTTGAGGAGAAATTTGCTGAATGGTTGCTGGGAGAGGAAACTGTGGAGGACTTGAAGAAACTATTCTTGCCACCTGGGGTGTTCCTCCCCAACACCCTCTCCTGCTCCAGTGCCCGTAATGGTGGCTGAACCAATGCAGACTCCTATTTCTGCACCTGCCATTAGTCACGACTCTTACGAAGGTTGAGGATCTTCTCTGGCACCCTCCCACACCCCAAGGGGAGGATGACTGGGAGACCTGGATAACTATGTTGCCCCAAGTGCTAGAATGGCAATGCTCGGAAGGTGAAGCGAAAGAGGGTTACTGAGAGCCTCCGAGGTCCTGCCCTGGCTACCATCCGTGCTAAACGGGCCAGTAACCCTGAAGCGACTGCACAGGCCTATCTTGAGGCCTTGGAGAATGTGTATGGGAGCCAGATTCTGATGAGGACCTATGGTGGAGAGTAGAGATGCACAACAGTACCAAGGGTTGTTGTCTGTGTATGTATCTCGGCTGGAAAAATTGTTGCAAGAATGCCTCAGAAAGGTAGTTTGCCAGCGATTGAACTGGACCGAACCAGGCTGAACAGGATCTTAAGTCTGCCCTTCTCAGAACTGCTGTTGCTTCAGTTACGCCTGGCAGATCAACTGGAATCCCCACCCTCCTATGATGAGTTAATGAGAGAAATTCGAGTTGAGAAAGAGCGACCTCGGGAGGGACCTGCACCAATAGCTGCAGCTGACCGAGTGACTGAGGGTGACCCATCAAGTGAAGTTCAGGGCAGAGGTTGGCAGTCAATGAGTGCTCTGACAAGGAAAAAGATATGTCACAATGGGGCGAACTGTTGAGAGAGATCGGAATTCAAAACAGTCCCTTTATGAAGGCCACGCCTGCAAAGTGCAGGCCCTGACCTATATCCGACTGCATCTGCTATGGGGTGGGGTACCCACCCATGTATCTCCTGCTGATAACAGCTCGAACTCGATTCCTGACCATGGAAGTGGAGAAACTGACGAGATGTCTCCAAATGCTTATCACGCGCGAGACAGAGATGGCACCAAGGTTTCCAGTTAGTAATACCCGCCCTGGCTCCCAGTGTGCGCCTCGGCCAGCTCAAACTCAGAAAGTATGTTTTGCTATAATTGTGGGAAAGATGGGCACATGAAAGGAATGCCAGTCCCCAAAGACACTGACAAAGTTGCATATAGGCTACAAGGAGAGCTCGAGAAGAAATCAGTGGTGAAGAGGTGCGACATGATCCCAGTGAGGGCACCAAAAATGCTAATTCACGTCCTTTGTGGCAGGTCAGTTGCCCAGGCCCCACTACCGCCTCTCAGACTGGTCCAGAATAGTGGGTCCCTCCATGGAGACCACTGTAAAGGTGAGCAGAGTGTCTACAAAAGCTATATTAGACAGTGGCTCCCCAAGTGACAATTATATTCCAAGATTGGTATCAGAAGCATTTGTCAGATGTACCCTTACAACCATTAGAAGGACTGCATGTATGGGGGTTAAGTGAAGGCCTACCCCTATTCTGGGTATATCCAATTTGGCTGTCTTTCCCCACCTCCGTGGCTGGGTGGCGAACAAGTAGAGACCCTAGCCTTAGTGTGTCCCCCACTGGACTGTATGATGGTGTCCCTTTGTTGATTGGAACAAATGCTCATATGTTGGAAGGCTGGCACAGTTGTGTTATGAAAACAGGGGTCAAAGACTAGTAGAGCTTTAAGAGTTCCGGCTTTAAATAAGAAGGCCTATGAGGCACAGAGAGATGCTGAAAAAACAGAACCAGAGGAACCGGTCGAATTGTATGGAAGAAGGATCCTGAGTCTCTGATCCTGGCACCAAATGCCCAGTGTACCTTACAGGAGAGGTCCGTATCAGAAAGGATGTTAAGAATAAAATATTAATGTTGGATGCACCAGGCGATGGAAAATTGCCAGAGGGACTGCTGGTCAAGCCTAGTATTTTGCCCGCTAGAGCCCATGCTTATGCCAGAAGGGTAATGGTCCAAGTTCATAATGTGTCTGAAAGAGACATTTGAGTAAACAGAGGTTGCATCCTGGCTAATGTGCATTGTGCAGACACTGCAGTGCTACCCAAGCAAGAGTTCAAGGAAGAATGACAGAGTAACTCGACTTGTTTGATTTCAGACTCCCGCTGCCAGCTGAATGGAAAGTGAAGATCAGTGAGAAGCTTGCCCAGAGAGACCAGGTGTTTTCTTTAAAGGAATGGGATGTAGGATGCGTGCAAGGAGCTGAGCACAATATCCGCTGCATGACGAAAGACCATTTCGAGAGGTCTCACGCCTGGCACCTGCTGACATAGATGATGTGAGACGGCATCTGCAAGAGATGTTAGCTGCTGGTGTAATACAAGAATCCAGAAGCCTTATGCTTCCCCATTGTGGTAGTGAGGAAAAGAATGGAACAGTAAGGATGTGTGTGGATTATCGCACCTTAAACCGCGGACTATCCCTGATCAGTACACAATGCCCGCATTCAGGATGCTTTGGACTGCCTAAGCGGAGCAAGTGGTTCTCTCTGTGCTGGATCTCCATAGTGGGTACTATCAGATCCGATGGCCCCAGAGGACGTGAAAAGACAGCCTTTATCTGTCCGCTTGGCTTCTATGAATTCATGAGGATGCCTCAAGGATTTCAGGTGCCCCAGCCACTTTTCAACGATTGATGGGCGTGCAGTGGGGACATGAACTTACTAGGTGCCTGGTATACCTAGATGATGTTATTGTGTTTGGCAGCTCACTGGAGGAACATGAGAGCAGATTATTTAAGGTATTGGACCGACTGGAGGACTTTGGCCTTAAACTGTCCATTGATAAGTGTCAATTTTTCAAACATCAGTAAAGTATATGGGACACATAGTATCCACCGAGGAATAGAGACCGACCCAAGTAAAGTTGAGGCCTTGACCACCTGGCCACAGCCAAAAATCTAAAGAACTGCAAAGATTCCTGGGATTCTGTAGTTTATTATCGTACGCTTATCAAGGACTATTCAAGAGTGATCCCCCTTTAACCTTACTCAAGGGTATCCCCAACCCACAAAAATACCAAAAGTCAGCGTCCCTCAAGACTGAAAGAGTGTATTTTCATCCAGTGAAGTATTTGGGGCCGCTGGACTCGATGATTGAGACTGCTTTCATGAGATCATATATCAACTTACCCATGCTCCAGTGCTGGCCTATGCCGATCCAAGAAAACCTTAGTCCTGCACACTGATGCTAGCTTGCAAGGGTTGGGGCTGTGTTGTACCAAGAGCACGAGAATGGCCTGAGACCAGTGGCCTTTGCCAGTAGAAGCCTGACCCCATCCGAAAAGAACTATCCTGTACATAAGTTAGAGTTCCTAGCTTTGAAGTGGCTATTGTTGACCAATTCCATGAGTACTTGTATGGGGCTAAAATACTAGTAAAAACTGACAATAATCCTTTGACCTATGTGCAGACCTCAGCTAAGTTGGATGCCACTGGCCATAGGTGGCTTTCTGCATTATCTACATATGACTATGCTCTCGAATACGAGCAGGTCTGAACCACATAGATGCTGATGTCTCTCCCGGAGGCCTGTTCCCCAGAATGATTGGGTCAGATTGGCAGAACCTGACATTCGGGCACTCTGCGAGAAGTTTGACAGGGAGGAACAAATGTCACTGGACGCAGTGGACTGCATGGTGGATTGCTTGGAGGCCTCTGAGATTGCATACCTGCCTTGTGCCACTTTTCTGCAATAGACATTGGTGCACTGCCTCAGCTGGACAATGACAGTATTAGAGGCTCAATCCCAGCGATCCCATGATCAAAGCAGCTTTAGAAGCCCTCTATGCAGGAAAGATGTGTCCAAATTACGCTCCACTGATTTGAGAACTGCACTGTTATACAAGAAGGTCCTAAATTGAAACTGATCAATAAACTGTTATACAGAGAAACAGTAGACAGAGGGGACAAGTAGACAAACAACAACTAGTGCTGCCCACTGCCTTTCGAGACTCAGTACTGAGGTCCTTGCACAACCACATGGGGCACCTTGGTATAGACAGAACACTTGACTTGGTGAGATCCAGATTCTATTGGCCTAAGATGGGGGCTGATGTGGAGCAACACATTGAACTTGTAGTAGCTGCTTACAGAGGAAAGCTTTGCCCAGAGGCTGCCCCTTGTTAACATCACCACCAGTGCACCCATGGAGCTGGTCTGTATTGATTTTCTAAGTTTGGAGTCAGATCAAAGAAATATCAGTAATGTGCTGGTGGTCACTGACCATTCACGAGATATGCCCAAGCTTTCCCACCAAAGACCAGAAAGCATCCACTGTGGCCAAAGTACTTGCTAGAAAACTTTTTGTTCACTATGGGGCTCCACAAAGAATCCATTCTGATCAAGGAGAGACTTTGAGAGTCGTCTGATCAAAGAGATGCTTTCTCTGTGGGAGTCAAAGTCCAGAACCACTCCTTACCACCCCCAGGGGACCCACAGCCTGAGACGTTTCAACATTGCTGCTAGATATGCTAGGCACCCCTGCACCCAAGGACAAGCCTAGATGGAGCCAACAAATTAGCACCCTGGTACATGCTTATAACTGCACCAAAAGTGATGCCACTGGATTCTCCCCTACCGCCTGATGTTTGGAAGAGAAGCTGACTCCAGTAGATGTGTGTTTTGGGGTCTCTCCTGATGGGGTTCAAGCTGACAACTATTTACAGTATGTGCAAGTTAAAGGCCCAGCTAACTCATGCGTACCAACTGGCTCAAACCATGGCTGCCAAAGAAATCTGGCCAACAAAGAAAGGTATGATAAAAGGTGAAAGCACAGGAACTCCAGGAGGAGATCGGGTATTGCTAAGAAATCTGGGATTGCATGGCAAGCACAAGATTGCTGACAGATGGCACCATCTCCTCACATTGTAGTGGGCAAACTAGATGATCTGCCAGTGTACAAAGTAAGGCCTGAGAATAATTCAAAAGATGTAAAAACAATATGAAATCATTTACTGCCCATTGGACAACTCTTAATTGAGTCTGAGCCCTAGAAGATGCCCCTCTGGACCAGTGACTAGAGCTGCTGCTAAGAAAAGATCAAGAAAGCCTGCACCTACAGAAGCAAAGTTAAAGTGTTCCCTCCACAAGTCCCAGTTGAGTATGACTGTCAGTCCATATCGGAAGAAAGTGAGAGTGACTTTGAATACTATCCTTCTTACGAACTGAGTCAATTGTTTTGGGGCAATCCCTAGTCAATACTGGAGACAAAGCTGGGCCTTCTGGACTGTCTAAGCCCCAGCTTCATCCCTGGAGCCAATGCTCCCAGAAAGTGAAGTGCAAAGCATCAGATCAGATGAAATGGAATCATTGTGCATGGTTGAACTGTTTGAGCTTTCAGGAGAAAATGATAGATTGGGCAGACTGGTGATACACCGAACAAGAAGAGTATTTTGAGTGCCCTGACAGTCCACTGCCAGTGTCGAAAGCTCTCCATCGAGCCAAATGTTGTGGACTCAGAAACTGTAACTCCTGGAGCTGAAAGTGCCCAAGTTCTAGCCTCTCTACCCCATGGAGACTCCCCTGACAAAGTGTGGACAATGCTGAAAATGAGGCTCAGGTGCAGAGACTATAACAGTTCCCCCTAGAAAGACTGGTCAAGCTGTAAAGCCTGTGGTGCACCTCAGTTATGATTCCCTTGGGAGGCCTGTGGATTTGCCTCTCAATGTTGTCCATAAAGGGTGTATGTGTCCCGAGCTCATTGCCCAAACTGGCGTCAGTGTTAACTCCAAGTTACTTGTGTTGCCCTCTAAGTATGGTGCCTTGCCCCGTCCAGCCCCAAGGTAACTGATAGGAAGGGCCCCTCTCTTCAGGTTTCATGTACAAGAGGTAATAACTTGAGTTATGGTACAATGTGTATGTAATACTGTGTGAAGAGTGACATACTGCAATGTTTCAGAAATGTGTTCTTGGTAAAATGATATATTGACTGATGATTACGTATGCGAGCCTAGTGCAAATGTATGTAGTTGCAGTTGAAACTTATAGGTACTTGCTTGTGCGACGTCAAGCTTTCCCAGGCCAGGAAGGTGTAACCCCCTGCAAATGGGGGTTCCCAAAGACTTCAGGAGCTTGCTTGAATGCTCCAAGCCTGAATGGTGTTTGGCATTTAAGCCATTTATCAGTGAGTGTTTTAGAACCTCTGGTACTGTCTCTTTAAGAGCTGTCTGCTTGCAGACATAATTAGTTGTATGGGGGACTGTGTGTTTCTTTGATTGAGTACCACTCAAGCTGCTGCTAATTCACTTCATTTTTGCAGTCACTAGGAGTGCAAAGGAACCTATCTGAAAGATGTAACTGTTTGCCAGAAATTATTTAGTAATAATGAAATTACAGTTTGTCTAACCTGCTTTCTTTGCAGTCAGAACTGTGTCTGCTAGTTCCCATTCTAGTTTTGAACTGCTGAACTGGACCAATCAGTGTGGGGTAAGCTAGCTCTAAAATGGTGCCTTGGACGAATCAGAACTTGGACTCATAATCTGAGCCAGCCACAAGAGGATTGTATGGGCAGTGACTCTGGGAGATGTAGTTTAGACTTCAGTGCCTTTTTGGACCAACAGCAGCAGTCTATTGCTGAGTGACAGCCAATCCAGTCAAGAACTGGGAGGAACTCAAAGGAAGTGCCGGTTTTGTCGGTTGGAGTTTCAGTTGAGCTTTGGCAGTGAAGAAGGAAGGAGCCCTGTGCTTTTCAGTGTGCAGTTTTAGTCAAACGTGTATAAGCCCAGAGTTCCGGTCTGCAGCTTGTGTAACAGCTTGTTAGGACTGAATCCGTCCTGTCAAAAGAACAAAGGATCTCTGAAGAGTAGAACCAGGCTCACCCTGTAGAAGACTGGAAGAATTGCTGAAAATTGCACTTCGGTCTGTCAGGAACTGAATCTGCTGTGTGTTCTCCGGTATTGTGCAGTAATTACGATCGGGATACAGATGCAGCCTGCCTGGTATAGTGCTTTCTTTTATATGGATGTGTGAAGAGGTTTGTGTACCTCAAGTGAGCCCTGCTGACATTGAAGGACCCTATCTTATTTGGAGGTCGTGAGTACTAATTCAGGGTTGCTCCCTGTTGAATTGCCACATTAAATCCAAATGGAATTACTGTACTGCTGACTGTTTAATTCTCCTTTTCTCTGTGTGAAAGGGCCCTACCAGCTGCCACGGTTTGGACTAGCCACTGGGGCTTGGAGTGCATGAGGACAGTAACTGATAGGGATAGGCCTGTGCACAGAGCCATAGAGTAATTATTAGAGTGATAAGCTAATTAACCTGATTTCCCCCTTCCTTGTTATATCCCCTAAATAAATCAGAGCTGCTTGTTTCAGCAAAGTTATACTGCCTGAGGTTTGTCTATGTTAAAGTACTGTACTGTGATTGTTGCACTGTATCTCATTTCACAGGAGGTCCCAGTGCGGAACCAGACCTGGGGGTAGTGTATACTGTGAGGTAATTCTGATATATTGTGTGGGCCACTAGTGGGAAGAAGGGGGTTGCAGTGTCCCAGAGGGCTGTGACCAAGTTAGTTTAACTATTGCAAACCCTGACCTCTGGGTGGAGGCACCCGCCATTGGATCCAGGCCCCTCAACCTGTTAGTGGCAAATCAGGCAGGGGTAGTAGCCCCTGGGATAGCGCCATCTAGGGGTTACACTAAGTACAACAATTTCATTGTTACAGACAGACTCCACAAACAGCTCTGGGTTACAGCCAGTAGGTGCAACATCTAGAGCTTACAATAGAAACATATGTCTTGCAGTATGGTATAAACAGGTACAGGAGTAGTACAGCAGGGATGCAGGAATTAGTAATAGCTTGAGATAAGTGTAGGCAGATATTTGACCAACTGAGGCTTCATAGTGCGGGATATAGTCCCATGTAGGGGTGGGTTCCAAGGCGCATCTTTGGCAAGGAGGGGTTGGGAGGAGTCTGAGGAGTTTCCTAACTGCTGGGAGGGAGGAGGCCTGGCGAAAGATGGGTGGGAGGTTGTTCCATAGGAAGGGAAGATGGTATGTAAAGACGGCTTGACTGGAGGCAGTGTGAGGGCAAGGGAGGTTGAAAGTGCGGGCGTCCCTGTGGTGGAGGGAGTAGCCTAGGGAGCTGGCTGGTGCAAGGCAGGAGGTGAGGTAGGAGGGCAAGGAGCCCAACCAGTATTTAGCTATGAGGGAGGTGCTATGGATGGTTCTCCTATGGAAGAGCGAGGCCATGGAGAGAGTGGTGTAGAGGGGGCAGTGATGAGTAAGTGGGGGGGAGGCGGTGGCAAAATGACAGAATGCATTTAGTAAGATGTCATGTTTGGAGAGGGACGAGGTTGGTGCTATGCAGTATATGATGTCCACGTAATCTAATATAGGTAGGATAGTTTTATGTACGATTTCACTGCGGGTGGGAAGGGGAAGGCTGTCTTTTGTGGCGATAAAGGATGGCAAGTTTGGGCCAGAGTTTGGAGCAGATGGCCTCTATGTGGGTAGAGGAATTGAGGTGGCTGTCTAGCCAGACTCCAAGGTATTTGATATTGGGGACCATGTCAAGGGGAGAGCCATCCAGGGTGGAGATTACTAGGGGGGCAGGTAGGGAGGCAAGCCTTTTTCTAGATCCGAAGGCCATGGTGACTATTTCTTTGTCATTTAGTTTAAGCTGGTTTTTCAGGAACCATGATTGGACTCTATTGAAGTCATTTTGGAGATCCGGAAGACACCATCGTGGGAGAGTCCCGAGGCAGAAAGGATTGCATTGTCAGCATACAGATGCACATTAGCAGAGAGGCAGGTGGATTGGAGGTCATTTATAAATAAGGAGAATAGGATGGGGCCGAGGCTAGAGGATGGGAAGGGGTGGAGAGGGTATCCCCTATTTGAAAGGATTGCTGCCTATTCTGTAGGTAATAGTGGAACCAGATTATGCTAGGTTGGGTGAGGCCAAAGTAGCTGAGTTTGCGGAGCAGCAGGGGGTGGGAGACTGAGTCAAATGTTTTTGCCAAATTGATAAATATGGCGGAGGTGGTCAGACTGCTGTCCATGGCTGAGAGGATAGAGTCTGTGACACACAGCAAGGTGGTGATTGTGGAGTGGTGTTTTCTAAAACCTGACTGATAGGGAGAGAGGGAGCTGTTTGAGGAGAGAAAATCTGTCAGTTTGGACAGCATGAGGGATTCTTGTATTTTGTCGAGGGAGGGAAGGAGCAAGATGGGCCTGTAGCTTCCTGGCGAAGAAGGATCACCACCTTTGTGCAGAGGTAGGATCTTGGCCAATTTCAAGCCGAAGGAACTGTGGCAATGGTGAGGGAGAGGTTTAATTTGTGTGTCAAGGGTGCTGCTATGGCTGAAGCCGAGATGCGGAGAAGTCTAGGGTGCAAGCCGTCTGGGCTGGTTTTGGTCAGGTTAAGAGAGGTGAGTGCATTGTAGACTTCCTGTGGTGTGGAAAGAGGAAAGAGGAAGCCGAGGGAAGAAGGGAAGGGTTTTGTGGGGTCAGGTGGAGGAGGGGGGAGACGGGTAGGGCGCATGAGACCAAAAACTAATTGAAAATAGCAGCTACAGAAACAGAATCAGAAACTGGTCTGCCATCGATGTTAAGGACTGTGCAAGTCTGCTTAGAAGGGGGTTTGATCATGGAGTTGATTACCTTCCAGAAGGGAGCAGGGGAGTTTTGGTTCTGGGTGAGTTGTGCTTGGAAGGGGGAAGATTTAGATTGCTGAATGGCTTTAGTGCATATATTTCTGAGGTGTTTGTAGGACTGGAGGTCATGAGTGGTATGTTGCCTCCATGCCTTGTCTCTGGCTTGACACAATGCGATGAGGTTGGATGTGATCCAGGGATGGTGGTGCCTTTTCACTCTAACCTTCTGGAGGGGAGTGTGGAGGTCCCTGGTACGTTGGAAGATGTCGCAGAAGTGGGATAAGGCAGTGTCGATGTCTGGTGCGGAAAAGACTGGATACCAGTCTGTGTTTATTAGGTCCTGTTGCAGGGCAGATTCATTGAGGAGGTGAAGGGGGCAAGACCAGATAAATTTGGGGTGAGAGTGGGGGGAGCGGATTTTGCGGATGCAGTAAGTGACGCAGTGGTCACTGAGGGCATCAGAGAAGATGCCAGCTGAAGAGATCCTGTGGGGATGGGTGGATAAGATCCAGTCCAGAAGGGTGTGATTTAGGGACTGATGGTTTAGATGGGTAGGTTCCTGGATTAGCTGGGAGAGATTTAGGGCTTTAATCATTAGGGCAGTGGGTTTCACAGAGGAGAGAGCCAGTCAAGATTGAAGTCGCCTAATGATATGAGTTCACCATTTGTAGTTCTCGTGGAAATTTCTGAGATGGCTTTAACCAGGGAGTTGGGTGAAGTCTTTCTCAGGGCATACAGAGCCCCCGATGTAGAGGGGGTTGGACGAGGGAAAGGTTAGGTGAGCGACGATGGTTTTGTGGGAGGAGGGGCATTACTCCCTGTATATAATGGAGCATGGGATGGAATTCCTGATGTACAGAGCTACCCCCAACCCCACCTCGCTTGCCCCAGTCCTGGCGGTAAAGGATGTAGTTTGGGATGGCCAAATAAGGGTGGGGGATTTGGGCAGATAGCCAGGTTTCCATGATGCAGAGTATGTCCGGGTTGTACTGGGTGGCCCAGATGGAGAGGTCATCCAATTTGGGGAGGAGGATCCTGATGTTGAGGTGAAATATTCGAAGGCCCTTGGGGAGAGTGTCTGAGGGCATGCTGGAAGAGGGTGGTAGTGCGGATGTGTGGATTTGTTTGGTGCTAAAGGGCCAGGATTAGGTGAATGTCACCTGCCAGGAGCAGTAGATGAGATTAGAGGTTTGCCTCTTCCGGGGCTGGGCTTGGAGGGTGGATCGCGGAGGTTTAGGCACCAGAGAAGAGCCTCCAAATTTAATAGGTGCAAATGAAGCAATGCTGGGTGAATGGTAGGGGACGGTAGGAGGGGATGGATTAGAGGGAGGGAAAGGGATGGGTCTGACAAGGAGAGAGAGGAAGAGATAAGATGGGGGTGGGTGAAGCAGGGGTAGTTGGGGTGACTCTTTGGATGTGGTGGGAGGAGAGTGAGTGGGGGATGGCGAGGTTCACACGTGTGGGGGCTGGAGAGGGGTGGTGGTGGAGAGGAGAGTGGAAATTTTAGGAGGAGGAACAGTAGCAGGGACTGCAGCATAGTGGCTTAGAGAGGCAGGAGTTGAAACAGGTTTATTACTATAACTGGCCACGACAACAGAGTGAGTAGCAGTAGCGGCCACTAGTGGCAGGTCGAGATAGCTTGCTAATGGAAAAACTGGCTGATTGGTTTTGGTTGTCACCTGACTGCACAGCTAGACACTATATTTTGAAGTGTCAACCAAGGTTGGTGGTGGGGGCGGTGGAGAGCCAATGCAGAGCATCAGCGGGGTCTGCTCAGTTCTGTGGTTTAAAGAAAAATGGTGCCAAGAGTCCTCTCGGAGTGTGGAGAGCTGTTTGGATCATACCTGTGGACTGCTGTGGGGGAGGGCTTCGTTTTCTGGCCCTCGCGACCCTCGGGGAGCCACCGGATGGTCTGTAAATGAGGAGGAAAGAGGAAACAATTGAAATGCAGGTAGGCTGTAAGGAGGGGCTAATAAACAATGGGGAGGGGAGACAAGCCTCAGGTTGCTGGGACTAACACAGGAAGCAGAGAGGGCCCTGAAGTCAGGGAGCTAAATATAAAGTACTCCTTATTCTGAAATGAATTGCTCCTGGTTTCCCTAGCTTAAAGGCTATTCTCTAGCTAAAAAGGCTGTGAATGCCCTTAAACACAGTGCAAGCAATCAGGTTAACAGGATTAAATTGCAGACTTAATTAAATTAGATTAAAAGAAACAGAGAGAAAGCGCAGAGTACTGGCTACTTTATCCTGTATAAATTCATCACATGCTGCCTGTTGCCTTTAAAAGCACTACAAAATAAGCAGCTTCCTGGTTATTTTACAGGCTTAACAATTTAAAAATTTTGAAAAATGCTGACTACAGGCTGACTATTGCTGCTAGAATTCTATCTTCACATGTGTGGCGACTGTGATTACGGTTAGCTGCAGTTTAAAGGCGCTCAGTCTCAGTTCTATGGTTTAAATAAAAATGGCACCAAGAGTCCTCTCGGAGTGTGGAGAGCCTTTTGGATCATACCTGTGGACTGCTTTGGGGGAGGGCTTTGTTCTCTGTCCTTCATGACCCTCAGGGAGTCACCGGATGGTCTGTGGACTGCTGTGGGGGAGGACTTCGTTCTCTGGCTCTCGTGACCCTCGGGGAGCCACCGGATGATCTGTGGACTGCTGTGGAGGAGGGCTTCGTTCTCTGGCCCTCGTGACCCTCTGGGAGCTGCCGGATGATCTGTGGACTGCTGTGGGGGAGGGCTTCATTCTCTGGCCCTCACAACCCTCGGGGAGCTGCCAGATGCAAACCTTCCTCCCACGTTGCCATTTGTACCCCAATTGCCCAGTGATGATGTGGGGGTATTCAATAACTTCAGGGGTGCCTCCTGTGTCTAGGGGGTTTATTTATTTATATATTTTTTCATAAAAGTGTTTATTCTCCTTTGTGACCAGGACAGGCTGGGCTCCCTTCAGCTCTGCCCCACCACCCCCCATCAGCCTGCATCTCCCTGGGACTTATCAGGGTACTGGAACACCCCCATAGATTCCCCTCAACCCATGGCAGGGTCCAAAGTACAAATCCAGTTTCCAGGCCCTTGGGCCTGGCAATGGCGGTGAGTGAGGGATCAACAGGAAGGCTTCAAATACGCCTGTCCTGATACCCATTTTCCTCTGTTTTACTCTCTTCCCCATGCCGGGGTGCACTCATCATCGAGCATGTATAGAAACATTTGCATGCTGCAGAGTCCTGCCTCATCTCCCTACCTCTGCTGCTCCCGTCCCACAGTACCACCAGGCCTCCACCTGGTGACAGTCATTTAGTAGAACATGCAGTCCCCACCCCAGGAGAGGAGGCAGTCTTTCAGATGTTTGATCATCTCCACCTCCACACCTCGGCCAACCCCGACAGCCCATGCTCGTTTCTAAATACGGGTCACCGGGATGGAGTGAGATGTGACACCTAGTGCCTCAACCCTCAGCACCACTGGGCCAGCTCTATGGGTTTATTTTGATGGTACTTCTTGCCAGAAACTGCCCTATCCATATTTTCCCAGTCTGACAATCCCCACACCCTTAGAGGCATGCATACCTCTCAACTGTCCCACATTAGAAGGAACTGTTCCTCATTTTACTTTACAATAGCATCCTGTTCCACATTGACAGGATCTGCCCAATATTCAGTGTTAAGAATTTAAAGCGAACATCCATAGCAAATAATATAAACAATATTATTCAATTACCAACAATCTTTGTGAGCATGGAGGCACAGATTTCAACTGTGTTCTTAACTTCTGAATGAAAGAGTTGATCATCTGTCCAGCATTTTACCTTTTTGTTCCCCATTTTCAGTATCAGTGTTCCATATCTGGGGAACAGAAGGTTGAGGGGTTTGGAGGCATGGCCCACCGAGGAGCCAATAATAAAGTCTCTATGAGCTCCAGAGGGAACTGCTTTGGCCACTGACCCCCTTTACAGGAAACTGCTTATTATCACTTTCTTATTTCATGCCCCTTATACAGTGCCAGTAGTCCAGTGCAAAAGCAGTCACAGTAACAGAAGCTAACCAGCTCAATGGGTCCACCCCTTCCCCTGTGGTTCAGGTCCTCTGTGCCCCCAGCTGCCCTGATCTTCCACAACACACATGCCTTTCACGTAAATGTTCATTCAGGCACAGGCCTCTGCCAAATCCTGACCAGATTTTGATTTGCTGCTTCACTACCATTACAGGACACCTGAGACAGATGATGTGAAAGCCATCCAGAGGTCCTCCTTGTAGGCAGACCTCCAACAAGCTCCCTCTGCCCCCAGTCTCAGAATCTAGTTGGGTTAAATGGTGCCAGAAGGTTCTGAAAAGTGGTAGAACCAAAGATAAATGGAGTGTCCCACCTCTCCACCCCATCGTCTCCACCCATCCCCCACCAAATTTCTTTAATGCGATTTGTGAGTCATGCAGAGATAAATGCGGTACTATAAGTGTATTAAGCTGCCTGCCTGCTGGAACGTACGAGCTGATTCCAGCTCAAATGTCCAGCCCTGCATCCCCAGCGGCAGACTGGGAGGGCCCGCCTGGCCTGTTCTGCTACTAGTACGCTAACAACAAGAAGTTACAACAATCTTAATCAAGTCAAGGCACACCACAGACTTGCTTTGCTTGCTCCAGCCTTCATTTCAGCTTATCAGTGATCACAAAACCAATTTTAATTATTGACCTTCAGGCTTCAGTCATCCTGCATTACATCACTCAAATCTCACCACTGTCTCTTTACTTCATTCAGTCGGTCGGTCAGTCACTCAACACTCAGCCTGTTTTGATTTAGCATTTTATCCTTCTCTGTGCTCTTTAGTTTTTTTTCCTGGCTGAACTGGTGAACCTCTCAAAAAGAAACAGCCCCCGCCCCAATCTCTGTCTCCATTTGACCATTCCATCAGGTCGCAAAGCCGCCCAAAGGTGCAGATTCAGAAAAGAAAAGTCAAAGCACATCAAAAATGCCGTCTCTGTACAGTCCTGCTTCCTTCCCAATCAATTATTTATTTTTACTTATTCGGCCCAAACCATCCTGCAGCCACCTCACCTGGCCAAGTGTGACTGCCATCCAGCCCAGTTTTCAGCCCGCTCCAGAGCCTCCACTGTCCTTCTGCCAGCTGGATGCTAGTGGAACCGACTGTCCCGGGTCTGACCACAGTCCACGACCAAGTTACCTCACCAACGTGACCTGACAGACTGAATACAACCTGTGTTGCTTGGCTCTAATTGGCTGCCTTGCATAGCCACTGATCAAGATCTACTGTGGATGTGAAGGCTACACTGCCACTGCTGCTAGTGCTAGGTCTAACTTGCTGCCGCCGGGCTCATGTTGTTTTATTACGAGCCTAGTAGTGCAGGTAGCAGTAGCCCACACTGAGTTAGCCTAGCTCACATCCCCTTGCTCCATCAGGGGGAGAGTCAACAAATGCTTCTGGGATGGGACTTGTGCAACTCAAGGGCTTAGTGCTCACTGACTCCTCCACTCCAAGCTGTGGAGCCCAGTCTGTGGCAGGAAAGACTGTTGCGCAATGCCATTCTGTGCGCTTTTGCTCCTCCAGGTCATGTGTGTGTCAGCAGCATCATCGCCGACTGGGTCAAGATCAAAGTCACAGCAGTGTTTATTAACTGAAGCGCAGAGGAGGGAGGAGGCACTGGAGACAAGACAGTTCAGAGAGCAGTTGCTGGCAATGGTAATAAACACTCCTGAGGTGAAAACGTGAAAGAAAAAAGTGCTAGGGCCATGCCATGCCTCTTTGGAAAGTGGTAGGGCCATAGCCCTAGTACCCCCCTCCTGGCTCCCACAACTATGGTTGTGTCCCATGCCACTGGAGACCTTACCAGAGTGAGCCAGTGCTGCCTGTGCCCAGGACTCTGCCACTATTCCTGAAACCTCCAGCCCCCTCCGGCAGGTCGCTGCTGGAGAAGCACACCTGGAGGTTGTCAGAATCCAGAGGTCTCTGTCTTGAAACTCACACTGGTACTTGAAACTCAAGACCTAACTTTGGCAGGCCAGAACCCCTTTTATATGCCCCTAGTTTATGAAAAAAAAAACACCTGGAAAGGTTCTTGGCCAGTCAGCAATTGCTGTACAGTGGCACAAGGGCATCTTAGGGGGCTTTTCAAACAACTGTGTCTGTTTTTCAGGCACAGTTGCCTGAAACTGACCCAGACAGTTAGACTGCCACCAGGTGGTCTAACTGCTGGGTACGATAGCTGCAACTTTCTCTCTGAAAATGACGTGGCATGCATAATTATTTTTTCTGTAAATCATGTAAAGTGTTGCACATGCATCAGGATATTTGAAAATAGGATGCAAACAGCCTGACGCATTTTCAGTGATGTAGGCACAGCGAAAAAAATGATGTAAGTGTTGCGTCCAGCATTTTTAAAATCCAACCCCTTGTCACCAAGCAGAAAAGACATGCATCAACAGGTAATACCTTGTTAAGATCTCAAGGACATTTCAGAAAATACAGGGCTAGCTAAACCCCTTAAGTGCAAGAAACCTTAAAGCACACATTATGTAACTTCTGGGCTACTATAAACCCTTAAGTGCAATTACCCAGGGCCATAGCACTCTTATTTTGACTTTTGAGTTGCTCATAACCCCTCTTGTAGATGAGCAGGTTAAACTACGCAGTCAGACTCAGCAGTATAGCTGGAAATTTTAGTTTTGTATATCTGATCTCTAGCTGCTGCTTCCCTGCATGGTACAGCTGGAAGAATGAAAGCCTAATGAGCATAAAATGATTTTCCCTGAGTGAAACAGCATGACGGCAAACACACTTTGGGATTTAAACCAGTATCCCATGGCTCAGACTAGTGTCTCAAGGCATATACCAGTATCTCATGGCTTGCCCATTCTGTCCTTCAATCATTAGAACATGTGCATAGCATACAGAATAATAGGGTCCAAAATGTGACCAGAACACATTCATTACTTGCTCCTCAATTTTTTATTTATTTATTTATTTCAGTCTTGGAATTAATACCTTTGAGCCAAAGGCTCTTTTACATAGGGTCCACACCATATCAAAGAACAGAACAAACAGTGTAGTGAGAAAATGCATAGTGATCCTAGGAGTAAATGTAACAATAAAATAGGCACATATGGATTTAAGTTACAAAAACAGGTATTTTGCAGACATACAGCGGCTAGGAGTAAGCTTAACTAACAAAAAAGGGCATTGGGGTGGGATCTGGCTACAGGAGGAAAAAGATGCAGCCAAGTGGCATTTTCAGAGACAAAATGAGGGAAAGACAACAACTAGGGACATGGTCTTACAGGATAGACAGAAGCTAAGGGGCTAGGGCCTAACATTGTTCCAGAGTAGGGATACAGCCAAAGACATTGTCTGAGTGTGAGGTGGGGTTGGCGGGGGGTGCGTTGCCAGGAGTGGAATATCAGCAGACAAACATGGGCTGTGTCATTCAGTTTGAGTGCATTCCAGCGGGGCAATCAGTGCAGGAACTGATGATGCCCTCTATGGAGCAGCAAGCACAGTTTGATGCTGGGATTGGTTAATGGGGACCTCAGGAAGGCAGGTAAGTTATAGGGTAGTAGCAAGGGTAGCATGGTAAGGTAGAGGAAGAGTGGGGTAGGGTGTGGGCAAAGGAGAGGAAACAGGCCCACAAGTTGTTTTATGCACAGCAGTCACAGGAGGCATTGGCGAACAGTGCTTGGCACAATTTCTTTTTGAAGGAGTCCAGTGTTTGGTCTTTGGTAACATCACAGTAAAGTGAAATATATCACAGTGGTGCTGTGTATGCAAATGAGCATTGCTCTTGGATGGTACAGCAGCGAGGCTCTATGAACGCATGGTTCAAGGTGCGTCTAGTATGCCGGGTATGGTTTGGTGACCTAAACATTAACTGTACACCCAGAGGCAAGAGACCAAGGGAGGACTTGTTCGCTATTAGGCATGATTGATAGGATAGTCTGCCTTTGAGCTGAAGCCAGTTTGCTTGCTTGTATGAGTCGCATGTGTGTATCAGGCAGGTGTCCCCAGTCAGAAGACTGCAGGCCTTGTTAAGGGTAGTAGTGACACAGTGTGGGGTGGTGTTGGAGGCATATCCATAGATCACAAGCCCATAACCGATTACTGAGACTATTGAACTATGTATAGCAAGCTTGAGGGCTTCCTGGGTAAGGCAGTGTCTGTGTTTGTATAGTAGCCCATTACGGATATTCACTGTTTTGATAACATTGTCATTATGGCTGGAGAATGACAGAGCGCTGTCAGTTGTCACTCCTAAATACTTAAAAGGTCGAGTCTGTTCTAGGATAATGCCTGAGCTATTTCTGATTTCCAGCTGGTGGGAGCAGAACCTGTTTTGTGCACTGTGAAACAACATTGTTTTTGTTTTTGTGTAGTTAAGGACTAGCTTCTGTGAGTGGAACTAGGCCTCTGCGTTGGTAAAACTAGTCTGCAATTGATTAGCCAGGAGTGTGGGATCAGTATTTCTTGAGTAAAGAACCTCGTCATCCGCATAGAGTAGGATCTGACCATGACATGAGGCTGGGAGCTGATTCAGAAATATGGTTAAAAGTAGTGGGCCCAGGATAGACACTTGTGGGACACCTGAATGACTTGGTTGTTTTACGGAGAGTGTATTACCAATCCTGACTTGTTGAGTGCATCTGCTGAGGTAGCTGTTGAACCAATTGGCGGCGTCTGTGGATAAACCTAGATCACATAATTGTTCAATAAGTAGAGAGTGATTTACAGTATCAAACACCTTGGAAAGGTCAATGAACGCTGCTCCAACTAATTGACCTTGATCCAAGGCATGATGTATATAGTTTGAAAATTCGAGCAGGGCAGCAGTAGTGCTGTGCCTTTGCGAAACCCGTGTTGCTGATTACAGTGAAGATTATACTTCTCCATTTGTTCTACCAATTGATCAGACACGATTCGCTCTAACACTTTGGAAACTGGCGGGAGGATTGATATGGGCCTGTAGTTCCCATGCAATGCCCTGTTCCCAGACCTGTGTACTGGCGTAACTAAGGCGGCTTTCCATTTTGTGGGAATTGGGCGAGCATAAGGGAGCGGTTAAGGATCTTTGTCAAGGGGGACAGTACCTCATCAACGATGAGGGCGATGAGCTTTAGGTCAAGTGAATCCCCACTTAGCCTAGTTTTCCCAAGTATTTTGAGAATGTATTTCTTTGCTTCTTCTTTGCTCACCACTTTAAAGTGGAATGGTGAGTGTGACCTCGTATTTTCTGCTGACTGCAAATTGCAGGAAGAAGGGTTAGGGTCGAAGAAGTTACGGTGTAGGACATGACTGAGATCTGTAAAAGCCTCATTGAAAGTGTCAGCTGTGGTTTGAGGATCAATGGCTGTAGTGCCATTTATGATGAGCATGGACAGGATCTCTTTGGGGACCTTTCCAGTCACCTCAGAGATGTCGTTCCAAAATTTGCATCCATATTTCCAGGAATTGGTTAAGGCTTCCTTATAGTATTTGATAAATGTGTAGTATTTGATATATAAATGATTTGTCACAGTTGTTTATGAGCTTTAACAGTGTTAGTTTTAACTATGGCATAGGCTAAATCAGCCAATCAGCGGTGTATATCTTGTAGATGTGGTTGGAAATTATGTACACGGGTACACGGGTACCCTCTTATAACAGACACATTTGTGTAAGCAGGATTTTGTCCCTTATACGGGGTGTCTGCTATATCTTAAAATCTTAAAGTATGAATCTTCTCGGCCCCAGCTCACTCATGGAAGTTAAAATAACAACATACCCCTCCTCTGCCAACCAAGATTATAGGAAACTGCTGTTTGCAGCTGATTGGGGACTGAGCAGTAAAAAGGATTGGTAAGATGTTGCCATACACTACCTGTGCTGACTAGAGGATCAGGGAGCTGAGCAGCGACCATCAAGGGGAATGGGGGGAGATTAAGCGGACCAGCAACATGTGATTTGGAGAAATCCCTGGGAAAAAAGTGAAAGGTATTAGGCATCAGGTGAGGTGAGTGATGTCTTTATAGTGCCTGACAAAGCAGCTGAACAATAAGAGAATGATTAGCAGGCTTTTAGCAGGCAGTTCACAACATGTAACGGGGGCATAGAGGAGCTCACAGTATCTGCTGTACAGGGGTTGCAGAAAAATTATGAGCACAGCTTTTGGCTTTTGGCAAGGCAGATCTGTCCATTATAAGTGGGTGTCTCCTACAAAGCTGTCCACTATAAGTGGGTCAGACTGTATTATACAACAGCAAAAACCTTTCCTATGCTCTCTGGTCATTGCACACCTTCAGTACTGATGTTATCCCAGCTTAACTCCACTGTATGAAGGTCAGGCACATACATGACCACATGACATGTAAAAAATGAGTCCATGCTGGCCCGGTGATGTAAAGGGCTGAGGCGCTGGCGCCTTACCTCAACCCACGCCAGCGATCCGGGTTCGGGAACGGACTCGGGACGCCGGGGACTGGCAAGGGAAGGAGAGGATTGAACATCCACAGGACTGCTCTACTCTCCTGGGGTGGGTTAGGGGCAGATGTTGGTCAGCAGCGGCCTCTGGTGGAGACCAGGAGCACTGCACGATGGCGTCAGGAGGGAAGATAACAAAAAAAAATGGAAAATGGCTCCATGTTACACTGGATGATGACTGCCTGGATCTCCAAGGCCATCAATGCCCTTACAGCCATCCACCTCAGCAGTACCTCGGGCCTAAGACGTTGCACTGGTCTGATTGCCCTGCCCAGGCGAGTGCCTGCCCCCTCAGAGGAGAGGACCCACTTGGCGAAGGGTTACGTCTGGTCACCCTGAGGTGGCTGCTATCTGAGAGTGGAGGCTTGGGGGACAGGATGGGTCGGCAGCATCCTTGGTACACCCGAAGGAGTGGCTAGCATGATAGCGTGTCGGGGGAGAAAAGACATCACACAAAAAAAAATAAAAAAATGAGTCCATCTACCATATTCAAGTTTTGAAACTTGGCATGGGTGCTCCAGACTTTGCCAGTAATTCCAGACTTTCTTAAAATATGAATCCTTCACTCCCACAGCACACAGACTGCTTCAAAACCACACCAAACACCCTCCCACATTCCCCAAATGCACCGTTTTCTCAGTAAAGAAAAATAAGGAAATCTGGACAAAAGCGGTCACTCCAATTCACAGTGTCAGCGCAGTCCCTGCTCATACCCCAAACATCCAGAGCATGTGTGCTTTTCAATAGCACAATGTGCTCTACTTACCAGTCAGTGGCTTCTGTTCTTCAGTTGCACTGTGGAAAGACTCATTTGCAACACTTCTCCCTTTATAAACCCTAAATGTAATCAACTGTCTTGGGAGAATGAAAACTTAAACTGTCCTGCAGAGAGTGAATGGGAGGGGGGGAGAGACAGAGAGAGAGAGACACGGTGAGACAGTGGGCGGGGAGAATGATGGAGACACAGGCAAAGACCTACAACACCATCTACAGGCCAAAAAATGAGTTCAGAACTTTTTTATGTGCACTTACCCATGCAAACATTTGCTGAAAATATATTTTGGAAATGTATTTAATCCAATGGCCAAACTACATGCTAGCATCAGGAAACCTCCATGGTGTTCTGATAAAAAAAGACAAAGTGAATCCTGCACCCTCCAGATAAAACTGACAAAGACTCAAAATGTATGTGTAAGCTTACCATATTTATTGAGCATAAAATGCAAAACGTATGCAGATCATAATGAAGCCAGCCACCAAGGGTTATGCAAATATAGTACAGTGGTAGTGGACTGGTGATGTCATGATTCAGAAATGCCTAATGTTTCTCCTAGTGGCTACTGCACTTCATCTTTTTGTTTATACAAGTGAGCTGTTTTATAATAGCAATAATGCACTTCAGAGGTGTGTGTCGTGGGGATAACATTACTTCTTGGGTGCTGGATGTACTCAGCCTATGGCCTCATGCTCAGCCACTTGAAGCATGATATCATCCCAACACCACACATACCTCTTTCATGCATTATTGTTTAATTTTACAAAGTAAGTTATCTGAATTATACTGAAATGGCTGTAATCATTTGTTTCTCTAACTGAGGTTATAAATTGGGTTTAATAGTTTTAAAACTGAGTAATGAGGTTCAGAATGTAAGGTATTTCTTCTTTATCTTCCATATCGAGTTTTATTTCCCCAGCCCTGGCTTCTTGTCCCTCCTTCATTCCAGCGGTCTCCCTGCCACATCACTGCAGGTCCCTGTTGGGAAACTCAGAATGGCATTGGGCCCAAGAACACCAGTCTTCATTCAGACAGGTCAAGGGATTTTCTTCCAGTTTTTTCTGCAGCCCCCCCAACCCTCTCTACCCACTGGATGGTGCTGACATGCCTGCTCATGGTCTCAGTAGCCACAGCGATATCCCTGGTGGGGGAAAAAAATCCTTGGCCCACCACGGGGGTCACTGCAGTGCCAGATACTGCGCCATCTCCTTGAGCTGTCATTGGTAGCATTATCTCCTAGCTCCAGCTGCCTGCTCCAACCACTAGATCCACTCTGGAACCCAAAATGTTGGCATGGAAGTCAAACATGCTGCTACTGGACCAACTGGGTGGCCCCAGTGTAAAGTCTTTGTGAGTTGTGCTGGTGGGCTGGCAACCACATTTGACCAATCAGATGTCTTAGTTTCTCTTACCCATTTTATAACTTACTTAAGGTACCATGTAGTGTGTCTACCAAAAGGAATGCATATTGGTTACCTAGTCGGAAAATTTACCTTAATGTATTATCTTGTGTAAATATTAATCCTGCACTTTATCTTCCTACCTCAATCTCCTATTTGACCCGATTATATCCTGTCTCACATTAACTAAAAATGCTTAAATGCTTACTTCTGGCCTAACGGCCCCAACACTTTGTCACATTGCTGCTGATTATAATTGCACTATGTATCATGTTGTTCCTGTACTTTGTACTATGTAGCATTGTTCTCATAAGTTTGTCTCTGTACTCTCCTGGGTCGTGCCTGAAAATAGTCTTTCTGGCTAGTGCACCAACCCGGTAAACAAAAACTAAATAAAAATAAATAAATGTTTCTAATTTTTGGAAAGGACAATAAATAGGATTTGAAAATGCACAATGTTGCAGTTACTGTCCTGAATACAATTAAGCCAAGAACCCAGAAAGCTGGGTTTAGTAAGAACCAACCATTTGTAAATATGTGAGATTTCTTCTATGTAACATCCCTGGGTCCCAGTCATAGGTGCCCTTGGAACAGCCAAGCCCACTAAGAAAAAAAACTTGACACCTATACCAAATCTGAAAATGACTCCCTGGTGGTCCACATTTCAGAGACTCTAAAATCTGTCCAGAACTCCATTATTAATGATGGTGGTGATTCTGTTTCCCAGGCATAGTTGAAGAATACCAGCTACCGTACCATGATTTGGTACCCAGTGATCCCTCGTACGAAGACATGAGAGAGGTTGTGTGCATCAAGAGGTTACGGCCCTCTTTCCCTAATCGGTGGAGCAGTGATGAGGTAAGGACTAGGAGTGAATAATTATAACAGTTTTAACTCCCATCCCCACCCCAACCCTGACAGGGAACAAATCTGGTATACCCCCATAGGCTTTACGTTCTCTCTAAACTCACATACTGCTGTTTGATCATGTAGGATGGAATATGACAAGACAGGATTAGTTAATGTAGGGCAGGAGTAGAAATGAAATGGGAAATTAGTTTTATTAGTGCCTTAAATATAGAAGATCCTTTACCCAAAGAGCTCTTTTTTTCCACAGTATGTTTTACCCAGGATAACCTAGCTAAGATGCATTTTCAGTGTAGTCTCATTTTACAGCTGGTGGTGAAAGCACTGAAAGATATGGACCTAAGCTCAGAGGCACAAAGTGAATAAATGGCTTCGGTGGGATTTGAACCTTGGTCTCCTGGTTCCTCAGACTGTGCACTAGTCACTAGACCATGCTGCCTGTTACAGGTCATGAATACTGGCAGTAGCAGCCATTAGGCACTCATAGGGAGGGAGTAAGGTTCAAGAAGGTTAATGACATGAGAGGTTGTGTGTGCATCAATAATTTATAGCTTTCATTCCCCAATTTATAGAGTAGTGATGAGGTAAGGCCGGGGCTATAAGTAAACAATTAAAATAGTCCCACCCACTTAAAAAATCTGATATTATCCCATTGGTTTCTGCGTTCTCTCCTAGACTCACACTGCTGTGTGATCATATTGGATAATATATGGAAGGAAAAGAATTTGGTTTTACAGGAAGCAGCATCATTCTTACACTGTGCATCCCAAAGTGTAATACCTGCAGTGAAGGGGACAGCAGCCTTCAGATGCTCACATGGAAGAATTGAGGTTGAGAGAGGTTAAGGAACACTCAGCTAGTGAGAGTGAGAGAGAGACTGCAGAGCTTAATTAACCACAGGGAGGTTAAGTGACTTACTTAAGGCCCGTAGTAAAGGTGCTCACATTTGCCAAAATCCATACTGATTGCACTTCGTAGGATTTCGGAAGATCTGATTCCAAATCAAAAATTGAAATCTTAAAAATACAGCCAACAAGAAGCACTTTGTGCATGCAATCAAAATTGGAGTTTGGATTCCGGAATCAGGTGTCAGAATCTGATTCTGAGTTTGATATGACCATTTTTAGAATGCAGTATTCAGTCTTCATGATGGAAAATCCTAAATCTCAAAACTGGATTGGAATCCAATTAATCTGATTCAATGAATCCAGTTCCAAGGAGCCTTAGTTCACAGCTCTGTGCTCTCACCACTAGGCTATATTGCCTCCCTGTTTAGTCAGTGGTGGCATTTGACTCAATACTAGGTGTTGGTCTGCTCACCAGATAGGCAGCAGACAAACAATCCTCTTTTTTCCTGAACAATCAAATTATCACAGAAGTTCTATTTCATTTTAAAAAATAAGAAGATTGGGCAGCCCAATGGCCCAGCAGGTAGCAATATGCACTTCCATGCTGTTGACCCAAGTTTGTAGGCAAGCTCAAGAAGCTGACTGGACGGCCTGAGGGCTGGGGAGGTGCTGCCACTCGGCAACGCTCCCAGCCCGGGGAGGGCGTCACTTCCATTGCCCTGGTGACCCCTGAGGGTGGGTCAGGGAGTTTGCTCTGCAGGGGTATCAGAGCATGACAAGGCATGCGGGATCTACACCTGACATCAGGGGAGGTGGGCGAGGACAAAACACAGGGAAGAAAAGTAGGCTTTGTGAAGTCATGCCTGCTCGCCCCTCGACCGCACCATCACAGAGCTGCCATCACTACTGGATTATTATCCGGGGGGGGATGGTTCTGCCATGGAGGGAAAGCCATGAGGGTTCCTGGCAGGAAAGCCTTGAGGGCAGGGGTGCTGGCAGAAGGGCAGCAGGGACAGGGCTGAGAAGCCAAAGAACCAAATGGTGCACCCACACTCCAGAGCCAGGAGCTGAATGCTCCAGTGAAGTCAATAGAATTTGGATTAAGCCAAGTAAGACCAGTGCAAGTAGATCTTGCACAAAATGTAGTTGTTTAATTCCAGAAATTTGCAAAATGATTTATAACACTGGAGTGTGTTACAATGCAGAGGAGTCTCCACAATCAGGATGGGGCATTCTGATTGTGGAAACTCCTCTGCATCGCAACACACTCCAACATTAGAAATTACTTTAAAAATTTCTGGATTTAAACAACTGAATTTTGTATAACTGAGCCTGGCCTGGGATCTGGCAATCCCTGGATACAAAATATACAGGAAGGACCGTAAGGAAGGGAGAGAGGGAGGGGCGGTGGGGTGGCAGTCTATGTGAGGGACGGGATCAAATGTACAAGGGATGAGGGGGAAGAAAGGAGAACAGAGGCAAACTGTCTGCAGCTCCTAGACTCAAGGGTTAGTAAACTGAGGTTTGGGGTGGTATACAGGCCACTGTCCCAGTCTGAGGAGCTTGACAGAGAATTAGCAGGACAAATCAGAAAGGTATGTAGAAAAGGGAAGGTGGTCATCGTGGGGATTTCAACTTGCCGGGGGTTGACTGGAGCATTTCATCCATCTTCAGCGCTAGGGAGCAAGTGCTCCTGGATGCAATCCAGGAGGGTCTCCTGACACAGTTGGTCAGTGTACCTACTAGGCTAAAGAACATTTTAGATCTGGTGTTGTCAAATGGGGAGGCAGTAAGGGAAATAAAGGTGGAGGACCCACTAGCCGACAGCAATCACCAAACAGTGTGGTTTAATATCAAGATGTGTGGGGAGCCAGAGAAATCGGTTACTCAGGTAGTAAACTTCAGGGGGCAGACTTTGGAAGGATGCAGGAAGTACTGAAAGGGAAGCTAGAGGCATAAGGCAGGAGATGGATGCAGATCAGAAATAGGATATTCTTAAACAGGAGATTACAGAGGCAACGGAAGCCTGCACCAAGACACAGAGTAAAAGGAGAAGAGCAAGAAAACCATGCTGGTTGAACAGCGAGGTAGTGGAGGTGGTGAGAGCAAAATGAGAGGTACACCAGAGGTACAGAAGGACAGGGAAGGAAGTGGACTGGGAGGAGCATACCTCTCAACTGTGCCACATTATGAGGAACGTTCCTCATTTTACTTCACAAAAGCTCCCTGTTCCACATTGTGAGGGCTTGTTCCACATTCAATGTCAACATTTCATAGCAAAAATCCATAGTAAATGATGCAAAAAATATATTATTCAATTAATAACAGACTTTCTGAACATAAATGCAACATGTTAACGGTGTTTTGAGCTTCTTAGGTAAACATTTGATTAAGTGTTCCACATTTTGCCCATTTGTTCCACATTTTGACAGGCAATGTTCCACATTTGGGGGAAAAAAGGTTGAGAGGTATGGGGAGGAGTATGCAAGATGGTCCAGGGAGGTGACCAGAAAAGTGAGAGAAGCCAAGGTCCAGAGGGAGCTGAGATTAGCACACGGAATTAACAGGGGGAGAAAGACTTTTTCATATACATCAGGGAGAAAAGGAAGTGCAAGGAGACAATAGTGAGAATAAAAAGGGGTGGGAAATGGACGGAAAAGGGTGAGGAGCGGGTAGAAGCACTGAATGAATACTTTTGCTCAGTGTTCATGGAAGAAAAGAGGGGACCACTTTCACCATGGGCTGAGAGGGGGTGGACAGGGAGAGGTCGCAACAGATGGAAGAATTGAGGCAAGTAGAGTCCTAGAGGGACTGGGGGCACTTAATGTAGACAAGGCTGGATGGTATCCACCCCCAGGGTGCCGAGGGAGATGGCAGAGGTGTTGGCAGAGCCACTGGCAGATCTGCACAGCATCTCACTGGAGTCAGGATGTGTGCCACTGGACTGGAGGATGACAATATAGTACCATTACACAAGAGGGATGAACCAGGTAATTATTGCCCGGTAAGTCTCATCTCCATAGTGTGCAAACTCATGGAGACAATACTAAAGGAAAGACTGGTGTCATACTTGGAGGACAATGGCCTCCAGGATGTGAGGCAACATGCATTTGTTTCAGGGAAGTCTTGTCAAACCAACCTGATACAGTATTATGACTGGGTGACAGGTGAGCTGGATAAGTGTCATGCGGTGGATGTTCTTCACTTGGACTTCAGCAAGGCCTTCATTTCTGTGCCTCATGGGCGGCTTGGGGGGAACCTAACTGGTGTAGGGGTAGGGGCAAAAGTGAGGAACTGGATTACAAGCTGGCTGAGTGGGAAGCTGCAACCGGTGGTGGTGAAAGGGGATCTCTCAACTCCAAGGCAAGTGATGAGTGGGGTGCCACAGGGCTCTGTGTTGGGGCCAGTATTGTTTGGGCTCTTCATATCAGACATTGCTCATGGGGTGGTGTGCAAGATAAGTCTGTTCGCTGATGACACCAAAATCGGAGCAGTGGTGAATGGAGAGGAGAGATGGAAGCTGCTGCAGGGGGACCTAAGCAAGCTAGAGGAGTGGTCAGAGAGGTGGCAGCTGGGGTTCAATACAAAGAAGTGTCAGGTTATGCACTTTGGGATGAAGAACCCAAGGACAGAATACTGGCTGAGAGGGGTTAAGCTGGGGATCACTGAGGAGGAGAAGGACCTAGGGGTAATGATAACAGGGACCATGGACAACACTGCCCAGTGTAGGAGAGCAGCTGCAAAAGTGAACAAAATGCTAGGGTGCATAGTGAGGGGGGTTTCATCCAGGTGAAGAGAGGTGAACTTGCCCCTCTACAGGTCACTGGTAAGGCCGCACTTAGAGTATTGTGTGCAGTTTTGGAGGCCATACCTAAAGCGTGATATCAGGCTACTGGAGGGGGGGCAGAGGAGATCAACAAAGATGATATGTGGAATGGAAGGGACAGACTATGACAGCAGGCTGAGAGACCTGAATATGTACACCTTGGGGGATAGAAGGGACGGGGGGGACATGATAGAGACATTCAAGTATCTGATGGGAATCAATAAGGATGGGGTCTTTAAGTTAAGGAGGGGGAGGGTCACCAGGGGGCATGGGCTAAGAATAGAGGGGAAGATTTAGGAAGGAATCGAGGAGACACTATTTCACAGAGAGGGTGGTAGCAAAATGGAACGCCCACTAGAATGGGTGGTATCATGCAAATCTGTGAACAGCTTCAAAAGGACATGGGACAGGGAACAGGGGAGAGGAGGGGGGAGGTGGGGGGATGGCAGTGGGATGACAAATGGGAGGGAGGTGGGGCAGCTGCAAACCAGGGGTGCTAGCTGCACACTTGAGCAGACTTAGATAGACCGGGGGGTCTGTTTCTGCTGGCACATTCATATGTTCGCATGTTGTACTGGTCTTACTTGGCTTAATCCGAATTCTACTGACTTCACTGGAGCATTCAGTTCCTGGCTCTGGAGTGTGGGCGCACCATTTGGTCTTTTGTTTCTGAACTTTGGGGCTGCTACCCCTGCACTTGCACCCTGCCCTGGTCCTGAGTGCAGCACCATTGTTTTTCACAAGGCTGCGAATCCACCCTCTCTGACTGCACAGGAAAACCAGAATACAGAAAAGAAAAAAAAAAGATTGTAAGTGGCTAAGACATCACTATTGTTTTTCTGTTTTAAGATTGGACATTTTTTTTAAATGGATTTCTGAAGGTAGGCAAAGCGGAACAGTTTTGTTCAACAACGCAGTGAGCAGATAAGGTTAAGCGACATGCAATCACATGGGCACAAGAATAATCTCATGAAATCTTTATTTTAAAATGGACAGGAGAAATACTGAAAGCTGATTTTATAAAGCAGCTTGTGATCCATGACAATATCTCAGTTTATCATCAAGGTTCAAAACTGATGACCAAGATCAACCCTTTCCTAACATTTAGGGGCCATTTTATAATTGCAGTAATACTCTCCAGGGTGAGGGCTATCATGGGATCACTTCTTGCAATCCCCTTCCCCACCCCAGCGGAAGAAGAGCTGTCACGGGACGCACAATCCTTCTTCTACCCTGCTGATCCCCTCCCCCGACGGCCCGTGTCTGCTCCCAAACCCGGGTCATTGGTGTGCCACGAGGTGTGGCATCCGGCGCCTCAACCCTCAGTGCCACTGGGCCGGCATTTTATTGCTTTATAATAACTGGGCATTTTTTTCTCCCATAAGGAAATCCGGTTATAATTTTCTGTTACAACCTGCGTTTCCCTTGTTACATGCATGCGCCGGTGGCTGCTTTTCCCCTTCCTCAGCACTTCACCACCACTCACACTTGGCGGTACTTTCATTTTTAAAAAAGTAACTCGGCTGTTTGGTGGTGAAATGTTGTCCACAATCACCGGTCCTCTATGGCAGATATTATGATTAAAGCTTTTTTTTTTGTTTTGTTTTTTAAAGGAAAAAAAAAGAAAAAGGGAAACGTTTCATTTTACTAGCCACTTCAGCCCGACTGCTGAAACCCCACCGGATCAGCAGCACAAGGATGTGTTTTTATTTTATATAAGTGCTATGGCAAACAAAAACGCTCCCCAGCAATTATATAAAATAAAACATGTGGTGGTGTGTTTAACGAGATTTTACACACACCCTCAGTGTTGGATGCTTAAATAAACCTCTCAAGCTTCGCTCTTCGGGTTTATATGGCATCCAGTACCTTGGGTATGTATAAAATCTCGTTAAACACACCACCCCATGTATTATTCTATATATTATAAAATGAGCCATGAAAATCCAGTAACCTCTTTGGCTGCAACATGTCACATGACCATTATTTGTTTCTGACAACTGCACACATCACCTGTACTATATATTCTTAAAAGAAAAAAAAACATTTTATAAGTCGGATAACACACTGCAGGGTGTGTGGCCATAAAGAAATCATGCGCTTCTCAGGTGGTTGCAGCACAACCACGCAAGGCATGCATTACTCCTGTATGACCACATAACCTGTCATGTGTTATCTCTTACCTGTACATCTGCTGTTGATGGCTCACATGGACTAATAATATCTCTTTCCCTCAACAGTGTCTAAGGCAAATGGGGAAACTCATGACCGAGTGCTGGGCCCACAACCCTGCTTCACGACTCACAGCCCTGCGGGTAAAGAAAACACTTGCCAAAATGTCAGAGTCCCAGGATATTAAACTCTGATTGACCACCGGTGTAATCAGGTTGAAGGCCCAAATGATGGACCTACCCTTTCTAGTCCAGTCCCAAGAAAGCCTCTTAAAGGCCGAAGAGTTACTGTCAGCATCCACATGAAATCACCATTGCCATGGAGACAAGCTGACAACTGAAGGAGAACTGCACAGTGCGGTCACACTAGACCCAGGACAAATATCAGGGTGGAAAAGCAAGTTTGCTCAAATAGCATACACCTTTTCCAACCATTCATTCGAGAAGATGCATGATGCTTTCCGTGAAAGCCCTTTTTTTATTTTTGGACTGTTTGTTTGAAAAAAAAAATACAGCTTTAAATTTATAAAGACTTTTAATTTAGGAATTTATGTATATTATATTGTTACTGGGGGGAAAAGAAATTGTGCCTAAATGAAAAAAAAAAGAACAAAGCAGAATGATTGTTTTTGTAGACTGTTACGCCACCTACCTATAGACAGCTTTGTCTCAGTTCCATCCCCAAGATGTTCTTCAGAAATAATTTTATGTGAAAAAAAAAGGCTGTCTACAAAGATTCCCGACCCAGCTCACATGTGGACCTTCTAGGGGGGGTTTGACTGTTTTGGAGACAATCTCAAGCCACATAGCACAGACACAATTTAGTGTCCCGAAATATAACTGTACTGGTGGTGTGTGTGTGTGTGTGTGTGTGTGTGTGTGTGTGTGTTTGAGTGTGTGTATGTGTGTGTGTGTGTGTAAGGGTGGCAGGTCTTTTCAAATTCAACACACAACCAGGATAGTCTCTTTGGGGCACTTCACTTGCTTCTACTGTATGTCTGACTCATATCTGTCAAACCACCAAATGTGTGGTACAGTCCCTTAAAATGTGTTACAAAGTGATCAGGTGTGTGACACTTTCTCAAATCATGAAAGAAAAAGCTCTATAAGCCAGTGGAAATGACACTTTGGTGCCAATGAAGTCAACTGTCAAAGGAAAATCATGATTTAGAATGAATTTCTACATTGATGTCACAGTAAATAGCATGGGACAACACCTTCTCCATAAAGAGCACAGGGTTTCTAAGTGGTCGAAGGAGGTGATGTTACTCTTAATGTGTGAGATCTGAGAGGACTAGTCAATCCTTAAAGTCATTAAAAAAAATCCCCATTTTCCTGACTTTTGACAAACTAAAAGAAAGCCTGCAAAAGTAATCCTCCATCTTGAATGGTTACTTTTGCAGTAAGCTTAAAGAAGAAATGGTTCCATGATTGTTACTGTGCTCACCAGTGGGGAAAGAAACCCCCATCCAAGCACTTGTACCCTGAAATTTCTATCAATGGTTATAGACATTAAACAAGAACAGAAATGCATAAAACTGCACTGTCCTTATTTGAACACGTCTTGCTTGTTTTTGTGCATTTTTTTAAATCCATATTTTATCTGTTTATCTGTTCTACCTGACTCCAGCTGGCCTGACAACTTGATCAGGCTGGTCCTGCCCCCGCTATGCCCACCTGGTTAGTAGTCCTTCCCAGAACAGACCTCCACCAACACCTAGATGACCTGGAGCTTACCACCTTCAGTGACGCCCAAGTTGGTGGTACGTTGCTACGCTGACCCAGGAAACATTCACCTGAGTTTTTTGAGGGTATGGAAGGGAGGCCTGAGAGGATAGTGGACTGTATGCATGGTGTGAAGGGCTGGCTGTCCCTAAGGGCCAGTAGGGTATTTTGTTCCCCCCTGCAAGCCCTGCCCACATTCACAAGTGCAATGTAATATTGCTGCAACATATGAATTAGCCTGCGGGGGGGGTGGCATCCTGTGGTCACCAACAGTGCCTAGGGCCCCTCATACTTCAGGAGGCGCTGTAGAGTGAGCAGAAAAAACAACTACCCCTAGAGCCGGTGCATGGTGCCTCCACAACATGCGAACAGCCCCCCAGCCTAGATTTATTTATTTAGTTTTTGTTAACCGGGTAAGTGCGCTAGTCAGCAAGTGACTGTTTTCAGGCACGACCCGGGAGGTACAATTACAATACATAAAGAGTACAGCCAGATTATTAAGACAACGAGTACAAAAAATGCAGAGAGAAATACATATGGCAATGTAACATACATTAGTAAACAAAAATATACTTTAGCACTTGATCATGGAACATACTCAAAATGTGAATAGTAGAAGGCAGAAAATAAGAAGGATAGGCATCAGTAGAAAAGACACAAGGAAGGGAAAACTGGCAAAAGGACGGGAGGGAGAGATTATGGAAAGGAGGTGCCGCCAGATACGGGCAACAGCGGATGAGGTACCAACCCGCGGCCGGCTATGGAGCCGAAGACGGCAGGTGAAGAGAGGGTGGTGGGGGGAGCGGCAGTAGATGGCAACAACGGTAGGAGGTAGGAAAAAATAGCCGGTCTGGTGGAACCGATAGACGGCAGGTGAGAGTGGAGATGCCGTGAGAGGGGATAGAGCCGAGGAGCTACGCAATAGCAGCAAAAGTGTCAAAGTCGACCGAGCCAGTGGAACCAAGAGACGGCAGGCAGGGAAGGGGGGTCGGTAGACGGTGGGAGAAGGGTAGGGTGAGAGAGGTGACTAAGCACAGCCAGGAGGGTGGGGACTAAGGAGGGGCATGGATGAGGTAGGAACAGATAAAGGTGAGTTTGTGGGAGTGGCAAAAGGGGGGAAGAGGATATAACAGAAGAAGGGGGAAGAGAGCAGCAGGGGTTGTGAGGAGAGGCTGTGAAGTGAAGATAAGAATGTCATGGAGTAGAATAGCGACTTACAATTGTCAACAGCTAACATTAGGCTTATAAAGAAACAGGTTAAGGCAACATTAATTACAAGGCACAAAATAAAACATTAATTACAAGGCACAGTATAGAACACCCTATTGGACAGGCAAAAGTGCTAGCAATGAGGAAACAGTACAAATGCAGCGGATCAGGTAGGGTCAAAGCAAACACATTTGTCCATAGTAGTGAGGAAGGTCCTGAGTTTGCTCTTAAAAGTCACATGAGTGGAGACATCTCTTAGATCCTGAGGTAGTAGGTTCCATAGGTGGGGGGCAGCATGATGGAAGGAGCCCATGCCCTTCTTAGTCCAACAAAAGGGGATGGATAGTAAGGTCTGATCAGCCGATCTAAGATTCCTTGTGGGAATGGCCGGCCTGAGGAGATCAGACAGGATAGCAGGCTTGGACGTCCTTAGGATGGAATCAACTAAATTGTACAAGTAGTACTGCCTGGTAGAGGAAGGAGAGAGCCAACCAAGGTCCTGATATAAGAGACAATGATGCTGCAGCCGAGGTGTTTTGGTTGCATACCTGACACATTATTGAAGGTAGTATCCCATAGTTGCAGTGAAGATTTGGTGGCCAAGGACAGGATGGGACACCCATATAGAGGTTGGCAATAGAATGCCTCTGGCTATCGCCAATTTAGCAGCAGGGTGAGCAGGTATTTGGTTCTATAGGCAGCCCCAATTTGTAGTTAATTGACTTGCAGGTTTCCTGTATATGTGCTTTCAGGTCCAAGGTTTGATCCAGGTGGATGCCAAGGTAACGAAAGGAAGTGACAGTTTCTATAGGGTCCCCATCGATATCAGAGACAGAGATGGTCAGAGGACAGGATCTAAACTTGTGATTGGAGCCAAACATCATAACTTTTGTTTTATTTGTATTTAAAACCAGGCGTTGAGAGTTCAACCAGTGTTGTACAGCACGAAAATCTGCAGTGAGGGCAGCATTTAGATCCAGGACCTTATCAGAGTGATAATAAATTACCAGGTCATCTGCATAAAGAAGTGAGTGACCTGTGGTGACCAGCTCAGAAAGTTTATTGACGAATAATGAGAATAGAAGAGGGCCAAGTATAGACCCCTGAGGGACCTCAATGTTGATAACAGCACTGTCTGACATGGATGAATTAAACTTAACAGCTTGTGTTCTGTTGGAGAGGTAGCTTTTTGAACCAGGTAGTGACTGGGGGGAGAGAAGCCCAAGGTACTGAGGGCGGATAGTAGCAGAGAATGGTCAACCAGATCGAAAGCTTTGGTTAAGTCAATGAAGACTGCCCCTGTTAACTTTCCTCTATCCATATTGGTAACGATATCTGAAGTGAATTTTGCAAGTGCTGTCATGGTGCTGTGATGCTTTCTAAAACCATGTTGTGCTGAGCTTAGTAAATTGAATTTCTCAAGGTATTCAGTGATTTGCATGGATACTACTTTTTCCAGGATTTTATTCAGAACAGACAAAATAGCAATAGGCCGGTAATTTGATATGTCATTTTACTGCCTTTCTTAAATACAGGAGTGACTCTGGCTGCCTTCCAGACTTCAGGGACAATGCCATTGGAGAGATAGGGTGAAGATGTGCCAGGGGCCAGAGATGTAGTAATAGCCATTTTAAGTAGTCTTGGTTCTAGGCCATCTGAGCCAGTACTGGTGTTTTCAGAGAGTGACCTGAGCAGCTTTAGGACCTGATGCCTAGACACTTCCCTGAAATAGAAGGGTTGGTTAAGTTTGGGGTCCTTCAGATGCTGGGGTTAAACTGTGAAGCAGAGGATTGTGATGGGAGGGAAGCTGTGTAGGCAGATAAGTCAGAAAATTGTTGGTTAAAAGCATTTGCAATGGTAGTAGAATCATTACATGTACACCATGTAGGACCATATCTGAGGGGTGACATCTTTAGCAGAACCCAAGAAGGACTTAATGTGACCCCAAAACTTGCGAGGGTCATTGGAAGAATTAATCAGCAGGTTTTGGCAGTATTTACTTTTGGCCTGCCTGATGCATCTTTACAGTCATTTCTGTATTGTTTATACAGAATGAGATCTGACTGCAGTCCAGTTTGTTTGTACTTTTCCATTGATTGTCTCTAACTTTTAACTTTTGAAGCAGGTCTTTTTTCAGCCACCTCGAATGCTGGCCCCTTACCCTCCTTTTGACTGTAGGGAGGTGCTTCTTTTGGATGTTGCCAAATTCAGTCAGAAATGAATTGAGGGCAGTATCAACATTGGTTGCGGTATAGATCAGCGGAGTCAGTTGAGTTTCCATCCCAGGTTTCTCTCTGTGGCAGCCAGCACCATTAGGCTGGGCTGTAATTGTGTTAAGTCCTTTCTTTATTCCATGTCTCGTTCACAAAGTTAAATGAGTGCTGGAGTGGGAGGTTAAATCATTTTCTCACTTGTTAAGATGCAGAAAGAGATTCAGATTTGAAATGTATTCTGTTAATATACAAAAATAACGCAGACAATGCTGTGCTACATTCATACTGAAAAGTATTTGCATAATACATACATATTTTAAGCAGCGGGGGGGGTGCAAGAAGGGTAGATGCAGACGAATGTAGTTTCCACTGGCGTCTGCAGCTGCCTTATGGCATCAAAACGCAGAGCCCTATTTTTATCATCATTTTTCTCCCCTTGAGCTTGCACCCATCTTCCTTGGCCGCCCACCCCTATCACCCACCATTCCAGGGACTTACATGGTGCGAGAGATTACATGGCGGGGTCAAGGGAGGAGGTCCATCTTCCCCACTGCCTGAAGTACAATTCTAATGATCCCCACCCCGGGCCTTCCAGGTGGTTCTGGGACTGAGGTGACCAAGGTTCATCACTGCTGCACTTTCCTGTTTTTCTTCCTCCAACCAGGCAGTGTGTCCTGATGCAGCCACTGTGTGTGCATGGGGGTGCACACATACCAGGTGCCTGCTACCAGCCATCCCCACTAGAGTTGTTCCCAGTGTCTTGCCAGCATGCCTCCTCATGGTGGTAGTCTTAGAGTGGCAGGGCTTGTCCCCCCATCCTGGGAGAAGAGAACAGTCATCCAATGCTAATCCCCCCCCCAGCCAACCCTGCTACCGAGCCCAGGTTGCCAGCATCATTGGTGGTGTGGCATCCACTGCCTCAACCCACCACGCCACTGGGCCGGCTTCAGAGACCATTTTTCAAAGAGTCCCAACTGTTTGCAACAGTGTCCAGGATCTGTGTCAGCTTAGATCAAATAAATTATGTACCCATCAAAAACGTTTTGCATGTGTTCGAAAAAATGGTGCATACCGCAGAAAAAAAAGGTGTATGTGTCAGACACAGTGGTGTATAAGTCACAAAAAATAGCACATGCATCTGAAAAAATTGTGTATTATCAAAAAATGGAGCATAATGGTGTCATTTTAACATGGTTTGTCAAATTCATCTCCAGCCCTTACTGTCAAACAGGGTATCCCCTAAGAGTCAATCCTAGACCCAATACACTTCACCCTGCTTATTAACACCTTCTTTATATTGTAGGTTTACAATAGTACACTGTAGTACAGTATGCAAGCATTCCAGAGTCCTGCTGTACACCGGTGATGGGGTCACATACTCAATGTCTAGTGGTTTTGATTAAATAAATTCAGGACGGTATTCTGATCTTTATCTCCTCCAGACCTGGTTTCCAACCAATAGGTACTTACGAAATAAAAGCAAAAGTAACACAATGTTCTTTGGCTCCAAGCCTAGGGTCCTTACACACAGGAGTGATCTCTGCCTGGTTACTTCTGACAGCACCCTGATAGTATATGCAGACAGATCTAAGTATCTGGCCGTACACCTCTGCTCCTCCTTCTCATTTGCTGAACACGTTAATGTTATTACAAAAATGGTACACCAGAAACTTGGTATGCATGTTATATTGAGGCAGGAACTGGTTGACTCCTAAACTTAGAGGCAGAAGCTTCTTCCTCAAACTGAATATGGGTCCCTCCCTACTCTGGGATCCGATCCCAGACTTTGAGCGCTGCAGGAAAGCAGCGCTCCAAAACCATATTGCATGGTTTGCACTGACAGCTAACCTATGAACGTACCATCGCCTCCTGTACTCCATACTCAAATGGATATCACGAGACAGTACAATAAAGACACTCAACAACTGCTCACTTGCTTACAAGGTAAAATCTTATGCGTACCTGTTACATCTAGCCTCTTAGTTGACAACTCCCTGCCTCAAGAACCTGAACTCTTTGTTACATGTGTAACCCCTAGATGGCGCTATCCCAGGGGCTACTACCCCTGCCTGATTTGCCACTAACAGGTTGAGGGGCCTGGATCCAATGGCGGGTGCCTCCACCCAGAGGTCAGGGTTTGCAATAGTTAAACTAACTTGGTCACAGCCCTCTGGGACACTGCAACCCCCCTTTCTTCCCACTAGTGGCCCACACAATATATCAGAATTACCTTCACAGTATACACTTACCCCAGGTCTGGTTCCGCACTGGGACCTCCTGGAAATGAGATAAGTGCAACAATCACAGTACAGTACTTTAACATAGACAAATACCTCAGGCAGTATAACTTTGCTGAAACAAGCAGCTCTGATTTATTTAGGGGATATAACAAGGACAGGGGAAATCAGGTTAATTAGCTTATCACTCTAATAATCTATCTATGGCTCTGTGCACAGGCCTATCCCTATCAGTTACTGTCCCTGGGTACCCAAGCCCTAGTGGCTAGTCCAAACCAGGCAGCTGGTAGGGCCCTTTCACACAGAGAAAAGGAGAATTAAACAGTCAGCAGTACAGTAATTCCATTTGGATTTAATGTGGCAATTCAACAGGGAGCTACCCTGAATTAGTACTCACGACCTCCAAATAAGATAGGGTCCTTCAATGTCAGCAGGGCTCACTTGAGGTACACAAACCTCTTCACACATCCATATAAAAGAAAGCACTATACCAGGCAGGCTGCATCTGTATCCCGATCGCAATTACTGCACAATACCGGGAGAACACACAGCAGATTCAGTTCCTGACAGACCGAGTGCAATTTTCAGCAATTCTTCCAGTCTTCTACAGGGTGAGCCTGGTTTCTACTCTTCAGAGATCCTTTGATTCTTTTCACAGGACGGATTCAGTCCTAACAAGCTGTTACACAAGCTGCAGACCGAACTCTGGGCCTTACACACGTTTTTGACTAAAACTGCACACTGAAAAAGCACAGGGCTCTTCCTTCTTCACTGCCAAAGCTCAACTGACACTCCAACTGACAAAACTGGCACTTCTTTGAGTTCCTCCCAGTTCTTGACTGGATTGGCTGTCACTCACAATAGACTGCTGCTGTTGGTCCAAAAAGGCACTGAAGTCTAAACTACATCTCCCAGAGTCACTGCCCATACAATCCTCTTGTGGCTGGCTCAGATTATGAGTCCAAGTTCTGATTCGTCCAAGGCACCATTTTAGAGCTAGCTTACCCCACACTGATTGGTCCAATTCAGCAGTTCAAAACTAGAATGGGAACTAGCAGACACAGTTCTGACTGCAAAGAAAGCAGGTTAGACAAACTGTAATTTCATTATTACTCTAAATAATTTCTGGCAAACAGTTACATCTTTCAGATAGGTTCCTTTGCACCCTAGTGACTGCAAAATGAAGTGAATTGGCAGCAGCTTGAGTGGTACTCAATCAAAGAAACACACAGTCCCCCATACAACTAATTATGTCTGCAAGCAGACAGCTCTTAAAGAGACAGTACCAGAGGTTCTAAAGACACTACTGATAAATGGCTTAAATGCCAAACACCATTCAGGCTTGGAGCATTCAAGCAAGCTCCTGGAAGTCTTTAGAACCCCCATTTGCAGGGGGTTACACTCTTCCTGTTTGGGAAAGTTTTGACGTCCGCTACAAGCAAGTACCCCATAAGTTTCAACTGCAACTATATACATTTGCATTAGGCTCACATGTAATCATCAGTCAATATATCATTTTACCAAGAACACATTTCTGAAACATTGCAGTACGTCACTCTTTACAGTATTACATACACATTGTACCATAACTCAAGTTATTACCTCTTGTACATGAAACCTGAAGAGAGGGCCCTTCCTATCAGTTACCTGGGCTGGATGGGCAAGGCACCATACTTAGAGGGCAACACAAGTAACTTGAGTTAGCACTGATGCTCAGTTTGGGCAATGAGCTCGGGGACACATACACTCCTTTATGGACAACATTGAGAGGCAAGTCCACCGCCTCCCAAGTGAATCATAACTGAGGTGCACCACAGGCTTTACAGCTCGACCAGTCTTTCTAGGGGAACTGTTATAGTCTCTGCACTCTGAGCCTCATTTTCAGCATTGTCCTCACTTGTCAGGAGTCACCATGGGGTAGAGAGGCTAGAACTTGGGGCACTTTCAGCTCCAGGAGTTACAGTTTCTGAGTCCACAACATTTGGCTCGCATGGAGAGCTTTGGACACTGGCAGTGGACTGTCAGGGCACTCAAAATACTCTTCTTGTTCGGTATCACCAGTCTGCCCAATCTATCATTTTCTCCCTGAAAGCTCAAACAGTTCAACCATGCACAATGATTCCATTTCATCTGATCTGATGCTTTGCACTTCACTTTCTGAGAGCATTGGCTCCAGGGATGAAGCTGGGGGCTTAGACAGTCCAGAAGGCCCAGCTTTGTCTCCAGTATTGACTAGGGGATTGCCCCGAAACAATTGACTCAGTTCGTAAGAAGGATAGTATTCAAAGTCACTCTCACTTTCTTCCGATATGGACTGACAGTCATGCTCAACTGGGACTTGTGGAGGGAACACTTTAACTTTGCTTCTGTAGGTGCAGACTTTCTTGATCTTTTCTTAGCAGCAGCTCTAGTCACTGGTCCAGAGGGGCATCTTCTAGGGGCTCAGACTCAATTAAGATTTGTCCAATGGGCAGTAAATGATTTCTATGCATTGTTTTTACATCTTTTGAATTATTCTCAGGCCTTACTTTGTACACTGGCAGATCATCTAGTTTGCCCACTACAATGTGAGGGAGATGGTGCATCTGTCAGCAATCTTGTGCTTGCCATGCAGTCCCAGATTTCTTAGCAATACCCGATCTCCCTCCTGGAGTTCCTGTGCTTTCACCTTTTATCATACCTTTCTTTGTTGGCCAGATTTCTTTTGGCAGCCATGGTTTGAGCCAGTTGTACGCATGAGTTAGCTGGGCCTTTAACTTTGCACATACTGTAAATAGTTGTCAGCTTGAACCCCATCAGGAGAGACCCCAAAACACACATCTACTGGTAGTCGAGCTTCTTTCCAAACATCAGGCGGTGAGGGAGAATCCAGTGGCATCACTTTTGGTGCAGTTATAAGCATGTACCAGGGTGCTAATTTGTTGGCTCCATCTAGGCTTGTCCTTTGGGTGCAGGGTGCCTAGCATATCTAGCAAAGTGCGGTTGAAACGCTCAGGCTGTGGTCCCCTGGGGTGGTAAGGAGTGGTTCTGGACTTCTCGTGACTCCCCACAGAGAAAGCATCTCTTTGATCAGACGACTCTCAAAGTCTCTCCTTGATCAGAATGGATTCTTTGTGGAGCCCCATAGTGAACAAAAAGTTTCTACAAGTACTTTGGCCACAGTGGATGCTTTCTGGTCTTTGTGGGAAAGCTTGGGCATATCTCTGTGAAATGGTCAGTGACCACCAGCACATTACTGATATTTCTTTGATCTGACTCCAAACTCAGAAAATCAATACAGACCAGCTCCATGGGTGCACTGGTGGTGATGTTAACAAGGGGCAGCCCTCTGGGGCAAAGCTTTCCTCTGTAAGCAGCGGCTACAAGTTCGAATGTGTTGCTCACATCAGCCCCATCTTAGGCCAATAGAATCTGGATCTCACCAAGTCAAGTGTTCTGTCTATACCAAGGTGCCCCATGTGGTTGTGCAAGGACCTCAGTACTGAGTCTCGAAAGGCAGTGGGCAGCACTAGTTGTTGTTTGTCTACTTGTCCCCTCTGTCTACTGTTTCTCTGTATAACAGTTTATTGATCAGTTTCAACTTAGGACCTTCTTTGTATAACAGTGCAGTTCTCAAATCAGTGGAGCGAATTTGGACACATCTTTTCCTGCATAGAGGGCTTCTAAAGCTGCTTTGATCATGGGATCGGGATTGAGCCGCCTAATACTGTCATTGTCCAGCTGAGGCAGTGCACCAATGTCTATTGCAGAAAAGTGGCAATAAGCAGCAGGTATGCAATTCTCAGAGGCTCCAAGCAATCCACCATGCAGTCCACTGCGATCTGTGGACATTTGTTCCTCCTGTCAAACTTCTCGCAGAGTGCCCGAATGTCAGGTTCTGCCAATCGGACCCAATCATTCTGGGGAACAGGCCTCCGGAGAGAGCATCAGCATCTATGTGGTTCAGACCTGCTCGGTATTCGAGAGCATAGTCATATGTAGATAATGCAGAAAGCCACCTATGGCCAGTGGCATCCAACTTAGCTGAGGTCTGCACATAGGTCAAAGGATTATTGTCAGTTTTACTAGTATTTTAGCCCCATACAAGTACTCATGGAATTGGTCAACAATAGCCCACTTCAAAGCTAGGAACTCTAACTTATGTACAGGATAGTTCTTTTCGGATGGGGTCAGGCTTCTACTGGCAAAGGCCACTGGTCTCAGGCCATTCTCGTGCTCTTGGTACAACACAGCCCCAACCCTTGCAAGCTAGCATCAGTGTGCAGGACGTAAGGTTTTCTTGGATCGGCATAGGCCAGCACTGGAGCATGGGTAAGTTGATATATGATCTCATGAAAAGCAGTCTCACAATCTGAGTCAGCGGGCCCCAAATACTTCACTCGGATGAAAATACACTCTTTCAGTCTTGAGGACGCTGACTTTTGGTATTTTTGTGGGTTGGGGATACCCTGAGTAAGGTTAAGTAAAGGCGGATCACTCTTGAATAGTCCTTGATGAAGCGCCGATAATAACCACAGAATCCCAGGAATCTTTGCAGTTCTTTAGATTTTTGGGCTGTGGCCAGGTGGTCAAGGCCTCAACTTTACTTGGGTCGGTCTCTATTCCTCGGTGGATACTATGTGTCCACATACTTTACTGATGTTTGAAAGAATTGACACTTATCAATGGACAGTTTAAGGCCAAAGTCCTCCAGTCGGTCCAATACCTTAAATAATCTGCTCTCATGTTCCTCCAGTGAGCTGCCAAACACAATAACATCATCTAGGTATACCAGGCACTCTAGTAAGTTCATGTCCCCACTGCGCTCCATCAATCGTTGAAAAGTGGCTGGGGCACCTGAAATCCTTGAGGCATCCTCATGAATTCATAGAAGCCAAGCGACAGATAAAGGCTGTCTTCTCACGGTCCTCTGGGGCCATCGGGATCTGGTAGTACCCACTGCGGAGATCCAGCACAGAGAACTACTTGCTCCCGTTAGGCAGTCCAAAGCATCCTGAATGCGGATTGTGTACTGATCAGGATAGTCCACGGTTTAAGGTGCGATAATCCACACACAACCTTACTGTTCCATTCTTTTTCCTCACTACCACAATGGGGGAAGCATAAGGGCTTCTGGATTCTTGTATTACACCAGCAGCTAACATCTCTTGCAGATGCCGTCTCACATCGTCTATGTCAGCAGGTGCCAGGCGTCGAGACCTCTCACGAAATGGTCTTTCGTCATGCAGCCGGATACTGTGCTCAGCTCCTTGCACGCATCCTACATCCCATTCCTTTAAAGAAAACACCTGGTCTCTCTGGGCAAGCTTCTCACTGATCCTCACTTTCCATTCAGCTGGCAGCGGGAGTCGCGAAATCAAACAAGTCAGGCGCTACTCTGTCATTCTTCCTTGAACTCTTGCTGCTGGGTAGCACTGCAGTGTCTGCACAATGCACATTAGCCAGGATGCAACCTCTGTTTACTCAATGTCTCTTTCAGACACATTATGAACTTGTACCATTACCCTTCTGGCATAAGCATGGGCTCTAGCGGGCAAAATACTAGGCTTGACCAGCAGTCCCTCTGGCAATTTTCCATCGCCTGTGCATCCAACATTAATATTTTATTCTTAACATCCTTTCTGATATGGACCTCTCCTGTAAGGTACACTGGGCATTGGCGCCAGGATCAGAGACTCAGGATCCTTCTTCCATACAATTCCGACCGGTTCCTCTGGTTCTGTTTTTCAGCATCTCTCTGTGCCTCATAGGCCTTCTTAATTAAAGCGGAACTCTTAAAGCTCTACTAGTCTTTGACCCTGTTTTCATAACACAATTGTGCCAGCCTTCCTAACATATGAGCATTTGTTCCAATCAACAAAGGACACCATCATACAGTCCAGTGGGGGACACACTAAGGCTAGGGTCTCTACTTGTTCGGCCACTCCAGCCACGGAGGTGGGGAAAGACAGCCAAATTCGATATACCCGAATAGGGTAGCCTTCTCACTTAACCCCCATACATGCAGTCTCTAATGGTTGTAAGGGCACGCCTGACAAATGCTTCTGATACCAATCCTGGAACATAATTGTCACTTGGGAGCCACTGTCTAATACAGCTCTTGTAGACACTCCATTCACCTTTACAGTGGTCTCCATGGAGGACCCACTATTCTGGACCAGTCTGGAGAGGCGGTAGTGGGGGCCTGGGCAACTGACCTTGCCACAAAGGACGTGAATTAGCATTTTGGTGCCCTCACTGGGATCATGTCGCACCTCTTAACCACTGATTTCTTCTCCAAGCTCTCCTTGTAGCCTATATGCAACTTTGTCAGTGTCTTTTGGGACTGGCATTCCCTTTCATGTGCCCATCTTTCCCACAATTATAGAAAAACATACTTTCTGGAGTTTGAGCTGGCCGGGCGCCACACTGGGAGCCAGGGCGGGGTATTACTAACTGGAAACCTGGTGCCATCTCTGTCTGCGGCGTGATAAGCATTTGGAGACATCTCGTCAGTTTCTCCACTTCCATGGTCAAGGAATTGAGTTTGGAGCTGTTATCAGCAGGAGTACATGGGTGGGTACCCCACCCCATAGTAGATGCAGTCGGATATAGGTCAGGGCCCGTACTTGCAGGTGTGGCCTTCATAAAGGGACTGTTTTGAATTCCGGATCTCTCTCAACAGTTCGCTTCATTGTGGCATATCTTTTCCTTGTCAGAGCACTCATTGACTGTCAACCTCTGTCCCTGAACTTCACTTGATGGGTCACCCTCAGTCACTGGTCGAGCCACAGCTGTTGGTGCAGGTACCTCCCGAGGTCGCCTTTTCTCAACTCCTCGAATTTCTCTCATTAACTCATCATAGAGGGTGGGATTCCAGTCTGATTTGCCAGGCGAACTGAAGTAACAGCAGTTCTGAGAAGGGGCAGACTTAAGGATTCTGTCCAGTCTGGTTCGGTCCAGTTCAATCGCTGGCAAACTACCCTTTTCTGAGGCATTCTTGCAACAATTTTTCCAGCCGAGACATACACAGACAACAGCTCCTTGGTACTGTTGTGCATTTCTTACTCTCCACCATAGGTCCTCATCAGAATCTGGGCTCCCATACACATTCTCCAAGGCCTCAAGATAGGCCTGTGCAGTCGCCTAGGGTTACTGGCCCGCTTAGCACGGATGGTAGCCAGGGCAGGACCTCGGAGGCCTCACTCAACCCTCTTCGCCTCCCGAGTACTGCCATTCTAGCACTTGGGGGCAACATAGTCTATCCAGGTCTCCCAGTCATCCTCCCCTTGGGGGTGGGAGGGTGCCAGAGAAGATCCTCAACCTTCGGTAAGAGTCGTGGATTAATGGCAGGTGCAGAAATAGGAGTCTGCATTGGTTCAGCCACCATTATGGGCACTGGAGCAGGAGAGGTGTTGGGGAGGAACACCCCAGGTGGCAAGAATAGTTTCTTCAAGTCCTCCACAGTTTTCCCTCTCCAGCAACCATTCAGCAAATTTCTCCTCAAAGTTTCAGATAGTGGTGGGGCTGATTCCCCAGGTCTTTACTGTCCTAGTTATCACTCTCCAAGCAGTGAGGGCTCCTCTGGGGTAATGGTCTGTGGCACTTTGGAGCTATCTATGGGATCCTTAAACTCTACTAGGGCCAGGAAAGTGTGGGTGAGCAGATTAGCATGCCGACCCACCACCACAGGGTTTTGTAAACCTTCCACCTTGGAAAGTACTCCCTGCACAGTGTCCGTATTGATACCCAGGGGGATGTCCAGGATAAGCATAGCATTTTGGGGGTCGATCTCCTCCCCAGTACACCACTCCACCAGCCGGTGCACAGCCACTTCTGTCGGGGTACCCATATTTTTTCTTAACAGTGGTTCAGAACATGGCCACTAGAGGACACACAATCCCAGCGGTGAGCCTCCAAGATGTAACCCCTAGATGGCGCTATCCCAGGGCTACTACCCCGCCTGATTTTCCACTAACAGGTTGAGGGGCCTGGATCCATGGCGGGTGCCTCCACCCAGAGGTCAGGGTTTGCAATAGTTAAACTAACTTGGTCACAGCCCTCTGGGACACTGCAACCCCTTTCTTCCCACTAGTGGCCCACAATATATCAGAATTACCTTCACAGTATACACTACCCCCAGGTCTGGTTCCGGCACTGGGACCTCCTGTGAAATGAGATACAGTGCAACAATCACAGTACAGTACTTTTAACATAGACAAATACCTACAGGCAGTATAACTTTGCTGAAACAAGCAGCTCTGATTTATTTAGGGGATATAACAAGGACAGGGGAAATCAGGTTAATTAGCTTATCACTCTAATAATCTATTTATGGCTCTGTGCACAGGCCTATCCCTATCAGTTACTGTCCCTGGGTACCCAAGCCCTAGTGGCTAGTCCAAACCGTGGCAGCTGGTAGGGGCCCTTTCACACAGAGAAAGGAGAATTAAACAGTCAGCAGTACAGTAATTCCATTTGGATTTAATGTGGCAATTCAACAGGGAGCGACCCTGAATTAGTACTCACGACCTCCAAATAAGATAGGGTCCTTCAATGTCAGCAGGGCTCACTTGAGGTACACAAACCTCTTCACACATCCATATAAAAGAAAGCACTATACCAGGCAGGCTGCATCTGTATCCCATCGCAATTACTGCACAATACCCGAGAACACACAGCAGATTCAGTTCCTGACAGACCGAGTGCAATTTTCAGCAATTCTTCCAGTCTTCTACAGGGTGAGCCTGGTTTCTACTCTTCAGAGATCCTTTGATTCTTTTCACAGGACGGATTCAGTCCTAACAAGCTTGTTACACAAGCTGCAGACCGAACTTGGGCTTCACACACGTTTTGACTAAACTGCACACTGAAAGCATGGGGCTCCTTCCTTCTTCACTGCCAAAGCTCAACTGACACTCCAACTGACAAACCGGCACTTCCTTTGAGTTCCTCCCAGTTCTTGACTGGATTGGCTGTCACCACAATAGACTGCTGCTGTTGGTCCAAAAGGCACTGAAGTCTAAACTACATCTCCCAGAGTCACTGCCCATAAATCCTCTTGTGGCTGGCTCAGATTATGAGTCCAAGTTCTGATTCGTCCAGGACCATTTTAGAGCTAGCTTACCCCACACTGATTGGTCCAATTCAGCAGTTCAAAACTAGAATGGGGAACTAGCAGACACAGTTCTGACTGCAAAGAAAGCAGGTTAGACAAACTGTAATTTCATTATTCTAAATAATTTCTGGCAAACAGTTACATCTTTCAGATAGGTTCCCTTTGCACCCTAGTGACTGCAAAATGAAGTGAATTGGCAGCAGCTTGAGTGGTACTCAATCAAAGAAACACACAGTCCCCCATACAAACTAATTATGTCTGCAAGCAGACAGCTCTTAAAGAGACAGTACCAGAGGTTCTAAAGACACTCACTGATAAATGGCTTAAATGCCAAACACCATTCAGGCTTGGAGCATTCAAGCAAGCTCCTGGAAGTCTTTTGGGAACCCCCATTTGCAGGGGGGTTACACATGGACACTAATCTGCATAATGTTGCACAGATTAAGACAGACATGGGGCAAAAAGCCTTTGGTTTCAGGGCCTCAGAAAATTGGAACTCCTTACCACCTCACATTCAAACTACAAGATCCCATGTTACATTCAAATCAAACTTCAAGGAACATTTCTCTACAAACACCACCCTAATTGGCTCTGATACCCTGTATACCTCATCTACCCGTAATTTGTTTTCCATCTTATGTTTGTTTATGTTGTTACCTCATCTCATGTGTCACTGCTGTAAAAGGCACTCTGGTCCCTTTAGCTCACCCAGTCAACAAACTCAGTCAATCAATAAATAAAATTTGATGCAAGCTCCACGTTTTACATCCAGACTGCTAGACCACGCAATCAATGATCTAACAGTTCCCATGGGAGTCCCACTTTGGAAATGGGCAGACAGATTTGGTTTGAACATCCTGCCCCAAGTAACTACTGAAATAAAATGATTAGAACCATTATGTTTTACCAATTACTGTTTGGCTTTAATGGGTTTTAGGTTGCTGCTTTTATCCCATTACTGGCCTTTTAAGTATTTCACATTAACAAGAGTTTTTCATGGCTACGTTTCAGAAACATCTGACTTTACCAACTGACTGCATGATAGGGATGTGCAAAGCTGGTAAATTTTGCTATGCAAAGTAATTCATGAAGTTTGCTACATCCACAGACTGTAAAGTGCCAACTTTGCGAAATTTATGGCAGGCGAAGTGGCCCTTTTTCAGAAATTATGCAAATTCACTGATGAAGTTTCAACTTCGTCCTATTTTCACCCTAACTTCACCTGGCTTCACCTGAAAAAGTGCCATTTCTCCAGGAAAACTCAATGCAAAGTGGCGAAGTGATAAAGTGGACAAAGTCAAGTTTCATGATTTCTCCAGAACTTCACCAGTGAAGTAAAACTTTGCAACATTTCTACTGCATGATTGTTGTGTCTGTTGCTGCTATAAGCACTATGATGTCAAAACATCAGTATGAAGATGGTGCAGGACTTGAAAGTAAGATTAGACAAATTTTTGATTACAAAGGGAATGACAGGGTACTCTAGTATGTAGTAGAGTGGGTATGGACTCCCCATAAACTAGTTAAGCAATAATGCATGATAGGGTGTGTGCTGTGCTGGGAAAATGTCATGTCTCGGGTGGTTGGGCACGAGGCTACACGCTGAGTGTGTCCAAAACTCAATAAATGTTATCCCAGAATGACCCACATCCCTGGAGTGCATTATTGTGATTATATAATTGCTTGTTGGGGGGAAAAAAGTTTAAAAACTGATTTTAAAATACATTTTTCTCTCAGTTTTTGTAAGGGCAGGTATATCTAATGAAAAAAGCTTACAATTTTGGCTCTGTCCTGTAGATGGTGCTAGTGTTCTGTCAATGTTTTTCTCAGACAGTTGCTATTTCCCCTCCCCCAAACCTTCCACCCCAAAAGATTAGTTTTGTTTAGTTATGAAACTTTGTTAAATTGGCTCCTTCCATCCATGTCATCTGTTTGCCCGTGTCAAGGGACTGCAGTGAAACAGTGACGGCTTCTATGTAAGTGGGGAGTGGCAGGAGAGCTGGGTTGGGGAGGACTTTAAAGCCAAGATAATGGCTTTCTGTGTGCTTGTAGTGGGAGTGTGAGCAGACCAAAAGGGGCTACAGTGTGAAGACAGTCACAGTGATGGCTTTCATGTAAGTGAGCGGTGAGTGGCAGGAGAGCGGGTCAGGGGAGTGCTCAAAAGCTAAGATGACAGCTTTCCATGGCAGGAGAGCAGGGCAGGGGTGTGCTGTAAAGCCAAGCTGATGACTTTCAGTTGTATTTTTCAACAACAAAGCTTGTAAAGATGAATTCAGGCCATGTGTGAGCGGTCACTGCCAGCAGAGAGGGGAACTGCTATGAAGCCAAACGCAGTGACAGCCTTCACTTTCTTCATTTTTTTTAACAAACAAAAATCAGTAAAGAAAATTGATAGGAGGGATTTGGGAGAATGTCTGAGCTTTCTGACTTTCATTTTTTGCTGGGTTGTGTCCTGTGGGAAGGAGGGAGTTGTGTTTTAAAACAATTAAATACTCGCAAACTGCACTGTGGCTATGCCAAATGTGGGCAAATTGGACATGGCATGTGCAGTGATTTCTTATACAGATTTGATGCAGTCTTCTGTGTGCTGGGACTTGATCCATGATGTTGTCCTGGGATAACATCACTGGTCAAGGTCTCAGCTGACCAATCAGGTTTCAGCATTTATTCTTGCCATTGTCTAATATATCATCCCTGCTTATGAATCGCGGAGGAGTGATGGACCTATGGTCCTTTCCAACCTCACTTTACTATGTTAAAACAAGTGCACTATGAAGTCATAAAAATCCTGACAAAAGTTTGTTAAACAGCCTGTAACCAGTCTCTCTTTTCACTTAGCTTGAGGCTGTTTATGAGTGGTCTCTTGAAGGGTTAAGACTGACCATGAGAGCTGTCCTTTAGGGGGGATCTTGCTTGAAGACAGGGGTCAGGATTCACAAAACAGATGCGCTGGGCGCAACTGAGATGCACCGGCACATTCAGAAAATGTGCCAGGAAGTGATTCACACACAGGGTGAATGCGCCAGCGCATCCCAGATGCGCTGCACTGAGCAAGAAGCGCCGTAGGCACATCATAATGATATGCAGCACAAAAACGGGGCAGACTCATGCATACAAAGTGCAATGCGATTCACAGTGCAAAATGACGGTGCAACAACAGAGCAATCCCAGTGCAAATACCAAATGCGCCATGAAAAGATAAGTATAACAGAAGCAGACTTAAGTACAAACCACCTGCAGACCATCGGCTGAACAGCAGCACCTGCACAACGACTGAGAGAGGGGGCGAGTGTGAGAGAGAGAGAGAGAGAGAGAGAGAGAGAGAGTCAGCGAGCCATAGACAGACACAGACAGTCAGAGACACAGACAGACAGCGCACCACCAGCAGCATGGACGCAGCACCAGTCGCCATGTGCAGTGTACTCATGAGGATGAGGAGACGGAGAGGCGGAAGGCACCGTAGGTGGCCCGCCCCATGGTGGTATCGTGCCAGGCTGTCATTTCAGCAGCTGACAGATGTGGAGACAGTAGGCCAATACCACCTGAACAGGGCCATTCTGAGGCAGCTCTGTGAGCTGTGCCATGAAGAAATGCAGGCACCCACCACACGTGGTTATGTCATCTTGGTGGAGACCAAGGTGACAACAGTTATGTGCCTGCTCACCACGGGAACCTTTCAGAGGCCCACTAGGGACACCACTTGCATATGACAGGCCTCCACTTCCCAGTTCCTCACACAGTTCCTCACTGCACTGCTACCTCATGCTTCAGAATACATCCATTTCCCCAGCATGCTGACAGAGTGGACAGAAGCCATGCAGGGGTTCTACAGAGTGGCATGCATGCCAGGCGTCATAGGGGCCATAGACTGCACCCATGTGGCAATCCTTGCACCACCTAGCGAGGAAGCCATAACATGTGAACCAGAAGGGCTAACACTCGGTGAACTGCCAGGTGGTGTGCAATGCCACAGGGCACATCAACAATGTCTGCGCCACACACCCTAGGAGTACACATGATGCCTTTATCTGGCAGCAATCGGCCCTCTGCCAGAGGTTCGAGATGGGACATACTGAGCAGCCATCTATTAGGTTGTGAAACATGGACACAAAAGCACAACAGGGCCCCACTGGCAGGACATGAGGGTTGAACACAGGGCAACATGCACAATGTGCAGTAAGAGCATGGGCTGTGGGACAGCAGAGGTGTGCACGGGGACACAGGCAGACACTGTCAGGCACTGGGTGGCACATGAGCACAGCACACCAGGCAAGGGGGACGTGCCTTGGTGGTGCATGTGTGGCAGGGACATGCACACCACAAGCAGACAGTGGCCCTCAACAGCTGCCGGTGTAGGGATGCAGGACTGCAGGGAAGGGGGAGGCACAGGCAGTAGTGTATGCCATGCACACACACACACACACACCAGTGAGGCCATGATCAGGGACAGGGTGCATGCCACACATACTACCAATGTACTAATGGACAACCATTCTCCCCCACAGGTGAAGCGGCATACCCACTGAGGCCTTGGCTCCTCACCCCCTTCCGACGACCTGGAACAGAGGTGGAGGAGCGGTACAACAAGACACACATCGCTACCAACACCATCATAGAGTGCATCTTTGGCATGCTGAAGATGCGGTTCTGGTGTCTGTGTAAGTCTGGTGATGCCCTACAGTATAGCCCTGAGAAGGCCTGTGGCATGTTCCTGGCCTGTTGTATGCTACACAACATGGCCCTAGACCATGGAATACCCATCGAGGCTAGTGAGGGTGACAGTTCTGGGGAGGAGGAGGGTGGGGGGGATGATGCACCACCACAGGGCCATGGTACAGACGCTGCACTGGGCCACCGGGACTGGCAGTACGGGCCAGGCAATAACGCAGCAGGCTGGTTGAGAAGAACTTCAGGAACTGCAGGTGAGTATAGGAGGTACGTATCCCGGAGGTGCACTATGGTGTGGACAGGGGCCATGCCGTGCACAGTGGACACTGGACAGTACACAGACAGTGGTGCATGCACACACACACACACACAGCCAGCAACACACCCATACCACCAGGACCACACCAGGGATGTCATGGGTCAGTGTGCACTGCAACCAGTACACAGGCACAGTAGACACTGGAACACACTCATCAAGCCCATGACACATGGCACAATAGTGGAACACACATACATGCAGGTGGCACTGCACAGGGAGCCCATGGTGGTGATGGTGCACTGAGGCAGGTGCCTGCCACACATGATGCCTCAGGCACCATTGGCCAATTGTGCGGTGCACACTGGTGGTATGGGCCTCCGCCAATGGAACGGGGACCAGGACGTTACAGGGCGGCACCCTGGCCACCACAACTGGTGGATGCTGTTGTGCCACCACCAGCCACAGAGGGTGTAGCCACCAACCCTACAGAGGTAGTGCACTGAGACCGTAAACATGTGCTCAGTGGTGTCGCCACACCACAGACAACATCCGTGCCATGGACGCTGGGAGTTGAGGCATGCAGCGATGGCATCAGCAGCAGAGGGTCCACCTGATGTCACTGCTAGGGTGTGCGAGATGTGCTCCTGGGTGTCCGACTGGATGCCCAATGCCCAAAATGCTCAATGGATGCAGCCGCCACCTCCACAGCAGCTGCACTCCACTCCAATGCTGTGATCATGCCCACCTGCATGAGGCATGCCTCGGTCAACATATGTGCACGCCATGTAGCCGTAGACTCATGCTCCTGGACCATCGCTGTCCTGTGGCTCTGGAACTCCGCACGGAGGGTGGTCTGTACCTTCACAGTGACACACAGGAGGCAGAGCTAGCCTTCCATGTCATCAGTGGGTGAAGGGTCACGGTGGCGCCTCAGACGAGCAATGAGTGAGACAGCCCACCCTGGGGCATCCACAGGCAGCGGGTGCATCACCGCAGGCTGCAGCATGGGTGGGCCTTGGCCATGCTCAGCCACTGTATGTCCATGGCCGGTGTCATCACAGTCTAATGGTGCAGGTGCATGCCCCGCAGCATCCTGACTAGATGCCCCTGATGGCCCTGCCAACGCACATGGCACATGTGCACGGTGCACAGCACCCACTGCTGCGGGCAGCTGTGCAGCCACTGCAGCTGCACCACATACAGTGGGGTCATCAGTGGTGTCCTGGGCCACCCACATAGGGACCTGCGTGCTGCGTGTACCACTGTCGGCCATGTCCCTGTCGAGCTGTGTGGCATTGATGTCCACGATAACAGCACTGTCCACCTCCTGCACGCCGCTGTTGAGCACAAGGAGTGCATCTGCGATGTCCACCACTTCATTGTGGTCATCATCAGAGTACCCTATCAGACACCCCAGCCATGTGGTGTCCTCATCAGCCACCGTGCCAGTGATGGCTGAGGTGTCTGATGGGCCCACCTCCACTGGGGCTGTGACCAGTGGGTCTGGTGCGGTGGATGGTCCAGGGACGGTGCCCTCCACCACAGTGCCATCAGCCCTGTGCAATGGACCTGCATCATTGCCCGCTGGGGCATCCCATGCAGCCATGGCCATGGCTGCACCCGTGAGGCATGATGGAACTGTGGAAAGAAGAAGGGAGAACATGGTTATAGCACTGTATGAATCAGTGGACATCAGACATGCACACATGTACAGAAAGGCATGCAACAGCACCATGGGTGCGCATGCCTGTCCGCTGCAGAGCTGTGCTGTGTCCACCATGCCACACCAGCCATGAGTATGCTGTGACCAGCACTGTGCGGTGCCAGGCAGTGGCCACATGGCACAATGCATGGTGATGGCAGCACAGGCACACACAACTGTGTGTGTGCCACCCAGTGGCGTTGCTGGCAGTTGCACTTCCCGTGTGCCACACGAGCATGGAAGTTGTGTCCCCGCGATGCATGGCATAGACCAGCAATATGCCCCAGGACACATGGCAGAGCCCCTGGGTATACAGTAGCACCACACGGCACACAAGGACAGGCATGGCAGACAGGGCACACATGGGTCCTGTCATACCAGGGCTCCACGGCTACTTACAGTGCTGCGACGGGCTATCACTGGTCCGGAAACCACCTCCTGGGGCACCCAGCACAGTAGCCCTGGTGATGGTAGAGGCTAGTAGCTCCTCACTGGGGCTCAGGTGGACCTCCGTGGGTGGCCAACCCCCTATCCGCCTGTGGGATGCCTCGATGTGGGCCACCTTCTCCTTCGCCCTCCTGCACCCATTGTTCCAGTGCTTGCGGCACTCCTGTGTGATGTGGTTGTATGACTGCACAGCATTGACATGGCGGGCCACCTCCTCCCAGCCCTCTGCCCGCGCCATTCGGTTGCCACCCCTGCCTGTCAGGACGTCCAGCCACAGGTTGCATGCCTCGATGAGGCTCTGCTCTTCGTCTTTCATAAAGTTAGGCCGCCACCTGCTGGTGACACTGTTGCCTTCCGACATCATGGTTTCTGTGGGAGAATACATACAGACAGACATTAGCCATGCTTGTGAGGGTCCCGTGTGGCCCATTCTGACAGGCTGCAGATGGTGTCTGCCACACCAGCACCTGTCAGTCAGGTACAGTAGGGTGTGCATGTGCATGGCCATGCACAGTGTGCTGTGCCCATTGTGACTGTGACCAGTGTGTACAGTGCACATGCCACAGATGGCCTCAGGGCCACAGCTGTACCACTGGTGCTGCATGCTCATGGACACATACACAGCTGTCCTCCCTGCATACGTACCATGCACACCATGCTGTCGGTGCGGCCACATCGCCAGCATGCCCACCCCAATGGTGCCGCCTGTGGGACAGATTGTGGGATGCCAGTATGGCCGCCAGGGGTACCTGCACATGGCATGCTGACAGTGTGGATCACCCAGCTGGCCCCAGCCTGTGGCACTGCAACAGTGCCACTGTGCCTGTACAGACACTGCTGCATGTATGAGACAGTCCTGTTGCACACTGCAGGTTCCCCACACCTGGGACATGCTGTGGTGTAGGCAGAGACTCCTATAATCACTGAGACACCCCACATTACCTGCAGTTCTACATGTAGGACTAGCTGCGTACTCACCCTCAAGGCTGTGTATCCTCTCAGTCACCTAATCTCAGCGTGGGCTGAATTCGGAGCATTTCTGGCTCAGGACATGCAAATGAGGTCTGGGCCTGTGTTAATGAGATGCTAAACAGCTGAGATGCCCATGCAAGCAGGATGCAGCTGAGCTAGGCGCATTGTCTGTGAATTGCATAATTGCCCCCAGCTTATCTCAATCAGCACGGTGAATCTGTTGGTTTGGACTCATCCGTGTACAGCGCATTTCCCATGCATGCTCGTAGCGTTCGGTGCATGTGCCTGAATCAGGCGCATCCCTCGTGGTGCACAGCCTGCACATGCACTGCCTGCATATCCCATGGCATATCCCGCATGTGCGCAGCTGTACTGTCATTGACATTGTGAGTGTACGGCTGCCGGCCATCATGCAGTGCAGCCTGTCCTCACATTGCACACCCTCCTGCACGGTGATCAGTGTGTTGGTTGATGGTATTGTTCCCTGATCGCGCATTGGTGAGGTATGTGCGACGGTGTGCTGATGTGCATCACGGCCACTCTGTGTGATCACGCTTGCCGTACGTAACATGGCGGTCGTGTGCGCATCACGCATGCATGACCCAGACGTGACCCCTGCCATGCCTTGGCAGTCCACATTGCGCATGCACCACTGTGTGCTGTCGGGCCAATCACGCTTCACGACGATGTGCGCAGTGCGCTGCACGTGTCCTGCTGGTGCATGTGGCGCCATCTGTGTCTCACGCTGTGCATCCAGTGCATGCTCCACTGAGCTGTAACACAGTACAATGCCTATGGCAGGGAGAATTGGGCCTAGGGCCCTGAACTGGACACATATAGAGCTGCTTCACCTGCTGGCACTGGTGATGTCTGTAGAGGAGCAGCTGTTTGGCAATGAGGACCTGCAGATGCCCAGGTCACATGTGTGGGCTGCCATTGCCCATCAGCTGGTGAGGCACACAAGGGTTCCATGCACTGGGGAACAGTGCAGGCACCGCTTCAGCGACCTCCAATGATGGGACAGTGTCTGACTGCTGCTTCTGCGTCGTCGTGCACGCAGGGGTGCACTGCAACAGCCAGGTAGGTGTTGTGCATTCGTGGACTTCGCTAGCACATGCAGGCCATGTGTGGCCCACCACACATGGGGCCACACACATGGGTCACCCACACCTCGCACACATGGCTGTGGCTACACATGCCCTGTGTTGTGTTGTCCTGTCCTGCATGCCACACGGGGCAGGCACTATGCAGTGCTGTTTGTGTGTTCAGGTTACTGTATCTCACATGGGAGGGGGTACCACCATGTGTGTTGCATGCACACGGGACAGCACACTCAGAGTTTGGGCACAGTGGCCATGCACCACAGTGGCCTGCATGTGCAGTCATCTCTGTTGCACTGGCTGGGTACCCCTGCACTGCATGTGCACACTAGTGTTGGAGTGTGGTTCATGCAATACTGTGTCAACTCATGGTGCTTTCTGTCTGTTGTGTTTTGCAGGGCTGGAGGCCAGGTGGCAGGCCACAGAGGCCATTGAGGAGCATCGTCAGGGTGTGGCAGGGCCAGGCATGGTACTCATGCAGGAGCAGGTAGATGCAGCACTCTGTGGTCTTTGCCTTTCTGGTGGAGTGGGCTCTTGCTTGGTGGGGGTGGTGTCTCCACTATGGTCCTTAGTATGTGTTCTCTCTGTCATTGCTGTAGGTCCCTGGGATCATCATGCTGCGGCCATAGGTGGAGGTGTCTTGGACCGTGTGGGAGACCTGGACCAGAGGATCAGCTGGGCCATCCAGGCATCGCTGCGGCCCATCCAACGCACTATAGGGTGGCTCAGTGCATCCTTCAGGGGCCTCCTACAGCACCTGCCTGCATGCAGCTGTGTGGGGATGGGGTGCAGAGGTGCATGGCCGCGCTAGTGGACCCCAGCCATGTTGTTGCCAGGCACAGTTGTAAATAGCCCCCTGTTCCTGCACCCTCCATTCCTTTCTTGTTGATCCCACACATTCCCCCATTCTACTCCCATGTGTTGTCTGTACCTTGTAAATAGTTTCATTGTTTGTTACAGCTGCTGTTCATGTATACATTGTTTCATTTACCATTTTATAAATCATTCTGCATTCTGCTCTTGTGTCCATGTTGTTTCACTGTTCCACCTTCCTGGGTGTGTGTACTGTCAGGGGTGTGTTCCATGTCCCCTGCCTGCCATGGCTGTGTGTGCCTGTAGTGTTGTTTTGTCTCTCCCCTTCCCCCCGCCAGGCCCACCCACTCCATGCGGTACTGCCATTGCCTGTGCCATGTGCGTGGCTCACCGTCCCACTGCTCATGCCACTGTCCCTGGTCCCTGTGTCCGCACTGCACGTGGCACGCCTACATTGCACTGCTGCATGTTTACTGTGTGCTTGTGTGCCTGCTTGTGGTTCTTGTGCTTGGGTTGTGACCTGGCTGTCTGGCACTGTGCTGCCTCGGTGTCTTGGTTGTTGTTTGACATGGTGCCGCCCTGTGTGTCCCCCCCCCGCACTGCCATGGTGCTGGCCACCTGTGGGGTTGGCCCTGTCCACTGCCCTCCACCGTGACATGTGCATCTGCGCACTGTTCCATGCCATACTATCCACTGCAGTGTGCCCCTTCTGTGTGCCTGCCCCAGACCTTGTGGGAGGTGACCATGGGCTGAGCTGTTCTTGAATCCCTGTCCCGGTTCTGTGTCTGTTGTGGCCACTGTTGTGCCCTTGCCTCACTGGTGCATGTCTGTCCCATTGGGCCTGTGTCCCTCACTGCTGTGTACCGGCACTTTGACCCCGTTGCTCTTTCTTGCCTTGCTGGCTTGCTCTACTTGCACTGTGTTGCTCCCTTGTGTGGCTCAGTGCATCCAGCTTGCACTGGCCCATCTCCATTTGCACCCTGCCATTTCTGTGTGATTCACAGTGGGGTTGCACATAGTGCATCCCGTGTCGCATGCCTTTGTGGATCACTCAGATTCTGGTCGGCTCATCCTGTTTGTGCCGGCGCATCTCAATAATACCCAGTGCATCTCTTTTGTAAATCCTGCCCAGGATGTCTAGATGTTTGTATATGGAGTGTTCTGGCTCAGCTAGAAGTGGGAAACTGTCATGAATATGCATGGTCCTGCCCTCCCCTAACTGTCTATAAGAGGGGGTGGCAAGCAGCAAAGGATTGGATTGATAGAGGCCCCAGTGAGACAAGATCAGCAGTGTGAGCCCACCTCTCCATCTGCAATGGTGTTGGAGGGATTCTGCTGGCCCATCGATGTTGGCAAGGTCCAGGTGGCACTGTCCCCCAAGCAAGGTCTCTAGAGCAGCACCATCAAGGCATAGCCTGGAGGATGGAGCATCCCAGGAGTTGCCTCTAGGACCAGAGCTGAGAGACTGAAAACTAGCATGGCACACCACCAGGAGTAGTGGAAAGCCACCCCTCAAGGGAGGTCATCGAGATCCATGAGGATCTGCTCTTGCCATGGAATGGCATGCAAGACAGCCTGACTTGAAATGAGAGCCGCAGTCTGACAGAGGGCACTTTTGTATGTAAGCCTTGCATTGAGGATGTCCTTTTAGTGAATTAGCCTAGGAACTATAGTGTAGAACCCCCTGGCATGGCAGCCAAATGACTGGTTGTCAGCAAGAGGGGGCATGGCAAGAGTTGGGGTTAGTAAGTTCCTGGGATGGGGTCAGGCATGGGAACCTGATCATTGGGCCACTATTGCTATCAGTGTAACTGCTGGAGGGAGGTAGGCATGGTCAGGGCAACTAATCAATTTAACTTAGTAGTAATGTCACAGTCTGACTTTCTTTTCCTATTGTTGTCCCACATGGGCACCGTTGCCCCCAGGAAAGTGTTCACCCTGCTTGGGAAAATGATTGCTGCACAAATGGTCTTGTGAACACCAGGGCTCCAGAGACCCCAACAGGGAAGTTAGGGCTGATGGTTGACACTCTAAATATAGATTTGGACATGGAACCAGTGACATTTTAGCAGCAGTGCCCCTTATATCAAAGATGGTAACCTAGCAGAAATTCATGGGAAGCAGTGCAGGATAGATAGGTCCTCGGAAAACTGGTGGGAGTAGAGATCTTGACTCCAGTGAATATGACATGATGTGTAATGCAGCGGTGACTGGTGAACTAAAATGAAGACCTGAAGTGGTGAGGGAAAGCTTTGAAAGCTATGTACCGCCTGACAGTGCAATAAATACACCCAGCTTGATCCAGCACCAGTTTGGAACACCATTTGTGTGTGGTCTCAAGTTTAATGGTGTGCCAGTGTATGGTTAAGGTGCTCTTGGCTCCATCATCCCAGACCCGAGGTGATATGGTAAAGGCGAAGGTACTTGACCTTCCAAGAATCAATCTTGTCTACTGCTTCCCACTAGTGGGTCTGTGCCAGAGGTGTTAGAACCCAATGGGAGCCAGAACTTTGCAGAGTGCTGGTGATGTGGTAGGCACCATGCATGCACGATGTCACACGTCAATGCAAGCACCCACTGGTATACAGCAACACCAGCCACAAACCACCTCAGTTCCTTTCTCCGGCTGTCAAGTGCGCATCAGTGGTGTCACTCACCCACGAGGATTCAGAACTTCACTGTGTATACGACGACAGTGTTCAGTTCTTCAGTTTTGGTGATTAAATTAGAGTTTGTTATTTTTGTGGTAGTTTAAAATAATTGTACTCTCAACGTTACAGTTTCTCTCTCAGTCCTGCCACGTGTGAATGGTTGACAACCAGGAACAGTAGGAAGCCTGAAGAGGCAAGCTGCTCTGGCAGCAGGACTATGTTCGGCCAACACCCCTTTCCAAATGGGTGTTCTGACAATGAGCAGTCTGGTGCCCGGAAGGGTAGACATCCCTTCCAGAAGCACAAAAAGAAGCGTTCCTGATCCCGCACATGCTTGGTATTGGGATATAGACACTGCTAGACCTCAACATCTTCCTCTTTCCACAGGAAGGGGAAGAAACAACACCGGTTGGGGTCACCCTCTGTAAGGTCTGTTGAGACATTCGACTTCCACAGCAGTAGTCAAAATCTTTTACCTTTAATTAATGCTATTCTCCCTTTGTTATCTGAATATATGTCCAAAATGGTGCAGTTTGCTGCTTTTCTTAAGATTATTGCTACTCTAGCACTCTTCCTAGTCCCACTGGACCTGAAAATATGTGACATCCAGTTCCTTTTAAGCTTTATGATTTCCGTCGAGTCTAAATGGGTTTCCTGGATAGCTATACAGTTTGCCTTAGTTTTATCTAAGTAATTGAATAATCTGGACTCTTTAATGGGGAAGTGTGTACCATTTACATTCAATGACGCACATCTCAGACTCAAATTTAAATGCCATGGAGATTATACCGATTAACTATACAGTTGCCATCCTGAAACAACAGAACATATCCCAATGTAATATTGCCTATATTAGGCCTCGTATACACAACATAATCTCCTCCACCCCCTACCCCTACCCTTCCCCAAAAGACTAAACAAAGTACAAAGGAAATAAACACATGCTGTCCAACTGGACTGCCTTACTTCGATTTCAATATCCCTGTGTAATTACCCCCCACCCCTTTTGGATGCCCACTCCAATGCTATGTACTACAATAAGCAATTCAGACTTATATCAAATTGAAAAACATAATCCATAACCTTCAGTCCATCAGATAGCAGCAAAGTTCATGGCTTAAGGGAAATTAAAACAAGTTTGGACACTTATTTCGGAGATCCTTCTCTGCCATTTCAGGGGCATCATAAGTATATTGCACCCCATCAGTCACCACTTTCATATGTGCAGGGTAAATCACACAAACATATGAAACTTGCCAGCAGAAACAGGCCTCACGGTCTATCAAGTCTGCTTGTATGCGCAGCTAGCACCTTATATTGCAGCTGCCCTTCCCCAACCCCTCGTTCAGCTCCTAGAACTGCGCAGTGTCCTTTACTCAGCCCCCCTCATTGCCCTTTCCCATGCCCTTTTGAAACTCCCCACTGTCCTGCAAGCTACCACCCCCTCTGGTAAAGCATTCCATTTTGACACTACCCTTTCAGTGAAATAATGCCTCCTCATCTACCTCCTGAACCTGCTCCCTCCCATCTTAGCCCATGCCCCCTCGTGTCCCTTCCCCTCCTCAGCTTAAACAGTCCCTCTGTGCCTGATTTGTTGATCCCCCTCAAGAATTTGAAAGTTTTGATCATGTTCCCCCATCCCTTCTGTCCTCCAGAGTGAGCAAACTCAAGTGACTCAGGCTTTCTTCATAGGTGCTGCTTTCCATCCCCTGTATCATTTTTGCCGCCCTGCACTGTACCACCTTGAGCAGCTTGATATCCTTCCTCAGGTATTGACGCCAGTGTTGCATGCAGTACTCCAACTGCAGCCTGACCAAGGACCTGTACAGGGGCAGGATCACATCCTTGTGCCTGGACAAGAATCCCCGCACAATGCTTCCCAGCATCCTATTGGACCTAACTGCGGCCCTCCTGCATTGAGCAGAGTTGTTCATGCTCCCCATTACTATGACCCCCAGGTCCTTCTCCTCCTCAGTGACCCCTAAACGCACCCCACCCAATCAATATTCCCTCCTCGGGTTCCTCACCCTGAAGTGCATCACTTTGCACTTCTTTGCATTAAAACCCAATTGCCACCTCGCTGACCACTCCTTAAGTCTGGTTAAGTCACCCTGTAGCCTCTACCACCCCTCTGTGTCATCCACCACAGCTCCCATCTTGGTGTCGTCCACAAAGAGACTGATCCTGCTCCCAACCCCACGTGCAATATCAGATATGCACAGACCAAACAACACCGGCCCTAGCACAGAGCCCTCTGGCACACCACTGGACAGTGGCTTGGGAGATGAGGGTTCTCCCACCACTACTCATTGCAGTCTATCACCAAGCCAATTCCTGATCCAGCCAACCATCTTAGCCCATACCCTACATGCTCCAGCTTTGCCCCAAGTCACCCATGAGGGACTGAATCAAAGGCCTTGCTGAAGTCCAAGAATAGCACATCCACAGCATGGCCCTTGTCCAGTCCCCTTGTCACCCAATCATAATATTCTATTAGGTTGATCTGGCATGATCTCCCTGAGACGAACCCAAGCTGTTGCCCATCCTGGAGATCATTGACCTCCAGGAAGGTAACCAGTCTCTCTTTCAAGATTGTTTCCATGAGTTTCCCCACTATGGAAGTGAGTGCGACAGACCTGTAGTTGCCTGGCTCATCCTTTGGACTGCTCTTGTGGATAAACACCACATGAGCCAACCTCCAGTCCTGCAGTATGCACCCCATGTCCAGGTAGGTGTTGAACAGTTTAGTCAGCTGCCTGGCAAACACCTCTGCCATTTCCCTCAACACCCTAGGGTGAATGCCATCAGGGCCTGGTGCCTTATCCGCCCTAAGAGCCTTCAGACCATCCAGTACCCTACTTTCTTAAATCACTGCATCAGTCACCTCTTCCAACCTTGTCCCCACCCTTCCCGTCCATGGAGGTAGCGTACCTCCTACCTCCCTCATGAACACAGAGCAGAAGTATTCGTTCAGCACCTCAGCCTGTTCCTTCTCCTTCTCCACCCACCCTGCCCTTCCTAATCCTAACTATCAAGTCCTTACAGCTCCTCTTTTCCCTCACTTATCAATAGAATTCCTTCTCCCCCTTCCTTATGCCCTGAGCCAGCCTCAGCTCCTTGGCGGCCCTGGCCTCCCTTACTAACTTGGTTACTTCCTTGGTCCTCTTTGCATGCAACTCCCTGTCCTCCCCCCCCTCCCAGTTTTTTTCATCCTCCTAAACACAGTTCTCTTGGCCCTCACCCTCTCCAACACCCTCATGGTCACCCAGCATGCACCCTGGCCCTGGACTTCTTGCTCAGGGTCCTGGTGCATGCTACAGTAACTTCCCTCAGGCCAGACTTTATGATTTCCCACTTTTGATGTGCATTCATCTGTGACCTGATTCCCTCAAAGTGCTCCCTCAGTATTTCCTTCATCCTCCCCAAGTCCACCTGTCTGAAGTCCACTACCTTTGTTGCTGACCCTACTGCCTTCTTGCTCATGCCGAGCCTGATCCACACTGAAAGATGGTCACTCCTGACTAGTGGCTCCTCCACCCATAGCTCCCTCACCATTTCCCATTTGATAGTACCAGGTCCAATATTTTGTCCAGTCTGGTTGGTTCACCAACCAACTGCACCAGGTGGCTATCTAGGAATGCATCCAAAAGTACCTGTTCCCTAGTGCTGGAGGTGGCATGGGTTCCTCAGTCCACCCCAGGTAGATTGAGGTCCCTGACAATCACCACACTCCCCTTGCTACACACCTGATGAATCTGATCTGCCAGCTCCCTATCCAACTCCTCGCACTGTGCTGGTGGTCTATACACCACACCTAGCCTCAGTTTCCTACCCCTTGGGTCCTGGAACTGCATCCACAGTGCTTCTGTCCTCCCCTCCTCCCCCTCGTCCCTCGTGCACCTGATCCCTTCCTTTACGGAAATCATCACCCTTCCCCTCCTTACCCACTCCTCTGTCCTTCATATACACCCTGTACCCAGGAATCATCAGATCCCAATCCTGGTGTTGGCTGGCCGTTGTCTCCATGATGGCCATGACATCCACCTTTCCTACGCTTAAGAGAGCCTGAAGCTCAGTTACTTTTTTTCCCAGACTCCTCGCATTCAGGGAGACTACCCTTCACCCAGCTCTCACATTCTCCTTGCCCCATGCCCCCTCCACCTGACTTCCCCCATCTGCTCCCCCTCATTGCAAACTCTTCTGTCTTGGGGGGTCAGCTCATACAGCCTCCCTACCCGGCGGCCCTGCACACTAGCTGCACACTCGCAACTCCCCCTTCCTAGTTTAAAATCCCCACAGAAGCAATGTATTCCTCCAGTTTCCTGCTTCAAAGTCTGCTGCCCAATCTTACTCAAGTGCAACCTCTCTGCTGCATATAGGTCACTGTTGTCCCATATGCTCCCCCAATCCCCCATCAGTCCATATCCTTGTGAGCGACATCACTCCACCAGCCAAAAATGAAATTCCACAAACCTGTCCTTCCTCACCCTGCTTGCCCTGGGTACTGGAAGCACTTCTGAGAAGGCCACCAATCACCCAACTTTGCACAGCTTCCCTAGTTCTTCAGCTCTCTCCCTAACCAAGTCCACCAGACTCTCCACCAGGTCATTAGTGCCTATGTGCATCACTACGTGTGGTTTTTCCCTACCCTTCCAGACACATCTTAGCAGAGCCTGCCCCACCCTTCACGCAGTTAGGCCCGATATGGATTCCACCCATATCCGACTGTCTCGTTCACCCCTCCCTCCCCACCTGATCCCTTTAAGTATAGAGTCCCCTTACACCACTACTGCACCCCCTCTTCCCCCTTCTGCCCGTATCCACCTGCAACCCCTCCCACCAGGCGCTTGCCTCCCTGCCCAGCAGCACTCGGTCCTCCCCCACTGCACTCTCCTCCCCCTCAGGGCTTGACCCCTTGCTACCGCCTCTCTCATTGTTCAACATAACGGTCTATTATCCCACCTGCCCGGCCAAGTGCCCTCCAGCTCTCCCTTGGCTGCCCCCACTGCTCCCCAGCCCTGTCTCCCTCCTCCCACTATCTTTCATGCCCCAAATTGGGTTGCTTCCAGCGACATAATTGTGTCTCCTCGCCAAAACCCGGGGGTAAAAAAGCAGTTGTGGTTTTATGCTGGACTTTGCCAACAACCTGTGCAACAACACTCACAGGAAACATATTTTTACTTAACAGTGTGTGCACAAGGAGTGTGGTGCTCTTTGAAAACTCAAATTCACCACCAACCAACACTCAAGGCACTCACCACCACATAAAGTACTGCTACCGCCATGTGGTAAAAGAGAAAGATTTATTCAAAAAGGCATGTACAGCATACAAAAGGCCCGCTGGATGTATTTCTGGTCCCTTCTGGACCCTTTCTCAAAGGCTAAGGCATGTAAATGTCTCATACATTTTATACAGATACAAACAGGTGTGTCTGATTAGTCTCATCAGGTTCAAACCACTCTCCAACACTCATTCATTTAGACACAAGACTGTGCATCCTGCATAAACATATCCCTAACAACTTTGTTTATACCCCATAAGGGTTTTATATTACACAATGAAGCAAACACATTATTAAATATCCTAGAATAAATGAGAAAATAGACTAAAACACGGCCACATTATAAAGCATGACAAAACATTAATAGAAACTACTGGGAAAGAAAACGGGGGCATCACCTTCTCTCCTGCAAATAAGGTTTAATCTCAAATCCTACATTGAGACCTGGTGGTTTTGTTGCTCTTAAATTAATAATCCAGGTTTCCCGATAGTTTCTATTAATGTTTTGCCATGCTTTATAATATGGCTGTATTTTAGTCTATTTTCTCAGTTATTTATTCTAGGATATTTAGTAATGTGTTTGTTTCATTGTGTACTATAAAACCCTTATGGGGTATAAACAAAGTTGTTAGGGAAATGTTTATGCAGGATGCACAGAGGCTTGTGTCTAAATGAATGAGTGTTGGAGAGTGGTTTGAACCTGATGAGACGAATCAGACACACCTGTTTGTATCTGTATAAAATGTATGAGACATTTACATGCCTTAGCCTTTGAGAAATTATCCAGGAGGGACCAGAAACGCATCAGGCGGGCCTTTTTTTATGCTGAACATGCCTTTTTGAATAAATCTTCCTTTTTTACTACACGGCAGTAGCAGTACTTTATGTGGTGGTGAGTGCCTTGAATGTTGGTTGATAAGAGTCCAGAACTTCCAAATTTACTAGCCTCAAATTTATTTGAGATATTTGGCTGAGAATCTGTTTCACCCAAGGAGGCGTAGTGCCCTCTTAGTCTCCCTCTTTTTGAGCTTCAGAACCTCCTAGACCTCTTTGTTGGTTCAAAATGGATGAAGCCTCAGATGGATCATTCTCGGCATCAGATAACATTATTATAATATTGCTTTCTGCAGATTCAGAGGTAGTCTCTCGAGATAATGCAAAAATTGCGCTTGTCTGATTTATATCAGTTATCCGAGACCTAACAATTACAAGGTTATTTGCAACGCCCGCATTTTTTGCTCAGCCTGATGAGTAATCTCTCGAGAAGAGCTCTGTTTGAACAGCCCGTCATCATTTATGTTTGCCTCAACTGGTGACATAGTAGAATTATTTACTTCCAGCTGCAAATCTTCATTGTCACTAGTAAATTCGGGAATATTTTCCTTCTTGTCCCGGGGTTCCTCAGACCTTCGTGGTGCCGACTGATCACCCCTGAAAGCATCCCTACTGTAATTAGTATGGGTAATAGAGCCTCTTGTACTGTCACAGAGTTAAAGGGCTGCTTTCCATTTAAATTAGCTGGCAGCTCTGAATTTGTAAGGGGCAGTTTATTCTTGCACTCAAAGACCTCTGGCCTTGTTTCTGAAATGGAAGATGATGGTGTACCTGTTTGCTCACCTCAATCAGTAGAAATGCTGGACATGCCCACTAATGCTAAATCATTGCTTGGGGATTACCTTGATTGGGGTTCTTTCATGGGGTTCTTGTCCATTTCACTCATTAAGGGTCCTGGATTGTTCAGCATTGAGAAACTCCTCAATGGTCTTATTATCCCCTTCAGTTGACCCTAGCTAAAGTCAGCTTAATTTCCCATAGGAAATTCAGGGTAAAGATTGTTGTTATCTGGTAAAGCAGCTGGTTTCATTTTAAGACCTTTTTTAGAAAAATAGCTACTTGAGGAAGTTTAGGTGTTAATAAGGCTGTGCCAAATGATTCTGGAGCCTGAACTGGCCCACTGGCAGATGAAAAATCCAAGTTACGGAATGTGCTGCCACACTCTCAGATGCTATCAGCTTATTATTTTTCGGTGAAGCTTTCGGCCTGGTCTGTATCTCTAGCTGTTTTACTGACCTGGAAATCAATTTATTCGGGTTCAGCACTTTCGCAGGTTTTGTGGGCTTTGTTGGTGTCATTAACCTGAATCTAAAAAGTAACTTTATATCTTTATACTGTCAATTTAAACTTTCCCTTGAGAGGCATGGGTCATCTACTGGAGTGCAACAGGAGTCTGGCTACTAAGGTATGAACTCAACATTCTGGGGGGGGGGTTAATTACCTGAAGCTGCATGCCTCAGCTTCTCTCTGCTGCCATATTCACCCCAGCTTCGTGCCACTATCTGAAGCTTCAGCCATGGTCCTGCCTCAGCTGCCTGAAGCAAGCCTTTCCTTCCGAGTAGAGAGGTTTCTGACCCCTTTTTATTGTCAATGGTAATTCATCACGACAGACAAGTGGGTCCTCAGGATTATCTAAGAGGGCTACTCCCTGGATTTCATAAAAACCCCTCCAGATTTTCCAAACTGAAGGCAACCTCCTTTGTCAGCTCATAAGTCAGAGCTCCTGGGACCAGAGACTGTGGGCCTTCTGAACAACACGGCAGTAGAAATAGTGCCAAAGTCAGTACAGAACACAGGGTTCTTCTTCCACTACTTTCTAGCTCCAAAGAACTCAGGAGGCATGCACCCCCATTCTCAACTCAGAAATCTAAACAAATCCATGGATCGAAAAAAAATCAGAATTATTTCTCTGTGCTCTCTGCTACCTTACCTGAGGCCTCAGGACTGGCTAGCATCCCTGGATATGCAAGATGCATACCAGCACACACTGGTGCACCTAGCCACCACAACTATCTTTATTTCATTGTGCTGGGACAGCATTACCAGTTCAAAGTCCTGCCCTTTGGACTTTCCTTGGTGTCACAAGTCTTTGCAAAGTGCTTTGCAGTGCTCGCAGTGCACCTGAGAATGTTGGCACTCCAGGTCTTACAGTATTTGGGTGACTGTTTAATCTCAAGTCTTTCCAAACAGGAGACAACTCAGGTAATTACTACTGGCTCTCAGTTCTTAATGTCCCCTGCTGAACCCTTTGAAGTCTCAGCTGGAAACCTTCCGGAAACAGTTGTTCATATGAGCTGTTCTGGACACAACCCAGGCCCAGGCCTTTCTTCCTGAATCAGACTACAAGAAATACTGTAGATGGCATGCTACATTATGGAACACAAAACTGTGCAAGCCCACACCGTGCAGTGCATGCTGCCTCTAATAGTCTCCACAGTGTTCACAGTGCCCATGGCACACCTGCACGTGAGGACAACCCAGTGAATGCTCAGTGCACAATGGTCGCAGGTATCATACCCTTAAAGTTACCCCATTCAGTTGACCAAACTTCTGGTGAGATCCCTGATGTGGTGGTCAGTGGAGGAAAACCTTCTCCAGGGCTTCCCCTTCTTGCCACCAGAGCCTGAGGTGGTTCCTACCACAGATACCTCCCTGTTGGGGTGGGGAGCCCACTACCAGGACCATCAGACTCAAGGTGACTGTGATCTGGAACCCATCAAAGACAAATCTCCACATCAATGTGTTGGAAATGTGAGTAGTATTGTATGGTGTAAAATCCTTAGTGGACTTAGTAAGACACAAAACAGTCTTCCTCCAGCAGTATAACCTAGAGGTTATAGTAACAAGCTATAAATGAGCTTGGTACATCCAGCAGACTTGGGTTTGGTTTCTATGACCCCCACTTGTATATTGTGTAACTCTTCGCAAGTCATTCATCCTCCCCAGTGCTTATGGGTCACCCCTGAAAACAGGCACTTGTGTCTAGTGGGCCTAACTAACACTCTAATTATATCTGCAGGGAGGCAATAAGAGTATGGGAATGGTGCCTGGAGCAGGGGATCCTATTTCAAGCAGTCTCTTTGCCAGGAGTCCAGACCACTCTGGCAGGGCCAATTCTCACACTTGATCACTAGCTCCAGACATTGTGAGACTTCTAGTCAATGAGTGGGGCACCCCAGATGTGGACCTTTTTATGCTCCCACTCAACACAAAACAGCCTCAGTTCTGCTTCAGAAATCTAAGACAAGGTATTTTCTGTCAGGATGCATTCAGGCTACAATGGCAAAATCTGTTTCTGTATGCATTCCTTGCAATCCCTCTCATCCAAAGAGCGTTACTCAAGCTGGAGGCACATGGGGCAAGATGATCCCAGTGGACCACTGCTGATCACAGCAGAGATGGTTTCCTCTGTTGAAGACACTTTCAGTCAGCAAACTCGGAACTCTGCCACTCAGGACAGAGTTGCTGATCAAAGGTCAGCTGGTTCATCCCAGCCTACTCTCCCTTCATCTTCCGGCCTGGCTCCAGAGGAGACAGAAGTGGACAGGTACAAGGTAGCTTAGAGGGACTCTGAAATACTTTTGGCTGTACATAATCCTTCCACTAGGAAGATATACACAGCCAAGTAGAAAAGATTTTCCATATGGTGCTCCAAAACCCACGTGGACCCCTTTCAGTATCCAGCAGTCAAGGTTCTGGAGTATCTGCTGGACCTTTCTGATGCTATCCTGCAGTATTGCACCTTTGTGCTATTTCAGCAAACCACAAACCCATTGAAACCCTCTACTCGGCAGAACTTCCACTGATTAAGAGGTTCCTCAAGGGCATCTTACACACAAGGCCTCCAACCAAGAAGCCAGTGGCTACCTGAGACATCAACCTTGTGCTGGATATGCCCAATCACAATATTCTCACTCTTGGTCCATAGCAGCAAAAAGATTCTCAGTGTAGAGCCTCATTGGCTGGAGCTAGCATCGCGAGCACACTTTTACATTAAGACTCTCACAGCAAATTCGCATGCCAGCTCCAGCCATCAGTGTTACTGGCACTCTCTGAAACATTTAGCCCTTCAGTTTAAACAGCTTCTCCATGCTACCTTTTTTTTTTAAACTGCAAGAACTCACTGCAGGTCTCAAACACTCCTCTCACCATTGAAGGACTGCTGGTTCTTAAACTGCAAGAACTCACTGCAGGTCTCAAACACTCCCATCACCATTGAAAGACTGCTAGTTCTTTGTAACTGCCGAACTCTTGACACACACTTCTGCCCTGCTCACAAAGACCACCCACCACTCTTCCTGGCCACATACTGCCTTACTGTCCACTCTGACTGCATGTTACATTACAGGACATTCCAACTCACTCTGGCTCAGAGAATATGCAGGCCACAAACTTGCATCAGATGAAGTGCTGGTGAAATAATGCCGCTCCCTCTTCTCACCAGTGCTTCTGCAAGTCAGCACAAACACTCACTTGCTCACTCCAACAGTAAAAAAAAATACAATAAGTAAGCAAATAAACAAAAAGAAACACCAAAAATATTGCAAAATGAAAGGGCATGACATAAATTGACTACACCATTGCCCTACTAAAAATATCTATATTATTTTCCCAAGCTGTTTGACCTATGATATCACTCGTGCTACTAGACACCTGGGAAATAATAAAAACTACAGGATGGTGATCGGTGGATTGGGGGGGGGCACCATTAGACACCAGGGATATAATAAAAACGTCTTGCATAATTCAGACATAAGACTTGGTGCTTGTAAATACTGTATGAAACAGTTCAATCCCAAAACAGCAAGATTTATTGCACAGTTCAGTCACAGATGATTCTGATATGCAATGTTTTATTTTTGTTATGCAGTAATTTTAACTCACATTTCAAAAGGTCCATCACATATAAACTAAGAATGTAGGGGTTGTGTACAAAAAAGTAAAGTGCTTTTGTGCAAAAAGTGTCTAAAAAATGTTCTGTGATAAAGTCACATGCTCCATAAATATAATCCAGAAAGAGAGAGCAGAATAGTGTAGCAGCATCAAAGAAATCAATCGTATGTTTCAGTCATGAACAGATGTAATAAAGGGGTTCAAAAAATGTACTCATAAGTGGGGGGGGGTGGATGTTGAAAATCACCAACTGGCTGGAAAGGGTCATGCTAAAGAAGACAAAAAGCCCAAACACAGCTCCATCTCATAGGGGATATACCGTCTCAAGTTTGAGTTTCTATATACCAGCCTAGGATCCAACCTGTCCCATAGGCTGTCCTTTCATGCTCAGGTCCGTCGAAGATCCTTTGAAGACTGGCTAGGGCTGAATAAATTAACGCACATACGTTTTCAGTGACTTACTTCTAATTTAAACTTTTTTATAAGTCATTTTATCTTATGTGGGGTCATAGTTGCCATTGGTCAAATGCATTCAAGCAATTTTTGGCTACTGTAAAGCACAAGGCTTGACTGAATAGTATGCCACATGTTGTGATAAATATATACCGTAGGACAGTCTATGGGGCAGATTGGCTCCTAGGTTGTTGTATAGAGACTCTTAAACTTGAGGAGGTATATCCCCTATGAGACAGAGCTGTATTTGGGTTTTTTGTCTGTTGTAGTACAACCTGTTTCCACCAATTGATGATTTTCAACATTCCCCCACCACACACACACACACACACACACTTATGAGTAGTTTTTTGGACCCCTTCATTAAGTCTGTTCATGACTGAAACATACAATTGATTTCTCTGATGCCGGATGCACTATTCTGCTCTCTCTTTCTCAATAATATTTACAGAACATGTGACTTTATCACAGAGCATTTTGTAGACACTTTTTGCACACGAATACTTTACTTTTTCTGTATGTAACCTATATATTCTTAGTTTATACTGTATGTGCTGGACCTCAGACCTTGCTATTTGCAGATTGAACTATTTCATATTTAAAAGTGTGGCATCTTATATCTAAATGATGAAAGAAATTTTGCTACTTTGGAATGGAACTTTTTTACATATGTAAGCATTGATTTTTACCGAAGATCTGGGTTAAGCTGAGTGGACCTGATTGTATACAGCTCTTCAGATTTTTTGCTTTGAGCCTATAGGCCATTTTAGTCAATAAATTAATTAAATGTGACTTTTCCTGAATGATGCATTTGTGAATCTGGTACAGTCGGATTTTCAACCTATTTTTAGACACATCTAGGTATTGGATTCCACTACTAGTGGAGGTCAGCGTTGTCTGGCTTTCAGGATTTCAATTTCCCATTTGGAATTTGTGCATTAGGGTTGTGTTTCTGGGAGTTAGGATTTCTGTGCTTGCTCGACATGGATTCATATCAAGTTCTTTAATCAGACACTGATCAAGTAGTTGCATTCGCCCAACCCCCATCATAGGAGCATGACAAGGGGATGTGAGGCTGGCGTGTGGCCACAGATTGAGCGAGGGAAATGGAAACTCAGAAAATGTTTTTATATGGCATAAAGGGGCACAGATTCAAATGAGTTATACTTTTTTCAGCGCTAGGGCTCTTCAAAAAAACAGCAAAAAGAGGCCCAGTTTTTTGTTAATAAGAAATATTTTGTATGAACATCAAAAAAAAACAAGCAGAAGTGAGTCACAAAAAAGGATTAAAAAAACATATTTATTGGGCATGTCTCAAACAGTTAGCAGCAGAATCCACCTAAGAGACTCCCAATGACCAAAATACATGTGTTGGTGTCTTTGCAGGATGTCATTTTTGTGGGTTTTCAATTTTTTTTTTACACAAAAATAGAAAACAAGATGGCGACAAACTAAACAATCATTTTCCCCTCATGAAAAAAGATTGGCCTTATATGAAAAAATATATATTTTTTAGTATAATACAGCTAGTTTGAAGTACTTACTAAGCATGCTCAGAACCCATTTTTTAAAATTTCAGAATTAAATAACTTTGGAATGGATTAATATTTTTTCATCAAACAAGCAAAAGACACATCTGTTGACCAGCCCCTTTCTACCTTGAAAATGTCAGACCAAAATTCCAAACCATCTGGACAGTAGCCAAATTCAAAGAAAAATCAATTCAAAGCAAAGGAGAAAAATGTGAAAAATGCACTTTTTGCACTATCCAGAACTCAGAATCTGCCAATCCGACCAGAAAGAAACTTGGCACATCCAGAGATCTACCCCACAAGACTACACTTACAAAATGTCATATAAATCTGTTGAATGTTTGCAAAGTTATTATAGTGCAAAAACTGGGGTTTAACTGCCAGTACAATCCTAACTATAGGGGTGCTACTGTGCCCCTATAATATATAGTGGGAAAATATTGACACTGAGGGATGAACTATTGCCTGACAATGGTTATAGTGCCTGAAGCTGAAGGCCGAGACCAATATGACTATTAGAAGGCAATGATTCCTCACAAGGGGTCAAGTATTTCCCACTATAGCCCAAAACAACTCTGGCTAATATCTGTTTTGTAAACCTTTTGTGAGTTATGCACATGTCCCCCTCCCCAACACACAGTAGAAATGTTTTCAGTTTTACCTTTATTTTCTGTGTAGAGCTGTGTTCCTAATTCTTCTTTTGTCTTTTTTTTTCCTGCATACATCATTGCGCTGTCACCCACTGTGGGAGGGTTATGTTTCCCAAATCACCCCATGGCTTGTCTCTCTGCCTGATGTTTAAATAGGCAGACATGAGAGAGAGAGAGAGAGAGAGAGAGAGAGAGACAGGGTGAGCTTGAACCTGCTTCTCTGGTATGTCAATGAAATCAGAAGAGTGGAAGGCAGGCAAGGGGTGGTGGTGACAGAAGAGAACTTGTAAGCTCTTCATAGTGAAGGTGTTTTTTTTTCCATGTAGGCACAGCACAGAGAGCCCCCATGATCTGAACACAGAAGAGAAGAGAAAAAGGCAAGTGCTGTGAGTCAGTTGCAGTGGTCAACAGAAGCAGTTACGGAAGGCCTTCCTGAGTTTGACCTGGGCTGATAGTGCCTGCAGGGATAACGCTATGAAGTCCAGCATCTCCCAGCTGCACCAACTGCTTAACATTCAGTGCATAGAACTGGGAAAAAAACACTCTTCCAGTTCTATGCTTCAATTCATTATGCCCAGTATTTCGTACCTCTTGTGAGATGGTGGCTGGTATTGGAGGTAATGATGGATAATAGCTGCCATCTCGTGGTATATAAAGGAAGCGGGAGCAGGAAAATGACTGAAAACCAGAGGGAGGGTGCGCCACTAAACTATCAGGGCATGTTAGGCAAACTTTTGTATATTTGAAAAAAAGTTACAAAACTTCAAAAACATTAAGAAGACAACAGAAGCACTGGCAAGAGTTCAGCAAACTGACCCTAGATTCAGCATGGAGTGGGGTAGAGTCATGGTGAAGGGTGATTGACAGGCTGACTGAGTAATAGTTAAAAAGGCTATTGCCCCATCTAGTGAACTATTGCCCAGTTTGAAACTGAATTATTGACTGAGAGAGAGAGAGAGAGAGAGAGAGAAAGAGAGGGGTGTGTGTGTGTGTGTGTGTGTTTATGTGAACTGTGTGTGTTTATGTGAACTGTATATATTCTTTGCAAAAAATGTCATTAATGTACCAGTTAGAGTTCAAGTTAATGCTACAAAAGTAGGGAAATTTGGTATTAGGGTTTCCAACCCCAACTCCGCACTACCACCTCCCAAGCAGCAAAGGGTAAAAACATTAGGGTTTGGGGTCTGCAGAGTGAATCAGTGGTGGGGTCTTCCTTGAGGTTCTCAATCTTAACACTCACTCATCCCCCCAGCCTGTAGCCTCCTGTCCAAGGCACAAGGTACAGCTTCAAGCCAGTGCCTCATAGTGATACGCTTTTCAAAGGTAGAGTGGTATGTCTTGCTACATATTGCCAACACAGTCTGTTGTAACTTTCTTCACACAGGGCCCTGCAAGACATACATGAAGAAAGGAGATCATGTTTAATGTTGTTTGCCCAGGGAATGGGGTTGGCATTAGGGCTGACAACCCTAAGGAAGCCCCCACCACTGTTTTGCTAAGACTCCAGAGACTCAAAACCCTAATGTTTTTTTCCTTTTGCTGCTTGGAGGAGTGGAGAGTTGAAAACACTAATGCCACATTTCCCTACTTTCGTGATGTAACCCCTCACCCCTGCCTTTTTAGCAAAATGACAGGTGGCATGCTGTTGAAGCTGACAGCAGTACCTGGTGGGAACCTGGGTTCGGGGAGGATGAGGTTACTCTGCACAAGGGGACCTAGGTTTGGCTACTCTACACAGGGGCACCCAAGTAAATCCGAACACAGGAAGCAATAACTGTAATGTCCAGAACCAGGAATGGGATTCTTCAGTGTGGCTTTTATTCACATACTAGCTGAACAAACAAAGCATAGATGGACCCCCATGGGGCTACATTTCCTGGTAATGCAGATTAGAGACTACTGAACGGTCCATTTGAGGAATGAGCCAATTATCCTGTCATGGCTCCCCACACCACACTAAAGTCTGTGACTCCTAGAGAGATTTTTCCAGCCCTCAGGCACTGGACCCACCAGACACACAGCCTTGCATGCAGCTTTGGGTACACAGCCCGACTTGTACACACTTGGGTTTTCCCCACGGTCCATTGGAAGAATGAACCAATTATCCTGTCATGGCTCCCCACACTACTTAGAGTCTGCGACTCCTAAAGAGATTTTTTTCCTTACTTGTTGTGACTCCCCAACTCCTAGAGAGAATTTTTCCTACTTGTTGTGGCTCCCCACACCACTTAGAGTCTGCGACTCTTAGAGAGAGTTTCCCTTCTGGAACCCCACGTCTGGGTACTTCCCCCATCACTGGCCAAGTGCATGAGGCAAAGTAGCAACCACAGCAGAAATCCGTACAGGTGGACCTGGTCACTAAAGATAGGGGGTTCGCCCACCTCCAGCTCCCACAGCCCATACCTGGCCATTTCCCTGGGACAACTGAACCATTCCTTTGCTGAACTTCTAAATGTAGATTAAAGGGTAGATGATCTGGTGCATCTCCTCTACATATTACTTGAATCACACAACACTCTTGCATTTGACACTACTTTACTTGTTTGGCCCATTTCTCTGGGCTTCCCAAAATGTAGCGCAATCCCTAGATTTTCACACATGTCCAGGGGTGAAAACATTTTGCCCTCTTAGTCAGAGCAGACACTCACCCTTTAGTTGCAGGTGCCCCACAGGTGACTCACAAATCCTCCATCTTTCAAAATAAATGCTGAACTAAACAGGCAGCTTTTCTTCCACTTGGCAGAATTAAGGGGATTGCCCCAGGAATCTGCTAGGGATCTTTACACCCCCCCCCCGGAGGCAGGGGGCACTGAGACCCGAACAGCGGTCTCCACCACTTGAGCACACCTTCACTCCTTCACTTACTGAAGACAAACTGGACACTGACTACTACTCTTTGAAAACTCCCAATGTTCTATCTAACTCCCTCTGCTGCAGATTCCAATGTGGCTTATGCAGCTGAGAAAGTTCTATTGGTGATGTCATCCCTCAGTCTCAGCTGAGACTGAGAACAGAGTGAGACAGTGTGAAACCCATTTAACTGGAGTTTCACAAGCTGCCTTCCCTGCCTACCACTAGGTCTTACTGGGATTCTAGTAACCCCGGCTAACAAGGGGGTTACAGTGGCATTAACTTAAACCCTGACTGGAGCATTATCAATTTTTTAAGATAGTGAAATTGTATATTAACTCACACATGTCCCTTCAGGACCTGCATGCACAGATGTAGACATGTAGGGCTCTTTGAGCCCTGCATCAAGGGAAGACTCCATCTGTCTACTGAAGTGCAGGGCCATTGCGGGCACTACATGCAAAGTTTCTTAATAATTCAATTTTTTTTTATTTTGACCCCAAAAATTCAAGATAGTCGTTTCATGACTCCCCTTATAAACATGACATGGTGCATTTATACTATATTGTCCAAAACACTCACACCACAAGTGCAAAAACAGGTCTTGTCCAGGATTTAAAAAATGACACCAATCACATCATGAGATGGTGTGGAAAAATGGCTATGTTGTAAGTCTGGCATTAAAATATTGAAAATTAGAAAAGTTATGAGTGAATGTTGAAATATTGCAATGTTTGCTCATAACCTGACATTTCACCATATTTGTACACTAAATTTTTAACACAGCCTTCTAATTACCCCACCTCATGAACCCTGTAGGTGAAAATGTCCACATCCCCGCTGGAAAGCCATTCCATGCCACAGGTGTGAAAACACAGTTTGGCTAGGATTTTAAAAATGGCAGCTGTCATGTTCATGAGGTGGTGTGAAAAAAATGGCTATGTTGAAAATTGGAGGTCAAAATATTAAAAAGTGCCAAAGTTATGAGCGAGCATAGAAAAATGTCAATATATGCTCATAACTTAATGACATAACTCATAATTCATAACATAACTCTCTACGAGACCTTCCTTCTTTCTTTGACTCAGGCACAATCCAACTATCTACCTATGTTTTTAGTTGTACACTTCTCCTTTTTAAACAAGTGTCCTCATGTTATGTTGCCGTTACCTAGTGAAACGTTGGCCTTTGTTTTGACTCTGCACCCTGTACGTGCTTAGATTGTGTAACTATTATTAGAATTTATGCCTGGAGAGAGTTTTCAATTGTTTCTTGCTGTATCTGTATCTGTGGAACATATTTGTATTCTTGTTTGTGTCATACTTGACATGGAACCTATGAAAGAGCTTTCTGCTCAAAGGTGTTAATCCAAGATCTCAATAAATAAATAGATAAATAACTTTGCCAATTTTACATAGTTTGACCCCAAATTTTCAACATAGCCTTCTTATGACTCCATCTTATGAACAAGGATGGTAACAATTTTAAAATTCCACCCAACAGGTAATTTCACACATCAACTGTGTGAATTATCTTTTGAGTCAGAGTTGCATAATTTCACTGACATTGAGCATGGGGTGGGGCCCCAAAAAGGCCATGTTGAAAATGTGGTGTAAAAATATGTAAAATGACAAAGTTATGAATTAAAGTCCAAGCCCCACTGAAATACATTAAACTGAACTTAATTTTCTCGTATTAGAATCACCAGTTCCAGCAGCAAGACGTGTCTTCGATTGGAGAGTGGATCTATGTCTTGGAACATGTTCAGGAAAACATAAAGAAATGCCGCTGGCAATATATCACGCTGTATTGACAGTGTGGTATATTGCTGTGGCATTCTGTCTTGTGAAATTATAACCCCGTGCCTTATCCTGGAGGGGTGGGGAGTCAAGAGAAGCAGTACCAGGGGTGGACACCCCAGCCACTTATTTTGTATATTAAATACCTAAACATTGAGAAGGGGGTGGGCAACTTGGAGGGGGGAGAAAGAAGAGGTACCTGGGTGGGCACCCCAGTCCACTTAAGAAAAATTTTAATTAGATATATGAGATGGAGAGATGACAGATAGATAGATAGATAGATAGATAGATAGATAGATAGATAGGTAGATAGGTAGATAGACAGACAGACAGACAGACAGACAGAGACACACACACACACATACATACATACATACATAGACAGAGAGACAGACAAAGAGAGAGATAGAGACAGACAGAACAGGGTATCACTGGCTTATTGCTTCAACTGAAGCACGACTCCAGCTGTGGCTTCAGCATTCAAGGACGTCCCACTGTTCTCACACAGAGAACATGGGTGAATGGCTCTTTTTGCTAAGCTGGGCACCCTGGATTTCAGGGTGCCCAGAAGAGGTATTGCCAGCCATTTAAAAAAACACCAGAATCTAGTTAAATGGGTCCAGTTTAGCTAGGTTCAGGTGGCTGTTTTATTCAAATTATTTTTTTTATTTACTATGCTTTATGATCCAATCCTGACTACAACTCTGCCCCCACCCCGTGGCCTGACATCCAGCACCCTGGGACTTACCTCAGCTGGTGATCCTCTATGGCTTGCCCCCCCAGGGCGGGGTCACCTAGTAGGCACATCCCTTCAGAGTTAAAGTGCAGTTTTCAGCAGATGCCTCTGCCAATATCCCTCCCTGGCTTAACCCCCTGGGCGGGGCCATGGGGCCGGGCCATTCCTGATGATGTTGAAGCTCGGTGTCCAGCCAAGTGCAATAGTTGGCAGTGCAGGGCTCATGAGGTGGGGCATCATTCTGCAGGCAGGCATTTTTGAAATTACCAATTAGGCTCTAATGTTCAGTTCCCCCCAGCCACTGTTAGGGGTCTGTTGAGCACCGGAAGCTAGCCCCCCTCCACCCCAGCGAAGGAGAGCCTTGCATGCTCAGTCTTTCTCCCCTTGGCCAGCCCTCTGACTCCCAGGCTTTTTCTCAAACCTGGGATGTTAGCGTCACAAGTGGCAGCACTACCACTGTGCCAACGGGCAGCCAAATTACATATTTTGTATGTATTTTCCATGTTTTTTAGTTGGGTGAAAAAACAAGATGGTGGATATCACAGCATGAAAATAAATTTTCATGGTGAGAGATGCAAGTGGTGAGAAAACAAATATGGTCTGCAACATGGAATTTTTCATGTTATATCAACATAATATTCAAAAACCCTACTAAGCATGCTCAGAACAGAAAAAAAATTAAATCCTTATAACTCTTGAACCATTTAATATTTTTTTCACAAAAACTTCCAAAGGCACTACCTTGGCACAGCACATGTCTACCATGAAAGTTTCTGGGAAAAAAAATCACTCTGTGTAGGCTGTACATGAGAGCACAACCAAAAATCCATGTTAAGTATAGGGAAAGTATAGGGAGAAAATTAGATGTCTACAGGAAAATGACATATGTGAATCTCAAAAACCACACAAGCTGCTATCATGAAACTTTCTACATGCTTAGACCTTGCCTACTAGACAAAGCATGTAAAATTTTAGCTAATTCCAACCAATACTGCCAAAGCTACTAAGGTACAAATTCAGGGGGTTAACATAGAACCTGTCAGTCAACCCTAACTGCACTGGTACTACCGTGCCAGTATAATATGAGATATGACATGGGTGAGAGTGAGAAAAGAGAAATACTGTACCTTCACTAGCTAAACTTGACCTCCTGACCTCATGAGCAGCGAAGCCACAAGGGAGGTCAGAAGAGGTCAATTATAGTGAGTAAAAGTATTTCTATCTCACTCTCCCCCATGTCATATTTGATTTGTACAACAGGTGTTTAGGTGGTTTTGTGATAGAAAAGATAAAAAATTACAAAAGGAAAAAAGTACAAAATATAGACTGTGCCACTCAAAGCATTTCACTCTCACGTCAGTCTGATTTGCACAAGTGTTTAGGTTGTTTTGTGATAGAAATGATAAAAAGTACAAAATGTTGACTGTGCCCCTCAAAGCATCTCACATCTGCTGGCTTCAGTGCTGCCATGGCTATTGTGATAGCATCGACATTGTTAAAGCTGCTCTCTGATTGATTTAATATTCCATGGTTTCATTGTGACCTTTCAACTTGCATGATAGCACTACTATCTTTACAGTAGGCAGTGAGGTAGTAGTGATATTCTGAGCAGTTTTTAACCCATGCCTGTTGTATAAATATGGGATATGACATGAGTGAAAGTGAGATAGTAGAAATATCTTCATAAGCTATACTTGACCTCCTGACCTCATGAGTGGTGACGCCAAGAGTGAGGTCAGAAGAGGTCAAGTATAGTGAGTGAAGGTATTTCTACTGTCTCACTCTCACCCGTGTCATACTTGAGTTGCACAACAAGTGTTTAGGTGGTTTTGTGATTGAAAGACTGAAAAGTTACAAAAAGAAAAAAGTACAAACTGTGAACTGTGCACTTCTGATCAATGGCTCGGGCACAAAAGAAGCAAATCAATACATTACAAATCAGTACAGTACAAATCAATATAATCAATACAGAACAAGTCAATAGAATCAGTACAGGACAAGTCAATACAATCAAAATAGACGGGATGTGGAAAGCAACTAAGTCTACAAAGCCTCTCACATATGCTGGCTTTTGTGCTGCAAATTGCTATTGTGATGTCATCAGCATTGTTAAAGCTGCTCACTGATTGGCTTAGTATTCCATTGTGACACACCTAGCTGTGCAAGATAGAAGTACTATCTTGCAAGTTGGTCATGTATTCCATTATAGTGTATGGTAGAATGCTGTTACTCATAAAAATCCATACCAGCTAAAAAGTTGTTATGCTGCAGTAGCTTGTTGTTATGCTGCACCAGGTACATAGCTACTGCAGCATAACAACTTGGAACCTTTTCACAAAATGCTGTAGGCACGAGCTGCATACCCTTTTAAACAGCTGTCATAACTGTACATAGTTGTGAGTGGCGATTTTAAAAATGCAGGCACCAGATCAAAGTATGTCGGACGCTATTTTCTCCAAGGGGCTTTCCGACGTTTTGTTTTTTTTTTCAATCTACTACAATCGCTCTTGCCATCCAATGTAAGCCATATAAAATGTAAGTAAAAATCAATAGAAATGTTACCGTCTTTGTGTTTCTGTCTCATTCTAGGGGATGGAGTAACAATTTCCTAATTTGTCAACACAGATAGGTGACCATACACTATAAAAGATAATTTATATTCCTCTATCTGTGACAAATTTGAAAACCTCTTCTCGAGGTCGTCATGGTGACTGAACCTCTCGAGCTTCGCTCTCGAGGTTCCAACCATCGCCATGATGACCTCTCAAAGAGTTTACAAACTTGTTACAGATAGAGGAATATACATTATCCTCTATATAATGTATGGGGAGCCCTTATTATTAACTGAAATCAAGCAGATTACAACCTTGTTATGCCATTGTTGTGACATCACCCTGTTGTTAACCGTTCTTGGGTATGTCATATCAATGATATAACAAAATGGAATGCTCACAACAACCAAAGTTCTGTAAAATAAATCAGTAAAGTAATTCAATCTGCGATTACACAATCTTGGTAGCCCGTACGCTATAAAATATTATGTATGGTCTTTCATTAACAACTGTGCTGAAAACACTTCTCAAGGTTGCCATGACATCTGAAAACCTCTTGAGCTGTGCTCTCAAGGTTTACAGTGATGTCATGGCAACCTCTTGAAGTGTTTACAGCGTGGTTATTAACCAATGTTTATCCTCTATTTTACATACCCAGCTTTGCAAGACAGTACTACTATCTTGTAAGTCAGTCATAAGATGATAGTTTTATCCTGGGCAATCTAGAACCACACCTTTTGTATAAATATATTTGTGCAATAGGAGTGGACACCAAAGGTACCTGATAATCCATTTATCAGAGCAACTATATGTATAAATCGAAGACCACTGAGTTTAACATTGAAGTGCCTACTCAACCCTAACTGTGTCTATATATATATATATATATATATATATATATATATATATATATATATATATATATTATAAAATGGGTAAAGGAATCTTCATCTAGTGGTTGGTTGAAATACATTCCATGACCGTGTGTATATCAGAGCACGACCGCACACCTGCACTTTTAGCCCCCTCCAAAACAATTTTGACATTTTATAAGACAGATGAACCACACTGAGGTATGCAGTCACGCTCTGATATACGCATGCCTTGGGTGGTTGATGCACTTGGCCTGTGACCTCATGCGTAACAACGCACACCAAGGCGAGCGTGACCGCACACCTCAGAGTGGTTTATCTATTACATATATATATTCTGTATATATACATCTATACTTACATACATGTGTATGTGTATATATATATATATATGTATGTATGTATATGTATATTACAGTGGTGCGGTGGCACCACTGTAGTTAGGGTTGAGTAGGTAGTTTAATGTTAAACCCCAAATTTTGCACTTTAAGAACTTTGCAACTGTTCAATAGATTTGTGTGAAATTTGGTATGCATGGTCCTGTGGGGTAGGTCTCTTGACATGTCAAATTTCATTTTGATCGGATGTGCAGATTATGCACAGCACTTAGTTAAAAAAGTGTAAAAGTCACTTTTTTCACCCATTTTTCCTGATTTTCCTCATCATGCTGCAGCCACACCATTCAGTCTTTTGGTCAGAAATTTTCAGGGTCAAAAGAGCTTACCCCAAAGAACAAGCCAGCACTGGTTTGGTAAAACAATATTAATCTGTTCCAAAGTTATTCAGTTTTGAAATTTCAGGTTCTGAGCTTGCTCAGTTCAGTCTGTTGGATAGCTGCACAGTTTTGAACAATGATTTGGGCTCTTGAACAGGGATTCTGATGGCTCATGAACATAGATTCATTAAATCCCTGTTTGTATGAAAAAAAATTCCCTCTTCACAAGCTGCCATCTTGTTTTCAATTTTGCTAAAAATAAAATGTTGCAGCTTGCCCCACAGATGTGTTCTGTAGAGACTGAAGTATGGGTTTTGTTCAGGGTGATGCCCTCTACAAGCCAATGGCTTTGGTTCTGTTTAATTTAGACAAAGAAATTGCTGTTTTTAAATTTGAAAACCCCTGTTCGTGACTCCGCTTCTGATCCCTGTTCATGAGGTGTCAAAATCCCTGTTCGCGAGCCAATTCCTGTTTGTGAGCTGTCAAAATCCTTGTTCATATGGGGACAACCAGATGGCCCTATCTCATGAACAGAGATTTCTCATGAACAGGGATTCAGCTCACGAACAGGGATTTTGGTAGCTCACGAGAAGGGATTATAAAAACTAATCCCTTTGCGTGAGCTGTCAAAATCCCTGTTTGTGAGCTGTCAAAATCACTGTTCATTAGGGGACAAGCAGATGGCCCTAAAAATTCCTTTTCATGAGCTGTCAAAAATCCTGTTCGTGAGCTGTCTAAATCCTTGTTCATGAGCCAATCTCTTTTCTTGAGCTTTCAAAATCCCTGTTTGTGAGTGGACGACAAGATGGTCCTATCTCATGAACAGGGATTTCTCACGAACAGGGATTCTGACAGCTCATAAACAGGGACTGAAGAGTCAGGCCTGCAGCTTTAAGTTTGTCCAGTAGGATGGGATGCACCACAGTGTCAAAAGTCTTAGCGAGATCAACAAAAGTGGGAGAAGTCATCAGTCCTATATCCATACCTGTAGGTATGGAATCAGTGAGCAGAAGGAGGGAGGCAGAAGTGGAGTGGAATTTCCTAAAACCAGACTGAAAGGGAGTGAAAAGGGAGTTGTCAAGAAAGGAAGTAAGCTGAGATAGAACAATACGTTCTTGCAACTGTTTCAGGCAATCATGATCATAAATATGTTTTACATATTTCTCCTTGTCATGTTAATGTCTTTACCGTTCTTTTAATCGTAACATGCTTTTCTATGTCGCACCACTAAGGTGGTGTGAAACTAAATTGGACTTGCAAAACTATTTTTCAATTGTGATCCAAAAAAAAGTCTGTTGGAAACACATTTTGCTTCTGTATTATAACTTGCACTTGCAAAACAGAAATTTGTTGCATGACACGAAATTTGATTGCATATCTAAATTTTTTGTTTCAAGCAGAAAATTGATTTCTCAGCATGAAATGTGATTGTGCACTATGATTTTTTCATTTTACAACAAAAATTGATTACTCATCTCAAAATTTGATAGCACATCAGAATTTATAGATTTTGCAGCAAACTGGTTTCTTGGTATGAAAATTGATTGTGCACTGTGATTGTTCATTTCGTGACAGAAATTGATTTCTTGGCCTGAAATTTGATTGCACATCAGAATTTTTGGTTTCAGGACTTAAACTGGTTTCTTGCCATGAAATTTGATTGCACATCTTCTAATTTTCCATGTCGAGATAAACAAATTGGTCACTTGATATGAAATTTCACTGCAGATCATAATTTATCATTGCATGTGACAAATTGCTGGACATAAAATTTTATTGTGGTCTATAATTTTTGGTTTTGCGTTGGGAGAAACTGAAACTATTTGTTAATTAGAGGAGGCAGTATAGCTCAGTGGTCTAAGGCTCTGAGCTGCAAATTTGGTGACATCCAGCAGGCCAGACCTGGGTTTGAATCCCACAGCTTCCACTTGCATACTGTGTGACCTTGAGCAAGTCACTTAACCTCTTTGTGCTCCCAGGTTGCTCCTGTAAAAAAGCTTTCAGCTTAGTGTGCTATACCTGGTTAAACAACTAAATAAAAAAAATAAACTGTATTTCAAAAAAAGTCTGTTGAAAACACATTTTGGTTCCAGATCATAACTTGTACTTGGCAAAAATGGAAATTGTTTACTTGGTAGGAAATTTGACTGTGGACCATAATTTCCTGTTGTATGACTATAATTGGCTTCATGACATTAAATTTTCAGAGTGAATCATGATTTTTTTGTTACAGTGCTTGAAATGGTACTTCGACATGAAATTGCATTGCAAATAAAATTTTGTATTGTGTGACTTAAATTGGTTGCTCAACATGAAATTTGATTGCCCAGCATAATTTTTTTTTTAAATTAACTATGCTTTTTTAACTATGCTTTTGGTGCCGGGGCTTTGCCTGCCACCATTGGTCCTCTACTGCAATCTCCACAGCTTTGCCCCAACACCCGCGATCCCAGGACACACTTGATTTTCCAGCATGAAATTTGATTGCACACCATGATGTTTTATTTTATAGCAAAAATGGGTTGCTCAAATTGAAATTTGATTGTGCATCATAATTATTGGTTTCCCAGCTTAAATTGGTTTATTGCATTGAAATTTAATTGTGTAGATAGTGGAACTCTTCTCTTAGCATAGGTCCCTGCACATCTGCACCCATGGGTGGCAGAGGGCCCTGTGCATTGGCTAATAGATGGACTATTTCCCCTGTGCATCTGTATCTGCAGCTATGTGGTAGCACAGAGAACATAGAGCTCTGCACTTCCGCAGCCCACCTGACAGCCCCATGAATTCTTAGCATCCATCGCTGCACTGCCATAGGTGGACAGAGTCTTCCCTTTCTTCCCTTGGACCCTGCACATCTGTATGTCTTGGACCTGCATGAATGAGGTTATGATTCCACTATCTCAAAAAGAAAGGAAATTCTTTGCAAAAAATGTATATTGATGCACCAGTTAAGGTTCAAGTTAACACCACAAAAGCATGGAAATGTGGTGTTAGGGTTTCCAACCCTAATTCCCCACCCCTCAAGCAGCAAAAGGAAAAAAAACATTAAGGTTTTGTGTCTGCGGATTCTTGGCAAATCAGTGGTTGGGTCTTCCTTGGGGTTGTCAACCCTAATGCCCACACTGTCCCCTGAGCAAACAGGATCAGATGTGATCTCCTTTGTGGGCCCTGTATGAAGAAAGCTATAACACACTGTATTGGTAACATGTGGCAAGACATACTTCTCTACCTTTGAAGAGTGTATCAGTATGAGACACTGGCTTGTAACTGTACCTTGTGCTCTGGACAGGAGGCCACATGCTGGAGAGATGGGTGAACATTAGGGTTGACCACCCCAAGAAGGACCCCACCACTGATTTGCCAAGACTCCAGGCACCCAAAACCCTAACATATTTTTCCTTTTCCTGCTTGTGGGTGGGGTGGGGAGTGAGGGTTGGAAACCCAAACACTGTAGTTCCATACTTTTGTGGTGTTAACTTGAACCCTAACTGCAATAACACATTGTTTTGCAAAGAATATGAATTTATGCAACATATGTGGGTCTCTTTTCAGGAAGATAAAAGAGTTATCTCACTGACCACATGTGAGATATCATTTATATCTTCACAGCTGGGTATGTCACAATGGTTATTTTGGCCAGTTGGGTATGTCACAAAAGGTTCAGAACTAATTTAGAATGTTCGGACTCAGTAGCAGTACTAACCATATTCAAATGCAAATAACTTTCAATTACAAATTACAGCATTGTACTGTGAGCATGAAAGTTGTTCAGCACAAAAAGATCCAGAAAATGAGTAGTGTGTCATTTATAGCTACCTTTTAGTTTTTTTTATAGTTAACAAAAAACACCAGAACATTTTATTTCTTTTCACTTTTTTGACAAATAAATGTGAATAACTTTAAAATGAAAAATGATAGTATGGTACTGTGAGCATGAAATTTGTTCAACACCAAAAGATCTACAAAATGAGTGTTTTTTCACCTTTCAGTTTTTTTTTTTATAATTAGCAAAAAACAGTACAAAATCAATTTTTTTTTCACTTTTTGCAACAAACAAATACAAATAACTTTTAAAGTGAAAAAAGAGAGATCCACAATTGTATAAATCGAATATGACATGTGTGGTGGTGAGATAGTAGAAATATCTCCACTCACTGTCATTGAGCTCTAGATAGCCCACTCGTGGCTTCACCACTCGTGGGATATCAAGAGATCATGACAGCTCATGGAGATATTTCTGCTAGCTCACTCTCACCATGTCATATAATAATAATGCACCATATTTGACTTATTTGCAGTGGTGCTGCTCTTTGAGGCTGTTTCTTTTCTAATCCGTGACTGCATTTCAGCAGCCATTTGTAAAACCGGCCCCTGCTCCATTTGGGAGTTCAGTTATGTAAGGTGACATGACTTCTGAGAGGAGTGCTGTTTGAATTCAATGCTTGAGAACTGCCTTAGATTCTGTTTTTGACAGCTTCATGGAGAGCTCTGTATCTTGGGCCAGCTGGCCTTTCTGGACTTATTTGCAGTAGTGCTGCTCTTTGGGACTGGTCCTTTTCTAGTCTGTGACTGTGTTTCACAGCCCTTTGTAAAGCCAGCAACAGTTCCAATCAGGAGCTCAGCTGTGGAAGAAGGTGTGTCTTCTGAGAGGAGCATTATTTGAATTTAGCATTCAAGAACTGCCTTGGATTCTGTATGTGGCAGCTCTGTGAGGAGCTCTGCATCTTGGGCCAGCTGGCCTTTGTGGACTTATTTGCAGTAGTGCTGCTCTTTGGGACTGTTCCTTTTCTAGTCTGTGACTGTGTTTCAGCAGCCCTTTATAAAGCCAGCCTCTGCTCCAATTGGGAGCTCAGCTGTGGGAGGAGGCGTGGCTTCTGAGAGGAGCTCTATTTGAATTCAGCAGTTGAAAACTGCCATGGATTCTGTTCATAACAGCTCTGTGGGGAGCTCTGCATCTTGGACCAATCAGCCTTTCTGGACTTATTTGTGGTGGTGCTGCTCTTTGGGACTGTTCCTTTTCTAGTCTATGACTATGTTTCACAGTCCTTTGTAAAGCCAGCCCCTTCTCCAATCAGGAGCTCGGCTGTGGAGGAAGGTGTGGCTTCTGAGAGGAGTGCTATTTGAATTTAACATTCAAGAACTGCCTTGGATTCTGTTTGTGACAGCTCCATGGGGAGCTGTGCATCTCAGACCAATCAGCCTTTCTGGACTTATTTGTGGTGGTGCTGCTCTTTGGGATTGTTCTGTTTCTAGTCTATGACAGCATTTCAGTGGCCCTTTGTAAAGCCAACCCCTGCTCCAGTCAGGAGCTCAGCTGTGGAAGGGAGCATGGTTTCTTCCTCTTTTAACTTTATTTAATTTCCCAAGTGGTCCTCCACTGTGGTCCAAGCACTTAAGGGCCGTAGCATAAGGACATTATGGTGCCTGCCTAAAGTCAGCAGTGAGGCACCATGCAGCTATCCATGCTGCTCCCTAGGGCTTCAGTAGGATATCCCCTTTTGCATATGACTATGCCTGCTGAACTGTAAGGTACTCTATAACTGCAGTATTTATCTCTCCTTATTGTATTTTGTGGCTCCGGTGGGCTAGATATATCTGTATTTTATCTTCCTGAAAGTGCTTGTCTGATATGTAATATGTAGTTTTAGCTTGTAACTGTACTCAAGTTTTAGTATATTTTTTTTATTTAGTCATAACTGTATTTAGTACCTAATCTCTGATTTATATGCTTGCTAGTCTTAACTTATAATAGTACCTAGTTTTTATATTTTTTGCAGTTATTTATAGCTTACAATAGCACCTACTGTTATTAATTGTGCTAGTCATTATAGCTTGAATTAGTACCTGCATTCTAATTTAATTGTTGTCTAGATCTAGCTTGTTTTAGTACCTATGTCATCATTTTTGCTAGTTAGTCATTGTTTGCAATAGTGCCCAATTTCTAATTTTGCTTGCTAGTTATTGGTTGAATTTGTACTTAAGTTATAATCTGATCTCATTATTTCCTTCTTGTGTTCCCTATTGTATCTAATATTTCTGTTTCTGTTGTGAGCACTTAATTTATTGTATTCAATTATTTTTGTATTTTGGCTCTCTCCTTCTACCTTCTTGTGTAATTTTTTTGTTTGTTTACTTTTTCTCCACTATGCTGTTAGCTTCTCTGGTATTTCTCACCCTCCTCTATCTGTGCATCTCCTTTTCACAATCTACTGCCTTACCCTCCTTTTCTTTTTTCAGCTGTTGCCCCTCCCCATCCCCTACTGTACCTTCTTCCTCTCTCCCTTATCTATTCCATTTATCTTGGCATCCTTGGTGTCAGTTTCCTCCCGCTCCTTGGCTTCACCTCAAAGCTCTCTGGCACTCTTTTTCTCATCGCTCCCTCTGTTCTCACTCCTCTACCTTACTTCTCCACCACTTATCCAGTCAGAATTCTGGTTCTTTAAAGCTCTTTGTCACTTTGCTACTTTTGTTAGCAGGTGATATTGAAATTACTTGTGACCCCATTGCAGCTTCATCCTTACAACTTCCCAAAAAATTTAAAATTGCCCATTTAAACATATGTAGCATTCTCCCCAAATTGGACCAAATACAGCCTGTCATACTTAACATATAGCTGGATGTCCTAGTTATTCCTGAATCCTAGCTCTCCTCTAAGGTACAGAATTCTGCTGTGCTGATAAGCCTACTCCTAAGTGGATGTCTTCTAAAACTAAATCTCTAATTAATAAAAAAAACAAACTCTACAAAAAAATCCAAAAAGGTTTTATACATCTTAATTCAAAATATAAGGAATTATTAAAAATAATAAAAACTAAAATAAGATTAGATAAAACTCAATTTGAACTTAAATTAGTATCAAGGGTAAAAGACAATAAAAAATCCTTTTTCTCTTATATAAATAAAACCAGAAGTAATTCCATGACTATTGGTCCATTCACTACACATTCTGGATGTGTATCTAACAAACAGGAAATAGCTAATATACAGAATCAATACTTTTCATCTGTATTTAATAATAAACCACAGGATAAATCAAACGAATCAGAAAAATCTATACCTGGTGCATTTATAATTAAGCCTAAAGATGTTTTAGAAAAACTTAATAAGATAAATATTAATAAATCCCCAGGTCCGGATGATATTCATCCAAAAGTAATAAGAGAACTTGCCTACGAAATCTATATGTCCTTAACTAATATATTCTAACATTCACTGGATAGTGGTGAAGTCCCAAATGATTGGAGAATAGCAACAGTTGTACCCATCCATAAAAAAAGGACCCACCATTAAACCAGAAAATTTTAGACCTATAAGTCTAACATCTCTGATTGGTAAAATATTTGAACAGTTTGTAAAAGAAATCATATTGGAACATCTCAATAACAACAAGCTTATGGATAATAATCAACAAGGATTTACAAAATCAAGATCTTATTTAACTAATCTCCTGAATTTCTACAATAAAGTTACTGAAGAAATGGATAATGATAACTCAGTTGATCTAGTATTCATAGATTTTGCAAAAGCATTTGATAAAATTCCCCACCTTGAACTTATAAATGCTTTAAAAGAAGTCAAATTAAATCAAAATATAATAAACTGGATAAGGATGTGGCTTAGCAGTAGAAAGCAGAGAGTGGTAATAAATGGAGAACTATCAGATTGGGCTGTGTGACTAGTGGTGTTCCCCAGGGATCGGTGTTGGGGCCATGCCTATTTAATATTTACATCTCCTCTCTACAATCAAATATAAACGAGGTATAGCTACTTAAATTTGCTGATGATTGCCGTTTAGGATCCATTGTTAATAATAGTAATGATGGCACTATCCTGCAAAACTTCTTAGACGAAGTCACTTTATGGGCCCATGAAAAGAAATTGGTACTGAATATGATAAATGCAAAGTGATGCATATGGGAAAACATAATCCCAAATGTACATACAAATTGGCAAATCAAATATTACATCAGACCTTAGAAGAAATAGATCTTGGGCCTGTCGTTACACCAGATATGAAATTTAAACTACATTGTTCTAAACAAATAAAAAAAGCTAATCAAAACCTAAATTGTATATTCAGACATGTGGAAAGCAGGATTAAAGAGGTTGTGCTGCCTTTGTACAGTGCTTTGGTGAGACCCCACCTTGAGTATTGTGTTCAAGTGTGGTCGCCATATACCAAGGAAGAAATTAATAATCTAGAAAGAGTACAGAGACGGTTTACCAGGACAATAACAGGAATGAAAGGAAAGGATTACGAACACAGGCTTAGGGAATTAAAATTGTATTCCCTAAACTACAGAAGGCTTAGGGGAGACCTATGCCTTATATATGGTTTATTACAAAATTCTATACTCCTTAATGGTACGGGATTATTCAAATCTGAACTTAGACAAAGCAACCGTAGACATAACAAACAGTTACTGATTGGGAAATGGTATTCACTAAGGAGGAAAAATTGGTTTAGTATAAGATCAATTGCAATATGGAACAGCCTCTGTGCAATTGTTGTGGATACTACAAGCATCGATGCTTTCAAAACAAATTTGGATTCAATAATGACAGATGATTATAAATTTAGTTATTAGATCAAAATGAGGCAAGCATTATGGACATTGTCCTCTGGCTTGAATAACTTATGAAATTTATGAAACTATGCCAGGTTAACTGTAGCCAAGCAAGATTGCTCATAGAGGAGTGGTGGTGTTGCTGTTTATATATCCACCAGTATCCAATTTGTGGCTGTTCTTGCTGTTTCTTACCCCCTCTTTGTATGAGCTGTTCCTTCTAAAACTCTCCCTTCCTTTTTCTGTCCCCATCTTTATTGCTGGTGTTTACTGTTGCCTTGGTATATCCCTTGCTCTAGTTACTGAGTTTCTTTAAACCATTTATTCTTACTCTTCCATAGGTGAGCTTTATATTCTCAGTGACTTTAATATAAGTTGACTTTCCCCTAATACAAGCAAAATTGCTCAAAGTATAAAGTCACTGCAATTGACTCAAATGATTTCTAACACAGTTGCCTAAATTTTAAATCTTTAAATCACTCTCTGTTAGATTGGGTTCTCTCATCTCATCTCCCAACATATAATGGATGCCAGAATTCTTCCAGATACCCTCAGTGTCCATCAAATGGTTTACAGTGTGCGCAAGATACATCATCCTAAGGCCCCTCCCACCCAAATTGATTTATCTCGGGTCCTTTAGTTCACTGGACTTGTCTTGACTCCTAGCTGACCTTGTGGCTACTGATTGGACTCTGATCTCTACATTCAATAAAATAAATTTTGCCCTGCATTACTTTCAATCCAAATTTATGGCTGTTTGGGATCATCATGCTCCCCTGAGAAGAACCAGAGTACGGGGCTGTCATCTTCCCTGAATAACAGGTGAGATGATGGCTTCCCTCCAGTCTAGATACTTTGACTTGAGTTATTCTATGATCACTGGATCCCCAGCTGCTTTGGCACACTACCGCGACCTTTGTAACACCTGCACCAAAGCTATAAGACTCGCAGAGTCTGAGTATTTTGCATCCACACTCCAGAACATCAATCATCCCTCCAAGTTTTGAAGGTTATCCATTCCCTTTTGTCCCTTCTGATCCAGTCTCCCTCTTCTGTTCTCAAGGTTAATGACTACCTCATCTCTGATTCTTCTACTGTTGCTTCTTCCTTTAACTCTTACTTTGCTACCTGTTCCTTCTTGCTTATCCCTTCCTTCTCCTCCTCCTCCCTCTGTTCTTCCACCCTTTTTAAATCTCTTTCTTCTCTCCTACCACCATAACTGCTTCCCTTTAGTCTTTGCTTACCCTTTATCCTCACAAAGGCGGTAGTCCTGATGGCCTTGATTCCAAACTGCTCCTTGTCTCAGCACCTGCTATCGCACTTCTCCTTAACCTTTCCTTTTCCTTTGCTACTGTGTCTGAAGTATGGAAGCAGGCTGCTGTCATTCCTCTCCCTAAACGTGATGATCTCTCTTCTCCTGGAGACTTCTGTCCCATCTCTCTCTCTTTCCAACCCTACCTAAGTTACAGGAACACCTTGTATTGTCTCAACTGTCTTCCTTTCTTGACTCTTCCACCTCCACTCCTTCCAGTCTGGTTTTAGGAAATCCCAATCCACTTACACTTCCCTTCTTTGGCTCATGGGCTCCATATTCTCAGGTATGGATAAGGGTCAAATCACATCTGCCATTTTTGTTGCTCTTGCCAAAGCTTTTGACAAAGTGACTCATCCCCTCCTTCTTGGCAAGCTTAAAGCAGCGGGTCTTTCTTACTCTCCCGAAAGTTTGATGCATTCTTACCTTGAGGGTAAGTCTCAATCTGACTGGATAGATAGCTCTATTTCTTCATCACTTACTATCTGTTCAGGTGTCCTTCAAGGCTTTGTTCTGAGTCCTGTTCTCTTTTCCATATTCTTGAATGACATTCCCTCTGTCTGTTCTTCTGCATCCAGTTATATGTACGCTGATGATACAGTACATTTTGTATCTGGCTCTTCATCCCATGATCTTATCTCACAGCTGCAGCTGGATTTTGACAATATTCAGTGCTGGTTCTAGTCTAATCAACTAACCCTCAATGCCAAAAAAACAATTTCTATGACTTTTTGCACCCATCAGAGGCTTTCCAGATGCATCCCTCTCCCTTTATTTCACACCTTTGATGGTACTGTGATTGAGGTTGCATCCTCTTTTAAGTATCTCAGGTCTGGCTTGACCATTATCTTGATTTCTCGGTTCATATTGATGCCATACACCAAAAGCTCCACCTCAAGGTTGGTGCACTGTATGGGAACAAAGTGCGTATCCCACTACCTGTCCGCCAAGAAATTGTAATAAAGATGTTTCTCCCTATTTCTGATTATAGTGACACAGTCTACAGTGGAGCTCCCAAATCCTCCCTTGCCAGGCTTGACCCCCCTCTTCCACTCTTTCTGTCATTTTGCTTTAGGTTGTTCCACACATACCCACCATTGCTCACTCTGCTCTGCTCTTTCTTTACCCTCTCTTGATGCCAGGCACGTTTCCCATTGTGCCTCCATTATTTCTAAATTCTGGTTTGATGCCCTTCCTTCCTTCCTACCTTTCATCCATTGTATCCTCTCCCCCTGCTTCCTGCTACCCTCTCCACAATAATACTTCTCATTCCCTCTCTATTCCTTCTAGAAATCTACTGTTTGTCAGTCTACTTTCACTCTTCTAAACTCTGGTCAACTCTTCCCCTATCAATTTGCTCTGTTTCTCCTGCTTTTTCCCTAAAGTGTCTTCATGATTTTTTTTCTCCCTCCTGTAACTGTCCATAACTCTCTTTCTCACCCTTCCCCCCCCCAACCCTTTGCTCTGGTAGTCTGTTTAAACATAGAAACATAGAATTTGATGGCAGATAAGGACAACTTGGCCCACCTAGTCTGCTCATTTCCCCTACCTAATGGATAAGCTGCAGATCCTAGTTAACCAACAGCTTACTTCCTCCTACCCCCCACTAGAATTGCCTTATGTCTGTCCCATGCATTCTTGAATTCCCCCACAGTTTTGACTCTACGACCTCCTCAGGAAGGCAGTTCCATGCATCTACAACCTTCTCTGTGAAGAAATACTTCCTCACATTACCTCTTAGCCATCCCCATTATCTTCAAATTGCGCCCCCTTGTTCTTGCACATCTCTTTTTCTGAAAGATGCTACCCTCTTGGACTTTGTTGATTCCCTTGAGGTATTTGAAAGTTTCTATCATGCCCCCCTTTCCTCAAGGCTATACATCTTAAGCTCCTTTAGTCTTTCTTCATATGTGTTCTGGTGCAGACTCTGCACCATTTTGGTTGCCCTCCTCTGGACAGCCTCCACCTGTCTATGTCTTTGCAGAGATGGGGGTCTCCAGAACTGTACACAGTACTCCAGATGTGGTCTTACCAACTGTCTGTACAGAGGGCCAACAACTTCCTGTTTTCTACTGGTGATGTCTCTCCCTATGCATCCCAGTATCCCCCAGCCCACTGCCTTCTCACATTGCTGGCCCACCTTTAGGTCATTTGTTATGACTACCCCCAGGTCCCTTTCCATTTTTGTTGTTGTCAGTATCTCACCACCCCCACTTGTGTACTATTCCCCTTGGTTTTTGTTTCCCAGGTGCATTACTTTGCACTTCTTTGCATTGAATCTAAGCTGCCAACATTTGGCCATTCCTCCAACCTTGTCAGTCCCTTTCATCCTTTCCACCCACCTTGCATATCAACCCTGTTGCAGATCATTGTGTCATCTGCAAAGAGACATACTTTTCCTTCCAGTCCCTCTGCAATGTCACTTATAAAGACATTAAAAAGGACCGGCCCCAGTGCTGAACCCTGTGGTACCCCACTAGTAACCTCCTTTCTTCACTGTGGACTCCATTTACTATTACCCACTGTGTCCTGTTGTCCAGCCAGTGTTTTACCCAGGCTACCACCCTGGGACCCACTCCCAGGCTGGCTAATTTGTTTATTAATCTTCTGTGCAGGACTGTGTCAAATGCCTTGCTAAAGTCTAGGTAGGCCATGTCCACAGCCTCTCCCTGGTCTACTACTTTGGTCACCCAGTAAAAGAAATCAATTAGATTTGTCTGACATGACCTTCCTGATGTGAATCCATGCTACCTTGGGTCCTGTGACCCACTGGCCTCTAGGTACTCAACAATTCTTTCCTTCAGAAGTGATTCCATCATTTTCCCTATCACTGAGGTCAAACTGACAGGTCTGTAGTGAGAAAGCTAATGGAGACTATCCTGAAGGAGAGGCTGGTGGCCCTCCTAGAGGCCAAAGGACTACAGGACAGCAGACAGCATGGCTTCATACATGGCAGATCCTGCCAAACCAACCTGGTCGAGTTCTATGACTGGGTAACTAGGCAACTGGACAGGGGCCATGCAGTGGATGTCCTGTATCTGGACTTCAGTAAGGCATCTGACCCAGTGCCACATGGAAGGCTGGAAGGAAGTTAGTAGGCACAGGGCGGGTGCAAGGCTGGTGAGATGGGTAGGAAACTGGCTGCAGGGAAGGCAACAGAGGGTGGTGGTGGGTGGGGAGCTCTCACACCCAAGGGCAATGACAAGTGGAGTTCCACAGGGCTCGGTGTTGGGACCAGTGTTGTTTGGGATATTCATTGCAGACATATCATGGGACATCAAGAGCAAGATCAGTCTGTTTGCTGATGATACCAAGGTAGGCGTGGTGGTGGATGACCTAGGGGGATGGCAGGGGTTGCAGGATGATCTGACAAAGCTTGAAACCTGGTCAGACACCTGGCAACTGGGCTTTAATGCCAAAAAGTGCAAGGTGCTGCATTTTGGGATGAAGAACCCAAGGAGGAGTTACCAGCTAGGGGGAGTGCAGCTAGCCCAGACAGAGGAGGAGAAGGATCTGGGTGTGCTCATTACAGGGTCAATGAACTACTCGGCACAATGTAGGAAGGCAGCTGCAAAGGCCAACAAAATGCTGGGTTGTATTGCAAGGGGTATATCCTCGAGGAGGGAGGAGGTGATTCTGCCACTGTATAGGTCATTAGTTAGACCACACCTGGAGTACTGCGTGCAGTACTGGCGTCCAGATCTGAAGAGGGACATTAAGTTACTGGAGGGGTGCAGCGAGAGTGACAAAGATGATCAAGGGGCTGGGGACTTATCATACGAGAGGAGGTTGAAGGAGTTGAACATGTACTCACTGGAGGAGAGGAGACAGGGTGACATGATTGAAACCTTTAAATACATGAAAGGAATAAACAAGACAAGTACAGAGGGGCTGTTCAAAGTAAGGGAGGGGAGGGACTCCAGGGGCCATGATATGAGACTGGAGTGAGGAAGGTTCAGGAGGGAGATGAGGAGACACTTTTTTACAGAGAGGGTGGTGGCTGGGTGGAATGCGTTACCTCCTGAAGTGGTATGCAGTAGAACAGTGGACTGCTTCAAATGAGGATGGGACAGGACAAGGGGGAGGGTTAATGAAGGGGAAGGGTGGAAGGGAGGGGCAGCTACAGAATAAAGGGTGCTAGCTGCACATTCGAGCAGACTTGATAAACCTCTAGGCCTTTATCTGCTGGCAAATTTCGTATGTTCATATGTTCGTAGTTTCCTGTCTCTGTCTTGCTCCCACTTTTGTGAAGGGGAATCACATCTGCCCTCCTCCAGTCCTCAGGTACCACACCATCCTCCCATGATTTATTAAAAAGGATAGTCAGTGGTGTTACTAGTTCTTCCCATAGTTCTTTTAGAATTCTGGGGTGAATCCCATCAGGCCCCATTGCTTTATCCACCTTCAGTCATAAGAGTTCTTTCAGAACCCTTTCTTCTGAGAAAGGACTAATATCAACCCCCTATCCAGAGTGCTTCTATTGACTGGATTAGGTATCTCCCCCTGCTTTTCCATTGTGAATACTGAGCAGAAGTATTTGTTCAGTATTCCTGCTTTTTCACTGTCGCTCTCTGCCCAACCACCTTCCTCTTTATTCAGCCTCAGTATCCCTGACTTAGTCTTTCTTTGCTCCCTAATGTACCTATAAAAGGTTTTATCCCCCTTCTTAACTGAGTTGGCTATCTTTTCCTCGGTTTGGGCCTTTGTTATTCTGACTGCTTTCCCCACTTCCTTCTGCTTTAACTGGTACAGTTCTCTGTCCTGCTCCTTCTGTGTTTCCTTATACTTCCTGAATGCCATCTTTTTCTCCCTTACCTTCCCTGCCACTTCTTTTGAGAACCATAGCATTTTTTTTCTTTCATTTTGATTTATTTGCTTCACACAAAGGCTTGTTGCCTCTGTGATAGCAGTTTCGATGTTTTCCCATTGTTGCTCCACCCACCTTCTTGCCTGTTTGCTAGTGCTTTTCTGAGGCACTCTCCCATTTTGACAAAATCAGCCCTCCTGAAGTTCAGTACCTTCACTTTTGTGTGGCTTGACTCTACAGCTAAGTTTATCATGAACCACACTCTTTGGTGGTCACTTGTTCCCAGATGGCTACCCACGTCAAGATCGGAGATCCTCTCTCCATCCCCATTTGAGAGTACCAGGTCTAAGATTGCTCCCTCCTGAGTGGGTTCCCAAACTAGCTGTCTGAGGCATGTCCCCCGTAGGGCATCAAGAATGGCCCTGCTCTTGGATGTGGATGCAGCAAAGGTGCTCCAGTTGACATCTGGCATATTCAGGTCCCCCATTAGCAATATCTCCCCTTTCTCTGCCATCCCAAGGATGCCTTTTATCATTTCCTTGTCCTTTTCTCCCCCTGAGACAGGGGTCTGTATTCCGAATCATTGTTTTTGTACTTAAAGAGTAGTTCCCTTGTCTATATTATCTCAATTATATTTCATGCACATCTTTTATACTGTAGCTCAGTATGTCTTTCCTGGTGAAATGTTTGAAATAAATAAATAACATTTATAAACCAAAATAACATTAATAACTCCCTCAAAATTCTGGAAGGTTATCCATTCCCCTTTTCACACCACAGACTCAATCTCCCTCTCCTATTCTTAAGGTTGGTGACTCCCTTATCTCTGACCCTCCTGCTGTTGCTGTGTGTTTTAACACCTACTTTACTACCTGTGGCCTTTCTATTATCCACTCTTCCTCTACTCCCTCCCCTCCCTTTCTCTGCCTTCCTCTCCTCCTTTTTCCTTCCTCTCCTATCACTCCCTCTGTCTCCTTAAAGGCTCTGCTTGTCCTTAATCCTGTGAAGGGAGATAGTCCAGATGGCTTTGACCCTAAGTTTCTTCTTCTCTCTGCAGCTGCCATTGCTCTGCCCATTACTCTACTCCTCAATCTTTCCTTTAGCACTGCTAATGTTCCTGATGTTTGGAAGCATGCCATTGTCGTACCTTTTGAGAATATACTATGTTATCCCTAAACTCAATATCCTGAGTCTCAGGATACCATGTTTATAGGCCAAAATACACACTCCAGAATCAATCAGATGCCCAACAATACAATGCTGGACATCTGATTGAAAAATACAAAATGCAATTTGGGGGGGGCTTCGCCCCCTGAACCACCCATGTGGGGGACTCTGCCCTCCACAACTCCATAACTAAAATAACAAACTCCAAGGGGGAGTAGACCTCAGAGTTAAACAAAATTAGTTACAGGGAGTAATAAAATAAAGGGACGCAGCATGGACCAGAACCCGGGACTCCCAAGGCACGCTGGGTAAACTGCCAATGGTTTAGCCCTCAACACCACTGGGGCAGCTCAGCCAGCCTTTGGATCCAACCAGGATTTGGGAGGCAGTATAGCACAGTGGTTTAAGGCTCTGAGCTGCAAATCTGGAGACCTGGGTTTGAATCCCACAGCTCCCACTTGTATACTGTGTCATCCTGAGCAAGTCACTTAACTTCCCTGTGCTCCCAGGTCACATCTGTAAACAAGCTTTCAGCTAAGTGTGCCACTCCTAGTTAAACAATAAAAAAAAAGGATTTGTAGACCATCAGCAGGAGCAAGGTAGCAACCCATCACATCCACTACCTTACCCCTGTAAATGTCCATTGGGTTTATTATTGCTGGGATTGTATGTAGGTAGGTAAAAACTTTTATTTTTATACAGGATAGCAAAGTCATTAGGGATAATTCCCTGTTTACAAGACAAGCCCTGTAGATGTCATGAGAGCAAAAATACAATAGTTTTACAAGTACAGCTAATATTACAAAAATTGATTAAACACACAACACACACCTCACACTATACACAATACATAACCACATTCAATCAAATACATAAACAACCTATGAAAAAATAAATATAAACAGACCCAGGTGGATTAAGTTACATAAATTTCAATAAAAACAAGAACAAAAATTAGAAATAAAATATGCTACATTAAGTAATCAAAGATGACTACTAAATATATCAATGAGACAAAATTTTAACAGTTACACTTGACCCGAAACATTGATTTCAAAACTATTCTAAATTTATTTGGTGATGCCACCCTCATTCAATAAGGAAATATATTCCACCATTTTGCAGCTTGATGTTTTAAAGTTTTTGCCCCAAATTTAGTTTTACTGTAGTTTTCCTTTATTTTATTAACATATACAGATCTGGTCAACATCCGAACAGGCTTGGACATATTCATCAATGCCTTAACGAACAGGTTGCTTTGTAAAAAAATGATGCAATAATTTCAGCCATATCTCTCCATTTCTTTGTTCTAAAGTAGTCCAGCCCAAAGTAATTAGTAATGTACAATGATGTGTTCTATAATGACAACCCAATATGAACCTCTCAAGTCTAAACTGGATTTTATCCAATTTGTCCCGTATCAACTTAGGTGCGACCCTGTATATTACACTTCCATAGTCAATGCTTGGCATCACCATCAGTTCCACTATAATTTTCCTAGTCTTCATATCCAAGCATCTTGATGTTCTCCTAAGTACTCCTAATTTCTTACTAACTTTATTCAACAGTTCTTTAATGTGTTCTTGAAAATTTAATTCAGCATCAGATATTACACCCAAATATCGATTTTCTGTTATTTGGTCTATTATTTTGTCAGATAAAGATTTTAAGCCCAAAGCCGGTTTATTTCTATTCCCAAAATAAAGAACTTGTGTCTTTTTTATATTCATCACCAGCTCCGACCTGGCAAACCACTCCCCCAAACTGCTGAAGTCCCTCTGCAAATTAACTCTCAAGTCTGCAAGGTCCACCCCAGTAGCAACAAGAGTCATGTCATCAGCGTACAGCCAAACATAAGAAGTTGAAGCTGCCTGGGGAAGATCATTGCAGAAAACCAAGAACAGCAAGGGCCCCAGTATAGATCCTTGGGGAACTTCTCTTGTCACTGGTTTAGTTGTTGACATAACCTGGGACACCCACACTTTTTGAGATCTTCATGTCAAATAAGATTTAATCCACACCCATGGCCCCTCTGTGATATCCAAAACCCAGAGTTTCCTCAGCAGTAAGGAGTGGTCCACCAGGTCAAAGGCCTTAGATAAGTCTGCAAACAAAACTGCTGTCTCCTTTCCTACAGCCAAGAAAGTTGCCACAAGATCGTTGAATTCAATTAAGGCTGAGTTGGTAGACAGTCCTCATCTAAAACCTGCCTGATGTGGTGTGAGGATATTATTGGATTCTAAATAGTCCATTAATTGTGTATGTACTAATTTCTCTAGACATTTAGAAAGTACTGACAGTAGGGCTATAGGCCAGTAATTACTTGGGTCACTTTGATCTCCCCTTTTGTATAGTGGAATAATGTTGCTTTGTTTCCAAGTGGTAGGAAAAAAAAACAAATTTGAACTCCAATTAAACATATATGCTATTGTTGGTGTTATATAATCAGCAGCCATTTGCAAAAACCTTCCTTCCAACCCATCCATACCAGGGGATTTATGAGTCTTTCACTATCTGGATACTGCACCTGTTGGGCAATGCTGCATGGGCAGGTCAGTGTTGGGATGGTGAGTCTCGGCATAACATAAGGGTACCCCTTTTGACAAAGATGGTGATCCAATCGCTCCTGATAACTTCCATCCTTTATCTTTTTTTCCCACCCTGGCTAAGTTACAGGAACACATTGTTTTTCCTCAGCTCACTTCCTTTCTTGACAACTTCTCCTTTTCACACATTTCCAGTCTGGCTTTACTAACCAGTAGGTCTGTAGCTTAATGGTTAGAGTGCTGGAACGGCGGTACAGAGTTCAAATCCTGGTGTACCCACATTTTTCTTTCTTATTTCCATCCTTGGTTTAAAAAACTATATACCTTGCAGGGGTTAAACTGCACTGTGAGTAGTGGTATTTCTAAATTGGTTTCTGGTTGCAGAATTGTGCAACACTAGAGAAAGGAATGTGTGACTGTGAAATAGGAAGTTCTTCAGATACTTTAACCAGTGGGCCTGTAGCTTAATGGTTAGAGCGCTGGAACGGCATACCAGAGGTACAGAGTTCAAATCCTGGTGTGCCCACATTTTCCTTTCTCATTTCCATCTTTGGTTTAAAAAACTATATACCTTGCAGGGGTTAAACTGCTGTGAGTAATGGTATTTCTAAATCAGTCTGGCTTTAGGAAATCCCACTCCACTTCTGCTGCACTCCTTCATCTCACTGACTCCATACTTACAGGTATGGATAAAGGACTGATTACGTCTGCAATTTTTGTTGATCTTGCTAAAGCTTTTGACACTATGGCACATCTCCCCCCTTCTGGACAAACTTAAAGCAGCTGGCCCCTCTGACTCTTCAGTCAATAGGTTTCATTCTTACATTGGTGGAAGGTCTCAAGCTGTCTGGATAGGTAAATCTATTTCATCTCCACTTCCCATTAACTCAGGTGTCCCTCAAGGGTCTGTTCTGGGACCTATTCTCTTTTACATTTTCTTAAATGACCTCCCCACTGTCTGTTCCTCTGCATCCATTCATGTGTATGCTGATGACACCGTTCTTTTTGCTTCTGACTCCTCTTCCCATGACCTAACCTCCCTGCTGCAGTTAGATTTTGACAACTTTAGAGCTGGTTCAAGTCTAACCAATTGTCCCTCAATGCCAAAAGAACAGTCTTCTTGACTTTTGGCACTCGTCAGAGGCTTGCCAGACTTACTTCTCTCAGATTATTTAATAGCCTTGATGGTACTTAGATAAAAGATGTTTCCTCCTTTAAGTACCTGAAAGTCTGCCTTGACCAGCATCTTGATTTCTCAGTGCATATTGATGCGATTCAACATAAGCTACACCCTAAGCTTGGAGCATTTTACAGGAACAAAGCGAGTATTCTGCTTCCTGCCCACCAAGAAATTGTAGTAAAAATGATTCTCCCTTTCTTTGACTATGGTGACTTAGTCTACAGTGGTGCCCATAAATCGTCCCTTGCCAGACTGGATCCCCTTTTATTCTTTCTGTCATGTTGCTTTAGATTGCCCCCTTGAACTCACCACTGCTCTCTTTACTCAGCTCTTTCTCTTCTCTCTCTTGATGCTAAGTGCCTTTTCCATTGTGCATCTTTTATATCCAAATTCTGGTTCAGCTCCCTTCCCTCCTATCTTAAATCCCTTCTGTCCTCTCCTCCTTCTACCTCCTACCCTCTCCACCACACTATTTCCCCACCTGTCTCTATTCCTTCTACAAAATCTACTGTGGATAATCTGATTTTTCCTACTAATTTCCTAAACTTTGGTCCTCCCTTCCCCTTTCTATTAATTCTGCCTCTTCTCCTTCCTCCCTAAGGTCTCTTATTTATGACTTTTGTCCTCCTACCTGCAACTGTCTATGACCCTCTCCTTTTCTTATTCCCTTTCTCTATATACATGTGAGTGTATTTTATTTTCTACTTGCATTCATTTATTAATTTGCCCCTAATTATTTATAATTATGTTTCATGCAGTACTATATATTTTTATCTAGTTTTTTATTTAGCTTTTGTTGACTGGGTAGGGTATACTAGGCAGACATTTACCTATTTTCAGGTATGACCCAGGAGAGATAAAGTACAATACAATACAATATATTACAATACAGTACCACACAATGCCATGTATACAGAAAAAAAAACAAGGTAGCATTTCAAGTAAAAGATAAAAATTATACAGTTCACAAATACCATTTTAACCAAAGCTTAGTAGTAGGGGCAGAATATAAAAGAACAATAAACATCAATACATATTACACAGTGAGGCAAATAATAGCAGCATTCAAGAGCCAGTGCAGCCAAGGATGGTTAAGTAGCAAAGTTGGGCAGGGCAGAAGAACTAAGATTGGGGGGAAGAGGAGTTAGAAGAGTGAGTGGAGGTGGGGAGAGGGAAGCAGAGGTATGGAGGAGGGGAACAAGGTAGGAATTAGGGACAGGTGCAGGTGGAGCGATCAATTAGTATGGAGTGGAGCTGTTTCTTGAATGTGCTTTTATTGATGCAGGAGTGAAGGGCAGCTGGGAGGTGTTCCATTGTGCAGGAGCTGCAGAGCCAAAGACCATATAGAACCATACTTTGATCGGGATCTAGGGATAGATAGTTACACAGTGTCAGAGGATCTGAGGGCATAGTGGTGCAAACTGGGAACAAAGAGGGCAACCTGTGAAAGTGGTTTCTGTGAGGTAATGATGTTGTGAGCCAATGTGCCTAGTGAGGAGTCAAGTAGGGCTGTAGGGGAGGGCCAAACAAGTTTGCTGTAGAGAGAGCAGTGATGTGTGAGATGGTTGCAGGATAGAGTGAATCTGCAGATATTGTAGCTTACAGTCCACTTGTGACAGAGTGAAGTAGAGGATATAAGGAATATGGGCAGGCCGTAGGACAATCTGGGAAGGAGAAGGCCTCAAGCCACTGCAATTCATGCCGAGCAGGAGAGATGGCTTTAGCACAATAGGTTACACCCAGGCCAGCATTGACTCCCTTACAAACCGAGTGGATGTGAGTTGAGAAATCAAGGAAGGGATCAAGTGTAATTCCAAGGTACTTGAAGGAGGTGACTGTAGTCAAAGGGGTACCATTATCCATTGTTATTCACAAGGGTATCGATAAATGTTGTCATTTATGAAGGGCTCCAAAGAACATGGCTTGGGATTTGGAGTAGTTCATAAGGAATTTGCTGTCCTTGAGCCAGGACTATACTGCGGACAGTTCGGAGGTTAGGACGTGCTTTATGTGAGTTAGGTCGGGAAAGTGACAGAAGAACACCAGGTCATCTGCATAAAGGATAGGGGTTGATTTGTTAAAGCAGTGTGTGTGATTGAGTCGATGTGATGAGAGAACAGTAGAGGGCCAAGGATGGATCCCTGTGGGACACCGAGGGAGTTGGAAAGGTATTCAGAGAAGGTAGAGCCAATCTGGTGCATTGTTGTCTGTTGGAGAGATAGCTAGAAAACCATGGCAGTGCACTATATGAGATCCTTAAGGACTGTTATCCATGGTCCAGCACTCCTGATTGTACCCCCACCTTGCGAACAGCAATCTATATGTAGGTACATGTACTAACCTTAGGGCAAAGACACTTATATAAGCATAAGTGTCATGATCTGTGTTCTACTAATGCATATTATGATTTATTATGTTTTAGCTATGAGAGATGCTTTTTGATTTATTTTACTATATTCTCTATAAGTAAGGCAACAGTGCCATCTTTAGTAATTGTGCACCATTACAAGTGCAACTGACCTTGGGATACTAAGTGGTCCCATTGTATTATGTTATCTTCTGCAAGCTATGCAACTTCTTGTACTAGTTAGGATAGTTACTCAGGCCACCTGTTTTTGGCCAATTATATACATTTTATGTATCTTCTTTAGTCATTGCTATAAAGATTATCAGGGTATAAGACCCTCTGCTGCACGTAGTTTCTCTGAGAAGAGAGACTGCGTTACCTAGGTAATGAAAATTGGTAGTTCTCCCAGTGATTACACTGTTGTTAGTAAGCCTGTATTATGGATCTGTAATAAATTCCATTTATTACACGAGTACCACTTGTCTGTTGTCTCTTCCTTTTGTGTCATTCCACCAAGAATCTGAGAAGGTATTTTATTACCAAGTTACATTTGGTGACCTCGTGCAGGTTGGAAGGTACAAAGGAAGATTCACATTCAATTTATTTTGAATGTCGAGTAGTGTGTCTTTCGCCTACTTGGAACTTCTCGTGCTTACAGTGGTAGCGGTCGTGGTGGACCCACACCATCTTGGTCTCAGGCATGGCAGACCCACACCAGACCCCCTTACATTCCCTCTATGAGTGACAGTGTACCACCTTGGCATCACCATTCACCCACTAGGGACTGGAAAGCAGGTGGTGACAACACCACGACATTTTGATGAGTTTTCCAACTGCTTATTTGTTTGTTTGTATACCCCTTCTTTGCTATGTCTGACCTGTGCACAGAACACAGACTCAACGTCTCAAATTATCTCACATCCCATGGCAGATGGACAGATCTTGCGCTGGATGCAAAATCTGCTGAAAAACCATTGCTGCTAATATCTGACCAATACATAGAGTTCAAGCAAACAACCAAGAAATACAACCTTAAAGGTCTCTTGGTTGCGGCTCTACATACTGCTGTTGAGTCTCACAGCGAGGTGTGCCTGCCTTGAACTGCAAAATGCGTCTCTAAAAAAAGAAATGGGCTTGCAGGCATCAGAGTTACAGAAAAAGGAACAGAAACTAGTGGAGGAGACCCAGTCACTCCGTGATGCTAATTCCAGACTGCTGCACTGTACTGCTCAAGACGCTGAGCGAGAGATATGTTTATTGAGAGATGACTGTGAAAGGTTGAAATGTGATAAGAAACAGCATATTTGAATGATATTCTGAGTGATATGAATGAAGGTTTGAGAGAGGAGAATGCTGAGTTAAAAGAGGATTACAAGCGTGTGACTTGTGAGTTGGATAAAGAGCTTAGGTAAAATGTTGAATTGGGTGCCGCGTATAGAGTGTTACAGAGAGAGGTTGAGACAGGCATTGAGCAGGGCACTACAAAATGTCTGCCACAAGAAGTGTAGATGAAAGATGGCAAAGTTGCAGATTGACAAAATGCTGAAAGACTCCCTCGGCTTCTTGAGCATTCAGGATCACACGTACAAGGCAACCACTGATGCGGTAGCAGAAGCTGCGCTTCACAGAGCTTGGGAACATAATGAACTAAATGTGACTATGTACAACTTCAACCCCTTACAAGTCACTCACTCTGTCCAGCAAATTGCACAGAGCATCAGAGAGATGGGCCCAACTGACAATCTCAGTTGACATGTGGAAAAAGTGCTCTCCCTTTGTGAGAAGCTCTCCCTCCAACCCGAGTACCAGGTTCAAGTCTTGTGGCAGACGATCAAACCTACTCTCTGGGCCAAGTTCTCAGAGACAGTATGTAACTCCAACACCCTCACTTTTGATGACATTTCAGTGGCCCTTATAACTGCCAATTCCCCAAGTGTTGTAGGAGCTCGCTTGTCCTACAAGGTTAAGCAAAGTGCAAAAGAAAGTCTTGTGGCCTATCATCAACGATTATGGCTTGCATACAGCACTGGCAAAGGCCTCGCAAATGAAGATGCAGACAGATCAAGATGGTGATTTCAGGCTCATTTCAAGGACGTGCACTGTCATCTCCTCAGAGTATGCCGAATTGGCAGCTGTGGCCCGTGCTCTAGAAATCATGCCCCGTGGTGATAAGGATGCAATCATCTATACAGACTCTAGCTAGGTCTGTTCTTCCCTTACTGAATTTCTACCATTCTGGGAGAAAAATAATTTTACATCATCTGATGGCACACCTGTCAAGTACAGGGATTTGTTTGTCTATATACACACCCTGACACAAAAGTTTACTTACAAACTGTACATCCACAAGGTAAAGGCTCGCTGTAAATCTGACCCTTACCATGACTTCGATGATCAAGCAGAATCACTTGCCAAAGCAGGCACCCGTGGAGGGGGGACATGGTCAATGACTCACCCAGTAGCTCTGACAGCTATTTTCTTAGCCACCAACGCTAGGCTGAAACCACAACCAGGACCTCCAATGGACCTTTCTGCTGCACAGAAATCAGACCCAGAGCTAAAAGATGTATTCAAATTCTTGGAGAAAGGAATTGAACAGGAACTACCTACTGGTGGTCCATACAAGAGACACTCTGACAACATACACCTGTCTAGTGATCAGAAGCTCATCTGGTATCGAAAGGAAGATACAGGTGACAAATTGTGGGTTGCACCACAATTTTTGTGAACCAAATTTATTCATATGGTTCATGACACCCCCACTGGTGGACACCAGGTGGTAGATAATACCATCCAGAGACTTAAAACCATCATCTGGTGGCCTGGTATGACCAAGGATGTGGAGCACTATGTGAACAACTGCATAATGTGTGCCCAGAACAACCCAATTTCAGTGAAAAGAAATGTCAGACTATTGCTACCAAGGCAATCTGGACCTTGGAATGTGATACAAATTGACTTCATTGGCCCCTTGACTAACTCAAGCAAGAACAACAAGTATGTACTTGTCACAGATTTGTTTTCTAAGTGGGTGGAGGCATTCCCCACTAAGAATAACACAGCAAAGACAACTGCCAAGATCCTGGTGGATCAATTGTTCTCCAGGTGGGGCCTACCCCTTAAGGTAGACTCAGACTAGGGAACCAGTTTTACAGCTGAGCTGATGAAGCAGACACTCTAAATGCTTGGAGTAGATCAGAAATTCCATATCCCATACAATCCTCAGGCCAGGTAGAAAGAGCAAACAGAAGAATTAAACAGATGTTATGCAAATTCATCAATGACAATCTCAAAGATTGGGATTCCATATTGTCACTGCTACTGATGGCAATCAGCGGCACTCCTGCAGCAACTACCCAGTGTACACCATATGAGGTTAAGACTGGTAGAGCCATGAGATTACCTGAGCACCTGTTGATTGATCTCCAAACTCTCACTGCATGTAGAGTATCTGTGGACAAATATGTTGAAAAACTTCATGATAACATCATGAAAACACACCTGTTCAATTCCAATCATATGGGTAAAGCTCAGCAACAAGATAAAGCTCATTTTGATAAGCGTGTTAAAGAAGTCAGCTGGCAAGTTGGAGACCAAGTTATGCTCCTCCAATGCAGACAACCAGCTCATTCATTTGCCAGCAAATGGGAAGACCCTCATCCCATTGTCAACAAACTCAGTCCTGCTGTCTATCAGGGCAGAGTTCAACAGCAAAAACAGACCACCAACAAATGGTTCCATACTAATCATCTCAAGTTGTATAAAGGTGACTAACTACTTTTCCCAAATGATTTAGGGCATAATAGTACCCCTTACTTAATCCTTTTTTGTTTCTTTCAGATACATTGGCTAGATGGCTATCTTGCACATCCTTATCCTGGTGGGACTACTTTCTTTGACTTACTCTCAAGAGAAACCCCTTTTGACTGAACACAGAAAATGAATAGCACATTTGCTTGATAAACTTGAACATTTAACTAGAGATAAACCCGGCACACAGGGAGTTCATACTGATGATCCCAACAAAATGATTATTGTTAAGGAAGGCTCAGATGCCTATCTTAATGCCATGGTTGTAGCTCCAGACAAATCCACATTGCAGATACAATGGGAAACTGATTTTAATGGTTACACTCTACCTGTAGCTCATTTATCCAAGGGTACTTTTCACGGATGGCCCAACACAGGGATTGCACCAAACGGTACACTCTCTATTTGACAAACTTCTCTTAGACATTCTGGTCTCTACAACTTGACTGCCTTAATAGATCCTACCTTTTTTGACTGCCTCAACTCTGAGGAATCACGTACTTTCTGTCTTCATAACTATGTGGCTACTGAAGCTATGTTCCTTTCTGTAGTCCCACCCACCGAAGAAAAACTGACTGAATGTCCTCTCCAGGAGTCTGGTCCTCCTAGTGGTTTGACTGCCACTTCCTTTCCAGGAGCTTATATTAGTAATGTACAATTCATGCATGTCCCAGTTGTCAGTCTTACACACTGGAATATGGCTGAGTTTGGTCTCTGTCACACGACCAACACTTCTATATTTTTCAGTATGATGCTTCTAGACATTGTAGCTGCATACCAAACTCACACAAATGATCCAGTTTATGAATCTCATGCTACTGATCACTTAGGAGTCTTTAGACCCGCACCTAATGCTAAAAGTAAATCACGTGCTAGATGTGATACTGCAGATGTTACCGGTGTAGCAAGCACCATCTCTGGCCTTTTGGGTTCAGGCATGTCTATCTGGACTATAGCAGATATAGCTGCTATTAAAGCACAAACACTTACTTTTCAACAAGCTATTAAAATGATGTGTTACCACCACTGTTACATGGTGTAGATGGTTTAAGTAAAGAAGAATGTTTTACTGTTTATGATATGCAATCAAAAATAAGACGCTCCCAGGAACCATCCAAATAGAATGGTGTTCGTGTATCACCTAATGAAATACAAATCAAAAAAACAAAGCACCCATTCTGGATAGTTAAATCAAAGACTCTGTGAATCCAAGTGTTGTCTTTATATAAAAATATGTTTTATTCATCCAGTATAAAAAGACATAGGAAAACAGAAACAGTACACAAAATATGTAAGTGCAAATATTATAGCTGGACTATGATAGCAATAAAGAAGCACTGAAAAAATTCATAGTGCTAAAAGAGACACATAAAATGAGTATAAAGGGATGACAATTCATACTGCAACAGCTAACACCCATGAGGGTGGAAAAAACCTTACGTTTCGCTCCGTCTGGGCAGATCTTCTTCAGAGGTTAAGGAGCTATTAAATACAATTCTCTTATCTAGCTCCATCAATTAATTAACAATCAATGCCAACATTAAAAACACTAAATATTCATTTATGATATGCAGGAAATTGCCAAAGGGTTCAATGATACTAAAAACAAAATTAATGAATTGATTATCCAAAATAATAAGGAGGCAGACAAGCAATACATTGCCCATGAACTTTTATGCTACGCCTATGGTTCTTACATAACTGCCACTGTTAACAATTTCTTCAGGGACTTGGAAACAGGTCGCATTCCAGATCTTACTCATGATAGGAGACTGTCTAAATGGTATTGCCCTCATTGCAAGTCTACTGCATGCATTACTGTGTGTATGTCAAACAATGTTAATATTTCTATGTCTACTGCTAGAAATATTGGATATGTTCCATGCTATCCAAACCAAGCACCCTGCTACTTTACTGAGAAATGCTCAATCCTTGACAACATGTTTAGAACTTTTACTGTGTCACTACCGTGCTTTTTTCTTCTTTTATTTTTTTATTTTTATTCTTTTTTTTTTTAGGTTCAGAATAAATATGAGGGTTATCGTTATCATCATAGACCATTAGGCCTAAGATAATCTCCCAACCCTCTGTCATCATTTCCCTCATCCCTAACCAAGGACCCAAGACTCCAAATTCCTTTTTAATTATCACAAATAATATTAACTTATATTATCTTAGGAAGAGTATTTAATTTTTATAATATTCCAAAAAATCGAGTAAACTAAAATTTTCTTGTTACTGTTTAAGATTCAACTACTCCTACTTGGATTAGATTATACAAAGGACGCCATATTTTCCCATACATGTTATAATTATCTTGATTTATATCATTTACTTTCTCTAAACGCATTATATCCAATAGAAAATTCAACCAGATATTAAAATTTGGTGGATCAGCATCCTTCCACTTTATCAAGATGCATTTCTTGGCCACTATTATGGCAATTATGATAAACATTTGCTGAGGACTTTCCAAATTCCAGATTTGTTCTGAGAATGATAACATCACCATCACTTGGTCTTTTTGTAAAGTAACTTTCAATACTTTTCCAATTAAGAAGAACATTTTTGACCAAAAGTTGGTTAAAACGGGACATTCATATATCATATGTATCAATATTCCCTGAAGTATGAGCACATCTAGGACACATGACAGAAATGGTGTTATTTACTTTATGTAATCTGTATGGAGTAAAGTATGTTCTATGCAATGTATTTAGATGAATTTGTTGTAATTTACTTGATTTCACATTATTAATTGGAATTGATAAAATATCCTTCCATAATTCTTCCGTAATTTCTATACCGAAATCCCTAGACTATTTTACCTTTAATTTCTGCATTTCATCAGATACAATCATATCTATACCTGCATAAATTTTTGTAATTAATTTTTGATTAATACTCCCTTCTAGAATATCCAAAAAGTTTGTACTTTGCAATATCATACCCTTATTATTTTTATTAATATAGTTTTTTTAATTTCAAATATTGGTAATGGCTAGAGTTAGGTAAATCAAATTGATCTTGTAAAGAAGTAAAGGGTTGCATTGTCCCATTATTTTTTTGGGGGGGGCTCCTCCTCCACCAGGTATCCACCCTGGTCATGGCCCCGGTCTTCCACCAGCTGTCACCTGGGATCCCTCTGATCACCCCCGGCTATTCCCCCGGAGGGCGGGTCCACGGAGCTGGGACCCCCACAGAACCAGTAACTAGTTGGGGTGACCCCAGTGGCAGTGGCTAATTGAAGCCCCAAGAAAGGCTTCATAGAGGTGGAGGTGTCCATTTATAGAGGTGAAGGTGTCCATTTTTCCCCTCTTTAATTCTTTTGAAGAGTCAGATGTGCAATGACGTCAATGCACTAACGTGCAGATGTCCGCCGACTCTTCTCCCAATGTAGATGCCCATGGTCTGCTGAACACCCAGCCTCCACTGGGTGTCAGTAAAGTGCAGCGCATTACCCTTGCCCACCCCGAAGGAAGGAAAGCTGTTGCAGGATGCTCAATCCTTCCTTCTCCCTGCCAACCCCCAGCAACCTGAGTCTGTTCCCGAACCCGGGTGACCGGTGTGGCGCGAAGTGTGGTGTCCAATGCCTCAACCCTCAGTGCCACCGGGCTGGCTGTATTATCCCATTATTAAAGATCTGACCCATTTCAAAAATCCCCTTCTGTGACCATAATTCAAACTGAGCATTATTAATAGAAGGAGATAAATAATAATTATTAACAATAGGAGTAAATTTAGTAATTGGTATCTTTATTTTCATTATCTTATGCAATTCCTGCCAACAGTTGATAGTAACCTTAGTAACAGAATTCTTTATATCCCGTAAAGTCTTACTATCATAATAACCTGAGAATAAAAATTATCTAAGTGCTTTATAACTATGCATTTCTTGTTCCATTTTAATTACCACATTCTAATTTTCCTCTCCCTTTAGCCAATACCATATTTTAGATGCTTGTGCTGCTAAATAATACTTCCTAAAATCAGGGAGTGCAAGTCCCACCTTCTCCACTGGCAACAATAATTTGTTATATGCAATTCTAAGTTTTTTTTATTCCAAACAAAATTTAGATTTATTTTCTTTAAAGAATCAAAAAAGACATTAGGAATTGCGATTGGAATTACCCTAAACAGATATAATAATTTAGGTAATATTTTCATTTTAATTACATTTATTCTTCCAATTAAGTTAATGGGCAAATAGTTCCAACCGTCCAAATCTTCTTTTAACTTCTTTAAGCACTAGCTCAAAATTAGCCTTATATAAATGATCATATTGTTTTGTAAGAACAACACCTAAATATTTAATAGTGTCAACTTGTTCACATATGCAATTTTTCAGTTTTTGAAGATTATAATCGTCCTTTAACTGTAGAATAAGAGATTTTTGCCAATTTATTTTATATCCTGATGCCTTCTCATAACAGTTTGAAAGTTCAAGAAATTGTGTTAAAGAGACAGAAGGATCAGTCAAAAACAAAAGTGCATCATCTGCATAAAGGCTTATTTTGTGTTCTGTGCCCTTAATTTTAACTCCTGATATCTTTTTTCCTGTCTAATTGCTATTGCCAAAGGCTCCATTACAAGGGCGAACAAAAGGGGTGAGAGGGGTCAACCTTGTCGCATCCCTCTTGTGAACTGTATTGTTTCTGAATAACAGTTGTTTATCTTAATGTTAGCCTCTGGAGCTGTATATATCATTTTTATCCATTTAATAAATGTAATACCAAAATTCATATTTGCCAATAATTCAAATATAAATAGCCATTCTGTCCTATCAAAGGCCTTTTCCACGTCAACCACTAAAAGAATTGAATCATATGTAGTGTTATTGGCTATAATATTAATTGACCTTCTTAAGTTATCATTGATCATTCTGCCTCTAATAAACCCATTTTGATCTGATTCAGTTAAAGTAGGACAGTATTTTTTCTAACCTTATTGCCAATATTTTAGTAAAGATTTTGTAATCCAAATTAAGAAATGATATGGGCCTACATGAAGTGCAATTATTAGGGTCCTTACCTTTTTCATGAAAAATAATTATTGTTACTTGTTTAATTGTATTTGGGATTTTCCTAAAGCAATGAAAGCATTAAAGAGTTTAGTCAATAGGGGAATCAGAGTCTCTTTAAACTTCTTATAAATTTCCATTTGAAATCCATCAGGACCCAGTGCTTTCCCCGATGATAATGTATCTATAGCTTCCCTCACTTCGATCTGTGTAATTAATTTGTCTAACCTTAATTTAGTTAAAGGATTTTTTGCAAAAATTCCTCTACCGGTTTTTCTTCCAATTTTATTTCAGAAGTATATAATTTCTGATAATAATCCAAAAAGATTTTAGTTATTTTTTATTGGATCCCTAAAAAGATTACTTTGCTCATCCTGAATCTGTTTTGATATTATTTTGACCTTGATCTTTTTTCAACTGCCATGGCATTAATTTTAAAGGTTTATCTGATGATATATAATAATTGGATTTGGTCTTTAGGATCTGATATTCAGCCCTATCTGATATCAAATCATTTATTTCCATCCTCTTCATCAGCTTATTGTAAATCTGAATATCTGCAGTAGTATCATGCAATTGTTCTAAAAGTTGGACCTCAATTTCCAGTTGCATCTGGCGTGTATTCCAGCTTATTTCTTTCTTTTTTTATTCTTATTTTGCTGTAAAGTACTACACACCCATAACTTAAAAGATTCCCATATAGTCACAATAGAAGTGTCCTTTTCTTGGTTTTGTTCAAAGAACCACATCATGTCTCTTTGAAAAATGTGTTGACCTGTATGTGATTTCAACAAGGAAATATCCATTTTCAATGCATAATGAGGCACCCCATCATCTTTTAATTGAATATCCATTACACATGGAGAATGATCTGAGATCAATATTCCCAGATAATCTGTTTGATAGAATAACTCAAAGTTTCAGAAACCAAGAAAAAATCAGTTCTTGAATATATATGTTGCCTAGCTGAAATAAAAGAAGAATTTCTTCATTTCTGTTCATTCTACCCATGGATCTGCCAATTTCTGATCTCTTTTGTAATTATTTATTAATTTAATAGATGATTTGAATTGGTTATTTATGTTAGAAGTCCAAACTTCCTTCCTCAAAACCAAATTAAATTCACCCCCTATAACACAGGGGGAATCACAAGTTGTTAACTGTAAAAAGAATTCAGAAAAGAAACCAGGGCTATTACTATTGGGGCCATAAATTGAGGCCACAGTCAACTTTTTCATTCCTAATGTGATTTCCATTATTACATATCTACCATGTGTATCCGTTAAAATTTTATCCACCACTGGAATAACCAAAAGATCCTTCTTATGAAAAAAAAATTACCATATTACATGATAACTGGTTGAATTTTGAATAAACCCCAGGCCCCCATCACTTTTGAAACCATTCAAAATCTCTATCCTGGAAATGCATTTCCTGCATTAATATACAATTTATCTTTTTCCTTTCTAGATAGGTAATAACTTTATTCATTTTAATTCTGATTCTTAATTGTTTACATTCCAAGTAGCTATTTTCAGCCTTACAGACATTTTTTTTATTTTACTCCATTTATTATTACTCTTCCCATATCCAATAATTATTTTAATACTCAATGGTAACAACCTATAGGAGTCTTGGGCCCAGTTATTTAAAATAATACTAAGATAATATTTGAAGCCAACTACCCTCCCTACTTCTCCATTCCTATGAGGCCCTAATAAGGGCATCTGGACCCCCCATTAGCAGAGATGAACAAAATTTGTTTAATCTCTTACACCACATACTCAGCACAGCAGACCTATAGTAAAAACATCCCACCAAAACCTGCTTCTTTCCTTCTTCCTCCCCTTTTATCCATTGTTGTTTATTTAATCCCATCAGGACCCTTCCATTTTTCTCTTCCATATAACATCCCAGTGGAATATTCCGGGCCCCATAATAATGGTCCAATTAAGCCACACTATAAAAGACCCAAAAGAACTCTACATGCAACCAAAAACCCCAGCACACCAGCATAGAGGTAATAATCACCCCAGAGGGCACCCACCAAAGAGCCAAGCCCACATATCACCAAAAGACCCCCCCCCACAGCCTGCAGAAATTACCAAGGAGCAGACTAGATAAACCAAGTTTCTTTTTTTTAAATAATTTTCCTTCTCCCGCCATCCTTCTTCATTCCAGCCCATTCAAATTCCCTCACTTCTTTTTCAACCTACTCTCTTAACTTTGACCATTTTATGCTTACTCTGCCAAAAAAAAAAATCTAAAGTGGAGGGGGAGTATCCATCCTAGCCCAAGCTAAACAGGGCTTAGTTTAATCAGAACCATATTGTTGCTCGAAAGCCTCTAATGCTTCATCCGCGTCATCAAAGCTACTTAATTTTCCCTTTACTATGAAACAGATATCAGCTGGATACATCATTGTGAATTTAATTCCTCTATCATATAATTTTTTTTAACCAAATTAAACAGTTGTCTTCTCTTAACCATTTCACTAGAAAGGTCAGGATATACATAAAAAGTTGTTTCTTGAAATTTCAAACCCTTGTTTGCACGAGCCTTTTGCAAAATAAGTTCTTTGTCCTGATAATAATGGGGTTTTAAAAAAACTGTTCTTGGGTAATTTTGATTGTAGTTATCCCCTCTATGTGCCCTATTCAGTACAATTTTCTGTTCTGGGTATTCTTTCCCTACTGCGATGGTAATGATTTTTCCAAAAAAACTCAGCAGGTCCCCAGACTCCTCAGCTCCCTCTGGAAATCTGCTAATTTTTAAATCAGCTCTTCTTGAGCGGTTCTCCATTTCTGCCACCTTCTGTTGTAATGACTGCAATTGCCTTTCCTAAAGTAATTGAGTTCTCTTTGGTAGCACATTTTCATCCTCTAAATTAGAGAGTCTATTTTCTGTTTCATTTGTTCTTATAGTAAGATTATCCAGTTTCTCAGATAACAGGCCCACAGACTGCTTAAGCTCTTTCATAGAGGTTTTTACATCTTGAAAAGCCTGCTGCATTTCTCATCTGAAAGCCATTAGTGTTTCCATCAAATTTGGGGCTCCCTGTATGGATTGTATAGTTTCTTGTACTACAGCCTCTTGGGGTTATTGGGATATATGTGTATCCAGTGCTAAAACATAGTCAGTCACCGAGTCTCTTCTTTCCTGAAGCTCTACCCCATGCCCAATTATAACTTCATTGTCAGCACCCTCCACCTTTACAAAAGTAGCTGGTTATATCTCTGCCTCTTTACCATCTGCTAAAATAGTAGCTAAATGATTTTCTACATCAATAGCCCCTTCCTTAAGGCTTGTTTCCATCTTTTCGGCAGCTTTCGCCATCGAACGTTTACGTGGCATTATATTTTCTTTTAAAGGCAGACTACCAGAATCCTGAGTGTCTTTTATTGTAAAGTAATAAAAAATATTACCTGGTTCTGGCATCTCCGGGAGGGGGGAAATCGGGTGCTGATGTACCACAGATGTGAGGGCAATATTGGGGGATAGTTGACGTTCTTCTGACCATTGAGAAGAGGTTCTGAATACAGAGCCTGCAGTAAGTTGCCTAGTTTTAATAATAAGTGGCTTTCAAGCTTATTTTTTCCTGCTTAAATTGTTTAGACATACCGTACCACCAGCTACCTCTTTTTTTATGCCAGAAGAGGAATTCACACTGTCTAAGGAAACCTGGTGAGTTTTCAAACGCTTCTTCTTTCTGTGTCAGGCCATGTTGCTCCTACTGAGTCCGGTGTTCTGCTCAGCTCCTGCTCACTTTAGGAACTGACGTCATCACCCCCAGCAAGAAACACTGCTTGGTAGAACTCATTTAGCATCACTACCTCACTTTGATCCACAAACATCTGTCTTTGACAAATTGGCTGCAATTAATTCCATCGGACATCTTGATGAGAACATTTACCGAGAACAAACTGACTTGCCTTCTTTGTTTGTTTATCACTCTGTTCTACAAGCTTGGTCCAGCACCCCTGATTGTACCCCCACCTTGCAGACAGCAACCTATATGTAGGTACATGTACTAACCTTAGGGCAAAGACACTTATCATATAAGCATAAGAGTCAGGATCTGTGTTCTACTAATGCATATTATGCCTTATTATGTTTTACTGATATATTTTAGCTATGAGAGATGTTTTTTGCTCTATTTTTACTATATTCTCTATAAGTAAGGCAACAGTGCCATCTTAAGTAATTGTGCACCATTACAAGTGCAACTGACCTTGGGATAATAAGTGGTCCTATTGTATTATGTTATCTTCTGCAAGCTATGCAACTTCTTGTACTAGTTAGGATAGTTACTCAGGCCACCTGTTTTTGGCCAATTATCTACATTTTATATATCTTCTTTAGTCATTGCCGTAGAGATTATTGGGGTATAAGACCCTCTGTAGCACGTAGCTTCTCTGAGAAGTGAGACTGCATTACCTAGGTAAAAAAAAACTGGTAGTTCTCCAAGTGATTACACTGTTAGTAGTAAGCCTATATTACTAATCTGTAATAAATTCCATTTATCACATGAGTACCACTTGTCTGTTGTCTCTTCCTTTTGTGCCATTTCACCAAGAATCTGAGAAGGTACTTTATCAAGTTACAGAACCTAAGTCTGTTAAGAAATATGGGATGGTTAACAATGTCAAAGGCTTTCGTTAAGTCAATGCAGACGGTGCCTGTGAGGTGACCTAGATCAGATGCAGAGTAAGTCACATTAGTCAGGGTGAGTAGAGCTGTAGTGGTGCAGTGATGCTTATGAAAGCCATGTTGTGCAGAGCACAGCCGATCATGTTTTTCCAGATAAGCTGTTAGCTGAGAAGCAACAATTGTTTTTATAATTTTGCTGAGTGCAGGGAGTATGGCTATTGGCCAGTAGTTGGATAGGGACTTATGGTTTCCTTTTTTCAGTATAGGTATGATATTGGCACTTTTCCAGCCCACAGGTACTGAGCCTGTGGTGAGGGAAGAGATTGATAATACAGGTAAGGGGAGGGGTTAGTTGCCATGCTGCTAGTTTCAGGAGTTTGGGGTCAAGACCATCAGGGCCTTCGGACTTGGTTTTAGGTAGTGCAAGAAGGAGTTTTTGCACTTCAGTATTGGTGACTGATTAAAAGAGGAAAGGGGGTGGGTGTTGGGAGAAGGTTCTGATATGTGCGGTGGGGTCTGCCTGAGAGTTTAGCTCAGCAGTAACAGTCAAACGATCTGAGAAAAGTTGGTTAAAAGCACTGGCTATAGTAGTAGGGTTGTTACAATTGATTCCATTGATTTCAAAATCCAATGGATTGCTAAGAATAGAGTGACCCAGGGAGTCCTTGAGACTTTGCCAGAAGCTGCTGGGTGTATTATGTGGTGCAGCTAGTTTTTGCTCTTATTTAGCCTAATGGTTGTCTTGCATCTGTTTCGCAGTAGCCTGTAGTTATTCCAGTCTTGAGCAGCGTTAGATTTCTTGTAAGTCACCCAACTTTTATCTCTCTTTTAGTACGGCCAGTAAGGGATGAGTGAGCCACTTAGTTGTGCAGCCTCTGACCCACCTAGTAGTGAATGGAGTGTGCTTGTTTTGTAGTTGGAGTAGGGAAGTAATGAAGTAATTAAGTGCAAGGTCCACATCATCAGTGGTCCACAAGGGGGTCCAGTCATTGTTCACTATGTTGTATAGGTGGTCAGCTTCATTGAAGAGTGACTAGTTCCCACACTGTATGATCCTGGGAGAGACATGTTGAATGCTAGCTCACCAGGTACAGTAGATTGGGGAGTGATCTGTGATGGAGTCAGGAAGAACCCCAGCTGAAGATATTTTCTCAGGATTTGGAACAAGAATCCAGTCAATCAGGGTGGCTGTTTGGGCTCTATTGGTGAGTCTCAGAGTTGTGTGATTAATTGGGAGAAGGCTAGTATGTTTAGCAGTGTATCAACGGAATCATTAGACCTGTTGAGCCAATCGATATTGAAATCACCTAGGATGACAACGTTATTGTTGTCAACTAGGGACCCCAGATTGTCAATCAGGGAGGATAACTTACATAGGTTGTTTGGAGGAGGGAGTTATACATAAAGTATGTGCAATCTTTTGGAATTGCCAAAACTCAGAGTTCCAGTACAGAGTTCAAAGGAGGCAGGTTGTGGTGGTGAGGGTGAGGAGAGGGAGGCAGAGTTGTAATGGGTTTTGAAATAAATCATGGTGCCAACACCACACTTAGGGGGATGCCCTATCATTCCTGCTGAAAACTGTATCCAGGTAGCTTACAAAGTGTGTAAGACACTGAGAGTTTTAGCCAGGTTTCAGTGAGGCATTGTATGTTCAATTGATAGTGTGACGTCTGAGCAGTTAGCTCAGTAATGTTCCACTGGAGACTCCTCATATTTAGGTGAGTGAGTTTTAAGCCTTTAGTAGCACCCTAAGGGGGAGGAGAGCGAGGCAGGGGTGGCAAGACCAGGACTTGGGTTGACTTCGATGTCCCCAGCTGTGATGAGGAGGAGACTAAGCCAGAGGAGTAGGACCACTAATTTTAAGTATTTGCCGTTTTTATACCATGTACAGGGGTACAAGCAACAATATTTGAGGTAGCACATTATAGGGAACCAGAGCCTTGTAGGAACATGATTATAGTGTGTAACAGACAGACTTAGGAGGACTAGTGTGTTAGATATGGTGAAGTCAGTTAGATTGAGAGGGATAGGGAGCTCAGTAAGAAAAGGGATGGTATCTACAAGGTGGACCATAAGGGCGAGGGCAACTAGGGCAGTAGGGATAAGCAGAGGTGCAGAGTGTCTGCAGTGATTGGCCATAGTGGATGCAGTAAGCTGATGAGTTTTGAAGAAATAGAGCAGTTAGGTAATCCAGGCTGGGAGTATGGGGCCTGGGCAGGAGAGGAGCTGGTAGGGTGGAGGAGCAGTCTAAGATAGTTTAGAGAGCAGTTAGAAGTGGTGGATGGGACAGAAGGGTTAAAATCAGGGTCCTGGTAGGATTAGGATAATTAATTGTATTGAGATCTTTAGATAGTGAAGGCTGTAAGGTAGACAGGAGCCCTCTGGTGGCCGGTGTGTATAAGGTGCAAATGGAAATGTTAGTACTTAAAAAAAAAAAATGTAATCAGAGCCATCTACTTGCCATGTGACTACAGAAGAGTAAAAATAAAATGCGCTTGAGTAGGGGCGGGTGGGTGAGGGAGGGTGGTCATGTGACTACAGTAGAGTATAAATAAAATGCACCGAGTAGGGTGGGTGGGGAGCCAGCGCACAGCGCCAGTGGGGAACTTAATGAAAGCTCCCATTTACAATTTCAAAAGGTCAGCCTGCAGAATAGAAAATGCTTGCAGCTGTTTCCTAATAATATTAAAACAAGTTAAATCAGAAAGCAATTTTAGCTCTGAGAAGGGAGGTTCACAATAATTAATTAAAAGTCTTGGAGAAGCAGCAAGTAGGGGCAGGGAGCCGCTAGTGGAAAAAAAGGCACCAAGTTTAAATTCTGCTGCAGAGTAGCCATCTCCGATCGAGTCCCAAGGGGTCTGTACCTTCCTCCTACACTGCTGATGACCGGCCAAGGAGATCTTCAGTGGGTATGAAACCTAGGGCAGGTCAGGGCTTAGTGGAGCTCTGTCGGTCACAGGAGGAGCTCCTGGGTAGGTGTAAAGCCCAGGCAGGTGAGGGCTAAGGAAAGAATAAAGGGGGAGAACAGTAATTAAAAGGGGGGGACTGGGTAAGCAGCAGATTCAGATTACAAGAGGAGGAGGGCAAGAAGAGGAGGATTAGGACATAGAGTGACGGGGAAAGGCAGGACAAAATGGAGGTGGAGGGGCAGAGAGGAGAAGGAAGCAGACAGTTTTAAAATGGCTGACAACTTAGTAGCAAAAAATGAAGTCAGGGGATCCTGAAGCAATCTAAACACTAAGCAGGCAAGCATACAGAAAAAATACCACAGTCATCAGAATAATGAATACCCTTGATTGCAGTGTTCCCTAGGAGAGACAGAGAAAAGCTAGAATTTATAAGTTCTAGTACAGAAGGCTGCAAGTAGTTATGTAATAAATAAAAAAAAGAAAATACAGGCTCAGTTATGTGCAGCAGGCTAAATAAAGAAAATACTGGCTCAGTTATGTGCAGCAGGCTAAATAAAGAAAATACAGGCTCAGTTATACGCAGCAGGCTTGCTCCTGAAACTCAGCTTAAAAGCTCAGGCTAGCGAGGGAGTAGCTGTTTCCATTAATTTTTTGTTTATTATTGTAATTTACTTCTTATTTTCATCAGTTTATTGTTTAGCTTGTGGAGTCCTTGTTACAGAAGAGACATTAACTTGTTGGAGAGAGTCCAGTGGCGACTGACCAAAATGGTAGCCAGCCTAGTGCATCTGGAATATGAGGAGAGAATCTCTAGCATTGGCCTATACCCTCTGTAACTATGGAGAATAAGTGGAAATTTATTTATGTATAAAATCAGTAGAGAGAAGGATCTTATGGACGATCTTGATTTGCATCCCATTACAAGGGATATTAACCTTAGGTGCCATAACCAACAGTTGGGACAAACTTACCTCAAGAGAGACCATAGAAGGACATTTTTCACTTAACGAATAATTCCACTATGGAATCAAGTCTCTGCTGATGTAGTAGAATCAAGCTCTGTTGTTGAAGTATTTAAAAGAAGATTGGATGATCACCTGCTATTGTCAAGAAGAGTTCCATAAAACCCATGCTGGGAGACAGGCCCCATGGGCATATGCCTTCTGCCTGTCTAATCTTCCCAGTATAGTACCCAGTATAGCTTTCTCCTTCTCCCCTTTCCCCCAGGACACATCTGGAAACAATCTGTTCTCAGCTCAGTATGTCTTTCCTGGTTAAACTTTTAAATAAATAAATAAATAAATAACTATATGCAATGGGCTAACTCAAAATATGTGATTTATCTTCACGTGTGTTATGAAAGTCTTGCCCACTCACGAATAATGATAAACTGCCTATTTTGAATGAGGTTATTGTATATTTAATACATACCACAGTAGTTCACAAGTTACAGCTTTTACATCTGCAGTTTGTTAGAAGATGTTGTTTTTCCTTTGATTTCAATAGCTGACTTCAGTGCTGCAATAGACATTGTGATGTCATCAGCATTGTGTAAGCTGCTCTCTTACTGGTTCCGTATTCCACTGTGATGAAAGTAACCTTCAACATTATACTTTTGTGACAACAGTAACAACAACATATGTTTGTTACTGATGTCACTAACGAAAATATATTTTTTATCTCATCATTTTTATGCCCATTCCCATATTTATTTATTTGAATTTTGGTATCCGGGTAAGGCCGCTAAGACAATTACAGTCCCTTTTTCAGGGTCGACAAAGGATAGACACAGTTACAAAAGATAATACATATATATTGCATTGCTGGGCCCTCGTTTCCAGAGAAAAAGCCATCATATATTTATCCATTTATGATGATAGCCAGTTAGCATATTATAATGCCAAGTAGCTCATTACGCTGCATTAATGTGTTATAAACACCTTAATAACACATTGGCACTTCAATGTTAAACTCAGAAATTTGCACTTTAATAACTTTGCAACTGTTCAATGGATTTGCACAAAATTTGGCATGCGCTGTCCTGTGGGATAGATCTCTTCATGTGGCAAGTTATGTTCTGGTCGGATGTGTGGTTTCTGAGTTACAGAGAGGTGAAAAGAAATGTTGCTCATTGACATTGCTGGGATTTTTCTTTGAACTTGCCTACAACCCAGATGGCTTGTTTTTTTTGTCTGAAATTTTCAGGGCAGAAAGAGGCTACCCCACAGATGTGCCTTTTGCTAGTCTGGTGAAAAAACAATAAGCTACTTTTAAGTTATTGCAATTTAAAAATTTGAAAAAATCATTTCTGAGCGTGCTCAGTAAGCACTAAAACATAGCTGTATGAAACGAAAAAGGAATCCTGTTTCATATGGGAAATTTCCTCTTTCATGTGGCTGCCATCTTGTTTTCAGTTTTGCCTGAAAAGTTCAAACTTGGACCCCCCCCAAATGATATTCTGGGGAGGAATGAACATATGAAGTGTGCTTATTAGGAACCCGTAAGTGCATTCTGCACTGTACTGCTCGAAAAATGCCCTTAAAATGTGTTTTATTTAACATTGAAATTATTTTTTCATATCGGCATCATACGAAATTAGATCTTGTTTCGTATGATGACTCGTGAAACAAGATCTTATTTTGTATTTGGAAAGCCCCTAAAATGATATTCTGAGGAGGAACCAACACATGTAGCTCACTTATTGGAACCCCTTAGGTGCATTCTGCTTTTTACTGCTTGAAACATGCCCTTAAAATGTGTTTTAACACTGAAATTCTTTTTACGTATTGGCATCATACGAAATAAGATCTTGTTTCGCTTGATGACTCACAAAACAAGATCTTCTTTCATATGGGAAATCAATGTATTTCAATGGTATTTTCAATTTTGGTGCATAACTTTGTCATTTTTGCATATTTTGACACCTAATTTTCAACATAGCCTTTTGGTGACCCCACCTATGAACAATATAACTGTGTTATGCAACTCCCTCCCGAAAGGTGATTTTGCGGTTGCTTGGTGAAGTTACCTTTCAGGTGAAATTTGCATAATGACAGCTACTGTATGTTGTTCATGAGGTGGGGTCATAAGAAGGCTATGTTGAAAATGTGGGGTCAAAAAATGTAAAAATGACAAAGTTATGAACATTCATTGTAATTTCGATACGCATGCTCGTAACTTTGAAAATTTTAATGACTTTGACCCCAAATTTTCAACATAGGCTTGTTATTACACCACCTCATGTATGTCACAGTCATCATTTATCAAATCCTAGTCAAAATGTGTTTTTGCATCTGTGGCATGGAATGGCGTTGTAGTTGCGTGGAATGACATTGTGGTGGTGTTTTGAAAATTTTCTGTACCAGGTACATGCGATGGAGCAATAAGATGGCTATGCTGGCAGTTTAGTAACAATTGTCCTATTAATTGGAGTGCAGGGCCCTTCCACAGTGACATACATACATGCATCTATGGAGGGATGGGAGGCTCCCACAGGCAATTAAGGCTAGGATTGCACAATCTCAAAAAGTAAGGAAATTCTTTGCAAAAAAAACAATGCATAAGTTAGTGTTGATATCAAACCATAAAAAGAAAGAAAATACAATGTTAGTATTTGAACCCTAACACACCAGCCCCTCCCTGCACACACCAACTGGCGTTGGGGGGTGCCTTGGGGTCATCAGCCCTAACACTCACCCTATTCTTCTATACTGTACTCATCTCAGCTTATATACTTATGGAATGGGGTAAATAGTAGGGCTGATGACCCCAAGGCACACCCCAGATGTCGGTTGGTGTGTGCTTGGAGGGGGTGAGGTGTTAAGGTTGAAACCCTAACATTGTATTTCCCTAATTTATACAGTTTGATATCACCCCCTAACTGATGCATTAATGTAGTTTTTTTGCAAAGAATATATATATATATATATATGATTAGCAGTTACTAGTTTGAGCCTGTCCATCATCGACTATGGCCAGATCATCTATGGCGGTGCCACTGATACCTCCCTCAATTGGCTGAAAATCTCACTAAATAAGGTGCGTAGGCTTGTGTCTGGTGCTATCAAACACACACGTACTTGTGACCTGTATGTCCAGGCTGATTGGCTCCACCTCCAGGGTAGAATATCATACCAAACCTGCTTATTTGCCAAACAAATCTGCCTTGCACTAACTTCTCCATCCACCCAATCCCTGCTTCTGCCATCAACAAACCAACATAACACACGTAGCACAATCAGTCTTACCTTGTTCCTCATTGTCGTACCATGCAAGCCCAATGTACCTTTGGTTACAGAGCGCCAAACTGGCTAAATAGCTTGCCACATGAAGTGCTCTCCAAAGCCAAATTTGGCATTTTAAACCCAAGCTTTGCCAGCACCTTGCAGTACTAGGTAAATGTGACTGCCTGTAATAGGCTATGGTGCCACCCACTCTGACCCCTATGCTCCATTATGTCACCTGCCTTGCCCTCCTCCTCTGTCCCCTCTGTTGCTTGCCTTCCACTATATTGCTCCCCTTTGTCTCCCTTTCTCTCCTCCCTACACCCTCCTGTCCTCCTGATGCGCACTCCTTCATTTAAATAAAAATTGATTAGCGCCTAGTAACTGACAAAGTCTCTTACCTCTTGACAAAGTCTATTCTTGACTGCACTCTCATTTGTTGACCTATATATGTTTGCACCATATGTCTTATGTAATTTTTGTAATTACTCAACTGCTGTTCTGTTATCTACTCAATTGTTGTATTTTAGACTGTACTTATTTCATTGTTTTTATATGCTCCATCTTTTATATTCTTGTTGTGTCCTCTTGACATGGAACCTTTGTAAAAGAAACCCTGGTTCAAAGGTATTTATAATCCTAGTCATCAATAAATATATATATATATATATATATATATATATATATCACCACTATATCAATGTGTTATTAACACCTTAATAACACATTATTACTTAACATGCTACAAAATACCCCAATAGCACAGGTAACAAGCCCCTTAATAACACAGGTAACAGGCCCCTTAATAACACATATAACAAGCCCCATAATAATACGTGTAACAGCCACCCTACCCCCAACACTATATGGTAAAACACAGGACACAACAAAAGGTGTCTGGCATCAGGGTGCGCATTAGGGTTGTCTGCCATAACTCTCGCACATAAAATGCGCACCCTGATGCCGGTTGGGGGTGTGGGTGGGGGCCAAGGGGGGCTTTCAACCCTAATACCGAATTTCCTCGCTTTTGTTGGTGTGGAACAACCCTAACTAATGCATTAAATGGAGATTTTTGCCTCTAATTTCCCTTCTTTTTGAGAATGATTACGAGAAATAGTGAATGTAATGCAGCGGCAGGAGCGCGGGGCCCTCCGCCACATGATGTCTTGTCACATAGTAACATTGTGCCTGCAAATGCAAATAGTAATGTGCATGGTGACGCAAAGTGGAACATAAAGAGAAACAGTGTAGACAGAAATGTTAAAAACAACACAAAAGCAAGCGCAAATGAAAATGCAAAGGGTAACGCTCATGGTGGGGTAGACGTGAACGGTAAGTGAAACAGGAATGGAACCGCAAGCGAAAATAGTAACGGTAACAGTAATGTAAGTACACAGGCTAGTTTTCCCCAAAAGCTGCATAAAGAAAGACAGTGAGTACAAAGAATGTATGCTTAATAATGGTTCTCGGAGCAGAAAATGAGGAGTTGGAATACTAAACTGCTTATATCTCAGGAATCGTACAATGTAGAAAGAAATGTAAAAGTCATATGATTTATGACTTTCCTGGCTAGTTTTGTACTTAGCCCGCAGTAGGAGGCTAAGCATTTTTCTGACAAAAAGTCCGTATCTCGCACCGTTTCCAAGATACAGGCCCTAAAATGCTGCTGGCGAACATAATGTTATCCCACGGAAAAAAAGAGAAGTTTGGAGTGCCATAACTTTGGCTTCCTGTAATATTGTTTCACCAAGCCACAAAAAAACACATCTGTGGGATGTTGGCTATGTTCCCTCCAAATTTCAGCCCAAAAGACCAAACCGTTATTTTACAGCAGGGCGTCAAAGGATTCCTGTAATGCGTCGGATGCCGTAATGTTATCCTATGGGAAAAAGTGGCAACTTTGGGGTGCCGTAACTTTGCCGCCATGTAATATTTTTTTCACTAAAATACTGAAAGGCACATCTGTGAGATGTTGGCTGCATTCCCTCCAAATTTCAGGCCAAAACACCAAACCGTTCTTTTGTAGCAGGGTGCCAAAGAATTGCTGTCATTTTCCCACAGCCTAGAAAAGTACTGCCGAAGTTTGCGAATGATTTCACAAATTCATTCGACAGTGTCGCAAGTGTGACAGTACTTTGCGAAAGTACTTTTTCCAGCAATTTGAAAATCATATTTCTGGGGTGTTTTACCCCAAAATAAAGACATGGCTAGCATCCTCAGGGTCCGACTAGGTGAATACAGAAAAAATTAGGTTGCTAGAGGGTCCCAATTTTAAATGCTAAGCATTTTTCTGATCACTAACTGAAAACAAAATGGCGGATTTGCAACAGTAAAAGGGCCATTTGCAAAAGTAAAAACTGCATTTGCACACTGTCGAACTTTTTGTTAACTTTCCCATTGACTTATAATGGGAACTTGTTTTTTGAATAACTTTTGAACCGTTTAATATTTTTCATGAAATCTTCAAAGGCACATTGAGAACCCGGCTGCATGTTCCTGAATATTTCAGACTGGTCGTCACAAACCGTGCGACCTGTGAGACGACTAGTAAAATTCCAGCGTTTAAACGCTGCCACAAGAGATCATGCTTAATAACTCCGCAGCTGTATATGCGACTAGTACAAAAACTTGGCAGATCCTAAGGTGTATGGGTCTTGATTGCCTATTCAAAATTTCAGGCAAATCTGTCAAACAGTTGCAAAGTTATTAATGCAAAATTTGGGGTTTACTATGTAAATGGCTCCTCAACCTTTAACTGTAATATATATATATATATATATATATATATATATATATATACTACCACTATATCAATAACACCACCACCTTAATAACACATTATTACTTAACATGCTACAAACCACCCCAATAGCACATGTAACAAGTTCCTTAATAACACACATAACAAGCCCCATAATAATACATGTAACAGCCACCCTGTCCCCCCAACACTATATGGAAAAACACAGGACACAACAAAAGGTGTCCAACCTAATGTATTATATAAAATAAAAGATAGCAAAGTTCAACATACTTGTGAAACAATATCATCTCTGGTTCAAACAAGCTCATAAAGGTCACTTACTCTTCAAGTTCGTGGCTTTGGCTTGTTCGACCCCTCAGTTATATTATTTTCTTGTATACCACACTTTGCTATCATTTATTCTATCTTTCTCTCTCTCTCTCTGTATGTATATATAATATTCTTAGCAAAACAAACTTTGTTAATGCAGCAGTTAGGGTCCGACTTAACACCATAAAAGTAAGGAAATGTGGCATTAGGGTTCTAACCCTTACTCTCCACCCCCAAGGGGGGAATTGTCAACCCCAGTGCTCACCTCTCCCCCCAGCCTGTAATCTTCTGTCTGATGCACAAAGTGCAGCTTCAAGCCAGTGCCTCATGGTGATACACTCTTCAGAGGTAGAGAAGTATGTCTTATAACATATTGGCAACAAAATATGTTATAGCTTTCTTCACACAGGGCCCTGCGGGAGCTTAATTCATACTTAGTCCATACTAAGGTTCATACTAAGGAATTTAGGGGTTGAGGAGGCAAATAGCCCATAGTTAGCTCCTTACTAGTAGAACCTCATAGGTATATTCATTAAATACTTATCAAGCCTGATTAAAATTCATTTTCCATTCTACTTATTATATGTAGTGGTAAGGAGTTCCAAATATTGATTACCTTGTTGGTAAAATAATATTTTCTTTTTGTAGTGCAAAAGTGTTGCCCTTGCCCAAATCCTAAAGTGTCTTTCTTTTCTGCTTGGGGGTGTGTGGGTGCAGAGTTAGGGTTGGAAACCATAGCGCCACATTTCCCTACTTTTGTGGCATTACGATGAACCATAACTGGTGCATTAACAATGTTTTTTGCAAAGAATTTCCTTTCTTTTTGAGATAGTGGAATCATATCCTCATTGTCACAGGTCCCTTTGAGACCTGGATGAACAAATGCAGATGCTTTGGGCCCTATGCCAAGGGAAGTCCCCATCTGCCTACAGAAGTGCAGGGATCTTGCAGGCCCTGCACTTCCATTCAGCAATGGATGTCACAAATTCATGGTGGACTGCAGGAGCACAGGGCCCTCTGGTCCCTGTGCTTCCATTTGGCTGCAGATACAGATGTACAGGGCAAAGAGTCCACATGTCAGCCAATGTACAGGGCACTCTGCCACCCACAGGTGCAGAAGTCTAGGGCCATATGTCAAGAGGACAAATGTCTTCACTATAATCCAGTTTAATGCATTTCAATGTTGTTTGAACTTTTATTCATAAGTTTGGCATTTTTTTATATTTTTGCAACACATTTTCAACAAGGCCTTTTTGGGATACCACCTCATAACCAAGAGCTGGGGAATTATGCAAATTTGGCCCGAAAGGTGATTTGATGGTCCGTTGATGAAATCACCTTTCAGCCAGGATTTGAACATTTTCTCCACACTTTTTCATGAGGTGGGGTGATAAGAAAGCAATGTTGAAAATGTGGGGTCTCAATATGAAAAATGCAAAGTTATGAGTGTATATTGAAAATTTTATATGCTCACTCATAACATTAGTAATTTTAAATACTTTGACCCTGAATTTTCAACATAGCAATTTTTTCACACCACTTCATGAAAGTGACAACTGTCTTTTCTCAAATTCTTGCCAAAATGTGTTTTCACACCCTTGGCACAGAATGACATTTCAGTGGGATTTTAAAATTTTCACTTACAGGGTTCATGAGGTAAGGTAATAAGAAGGCTATGCTAAACATTTAGTGTACAAATATTGTAAACTGACCAGCTTATAAGCGAAAGTTGTGGTATTTTCAGCAGTTGGACCACAGTGGGCTCAGGGAGGGTGAGGATGGTGGAACAGAGGCACACCCAGTCAGTTGTTCCACACCACAATCCATACACCATTCTGGGGGAGCATAGCTCCCCTATGGATGCACCTGCAGAGGAGATTAAGGAGGCTGAGGACAACTGTCACAAGGGAGGCCCACAGGAAGGAGGCAGAGGACGCCACAAGGAAATGAAGCAGCTCCTGGTGGGGGACTCAATTATTAGGGGGATAGAACTGGGGGGAGCAGGGAAAACTGAAGTAAGGTGCCTGCCTGGTGCCATGGCTTGGAGAGACAGGAAGTGCATCCTCAGGATCACGAGAACAGCTGCACGGGAATCTGAGCTGGACGTCATTGTCCACCTAGGGACAAATGACTTAGCTAATCATGAGATTAGAGCAGTGCAGAAGGACTTTGTAGAATTGGGGAGGAGTCTAAGACAAGTAGCACACACAATATCCTTCTCTGAGGTGCTGCCTGTCAATGGCATGAGTGAGGCAAGGGTACTTTGCACCATGCAGTTTAATGAATGGTTGAAAAAATGGTGTGGGGCACAGGGGTTTGGCTTTTTTGGGGACTGGGGTTCCACCTGGAGGGACACCAGCCTATACTGGCAGGATGGTCTGCATCTGTCCAGGAAGGGAACAAGTCTTTTGAGCAATCGGTTTAAATGCTTCATTGGCAAGCTTTTAAACTAGTCAAGGGGAGGCACTGATAGCAAGCAGGAAAATCCCAGCCTCCCTACAAAACAGGGTACTAAATGAGAAAAGACCGAGGTAGACAGGTCAGTGGGGGATGCTGCAAAAGAAGGTAAAGCCATCAAAAATGGAGAGCAATAAGTACCAATGCCCGAGTCTGAGTAACAAGCTTCCTGAATTAGTGGCCTTGATGGAGGAGGAACATCTGGATATCGTGGCAGTCACAGAAACATGGTACACACAAAACCATGACTGGGACATAAACATACCAGGATACACTATCTACAGGAGGGACAAGGAGGGTAAAGAGGAGGAGGAGTAGCTCTTTACATAAGGGAAGGAATCAAGGCAACAGAACAAAAGGGAAAACAGGGAGGAGAAGAAGCACTGTGGGTAAATTTGGAGACCAGCAATGGCACCACAATCCCACAGGGTTGTATACAGACTTCTCTCAGGGGAGGAAATGGACAAGGAAATGACAGAAAGAATACTTAGAATGGCAGAAAAAAGGAGATATTGCTGATGGGTGATCTGAATATGCCAGATGTTAACTGAATGCAGTTGCAGTAGCCACTTCAAGAGTGGGTTATTCTAGATGCCCTACAAGGGCATGCCTTAGACAACTAGTATTGGAGCCCACTCGAGAGGGATCAATCTTAGACCTGGTTCTCTCAAATGGAGATGAAGAGAGGATCACAGATGTAGAAGTGGGTAGCCATCTGGGAACTAGCGACCATCGAACAGTATGGTTCACAATAAACACAGCAATAGAGTCAAGCCATACAAAGGCAAAAGTACTGGACTTTAGGAGGGCTGACTTTGCCAAAATGGGTGAGTGCCTAAGGAATGCACTAGCAAATGGGCAGGAAGGAGGGGTGGAAGAACAATGGGGAATAATAAAAACTGCCATCACAGAGGTAACAAGCCTTTGTGTGAAGCAAATTAACAAAATGAACGATGTAAGAAACCACTATGGTTCTCAAAGGAAGTGGCAGTGAAGGTTCAAGAGAAAAGAAAGCATTCAGGAAGTACAAGGAATCACAGAAGGAGCAGGACAGGAACTGTATCAATTAAAGCAAAAGGAAGCTGGGAAGGCAGTCAGAAGAGCAAAGGCCCAAACCGAGGAAAAGATAGCCAACTCTGTTAAGAAGGGGGATAAAACCTTTTATAGGTACATCAGGGAGTGAAGGAAGACCAAGGGAGGCTAGTGAGGCTTAATAAAGAGGAGGGAGGGTGGGCAGAGGGTGACTGTGAAAAGGCAGAGATACTAAACAAATATTTTTGCTCAGTATTTACAAAGGAAGTGGGGGAGGTACCTAAAAACAAACAGTAGAAACACTCTGGATACAGAAGTTGATACCAGCCCATTTACAGAAGAAAGGGTTCTGAAAGAACTCTTAAAACTGAAGGTGGACAAAGCAATGGGGCCTGATGGGATTCATCCCAGAATTCTAAAAGAACTAAGGGTAGAACTAGTGACACCACTGACTACTCTCTTTAACAAATCATGGGAGGATGGGGTGGGACCCGAGGACTGGAGAAGGGCAGATGTGATTCCCCTTCACAAAAGTGGGAGCAAGGCAGAAGCAGAAAACTACAGACCTGTTAGTTTAACCTCAGTGGTAGGGAAAATGATGGAATCACTTCTGAAGGAAAGAATTGTTGAGTATCTAGAGGCCAGAGGGGCTCAGGACCCAAGGCAGCATGGATTCACAGGAAGGTCATGCCAGACAAATCTGATAGATTTCTTTGACTGGGTGACCAAAGTAGTACATCAGGGAGGGGCTGTGGACATGGCCTACCTAGACTTTAGCAAGGCATTTGACACAGTCCCACACAAAAGATTAATATACAAGCTAGCCAGCCTGGGAGTGGGTCCCAAGATGACAGCCTGGGTAAAGAATTGGCTGGAGAATAGGACACAGACAGTAATAGTAAATTGAGTCCACTCTGAAGAAAGGAGGGTTACTAGTGGGGTACCACAGGGTTCAGTATTAGGACCGGTCCTCTTCAATGTCTTTATAAGCGATATTGCAGAGGGACTGGAAGGAAAAGTATGTCTCTTTGCAGATGACACAAAGATCTGCAACAGAGTTGATGCACAAGGTGGGGTGGAAAGGATGAGAAGGGACTTGGGCAAGGTTAGAGGAATGGTCAAATGTATGGCAGCTTAGATTCAATGCTAAGAAGTGCAAGGTAATGCACCTGGGAAACAAAAACCCAGGGGAAGAGTACACAATGGGGGGGTGAGATACTAACAACAACAAAAATGGAAAGGGACCTGGGGGTAGTCATATCAGATGACCTAAAGGTGGGCAAGCAATGTGAGAGGGCAGCAAGGAGGGCTGGGGGGATACTGGGATGCATAGGGAGAGGCATCACCAGCAGAAAACAGGAAGTTATTATCCCTCTGTACAGACAGTTGGTGAGACCCCATCTGGAGTACTGCGTGCAGTTCTGGAGACCCAATCTCTGCAAGGATATAGACAGGATGGAGGCTGTCCAGAGGAGGGCAACTAAAATGGTGCAGGGTCTGCACCGGAAGACATATGAAGAGAGACTTAAACAGCTGAATATGTATAGCCTAGAGGAAAGGAGAGAGAGGGGGGACATGATAGAAACTTTCAAGTATCTCAAGGGAATCAACAAAGTCCAAGAGGGTAGCATCTTTCAAAAAAAGAGGTGTGCAAGAACAAGGGGGCACAATTTGAAGATAGAAGGGGGGCGGCTCAGAGGTAATTTAAGGAAGTATTTTTTCACAGAGAGGGTTGTGGATGCATGGAATGGCCTTCTGGAGGAGGCTGTGGAGTCAAAAACAGTGGTCGAATTCAAGCATGCATGGGACAGTCATAAGGCAATTCTAGGGGTGGGGGTAGGAAGAAGTAGGCTGCTGGTTAACTAGGATCTGTAGCTTACCCAATAGGTAGGGAAATGGGCAGACTAGGTGGGCCAAGCGGTCCTTATCTGCTGTCAAAATCTATGTTTCTATGTTCTATGTTTCTATGTTTCTATGTATTTCAGTGTTTCCTCACAACTTTGCTAATTTTCAATATTTTGAGTCCAAATTTTCAACATAGCCCTTTTACCACACCACCTCATAAATGTGACAGGTGTCATTTTTTAAATCTTGGATGAGATGCATTTTCGCTCTTCTGGTGCAAAATGACATTTCAACCAATATACTATAAATGCTGCATGTTATGTTTGTAAGGTGAGCCAAAAAATAACTATCTTGAAATTTTGTTACAGCTGTCAATTTTCAAATCCTGCCCAAAATGTGTTTTTGCACCTGTGGCATGGAATGGCATTGCAGTTGCGTGGAATTACGTTTTGGCATAGATTCGAAAATTTTCTGTACTGGGGTACATGAGGTGGGGTAATAAGATGGCTATGCCGATAATTTGGTCATGCATCTACAGAGGGATGTGTGTACAGGGTCCAAAGGACCCTGCACTCCCACAGTAAAATGAGGAAAATCATGGCACTCCCACTGTGACATAAGGACAGTTATGAAGGGGGGAGCATAGGGCTCAAAAGGCCCTCACTTCCACGGGCACATAAGAATACAAGTAAACTATCTGAGAAAGTAACAAAATTCATTGCAGAAAACTTTGTTAATGCATCAGTTAGGGTTGTTAATAAAGTGACAAAATCAGAGAAATGTGGTGTTAGGGTTTCCAAACCTAATGCCCCACCCCCACCCTGCAGACACCGACAGGCATCGGGGTGTGCCTTGGGGTCATGAGCCCTAACTCTCACCCCATTCTCCTATACTGTACCCATCTCAGCTCATTTACTTATGGAATGGGGTGAGCGTTAGGGCTGATGATCCCAAGGTACACCCCGATGCCTGTCGGTGTCTGCAGGGTGGGGGTGGGGTGTTAGGGTTGGAAACCTTAATGCCACATTTCCCTATTTTTGTCACTTTACTAAAAACCCTAACTGATACACTAATGGAGTTTCTTGCAGTAAAAATATATATTTTGCAAAAAACTGTGTTAATGCACCAGTTTGGGTAACTTAATGCCACAAAAATAGGGAAATCTCACCCTAATGACCCCCACTCCCTCAAGCAGCAAAAGGAAAAAGCATTAAAGTTTTGATTTCCGACCCCAAAACCCCACCCCCACCCTGCAGGCAGCAACAGGAATGGGGTGTGCCTTGTGGTTGTCAGCCCTAACGTTCACCTTACTCCATGGGTAAATAAGCTGAGATGGGTACAGTGTATGAGAATAGGGTGAGCTTTAGGGCTGACAATCCCAAGATACACCCCATGCCTGTTGCTGCCTGCAGGGTGGGGGTGGTGTGAGAAACCAAAACTGTAATTTTTTTTCCTTTTGCTGCTTGGGGGGGGTGTTGGGGTGAGAAACCCTAATGCCACATTTCCCTACTTTTGTGGCATTAAATTACCCTAACTGGTGCATTAATGCAGTTTTTTGCAAATTATTTCTTTACCTTTTTAGATAGTATAATCATATCCTTATTTGCCTGTGGGAGTGCAGAGCCCTCTGGGCCCTGTGCTACCATCTCTCCATAGATGCATACATGCATGTTGCCATGGAAACACAGGGCCCAGAGGGCCCTGCACTTTCATTTTAGCCAAAAACGCAACCAAATTGTCAGCATAGCCTTCTTATCATACCATCTCATGAACACCATGCTGAGAATGTTCAAATCCCCATCAAAACATCATTCTGTGCCACCACAATGTAATTCCATGCCACAGGGGTGGAAACACATTTTGGCCAGGATTTGGAAAATGACAGCTATCATGTTCATGAAGTGGTGTAAAAAATGTCTATGTTGAAAATCTAGGGTAAAAATATTTACAATTAACAAAGTTCAGAGCAAGCATAGTAAAATTTAAATGCATCTGCATAACTTTGCCATTGTTTCATATTTTGACCCCAAATTTACAACATAGCCTTCTTATGACCCCACTTCATGAACAAGGGTGGTGAAAATGTTCAAATCCCACCTAAAAGGTGATTTCACCAAGTGACCATGAAATTGTCTTTCAGACCAAATTTATGAAATTCCACTGACATTATTCATGAGGTGGGGTCCCCAAAAGGCTATGTTGAAAATTTGGTATCAAAATATACCAAAATGGGCAAGTTATGCATCAAAGTTGAAAACCCCATTGAAATACATTGAACCACATTTAACTTAGTTTCTCATATTGCAGTCGGTGGTTCCAGCAGCAAGACGTGTCTTCAATCGGAAAGTGGATCTTTAAGCTGGGACCTGCTCAGGTGAGTGAAGGTGTGTGTGGGGGGGTGTACTGGGGGGTGTGGGGTGGTGGGTGCTGAGTGGAAGGTGATGGGAGGTCAGACCAGTAAGGGACCATTTTCATTTTTGTGGGTAAAAAAAAACATTGAGGACTGTTTTCTTTATTTCAGGACTGACAGCGATTATGGAGATGGGGTGTCACTAGACACCAAGCAATATTTTATTTCTTATGGGGACAGCAATTGGGGAGGGTGGGATTGCCACTAGACACCAGGGAACAAACAATATTACGGGGACAGTGATTTGGGAGGGGGGTACCACTAGATACTAGGGTAACAAACAATATTACAGGGACAGCAATTGGGGAGGGGATGCCTCTAGACACCAGGGAATATCTATTTCTTATGGGTACAGTGATAATGGAGGGTGTGGGGTGCCACTAGACACCGGGGAAGCAAACAATATTACAGGGACAGCAATCAGGGAGTAATATATCTTGCGTGCTGTCCTCTGTGTTTCCAGCTTAAAGGGAGAAACTGATGTCAGCATTGCTGTGGTGCTTTAAAGTGGTGGAAGAGTTTTTACTAATCTCCAGATTGTATGCTTTCCTTATTATTTTATTACAAGGAGGGCAATCATCAGGTAGGGGGTGCCAGTAGACATCAGAACACTATTATAGTTTGATCTGTTATTGACCTTTACTGTTCACAGCCTTTTCTGACTGAACAGTAAAGTGCGAACTATAAAAATTTGCTAATGTTTATTTACCATTCAATCTATCCTTACATTAGTGAGTGATGGGAGAAATCATTCTCGCCACAGAAACACACATTTGTCCTGTAAATTCCTAAATTCTAAGACAAAAAATGAACTAAGTATGTAAGGGAGACCTAAATACAGGTCTTGTTCATTCATTACCAAGCAGTACTTCTGCAGAAAACTATTTTTAAAATGGGGGAAAAATCAAGATGGCTGACATCATGAACATGATTTCTCTGAGCATAAACAGTAAATCCTTAACTGTTAACAGTTCGAACGGTTTTCATTTACCTGCCTATCTAGCAGCTATCACAAAAATCATTATATTTCAAAAATGGTGTGATACATTTTCACCAAACCCTCGAAAGGTACACCCTTGGCATACACCCCATCATCCCTGAAAATTTTAGGGAACAATTTCATACCATCTGGGCTGTAGAGGTGGACTAAAAAAACAAAAACAATGTTAAGTATAGGAAACAAAAGTGGGATTTTTTTCTGTTTTTTACCACTCCATATCTCAAAAACCATACAAGATGCCATCATGAAACTTTCCAAATTTTGAGACACTGGCAGACTGACCATGCATGACAAATACAGTACTGGGTTATTTCATCAAAGTATGCCAAAGTTACTAAGGTGCAAAGTTTTGGGTTTAACATACAAGTGCTGATCCAACACTAACTATAGAGGTGTGCCCACACTCCTAGAATATATCTATAGTGCCAGTCTTGACCCCCCAGTGGGTATTCTTTGTGATCCCATGGCAGTAAGCTGAAATTAAATGGTAGCATGGTGCAGTGGTTTAAGGCACTGAGCTACAAACCTGGAGACCTGGGTTTGAATCGCACAGCCCCCACTTGCATACTGTGTGACCCTGAGCAAATAACTTAACTTCCTTGTGCTTCCAGGTAGTACCTGGAATCAGACTTCAGCTTAGTGTCCCTCTCCTGGTTAAACAATTTCCCCTTCTCCCTTCTCCTTCAAAGGTGAGCTCAGTGACTCCATCAGGATGGGTTGAGGGAGGATGCTGCTATTATGTAACATCCCCCCCAACCAGGGAATGCAAGCTGCAGGGTTGTCCACACAGACCTGAGTACCATATAGTAAAGGCAACTGTCCTCATTCACTCTTTCTACATACACTTTTTTGCACACTCACTCATTACATATTCCGCCTTCACACATTCACTCTTTGTTTTTCCAGCTTTCTTTGTCTCTTCTGAACTGAATGAACAAAGAGTGAATGTGTACAGACTGAATGTATAAAGAATGAATGAAGACAGTTGCCTCACTATGTGGTACCCAGGCCCATGCAGTCAGCCCTGCAGCTTGCATTCCCTGACTGGGAAGAAATGTGCCAGGCCCTGCACTTCTGTAGGCAGATAGAGTCTTCCCATGGTGCAGGGCCCAAAGGGCCTTGTGCATCTTCACTTATTCATGCAGGTCCCAAAGAGACCTGAGTAAATAAGGATACAATTCCACTATCTCAATAAGAAAATTATTTGCAAAAACTTTACTTGTACCAGTTAAAGATGTAGCTAACACCCAAGTATGGAATGTGGTGATGGTTAGGACTGCCTACTCTAACTCCCCATCCACTTGCCAAGCAAAGGAAAAACAAAATAAGGGTTTTGGGTCTATAGTGTCTTGGCGAATTAGTAGTGGGGTCTTTCTTGGGTTATCAACCCTAATACCAACCCTGTTCCCTGAGCAAATAGCATCACAACAAACTGTGTTGGCAACACATAGCAAAACGTACTTCTCTACCTTTGAAGAGTGTATGACTATGAGGCACTGATTTAGAGCTGTACCATGTTCTTCAGACTGGAGGCAACAGGCCTGGGGGAGGGTTGAGCATTAGGGTTGACAACCCCAAGGAAGACCCCACCACTGATTCACCAAGACTCTGGAGACCCAAAACCCTAATGTTTTTTTCTTTTGCTGCTTGGGGGGAAGGTTGGGGGGGGAGTTAGCATTGGGAACCCTAACACCATATTTCATTACTTTTGTGGCATTAAATTACCCTAACTGGTGCATTACTGAAGTTTTTTTTGCAAGACATATATATAAATAGAGATACAGTAAAATAATTTAAATAGGAGTCTGTGAGTGGGCTAACACCATCCCTGTGTCTGACCATGTAGCTGGTCCCTTACCATATTCTGCACAAAGGAGACCCTGGTATTTATTACTGCAGACAGAAATTATATATACTATACACGTGCATGTTATAATTACCATTGGTTTCTGGGCAGTTGGCATCCCTAGCTTTGCTGGGCCCAGTGGACTACTGGGATTGTGAAGTGCGCTTCTACTTCTATTTGTATCTCTGTTGGCTCCCACCTCAAATTTCTTCTTGTGGACATGCAGTCTCAATCTAGGTTCTATTGCAGCAGTGCCAACTATTTCATGTGGGTCCCTGTTCATGCCAGTCACACTTCATCCATATGTTTTTCCCTATATTACATTATCCATTTGTCAGACTCTGAATAATGTGACGGTATACTATATTATAGTAAATCCTATATCATTCCTATTATGTTTTCTATTTCTGTGCTGTAGTTTACTATCAGTCCCCTACATCTGTAGTGTTTGCACTGCTGATCTTTATACAGTGCTGTCCCATTTGACACATGATACTTATTACTGATTCCTACACCCCGAACCTGATGATCACCCCAGACTGCATATTTCATATTATGTTTTCCATGCCTTTTACTACATTTGATCTCTATGCATTAACCCTGCTAAACCCACTAAAGTACTTAAACAAAAATTATTGTGCAATCCTAGACTTGGACAGCTTCCCCACCATTTCAGTGCTTTTCCTAGCTGCGCTTCTCTGTCAATTGTCATTACTGCTTTTATCATCCTCTCAAGCACTACTGATAATAACACATTTTCTTTGACAAAAGTAGTGTGAATAAAGTAGTACACAGTGGGACTATTTTTACCAATACTACAGTCCTACTGAAAGACAGAGGAACACCAAATGTTATGACATCATGGGTAGTAAAATGAATGCCCCTTATTTAAGTTTTGTTTTAGAGCAGGGGAGATTTCAACAGCTCTCCTTGTCTAGGGTAATTAAAGGTAGAGAATATATAGTGCACAACATAGAAAGCGACTAGAAAAGTAAGAATTTAAGAGGTATGGTAATACGTTTTAATCTGTAGCTGGAAACAGGCTTTTTGGGAAAATGGTTCCTGAATTGTCCCTGAAGGTTATATATTGCAGATGGTTGGAGTAAAAGACTCACTCACTCAGATAACTGTTGCAGAAATATTCAGTAATTCACACAGAAGGTTGTTGAAGAAGCAAGAGGATATGGGTATAGGAAAGGACGTGGATGGGTGGAAGGCTGGTTGTAAGGGAGGTAGCAGAGGGTAGAGGTACATGGGGTAGATCTGAGGAGAGGCAGTTCACCAGTGAGTGCCACAGGAATCATTCCTGGGTCCAGCCATTTTGAATGTGTTCATCAGGGACACAATGAAAGTAATACAGGGCATGATGTATCTTTTCACAGATGACACTAAGCTCTGTGTTAGGGTAGACAGTGAGGAGGGGGTAAGGGAAATACAGAGGGACCCACAAAGGCTGGAGAGGTGCTCCAGGGTTTGGCAGCTGAAATTCAATCTGAAAAAGTGCAAGATGATGCAGTAGGGAACAAGAACCCCAGAATGGAGTACTGGAGGTCAGGGGTTAAACTGGACACCACTTCAGAGGCAAGGGACCCAGCAGTCATCATAAGTGATTCTCATAAACAATATAGGCAGTGTAACAAGGCCTACAGTAAGGCAAACAGAATGCTGTGGTGTATTGGGAGGGGTTTTGCAGCAGGAGGAAAGAGGTATTACTATAGTACCTCTTTATAGATCACTGGTGAGACCACGCCTAGAGTGTTGTGCCTAGTTCTGAAGTCCTCACTGAAGGAAAAACAAAGACAGGACAGAGACAGTGTAGTGTAGGGCAAACAAATGAGTCAGGGCCAGCAGGGCAGATCCTGTGAGGTACAAAGTCCAAGGCTGCAGCACTCACCCACAAAAACAAGCCTCAAGAAACAGTCTTTAGAACTGACAGTAAGGCTTCAATTCAGTTGTATTTGTGCAGCATATCCCATGCAATTACAGAAAGGCTGTCAGAAAATTATGGATTAGAGTAATTGACAAAGCACCAATAGAGCGATGCAGTGGGGAACTCTGGCCATGGATGAATCTTTTACCCAGACCCCAAGTTCCTAAGTTGCTGTAATCCATAATTATCTGACAGGCTTTCTGTAACTATGTGGGACATATGCTTGACAAATAAATCTGCAATGACACATTACTGTTAGGTCTAAATATTGTTTCTTAGTGCTTGACTTTGTGGTTGAGTGCTACAGCCTTGGACTTTATAGCAAGTACGGAGGAGGCAACCCCAGCTGTACCACCCAATCCCCTTTACCAGAGGGAACACATTTCCACAGAGTCTCAGATCCTATGAGGACTGGCTTAGCTCAAGGCCAGACAAGAGAGGGGTGATATGACAGAGAAATTCAAGTTCCTGAAAGGAATGAACAAGATGAACTGCAAAGAACTATAAAACAAGAGTAGTGAATCTACAACACAAGGTCACGTGTGTAAAAGACAGTTGCGGACTTACTGTAACAGTAGATCTTCAAGAAAATTTCCTCCATTAGTAGACACCGTTGGAACTACAGCCGCCAGGCACTAGGACAGCATGGAACTTTTGCTAGCTGTGGGCCACCCACGATGACATAATGCGTCAGTGTCAATATAAATGTGGGTGGCTCTATCATTTCTCAGTTCCCCACCGGAGATTAGACTCAGAGGATCTCCAAACCGTGGGGAACCAGGAGATAAGAATGGCTCAGGCATACAACGTGAGGCATAGGGCTGGATATATAGTACATATACTAGGTTCGGTTGCACAATATCTGATTCAATCCTCCCTAAAGCAAAGGGTGACAGAGGGAGGGAGGGATGGCATGAACTAATGGAGGAGATACTCTCGAAGATCCACTGCTAAGGTAAGTATTCTTTGTGGCTATCTCCTCCATTAGTCCTCACCTTTGGAACAATTCTCCTGCAGTCTCAAACACCAACTGGGAGGTGATTACAGTCTGATGTATATTCAGGAAAGTAGGCCTTGCAGTACAACAAGCCCAAAACTTGAAGACATCTATAAAAAACTATGTCCAGATTGTAAACTTTAGTGAAGATGTGGACAGTGCTTCATTTGGCTGCAGCACAAATATCAGCTGCGGAAACATTTTTGAAACATGCAACCGAAGTGGCCACTCCCCTGCTGGAGTGGACATGAACCACAACAGGAACTTCCTTACCGTACTTCCTATAACAGAATGTAATACAATACATCAGCCATTTGTACAGGCACTGTTTAGATACAAGTGCACTGTCTTTACTAGGGGTGAATGAAATAAAAAGCTGGAGAGGACTTTCTACAGTCCTTAGCGTGAATCACATAGTGTCAGAGTATTCTACGTACATACAATTAAAAAGTATACTGGAAGTCCACCCCACTCACCCTGAAGTAAATCAGCAGACTATGTAGTCTTAAACATTTCAGTTAATAGTTTAATATGTTACATCCAAATCAGCTTTCTATTTTTTGGGCAAAATATCCTTCATCAGGAACTGGTTTCTAAAATAAAAACATATAGACACATTCATTTCAATATTTCATTTCACAAAAATAAACTTTAAGAGCCAGATGGTCAAAGCATAGTGCAGCGCGCAAACCAATAAGCGGAAATAGTGCAAGGATTGATGCGGAGCAGCCATATTCAAAGGCCTGTTAAGCATGCGCTTCAACAGTAATAGCGTGGGGAAACCAATAATGTATACAAGGAGCAAAGTGAGGGGTGGCCCAGCAGACATGCGCGAGAATGAATAAAGCCCAAGCGCCACGCTTAGGACATAGCGACACCCAGCGTGGCACTAGTTACAGCCTATAAAAGGCTGGTCTTAACCCAGGGCAAAACACCTAGGAGGAGGGACCACAACAGGAAGTGGGAATGTGTGCAGTGCCAGTAGCAGTGATGCTGCCATTGATGACAGCTGTAGTGGAGGAGGAGGAGAGGGAGCAGGGCTGACATGGGCCACAACGCAGGCCAAGGAGACGGTATGCTGCAAACAGGTGGTACCGGCCCAGGGTCTCCTTCAAGACCCTGCCAGATGACCACATCACTGGCCGGTATAGGATGAACAGGGGAATGTTGAGGCAGCTATGTGAACTCCTGCATGAGCAGCTGCACCCAGACACCAGACGCAGTCATGCCATGACAGTGGAGGAGAAGGTGACAGCAGCGATGTGCTTCCTTGCCACAGGGACATTCCAATGACCAACGGGGGACACCATTGAGGTATCATAGTTTGCCACCTCACACCTCCTGACCCAGTTCCTAGAGGCTTTTCTGCAACATGCTGGGGAGTTCATAGTATTCCCCAGCACGGCAGCAGAGCGCAGAGAAACAATGCAGCAGTTCCATTGAGTTGCGCACCTACCATCTGTACTGGGTGCCATTGACTGCACCCATGACCCCATCAGTGCACCACCTGGTGATGGCAGTGATGTGTACATAAACAGGAAGGGGTACCACTCCATCAACTGCCAGGTGGTGTGTGATGTGACTGGGTACATCAGCAATAGACTTTGACGGCAGATAAGGACCACTTGGCCCACCCAGTCTGCCCATTTCCCTACCTATTGGATAAGCTGCAGATTCTAGTTAACCAACAGCCTACTTCCTGCAACCCCCCACTATAATTGCCTTATGTCTGTCACATGTATGTTTGAATTCCCCCACTGTTTTAGACCCCACAACCTCTCCAGGAAGGCGGTTCCATGCGCCCACCACTCTCTCCGTGAAAAGAATTTCCTCACGTTACCTCGTGGCGCCCCCCCGCCTAACTTTAAATTGTGCCCCTTGTTCTTATACATCTCTTTTCTGAAAGATGCTACCCTCCTGGACTTTGTTGATTCCCTTGAGGTACTTAAAAGTTTCTATCATGTCCCCCTGTCCCTCCTTTCATCAAGGGTATACATATTAAGCTCTCTCAGTCTCTCTTCATATGGTTTCTGATGTAGACCCTGCACCATTTTAGTTGCCCTCCTCTGGACTGCTTCCATCCTGTCTATGTCCTTGCATAGATGAGGTCTCCAAAACTGCACGCAGTACTCCAGATGGGGTCTCACCAACTGTCTGTATAGGGGATAACCACTTCCCTTTTTCTACTTGTGATGCCCTCCCTATGCATCCCAGTATCCCTCATTGTCCTTACTGACTTCTCACATTGCTTACCCACCTTAGGTCATCTGATATGACACATCCAGATCCCTTTCCATTATTGTTGTCATTAGTACCTCCCTGCTATTGTGTACTCTTCTCCTGGATTTTTATTTCCCAGGTGCATTACTTTGCACTTCTTTGCATTGAATCTAAGTTGCCATATGTCTGACCATTCCTCCAACTGACCATTCCTCCAACCTTGCCAAGTCCCTTCTCATCCTTTCTACCCCCCCCTTGTGTATCAACTCTGTTACAGATCTTTGTGTCATCTGCAAAGAGGCATACCTTTCCTTCCAGACCCTCTGCAATGTCACCTATAAAGTTGTTAAAGAGGACTGGACCCAGTACTGAGGTACTCCACTAGTAACCCCTCTTTCTTCAGAATGTGTTCCATTCACTATTACCTTCTGTGTCCTGTTGTGCAGCCAGTTTTCTACCCAGACTACCACCCTGGGACCCACTCCCAGGCTGGCTAACTTGATTATTAATCTTTTGTGCGGGACTGTGTCAAATGCCTTGCTAAAGTCTAGGTAGACCATATCTACAGCCCCTCCCTGGTCTATTACTTTGGTCACCCAGTCAAAGAAATCAATTAGATTCATCTGACATGACCTTCCTGCTGTGAATCCATGCTGCTTTGGGTCCTGTGCCCCACTGGCCTCTAGGTACTCAACAATTCTTTCTTTCAGAAGTGATTCCATCATTTTCCCCACCACTGAGGTCAAACTAACAGGTCTGTAGTTTCCTGCTTCTGCCTTGCTCCCACTTTCGTGAAGGGGAATCACATCTGCCCTCCTCCAGTCCTCAGGTACCACCCCATCTTCCCATGATTTGTTAAAAAGTGTGGTTAGTGGTGTCCCCAGCAGTGCCCACGATGCCTTCATCTGGCACCAGTCCCAGCTGTGCCAGGCATTTGAGGAGGGCAGGATACCCAGTGGGCAACTAGTCGGCGAGTAGCAGCATACAAGGCATACACATGACAGCATGGATGGGGGCAGGCAGGGGAGGCCAGGAAAGGAGTGTGGGAGGGCTACACAGAGGTGCAGGACAGCAATGGCCAGACTGCAGTACGGCACTAACAGGTACACATCTCTTGACAGGGGACAGTGCCTATCCCCTGCGACCCTGGCTGCTGACACCGGTACTCCCTCCAGCCACAGTGGCTGAGGAGATGTACAACGAGGCACATGCCAGCACAAGAAACATCATAGAGAGGGTGTTTGGCATCCTGAAGATGCGCTTCAGAAGCATAGATACATCAGGCGGTGCCCTACAGTATACGCCTCAGAAGGTATGCCATATCTTTCTAGCCTGTTGTATGCTGCACAACATGGCAATGAACTGTGGCATACAGGCACCTGAACCTGAGGGACAGTCCGACAGTGAGCCAGAGCCAGTGGTCAGGGGGATAGTGGAGCAAATCGAGAGGAGGGATCCTCGCATGGCCCGCAGGGCCATAGAGCACAGGGCCAACATCATCAGGACACTGTCACAGGCCAGAGGGTAAGTACAGACTGCACAGTAACATGAAACAGTACAATGCTGAAACTATTTAATGTGCACCAACAACCAGAACAGTGACACCAACAATCACAAAAGGAACACAACAGAGTGGAACAGAAAACATGTGTGCATGTGGTGTGATGTGGGGAGTGTGCAGGACACACGGGGGGGTGGACACACAGCTACGGTGTAGTGTCACTGGGGATGCATGATGTGTGGTGGGACTGTAAGGAGGACATCCATGGCAGTGGAAGTGTTAGTGTGCATGGGATGAAGTGCAAGGGTGTTTGTTATTGGGTGTGTGTGCATGTGTGCACATGGATGTGGGTGTGCCAATGTTGACACGGGGGGTGATGACTGCGCAGTGGTGCAGTGTGACCATGACTATCACTGCCGACTACCACCATGCACACGGCGCGCACCACTAGTGTGGGTCATAGACCCCGGGGTGCTCTGGGACAAGGACAAGGCAGAGGAAAATGGTGAGGCAGGCAGGGCAGCCCTTCTGTGCCCCCCTTGAATGGTGGAGTCTGACAGGGCAGGTGGATGGCCATGGCAGCTCTGTGTGCCTGACGTGGTGTGTGATGCAGTGGAGCTGGACCCAGTGCCAGCCCTGCGGCCACAGGTCACCCGCCTGTGTGCCCCTGTGCCTTGTGCACCCTGACCAACTAGCTCATGCTGGCAACCCCCATGCACCCCACAAAGTATATTGGTGATGTCACCCACCGCAGCCATCAGACCAGCAAAGCCGTGGTCAATCGCACCCACCATGCAGCCCAACCTGTCCTCCGCCTGCTGTTCGGCATGGGCAAAGCCCACTGATATGGACTCCCTCATCAGTGCCAGCTCATGCCTCAGCTCCCTCCGTAGGCCATGCAGGTCCATACGAGCCTCCTGCTGGGACGTGACAGCAGCCTGCAGGAGTGGGTGGGCACCATGGGCATCCTGCTCCAGGGGCGCATCCCCCTCATTTGCAGCTGGCACCGGTGCCTACTGCACAGGAGGTTCAGGATGCTGTTGCCATCCGGCATGGCCTGCTGCTGCTGACCGCTGGTGGTGCGCTGTTGCACAGGATGGCCCTGGACCACAGTCTGTGTGGGACACCGCATGTCCAGCAGTGCAGACATGTTCTACACACTGCCCACCACCGGATGCACAGGGACGGCCACACCAGCAATGCTGAACACCCCCCTGGCACCTGTTCCATGGCCTGCTACCAGCCCCACCCCTGCATCCCCCTCCACAGGCACGTCCAGGCAGTGAGGACCCTCTGACACGTCAGTGTCATCACCACTGGCCACCGTCACTAGGAGTACCTGCCCAACACCCAGTTCCTCCATTTGTGCATCCTCCATGTACTCAGTGGATTCCATCTCCCCGACTGCAGTGTGTCCCCCCTCCCCAGGCAGATGCAGCCCCTGTCCATTGGAATGCCACACATGCAGAGGCTCTATGCGTCCATGACAGGCACCCAGATCGAATGTCGATGGCCATTCATCATCATCCTCCACAACCTCTGGACCATGGTCATACATCCTGTGCTGATCCTGTGTTTCCACAGGCCTTGCAGACACCGCTCTGGAGAAAAACGGGACAGGGTCAGTCACCTGTACACGGACAGTGTGCCCTACCACCACCACCACCACACCATGCAAACCCCAGGATACATGCCACCTGCCATGGCCATGCACACCCCGCACACCAGCCCGTGACCACATGCACCCACCCAACACACAGTGCACATGCCGTTGGCAGATAGCTGTTCGGCAGCCCATGGTGCACCTCGTGCCGGGCACCAACAGCAAGACTCTGCACCTATGCCATCACACCATGCAGGGTATACACATGCAAATACAGACCTGTCCTGGGCAGTGGGAAAGGCATCTCACAACCACCACCCGGCACACCTGTGACTGCCACTGACCACAGTGTGGATGCCACCACGGCCATGAGCAGCTCCTCCACCCGCTGCTGTTGGTCTTGTGGTCCTCCACTGGTCCACATCCGTTCCCGCAGCTGCTGTGCCTCCTCTTCCTTGGCACGGAGCAGCAGGTCATTCTAGTGTTTTTGCACCACCTCAGTCGTCCTGCCATGGCCACTGACTGCACTGACTGCAGCTGTCACCTCCTCCCAGGCTTGGCACACCACTGCACCTGTGGCCCTGTGCATGAGGAGCACCTGCTCCCTCTCCTTCACAGCATGCACCAGTGTTATTAGCTCATCCTGTGAGAATTTTTGTGCGCGGATGCGCTCTTGTCATGCTGCACTACCTATGGGACAGTCAGAAAGGGACATGTGTCAGCAGCTGTGGCAGGACTGCATTGCATTGCACATACACATCACCATGCCACTCCCTAGAATGTCACAGGCCACATGGACATGGCACTGGGCATCATGTGCATGTATGGTGCACACGGCCACATAGTCATTGGCCACCCTGTGTCTGTACAGCAAGCTCTGGACCCACATGTGCACTGCTGTCACCCGTAGCTCGCATGTGCACCCGTGAATGGGGCCACCCCTATGTCCACCACCTGACACTATACTGTGCCCTGCATGATCACTATGCTGAGTGCGTGGACACGTGGACTGGCACGTAGACAATGGCAGGACACTAGGCACAGGCCAAACGGTGCTTGGGATGGCACAGCACCGGGAGCCTGTGTTCCCCCAGCACAGCGGTCACAGCCTACCATGCCCCACATCCAGGGTGCCATGGCAGTGAGCCAGTGTTGCAGGACATACCTCAGTATTGCACTATGGCCCCTGCCTGGCACCCACAGTGTGCAGGCAGTGCCACACGGCACAGTGTGATGCAGGGGCACATGCACAGTGCACTGGAAGGTATGCTGCACAGGCGGACGTATGTAGCTGTGCACCATCACACAGCACCATGCTTGCCTGTGGTCCTACGTGTGTCTGACCGTTCCCCAGCAAGTACATCTGTGGGCTGCAGTACGGGCTGACCCTGTTCTGAGCTATTGCCATTCTGAGAGTCCCACAGCAGTCATACATACCTGCCTCTCGCTGCTCATCCCCCTGTTGCATCTCTCCACCCGTTCACTGTTGTTCTGCAGTATCCATAGTATGCTGCATTCCCACAACACAACACTGGTGGTGCACTGCTTGCCCTTTTATAGCCCAGCCAGGCAATCAAACCTGTTATGCATGCAAAGCAGCACATAATGATATGCTAATCACACAGTTTGCACCATGCACGCACAAGTACCCCCATTTGCATATTCCGGTTGAATATGGCCCCTGATTAGCACCAGGCTAATACCTTAGTGCTACATAAACATCCGCATAGGGCTAATGGGGGGGCCAGCACCTCGCTATCCCAGTAGCGCGGCGCTCTGTGGTATAGCACAACCAACACACATGCTCGTGAGGCCCCCATGTCCGTGCTATCGTCCTGGCATAGCGCAATGTAGTGCCGCGCTAGCCCACACAGCGCGTCACTAAGCACATGCATGGTATTCATCTTCAGGGTCATGCCAGGGGTCACGCATGTGCAGCGCGACCACTTCCAGGCAGTGCTACACTACGTTATGTGATAGTGTGGTGCTACAGTGGTTGTTGCAGGAGGGTCCTGGGTGTGCCAACCGCTTGGTATATAAACTGGTGTAAGGGGAATCCGTGCTGTGTGGGCAATGCCAGGATGTGGAAAACAGCATGCTGTGGTGCACAGGGACAGGTGATGGGGGGAGGTGAAGACAGCCAACCTGGTGGAGCTGGTCCAGAAGAGGCACCGGAGGCTGTTTGGGGAGGTCAGGAAGGGGGACGTACCACGTATGCAGGTGTGGTCCACAGTCACACAGAAGCTTAGTGCCCACACTGGAATCTCCCGTAATGCGGAGAATTGCAGGCACAGGTACACAGACCTGCGATGGTGGCAGAATCAGCAGCTTGAGGGCTACAGGTGCATGGTGCATGAGGGCACTGTGCCTGTGCCAGGTAAGTGGCAATGCATGTTGACTCCCACTATCACGCTCATGTCGGGCTGCAAGTGTGTGTGTGTGTGTGTATGTGTGCGCACGCGCCCGCATGTGTGTGCCACACTGCATGGTGCTGGGACGCATGTGGCACCGGCAGGGAGCCACATGTTGGCCCCCTAGAGGCCTGGTACATGCTGTGGCCATGGGTGTGGGAGGTGGGTTGGGTCATGGTTGTTGCTGTGTCCTGGTGCAGCACCAGCCTGCGGTCGGCGGCACCGTGGTGCAGAGATTCTTCTCCTGGGGGACTGTCGACATACACACATGGGTATGCAGATGTTCACAGGACAGCTGCAACAGGCACTGTCGCACAACTGCGATGCTGTGACTTCCTGACGTGTGTGCCTGGTGAATGCTCTATGGGCCCTGCCACCCTCTGTGTGGGTGTCCTCCATGTACACTCCCTGTGTGTGCAGTGTTGTTGGGGTTGCACGTGCATCTTGCTGTGCTGCATGTGGTGTATGCTGTGTCATGCTCTAACACCAATGTTTCACCTGTCCTCTGTAGAGCGGATCGAGCAGCCCATGGCCAGAGAAGGGGGCCAGAACGTGACCCAGGAGCAGTGGAGAGGAGCCCGAGGGTGCTGTGAGAGCAGCCCTGAGAGCGGTGACGTGTTGCATGAGTACCTATCTCATTGCTCTGTGATCTGTGCTCTTTCACTGGGATGTGTGTCTCATCTGGGTGTCCTGCCACTGACTGGTCTGGTGGCATGTCTGCGATGGGCAGTGGGCCAGTGGCAGTGTGGCACTGTGCTGTGCAGAACACCTGTGTTGTACACCACAGTCGGGTGTTGCCAGACTGGCCCTGAGGGGGGGGGCACTGTTGGCTTGCATTGCTGTGCGGGTGCCTGATGGTGGTGGGTGCTCTGGTGGTGAGTGTTCGATGGGGGTCACATGCTGTCGGCTGCCATGCCCACCTCTGGGGTCCCTCCAGACCCCCCCCACCACAGGGCGTCTGCATTTGCACTGGTGGCATTGCCTTGCTGTCCTGTGCATTCACTGGATGGGCCTGCATGGCGCCACCTGTGTTCCTGTTGTAGATGTGGGACACCATGCCCCACGCCTTCTAGGCATACCTCTCACCCCTCTGTCCACCAGCTGTGGAACATTGCCTGTCATACTGTTGTACATTATGACAATGTGTCATACGCATTGTGGATTCCTTACCTGGGTATCTCATGACGCTGTTACTGTGTTGCAGTTATGTTCCAAGAGTCTGTTATCACTATGCTAATACATTATGTGCATCATTTACTATTGAGTGTTGCCTGTCACTGTTGACCTTGGCTGTGGAACTTGTCCTCACAGGGTGGGACAGGGGCCTTTTGCCCTGTGGGTTGGGGACCCTTCCCTGTACCGTGTCACAGTTGTGTGGTACGCCTTCAGTGGCCTTGCTTGATGACATGTGTTGGCCCTTCACTACCAGCATCTGTGCCCTAGCTGCCTGTTATCTCCTGGCCTGTGTCGGTCATTGGCAGGCCACTGTCATGGTTCATTGCTGCTCCAGCATGCCTTTAGTTGTTGTTGGTGCTGTGCTCTGCGTTACGGTACATTTCCATCTGTCGGTGGGCAGCATGTCCCAACGTGTGGGTGCCCTTGTGCATGTTGTGGCATGGCTCTTGCACCCAGCTCTCCAGGGGTCTGGCTGTGTGTCTGCCATGTCTCGCTGTGTGCTGTGCCGGGGTGGGCGGTGTCACATGTACCCTGGTGCTGTCGGGATCATTGTCATCATGTGTGTTGGGGTTTGGGTTGGTGCCTGTGTCACCCTGTGCTGCTTTGTGGGCACCTTCCACATTTTTTTTTATACTTTATTTTTAAAACAGAGTATTGCTAAGCAGTTAATTCTGTTATATATATATGCTGGAAATTACATGTTTTCATTGAGTCTTGCCCAACTACAACTCTGCTAATACATTTTTCTTTGGGCTATGATTACAAGATCACAATCTTCAATTCAAAGTTGATCAAGTCAGTTTTAAACATTATAAAAAAGGAAAAAGATTAAATATATACATTTAAATTATACATATAACAACTTAAAAAAAAAAGCTGCTGTCCCCCTCCAACCCCCCACTCCGTTGTGCCCTCTACCTAACCGATACACCATTTATTGCTTTCCTACTCCACTTCCTTCATGTTTTCCTTTCAAGTTTCTAGTATCAGGCCAGGCTAGGGGAGATTTAAATTATCTTTTATCCTATGTTTGCAACATACATCTCCCATTTAGTCCATCTGTTGAGAAACTGGGCCTGCCTATGTCAGATTGCAAATGCAATCCTCTCCATCTCCTGTATTGAAGTTACTATGCTTACCCATTCTTTTATAGAAGGACTATCTTTCTGTAGCCAGCGCCTCGTAAGAGCTTTAAGTGCTGCTACACATAGTGTACACCAGAGATACTTTGCCTCCCTTCCCCTCAAGTTGTCAGGGTCTATCCCCAGCAACATGTGTTCAGGGCCTATCTCTGTGATTTCTGTAAAGAGTACTTTTAAGTGCTTTATAATTTCTCCCCAGTAGACTTTTATACCGGGGCATTGCCAGAATATGTGTGTTTGATTAGCCACGGTTTCCCCGCATTCTCTCCAACATGCAAAGCTGCCTCCAGGTTTAAGTTTGGCCTGGACCATGGGTACAAGAAAGTATCTCATTCTGGTTTTCCACTTAAACTCATGCCAAGTGGGTGAGTGGGTCGTGCCCCACGCTGCCCTCCAACTTCTTTCCCACTTAAATTCTTCTAGTTTTTTCCCTAGTTCCTCTTCCCATTTGTTTTCAATCCCCTTGGAGTTGTATCCTAGATCTACTAAAAAATTAGAATATAGTAGGGTGATGACACCTCGCCCTGTTGCTGAGGCCCAAATTTTTTTAAATGGGGGGGGCACAACCGCAGCTCCCTCTACCGCTGACTTATTTAATTCAGCCCAGACCCAGTTTCTTACCTGATAATATTTAAATCTGTCCTTTGGGTTTAATTTAAAAAGTGTTAGTGCTGCTTCAAATGAGATCGGAGCTTCCCCCTTCAAAATCTGCCACAGGGAATGAATCCCCTGCTGGCCTGTGTCTTGAACCAAGGGTCATGTGTTGCCGGAATGAAGTGCATATCCCAAGCCCACCAATTATACTTCCACATATGTCTTGCTGTACCTCCTCTACAGGTTCCATGCCTCCATCCCTCTAAGGCTGCCTCGGTCCCCACCATCGTATGACCTCCCAACTGGGCTTGCAACTGCCTGTTAAAAATGATGGCCTGCAGAGGTGGATCACTCACCTGTCCTACCTCTATTTCTTTCCAATGGGAGATGTAACTAGGATGTTGCCACATTAATACTATTTTCATCTGTGAGGCGATCCAGTAACCTGGTAAGCACGGGACCGCCAATCCCCCTTTTTCCTTAGATAAATATTAAATGTTTCTAGAGATCCATGGTCTTCCTGCCCCCCAGATGAAAGACAATAATTTTTTCTGCCAGGTTTCCAACATTTGATGAGGAACTATGCAGGGAACCCCCATAAACAAATATTAAAACCGGGGGAGTATATTCATTTTTTGTATTGAACCCGCAAGTGCAAGGACAGGGGCAAAAGGGCCCACCTCCTATAGTCCTGGGTTATCCCTCTTACCAGATTGGGATACTTATCTTTAAAAAGGTTTGATGGGTTTACTTCTAGATAAATCCCTAAATATTTTAATTTATCCATCCTTCACCTCATGGGAAACCTTTTCCTAAACTCTGGGGAGACCTGGAAGGAATACATCAAAACCTCCGTCTTGGCTGTATTCAGAATGTAACCAGAGACCTCTGAATACTTCTGTATTTGTATAAATATCTCGGAGAGGGAAGTCTCCAGGCTACCTAAAAAAAGCAGAACATCATTCGCATATAGCCCTAGTTTATGTTCTTTCCCCCCATCTCTACCCCCTTTATCTTTGGATTCTGACGGATTGCCTGTGCTAATGGTTCCACAAAAATGGCAAATAACAGGGGGGAGAGAGAGGGCATCCCTGCCTCGTGCCTCTTTCCAAAAGGAATGACCTCCCCACGTGTCCATTTACTTGCACACATGCTTTAGGGGTGACATATAGTTTAGAGATCAGTTTGCAAAAGGCCTCTGGGAAGCCAAAACCCGCCAGGGATGCCTGTAAGAAGGGTCACAGCACCTTATCAAATGCTTTTTCTGCATCTAGGCTCATGACCAGAGCTGCTTTCTCTGTCTTATTTAAGTAGTCTAAGACATCCACAGCACGACGGACTCCGTCCTGTGCCTGACGGCCCATGACAAAGCCCGTCTGATCTATATGCACAATCTGTGGGATAATGTTTTCAAGACTCCTGGTCATTATGCCAGACATGATTTTATAGTCTGTGTTCAATACTGATATCGGTCTATATGAGGCACAGAGCAAGGGGTCCCTGGCGGGCTTGGGCAACACCGCTACCACCGCGTATTTCCAAGATTGTGGAATTTCGCCATGTCCTATTAGTAACGAGTTATATACCTTTCCTAGAATTGGTACAATCTGATTCTTAAAGAGCTTAAAAAATTCAGCAGGATATCCATCCATTCCGGGGCACTTCCCTGTCTTAGTTCTGGCTATTTCGGCCATAATTTCACCCTCTTTTATTGGCGAGACCAGCTTAACCATTCCCTCCTCCCCAACCTGTGGTAGCTGCAATTCCTTTAAAAATTTGGCTATCTTCTTTTCCTCGGGTGGGGAATCCATCTTATATGGTTCCTGGTAGAACTCAGTAAAGGTTTCTGCTATTTCCATCATATCTGTCTTATGATGACCTGTATTAGGGTGTTTAATCCGAGTTATCGTAGCTTTGGCCCTCTTCTGCCTTAATCTTTTAGTTAGTAATCTGGATGCCCAAGGGCCTCCCTCATAATACCTTTGTCTGAGGTATAGCATGTTTTGTTCTACCTTGTATTCTAGGATAGAATTGAGGGATCTCCTAGCCACCAGCATCTCTTTTTCTTTTTTAGCATCATATTTCTCTTTTAGAGAATGCTCTAGGACCTTTATTTGGGATTGTAGAGCTATCCTTTGGGTTTCTCTCTCTCTCTCTTATAATGTGCTGCCTTTGAAATTAAATTCCCCCTAAGGACAGCTTTTATTGTATCCCAAAGTGTTGCAGGAGAAACCTCAGGAGTATCATTATGGAGCAAGATATCCTTAATCATTTCCCTTACTGACTCCTGATCTTCCTTTTTCTGTAGCATAGATAAATTAAGGTGCCACAGGGTCCTTTTCTTGCTCTGCCCTAATTGTAATTGCATTAACAGAGGTGCATGATCAGAAAGATAAATCTCCCCTATATCAATTTTCATTAACTGATTAATACTTTCCTTCGATAACAAAAAGTAGTCTATTCTGGTATATGTTTTGTGTACTACAGAGAAAAAGGTATAATCTCTTTTCAGTCCATGAAAATCCCTCCATGCATCTAAGTAGCCTAATACCATCAAGAGTTTGCTAACCTTAGAGGCCACTCTCCTATCCGACCTGGGAGTCCCGGATGAGGTATTCAAATAATCATTCAGTAGAAGATTCAGATCCCCACCTATAATTAAAGTTCCCTCTGCCCATTCAGTCAGTTTCATTAATTTCCTCCTATAAAAATTATAATCTGAGCCTGGGGGGATGTAGATTGAGGCTATTGTAGCCCTTTGGCCATTATAGACACCCTTCAGGGCTGTTAAGCAACCTTCTTTATCTACCATAGAGTCCTTGGCCTCAAAGGCCACTCCATCTCTCACCAAAACTACTGATCCCCTTCAGCGCCCCACTTGGAACGAAGAAGCCACAACCCTGGAAAATCCAAATTTGTTTAATTTCTCATGTTCGGGCAAGGAGAGGTGTGTTTCCTGGAGCATACAAAATTGTGCTCCAGACTTCTTGATATAGCTAATAATTTTACTTCGCTTCACTGGATTCGTTAATCCATTGACATTGAAGGAAAGTATAGCAGTATTTGTCTTAGCCATTTTTATTTATGTTAAATTTCTTTCCCTTAATATGCCCTATCAGATTATCCCAGTACAGAGTGGAGAGTGACCGTGGGTGAGGGAGTGGGAAATTGGCAGTGGGACAGACAGCATCTGTCAAATAACACAACTTAAGTAGAAATAATATAACTTTAACATCTATAACTTCTATAACTACAACAAGGCCGGTTGAAACTGTATTATACCGGCATAACATTGTGTACATGTACCCCCAGAGGTAACTTTAGGGGGAAAAGAGAAAAAGAAAAAAAAAAACTTGTAGCTTCCAAGGAATAAGGCCTGGCCAAGTGAGGCCTTTTTGCTCTTCCTAATAGTTTAGGAAGTGGCAGAAAGGGGGTACAGTATTTCCCTATTTAAAGGGACCCCTTTCCTGAGTCCGCACCAAATTAGCGGGGCTCAAATATAGCAAGATACCAACGGACCAGGTTACGTTAGTATACGCTGGGCACAGGTGTTTTGCCACCTCCCCAGCTAACCCACTTTTTTTTACTGTCAGCTGTTCTCGTGAGAGAGGTGTGAGCAAACGCCCACCTCCCTCCCACCGATTCTCTACGTTAATCCCTCATAATCAGTAGCGTACAAGGAGCAATATCCCCATTTAAGTGCCAAACCCCATTCTCTTCATCTTGGCTAAAATAATCCTCTACCCTATTGTAGCAGGTCTGTTTGTTTCAAGGTATCGATCTGTCCCTGTTTACGCTTCCCAATAACTGCACATTCCCCTCCTGTCCCCCACCCAGATCCCCTCAGTGCATTTTGATCAGGTCCTTCTCCATGCTTTGATGACTAACGTAAGAAGTGACCACTAAGTAATGGACCAATACTTCTTGGTTCATCCTTAATTGGCTATGGGGGGGAGACAAGAAGGGGGGCAAGAGAACAAAAAGATCCCATCTGGAGCAGCTAGACTAGATGTGGCCAAGAAATGTCCGCTTTCTAAGAGCAGAACCAATGTCTCAGTTACTTTTATATGCTTAGGAAAGAACGACTCCTCGTTGCCTCTTAATGTCCCCGAACAGTCTAGAATGGCACTCGCATGTCGCTCGGCAGGTGTACAAGACATGGTCTCAATTAAAGAAGGAGGAAAGTAACACCACATTAAAAGAAAACACTTCCCTTCAACGATCATCTTCCTCACCCTCGTCGCTGTCCACATATCCTGGTAGTTTTTTCATTAGTTCCAATAACATTGAAGCTGAACGCGTTGCAAATCGGCTGGATGCTTGTTTTTGCCTCCTAGATGGCACTTGCTCCCAGGGCCCTGCTGACTCTTTCCGTTTCTGTATTGGAGGCCTTAAAGGGGCAGGAGGCTCCAATCCATGCTTCAAAAGGGCTGCACTCGCCTCCTGTGCTGAATCATACATTTCAAGACCATCTTTCCAGTGAACTCTTAGACGTGCCAGGTAGGGCGTTTGGAATTTTATTTGCTTATCTTTCAGGAGTTTTAATATTGGACCCTACTCCAGTTGTTGCTTTTGAATTATAGTGGGGTAGTCTTGATCAAAAAATAACCTCGAATCCAGGTACTTAACCTCCTTTTTCTGCCATGCTCGACGAAGGATGTCTTCCTTTGTTCGATAACTGCTAAATTTTATTATTATTGATCTGGGACGTGCTGATTCTTCCTTCGGCCTGGGTAATAATGCTCTATGCGCTCGTTCAATTTTCAGCTCATATGTAGCTGGCAGCTCCAATACGTCTCTCAGTAGATCTGTTATAAATTCGGCCATTTGGCCTGTCTCAGCTCCCTCCTTCAACCCATACAATCTCAGGTTGTCGCGTCTAGAACAACTTTCCAAGTCAGTACATTTATTTTCCAATTCAGTGACATGCCAACACAGAGCTCGTACTGTTTGGCCTATGTGGAGAGTATTATCTTCGGCCTATGGAATACGGTCTTCAGTTTCTTGTACCCTGCGCTCTACCTGCTGTATTTCTGATTTAACTGAAGGAACTCTGTTTTGTTTTCATCTCACATTTCCCTGATCTCCTTAAGGAGAACATCAGATCTCCATCTGGTGAGTTTGTCCATCTCCTCGTCTGTGTCGTAGGCTGCAGCTTGATCTGCCATGCATATTAAGCTCATCGCATTGCTCGGAGCAATATTTTGGGCACCAGTAACATCTTTGTCCCCTTTTGGTTGTTGTGAACGGGATCGGGCTCCCTTTGCCTTAACAGTCGATCCACCCAACATTTGGCTTCTTTTATAAATGACCAAAATCAATTATTTATTAATTTTAAAGAGGGATTTCCAGTAGGCCAGCCAGTGAGCTAAGTCTTCAGCAGCTTGCCTCATCTGTGACAGAACCGGAAGTCTCGGCACCTTCCAGGTTGGCCTACCGGTGCGGCACTCACCTCCACTCAGGATTGCCCATTGGGACATGCTGTCCATCCCTGTATGGCCACCTTTGGCTGCTGTCTGCCTCCTGGCTGGTGTCCCATCCTCATGGTCTCACCCTTCCTCTTGTAGGTCCACTCTGGGCATCACTGTGGGTGACCAGACCAAAGGAGTCGGAGGGGACGGAGGACCTGCTGTGCTGCGTCGTCCCCCAACAGAGGACACTGATAGAGCAGCAGGCCATCTTGATAACAGAGATGAGGAGAGGGCAGCTGTGTTGGAGGCTCGGCTCCCAGATCCAGTGGGCAGCTAGCCATGCCCTACATTCCGTATTGTGTTACCTTCACACCACCCCTTACTGGACATGTTATCCTTTCCTGGACTGTATTCTTGTGTCCGTGTGTGCATTCTCCTCCCCTTTGTACCCTTCTACTGTGCCTTCTTGTACATCCTGTTATTATTTCCACATATGTTTGGCTTTTGGATCATTGCTTTGCCTATAGTGTGTTCCTTTTGTTGTTCCCGTAGTGGGCTTTTTGTTGCATGGGTTGTGTGTTGGGGGGGGGGCTTGGCATGTCGCTTAGTGGGATTGGTTCTGTTGTCTTTCTTTGATACGGGGTGGGTCATCCAGTGGTGGTTGGGGCATTGGTAATTCTGTGTTTGGTTTGTTCTTTGGTATTGTATAGGTTTGCATCACTGTTATGTTCCCATTACCTTTCCTTTTGCATATTTGTTATAACAGTGCATTTACTACATTTTACTGTGTCCTGCGTCATTCTTAGGTGCTGGGGTTACGCATGGTTTGTACTGTTCCTCGTGTTCTCCACATGGGTATGGGTTGTTGCTTGCCATTCCTGTGCATGTGTAGCATCCTCCGGAATGTGCACTGTGGTGTGCTCCTGATACCTCATTCCAGCCTGTGTTTCATTGCATGTGTCCCAGGGTCAGGCTGTCTCACCTCTGCACTGTGTTCCATTGCGTGTTTGCACTGCCTGCCTGGGTGCTATGGGTGCTCAGTGCTGTCTTGTGTGCTATATTCAGTGCTGTCTTATTCACGGGCTGTTTTTGCCCTGCACTCCTGGCCCTGTTTGCCTGGCTTCCTTTGCTTGCCATATTCACCTGCTTCTGCACTGCGCTTTGCCTTTTGAATATAGCTGGCATTTTGCTCCGGGCTATGTTTGCACGCTGGGCAGTGCTACCTTGGCCACGGGGCAATTTTTTGAATATCTGGCCCCAAATGTTTTAAGGTTACATATATATTGCAGAAGAAACATTTTATTTTTGCTTCATATGTAAAATAAATTATCACCTTATTGAAAGGATTATCCTTGTAATTTTAAATAGGTTGTCAGGTTCGACTCCCACCACTACTGAGCTAGAAATTAATCAAAAAACATAATATAAGTATAATTTCATTTCTAGTATATACCAAATATCAAGTTCACTTGAGGAAATAATAGTGTTAACCTTTTCCGCACTATTTCTCAAATATTATCTTTACTTTCAGTGTTCCGCATTGACACTTCACTCAACATGCTGCCTGTAGTAAATTGGAACGCATTTTATTTATTATTCTAATTACTTTAGTGTACATCTTGAGCTTATCACCAAGTGAAACTTCAACATTCTAGCCTGAATTTCCTAAATTTGTCATATTAATTAGCGCTACTGTTGAATTACAGTCTGACCTAGGTCATTACGCTTTAAATTTACTCCGCATAGTACACTCTCTCTAAACGTTCATTCTCACTTCATTTTAACTGAAAAAAAGGAGATAAGCTCAACTCCTCCTTCTATTATATTCATTATTTAAACAAAAATCCCATTTACTTTTTTCTCCGAGGAGGCAGCGTTTGTCAGTGCAGTCATTTCTATCTTTATCTCTTTACCTATGTTAAACAGAGGACAGGCTCTTTAACTTTTGTTCCACAATCTACTCCTTACTCATACATTGCTATTTGTTACTTACATATAAGTGCTTCTTGTAGCTCCTAGGTGGGAATGAGTATGCAGGGGATTTCTAAGCTAGTTTTATATCACTAACTCCTCCCCTGAATCTGGCAATGACGAATAACATCAAATGACAGGCTAAATCAGCCTGTTCTGTATGCCAGACCAGCCTCTCCATGGCACCTAATTACCACAATACTAGGTGTCAGGGGAGCTAATAATTTTTACTATTTCTCCAAGATATGTGTATCTTTGCCGAAAATATATCTATACAAGTTTAAATTATATTTCTCAACATCCTCACAATTTTAAAGGAAAGCACATCACTAAGGGCTGGTCCATATTAAATAAAAAGACATTCTTAGAGCTAATTCTGCTTTTGTATGCTATTATTAAAATTTTCAAAGAATCGGTTGCCACGCTATTACCTCATTCAGTCCAAATTTGGGATTAGTTTAGAAGGAATCAATATACATTGCTTCTCTTAACAAAAGTTTATTATTATAATTCCCTTATCTTTTGTTTCTTTGAACTTTTTCTATACCAAAGTACTGTAATGTTGGTATCTGGTGCCCCCTTTCAATAAAATGTCTAGCTATGAGTGATGTTAAGTCTTTATTTCTTATGTAGCCTTTATGTTCCCCTATTCTCTGCTTCAGTGGCCTTTTAGTTTTTCCCAATATAAATTAAGTCACAAGGGCATTTAGTGCCATATATGACTCCTTCTGTCTGACAATTAATAAAGTCTCTATTTTTAAAATCCTCATTTTTACTGATATTTCTTATGTTTTTAACTTTATAAGTATTGTGGCAGTGAATACATCTCCCACAACTAAAGTTCCCTCTTAGCTCTTCTTTTGTAAACAATACCTGTGGATTTCTTTTTTCTGGTATTTTATGTTCAGTATGCACCAGATAAAGATTTTACTTTTTTAGCCACTACTTGAGGGCGCCTCTGAAATGCTTTTTCTCCCATATTTGTGGACTTCAGTTCACTCCAATGTTTAGTCACCACATTCTTAATCGGTCCAAAAATATCACTGTATTTAAGTGACAAAATGATTTTATTGTCCATAGACTTCAGATTTCTTGTATTTGATAACAAATCTTTCCTTTCTTTTCCTAAAGCTTTTCCTTTTGCTTTCTCTAATGTTTTTACCCTATATCCTCTGGTCTCAAACCTCTGGGTCATTTCTTCTGTTAATGTCATTACATCTATGTCTTCAGAACAATTCCATTTAACTCTTAGAAACTGACTATATTGGATTGATTTCACCAGATTTTTTTTGGTGGAAGCTGTCTGCTCTCAAAATTGTATTTCTGTCTGTTGTTTTCCTATACATTTTTGTTAACAGACATCCCTCCTTCTGATAGATCAGTAGATCCAGAAAAGGAATTTCATTAGGGTCATAATTTAATGTAAATTTCAAATAATTAGTACACTCATTCAGAAATTTATAAAATTCCAACAATTCCTTCTCTGTACCATGCCATATAACAAAAATAACATCAATAAAGTGGTTCCATTGTGCAATATTATTCAAGAAGGGGTTGTCTTTGTAAACAACATTTTCCTCAAACCAATTCATATACAAGTTGGCACACACAGGGGCCATGCTTGATCCCATTGCTGTGCCCTTAATCTGAGCATAAAACCGTTTTCCAAATTTCAAATAGTTCTGTGTGAGAACCAAATTTGCTAAGTTTAACAAGAATTCTTTAGTTGGTTTTTCCTCCAGCTTTAGTTTTAGTAAGGCATCTTTTAATGCCTCACATCCCTCTGTGTGCGGTATTGATGTATATAGATCCTTCACATCAAATGTAACCAAAAAAAAAGGATTTTTCAGCCAAAAGTCCTTGTAGATTAATATTTTCCACAATATTAATCATTTGTGTACTGTCCTTAACATAAGATTTCATTTTCATTACCAAATCTCATGTGAAAATCCACATAGACTGATAAAGGCTCTAAAATGGAATCATTACCTGATACTATAGGTCTTCCCGGAGGATGCAAGGGGTCCTTATGTATCTTTGTGAGAGTATAGAAAATTGGGATTAATGGAAAGTTTTTATACAATGTATTTTGTTCCCATTCAGTGATTCATCCACTATCAAATGCTCTTAATGGCATTTCCTGAATCAAACTTGCTATTTTTTCTGTTAGGTCCTCTGTGAGTCGTAAATAATTCTCTTGTTTGTCAAACATTTGCTAACATTTTTCCTTATAAGTCTGATGATCTTCTATTACTACACCTCCACCTTTATCAGCCTTCTTAATTACTATGCTTTGATCATTCTCAAGACTCCTCAGTGCTCCAAATTCCCTTCATGTCAAGTTAAACTCAGTTCTCCTATCACTATTCTTTTCCTTTTTTAATAGTATTTCCACATCTTTACTTACAAGACAGATATAAGTCTCAATAATATGTGGGATTGGACCTGGGGGAAGATATTGTGATTTAATTTGTAATTTTTGGCTAAGTTTAATTTTCTTCATTTGTGCCTCCAAGTTAGCTGGTTCCATGGAAATATTTTCAAAGAAGTAGCGCAATCTTAACTTTCTAAAAAAACGATTAAAATCTAACTTAACCTCAAATCCATTCACCTTCTTATGTGGGCAAAATGTCAAACCTTTATTTAACAATTTTACTTCTTCACTGGTTAATTCTCTCTTTGATAGATTAAATACTGCTATTTCACCTGCGATCTGGTTACTACTTGTAGTTGTGGTTCTTTTGTTTTTTCTCTCCTTCTTCCTTCTTGCCCTGTAGTGGTCTCTGTTTTTCCTGAACCTGAGCCCCCTTCATCTGGATCTTCTCCTGTTCTCACATTCTTCTTTGTGAACTGGTATCCCTGTGACTGTTTTCCCCATTGCCTTCTTCCTTTCCCTCTGAACCCTCTTCTCCCTAAAAAACATTCCACTCTACCACCTCTTCCTTGCTCTAAATCTGTATCACTACTTGAGGTGTACATCAAAGTATGGAGATGTGCCTCACTCTGATTGGCATACTCATGGTAATAAACAGGAATGTGCATCATTTGATTCAGTGTATAAATTCAGAAACCATCTTCGGTAGAAATTTAGGATTTGTATGCAAAGAGATTCCATCTTTGTGGAAAGCCAAATAAGGAGGCTAACACATTAGAGCCTGAAGCTCTGAAATCCTTTGAGCAGAAGAGATTGCAGATGAAAATGTTTTCCATGACAGGAACCATAGGCCACAACTCATGGATGGCTCAATGGAAGCCAACGTCAACTTCTCAAGCACATAATTTAAGTCCCATGGTTGGACTTGATTGCGGATAGGAGATTTCATATGAAGAGCACCTGTCAGAAAAGTATGGGACACTCTAACTGGGCCATGTATGACCATCAATAGGGACATGGAAAGATGATATAGTGGCCAAATGCACCTTAAGTGAGGAATACTGTAGACCAGAGTCTGGCAGTGACAGAAGTATTCCAGCGCAGCATTTACAGGCCATGTAAAAGGGTCCAAAGACCTGGAAGCAGCCCACTGAGAGAACCACTTTTATTTCAGGGACTAGGTATGTCTGGTAGAAGTCTTTCTAGCTGTAATTAGTACCACCAGCAGCTTTAAGAGAGACCCCAGAACATGCAATGGCTATGTCTTCAGGAGCCATGGCATCCATGCTAATGTAGGGACTTCAGGTCTGGATGGACCAGGGATCCCTTGCCCTGTGACAGCAGGCCCCAATACAGTGGTAGGGGGACAGGAGGTTTCACTGCCATCTGTTGTAGAAGTGGAACCCATATCTGGAGAGGCCATAATGGAACAATGAGGATGACAGTGGCATTCTCCATCTGCAGATTTAGCAGCATCTTCTGTGTTAGTGGAATTCAGAGAAGGCATATAGAAATTTCCCTTTCCAAAAGAGGGACAACATGTCTTGCCAGAAAACTCCAGGCCCTGGAGTGAGCAAGCAAAAACATTGCAGTTCTGTGTTGCATGGAGACCCAAAAAGGTCCGGTTCTGGATACCCCATCTTGCGAAAAGGTCATTTACCACTGAGATCAACAGTTCCCATTTGTGAATCATGAATGGTGACTGCTTAACTGGTTTTCTAAGATGTTTTGGAGACCTGGAAAGTGCACAACTTGCAGTTGTAGGCCACGGGCAGGGCTTGGTACCTTACTCTCATTGCCCACTGGACCTTTATTGTCTACTGAGGAATTCTCATATGAAGACTGACCAGTGGCACTGTCACAATAGTCACAGTGCCCTCTTGTCTGTGGTCACACTACCTTCTTGTGGATCCCATCCCTCTTTTGCATTGTACTCCACCATGCCCATCCCTCTAATCTTTGGTGTGCTCCTAGTGCTCCTTACTCCTTCCCCTCCCCCAAGTCATCTGCCTGTCAGCCAGGCAGGTGCCCAGCATTATGCCATCAGGTGGAGCACTACCAGCAATGCTCCGCACACTTTCCATACCCTTACATGTCCCCCCCCAGAACCTAACCCAGCATACCTCATTAGCCCTCTTAGTGGCCATGCATATCTCCACCCTACCAATCAATACCTACGGCAGCCCACAAACCCTGTTCCCGGCCATGTTTTTTTTTTTTTTTTAGTTGTTTATCCAGGAATAGTACACTAAGCTGAAAGCTTTTTTACAGGAGCGACCTGGGAGCACAGGGAAGTTAAGTGACTTGCACAGGGTCACAAAGTATGTAAGTGAAAGCTGTGGGATTCAAACCCAGGTCTGGTCTGTTGGATGTCACCAGATTTGCAGCTCAGAGCCTTAAATCACTGCGCTATACTAGTGCCATGTAACCCTAATATAAAAGCCAAGCTAATTAGACTTGCTCTCCTCCACCATGCCCTCCTACTCCTTCTCCTGCCAGGCAATGTGGACCCAAACCCGGGCCCATTCCCCTCTCTCAGCACCTCCTGTGGGTTGTCAAATGGACTCCTTCTAGCCACCAACAACTTCTGTAGCCTTCAAAAAAAGCTTGATGTCCTTCAGGGCTGGAAGGCACAGATCTCTCCAAATATCCTTTTGGTTACAGAGACCTGGCTTGATCCTGATATCCCAGACTCAGCTGTCCAAATTCATGGGTACTCTATCCTCAGAACTGACAGGTTAGCTAAGAGGGGTGGAGGCTGCACTCTTTACTATAAAGATTCCCTTCAGGCCTCGCTAGTCCCTGGCAGTCCCACTCCGTCACACGGTGCACAGATTCTCACTGTGAAACTGCAACCTGACATGTCTGGCAAAGCCCTACACATAGTTACAGTTTATATCCCCTCCCCGGCACCAAAGGCCAGTGTTTGACTCAGTACTGAACTGCCTAGCCCACCTGCCCACCTCCTGTGAAATCATTGCCCTTGGTAATTCAAAAGTCAACTGGTTTGCAACCTCCTCTGTCTCCTACAAGGATGCTGTTGTGACACTGGACCTCACCCAAGTCATCCAGTCCCCCATGAGGCTAAACCATAAAACTGGCACCTCCACAGTCATTGACCTCATATTCATGAATCAGCCCACCCGCATATCTGAGGTCTCAGTACTTCCGGATGCACTGAGCGACCACTCGCCAGTCTTCTGTAGATGGTCCTCAATAAAAATCCTGAAGCGGCCACCCATATATACCTTTATACGTCATCTAAAAAAGGGATCTCTCTCGCACCTCAAACAACACCTATTACAACGTGACTGGACCCCCATCAGCACTGCACAGTCTACTGACAATGCCCTGGATTACTTTATCACCACATTTAACTCCGCTTGTGACCACTATGCCCCAGTCTCCAAACAGAAAGTCAAAAGTCAGGACACCCCCTGGCTCTCCCACTTCCTATTTGACCTCATGAAGCAACACGACAATCAATGGCATAAAGCTAATGAATCAGGCAAACTGCATGACCAGCAACTCTATAGGGAACTTAGGAACAAATGTACCTGGGAAATTCGGAAAACCAAAGTTACCCACTACCAGCAGACACTCTCCTCCTCCTCATGGGGCTCCAGGTGCAAATTTCGGAACAACATTAAAGAACTGAATGGAAACTCTGTCTCCCCCCCCCGCGCCTGTTGACTACCAATACCCTCAACACTGCATTTTCTGATCTTAGCGGTGTCCTTCCCACTAACTTCTTCGACCCAACACAGGACTTTCCCATCAGCCCACCCATTAAAGCATCCATCCCCCCTTTCAGGCTCCAAACAATCACCCCCCCAGAGGCAAGACCATATTTAACCAAAGCCCTCAGGAAAACGCACTTTAGTAGCGACTCACTGGACCTAAAACTAGTCCTCCTCACCTTAGACTCCATTCTCTCCCCGCTCATTGACATCCTAAACTGGTCCTTCTGTCATGGACAATTCCCCACATACTGGAAAGCAGCTTTCATCATCCGAATATCAAAAAGTGGGGACAGCACCTCCCCCGGCAACTACCGCCCTGTCTCCATTCTCCCCCCACCCTCCAAGGTGCAAGAAAAAATAGTGTCAGATCAACTTTTGGACTATTTCACTAAATACAGCCTTCTGCCCGAACAGCATGGTTTCAAAATGGGGCTCACAGTTAGGGATGTACAGTTGGAAAATTTCACTAGTGAAATATTTTGCGTAATTAGTACATTTTGTGAAATATTTGGCTGGGTAAGATAATAATTTCACTGCAGTTGGATGCTAAATTTCACTCAACCGGCACAAAATTTAGGCTTATGGGCAAAATTTTTCTTATGGCAAAATTGCACTGCTGAAATTTCACCACCTGCAGAGGTAATTTTGCCTCCCGCTGCGAAATGTTGTGGCCACTGCTATTTATTGATCTACCCCTGCTAATGGACCTTGCCATTTTATCCCATGAGAAAACAGCCCCCTGTTCATAATCCCATCTATCCCTCTCAAACCTGGTTCTCTTTCTTCTGCCTCCTTTTCATGTTTCTGGATATTATTTCTAAGAGCAGAATCAAAACTTTCAAATTCAGGATACTTGTGATATTGTGAAAGTTCTGCTCTCAATGTATCCAAATTTACTTTTGTTTGCTGGTATGGTCTCTTATCTTGTTCAATCAATATATGTATAAATTCCTTTGAATAAAATGCCATAGCCCCCTTTCACCTTTCCTTCAGGTCCTGGTCTGAGGTGCCTGAGGGGGTCTTATATACTCTGAGACCTTAAAGGACCCATTCAAGCTCTGCATATTGTTGTTGCATAATTCTGTCAAACCATTTGTTTATCTGTTGTATAGAGACTTTCTGTATTTTATCAAACTTCAAGTCACATAACTCTTGCGTACTGCACTCATTCATTCATTCTCATTCATTCCAGCGATCAGTGGCACTCAGTCGGACTGCCAGCCATGGAGGTGAGTAGAGGGCTGTGCCGGTGGCCTGATTGGGTTACTGGGGGGAGCTGGGTGGGTGCTGCTATCTACCGATGGGGTGGTCCACTAGACACCAGAGAGTGGAGGGTGATTTTTTTTTGTAAAACAGACGGAGGCAGCAGGGTAACTTGGGGAGGTGCTTATTTAATATTATTACTGCCAGTAACGGCGGGGGCACTAGACACCAGGGAGAGGAGGGTAAAATTGTTTTTTAATAAAACAAATGGGGTTCAGGGTAACTGTGTGTGTGTGTGGGGGCTGGGGGGTTCAATTGGACTTGTGGTGGCGGTGGCAATGGGGAAAATTTGCCGCAACTCGCTGCAATATTTCACCCGCTAAATTGTCACTTTCGCGGCAATTTCACTGGCAAAATTTAATTTCACTGCATCTCTAGCCACAGTACTACAACTGCCCTTCTTGAATACACCACTTTTATAAGCAAAGCCCTTAATCGAGGGCACCTAGTTTGATCTGCCTATACTGACTGAACCAAGGCGTTTGACTCTGTCAGCCACACACTCCTAATCCAATCCCTGCATTGCATGGGCCTATCCCTGGACACTACCGTATGGTTTAAAAGCCACCTCAGTAACAGAACCCAGAGGGTCAAGTTAAACTCCACACTCTTGGCCAGTGAACCTGTACTTTCGGGAATCCCCCAAGACTCAATATTGGGCCCCCTCCTGTTTAGCATGTACTTGAATACTCTCACAAAGGCCTGCTCAAGACAAATGCTTCTGTACACCGATGACGTGGTTATATCTGACAGGCCACTCAGACCCCCCACTCCCTTCAATCCTCCCTGAAATGCTCCTTTTCTGAAGCCAAGGCCTGGTTCTCAGAGCACTGTCTTGTCCTGAATTACAAAAAGACCAAGGCCTTGCTTTTCACTCACAAACAAAATAAGCTTAAAAATGTTCCCCTCAACATTATTAACATCCAGGGCTCCCCTCTCGACCTTGTGCCCACCTTTAAATACCTGGGCATCACCCTTGACTTCTCTCTCACATACCGTGATCACATCAATCTGCTCAGCTCAGCTATCAATTCCAGACTAGATCTTCTATATAGGAACAGGGGGTGTCTGCCATCTGACGCCCTAGGTCTTGCCGTGACATCATCGGTGCTCTCCCTTATTGATTATGGGATTGTTATCTATGGCATGGCAGACCCCACTGCCCTGCGTCGAATCATGAACTCCCTAAATAAAGCCTGCCGGTTAGTCACTGGATGCAACTGTTGGACACACACCTGTGAGCTCTATAGACACACCAACTGGCTTAACTTTGAAGGCAAACTCGGGTACCAGACCGGTCTCCTTGCTAGGAAGCTCTCCCTGAACACCTCCCCCAGGTCTCCACTGCCTTGTTCAACCCTCCACTCAGCCACGGTCTACACAGAGCTCCTTGCTAGCCCCCCTCTCTGTACCCCACTGCAGGGCCTCTCTGGGCCAACGCTCCTTTTATTACAGGGCCCCCCCTCTGGTTGAATGAAATGCCATTGGCCATCACCCTGGAACAGTGACTAGGCCCGTTTATAACCCTACTCCGTGCTGAAATCCTCTCCCACGCCAACTGTAACTGTTCTTAGTCCTTCTCTCCCTTGCCTGTGACTATAACCTTCTGATTTCTGTATATTGTTATTGTACATGCTGGACTTATAATGATTTGACACGGGTTGGCCCTTTCCACCTTTGAACTGTAACTTGTCCTCACTATATGCCTCTTATTGTATATACTGTTTCTAAACTTGCAATGTATGTATTCTGGTGTGTTCTCTGTATATTTATTATTGTATAGCTTGTCATTTCTTGTAATGTATGTATATCTGACATGGAGTCTTTGCAAAAGAGTCCTTGACTCAAAGGTTGTAATTCCGATTCCTTCAATAAATAAATAAATAATGGCCAGAGCCAAAAGACTTAGGAGACTCCTGTATACCAACTGTGCTGATCCAATCCAGTTTTCTACCCTGTCCTGTGGTGGAAAAACATAACCTTTCTCTGTGTCCAAAATGGTACCACATTATAATGGCGACTCAAATTGAGCAGCTCAGTTCTGAGTGACTCAGTTTGAGCACCTGTGATGTGAGCTACCCTGAAAGGGTAGCAAGGCAAGTATGGTAAAAAATAGTGAAATAGTAGGAGGGAAAAGGAATGCAAGAGGAGGGTTCAGGAAGGAGAAGGTATGTGGACTGTAGTTTGGCAGTGTGCTGCTGAGCTGCTGTTCTGGTGTGGTAGTGAGGGTGGCGGGCTGGGTAGGGATTCTATTTTTCTTAACATGCGCAGCACTTAATTTTTTTTTATGTATGAGTTTTCCCACCTCCCCGACATGTACCTCCCTGGAGTTAAGAATCCTAATTTAGGGGGTGCACTTCGCGAAGATAGATTGTTGGGGAGTGTACATCGCTGCTTTTGATTTTTGACGCATCTACACTCACTGTGATGGCAATCGGGGTTTGGCGATCGCCATTATGACATGGAACCATCCAAAACTGCTCCTATGTACTGTAGTGAGTAACAGGAAGTCATCACAAACATTAGCACAGGTACTGCAACATCCAAATCCTTGCCCAAGTGCCTTGCCTGAGACAACATATGTAGGAGAGTTTCCCTGGAATTGGCTTTCAGCAGCCAGTCATCCAGAGAGGGAAAGACATACAGGCCTTCCATGTGAATGGTTGTTGCCACTACTGCCAAATAGTTAGTAAAGACCTGTGGTGCAGAAACCAAGCCAAAGGCAAGACTCTGAACTGATAATACTCCTTCTCCTCCTCCTCAGGTCAAAGTGGTGATATTGCCTGTGAGCTTTTCTGATCCAGACATGAAGGCATCTCCTTCATGTCCAGGAAATGAGGCCTATCCCCTGTCTGTGGCAGGGGAATGAGACCTTGTAGTGTTGTAATCTCCCTTTATTGTTTCTGATGCAGGAAGAGTCTGCCCCCACAACCACTCCTTGATGTAACATTGGGAATGGGAGTTTATTCTGCACACAGTCAGGTGGAACCAGTGATGCCAGTGCCACCAGTACCTACTGCTTTGGGTGCTTTTGTATTGGCATCGGGGGAAGGGGACCTGGCAGGGCACCATCTCTGCTACCTCTGCCTTGCTGACAGTAGGCATAGCCTCCTCTGGCAGCAGGCTGGTGATAGAAGCCCTTCCCACAACCCCTAGCTGGAGTGGGACACAGTGTGACTTGACAGACCTTAGTGTCATGTTTGACATCTGAAGACCTCTTAGGGTTTCTTCCACATCATAATCAGTTTTATCCCCCTAAAAGGGGCATTTGCAACTGCTTGTTGCACATCATTTGCAAAACCAGCAACCCTGAGCCAAGAATATCTCCTCATACAAATGCCAGAAGCAGCAGACCTGGCAGAGGCATCAGAGACATAATAGTCTGAGCGAAGCAAAAGTTTGCCAACCTCAGCACCAGAAGTCAAAGTTTTAAGTAACTCATTCACAGCACAGCTCTCAAGAAAAGGCTGGGCAGCAGCATTTGCAGCTTTCCACAGGCTATTTTGATATTTGATCATATGGGCCTGGTAGTTTGCAATTCTAAGGCCTAGTGAGGCAGAGGCATACATACGCATGCCTATCACATCCTGTCTCCTAGATTCTTTATCAGGTGGCAAAGTACTCATGTGTCTAGGTGCTTGAGATGTATCATGAACAGCCATTATGACCAGAGAGTCAGTTTCTGGCTGATATGTGTAAGAAGGATAAGCAGATGGGGCTAGATACTGCTTATCAACCGTTCTGGGTACTGCAGGCAGTGAGTTTGGTCTGCACCATGCAGCAAGGTTAGCATCCTCTAATGCAGGATATACTGGTGGAATTATACTGGAGGGAGCAGGACATTTCCAAAAATTCTGAGGTTTCTTTTTGTGGAGTCTTCATCTTCCACAGCAAAGCCCATAGTAGTTTGCATTTGCTGCATCATGGCTTGAAAAGCAGGATCCTCAAGAGGAGATCTTGGTATGTACCACCGAGTCCTCACTGCAGGATGAACAGGTAGAACTAGATCAAGGTGGCATATATTGTTCACCCTCCTACTCTCCTTCTAAATCCTCTTCTAACACCATGAGGTCAGGATTATATTCCACCTCATAATTAACGTTCCTATCAACAAAGGGAGCTGCAGTGTGCACTGTGACACTGGTGGTTGCTGAGAAGTTGGATTCTGTGTTTTGCTGTTAGCAGGCATTGATGGTATTTGAGAGCTCTGAGGCCCCATTGAGGGGACAGCTGTCTGCATAGGTAAGCAAGGCAGAATACATTGTATCATCTCTGCAAACAGTGCCAGCACAATTTGAGAGTCAACAACACCCTGGACAGGGGTCAGGACTACTTGTGTCGATGACGGGCCATGGCCTGACAATGATGGCATCCTATTGTCAGTAGGTATGGGAGCGCTGAAGCCAGACCCTGACATTGGTGTCTCATCGACGCTTGAGGAGGCTGTAGTCAACACCGCCGGACAATTGGTGACACAGTAGAATTAGCTTGTCTCACCGGTGACTGAGACCTCACTGGTGAAGTGGATTTCTCTTTATCTCTATGTTTATTCTTGTGGCTAGATGATGAGGAGAGCCACAACACAGACTGTTCTCTATCCTGTTCCTTTGACTTTGGCAGTCGTTTCTCGGTCGATGGCGAGGCTGCAACAGATTTTGAGTCCTGTTCCTTCTCCATGGCTGTTAAAAGTTTTAACGAGAAGGTAACTTTCTAGAGAGTTCTTGTGACAGCACCTTGTAGCCTGGTTGAAGCTCTGGCAAATCTCACAAGTCCTCACACTGTGAGAAAGGCCCAAGCAGCACACATAAACCATGTGTGTCTTTTTTGTAAATTTTCTGTCTGCACTTGCTATACTGAAAAAAGGGCCTTTCGACTTCGGCAGCATGTAGAGATAAAATACACTTAATAATAAAAGTAAAAGAATAAATGGCAATGACTAGTTGACAATGTTTCCTTCAGCAGGTCTGACAAGGATTATCGATGGCAAGAAAAGAACTGAGGACTGATGGGGCTGCCCACATTTATATAGACGCTGATGCATAATGTCATCGTGGGCAGCCCTGGCTAGCAAATATTTCCATGTGATCCTAGTGCCTGGCAGCTATAGTTCTAAAGGTGTGGACTAATGGAGAAGATATCCTTGAAGAAGATCTGGTGGTGGGGTGGGGGTGCAGGAGGGATGTGAGAAAGTTTGATTTTACAGGAAGCGTGTCTGAGCCATGGAAATGTCTGCCAGTGGAGGTGGTGGGTTCCAAAACCATTAATGGTTTCAAACACAGTCAGGACAAAGTTAAGAAACATAGAAACATAGAATTTGACGGCAGATAAGGACCGCTTGGCCCACCTAGTCTGCCCATTTTCCAATCTAACAGATAAGCTGCAGATCCTAGTTAGCCAACAGCTTACTTCCTCCTACCTCCCACTAGGACTGCCTTATGTTTGTCCCATGCATTCTTGAATTCCCCCACTGTTCTTGACTCCATGACCTCCTCAGGGAGGCTGTTCCATGCATCCACAACCCTCTCTGTGAAAAAATACTTCCTCACATTACCTCTGAGCTGTCCCCCCTCTATCTTCAAATTGTGCCCCCTTGTTCTTGCACATCTCTTTTCTGAAAGGTGTCACCTCTTGGACTTTGTTGATTCCCTTGAGGTACTTGAAAGTTTCTATCATGTCCCCTCTCTCTCTCCTTTCCTCAAGGGTATATATATTAAGCTCCTTTAGTCTTTCTTCGTATGTCTTCTGGTGCAGACCCTGCACCATTTTGGTTGCCCTCCTCTGGACAGCCTCCACTCTGTCTATGTCTTTGCGAAGATGGAATCTTCAGAACTGCACACAGTACTCCAGATGGGGTCTCACCAACTGTCTGTACAGAGGGATAACAACTTCCTGTTTTCTACTATTGATGCCTCTCCCTATGCATCCCAGTAGCCCCCCAGCCTTTCTTACTGCCTTCTCACATTGCTTGCCCACCTTTAGGTCATCTGATATAATTACCCCGGTCCCTTTCCATTTTTACTGTTGTCAGTATCTCACCCCACCATTGTGTACTCTTCCCCTGGGTTTTTGTTTCCCAGGTGCATTACCTTGCACTTCTTTGCATTGAATCTGAGCTGCCATACATTTGACCATTCCTCTAACCTTGCCAAGTCCCTTCTCATCCTTTCCACCCCACCTTGTGTATCAACTCTGTTGCAGATCTTTGTGTCGTCTGCAAAGCGACATACTTTTCCTTCCATTTCCTCTGCAATGTCACTTATAAAGATATTAAAAAGGACCGGTCCCACTACTGAACCCTGTGGTACCCCGCTAGTATCCCTCCTTTCTTCACTGTGGACTCCATTTACTACTACCCTTTGTGTCCTGTTGTCTAGCCAATTTTTTATCCAGGCTACCACCTTGGGACCCACTCCAAGGCTGGCTAACTTGTGTATTAATCTTTTGTGTGGTACTGTATCAAATGCCTTGCTAAAATCTAGGTAAGCCATGTCCACAGCCCCTCCCTGGTCTACTACTTTGGTCACCCAGTCAAAGAAGTCTATTAGATTCATCTGACATGACCTTCCCATTGTGAATCCATGCTGCCTTGGGTCCTGTGCCCCACCTGCCTCTAGGTACTCAACAATTCTTTCCTTCAGAAGTGATTCCATCATTTTCCCTACCACTGAGCTCAAACTAACTGGTCTGTAGTTTTCTGCCTCTGTCCTGCTCCCACTTTTGTGAAGAGGAATCACATCCACCCTCCTCCAGTCCTCAGGTACCACCCCATCCTTCCATGATTTGTTAAAGAGAGTAGTCAGCGGTGTCACTAGTTCTACCCTTAGTTCTTTTAGAATTCTTGGGTGATTCCCATCAGGCCCCATTGCTTTGTCAACCTTCAATTTTATTAGCTCTTTCAGAACCCTTTCTTCTGTAAATGGACTGGTATCGACCCCCATTTTCTGAGTGTTTCTCTTGTTTGGTTTAGGTACCTCCCCCTCCTCTTCCTTTGTGAATACTGAGCAGAAATATTCGTTAAATATCCCTGCTTTTTCACTGTCACCCTCTACCCACATTCCCTCCCCTTTATTAAGCCTCAGTATCCCTCCTTTGGTCTTTCTTCACTCCCTAATGTACCTATAAAAGGTCTTACCCCACTTCTTAACAGAGTTGGCTATCCTTTCCTCGGTTTGGGCCTTTGCTATTCTGACTGCCTTCCCAGCCTCTTCTGCTTTAACTGATAAAGTTCTCTGTCCTGCTCCTTCTGTGTTTCCTTATATTTCCTGAATGCTATCCTTTTCTCCTTAACCTTCCCTGCCACCTCTTTTGAGAACCATAGCGTTTTTTTCCTTCATTGTGTTTTGTTGATTTACTTTACACAAAGGCTTGTTGCCTCTGTGATGGCTGTTTTGATTACTCCCCATTGTTCCTCCACCCCTCCTTCTTGCCTGTTTGCTAGTGCTTTACTGAGGCACTCTCTTGTTTTCCCAAAGTCAGCCCTCCTAAAGTCCAATACTCTTGCTTTTGTATGGCTTGATTGTATGGCTGTGTTTATCATGAACCACACTGTTTGGTGGTCACTTGTTCGCAGATGGCTACCCACTTCTAAATCTGAGATTCTTTCTCTGTCCCCATTTGACAGTACCAGGTCTAAGATTGCTCCCTCCCAAGTGGGTTTCAATACTAGCTGTCTAAGGCATGCCCCCTGTAGGGCATCAAGAATGACCCTGTTCTTGGATGTGCCTGCAGCAAAGGTACTCCAGTTAACATCTGGCATATTCAGGTCCCCCATCAACAATATCTCCCCTTTTTCTGCCATTCTAAGGAAGCCGCCTATCATTCCTTGTCCATTCCCTCTCCCTGAGATGGGGGTCTGTATACAGCCCCCATGCGGATTGTGGTGCCACTTCCTGTCTCCAGGGTGCCCCAGAGTGTCTCATCTGCTCCCTGTTTACTCTTTAGTTCTGTTGCTTTGATCCCTTCCTTTACATAGAGAGCTACTCCTCCTCCTCTTTTACCCTCCCTGTCCATCCTGTAGATTGTGTATCCTGGTATGCTGACATCCCAGTCATGGTTCTCTCTTTACCATGTTTCTGTGACTGCCACAATATCCAGGCAACCTTCTTTCATCACGGCCACTAGTTCCGGAAGCTTGTAATACAGACTATGGGCATTGGTACTCATCACCCTCCACTTTTTGATGGCCTTACCCCTTTTAGCCCCATTCCTGTCCTTACTTCCTTTGCCTTTTTTTACAATTGCCTCTGTCCTGCTCCCTAATGACTTCTCTACCTTGGTGTTTACCTCACTAATTACCATATTTTGTGGGGGGAGACTGGGATTTCCCTGCTCCTTTTCAGTGCCTCCCTCCTTGGCTAGCTTAAATGCTTGCCAATGAAGCATTTAAACCTCTCACCTAGGATCCTGGTTCCAACCCAGACAGATGCACACCATCACACCAGTATAGGTCTGTATCCCTCCAGGTGGCTCCCCAGTCCCCAATGAAGCCAAAATCCTGAGCTCCACATCAGTTTTTCAACCATTCATTGAATTTTCTGGTGAGGAGTACCCTAGCATCACCCTTGCCATAGACAGGTAGCACCTCTGAGAAGGTTACTGTATGCACGACTTGTCTAAGGCCCCTCCCCAACTCTACAAACTCCTCTTGCACTGCTCTGATCCCATTCCTAGCCAGGTCATTTGTCCCTAGGTGGACAATGACATCCAGCTCCCTCCCTCATGCAGCTGCTCCTACGATCCTAAGGATTCACTTCCTGTCCCTCCAAGCCATGGCGCCAGGCAGGCACCTTACCTCCCCCTTCCTTCCTCCCCATTTATACCCCTAATGATTGAGTCTCCCACCAGGAGTTGTTTCCTTCACCCGTGGGGTCTCATGCCACCCTCCAGTGGGTCTCCTTTGTGAAGGTTCCCAGCATCCTCCTTGGTCTCCACTGCAGGTGCCTCCATATAGGAACCACTATCCACCAGAAGAGCGAATGAATTGTGAAGAGGTACAGCTGGAGGGATGCAACTCTGTTCCACCACCCTCTCCCTCCCTGAGCCCACCCTGGTCCAGCCTCTCCTCTTTCTTGGCAACCTCTGAGGTAGTGGCATTAGCCCTGGTGGTCCCTGGGTGGGGGAGGAGGTTTCACGAATCCTAGCCAGGTCAGCCTGGAGACGGGCAACCTCCTCCCTCAGACCAGACAGGTGCCTGCAAATAGGGCAGCATTGCAACCTCCAGGCTTAAGGGCTTATTTGTTACTCAGGTGGGTAGTATTAAACAAGTGAACAAGGGGTGGATAGTGTAGACAAAGAACACATGTGGGCAAAAGGTCTGGAGTATGATGGGATGTTATGGGTAGACTGGATGGACCATTGGTCTTTTTCTGTCATTACTGTCTATGTTTCTATATTTAAATAAACAGATGATATGCAAGATAGATGGAAATCAACCATTGTGTTATGAGAAAGATCTCTTCCTTAGGATCACCACATTATCTTGAAACCCTCTTTCTTTTTTATCCTTTTATTTATTGCTTTACTGATTGTATTTATTTATTTATTTAGATCAAAAGTGTTATCAGGAAAATGTGTTGGGGGAGGGTTTAGGTAAAGTAGACAATACAATAGGTGCAAAATACATAAACATTTGTGCAGCCACAGTATTCAGTGCCAGGTACAAACAGTGCAAGCAAAATAACGTGCAAAGTACAATACATTAAGAGATGTACAAAGCCAATATTCTGTGCAAAGTAAAACCATTCAACGAGGTACGTAAGGTTGATAGAAATGCGGCCCCAGTTCGGGATTGAGCTTGGGTCATTGGGAGTCGGGGAGGAGGAAGGGAGCGGGATTGAGCAGCCAAAAGGCAGCTCTTCTCTCCTGGGGAGAGATCTTGTCACCCCATAGTACATCTGCCCCCAGGTGGAGAACTGAGGGTAGTGCAGGTGGGTCGGCAGCACAAATAGGGTGGGCGCTATGGAATCGTGGCATGCACGTGCCTCCACATGTGTATACACGGCCATGGCACAGGGGGATGAAAACAGGAGGAAAATGTTGCCAACTGGAAGGATGACACTGGTCCTCCACAGGCTCTGCACCCAGCTAGCTGGGCATCTCTATGCCATCGAAGTAAGTCCCAGTGGACATTGGGGTGACAAGGTTGGGAGGACCAGTAGAAGAGGGCCAGTCAGCGTGAGGGGTGATAAAATGTAAATAAAAAAAAATGCATTACATCAGTAGCAGTAAGCAGCCCCATAGCCAGCCATGGGAGGGGACACCCAGGGCTTAGGAGCACAATAGCTCAAGCCATGAGTGGATGGTGGTAGTAAGACCAGGGCTCAGAAACAGTTGTAGGAAGGAGGCGTAAAATTATGACGAGGAGACTAATGGGAGAATGGGAAAGAGGCTGAGTGGATGGATCGGAGAAGAGAGGCCCAGAGCTTAGTGAAGTGATTTGAAAAGGCAGCTTAACCAGCAGGAGATTTCCTAGGGGAGGGAATGGGAAATTGAGTTATAGAAAGGGTAGGAGGAAGGAGGGGAGAAGAAAGGGAAGGTAGTGAGGGAGCCATGCCGGAGTTTGGATACAAAAGAGGCACAGTGGGCAACATGCCTGGCATCAATGGAGGGAATGGAAATGGAGGAGTACAGGAAGCAGTGGTAGTTACAGAGAGGACAGTCCAAGGTAACACAACAGTAGAAGTGAAAGAGGGGGTCCAGTCTGGAAAAGGTGGACTAGGGAGTGTCGCTTCATTCGATGTCACCATAGTTAAAGAAAGGGAGGATCATCTTCAAGACAATCTCCCAGCAGGCTGGAAGTGGGATATTGGATTTGTTTCTGTCAAGTGCACTTATAGTTTGGGGTGAAGCTTGTGGTGGTTGACATCTACATGCACTGAAAAATCGAGATGGTCTAGTCACACCCTGAGACACTTAAAGGACGAGACCTCCTCAATCACAGTACCATCGAGGGCATGGAAGGAGAGGGAAGCTGTGAGCCTGGCGATTCTCTGCTGGAAGACAAATGTCAAGAAGGCTATTTTCTTGGTATGGAGGAGTGAACTAACCTTACACTTGTTTTCTCGAGTTGGTGAAATGGACGGTGCAGACCAGTCGCTAAGCTGCTGTGGAGAAGCTGCTGTAGCAGGAGTTGGTGCAAAGCTTATTTTTATTCTACAACAGGTATACCACCATTGCCATAAGTGTAAGAATAAATATCACCGACCTTTCCAAAAGTCCTTTGGGTCTGCTTGTCTGAGGTACAAGGAAGGAGGAATAGGGAAGAGGCGATCTGTCTAGGGACTGTCTAGGGCCCAGGACTGGCACTGAGTTTGGGTGTGAGTCCTTGCGGTGGCAGAAGCCCCAACTCGAGCATCTTAAAAGATACAGAGGCTCCCTGAAGACCCGCGGGGGTCGAGAGTGGTCAGAAAGACCTAGTTCTGGACTCCATTCTTGCATTGTAAATAGAGAAAGAAGGATAAAAGAAGGATAAAAACTTCTAAATGATTCAAATCTGCCAACACTTTTAAAAGATCACTTTATTTCTTTTTTTGTTTGTATGTTGTTTTTTGTGTGTTTGGATATAAAAAAGAGAGAGACATAGAGCAATTGAACAGATGTGAAAGTATAGTGGTTACTTCGAGATTTTAAGTACAAAATGTTTAAGTACGTTTGGGTGCTTGGGTTTTACTAGAGTTTGAAAGCGCACAGTTTTAATTTTGTCAGAAGAACCCAATGTGAGTTTGCAACAAAAGTAATAATAAAATTAAGATCTGTGGACTTCCGGGTCCATGGGGCGGGTGAGACAAATCATAGGGATTGGGTTAAGTAAGTCATGAGGTCTAGACCTGATATCGAGCATGAGGTTCTAACAGAACAAGCGCCATTTTGTTTCTCTAGATAGCTGTGCTGCAAGAAGCAAATATCTGATTCGAATAGTGATTACCACAGAGTTGTACTAGTGGGGCTGATAGAATCAGAGCTCTAAAGAAATAACAAAGCACCTTACACTGAACTTAGAAAGTAAGTAAGCATATTATAGTATATTATAGCATTCTGTAGCAAGTAAGAAAAACACAAGCTAACCAAGCTATTGGATAAAAATTTAATCAACCACTTTTTTTAGCAAGCCATTGTTTAAACAAATTATTTTTAGCACTGAGTACTGAGTAACCTTTATTATTAAGGTCACTGAGGTTTTCTTTTGTTTTTGTATTTAACCAGTGAAGAAGAAGGGGTATTCGTGGGAGACTTATTTATGTATGACTGCATCTGCCTATTATATCCCAGGGAAAAAGCAAAGAGAGTGCTGCCTCTGAGGCTATTAATTGGACCTTGGTGGAGAGATTCTACAAAGCTGTTTTAAAGTAGAGTAGATTTTATCAACTTTAACATTGCTTGCAAATGATGGTGTCTGTCGGGTGTCTGATGAGGGATAGCTACTCTGATCCAGAATTTTGGACAATTAATAATGTCTGCAGGCTTGCAAGAAACTTTTAAAGTGGTGCAAAAGTGGTGCAAATTCTGGCATTAAAGGGCACCAAGGATCCTAGAGGTGCAGCAAGGCTGACCGGGAAAGTAAAAGTAAAAGGCAACAAGGACTAAAGCAAAATAATTTACAAGGATAAATTAATTAAATTTCTAAGTCTCTCTAGAGGCCTAAGAAGGAAATAACAGCTGTTTATGACATTTCTGTGTATCAGTAATTAGCACTTTATACTATAAACAATAACTGGATTTTTATGTTTTCAAGGGGTGTTAGGGAACATATCTATTGATCAATCCATGTGATAGGAGCTTTGGAATTTGACTTGAATTGTTAATGATTTTTGTATATCACTTGATTGTTAGGATCTATTAGAAGTTCTATTACTCATTTTAGAATATTAGGGAATACAGCGATTATAAGGAGAGTGGGTAAAAGGATATAAAGATATAAAGATCTAATGCCAGTTAAAACAAGAAGTGGAGTGATTCCAAAGGGAAAAGAGAGGGTTCAAAATAAGCTGCAAATAAAACAGAAAGCAAGGTCTCAGATAAGTCAGCCTGAAAAGAAAAAGATACAGTAAATGGAGAGGAGAAAGTAAATGGGAAAAGAAAAAATCATGAAAAAAGGGACAGACAGATAAATAGTTTGTGTCAATCTAGAATTACAATTTATATGATGGAGCATAAATTAGAAGAGGATGGAAAAGGGATGTATGAGAATAGCGAGAAGAGGTGGATTTCGACACCGCGGAGAGGGAAGGACAGTGAAGATAAGAGAGAGGAGAGTAATTGGAGTAGAAAGACTATAGAGAGTGAGAGTTGTAGAGAAGGTTTAGTAGGAGTTAACAAGAGGGAAAAAGAATGTGAAGAGAGAATAGGTACGAGTAGGTGTATAGATGGTATAGAAGGACAGGGCCAGGTGGACCTAGAATTAAGAAGAGAGGAGGGAACAAGGGATAGGAATGGTTTGAAGTCAGGATTGAATGAAGTGAGAGATCAGTTACTATACATTACACAAGGACTTAAGGAGATTGATAGTAAACAAAGGGAAGGAGGCAAGTGCAAGTTAGGACAATGTGAACAAATTAATAGACTGCATGAATCATATATGAGCACACAAACTACAAAGGAAAAAGAGAATAATCTGTTTATGAGCCAGGAAGAATTTAGTTATGGAGATGTTGATGGCCTCTCAAGAGATCTGGGAAGGGCATTAAAGGATCCAATTCAGGCAAATATTCTGATCTATGAACAACTGATCAGAATTTCACAAGACCTTAAATTTACAAATGGAGTATTAATTCAAAATAAAACGCAATCCAAGAGTTACAGATACACATGGGGAAAAAGGAAAGGGAATAGACAGATAGTGGGAGCAAGAGAATGAACTAAGAACGGAGAGCCAAGAAACCTCTTTGTAATTAATTATGCTACCCTCACCAAGATTTAGAAATACTAGTATATGTGAAGACTGGAAATTGAAACACCAAGATCTATGGAAAAAAGGGGAGGAGAGGGAAAAGGAGAGTAAAGTAAAGTGCAAAAAAGAAGGAAGTAGGGTTAAAGAAAAAGAGGGTTTAATGAAGGAAAACAAGGAGGAGGAGGAGGAACTAGAGATGGGTCATCAGAATGACAAACTTGTAAAAGAAGGAAAACAGAAAAAGAAGTTGAAAAAAAGAGAGGCAAAAATAAAAGAAGACAAGGATGATAAAAAAGGAATAAAAAAGGGAAAATTGAGAATATTAAGATAAAGGAGGGTAAAATAAAGGAAGAAAGTAATAACTTGAAGGACATAGAAGGATGTAAGGAAAAGTCAAAGAATGTGAACATAACTAGGATAGTAAAGAGAGAAAGTAGAGATGAGGGTAGCAAGAATATATTTAGTAATGGTAATGAAAAGAGAATGGAGGATATGGAAAAGAAAGAAATGAATAAAGATTTTGATGAGTTTATGAAAAAAATGAAAAAGACAGATTATGTATTACCATTGTATGAGGTTGAACTGTTACCTGATGAGAATGAGAGTTCTTTGAGAGATAATATCAGGAAAATTGTATCTTGTGTTGTATTAATGGAAGGAACATTAACACCTAGTTTCAGTAGTATTAGACCAGTGAAAAATGAAAAAGGAGTATTACTAGTGACGGACCAGTTTTTTGTCCTGCAAACAAAAAATGATGGGAATAAAGTGTGGACTACTTCCAAAAGAGGCACATTAAACCAAAAGAGAACAGGGGACAGTGGGTGTTGGCAAATCAGCTGTCTATATTTTGTTTGGATTGTTTGCCCAATGAGAATAATGTAAACATAAAATACAAAATAGAAGATTTCTTGGAAACTCTGACAAAAATAAAGGATCTAAGAAATGAAATAACTAAGGCAACAAGATGGGAAAAGAATGGTCAATTAACCTTATGGTTAGACAAAAAACTGGTCTATGATGAGCTGGTAAACATAAGTCCTGAACTTGATAAATTTGGGATCCATGTGTTGATGGATGATGAAGTTAAGGGTAATTATAAGGATCCAGAAGCCAAACCTGAATCGCTTAGAATGTTGGAAAATATTAATAAATTTGCCATTCTAGAAGATTTAGAGGATAATTGACAAAAAAGTCAAAAGTTAACATGATTGAGGGTGGACTGAATACTAGAACATTGAAGATCCTGTCCTGGAATGTAGCAGGTATTGGAAATAATTTGGGGAACAAGGAGCTGGTGAGCTATCTTAACGAATTTGACATTATTTGCTTACAGGAGACTTGGGATAGTAATGAGGCCATGTTGAATGGATATAAAGTATTCAATCTACCAGCTACCAAAGAAAATAGGATAGGGAGGAGGAAGGGTGGTTTGTTAATATGGGTAAGGATAAATTTAGGACTAGAAGCAATAACTATAAAAGCGAACTCAGAAAATATTCTGGGCCTAAAAATAATCTTGGGAGAAAATCCAATAGTTATAATTAATATATATATATATATATATATATATATATATATACTTACTGTAAGGGGAAAGGAAGAGAAGGAAGACATGATTAAGAAACTAGGACAAATGATTGATAATGTTGTGGAGGATAACCCATTAATTAGATTATTGGTAGTGGGGGATGTAAACGCTAGATTGGGAAATATAAAAAGACCCACTAAAGATATAGAACAATATTTGGCTATGGGGGCAATGGGAGTATTAGAAACACCAGAAACACAAAGGACAGGAACTTTAATGATCGTGGTCTAAGAATATCTAAGGCATTAAGAGATCGAAATTTGATATTAATGAATGGAAGGACAAAATCTGATTCAAAGGGTGAATGCACTTTCACGAATTCCAAAGGGGCTTCAGTGATAGATCTGATTTGGATAAATATAAATTTGGTTCCAGATTTTTTGGATCTGAGAGTGGAAATCAGAGGAGAAAATGATCATTTTTCCTTGTTGGTCCATACAAAAAATGAAGGGAAAAGGATAGAATGTGATGAAGGACTTTTAAATCAAATTAGAACAAAAAAAAGGAGTAAATTGGAAGGAAATTAATAAGAAGAGCTTCCAGGATATACTGGATATAAAAGGTATAACACAGACTATGAAAGATTTTAGTAATACTGAGGAGGAGAAATGTATTATTAAATATGAGGGTATTACAGCTAGGATTGCTAATTTGGTGCAGAAGGAGGTGAAGATCTACCAAAAAAACAAGTAGCATCATGGTTTAATAAGAACTGTACAGAACTGAAAATAAAACTAAATAAACAAACTAGGAATACATTGAAAAGGCCATCTCAACATAATAGGAAGGAATTAAATAACATTAGAAAAGAGTATAAAAATACAGTTAAAAGAAATAAGGAAAGATTTAGACAGTAATTGTGGAAAGAGCTGGAAAAAGCAGTTTTGGACAAAAATTCCAAAGAATTTTGGAAAATAGTGGTAAGAGGGTTAGGAAGGAATGATCATGAAATAGATGTTTGTATTGAACCACAGGAATGGATAGACCACTTCAAGCCCATTTTCAGTGAAACAAATGTAGAAAAGGGTGACCAAATTGTAATAGGGGAATGGATGCCCCTTCAAAAGAAAATAAAAGAAGTGGAAGTTATATTAACAGTAGGTAAATTTAGAAGGCATAAGGCCCCTGGGTTGGATGGGATCCCGATTGATGTTATTATGACTCAGTTAGAATTATGGGTACCAATATTGACAAAATTATTTAATTATGTGGGCAATACAGGGAAGATTCTAAGTTCATGGACTAAATCTATAATAGTACCAATCTTCAAAAAAGGAGAAAAAAAAGACCCAACCTGTTATAGGCCTATAAGCCTTACAGATAATATCCAAAAAATAATGACAAGAATAGTTAACAAGAGAATATTAGAATGGATCAAGGCAAATAATCTGATAGAGGAAGCACAGGCAGGATTTATAGAAAAACACTCCACGATTGAGCATTCTTTTGTACTAAGGCAACTAGCATATACATATTCTAAGATCAAAAGGCAAAAGTTATATTGTATTTTTGTAGAATTTAAATTGGTGTTTGATAGTATTAATCGGGAATTATTGTGGAAATGCCTCGAAGAACTAGGAATAGAGATTACTTTACTATACATATTCACTACACTTCACAATACTATATCCATAATGACAATGCTTATGCACATTTCATACATGTGATACTGATTCCACTATGATTAACATACTTGTAACATCACAATACTGATTCATGTTATAACTTCCTGTACATTACAAAATGTAGGAGGGGCCCTTCCCTATCAGCTAACTTGGGGCTGGATGGGGCAGGGGCACCATACTGAGAAGGAAGAACAATCAACCTGGAATTGGCCATTAAGCTCAGTTTTGGTAGTCAGCTCTGAGAAATATAAATACCTTTGTGAACCATATTGAGAGTCAAATCCACTGGCCTCCTGGGAGAATCATAACTGAAGCGCAATATTGGCTTGACAGCTCGGCCAGTCTTTCTTGGGGGGAACAGCCACAGTCTCTGTACTTTCAGCACTAACTTTGGAGCTTTCGGCAGTCATGAGGGGTGCCTCTGCATGGATGAGAATGTCCAAACTGGGAGCACTGTCAGCTCCTTGCTCTGTAGACTCTGTCTCCACAACACTTGGCTCATTTAGAGAAGGTTCTGGCACAATTAGGCTTTGTGGCACTGAAGGGGGGCTGTCAGCACTCTCATATTGTTGTTCAAGTTCTGGTGTGTCACCAGGAAAACTCAGACCATCAGCCCCTTCTTTGGGCAATTCACACAGTTCCACAAAATGCAGAGTCCACAACCTCAGATGTGATGCTTTGCACCTCACTTTCAGGGAGCATTGGCTCCAAGGATGAAGCTGGGGGGTTAGGCAGTCCAGAAGGCCCAGCTTCATCTCCATAATTAGTCATAGGGTTACCTCAAAACATCTGACTCAATTCATAAGAGGGGTAATAGGCATTGTCACACTCACTATCGTCAGAGGTGGACTGACAGTCAGTATCATTCTGGGCCTGCTGCAAGGGGAACCATAACTCTGTAACTACTGGGGTAGGTTGACTCTGTCTCTTTTTTGCAGCAGCATGAGTCACTGGCCCAGGGGATGCAATGTCTACTGGCTCAGCTTCAATAATAACTTGACCGAGAGGCAGCAAGTGGTTACGATGCATGGTCCTGACAGCTTTGGAGTTATTCTCTGGGCATACCATGTATATTGGTAGATCATCCAACTTTCCAACTACTACATGAGGAAGATGGTGCCACCTATCAGCAATTTTGTACTTGCCATGTAGTCCCAAATTGCATAACAACACACGGTCTCTGGGCCGTAGCTCTTGAGCCTTTACTTTCTTGTTGTGCCTCTCTTTGTTGGCGAGATTTCTTTTAGTGGCCATTGTCTGGGCCAGTTGATATGCATGGTTCAACTGAGCTTTCAGTTTCTGTACATACTGCAGGTAGTTTTCAGCTCGGACCCCATCTGGAGAGACCCCAAAACAGACATCAACTGACAGGCAGGCCTCCCTCCCAAACATGAGACGGTAGAGGGAGAACCCAGTAGTATCATTTTTGATGCAATTGTACGCGTGTACCTAGGTGCTAATCTGTTGGCTCCACTTATGCTTGTCTTTTGGGTGGAGGGGGCCCAGCATGTCTAGAAGGGTGTGGTTAAAACGTTCTGGTTGAGGGTCCCACTGTGGGTGACAGGGGCTGGTTCTTGACTTCTGCACCCCCTCCATAGAGAGAGCATTTCTTTGATTAGCCGACTTTCAAAGTCTCTGCCTCAGTCAGATTGGATCTGCTGGGGGTCACCACAGTGGACAAAGAAATTTTCCACTAGCACCTTGGCCACGGTAGAGGCCTTTTGATCTTTAGTTGGAAAAGCTTGCGCATACTGTGTGAAATGATCCATAACCACAAACATATTGCCAATATTCTGCTGATCAGGTTCTAAACACAAAAAGTCTATGCAGACCATTTCCATGGGAGTGCTGGTAGTAATATTGACAAGGGGGGCAGCCCGCTGAGGCAGGGCTTTCCTTTGCAGGCAACGACTGCAGATCTTTACATGGTGCTCAACATCGACCCCCATCTTGGGCCAGTAGAATCGAGATTGTACCAGGTCGAGAGTTCTGTCAATACCGAGGTGCCCCATGTGATTGTGGAGGGACCTCAGTACCAAATCTTTAAAGGCTGTGGGCAGGACCAGTTGCTGCTTGTCTACTTGACCACTGCGATCCACTGTCTCGCTGTATAACAACTGATTGTGTAACTTCTACCTGAGGCCTTCTTTAAACAATAGGGCAGTTTGCAAGTCAGGGGAACACAACTGGGGCACATCTTTCCCCGCACGCAGGGCATCAAGTGCTGGCTGAATCATAGGATCTTGGGATTGAGCCCACTGGATGCTGTCATTGTCAAATTGAGGTAGTGCACTAATATCTAGAGCAGAGAAATGGCAATAGGCAGCTGGTATGCAGGTATCAGGAGGGCCCAAGCAATCTACTAAACAGTCCACTGTGTCCATAGACATCTGTTCAGCTCTAGCAAACTTTTGGCACAATGCTCGGATGTCAGGTTCAGACAACCTGACCCAATCACTCTTTACTGGCCTTCGTGACAGTGTGTCAGCATCAGTATGGTTCAGTCCAGGCCTGTATGTGACAGCATAATCATAGGTTGATAAAGCAGAGAGCCACCGGTGCCCAGTGGCGTCCAACTTAGCTGAAGTCTGTACATAGGTTAATGGGTTATTGTCGGTCTTCATCAATATCTTTGCCCCATAGAGGTACTCATGAAACTGGTCAACAATGGCCCATTTTAGGACAAGGAACTCCAGCTTGTGCACAGGATAGTTTGGTTCTGACGGTGTCACGCTCCTGCTGGCAAAAGCCACTGGTCTCAAACCATCCTCATGATCTTGATACAGCACAGCTCCTAGGCCCTGCAGACTTGTGTCAATATACAGCACATAGGGCTTGGTAGGGTCAGCATAGGCAAGGATGGGGGCATGGGTGAGCTAGTATATGACTTTGTGGAAGACTGCTTTACATTCGGGTGTCCAGCGGGGCCCAAAAGGTTCACCTGTTCGGAAGTATACTTTCTCGGGTTCTTTGACAGCCCCTTTCTTGTATTTATGGTTGGTAGGGAGGTAACCCTGGGCGAGATTCAGGAGCAGGCGAATCACCTTGGATTAGTCTTTTATGAACCTGCGGTAGTAGCCACAGAACCCCAGGAAACATTGTAGTTCTTTCAAGTTATGGGGCTGGGGCCAAGTAGTCAGTGACTCGACCTTACTGGGATCAGTCTCTATCCCTTCTGCAGATACTATGTGCCCCACATACTTCACGGAGGTTTGAAAAAACTGGCACTTGTCCATGGACAGCTTGAGGCCAAAGTCTTCCAATCGGTCTAGGACTTTAAACAGTCAGGTCTCATGTTCCTCTAATGTGCATCCGAACACAATGACATCATCTAGGTACACTAGGCATTCCAGCAAGTTCATATCTCCCACCGCAAGTTCCATCAGTCACTGAAAGGTGGCCGGGGCAACCGAAATCCCCTGTGGCATTCTCAGGAATTCATAGAACCCCAAAGGACAAATGAAAGCGGTTTTCTCATGGTCCTTCATGGCCATCGGAATCTGGTAATATCCGCTGCTAAGATCCAATACTGAGAACATTTGCTCCCATTCAAGCAATCCAGGGCATCTTGTGTACGGGGCATGGTGTATTGATCTGGGATGGTCCACTGGTTCAGGGTTTGATAATCAACACCCCATCCTCATCGACCCATTCTTCTTATGCACAACCACCATGGGAGAGGCATATGGGCTCCTTGATGCTTGTATCATGCCAGCAGCGACCATTCCCTGCCGGTGTCTCCTCACATCATCTACGTCCGCTGGGGCGAGGTGTCAGGATCTCTCTCAAAATAGTCAGTCATCATGCAGGCGTATGTGATGCTCTGCACCCTGGATACACCCCACGTCCCATTCTTTTAACGAAAACACTTGGTCTCTCTGGGTGAGTTTCTTTCTAATTCTAGCCTTCCATTCAGCTGGCTGCGGGGAATCACGAAAGTCAAATATATCCGGAGTCACTCTCTCCTTTTGGCCAGAGTACTTGCTATTGGGTAATACTGCAGTGTCTGTGCAGTGTACTGTAGCTAGAGTGCACCCTCTGTTCACCCAGACCTCCCGATCTGACACATTTCAAACCTGGACCATCACTCGTCGTGCATAGGCATGGGCACGGGCAGGCAAGATGCTGGTTTAACCAATAATCCTTCTGGCAACTTTCCATCACCTGGTGCATCCATCATTAATATTTTGTTCTTCATGTTTCTCTTTAAGCGAACTTCTCCATGGATTGTGCACTGGGCGTTGGGGACCAATACCAAGGAGTCAGGTTCCTTTTTCCACACTATCCCCACTGGCTCATCTGGGTCCTCTTCATTGGGTTTCTGTTGTAAGTCATATGCCCTTTTTACTAAGGCTGGAATTCTTAGGGTCCGTCCAGTCAGTTGCCCTTGTTTCTCATGGCAGAGTTGTGCTAGTCTCCCAAACATGTGAGCATTCATTCCAATTAACAGGGGAACCCCATCATACAGTCCGGTGGTGGAACACACTAGGACCAGTGTCTCTACTTGCTCCTCTACACCAGTTACAGTTGCAGGAAAAGACAAACAGAGGTGAACATATTCTAGGTAGGGATAAGACTTGTCGCTCAGCCCCTACACATGTAGTCCTTCCAGGGACTGTAATGGCACATCAGATAAGTGTTTGTCTTACCAGTCCCAAAATACAATGGTCACTTATGACCCACTGTCAAGCACAGCCCGAGTAGGAATATCATTCACAGCCACAGTAGTCTTCATTGAAGGGACCACTATTTTGGACCAGTCTGGAGAGACAACAGCAGGGGCCTGGACAGACAATTTAGCCATGGAGGGTTTTGAATTAGGATGGTCAGAGCCTTCACTTGGGTCATTTTGTGCACCTCTTGACCACTGACTCATTTTCTGAAGCTCTCCTTGAAGCCGGTTCATCACTTTGTCTAAGTCCCTCTTCATATGGCCATCTTTGCCGCAATTGTGACAAATGACAAGCTCTCAGGGAATCCTTGGGGAAAACAGCAGGGGATGCTGGAGCATCGATGGGAGATTATGATCTGACTTCTGCTGGTGGTGTACCATGTCTCAAAAGTTCCTTTAGGGTGGTAGTCAATTCCTTGAGCTCAGCCGAGAAGCCACCCTCAGTAGAGGATGCCTGAGGGTGCACCCCCACCACCATAACAGTCACTTCCTGACAGGGGCCAGGGTCTTTGTCAGTAGGGAATACCTCAGCGAACGCACCCGGTTGGACTTTTCTGACTTCCTTCAGTAACTCCTCACCCCACTGTTTAGCCCATGGCTGGAAACTCATAGTGGTCTCCATTTCAGAAGGGCCTTCTGGTGCCATGATCACTTGGGCTGCACTCACCCCATAATTAAAATCTCCCTCTTCACCTTCTGCCGCCCAGAGTTATTTTATCAAGTCACAGCAGTCAAGTGAGTTACCTCGCCTATCCTGGAGCCTTAACTGGATAATCTGCAGTTTAGAATGCTTGGCATGTTGCAGTATATGCCCCAATCTCACATGGTTCAAATCACTGGTGGCTACCCCACCTTTCCAGTAAGCTTTCTGCAGAGCTGTTTCTAGATGAGTAACATACACAGACAAACTTCCCCCTTCCATTGTTTGGTACTTTGGAATTTCCACATCAAAGTCTACCCTGATTCAGTGCTCCCAAAATTGCCTTCAAGTACAGATAGGTACTTATGAGCAGATGCATCAGGGTTCGTGGACCTCAAAAATGTAATGGCTTCAAGGGCGGGCCCTCAAACTTTCTATGATTCTTTTCCACTTCTCAGCCTCTGCACACTGCCACTTGGGTACCAAGGGGGCAACATAGTCGATCCAGACCTCCCAGTCATCCTCCCCCTGGGGGTTGGGGAGGGTGCCATGAAGATTCTCAACCTTCAGTAGGAGTCATGACTAATGGTGGGTACAGATATAGGGGCCAACATTGGCATGGGCACAGAAGGTGAGGCAGTAACAGGTGCTGGAGAGGGAGGGGGTGTTGGGGAAGGAACACCCCCAGGTGGCAGGAATAGTTTCTTAAAGCCCTCTACGGTTTTCCCTTCCTCCAGCAACAATTTAGCAAATTTCTCCTCAAAAGTCTCAGATAATGGTGGGAGCTCATACTCCCCAGGGTCTTTACTGCCTTTTGTTACCACTCTCCAGGTGGCTAGGACCCCTTCTGAGGCAATAGTCTGTGGCACTTTAGAGCTGTCCACGAGGTCACTATACTCTACCAAGGCTATGAAAGTTTGGGCGATCAAATCAGCCTGTCAACCCACCACCACCACAGGGTTTTTTAAACATTCAACTTTGGAGAGTGCTCCCTCTACAGTGTTATTACTGGTACCTGGGGAATATCTAGTATAAGCAGAGCATTTTGGGGGTTGATCTCCTGCCCAGTACTCCACCCCACCAACTGGTGTGCAGCCATTTCTACTGGGGTAGCCATTAATCTTTAACAATAATTCATAATTTGTGGCCACTAGAAGGCACAAAATCCCAGCAGTGAGCCTCCAATATGTAACCCCTAGGTGGCTGTATCCCAAGGGCTACTACCCTTGCCTGCATGGTTAGTAGCAGGTTAAGGTGCCTGGGTAATGAAACGAGTGCCTCCACCCGGAGGTCAGGGTTGTTAGTGGTCAAGCTAACCTGGGCACAGCCCTCCAGGACACTGTAACCTCCCCCCCTTTTCCTCCTAGTGGCCTGAACAATATACAATAATTACTTTCACAATTACCCTTATTCACCAGGCAATTACCCACACTGTTTGCATTTACCACCAGGGCTGGTTCCTCTAGCTTGACCCTAGGGACCCCCTGTAAAACAAGGTTAAGCACAGCAAATAGCAACAGTACAATACTTTTGGTACAAACTGGAACCACAGTCAGGTTAAATGCAAAGTTAAATCTGATTTATTCAGGGGACTTGAACAAGGGAGGGGCGTAATCAGGTTGATTTGCTTAAAAGCTATATTAATCAGACAGTTGTGCATGCAGTTCAGAGTCCCTAAACAGTCACACACTCTGGGTACCCAGGTAGGAAAACGGTGGGCTAGCCAGAAACGTTGCAGCTGGTTGGGGCCCTGTGATGGAAGAAAGCAACATGCACAACACACACTATTTGTAATCCGGAGCTGGAGGGCTCAGTTCGTGAAAGAAAAGGCAACGAGACAATCAGATGACAACACTTTTAGATTTTGCTGTTGTTACAGGGAACTACCCTGATATTTACTTGCGGTACCCAATACTGGACATAGGCAGGATGAAATCGAGACTGCAGGCTGTTGAGCTGGCGTGCCCGGACAAGCAGGGCCCACATGAATCACCAAGGCATCGTTCCTGTTCAAGGCGTTGAGCAGGGGGCTGATCCCCAAGCCAGTCTCCCGTCAATGACTTTCTCTGCATAGCAGGTATTCTGGCTGGGCCAGTGTAGCAGGGCCCAGGCAAATGGAAACGGATATGGATTCAGTCCGTGGAGCTGGTTACAGCCTCCAGCAAGCAAAACACAGTTCAGACACACAGTGGGGAACCAAATCACGACCCACTATAAGCACACAGCACATTCACATGCAAGCAAATTCCACTGTACCAGGCAAATGGCTATCTGGTCACAATTACAGAGTCTCTGCACAATCCGGGAGTTCAGAGGTAGCTGGAAGTCCTGACAGGCTGATCGCATTTAGCAAATCTTCGGTCTTCTTCAGGTTAAAGCCTGGTCACAATTCAGTGGCTTAATTCACTCTCCAAATTTGGATTCAGTCTGAAAAAAAACACAAGTTCCCTCTCAGAAACAGCAGGCAGGCATGCAGGCCAAACTCAGGCCTTTCCACAATTCTCCCGCGTGAATCCACTATGGATTGCTGCTTGAGCTATCTCGAGCTGTTACTTCTTCACTTCTCAACTTAGATCTAACTGAAACTGCAAGCAGTGTAGGACTTTCCCCAACATCCAAAAGGTTTGGTTGGCTGATCTGTCAGTCACAACAAGGGCTCCCCCTCCAGGTTATTTTAGGCGCCAAAAGCTCAAAACTACAATTCCTACAAGTTTTGACCCCACCAAGCCCCTGTAGGCAGGCTCCATTTTAGAGTCCCAGATATACTGATTGGCCCATTCTGCAGTCCAGGACCAAGATGATGGACACAAACAGAACTGTCCATGCTGCAAAAAAGGCAGGTTAGAACAAACAGCAATATTATTATTACTCTAACAAATGATCAGCAAACAAGTACATCTTCTAACAGAGCTCCTTCTCAGATTAATTATGACTGCAATCCAGGCAGCTCTTAAAGAGACAGTACACAGAGGCTATACAGGCACTCTCTGGCAATGCATTTCAACTGCTAAAACGCAGTACACCAGCCTGGCAGTGAGCATTTAAGCAAGCTCAAAGAAGACTTTTCGGAATCCCCCATTTTTAGGGTGGTTACACCAGTATTTATACCACCCTAGTTTGTTTCACTTTTAGGTCAGGGTGAGATCCTACATGCACTTGCTTTATAACTTGTACCTTTCCTTTCAGTCTGTAAGCTAATGTTGTAAAGTCAAAATTATTATAAAACTAGAAATTATCATGATTTTGGCTGATAAACTATGTTTCTGAAATATGCAAAGTAGTTATGCTAATATACACATGGGATGGAACTAAGCATTTACAAAAATATATGTAACACATATAAAAAATATATGTAACGTATCAAATATATCTAACATACATAGAACATATGTAACATATATGAAAAATATATGTAACATATAAGGAATACAATATGTATTTAGAAATATACTAATAATATTTCAGGCAATGTATTACTAAATAGATCAAGCAATGCATGAGGCAGAAATATATTACGATTAGGGATGTCAATTTGTCATGGCAGTCACACACGTCATGGATTCCATGACGTTTGGTATTTATTCAGGACTTCCATGACTTTCACTATTGACTGTTATTAAAAAGTAGCAATGATGACAGTGGCAGGAATTTTACTAATGATTCCATGAACAACCAATGAGTTATTAAAACCTCATCCATGACAAACTTACATCCTTAATTATGATTATTATATTTTTGAAATATATTGTTTAATGTATTTCATCAATTCAATGTATTGACATACTATAATTTTCAGTGTATTGAAATATATTTCACTTTTAAAAAATATATATATTCTTTCAATACATTTAGCATACTTTAAATCATTCACAATTTCTTTAGAAATATGTAGTTTCAGTATTTGCTGAAATACACTGTATATTATATTTCATTGAGTCTGTGCATTTCTTAATAGAGTGACATTTTTGCATACTATGAGTTAGAAATATATTATGTCATTATATTTAATAATATATTACATTGGGACAATGTATTTCTCAGTGTATTGAAATACATTAGTGCAGATTTTTCAATCGATTGCAATATATTCCATTTTTGTAAGGGGGTTGTCAGCAGATAAGGACCCTTTGGCCCACCTAGTCTGCCTGATTTCCCTTCCTACTGTGTCACCTTAGACTCTACTGGGTCTTTGGTTCCCTCCCTAGCTTGCTTAACTTCTATGATCCCCTTGTGTCTATCCCATGCATTCTTGAAATCTGTGATTGTTTTAGCCTCTACTACTTCCACTGGTAGACTGTTCCAAACATCCACCACCCTTTCAGTGAAGAACTTCCTCACATTTCCCCTAAGCCTCCCCCCCAGCTTCACAGAGTGACCCCTTGTCCTTGAGCATCTTTTTCTATGAAAAATGCTCCCTTCCTGTACTTTGTTTATACCCGTGAGATATTTGAATGTGTCTCTCATATCTCCCCTTACCCTTCTTTCCTCCAGGGAGTAAACATTTAATTCCAGTCTTTCTTCATATGGCTTTTGATGTAGGCCCTGCACATTTTGCTTGCCCTTATTTGTACCACCTCCACCCTGTCTATGTCCTTGCAGAGTTGGGGCCTCCAAAACTGGACACAGTACTCAGATGTAGAAGTGGGTAGCCATCTGGGAACTAGCGACCATCGAACAGTATGGTTCACAATAAACACAGCAATATAGTCAAGCCATACAAAGGCAAAAGTACTGGACTTTAGGAGGGCTGACTTTGCCAAAATGGGTGAGTGCCTAAGGAATGCACTAGCAAATGGGCAGGAAGGAGGGGTGGAAGAACAATGGGGAATAATAAAAACTGCCATCACAGAGGTAACAAGCCTTTGTGTGAAGCAAATTAAGAAAAAGAAACGATGTAAGAAACCACTATGGTTCTCGAAGTGGCAGTGAAAGAGAAAAAGAAAGCATTCAGGAAGTACAAGGAATCACAGAAGGAGCAGGACAGAGAACTGTATCAGTTAAAGCAAAAGGAAGCTGGGAAGGCAGTCAGAACAGCAAAGGCCCAAACTGAGGAAAAGATAGCCAACTCAGTTAAGAAGGGGGATAAAACCTTTTATAGGTACATCAGGGCGCGAAGGAAGACCAAGGGAGGGTTAGTGAGGCTTAATAAAGAGAAGGAAGGGTGGGCAGAGGGTGACTGTGAAAAGGCAGAGATACTAAACAAATATTTTTGCTCAGTATTTACAAAGGAAGTGGGGGAGGTACCTAAAACAAACAGTAGAAACACTCTGGATACAGAAGTTGATACCAGCCTATTTACAGAAAAAGGGTTCTGAAAGAACTCTTAAAACTGAAGGTGGACAAAGCAATGGGCCTGATGGGATTCATCCCAGAATTCTAAAAGAACTAAGGGTAGAACTAGTGACACCACTGACTACCCTCTTTAACAAATCATGGAGGATGGGGTGGTACCAAGACTGGAGAAGGGCATGTGATTCCCCTTCACAAAAGTGGGAGCAAGGCAGAAGCAGAAAACTACAGACCTGTTAGTTTAACCTCAGTGGTAAGGAAAATTATGGAATCACTTCTGAAGGAAAGAATTGTTGAGCATCTAGAGGCCAGAGGGGCTCAGGACCCAAGGCAGCATGGATTCACAGCGGGAAGGTCATGCCAGACAAATCTGATAGATTTCTTTGACTGGGTGATCAAAGTAGTAGATCAGGAAGGGGATGTGGACATGGCCTACCTAGACTTTAGCAAGGCATTTGACTCAGTCCCACACAAAAGATTAATATACAAGTTAGCCAGCCTGGGAGTGGGTCCCAAGATGACAGCCTGGGTAAAGAATTGGCTGGAGAATAGGACACAGAGAGTAATAGTAAATGGAGTCCACTCTGAAGAAAGGAGGATTACTAGTGGGGTACCGCAGGGTTCAGTATTAGGACTGGTCCTCTTCAATGTCTTTATAAGCAACATTGCAGAGGGACTGGAAGGAAAAGTATGTCTCTTTGCAGGATGACACAAAGATCTGCAACAGAGTTGATGCACAAGGTGGGGTGGAAAGGATGAGAAGGGACTTGGCAAGGTTAGAGGAACGGTCAAATGTTTGGCAGCTTAGAATCAATGCTAAGAAGTGCAAGGTAATGCACCTGGGAAACAAAAACCCAGGGGAAGAGTACACAATGGGGGGTGAGATACTAACAACAACAAAAATAGAAAGGGACCTGGGGTAGTCATATCAGATGACCTAAAGGTGGGCAAGCAATGTGAGAGGGCAGCAAGGAGGGCTGGGGATACTGGGATGCATAGGAGAGGCATCACCAGTAGAAAACAAGAAGTTATTATCCCTCTGTACAGACAGTTGGTGAGACCCCATCTGGAGTACTGCATGCAGTTCTGGAGACCCAATCTCCGCAAAGACATAGACAGGATGGAGGCTGTCCAGAGGAGGGCACTAAAATGGTGCAGGGTCTGCACGGAAGACATATGAAGAGAGACTTAAGGAGCTGAATATGTATAGCCTCGAGGAAAGGAGGAGGGGGGGACATGATAGAAACTTTCTAAGTATCTCAAGGAATCAACAAAGTCCAACAGGGTAGTATCTTTCAAAAAAAGAGGTGTGCAAGAACAAGGGGGCACAATTTGAAGATAGAAGGGGGGTGGCTCAGAAGTAATTTAAGGAAGTATTTTTTCACCGATGGTTGTAGATGCATGGAATGGCCTTCCGGAGAAAGTTGTGGAGTCAAAAACAGTGGTGGAATTCAAGCATGCATGGGACAGTCATAAGGCAATTCTAGGCGGTGGGGGTAAGAAGAAGTAGGCTGCTGGTTAACTAGGATCTGCAGCTTATCCATTAGGTAGGGAAATGGGCAGACTTGGTGGGCCAAGCGGTTCTTATCTGCCGTCAAAATCTATGTTTCTATGTTTCTATGTTTCTAAGGTGGGGTGTCACCAATGATCTATACAGGGGTATTATTACCTCCCTCTTTCTGCTGGTGAGACCTCTGCCTATGCATCCAAGCAGTTTGCTAGCTTTACTCACTGCCTTGTCACACTATTTAGCCACCTTTAGGTCATCAGAAATGATTACCCTCAGGTCCCTTTCCTGGTTCATGACTGCTAGCCCCTCTCCTCCTAGTTGGTACTGAGCAACTGGGTTCTGTTCATCAAGCATCAGTGTTGTCAGTGTTGTCAGTGTCAGTGGCTCAGTAGGTAGCACACTCACCTCTAAGGCCAGGAGATTAGAGGGCTGTGGGTTCAGTTCCCACATCTGGCACTTGGGTTAATATCCCAATACTGACACTGTAGTGCAGTATGAGAGGGGTGCTGCACTTCTGAGGTGCCATCTTTCAGATGAGACGTTAAACCGAGGTCCCATCTGCCTGGATTGGTGGTAGTTCAGGTGGATGTTAAAGTTCCAATGGCACTTACCGAAAAGAGTAGGAGAATTTTTTATTTAAATAACATCAAATAATAACAAAAACGAAAATCATAAACGTACTACAAAACAGTGTTAAATCACCAATTTCACAGTGCAGAGAGGAAGAAAAAAGAAAACATAATTATTACGAATTTTGCAATATCAGGACAAAACAAAAGAAAAAACTTCACATAGTAGTAAATTATTTTCAAAAGTAATTCAAAGAACACTGCACCCCATATGTAGCAACCCAAAACAGTCAGAAACATACTATTTATATTTGATAAACATTGTAAATCCCTTCCACCAGCTGGTCACTTTACAAGCAGTGGGCCTTTCACAGTCTTTAAGATAAATTCTTTCCATAGCCCCTTGTATTAATAAACTAACTGTCTCATGAGACATCCTTTTTTGATATAAGACCCACTGGCACTGAGCTTGCCTTAAATAATAAGTTAAACAGCAACAAAAAAGTTGCCATGTCTCACTATCATATACCCCACCCAACTGAAAATGAATACCTAAAATCAAGGTGTTATAATCTAAACGCAATAACCATAACATTTTCCATTTGTTTGCCAGGAATTTCCACAAAGATTTAGCATAAGAGCAAAAACATAAAAAATGTTCCATTGTCTCCTCCTGAGCAATACATTCCGGGTAAGGAAAATATCTTTCAGTCAAGACTTTATGCTTTGCATTCCCTCTTACATTTAATCGACCATACAAAGATAGCCAAACAAATTCCCACATATATTCAGGTAACCGAGAATTGTTTAATCTCTTAATAGCCACCTTTACATGGGACGTGGGGGCAGTTTTTAAAGGCTGGCTCATTGTGATAGAGTAACGTCATCACTTTTTGATACAATTGAGGCCCAGTGCTATCTTTAACCATTTGAACTGAAAGACCCCACTTAAAAAGTTTTTTTGCAACCGACAAAAAATAATGTGGTAGATTCAATGTTTTAACAGGCTTCGGAGGTAAATTCTGCCAAGCTAAATAATAATGGACCAAAACTTGCTTTGATAAATACCCATGTAGGGTCATAATCGTAGTTAATCCTAAATGGATGTTTTGAGATATAAACAATGTGTGAAAGAAAATTACCCGGATCCACCATCCCAAGCCCACCTTTATTTTTCTCTAGATATGTATATTGTCGTTTTATTGGATTGAGCCTATTACCCCAGAATAATTGAAAAAATATACTATAAATTCTTGTTTCTAAATTAATGGGTAAGGGAAATATCATCGCTGTATACAATAAACAGGGGATAACAAATTGTTTTAAAATCTGTACCCTTTTTAGTTTAGACAATTTCCATTTTTTCCATATAGTAATCTTTCCTTCAATTTTATTTAATGCAGTTTCCCAGTTTAATTCAGGTAAGTTATGTGGCCCATACAACAAGCCCAATATTTTTATTGGATCTGATGAAATTTTAAGTCCTTTTATAATCCTATCAGATATCACACCCTTCCCTATAAATAATCCCTGACTTTTGTTTTCTTGTATTTTTGAATTAGATACCTTAGAATAATATGTCATGAATTCCAAAAACATAGTGACGTGTTTAACATTAGAAAAAAAGACTCATAAGTCATCCGCATAAGCTTGAATGTAGTGCTCTTTAAACAAGGGTGGGCCTAACACACCTTCCCATTTGGGAATTTGTGATACTGATTGGAGTAAGGTATCAATTGTAAAAGAATATAATAGAGGGCTCAAGGGGCATCCTTGATGAACCCCACTAGGCACATGAAACCCTTCACCACACATGCCTTTCACAATCGGGTGAACAAATGCCCCTGCATAAAGTGATTGTATCCAACTTACCATCACCGCAGGAACACCATAATACCTTAAGGTCAAAAATAAGAACGGGCGATACACCCTGTCAAAGGCTTTTTTTGGTCTATTGAAAGAATGCATCCCCATTTTCCTTTCAGACTAGTATATTCAATTATATCACGAAGGACCATATGGGCATGCTGGAGTTCCCTTCCTGGTAATCCACAGAATTAATAAGGGGAGAGGACTGTGACTGCATAATGTTTCAGTCTTTTGTTCAAAATCCCCGTAAATAGTTTATAATCCGTATTTAAAAGCGTAATTGGTCTCCAATTTTCAATTAATGTTGGCATCCCTGTTTTATAAAGAAAAATCACCAGTCCTGCAGAGAACCAAAAAGGAAAAAACACTCTGGATAAGAAAAAATTAAAAACTAAATCTAAGCACTGAGAAAACTCATAAGGAAAAAGCTTTATAGAGCTCTGAAGTCAGGCCATCCTGTCCAGGAGAAATACCTGACTTTTGAGATTTGATGGCTTCCTCTATTTCTAATCTTGTAATATGTCCTGATAACAAAGATTTTTGAAAGGGAGAATCTGGTATTTTTATGGAAGACAGAAATTGCATCATTTCCTCTACACTAGGAGGTACTTCAAATTCTTTAACAATCCTTTGTAGGCCCTCCGTATCTTCCACCAAACGACCCTCCTGATTTATTAATGCAGTTAAGGAGGTATTGGATCTGTATTTTTTAAAGGCATCAAAGGGATCACCATGAGGCTGTTTTTTTAACCCATATTGAAGAAGAACTTGGGAAGTTTTTGCTCTGTCATATTGCACCAGTAACATTTCCTTTTTTAATGTTTGAATCTGTAAAGAATAATCAAATTTTGAAGTATTGGCCATAGAGAGCAAGTAATGCAATTGTTGTCTTAATGCTAAATAGCTAAGAAAACTAGAATTTTTTTCAGACTTCCCTTGATTCTGTAATAATTTACACAAATCAGTTTTTGTATCCCACCACCATTGTCCTATATCTTCGTATAAAAAAGAAACTGACAACCTTGCCACAAGTAAAGTACTAATTTTTTGAAGCACTCTAGGAGACTGCTATAAAGGAGCGCTCAACTTCCACCGGGATTTTTTCCACTGAGGGAGAGATCCAGAAGAAAATTTGCAGTGAAGTAAGAAATGATCCGAAAAGGCCACTGGAATTGCATAAAAGGAAAAGGATAAGTTTTGAGATAAAAAAATATAATCTATAACTGAAGAATATGTTTTTTTCTGATAGGTAAATTTAGGGCCTCCCTGCTGATGAACACTGGCCAAAACCAGCCCAGATGATTGTATTAGTGATCTGAACGCCAGGGTATCGCAGTATTATTTTTGTTTTTTAAACTTCTTTGAAAGTTTCCCACTTGGGTTCAATTCACAATTAAAGTCACCACAAAGGAAAATTTCAAATGAGGTTATTAAAAAAGGTTTGATCATTTGAAATAGTGCCACCCTTTCAGCCTTTACTTGGGAACAATATACATTAATGAATCTACAAGTCATAGATCTCCACACCCCATCTAAAATCATCAACCTCCCAGGTGTCAAATCCATTAATTTTATCAAGGAAAATGTGTAAGAGTTAAAAAGAAACCCCAAACTATCGGCAGATTGTTGTCCAAAGGACCAATATGAAGGGCCCCAGCACCATTCTTTTTGAAAATTCCTGACCTGATCAATAGTATATACCCATGTTTCTTGTAACAAACAAATGTCTAGAAGATTGTTACGCACATAATCAAACACAACCTGTCTTTTTTTAAAGTTTAACACACTATGGACATTTATTGAACCAAAATTAAAACAAGCCAGTTATAAACATTAGGTAGTTAACTATCTTTTTTCCATCTTTTTTTTTTACTTTTATAACCTTCCTGAACCACACAAGGGGAAGGGGGGCTATCCCGGATGGGTTACGAGTCCAGATCTTGACACTCCATTACAGAATCTCCCCATTGGGACGATAATACTTCAAAGGGATTACTGGTCTCCATATCCACAGTAGAATGGACCACTAAAGGAGGTTTTAAATTCCTGGAGGACCTTCTCACCTGAGTTAGTACCACAGGGACCACCACTTGGGGACAATTCTCCTGTTGTTCAGTATAACAAACTGGAGATGACATAGGTAAGTTGTCCACTGAAGCTTCCTTTAAAGGAACATCAGAATCCATAATCAGAGGCTGCGAATCAGGGACATCAATGTCACCACTAGAAACTTGATTTTCTAGAACCACCCCGAGGCTAAATCTTGAGCTTTTTGTATGAAAAGATCAGGACTGCTAATAGACGCTTTATTTCTTGCAGCCCACACACACTCTGAAAAAACATGTCCCGTGTCATCACAGAGATCACATTTTGTGTGATTCATACATTGAAAGGCTATATGACCAGTCTCTCCACAATTATCACAATGGGGCTTGTCACAGGAACTAGATAAATGCGTCCGAGATCCGCATTTATAGCATGCCCTCGGTTGCCCAGCATAAAAACAGACCCCTCTATCCTGACCCAACAAAAAAGAGTTTGGAATACGTAAGATCCCAGTATCTGACTGTCTAAGCTTTACCTTAAATTTCCAGCCCCCCTTCCAAAACTGTTGGTCATCTAAAATGGCTTCCGGAGAACTCAAAACATCACATTTTTGGGATAACCAATACAATATATCATCAATATGTACACCTTTATTTCTGAACATGATAGTGACGAACTTGACTAATGGTTTAGTCAGAGGGATTACCAGAAACGGGGTCCACAGGGGGGAGAATTTAACCTGGTTGTAACGCTCCCAAAATAAATCTAGGGGCAATGAGCGTAAAGCTTACATCAAAATTATCCTCACCAGAGATGTTAATAAAAGCAAATACTTCACGTGGAGAAAAATGCAAAGAATCTTTTAACAGACATTTCCCAACATAATGCCTATCGGGTCTAACTTCTAGACCTCCCTTATACTTCAACCTAACCGTATTCCTTCTTGGGGCTGCTTCTTTTTTTATTTTGGAAAATAACTCAGACATTAATGGTTTACTTGTTTCCACATTTTCTTTTACAGTAACACTTTGTTCAGTATTTAGGTCAATCAAAACCTCTGAAGGGTGATTCTGAACTTGTTCCTGAGAGGACTCTTGCTCCTTGTTAACTACCTCCATTATATCAATTGCAGTAGGTAAGACAGAAATGTTTGGACGCCATGAAGGCTCATTTTGTGAAAAGTTTAACTTAGGGTCCCAGTCAGGAGTAGGACGCCAGGAGCCATTATTAAAGGACCAACCGGCCGCACTTAAAGCAGTCTGAGGGGTCCAGTTATCTTCAGATAAAGGTTTTATTATAGGAACATCCTGTACAATTGGAGAGACAGAGTCATGTTTCAGTGCCTCCGATACCACTTGCTTCTCAATTGGAATCCCCAAATGTCTTTTAGCTGAAAATACAGCTGCTCATCTTTCTTTCCCCTCCACACTCACTGTATCACCATGGGCAACCACTCGTTTAGAAAATGAAAATTCTGACACACCGACCTGAGTAGAAGGGTCTGTTTGAAAAATACAGCTTACCTCAGGCCTCTGAGGCTCCGTAAAGTCACCAGTAGAAAGGGGCTTGAACACAAAACCAGAGTCTTTCGACAGCGTCCTTCTCTGTGTGCAGACAACAGAGCAGTCAGACACCACCGCAGGCACTTCCTTGTTTATGCAGGTTTCTATGACAACTGGTGACGCCTCGAGAGCAATTGCAGCCAAATGGCCTCCTAATTCTGGCTCTCGGCACTGAATCACAATATTTTCATTTATGCCAGCCAAACATTCAGAACTAGGATCGTGTACAGAAGCACCAGCCACCGCACCCAGTTTCGGGATCATCACTGGAATATTTTGAGTCTCCGGTTCCCGTAAGTTGCTCGTAACAGACACCGCAACCTCGGGTGAGTGTTTTTTATCATAAGCATTCAAAAGCCTTTTCACCTGCTCCTGTTTCTGAGCGAGTTCGGACAATTTCCTTTCTAATATTGCCTGTTGCTTCTCAGAAACTTCTGTAGTAGCCACGGCTACTAAGGGGTTGTCACTCTCCGACAAATCTTCTGCTGAGACAAAAATTTCACCTTCCTCGATGTTAGCATTCAGAATACGAGTACCAAGCTCTACGTTAAGGTTTTTAGAGCCATCCATGCAGGGAACCTGCTCCCCGAACTCCATCGTGACCGTCTTCCACTGGAGCTAAACCAACAATGACTCGACTTAGCCACTTGCCCCCTACTGCCAGCAATGCAGTAGGGGAATTTCCCTGGTGTCCTGGCCAAATTTCCCTCATTCACTAAAATACCACCAACAGTTTAATCTGGTTCAAGGTCAGTTGGCATTCATCTGTATCCCCCTCCCACGGGTCATGCCTGAAAATAGTCAGGATTTGTCTAGTGTACTTACCTGGTCAAGAAAAACTAAATAAATAAGTGCATGATTTTGCACTTTTTTGCATTGAAGCCCAGTTGCCAAACTCGTGACCATTGTTCCAGCTTATTAGATCTTCACACATTTTTTCCACCCCCTCTGCAGTGTCTACTCTGTTGCAGATTTTTGTGCCATCTGCAACCAGGCATACCTTCCCTTCCAATCCCTCTGCAATGTCATTAATGAAGACACTGAAGAGGACTGAGCAGAGTACTGACCCTTGTGGCACCCCACTGGTCACTTTGTCTTCCACAGAGTAGACACCATTTACCACCACCCTCTGACTCCTATCCTCCAGCCAGCTCTCTACCAATCCTATTGCTTTAGGACCCACTCCATGGCTACACAGCTTGCTCACCAACCTATGTGGAAACAGTGTCAAAGGCCTTACTGAAATCCAGTTAAGCCACGTTAACCTCTCCTCCCTGATCCACTACCTTGGTAACCCAATCAAAGAACTCAGGTTTGTCTGGCAAGACCTTCCCCCTATGAAACCATGTTGCCTCGGATCCTGTAGTCCATTGGACACAAGGTATTACACAATTCTTTCCTTCAGTAGTGATTCCATAACTTTGCCCACTACTGCGGTCAGGCTGACTGGTCTGTAATTACCTACCTCCTCCCTGCTTCCACTTTTGTGGAGTTAGGCTATATTAGCCCTCCTCCAGTCTCCCAGTACCTCCCTTGTTTCCGGTGATAGGTTGAACAGGGCTGTCAGAGATGCAACCAGCTCCTTCCTAAGCTCCTTTAATACACTGGGTTGCACCCCATCCGGTCCCATTGCCTTGTCCACTTTCAAGCATATTAGTTCCATTAGGACCCTTTCCACTGTAAAAGAGCTCATGTCCATCCCCCTAACCTTACTGTCCTTGACCGTCATCTCTGATCCGCTGCCTGGCCGCTCTACCATTAAAAAAGTAAAAACCGAGCAGAAGCAATTGTTCATCATGTCTGCTTTTTGGTGACCTCTTCTACACAAAACTCTCTTTCCCCTTTCAGCCTAACTATCCCTCACTTTGTCTTCCTCTTGTCACTTATGTATCTGAAAAAACAGGTTACTCACCTGTGACAGTAGTTCTAGGAGTGGTATATTTTGTTCATCCACACTCTTTGGCATGTCCCCTTCTGCTTTAAAGGGGCACTGTCAGCTTTGCCCTTCGTATTTTAAAAAATGCAAGCAGTGTGCCTCTCAGCACATATCTGTCAGACGTGTGCTCTAGAACTCCTCTATGTATACAGAATTGCAGCCTTTTTAGTAGTTTTCTGTACAAGGAGGTCTGGAATGCACATCTGCCCCGTGCGCTGTCCCGAAATGTTTTTTTCCCAGATGCATACTCTAACAGTTCACTGAGCCAGTCCCTTGTGTTTTAATAAAGTGCTGTTGGTATGACCAGCTAAAAAACGAGCACTGTGAGGTGTTTAATTTCAATTTTAATATTGCAGCCGGAATCCCGCACATGCATACACATAGCACGCTCTTGCACATGCGTGAGATCTTTGTTCATGCATCTCAAGCGCATGCGCAGGATTCTGGCTCTAATATTAAAATCGGAATTATACACCTTGCAGTGCTCATTTTTTAGGCGGTCATACCAACAGCACTTTATTAAAACACAAGGGACTGGCTCAGTGTACTGTTAGAGTATGCATCTGGGAAAAACAGATTTTGGGACAGTGCGCGGGGCAGACGCATGTTCCAGACCTCCATGTACTTCTGGGACATGGTAAATTACCGTCGGACCTCACGTCCAAATATTTAAGCAAATTTTTGGAAAAATACTAAAAAGGCTGCACTTCTGTGTACATAGATGAGTTCTAGAGCACATGTGTGACAGATATGTGCCAAGAGGTGCAGTGCTTGCATTTTATTTAAATACAAAGGGGCAAAGCTGACAGTGTCCCTTTAAATCTCACCAAAAGTTTTCAAGCTGGCTCCTCCCACCCACCCGGGTAGTATATACCTCGGCTCCACCCCATGACACCAGACCTTAGCCTGCTGAAAGCCAGGTGTTGTGAAACCCATCTTCTTGAAGTTGTGTAACAGGGTGTGCTTTGAAACAACTGAGAGCTGCATGAGATATACTATATTGGACTAGAAATCTGCAACAAATCTCTATTGCTTACATCTGAGGGAAGTTTTCCTTACTTTACAGTCTTACATTGGTATTGCTTTGTGTTTAATTATTTTAGTTTTTAAATCAGGAAGGGGTTTCAAAACTGCTTATCTTGTGAGTAACTTCAGAAGGGTTGAAATAACTGCATATTTGATTTTCCTTTGTGGGTAACTGGACTGTCTACTAGTATTCTGTGACAGTTTGCATCAAACTATTTTGAAATAATTTACTGGTGGTGGCTGTGTACTTCTAATAGCAAAGGATGCCAGACAGAGCCTCAGGTGGGGGAAATTGTCTTCACTAGTCAGGGAGACCTGCATCATAGCCAATTGTTCTGAGTGGAATATTCCAGCATTGATCAATTAATATAAACTATTGGTGTGATTCAGTTTCAGAAAGAAACCCATCTTCTTGAAGTTGTGTAACAGGGTGTGCTTTGAAACAACTGAGAGCTGCATGTGATATATTATATTGGACTAGAAATCTGCAACAAATCTCTCTCTTGCTTACTTCTGAGGGAAGTTTTCCTTACTTTACAGTCTTACATTGGTATTTCTTTGTGTTTAATTATTTTAGTTTTTAAATCAGGAAGGAGGTTTTCAAAACTGCTTATCTTGTGAGCAACTTCAGAAGGGTTGAAATAACTGCATATTTGATTTTCCTTTCTGGGTAACTGGACTATCTACCAGTATTCTGTGACAGTTTGCATCAAATTACTTTTAAATAGTTTACAAATCAGTTACTGGAGGTTAGTTGAATTACTATAAAGGGCAGTACTCACCAGGGTGGAGCAGTGGTGTATTTGATTGTTTCTAACAGTCACCGGTGGTTGTGGACTACCTACCCCCCCCTCCCCAGCATGACATTTCCTTTATAGCCAAAGTTCTGACATCACTTTCTCAACAGGTCTTGGGGCAGAACTGTCATATTCTTAATAACCCAGCACAGTGCATAAAGGGTAAGTACAAACCACAAAAAAAAATATATATTTATATATATTGCATATTGTATATTATAAGATAGAGGAACATGTGGGGAGTGGTGCAATGCACTGGCTGTGGGGCAGCAGTTTTCCGGGAGACATTCTGGAATCTGCATTGCTGTCCTATTTGCAGGCAACTGTCAGCTCTGAGGGAGGAGGTTGCCCACCTCCAGGCTGAACTGGCAAGGACTAAGGAGGCCTCTCCCACCCAAAGAGCACCACTGTCACAACCTCTGCCTCAGAGGCTGCCAAGTATGAAGAGCAGTTGGACCACAGTAGGTTCTGGGAGGGTGCGGGTGGTGGAACAGAGACGAAGCCCCCTAGTTGTACCTCTACACAAACCATACACCAGTCTGGCAGAGCAAGGTTCCTCTATGATGGCACCCTCAGTGGAGAACAAGAAGAATGCTGAGGACATCCACAAGGGAGACCCACAAAAGGGTGGCAAGGGACACCACAGGGGAAGGAAACAGCTTCTGATAGGGGACTCAATTGTTAGAGGGGTAGACCTGGGGAAGGGAGTGGAGAGGGAAGTAAGCTGCCTGCCTGGTGCCATGGCTTGGAGGGACAAGAAGCGAATCCTGAGGATTGCAGAAGCAGCATTACGGGAGAGGGAACTAGATATCATTGTCCACCTTGGGACAAATGACCTAGCAAGGCATGGGATCAGTGCAGTGCAGGATGAAATTGTGGAGTTGGGGATGTGCCTCAGATGGGTAGTAAGCACAGTTACCTTTTCAGAGCTGCTGCCACTCCATGGCAGGGTTGAGGCTAGGGTACTGCACACCATGCAGTTTAATGAATGGTTGCAAAACTGGTGCAGAGCACAGGGCTTTGGCTTCATTGGGGACTGGGGGTACACCTGGAAAGATGAAGGTCTGTACTGGCACAATGGTCTGCATCTGTCCATGAAGGGAACCAAGCTTCTAAGTGGCAGGTTTAAATGTTTCCTTGGCAAGCTTTTAAACTAGCCATGGGGGGAGGTGCTGATAAGAGGCAGGAAATTTCAAGCCTCCCCCCACAAAACATGTCAGGTAGTAAGGTAAACACTGAGGTACAGTGCTCAACAGAGAGCAGGACAGGAGTAAATGGAAAAATAGACAAGGGCAATAAGAGCAGGCATGGGGGAAAAAAGGATAAAGCCAACATTAAATGGAGGGCAATCAGTACCAATGACCGTAGTCTGGGAAACAAGCTTCCTGAGCTGGTAGCCTTGATGGAAGATGAACAATTGGATATTGTGGCAGTCACAGAAACATGGTACACGAGAACCATGACTGGGATGTCAACATACCAGGGTACACAGTCTACAGAAGGGACAGGGAGGGGAAAAGAGGAGGTGGAGTAGCTCTATACATAAGGGAAGGGATCAAAGCTACAGAACTAAAAAGTAAAGGGGGAGGACAAAAGGCACTGTGGGTCACCTTGGAGACAGGGAATGGCATCACAATCCGCACAGGAGTTGTATACAGACCCCCATCTCAAGGGGAGGAAATGGACAAGAAAATGATAGACGACATTCTCAAAATGGCTGAAAAGGGGGAGATACTGTTGATGGGGGCATGAATATGCCAGATGTTAACTGGATGACATGCACTGCAGCCACATCCAAGAGCAGGGTCATTCTCGATGCCCTGCAGGGGGCAGACCTTAGACAGCTAGTGCTGGAACCCACTCGGGAGGGAGCAATATTAGACCTGGTACTCTCAAATGGAGAGAAGATCACAAATTTAGAAGTCAGTAGACATCTGGGAACAAGTGACCACTGCACAGTGTGCTACACCATAAGCACAACCATGGAGACGAGCCATACAAAAACAAGGATACAGGACTTTAGAAGGGCTGACTTTGGCAAAATGGGTGAATACCTGAGGAATACACTAGCAAATGGCCAAAGAGGAGGGGTGGAAGGACAATTGAGCAAAATCAAAACTGCCATCATAGAGGCAACAAGCCTTTGTGTGAAACAAATAAAGAAAACAAAGCGGAGTAGAAAACCATTATGGTTCTCAAAAGAGGTGGCAGGGAAGGTTAAGGAGAAAAAGGCTGCATTCAAAAAGTATAAGGAATCACAGAAGGAGCACGACAGGGAACTGTATCAATTAAAGCAGAAAGAAGTGAGAAGGCAGTCAGAATAGCAAAAGCCCAAACCGAGGTAAAAATAGCCAATTCAGTTAAGAAGGGGGATAAAACCTTTTATAGGTACATTAGGGAGCATAAAAAGGTTAAGGGAGGAATAGTGAATGAATACTTTTGCTCAGTACTCACAAAAGAAGATGAGAAGGAGTTACCTAAACCAGACAATAGAAGCACTCTGGGTAGGGGGGTTGACACCAGTCCATTTACAGAAGAAAGAGTTCTGAAAGAACTCCTAAAACTCAAGGTGGACAAAGCAATGGGGCCTGATGGGATTCACCCCAGAATCCAAAAAGAACTAAGGGAGGACCTAGTGACACCACTGACCACACTTTTTAACAAATCATGGGAGGATGGGGTGGTACCTGAGGACTGGAGGAGGGCAGATGTCATTCCCCTTCACAAAAGTGGGAGCAAGACAGAAGCAGGAAACTACAGAACTTAAGTTTGACCTCAGTGGTAGGAAAAATGATGGACTCACTTCTGAAAGCAAGAATTGTTGAGTACCTAGAGGCCAGTGGGGCACAGGACCCAAAGCAGCATGGATTTACAGCAGGAAGGTCATGTCAGACGAATCTAATTGATTTGTTTGACTGGGTGACCAAAGTAATAGACCAGGGAGGGGCTGTGGATATGGCCTACCTAGACTTTAGCAAGGCATTTGACACAGCCCCACACAAAAGATTAATAATCAAGTTAGCCAGCCTGGGAGTGGGTCCCAGGGTGGTAGCCTGGGTCACAAATGGGCTGCATAACAGGACACAGAAGGTAATAGTGAATGGAACACATTCCGAAGAAAGGGGGGTTACTAGTAGAGTACCTCAGGGCTCAGTACTGGGTCCAGTCCTCTTTAACATCTTTATAGGTGACATTGCAGAGGGTCTGGAAGGAAAGGTATGCCTCTTTGCAGATGACACAAAGATCTGTAACAGAGTTGATACACAAGGGGGGTAGAAAGGATGAGAAGGGACTTGGCAAGGTTGGAGGAAAGGTCAGACATATGGCAACTTAGATTCAATGCAAGGAAGTGCAAAGTAATGCACCTGGGAAACAAAAATCCAGAAGAAGAGTACACAAGAGCAGGGGAGGTACTAACAACAACAAAAATGGAAAGAGACCTAGGAGTAGTCATATCAGATGATCTAAAGGTTGGTAAGCAATGTGAGAAGTCAGTAAGGAGAGCCAGGGGAACACTGGGATGCACAGGAAGGGGCATCACATGTAGAAAAGAAGTGGCTATCCCTCTGTACAGACAGTTGGTGAGACCCCATCTGGAGTACTGTGTGCAGTTTTGGAGACCTCATCTACGCAAGGACATAGACAGGATGGAAGCAGTCCAGAGGAGGGCAACTAAAAATGGTGCAGAGTCTGCATCAGAAACCATATGAAGAGAGACTGAGAGGCTTAATATGCATACCCTTGAGAAAGGAGGGAAAAGGGGGACATGATAGAAATGTTCAAGTACCTCAAGGGAATCAACAAAGTCCAGGAGGGTAGCATCTTTCAGAAAAAGAGATGTGTAAGAACAAGGAGGCACAGTTTAAAGATAGTGGGGGGACGGCTCAGGGGTAATGTGAGGACATTTTTTTCATGGAGAGAGTGGTGGATGCATGTAACTGCCTTCCTCGGGAGTTTGTTGGGTCTAAAACAGTGGGGGAATTCAAACATGCATGGAACAGACATAAGGCAATTGTAGTGGGGGGTGGCAGGAAGTAGGCTGTTGGTTAACTAGAATCTGCAGCTTATCCAGTAGGTAGGGAAATAGGCAGACTGGGTGGGCCAAGTGGTTCTTATCTGCCATCAAGTCTATGTTTCTATCCGCAGCCAGGAAGGTCGGGTAGGTCTGTGTGGATGAACAACATATACCATTCCTAGAACTACTGTTACAGGTGAGTAACCTGTTTTTCTAGGAGCGTGGGTATGTTGTTCATCCACACTCTTTGGCAGACTCCTAGCAGTTCTCTGGGAGGATGGAGGCAAGGTGCACACCCCCTACTTAGGGAACAGAGATTGGAGAACTGAGGCCCCAAAACCAGCATCTTGGCGATGTGGTAATGGGTAATAAAGGTGTTTGCTGACTTCCAAGTAGCAGCCCGACAGATTTCCTGGATAGAGATGTCCCTGGAAGCAGCCACTGATGTAGCAGTATGGCAGGTAGAATGAGCTCTCATCCCTCTGGGAGGCTCCTTGCCCGCCAACTCATCCAGAAGCAGCTTTCAGCATAGGTGACAAACAGCTGGTGAACCTCTCCCCGGATTTCTGCCGTCCTCTCCTTGTAATAGGAGAGAGCATGTCTCAGGTCCAAAGTATGGAGCCTGTACTTGGCCTCCAAGGTGTAATTAGGGTAGTATACCAGCAGAGTTAACACCTCGTTAAGGTGAAACTCTGACACCACCTTTGGAAGGAATTTCAGGTAGGGGCATAGGACAACCTTGTCCTTGTGGAAGACTAGATAAGGGGAGTCCACCGAAAGTGCCTGGAACTCCCCATGTCCTTCTGGCGGACGTGATAGCCACCAGGAAGGCCATCTTCCATGACGAATGTGACAAGGCACACTTGTGCATTGATTCGAATGGCTTGCCCATGAGCTTTGCCAGTACCAGCAGTAGATCCCACAGAGGTGGAGGGTCATGCACCGGAGGGGATATGTGATCCAGGCCTTTGAAAAAGCACCCGACCATTGTCACCTGAGCTATCGTTGGCTGACCTGCCTGCGCCCAGTAAACACAGATGACTGCCAGGTGCACCCTAAGGGTCGATGACCGAAGACCCCCTTTGGAGAGAGACCAAAGGTAGTCGAGAATGCCAGCCACTGGACAGGACAGAGGGTCCAGGCCCTTGCCTTGATACCAAATGGAAAACCTTTTCCATTTGAAGGCATAACATTTCCTGGTAGATTCCTTTCTGGATGCCTCCACCACAGTGTAGACATCTTTGGAAAGACCCAAAGTCTGGAACTCTAGCCGCTCAGGTACCAGGCTGTGAGGTGCAGAGATTGAAGGTCCAGATGGAATACCTTCCCTGATTGATCAGGTCTGGGTCGTGTGCGTGAAAGCCGCTCCGGGGCCTGCAGCTGAGGCTGAGAGATCTGGATACCAGAACTGGCACGGCCATCTGGGGCTACCAGGAATCACCTTCGCCTTGTCCACCAGGTTTGCCCAAATGGGAGAACAGGCTGTAAGCTACTTCTGGATGGAGAGACCACTCATGGGATGTCTGGCCTAAGTGGCTGAAAGCATCTGCCAGATGGTTTGAGGCTCCTGCCACATGGATGGCCAGGAGATCTGCCTCCAATCGACTCACGAGGGTCCAGATGCAGAGTGTCTCCATGCACAGCAGATGGGAGTGCGTGCCACCCTGTTTGTTGAGGTAGTACATGGTCATGGTATTGTCCATCTGGACTTGAACCACTTGACCCCAGAGCTGAGGAGCAAAAGCTGACAGTGCCAGTTTGACTGCTCTGAGCTCCAACAGGTTGATGTGGCATTGGGACTCCTCAGGGGTCCACAGCCCGTGGACCCTTTTGTCCCCAATGTGGGCTCCCCAGCCCATGAGAGAGGTGTCGGTCATAAGGACGACTGTCGGCACAGGGTGGACAAACGGGATCCCTTCCTGCAACTGGTCTGGGGCGGTCCACCACTGGAGAGCGTCCCACATCTTCTGCGTTACACTGATCTGCTGGTCAAAATGACCGAGGCGCTGAGTCCACTGGGTGGCTAGCTCCCACTGGAGGGGGCGCATATGCAACTGGGCCCAACAGACCACTGAGGTGCATGCTGCCATGTAACCCAGAAAGTACCTAAAGTCCCGGGCAGGGCTTAAGTGCCCAACCAGAAATGATTGGGCAAAGGAGGAAAGAACCTCCACCCTGTCCGCTGGGAGCCAAGCTCTGGCTTGACAAGACTCGAGCTCTGCCCGATGAAGCCCATCACCTGAGAAGGCATGGGTTCTGACTTGGCCTCGTTGATGAGGAGGCCGAGTTGGGAGCAGTTCTGGAGGGCCAGATCCCTGGACCTCTCCACCTCCTGTTGGGTAGAATCTGCTAGGAGCAATTCATTGAGGTAAGGAGAAATCCTGACCCCCCCCGATGCCTGAGATGGGCTGCCACCACTGTGATGCATTTGGTGAAGACCCGTGGGGCCGATGACAGGCCAAACGGCATGGCTCGGAACTCATACAGGATCCCTTCGACCCTGATGTGGAGGAACTGCTGATGGGATGGACAGATTAGGACATGAAAGAACACGTCCTGCAGATCCAGTGAACAGAACCACATGTTTCGCTCAAAGGATGGTATGATCTGGGACAGAGTGATCATCCGAAAGGTGCATGACCTGAGATATTGATTCAGGTCATGCAGATCTAAAATGGGGCGCCAGCCCCCTGTCCGCTTGGGCACCAGGAAGTACCTGGAGACAAAGCCTGGGTCTGCTGGAGGATCCACCACTGGAGATACTGCCCCTTTGAGGAGGAGCTGAGTGATGTCATCTCATAGAGCCAATTGAATCTGAGCAGATACTCTTTCCTCCCGAGGGGCTCAGCTTAGAGGGTACTGCTCAAATTCCAGGGGCAGTCCCTGACCGACCACTTTGAGAACCCACCTATCCGAAGTGATAATGGACCAGGCGGAAAGGAAGTGGCAGAGCCAGCTCCCCATGGGAGGACCCAGAGCTGGGGTGATGGGAGAGAGGTTGACAGCCCTGCCCCATCACTGAGCAGGCTTGGAGGAGGAGGAGGAGGAGCAGGCTCCAGGACCTGAACCTCGGCCTCCTTTACGGGCCTGTTGGGGTCCGGGCTTAGGCCAGGGCCGACAAGCCTGAGTCTGCTGCTGTTGCTGGTGCTGCTGTCCACCTTGGAAGGAGGACTGCTGAAACGCAGGTGAAGAGTGCTGAAAAGGCTTCTTCTTTTTCTTCTGCTGGTTCTTATCTGAAGAACCCTTGACAGAAGTGGCTTCCAAGGTGGCACTGGACTGATCAATGAGCTGAAGGTGACCAGCCACTCCTGGGCTGAACAAGTCTGTCCCGAGGAAGGACATGTCAGCTAGTTTGTGCTGGGTATCCGCTGGGAAGGAGGAGAGCCTCAGCCAAGCCCTGCGTCGAGAGGCAACCACAGCAACCATCGAGCAGGCACAAGAATCCCCAATGTCCAGGGCCGTCTGAAGTTGCTGCTTGGCAACACCTCAGCCCTGATCCCGGACCTGCTTGACTGTGGTCTGCATGTCCATGGGGAGATGTGGGAGGACTTCATCCAGCGACCTTAAAAGGGCATGAGAGAAGTGTGACATGATGACGGCCGAACTTGCCTGACAAAGGCCCAAGGAGGAAGCCGCATAGACCTTCCTGGCTGAATTGTCCAAGAGCTTGGACTCTTTATCAGGAGGTCGGTCAGTGTCGGCAGAGCTGCCAGTATGTCTGAACACAGAGGCGGTCACCAGGCCCTTGGCTGAAGGGTGCTCTTTGAACCCCGCAAGGGACCCCATGGACACCGCATACTTGCGGGCCATGTGAGCAGACAGAGCTGAACAAGAGGCAGGGCACTGCCAAAGTTCTAGGGCCAGGCCAACAATATCCTCAGCCACAGGAGAGGCCACCATCGGTGTATCCCCTCTCTTAAGGATGTCTGTAAGGGGGTACTCCACCTTTTTCTGGATGGGCTCCAGGGGCATCCCTGTAGATTCAGCGATGAGGTGAAGAATCCCTTTGGAAAGATGAGGGACCTTCGTCCATCTCTAAGCCAATGGTTGATTCATCATCCCCTGGATGAGCATGCAAGCCAGTGATGTCTGAATCCGAGGAATCTGGGTATAACGGCCGACCACCCAGGTCATCTTTGACTTGCCGAGGGCGGTCTGGGGGAACCGTGACCGACAACTGGCGGGGAAGCCCGGTGTCAGGTCTATCTTCCTTGGAAGGAGCCCTTCCCACAGGCTGTTTGGGTGGTGGTTCCACCACAATCAGTGGAGAGACTGTTCTGGCTGAACTTGTGGTTTTGCCAGCTCTGCGGGCAGGGGATCCAATTTAATCGGCTCCAAAGGAGTCGGCTTTAGCCTAGGAGGCGAAAGCCAAGTAATAGCCGGTGTAGAAGCTGGAGTTGGCTTCTGCCCCATCAAAATTAGCTGCTGCCACATGAGGTCCTCGTAGCACTGTCGGAGTTTCCGCCGGAGCCTATCATCGTCCGAGGAGGATGAGGACGACCAATGGCGTCGCCTCTTATTAGAGCGACGGGAGTCCCAGCAGGTTGGGTCTCACCATCTGGAAAGACCAGATTAGGAGTTCGATCGAGGGAATCATCGACCGGAGCTAATGATATCGGATTGATCGGATCGATCACGATTTCCAGCTCATTGATCGATAATTCGGTCGACTGACCAGATGGCAGAGCCAAAAAGCCAGCGGCCGAAGACGCGATCTTGACCGAAGTTAAGACCGCATGCTCCTGGAATCGAGAGTTCTCCTGCTCTCAAGAACATCTCTGTCTAGATGAAGATGCTCCTAGATCCTTCTCCCTTTTATGGGATCGAGAGGAGTGCGAGCCTGCAGATGCCTCTCCCTTGGTCGGGAGAGACTGGCACAACTCTCGGAAGGAACCCAAGAAGGTGCAGCCCAGGTTGAGCGGAATGAAGGAGCTCCGAGAGGAATCTGCAGCACGAGCTGCTTCCTCCTCGAAGGCTTGCATGCATTTCAACTGCTCGGTGGATCCTGCAGCCGTAGAAACTGCCCACCAAGCCTCCTTGGATTTCATTGAAGGGTTTCTCTTCTCCAGCCTCCCCAGCTTCAGGAGTGAGAGATGGTCGTCGAAGGCATTGGGATGAAAGGCAAGACAGAGATTACATTTTGAGGTGTCATGGTCAACACCAAGGCAATAGACGCACGTGGTGTGGGGATCGGTGCACGACATCTTCTGGCTGCAAGGGCACCGACGAAATCTGGGGGAAGACTTGTCTTCCATAATCGAAGCAGCAAACTTGTGATTGCTAATGTGAACAATGCAAATTTTTGGTAAAACCAAAGGTTTGAAAGCCAGGGCCTACAAAATGCATGATCACGAGGGAGGCAACCTGATTCTTTCAGCGGAAAGGAAGATCTGGTGTCATGGGGCACAGCCAAGGTATTTACCACCTGGGTGGGTGAGAGGAGTCAGCTTGTAGACTTCCGGTGAGATTTAAAGTAGAAGGGGACATGCCAAAGAGTGTGGCTGAACAACATATCCACGCTCCTAGAAAATATCTTATCTTGTTTTTAGTGATGTGGCAATAGTTTCCTCTGTTTGTGCTTTAACTCTTCTAACTGCCTTCCCTGTCTTTTTTTGGTATCTCCTGATAAACTCTGTCCTCCTCCTCCTGCTGTTTTTTTTATCTCCTAAAAGCCTGCTTTGTTTTGCTCTTTTTTCTGCTACCTCTCTAGAGAACCATAGTGGTCTTTTTTTTCTTTTGCCCTGGCTAACTAGCCTGACACAGAGATGTATAGCCTTTTCAATATCTTAATTTTTGCCTACTCATCCTCCAGTACCTTCTTTAATATTCGCCCTCTGATCCTCAGTACCATCTAATTTCCCTATCCCAGCCAAAGCATCCCTGGGCCATTCTCCCATTTCCTTGAATTTGGCCCTCCTGAAGCCCACGACCTTCATTCTTGTGTGGTTCGATTCTAGTCCAGTCTTTATATTATATCACACTGTATGATGGTTGCGGGTTCCCAGGTGGTCTCCCACCATGATGTTGGCAACACTGTCTCCATTTGTCAGTATTAGGTCTAGTAGTGCCGCCTTGCGGGTGGGCTCCTGTACAAGCTGCCGGAGGGACGGACCCTGCATGCAGTTCATTATGTCCCTGCTCTTGGTAGTTGCCATGGCAGGGAGGCTCCAATCCATGTCTGGTAGATTGAAATCTCCCATTAGTAACACCTCCCCCTTTTGAGCCATCCTTTGGATTTCCTCCATTTCCTCATCCACATCTACCTTCTGAGCTGGAGGCCTGTAGATCACTCCTATGTAAATAACAGCCCCTTTCATTTTCTCCAGAATGACCCACAGTACCTCCACCCCCGCCGCTTCCCCTGCATTTCTATAGCCTTTATCTTGTCCCTTACATAAAGAGACACTCCTCCCCCTTTTCTGCCTACCCCGCTCCTCCTAAATAGAGTATATCTTGGAAAAGCCATTTCCCAATCCTGGTTTTCCTTGCACCAGGCCTCCATGATGGCGACTATGTCTAGGTCTGCCTCTTCCATAGTGACCTCTAGGTCAGCAATCTTGTTGCCCAGACTTTGAGCATTTGCACACGTGGCTCTCCAGGTTGTGTTTATACCACCCTTCCCTTTCCCCTTTTGCCCACTCCTAGTTTTCCCTTTATATTTTTCAGTCCTAATCACTTTTTCTACTTTCTGGCTGCCGGCATTATTTGCTTCCTTCATTGGCTTCACTCCCTCAGCATTCCCATTGCTGGCCTCTCAAACAAGTGTGGGGAGGAGCAGTTTTTGTCTCTATGCCTCCTACCACCTCCCCCTTGTTTAAATGTTCACCAATGTAGAATTTAAACTGCTAAGGACTGCAGTGCCCCTTCTAGATGGATGTAGGCCATTACCTTTGTACAGGCTCTCATCCCTCCAGGTGGATCCCTAGTCCCCAAAGAAGCTGAAACCCACCTCTCCGTACCATTTCCTCAGCCATGCATTGAATTCCCTGGTGCGGAGATCCCTAGCCGCCCTCTTGCCATGGACAGGCAGCACCTCCAAGAAAGTCACGGATCTTGTTACCTGCTCAAAGCCCCTCCCCAACTCTCTAAACTCCTCCTGCACCCTTCCTAACCCTGACTTGCCCTAAGCCAGATCATTTGTCCTGAAATGGGCAATGACTTCCATCTCCCCCTCCTTGCTACCACCGCAGCGATCCTCTGGCTCCTCTCTCCATCACTCCAAACTGAGCCTCCAGGTAGGCACTTAACCTCCCTCTCCCCCTCTCTACCCATCCCCAAATCCACTCCTCTGACCATGGAGTCCCCCATCAGGAGTTGCTTCCTTCTCCTCTAGGGACCTCTGCCACCCTCCCTTTGGGCTCCTTTATGGAGACCCCACTCATCCTCCCTGGTTGCAACTGTGGGTGTCACTGTGGGACCTTCCCTCTCCCCCAATACAGCGTATAAGTTCTTCAGTTGCACCAGATGGGGATGTGCCTCTGTTCCAGCGCCTTCACCCTCCCCGAGCCCACTGTGGTCCAACCACCCCTCCTGCTAGGCAACCTTGGTGGCAGCAGAGGCAGACTTGGTGGCCCTTGGGTGGGGAACAAGGTTCCCTGAATCCTAGTCAACTCAGCCTGGAGACTAGTAAGCTCCGTCCTATACCCAGAAAGGTGCCTGCAGATGGGGTAGCACCGCAGTATCCAGAAGGTCTTCCTGAAGACTGCTGCCCCACATCCACTGCATTGTACCACTCCTGTCATCTTCCTCTCTGACTTATTCTCGCTCTGTTCTGATCTAAGTACCCTTTTTTATTTTGTTTTTTTGTTTTGGTTTACATTCCCCCCACAACACAGAAAAAGATATGTGCTAAAAATCCAATAGAAGGATATGTACTTAAAACCTAGCCCCAATACATAATCACAAACCCCTCAATACACACAGTAAGTAAGCCCCTTACTCAAGAACACAAATCCCCTCAAAGCATACTGCAAATTAGCCCCAACACAAATCACAAAACCCCTAAATGCACACAATAAGTAAGCCCTCAGCACACGATCACAAAACCCTTTACTGCACAGAGTAAGCCCCAATACAAAATTATATAACAAAATCCTCAAAGCCCACAATAAATAAGCCCCCAATACAAAAGCACAAAAACCCCTCATTGCACACAGAACATAAGCCCCAACACACGATCCCCAAGCCCCTCAATGCACAGAGTAAGTAAGCCCCCAACACAAAGATCTGGTTGATGTCAGCTCCTGATCTCCATCTGCATTGCCTTCTCATTCCTTTGTACTTCCGCTGTGACTCCTAGCCATTTCTTTCTGCTTACTCAGCTCAGCTCCTATTTGACTTATTGGATGGGTGGGAGGAGGGCCAAAACCTGGTACTCCATCCTCAGCTCTCCCTTGGTGGCGTCTGGCTTCCTTCTCACAGCTTTAAAGGGCCACTCTTCTTTTGTTAAACTTGGCACCCTTTCTCCTCTTCCCTGACTGGACCCGCTGCTGTTCAGCGGCTTCCCTGCTTCCTGACTCCTGGTCCCAGTGAGAGAAAATAAAATTAAAGTTAACTACAGCCCTCCTTTGCTCTCCGTAGCAAACAAGCACTGTCTGCCCACCATGTATACAATCAGTGGCATCCTCTGACAGATGCAGACACCAGCTCAGAGGAACATGCAAAATGGATGCTATTTAGGAAGATGGGAAAGAGAATGGGGCCTAGGACAGAGACCTTTGGGGCATACCTGAGCAGATTGGGAGTTGGGGGGGTAGGGTGTCACCAATATGGACAGTTTGCAAATGGCCCTCAAGGTAGAAGCAGAACCAGTTGACTGAGGAGGCAGAGAGGCCAGCCTCCTTAAGCTTGTTCAAGAGTAGGGGTGGATTCCAGTGGCGAAGGCTTTGGCTAAGTCAAAAAAGATTGCTGAGGTGATCTAGCCTGGTCCATACCAGTAATGATGGAGTCAGTGAGCCGGAGGAGGAGGAGGAGGAGGAGGGAGATGGCTGTGGAATGGAACTTCCTGAAACCAGACTGGAAGGGAGTGAAGGATTTGTGGTCAAGGAAGGAGTATAGCTGTGCAGGAACAAGGTGTCTCTGGAGATTAGCAAGCGTGGAAAGCAGAGAGAAAGGACATTAGTTACCAGTCGAGGAAGGGTTGCCCCATTAGGGAAGGGGATGACAGTAGCCAGTTTCCAGGTGGCAGGGACGGTAGCTGAGGAGGAGAGGTTAAGGAGTTGAGTAATAGGAATGGTGATGGCAGGGGCAGAGAGATTAAGAAGCTTGGGGTCAAGACCATCATGGCTCAAGCCTTTGGGGGGGTTAAGAGTTAGAAGGGCCTTGAGGGAGGCAGATGGAGTGGCAAGAGGAAAGCAAAAGTAGTGCTTTTGGAGGAGGCAAGGGGGAGGGATGGGAGCTGAAGAGGAGAAGGAGAGGGGATTGTGCACAGGTGATGAAGAAGAAGATGAAGGACGAGGAGGCAACGGCTACATGGTCTGACATGTAGGAGTTGCCAACCTTCAAGATGGGGAAGGGACTGAGTTGGAGAGGATAAGAGGAAGTGAATGAACTTCCAAAACTTGGACAGGTGATTAAAGTTGTTCTGGAAAGTAGATGCAAAGTACATCAGATCTTGCTAGCCTGATGACTTTGGTACAGGCATTGCAAATATTCCAATACTTAATCAGGGCAGCTGGGGAGCCAGTGATCTAAGGCTCTAGCTCGCAGGCAAACCAGTAGCTCAGCAGAGATACAGGAAGATGAGAACCTCAGACTCTGGTTTTCCTAGGAAGGGAGTGGTGGCCCAGGACAGCCATAAATTTGGACTGGAAGGGTTGGAGGGCAGAATTGATATTGGCAGCTTCTGAGATAGGGGACCAGTCGGTGGCTCACAGGTCAATGTGGAGGAGAATAAGTTCAGCAACCTGAAGGACCAGAGGATGATTAATTTCAACTTCTACATTCTGTTTTCTTTCAGTCCTAAAATATTTTTGAAGTAATAAACTCTGCTGCTCCTTTTTGCCAGAGAAAGTAATCTTTATCACAAAAGGTTGATTTCCAAGGATCATGCATACCATTTTTTATTCTGAATAAATATTGAATATTTTTGCAAAAACATTTTCTGAGTGGATCTTTCACTCCAATTGTCTGCATTGTCTGTGGTATTTCTGGAGCTAACTCCTTCATGTCAATTTCTTTCTACAGAACCAGCTAGGCCACACTGGGTCCAGCTCCTTTGAAGATTATATTTTAAAATATGTTCCTTTATACTGGGGACATCATTAATAAAAGTGGTCATTGGCCATCGGGCTACTGAATTCTTTATAGCCCAGGATAAGCTAAGACTCCAACCTCTGTCCCTCATTTCTTTACAATTTATGGATCCAGGACAGTACAAATAAAACATGGAGGAGAAATGTACACATTGTAAATTGCTTATAAATATAATTTATTACTTGTTTAAAAATTCTTTATTACACTTTGTACATGTCGAGGTGACAGAGTAAATGCAGGCATTTGCAAAAAAAAAAGGAAACGAGAGAACAAACAAAGGAACAGGCGTGCCCCATAATTAACCACACCGCCACTATACAGTAAGGGTTAATGCAACTGCTAGCACTTTTCTGTTAGTAATTCTTTATAAGGATGCAAAATTGCATAGTAGATACAGCTTTTGGGAGATAAGAAACAAGAACAAAAAAACCCTTTATAAATGTACCGTAAGCTGAATATCCAGAAGAATTCTCAAAGAAAAGCAATTTCTGTAGGAAAATTCTCATTATTAACACATACATATTGAAGTAAAATACAGTGTTAGTTTAACCTCGTATGTACTGCATTTTCTAGGCATTTCACTGAACATGCATGCCGCCCCCACTGCTATTACCATGTAACCATGTAAACCATTACCATGTAAAACGGACAAATAACCAAACATTTTAAATAGTCATCACAAACAATAATAAATGCCTAACAAATCTTAAAAGAAATGAAAAAGTGTAATCACCACCCCATTTTGGTGCTAATGTGAAGTTCAAGGACAAGGTTTTGGTTCCTCTCAGTGTTAGTGCTGTTGGCTTGATTTGTTCTATGAGGCGGATGCCCCCCAAGCTTGGCTATAAGGAAACCCCCTAATCCCTCCTTTTCTTGCTTATCAACATAAAGTGATCATGCAGCTCCCATGGTCTGGTGGGGACCCAAGCCATCCCTGATCCCTCTAATCTGAACTAAAACAAGTGTAGCCTCTCAAGACTTGCTTCGTATGTTTTGTGTCCTTTCCCTGATCCTATGTGCTGATTCCTGAAGGGCTGCCATTTGTCTGCTGGTCTAGTGGTCCACTGACTGTATCTGAACAGAAGCCCTCACAAAGCCCTTTGTCATCTGATGCACAGTAATAGGAATGTTGACACAAGAGAGTGTTTGCTCTCTTTCTGTCCTGAAGGAGGGGTTGCTTGTGAGAGGGTTCTGAGGCAGAACCTTCTCACCATGCTGAGCTCTCTTGGGAAACAGGACTTAGATTTACAGACCAGAAGCCCAAGCCCCATTCCCACTGCAGCAGTCCAAGCCCTGTTAACTTTTTATGGCAGTAGTAAATGTAAGTTCGTTTTGCAAAACAAAAGCCAGGGGCCAAATCTCTTCTATAGTGTACAGTGAGGGCTTGTTCAACATGGATTTCCATGCCAGCAGAAACGATCTTGTACCACAATTGAAAGGTCATGGGATGTCATTGTACCCTTTTGTGGTACAACAACATTCCAGCTGACCTGAAATCACCATGGCAGCTGATATTTTACACAGCATCACTGCACAAACAGCAATCAGTTCAAGTTCTGAACTGAAACCGCCAGCATGTTCACTGCTGCCATGAAGTGCTGTGAAAACACATTAGTTAAAAAATAAATAAATAAAACAAAAAAAAAACCTATACAATATAAAAAATTCTGATTGGGCAACCACATGCTCAACCAACCTGTGCTGCCACATCGGGCGTCTGATTACATCGGACCCCTTGAGCTTTGCTCTCGACATCTGATGTAATCAAAACTCCTCTGTGACAGCACAGGCCTGTTTGTACATAGCTGCCCAACCAGTATTCTCAATGCATTTTTCTTTTGGGGGGGGGGGAATATGAGGATAACAATTAAATGGTCAGAGCAATGGAAAGTCTTTCCTTTATCCAAGAAAACTTTCCAGAATATAATATTAAGACACAACTCAGCAACATTTTATGAATTTCCTGTATTTAGTTTCCCTCATTTCTAATTACTAATGATATCTGCATGCAAGAAGGATCTCTGTGACTCGACTTCATCTCATCTTCTTACTTTTCCCTCTGCTGAAATCACAATAATCTGTCTCTGAGAGCACAGTTTCACAGCAACAGACCCTGATGACACAAAGAACTAGGATGGCAGTGAAGGGAAAAGTGTGAGGGTGAGAGGAAGACTGAGACACAAAGATCCTGTTTGCATGTGAATGGCCATAGTAATTAACTGGGGGGGGAATACAATGAATTACATACACATAGAATTGCATCTGATAATCTGTCTTAAGAGAATTTCCTGACTAATGGAATGTTGCTTGTCTATAATTGGTTTTACAATACAAATGTTACTGGTGGTCCCCCCAAGTCTCTGGTACCGAGACAATGAAAGACTGATGAATCACATTTTGCTCTGGATCCATGTTATACGCTGCTTCAACATACAAACATTTAAAAGTAATGTCATTCAGCTTGCTGCATTTGCAGGGACAAAAACAATTCAAAAACAAGCTCCCTTTCTTGAAGAGCACCATGGTGAATAGTTTACTGTATTGTACTCAAGTATTGTGATCAAAAATACACTCTCTCCCAAGTCTTCTATTAAAATCTCACCGTCCCCTAAGGTTTTTTTTTTCAGTCCTTTTCAAAAGCCTATTAAACTACAACAGGCCTGGCAGTGACATGTACAACACAAGAATGAGCGACAGTCATGTTATTTTATTACAGAAGTGTAATGTCTGTGTATGTGGACTGCAGTAGTTCCAGCTGTGCAACAATGAATTACAGAAAACCTGCGAAAATAAAAGTACAATGGTGTCTGAGCACAGTGTTAGTTACTTGATGCAAGTCTTTTTTTTGTATTGCATCTGCTATGCCATGAATGGAAAAGACATTTGGTATTCTTTGTATACACAGCTCCCAAGTATAAATAAGGGGCGGGGTTTGTTACAAATGTTGCTGATACCATAAGCACACATTAAGAACCATGCAGTCCATCAGCCTAACCACTAGGTGGCTCAAAAGCAAAACAAAAAATGAAGCTGCTGGGTAACATCAGAAATGAGAAAACCAAATAATTTAAGATTAACCATCCTACGGAATGACATGGGAAACCTTAAAGTCCTCACCCATGAAATTCTAAATTATTCTTTTGCAGCTTTAGAAGCACAGGCCTACTTTTCTCTGGACATATCAGATATAAAAAAATAAGCACAATATTCAGAGGGCATGAAGGTGCTAATAAAATGGAAGTTCCTCTTCACAGCTATCATTTACTAGCCAACACGTTCCAGCATGAGGTGGGTGGGGAGGGGTCCAAATTAAGATGCTCATGGAAGAGGCTGACAATATGATTGAAGAATCTCCTCACCCCACCTACTCATATGAGTAGTGCAAGCTAGCCACACCTCTACCTACTCATATGAGTAATGCAAGCTAGCCACACCCCTACCTACTCATATGAGTACTGCAAGCTAGCCACACCCCTACATACTCATGAGTAATGCAAGCTTTCAGCTAATAATTCTACCTACTCATATGAGTAATGCAAGCTAGCCACACCCCTACCTACTCATATGAGTAATGCAAGCTAGCCACACCCCTACCTACTCATATGAGTACTGCAAGCTAGCCACACCCCTACCTACTCATATGAGTAATGCAAGCTAGCCACACCCCTACCTACTCATATGAGTAATGCAAGCTAGCCACACCCCTACCTACTCATATGAGTAATGCAAGCTAGCCACAAACAGATGAAAATAAAAAAGATCAAAAATAAATAGTGTGGCTGTCACTCAGGTCTTGAATGCACGCATTACAGTGAATGAGTAAGTAGACCGTGCTGAGCAAGAGGAAACACAATCAATGAGTGACCATTCTGCTGTTTTGACAGACGCTGTATACACTGGCTTGCAGCTTGGTCCGAATGTCATTCCATTTCATTGAAAGGACCCTGTCCACACCTGACGGTCCAGTTTTAACCAAACCTAGGGCTTGCCAGTGTTTTAAACAATTAACTTTTTTTTCTTCAAGAAATGCGTTTTTGTTTTCAGCTTAACATCAAAAACTGGCATTATTCACACGTCAGTAATGGGATGGTGTCCACTCGGGGGGTGGGGCATTTATTTGTGTGGCTGCACTGTAAGATAGGACAATGATGACCCAAATAACTCTTTTCAAATAAATAAGGAAACAAAAACTCATTCCTTTGAAGTGAGACATAAAATTAAGTGACAAAGAACCTCTGTGCGCAAACACTGAGGCAAGGGTTACCCCAAAGGGCATTTGGCTGGGAAGCCAAGTTTCAAGAAAATACAAAATCACACATGCCCACACAATGCAACGCATCATGGGTGGTCATTTGCATATGCAGCCCATGATGCTTTGCATAAAATTAAGTTCTGCTTTAGTAACTTACTGTCAACCACACCAGTTTTAGTAAGGGTCAGAACTCTTGGGAGACAGACAGGGTCCTTTTGCTGAAAGGACTGATCCTGAAATACATTTCAAAGCACTTTGGGGTCACATCTAGAGGGCACATATTTGTATAGTGCAGTATCAGACCAGTAAAGTTCTTCTTTTTATCTTTGTTTTTAGGTATGTCAGCTGTGGTTTTGCAGCCAACGTGCTCCAACTGCATAAACAGAACAAGCTGGCTAGAAAGGTTACACCTGACACACCTAACGAAAATGTCACTTTCCCCATCTGGTGCTATTCCACTGTGTGGTTCCCTCATGTAATTCGAAAACCAATCAGAAAATCCATCTGATCGGCTACCAAGGCATTCTGGAGTAGGTCTATTCACTGCTGTTAACCAGAGGACGTGAACCAGTACTAACAGAACTGTGGAGTGGGCACTTTTTGTCCACCTTTCAACCAATCCAACCACTCAATGTTGTAAACACTGTAGACCATAGGAACCAGGGTTAAGAAAGTTTATCCATTTACCTGGATAGCAATAAAAAGCGTTTCCTAGGAAACTGTAAAAACCTGTACCAAGCAGTGTACAGCGAAACAGAAGGAACATTAAGTCGACTAAAAATTTCAGAAGTACAACTTTTGCATGATTTTTTTAAAATATTGTGATAATGTACAAGATTTTTTTATATATAGGAAAGTCTTAAATTTTCATATCTTCTGCAATAGTCATTGGTCAGCTTTTCTGCCACTCAAAACTTGAAAAGTGAAGCCACTTCCTGTGCACTGGGTTTCTCTTCTACTGCTACCAAGTTTTCACGTGGTCAATGTTTCCCTTCCATTGCCAAGGAGACAATTGTCTCATGTCTTCCCATTTCTTCCAGAACTGCAGCCAATGTGTTCAGGTTCCCATCTGGAAAGTTCTGAGCTTCCCAAAGATCCAGGATCACACCAGTGGGGCTGGATTTTGTAGCAAAGTAATTAAGGTACCTGAAGGAAAGCAAAAACAAGAACACTTTGTAAAACTAGTTTGCAAGGGGTTGTCAAAGGAAGACATGCTTTCTGTTTCGGGGGGGGAGCCTTGGATGAGGCACCCCTATCTTTTCAAAAATAATTGAAGAGAAATTCTAGGGTTAATGACAACAAGCATAAAAAACATACACCAATCATTGTTTCTGAGCTTGTTGACATTATTAAAGGGACACTGTCAGGTTTGGGTGCTATTTCTTCCACCTCGCAATCCTGGCACATTTTGTTCCTCACATTCATAAACAAAGCACACCTAGGCACCTGATTGCCGTACAATATCAAGCAAACATGAAGGCAGTATAGCGCAGTTGAAGGCTCTGAACTGCAAATCTGGAGACCTGGGTTTGAATCCCACAGCACCTTGCATATTCCGTGTGGCCCTGAGCAAGTCACTTAACTTCCCTGTGCTCCCAGGTTGCACCTGTAAACAAGCTTGTGTCTCACCTGGTTAAACAATTGGGGAAAAAAATGCTGCTTTTAATGCAGCATTACTTTTTAGGTGGACTGATTAATTCTCCCCCCCTCCTGCAGCAAGGCGCATTCACAAGTGCGTTTGGTGCCGGACCGCCTGTAGACTCATTCATGAGTGCTTTCATTTTTTTAGAAGGCATATGAGTTTATTCCTAAACATATACATATAGAGATCACTAAGCTTGGCAATGTAACTCTTCCCTTGAAACGAACAGTATATCACAGAAAAGGCACTTTTAAAAGTGAAGTTGTGACCCTGGGCATGTGCAATCAGGTGCCCAGGTGTGCTTTGTATATGAATGTGAAGAGTAAAAAGTACCAGGATTGCAAGGTGGAAAAATAGCACCCAAACCTGATAGTGTTCCTTCAATACTTCATGCACCCTGCATGTTTGCATTCCTGAAAAGTTGCTATCCAACCCTAACAGCCACCAGAGGCATGCATTATTTCCTTACAACTCACATCTTGTCATACATTATTTCTTCCTTAGCACATGCTGCCAGATGTAAGAGAGATGTTTTTTGCCTCTGCACCAAGGGGGAAGCATGTTAAATTGGCATGCTGCAAATACCTGGAATATATGGGTATAAATGCTCAAATACAACTCAAAAAGAAATATATGTCAAATTTCCTGTGTGGTTATGCTGAAATAGCTGCATGGTCATATGACTTGAATTCCACTAATCACGATGCGGGATTGCTCTTTCCCAATTTTTAGTTTACAGAATTAGTAAGCAGATGCAGAGTGCCACCTGGTGGAGAAAATAAAGATTGCAGCATACAAGAACATGACCTGGTCAAAAACCTTAGCTAACAAATATATCTCATTGGCCACTCATGAAGATAGGCCATGTCATGTTCTAGTAATACAACATATGTTTTGGGCTCCCACCACACTTTCACACACTCCCCATGACTTCCTGCAACAACCATATCAGCCCACCTGAAACAACAAACTTGTAAACGCATTTCCCACCTGAATCAAGAACATTTTTACAGGGTTTTTTATATTCTGGGTCAATCCCCCCACCCCACAACCTCCACCCCCAGCCACACACTTCCCCTTCATCACACGGTACCCCCATCCCTTCTGTCACAGAATCTTGCAAGCACAACACCCCTCCTCAGATAACTAACAGAGTTTTAACAGGTGTGGTTGAAATCTCCCCCCCCCCCACCTTTTAAAACCATATTTTAAATAAAACTGAGAGTGTATTGTGGAGTGCTTGTGTGGGGGTGTAATTTTGTTTTCTGAGGAAGGCTTTTGGCAGTGGGCTTGTGCTATTTTGTTTGACGAGTGTCACAGTTGTGGGCTTGTCTGTACTTGTGTGTATGGGAGAGAACTGCTGTCTCGCACAGTGGTCGCAGGGCATGGCTGCAAGTCAAAGCTGAGACACTGAGAGGCGTGTGTGTGTGGGTAGTTTCCATATCACGTGTAACAGAGAATGACGATGCGACATGGGTTGCTGACTGCCATGTGATCAAATGGGAAGAAATCCAGAGAGTCATGCTATGCTGAGGGCAATGGCTGGGATTGGATTGGAATACCTTCTGTTACTTTGTGTTCTCTTGGTCAGTATCTGAAATAGAGGTCGGGAGTGTACCACACTTAATACTGCAGTATTTTGTATTTTTTTTTAACACAGCCCATGGGTGCTTTTGTTAAGGCTGGTGCTCTCAGTGACTGTTTTATATGCCAGTGATTTCCTGGTTTGGTGGGGGGGCGGGATTCAGCTCTGGTGCGGTCAGCGGGTAGGGATCGGATGGGTAGGGACTTCCACCTTTCAGCATGTGTCTGCCTGCATAATTGTTTTATTGCTGTTCAATGCCACTAAATAACGTGCTGGGAGATATCTGAAGTAAGGCACTGTGTGTTTCAAAACTTGGTAAACTGGTATTTTTGTCCTAGGTTTACTTAGGTTTGATTCAAGTTTTTTTAAAAACAAGCCCTCGTCTTTTCTAAAGCTGTGCACTTGCTCGTACTCTTTTCTGTACAGTCTGTCTGCATCTTATTTTAAACAAAACTAAGTAAACTTATGATTAAAAACAAAGTTCTCTAACAATTTTAGTAGGGCGTGCTTTATTTTACATCTCTGGCAGGAAGTTATTAAGCAGTGTTGATAGGGTTCAGTCACACTACTGTAGACCTCAAAAAGTGAAAGTGCTGGATCGTTACTGTGTGAGAATGACAGTTTGAAAATTGCAGGTCAAGCAGATACCTTGGCTATGATGTATAGGAATGTGGAGATATCACTATAATGTATAGGAAAGTACAGTTACGTAAGAACTTATCGTAACAATAGATCTTCGAGAAGAGCTCTTGCAGCAGGTAATACCATTAGGACTAATACCGCCAGGCATTAGGACCCCACGGAAAACTTGTAGCTAGCAGTCTATAGCGGGGGACCACCCCCGACGTCAGCTCCACTCGACGTTAGACATGGTATAAAGGGGGCAGTCCCCTGGCATCATCTCAGTTCTCCCACCGGAGACCGGCTGAAAAATTACTGAAGAACCGGACAGGAACTCCCCAACCTTACATGAATGAAATGGTACAGATTCCTGGGGGATGGAGGGTGGGAAAGCCACCTGCTGCAAGAGCTGCTCTCGAAGATCTACTGTTACAGTAAGTTCTTACATAACTGCACTATCTAACTTCGAATTGGAGCTCTTGCAGCAGGTAATACCATTAGGACTGAGTCCCAAGCAGTACCCCAGAATAGGCCCAGGTCAATTTGGGAGGTGGAGAGAACTATATGATGTCAATGAGACTGAATAACTTCAGGAGAGCAGGCCTTGCAGGACACCTAGTCCAAAGCCAGCCCTCCTCCTAGAAGCAATGTCTAGGCTGTAATGCCTGATGAAAGTGTGGACCGTGCTCCATGTTGCTGCAGCACAGATGTCTGCTGATGAGACATTTTTTAAAGAAGCAAAATAGGTAGCCACAGCCCTCAAGGAGTGACCCCTAATGGGTCCAGGAAGAGGTCTGTTATGGTTCTGATAACAGAAAGAAATCCAGTGTACTAGCCAACTGGAGACAGGAGCCCGTCATCCTTTTTGCAAAGGAGACGAACAACTGGTCCATCTTCCTGAAAGGCTGAGTCCTGTGGAGGTAATATCTCAGGATCCTATGAACATCCAAGGTGTGCAACAGGGCTTCACCTTGGTTAGAAAATTCAGCGTAATAAACCGGAAGGTTGATGTCCTGGTTCAGGGTCAGTTCTGACACTACCTTCAGTAAGAACTTAGGGTTTTTACACAGGGTCACACTATCCCTGTGGAAAACTATATAAGGCTCTTTGCACATCAAGGCCTGGAGCTCAGACACTCTTCTAGTGGAAGTAATGGCAACTAACAGAAGAGCTTTCCAAGGAAGGAAGTGTAGCTCGCAAGACGTGGCTGGTTCAAAAGGTGGGAGCGTGAGCTCCTCAGGAATGAAAAGCAAATCCCACGGAGGAACAGGGTCTCTCCTGGGAGGCCTAATGTGCAAAACTCCTCTGAGAAATGTTTTGCAGACATTCAGTTGTGCCAGAGTTCTCTCTCCTAGAGGGACATGATATGCGGAAACCACACACATGTGCACCCTAATGAACGAGTAGCTTAGCCCCAAGTCCAGGAGGTGATGGAGGTATTCTAGCATGTCTGACCGGACAATCCAGGGGATCCAGGGCACAAGCTGTTGCCCAGAGGCAGAAATGCTTCCATTTCATCACGTACGTAGCTCTTGTGGAAGGTTTCCTTGCTGTGACCAGAACTTCTGCCACCCTGCTTGACACTCCTAATCTCTCCTCTGCTAAGAGTGCAGGTGCCAGGTGTGCAGGTGAAAAGAATGAAGAGCAGGATGGAAGAGTGTCCCCTGCTCCTATGAGAGCAAGTGGGTGGAGAGAGGCAAATGCACTGGAGGGTCAAATGACAGTTGCTGGAGCAGTGGATACCAAATCTGGTGGGGCCGTAAAGGAGCTACGAGGATCATCCTGGCTCCTTCCAACTGCAGTTTGAGCAGTACACTGGATGAGTGGGAAGGGAGGAAGGGAAGGCATACAGAAACCTCCCTGTCCAAGAGAGGGACAATGTGCCTCGTCAAAAAACACCAGGCCCTGGAACGAGCGAGCAGAAATTATGTAGTTTGGCGTTGCATGGGGATGCAAAGAGGTCCAACTCTGGGAGGCCTCACTGACCAAAGAGGTCGTCTTTGACTTCCTGAAGTAGTTCCCACTCGTGGCTCGGAGAGAGAGAGAGAGAGCGACTGAGACTGTGGGCGAGAACATTCTGGACCCCAGGTAGATGAAGCGCCGTGAGGTCTAAGAGGAGTTCTATTGCCCAGTCCCACACTCTCATGGCCTCCCTGCAAAGGGGGTAAGAGTGGGTACCCTCTTGTTTGTTGATGTAGAAGACCACTGGTGTGTTGGCTGTCTGCACCAGAAGGGGACCCGAGGAGAGCTGGTCTTGAAAAGCCTGGAGCACATTCAGAATGGCTCTCATTTCCAGGACCTTGATATGTAGAGAGCGCTCTGTGGGAGACCAGGATCCTCGAGTCCTGTGATCCCCTAAGTGAGTCCCCCAACCTGTCAATGATGCGATCGTGGTCAGGATGAGGGACGGGGTTGGCCTCTGCAAAGAGACTCCTCCCTCCAAATTTGGGTGGCAGAGCTTCCAATCGAGAGAGCACTGGACCGCTCCAGAGACCCTGATTGGAAGATCGAGGTTGTCCACTGCCTGATCCCATTGTACCCTGAGGTGCCACTGGAGGACTCTCATGTGCAACTTGGCGAGTGGGACCATGGCTATGGCAGCCACCATGTGGTCAAGCAGCTGTAGAATGACCCAAGTAGGTACGGTGGAGGCTGCCTGAACTCTGCATGCCAGAGCCTGCAGACGTGTTGCCCTGTCCAAGGGCAGGAGGGCTTTTCCTTGCTTGGTGTCCAGGATTGCCCCTATGAACTGCAACCTCTGAGACAGCCAGAGTTTTGACTTTGGCCATTTCATCGTAATCCCCAGGGAGCAGAAGAGGGCTTCTGTCTCTCTGAGGGTGACTTGAAGACTCTGTTCTGTCTGAACTGAGAGAAGCCAGTTGTCTAAAACAAAGAGGCCTCTCCATCGGATGGCCGCTGTTACCACCGCCAGGCATTTGGTGAAGTCTCTGGGGGTGGAAGAAAGGCTGAAAGGCAGAACCCTGAACTGGTAATGCTGGTCCTGAAACTGGAACTGAAGAAAACTTCTGTGATGTTTCAGAACCTTGATATGCATGTAAGCATCTTGCATATTGAGGGAGCATAACCAGTCCCCTTGATGGAGCAAGGGGAACAGACTCACAAGAGCGACCGTCCGAAATCTCTGGTATTTGACTGACAGATTGAGTTAGCTTAAATCCAGAATAGGGTGAAGGTCTTCCATTTTCTCTGGAACCAGGAGGAAGCGGGAGTAGTAACCTTTGCTTCTCTGCGCCAGAGGAACAGGCTGGATGGCCTCAAGGAGCTGTTGGATTTCCGCTGCTAAGAGTAGAGTGTGGGCTGGCGGACAATTGACAGGTGGAGGGGATTGTCCGGTGGGATAGAGAGAAACTCTATCGAATACCCGTTTTGAATGGTATCCAGCCCCCACTGGTCTGTGGTAATGCTGGACCAGGTGAATGGGTAAAGGGCAAATCTCCCTCTTACCTTCTTCGGGGGGAGGGAGAGGCAGTGAGTCAGGTGGTGGAAGTAGCGGGGGTCTGAGCCCTGGGAGCTTTGGGCTGTCTAGGGCCTTGGGAGCCTTGGGGGTTAGGGTGACCCCACCTCTTGAAACCCTTGCCTTGGGGGGGGGTCTTGCTTCCCTGTTCCTGTCCTTTGTAAAAGGGACGGTGACGGGATTTCTGAGGCTGGGAGTTGTACATGTGGTGCACATCAGCTACCGCCTTCCCTGACTCTTGAACTTCTTTGACAGAGATTCCACCTCTGGCCCAAACAGCATCAGTCCCGAAAAGGGGAGTCCAAAATGGAGTCCTGTAGGCCAGATTGGAAACCGGAGAGTCTCAGCCATGAATGCCTATGTAAGCATACCCCTGAGGCCACAGCTCTAGAGGCCATATCCACTGCATCATAAGAGCAGTGCAAGACATGCTTGTCTACATCCAGGCCTGACTGGGCACAGGCAAGCACTTCCTCTTTTGCTTCAGATTCAGGCATGGACTTGACCAGTTCCATAGTCTTTTGCCACAGAGATTGCTTACAGGTGACCATATGAGCCATGAAGTTAAGAGACCATATGGCCCCTGTGGCAGAAGAGAATACTCTCCGACCCCAGCTATCGATTTTTTTTTTTTTTTGGAGTCTGGATCCGGAGGCTGAGAACTCAAATGTTTTGGTTTGGTGCCAAAGCCATGAGCGGCAGTGAGCACCAATGAGTTGGCTTTCAGTTGCTCTGCCAGAAAAGGCTCTGCTCTATGAGGCTTATAGAGTCTGTCGGCCTTTTTAGGAACCGTCAGAATAGAGGCAGGCATATGCCAAGACAGGCAAGTTACGTCCTGGAAAGGCTCAACAAGTGGTGGTATGACCAATGGTTTTGCTTCCCTGTCCCCCCAAAATTTTGCCATTTACGTCCTGGGTCCAGGTCTTCTGTGCCCCATTCATAGATGGCTTGGATGTGCCTCATGATGTCTACAAATTAGGGATCATCCGGGGGAACCTTGGAGAGTTCTTTGGGCCTGGTGAAGGAGGAAATAATTCATCCCAAAAGGAGTGAGAAGAAGAAGGATCCACATCTCCCTTGTCCGAGGAAGATGCACGGCCAATAGAGGAAGGAACAGGAGAGTGATTCCTTTTCCTTTTTCCCTTTGGATCCAAATGGGTGCCCTCATCCCCACCTGGAACTGGTGGAGTGGGGGGAGGTCCCATAGGTGGAGGAGGTGGGGTGGGGTCTGGAGGTCTATAAAGTAGGTCCCCTTTGACTGTATTCCAACATGTTGTAAAGAGGGACCCTATGTCAGCCACCGGGATGACCGCTGAGCTGGGCATCAGGTGCATGTGGCCTGGTGTCTGGATGTCCTCGGGGACCGGCATCGAGTTTTGGTCGACGTCCGTATCCAGGTGACTGTTATCTCCTTCACCTGGAGAGCTGACGTCCAGAGTAGGCGCAGCTTATCGAGCATCCTACCTCCCGGGGGAGGCACAGACGTTAGATCCTCCGCTGGTGACCGCCCCTTATCAGGTGTCGGGGTGCAGGGGGCTGGGGAAGGCGAATGGCTGGGTCTGCTATCTGGTGGAGGGTGGGCCTTAGCCGGTGGTGGCGGAGGGGGCATCCGATGTTGGGCGGCCCCGGCTCCTTACGTTCGTTTAATATGCGTGGTTCTGTGGGGTAGATCTCCTGACATGCCAAGTTTCATTTTGACTGGCTGTGCAGTTTTTGTGCAGCGCATAGTGAAAAAAGTATGTTTTACGCTTTTTTTTGCCAGATTTGCTGATTTCTGCCCATAGCACTGTGGCCACACTGTTTGGAGTTTTGGCCAGAAATGTTCAGGGTAGAAAGAGGTTACCCCAAGGAATAAACCAGCATTGGTGTGGTCAAAAAATATTAATCTGCTCCAAAGTTATTAAATTTTGAAATTTCAGGCTTTGAGCATGCTCAGTTCAGTCTTTTGGATAGGGGTATTTTTTGTGAACAAGGATTTGCCGCACGAACAAGGATTTTGACAGCTCATGAACAAGGATTTTAAAAATCCTTGTTCGTGAGAAAAAATTCCTTGTTCGCAAGCCGCAATCTTGTTTTTCAATTTTACTGACAAACAAAACCTTGTAACTTGCCCAGGGGTGTCTTCTGTGGACATTCAAGTATGAGTTTTGTTCAGGGTGATGCCCTCTACAAACCCATGGCTTTGGTTTCCTTTAGTTTTGTCAAAACCTGCCATTTTAAAATTTTAAAATCCTTGTTCGCCACTAGCTTCCACTTCAGATATTGCTAATGGGGGATCTGAATATGCCAGATGTTAATTGGAGTGCATTTGCAGCAGCCACTTCTAAGAGTGGGTCATTTTAGATGCCCTACAGGAGGCATGTCTTAGACAACTAGCATCGGAACCCACTCGAGAGGGAGCAATCTTAGACCTGGTCATTTCAAATGGAGATGTCGAGAGGATCACAGATTTAGAAGTGGGTAGCCATCTGGGAACTAGTGACCATCGAACAGTATGGTTCACGATAAACACAGCAGTAGAGTCAAGCCATACAAAGGCAAAGGTACTGGACTTCAGGAGGGCGGACTTTGCCAAAATGGATGAGTGCCTAAGGAATGCACTAGCAAATGGACAGAAAGGAGGGGTGGAAGAACAATGGGGAATAATCAAAACTGCCATCACAGAGGCAACAGGCCTTTGTGTGAAGCAAATAAACAAACCAAAATGATGTAAGAAACCACTATGGTTCTCAAAGGAGGTGGAAGGGAAGGTTAGGGAGAAAAAGAGAGCATTCAGGAAGTACAAGGAATCACAGAAGGAGCAGGACAGAGAATGGTATCAGTTAAAGCAAAAGGAAGCAGGAAAGGCAGTCAGAACAGCAAAGGCCCAAACCGAGGAAAAGATAGTCAACTCAGTTAAGAAGGGGGATAAAACCTTTTATAGGTACATCAGGGAGCGAAGGAAGACCAAGGGAGGGATAGTGAGGCTTGATAAAGGGAAGGGGGGATGGGCAGAGGGTGACTGTGGAAAGGCAGAGATACTAAACAAATACTTTTGGTCAGTATTCACAAATGAAGAGGGGGAGGTACCTAAACCAAACAATAGAAACACGCTGGATGCGGGGGTTGATACCAGCATTTTTACAGAAGAAAGGGTTCTGAAGGAACTCTTAAAACTGAAGGTGGACAAAGCAATGGGGCCTGATGGGATTCATCCCAGAATTCTAAAAGTACTAAGGGTAGAACTAGTGACACCACTGACTACCCTCTTTAATAAATCATGGGAGGATGGGGTGGTACCTGAAGACTGGAGGAGGGCAAATGTTATTCCACTTCACAAAAGTGGGAGCAGGGCAGAAGCAGGAAACTACAGATCTGTTAGTTTAAACTCAGTGATTGGGAAAATGATGGAATCACTTCTGAAGGAAAGAATTGTTGAGTACCTAGAGGCCAGAGCAGCGCAGGACCCAAGGCAGCATGGATTCACAGCAGGAAGGTCATGTCAGATGAATCTAACAGATTTCTTTGACTGGCTGACCAAAGCAGTAGATCAGGGAGGGGCTGTAGACATGGCCTACCAAGACTTTAGCAAGGCATTTGACACAGTCCCACACAAAAGAGTAATATACAAGTTGGTCAGCCTGGGAGTGGGTCCCAAGATGGTAGCCTGGGTAAAGAACTGGCTGGAGAACAGGACGCAGAGGGTAACAGTAAACTCTGAAGAAAGGTGGTTACTAGTGGGGTACCACAGGGTTCAGTACTAGGACCGGTCCGCTTTAATGTCTTATAAGCGACATTGCAGAGGGACTGGAAGGAAAAGTATGTCTCTTTGCAGACAACACAATGATCTGCAACAGAGTTCATACACAAGGTGGGGTGGACAGGATGAGAAGGGACTTGGCAAGGTTGGAGGAATAGTCAAATGTATGGCAGCTTAGATTCAATGGTAAGAAGTGCAAAGTAATGCACCTGAGAAACAAAAACGAAGCGGAAGTGCACACAATTGGGGGGGGGGGGGAGATAATAGCAACAGCAAAATGGAAATGGACCTGGGGGTAGTCAAATCAGATGACCTGAAGGTGAGCAAGCAATGTGAGAGGGTAGTAAGTAGGGCTGGTGGGATACTGGGATGCATAGGGAGAGGCATCACCAGTAGAAAACAGGAAGTTGTTATCCCTCTGTACAGACAGCTGGTGAGACCCCATCTGGAGTACTGCATGCAGTTCTGGAGACCCAGTCTCCACAAAGACATAGACAGGATGGAAGCAGTCCAGAGGAGGGCAACTAAAATGGTGCAGGGTCTGCACCAGAAGACATATCAAGGGAGACTTAAGGATCTTATATCTGTATAGCCTCAAAGACAGGAGAGAGATGGGGGACATGATAGAAACTTTCAAATACCTCAAGGGAATCAACAAAGTCCAAGAGGGTAGCATCTTTCAGAAAAAGAGGTGTGCAAGAACAAGGAGGCACAATTTGAAGCTAGAGGGATGGCTCAGAGGTAATGTGAGGAAGTATTTTTTCACAGAGAGGGTTGTGGATGCATGGAACAGCCTTCCTGAGGAGGTTGTGGAGTCAGAAACAGTAGTGGAATTCAAGAATGCATGGGACAGACATAAGGCAATTCTAGGGGGTGGAGGTTGGAAGAAGTAGGCTGTTGGTTAGCTAGGATCTGCAGCTTATCCATTAGGTAGGGAAATGGGCAGACTGGGTGGGCCAAGCAGTCCTTATCTGCTGTCAAATTCTATGTTTCTTCATGAGGTGTCAAGATCCTTGTTCGCAAGCTGATCCTTGTTCGTGAGATGTCAAAATTCTTGTTCGTGAGATCAGGACCAGATGGCCCTATCTCATGAAACAGCAGCTACGTAAGAATTCACCATAAAGGTAGATCTTCGAGAGAGGTTCCTGCAGTAGGTCTTCACAGATAGGACTGCACCCCCTGGTGTCAGGTCCGCATGGCAAACTTGCAGCTAGCAATCATCAGCAGGGAACGCCTCCCATCATCAGGTGACGCGATGTCAGCCCGGCTATAAAAGGGGGGCGTTCCCACGCCCGCCCTTCAGTTCTTTTCCACCAGAGACCTAGAAAAAGGGAGCAGAAAAACGGAGTAACAACTCCTGGGTCCCTGTGCCCTGGCTGAACCAGAAGGCTAGACAGAAGAAAGGAAATAACTCCAGGAGCTGGGGGATAGGTGGGTGGGAAACTAGACCTACTGCAGGAACCTCTCTCGAAGATCTACTGTTATGGTAAGTTCTTACGTAACTGCTATAGCTTACTTTGAGAGGGTTCCGGCAGTAGGTCTTCACATATAGGACTGAATTCCAAGCAGTCTAACAAAAAGAAGGAGTCGGAGATGAGGTTCCGGGAGGAGGAAGATGTCTGCCAACTAAGGGTCTGCCTTAAGACAGAAGACCTTGCAAAACTGCAAGGCTGAAACCAGCTTGACGCCTAGAAGCAATTTCCAGACCGTAGTGCTTAGTGAAGGTGTGGACAGAAGACCAAGTGGCCGCTGCACAAATATCTGTAGTGGACACATTCCTGGAAAAGGTGGTAGAAGTGGCCACACTCCTGGTGGAGTGACCTTTGACCACCCCTGGAAGGGGTTTCCGTATTTCTGTTCAGTGTAATGGATACGGTTAGCCAACCACCTAGAAAGAGTCTGTTTAGTGACAGCCTTGCCCTGGCACTGGGAGGCAAAGGCCAAAAAGAGTTTGTTCAACTTTCAAACTTCCTTAGTCTGGGTGGTATACTACCTCAAAATCCTGTGCAAATTGAGGGTATGCAAAAGATATTCCCCCCTGTTGGAATGCTGTGGAAAGTAAACCGGCAGTTCGACACTCTGATTAAGAGTCATCTCCGAAACAACCTTTGGAAGAAAAGAAGGATTAGTCCACAGGACCACCCGGTCCTTGTGAAAAATTAAATAAGACTCTCTACAAACAAAAGCCTGAAGCTCTGAAACCCTTCAAGCTGAAGTAACTGCAACCAAAAACAGCATCTTCCAAGCCAGGAATCACATTTTGCAACTTGCTGCCGGTTCAAAAGGGGGCAAAGTAAGTTTTTCCAACATAAAATTAAGCTTCCAGGCAGAACAAGGGTTCCGGACTGGAGGTTTGAGATGAAGGATCTCTTTCAAGAAAGTCTTGGAAACCTCTAGCTGTGCTAGGGTTTTACCCTCCACCGGATGGTTGTAGGCCGACAGTGCAAAGAGATGGACCTTGAGTGAGGAGTAACTAAGGCTCAGCTCTGAAAGATGCGAGAGGTACTCTAACACCTGGGAAATCGAGCAAGAAAAGGGGTCCAAGCACTTGGCTGTGGCCCAAACAGAAAATCTCTTCCACTTCATGGCATAAGTGGATCTGGGAGAGGGTTTTCTGGCCTCCACCAAGACCTGAGCAACCTGGGAGGAAACTCCATAGCGAGAAATCGCTATGTCCACAGGTGCCATGCATGAAGAGGGAGAGACTTGAGACTCGGATGTACCGGGGTGCGCTGCTCCTGGGACAGAAGGTTGTGAGAAAGCGGCAGAAGAACTGGTGGTTCTAGAACTTGTTGTTGCAACAGCAGGAACCAAATCTGCCGGGCCACAGACGAGTGATCAAGATCATGTGAGCCCCCTTTGCCTGAAGTTTCAAAATAACCTTCTGAATGAGAGGAAAGGGAGGAAATGCGTACAGAAACCTCCCTGTCCAGGAGAGAGACAGTGCATCTCGCCAAAAAGCACCATGCCCAGGAACGAGTGAGCAAAAGCTGGGTAGTTTTGCGTTGGATGGGGAGGTGAACAGATCTGGGTCTGGTTGGCCCCATAGAAGGAACAAGTCTTCTACTACCTCCTGCTTTAGTTCCCACTTATAAGCCCTGGCTACTGATCATCTGAGACTGTCCACCAGGGTATTGTGAACTCCCAGCACGTGGACTGCTGTCAAGGTCAGGCCATGCTGAATCGCCCAATACCATACTCTCATTGCTTCTCTGCAGAGAGGGTACAATCGGGTACCTCCCTGTTTGTTCAGATACCAGAGAGTGGCTATGTTGTCTGTCTGGATGAGAAGTGTTCCCGGGCAAAGTAATGACTGGAAGGCCTGGAGAGTACAGAGCACTGTTCTTGTCTCCAGGATGTTGATGTGAAGATTCTCCTCCACTGGAGACCAAGAACCTTGCGTTCTGTGATCCCCCAGATGAGCTTCCCAACCCATATTGGAAGCACCTGAATTGAGGGTTTGGGAAGGAGCCTGGAAGTGGAAGGGGGCCACCGCCAACATGTCGGTGAGATTCTGCCACCAAAGGAGATCTTTCTGTAGGCAGGTTGGAGATCATGACCAGCTGGTCCATGTATTCCAACCGTTGTTCCCACTGGACCCGAAGAGACCACTGGGTAACCCTCATGTGCAGCCTGGCCAAGGGGACAGTTGGAATGGCAGCTGCCATAAGACCCAAAAGGTGAAGCACGGAGTGAACTGGGGTCTACCGAGACTTGGCCACGAAGGTGGCCTGTGAGACCAGGGTCTCTGCTTGATCTAGTGGTAGGAAGGCCTTGCTCTGGACTGTATCCAGCACTGCTCCAATATATTGGAGCTGCTGGGAGGGTACTAACTGGGATTTGGGTAGGTTGACTTAAATTCCCAGGTGGGAAAACAGACCCAGAGTGAAGGAGAGGGACACCTTCAGGCTGTCCAGGGATGGGGCTGAAAAGAGCCAGTCGTCCAGGTATGGGAACACGTATATGCCCCTGTGGCAGAGGAACACCGCTAACACCACTAGGCACTTGGTGAAAATCCAGGGTGCTGAGGACAGGTCAAAGGGAAGTGCCTTGAATTGGAAATGGTTCTCCAGAAAGGAGAACCGGAGAAAGTGGCGGTGGGCCGGGAGGATCAGGATATGAAGGTAAGCATCCTGCATATTCAGGGAGCATAGCCAGGTGTTTGACAGGAGTAGGGGTAGGACTCCCTAAAGAGTCAGCATGCAAAACCACTTATACTCCCAAAAGAGGTTTAGCATGCTGAGGTCTAGGATAGGTCTTAGGTCCCCCGTCTTTTTTGGAACTAGGAAGAAGCGGGGTAAAATCCCCTTCCTATTTGATCCGGAGGAATGGGTTCTATGGCAGCCTTTAGGAGTAGAGCCTGAATCTCTTGATGGATGATAGGGTCTGACTCGACAGATAAGTAGACCTTCCCAGAGGATTTGCTGCAGGAACCTCCAGCAACTCGATGGAGTGACCTCTTTGTATGAGCTGCAAAACCCATGCATTTGCGGTTACGGTTACGGTTAATGGTTCTCCAGAAAGGAGAACCGGAGAAAGTGGCGGTGGGCGGGAGGATCAGGATATGAAGGTAAGCATCCTGCATATTCAGGGAGCATAGCCAGGTGTTTGACAGGAGTAGGGGTAGGACTCCCTAAAGAGTCAGCATGCAAAACCTTATACTCCCAAAGAGGTTTAGCATGCTGAGGTCTAGGATAGGTCTTAGGTCCCCCGTCTTTTTTGGAACTAGGAAGAAGCGGGAGTAAAATCCCCTTCCTATTTGATCTGGAGGAATGGGTTCTATGGCAGCCTTTAGGAGTAGAGCCTGAATCTCTTGATGGATGATAGGGTCTGACTCGACAGGTAAGTAGACCTTCCCAGAGGATTTGCTGCAGGAACCTCCAGCAACTCAATGGAGTGACCTCTTTGTATGAGCTGCAAAACCCATGCATTTGCGGTTACGGCCTTCCACCCTGCCAGGTGGAGGCCGAACCTCCCTCCTACCAGTTTCTCTGTGGGGGATGGAGGGAACGGGAGGAGGGGAAGCAAGTCAGGACACGGAGGGGAGGGGAGCCTTAGCTCCTAAAGCTGCCTTGGCAAATTTGGCCTGAGGAGGTTGTGCTCCTGAGCCAGCGGCACAACGTTTTCCTCGACATTTGCCCTGGTTCGGATTTTTATTGCAGTTTGTTTTGTGATGAAAGGGCTGTTTCTTCTGAGCTGACTGGTACAGGGTGTACATCTCTTAAGGACCTACCACTCTCCTGCAGCCTGGTAATAATAGCTTTAGCGTCACTGCCAAAGAGAACAGGGCCCCAAAAGGCACGTCCGAAAGAGTGGACTGTATGTCCTGTGCTAGACCTGCTAGGCGCGGCCAAGCTAGACACCTAAGGCAGATCCCCAAGGCCGCAGCCCGAGACACAGAGTCCACTGAATTATATGTGACTCGAAGTGCTTGCCGGCAGGAAGACTTATTCATCCTCACTTTCTCCAGTAACTTGGCGCCGAGTTGCTTGTCAGAGATGTCCTGAAGATCCTTCTCTAACTCCGAGAGCAAGGAATTCTGGAATGCCACCATGTGCGAGATGTAATTAAGTGACAGAATAGCACAATAGCACAGGTGGTCGAGGCATACATCTTTCTGCCATATTGGTCCAGCTGTTTCAAGCCCTTGTCTGGAGGAGAGGAGCTGAGATGTTTTGGTTGAGCTGAGCGGTCATGGGCAGCTGTGATGACCATGGAGTCAGCTTTTGCCTGTGAAGTGAGGTGGGAGATCTCTCCCAGGGGAAAGTAGGTTCTATCCACTTTTCTTGATATCCAGGCTGCTGCCATATAGTGGACTCAAGATCCTTATGTGGACCCATTCATGGGGGAATAGGGAGAGGGTCCACATTAGCAAGATCTAGATGCTCAGCTAGCTTTTTACATTGAGGATCTAGTTCCTTTGACGGCCAGCCTGAAGCCTTTTGAACAGTCAGTAAGAGCTCCCCAAAAGATGGGTCCTCTGGAGGGGATCTGGGGGATTCTTTAGGTTGAGGCTCAGCAGGAGAACGAGGTTCTGACTGGTCACCATCTGAGTCCTCGTCTGACTCAGAGGATTCCAGCCTGCTGGGCAGAGAGGGATCTACTCCAATGTCACCCACTGGGAGTAAGCCCGAGGCGTGACCAGAGGGCACTGGACTTGGGGGGGTGGGGCCCCTGGAAGGGGGGTGCCCCCTTGAGGCTGGGACTGTTTTAGCTCTGTCAGGAGTTGCATCCTGGCATTCTGCCAACATCCCGGGATGGCATCATGGTCAGGCGGCGGAGGTGGAGGAGGTGTCGGAGGAGGCTGAAACCCAGGATACGATGGGTAGCTGGGGGGGGTATCCCAGTATGGGTACTGGTACAGGTAAACCCGAGAACCCCAGCGAAGGGTATCCAGACGGCGGATAGCCCGGTGTCGGGTAACCTGGTGTAGTGTAGCTCAGCATCGGCGGGTAATTTGGAGTATGCGGGTAACCCGGCATTGGCGGCACAAGGCCTGGCATCAGAAGAGATGGGTCTGGCAGCAGGCTGCCCTACAGTGGAAAGTGGGGTTCAGACCCCGGGCAACTGCCAGAGGGGTCAGCAGGAGGAGCTGAAGGCCCAGCCGGGGGAAGGCGCCGAAAGGCCGCTGGGCAGCGGCAAAGGATCAGGCAAAGGGCCCAAGGGTCCTGAAGGAGGAGGGTCCATGCTTGTAAGCCCCAAGTCCGGTGATGGGTCCCTGGGAAGAAAGGGATCTGGCTGCGGGATAGACCCTGGCAAAGGGGGGTGGGCTCCAAGAAGGACCCCAACAACTGATCTAGAAGCGTTCCCGAAGGAAGTGAAAGGTCAGGAAAAGGTGGCGAATCCCTGGGAGCGGAAACCGGCAGGGATGAGGGTTCCTCCACAAGCACACTCATCCCGGAGACGGGGTCCACAAGGGAGCCTGATGGGAGAGTAGTAGTGGCTGTGCAGTCGATGGGGGCTCCATCGGCCAACTTATCAGTTGCGACTGGGCTGGTGGCGGCAGAAGACCACAGTCAGGCTGATCAGTCAGGGCCGGGCGCCTGGTGACGGAGTCAGGGGGCGGCTTATCGGCGGTGCTACTAGTGGGTAAACGCACAAGGACCTCAAAAGAGGTGACCCCCAGCTGCCCGCTCACCTTAGCAAGAGGGGGAGAGGACGTTCGACCCGCTAAAGCAGACCAAGGCCCAGGAAGAGTGGTACTCATGGTTTTAGAGGAAGAGGACGCACTCTGGTCGTCGATCGAAGGAAGGCTAGTTCCACCCCGAGGAGACAGGCTTCTCTCCCGGCACTTCTCCTTGTCCTTCTTCTTTTTCTTCTTTTCTGGGGCCGGCGATAATGACCTCTCCCTAAGCTCCTGAAGCTCCTTTAACATCAAAGCTAGCCACTGAGTCAGAAGGTGAGCCTCAAGGGTCCACTTGTGATGGGTCTGGGTGGCCTGGTTGAAGCCCTGACAAATAACACACTCGGCTGAGTTGTGCTTGGGCCCCAGACATAGAAACATAGAAGTTGACAGCAGATAAGGACCGCAAGGCCCATCCAGTCTGCCCATTTCTTTTTCTACCTTATAAATGTGCCATCGGCCTTTGCTCTGTCAGTGGTCTATCTATTCATACTCATCTGTATTGATCCCTTATGCCTATCCCATGCCTGTTTGAAGCCCTGCACTGTATTCATAGCCAACAATTGCCAAGGTAGGCCGTTCCATGCATCTACCACCCTTTCTGTGAAAAAGAATTTCCTCACATTCCCCCTTAAACGGCCTCCCTCTAATCTCATGCTGTGTCCTCTTGTCCTGCTATTTTTCTTATATTTAAACATGTTAAGACTCTTTCACCTTGTTAATGCCCTTAAGGTGTTTGAATGTCTTGATCATATCACCTCTCTCCCTCCTTTGCTCAAGGGTATACATATTGAGCTCCATTAATCTGTCCTCATATGTCTTCTGATGCAGTCCCTGCACCATTTTAGTTGCCCTTCTCTGGACTGCCTCAATTTGGTTAATGTCTTTGTGAAGGTGTGGCCTCCAGTACTGCATGCAGTACTCCAGATGGGGCCTAACCAGTGTCTTGTAAAGAGGGATTATTACCTCCCTTTTACGACTTGTGATACCCCTACTAATACACCCTAACATCCCCCTAGCCTTACCTACTGCTTTAGAGGTCTGCTTGGATGATTTCAGGTCATCGGTGATGATGCACATTCTTCTTCAAGTTGTGTAACAGGGTGCTTAGAAACAACTGAGAAGCTGCATGGGATATACTACACTGGACTAGAAATCTGCAACAAATCTCTCTTGCTTACATCTGAGGGAAGTTTTCCTTACTTTACAGTCTTACATTGGTATTGCTTTGTGTTTATTTTAGTTTTTAAATCAGGAAGGGGATTTTCAAAACTGCTTATCTTGTGAGCAACTTCAGAAGGGTTGAAATAACTGCATATTTGATTTTCTTTTGTGGGTAACTGGACTGTCTACTAGTATTCTGTGACAGTCTGCATCAATATATTTTGGAATAATTTACTGGTGGTGGCTGTGGACTTCTAATGGCAAAAGCTGCAGTTTGTAATTTGATGCCAGACAGAGCCTCAGGTGGGGGAAATTGTCTTCACTAGTCAGGGAGACCTGCATCATAGCCAATTGTTCTCCTTGGAACATTCCAGCATTGATCAATTACTATAAACTACTGGTGTGATCCAGTTTCAGACAGAAGCCCATCTTCTTCAAGTTGTGTAACAGGGGGTGCTTTGAAACAACTGAGAAGCTGCATGGGATATACTATGCTGGACTAGAAATCTGCAACAAATCTCTCTTGCTTACATCTGAGGGAAGTTTTCCTTACTTTACAGTCTTACACTGGTATTGCTTCGTGTTTAATTATTTTAGTTTTTAAATCAGGAAGGGGTTTTTCAAGACGGCTTATCTTGTGAGCAACTTCAGAAGGGTTGAAATAGCTGCATATTTGATTTTCATTTGTTGGTAACTGGACTGTCTACTAGTATTCTGTGACAGTTTGCATCAAATTACTTTTAAATAGTTTACAAATCAGTTACTGGAGGTTAACTGAATTACTATAAAGGGCAGTACTCACCAGAGTGGTGGAGCAGTGGTGTATTTGATTGTTTCTAACAGTCACCAGTGGTTGTGGACTACCCATCCACCCTTCCCCACACCCCTTCCCCCAAGGCGTGACGTTTCCTTTATAGCCAAAGTTCTGACATCACTTCCTCAACAGGTCATGGGGCAGAACTGTCATATTCTTAATAACCCAGCACAGTGCATAAAGGGTAAGTATACAACACAAAAAGAAAAAAAACAACAAAAAACCCACGAATATTTATATATATATATATTACATATTGTATATTATAAGGGAGAGGGACATGTGGGGAGTGGTGCAATGCACTGGCTGTGGGGCAGCAGTTTTCTGGGAGACATTCTGGAAACTGCGTTGCTGTCTATTTGCAGGCAACTGTCAGCTCTGAGGGAGGAGGTTGCCCACCTCCAGGCTGAACTGGCAAGAACTAGGAGGCCTCCCCACCTAAAGACACCACTGCCATAACCACTGCCTCAGAGGCTGCCAAGTATGAAGGCGGTTTGGACCACAGTGGGTTCTGGGAGGGTGCGGTGGTGGAACAGAGGCGAAGCCCCCTAGCTGTACCTCTACAAAACCATATGCCAGTCTGGCAGAGCAAGGTTCCTCTATGATGGCACCCTCAGTGGAGACCAAGAAGAATTCTGAGGACATCCACAAGGGAGACCAACAGAAGGGTGGCAAGGGACACCACAGGGGAAGAAAACAGCTTCTGATAGAGGACTCAGTTCTTAGAGGGGTAGACCTGGGGAAGGGAGGGAAGAGGAGAGGGAAGTAAGGTGCCTGCCTGGTGCAATGGCTTGGAGGGACAAGAAGTGAATCCTCAGGATTGCAGATTTCTAGTCCACTATAGTATATCCCATGCAGCTTCTCAGTTGTTTCTAAGCACCCCCTGTTACACAACTTGAAGAAGATGGGCATCATCATCACCAATGACCTGAAATCATCCAAGCAGACCTCTAAAGCAGTAGGTAAGGCTAGGGGGATGTTAGGGTGTATTAGTAGGGTTATCACAAGTCGTAAAAGGGAGGTAATAATCCCTCTTTACAAGACACTGGTTAGCATCACAGGAGAGGGAACTAGATAACACTGTCCACCTTGGGACAAATGACCTAGCTAGGCATGGGATCAGTGCAGTGCAGGATGAAATTGTGGAGTTGGGAAGGGGCCTCAGACAGGCAGCAAGCACGGTTACCTTTTCAGAGGTGCTGCCAGTCCATGGCAGGGGTGAGGCTAGGGTACTGCACACCATGCAGTTTAATGAGTGGTTGCAAAACTGGTGCAGAGCACAGGGCTTTGGCTTCATTGGGGACTGGGGAGATGAAGGTCTATACTGGCACAATGGTCTCCATCTGTCCACGAAGGGAACCAAGATCTTAAGTGACAGGTTTAAATGCTTCCTTGGCAAGCTTTTAAACTAGCCATGGCAGAGGTGCTAATAAGAGGCAGGAAATTTCAAGCCTCCCCCCAACAAAACATGCCAGGTAGTTAGGTAAACACTGAGGTACAGTGCTCAACAGAGGGCAGGACAGGAGTAAATGGAAAAATAGACAAGGGCAATAAGAGCAGGCATGGGGGAAAAAAGGATAAAGCCAACATTAAATGGAGGGCAATGAGTACCAATGCCTGTAGTCTGGGAAACATGTTTCCTGAGCTAATAGCCTTGATGGAAGATGAACAATTGGATATTGTGGCAGTCACGGAAACATAGTACACGGAGAACCATGACTGGAATTTCAACATACCGGGGTACACAGTCTACAGAAGGGACAGGGAGGGGAAAAGAGGAGGTGAAGTAGCTCTATACATAAGGGAAGGGATCAAAGCTATAGAACTAAAAAGTAAAGGGGGAGGACAAGAGGCAGTCTGGGTCACCTTGGAGACAGGGAATGGCATCACAATCCACACAGGGGTTGTATACAGACCCCCATCTCAAGGGGAGGAAATGGACAAGAAAATGATAGAGGACATTCTCAAAATGGCTGAAAAAGGGGAGATACTGTTGATGGGGGACATGAATATGCCAGATGTTAACTGGATGACATGTACTGCAGCCACATCCAAAACAGGGTCATTCTCAATGCCCTGCAGGGGGCAGGCCTTAGACAGCTAGTGTTGGAACCCACTCAGGAGGGAGCAATACTAGACCTGGTACTCTCAAATGGAGAGAGGATCACAAATTTAGAAGTCAGTAGACATCTGGGAACAAGCGACCACTGCACAGTGTGCCTCACTATAAGCACAACCAAGGAGATGAGCCATACAAAAACAAGCATACTGGACTTTAGAAGGGCTGACTTTGGTAAAATGGGTGAATACCTGAGGAATACACTAGCAAATGGCCAAAAAGGAGGGGTGGAAGAACAATGGAGAAATATCAAAACTGCCATCATAGAGGCAACAAGCCTTTGTGTGAAACAGATAAAGAAAACAAAGCAGAATAAAAAACCACTATGGTTCTCAAAAGAGGTGGCAGGGAAGGTTAAGGAGAAAAAGGCTGCATTCAAAAAGTATAAGGAATCACAGAAGGAGCACGGCAGGGAACTGTATCAATTAAAGCACAAAGAAGAGGGGAAGGCAGTCAGAATAGCAAAAGCCCAAACCGAGGAAAAAATGGCCAATTCGGTTACGAAGGGGGATAAAACTTTTATATGTACATCAGGGAGCATAGAAAGGTTAAGGGAGGAATAGTGAAGATTAATAAGGGAGAGGGGAGGTGGGCAGAGGGAGACAGTGAAAAGCCAGAGATAATGAATGAATACTTTTGCTCAGTATTCACAAAAGAAGATAAGGAGGAGTTACCTAAACCAGACAATAGAAGCACTCTGGGTAGGGGGGTTGACACCAGTCCATTTACAGAAGAAAGAGTTCTGAAAGAACTCCTAAAACTCAAGGTGGACAAAGCAATGGGGCCTGATGGGATTCACCCCAGAATCCAAAAAGAACTAAGGGAGGACCTAGTGACACCACTGACCACACTTTTTAACAAATCATGGGAGGATGGGGTGGTACCTGAGGACTCGAGGAGGGCAGATGTGATTCCCCTTCACAAAAGTGGGAGCAAGGCAGAAGCAGGAAACAACAGACCTGTAAGTTTGACCTCAGTGGTAGGGAAAATGATGGAATCACTTCTGAAAGAAAGAATTGTTGAGTACCTAGAGGCCAGTGGGGCACAGGACCCAAAGCAGCATGGATTTACAGCAGGAAGGTTATGTCAGACAAATCTAATAGATTTCTTTGACTGGTAATAGACCAGGGAGGGGCTGTGGATATGGCCTACCTAGACTTTAGCAAGGCATTTGACACAGTCCCGCACAAAAGATTAATAACCAAGTTAGCTAGCCTGGGAGTGGGTCCCAGGGTGGTAGCCCGGGTAGCAAACTGGCTGCAAAACAGGACACAGAAGGTAATAGTGAATGGAACACATTCCGAAGAAAGGGGAGTCACTAGTGGAGTACCTCAGGGCTCAGTACTGTGTCCAGTCCTCTTTAACATCTTTATAGGTGACATTGCAGAGGGTCTGGAGGAAAGAGTGCCTCTTTGCAGATGACACAAAGATCTGTAACAGAGTTGATACACAAGGGGGTAGAAAGGATGAGAAGGGACTTGGCAAGGTTGGAGGAATGGTCAGACATATGGCAACTTAGATTCAATGCAAAGAAGTGCAAAGTAATGCACCTGGGAAACAAAAACCCAGGAGAAGAGTACACAATAGCAGGGGAGGTACTAACAACAACAAAAATGGAAAGGGACATGGGGGTAGTCATATCTGATGATCTAAAGGTTGGTAAGCAATGTGAGAAGTCAGTAAGGAGCGCCAGGGGGATACTGGGATGCATAAGAAGGGGCATCACAAGTAGAAAAAGGGAATTGGTTATCCCTCTGTACAGACAGTTGGTGAGACCCCTTCTGGAGTACTGTGTGCAGTTTTGGAGACCTCATCTACGCAAGGACATAAGACAGGATGGAAGCAGTCCAGAGGAAGGCAACTAAAATGGTGCAGGGTCTGCATCAGAAACCATATGAATAGAGACTGAGAGAGCTTAATATGTATACCCTTGATGAAAAGAGGGACAGCGGGTACATGATAGAAACGTTCAAGTACCTGAAGGGAATCAACAAAGTCCATGAGGGTAGCATCTTTCAGAAAAAGAGATGTGTAAGAACAAGGGGCACAATTTAAAGATAGAGGGGGGACGGCTCAGGGGTAATGTGAGGAAATATTTTTTCATGGACAGAGTGGTGGATGCATGGAACCACCTTCCTGGGGAGGTTGCTGGGTCTAAAACAGTGGGGGAATTTAAACATGCATGGGACAGACATAAAGCAATTGTAGTGGGGGGGTGGCAGGAAGTAGGCTGTTGGTTAACTAGAATCTGTAGCTTATCCAGTAGGTATGGAAATGGGCAGACTGGGTGGGCCAAGTGGTCCTTATCTGCCGTCAAAGTCTATGTTTCTAAGTCTCTCTTCTTCCTTTATGACTGCCAGCAACTCCCCTCCCAGCCTATAGGTGGCTTCAGGGTTCCTCTTCCCTATGTGTATGATCTTGCACTTTAGAGAGGAGGTAGCAGGAGTGGTCGTCCCCATGTGGGAGTTAGGTGCCGCACTTGGTGCACTTTTTCTTTAAGTGGGATGTCATACACCACGGGTGATGGAGAAAAATTTAATAGCAGAAAAAGACGACAAAATGTTGAATTAAGGCGGGCAACTGATCGCTCTTCTACCACATCTGTCGGATGAACTGGTGTGACGGGAGGAAAGAACTGGAGGGCGGGCACAGGACTGCCCCTTTTTATAGTTGGGCTGATGTTGCATCACCCAACGACAGGGGGCGGTCCCCGCTGATGATTGCTAGCATCACCTGATGACAGGGGGCACAGTCCTATATGTGAAGACCTACTGCAGGAACCCTCTCGAAGTAAGATCAAGGATTTCTCATGAACAAGGATTTTGACACCTCACGAACAAGGATTCGGTTCGTGAACAAGGATTTTGACACCTCACAAACAAGGATTATAAAAAGGAATCCTTGTTTGTGAGATGTCAAAATCCTTGTCATAGGTGTCAAAATCTTTGTTCATGAGATCAGGACCAGATGGCCCTATCTCACGAACAGTGATTTTGACACCACGAACAAGGATTCGCCCATGAACAAGGATTTTGACACCTCACCTAACAAGGATTATAAAAGGAAATTGTTTAGGAGGTGTCAAAACTTTGTTCGTGAGAATTCTTGTTCGCAGGGTGTCAGAATCCTTTTTCGTGAGGGGACGACCAGATGGCCCTATCTCACAAACAAGGATTTCTCATGAACAAGAATTTTGACACCTCATGAACAATGATTCGGCTCGTGAACAAGGATTTTGACACCTCAAAAATAGGGAGTTTTAAAGGGTGCCATTTCTTTGCTAGGCTTGCACTGCGTCTCTACAATTATAAATAGGTGGGAGCGCAGGGACCAAAGAGACCTGCGCTTCCACATATGGATACCATTATGCAGTAATGGGACTGCTGGGCTATCTGTTATGCAATATTGGGAGCACAGAGCCCTAGGAAGATGACAGTTCATTACAATGTCTGTGTATTTATGGAAAGATGGACGTGCAGGGCCCATAGGACCCTGTGTGCTCCAAACCTTATAAGGGTAAGATTACACTTTATCAAAAAATAAGGAAATTCATTGCAAAAAATGGTGTTAAAACCGTGTTAATGCATCAGTTATAGCTGAGCGACAAAGTAGGAAATGAGGCGTTAGGGTTGAGACCTAACCCCCCTCCCTACTACCCAACCCCACCTTCCACAGATCAACAGTCGTAGGGCCAAACTCTGACCCCATTCTCATATACTGTACCATGTCAGCTTTCTTACACATGGAATTGGGTGAGAGTTAGGGCCGATGACCCCAAGGCACACCCCATTGACTGTTGGTCTGTGGAGCATAATGGTGGGGGGGTTAGGGTCTCAACCCTAATGCCTCATTTCCCTACTTTTGTCGCTTCAACCCTAACTGATGCATTAATGCAGTTTTTTTTGCAATGAATATATATATATATATATATATATACACACACACACACACACACACACACACACCATGGATATACACACCAGATCAATTCCTGAGTTCAGCACTGAAACGTGCAGGCCTGTATTTCAGTTTGCAGAAGATGTCCTCCACAAAGCCGTAAACAGACTTTACAATATTAAGAGGAGATAGTTTAAAGCAGGGTGTGGGGTTATGCTTCCAATAACTATTTAAATTAAGGAGAGACAAATATTTAATCAGTAAAATAACTCTCCACTGGATTGTTTACTGCAAGTGGCTGTTTACCACAGTAGTACTCACTACTACAAAAAGTAACATCAGTATAATACTACTCTTCCTGTATACTACCCAGCAACTTTTGAGAGATCATTCAGAATATTCAGAAATCACAATCTGCTCAGCATTATAGTGCAGTAGAAGTGAGTGGTGCCGTGAATGAACTGAGAGGTCGGCTGGTGCTCCGAGGCCAGGCTTCAGTGGAAGCACAGTAAACAGAGATGACACTGAGAGGTTTCTGTCTGTCTCCATAAACATACCTTGCTGTCTAATCCAAGGATAAGGACGTCTGTTAGCCGTGAAGACAGTTATTTGTTCCACCACCCTCCCAGCTGGAGGATGGGGATGGTGTAGCACATGGAATGGGTAAGATTAGTAGGGGCATGCAATACTATATTTCAGGCCCAAAATATCTGGGTATTCATATTCATTATTCAGGTACAAACAAACAAACAAAAAGAAATGGCCCCTCCTTCTGTAAGAATCCATCCCACCTTCCAGCATCACAATAAAAAAAAAAAAAAAATAGCTATATTTAAAAAAAAAAGTAAAAATCCACCCACCTTCACGGCCAGTCGCATTTGCAGTCATTGAGCACTTATTTGTGCTAAATCCATTAATTTTCTCTCACACCTACCTAGTGACAGCACTTCTTCACCCCTCCTAGCACCCAAAATCTGGCAACTCCTGAGTTGCAAGTCAGAATCACAAGTCAAAGGAAGAAGAAAGGTGACCGGTCATGCAACCCACCCTCCTCCATACGTTTGTTTTCTTCGAATGAAAGCACGATGTACTGCTCATAGTAAAACCAGATGATCATGTGATCAATGGGTTTTACTATAAGCAAGCATACAAGTGCTTTCATTCAGAAGAAGGTGGCCAGCTGAGGAGGAGTGTGGGCTGCATGACTAGTTGTCTCCTTCCTCCTTTGACTTGTCATCAGCTCACCACCTGGGAGTAGACAGATTTTGGGTGCTGGGGGAGGTGCTGCCACTGGGTTGGGGGGTGTGAAACATTAAATTAATAGATTTGGCACAAATTAGCGCTCAAAGATGGCAGATGGCTTGTGCTGGCCACCCATCGTGGAATTTTTTTTTAAGCTGAGGGTGCTGAAGGGGGATTCTAACAGAGGGTGGTGGATGGGGATTGTATATCTGACAGGGCTTTTTTTTTTGGTTATCTGTATTTCCCCGAATACGAACAGCATGATTAGTGCCACTATTCAAATTCAGATCTGAATAACGAATAGTGTATTATTTGGGGTATTCATGAAATACTTTTCATTACTCTTACAGCCTTAGAGATTGGGGGTGTGTGTATGTGTGTGTACGCGCTCGCTGTAAGCACTCAGTCTCCACGGTATGCAATCACTTACCTGTCTAATGTTAGTTTATGGGCCAGCATCCTCCAGTCATGTCCCCTGGTCTGAGGAGCATCAAGGCTGCTGCACAGCTTCTGTCGGATGGCGAGGGGGATACTGAATGCACTTGGTCCCACAACAGTCGTGATATGAGTGGCTGGTTCGGTGAGGGAGAAGTCAATCCCGCTAGGCTCCTGCAATTCAGGTTAGACAGTTATGGGTTAGTAACGCATATTTGTTCAGTCTTAAAATGTTCTATTTTTAGTAATTTAGACCTTTCCTGCTGAACTTCAGTCTAGGGCTAGGAGCCCTTGCTTGTCCCTTATTAACAAAGAAGCGCTGCAGCTTGCCCCCTGCATTGGAAGCCCTCTCTCTCTTGGGGCCAACAAAATTCACAGCTGAGGACATGAAGTCAGAGAGCCTCGGCTGTCAATTGTTTGCTCCTGGGGGACTGAATTTATTTGTCACTATAAACCTGACCACTCCAGGAGATGCCAGCACAATGCACGAATGCAACAGAGCACTGACCTGGAACCCAACAGGTGGCTCCAATCATTTACTGTAGTACTATACTCCACTACTGCCCCCAGGGCACCAGGAGGCAATCACAGTCTCATCCTGTTCAACTGGCCACCCCAGAAAAAAGAGGAGAAGAGGATGATGGCAAGCAGTAATGCAGTCATTAGCCAGCTATTGGGCTAGTCAGTCTATGTTAAAAGAAGATTTCTAACCATACAGGTAACAACTAAAGGTCCACCAACTAACGTCTGCTACATAATTATAAGGAAAGAAACAGCATACTGCAAGAGATTATTCTACAGAACACAGCATACAGTGGAAAAGTACTGTATATGTTGTTCATAATTAGCAGATCCAGTACTTCCAAACATCTGGCAAGCCTGTACTCTCCCATTTCCCTAGTGTAAGGTTAAGAAACATTTTATCATATCACTGCCTCCACAGTAGATACACACACATTTGATACGTACACACACAGGCACGTGGACACATCTTAAATAGGCCACAGCCAGACTTCCCACAGTGTAAACTCTGTAGATGCATAGGACACCGAGAGAAGAGGGACCCCCAAAAAGCATCAGCTCACCATCTGACCTCACCTACTCCTTTGTTTTTTACATCTCTCTGTCCATTTTTTTTTAAATGTATTGCTGAAACTTTGTACCTTAAACAAATATGTTCAACTTTAGTAGGTACACAAGTACTAGTATGTAACTATTACACTGAACAAGGAAAGCATGAACAAGCAGTTGCAGGGTAAACAGGAGGTTTCCAGAGCTCTCTTCTCCCTTCATGGAGCTTGGTTATGACAGACTGTTCCCCCAATTTTCTGACCCTTGGTTACCCTAACCCAGGATAAACTAATGAGTAGCATGATATGAGCTGGGCGAGCTCCAGTGCTGCCCACTACTGCAGTTTGCATAAGCCTCTCTGAATGGTGCTAGGTAGACCTCACACCCTCCCCCACAGGCAATGAAGCCAACACCTCAGGTCCAACCATGGGAACCTCTAGCTCAGTGGTTAGAGTACCAGGATGGTATTCTGGGGACCTACCCTCAATTCCCAGTAGGTCATATTATTTCTTTCTCACTACAATTTGTGATTTAAATTGCTTAGCAGTGGCTAATACTGCATCAAAAAAATCTAATTGTCAACGGTGAAACTTGTGTGTGTGTCATTGTGTGTGCTGGTGTGCGGATCTGGACTGGATTACAAGTATAGCCATTACCCTTCCCCATCATGGCTCAGGGGTCAGGGCAAGACTGAAGGCTTCGGGCTTCTAGCCCATATATGTATGGGGGCTGGTGGGGGGTAATTAAAAATACATGGTTAGAGCGAGGACTTTGTAATGGCAGGCACATCCGGCAGATTATGGAGGGCCTTAACCCATCTTTTTTTTTTTATCTTTCTTTTCTTCAGTTGTCAGTCCCTGGGACATCCCTCAGATGTACCCACTGGCAGCTTGTGCTGCCCTCCTGAGACCCCCAGAACTCTGACCTGCACTCCTGCCCTGCTTGACCCCCGCGGCTTGTACCCTCCAAGGTGGGGCCACCAACCACCTACCTTTGGCGCTCCTTGTAATCCAATCCACAGGTGAAGTGAGGCCGGAGGATATCGGGGACCTGGTTGGTGGGATCCAGTGGTGGGTTTGGGGCTGCCATGACTTGTCGCCGTCTTCACAGGTGCTGTTTTTTTTTTTCCTTTTTACTGTCTGTGAATGTGATCCCTGGGGCAGTGGATGTGCAATGATGTTCAGTGCGAGGTGGGCCTGCACCCTTCCCGCAGACATCTGCTGTTTCCCCCATCCCTTCCTGATATGTCCCCCAGCTGTAGCACCCCCAGCCTCCACTGGGAGTCTATGATGCCAGGGGATCCACAGCCCACCCTACCCAGGAGAGGAGAGCAGTTCTCTGGATGCTCTATCCTCTCCTCCCCAGCCGACCCCCGGCAACCCAAACTTGCTCCCGGGTCGCCGGCATGGTGCAGGGTGTGGCATCCAGTGCCTCAACCCTGAATGCCACCAGCCCGGCTCTCAACCCATCTTCTTTGCCATCATAATGGATCCCGGAGGGGATTAAATGATTACACAGTCGTGGAGCCAGTTGTCCAAAGTAATAAGGGGAACAGCTGGGGGAGGAAGCAAGGTTGAGGGGGCCTGGTTACAAGACAGTTCTGGGAGGGGGCTGGTGAGGGTAGGATGCCAATTTTAATTTTTTAAGTTTTGGGGAGGACCATGGAAGAGGTAGGGGTTGGATGCCACTGAAGGGGGTAGGGGTGGCTTTGGGACAAGCCACCTTGATGGTGGAGAAGGGTTTTTAAGGCTTATTTACTTTATTCAAGCCAATGTAATCACATACATGAGACGCAACAAGCAACAAAATCTAATTATAAAAAGAAACAGCAATTCATGCCAGTTTCGTTGTCCAGGTTCAACTGGCAAACAGAAGTTGTACTGGTTCAAGTTCATGTACTTGACTTCATTAGGAAACTGTGATGTTCATAGTCTTGTTAATGCTGGGAAAAAAACCCAGAGTATGCAAATAAAAACAGAAGGCTTATTTATTTTGATTAACCTAGTTTTGCCTAGTGAATTGATTTATTTAGTTATTTAAATGATTTGATTAGAATAAGATAATAGGGAATATTACCATAAATAACCAACAAGCAAGGCAACTAGAAACGTAGAATTTGACAGCAGATAAGGACCGCTTGGCCCACCCAGTTTGCTCATTTTCCCTACCTACTGTAATACTGTAGACCCTACTTGATCACTGGCTTAGCTCTCCCTTCCCTAACGACTAATGTTCCCTTATGCCTGTCCCATGCATTCTTGAATCCCGCCACTGATTTAAAGTGATTAAAGTAATGAAATTCCATATTCAAGACTTGAAATTCCAGGAATTGCACCGGTTTTCTGGATTTCACTGGGATCAACTGTTATTCTTTTAGCATGCGTATAAATGACCAGAATAAAAGAAGGCTTAATATACAGAGTGTTAAATGAAGAAAATTTAAAATAGTACAGGAAGCAATTATAAACAAAAAAATACAAGTTCTGTACATTTACTGATCTGGTATAAAATGCCAAATTCCGCGGAATTATTTAATTTCACCAGTGAACAGGTAGTCCAAATATTAGAATTTGACCAGGTTTTCCGGTAAAAACTGAAAACTAGTGGTCTTGCCAGTAAGTAAAGTAGCAATAAAAAAGTGAAAATGGTGCAAATTAAACAAAATACAAAGGTGTGTTAAACAGTATTTCAATAACACAGAGTATAGGAATTTTGGAGACCAGATCGACCATGGAAATTGCCCTCTAACTAATACATGTAGCTACTGGACCACTGGACTCTAGCTACCAGACCCTTGCCCTCCCTGTCCGATCTTCCAATTCAGGACAGGCTGTCTTCTCCTTCCATCTCCCTAAAATCTAGAACTCCCTTCCCTCAGACATCCACACTGCCCCATCCACTCATTCGCCAACCTCTCATCTTCGCAATTACATTCCTCCATCGTGCAACTGTTCTTGATACTCTTCCAATTAACGCTCTGCCCCATCCACTCATTCGCTAGCCTCTCTTCTTCGCAATTACATTTCTCCATTCTGCAACTGTTCCTGACACTTCCAATTAGTGCCCCATCCCGATTTCTCTCTCACAGCTGGTCTAACTCATCCTTCCTATTTCTTCATGCCTACCCTTAACCAATACACTGACTGGGCACTTACAGCAGCGTTGGTCCCTTGCAGAGACTCCACTCCTGAGGGTCTATGAGTTTGCTTTTCTCCCTCCTACCTTATTTCTCTCCTATTGCAGGCCTGGGAAACCAGTATTTTCATTCAGGGTACTGCTTGCCAAGTCTGGCCCTTGTGAGTGTGCATCCCTCTGGGTCGCTGGTTTGCTCTCCTGTATCTTATCCCTCCCTCTCTCCGACTGTTCCTTTCTACAAGCAACCCACTCTCTCCCTTCCCCTCACCCACTCTTCTTTGCAAAGGTATAGCCCTCTCAAGTTCTGTACCTGCAGTAGTGTATCCCAAATTGTACTGCCCCTTCCCAGTTTAATCTTGTCACAGCTTTAATTGTTTATTTTTTGTATCAACGTGTGCTGCTTATTTTGGTGTATGTCTTGGTTTATGTTTACATTTCAACTGTAATTTTCCCCACTTCCCCTCCCACCAGGATGCATCTGGAAAAGAGCTTCTTGTAGCTCAGTATGCCCTTCCTGGTAAAACATTTCAAATGAATGAATGAACAAATAAATACATGTAATTTGGCCCTGAATGCGAATATCAGGGGTGTGACAGTACCTTTTTCTTGAATACTTATTGAGCAATCAAACTTGGCACCACAGATACTCAGCAGTTCATTCTTTGGTACTCATTATTTGGCCAAATATATGATAAATAATTAAAAAAAACTCTCTAACCCTCCTAGGCCACCCGGCCTAATTGCTGGTCCATCCACTCCCAACTACAGTCATTTCTCACCCTCCACAACCTCCCGATACATTGAATTTAACAAAAAACAAACAAAAAAACAACAAACAAAACAAAAAAATAAGATTATCAGATCCTGACACTACACCAGAAGCCTAAACCATCTTTAAATTCAATCTTCCTCCTAACCCAGCTCCCAGGCCTAAAATAGCTTTATTCAATGATACAGGCCCTGCAACCCCAATATATGACTGGGGTTGGGAAGAGCCCTACTAATAAAGCTATTCAACAGTGGACCCTTCCTAACCCCCAATATATGACTGGGAAGAGGGGTGCTAAGAGTCCAAATCCCAGGTAACACAGCTGTCTTCCCTCCCTATCCCAAAACACACCACCCCCATCAGCCTGTGCAGTCTATTTGTGCACCTGAGCAGGGAGGCGAAGTGGTCAGCATCTTCAAAGATGCAAGGCTGACAGTCTGAAGCGGGCTGGAGGGTGGGAGAAGATTGGGGGTGGCCATCTGTTGAGGGGTAAAAGGTTTTAAACTTTCTTTTTCATTTTCCCTAAATATTTTTTCCACGAATATCCGTCAAAGGAAAATTACTTGATAATCGGATCAGAGTACTGCAGACTCTTTTATTTGTGGTATTCCGGAAACAGTATTTGGGGTTTGCACATCCCCAATGATTATTTGTGTAGATGTTCTACAGGAGGTACTGCATTTGCATGCTGCTACTAACAAACAGTGTTGGGGTATACTGTTACTTGTAAACAAGTATACAGACCCCCAGGACAGGGAGAGGAGTCAGATACGGCACTTGTTGAAGCCATCATCAGGATGGTAATTAAGGTGGAGGTGCTGCTAGTTGGTGACTTTAGTCACCAGATGTAAATTTGAGCTTTCTAGCTGCAGCCTTGGCAAGAAGCAGGGACATCCTTGACTCCCTACAAGGGTCTTTTTTGAGGCAGCTTGTCAACAAACCCACTAAAAGTGCTGGACCTGGTGCTTACAAACAGAGACGGCATTGTGGACGTCACACTGGGCAGTCCCCTAGGTAACAGTGATAACTGTACAGTGTAAGGGTGGATTTTAAAGAAACAGGAGACTGCCTCAGTAACTGCCTAGTAGGTGGGAATTGCCAGGGAGGGGCGGAGGAACAGTGGGAAAAAATAAGTGAGGACATAATTAAGGAAAGCAGCCTCTGCAAAAAGGAAATGAGTAAAAGCAGAAGGAAAAAGAGACTGTTATGGTACTCTATGGAAGTGGTCATAGTTGTGTAGGAAAAAAAGTCTGGCATTCAGGAGGTATAAGGAACACAGAGTGAGGAAGATAAGGAGGTACACCAAATAAAACAGAGGGAAGCAGGTAAGCCAGTGAGGGGAGCAAAGGCCCAGACAGAGGATAGGCTAGCCAAAGGGGTAGCTAACAATGATAAGATTTTCTTCAGGTAGAAGAACAGACTGCGCCAGAGGGGCCCAAGAAAAAGCAGACATTCCAAACAGGTACGTCTGTCAGTCTTCACAGTAACAGGAGGTGGAATGGACCATCTGGGAACAGCAGGAACAAAGTGGGGGGGTGAGGGGGGAGGCAGACACAAGTCCATTTTCAGAGGTAGGAGTCCTGAAGGGACCTGCAGCTCTGAAAGTGGACACAGCTATGGGACCAGAAGGGATAAACCCAAGGGTACTAAAGGAAATCAGGGAGGTACTAGCTGCCCAGCTGATGGCCTTATTTACCAGCTCACTAGAATAAGGTGCGATTCCGGAGGGCTATAGGACAGCAGACGTGGTCTCTCTACATTAACAGTGGTAGCAGGGAAGAGGCTGGCAACTATAGGCCTGTCAGTCTCACCTCAGTGGTGGGGAAAATAATGGAAACATTGTTAAAGGAAAGGTTGCTAGAGTATTTTGAATCCAATGTGCTGTAAAACCAAAGGCAGCATGGACTCATGGGGGGAAGGGGGTCATGCCTGATAAATCTGATTAACTTCTTTGACTGGGTCACCAGGGAAATAGGTCGGGGAGGGCAGTGGACATGGCCTATCTAGACTTTAGCTAGGCCTTCAACACTATGCAGCCCAGAAGACCGATAAACTGAGCAGCCTGGTGGTGGGGTTCAAAGTGGTGAACTGGGTTAGAAACATGTTAACAGATAGGTGACAAAGGGTGGTTGGTAATGACACTCACTCTAATGATGGAAGAGTGACCCAGGGGCATGTTGTAGGACTTAGTACTGGGACATGTATTCAATATCTTCATAAGTGACATTACAGAAGAACTGGAAGGGACGGTATGCCTTTTTGCAGATGACCCCAAAATCTCTAATAGGGTGGACAATCAGGAGGTGATGGAAAGAATGCACAGGGATCTTGGGGAAACTCAAGGAGAGGTCAAGAGCATGACAAATGGGGTTCAATACCAAAAGGAACAGGCATAGGAACCCAGGAACTGAGTCTAGTATGGGGGAGGTATTGACAGTCATTAATCAGGAAAGGGATCTTGGGGTTATAATATCGATTACCTTAAAGTGACAGGACAGTGTGGAAAAACAGTGTGGTGCTGGGATGCATAGGGAGAGATATTTCCAGCAGGAGGAGAGGGGTGGTGTTCCAACTGTACTGCTCACTGCTGAGACCCCACCTGGAGTACTGTGTCCAGTTCTGGAGGCCACACTTCAGAAAGGACATAAGACAGAGTGAAGGAAATCCAGAGGAGGGCAATTAAAGTGGTACAGGGTTTGCACCAAGTGCCCTACAAGAAAAGACAGAGGGATCTCAACTTGTACACCCTGGTGAGAGGAGACACAGTTGAGATCAACAAATACCTCACAGGGGTGAACAGAGTGCAGGAAGGGAGTCTATTTCAAAGGAGGACAGTAGTAGGACCGGAAGGCATGCAATGAAGCTGAATGGGTGTGTGTGTGGGGGGGTAAGCAGGATGTGAGAAATACTACTTCACTGAAAGAGTGGTAGATGCCTGTAAAAGACTGCCTGCTGAAGTGGTGGAGACGAAAACAGTAGGGGGCTTAAAGCATACATGGGATTGATAAAGTGGAACATTAGTAAGTAGAAAGGGTGGAGGGAGAGTCACCAGAGACTAGTTAGGGTCTTTGGAGACAGCCTAGGCAGAGACTGGGCCAAGTGGTCCTTTTCTGCCTACAAATTCTATGTTTCTATAATATTACTCTTTAGTAAATCACATACCTCTTGACGAGGTGCCTTTGTAAATGAGTCTTTCTTTGACTCAAAGGTCTGTAAACCGATGATCTAATAAATAAATAAATATGCATTACTTGAAAGAAAATGGAACAGAGGGAAGTTACAGGATTACATTTTTTGCCAAATAATGAGATACTTGTGTAAGAAACTTTTAGTTACAAAATGGCGACTCTGTGTGTGTGTGTGTGTGTGTGTTGGGGGCTGATGCAACACTTCCCCCAAGGACTTTGGTTTCTATGATCTCCAGATAAGGATAATGATTTTTCTACCCGACTGCTTCATAAGGCTCTAATTTTAAGAGGTCCTGTGAGTCTCACTTTAATTCTGACTCCTATCCCAACCCAGCTCTTAAAAAAGACGTCAGTCAGTCAGGGCAGGGTGGATTTTACCCAATTGCTCCAAGTCATTTCTGGCCTCACCGCACACAGCAGAGGTGCCAGGGCCTGCCTCTTATGATTAAGTTGGCTCTTGCATTACAATGAAAGGTTTCTGCAGTGGCAGGCAGCAATGCCTTCCTTCTCAGTCCTGGACCAATTGCGACAGACAGCCCTGACATCAGGCACTCACATTCACTCCAGAACCTGGTTCACCTGCACGGATGTGCAACTTATTTCTTCTGGGCCACCAGGCAGCCACAGATTTGAATCCTTCTGGCCACTGCCAATCAGTTCATTCTCTCACTGTTATACTACACTTTCTTCATAGTCCAGCATAAATGTACGAAGGACATGATAACTGGAAACCAGTAATAGTGGGTACAGAATTCGGAGCCTCTGGTTTGAGCACAAAAATCAGAGTCCCCTTTACACAGAAATGAGTTTCCCCAGAGGGTTCTACTAATTTATTTCAAATATATATTTTGGTATGCTCTTCCCTTGTACTCCATGGCTCCCAAATCCTTTGAATTACTCAGCTACCCCCGGTAACTGCCAGACTTCCAGAACACCACCTAAAGGCTACCCAGAGTCTCCAATGTCCTCTGGAGATTCTGGCGCATCCTCTGAGGGGGGATGAGACTGGGAAAGAGAGAAAGTGTTTTGGGTCATCTTGGGATGTCGACTGGGAATGGGAGCGTCAGTGCACTACGGGGATTAGTGGCACGGGAGGGCTGCCATCATCCTGGATGCTGAGTGGGACGTGATTTCTACTGCTCTGGGTCCCTCCTCCTTCCTATACTTTCAGCAGCATGTACCTTGTCAACATCCTGGGAGGTTAACCCATACAGCGTATAGACACCCATGCCAGTCATGACTACATTTCACCAGTAAAAGCTGTTCTCCAAACAGCGCACTACTGCATTCTTCCCACTGGAATGCATCCACAAAGACCCTCCTTCTCCCTATCAGTTGGCCTCCATTCCTGTCATCTCATACTCAGACATGAATCTGTGTTACTAACATACCAAGCAGATGCCCCATCACTCAGCACCATGGAGGCAGTTCAACTCTTTTAAAAGTAACTTCACCAGTACTTCTGACAAACAAGTTGTACTTCACACCTTCCCTCCTCAGAGTTCTCTCCAGGAGCACACGCAAGTGGCAGACTGATTACTCCACCTGTAGCCAGTAATACGGTTTTACCTGTTTGATTGCTTTCTACTGCTGGTGTAATCCCACCTATGACTCTCCTCACTTTTGTTAGAAACAAGCTATGATAACTGTTTCCAAGCAGTATTAGAAGGGGTGGGACTATATACTTCTTATAGCTCTCTTGAAAGCATGCAAGATATGGCCTAAAGGATGTTACTGATCAATAGTCTGGAAACTACCAACTGGATGATAAAGTTATCAGTCAATAGTCTGGAGACCACTGACTTGGGGTAATGTCATCAGCAAGGAATGGTTTAGAGACTACTGACTGATGAAACGTCTGTTGCTTGCTATCAATAGCAGAGTGCAATCAGTTGTTCACCTGATCATGTTTTAGCCAATTAGTTTCATATATATGTAACCCCACAAAAGTTGGGTTTACCTGGACCCCGATACCAGACCAACTGAGCTACCCTCAATGTTCATCTCCTCTGTCCCCCTGAAATCTGTAGACGGGGCACTGGCAGTCGAATGCAGGAACTAGCAAGAGCCAATGTTCATCAGCACCTCCTGTACCATGTTAAAACCATGTGGATTTGGTTTTCATCTGCACATCAATGAAGGGTGGCCATTGCCAATGGAGTGAACCTCCAGCTGCTGTCCCGCTGCAACCTGAGGACACTACCCACCTCCCACCATTGCCACCTAAACCAGGGGAGTGGGCACAGAAAACAAGGGTAGGTGCCCCTTCAGAAATCCCAGCACTGGGGCCAGTGCCCCAGGACTCTATGGCAGTCATGATCTTTGGAAACCTGACCCCAGGGACAGTCAAGTAGAGGCATGAAGGCCAGAAGAAAGCTTCTGGAGAGCTCAGGGAGAGGAAAGGACAAATAATTTTGGTGCCATCTCCTTGACATATGTGATGTTGTAGATTCTGAGTGGCAGGAAGCTGGACCAGAGAGACCTGTCCCTGGACTGGTGCTATAAGAAGGGCACTGTGTTGGAGACTGACAGATTTGCAGAGATCTTGGTGACAGCATGCCCAGGGAGACTTTGAGCAGTGCCATTTCTCAGACTGAGTTGTGCCAAATCATGTTAACGAGCGAGAGGCAAATGAGTGCTAGCCAGTATGAAGACAACACTAAAACAGCACAGAGCAGAAAGTGAATCCAGAGTTTCTGGTCTGGATCCTGTAGCAGGAACTGTAGATGGGTGTCAGGCATCACTGTCCTGAGGGTCTGGAAGCCAGGACGTGTGAGCAGCACGGGGCCTGAGCAACTGGAACAAGACAGTGAGAGCCAGCTGAACCTCTGGGAAGAAGCCAAGAGCCAGCCACCAGTCTGAGTGAGAGAGAGGTGAAACGAGGGTGCCCTACTGAGATAGAGACACCCTATCGAGAGCAGAGATTCAGAGGTCAACAGAGCCAAGAGCATCCAGTGGGTCAGGGGAACCATGAGTATGATGCAGGACAGTTCTCCTTCAGGAAGAAACCCCTTTTTGCCCAGTTGAGAGTTTGTGTTGAAAGTTGGCCATTGAGCCAGATTACAAATACCCCAGATTATGGGGTCATCCTAAACCATTTTGCTGTTGCATTGCATTTGGGTGATTTTAATTTAAGCATGTTGCTCCTTTGCTAAAATGGGCCAGTGTCTGCAAACCCACAGCACCTTAATCATGACTGCACTTTTGCAACATCTAAGGTATGCAGAGACAGTGTCTTATATGGAGTCTCATTTTAGTATCCAGGACCTGGTACCGGGCAGAAATTACAGGCATCCAGTATTAGAGGACCACAGGGCTACTGTATTGTTGTGGTTACTTGGGTGGGCAGAGTTGGCTGAGCCTTGTCAGGTATTTTTAGTTGTGGCCTCAACTGGGTTATCCAGCCATACCCATGTGGGGCTTGCCTAATTGCTGCCCAGTGTTTAGGGGTGGTAAACCTGACCCCGCCTAGGAGGGCACTTTCAGGGGCCATACAAATAGGTATACTAGCCAACCCCTTTTCTTTGCAGGGCCTGGTTCCTTAAATAAGGTTGTGGTTGGTTTTCCTTTGCTGTTTTCACTTGCTCTTATTACTGACTGCCTTAACCTTGCTCATGGTATTGGGGGAAGGGGGGACTGCCATGTTTACTTGCTGTCTTTGAAATGTGACCACAAGGGGGAGGTGTGCTAGTATAGCATCCCATAGGGTTGCATTTTCACGTTATCAGGCCACTTAAATCTTTCTGTGGGTGGAGGCACCAGCATTTTTTCTCTATTCAGTATGACCCCCACTCCCCCACTGCAGAGTGAGACAAGAGCCCAGGAGCCACCACAAACATCTATGGCAGCCTGGTGATGGTGTATGGTAGTGGTGTCTTTATCCCCTGGCTAACAGGGGAGCTTGCTTGCCCTACAGGGGCCTTGCAAATATATATATTATTCATTGCAAAAGTTGACGTTAATGTACAAGTTATAATTTATAATTCAAGTTAAAAAAAGGTAAGGAGATGGGATGTTGGGATTGTTTGTACCCTAACTACCACCCCCTCTCCCATCCATCATCCCCATGATCCCCACCACACTGAATGCCAAAAACACAACCCAGCAGGATCTACCAATGTCCCTACAGGTTGTAAAGAAACTATGTTACCCGTCAAACATTATCCAGGACCTATAGCTTGCTTTATATGTGGCCCACAGCAACTGACTCATCAGTTAGTGGCCCAGTGCTATAACAGACTTTGTGTACAAAGCAGCTAGCCCATCAGATACTGTCCTGGGTCTATAGGTTGCTTAGTGTGTGGCCCACACCAGATGACCTGTCAGACACTGCCCTGAGTCGACAACTTGTTTTGTGTAGGGCCCTGTGGAAAGCAAGCTGCCACCCCAGGGCAATGTCTGATGCATCTACAACTGTGCCAGACCAATAGTTTACTTGCAGCTAACGCATCTGACACTGCCCTGAGCACACTGTACAGCTTGCAAGCAACTGACCTGTCAGACACTGTATTGTGCTTTGGCATTCAATATGGTGGGGTTCTTGGCATGAGGGACGGTGCAGGGACAGTGAGATTTGGGGTTAAAAAACCCTAACATCCCATTTCCTACTTTTTGTTTTGATTTACTAATAAATAAACCTTTACTGTGCATTAACACAGGGTTTTGTGATGAATGTTCTGTCTTTTTGAGATGTGGTCCTGGCAGACAGTGATCAGATTAGGAGCCTAGAGGTAAGGGACCTGTTGGCTGGGAGTGATCACGCCACAGTCAGGGTCTTCCTGGACCTGGGGGGGGGAGGAAAGCCGAACAAGGACGGTAGTAGCCGATTTTAGGGGTGCAGACTTCAGGGAGATGGGAAGGATCCTTAAAAATCATCTAGACAGGATAAGGCTGGATATGGATGCTGAAAGCAGGTGGGGGACCATTAGGAGGGGAATACGGGAGGTTACCAGATCCTGTGCAAGGGAAAGGCATAAGTTCGGCAAGGCCAGAAAACCCTGCTGGTGGACCCGGGAGGTACAGGAGGTGGTGAGGGAAAAGAAGGTGGCCTATAGACACTTCAAGTGGTCAAGGGGAGTGAAAGGGATCAGGAGGAATATGAGCTGACAGTCAAGAGTCACCAGGGTGGTGAGAGCAGCTAAGGCAAAAAAGGAGCAGTCCTTGGCCAGTGGGATCCAGAGGGGGGACAAGGGGTTCTTTAGATACATAGGTGAAAAAAGGAAAGTAAGGGGGAAGATCAGAAAGATAAGGGTAGGGGATTGTTGGGCACAGGAAGCGGGGCAACAGGCAGAAGTCCTAAACGAGTACTTTGCCTCCAGTTTATACCAGGGGATGGAGGGCAATGTCTTGCGAGGAGTGGGGCAAACCAGAGCAAGGGTGAGACCGGTGAGAGACCAAGGCCCTGATGGGTCTGGGGAAGGGTGGCCACCACAGACAGGTGGGGGCCCAGCAGTACATGGCAAAAAGGGGAGTACGAGGCTGAAATCCCAGTAGGGAGAGTAAGGGAAGCCCTCAGGTCCCTTTGGATGAAGAAAGCACCTGGGCCAGATGAGATACATCCCAGGGTCCTGAGGCAACTGGCAGATGTCCTGGCAGTCCCTCTAGCGGAGCTTTTCAACATCTCTCTGAGGACTGGGTGGGTGCCCCAAGACTGAAGGGTGGCCCATGTCATGCCAATCCACAAGGGGGGATCAAGACAGGAGGCAGGAAATTACAGGCCCGCTAGCCTGACATCGGTGGTCGGCAAGGTGATAGAGGGTGCTATCAAGGAAAGGCTAGGGGGGTTACTGGAGCAAACTGGGTACTTGGACAATAGGCAGCATGGCTTTGTCATGGGAAGATCGTGCCAGACAAATCTTGTTGAGTTCTAAGACTGGGTGACAAGGACCCTGGACCAGGGTAGGCCAGTGGACGTCCTCTTTCTGGATTTTAGCAATTAATTCGGTACTCCACAGTGGCCTACTGGCTAAGCTGAAGGAAATGGGGGTAGGGAGACAGTTGCTAAGATGGATAGGAAATTGGCTCTCTGAGCGTACTCAGAAGGTGGTGGTTGGAGGGTTAGCCTCATCCCCAAGGTGGGTTACTAGTGGGGTTCCCCAGGGGTCAGTGCTGGGGCCACTCCTGTTCAATGTCTATATATCAGACATCAGGAGGGGGATCAGGAGTGAGATGAGTCGCTTTGCAGATGACTCAAAGCTAGGTGCAGTGGTGGATGGGGAGGAGGGGAAGGTGGCCTTGCAGAAGGACCTGGAGGCTCTGGAAAGGTGGTTGGGAAAATGGAAACTAAAAATCAGTGCAGGGAAGTGCAAGGTTCTGCACCTGGGAGTCAGAAATCCAGGCCAGGGGTATACCCTGGGAGGAGACATGATTCAAGTCACGGAGGGCGAGAAGAACCTGGAGGTAGTGGTAGATGTCAACATGAACAACTCGGAGACCTGTAGGAGGGCAGCAGCAAGGGTAAATAGGATGCTGGGATGCATCACCAGGGAGATTACCTCCAGAAAGGCAGACGTGATCATTCCACTGTACAATTGCTTGGTTAGGCCACATCTCGAGTATTGTGTACAATTTTGGAGACCACATTTAAAGAGGGACATTACACTCCTAGAGAGGTTCCAAAGGATGGCAACCAAAATGATCTGGAGCCTGGGGGAGAGGACCTATGAGGAGAGGCTCAAGGAGCGTGACATGTACACCTTGAAGGAGAGGAGGGACAGGGGGACATGATAGAGGTCTTTAAGTACATGAAAGGGATCAATAAAGGAGGCCCAGTCAGGGTGCTGCAAAGGAAGGAGAGTGGGGCAACAAGAGGTCACGTGTGTAAGCTGGAAGGGGCAGGCTTGGAGGGGAGAGGAAGAGATGTTATTTCAGCGAAAGGGTGGTGGAGCCATGGAATGCACTGCCCAGGGAACTGGTAGAGATGGAGACTGTGGACGGGTTTAAGAGGGGATGGGACAGGTACAGGGGGAGGGTAAATTTGACTGGGCACAATACAGGTGGAACATCTGGGACTGAGGGACAGTATAACCCAAGGGGGGGGCACCGAAATCAGCCCTCAGTGCGGGTGCTGAAAATCAAGCAGACTCGAGAGACCATTAGGCCTATTCTGCTGGCATTTTAGTATGTTAGTATGTTAGCTTGTTTTGTGTATGGCCCTGCAGGTACCCTGATGGGCATAGCAATGGGCCTGCAACTTGCTTTGTGCATTGCCCTGGGCCATATGCAAAGCAGCTAACCCATCATGCACAGGTCTGGCCCTGCCCACCTGCAGCATGTGTCTGCATACACAGAGCAGGCACTATGTTGAGCCTGGCCTAGGGCCTATAGCTTGTTTTGTGCATGGCCCTGCAGGCCCTATTCAAAGCCGCTGACCCATCATGCATGTGCCCAGCTCCATAGCTTGTGCTGTGCATGGATCAATGAGCCCTTAGCAAAGCACCCAACCTGCCACATTGCTCTGGGCCTACAGCATGCTTTGTGAATGGCCCAGATCCATGGCCATATGGGTACTGTCTAGTGTTGCAAAGCCCAGTGACTGCGTGCATTATCTAAAAATAAACAAAATGCCTCTGTTTTCATGACCATATACTGTAGTGTCATGAAAGCAGTAATCTCTCAAAAACAGTTTTCACGTCATAAAACAGTACATTTATTTTTATTAATATTTCAAAATGATTTTTTTAAACCAAAATTGGAAATGACACCCATACAACCACATTCTGTTAACTACGGAAGTTACACAACTGAGCTCACAGCAGTTTTTTTAGTAAACTGAGTGAAAATTATCCTTTGTGACTACTGTTTTTCTCTGCTATTGTGACCACATGGACTCACAAAACCTTAAGTCTTATCTCACAAAAGCAAACACTGAGTCACAAAAAAGCACCTCAGCTTTTGCAAAAACACCTTATAACAAATCTGTGAAAAATATAACTGTGCATGCCCCAAAAACAGAATCTTATTTTTTTTAATAATTCAAATTCTACAAATGTTTTAATTTAAATAGCAAAGTGACTTCCTCGGCCCTAGCTCTAACAAACCTGAAAGGCTACGATGTCAGCTTTCAGCTGTTTATTTAGCTGTGAGCAAAAAAAATGTCTTAAAGGAGAACTGGCAGCACTAAGAGCTCCACATCCTCGTGTGGGGATGGTGCCAATTTGCATTTATGTGCCATTTTTTTTTTTTAACTTATTGGTTACTTTAGTACAGTAGATTGTATCAGACTAGCTTTAATCACTTTCAGGCTAACATTTTGTGTAATTACAAATCCCAGAATCCCCTGCAGCTAACATCAGAGCAGGGCAGCAGTAGTGGGAGTTTCAACAGTCTGCACTGCATATTAGAGTTTACATAAGCGCTAATCTTGTATTTGCTGGTCTTACCTTCCTCTAGGGGCTAAGTACCATCGCAGAGGACAACTACAGCGGTGTGGACTATAGTTGCCTTTGTTATATGATATTCATCCACAAGTGAGTGCAAATCTAAATATGTCAAGAGTGGCAAAGCCATATTTTGCATTCTGTTTTGGAATGTTTAGAGTATTTGCATTAGGACACTGCTGGGGAAGGGGGCTGCTATTAAAATGGCTGCCAGGCCATTCACAAAGCATGATGACCCTCACTAATTCAGTCGCAGATTTCTGTGACACCCTCTGCCTGTAGAACTCCTAAATGCAGACAGTAGGAGTATTACAAACACTGTGACTGGAACACAGAGGCTGGTGGGGAAAGAACCATGTTTGGACCATGCTTCTATAGTCTGCAAATAGTGGCACACAAGACTAGGGAGGGAGGAATTACTGGATGCCAGGAAGTGTGCTTTTACTTGTCACACAGGTGGTGGTGGGGCCACTGGACTACCAAGAAACGGAGGTATGGCCCTAGGATTTGTTGTCATCAACTAACCAAGGAAGATAAATGGAGAGTGAGGGGATCACTTCTGGTGACACTGCTGGTCTCCACATTGGCAGCATGGGGTAGCACCATGTGACAAGCACTATGTCATACTGCAACTTAGAGTCCCTAGTTAGGTTTCTGCCCACTAACATCTGGCAACCACATCTGAATTCAGACTTAGTCGTGGGGGAGTCCTCCCTCTGTGACTAGGAACTTCACTTCTGTATTGTATTGCCAAAAAGTGTAGAGTGGTGCAACAGGCTGACTGCCTACAATATTCCGCCACCAGTTTTTGACCATGTTTTCAGCCCCATATATGGATACTTGATAAAAAGACTGAGGAAACTGACAGATAAAAAAGACAGGAGAAAAATGAGGGCTGAAGACCCAGGCCTCAGCTCATGCATAAAGTACCCTAAGCTGTATTCTTCATCTGTATCTCAACCCAGGGGGGAGGGGGGTTCTTTGAAACCTGGCTTTGTTGCCAGTGCCCCTTCTGGGTTCCTTGTCTCAGTATTTTTGTGCTAAGGTTCTTTGTCTTTTTGGATTGCTTTCTCATTTTGGGCTCACCAAGACTCAACTGTGTAAAACCCTCATAAGGGCTGGTTCCTTTTCCCATTCATTGAGATACAGATGAGGCACACTGATGGTTCCTGAGAGGAATGAAACATGTGTCTGTGTCTTCTGTTCTCTGCCTTTGCAGACTGTGTGAGATACCAATTGGCACCAGGCTCTCTTGTTTAAAGCAGAACCAGTCAAAATTCTTGCATGGTGATTTGCATCGAGATGCAATGATGCATTACATTATTGAAGTATGTGTGATTTTGTATCTCCTGGAAGCAAAACCCCGCCTCCTGCAGATATGTATTTTGGAGTATATGATGCCGCTACAGTAATCATCTGGATCAGCAGATACAACGCTACTGCATTTTATATCAAAGCTAATAGATCCTCAAATGAGTGCACGCTTCCTGTGATGGTGTTTTGATTAGTCTCTCCACTCCTCACTTTAAGCATGCATTCAACAGCAGTTTAACAGACTACTTGTTTTTTTTCCTTCCTTGATTGCTATCAGCTTGGCGTTATTCATAGAAAGCAGGAATTAACATATCCCACTTTTCAGCACAGCTGCCCCTCACCTTGTTGAATGCGTAACTAGAGCCAAGTGCCCAAGAGACCTTGAAGTAATGACAGTAGTTATCAAGGCTCCTGTAAGATGAATACTAAATCACTTTCTGTGGCAGCCCTGCACTCTTCACTATGCCATCCAACAGCAGTCAGTCAATGTTTCCTTCCATTTACTCCCCTCTTGAAGCAGAATTAGAACAATTCATCATCTCTTAGGTTTGCCAATTTGCTGTATTTAACCCCAGCTAAGATAGAACATTGCGTTCTGATCTTGTTGTCATTGTCAGGGATATCTGTTCAGTGTAGCATTAAAGAAATGTAGTCTGAGCAACATAAAGAATGCTGGGCAAGGCATTATCTTTCACAGTCTAAACAACTACTGGACACATCATAGCGCTTGCAGTATCGGAGTCCAATCCATAAGCAACTACCTCAAGCACTGTTAATGTCAAATTCTGCAACCCTGTTTTTTATGCAAATATATAGGATGCAAGACAAGGTGGGGATAATAAAGTATGAATAACATTAGCATCATTTCACTAGAATCGTAAGGGTTGCAAAGCTCCTTCAACTGCCATATTTTACATAAAGTAAATCCTAGGGAAACCTTGTTTTAGGGGTTTCTAGGGGTTGGAAAGAACATAAGAGGGGTTGCAAAGAAATCATAGGGGGTCTCAAAAGCAACCCCTGGCTACCCCTAAATGACACCCTTGATAAACAATGTGAGTTAATGTGAGCACTGCCCAATATTTGCCACAACGGGGAGAAAAATGACAGAAAAGTAATGTGCATTTGAGGCCTCGTTGCACCTCAGCATTGGAAAACATATCCCTCCAAAATACAGTGCTGTTCCACTGTGAAGCCTTGAAGTCTTTAGCCTCCAACCTACTGCATCTGCACAAACACATGTCCATTTATAAAAATAAATTGACATCCTACCTTGGTTTAAGAATGTAAGTCTTAACGAGTGCTTTTTGTTTTCCCTACAGTCTACTTATAGATGCATTTGCACTGTTTGCAGAGTGAACCCTGGTTTGAAAAGTTATTCACGCCTTGGCTTGAGAACATAGTGGAAGAGAATAAAGGAGAAGGTGCTGTTTGTCTGCACCAGGAAGGTGAAACCACTGCAGCCGCTGTTTCTTTTTCTGCTGAGAGGCAGAACTCTGGAAGATTCTGAACAGTCTGGCTCTCAATGCCACATGTGCAAGAGTACAGACACCTGTATGGCCCTCAAGCCAAATTCCTTGATTGCAGGGCTGCTAGTGTGAAGGGTTCAAGTTTGGGTTGTTCAGGTTCATAGCTTTGTAATCTTGTCACACAGACGTCTGAACTGGACCACATGCTCTACTAGACACTGGGCTCTTTCATGCACCTCTCTCCTTAGTGTAGATAAAAGAGAGGCAGGCAAAAACAGATCAAGAACATCAAAGGAAGAACCCAGACTCCCCTGCAAAATGAAGACATCAATATTCCTTGTTAGACACTAGGTGATGCACAACTAAACAAGGCCATCCCTGTGTGAACATTTCTAACTAAATAAGTTAATGAAGGCATTGTGCATACCTTTTAATTGGAAATCCCATATATTTATTGTAATTTACTTAGTTTTTGTTAATCAGGCAGAGTGCGCTACATAGACACTCGCCTATTTTCAGGCATGACCCGGGAGGTTACAACGGCAGGATAATACAAGATTAACAAAAGACAAAGGCAAGTTTGTTCATGAAGTCATTAAGAGTAGCAGCAAGTGCCGAGTATTATAAGAGTGCACAGAGATACATACAGATAACAATGTGTAAAAGAAGTCTAGTAAGATTTTACAGAAGTTAATTGAAGGTAGAGCGACCAAAGTTGTCAGTGTAGATTTGTCAAGTACAAATATGGTAACGAGGAGCATAGGTAATAATGTTTGCAGTAACAAGTTAGTTCTTGACCGAGTACATTACTAACTGGAGGCAGACGAAGGTACTAGACTGAGACCTGTGGGCAGGTGCAGATAAGTGTGTCTGTATGCTGCGGGCATAAAAGAGGGGTAGTACAGGGTTAATAGTTATGGGCAGGCACATTGGCAGCGCTGAAGCAGATGAGCGTGGAGATGGCTGCGGAAGATGCCAGCTGTTTGGTCCTGCCGCACAGATGGAGGTATACTGTTCCATAGCTTGGGAGCTGTAGAGGAGAAAGACATTTCAGCATACCTGGCTCGTGACCTGGGGGTAGTCACTTGGTCAGTGCCTGAAGATCTAGGGGTGTAGTAGTTAGCACAGGGTTCAAGGTATGAGGTAAGGGAGAGAGGCATTCAGTTATTTAATACACTATGGACAATTTTCCTTAGTGTAAGGTTCATTACGGCTGAAGGGGAGGGCCATCCTAGTTTGCTATACAGGAGACAGTGGTGTGTGAGGTGATTACATCCAATCAATCAATCAATCAAATCCAAGAGAAAAGTGGTATATATTGTTATATTCCACTGTCCATTTGTGCATTAGGGTGTTAGAAGCATTGGCAAAGACTGGAAGCACGTGTGTAAGTTCAGGGGAACAACAGAGTGTGCGCAGTAGTGTTCCTAGCAGTAGGGGAGAGGTTATTGCAGGCGCAATATACCAAGACTAGAGTTTGCAGCCTTACATGCAGAGGAAATGTGCTGGGTGAAATCCAGGGAGGGGTCCAGGGTGATTCCTAAGTATTTGAAGGTTGTGACTGTGTCAAGAAGAGAGCCATTTGCGCCGGACACTGAAAGGGAAGTGTTTACGTTACATAACTGAGGAGGTAGGTATACCAAAGAGCATCACCTGGGATGTGGAGAGGGTTCATTCAGAGTTTATTTTCATTGAGCCAAGATTGAACTATCTGGAGATCAGAGGATAGAGCATTGTTGACTAAGTCTGGGGCATGAATGATGAACACTAAGTTGTCAGCACAGAGGACAGGGGTACTATGCTTGAAGCAGTGATAGAGTTTACATGCAGGGAGAGTAATGGCTGTCCAAGGATAGAACCTTGGGGGGACACCTAGGATGGTGGGAAGATAGTCAGAACAGGAGTAACTAATCTTAACCCTTTGCTTCCTATTTGTAAGATAATTGGCGAACAAGGGTAAAGTGCGTTCTGAGATCCCTAGGGAGCTTAATTTGCTAAGTAGTATCTGGTGGTTAACCACATTGAAGGCCTTTGTCAGGTCTATGAATACTGTACCGGCATATTTTCCATTGTCAAGGGAGGTGTAAGTGGTATTAGTTAAGATTAGTAATGCAGCAGTAGTGCTGTGGCATTTATGGAAGCCATGCTGAACAGGGCAGAGTAGGTTGCATCTATCAGGCGTGCTGTAAGTTGGGTGGCAATAATTTGTTCTAGTATTTTGCTTTGACCCAGTAGAATGGCGATGGGTCTGTAACTGGATATGATTGTATTATTTCCTTTTTTTGAAAACAGGGACTATGTTTACTTGTTTTCAAGCAGTGTGGGGGGGGGAAGAAAGGTTAAGCATTCTAGTTAGTGGGGTAGCCAACTCGTGGGCTGCAGATTAAATTAATTTGGGCTCCAGACCATCTGGACCTGCTGATTTAGATTCTGGGATCAGCCTAGGTAGTTTAAGGACCTCCTATATAATTTCACCCCATGTAAAACTCTGCAAACCCCACATAAATGCAGCCCCTTAATATGTAAGCAACAAAAATTGATGGGGTGTGCATTGCACTGATAACCACATTCGCAGGGGTGTACTTAGGCACAAGGCAGCAGCCAAACTGCTTTCAGCCCATGGAAGTGCAGTTATCTCAGTGCAATGCACAACCCCAAAGTGTCTTACTTTGCTAATTAAATATTTTTTTATGAAAGTCAGCTGACAAAAAAACTGTTGGCAACTATTTAAATATAGAAAATCCTATTGAAACATTTTTTAAAATGTGTGAAATAGTCCCCCCGCCTAACATGGCTTTTGCCTGCATGTGAATGGCAATCTTTTTTTTACCTAGTTACAGATGTGTTGTTTTCAAGGAGCTATAGTTATTTAAATAAAGACATTTGCTTGTAATAATGCCATTTTCATTTGCCAGCTATAACTTCATTTTTATATTATAAGTGAGGCTACGAGTATGGTGCCAGAGGTAGGCTGCAGTATGAAGGAGCAGTATTTAAATAAGTGGTCATGAAAATTAAAGTTTTCAGATGGAGGGCAGGTCTGCATTTAAGAAATGTGGTGTTACTGTGTTACCAGAACAAGCCCGGAGAGGGTCAGCAGGTATGCAGGCAGAGCATAGCGGTGATTCAGGAGCATACGGGAGACAAGGGTCAGAGGCACTGGTGAGATGGTCCCGGGGATATTGTTCCTAGCATGAACTACAGTACCTGCTACAACTGCACACTTTTGCACTTTTGTACTGGATCACTGATATGGTACTTTGTTTTCACGGCTACACATTTCAACAGAATAAAGGCCAGCACCCAAAACTGCAACTGTTATCTAGCATTTGACAGTGGTGTTAAGTACTGGTACAGTAATTTTTTTTATTTAGTTGTTTAACCAGGAGTAGCACACTAAGCTGAAAGCTTTTTTACAGGTGCGACCTGGGAGCACAGGGAAGTTAAGTGACTTGCTCAGGGTCACACAGTATGCAAGTGGAAGCTGTGGGATTCAAACCCAGGTCTGGTCTGTTGGATGTCACCAGATTTGCAGCTCCGAGCCTTAAACCACTACGCTATACTGCCTCCCTAATTCGGTTGTCCTGGTTCAGGATCAGAGAGGCTTGCCGCCCCTGCAACAGTACTCCCAACCCCTCCTGCACAGACTTGTTTCTGTGTGACTGTGGGACAAGACAGCCCACCAAAAACTGCAGTGTCCATTAAAGTGAATATCACTTATGTTAAAATGCCCTCCATGCCAGCTCAGAGGGATGGGGGCAACTGGGAACGGACATTATTGGATCCCAGTATGGTCCAGGGAGTATGAGAGGTAGGTACGCAGAGGGCTTGCAAGCACTATGGCTGTCCCTTCCTTCACGTAACAGTGCCACCCTCTGCACCCCCTCTCTGGCATGAATTCTATTTTGTGAATCATGCAGAAGCACATCCCCACCCCTACGGCCACTCTGCCCCTGACCTCTGCACACCTGTATCCTCGCTACGCTCCCCTAATCCATACTATTTCTCAGCACATCTGTCTCCCACAGCAACAGCGATGAAGCAGTAAACAAGTGTCTTCAAAAAGTCCTATCATGAAATAAAAAAAATATACATTTTAATGTGCACATGTTATTATTGAATTCTGTGTTTTTACACACTGTTTCTCAGCATATAGGTCTCACGTAGCAGCAGTCACACACAGCAGACTAAGCTAAAAAAAATCTGTCATAAACTATCCCATCTGCAGTTTAACATGCCCCAATCAGTTTTGTATACACTCTTTCCCTATACATAAGTCACAGACTGAAAGCAAACAGCAGCAGAATCAGACAGGACAAATATCCAGAAACCTGTGTGTAACAAATACTGCTCCTGTGCACTGTGAAGTTCATATCTGCCAGCAAAAACTGTTAAAGGGAAATGTCCACTTGCAAATGCCCCTCATTAGGCTTTCTGCCTAAAATTAAAATGTTATCTTCTGGCATACTGTAGAATTTTAAGTTTGTCTGGTTGATCCTGCAATCCCTCCAACTAGCATGTCATGACAAGCGCCACTCAGGGTGCCTCCCAGAACTTCCCGCGGCTGACGTCAGAGCCAGGGAACAGTCATCGGAGAGTGTCTAAATCTTGTCAATATATAGAGCCATTATTAGCTCTGGTTTGGTCATTTGCATTCCCCATGCCACACCGAAAGTAAGTATTGACTGTTCAGCAGCTGGACAGCCTATACTTGGTTTCGGTGGGCACAGGGAGTGTCAGTGACCAAACCGGATCTAATAATACCTCCGCATATTGATAAAATCTATACACTCTCCCACGGCTGTTCCTGGGCTCTGACGTCAGCCGTGGGAAGTTCTGGGAGGCACTCTGAGTGGCGCTTGCCATGAAATGTCAGCAGGATGGATGGCAGTATCAACCAGATAAACTTAAAATTCTACAATATGCCAGACAATAACATTTTTATTTTAGGCAGAACACTTAATCGGGGGCTGCCCCACACTATAGTGCAGGGCATTTGCAAGTGGACATTTCCCTTTAAATTCTGAGTGCTTTCAAATAAGATTTAGCAACAAATTGGGTCTCAGGACTGCCAGACAGTATACCGCATAAACAAACTCCAAACGTCTGCACTCAGGAATGAACGTGGTGCGCTGAAGACTGGCAGACAGCACGAATTACAATACCAGAAAGTCCCAAACTAGCACTCAAAAAAACACAGCAGCCTGTAGTTCAACTATTGTTGTTTTAATTCCACCAAAGTGAAGAGCCTCATATGCCTCGGCTACACGCCTTCAAGGGGGCATCAGTATACAGCACATCATTCTTCCTTGCCTTTGGTCAAGCAAGTGGCAGGATCACATGCTGTCTGCAGTGATTTATAGGTACAACTTCTGACTGGCCAGGAAGATTTCTTAGATTCTGTAATCTCGCCAAATACTTTTCCCCAAATAGTGAAAACATTTTCAGTCCTGCGTATTCAGTTACAGTGCACACGTTTGGAGACCACACCTCAGGAGGGATGTCGGCAGCGTGGATGTGGTCCAGAGGAGGGCTACCGGACTGGTGCTGGGTCTGCAGCAGAGGCCATACGAGAAAAGATTAAAGGAGCTTAATATGTACACTCTAGAGGAAAGGAGGCAGAGGGAGGACATGACAGAATCATTTAAATACCTTACAGAGGATGAAAAGGTACAGGAGGAGAGTTTGTTTCAGAAGAGAAGGTGTTCTATAACAAGAGGGCATGAGAGGAAGCTTGGGGGGTAAATTCAGGAGGAATGTGAGACAGTACTATTTCACAGAAAGGGGGGTGGCTACCTGGAATAGCCTCCCAGAGGAGGCAGTGTGGGTGAAAACAGTAAGTTGTTTCAAAAATGCCTGGAATAGGCATAAGGAAATTGTAGGGGTAGGGTACAGGGTGTCAGAGACAGTGACATTGTTTTAGCAGGGTCTGTGAATTGATAATAATAATAAAAAAAATTATTGGGCAGACTGGGTGGGCCCAGCAGCCCTTATCTGCCATCACATTCTATGTATAGTACATAGAAACATAGACTTTGACGGCAGATAAGGACCGCTTGTCCCATCTAGTCTGCCCATTTCCCTACCTACAGGATAGGCCGCAGATCCTAGTTAACCAACAGCCTATTTCTTCCTACCCCCCACAATAATTGCCTTATGTCTGTCCCATGCATTCTTGAATTCTCCCACAGTTTTAGACCCCACAACCTCCTCAGGAAGGCTGTTCCATGCATCCACTACCCTCTCAGTGAAATAATACTTCCTCACATTGCCCTGAACGCCCCCTCTATCTTTAAATTGTGTCCCCTTGTTCTTGCATGTCTCTTTTTCTGAAAGGCTACCCTCTTGGACTTTGTTGATTCCACTGAGGTGCCTTAAAAGTTTCTATCATGTCCCCTTCTCCTTCTTTCCTCAAGGGTATACATATTAAGCTCCTTTAGTCTCTCCTCATCGGCTTCTCTTGCAGACCCTGCACCATTTTAGTTGCCCTCCTCTGGACTGCTTCTATCCTGCCTATGTCCTTGAGGAGATGGGGTCTGCAGAACTGGACTCAGTACTCCAGATGGGGTCTCACCAACTGTCTGTACAGAGGGATAACAACTTCCTGTTTTCTGCTGCTGATGCCTCTCCCTATGCATCCCAGTATACCCCCAGCCTTCCCTACTGCTTTCTCACATTGCTTGCTAAACTTAAGGTCATCTGATATGATTACCCCAGGTCCCTTTCTTTTTGTTGTTGTTACTACCTCCCCATTGTGTATTCTTCCCTGGGTTCTTGTTTCCCAGGTGCATTATTTACTTCTTTGCATTGAATCCTAGCTGCCATACTTCTGACCATTCCTCCAACCTTGCCAAGTCCCTTCTCATCCTTTCCACGCCTCCTTGTGTATCAACCCGGTTGCAGATCTTTGTGTTATCTGCAAAGAGGCATACTTTTCCTTCCAGTCCCTCTGCAATGTCACTTATGAAGACATTAAAAAGGACTGGATCCAATACTGAACCCTGCGGTACCCCACTAGTAACCTCTCTTTCTTCAGAGTGGACTCCATTTATAATTACCTTCTGTGTCCTGTTGTCCAGTCAATGTTTTACCCAGGCTACCACCCTGGGACCCACTCCCAGGCTGGTTAATTTGACTATTAATCTTTTGTGTGGGACTGTGTCAAATGCCTTGCTAAAGTCTAGGTAGGCCATGTCCACAGCCCCTCCCTGGTCTACTACTTTGGTCACCCAGTCAGAAATCTATTAGATTCATCTGACATGACCTTCCGCTGTGAACCCATGCTGCCTTGGGTCCTGTGCCCCACTGGCCTCTAGGTACTCAACTATTCTTTCCTTCAGAAGTGACTCCATCACTTTCCCTACCACAGAGGTCAAACTGACAGGTCTGTACTTTCCTGCCTCTGTCTTTCTCCCACTTTTGTGAAGGGAATCACATCCACCTTCCTCCAGTCCTTGGGTACCACACCATCTTCCATGATTTATTAAAAGAGTAGCCAGTGGTTTCACTAGTTCCCCCCTTAATTCTTTTAGAATTCTGGGGTGAATTCCATCAGGCCCCATTGCTTTGTCCACCTTCAGTTTTAGGTGTTCTTGCAGAACCCTTTCTTCTGTGAAAGGACTGGGATCGACCCCCCCTATCAAGAGTGCTTCTGTTAATTGGATTAGGCACTTCCCCCTCCTCTTGTGTGAATACTGAGCAAAAATATTTGTTCAGTATCCCTGCTTTTTCACTGTCCCCTTCTGCCCACCCACCGTTCATTCTATTCAGCCTCACTATCCCTCCCTTTGTCTTTCTACGCTCGCTGATGTACCTATAAAAGGTTTTATCCCCCTTCTTAACCAAGTTGGCTATCTTTTCCTCAGTTTGGGCCTTTGCTATTCTGACTTCCCTCCCTGCTTCCTTCTGCCTTAACTGGTACAGCTCTCTGTCCTGCTCCTTCTGTGTTTCCTTATACTTCCAGAAATACAGGTTACTCACCTGTAACAGGAGTTCTAGGAATGGTATATGTTGTTCATCCACACTCATTGGCAGTATCCTTGCCGCTTTAAATCTTGCCGGAAGGTCTTCAAGCTACTCCTCCCACCCACCGGGTGAGTAACTCGGCTCCGCCCCAGCGCTAGATCTGGCCCGCTGGAAGCTCAGGTTGTGCGTCGGCCCGAGAGGTCGGGTGGAGTCGTGGGATGAACAATATACCATTCCTAGAACTCCTACAGGTGAGTAACCTGATTTCTAGGGACATGATATGTTGTTCATCCACACTCATTGGCAGACTCTAGCAGTTCTCCGGGAGGAGGAGGCAAACGACAATTCTCCCAATACTTACTGGGAAAGAGAGACTGAGAACCGAGGCCCAAAACCAGCATCCCGTGCGTGACTCAAGGTCGATGTGGTAATGGGTAATGAAGGTGTTTGCTGACTTCAGGTAGCAGCCCTGCAGATTTCCTGGATAAGGCGTCCTGGAAGCAGCCACACGTTGCACAGTATGGCGGGTAGAATGAGCTCTTATCCCTCTGGGGCTCATGCCCGCCAACTTATAACGAGATCTATGCAGGAGGTTACCCTGCTTATCGATCGCTTGGCTGCAGGTCTGCCAGATGCGGCTTCAGCGTGGGTGACAAACAGCTGGCGAACCTCTCCCGAATTTCAGCCGTGCGCTCCTTATATCAGCGGCGCCTTCTAGGGTCAGAGTATGGAGCCTATATTAAACCTCAGGTGTGATTGGGGTAGAACACGGCAGAGTCCAACTACCTGGTTAAGGTGAAACTCGACACCACCTTCCGGAAGGAATTTCGGGTGGGGGCGCAGGACAACCTGTCCTGTGGAAGACCAGGTAAGGAGACTCGATGGAAGCGCCTGGAGCTCTCCCATCCTTCTGGCTGGCGTATAGCCACCAAGAAGCGGTCTTCCACGACAGGTGAGAGAGAGACACCTGTGCATAGGTTGAATAAGCGCCCATGAGCTGCCAATACCAGCAGTAGATCCACGGAGGTGGGGGTTCCCGCACTGGAGGAAATGTGATCAAGGCCTTTGAAAAAGCGTCAGACCACCTTCTCCTGTACCACTGCTTCCAGCCTGCGACAGCTTGAAGATAGCTGCCAGGTACTGCATTAGGGTAACATCGACCTAAGCCCTTGACTAGAAAGGGACCATAAATAGTCCAAGATGCTTGCCAGGAACAGGAGGAAGGTCCAAGCCTTGCCTGACACCAAATGAAAACCTTTTCCATTTGAAGGCATAACATTTTCTGGTAAAACTCACTGCTGGGACGCCTCAACTACATTGAGGACCTCGTCGGAAAGACCCAAGGCCTGGAACTCTGGCAGCTCAGGAACCAGGCCGTCAGGTGCAGAGATTGAAGGTCGGATGGAACACCTTCCCCTGATTGTGGAGAAACAGGTCAGGCGAGCTGGAAGCTGCAGCGGAGTCCTGGAGCTGAGACTGAGGAGATCTGGGTACCAGAACTGGCGAGGCCAGTCTGGGGCTATCAGAATCACCTGCGCCTTGTCCCTCCTCGCCTTGAGAAGCAGCTTGTGGATCAAGGGAAATGGGGGAAAGGCGTAAAAGAAACCGAGGGTCCATTGCCTCGAGAAGGCATCCCCTGCAGCGAGCCCTGCTGAGGCGGGCATGAACAGACTCAACCCGGCGTTCTCCACAGAGGCAAACAGGTCCACCTGAGGTGTGCCCCAAGGGAGAACAGATGCTGTACTACCTCCGGCAGGAGAGACCATTCGTGGGATGCAGCCCCTATCCGGCTCAGGGCATCGGCCAGGGTGTTGAGGCTCCTGCCCGTGAATGGCTAGAGATCCGCCTCCAGGCTGCGCCACGAGTGACCAAATGCGGAGAGCTTCCTTGCATAGAAGCATGGAGCGCGTCCGCCTGGCGGTTTAGATAATACATGGTAGTGGTATTGTCCGTCTGGACTCCGGACCACTTGACCCGGAGAGCAGAGCAAAAGGCGGTGAGCTAGGCGGACCGCTCGGAGCTCCAACAGGTTGATGGCATCGGGACTCCAGCGGGACCAGAGGCCATGACGCTGATGTTCCCCAGATGGGCACCCCAACCCATCAGAGAGGCATCGGTCGACAGAGAGACCGTCGGCTGGGAGGCAGACTGACAGGATGCCCTCCTGCAAATGATCTGGGAGCAGTCACCACTGGAGGCGTTCTACACATCCCTATGTCACCGACTCAAGCTGGTCAAGGATGTAGCGTTGTGACCACTGGCTGGCCAGTCCCCACTGAGGGGCGCATCATTGTGAGCCCAGCGGATCGCAGCTGGTACAGGCCATCATGAGACCCAGGGCGCAGGAAGTCCCGGGCAGGCGCAATTGCCCAACCAGAAATGATGGGCAAGGAGGAAAGAACCTCGTGACTGTCGCCGGGGCAGCTCTGGCTCGAAGAGGTCGAGCTGCGCCCGATGAATAGAATCCCTGCTTGACAAGAGTTCCGACTTGGCCTCGTTGATAAGGAGGCCCAGTTGAGAACAGACCTGGAGCCAGATCTCTGGACCACTCCGCCTCCTTCCTGGAGGAAGCTGCTATCAGCCAGTCGTCCAGGTGAGTGCACCGGACCCCTCGGCGCCGCAGGAATGCTGTCACCACTGCCATGCATTTGGTGAGACCCTGGAGCTGGAGACAAGCCGAAGGGGGCATGACGGGCTTTCGAAGAGATCCTTCGCTGGAGGCGAGAGAATCTCTGGTGGGAGCCAGACGGATAAGACGTGAAAAAGCAGCGTCCTGCAAGGTCAGAGAAACAGAACCACCGCCTGCGTCCAGGATGGTATTATCTGAGCCAGAGTGACCATCCTGAAGGTTCGAGACCTTAGGAACTTGTTTAGGTCGTGTGAGTTAGAGAATGGGCGCCAGCCCCCGTCCGTTCGGAACAGGAAATACCTGGACACAAACCCTGGGTCTGAAGGTCCACCACCCTCTTACCACCTCCTTCTGGAGGAGAAGAGTGATGTCGGCTCGACGAGCCGCCAGTGAGCAGGGGATCCCAGAAGCCCCGAGCGGCGGCTCTGAAGGAGTGGTGCCTGCTCGATTCCAGAGGCAGGCCTCTTCCACCACCTCAAGACCCACCTGTCCGTGGTAACAGCGGACCAGGTGGAGCAGAGTGCGGGCCGTCCCCAGAGACCCAGGGAAGTAGTGTGCGAGGGATGGGCGACACCCTCAGCCCGTCACTGGGCAGGCTGGAGGAGGGACCGGCCGAGGGACCTCCTGAACCTCCTCCCCTGCCTCCTGTTAGAGAGCGGCGGCTTGGGTTTGGGATGCAAAGGCCCGAGCCTGCTGGCCCCGGCGTTGCACTGGGCAGGCGCGCCCGAGGCTGGAAGGACAACGAAAGGGCTTAGGCTGTGGTTTGCGGCTTGTCCTTCTGATGGAAGGGAGAGTCAAGGTGGCATTGGACTTCTCGATCCTCTGGGTGACCTTCCACCCAGGGCGGAGGTCAGTCCCAAAAGGAACATCCACCAACTTGTGCTGGGTATCGAGTAAGGTGGATATCCTCAACAAACCCGCCGACGCATAGCCACTGCGGCCGCCACCGATCTGGCACATGGTCCCCTATATCCAAAGCAGTCTGGAGCTGCTGTTTGGCCACACCCTGCCCTGGTCGCACCTGTAACCGTAGTCTGGATCGTGGGAAGATGGAGGATGACCTCATCCAGGGGCCCAACAGGGCATAGGAAAAATGTGCCATGAGGGCGGCCGAACTGGCCTGGCGAGCCAAGAAGCATGGCATAACTTTTAGCCCGGCAGTGGTCAATTTCTTGGACTCCTTGTCAGGAGTTTGTCCACATCCCTGGCGTTGCGCGTAGCGCGGCAGCTGTTCGGTAACAACCCCTCAGCAGAGGGTGTTCGAAAAAACCCGGACAAGAACCGGTGAGGACCGCATACTTCTAGGCCATCCTGGCGAGCGCAGGGCAGGAAGCAGGCGCTGCCAAGTTCCAGTGCGGACCCACTGTGGCCTCGGCCACGGAAGGCCTCCGTCGAATCCTCGGTCCAGAATCTCCGTGAGGGATACCAAGCCCGTTGGAAGCGGGTTCGAGCTTCATCGGTAGACTCGAGATGAGCGAGAGCAGTCCTAGGAAGACGACGGGCTATAGTCCATTGACTGACCTCCTGAGACTCAAAGTCAGTCGCTTGGAGAAGAAGGAGAATCATCTTCGGACTCGGAAGGTCCTCGAAACTGCCTCTGGCCTGAGCCACCTTCACCTGCCCGAGGTCGGTCGGGAGTGAGGTAACTGACAGCGATGGGGTAGGCGACCCTTAGTGGGCCGAGAATCCTTGGTGGAGCCCCCAGTGGTGGCTGTGGAGGCGGAGGTTCCACGGAGATCGGTGGAGCAGCTGGTTTTGGCGAACAACCGGCCTGGGTATAGGCTCCTCGGACAAGTGGGGGTTGTGTCGGCCGTTCGGTGACAGCCACTTAATGGCGGGAAAGGCGCGGTCGGCTTATTCCCGGCCAGGAGGAGCTGTTGCAACATAAGGTCCTCGTGCCGTCGTAATTCATGAAGCCTCCCTCATCCGAGGAGGAGGGCGAGGGCAGCGGCGACGCCGCTTACCAGTGCGGACGCCGAGACCGCCTATGGCCGATGAGAGCAGCTGGACCCCGCGAAGAGGAGTCCAGACGAGACCGGGGAAGTCCCCGGAATTTCCGGGGCGGTGCGAGAGGTATCGGCGGGAACCGGCACTCCCGCGGCTGGAAGGTTCATCCGAGGGCTCCGGAAACCGGAGGCACAGGCGCAGCCCACGGGATCCTCAACTCCTCCCGGGGAACCGGGAGAGGAATCTCGGCTGCTAAAGGCGACAGCCCGTCCAATGGGTCGAAAAATCGGCCTTCATCAGTGAGAGTCTCGGTCAACTGACCTGGCGGGGACACCGTGAGGCCAGTGGCGAAGCTTAGCCGGGTCGACCTGGCCGACTGCCCACGCCCGGGAGAGGGACCTTTCTCGCTCCCAAGAGCGCCGACGGAGGGACTTACCTTGTCCCTCTTTTGGACCGAGATAAGGTCCAGCAGACGCATGAGCCCTTCTCCTTTAGTGGAGAGGGACAGACAAAGCTCCTAAAAAGAAGCCGTGTAGGAAGAACCCAGAGGCGGGATAAATGCAGCGGCGAAGGAAAGGCTCTGACCAGCGCCGCCTCCTCTTGAGGGCGACCATCCGGCTCGAGCTGATCCCTTCCAATCCCGCGCCCATGACACCGCCAACCGGGCCTCCTTGGACTTCACGGGCAGCTTCTCGGGGGCCCAGTTGCAATCGGGCATGCACGGTCTTCAGGGCGTGGGCCGAGAAAGATGAGCACAGGTCGCAAGCCTGGGTCGTGGTGCTCAAGGCCTAAGCAGTAGACACGCGTGGAGTGTGGATCCGTCGAGACATCTTCTACCCGCATGGGCATCTCCAAATCCGAGGTCGGTTTGTCCATCGCGAGCAGAGGGATCAAGACTCGAAGTCTTTTTGCAAATTTTTATTTTAAACTGCAAACGGAGAAATAGGAACTAGTCGAAACGCAGAGCTGCTAAGGAGGAAACCTGAGCTTCAAGCGGTAAGGAAGATCTGGCGCCATGGGCGGAGCCGAGTTATACCACCCGGGTGGGTGGGAGGAGCAAGCTTGAAGACCTTCCGGCAAGATTTAAAGCGGCATGGATACTGCCAATGAGTGTGGATGAACAACATATCCATGTCCCTAGAATGCTATCTTTTTCTTCCTAACTTTCACAGCCACCTCTTTTGAGAACCATAGTGGCTTTTTCTTTCGTTTTGATTTGTTTATTTGCTTTACACAAAGGCTTGTTGCATCTGTGATGGCAGTTTTGATGATTCCCCATTGTTGCTCCACACTTCCTTCTAGCCTGTTTGCTAGTGCTTTTCTGAGGCACTCTTCCATCTTGCCAAAGTCAGCCCTCCTGAAGTCTAGTACCCTCACTTTTGTATGGCTTGACTCTATAGCTGAGTTTAATGTGAACCACACTGTTTGATGGTCACTTGTTCCCAGATGGTAACCCACTTCTAGATCTGAGATCCTCTCACTGCCCCCATTTGAGAGTACGAGGTCTAAGATTGCTCCCTCATGAGTGGGTTCCGAAACTAGCTGTCTGAGGCCTGCCACCTGTAGGGCATCAAGAATGGCCCTGCTCTTGGATGTGGCTGCAGCAAATGTGCTACAGTTAACATCTGGCATATTCAGGTCTCCCATCAACAGTATCTCCCCTTTCTCTGCCAGTCTAAGAATGCCTTCTATCATATCCTTGTCCATTTCCTCCCCTGACATGGGGTCTGTACACAACCCTGTGCGGATTGTGGTGCTCTTTCCAGTCTCCAAGGTGACCCACAGTGCCTTCTCTCCTCCCTGTTTACTCTTTTGTTCAGTTGCTTTTATCCCTTCCTTTACATGAGAACTACCCCACCCCCCTCTTCTGCCCTCCCTGTCTCTCCTGTAGGTTGTGTACCCTAGTATGTTAACATCCCAGACATGGTTCTCTGTGTACCATGTTTCTGTGACTCTACAATATCCAGGCATCCCTCTTCCATCAAGGCCACCAGCTCAGGAGCTTGTTGCCCAGACTATGGGCATTGGTACTCATTACCCTCCATTTCCTGATGGTCTTACTCCTTTTGCCCCATCCCTGTCCTTCTTGCCTTTGTCACTTTCTCCATTTACCCCTTCTCCCTATCGACACCTCTATGTTGGTGTTTACACTTACTACCATGATTTTTTTGGGGGCTGGGATTTCCTGCTCCTTTGCAGTGCCTCCCCCCCCTTGGCTAGTTTAAATGCTTGCCAATGAAGCATTTAAACTAGCCAAGTACAGTTATGTAAGAACTTACCGTAACGGTAGATCTTCGAGAACAGCACTTGCAGCAGGTTACACCATAAGGACTGAAGCCGGCAGGCAGCAGGACCCCACAGAAAACTTCTAGCTAGCTGTATACAGCAGGGGACCACCCCGACATCGGCCCTGAACCCGATGTCAGACACATCATAAAAGGTGCGGTCCCCCAGCACACCTCAGTTCTCCCGCTGGAGACTCCCAGCGTAATGATGTGATTCAGAAGGGGAGACCGAAGATCCGCTTCCAGAGGAAGACTAATAATTCTGATGCATCTGAGACGCTATGAAATAGAACCAAACCTCCTGAGGGGAAGGTGGGAGGGAAACTACCTGCTGCAAGAGCTGTTCTCAAAGATCTACTGTTACGGTAAGTTCTTACGTAACTGTACTATCTTACTTTGAGATACAGCTCTTGCAGCAGGTTACACCATAAGGACTGATTCCCAAGCAGTACGGATGTTTCACTAACCCTGTCGGGAGAAGGATAGAAGAGACTGAAGAAAGAGCGACCCCTCAGGACAAAAGTCCCTGGAGGACTGCCAGGCCAAAGCCCGCTCTACGCCTGGAGGTGATGTCCAAACGGTAGTGTCTAACAAAAGTGTGCACTGAACTCCAAGTAGCAGCAATGCAAATGGCAGATGTCGCCACGTTCTTTAATGCAGCGAAGGAGGTAGCCACTCCCCTCATGGATTGGCCCTTAACCACTCCCGGTAAGGGCTTGTTGCATTTCTGGTAACAGAAAGCAATGCAGTTTACAAGCCACTTGGAGAGAGTTTGTTTCGAGATGGGTGCACACATTATCCTTTGAGCCAAAGATAAGAACAGTTGGTCGGACTGTCTGTGTGAATGGGTTCTGGCCAGGTAAAACCTCAAAATCCTGTGCACATCTAGAGAGTGCAAAAGGGCTTCCCCACTGTTAGTATGATTGGGGAAGTACACCGGAAGGTCAATGTCCTGGTTTAAGGTTAAGGCTGAAACCACCTTGGGAAGAAACTTAGGATTAGTCCTTAAGGACACCCTGTCCTTATGGAAAATCAGGTAAGGCTCTTTAGAAGGTGAAGCTCGCAATCTGTGGCTGGTTCAGAAGGAGGCAGCGTAAGCTGCTCTAAAACAAAAAGAAGGTTCCAAGGAGGAATTGGGTCCTTTAGAGGGGGTCTCAGATGCAAGACACCATGCAGAAATGTGCAGGAAGCCTCTAACTGGGCTAGTGAACGCTGACCAACCAGAGTGTGGTATGCTGAAATGGAACAGAAGTGTACTTTCAGAGAGGAATATGCCAATACTGACTGGAAAAGAGATAGGAGGTAGTCCAAAACAGACTTCTCAGGGCATCAAAATGAATCAAGGTTGTGAGCCTGAGCCCAGAGTCAAAACCTCCGCCATTTCAGAGTGTAAGTGGCGTAAGTAGATGGTTTCCTAGCTGCCACCAGGATATCGGCAACCCCTTGTGAGACCCCGTGCCTAAGAATGGCTATGTCTTTAGGAGCCAGGCATGGAGGTTCAGGGATTTGAGGTTCGGATGGACAAGGGAGCCGGCCTCCTGGGATAGCAAATGTGAGCTGACCGTTAAGGTATTCCGATCTTTGTCCTTGTGCTTCCCTGATTTGTGTGAAGGTTCCCCTCAAGAGGATGGATCTTTCTCCATGGCTCGCAGTTTTTCTTCAAGGAGAAAACTCTGGAGGGCTTTCTGGCGGCAGATCCTGGTTCTGCTATTAAACTGCTGGCAGATGGCGCGGGCTTGAATATGATGGTCTGGGTCTATGCACCGCACGCAGGCCGAGTGCCTACCCTTGAAGGGGATCTGTTTGACGCAAGCGCACTTTGAGGGGTGTCCTTCTGTGGAAGGAGTCAGGGAAGAGGACATGTACTTGCCAGATTTTTGGTGAAAATCGAAAAAAGACAGGATAAATTCTTTCTGGCGTTGTTCGTCTGCTGAAGGCATCCGTGGAGCCAATGCGCACGAGTCGGCGGAAAAGAACTGAGATGTGCTGGGGGCTGCCTTTTATGATGTATCTAACGTCAGGGGCGGCAGGGCTGACATCAGGGGCGGTCCCCCGCTGTATATAGCTAGCTAGAAGTTTTCCATGGGGTCCTGCTGCCTGCTGGCTTCAGTCCTTATGGTGTAACCTGCTGCAAGAGCTGTAACCCGAAGTAAGATCTATGTATTCGCAGCCTTCTTATTCATGGTTAGGGATGTGCAAAGTTGTCTAACTTCACTTGCCAGCGTACTCCCACTTCTTTAAGTGTCTTCGCAAAGTTCCAAAGTCAGGAACTTTGCATGCAAAGTTGGCAAACTCCTAGGTGGTGGTGGTGGTGGGTGAAGTTCAGGTGAAGGGAACTCTCCCAACAAAGATGCAGGCAAAGATCCTTGAGGAGCAGAGCAACTTCACAAAGTGCTTCAAGAAGGTAAAATGCTTCCGAAAGTAAAGCTTTGCTTCTTTTCTAATTGTGGTATTCAGGAACCATTAACTGGGACCTTCACATCTTTACCAGTGAAGTACTTACAAGCTGTGCATGTCTTTATTTGCCAGTTATGTGTTCGCACTGGTCCCAGTGTATTTTGTGCATGACATCCAGTCAGGGTCAATGCTGCAGGGGTTCCCCGGCCTCAACATATTCCCACTGACAACCTCTATATCCTACTGTCATCTCTAGTTCCCTCTGTCATGACTCTCAGCATATATTGGCTTGGAAACAACCCAGATCTTACCTCCACCCCATACTGACATTTCAGCAAATTACCAGCTGAGACTGGAACAGAATGGACCGAGGATGGAAATGTCGCTTGGTACCAGCTGGAGGTGGGGGGTTCAGCTGCAATCTGTTAGGAAACAGAAATATTGCAGCTTCATGCTGCTAGGATATTCCAGGACATGGGGTGGGGGGGGTTCGGATTTAAGGGCTCAGCTAATATATTTCTTGGAATAAAGAATATCAAGTGAATCATAGAGACGTTTTTCTGGATGTCATGTGGCTGAATCACGTACTGTTACAAGAAGTGTATTGACTGAGTTTTAGCTTTTAAACTACAGTCCATAGCTAATCTATAGTGAGGTACCATAACTTTCCTGGCCCTAGTTCCTCTGGGGATGCATAATAGTCAATAGCAGCTTTCTGGAAATTTCACACATATCTGAGAGTGTCTTTAAGGGAGTAAATCCAGTAAGCATATTGTGTTGCCCAAACTACAATGTCCAGATTCCTGCTACTCGTATTTTCTCTATTTGTGTACCACTGTAGTACATTAACTAAATTCAGTGTGGGCAAGTATAACCTAGAGGGTTAAATCCCCAAACTGGGAGCACAGAAACCCAGGAATCCTGGGTTTGAAACCCATAGACATATGCCACTTACACACTGTGAGACTCTGAGCAAGTCACTTAACCTCCCTGTGCTACTAGATGCACCTGGAAACAAGCTTCGGGTCAGTGAGCCTGTTCCTGGTAGTTGCCTGGCCCTCCAACCAAACATATCAGAAAAGTGACACCACTACACATCACCCACTCTACCTGTTGTGGACACAAGTCGTCAAATAAGAAGAAAAATGGTGCCACTGGCTATACCAGCTTGGTGGTGCATTGCACCCACATCCTAGGTGTTCCAGGAGCAACAGGATGTGACTCAATTCTGATTACCAATTACGTTTTGCAACCATGGCCTACCAGGTCACACATTACTTTCTGTGGTGATCCAGAGTTGTGTGGAGTTGGAATACAAAATAAGAGTGCAAAATGATCTCCTACACAAAAGGCGTGCTGACGCACTTGTAACGCAGCTTGGCATGGTTCATTGCCCAAACATTCTAAAAAAAATAAAAATAAAGTGGGAGGGACACAGCAGCCATATTTCAAGAGACTGGCTGCTCTGTAGCTCTGCATCTCCTAAACTGTTAAAGAAAAGACCTGCCTGGCCAGTAATCCACAATATAGTATCTATGGACATGTGTCCATTAGTCAAATCCTGTTAAGATACGTGCACGTTGGCTTATACTTTTAAAGCAGTCGAATTTGTACATAAGTGCATCCAGCACCATCATGCCATGTAGATATCTTTGTGTTCCTCTATGCCTGACATAACTAGTAAGTAGAAAGTGTGGGAGATTCCACTGCAGTCATCATCTTCAGTAGTCTCAGTTGTAATGTGATTGAGTAGGGTCATGTGAAGCTCCAAGTACCCACAGCTACAGTACAGTACCACTGTGCAACTCTGCAGTCAGAACCCAATGCAGCCATTCTCAAAGGCACTCAAAGTAAAACCAGAAAAGATGTGGACGACAACTGAACCCCTCGTGACTTAGGCCCTCCAATGGTGTGATGCACAGGGGATACTGGGATCATTTTTAACATGAGATGGTGCTCTGGTAAGCACTAGATGCATGTGTTTACAAGTGTTTCAAGTATTAACAAAGCTGGATGTCACTGAGCAGGACTGCACTTACGGGACACAGGCCCACAGAAGCTGTGGGGTGCTGACCAGGCAAATGTTCCGCTTTATGTCCTTCAGACAGGATGCATCTGTGAATCCAGCTGCAGAATGTAGTGAAATAGGCAAGGCAACTTTATAGAGCACCATTACAGTGCCTGACATGCTGTACAGATAACGCACACTATGTGTGTATGTATATATATATATATATATAAATTTGGGTCGTATTTTTTCCCATATGAAAAGCCGGATGTAATTCGCCATTATAACGGCGAACACACTTTGCTCTTCATATGAGAAAACCATGAGCCAAGTGTGGCTCACGCTACACTGTCTTCTAACAGGCAACAAAAGCTGCTATTTTATATAATTACTGCAGCGAGAAAATGCAACTCCAGCAATTATATAAAATAAAACAAGGGGCGGTGTGTAAAACTCAAATTTTACGCACACCCTTGGTGTTGGATGCTTAAATTAAGCCCTCGTTTATGTAGCATCCAACACATCAGGTGTCTGTAAAATTCTCGTTAAACACACTACCCCATGTATTATTCTATATATCTAACAGTAGAAGCAGTAATGCAATGCTCTACACATCACCAATATTAGGTAGTCAACAAATATGCAGTACTATATATTTAAAAAGGGAAGCAGAGTGAATTTTCTGGAGGCATGCATTCCAGTATGCTGCAGCAACAATCAAAAAATGCTGCGCACCCTTACCCTCTTGGGCCAGCAAGAGCAGCTGTTTTAGCCTAACCTGAGTTCTGCAAAGGCCCCTTCTTACATCTGTTGCAAGATTTTACAGTACTGTGTTCCCAGTCTGAGAGCCATGAACAGCCTAGCATGGTGCAATGTTGCTTAGTACCCATGCTGTATCATCTCCGCGGAAGCCCTTACCTCTGACACCATGCAGTTGAGCTGGAAAATTTGCCCCTCCCCCTCCACTTGGCGCACGCACAGTTTGCAGACCAGCTCCGTTGTAGCCAGGCTGAACCTCTCCAGTGTGAAGATACAGTGCAGGTTCCGCTGGCAGCCACTCCAGATGTGGTAGAAGGGAATTTCCTTTAGGGAAAAGAAGAAAAACATACACTGATTTGGGTACAGCCCAGGGCAGGTGTCTGTATAGGAAACAGGTCACTTTTTTAAGGAGCATTTTCACTTTTTTAAAACTGTGTATAGTTTTCGTAAAAAAAAAAAAAAAAATGCACACATGTGCCAAACAGTATATTACCTCATTTTATTAATATTCTGGTTCTCCTTGTCTCTGGTGTAGCCCTCTGCCATTCACCCACCCCCAGTAATGTGTTTACCATCTCTGGTTCCTATGTCCTCCCCGGGGGCCCAGAGTACACAGCAATTGTGGCTGTGGTGGACTCCATCAGGGGTTGGTAGGGATCCCCCATGGTAAGCTGTGGGTGGGACAAAGAACTGGCCTCAGGTTCAGTGGGGGCTGAGAGGAGGCAATATAATCCTATTTACTCACTGGTTATTCTGGTTTTCTCCCCTTCCCTTTGGACGCTAGTGGTAAGGGTACCACATGCACATGCACACTCAATTAGGTGGCTGCTCATGGCACCAACCAGTGTCTCTGTCCCACAAGTCATTCTAACTGCACTGTCTCTTGTGGTCACCCAGGTGGCACTATCGCTGCGGAGCCTGCTACCCTAACTACTGCTCTTCTCAGAGAAGAGTGTCCTCCAGCCCCCAATTTTAATGCCATGTTTAATAAATAGGGGCAGTTAGATCAACTAAATGGTACAAACCTCCAACTTCTCAATGGTGGCTTTGGAAAAACTCTACAACCAATTTGCATTTATATTTCATGTGTTTTCTGCATTTGTCCTCCCCTTTTCTATATGACCATGGATCTTAAAGGGAAGGTCCCCTCAGCCTTTTATTCTGTTGCTCTGTGTAGTTTGTAGGCATGCTCACTTGCCACTACACACAAATGGGCGTAGGTAACGTGCAACAGGCACGGAACCCGCCCGCGCAGCACCGCACCTGCGGAAAGGTGCGCACCTAGGGGTATGCACAATGGATGCGCACCTGTCAATGCTCCACCCCACCCCCCAGCGAGCAAGACTCCGCAGGGTGGCCAGAGTCAGAGTCGCGGATCCGGACAGGCATCCAATTGGATGCCCGAACCGGTTCACTCGGTGGATCACCTAAGCGGTGGGGCGTGTGGTGGCAGCACGTCCTGCGGATGTCCGATGGCCCGTGGCTGTGGAGGTGAGAGGAGGGCTGTGCTGCCAGCCGTTCCCAGGGCACTGACATACAGGTATGGGGTTTGGGGGAGTGGAGGGTTTACAGTGCCACAGGTGTGGGGGTGGGGCATGGTCCACCACAGGAACTGTGGGACACAGGGCTTGGGGCTAACATGTGTTGGTGCGGGGGGGGTGAACAGGAACATGATTGGGGGTACACTGTGATGGGTCAGGGGGCACTTGCCAGTACCGTGATCAGGGATGCTGTGCTAGGGGGCAGGGGGTGCCTCCAGCCATACAAGGAGGGGCTGCTGTGTGAGTGCAAGGCGCATAGCAGGCTTATGGCAGGGTTCTCCCTGGTGTACCCTGCGTACCCTTTGCACATCCGCGGCCAGTACTATGTACCTTTGTGCATGGTGTGTAGTGCTGGCATGCCCCCACTCTGCCTCAGGTATGGTGCAGACTGTGAGGATCAGGTGCGTTGGTCCTGCACTCCCCCACTTGTGCATCCCGTGCGGGGGGGTATGTTGGGCGTGGAGTGGCTACGCACCCCAGATACATGCACGTAGCCACTCCGTGGGGATAGTGCATAGGGCTCAATGACTGCCTCTACTTCACCTTCCTAACGTCATCAGGATTTAAATGTAAATGATGGTACGTATGTCTAATGTGAAAACTTGCATGACTCAATTGCAAAAGTCATAACCTGACTCATGTAAGGCATCCTGGAATTTCATGATGTTATATTGCAAAAGTCTGCAGAAGTTATACTGTGTTAGTGCTGTTGCTGTCCTCTGCAGTCCCTCTGTTCTTGTCTTATGTTGGCCATGAAACTTTTCCATGCATAGTAAGTGCCTTGCTGTTTTCTATAGTTTAAAAGGACACTGTCAGCCTTTTTGGCCAATTTTAACGTGTTCTCAATTAATGTGCCTGTAGCAAGGTTTAGCCATGTAAAGACATACATGGCAAGATACTTGTTTTTTTTTTTTTTTTTTTTAAAACAATATTTTGGTTGTCCTGACTGAAATGTCAGTGCTGAGTGTCCATAATCTAGAGAGGCATGGAGCCGAGGGGAAACTCGCTCATGAACGAGTTAGTTATTTTGGGTCCCATATTAGACAAAATTTTTATTTCTTACTGTCTGGGGTTCTGATTTCTAGGAAGTTATTATCATGCAAAACTGAGGTCTGTAACACATTACATTTTCTATACATAAATTGAAGTTGTGACTCTGGGCATGCATATTGGTGTCGACTCTAATGCACGTGCCCGGAGTCACAGCTTCAGTTTTTATATAGAAAATGAAACGTGTTACATCGCTCAGTTTTGCATGGTAATAACTTCCTAGAAATCAGAACCACAAACAGTAAGAAATAAATATTTTGTCTAATATGGACCCAAAATAAATAACTTGTCCATGAACAAGTTTTCCCTCGGCTCCACACCTTTCTAGATCGTGGATGCGAGCCACCGACATTTTAGTCGGGACAACCGAAACATTGTTTTAAAAAAAATTAACAAACAGCTTGCATTATTGTAAGCCCCCCCAACGGGGTGGGCTTACTAGTCATATTTGGATGTCCTCAGCCCCTCTTTCCCCTTTTTATGTTGCTTGCACGCATATGCAAGAAACATAGTGCCATCATCCGAGTTTTCGGAGGTGTAGCAGCACTCTTCCAATTCAGTCAGTGTGTTTGCAGGCACGGCCGCAGTTCTCCAATCAACGCTGCAGCTGTCTATGATAGCAGTTGAAAATGCAGTGGTCGTACAATTGAAAGGGAGATCTACACTTCACTGAGCAGCGATAAGATCCGCGTAGCTGCGGCGCTCCCCCAACACACACCGCGCATACTGCGTGCCCGTGCTTCATGCACACACTGTATAGCCGGCGAAGTTGCCCAATCCCCGTCAGCTGTGCCGCACTCCCCCCAACAGAGTTCAGGTGCCACGCTGGGAGCCTACCCAGGCGTGGCAGCAGTCTATTGGCCGAAGGGGGTGCCCAATCCCCCACTGGCTCTACCGTCCCCCCCCCGAGACTATCGGGTGCCACGCTGGGAGCCCACCCCAGCATGGCAACAGTTCCTAAGGCCAACGGGGGTGCCCAATCCGTCGGCTCCACGCCTCCCCCAACAGCCTTCCAGCTGCCACGCTGGGAGTCCACCCCAGCGGGCAAACGTCCCGCGGAGTCCAAGTAATAAAAAAAAACCTGAAGGAAAAAAACCTTCCCTCGCTACTGTCTTGACCCCTCTCTTCCACCCACGCCCACCCACTGTGCACCCTACCTCTCCACACCCCCACCTCACCCCATACTTACCTCCGGAGCTCAGTGCGACGATCTTCGGTGGACCGGGAACACATCTGCACTCTTCAAAGCCGACTACGAACTGAGGAAATGCCGGAAAGCTGTATAATGAAATAAATAGGGTTTTTTCAACTTTACTGCATATCTCGGGCATTTTGGGGAATTTTTCACCAAATTTTCAACATGGGGTTTTTGGGACCCCACCTCATGAATTCTGTCACTGTCATGGCATTAATCGGCCCAAAAAGGTGATTTCGCGGTCACTGTGTGGAACCACCTTTCAGGACCGATTAACGAAACAACAGTGTCACATTTCATGAGGTAAACCCCCAAAAATCCTATGTTGAAAATTTGGTGAAAAGATTCCCAACAATGACTGTTTTACAAGCATGCGTTGCGCTGTTCCTACGCACGCTTGTAAGTTTGCGAATTTTCAATATGTTCACTCCAGATTTTCAACATTGCCATTTTACCACACCTCCTTATGAGCAGTACAGTTGTCATTTCTCACATCTCGTCCAAAATGTGTTTCCGCGCACGTAGCGCACACTGGCGCAGTTGGTGTGCGAAATCAATGTTTGGGACAGATTAAGAAAATCACAGTGACACTGTTCATCAGCAGAGGTGTTAAAATGGCTATGTTAAAAATTTGGTGAAAAAATTCACAAAAATGACTGTTTTACGAGCATGCGTTGCGCTGTTCCTTTGCACGCTTGTAAGTTCGTGAGTTTTCAATATTTTCACTCCAGATTTTCAACATTGCCATTTTACCACACCTCCTCATGAGCAGTACAGCTGTCATTTCTCACATCTTGCCCAAAATGTGTTTCCGTGCATGTAGTGCACAATGGCACAGTCGGTGTGCGAACTCAATGTATGGGACATATTATGAAAATCACAGTGACACTGTTCATGAGCAGAGGTCTTAAAATGGCTATGTTGAAAATTTGGTGAAAAATTCCTAAAAATGACTGTTCTACGAGGCGTCGTTCTGCGCAGTTCCCTCGCCTTTCGTATTAATTCAGCAATTTTTAATATTGCACTCCAGATTTTCAACATTGCCATTTTACCACACCTCCTTATGAGCAGTACAGCTGTCATTTTTCACATGTCGCCCAAAATGTGTTTCCATGCATGTAGCGCACAATGGCGCAGTCGGTGTGTGCAATCAATGTTTGGGACAGATTAAGAAAATCACAGTGACACTGTTCATGAGCAGAGGTCTTAAAATGGCTATGTTGAAAATCTGGTGAAAAAATTCCCTTCAGTCGTTCTGCAATGTTACTAATGAAGACATTGAACAGGACTGGCCCCAGGACCAATCCCTGCAGCACCCCACTGGTCACCCCCTCTCCCTAGACTGCACCCTCTTTACCACCACTCTCTGCCTCCTGTCTGTTAGTCAGTTTCTAACCCAGTTTACCACCCTTTCCCCCATGCCCAGCCTACCCAGCTAGTTTATCAGCCTCCTATGCGGGATGATGTCAAAGGCTTTGCTGAAATCAAGGTAAGTGTTGTCCACTGCCCCACCCTGATTCACTTCCTTTGTCACCCAGTCAAAGAAATCAACCAGATTTGTCTGACATGATGTCCCCACTGTGAATCCATGTTGTCTATGGTCCTGGGCTCTGACGGCTTCTAGATGCCCCACTATCCTTTCTTTAAGCAATGTCTCCATGATCTTCCCGACTACTCAGGTGAGGTTGAATGGCCTATTGTTCCCTGCCTCCTCCCTGCTGCCAGAATTGTGTAGAGGGACCACATGTGCCCTCCTTCAATTTACTCATGTTGAATGACTCAGTGAACATGGCTGCCAGAGGTACTGCTATCTCCCTTCGCAGTTCTCTTAATATCCTTGGGTATACAGTATGCCATCTGGTTTCATCGCTTTGTCCACCTTCAATTTACGGAGCTCCTGCAGGACTCTTTTGCCATTGAATGGACTATTGTCCACGTCTTCACCGCCTTGGCAACTGCTGTACTGCTGTGGCCCTTGCCCCTCCCACTCTTCTGTGAATACTGAACGGAAAGACACAGTGCATGTCTTGGGAGGAAGGCATGGAACTATCACTTCCAAATACCTAAACAGTACATACAAACAAGCAACATTCACCACTGACAAATGTTTGTTTAGTTTGGACAGTGTGGGAGGCCGCCCAGCCTTGACTGAGATTGCTACCACCAGGGGGCAGCCCCGAGGAAGGTATAAAAGCCCTAGTTTTGCCTGGGAATAGGAGAGGGCAGGGAGACTGTGCAGGAATTCGGTGGTGTGGTGGGAGCCCCTAACCTAGTCAGGTTGGCCTTGTAATGACAAGCGTCATGTGGTACTCCTCTTGGGAGGGCTAGTAAGTGTAGCAGCAGTCGTAGGATTTTCAGTGGGTTTAGGGCCTCATTTGTTTGGGACATTGCAGATACTTTAGGAGGAGCAATCCAGACCCAGATTCATTGGGTCATCAGTACTAGTAATGGGGGACCCCCAGAGCTGTTAAGGAGTGGACAAGCTCCAGTAGTGAGGCTGTGTCCGTGGTGGCAGCACAGACGCAGGGCATCCTAGAGGTGACAGCACTGGGAGGCCTTTACCCACATGGCACACTGCCTGAGAGCAACAGTTGGGTGGTGGGAGGCTCAGGCCAGGGATTCACTTTGGGGCCTGCCATGCCCATGTCTGGAGTAGGTCCAACAGACCCATTTAAGGGCTTGGTGTTTCCCAGTGGGTGCAGTAACAAGGGAAGGAAAGGAGCCACCGCTTGCTATGGCTTCAGCCTGGAGGTGGGTAAGGGAGTGTGTGCCTGCGATGGCTCATTGGCTCAGAGGCAGTGCGAAGCAAAGGGTCTGGTGTTTTGGGAGCAGCAGCAGAGGCTTAGGCTGCTGCGCCCCAATGCCTGTTTAAAATGAGCCATTGCTGTCTAAATTGCTTAGAAGTAGAAAAACTACTGCTGCTGCACGCTGTATGAGAAATCAGAGTCATCAAATGAAATGTTAGAGGAAAGCAAATGCTGTACCTGAACCTGCCGTTTAGTGTTCGCTGCCTGTTTTTCCAGCCCCATGGAGCTGCTCCAAGTTTGAACCTTGATTAGGTCTCTGGGCCTAATCATTTTCAGGCCCAGAATAAAGTTTCATGGTTTTTGGTCATTCTTTGTGCTTGTGATTTGTTTTTAATTCTGTGTCCACAAAATAATGCCTTTTAATGAATTCTCTTTTAAACTGGTTTCAACTGTGGCAGTGGGCTCAGTGTGTAGTTTTAAGAATTCCCCAACAGCCGAAAGAGGTGTAGTAAAGCCAAGGTGTCCAGAGGTGGCAGTTCTGCCTGAAGTCCATCCACCGCCGTGGGGCTATGCCATTTCATCTGGGGGCGAGGTGAGCAGTTTTATGGCTGGAAGATGTCACAAGGTAGGCCATCTCATTTCTCCTAATTCTATGCTGCCTCAGTAAAGATTTGTTTGGAAGCAGTTTGCTGCTCTGTTAGCTGTGCCCTCCTCTCAACACCTGCGATACTCCTAGACATAGCGGGAGGGAGGGGCTGCACTACTGTGCAAATCTCTTGCCATGTGTGTGTTTTACATTGCTAAACCTTGCTACAGGCACATTAATTGAAAGCACCTTAAATTGGCAAAAAAGGCTAACAGTGTCCCATTAAAGTGTATCTGAGTTAGAAAAATGCTTTTAGAGAATACAGGGACTTCACAAGACATGAAATAGAACTGAATGAGAGTATACCTTCTGCTGGCTTGTGCAAGTATGCATCAACTCCCATGATGCCTTGCATCAGTGGGGTCATGACCTTTGCAATGGAGGCAAAAGAATAGTTACGTACGTACCGTAACAGTGGATCTTTGAGAGAATCTCTTTCATCAAGCCAGACCTATAGAACATACAGCCGCCAGGCACTAGGACCATACAGAAACTTTTGCAAGCAGTCCACCAGGGCATCAGCATCCATACATAAACATGGGTGGCCCCTCTTCTCCTCAGTTCCCCACTGGAGATCATACTGGGAGGACCTTTTTCTAGGGAACCAGGAGAGAACCCAGCACTCTGCTAATCGAGTGGGAATGGGCTGGAAAAGGACTCAAAGGAGAATAGCAACAACCCCGGAGTTGCAGGCCCACAAGGAGGAAGGAAGGTGTGATGGCATGGCCTGATGAAAGAGATTCTCTTGAAGATCTACTGTTACGGTAAGTACATAACTGTTCTATCTCTTTCGAGGATATTTCTTTCATCAGGCCACACCTATGGAACAAGTACCAAGCAGTGCTGACAGTGAACAGTTTGGGTGGCTAGAGCCACAAGGGTTAAGGAAGTAGGCCTTGTAGTACAACTAGGCCAAAGCCAGCCCTTCTATGAGAGACAATGTCCACACTGAGATTCTTGGTAAAGGGATGGACACAACTCTGGGTAGCAGCTGCAGAGATCTCAGTAGCAAACACAGTTTTGAAACAAGCAACAGACATGGCTATGCCTCTGGTGGAAAGACCACAAAACGCCCCAGCAAGTCCTTTACCATACTTCTGGTAACAAAAAATTATACAGCATGTGAGCCATCTGGATAGGCACTGTTTAGAAACTGGGGCATCCTGTTTCCCAGGGATGAATGGAACAAAAAATCTATGAAGATTTTCTACATTCTCTGGTACGGTGTGTATAGTACCTGAGTATTGTATACATCGCTAAAGCATCGGGCAATGGTTTCCCTGGAGTGGCAATATAAACTAGTGGAAGGGGGTTTGATGTAAAATAAAGTCAGATACCACCTTCTGTAGAGACTTAGGATGAGGGCAAAAAGACACCTTGTCTTTGTGTATAAAGCAGACAAGGCTCACACAGGAGAGCCTAAGAAAGAAAACGGAAGCCACAAGTTACGGCTGGCACACGAGAAGCCAATGGAAGCTTTTTCCCAAAGTAAAAGCCAGGTCTTATACTGGGACTGGATTATAGAGAAGGAATTCCAGATGTGGAATGCCCCCCCACATCATGAGCGGGTCACTTTCAACTGTGCAACCATACTACCACTGATATACACAAGTAAAGCTGATACAGCAGACAGGTGCACTTTGAGAGAGGAATACTACAGGCCTGAATCCAGTAAGGACAGCAGGTACTCAAGAACCGGATTTACCAGACAGATGAATGGATCCCGGTGATGAAAAGTGGACCATAAAACAACCCGCTTCCACTTCATGAAACAAACAGAGCTGGTGGAAGACTTAGTAGTAGCCACCAGAACATCAGCCAGTTTTGAAAAACCACAAAAACAACCCATGGCCAAGTCTTCTGGAGCCATGCATGCAAATGTCGAGGACATAGGGGGAGCACATACATCCTGAACTGTGGACTGCGCTGCATGTCTGGTAAGACATTTTCATATGCCTGGAACATGCATTGCTGATAGTTCTAGACTGTGTTCCAGAGGCCAATACCAAACTCTCATTGTTGCCATGCACAGTGGATAAGAATAAGGTCTCCCTTGTGTATTACTGTAGGCACTACACCTACAATGTCCACTGGTATTAGCAAAAGACCAAGGGGCAAGACATTCTGGAAAGCCTGGAGTCCGTACAGAACAGTTTGCATTTGCAGAAGATGTGTGTCAAGCTCATCCCCAAATCTGCTGTATATGGATCTATGGTGTGGAGGGGATTGGGAATGAAATTCCCTTTAACAGGTTGTGGGGTTTATTCCTTAGTGGAGTTATATGCATAGACAGGGGTGGCTAGAACCATCTGTTCTAGGCCGCTTGAGAGCTGATCCCACTGGATTGCCAAGGTCCCCAGGGGAATCCATATATGCAGCTTGGCCAGGTGTACAGTGAGAGTGGTGACAGCCCTGAGTCCCAGAAGACGTAGAAATGTCCGGGCTGATACAGAACAGTTGTCAGGCATTAGTTGTGCAGCGAGTAATCAAAATAAAGACTCTCAACCCTTTAGTAACTTTTTATCTCTGTCCTCTGTAATTAATCATTCAATACAGTGGTACACTTAATTTCAAACATCATAATCAGGTTACAGATTTGAATCCATCACTCAAATACAATTAACAGTAATTTCCCATAGAAGGCACTTTAACATTAATTTAAATATATTCAGTTTTCCTGGGTAAACATTTTCAGGACCATACTGTCCCTTCTTCAGACCTTGTTAATATTGTTTTATGTGCCCTGTTTTGAAAAAAGATAAATATATGTTTTAGTGACCCTCATAATTATATACAATAAATTAATATTTTGTAGAGTGGTCCTTAGTAAGTTAATACAGGGGGAACACACCTGTTATATAATCTGTCAGTGTAGTGTATTCAGTATTAACAAGGTCTGAAGAAGGGACAGGATGGTCCTGAAAATGTTTACCCAGGAAAACTGAATATATTTAAATTAACGTCAAAGTGCCTTCTATGGGAAATTACTGTTAATTGTATTTGAATGATGGATTCCAATCTGTAACCTGATTATGATGTTTGAAATTAAGTGTACCACTGTATTGAATGATTAATTACAGAGGACAGAGATAAAACGTTACTATAGGGTTGGGAGTCTTTATTTTGATTACTCACATGATAATTACTCCCATTATTTAAAGACACCCCCCTTGTGTGTTGTTTTTTTAGAGTGTCATTTTAGACTGTTTACTGTGGAAAAGGGAACAGAGATGAGAACTAGATACTTAAATAAATACATTTTCATTAGTTGTGCAATGACAACTCGGCTGGTGGCCCTGTCCAAAGGCAGAAAGACTGAGTCCGGGGTGTGGCCAGGACTGTTCCTATGTAAGGCAGTCACTGGCAGGCTGTCAACATTGTATTTTAATATACAGATAATCACCCCCTCCAAGTATTGAACAACAGCCTGGTTCGGACACGATCTGCAGGATCTAGTCCCTGGAACTACCTTTTGGGACTTCCCAAATCTAACCATGGCTATGACTTCAGGAGCCATGCATGCAGGTGCAGTGACTTGAGGTCTGGATGGACCAGTGTGCCCTGTTCCTATGACAGCAAGCCTTTGCACAGGAGCAGGGGTACTGGGGGTTCCACCGCTAGCTGCTGCAGCAAGGGGAACCAGATCTGACAAGGCTAAAAGGGGGCAATGAGGATCAAGATTGCCCCTTCCATCTGGAGCTTGATTAGCAAGCACCCTCTGAATCATAGGAAAAGAAGGAAAGATGTAGAGGAACCTCCCTTTCCAAGAGAGGGACAACACATCTCACCAGAAAACTCTAGGCCCTGGAGCGAGCAAGCAGAAATGCGGCAGTTTTGTGTTGAGTGGGGACACAAAAAGGTCCAACTCTGGATGATCCCACCCGTCAAACATGTCTTCTACAACTGAGGTCTGCAACTCCCACTTGTGCATCAGAGACTGCAACCAGATTAGCCTGTCCGCCAGGACATTTTGGACACCTGGAACATGGATGGCTGAATGTTCTAGACCATGTTCTAGAGCCCAGTACCAGACCCTCACTGCTTCCTGACACAGAGGGTACGAATGGGTCCCCCTTGTTTGTTGGTGTAGTGAACTATGCCAGTGTTGTCTGTCTGCACTAGCAGATGGCCCAGGGACAGATAGGTCTGGAATGATTGTAAAGCATACAGGACAGCTCTCATCTCTAGGACGCTGATGTGGAAGGCATCCTCCACTCCAGCCCATGTCCCCCGAGTCTGACGAGGCCCCAGATGGGCTCCCCAGCCCAACCCCAAAGCGTCTGTGGTGAGAATCTGCTGAGGGGAAAGAATGAGAAAAAGGGAACCCCTTTCAACAAGTTGCTGGGTGCCATCCACAACAGCACCTTTTTGACCAGGGAGGAGACTTGAACTAGCTGTTCTAGGCCATTGTGCACTGGTCCCACTGGACCCTCAGTGTCCACTGAAGAATCCAGATGTGCAGCCTAGCCAAAGGTACCGTGACAATGGCCGTAGCCATGAGGCCCAAGAGTTGCAGAAAGGTTCTGACTGTGAAATATCTGCTGTTATAAAGCAGTTGGGCCTGAGCCATCAGGCAGTCTGCCTTGTCCTGCTGGAGGAACGAAAAGCCCTAAGCCATGTCTAGTATTGCCTCGTTGTACTGGAGGTGCTGACAAGTGGTCAAGACTAATTTGGGCAGACTGACTGTGATTCCCAAGGCATGGAACAACTGCCTGGTATGCTCTAGGGTCAGGAGCAGCTGCTCCCTGGACTGTGCTTTGAGCAACAATCATCCAGGTAAGGGAAGACATACAGCCCCTCCCTCCCTCCTAAGGGCTGCTGCTACCACCAACAAGCATTTGGCAAAGGCACGTGGCGCAGAAGATAAGCCAAAGGGCATACTCAGAACTGATAGTGCTCCCCCAGAACTGGAACCAAAGGTAGTATCTGTGGGGGGCACACACCTTGATATGCAGGTATGCGTCCTGCTTGTCGAGAGAGCAGATCCAGTCTTCCTGGTGCAACAGTGGCAGCAGGCCAAGTAGTGTCACCATCCTGAACTTCTTGTACTGGATGTAGGAATTCGGGTTCCTCAGATCTAGCACTACTTCTTTATTTTTATACAGGAAAAGATCTTACAACACATCATTAGGTCAAATGCCCATTTTCAAGATGGTCCTGTTTTATATTTAAAGGTTACAACATAAATAACATATAGACCAAATGTAAAAGTTCATGAAGTTCCCACAAATGTTCTACTGGAAAAATGTAAAACTTCTAAAGGTTAAGTTAAAGTGCAAGTGTCCTTAGGTGATAACCGTCATCAGTCACTGCACATACATCTCAGATATCGCTCACGTCTTATGGAATTCAAAGAGTGTTTTGTGCTTTGTTCTTGTTGGTTCAAGTTACTATTTATTGGGTCCCACAGTTGTACAACTTTTGCAATGAATGTCATGTGTCCAAATCTATTATTTATTTTTGCTTGAATGTATTTGTTACTGGAGTCTCTTAGATTGTAGTTATGTTTATGTTCATTTAGTTCCAATTTATTAATTAAATATATGGGCTTTTTAAAGTGTGTTACCCCATGAATTTGACACAGTCATTTCAATTTTCTTTTATGTTCCAAAGATAACCAATGTAAAGAATTGAGCATATCACAATGATGTTCACATTACTCACATTTCAAGATAAATCTGGCAAGATTATTGTAGGTTATATCTAGTTTTTTTAGACCTGTTTTACAGGCCATCCCATAAACGTGATTCTCGTAATCTATACATGGAGCTATTAACTGGTTAGTGATATTGGTTCTCATTTTCTGATCAGCACAGAACCCTGATCTCAGAAAGGCTCCAAGTTTTTAATTTGTTTTGCTAACCAGTTTGTTTATGTGGAAATCAAACTTCAATCCTTCATTGATCCAGACTCCCAAATATTTATTACATTTTTCTTGACCCAAGATTTCATTTATAAGTGTTTTGATTCTAATGTTCTGGTGTGTGTATCTATTCTTATCTCTGTTTGGGTTAAAGACCATAGTTTTTGTTTTTTTACTGTTTAAAACTAGTTTTGAATGATATAGCAACCGTTATAAATTTGTAAAATCCAATTGTAAACCGTGTTCCATTTCTTGAATGGATTTGCCATAAGCTATCAAGACTGTGTTGTCAGCATACAGTCTCACACTTTTGTGGGCCGTTATGCTGACCAACTCGTTTATATAGATAAGGAATAATGTAGGCCCTAAAATTGAGCCCTGTGGGACTCCTCTCTAGGATGGACCACAAATCCTCTGTGGATTTGGGGACCTGAAAGAAATGGGAATAGAACCCCATTCTTCTGATCTGTGGGGAGAGGTTCTATGGTTTTAGCAGCAGTGTGCGGATTTCCCCCTGCAGCAGGAATGTGGTCTGCAATAGTGTGAATAAACTGGAGGTTGATCGAAAGGCCACTCCAGAAGTTCTAGAGTGTGGCCTTGTTCTTTCAGCTGCATGATCCATACATCTGTGGTGATCTCCAGCCACCTGTTCGGGTGGAGAGAGAAATGACCCCCTACACCCCCTCCTGCAGTGCTGGAGGTTGGGGGTCTGACAAGGAGTCATGCTGAGGTGGCCTCGGCAGTGGAGGATGCACCCCCCTTCTCTTGGGGCCTTCCCAGAGGTGGATGTAGGGGCAGGCAGGGCTGTTGCTGCCCAGCATTTGCCTTGGGTTTGACCCAATGCTTGGGCTTATGGAAGGTCCGACAAAAGGGCACCCATTGGCCACTTTTTGGTTGAGTGTGGTATAGGGTGTGAACAGACTGCAGAGCCCTACCTGAGGCCTGCAGGTCAGAAAGAATGTCCTGCACATCCGCCCCGAAGAGTTTATAACCTCTGAAAGTTGCACTGAGGATAGAGGGTTGCACATCTGTAGCAAAGTCAGATACCCTAAAGCCAAGAATGGCTTCTCAAGCAGATGCCCACTGTTGCAGCTGTGGCGGAGGTATCAGCAGCATCACAGGCAGACTATAAAAGATACTTGCCAATGTCGGACGCAGACTGGAGGGCTTTTAGCAGTTCCTATCTCTGGGGGCCCTCTGAGAGAACCTGAGCCACAGCCTTGGCCTTCTTCCAGAGAGCATTCTGAAAATTGACCATGTGGGCCACATAGTTCAAACCCCTGATGGGCAGCATAGTGGAGACAAAAGTCCTCTTCCCCATGAGGTCCAGCTTTCTGGACTCCTTATCAGGAGGAAGAGAGCCGAGATGCTTAGGCTTCCTGCTTCTATCATGGGCAGCATTTATTACCACAGAATCTGCCTTAGGTTGCTCAGCAAAGTATGGTTCCCCTGAGGGAGCCTGGTACAATTTGTCCACCTGTCTGGGCATGGCAGGAATCAAATTTGGCCTGTACCAGGCAACCAAAGTGGCATCTTTAAAGGTTGCTATGAAGGAGGGTTAATGAGGGGAGGGGAATCTGGCAACTCTAGGTACTCTGTCAGATTCCTCCTGTTGACATCCTGCTCTTCAGCATAGAACCCCATTACCATTTATAACTGCCTCATGACCGAATAAAAGAGGGGTCATCGGGGGGTCCTTGGGGTATAGTTGGCATAGTCCTCACCCCAGAAGAGACAGTGGAGTTAGAATGGGGGGACTACCTGCTCCATCACTGTCACCCTCATCATCATCCTCTTGGGGAGGAGGTCAGGATGGTATTCATCCTCATTGCCAAGGTTGGAGATTGGCACCATCGGCGCCAAGGAACGAGGACAAGCCGGATGCACTGTTGTCGAAGATATAGGTGCGTGGGTAGGCCTAGTAGACCCCAGCATCTTTGGCCCCGACGGGGGAGGAAGCCAGTGCGTGAACTCCCAAACAGAGTAAAACATGGCCAAGACATCAAAGAAAGATCTCGTTGGGAGGTCTAGCAGCACCATCATGGGAGCCTGGGGTCCCAGCACTGGGAAGATAGGTTGCAGCGTGATCAGTGGGGGCTGAGGCTCCTGCATCGAGGGGCCAGCTTGGGATGTTGTCAGGGTAGGTAGAGACCCTGAGAATGATGTGGTAGGCTGAAGCGATGAGAGGGAGGACTGGGTTCCTGATGTCGAAGTGGAGGTCATGGCACAGGCCAAAGATGTTGCCAGGAGGGTGGGAGCCCTGCCGATGATGATCCAGCTCCAGTCAGATCTGAGCCAGTTTAGCTCCCTGGCTGGTGGTCTGTGCAGAATAGGGGACAGAAGAGCAGGGGCTGAAAGGTCGGTAGGGGCAAGATGAAGCCCAATGCTGAGGAGCCACCACCAGTCACGGTTAAGAGTGGTGGGAGGTGCTGCCAACACTGACCCCATGGAAGATGGGGTGTGGAGGCAGAGGGGGCCACCGCCGAAGCAGATGACGACCCTGACAGGGCCAATGCTCAAAGCAGTGACCATGAGCGAGCCAGGGAACACCGCTCCTTACCGTGGTTCTTGTCCTGGTGTTTGTGCTTCCCGGTTAACTTATCCCGGGCCTTGAAGGACTGAGAGCCCATGGATGGGGCCAGGGAAGCAGGGGAACTTTTGGTCTTGAGCTCATTCTCCATTAGGGTGACCTTCTGTTTCAGCAGGAAACTTTTGAGGGTCTTCAGGTGGCACTGCTGTGTAGCCTAACTCAATCCGCGGCAGATCTCACAGGGTTGATCATCTTGGTCCAGGCCTAGGTAGCGGACACAGGCATTGTGGTCGTCCTTGTTGAAGATCTTCTGGCCACAGTCGCAGAAGTGGAAGAGTTTTTCAGGAACGTTAGACATAAACGGAAAACTCCAAATCACTTTAAAATAAAGTGATCACAAAAACTATGGTGAGAAAAGGACAAAGTTAGAAAGAGGAAAATTGGCAGTCAACTGAAGCAGCAGTGTCTCCATAAAGTCTGCTGTGCACAGGTCGGTGGTGGGAAAAGAATTGAGAGGGTGCAGGACCATCCACGCTTATATGGTAGTGACGTCGCTGCATCGACCGTTGTCATGGGCGGCCCCTTGTAGACTGCTAGCTAGAAAAGTTCCCATGTGGTGCTAGCGACTGGTGGCTGTAGTTCTACAGCTGTAGCCTGATGCAAGAGATACCCTCGATGAAAATTTCTAGATCCTAGAGCTAGGAAGTTGTATAGCCTACAGGTTAGAGCACTGAGTTGTCAACTTAGCAGACCTGGGTCTGAATCCAACAACTTCTACTAGAATACTATTTAACCCTGAGCAAGTCACTAACCTGCATGTGCTCACAGGACACACTTGAAAATGAGATTTGATTCAGTGTGTCTCTTCCTGCCACAAATTTTAAAAATAAAAGATCCTACACCTACTAAAGCAGTTACCAATGACCCCAAGACTTTCATCTGTGTGCTTGCCTATTTATATACTGTCCCGGACTTACCCCTTCAGGAGTAGCAGGCAAGGGTGGGTGAATAGGGCTAACCAGAACTTATCCGATCAAATGTGTGGGGGTGGTAGGCAGGGGACTCAGACCTCACAACTGGGCAGGGACAGCTTAGTGGTGTCATCCACCTGAACACCACCATTATTTTACCTTCCCTAGGTACGCCCCACATCCAACTGAGGCACAGCTCAAGAGACCTTTCTAGACAATCAGACAAGGGCTTGGACCAGATAATCTCATCACACTCTGATGAACACCCATTGGCACACGACTGTTTGAATGACACCACCCCGTGCCATGTCGGCATCTGGCCTGTGGTAGGATTTAACTCCCAACTGGAGCCATGTATTCCTGCCCACACAACTGCCTCTCTCTGAGTCACCAGTGAGCAGTCATATAGGAGCAGCTCAGGTAGAAGGGCAGGAGACATCTGAGACAGATACTCGGCACGGCCTCTGTTGCCCAATATGTGACAACCCAGGCTGGGGACTTGGACACTGACCACAGTGGTCAGAATGGAGAAGCACACTGCTTACCATAAGGCATTGGGCAGCCAAGAGTTAAAATGTTTTTAATTTTAGTAACAGTAATAAGGCACTCCAGGCCAGGGAGGGGTTCCTGTGCAGTTCCATTAATCAGCCCCTGGGGTATAAACTATAAGTCAAAAAGACCAGAGTCTGTATTAGCTCATGTAACCTAACTCAGATCATGTCTTGCTGCTTAAATGTGACCTTGTGTTTCCATGCCAATTTTTATTATTTTTTTAATCATCTGTTTTTCCTTCTTGTATCATCCTATGATCCCCATACCTAGGCATTTCTGCAAATTACATCTCCAGCTAGTGGAAGCAGTGACGGCTGTGAGGATTCTCTGCCCTCAGCTAACAAGATGCAGAGTTCCTGCAGTGCTAACCGTAGCCTGCTGGCATAGTGCGGACTTTTCCCCTACCTCTGTGTTCAATCCTCCCCTTCCAGAGGAAGTTATATGGGTGTGCGACTTCTTTCCAGCAGACATCATGAGGCATACCTTCAATCTGCTCACCATACCCACTGGTACATCTGATTAATTATCTAATTAGACCCATCTCTGCACACATGCACACTGCATAAATCATACCCACAGTCACACACCCTGTGCCAACAGATGTGGAATCAGAGCTGTCGACAGAACCAGTATTTCAGCACTGTTGTTTTATCAATATTGTCTCAGCAGTAGCTCTCCATCCACAGACATGACTCCCAGTTCAAAAAAGGTTTTGAATACCATATGCTAAAACAAAATGACAATGCTAGAGGCTGTTGAATGCCACTTCTCCCTAGTTTGGTTTGGAGTGCGGTTCATCTTTGGGGGTTTAGCATGACTTGAGTGAACCTGAAGCTGAAATGTTTGACAAACGTGCCAAAATATGTCCAGTCACATATCACAAACCAAGCACCCATTCCCAGTAAACTGATACATACCTTGTGTTACCTGACCTTTTACCTGTTATGCGATACCAGTGGATGTTACCCACATTTACTCTCCGAGCTGCTGTACTTTGTCTCTAGTTCTGAGCTGCTGTACTTTTTCTCTAGTTCCGAGCTGCTGTACTTTGTCTCTAGTTCTGAGCTGCTGTACTTTGTCTCTAGTTCCGAGCTGCTGTACTTTGTCTCTAGTTCTGAGCTGCTGTACTTTGTCTCTAGTTCCGAGCTGCTGTACTTTGTCTCTAGTTCTGAGCTGATGCACTTTGTCTCTAGTTCTGAGCTGCTGTACTTTGTCTCTAGTTCCGAGCTGCTGTACCTTTTCTCTAGTTCTGAGCTGCTGCATTTTGTATCTAGTTCCAAGCTGCTGTACTTTGTCTCTCATTCCAAGCTGCTGTATTTTGTCTCTAGTTTCGAGCTGCTGTAATTTGCCTCTATTTCTATGCTGCTGCACTTTGTCTTTAGTTCTGAGCTGCTGTACTTTGTCTCTAGTTCCTAACAGGTGAATGATCCCTGCTTTGTGGTGTCCTGTCCCTAACATTTCTGCTTAAATAGAATGTGCCTACAACATTTGCTACTGCCCGCCTCCTGGGACCTGCTGCACCCAAATGAGACTATTCTGGTGCACAAAATGTTCCATAAATACAAACGGGCTCAGCATGTGAGAACTAAGCATTTGAAGAATCTAGTTCTGTGTTCAGTAAAACTTTGTATGTTTTGAAAAATGCACTTCTGAAAGTAATAAGAACCTTCAAGAGTATTTTTTTTTTTACCTTTTTTTACCAGGAGAGACACACTAAGCTGAAAGCTTGTTTACAGATGCAACCTGGGAGCACAAGGAAGTTAAGTGACTTGTTCAGGGTCACACAGTATGCAAGTGGGGGCTATGGGATTCAAACCCAGGTCTCCAGGTTTACAGCTCAGAGCCTTAAACCACTGCGCTATACTGCCTCCTTCGTATAGACACCTTACTCAAGCCTTTGCATCATGAACCCATTTTTTCCTCCATAACAGTATTGGTACCACTGGATTAGAGTCTTCTCTGTTCCAGTACGTATCCTCCACTTACTTCTACTAGCCTTTCTACAGGGCCAGGTGCCATTCTCTGACAAAAACTTTGGACACTGAGTAGACACACAGCTAAACAGTTTGGTGAAGGCTACATAACAAAATAGACTAACAGGCCCCTAAAAAAATGTGCCTGTACAATTACACACATTAGCCGCCTTCACGGGAGCCTTGGCCACTGCACATACTGGCCTAGCCTGGGCCACCAAGTGTGAATATTTCCCTTTTTAGACCATGTGAATAGATTTTCTGTGGCTCCCAACTCTGGGACCTGGCTTTGTTGTCAGAGTTCTTGAAAGGACTACATGTGGTATCAGGAAGTGCCAGAACAGTAGTTTGCAGGACTCTAACCCTTGCAAAGAAAAGCATGGCACTCACTTTGCACTGGGCTGAATGTTTTCCTAACTTGACTAATTAACTCCACATGTTGTTAAGGGGTGGCAGTTTGAAACTCATTTATTCTCAGCTGGCTTTGTCTGCAAGCTGGAGAAGTTGCACTTCCTTGTAAGGGACAGTACGATCTAATTTGTCATAGGTTCCCATTTTTTACTTCATTAGCAGCAACAGTGGTTCTGAAGTGATGCCGTTGTGTTGCGTGCATGCAAGCCCACCACAGAGAGCCCTGACGTACCTGATACTTGGCTAAAAGCTTGCTCTTCCAGAGAGAGTGTGGAATATCGTGAATGGACAACCGCAGGTTGTGGGTGCTGCCTTTGAAGTGAAGGGTCTTTGGCTCATCCAACAGTTGTCCACCTATCTGTTTCTCCAACTGCAGGACCTCCTGGAATGAAAACAAATGCATGATTTAATCATTAGTCACAGAAATATGCTCTGTCCTCATTATATGCCTGTCTATCATCATACAGTCTCTGATATACAACTGCTACTGTACACCCAGTCTCCTGATTACAGAAAGTAACCTAAGTCCCAACACAGTTACCTTTACAACAGAGTACAGTGCACCTCCACCTTGCCCTTCCAGTAATATGTAAAACACTTTGAATTCTTAGGCTTGTGCTCCAATAGGGAGCTGTATGCAGGAATGTGGAACATGGTTTAAACAAATAATGTGGATCTTACAAAATACATTTACCAAGTAGATTGTATTTTACTGTTTGATTTGGTTATTTATTTCAAATCTGGTAAATCTAACAGCATAGAGCCCATTTTCATGGGTGACAAGATGTAGAACAGAAAAACGTGAATCATACAGTACAAGAAAATATACAGTACAAATAGACGTCATACAACAGAATGCAATACAAGCTTTAAATACAAGATAAACATCAAATATTATAAAATACAATTGTCAGAATAAACAACAAATCAATTAAATGACATATAACATTAAGAATTATATACACTGACAACTCTCTCTACCCAAACATAGTCCAAACATTGCACTCTGCAACAAATCAAGTTCCACACAGGGCCGCTGTTTGAATAATCGTCTCATTTATTAAAACATTGACACTGCAGCTTCAGTTCACTGCAAGGAATCCCCTTGGAAGCCTCACAAAGAAGTAAAGCACTGGGGTTTGTATCCTTGCAGTGAACTGAAGCTGCAATATCGATGTCTTAATAAATAAGATGATTATTCAAATAACGTCTCTGTGTGGAACTTGATTCGTAGTAGAGTGCAATGTTTGGACTGTGTTTGTGTTGACTGGGGTAGCCATCCTTGCTGCACCTCACTGAGTAGATACAGGAGTATGTACTCCATTGCTTGGATTGGGTTTAACTCTGTACCCATCGGGTATGTTTTAAGTGCAAATTTCAAGTTGGAAATACTCAAAGCAGTAGTTAACATCTGGGGCATATAATTATGAAAAGACACAACTGATACAGCAGTGATCTTGGACCTAAGTTGTTTACGTGATTATTTATACATGTGATTATTTATTGTATGGTGAGTTACATATATATATATATATATATTAGAGGCAAAAAACTCTGCTTAATGCATTAGTTAGGGTTGTTCCACAGCGACAAAAGTGAGGAAATTCACTGTTAGGGTTGAAAACCCTAACTCCGAATCCCCCCCCCCCAGCACCACACACACACAGACACACACACACATTCAAGTATGGGGGAGGACCAAGTCAACACAACCAATGACAGACATCCAGCAGCAGGTGACAGAAATAACAAACAATTGTCTAAATGTACTACGAGACATCCCCACCCACCTGACCAGGTACTGCATGCTCAGTGGAGATCAACAGCAAAACTGAGGCCATGTACACCAAAGCGTACACATCCCTGATTGCAGCTGCACAGCGTACCACACTTAGTAGTTGCATGGCCTTACCTACGATGCCCCACACCACACCACTTGTGGTGGGCCACCTGAGCAACAGAGTTAAGCAAAACCAAGGAGTTGTACAGGTATAATATCTCTGATTTAACAAGGGTTTGAGAAATGCAGCTTTCTAATTGACTGTAAACATTGTAACAGCCTTAAGTATAGTTTTTATTAACATACATGTAGAGCCTAACCATATGATGAACATGGTTTAATGTTGTTTAAAAAACAGTTTTATTATGATAGCAATAAGCTACTCCCAGGTATTATGTCAATGGTCAGTTTATCACTGTCTAGCAACATGTGGCACTTCGGATATGCCTCATTCAACATTAAACCCCTACAGGGTGATTAACAGACCATTTAACATAACTGTGGTCATGCCTTATAGCTTAATTGTCTTTTTGAATAGATACTCTCCTCTGCTAGGCACTGCAGCAGCTTTGCAACACAGTGTCCCACCCAGTTACACCATACACTGTCTAGTTGCTGGAGAATGGCTGTGAATATGAACTCATGAAGATGAACAGTGTAACTTGATCATTACAGTCATCGAAACCCTAGTGTGATTATAACTGACAGACTCAGTGATAGAGGATAACCCTGCTGTCCTAGTACATTTACCCCATTATGAGTTAAATCAATACTAAAAGACATTCTGTTTATACCTACACCATACCTACTTGATTCCTGTTGTAGCAGAATTAACATAGTTATCACTTTGATAGCATCAGTGACAGAAGTGTGAAACCCAAACAGTAGGCATACAGCCTGAGTATGAAACAACTGTTAAAAAATCACACTGTGTCCATAAGTGGCATAGATCACTCATTGCAACAATAGCAAATGTATTACTATTTGAAGAAGTTAGTCATCACAGATGCAATGAGATTGTCTTTATCAGGTACAACATACTCAGTAAGTGCCTACAGGAAAATCTATCCTATATACACGTCCGATACAGGTACATCATTGTTGGCTCAGTAGTGCTAATGATATTTAGAAGTTGCTTGGCCTGATCCATGCAATTACAATCTTTCTTACAAAGAATACTTACTGCATCTTTAGTATTGAAACACACTGAAGGTCTATGTATGTACATCCAGCAGTACACCTTCATCAGTAAGAATGCATGTGATACTGGCAGTACCAATTTCTACAGCGTTGAACAGGCAATGCTTTTCCATACGCTTACATCAGCCTCTCTATGTTGAGTAAACCATTGCAGTAAATGTACTACTATGTAAATCACCTACTAAATGTATCACTACTTTTATCTTGAGCATGCTAGTGTCTTGTACTTAATTTATGTTCTTCTTAATTAATGTATACTCAGTAGTGTTAAACCTTTCTACAACTGTCATTATGCACCTTCAGCATTTATATTGAATAACGGCACAGTACCAGTTGTGGTGTGGTGTGGGGCATCAGTAGGTAAGGCCATGCAACTACTAAGTGTGGTACGTTGTGCAGCTGCAATCAGGAATGTATCGCGTTTGGTGTACATGGCCTCAGTTTTGCTGTTGATCTCCACTGAGCATGCAGTACCTGGTCAGGTGGGTGGGGATGTCTCGTAGTACATTTAGACAATTGTTTGTTATTTCTGTCACCCTGCTGCTGGATGTCTGTCATTGGTTGTGTTGACTTGGTCCTCCCCATACTTAAATGTGTGTGTGTCTGTGCGCAGTGGTGCTGGGGACTGAGTTAGGGTTTTCAACCCTAACAGTGAATTTCCTCACTTTGTCGCTGTGGAACAACCCTAACTAATGCATTAAACAGAGTTTTTGCCTCTAATTTCCCTTTTTGAGAATGATATTGAGAAATAGTAGATGTAATGTGGTGGCGGTGGCCTTGAGGGGCCCTGTTGATGCTCGCCACATGATATCCCTGTGGCATAGTAACAGGAGCAGCAATGCAAACAGAAATGCTAACAGTGGCACACATGGTAACACAAGCGCGAATGATAACAGAAAGCGGGTAACGCATGGTGGCTGAGACGGAACGGTGTGCGACATGATGTGTTGTCACATAGTAACATGGTGCCTGCAAACAGAAATGTCAATGGGCATGGTGACGCAAAGTGAAACAGAAAGATAAACAGTACGGTACACACAAATGGCAAAAAAGTAACAGAAACGCAAGCGCAAATGAAACGCAAAGGATAACGCACATGGTGGCGCAGACGTCAACGGTAAGTGAAACGGGTACGGAACCACAAGCGGAAAGGGCAACAGTAACAGTAATGTAAGCACACAGGCTGGTTTTCCCCAAAACCTGCATTGAGAAAGACAGTGAGTACAAATAATGTATGCAAAATAATGAGTATCGACGCAGAAAATGAGATCTTGGAATACTAAATACATTATATCTCAGGAACCGTACAATGTAGAAAAAAAATTTAAAAGTCATATTATTTACATCTGTCCTGGCTAATTTGTATCTTAGCCCCATTATGGGGCTAAGAAATCTTCTCGACGAAAGTCCGTGATTCGCGACCTGCTTCCTAGGAGGCGGCCCTGAGGCAGCGGGCGAACGTCAGAATGCAATCTGTATGGAAAAAGAAAAGTTCAGCGCCATAACTTTGCCTCCCTGTAATGTTTTTTCACCAAACCACTGAAAGGCACATCTGTGGGCTGTTGGCTGTCTTCCCTACAAATTTCAGGAAAAAAGACCAAACCGTTATTTTGCAGCAGGGATACAAAGGATTTCTGTTATGCGTTGGGCGCCGTAATGTTATCCTATGGGAAAAAATGTCAACTTTGGAGTGCCGTAACTTTGCCGCCGTGTGATATTTTTTCACCAAACTACTGAAAGGCACATCTGTGGGCTGTTGGCTGTCTTCCTTCCAAATTTCAAGAAAAAAGACCAAACCATTATTTTGCAGCAGGGATCCAAAGGATTTCTGTTATGCGTTGGGTGCCACAATGTTATCCTATGGGAAAAATGTCAACTTTGGAGTGCCGTAACTTTGCCGCCGTGTAATATTTTTTCAATACAACACTGAAAGGCACATCTGTGAGATGTCGGCTCTGTTCCCTCAAATTTCAGCTCAAAACTCCCAACGGTTCTTTTGCAGCGCAGTGCCAAAAATTGCTGTCATTTTCCCACAGACTAGAAAACTACTAGCAATTTAAAAGCTTTACATAAAAATTTCATTTACTTTAAACACGAAAGTAATTCTTGATACTTTTTCCAGAAATTTGAAAAACATATTTCTGGGGTGTTTTACCACAAAATAAAGACATGGCAAGCATCCTCAGGGCCCGACTAGGTGAATACCAAAAAATTAGGTTGCTAGAGGGTCCCAAATTTAAATGCCAACCATTTTTCTGATCACCAACTGAAAACAAAATGGCCGATTTGCGAAAGTAACAGGCCCATTTGCGAAAGTAAAAATGCATTTGCGAAAGTGTTGAACTTTTTGTTAACTTTTCCCATTGACTTATAATGGAAAACTGTTTTTTGAATAACTTTTGAACCGTTTAATATTTTTTCACGAAATCTTGGAAAGGCACATTGGGGACCCTGGCTGCACGTTCCTTTAAGATTTCAGGCCGGTCACGCAAACCGTACGACCTGTAGGCGCGACCACAGAATTCCAGAAAAGCGTAAAAGCGCGCACAGATCACACTTAATAACTCCGCAACCGTATATCCGATCAGTACAAAACTTGGCAGATCCCAAGGCCTATGGGTCTTGATCAAAAATTCCAAATTTCAGGCAAATCCATCAAACGGTTGCAAAGTTATTAAGGTGCAAAATTTTGGGTTTAACATGGAAATGGCACCTCAACCCTAACTATGGTAGCACTACCGTGCTACCATAATGTATTTTTAAATTTAAATTTGTCTGTGTTTATACGGCACCCAGAGCCTCTGGGATCGGGTGCCAGAAAAATAAAATTTGCCTTGCCTTGGTATGTATTTTATTCTTTATATGTGAAACTTTGTAGATTTAGCACCTGAAGCTTGTATGGAACAGGACACCACTGTAAATTAATGTTTTTGCTCAATGGTTATAATCCTGAATAAAATGAAATGAAAAATAAGGTCCCTATTCCTCCATAGGGCCAGCACAAATGTAAGCCATGCTCTGTCATCTCATGAATCTCTGCACTGTGATGCTGCTTGGAACACCTCATGCACCAGAGGCATTCGCTGACCTTGGTCACTTCCATACTAGTGTGCAGAGCACCACAAAGAGGCTGTCACAGGCAAAGCTCTGACACATAGAAAATCTCATTTTGCACATGTATGGAATACAGCAGTCTGCGAAGATGACTGCTTTACCCCTGTAGGAAAAATGTAAAAAAAAAAATTCAGATGGATTGTTAGTCATGTGCCCCTCCCCCACCCCATGGCAGGCAGTGCACAAGCCTGTTTTTTATGATGGAGAGCTCGCCCAGACCCATAAAAGGATGGTGAGTAGAGGGGGATGCATAAGCATTAATTGTAGTGAACCCCTTGCCACAGGCTGCAAACCCTCCTGGCCGCTGACAGCCATACGTAAGTGGTTTTCTGAAAGCCATCTTGGCTGTGCCCCTGACACATTTTGACCTGACTGCCTGTGCAGCTCTGCAGACAGCTCAAGATCAGTTGGAAGTGAGCACTGTGAATGCTGTAGGGTTCACCACTATAAGCAAGCCTACAAGCAGCATTTGAACCAAAATGGGGGGGGGGGGCACATTTCCTACTTGCCATCTGTCAAAATGGTACAGTAATCTTACTCTGACTACAGAAGACCAACATCAGACCAAGAGATGGCTGATGACTCCTTCAGCAATTATTGCAGCAGCAGTTATACATGCAGGCTAAGAAGTTTCTTATTGGCTAATTTAGGCTCCCATTCTAAAACAATGGTTGCCATAGGCACACTAAATGGTGTGGCACCATTTACTGGACCATAGAGGTTACAGTACACAAGCTTTCATAGCCTACAGACAATCTTTCATAGCACAGGCACAAAACAGAGCCCACACAATGATGACTCTTCAGAAAACCCAAACTCAGAATGGTACCTAGCTGCAACTGCATACTACAAGGTACTCTGTACAAATAACCCTGGTAGCCCCAAAGTAGTGAAGCTACGAAGATGTAGTAGTAGAACAGATTTCCATTTCAATAAAGTTCAGTGCCGGCATCACCATGAAAATAAACAATTTCTGCATAAAAAGTTCATCATAGCTGCAGCACAGCAAATTCCATGATGAAGACGAACAGATCCACTGAGATGGCGGGGAACAGAGAAGATGGAACTGTTGGGGCAGCATATTGAAAAGTAGCGCAAACAGAGGCAGAAACGCATGCAAATGTGTAAGTGAGACCAGCAACAGTTGTATTGGAAGAGGTACACTTCAAGAGTTACAATCACTATCAAGTGTCCAATATACCCCTGTAAGAGCAGTGCAAAGCACAAGCCCATGGAGAAGCACACACTATAGTTGTGGCCCCACTAGTGACTCACCTAATAGGGAACAGCATTCAGAGCAAGCTGGGTAGTTTGTGAGGTGCAAACCTCTCAGTGCAGAAATGCAATATTGCTACAAAAACTGCAAATGACCCTTCTCTTCACACACGGCACTAACTTACCACATCATTACCTGCCAATCTACATGCCATTATCAAGTCACTATTACTCCACACAGTGGAAGGTGGTTGTGAGCTGCTGAGTACAGCACAGCAATCCAGATCCCCATGTGAAACAGAAGAGACATGGGGCCACAACACACCTTTGCATACAGTGAAAGAACCAGAATCAGTTTTATGACTCCTCCTCTGATTGTCAGTGTCAGTGGCTCAGTAGGTAGCACACTCACCTCTGAGGCCAGGAGATCAGAGGGCTGTGGGTTCAGTTCCCACATCTGGCACTTGAGTTAATATCCCAGTACTGACACTGTAGTGCAGCATGAGAGGGGGTGCTGCACTTCTAAGGTGCCGTCTTTCGGATGAGACGTTAAACCGAGGTCCTATCTGCCTGGATTGGTGGTAGTTCAGGTGGATGTTAAAGATCCCATGGCACTTCTCGAAAAGAGTAGGGGAATTTCCCCGGTGTCCTGGCCAAATTGCCCTCATTCACTAAAAAATACCACCGACAGCTTAATTTGGTTCAAGGTCAGTTGGCATTCATCTGTATGCCCTTCCCCTCCCCCGGGTCGTGCCTGAAACTAGGCAGAATTTGTCTAGTGCACTTACCCGGTCAACAATAAATTAGAATGTGCTCAAGACCTGCATTTGCAAGTCACACAAACTGATTTGTGCCTCACAAACTGCTACTTCCTCCAGTGTTGCGCTTGCATCTAAATCTGCCGACTTAGCACTCTCTAACCCAGTCTGAGCCATGCAAAATGTTCAAATATGCTGCCCTTATGCCATGTTTACACTGCCACCTTTGCAGCGCATCAGTCGGTGTGCATGGGGTTGATGCACTGCAAAGCTGGCAGTGTAGACACTCACTGGAGCATGCTAGGAGTGCTTCAGATCCATTTTCTGCACCGGCACAGAAGTGGGTACATTTATCGGAGCAAGCATACTATGTATGTGCTGCAATGCTTGCTCCAATAAAAGCAGTTGTTTCCAGACTTCTCCACCACTCCCAGCCAGGCCCCACAGCCCCTCTCCAGCACAACCTACATGAGTGTGAGGGTGGGCTGTGTTAAGGCAGAACTGAGCTGCACCAGTGATCGCATCTCAGGAATGGAGCGGCACAACGGTCAGAGTGCTGCCGCTGTATAAACATGGCTTTAATCTTTTTCTGTCTTTTGTTTTGTTTATTTGTAAAAAGAGATTCCAGCCGTGTTGGTCCTTGCAAAACAGGAGAAGATGGAAGGTTTGATACCTTTTATTGGATCAACAAGTGTCTTGTACAAAGATGGAATTATACACAAGCTTTCGGGCCACACAGGTCCCTTCTTCTTCCATCTTCTCCTGTTTTGTTTATTTAAAATCTGGAAAAGTCCATGGGCCAAAGATCCACTTACATGGGCGACCAGAACAATCAACAAATATTAAATAACAGAAAATACTTGACATACAACAATTATCGTACAAACACAAACATTGGTAACAATAAGATGTCTCCTTAAAATGGATTTAAAGGCAGGCAGTGTAGTACATGCACCAAATATTGACAAAGGCAAAGCATTATATGCAGACGGTAAGGAATATAGCAAAGTTCTTTGTCCAATTGATGTTTTCATCATGAGAACTGTGAACCAAGTACAATGTTTAGATCTACTTTCAGTATGAGCTATTGGGACATGTTTTTAAAGAGCTCATGAAAAGAACATGGGGCCCTGTTAAGTGTAATCTTTTTAGCCAATATCCCAATTTGTAATTGGTACCTCTGTTCTAGCTGCAACCAACCCAGGCTTTCGTAAAGACTACAATGGGTACGTGAAAACTGGTAACTGGGTAGCAAATCTTGCTATTTGATTAGACAACGTCTTAACCTTGTTCAATAATCCCTGATTAGCTGAATGATAAAATAACAAGCCATAGTCTACCAAAGGCAGGAGAAAATTCTGTGACAATAACAAACGAGTTGATGGAGTAAGAAGTGAATTGATTCTATAAAGAGAGCCTAGTCTCTGATGGACTTGTTTAATCATTGTACTAATATGTTGTTCATAGGTTAGGTTCTCATCCAATATAAGCCCTAAATATTTAAAAGTTTGAACCTGATCAATAACATCACCCTTCAGTGTACGTAAGGATACGTTCGGGGTCTCTCATAACCTTTTCCCTTGGTTATAAAATATTGTTTTAGTTTTTTTTTCCATTTAAAACCAGTTTATTATCAGTAAACCAGTTCTGTATTGTGACAAAATCACAGGCTGATTCATTGCGTATTGCCCCCAAATTTGACCCGCTCATGAGGATCACAGCATCATCAGCATAAAGAAAAATGTATGTATTAGAACAGACTAAAGGTAGTGAATTTAAACATAAACTAAATAATAAAGGACCCAGAATAGACCCTTGAGGGATACCCAGTGGAACAGCAGATAGTGAAGAAAAATACCCTTGATCCTTGTCGACTGGGAGTGACCAAAGAGGTGGCTCCCAATCCATCCAATGGCCTCCGTAGACAGACCTAGTTTACGCAGGGCTACCAATAGCAAATCGTGATTGACCAAGTCAAAGGCCTTGGTCCGGTCCACAAAGGCAGCCACCGTATAATGAGCCTTTTGATCCTATGTTCCTATGTAAAACACAGCCTCAGAAGCATTTTCACTCAGGGCTCTGTTACTCAGCCAGTGACTGTAGACTGTCAATTAAGCCTCATTCAAAAGAGTAAATCAGCTGGTACACCATCCACAATTACTATTTCCTTTAAAGTTAATCAACTGTTACTTTTTTATATATGAAGTACTTTTTCTTTTCCCTTTTGCTGTTTAGAAGATATTCTACCTGCCTGTGTTAGGTCTGATGTGTGGAACAGTACTTTACCAGGAAGCTGACATATCTTGTTCTATTCCCATTCATCTCTCACTCGTATGGTGACCTGACTGTGACATCACGGCTGACCAGGAAGAGCCAATCTCCTGATGCCAGACAATACTGATGAGGTACAGTATGAAGGGGACTAGTGCTAGATAGGTTAGCTGCCAGATAACGTACTGCTCTACACATCACACCTTGTACTGTGTTGGATCTCTCAAAGCTGCCACCCTAGGGGATGGGGAGCAGAAACTATGTGAGCATCCCAGTGAGGGCAAAATGAAGTCCAGATACACCCAAGCTTCATGCAGGCTGACCAATACTGAAAAGCTGGAATTCTCTTCCCATGGGGATAGCTGCCACTCTGAGGGCCCCACTTCAGGGGGAGGGGGACACACAAATACTTCAATATATAGACCAGTGCACAACAAGTTTAGGTTGTCACTGTAGGATTCTGATTATATCACTGACCTCAAGAGTGAAACGCAAGACATCTTGGGCCCAATATTCAAAGCCATGCCTGGTGAGCAAAGTGACTGCTCACTGTCTGCCAGAGCTTTGCACCCACGTGCAATATTCAAAGAGGTCAGGAGTGCACGCTAAATGGGACAGTGCATGTGCAAGGATTAGTGCCCAAAGGAGGAGGACATGAATATGGGCACTGCACAATTCATCCCGTTAGCGCTGCACAAAAGGAGTCGTACCGGCCACTTTGCACAGCACAATTACCAACAAGAAAAGGCCAACTTTCTCTGGGAAACCTTAGTGGCTGGCAGAGACACTACAGCCAACAAAGAAGTTGCCAGTGGGGGAGTGGGCAAGCACACCTGCACCCTGGTCTAGTGGCATCCCCTCCTACCGTCTGAACCCTGTCCCCATAACAGTGTAAGCAGTCCCTGGTGTCCAGTGGCACCCCTTGCTTACTGTTCCTCATCCCCATATTATATTAAATATTCCCTGGTGTCCAGTGGCACCCCCTGCCCTCCGATCACCATCCCTGTATTATATTAAATATTCCCTGGTATCCAGTGGCACCCCTGCCCTCCGATTGCTGTCCTGTATTATATTACAATTCCATGGTGCCCAGCTGCTCCCCCTGTCCTCCGATCCCTGGCCCCATATTATATTAAATATTCCCTGGTGTCTTGTGGCACCCTCCACCCTCCGACTACCATCCCATATTACAGTACAATGCCATGGTGTCCAGGGACTCCCCACGTCCTCCAATCTCTAGCCCCATATTATATTAAATATTCCCTGGTATCTGGTGGTACCCCCAACCTCCAAGCACTGTCCCTGTAAAATTGTACTATTCTCTGGCATCTAGTGGCACCCTCCACCTACTGATCCCCATTCCCGTACAAGCGGAAGTGGTCCCTGTTATATAGCACCCTCCACCCCCACTGGCATTGAGCAACCCACCCTGCCACCCCTCTCCCAGTGTTGCTGGTGCCGTGATCATGTACCAGTCATCATATTGGATCCACGGCACCAGCAACACCAGTACGGGGGGTGGCAGGGTGGGTTGCTCAATGCCAGCAGTGTGGGGGCCCACTAGACACCAGGGACCACTTCTGCTTGTACGAGGATGGGATTGCTGGGTGGGGGTGCCACTAGACACCAGGGAATAGTACAATTTTACAGAGAAAGATGCAACACTGTTCAATGACCTTTGAACTGTTGTACAACTGCTTATTACATCTGCTGGAAATCCATTCAGAACAAACCCTAACCTTATACTATGCTATTCAAATGGGTCTGGGAGGCCATCATGAATAAAAGAGAATTAAAAAAAAGAAAGGTGCACTTTTTAAAGTTGTTTTCATTAATCTCTCACAGCCAATCAGATACCTGCATTGTGACCATCTGTCATAATTTTTCTTTTAATCATTTCACACACTGCCGCTCTGCAAGAGATGTGCTCATTAAGGGAAGGGAACAATTTGTTCTGTTTTTCATTAGATCACTAGAGACAGAAGTAAGCTAGTAATCTGGAAAACAACAATATGTCAGTCTCCTAATAACAGAGGACCTCATACTAAAATATTTATATTGAGCTACGATTAAATACAGCAGAAACCCAGAGCCACAATCCTTCATTCTTTAATGTTATCTGATGGCTGTAATTGAGGGCTACGGGCGGTGGCACATGTCCAGTCTGCACATTATCCTGAAGAAAAAACCAAAAACAAAGTTGGATTGCAGAACAAAACGAATCTCCAATCCTCTGACGACAAATTAAGAGTGAGATTAATAATTCATTGTTAACTGGAAACTTATTTGTTTTACATTTATATGGCTACCTTTTACAGCCTTTTCAGTTGGGGGAAAAAAAATAAAAAGGATTATCTGGAAAGGATGGTGTAACTCAAGATATGGTTATGAAACGGTGCGTATCTGAACTGCTTCTGGTGTCATTAACTTTTATTTACAAGGGAGAAGCAATACTTTCTCATCCCTGTGGAGCTAGCACTTATCATCAGCAGGCTGAATAATTCATTAGGCCCTCATCACCTCTTGAATAATTCACAACCCAGAGCACTCCAATCTTGATACAGGCAAAAACAAGTGAGCAGCAGGAAGGGGCTGCTGGGAAATGTAGTTCATTCATCATAGGAGCCAAAGTTGCAGGTTTGTGATGCCATATTAGCGTCTGGAAAATCTAATGCACTTTTTGTGGTAAGATCTTTTATTAGACCAACTGAAGAATTTTTACAGAAGCTTTCGAGATCTCCCAGGTCATTTCCTCAGGTGCATAGAAAACTATCCAGCATTTCAGAATATATATACAAGAGTTTGTGGATACCAGATTGCTTAACAAAGGGGAGGGTGTAGGTGAAGCAAACCTATACAATATGGGTGACTACCAGGAGATAGGCCTCATGTCACTCAAAAGGTGAGAGGTCAGACATGCAAACAGTAAGCTACTTCAAAGTGGTACGATAGAAAAAGGATCAATAGCTGGAAAAAGTTCCAGTAAGCATGCAGAATGCGCAATGCTGCTAGTTTATGAAGTTAATTAAGCTGTGTCTGAATACACCCAAAATGTAACACTTCCATTTCTCTGTTGTTTCTGAGTTCACATTTTAAATGTGCTCCAGAATTAGTTCTGTGAGACTGGCATGCAGCCGCAACTTCTTCTGATGAATAAAATGTCGTGCATCAGGTCAGGTCAGGTGGTGGCAGTGCGGTGGGGCATCACTGTACTTATGCATTCCCGACCCAGACTATGGAGTGCCGAGCAAAATAATTCATGTACTGGAGGTAATCCTTTCCCTTCTGGAGAACTGGGTTCAAATTCTAGCTGGGTCCTCCCAACATTAATTTGCTGGTTCTTCACTGGATTCTCAGTTGTCTGCTAACTAACCATCCCCACACACAAGCAGTTTGGTTCAATCTGTATAACTGAAAATCATTTCTCTGCTCTCAGAAAGTCTCCATATGCTCAACTAGCTGAGATGCATTTAGCAAACTAAAGGGACTTATGCTCGGGATCAGTGGCACCTTCCCCTCACTGACGTCAGAACAGGGGTAGTCCAGGCTGGGCAACGGTGCAGCGGCAGCATTTCCACTTGTAATGCCAGCAACCGGTGTTTGGCGCAGGCCTGGGACATTGGGGTACAAGCCAGAGGAGGAGGAGTATCAAGCATCCCAGACAGTGCCTTCCTCCTCTGTGGAGAGATGATATCCGACTCCAGCTCGACTGCCACTGGGTGACCACAGGTGGCAGTGTAATGCTGGAACAGCATGGGGGGAGGGAACCTTGGCTGGTGCTGCATGATGCCATGCAGCAGCATGCACACTCATGCATGATGCCCTCATGGTAGGTGTCCTCAGGGAAGCAGAACTAAAATAAAAAATAACCAAGCCCCCTGGATAATGCACTACGTGGTGCTCCTGGACTCTACACAGCCAGCCACCACCAAGATTACCACATTCATAGCACCCAGAGGGGCTTAGGACAGCCCAAAAGGCTCCACCACAAGGGGCAACTTGGAAAGGTTTTTGGGCTGACAAAGTGAGAGGTTGCCACAGGGCTGAGTGGATGAGGGATCTAGACTGTGAAGAAGGATCATTAACAGTAAATCAGAACGAATCAGGAAACTTCAGAAAAAAAGCACCTTGTAGGGCTTCAGAAAAAAAAAAAAGCACCGTGTAGGGCTTCAGAAAAAAAAACAAAAAAAAAAACGCCTGGTAGGGCTTCAAAAAAAAAAAGAAAAGCACCTGGTAGGGCTTCAGAAAAAAAAAAGAAAAAGCACCTGGTAGGGCTTCCAAACTACAGAGACAGTGTTCAGCATACCTCTCAACCTCCTGTCTCATAAATCAGGGAGTAGGCATAAAAAAATCAGGGACAAAGGACCAAAATCAGGGACACATCTTTAGAATTAGAGATATCCACCCAGACAGCTAGTAGAATATGGGGCATAGTGCAAAATGCATTTTCTAAAGAAGAACACGTCTGTAACTTTAATGTTTGACATTATTTTGTGCTTACAATCCCCACTGCTTAGCCACGGAAACACAAATTTTAGGAGGGACAGAGTAAAATTCTGAGTCAAAATCAGGGACGTCCCCGAAAATCAGGGACAGTTGAGAGGTATGGTGTTCAGCACTCCATGCGCTACGTGCTCTGTTCGAACAGGTGAATGAGCAATTCACAAAATGGTGCAGCACGACGGGAGTCAGTCTAGTGGAACTCAATAACAGAAACACAGTCACTTACGGTTTGCTTCAGCCTTCTGTAATAAGTGTAGCTATATCTCCTAATACAACATCAAATTCATCATCAGATCTGCACTGCCTCACATGGCAGCTTGGTAATTTGGTGTGGCCTCAAAAGCTGTTCTAGCAGTCTTGCTGCTTTTTGTTCTGGGCCTCTTACCTTGTAGGGCTTCTTCAATCAAAACTCAATTTACTGTAGGTAGAAGTACAAACTTAAAACGGAAGGGTGCCACGTCATAGCAATCTCGAGACCCGATGTCTGCATCTCTGCTTCATTTCCTCAATGTGTGCTTGGAGAAGATGACATGGCAGGGCAGCTGCTTGTGTCGGAGACTGCTGTGAATTGTACACACAAATTTTAAGCCTACCATAAATGGAGTTTTGACTGGAGAAACCCTACATGGAAATTTCTGTCTACTAGAAACATAGAAACATAGAAGTTGACGGCAGATAAGGACCGCAAGGCCCATCCAGTCTGCCGATTTTTTCTACCTTATGAATGTGCCATAGGCCTGTACTCTGTCAATGGCCTATCTATAATACTCATCTGTGTTGCTCCCTTATGCCTATCCCATACCTGTTTGAAGCCCTGCACTGTATTCATATCCACCACTTCCTGAGGTAGGCCATTTCATGCATCCACCACCCTTTCTGTGAAAAATAACTTCCTCACATTACCCCTTAATCGGCCTCCCTCTAATCTCATGCTGTGTCCTTTGTCCTGCTATTTTTATTATATTGAAACATGTTACGACTCTTTCACCTTGTTAATGCCCTTAGGATGTTTGAATGTTTCAATCATATCACCTTTCTCTCTCTCTCTCTCTCTCTCCTTTGCTCTAGGGTATACATATTGAGCACCGTTAATCTGTCCTCATATGTTTTCTGATGCAGTCCCTGCACCATTTTGGTTGCCCTTCTCTGGACTGCCTTCATTTTGTTAATGTCCTTGTGCAGGTGCGGCCTCCAGTATGGCACGCAGTACTCCAGATGGGGCCTAACCAGTGTCTTGTAAAGAGGGATCATTACCTCCCTCTTATGACTTGTGATACCCCTACTAATACACCCCAACATCCCTCTAGCCTTACCTACTGCTTTAGTGGTCTGCTTGGATGATTTCAGGTCATCTGTGGTGATGATGATACCCAAGTCTCATTCTTCCCTTGTGATTGCCAGCAACTCCCCTCCCAACCCATAGGTGGCTTCAGGGTTTCTCTTCCTTATGTTCATGATCTTGCACTTCTTTGCGTTAAACTCCAGTTGCCACTCTTCCGACCATTTTGCCAGTTTATCCAGATCTCTTCTCATTCTGCCCACCCCATCTGGATCATCTACTCTGTTGCAGATCTTGGTGTCATCTGCAAACAGACAAACCTTACCTTCCAGTCCATCTGCAATGTCACTGATGAAGATATTGAAGAGGACTGGCCCCAGGACTGATGGCTGAGGTACCCCACTTGTGACTTGCATCTCTTCTGACTGTATACCGTTTACCACCACTCTCTGTTTTCTGCCTGTCAACCAGTTTGCCACCCAGTTGACCAACTTCTGATCCACCCCGAGCCTACCCAGCTTATTAATCAATCTTCTATGTGGAACAGTATTGAAAGCTTTACTGAAGTCAAGGTAGGCGACATCAATTGCACCCCCTTGGTCCACCACTGTGGTTACCCAGTCAAAGAAATCTATGAGATTTGTTTGACAGGACCTTCCTGTTTTAAACCCATGCTGTCTTGGATCCTGTCCTCCTATGGATTCCAGGTGTTGCACAATCCTTTCCTTAAGGAGTGCCTCCATAATCTTGCCCACTACTGAGGTAAGACTGACTGGTCTGTAGTTCCCTGCTACCACTCTTGTGGAGCGGGATCACATGAGCCCTTCTCCAGTCTTCTGGGACCTCTCCAGTGCTCAGAGACTCACTAAACAGTTCTGATAATGGCTCTGCTAGTTCCACCCTTAGCTTCCTTAGTACCTTGGGATGTATGCCATCAGGTCCCATTGCCTTGTCCACCCTGAGCTTAGCGAGCTCTTGTAGGACCCTTTCTTTTGTGAAGGGACTTGTGCACACCTCCCTCTAGTGTGATGCTGTTCTGATACCAGTTGGAGGAGGCGTCCACGATCCTTGTGGAAAGTCCCTTTATGTGGCATGTCATCAGAAAGATTACTGGATAAATAATGGCAGCCAACTAAGCCACAGAGTAGTGTGACCCTCAGGCCTATCGCCATGCCACTGTGAATGTGTACACCATTTGTGTAAATCATTAAAGGCTCAATCCAACAGTTTTCACACATTCGCTTTTATTTATCAGTTAAGCACACTAGACTAAGACAGCCTATTTTCAGGCATAACCTGTACCAGTAATCAATACAAAACATAGAAAACACTGCACATGTACAATACAAATGTGAAACCATAGCCAAAGTTACTGCAAAAAGAATGTACCTAAATGAACACTCCATAAGTGCTCCTTTAACTCAGAATGAAGTGGTTTGTGTCTTGCAGCCTTTCTCAGAGATTCAGGAACATGGTTCCAGAATTCAGGGACGTAATAAAGCAGTTACTTGTGCCCCATCTAAATTCCTTAAGAAGGGACTTGAGTAGGCACTGGGCATGGGGTCCCCGCAACTGACCTCTATCTCTAGCTCACCCATGGGCACACTCAAATTTCATGTAAGGGATTACCTAGCTCCTCAAAACAATTGATGGCCCAGCTGTTGTATGGACAGAACAAAAACTACAAAAAAGGCACTAAATTGTGTCTTATGAAAAGTGATGTTTAAAATTTCTTCTGGGGAGATATGCCCCCGATCTCCCACCCCAACTTGAACCCCCTTCCCCACCAAACAATTTCTCAAAATTGGCAATACCTTATATTGACTGAATAGTTTTATCTTTTAATATTTTCTTTTATCTCCCAACCAGTGCTGCCTGCCTCTGCCATCATTACCTCCCATTCCCTTTCGCTTAATTTTCTGTCATTTGCCTCAGTCTCTAGAGGCGACACGGACAGCATTGCTCTCTATGGTGAATTACAAAGGGAGGAAGTCAGCAGGTTCCCAGTGAAGGTCCGCTGTATGCACAAGACTGATGGGCAGTCAGGACTGGCAGAGTCCGAGAGTGGCAGCGTCACACTGCCATAGGCAAAGGGTTTGGCTTCTTAAATCTGCCCATCCCCAGGATGCAGACAACAAGGGGCCCACAGAGTACATGTGCATGCTATACATGGCTGCATTCTGGAGCAGGGGTCTATGGAGTGCATGCACACACAATGCAGGATGCAAACAGCAGGGGTCTGTGGAGTGCATTTGCATGCAAAGCAGGATGCAGACAGCAGGGGGTCTATGGAGTGCATACTCACACAATGCAGGATGCAGACAACAGGGGGTCTACAGAGTGTATGCACACACAATGCAGGATGCAGACAACAGGGGGTTTATAGAAAGCATTTGCATGCAAAGCAGGATGCAGACAGCGGGGTCTATAGAGTGCATGCACACACAATGCAGGATGCAGATAGCAGGGGACCTACAGAGTGCATGCACACACAATGCAGGATGCAGACAGCAGGGAGTCTCTGGAGTGCATGCGCACACAATGCAGGATGCAGACAGCAGGGGGTCTCTGGAGTGCATGCGCACACAATGCAGGATGCAGACAGCGGGGGGTCTCTGGAGTTCATGCACACACAATGCAGGATGCAGACTGCGGGAGGTCACGGAGTGCATGCGTTCACAGCCAAGTGCAGACAGCAAAGGGTTTATGAGTGCATCTGCATGCAAAGCAGGATGCAAAGAGCAGGGGGTTAATGGAGTGTGTGCACACACAATGCAGGATGCAGACAGGAGGTGGTCTATGGAGTGCATGCGCATGTTATGCGTGGCTGTATTCTAGAACCAGAGGTCTATGGAGTGCATGCACATGCAAAGGAAGATACAGATAGGAGGTGGTTTACAGAGTGCATGCGCACACTATGCGTGGCTGCATTCTGGAGCCAGAGGTCTATGGAGTGCATGTGCATGCAAAGCAGGATGCAGACAGCAGGAGGTCTATGGGGTGCATTCTCATGCAATGCATGGCTGCATTACAGAGACAGTCTGTGTACTCCTTTCCAGTATAATCTCCAGCTAGACAGCCACATGTGGTCACCCAGGTGGTCATATAGCTGTGGTGACTGCTACCCTCCTTACGTGGAGGAGAAAAGGGTCCCATGAAATGCCCAATCCCAGCTGGCTGATGACATCTCAAGCTCATTCTCAAACCTGAGTTACCAGCTTCATGGGCAGCACCACTATTGCTGCACTGAATCCTTGATATAGTGTATGGTGGAACGCTGTTATATATGGAGATCCTTACATCTGAAAAAGTTGTTTTGCTACAGCATTGTGATGTACCTACTACAGCAGAATGACGTTTCGTTCTGCTGTAGTAACTATGTCACAATACAAGTGTCCCCAGCAGGGCTGTTCATAGGACAGTTGGCTGTTGAAGTGTCACGCGTGTGAGCTGGCTTGCAGGTGGATGGTGCTGAAGTGCAGGTGGCGGATGGCAGAGACTTACTGCCATAACAACAAAAATTAAGCGACTGTGTATTTTTTTTTTACCATACACTACACAGAATAGTGAGTGAGAGCCCCAATACCCAACATCACTATTCTTAAACCTCATAGTTTCCATGACGACAGAGGGACCTCTCGAGGTCCTCATCATCAAGATAACCACTCGGTATAAGAATAGTGCTCTTGAGCCCGGCTCACTAGTGCAGAATCAGGGTGCTGACCTGCGAAACCGGTGACCCAGGTTCGGGAACGGATCCGGGTCATCAGAGGGCTGGCTGGGGGGAGAAAGACTGAGCATCCAGCGACTGCTCTCCTTCTCCAGGGGGGAGGGGGGTGGAGTGATCAGTGCACTACAGACACGTAGCAGAGGCTGGGTGTACTGTAAAGCGCCAACACCAACAAACTTGGGGGCGGGGCTAACGCTGATCATCATTGCACATTCCCACCCCCGCGCACAGGGGGAAAAAAACTCCACTGCCTGCCACCTTAATGAAGCCAGTCCCTCAGTTTCAATTAGCTCCCAAGGCCAACACCCCGACCTATTCTGTCAATTGCGGCACTTAGGGCTGGTGCCGCAACCCTGCCCTGGGGGGCAAGCCAGGGGGTACTGGGGAATCATAGTTGGAAGTTGGGAGTGGAAGCAGAAGGCATCTGTGATCTGGCAGAGGCACCAGCGGCAGGTCAACGACAAAAAGTACATTAAATAAAAAATAAAAAAAAAGAATAGTGTTCTTGCGTATGGGCTCTCATACATTATCCTATATGGCATTCTTCAATTTAGTGCATGGCTATCCATTTGAATATTGATGGCAGCATCAAGTTGAACGGTGTGTGTGAACTGCAAGACTGCAATTAGGGTTGCTTATTTGCTAACCCAAAAAGCTGGAGTCTGCTAAACTCACCCAGCTCGAGGTGGACATTTTGAATAAGGTTAGCATAGAACATTCTGACTCACCTATATGCTCCAGGGATGACTCTCTAATCCTCAAAGTTTAAAGGCTTACTGTTTTGACACTTTGTTTCAGCTTTGCTCATTGGTCTCTCAGGGGGTAGGGGTGAGAAATACCGCGGGTGCACTCAGTAGACATATGCCATGTACCTGTGGCCTCCAAATGAAGAAGGCACTATTTGCATTTCAAGCTCAACCCTGCTGTGATAGGTTGGCACTTGGTAGGCGATTGCAGCAGTGTTGCAGTGACTGCTCCTCTCATTAGTTGGGGTGGGGGCTTCACTGTGTCATGTATGATTGCCCCTAATGGCCCAGAAGAACAATCTCAGAGTGTACTCTAGCTACATCAAGAGGGTGCAAGCATTTGCAGCACCTAAGCAGCATGCCAGTACATGTATAGTCACACTTGAGGTGTACGTGCCACATCTTTGGAGTGGGTGACAGCGACACAGGAAGTGGGGTGGGGGTTCCATGCCTCTCAAAATGAAAAGGGCCCCTCCTTAACATTCCCAAATACTCCATATGATAGGGCATTCTTTACTTGCGAGCAAATAATGAGCAATATTTATTACTTCAGGTATTCAGCCTGGGGGGGGGGGCACTAAGATGACCAGGGCTAATCTGGTGGCCAGCCCTCTCCTACTCCAGGTATCCCCCCATGTTCTCCCATAAACACATTTTTTAAAAAAAGGACAGTAAACTAGCCCAAGTGGCGCACTCCCCTGAGGATGGGGATAAACCTTAGGAAGAGTGAAACATGCTGGGTGATTGGTCAGACTTCTGGAGTCTTAGATTCAATGTAGACAAATGCAATGTGCTACAGCTGGGGAGGAGAAACAGAGGTAGGAACTCCACACTGTGTGGGGACTCCTTCTGCTGCACTGATGGAGGAAAAAGACCTGGAGATCATAACAGACAAGCATCTGAATCCTGGCAAGCTGTGTACATCTGCGATTGAGGGGGGCCAGCAGAATGCTGGGGGTGCAACAAAACACTGGCGACCAGCAGGGCAGGGGAAGTAGCCCTGCCTCTTTACAAGGCCCTGGTCAGGCCCCACATGGAGTACTGCTTGCAGTTCTGAGCTCCTCAATACAAACAAACACTGAGGTTGTCAAGAGGATGCAGTACAGGGCCACCAAAATGATCAGCCTTACTGGAACCAAGAGCTCTGAAGAGAGGCTGAGGGCCCTTAAAGAGCAACTCTGCGTTTCTGCGCCTACTCTCACAAACATGATATTTCAGCTATGACAATCTACTAGAGAATACATTTGTTTCATTTTCAGCTGTCCTTTCTAGGCATTATAACACAGTTTGGTAGTACAGCCAAAAATCTTCTACAAAAACTACTGTTCTATATACCCTATTGACCTTCTAGTGCCATTTAGTACCATAATGCTCACCATGACAACAGACTGTGATGTCATAGACAAGCAATTTTGAGGTCAGTTGGAAACAGTCAGATGCCTTTTTGAGAGATTCAGTGAAATATTCACTGCATTATCTGAGATATTTAATAGGCCAAGATCAAGAGAGTGTGAAAAACAACGAGGAAACACTAAACTTAGATGTAATTGTTGGGAATCTAATAGTTTTAAGTGTTTTAGTTTAGTAGAGAGCTGCTATTTATCAAGTTTATGTTGGGAGAAAAGGATGATGAGGGAGGAGACAATCTCAGTTATAATTCTATAATCCTCCTTCTCTTTATAATTGTGTAACCCCCTTGTACCCCAGGGTTACTAGATTCCCAGTTAGAATCAGTGGCAGGCAGGGAAGGCAGCTTGTAAAATGCCAGCTAAATGGGTTTCACACTGTCACACTCTGTTTTCAGTCTCTGCTGAGCTGAAGTGATGATGTAATCACAGAACTCTCGCAGCAGCATAAGCCACAGTCTCAGCTGGCTTTGGAGTGAATTGGAATGTTCAGTGAGTGAGTAGTAGAGTGGAGTTCGAGGAGGCTACAACTGCTGGGCAGCTCCTCAGATTAGCTGACTAAGAGCTACCCCTTTATGTTTTGTGGTAGCTTGTTCTCACCCTTGAAGAAGAATAAAGAAGACAGTTTTCTGAAGTGGTGGAGACCTGTGCTAGAAGGTTTTCTTTGCCCCATCCCAGGAGGGATGAGGGCGAACTCCGGGATTCAGGGGCAATCCCCTTGACCCATTTGTTTGGTGAAGCTGCCTTGTACATCTTCATTTGTTGTGAGTACAATCTTTTCTGTGTCAACAGAGGGTCATCTGCAATACCTTGGGGTGAATGTCTCTGTCAATGGGACCAGTCACCCAGAACTAAGTAAAGTTTCTGCCTATGTTGGAGTCCAAGAATGTGACTGTCCAAGTACAGAACTTTTAGCTTTGACACCCAGGGGTGTGTCACTAGTTTGTTAAGTGTAAGAAACATTTAAGACAACAACTACAAGTTTTCTTCTGTGTGGGTGTTATTAACCAGATGAATGGCCGAGTATAAACTTGGAAGCAAAAGGTGGGAGACCACCCCATCTGGAGTAACCAGTTTACCTCTCCGGGTTCAGTATTGGCACCAGTACATTTTCATTTAGTGCATGTGCCCAATGCCTAATGGAAGTAATTACCCCCGAGATGTGGGTTTGGAATTTCTGATTCTTCAGTTTACCCCAGTATAGTGGGTTCTGGAAGATTTGAGCCTCGATGTGCTTGTGGGAATTGGGAAAAGTACTAGTCCGGCCGTATGTGCCAATCTTCAGTTTCAGAACCAGAGCGTTCACTGTTTTGTGTTTCTTCACCCTATGCTAAATGGGAATTCAGGAACTTTTGTACCCTGGAGAATCTGCAATACCAGTATGTTTAGCCTCATGAGGGTCCATCTTCGCTTTGTCTTATTCCTACTTTGCTATATGAATAGAAGCCACATTCTAGAATCCTAACCTGGTTTGTACAGTATTGTTATTGCTTCCATGTGTCTGGATTTACTTGGGTGCCCCTGTCCAGAAGTGCAAACCTAGCATAACTGTGAGCAAACGTTTTCTCCCAGGGACCTGGGTTGTTGCCCATGGTAATGGTCCCACCAGGTGTGTGCCAAGTAGTTTTTGTATAATAGTCTGGTCCACATAGCTTAATGGTGGCCACCTTCATCTGTTTTTCTCTATGTCTTTTTTAGTATGTAAACCCCCACCCCTCTCTGTTGCCCCTAGGGGTTTTTTTGGTGAGAGGAGAAGCCCTGCTGGTTAAACAAGGTGGGGCCGGTGGGGGGTTACAATTGTATAATTTAAACCTTTCTACAGTTGTACAGTATGTGGGTGCTCCTCCTTGTAATTTTATAATGTATACCGTTGTAACTTGCAGCTCAGAAATCAGCATGTGCTCAATGGAATTTTTTTCCTGGTAAAACAAGTAGGATGCGTGGCCATACCCTGAAGCTCAAGGGTGATAAAGTCTGTGGAAATGTTAAGAAGCACTTTTTCCTATTAGAAGGTGGTGAACCTATCGAGCAGAGACACTGGATATGAAGACAGTTCAGTCCTTCTCGGTAAGTCTGGACAAAATGTTAATTACCATGAGAATTAGGAAGTATTCTGGAAAATAGAGTGGGTATGGAATTCTGTTATATTTAGTACATTTGAAGTACACTTGTGTGCATTACCGAATATCGGGGGACTGAGTATGAATGTTCAAATTTTTGAAAAAAGGTACTCACAAACCCCTAGACACTGACCAGCACTACCGCAACATGCCACTGCCTTTGTGTTTGTGGGATGTCAGCTTTAACATGCCTTGTGGTGTGCGGATGGCCAGGGCTCAGAACACAGCAGATGGCAAGAGCCTTAGGGATTCTCAATGCATGTGCCTTACAATCCTCAGAGAGGCCGTGGGCCAAGCGGTCCTTATCTGCCATCAAAGTCTATGTTTCTATGTTTCCATGTGCCTCAAGGTACTCAGGGCTTCTTGGGCCCCACGCTGTGCATTTCTCAGGAACTCTCAGGATCCCTAACTTTGCAGACCTCAATAACTCTAGGGGGCCCCATGACTCGCAATCCTCTGGGACTCTTGGGCTCCATTTTTCACTGTATTTTAATGTATGTTTTACCTTACTGATGTTTGTTAGGCGCAGAGCCTCAGGGATTGGGCGCACTATAAATAAAAATTGGCTTCCCTTGCCATGCTTCACAGCCCTCAAGGACTCTCTGGCCCTGTACTCAATTGTCCTCAGGGACTCTCTGGCCCCGTACCACATGGTCATCCTCACAGTTCTCAAGGACTGTCAAGCTTCGTACCTCAAGGTCCTCAGGGACTCTGAGGCCCCACGCCTCACAGTTCTCAGGAACTCATGGGCTCCATGCCTCAGAGACTCTCAGGCCCCTTCCTCACAGTAGATAGGGACTACTGGGCCCAGTTCATCACAATCCTCAGAGACTCTTAAGCCTTGCACCTCACAGTCCTCAGAGACTCCTGGACCTCAGCCTCACAATCCTCAGGGACTCTTGGACCCTGTGCCCTAGTCTTCACACACTCTTGAGCCCCTGCCTCACAGTCCACAGGACACTCAGGTCCCTGTTTCACAGTCCTCAGGGCCTCTTGGGCCCCATACCTGATGTCCTCAGGGACTCTTGGGTCCCTTACCTCACAGTCCTCAGGGGCTCTTGGAACCCAACAATCACAGTCCTCAGGAACTCTCAAACCCATTGCCTCAGTCCTCAGAGACTCTTGGGCCTCATTTCTCACAGGGACTGTCGGGCCCCGCCACAAGGAAAGATGTGGCATTAACTGCTGGGAGGTAAGCAGGTTGCTGGGGCTTTGGATTTTTCTAGTGAAATTCTGTAGGAGACTTGTGTGCATGGGAACATGAAGAAAATACTGTACGAAGAAAAAAAGGGTAAAAGAAATAAAAAGATCACCAGTTTCAGACACCTTCACCCCCAGCCAGACCCACTACCTTTCACAGCAAGGACTAAGCTAGACAACTCAGGTGTACAGTCGAGCCCACTTAATTGCATACCAGTTAATAGAATAATCTGCTTAAACGCATACAATTCTGAATCCCCGACTCCTTTCCTATGTCTCCCATTATATAGTAATCTGTTTAAGGACTTGATGTAGCCCTTTTAATGGATAAAAAATATGTGCGTTCCAGCACACATGAAGCCATTATCTATCATTCACACTTCCACCACCACCTCTTAGCTGCTGGCCATCAAAAGTAATTAAGCAATTAATGCTATTTTTATCTGGTACCCCTGCTATTTACCAATTGTAAGCACTAACCTCTTGTGGTGAGACAGCTGGGCGTTTCACAGAATCAAATCTGCAGGCTGGTTAAAATCAGAGACAGTGTGTTAAAATCTTGATCACAAGCGCAGAGGGATGGGAAAAACACTGCAGTGGAGGACGCTTCCTTGCGGCTCTGACAAGCGCACGGGGAGAAAAAGTTGAGCAACAAAAGAAAAACAAAGGCAGTCAAATTTAACGCAGCACTTCTCAGTGGGGCATTTCTCCTTAGTCAAGCGGCGGCGGCTGGGAGCTCATCTGTGAGCAGGTAAACCGCTCCTAGGGATAAAGCAGGCATGTGTTCATAGTCACAAGCGGGGGGGCCCTAGTCACAAGCAAATGTCCGTAGTCACAAGCAAAGGCACTAAAACCATACTCCACTAACCCACAGACAAGCCCAATACATGCCCATCAATGTGCAGTCACCAAAAACGATTTTCAGAAACCAGAAAAACAGCAAAATACATAGAAGATCGGTTACAAGAATAACCCGCTTAAACACATAATCAGTGCTTGGCCCGAGACTATGTGTTTAAGCGGGTTTGACTGTATTTGAAATGAAGGAAATAACCATGGCCTCTATAGTAGTTTTCAACTGCACTTCAGTCCTGATTTCTGCAGTAGGGCTCCTAAGCTTCTACAGCTTGTTTATTCATGTGCTGTGAGTTATTCATTTCCAGGGCAGAACGTAGTCCTGCTATTGGCAAAATATGATGCAGTGTCACTGACGACATCCCATACTGAACCTAAAGGAGGGGCTTAAGGATAAACATGGAGGGGAAATGAGCCAGACACTACGGAAGAAGTGTACATTTTAAAGAGCAGCTCTGCACTTCAGCATGTGCTTTCATGAATAAGATGTTTCAGCTGTTACAATTTACTAGAGAATACATTCTTCTTATTTTCAATGTTCCTTTCCAGGATTTACAGCATATCCATCTAAAAAGTCTGTATAGCAAACACTTGAAACATTTGCCTCTCCCGTTAACCTCACAGTGCCTTCGTTTAGGACATCACAGTGCTCACCATGGCAATAGACTGTGATGCCACAAACAGCAATTGTGTGGTTAGCAGGGGAGAGTCAGATACATTTTCGAAAGACTCAGTGAATAAGTGTTGCATTATCTGCAATATTTAGTAGACCAACAGCAGGAAAAAGTAAATAAAAATAACAGATAACTAGAAGACAGTAAAGTTTAAACATCACTGGTATAAATCTAGACTTGTTAAGCTTTTTATTGTGATAGAGAGTCGCACTTTAATGAAAAATTACTAAGGACAAAACATTTTGTTGCCCTACATATAATTCTGTGGCATGATGCACATTCTGTGGAACATTCCATGGCGACAGAACCACAGCATTCAAGGATCCTTGCATACAACCATATGTGTGTGTGTGTGTGTGTGTGTGTGTGTGTGTGTGTGTGTATTTGGCGTATGGAATACCAAACTGAAACAAGAGGAATTACCTTTAGCGCATCCTCTGTGTCATCCAAGCAGTAGACTCGAATATTGTACTCCACTGAATTGCAGGAGGCTGGGCCAAAGATGGCAAGCTTCAACCGTTTGGCAGCTGATTTGGTAATGGACTGCCCAACCAGGGAGTAAGTGGCTAGCGTTTCTGTCAGAATGTGGCAGGCCTCTGAATCCAGCTGGATATAGCAGGGTGTGGTGAAGTTCTCCTCCCCAACGACGACGACATCCTGTGTGAGGGAGGAAGGGAAACACATTACAGCTGAGATCTTTGGGCTCTCTCTCCTCTAAAAAAGGATTCCTGCATCTTTGAAAAGGTGCTTTCATGTTTATCATATCTCTTAAGTTGTCACTGAAATGTGGGGGCACTGGCACTCAAAAAAGTGGTAAAATGTAAGCCACTGACCCTAGAAATTTGGAACACCTCATCAAACATGGAGATAAAAGCCTGTAGCACTGTGCAACCTAATGTCTTCACTTTTGCAGCTTTAAACATTTGCTTTAGTGGCACAGAGTTATGAATTTCTGCTTTAAGTTTGAGTTCACTAAACCTCTGTGTGGAAGGCATCCTTATAATGTGGGGCCATGCATTTCTGAGAAGTAAAATGAGGAACGTCCATCCCTCATAACATGAGACAGTTGAAAAGTTTAACTGTAACCCCTAGGTGGCGCTATCTGAAGGGCTACTACCCCTGCCTGCTTGGCTAGTAACAGATTAAGGGGCCTGGGTACTGAAACGGGTGCCTCCAACCAGAGGACAGGGTTGTCAGTGGCAAGGCTAACCTGGGCACTGCCCTCCGGGATACTGTAGTGTCCCCTCTAGTGGCCTAGACAATATGCAACAAACATTTTCACAATAACCCCCATTCAGCATACAAATCCCCACACTGTTTGCACTTATCACCCAGGCTGGATCCGCCAGTTTGACCCTGGAGAACCCCTGTAAAACAAGGTTAGACACAGTATATAGCAACAGTACAGTGCTTTTAGTACAAACTGGAACCATAGTCACATTAAATGCAAAAAAGAGTTAGATCTGATTTATTCAGGAAAATTGAACAAGGGAGGGGTGTAATCAGGTTGACTGATTCTATAACTGATCTAGTCAGGCAATTATGCATGCACTTTTAGTCCCTGCACAGTCACACACTCCGAGTACCCAGTTGGAAGTAAGGTGGGCTAGCCTGGAATGTTGCCCGGGGAAGGACAGCGTCACAGCTGGTTGGGGCCCTGTGATGAAAAGAAAAGGCATGCACAACCACACACAATTTGTAATCCAGAGCCAGGTGGCTCAGTTCATGAAGATTAGGCAAAACAATTAAATCAGATGACACACTTTGATTTAGCTGTTGTTGCAGGGAGCTACCCTGGTGTTTACTCACGCTACCCAGTACAGGACACAGGATGGATGAAATGGAGACTGCAGGATGACTTGCTGGTTTGCCAGGAGAAGCAGGGCCCACACGATTCACCATGGTGTTGTTCCTGTTTGTGGTGTTGAGCAAGGGGCTGATCCCCAGGCAGGTCTCTCGTCAATGGTGTTCTCTGTGCCTGAAGTAGCTGGCTGGGCCAGTGTGGCAGGACCCAGGCCAGGTAAGACAGTTCGGATATCAGTCCAGGAAGGCTGGATGCAGCTTCCAGCAAGCGGGGGGACAATTAAATAGCGGGGAACCAAATTGCGACCCACTAATAGCAAACAACACATTTATAGTAAAGCAACCACCATACCACAATGCAGATAGCAGTCTGGCAGCAATATCAGTGTCTCTGAGCAAAACTGGGAATTCTGTGGCAACTGCATGTCCTGACACATCGATCGCATACAGCAAATCTTCAGTCTTCTTCAGATTTAAATCTTGTCACTCTTCAGTGGCTTTGTCACACTCCAATTTGGATACAGTCCGATTGCTAAGCCTTTCAAATGTAACCCCTAGATGGCGCTATCCCAGGGGCTACTACCCCTGCCTGATTTGCCACTAACAGGTTGAGGGGCCTGGATCCAATGGCGGGTGCCTCCACCCAGAGGTCAGGGTTTGCAATAGTTAAACTAACTTGGTCACAGCCCTCTGGGACACTGCAACCCCCCTTTCTTCCCACTAGTGGCCCACACAGTATATCAGAATTACCTTCACAGTATACACTTACCCCAGGTCTGGTTCCGGCACTGGGACCTCCTGTGAAATGAGATACAGTGCAACAATCACAGTACAGTACTTTAACATAGACAAATACCTCAGGCAGTATAACTTTGCTGAAACAAGCAGCTCTGATTTATTTAGGGGATATAACAAGGACAGGGAAATCAGGTTAATTAGCTTATCACTCTAATAATCACCTATGGCTCTGTGCACAGGCCTATCCCTATCAGTTACTGTCCCTGGGTACCCAAGCCCTAGTGGCTAGTCCAAACCGTGGCAGCTGGTAGGGGCCCTTCACAGAGAAAAGGAGAATTAAACAGTCAGCAGTACAGTAATTCCATTTGGATTTAATGTGGCAATTCAACAGGGAGCGACCCTGAATTAGTACTCACGACCTCCAAATAAGATAGGGTCCTTCAATGTCAGCAGGGCTCACTTGAGGTACACAAACCTCTTCACACATCCATATAAAAGAAAGCACTATACCAGGCAGGCTGCATCTGTATCCCGATCGCAATTACTGCACAATACCCGGGAGAACATACAGCAGATTCAGTTCCTGACAGACAGAGTGCAATTTTCAGCAATTCCTCCAGTCTTCTACAGGGTGAGCCTGGTTTCTACTCTTCAGAGATCCTTTGATTCTTTTCACAGGACGGATTCAGTCCTAACAAGCTGTTACACAAGCTGCAGACCGGAACTCTGGGCCTTACACCGCTTTTTGACTAAAACTGCACACTGAAAAGCACAGGGCTCCTTCCTTCTTCACTGCCAAAGCTCAACTCAAACTCCAACCGACAAAACCGGCACTTCCTTTGAGTTCCTCCCAGTTCTTGACTGGATTGGCTGTCACTCACAATAGACTGCTGCTGTTGGTCCAAAAAGGCACTGAAGTCTAAACTACATCTCCCAGAGTCACTGCCCATACAATCCTCTTGTGGCTGGCTCAGATTATGAGTCCAAGTTCTGATTCGTCCAAGGCACCATTTTAGAGCTAGCTTACCCCACACTGATTGGTCCAGTTCAGCAGTTCAAAACTAGAATGGGGAACTAGCAGACACAGTTCTGACTGCAAAGAAAGCAGGTTAGACAAACTGTAATTTCATTATTACTCTAAATAATTTCTGGCAAACAGTTACATCTTTCAGATAGGTTCCCTTTGCACTCCTAGTGACTGCAAAAATGAAGTGAATTGGCAGCAGCTCGGTGGTACTCAATCAAAGAAACACACAGTCCCCCATACAAACAATTATGTCTGCAAGCAGACAGCTCTTAAAGAGACAGTACCAGAGGTTCTAAAACACTCACTGATAAATGGCTTAAATGCCAAACACCATTCAGGCTTGGAGCATTCAAGCAAGCTCCTGGAAGTCTTTTGGGAACCCCCATTTGCAGGGGGGTTACACCCTTCCTGGCCTGGGAAAGCTTGACGTCCGCGTCAAGCAAGTACCCCCATAAGTTTCAACTGCAACCATATACATTTGCATTAGGCTCGCACATGTAATCATCAGTCAATATATCATTTTACCAAGAACACATTTCTGAAACATTGCAGTACGTCACTCTTTACACAGTATTACATACACATTGTACCATAACTCAAGTTATTACCTCTTGTACATGAAACCTGAAGAGAGGGGGCCCTTCCCTATCAGTTACCTTGGGGCTGGATGGGGCAAGGGCACCATACTTAGAGGGCAACACAAGTAACTTGGAGTTAGCACTGATGCTCAGTTTGGGCAATGAGCTCGGGGACACATACACTCCTTTATGGACAACATTGAGAGGCAAATCCACAGGCCTCCCAAGGGAATCATAACTGAGGTGCACCACAGGCTTTACAGCTCGACCAGTCTTTCTAGGGGGAACTGTTATAGTCTCTGCACTCTGAGCCTCATTTTCAGCATTGTCCTCACTTGTCAGGGGAGTCTCCATGGGGGTAGAGAGGCTAGAACTTGGGGCACTTTCAGCTCCAGGAGTTACAGTTTCTGAGTCCACAACATTTGGCTCGCATGGAGAGCTTTCGGACACTGGCAGTGGACTGTCAGGGCACTCAAAATACTCTTCTTGTTCGGGTGTATCACCAGTCTGCCCCTAATCTATCATTTTCCTCCCTGAAAGCTCAAACAGTTCAACCATGCACAATGATTCCATTTCATCTGATCTGATGCTTTGCACTTCACTTTCTGGGAGCATTGGCTCCAGGGATGAAGCTGGGGGCTTAGACAGTCCAGAAGGCCCAGCTTTGTCTCCAGTATTGACTAGGGGATTGCCCGAAACAATTGACTCAGTTCGTAAGAAGGATAGTATTCAAAGTCACTCTCACTTTCTTCCGATATGGACTGACAGTCATGCTCAACTGGGACTTGTGGAGGGGAACACTTTAACTTTGATTCTGTAGGTGCAGACTTTCTTGATCTTTTCTTAGCAGCAGCTCTAGTCACTGGTCCAGAGGGGGCATCTTCTAGGGGCTCAGACTCAATTACGATTTGTCCAATGGGCAGTAAATGATTTCTATGCATTGTTTTTACATCTTTTGAATTATTCTCAGGCCTTACTTTGTACACTGGCAGATCATCTAGTTTGCCCACTACAATGTGAGGGAGATGGTGCCATCTGTCAGCAATCTTGTGCTTGCCATGCAGTCCCAGATTTCTTAGCAATACCGATCTCCCTCCTGGAGTTCCTGTGCTTTCACCTTTTTATCATACCTTTCTTTGTTGGCCAGATTTCTTTTGGCAGCCATGGTTTGAGCCAGTTGGTACGCATGAGTTAGCTGGGCCTTTAACTTTTGCACATACTGTAAATAGTTGTCAGCTTGAACTCCATCAGGAGAGACCCCAAAACACACATCTACTGGTAGTCGAGCTTCTCTTCCAAACATCAGGCGGTAGGGGGAGAATCCAGTGGCATCACTTTTAGTGCAGTTATAAGCATGTACCAGGGTGCTAATTTGTTGGCTCCATCTAGGCTTGTCCTTTGGGTGCAGGTGCCTAGCATATCTAGCAAAGTGCAGTTGAAGCGTTCAGGCTGTGGGTCCCCCTGGGGGTGGTAAGGAGTGGTTCTGGACTTTCGTACTCCACAGAGAAAGCATCTCTTTGATCAGGCGACTCTCAAAGTCTCTCCCTTGATCAGAATGGATTCTTTGTGGAGCCCCATAATGAACAAAAAGTTTTCTACAAGTACTTTGGCCACAGTGGATGCTTTCTGGTCTTTGGTGGGAAAGCCTGGGCATATCTCGTGAAATGGTCAGTGACCACCAGCACATTACTGATATTTCTTTGATCTGACTCCAAACTCAGAAAATCAATACAGACCAGCTCCATGGGTGCACTGGTGGTGATGTTAACAAGGGGCAGCCCTCTGGGGCAAAGCTTTCCTCTGTAAGCAGCTACAAGTTCGAATGTGTTGCTCCACATCAGCCCCCATCTTAGGCCAATAGAATCTGGATCTCACCAAGTCAAGTGTTCTGTCTATACCAAGGTGCCCCATGTGGTTGTGCAAGGACCTCAGTACTGAGTCTCGAAGGCAGTGGGCAGCACTAGTTGTTGTTTGTCTACTTGTCCCCTCTGTCTACTGTTTCTCTGTATAACAGTTTATTGATCAGTTTCAACTTAGGACCTTCTTTGTATAACAGTGCAGTTCTCAAATCAGTGGAGCGTAATTTGGACACATCTTTTCCTGCATAGAGGGGCTTCTAAAGCTGCTTTGATCATGGGATCGCGGGATTGAGCCGTCGAATACTGTCATTGTCCAGCTGAGGCAGTGCACCAATGTCTATTGCAGAAAAGTGGCAATAAGCAGCAGGTATGCAATTCTCAGAGGGTCCCAAGCAATCCACCATGCAGTCCACTGCGTCCGTGGACATTTGTTCCTCCCTGTCAAACTCTCGGCAGAGTGCCCGAATGTCAGGTTCTGCCAATCGGACCCAATCATTCTGGGGAACAGGCCTCCGGAGAGAGCATCAGCATCTATGTGGTTCAGACCTGCCGGTATTCAGAGCATAGTCATATGTAGATAATGCAGAAAGCCACCTATGGCCAGTGGCATCCAACTTAGCTGAGGTCTGCACATAGGTCAAAGGATTATTGTCAGTTTTACTAGTATTTTAGCCCCATACAAGTACTCATGGAATTGGTCAACAATAGCCCACTTCAAAGCTAGGAACTCTAACTTATGTACAGGATAGTTCTTTTCGGATGGGGTCAGGCTTCTACTGGCAAAGGCCACTGGTCTCAGGCCATTCTCGTGCTCTTGGTACAACACAGCCCCAACCCTTGCAAGCTAGCATCAGTGTGCAGGACGGGTTTTCTTGGATCGGCATAGGCCAGCACTGGAGCATGGGTAAGTTGATATATGATCTCATGAAAAGCAGTCTCACAATCAGGAGTCCAGCGGGCCCCAAATACTTCACTCGGATGAAAATACACTCTTTCAGTCTTGAGGGACGTGACTTTTGGTATTTTTGGGTTGGGGATACCCTTGAGTAAGGTTAAGTAAAGGCGGATCACTCTTGAATAGTCCTTGATGAAGCGCCGATAACAACCACAGAATCCCAGGAATCTTTGCAGTTCTTTTAGATTTTTGGCTGTGCCAGGTGGTCAAGGCCTCAACTTTACTTGGGTCGGTCTCTATTCCCTCAGTGGATACTATGTGTCCCACATACTTTACTGATGTTTGAAAGAATTGACACTTATCAATGGACAGTTTAAGCCAAGTCCTCCAGTCGGTCCAATACCTTAAATAATCTGCTCTCATGTTCCTCCAGTGAGCTGCCAAACACAATAACATCATCTAGGTATACCAGGCACTCTAGTAAGTTCATGTCCCCCACTGCACGCTCCATCAATCGTTGAAAAGTGGCTGGGGCACCTGAAATCCCTTGAGGCATCCTCATGAATTCATAGAAGCCAAGCGGACAGATAAAGGCCGTCTTCTCACGGTCCTCTGGGGCCATCGGGATCTGGTAGTACCCACTGCGGAGATCCAGCACAGAGAACCACTTGCTCCTGTTAGGCAGTCCAAAGCATCCTGAATGCGGGGCATTGTGTACTGATCAGGGATAGTCCGCCGGTTTAAGGTGCGATAATCCACACACATCCTTACTGTTCCATTCTTTTCCTCACTACCACAATGGGGAAGCATAAGGGCTTCTGGATTCTTGTATTACACCAGCAGCTAACATCTCTTGCAGATGCCGCCTCACATCATCTATGTCAGCAGGTGCCAGGCGTCCGAGACCTCTCACGAAATGGTCTTTCGTCATGCAGCCGGATATTGTGCTCAGCTCCTTGCGCATCCTACATCCCATTCCTTTAAAGAAAACACCTGGTCTCTCTGGGCAAGCTTCTCACTGATCCTCACTTTCCATTCAGCTGGCAGCGGGGAGTTGCCGAAATCAAACAAGTCAGGCGTTACTCTGTCATTCTTCCTTGAACTCTTGCTGCTGGGTAGCACTGCAGTGTCTGCACAATGCACATTAGCCAGGATGCAACCTCTGTTTACTCGAATGTCTCTTTCAGACACATTATGAACTTGGACCATTACCCTTCTGGCATAAGCATGGGCTTTAGCGGGCAAAATACTAGGCTTGACCAGCAGTCCCTCTGGCAATTTTCCATCGCCTGGTGCATCCAACATTAATATTTTATTCTTAACATCCTTTCTGATATGGACCTCTCCCTGTAAGGTACACTGCGATTTGCGCCAGGATCAGAGACTCAGGATCCTTCTTCCATACAATCCGACCGGTTCCTCTGGTTCTGTTTTTCAGCATCTCTCTGTGCCTCATAGGCCTTCTTAATTAAAGCGGAACTCTTAAAGCTCTACTAGTCTTTGACCCTGTTTTCATAACACAACTGTGCCAGCCTTCCGAACATATGAGCATTTGTTCCAATCAACAAAGGGACACCATCATACAGTCAGTGGGGGACACACTAAGGCTAGGGTCTGTACTTGTTCGCCACTCCAGCCACGGAGGTGGGGAAAGACAGCCAAATTCGGATATACCGGAATAGGGGTAGGCCTTCTCACTTAACCCCCATACATGCAGTCCTTCTAATGGTTGTAGGGTAAGACGTCTGACAAATGCTTCTGATACCAATCCTGGAACATAATTGTCACTTGGGAGCCACTGTCTAATACAGCTCTTGTAGACACTCCATTCACCTTTACAGTGGTCTCCATGGAGGGACCCACTATTCTGGACCAGTCTGGAGAGGCAGTGTAGTGGGGGCCTGGGCAACTGACCTTGCCACAAAAGGACGTGAATTAGCATTTTGGTGCCCTCACTGGGATCATGTCGTGCACCTCTTAACCACTGATTTCTTCTCCAAAGCTCTCCTTGTAGCCTATATGCAACTTTGTCAGTGTCTTTTGGGGACTGGCATTCCCTTTCATGTGCCCATCTTTCCCACAATTATAGCAAAACATACTTTCTGGAGTTTGAGCTGGCGAGGTGCCACACTGGGAGCCAGGGCGGGGTATTACTAAGTGGAAACCTGGGTGCCATCTCTGTCTCGGCGTGATAAGCATTTGGAGACATCTCATCAGTTTCTCCACTTCCATGGTCAAGGAATTGAGTTTGGAGCTGTTATCAGCAGGAGATACATGGGTGGGTACCCCCACCCCCATAGCAGATGCAGTCGGATATAGGTCAGGGCCCGTACTTGTAGGCGTGGCCTTCATAAAGGGACTGTTTTTGAATTCCCAGATCTCTCTCAACAGTTCGCCCCATTGTGGCATATCTTTTTCCTTGTCAGAGCACTCATTGACTGTCAACCTCTGCCCCTGAACTTCACTTGATGGGTCACCCTCAGTCACTCGGGTCGTAGCCACAGCTGTTGGTGCAGGTACCTCCCGAGGTCGCCTTTTCTCAACTCCTCGAATTTCTCTCATTAACTCATCATAGGAGGGTGGGGATTCCAGTCGATTTGCCAGGCGTAACTGAAGCAACAGCAGTTCTGAGAAGGGGGCAGACTTAAGGATTCTGTCCAGTCTGGTTCGGTCCAGTTCAATCGCTGGCAAACTACCCTTTCTGAGGCATTCTTGCAACAATTTTTCCAGCCGAGAGACATACACAGACAACAACTCCCCTTGGTACTGTTGTGCATTTCTTACTCTCCACCATAGGTCCTCATCAGAATCTGGGCTCCCATACACATTCTCCAAGGCCTCAAGATAGGCCTGTGCAGTCGCTTCAGGGTTACTGGCCCGTTTAGCACAGATGGTAGCCAGGGCAGGACCTCGGAGGCTCTCACTAACCCTCTTTCGCTTTTCGCCTTCCGAGCATTGCCATTCTAGCACTTGGGGGGCAACATAGTCTATCCAGGTCTCCCAGTCATCCTCCCCTGGGGGTGGGAGGTGCCAGAGAAGATCCTCAACCTTCGGTGAGAGTCGTGACTAATGGCAGGTGCAGAAATAGGAGTCTGCATTGGTTCAGCCACCATTACGGGCACTGGAGCAGGAGAGGTGTTGGGGAGGAACACCCCAGGTGGCAAGAATAGTTTCTTCAAGTCCTCCACAGTTTTCCCTCTCCCAGCAACCATTCAACAAATTTCTCCTCAAAAGTTTCAGATAGTGGTGGGGGCTGATTCCTCCGGTCTTTACTGTCCTTAGTTATCACTCTCCAAGCAGTGAGGCTCCCTCTGGGGTAATGGTCTGTGGCACTTTGGAGCTATCTATGGGATCCTTAAACTCTACTAGGGCCAGGAAAGTGTGGGTGAGCAGATTAGCATGCCGACCCACCACCACAGGGTTTGTAAACCTTCCACCTTGGAAGTACTCTCTGCACAGTGTCCGTATTGATACCCAGGGGATGTCCAGGATAAGCATAGCATTTTGGGGTCGATCTCCTCCCCAGTACACCACTCCACCAGCCGGTGCACAGCCACTTCTGTCGGGTACCCATTTTTTCTTAACAGTGGTTCGTAAATATGGCCACTAGAGGACACACAATTCCAGCGGTGAGCCTCCAAGTTGTAACCCCTAGATGGCGCTATCCAGGGCTACTACCCTGCCTGATTTGCCACTAACAGGTTGAGGGCCTGGATCCAATGGCGGGTGCCTCCACCCAGAGGTCAGGGTTTGCAATAGTTAAACTAACTTGGTCACAGCCCTCTGGGACACTGCAACCCCTTTCTTCCCACTAGTGGCCCACACAGTATATCAGAATTACCTTCACAGTATACACTTACCCCAGGTCTGGTTCCGGCACTGGGACCTCCTGTGAAATGAGATACAGTGCAACAATCACAGTACAGTACTTTAACATAGACAAATACCTCAGGCAGTATAACTTTGCTGAAACAAGCAGCTCTGATTTATTTAGGGGATATAACAAGGACAGGGAAATCAGGTTAATTAGCTTATCACTCTAATAATCACCTATGGCTCTGTGCACAGGCCTATCCCTATCAGTTACTGTCCCTGGGTACCCAAGCCCTAGTGGCTAGTCCAAACCGTGGCAGCTGGTGAGGGCCCTTTCACCAGAGAAAAGGAGATTAAACAGTCAGCAGTACAGTAATTCCATTTGGATTTAATGTGGCAATTCAACAGGGAGCGACCCTGAATTAGTACTCACGACCTCCAAATAAGATAGGGTCCTTCAATGTCAGCAGGGCTCATTTGAGGGTACACAAACCTCTTCACATCCATATAAAAGAAAGCACTATACCAGGCAGGCTGCATCTGTATCCCGATCGCAATTACTGCACAATACCCGGGAGAACACACAGCAGATTCAGTTCCTGACAGACAGAGTGCAATTTTCAGCAATTCCTCCAGTCTTCTACAGGGTGAGCCTGGTTTCTACTCTTCAGAGATCCTTTGATTCTTTTCACAGGACGGATTCAGTCCTAACAAGCTGTTACACAAGCTGCAGACCGAACTCTGGGCCTTACACGTTTTGATTAAAACTGCACACTGAAAGGCAGGGCTCCTTCCTTCTTCACTGCCAAAGCTCAACTCAAACTCCAACCGACAAAACCGGGCACTTCCTTTGAGTTCCTCCCAGTTCTTGACTGGATTGGCTGTCACTCACAATAGACTGCTGCTGTTGGTCCAAAAGGCACTGAAGTCTAAACTACATCTCCCAGAGTCACTGCCCATACAATCCTTTTGTGGCTGGCTCAGATTATGAGTCCAAGTTCTGATTAGTCCAAGGCACCATTTTAGCTAGCTTACCCTCACTGATTGGTCCAGTTCAGCAGTTCAAAACTAGAATGGGGAACTAGCAGACACAGTTCTGACTGCAAAGAAAGCAGGTTAGACAAACTGTAATTTCATTATTACTCTAAATAATTTCTGGCAAACAGTTACATCTTTCAGATAGGTTCCCTTTGCACTCCTAGTGACTGCAAAAATGAAGTGAATTGGCAGCAGCTCGAGTGGTACTCAATCAAAGAAACACACAGTCCCCCATACAAATTAATTATGTCTGCAAGCAGACAGCTCTTAAAGAGACAGTACCAGAGGTTCTAAAAACACTCACTGATAAATGGCTTAAATGCCAAACACCATTCAGGCTTGGAGCATTCAAGCAAGCTCCTGGAAGTCTTTTGGGAACCCCCATTTGCAGGGGGGTTACACAAAGGATTCCCTCTCAAGGGACAGCAGGCAAACAGGACAAACTCAGCCTTTCCACCAATCTCCCGCGCGAACTATGCAGGAGCTGCTGCTCAAATCAATCGAGCTGTTTACTCTCCAAACTAACTCCAGACTGACTCACTGCTCGTTGTGCCCATTAATCGGGGCAGAACGAAATGGCTTGGATATGTAGCCCGAAATAAAGCTTCTCTTTTCTCTCCATGCGGGACAGCTGAAGGCAGGCAGGCCAGACTCGGCCAAGTCCCCATGCTACCCCGCGGGGCAGCAGCTCCTCGAGCTGGAGCTGCTCGCTCTTCCAGCTCCAACTCACTTATGCCTCACTGCTGCAGGCAGCTTGGGAATTTCCCTTCGGTCCAAAAGGTTCGATTCGTTGATTCATCTATCTGTCAAAGCAAGGGCTCCTCCTCCAGGTCTGTATGGCGCCAAAATGTAAAAACTACAATTCCTACAGAAATTTGCTCCCACAAGACCCCTGGGGACAGGCTCCATTTTAGAGTCCCCAAATGTACTGAGTGGTGCTGACTGGCAGTTCAAAACCAAAATGGTGGTGCAATACAGAAAGTTCATGCTGCAAAGAAGGCAGGTTAGACAAACTACAATACTATTGCTATTAAAGCAGGTAAACAGTAGACAGTTACAGATTCCAATAAAGCTCTCTCTGTGCAGTTAGCAATGGCAGAATGGAGCGATTATCTGGCAGCCCAGGCAGGACTCAAGCCTGAAACTACTCGGCCCCTACCCAGATTAGTTATACACTGTGATATAGGCTGCTCTTAAAGAGACAGGACACAGAGGCTATAAAGGCACTCACATGCAATAGCTTTTAAATATGTTAAGACATAAAACACCAGTCTGGCAGTGGGCATTTAGGCACACCCAAGAAAGACTTTCGGGAACCCCCATTTGTAGAGGGTTTACATAATGTTTGTTATAGCCTGGGCTGTTTGAGTCTGAAAGAGCCAATATAAATGAAAATAGACAGAAAATGTTATTGATTTGTAAGCGCATTCAGTTATTAATTTTAGACATAAAGTGATGGCTTGCACCACCTCCTGTTGTCACGGGTACTCTTTTGTGCAGATTTTAACAATTGTTAGGTTTAGCATGTGTAAATTGACTGGGGTGTAGTTTGAGTAGTGGCATGGTCTGCAGAATATAATTCCAGTCAAGATATTTTCTATACAGCTTACCTCCCACCACACATGCACGCACGCACGCGCACACACACACACCAGATTTACATACTCATGCTTTGCAATTTATTTACTTATTACTGACCAGATAAGCACACTAGACAATTAAATGCCTATGAAGGGGTGGTGGTCAGGAACACCTTATCAACAAAACACCCCACGGCAAAAGCATGACGGTTGGGGGGACAGCCATCCAAGTCTGTCATAGAGCTCACAGTGATGTGTGAGGCAGAGAGCAGAGCGGACGAAACAACATACATTATACACTACATACCAGCTGAACAAGAGGGACTTAGCAGTACTGGTGTAAATAAGGAGCCCCTAATTAAGGGAGGGTAGGAGCAATCCCTTAACATGAACCAGGTGTGCAGCAGGGGTGAGAAAGTGTTTGGCTCTGTAAGTCATGCCAATGTTACTGTTTACGACTGTACACACGTTACAGATGTGCAAGGAAAGATCCAGTTGTGGTGGAGGGTGACACTGTAGATGAATGATTTTTCCTTGGAGAGATTTACAAAAAAACAAACTGGAAATGATTTCTCTTCTTATATTGTTTACCCATGCTGAATACTTAAAGAGCCTGCAAAGAACTGCTGCAGGCGGGGCACTGTCTGCGGGCACGGTCCTGACTAACACCTGATTAGTTATGTAGGTAGGTTGATGCCTACTAGGGGCAGAGGTAGGTAGGCAGGCAGGTAGGGGTTCCCTGGGGGTGGGCGGCTTATGGCTAGAGGGGAGGAGCTAAGATATATATATTGGCTAGTTGAGGAGAGGATCTTTCTTTTGCTCCTTAACCTCCAGTCTTCCATCCAGCACATCAGTTTCAGGCAGAATAGCAGGTGATTTTCCACCCTCCACGGGATTAAGGCAGCAGCAGCAACTAGGCCTTTGAAAACTGAAATGTTTTGGTAAGTGCATTTTTGTTTTGACTCTTGGGGTGGCCTGAATTTCACTCTCAGCACGCAAGGTAGTTATTTTGTTTTTAACTATCTATCTATCTATCTATCTATCTATCTATCTATCTATCTATCTGTCTGTCTATCTGTCTGTCTACCTATCTACCTACTATCTATACAGGTTTTGGAGGAGGTGTAGCAGTGACTGAGTTGCTGGTGGGGAGACCGATTTCTGAGGCGGTTTTTGTAACTGACTAGATAATTTCAGCTTCAAGTACACTAGGGAAGGGGCTTCCCATCATTATTATAATCGTTAATTAGTGGTATTTGTGGTTGCCTGCTACAGTTTTTTTCTGTTTGTTTATGGCTCAGAGCTGTTAAGCATGCCCCCCTTCCCCCCATGGCCTTTGTTCTTTGTCTTTTTCTTGCCATGTGCTTCCACAAGTCCACAGGTTTGAAGTCACATAAAGTAATTCAGTTTGGCTTGCAATTTTCAGTGCCTTTATTTTATGTCCATTTGACTACTTGGTGGAAATATAGGCTCTGTAATTTTAAAAAAGTGTTAGCCTCCTTAAGGGTAGATTGTAAAACTGAAAATACAGGATCTGTAATCGGCAACACTTTTGTGCAGGCTTTTCGGTTAGAGGGATAACTGGAAATATAAGAGCTGTAACTAGCAACATTTTGTACATGCATGTGGAATTAGAGGACAAAAGGGAAAATATAGGATCTGTGACTGGCAAAATGTTACTTTTTCCTTTGTGTAGAGGGAAAAGCTTAAAACCATGGGATCTGCAGGGCTGGACTACTGTTTAACAGGGAAGAAAGAGATTAACAAAAAAAAACATGGCACCTGCAACTGAAAATGTTTTGCATTGGTTTAGTTCTACTCTCTTGCATGCTATGTAGACAGCTAAACTCTACTATGTAAAAAAATGGTGCACAACACTGCTGAGGGTATTTTTAGCGAATGTTTAAAAGTTTCAGCACTGGCATGCATTTGGGGGAAGTCACAAACCAAACTACAGTGTTCAATGGGCAACTGCCTTGTCTGGGGAGAGGCCGAGTAAATTACAGGCTACTGTCTTTTAAATCTGGCTGCTAAGCCTCAAGTCCCCCCTCACCCGCTTGGCTTGCATCTTTGTTCTTCGGTGCAACTTTTCACCATATGGTTTGTTTGGGTGGGTAGGGAGGCAGAGTAACTGTTTTTTTTTTTTTTTCACAAATTCGTATACCAGTAATTTTAGGATTGCAGCCTTTTCTCTATGTGAGGATTGTAGCCAAGGGGCATCTTACAAAAATAAGACATTTAGAATTGTTTACACAGTATGACTTGATTCCATAATATGGTCAGCAGATGGCAATGAGGTTAGTTACTGTGTATATTTTCTACCCACTAACAGAACAAAAGGAGTTTTCTGCACGGTATCTGCGGATAGGCTGAGCATAAACTTGTAAGATTTCAACTGATTCAGTATGCTGCCTCTGTATAAAGGAGAGACTGATGACATCTCAAACTGCCCATGGTCTGTTAAAAGCCTGCCTGATTAGTCCCCTCCACAGTCAGGGGCTTATCCATTCTTGGTACGACAGTGTCAGTCGCCGATGATGAAAACATTACTATGTTATGCCAGCAATTTTCCAGCCATAGGTTAAGGTCTGAATTTCACATGGTAACTAATCACAAGGGGGTTCTTAAGACAAACGTACTATCCAGGACCACCTAATCACAGTATGCCTAGTAACTCTCCCTGATAGCTAATAATGGGAATCATTTGAAGATACTTTGCTTATCTTGTGTTATATTGCTCTGTTTGTTGCAGTGTAAGCTTATGGGATGCGTGCCATTTCTAGCCCAGTGGCCAAGTGGTTATGCCTTGCTTATGGCCTGCCTCAGAACCCCTTCCCCCAAGGCACGGTAGAGGCATGGGGTGGCTTAACCAGTCTCTTCGGTGTGGATGGCCATGGACTGATAAGAGTGAGCTAGAAAGGGTGCAGGAAGGACATTTTTTACAGAATCACTAATCAGCATTTTCTGAACATTATACCCCGTAATGAAGTGGCAGCGAAGGCTAAGATGGCAGACGGGGTTTTTTGATGCTGTACTTATATCTTTACAGCTGCTGGATCCAAGATGTCAGGCTCAGGTCAAGCTGGTGGTGCAGACCTTAAGCAGCAGCTTGCGGCACTTGTGCAGGAAAAAGGAAAAGCTTGGTGGAAGGCCTTGTTCCAGAACCCGGATGACCCCAGTCCAGCAGATCCTTCAAATCACCCAGAACTACAGTTAAAGAATCTGGTGGCTCTAATTCCAGATAACTCAATGGCGGCTTCCCTGGCTAAGAAAAGAAGGACTAGAATACCCCGACAAGCACCTCCAACACCAGAGAATCCTCAACCAGGTAGGCCAGACTTGGAGAATAAGTCTGATGAGGAATTGAAGGAGTCATTATAGCAGACTCTCAGGGTTCCCTCTACAAAACAGCCATGGAGGAAGGACATTTATTTAGAAAAATCACTAATGAGCACTTTTTGAACAGTATACTCTGTGGTGAAGTGGCAGCGAAGGCTAAGATGGCAGACAGGTTTTTTTCTGTGTTGTGCTTGTATGTTTACAGCTGCTATATCCAAGACGCTGGGCAAAGGTGAGGCCAGTGGTGCAGACTTCAAGTAGCAGCTTTCGGCCCTTGTGTGGAAAAAGGAAAAGCTTGGTGGGAGGCCTTGTTCCAGCACCCAGATGATCCTCATCCAGCATGTCCTTCGAAACACCCAGAATTGCAGCCAGAGAATCCAGCGGCTCTAGTTCCACATAACTCGATGCTGGCTCCCCCAGCTAAGAGAAGAAGGACCAGAAAACCTTGACAAGCACCTCCAGCACTGCATGCTTCTCAACCAGGTTGGCCAGATTTGGAGATGTGACTGATGACGAATTGAGGGAGTTATTACAGCTGACTTTCAGGGTTCTCTCTCCAGGCACACTGAAACAGCCACAGAGGCCCTGGGAAGGGGCACCGGTTTTGGCAGGACCAGGGGGTAACACACTCCTCGAGCCAGTGGGTCCCTCATCACCAGGGCCCGCACTGCTGCCCCCATCCGCAGCACCCCAGAATATGGGCTTGCCCACTACACCAGGACCAGTGCTCCAGCCGCTGGTTATGGTGATCCTGCTGCGCCAACCACAGGCCTTGGTTCCCCCCATTCTGCTGGCCCTTGCTTTTCCACAGATAGCTGATCCGCTGTCTCTGGGAGATCCATCTCCACAGCTCTTAGCACTTACCCTCCTTCAGCTCTTGAGCAGAAGCTTGACAAATCCCTGGCATTCATAGGAGCATGGAAGCAAAAACAGAGGACTCCACATGGTCAGGCAGAGTCCCGGGGGGGTGGGGGTTCAGCCCATAGTGGGCACACCTACTGCCCCTCCACCCCAACAGGGGGTACTGCAACCAGCACATGTGGGCATTGTAAGCCTGGAAGCCTATCTGCAAGAGAAGATTTGGCAGCAAATTGCTAATGGTGAATACATGGATGTGTTCAAGTTACTTAATAGGCCCAGAGAGCTGAATGAGGAGAAGAAAAAGAACGGCAAAGATGAGTGGATGGAAAAGAAGTGCAAAGTTACAATCCAGTACACTCAGAAAAATTGGTTGGCCAGCTTTGCAATATTTACGGGGCTGATGACGCAGGTGAATCCGACAATGCATCAGGTCTGTGGACTTACTATAGCTGGATTACATCCAAGTATGCCAGTAAACCTGGCTGGGGATAGCTGGAATATGATAACGAGTTTAGTAGGTACAAACAGAATGAGCCAGGCAGGTCATGGGACATGCTGGATCTTTCCCTACAATTGGCGATAGACCTTGGGGGGAAGAGTACAACACTTTAACAGTGGATTCTTGGTCAGGTGATCTCTATCACCAAATCAGGGGATGCAGTGCAGCAGTGGGGAGGGGAGCACTGCTATAACTATAATCAGGGGACCTGGCAAATTGGACTCATTTAAGTTGAAACATGCGTGCTTAGTGTGTGGCTACCTGCAACCATTCAAGCAGTGCCAAAGGGGGAATGAATTCCTTTCAGCCCTTTCGCAAATGGCACAAGTCTCCCAATGTCAATAAGGGAAGAGCACGTTGAGAGACAGCTGTCCAGTTACCTGAATAGGGCATCCACTCACACCTTGGCAGATGGCTTCGGGGGGAGGGGGGATTTGGATCCCATATCAGGGTCCTTGCCTGGTTTATGAAATGGAGAATCTGAAGTCTGCCAAGGATCGACTGGATGTGATGCGACTTAAACTGGACAAAGAGTCAGCAGCAGGTAGGGTAAAACAGCCCTTCAAGGCACCTCCCCAGCTTCCTCTCCACATTTCACCTACTGGGCTGGTTCCCAAGTAGGTACCAGAAGTATTCTGGATGATAAATCATTTATCACAACCAGATGGAGACTCAGTCAACTCTCATATTGGCCCAGTCTACATGTCTGTATCATACGCACTGTTTGACAGGGCAACAGAGGTGGTTTGGGGGGGACAGAGTGGGGTCTTTCTTAGGTAAGGCTGACATCAAGTCCACCTTTCAGCTTTTCCCAGTGCACCCAGATGACAGGGACCTGATGGGCATGAAATTCGAGGGGCAATATCACATAGATAATTGCATGCCAATGAGGTGCACGGTGGCATGTTATGTCTTTGAGCATTTTAACATGTTTCTCCACTGGGCCACCACGAAGGGGGCAGGTCGGTTGGAAGCAGTTCACAACATGGATGACTTTTTGTTTGTGGGGTAGGCAGGCACCAATATCTGTGGCCAGCTAATGAAGGCCTTCCTGGCAGTATGTGACATTCTTGGGAGTGCCTCTCGCCCACCAGAAGGACCATGAACAAAACTCTCCTTTTTATACATAGAGATCAACATGCTTGCCACTGAAATCTGGTTGCCCCAGGAGAAGGTGGCAGCTCTTAGGGCCCTCCTTGCTCAGGTGGGTAAGGCTCGCAAGAAAACCTTATGTGAGTTGCATTAAGTGCTTGACCACCATAATTCTGTCTGTAGGTCATACCCATGGGCAGGACTTTCCTGTGTCAGATGGTAACGGTTGGCTCTGGTTGCACCAAGCCGCAACCCAGGATGTGGATGACAGAGGTGATGAGAGAGGATCTTTGGGTGTGGCTAGCTTTTTTAAATTGTTTCAATGTGGTGGCCATCTGGCCAGAGCCAGCCACCAGTCAAGAGTTACAGCCGTTTACTGATGCATCTTGGGGCTTGGGTTTTGGGGCATATTTTGGGGGAGAATGGTACATGTGCCAGTGTCTCCAGGCTTGGCAAGCAGAGGCTTACAAGAGCCTGCTGGGTAATCTCATGTAAGTCTTTGTTCTTAAATGTGTAGTTCTTAACATACAGTTTACAGTTGTGAATGAGCCTGGTGCTGATAACAGTACTGCTGATCAGTACTGCTGATGCTCTTTCTCATTCATAGTGGTGGAGATTCTGGGAGCTGTCTCCAGAAGTGGAGTTGTATCCCAGGGAAGTCCCAGCATACCTCTGGGAATTGGTGATCCAAAAGCCTGGGAGTTATTCATGTGTTCTTTGACGCCCAGCACGCAGGTGGCATACCAGCGTTGGGGGAAGAGAAGTTCCTGGGCATGTATCAGCCCCAAGGATGGGAGAAAGTGTGGACCAGCTATGCTTGTACTTCTCCACATGAGACGGGAAGGGTCTATGTCAGCATCTATGGGGCAGCAGCTTGCAGGAATACCAATGTTTTTCAAGGTTACAGGTCATGAAGACACTACGTGGGCATTTCCCCTTTGCATGATGCTGGAAGGTTGGGCCCGCAGAGTCCTCAAGTGGCCAGATGGCAAGTGGCTGATTAGCCCGGTGCTCTTGGCACGGGTTTTCAAGGTGCTCCCAAGAGTGTGCTCATCACCTTCAAAAGTGCGCTTGTTTTGACCAGTGTTGTTGGTGACTTTTAGTGGGGTCTTTAGGGTATCAGAGTTGGTGCAGCTGAGCAAGGCGGCCAGCTTGTCAGTGGCCTTGGGGATGATAATGAGGCAGTGACGCCAGACGGAGTGTTCATCCAGTTGTGCAGAAGCAAGATGGACAGGTAGGTGTGGGTGTTGGTGCAGCCTGAGATCACCCAAGGGGTACAGTGGAACATCCGGCAAGGGTTCAAGACTATGTGTCCTGTCAGATGTCTGGGGGTCATTTCTTCATCATAATGATGGGTTCTGTTTGACAGTGTTCCAGTTCCGTCATGTTTTAGGGAAAGCCATGAGAGGGGTGGGGGTGGACTCGAAGAAAGAGTTCACTACCCATACTTTCTGCTTAGGGGCTGCCTCATACACCAAAGCAAAAGGGCTTACAGATGGACAGATTCAGTCCCTTGACTGTTGGACGTCGCAGACTTTTGAAAGATATGTGAGACCACATTTGCTGCAACTTCTGGTTTTGTTTATCAACAGGTGACAGTTCCCAGGGCGGATAAGTGTGGATATGTGGGCATTTTTTCATCCCTTGGGCAGCCATCAGAGAAAGGCAATTGCAGGGAGGTGATAACCTATTTCTGGACCCACTGCAGGCTCAAGTATTGGATGGTACAGTAGGGGATGAGAAGGAGTGATCTGCTTCCATGGATCTTCTCCAAAGCTGAGTGGGGGGGCCCTCCAAGCATTCTGCTGGTGCACTAGGGAGGCAGTGATTTGGGAGCAGTAAAATCACTTGAACTGTTACACCAAATGAAAGAGGACTTGGCCTTGGTGTAGCACATCTGGCCGGACGTGCACATTGTATGGTCTCACATTATCCAAAGAAAGCACTGGCGGCATGCTGAAGGCCCCAAAACAATTCAGAAATCCCGGTGGCTGACCAACATGGAGATGCAGTTGTAACCCCCCTGTTACCCGGGGTTACTAGAATCCCAGTAAGACCTAGTGGTAGGCAGGGAAGGCAGCTTGTGAAACTCCAGTTAAATGGATTTCACACTGTCTCACTCTGTTCTCAGTCTCAGCTGAGACTGAGGGATGACATCATTTAGAACTGTCGCAGCTGCATAAGTCACACTGGAATGTTGCAGTTGGAGGTTAAAGTAGAACATTGGGGAATTTGAAGTCAGTCTGTGAGTGAGTAGAGTCTGTGCAGTCTGTAGAAGAGGTGCTCTGCTGTAAGCAGGCCCTCAGAGCTCTAAGCTCTGTCAAAGAACTATTTTTTGTTGTTTAGGTGTGTGTTCTCACCTGAAGAGGAACACAATAAGAGCACATTGAAGTGGTGGAGACCGCTTTCAGTGGTTCAGGGCCCCATCCCTGCGAGGACGGGGGGAAGGAATCAGCCTGCTTCCAGGGGCAAACCCCATTGGTCTGGCTAGGGAAAAGAAGCTGCTTGCTTTAAGTTCGTGCTTAGGCACCAGAACCTCTGGATGAGAGTTCTTTGAGGAGGAAACACCTGTGGGGCACCTGCAACCAAGGAGTGAGTTCGCTCTGCTAAAGGGCCATGTGTTTTCACCTGAATCAAGATGAAACTAAAGGGACTGTTACTGTGGGGTCAGGAAAAGACAGCCATGTGCAGTTTGGAAGATGTGGGGATTGGACTGCTTAACTCTGTGGGGGGTCTAGAGTAATGGACACAGCCACTTATTCAGTATGTTCAAGTTCAGCACAAATGGGATATAAAGACAGTAGACTGAATGTGACATACATTTAAAAAGAATCTACACAGCAAAGTGTTTTAAAGGATGAGGTGCTACAGTCCAGAGAAATGGCCGGGTATGAATTATGGGAGCGATAGGTGGGAGACCCCCCATCAGTAGTAACCAAATTCACCTCTACGGATTTGCTCTGGGACACCTGTTGCTTTCTCTCATGTACTTGGCCAGTGCCTGAGAAAAGTACCCAGACGTGGGATTGATGAGGAAAATTCCCTTATGGAGCAGAAGTGCTCATAGGCGGTTTAGGGAGCCACCAGTAAATGTTTCCATGCTATATGGAAAGTGTCCAAGTGGCTGGCAAGGGAGCCGAGCCAGGGAAAACCCAGAGTAATGTACAAGTTTGGGCTGTGTACCCAGTGTGTTTCAGAGCCTGAGGGCTAAAGTGACGAGGATGTGTTCTGGTCTCCTTAAATCTGCATTACCAGGAGTGTAGCCTGTGGGTGGCCATCTATGCTTTATTTATTCTGTTGGATGTGAATAAAAGCCACACTTTAGAATCCCACTTCTGGTATTGGACATTACAGTTATTGCTTCCTTTGTCCGGAGTTACTTGGGTGCCCCTGTGCAGAGTAGCCAAACCTAACCAATGTGCCAAGTGACATATTCCTCCCTGAACCCAGCCCACCAGGTAGAGCTGTCAAGATAGAAATGGCATACCTGGGTGGGGGTTACACAGGGGTCTGTCCTGAGGCACAATGATACTATGATAAAAATACCCCAGGTTTATGCCCACAATGGGGTACACCTGTGTAGCCCAGGAAACAATAGATTTTGAGATGATCTACAGAGTGCTGTGGAGAAAACAGTAACATGAAGTGCTTATTGGGGGGGATGAGCACCTGGGGCCTTGCTCATCTTGTGGCGGCATGGTAGTCTCACAAGGTTTGTACAGAGGGGGTAACAGGGACTCATCGCCTTTGCAGGTCGAGCACCCTGAGGCAGGCAAGAGGTGAGGGCCAAGACAGCTGGAGTTCCTCCTTCAAGGAGCAGCAGGAGGGATAGCCACTTTGGGCATTGCCCGTGGTTTTGCAGTGCCCTCTGACAGAGGAAAGTACATCGGCACCCAGCCCAGAGCCATTCCTCATACTCCAGAGGCCAGTTACCTTGTGGGGTTTGTACCCATTCAGTTGGCTCCCTTGGGGGTATGGCGATGGCATTATGGTGATGATTTGATTGATGAATGACTTGCCATGACTACCTTGCTGCACACATCATGCTGACTTGGCTGTACCTGTCATTACATGCTGTTTAAAACATGGCTGTGACCATTTTTCTCCAAAGCACATTGTCTGTCTCAGTCTTTTCAGGTGGAGGGATCGGTAACATGACCTATAAGACAATGCCCTTCTTGCAAATTGCCTTTCTGTTACGCGGCTTCTCAGGTATGTTATGTCGACTGCAATGGGTGTCTTATACACTGGTCTGTCCTGAACTGGGTGCTTTTATGAAGCAAGGATTATAATACTATAATACACAGTCATGGTCCTGGGTGTGGCTGCTAGTGATTGTGAAAGCTGACTGCTCATTGTTGTTCCCTGTTGCTGATCACACATCCTGGCACTTACTATGATCCCACAGTACAGGACTGGAATGGAGAAAAAGACTTGGAGAAAGTGGTGGGGAGAAGTGAGAAGCATAGCTTTGCACCTCACAGTAGCATCGATATTTTAACCAAATACTTGTGTGCGACTTGAAGAATAGTATAGAATTTACATGTATAGTGCTTTTCTTACACTGTATCCCAAAGTAATTTATAAGCAATTTATTTACCCAGGACTGCCTGTCTGAGAAGGATACCACATTTCATTTCCTGTGGGGTCCTGCTTCTGCTTGATACAGCGTGCTGCCTCTCAGTACGATTTGTACTTTGGTTATTTATGAAATGTTTTAAGTGACGGTCTGAGGATTTTCTGCCTGAGAGTATTAGGTGCCTTGCACAGACAAATCTTGTGCTATTCCCCTTCATACTTTGTCAGTACAAATGTGTGACCACACTGACAGCGACATCGCAAGTGACCACTATGGTAGAATGGCAGCGACACTTTGTGAACAGTCGCTTTTGCCACAATCAGTGAGTAAATGTAAAACAATGCTGTTGGCAAAGTCTCTCACATCACACCTAGTACTGTAAGGAAGGATATCTTCTAATTAGCCAAAGGAAGAAGAAAATGTGTTTGCAATGTGACAAGTTAAGAGTTGGCTACATTTTACAATGGAACATAGTTTTATGGAGTGTATGTAGTAGCTTTTTAATTTATAGGAGCTGATGGGCAGAGACAACACGACTAACACAGTAAAAGGCAGTAAACAACCTGTCGGTGTATCTCAGGGTCAGCGCAGTAACAGCGTTAGGGCCAGGGTTTGAAAAAAGGTCCCATGACAACTCTGAAAGCATGCAGAACCCCGAGGGTAATGCTGACAGTAGCAGGCAGGCAAGAGCCCCTTCTGCATTCATAATTTGGTAGTAGACATTATGACTTGGGGTAGTGGGCCACAATAAAGTTGGTTTTAGGTTACAGTAAGCTACAGATACACTATCTTTTTGGGTCCACGTGGAAATGTCATTTCAACATCAATGCCAGGTGCTGCAGCCACAGGACCCACAACATGGCTAGATCTGTCACTGTAGAGCAGGGTAATGACTCGCAGCTATTGCAGCAGTATAGCCTAATGGTTAGAATGCATCATTTGCAATGGGAGACCAGGTTTGAATCCCACCACCACGCATATGTCATGTGACCCTGACCAATCATTTAAACATTTGTTCCCATAGACGCCATTGTTAGATCTGACCCAAAATGGCTACCAGGAGCAAATGAGTTAACCTTCTCTTGCTCTCTCTTTCTTTGTACTTTGCCTCCTCTGAGCTTTCCTCAACCTCACTGTACCTCTCTGTTGGTGCCTTATGGCAAGTGACAACTGTTCATGGATTACACTTTAGGACACATTGTACATGAGAGGAGCTACACTACACATATATATATATACATATACATGTATACATATATACATATATACATGTCTGTGTCAGTGGCTCAGTAGGTAGCACACTCGCCTCTGAGGCCGGGAGATCAGAGGGCTGTGGGTTCAGTTCCCACATCTGGCACTTGGGTTGATATCCCAATACTGACACTGTAGTGCAGCATGAGAGGGGTGCTGCACTTCTGAGGTGCCGTCTTTCGGATGAGACGTTAAACCGAGGTCCCATCTGCCTGGATTGGTGGTAGTTCAGGGGGATGTTAAAGATCCCATGGCACTTATCGAAAAGAGTAGGGGAATTTCCCCGGTGTCCTGGCCAAATTTCCCTCATTCACTAAAAATACCACCAACAGCTTAATCTGGTCAAGGTCAGTTGGCATTCATCTGTATCCCCCTCCCCCAGGTCGTGCCTGAAAATAGGCAGGATTTGTCTAGTGCACTTACCCGGTCAACAAAAGCTAAATAAATATATAAATACATCTCTCAGTAGTACTGTAATGTTTGAAAGAGTCATTATCTGGGTGCAAGAACCACAAACCAAAGGTAACCCTTAGACTATGAGAGCACTTCTACAAGCAAAACAGTGTCTTTAAGAAATATATTAATGTTCTGTAGATCAAGAGTGACCAATCTTTTATAAACTTAAAAAATGAAGCCCACTTAAAATGCCCATTTTCAGGGCAACAGCAGGGCAGAAACTTTTTGAAGTATAACTTCTACAATTATAAAACTAAATTCTTTTGCTTCTTCACATAAAGGACCGTGACAGACAGTGAAGAAGGCAATACCAGCATTTCCCCACCAGATGTCAGCGTATGCTACTCAAAACCCCCAGTACTGAGTTGAAAACCAGGTAAAGTGTTACAGTACAGAGGACCGCTGTGCTCAGCCAGTTGGTAGCACAAACAGCAACTTCAGAGCAGTGACTGTAAATGAGTTTCACAAATATTCAAACATAAAACTCATTCATGCACACTGAGTCAAACAGTCCTTCGAATACTTTTGCATGCCTCATTTTCATGGCTGTCGCGCTGTTCAAGACTGGGCTGCGATGGTCACAGATGCAATTCTACATCCAAAAGATTGTGAGGTGGTAGTTACCACAGATCTCATATAGTTAGGGCTGAGCAGGAACTTTAACGTTACATCACGATTTCTGGCCTGCTTATAATTTGTTTGTCTTTTGAGCTAGGGATGTAAAAAACAGCTTACCCACCCTCTGTGGCAAGCTGGCCAAACCCTCCACATATGGAAAACATCCCTTTAGTAGTTCTTAAGGTTACCAAATAAAAAAACTAAAATAAATAGTAAATCCCATGAATTGTAGTTTATTCTCTATGCCTGTTTGTTTTTTTGTATAATGAAATTGAAAAACCTTGATTTAGTCAATTGCATTATATTGTTTTCTTGTTCTCAAAAAATGGGAAAGAAAAAAGTTTTAAACCTAAAATATTTAGGTTTCTCAGATCCTGTCCCAAAGCTGGTTCTTTTGTAACAAAATGAAATCTGCCAGCTGTGTACACATCTGTAATTGCATTCAGCACTGTGCATCCAGGCCACAACAAACTTGCCCTCTTGGTGCCTTTTTTTTTTTTTTGTTATTTATTCTTTTTGCTCCTTGCCTGCCCCACTCCAGCCCCATTCTGCTTGGCTTTAACACAACTCCGTCACTTTCTCTGACCCCAGGGAACTCCCTCAAATCTGCCCCAATTAGAACTCTCCCATGGTAAGGCCTTTTGAGGGTGGGCCAGTTCCTATGCTCTGGATGTCTCCAAATTTGGTGGTCTGGGGAGTGCCTTCATGCTGGGTGGTTATGTGGTGTGAACCTCCAGCTTGTAGCACCATCCTGCCAGTGTGGGGGGGTTGCTGCTTTTTTTCTTCCCTCCCCTGAGACACTTGGCTATGAATGCAAGGTGCACACACGCAACAAGTGCATGCTGCAAAGTCACTGCGTCTCCCCTCCCACTGCCATGCACGACTGGCTCGTGCCTTCTTGGCACCACCAGGTGGTGCCAGTACAGCATGGACTGGTCATCCATTCACCTGAGGAGGCGATCGTCCTATGTGACACTCTACCATCCTTCCCCCCTCTGGTCCTCCAGTGTCATGGCCTCATTCTGAAACCCAAGTAGCTGGCATCGTGGGCAGTACTCCACTTGGCCTCCATCCACTCTTAAATGGGGCACCATGTGCCTATCCCCAAAGCCACTACTCTGTTACATATTATTAAACCTAGAACCAGTAGTGGGAGCCCACCCCATTGCTAGTAAAGTATTTATTTGCTTAGCTGCTCTGTTTGTCACCCCTTTCTCCGAGCATGTCACCATCCGGTCTAAGCACTCCAGCCCGTTATCCGGCTTCTCATGGTCTTACCATCATTCCACATCTTCCCTCATGGCTTACCCTCATGCTGGGGGCAGTAATATCCCCAACTGCTTTAAACAGGATCCAGTCCGCAGGAGAGGCCCATGCCACCAGTGCAGGGCCCACGAGGGGTTGGACCCTTTAACCGCTCTGCTCAGCTGTTTTCTTCCTTTTTTCTCCCCCAGCAGGATGCCGACGCAGGGGTGTGAGTAAGCTCAGTGCATGCGAGCATGCAAAGCAAGTTAACATCAGCGTCCCTCCAAAGCCTCCCCAAGTGCAGTCAAGGGCCCTCCCTCCCTGAAGGAGGAGAGAGCTCGATCCTCCTCCCCCCCATTGTTCCCCGATGATCCAGGATCACTCCTGAACCTGGGTCGCAGTGCCACAAGCAGATGTGTTACCACAGCGCCGACAGACCGTCATGCCAGTTAAGTATTTAAATACATATAAAATTGCTTTGTGACACCAGAAATCCTTCCACTGTATGCATACCCCCCACCAGTCACTAAATCAGTAACAAGGAGCTCATCCCTGTTGTCAGTTAACAATGATAACAAACTGTCTTTTGCCTCGTCCACCTGCCAACTATTTGTAGCACAGGAAGTCCATCTCAGGTGCTGCCGAAGATGCCCCAAATCCCCACCACCACCACCACCCCACCCTAGACAGCACAAACCCTCCACTTACCTCCGGGCTTGATGTCTGAATAACATTCCTGCAAAACTTAAATTATGAAAATTTCGTAACTTGTGACTTGCAATTACATTATTGAAAGTGCAATTTATGAAACAGACGCACACTGCATATTTTTGAATAATCACACTCTGTGATTATGTCATTCGGGTGGCAGCTGGCCAGGAAGGTGAGCAGAGGGTTGTGCCAGTGGCCATCTGGAGGAGAGACTGCTTGACTTGGGGAAAGGTGAGGGAGTGGATGCCACTGGATAACAAGCACTGTTTGGCATAAGTGAAACAACAAAAGCTGGTGCACACAGTGGTTCAAGGGGAGTAAATAATGTTATTTCTCACAATTTGCAATGAAATTCATGTCCTGGCTTGAGGATGTGGAGACTAGCACCCCTACATATTGCCTTCTGATAGCTATCTCAGGTGCCCCCTAATGAAGCCTTGGAGAAGCAGATACATTCTAGTGTTAGTCTCTGTGTCCTCATGCCGGGAGGGCATAAACTGCATTGCAAATTTCCAACAGTAAATTATTTACTTCTCTCGTACCACTGGTTACAGCAGCTTTTGTTGTTTTGCTTATGTGAGCCTGTTTTTCTTGACATGCAGCTGGCGGAATCACGTGCGGTTGAGTGTGTATTGGTCTTTTTCACTGCTTGGCATAGAGATAGATAAGGTGAGGGAAGGTTTGAACCACTGGACACCAAGGAGTGTTCGGCATGGGATGGGGTAACAGAGGAGCCACTGAGCTCCAGTGACTGCCTGGCAGAAGGCTGGGCTGAAGCATGGGGTGCACTGAATGCCAGGAACAGCTCTGCATCAGGCCGGGTGAGCGAGGGGTTCCAATGAATACCACAGACTGTTTGACAAATAAAAAAGCTTGAGTTGCTTGGATAGTACCAAAACCTATTCAACACGATTTTGCCAAACAGTCAGAAAATCTGAAATCTGACCCCCTGGATCACAAATATCTGAATCAGATCAGATTATTCAGTATCCAGTGATAACCCCCAAAAAAAAATGATCTAAAATGTCCCTGGTGTCTAGTGGTATTCCCCTCTCCCATACCCCATCCTGTGCAAAAGAGTCCCTCATGTCCAGTAGTGCCCCAGCTTGTGCAAAGAGAGCTCCTGGTGTACAGCTAAACCTCTGCCTCCCTCATCCTGTGCTATGAGAGTTCCTGGTGTCCAGTGGTACCCCCTTCCTCATCTTATCCCACGCCAAGAGAGTGCCTAGGCATTTACTGGCACCCCCACCTCATTGCACTTCCTCCCTCTGACAGAGACCAGTACACCTTCCCTTACCTCTTTGACCAGCCACCATCTCATTAAAATAGTGATAAACCTAACAGCAGTTTAGCACTGTATTTGGACCAGCATAACATTCTGTGGTGATTTGCATATGCAGCCCATGATGCTTTGCATTGTGGGGGCATGTGTGATTTTGTATTTTCTTGAAACTTGGCTTCCCAGCCAAATGCCCTTTGGGGTAACCCTTGCCTCAGTGTTTACGCACAGAGGTTCTTTGTCTTTTAAACTGTATTAAATGGATGCAAGTCTAGGAGGTGACAGTAGACTTTGCTAGTTATCATGCAGGGGAGATGGGCTTGTAACAGGGTGGGGGTGCCACTAGACTCCAGGTACTCTCTTTGACTGGCATTAGGTGAGAGAGGGGGCTATCACTGGATACCAGGAACTCTCTTTGCACGACTTGGGGTGAGGAAGGGGGTTACCACTGGGACTCTGTTTGTACAGCATGGGGTGAGGGAGGGGGTTACCACTGGATACCAGGAACTCTTCGCATGACTTGGGGTGAGGAAGGGGGTTACCACTGGGACTCTGTTTGTACGGCATGAGGTGAGGGAGGGGGTTACCACTGGACACCAGGGACTTACTTGAAAAGAAATAAGGTGACAGAGGAGTGCCACTGCAGCAAAGAATGCGGGGTGGGGGGTGGGGATGCGGTACTGGATCAGATCATTGGTTTTACAGTGTGGCTCAGGAGCCAACCTTTACTGAATCTTGGATTGGAAAGTATAAACTCTGACTATTCCAAAATCTGTGAAAATAAAAACAAAACCATAAAATCCATTGAAACCAAAAGTCTTCAAGGTTGTGAGGTGTGGTTGTCCTCAGTGTTTGATTGCTCAGAGTAACGTGGCATTACTCTGACTTTGGCACCCTCTCTCAAAGCATTGGTGTGTGAGAAAAGAGTGCTGAAGATACAGGGATTTTTTTTTACCTAACACTGCGTTTCCCTATGTTTATGGATTTGTTCTTCTGCTCTAACTGATGCCTACAGGTCATGTTTTTGCCATGAAATGCTACTACAGATGGGTAAATCAATGGGCACCAACTCTGTGTACATCAGGGCAGAGATTTTCAAAGGGCCTGTAAATGTGCAGTGGTGGCAGAAACAGTGCACAAGGGGCACTTCCCCTGCACAACCACAAGTTCTTCTGCATGCACACAATTTTCATCAGGGCAGCAGTTCCATGACCGCTTCAGTGATTTAGCATTCTTTCACAGCTGCACCCACTGTGTGATTGCTGCCCATGCGTATGGAAAAAACAGCATTTCTGCAAGTACAGAGATTTTTGTCTCTGCACCAGTGGGTAACACATTGGGACTTAAGTTTCTGTGCCATAGCAAGCCCTTTCAAAGTCAGGCCCCAGACAGCCTAACTTCTTAACCACAGTTGTGTAGCTAGGTAAATAAAATTTGTAAGCCCCTTTGTGCCTCTTTGCTACCCCTACCCACCCACTCAGCAACAGACGTGTCTGTATTTCATACAGTAGTTCAGGAAGAGCCTTGCCTCAGGGCTAAATACACCCCCTCATTCTTATGGAACATGAAGAATGGGTTGTACAGTCAGCCCTGGGGTAAGACTCTTCCTGTTCCTCCCACGACAGTCAGTGAAAAACCAGCATCATGGGAAGGAAGGTGTGCTTGTTTGCTCACCTCCCTGACCAAGGGAAGGGCTGAAGGTGAGGACTGCCTCACCCTTAGACCCTTGTACTAGCTAAATGATGAAGCACATGGGTGCTGGCTTAGGGAAGTGTTCTGTTTCTTTGGAGGGAATATAAGGGGTTGGAGCATGAACTGTCTGCTGATTTCGACGGAGTAGGGTGCTTTTGCAGTCTGCACTTTGTTATTCATTGGACACTGCACTACTGCCATGACTAGATGCCTGTTTTTGCTTTTTATGCATGTCCTTTATTAAAATACTTTTCAGGGGGACTGGCTAAGCACTGATCAAAGATGGCCACTTAGCTTGAAGTCTCGGTAATCCACCTGGTCTTCTTTCCTCAAAAATCCGTAACAAGCAGTTTCTTTTTTTGTAAAAATTACCTGCGGTGCCAGTCAGAAAGCCAAGGTACACCCGGACTGTTTCGCATTTTCTGCAGACCATCTACAACCGGCTCCACTAACTTCCACAGCTCCCTGGGCCTAACATCACAAGGCAAGCATGCAGGCAGAGTTGGTGGGAGCCGCGGATCCATGCTCAGTGCAATCCAAGTTCTCCCAGCTGCTGTTAAAAATGGACTGACTGCCGCCGCTAATCAAACCACGGTGGCTGTCCACAGCATTGAGGTCCGTCTATTCCAAACCAAGTGGAGGCTCAGGGCGCATGTGACAGTGTTACTCAAAATTATGGAGACAAATGACCATGGTAAAGCGATACAGGCACTAATGGCAAAGGCGGATGATCTCGAGAACCAGAGCTGGAGATACAACCTCCATCTCCTTAGGATTCCCTGAAGGTGCTTAAAAAAATGATTCGACAGGATTTTTACAAACTGTGCTGCCAGAAATCCTGCAATCACACGGGTTGCCTCTACTACAGATGATCGAGTGAGCTCACAGGACTCTAGCTCCAAGGCTCAGGGAAGGGGAAAGAGCTAGACCCCCTCCTGGCTTGCTTCTTAGATTACAGACAGAAAGACAATATCCTAACTGTGGCCCACACTAAAGGCTCATTATACTGGCAAGGATGTAAAAGTTCTATAGCCCAGGACCTCAAAGGATTTACCGGACAAGTGCAAGGCCTACACCGAGGCCCGGAGTTTCATGCATCAGGTTGGAGTTTCCTTTTCCCTGTCATATCCAGCAGTTATGCAGATCATTCACAACAGAGTCCCACTGAACTTTGAGACCCGGAGCACCTGATGGACTTCTTGCAAAGAACCTGGCCCCAGGAGATGAGGTGCTCCGGGTCCCCAAACAGCGAGCAACCTGGCGGTAGGGGATCAAGCACCTATGTTTCGTGCGCGGAGCAAGCCAAGGATGTAAGGCAGCAGGCAGACACAGCAGAAGTATGGTCTTTACTCCTGCAACCTCATAAAAGACAGGCCTCAAATCATCACGAGCAGAGAGTGCACCTCGAGGAAAGAGCTAGACTGAGGAGCCCCGGGAGGAGAGACAGGCATCATCCCAATGATGCAGAACAGGACCCGTAGCTGACTGAGAACAGATCTGCAGTGCTTCGTTTCCCCCTCCGTCTCTCAAACTGAATGAACTTCCCTCTATGGACATTATGGGGACCCCCCCCCACCCTGGACCTCATGGAACAAATCATCACTTCATGGGTGGAGAGCGCAGCAACAGCATCGCTGAGCAACTCCAGCGGTGGGAGAAATAATGGACCTGAACTGGCTCCCCTGATCATCCAACATCCACCCACAGCCACTGCAGAAGAGGGTTCTCTGGTGCTCCCTGACAAGACCAGATGAGGAGTCAGATAAGTACCAACTTCTTTTTGCTATGGGAATCGGGTGTGGGGGGGTAGAGTTTAAGACTGGGGATCGATATCACCATGTTGCGATGACACCCCTAGAGATGTACGTGGCATGGAGCAGAGACAGGCCCTATCTCCCCCCCCTCCCCCAGTATCTCAGTATGCTCCCAGGGCCTAGGATTCGGAGCTTTGCAGATCTAGCAAATAGTTCGAGACCTGGACTATCTACAGACCCTTACAAACTATCCTTATACCAGTCATTACCAAGGGACAGTAACTTTACTTAAATTCACTAGTGGCTTTTTATGCTGTTTATCCCCCTAGGTATATGGACATGGAATGCATGCAGTGATGTGCTGACCACCTAGAAGCTGAGCAGCTATATGGGCAGAGGGATTAATGTGCTATGGTGTAAATGCCCTATTCAAGGTTAACAGCTGTTCTGAAGGTGCCACCCCGCCCACCCCACAATGGTCCCTCTAGCCAGCATTTCCCTGCATATATTCATCTGACTGCCCCTACTCAAACTCTACAGGTAATTGTGGAAAGGTGGAAGATGGCAGGGGGAAGGGGATAGGCCACACAATTTACCTTGGAGAGGCCCCTCAATGCATTCCTCTGTCAGCCTTAATGAGAGAGCCGATAGCCAGCACCAGTGCTGAGCAGGCTGGATTACCTCTGCCTGCCCAAGTATTGGGGCTACATAGAGCCTCTGATGCAGATTCCAACCCCTTTCTTTTGTCACTGGATCACTACATCTCACTGCCCCCACTACCTCCTGACTGGATGGCAAACTATCTCGATTGTCATAGACTCTAGACAATTATTGCCCTGGTAACACCTTCAGCCCCCCTTTCAGCTGGCTGCTACAAGGTGGACTGAGGCCTCATTCACGGCACCGCACCCCCACTCCCCTCTTTTACTCGGTACTATACCTGTCTCTAAGAACCTCTGAGTCTAGACGACACAATATTCACTTGGAGACAGCATAGAGGATCTCCTCCTCCCCCCCGGACAGAGTCGACAAGCCTTGGGTGACCATGGATGCCCGGATCTAATCCCCTCTGCTCCTCAATGTTTCAGGCTGCAGCCTGTGTACATAGTTTTAGTAGTAGAGTTAGTAGTGTTTTACTAGTTGTGTTTTATGCAATGCTTTATTCACCAACTGCACTGTTACTTTGCTGTTTAAGTAGTTTGAATATCAGTTGGCTCTTAGAAAGGCCTATGAGTATGAATCTTTCATTGGCGTGCGTTGGGAGGCAAGGTCTGACTATATCTCCCCCCTCCCACAGTTGCTAACATCCTTTCTATGTACGTTCCCTAAGTCTGGAAATGGATGAAATTTCATGTACCTCATGGAATGTGAGAGGTCTTAACACTCCAATCAAGAGGAAACAAGTGCTCTCACATTTGAAGAAATTAAAGTCAGACCTTGCCTTCCTTCAAGAAACCAAACTGACCCAGGCAGATCACTCAAGACTAGTAAGGGATTGGGTGAGACAGGTGTTCCATTCCTTGACCCCTACCCGGAAGAAAGGGGTAGCTATCCTGGTCCATAAAAACTATGTTGGAACCCCATCACCACTGAGCATGACCCACAAGACAAGATGGGTGCTGGTAATGATGGATATACCGCAGGGCCCACTGCTATTGGGTAACATCTATGGACCCAACATGGATGACCCAGTATTTTTCCATATTATTGCTCAAAAAATTGAGACCCTTGCCCCTGCTCCCACCTCAGTCCTTCTGGGTGGGAATTTTAACCTCACTCTGGACCCTGTACTGGACACAAGTGTCAGTCGACTTGAACTGCAAGGGAGAGGAGCAGCAGCTCTCCTCCTGCTGATGGAAGAAATGGGCCTTGGAGACATCTGGCAGGTCTTTCACCCCTGGGACCGAGACTACTCCTTTTACTCTCCAGTACATGGGTCCCATAGCCGATTAGATTTCTAGCTGACATCCCTCCAGGTGACACAGTCCTCCCTCAACTCCCACATAGCTCCACGGTAATATCGGATCATTGTCCAGTGCAGCTACATATCCTTTGGGGCCCCCCCCAGGTCTCCAACTCTTGGAGGCTGGACCCACTTCTTAAAGATCCAGAATTTGTTGGGCGGGCCAAGAAGTCGCCACTTTATTTTTCCAAGAGAACCATATGGAGGACACCACACCTGGAAACACCTGGGAGGCATTTAAGGCCACCTTCAGGGGCGGTATTATGGGGTATGCAGTTGCAAAATGAAGTGCCAGGGAGAAGCAATTGCAAGGCCTTGAAAAGGAACTCCAGACCACAGAGCTCACTTTTAAATCAACCCCACTAGTTGATGCAAATTCCCCCGGGTCGAAAAATTTGGGGCCTGTGAATGGATATTAATGACATACTTTCCTGGAAAGCCGAGAGCTCCATATAAAGGCTAAGGCACAAATATTGGGAGGCAGGGGAAAAGGGAGGGAAAGTCCTTGCTTATCGGCTTAGAAAACAGCTGGCCAGCAGACCCAGTGGCGCATGTGTTGAGGCATCTAGCCTTACCTTGTCACGCCGGTGACCCGGGTTCGGAAACGACCTGGGGTTTTCGGGTAGCTGGCCGGGGGTTAGGAGGGTAGGAGTAGGACTGAGCCGCCTATCGGCAGCTCTTCTCTCCTGGGGTGGATGCTGTTCCTCCTGTAGTCCCGTCGCCACTGGATGGGGGTCCGGTGGTGGCACAGGTGGGGAAGGGAGTGGCTAGTAGGGTGGGGCACAGTGCCTGGTGTGCGCGTGCCTCCACAAGCATACGTCAGTGCCTCGGATGCGTGGGGGCAGGGACTGGCGAAAACAGGAAAAACCTACAAAAAAAAAAAAAAACAACCAGCTGACCAAGAGGTTCACTGCGGGACCACAAAATGTCAGTGGGCATTCTCAAACCCAAACACAAGAAATAAATAACATAATGAAACAATTTTATGGTACATTATACTCCTCGTCCCGCAGACCTAACTCTGCTGAGGTAAAAGTGTTCTTTACCCCATCGGATATTCCATGCCTATCAGACCAGCAGAGGGCGCAGCTAGATGTCCCTATGTCAGAGAAGGAGGTTGTGGATGCCATCCATGCTCTTAAAGCAGGTAAGTCCCCTGGTGGAGACGGGTTTACGGTGGACTTATGGCAACACCTCTTCTCTGAGACAGCTTCCTCACTTAGCAAGGTTTATGCAGAAGTCCTGGAAACTGGCCAGTTTCCTCCCACCCTTAATGAGGCAGTGAAAACCATTCTCCCAAAGAAGGGGAAAGACCCCACTCAGCCTTCCAGCTGCAGACCCATATCCCTGATCAATGTGGACAGTAAGGTTTTTCCAAAAACAATGGCCCTTCATCTTAGCCCCATGCTCCCCCAACTGATACACCCCTCCCAGGTGGGGTTTGTCCCTGCGAGATACAGCGCTGACCATATCAGATCAGTAATCAATACTGCCACAGTGGCCAAATCTTTATCCACCCCTGCAGCAGCTGCAGAGTTCAAGAAAGCTTTTGATTCCTTGGAGTGGGATTATCTACAGCCAGTGCTAACATAGATGGGTGTCAGTGGCAAATTCGTAGCTTGGATTGGCTCCCTATTCTCTGCCCCATGGCCAGAATTCTGATAAACTCCCTTATATCTGACCGTTTCCCAGTAAGTAGAGGTACCAGGTAGGGTTGACCCCTGTCCCCACTTTTATTTGTGCTGGCAGTGGAACCCCTAGCCGCAGCCACCAGGCAACATCCACAAACACTGGGAGTCCCCATTGGGGGATGCAGATCGACCAGTTCGAAAGAATATCCGGTCTTAAAGTTTATCATTGTAAGACAGAAGTGGTGCCTTTAAATCTAACATGCAAGGAAAGCATGGTCATCCCGCACAACCTGAGATGGGTGGCGAGTGGTATCACATTCCTTGGAATACAAATATCCAAAGATGTGTCTGGGCTATGGGACCCAAACCTTAAGCCTCTTCTCACTGAAATACACATAGAACTTGCCAGGTGGAAATTGTTGCATCTTACAATGGTAGGGAAAATTGCTGCCATTAAGATGGTGATCTCCCCCAAGCTTCTGTATGTGCTATCCCACCTAGCAATCCACCTACCTCCTACATGGTATGCCCAAATTGGTGCTGTCATCAGCAATTTTATATGTTAGGTGAAAAAGCTTTGGTACAGCCAGAACAAGCTGTGGGCACACTGGAAATCAGTGGGCTAGAGTTTCCCCTAGTTTGAGGGATATACCCTGCCTTTTGCACAGTGCAATCCATCCACTGGTTCCATCCCTACTCCAGGTCCTCTCCACAATGGCTCTGTATAGAAGAGGCTCAAGCAGGGCTGCAGGTTCTATCCCCACTAATTTATGATACCCCCTAGCTGGTCTGAAAGAGCACCCAACCATAAGCTCCCCGTTAGGTATTGGTTAGGAATACACAAGCTTCTCAAAGCGAACCCAACGTGCATCCAATGCACCCCTCTATGGTATAACCACCTTATTCAGGCAGATAACAAACCTCTGTCATGGTCCCAGTGGATAAACAAGGGATAACCTATATCCAGCAGATGCTTGACCCTTTCAATGGCCAGGTAGCCACATTTCAAAGTCTACAGGTACAGTTAAAAATATCCCAGGCTGACTTTTGGAGATATCTGCAACTGAGGAGTGCTGTTCAGATGTATCTCCGCAAACATGTTACTAACCACCTCCCTGATAGCCTACAAGCCCGGTTGTCTCTCAAGAGAGGGGTGGCCAGTTGAATCTACTCAGATATTAGGAACAAAGTCCCTAGCCAGTCCTTAGCATCTAAGTCCAAATGGGAGAAAGCCCTGCATACCCAGATCATAGATCAACAGTGGCAGGCATGTTGGATATCTGCACATAAGCTTTATCCAGACCCCAGGTGTCAGCTTATACAAAACAAGATCCTGCATTCTTGGTATAAGACCCCAGAGGTGCTGTATAAAGCTAAACTCGTGTCCACTGACAAAAGCTGGAGATACCTAGCTGCCAGAGGGGATCTTGTTCATATCATATGGGCATGCTCTAAGATACAGCCTTTCTGGACTCAGGTGTGGACGTTAGCGACAGATGTTATGCTCAAACCCACCTCCTCCAATGTGGAATTTTGGGTTCTGGGGATACCCCGTCCACCTTTCAGTGCTCAGCCCCACAGAAAAGATAAGTCTTTTGGCCTGCTCGGAATACAGACCAAATGACTTACCCTGTGCAACTGGAGAATGATAAATATTTCCACACTCCCTAAATTGCTGAACCCTCTTACAACACTTGCATCCTTAGACAGGCTCACCCAGTCAGTGGGAGGCACCCCAGTGACGTTTTACAAGTGCTGGAACTCTTATATGATATAATATATACAGTATATTTACCCCAGGAAAGGTATAGGCTGATCCCCCTACAGTATCTCCCTTGCTATATACCACCTATTATCCGAGACTGCAGACTGACCATAAGTATACCTTAGTTACTCTTGCTCATGGTAGTGTATGTTATAACTGTGTTTATGTGCATCACGCTGTTTGCAGCCAAGATGCTTTATGGTTCCATGTTTTTGTTCCGGAGTGGAAGATTAGAATAGTCCCTGTTGAGAAGACCTATTAAGGCATGACAGTCATCACTTAGAAGTGGCACAAGGAGGGGGTGCTAGAGAGCTGATCTCCAGGCAGGTTGCACTTCTTGAATGGTCTACATTTCAACTGTTATATTCTAGTAAAAATAACATTTACAGCCAACTGAACTTTGGAAAATTAGTCTGCACTGACTTAATGATTGTATCAGCTTTCGATTGATACCAGATTCGATTTGGTGAGGCAAAGAAATCTCTCTCCTAACGCAGCTCAAACTATCGTCGAGATGGCAAGCAAGGCCGCTGATCCTCCGTGCTGCGCAGCTACTAAAATGCTGAAATCATCCTCAAGCTCCCCATGGCAGCAACTACTTGATATTTTGAGGAGCATGAATTCTAAGCTGGAAAACTCTCTAGCGAGGATGGAGCAACACGCTGAAACAAATATGGCTCTAAGGGCTGTGATGTGCAACCGTGACGAGCGATCGACCGCTACTCAGGTGATCGCCACATGGATGGCTGAGGAGAGTGCGCAACCCCGAGGCCGTGAGGAGGCCTGCAGCACTGTGACCCGTGCTGGACTGTCGCTGAGGAGGGAGGATTTCTCTGAAGGGGGTGAGCGCCTGAACTTGTTAGAATGCCTGTGGGTTGGTATATGGAGCCTGCTGATTTTGGATGCACGTCTTATTTGGGGCTTGTTTCTGAGGGCCCAAGAGCGAATTTTGAGACCGGAATGTTGGATGCTGAGGGTCCGTAATGAAAGACATTTGCTGATGGTGGAAAATGTGGAGATCTCGGTGGAGTCTGGAAAAGACTGAGACTGTTACCCGCAAGTACATGGTAGTTCTTGTATATCGAGTTCGCAACTGGATCTGGGAGGCTTCTAAACTATATTTTGGAACACATATTGACTGGGACACATGGCTGATATGAACGATGGGGACATTTGTGTGAATCACTTTGGGAAGGGAGCACAGTGTGGTCATTGTGCTCCAAACGGTGGGTCCTTCCACCTTCTGGATATTTTTCTCCCCATCTTATTTAGGTTGTGTAGTTCAAAATTACTCCCAAATCGTTCCTAAATTAGCTGGGTATGCTAACCAGATTACCTCTATGCCTCACTGTTAAACTACTATAATAGTTTTAGAAGCTGATGAGTATATGCCAATAAGGCTGATTGTTGAAAGTTGTTTAAGGTACTGTTTTTCAGCTATTTGTAGTGCTGTTTGAGAGAGTGTGTATTTTTCCTATTTAATACCTATGTTATCTGGATAAATAGCAGTTGTTTAGGACTGTGTTATAATGCCTGTGTTAATTCTACCTTCTAAGGACTCTCCTTTGCCATTGAGATGGCTGGCATTTTTAGGACATTCTCTCAGCTATAATACTGGGTATACCCCCCCTCTCCTATTGTAAAAGATTACAGGGGGCTGTGATATAAATATCAATTTACTATATGGAGGTTTTCTTATTGTTCTACCTACAACCCTGTATGAGGAAATGTGTGTATGTTATTACATGAAAATAATAAACACAAAGTTTAAAAAAAAAAGAAGTGGCACAAGGAGACAACCCAAGGCAGGCCATATGCTTTTCTTGTAGATCAGGCAAGTCCACCTGTGCGCCCCCCACCCCCATCTCAGGTATCTGTAAATTATTTTATGCTAAGATAATTTCTCTGATGACTGTTGGCATATGTACTAGATCAGGAATTGTGTTAATGCAAGTTTCAACATTCCCCTTCTAATCTTCTGTACTGTGCTTATTTTGAAAACCAATACAAATTATTTCTAAAAAATACTTTTCAGAATCATTGCTGTTGGCTAGCGGAAAAACAAACAAAACATTCCAGCAAGTAACAAACTACCCTAGCCTAGCCTACCCTACCTATCCAACAATCATGTATTATGGCATTTTATGGTAGTTTTGAGGTATTAACTATGGTGGGGTATTTGACTGCCTGCACACTGTTTGGACATCATAACGAACAGAAAGATGTGGAGAAACGACATTGTAGATTAATGATTATTATTAATAACAGGGTGTCTCACCTCCCATGGACCTTGAGCTGACTGACTCCTCAGCTGGATCTTCCAGTCTTCTGTACTGGGCTCCGCGCAGTGATGTACTGTGAGAACAACAGGCCGGGTCAGTAAGGCTCCTGGTGGCCCGCAGCTCACCACTGGACTCAGCAGCGTCTGGTTGTCCTCTACTGGGGGCCTGGATGATGAAGAGAAAAAAGACATTTCAAGTCAGCAATTTAGGCAGCAGCACGCTCAGCAGTCAAGGCTGCAGTGAAGATTCCCCTCTGGGAGCCATATACAGCATGTTCTGTATGTACTAATGATAGGCAGAGGTTTCTTTGCTTTATGTACCATGTAACGACAAATGAGTGACTGCCAGTACTACTCGCTATAACAGTCCTCTCCTAGTTTCTTTCCCCGTTTTCTGCCATCTGTCTCCTCAGCATCTTGCATCTGTGATCTGTACACACACCTACCAGCAGGACTGGGACAATAGTACTGAGAGCTTCTTCACAGACATGCACTGTCACCTTCGTTAAGTTAGTTTCTTTATCTCTGTATCTCTTATATTATCCCCCCCCCCCAACACACAACGCCCCTATGTTCAGAGAAGACTCTCTATCAGTTTAGGAGCTGGTCCCTCCATCTGACAGTATAGCTTCCAGTGCCCATGTGATAGTCAGATGTAAGAATAGAGCCTAGGTCCTCAGAGGGCAATCAGCTTGCTCTGCTCTCATGCTGCTGCAAGTTACTGCCACTGTAATAGTCACTACTGAAAGTCAAGGTGTTAAGGGAAGGGGGGGTGCTAAGGTCTATGAAAATTCTGCAGAGTATGTTGGCCAGATTTTTAACCACAGAACTAGATTTGTTTCACCTGATATAATAGTTACAAAGTCAGAAGTAGTAGCTACTGCTTATCTTTCTGATTCACAGTCTTGACGTGATATCAGCCCTGTACTGAGCTGCACATAAAAAAGGCACAGTGTAGAATGGTAGGGTTCCGAGGGACTCTCCAGCCACAGCATTGGAGTTAATAGAAATGGCTGCTGGATACTGAACAGTCACCCATCACCTGGCACTTAGGTTTCACACTTCATTAGAGATATGGCAGCACTGTCCACCTAGCAGAGACCATGCAAAAATTTTGGTCAGTGGATTATACCCTCACACAGGATCTTCTCTCCACTAACCTTAGAACCCTACCCTGCTGTGGCATTTGCAATGATTTCTTTATATTTGTACTGTCAAAACAACACAGTATTATATACATGTATATGGTGTTCTTTCCTCTTGGCTTCTCTTTTTATCACAGATCTCTGTTATCAATGAACAGAGGCCATTTGGTGCCAACAGGCCATTCAAAACACAAGAAAACACAAAATGCTAGATGAAAAAAGACAAGGGTGGTCCATCATGCTCAACTTCTGCCATCCAAGTAGCGACCACATTCAATATTACATGTAAAAACCGGACACGTAAGGAAACCCTTGGGTCCAAAATTAATTAAATGCTGTCAACACGAGGTACTGATCGAACATGAGCTTAAAATGATTCACCGCACTCCACTTGCATTGCTGACTAAGGGAGCATATCCTATTGGTTTACCACTTTCTGGTTTCAAAATGCTTACTCACATTACCCTTAATTCTAGTCCCCTTAAGAGCAGGTAGGGTATATAGTAACTTCCACTTCTGCTCTTGGCCTTCCGAAATTCCAGGGGAAACCATGCCTAGCCTGTCTTAACACTTTCCACATAGCTTTAAAGAGCTGTTGACACCACAAAGAAAACTTTGAAAAACATAATATTTAGGTACAATTCAGCTTGCATTTCATATATATTCTATAGACTTCCCCTCCACATTATTTATTACTGAGGAGCTTTGCATGTATACATGATCTTTATACCTCAGAGTTCATCTGCCTCTATAGCTTGCTCCCTACTTTAAGTCATAATCCTCTGTTGTGACATCATGGTCTGTTGCCATGGGAGCAACTGTGACGTCACCAGCAGTACATTATGACTTGAGGTAGGGAGAAAGCAACAGGAATAGATGAACTCTTCAGAGCAAAGATCCTGTTTTCATGCAGATTACAAAAGCAATAAAAATTGGGGAGGAGGAATACAGAACTAATGTGAAATATGAGCCAAACTCTGCCTAAATATTATGTTTTGTTAAAGTTCTGAAGGCATCAGTGACTCTTTAAGGAACACAACCCCTGTTCTGTTTTTTATAATTTTGTATGTAACTGAAAATTTGGATGTGTGTGAAGTCTGTTTTCTTTTGTGTTATTTCTTTATCACTCCTTTCACTAACCCAATGATACCCACTCTTTTGGGCCTTCTATGGGTTGGCTTCTGCGATCTGCCTGACTCATCTGACTGCCACCATGGTCCACAACATTCCTCCCTCCCCGGCCCCATGAATCCACCATTACCTTGCGAAGGTTGATCCCTGGCTGCTCATGAAGAAGCAGATAAGGTTTCAAGTTCAGCAAGGCAGCTGGCAAAGGGGACAGAGTCAGTGCACATAACAGCAATCCAGCATGTCAAATGGCCCATTTTCCATGTTCACTCTGTCCATCTTCCTGTTGGCTATATGCTACAGTGTCCTGGGGAGGGGCTCCAGGCAACGCATGGTTACTCACTGCCAAGGAAGCTGCTGACAAGCACCTCCAGGGGTCGCCACTGAGCTGCACAGCACAGCCCTCCTACCCCTTGGAGGAGAATGTCCAAAGGACACTCTGAGTCCTTCCTACTGGTTTCTGCTCCTGGCATCCCAGCCTCGGCTTGCATGATGTCCGTTTCATAACTCAATGTATTGTTTGGTATAGTTGTTTTGAAATACAGCAGTCCAATTTTTCTTATGTAGGATCCCTTGTCAATGCTGCCTCCCCCTGTTCAATATTCATTTAATAATTACTTATCAGTTCCAGAACTCAAAGACGTCAGTTGAACAGAAGCCTAGAGTGAAGCTTTCAATGCAGGGCTTCTTCTCAACTGATTTCACTGGGTTCAGAAACTCATGAGTAATTAAAAAATACACACTGTGTCAGGAAAAAGGTAGCCTTTACAAAGAACCCTAAATAAGCAAAACAACAGGACTATCTCAAAACAAACACACTGTACACGCCTTAAACTAGTAATTTAACTTGTTATAACAAGTTAAACAAAAACAAAACACAATCAAACCATTACTTGCATTTTTTTTCCTTTTTTTCCTTCTAATTACTCTGACTAGGTTATAAACCCAGCAACTTATCTGGAAAGGATATCACTAACTGCAGGTACTGTGGAACAATTTTCAGAAGGACAGTCTTACAGGATTTAGGACACTGTCCTACATGCTGGGCCTTTGGAGATCTTAGGGCTCAGCTCCAGGCAGCATGGGCAGAGATTGCACGCCTCAAATTTCGTATTCAAGAGGAAATACATTATAAGAACCACCCGCCATTTCCCCAGCATCCAACAGAAAACCTCGACCGCAGAGGGTAGTTGGTCCAGGAGGTTGGCAGGTGGTTAGAGGGCAAATCGGTGCCCCATCACTCTCTGCTCTCCAACATGTTACCACCAAAACCATATAAACACTACAAACAGGTATCTGCCTCTATCTCTGAAATCAAACAAAGAGGCAGAAGACACTGCAGAGCAGGACATCGCAGCACAGGAGCTAGCACAACAAAACTCACCCAAATCAGGAACCAAAACAAAAAAGCAAAAGGAAATCCAAAAACTTCTGATCATAGGAGACTCCATGATTCGGGAGTTGATACCCATCTCCAGCCAGGGTAATGGTCAGATGTCTCCCAGGTACATCAGCATGGAGAGACACTGACCGCATTGCAAAATTGTTCACACAGCAGGAGAAAAACATTGATGTCCTAGTACACATAGGGACTAATGATCTGCCAGCCGGTCAGTTGTGGAGACCAAGGAACACCTGACCAGGCTGGGTGACAAGTTATCATCCATTTCGTCGGCATCTCCTTCTCTGAGATCCTGCCAGTCTGGGAGAGGGGAGCAGATGGACGGAAGGTCAGAGAAGGGAGATACGGAGCTAAACACGTGGCTCAAGGGCTGGTGCTAGGAAAAGGACACAGATTTGTAGGAACTGGCAACAGTTCTGGGAGCGAAAGTTCTTTAAATTTGATGGACTGCATCTGACTAAGGAGGAGTCAGTGCATTGGGGCAGAAGTTTGACGTCTTTGCAGAATATTTAAACTAGCAAATGGGGAGAGGGGTGCAGCACCCCATACGTCGAATGGGAAGAACACCCTTCCCCCCTCTGCTAGTGGTCAAACGGGGATTCAGCATGTTTGCCGTTCATCTGCATCACCAGGTAAGAAAAAAGGTTTGTCTCCCCATACGACGCACAGGGGTAATGCCAAACCTCACCCAACAACTAACACACCAAAATCTGGCCAATGGAAAATCATGTACACAAATGCTCACAGCCTGGGAAATAAGATCCCAGACCTGCAGGCAATAATGTCAGAGGCTAAACTGGACATAGTAGCATTAGTGAGATGTGGTTTACCAGTAACCACACTTGGGAGACTTCAGTACCTGGCTATGTATTGTTCAGAAGAGACCGAGGTGCAAAAGGGGGAGGGAGGAGTGGCCTGTATGTCAATGAAAATATCAAATCTACAGAAATTCAGAATACACATAAGGAGCCAGAAGAACTGTGGGTCACCCTGGAAACAGGAAATGGGACAGCATAAGAACTGGGTTGTCTACAGGTCCCCAGACCGGGAGGACATAGACACATTACTGTTAGAAGATATACAAAACATGACAGCTAAAGGGAGGTTCTGATAATGGAGACTTCAACATGCCGGATACAGGTTGGTCAATACCAGCAGGAACATCTGCCAGAACTAGACACATAGTGGATTCCCTGCAGGGGGAGGGCCTCTAACAACTGGTACAGCAACCCACAAGAGACAGGGCTATCCTAGATCTAGTACTAACTAACAAGGAAGGGATCACAGATCTCCAGGTAGAAGGTCACCTGGGGGCCAGTGACCATCACATGGTATGGTTCAATTTGGCTACTACATCTAAATCATCCCATTCCAAGGCGAAAATATGGGACTTCAGAGGAGCTGACTTTGATAAGATGGCCAACAGAGTTAAGCTAGCCCTGGCAAAAAGAAACACAGGTGAGGGGTACAGGCAAAGTGGGCAAGCATTAAGGATGCAATACTTGAAGCAACAACCCATTGTGTTAGACAGAAAAGGAAGTGCAAAAGAAGAAGGAAACCACTTTGGTTCTCAAATACAGTAGCAGAAAAGGTCAGAGCCAAAAGGCTGGCCTTCAGGAAATATAAGGAACACAGCGGGATGAAGATAGGGAGGAGACACCAAACTTCCCTAAGGGAAGCAGGAAGGCAGTAAGGCAGGCAAAGTCCCAAACTGAGGAAACACTAGACCTAACAGTAAAGAAGGTGACAAGACTTTCTATAGATACATTAGTGAAAGGAGAAAGTCCAGAGGGGGTATTGCTAGTTTAATGGAGAAAAGGGAGCATGTGAGGAGGAGGACCCTGTAAAGGCATCTATCCTAAATAGATACTTTTGCTCAGTATTTACTGAAGAGAAGGTAGGGCAGGGCCACAGCTCAGCATCATGGACACAGGGGGAGGGAGGTGAGCACTACTCCCTTCACAAAAGAAAGGGTCCTACAAGAGCTTGCAAGCTAAGGGTGGATAAGGCATGGGACCTGATGGCATACATCCCAGGGTACTTAAGGAGCTAAAGGTGGAACTAGCAGAGCCATCAGCAGAACTGTTTAGTGAGTCTCTGAGCACAGGAGAGGTCCCAGAAGACTGGAGAAGGGTTCATGTGATCCCGCTGCACAAGAGTGGTAGCAGGGAGGAGGCAGGGAACTACAGACCAGTCAGTCTTACCTCAGTAGTGGGCAAGATTATGGAGGCACTCCTTAAGGAAAGGATAGTGCAACACCTGGAATCCATAGGGGGCACAGGATCCAAGACAGCATGGGTTTACAAAAGGAAGGTCCTGTCAAACTAATCTCATAGATTTCTTTGACTGGGTAACCAGAGTGGTGGACCAAGGGGGGGGAGCAGTTGATGACACCTACCTTGACTTCAGCAAAGCTTTTGACACTGTTCCACATAGAAGATTGATAAATAAGCTGGGTAGGCTTGGGGTGGGTCAGAAGTTGGTCAACTGGGTGGCAAACTGGTTGATGGGCAGAAAACAGTGAGTGGTGGTAAATGGTATACAGTCAGAAGAGATGCAAGTCACAAGTGGGGTACCTCAGGGATCAGTCCTGGGGCCAGTCCTCTTCAACATCTTCATTAGTGACCTTGCAGATGGACTAGAGGGTAAGGCTTGTCTGTTTGCAGATGACACCAAGATCTGCAACAGAGCAGATGATCCAGATGGGGTGGGCAGAATGAGAAGAGATCTGGATAAACTAGTAAAATGGTCAGAAGAGTGGCAACTGGGATTTAATGCAAAGAAGTGCAAGATCATGCACATAGGGAAGAGAAACCCTGAAGCCACCTATAGGCTGGGAGGGGAGTTACTGGCAGTCACAAGGGAAGAAAGAGACTTGGGCGTCATCATCACTGATGACCTGAAATCATCCAAGCAGACCTCTAAACAGTAGGTAAGGCTAGGAGGTGTTAGGGTGTATTAGTAGGGGTATCACAAGTCGTAAGAGGGAGGTAATAATCCCTCTTTACAAGACACTGGTTAGGCCCCATCTGGAGTACTGCGTGCAGTATTGGAGGCCACACCTTCACAAGGACATTAACCAAATTGAGGCAGTCCAGAGAAGGGCAACCAAAATGGTGCAGGGACTGCATCAGAAGACATATGAGGACAGATTAACAGAGCTCAATATGTATACCTTTGAGCAAAGGAGGGAGAGAGGTGATATGATCGAGGCATTCAAACACCTTAAGGGCATTAACAAGGTGAAAGAGTCTAACATGTTTAAATATAAGAAAAATATCAGGACAAGAGGACACAGCATGAGATTAGAGGGGGGCCGATTAAGGGGGAATGTGAGGAAATTCTTTTTCACAGAAAGGGTGGTGGATGCATGGAATGGCTTACCTCAAGAAGTGATGGCTATGAATACAGTGCAGGGCTTCAAACAGGCATGGGATAGGCATAAGGGAGCAATACAAATGAGTATGAATAGATAGGCCACTGACAGAGCAAAGGCCGATGGCACATTTATAAGGTAGAAAAAGAAATGGGCAGACTGGATGGGCCTTGCGGTCCTTATCTGCCGTCAACTTCTATGTTTCTATGTTTCTATGTTAAGTGTTCCTGGTCTTGCCCCAACACTTCTTTTTGTCCCTCCTAAAATGTATGTTTCTGTGACTGAACAGTAGGGATTGCATACATAAAATAAGGTCAAACATCAGTTACAAGTTTGTTATTCTTCAGAAAATGTACTGTAGACTATGCTCCTTATTATATGAGCTTCTTGAGTGGATACCACCAATTTTGAGATGTAGCTCTGATTTTGGTCCTTTGCCCCTGATTTTCTGAAGTCTTGTCCCTGATTTATGAGGCAGGGGGTTGAGAGGTATGTACACTGAAAAATACGCTGGAGTTACTGGAAAGACAGCACACATGCCCACATTTCCAATGATATTAAACTATATAAAATGCACATTATTTATGCTCCCTGTAATTACCTCTCCATTTGCTCAATGCTGCTCTCTCTTGATTGACTGCTGTGATGTCCTTTGTTACAGCAGAATCTACTGCCACATACCTGGGAGGAGCACGAGGCTTTATGTCCTTCCTTGGATTTCTGAATGTTCTACTCTGCTGGTTGGTTTTCCTTCCCTACTGTGGCCATACTGTAAGGAACCACTAAGTATAATCCAAAACCATACTCTTAACTTGGGTATATAGTTACCACCAAGTGCTGGGATGGATTGATTAGAAGGACCTTAAGCTCCTTCGGACTCTATCTTCCTATGGTAATAAGTAACATACAACAGCAAACAACAGCAATCCAGGTTTAAAGAGCTGGTGATGCCTGTGGGAAAACTTTGAAAATCATAATACTTAGAAACAATTAAACATGTATATCATTTTTCTTCTACAGATTTCTCCTCCCTCATATTTTTTACAGAGGAAGTATGCCACAAAAACATGATCTTTATCCCTTAGAGTTCATCTGCCCCTTCAGCATATTCCCTGCCTGAAATCATAATGCTCTGTTGTGATATCACAGTCTGTTGCCATGGGAATAACTGTGATGTTACAAGCAGAGTATTCTGACATCAGGTTGGGAATAAGTCATAGGAGCTGATGAACACTCAAGGAACAACGATCCTGTTTTTATGCACAAAACCTCAGTAATAAACAATGGCAACAAGAAATACAGAGCTCATTTCAGTTGCTCTTTAAGAAGCCAAATACAGAGCTCGGTACTAGGCAAAAAGTCTCAACAGGAGGCCCAAGACTTATGAATGATATGTGGCTGATGTGCTGAAGAATTAATTACTACAGCAAACCATTTTTGCTAAGTAGGTGCTGTCCATGTTATGTGACCTGCATTTTCCACGTTGGGTCACATTACAAGACTACATATATACTCATACAACAGAGATGTGTGTGTGTATTTTTGCTATGATTAGGTGTGTACAGTAGTTGCTATGCAGGAAAAGTAAGCTGCAGCGTTACCTCATATTCTCCTTCCTATGGACTGTCAAGTACATCTCATAGACCCTCCCCTGGGGAATGGCTCCTGCCGGAATCAGCAAGCTTACACCTGTAGAAATAAAAATCACGCCATAGCAGCAGTTAGGAACGCATTGTGCCAAATGTCAAACTGGCAGTGCTTTTTTTTTCTGTTTTTACATCCAGCGAATTCTTCAAACCCTAACCCTTCAGTTACCTTTGCAGAAACAGCAGCTGGGTCAATACCGTCAGAAATACTTGTCGTCTACCCTGTGCTCAGTGGGTACAAAATGCCCTCTGCTCATCAGGGGCTAGTTTGTTTTCCTGTTACACAACCAAACAACTGGAAGCAGAGCTGAGGGAATGGAGACAAATTGGAGGAAGGCTATGTGCTCCTGTGGTTAGTGCATCGAACAGTAATGGGAGATCACAGTTTGATATTCCACCGCAGTCACTGGCAACCTGTCAGACTTTACCCCCTGTGCTTTGGTACCTCTAGCTATAACACTGGCTAGCAGCAGGATCCTGCTGTAAAGCCAGATGTTGCTCATCAGAATATTCAGAGTTGCGGACCCCCACTCTTTCTGTATTCTGCACGGTGGTGTTTTCTGTATCCGGGCAGATGAAGGGCTCTCAAAATGAAGTGACACCATGTCATGGCAGGACCTGGAAACAACGCATGAACCTCATTTGCTGCACTGGTACACCATCGGGTAGGAGTGAATACTAAACCCAAACCTGAATACCTCAAACGCAGACAAAGACAGAGGGCCGCTGGCTACAGCAAGGTGCTCGCAAATCCAACTATTTGAGGCGCAGGCCGTATTCAATGAATACTAAATACTAGCCTGTATTTGATGGCATTCAATCACTGGTATTCGATGATAAAACACGATCTGTAAAACACAGTTTTAACGCACCCTGACCCTCCTATTAAAAAACCTCCCCCTCCTCCCCCGTTAATGCGAACAGTAATTTAACTTAATCCACCTCTCACTCATTCATACAGTGGCTGGTCAAGATGGTGTGAGGAGGGCTGCACTGATTTCCAACGGGGGGTCTTTAGAGGGTTGGGGCAAAGGAAGATCCATTTATTGACTGACTGATTTAATCCTTTGTTTATGCCACTTTCTCTCCACTGGCCTGCTTTGACCCCCAGCCCCATCACCCACAAAGAGAATTCCCCATGGATTTTCCCTTGGTGTCCCAATCCAGATGAGAGCCAGTCAGTGGTACAGGGTGTGCAGTGCGCTGAAAGGCATCATCCTGCCGATGGGGTGTTTTTCCTTTTTCACCTTAACCCCACCCACCTCTCCAACATTGGGCCTTGCCCCATCAGACCTCGCACACACTAGCATGCCCCTGTGAAAGAGGCAAGCTCCCTGGCCCACCACAGGGGTTATTAGTGCAGTGGGTCACAACACTATCTGTCCCCTGGCTGGCGACAGCTGCTATACAACAGGGCCTACCTATCCCCGGGAAACCAAGCCAGCTTCCCAAGTTCACCTCAAAACTCGGGGTGCCAGCATGGGAAAACATGGTGCTACTCACTGGGTCGTTGGGCAGCCCACAATATTTTTATTTTTTTACTTTGGGGGGAAGGGTGGGAAAGAAGGATGCTGTAAGGGGAAGGGGGAATTTCAAATTACTGTTTGGATCAGGGAAGGGGGCTACAGAGATGGGGGAAAGGGGTTATTTTATTGTTGGGGGCTTTGGGGGAGGAGGAGGAGAGTGGGAGAGGTTGCCAGGTAGCAGAGCTACCATCCCTGTCCTCTGCTAGCCCCTCCAATTGCTCCAAATACTGAATACCTCAAACATCTTAATGACTGGGTTGTATTTGTCAAACATGCGACGAGTACATAATTCTTGTATTTGCACCCCTATAGCATTGGGAATGGACCTGGTTTAAATCAAACTGGACACCCACTCGAACAAAACATTCCAAGAATCCCATAAATGCTGGGAGAGGGGAGCAAGCAAACTTCTAGCTGGGACCTGGTGCCTCAGCTCTGCAAATTTAGATCCCTGACCCAGAATGGGTTGCTGGGATTTCAGCATATAATGTACAGATGTGGAAGGTTCATGCACCATAGCAGGGATGTTCTTAAATGTTACATATGATTATTTTTTTCTAGTTGTCCAGGCTAGTATCTCATTACTATTCGAGTATCTCCTCATACAGCAGTGGATTGAGATAGCAATAAAGCAAAAATGAGTGGGATAAGCAGTCCTTTCTGGATGTCAAATTCTATGCTTCTCTAGTACAGGAAAGGAAAAAATGGGCAGACTGGTGGGCCAAGTGGTCCTTATGTGCCATCAAGTTCTATGCTTTTATGGAGCTCAGAACTAGGGAAGAATGGATTCTGGAATCCAGAATCAGATTTAACTGGATTCCAGTCCAAAATCTGGAATTAAGATTTTCGTATTCTAAATCCAAAAATTCTAATTCCAAAATTAGTGTTTTCAGAATCAGAACTGGAATATGATTCTGATTTTCATTCTGCAAGCAGGGAGGACACTTCTGCCTGCTGCCCACCCTCCCCTCACAACTACCGGTGGCCTCGAAGAGTTACCCCTCTAGTAGCACCCTCTATGTGCCCCAGTGAGGCCCTTCCCAGAATCAGATTTCGCATTACGATTCTGACTCAGAACTGGAATCAGATTATTCTGGAATCTGAAATCTGACGAAGGATCAGATTTGAGTGATTCCAATTACCACTTCTCAGAACCCTAAGGATGCTGGGAATGAAACTCACAAAATATTAAGAAACACTTTAATACACCTGTGATATTAATATATTAGAAATCACTACATCTGGAATTGTTAAACTGAGATGAACTCTTCTGTGAATAGGGGCCTTAGTCAGTCATGCACCAAGAAGTAACACATGCTAGGACTGCGCTAGCTTTTTACAACTTACCTGAGTTGGGGACAATCAGATGGCCTCCCAGAGAGTTGAAGGTCCCATAAGCAGTACAGGATGGGTCTCTCTGCCGTGCCAGGCTCTGATTCTTAATGTTCAAGGCCTCATTATCCAACAGGGACTGAGTAATCTGCGGAGACAGTTTTGCTGAAAAGTCCGACAAGTCATCCTGTGGTGTGACAGTGCCAGAGTTGTACACTTTGATTTTGAGGTTGGGCAGCGGGTCAAGAAGGGGCGAGTTGGTCATTGGGATCTTGTCAGAAACATCATGTAGCGCATAGACAGGCCCCCTGTACATAGCAGCTGCAGAAGTGAGATCTGGTGGGACTGCTAGTAGGTCTGTATTGAAGAAGGATAGGTGAGTCAAGAGAGGAACCACTGCCATAAACATGCATAGCATTAGAGATAAACCCTAGTTTAATGTTGCAGCTCTGTTTAGAATAGGTTGCTCAGTGGACCCTAAAGGGGCATAAACATGTTTATTCCACAGCAGTCCTGTCATCAACATAGCTCTCCAAATGCGTAACTATAAGTGAGGTATATATAGTTACCCTTCATACTGCAAGTCCAACCATATCTAACCTGTCTCCCATTACGATAACTTGCTGTTTTACATAAGAAATCAGCCCCTCTCTGTCACATTCTGAAAGCAAGACAGAGAAAGTCCTTTGATAAATCATGTAGGGTTCATTCTCTAGTAAATAAACCACTCTTTTGTATCAGCAGCAGCAGTAAGGGTATAAGATGGACCCATGCAATATCCAATAGTGTCACAGTGTACATATCTGTTATCCAGTTAGAGCATGGCAATTTTATTTTTCCAGCACCAACCCAAAAGGCTCAGTGCACCTTACAAACAGATTAACTATACAACCAAAACTGAAAATAACAAATAATACTACAAGACATACAAGAAATGCACAGAGAAACATCCTTCATGCCTGTTCAAATTAATGGGATTTGAACACTTTTTTTAAAGACAACCAAGGATGCAGTATGAACAAGGGGTGGCAAAGAGTTCTAAAATGGGCACAGCCATCCCAAATGCCTGGTCCCCAAATAATATTAGCCTTGAACATGGAACCACCGAAACAACCAGCTCAGTGGAGATGAGGGGGCATACGGGGTGTATATGGACAGGAGCTCTTTCTGGTAGCCAGGGCCAAAACTGTGTAGGGATTTGTAAGTCAACAAGCCAGTCTTGATGCTAATGCACCACGGATAGGCAGTTAGTCCAGGTTGTGAAGCATCAGCATGACGTGCTTAGACTTAGAAGTCCCAGCAACCGCCAGTGCTGCGTTCTGCACCAGCTGCAGGTGGCACAACATACCACCAGACAACCCTAGGTAAAAAGAATTGCAGTAGCCATGCCTATATGAGAAACACATGCACTACTGTAAACAAGTTCCTCTGGTACAAGATACAGTTTAATCTGGCCAATGTTATGCAAATGGAAAAAGCCACTATGGGCTACAGCTGACACCCGATGTTCTAACTTCAGCTTACAGTCCATAATAACCCTCAGATTTCTTGCCCTACACACAGCCACAACTTTACAGAGTGCAGTACCATTTAAGAATGGTAAGATTTTGTCATCACTCATCACCGTCGACCCAAAGGACCCCGATCCAACATGCAGCACCTCTGTCTTCCCTGGGTTAAGACTCAGCCAGTTGAGAGGCTATCCAGTGATTGAGTTCATGAAGACAGTGACTCAACACTGAAACCATAGCATCCCCATTAGGTACACAAGGCAAGTACAACTGGGTATCATCGGCACAGCAATGAAACTCCAGACCATATTGTCTTATGATGTCAATGGCAGCATCCATGTCAGGGAACAACGTGAGGGTGATGATGGAACCCTGTGGCACTCCACAGTTGAGCACAGCTGTTCCAGATATGGAATCCCCCAGAACATTGTGCTGTGCCCTACAAGTGAGGTAGGGCTCAGACCCCACAAAACAAACAGCAGTGAGTCCTACATAGTATCTAAGGTGATTCAAAAATACTACATGGCCCACCGCATCAAACTCTGACAAGAAATCAAGAAGGACCAAGATGGACTGGTACCCCGTCTCTCACAATGAGGAGATTGTTGAACACTTTAATGAGGGTGGACTCAGTGGTGTGGCAAGGTCTGAACTTTAACTGGAGAGACTCACAGATGTTGTAATTTCCAAGTGACCTTCCAAATGCACTACCACCACCCTCTCGACTACCTTCCCCAAAAAGTGATGGTTTGAGACAGTTCTGTAATTCACAAGAACATCAAAGTCCAAAGACGATTTCTTTAGAAGGGGTCTCACCAGTGCCCTCTTTAGTACATTTGGGAAGACTTCATTTTTCAAGGAGCACCATAAAAGCTAAGTGACAATCAGCCCCAGGATCTCTTCGTAACTCACAAGCAGCCGCGTAGGTTCTGGATCAAATACACAAAAAGTAATCGGGCTACAGCCCTGAGATCACCTGCAACACATCATCCACCAAAACTATGAGAAGCACAGATAGCTTCCAGAGAGCTCAACACCCCCCTCATTCCAAAGAACCTCCTGAGAAGAAGATCTGTATCTTCTTGCCCTCCCTTTTCACTGTAGACAGTACACTATGTGGCCCACATGGCTCAATGACCTTAATAGTGACACACACCTCTAGGACATGGAACACCTGCTTTAGAACATGCAGTATCACTAGTTTTATTCTTGTGTTTTCTACACCTGTACCACCTGCACTATGTTTTATGTGTGACCAAGAATACTTACAGGCTTGCAAAATGGTAAAGGATGTATTCCAGTATCAGACTTGACACTGTCAGTCTCTTCTGCTACCCAGCCCTGGTGTGATCACTAACTTTTTTCAAGAAAAATGTCTCCACTTTTTAGCAACCTCCTAAACTGCACTCAATGAAACCACAGGTGTAATCTTTTCCGTTGTGCCTCTTGTGCAGTAATCACACCATGTCATCCCACTGATAGGCTAAAGGGTCTCATCAAGATAAAAGGGAATGATATGGTATACCCACCTCGGCTGTTGTGGATAATACACTGGAGGAGAGGGGGGGAACAGGGGTGCCTAATAATTCACCAAATATAGTTTACAACACTGAACTATAGAATATTTTTTTTAAGAAATATGCAGATTGTCTTGGTGTTGGTCAGCAAAAGGTAGGAATGATATCCCTTTAACTACACTCAGCATTCTGAATGGCAAAACAACTTTCCTCCATTGCTGGCCCATATCAAAAATGGATGCAAGCGGTGAAAAACATTACCACTCCCTGTTTTTGGCAGGTGAAAGTTGTAAAAAGGTGTACTCTGCCCAAATGTCTCTGTTTCAATCACTTCCAATCCACATCCCACAAAGTTTTTTCATACAACTGAGCAGCGCAGTGCATAGGTTTCTGTGGCATAGCAAACCAGCCAGGGTGAAAATAACTATCTTGCAGCTCCCAGCCCATGTGGGTGGATGCAGCCTACCACATTTTAAAAATGACTATTGGGCCTTCCAGCTTAGCTTTCTCCTTAATGATGATTCCCCAAAGAAACTGGCTTGGGTACTCATGGAGGAAGAAGACCTGGGGATGGACCAGAGGAGGGGATTGTTCTCTGCAGCCCTAAGAGAAATGGTGCTCCTTAACAAACCCTTTTACTAAGATCATTGTAAGAGTATGGCTCGCTGCTCATAAGTCTCTGACTTGGTCCAAGGGAACTTTGGGGTAGTCTTCATTAAGAGCAGCCCTGAAAGGTATGCCACAATACAATGTTTTTATGCACCAGATTCTATTAAAGTGGGAGACACTAGATCTCAACAAATATCAGCCAATTATTTGAGGGGGGTACCTTCATGATTTTGAAGGTGTCCAAAGAGAATTTAGCCTGCCAGTAGGTGATCCTTTTGTGTACCTGAGACTATGACATACATTTAGTGGAGAAGTTGCAGACACAAGGGGAAAAGGCTATACCCTCTAGTCCAGATGTCTACACTGGAAGAGGAGCTTTAAAATCCTCACCCTCTTCTCAAGCCCCTGTTGGGTGTATTATGGTTTACTATGAGGTGGTTCCCCCACCCTTCGGCTCTATCTGCATAAATTCGGAGGAAGATCTTGGCACTCCAATCACAGATGCGACATGGAGTAGAGTGACGGCCCATCTGCTGTCATATTCTAGGATAAAATAAGCTTAGACAGATACAGCTCAGTTACCTGTATCAAACTTACCTCACTCCTTTGAGGCTTCATAATAGATGTTCTAAGAAATCCCCCAAATGTCCAAAGTACAAGGTAAAAGATTGCACATTGTTGCATATGACATTGACTTGCCCCACGATTATGCAATTCTGATATGTAGTCCATGAACTAATGGAGCTGGTCTTGCAGGTTAAACAGCCAAAATCCCCCTGGAATTGTTAATAGGGGCAGACCAAAACCACAACAGATTATGGTACACCTCCATGCTGTGGTCGATAGCACTCATAAATGCCACAGCTCAACAATGGATGTCGGGTGCTCCTACTGTGGCTCAATGGGCCACCAGCGTGGGATGCTGTTTAAAACTAGACAGAGTCCAGCTCACAGCCAATAGTCAAAATTACCTTTTTTAAGAAAAATATGGGCAATTTACAAACAGCAACTGACTCAGGTATCTGGCCAACACAATTCACCCCTAACCAGCTCACAACAGTAACTGGTTACCCAGTATACTTTTACATGTCAGTATCCCATCTCAAGCCTACAGACAGAGGTAAAAGATAATCTGGGTTCTGTCCTAAATATAGGAAATGGGTTTACTGAATAGGAAAGTTATTGCAATAATGCTATCAGCTGCGGTAAGCCTATGCATTCAGGTGGAACTCACGCACGTACAAAATGTATTCACCTGTTTCTGAACTTACTTTATTCATTGATTGGTTGTACCTATTGACTGTTACTCAATACTGTATGTATGAAATGTTAAAATGCTTGTTGATCTGTATGTTTACCTTGCTCAATAAAATGTAAAAAAAAGGCTGCACTGAATATATGTGGGTACACCCGCATGAAGGTCCAAGAACCCCTATGCTGATAAAGTCCAGTAAGTTGTGCAGAGGCACTAATTACTCTTCCATGCATTACCTTTCATTGACTAAAAAAAATCAGAAAACAAACAAACCATGATACAGATAGCACAGGAAAGTGAACAAACAGTCCCAGCATTTCGTGATGCAATGTGCTTCAACAGGATGCATAGAGACGAGTAATTAGTGCCTGTGCACCGCTTTCTGAAATTTCTCAGAATTTTGATAGGCCTTTTGGAGAGCTCTATGAAGTGGGAGTCTGCTGCTTTTTCTGTGGAACTGTTGGCTGTATGCCGTACTAAACTTTCTACATGGAGAACCTGAAAAGTGCCATGCCTCACTTTCAGACATGCAGTGTACATAACTGCTAGCTGCACTGGAGACAAGCTGCAGGCAGCAAAGGCATTAGTAAAATGCACTGCAAGAGTTCAGCAAGCATTTAAAAAAAGGAACGACCAGAGTGGCAACTAACCTTGTCTAGCGGTCTTGATGTTGACTGGCTGAAATCCACCATTCAGGGCCGAGGAATCGATGATGTCTGATTCAAAGTCACGATGGTTCTTCCGGTAAACTAGCAATCCCACAATTACCGAAATTCCAAGGCACACAATCACAGCTATTACGATGCCAACATACAGGGCAACGTCATCAGAACTGGGGGCCGCTGGAGGGTCAAGAAGAGAAGTTAGCTGTTGCATACAATTCTTCACAGCAGGATATATCAGGACTGATCTGGCTTTCTTTCTGAAACTACCACAAATAAGTCTCGTAATGGAATGAACTGCTTAAGGACAAACTGTAGTACTACAGAGGGGGAAGACTTTATTCAGTAAAAGTCCATCTTTGACATTTCTGCTATAGAGCTTCCTCGCTCATTATATTATGCCAAGAATGATTTGCTATAAATATAATATAATAGATCGGATATGGGTTTACATAGCACTTATGGCACCACACATGACATATCTTGTTGTGCTGAAGTCAGATATTGGTGGAGTAGGGACTACAGGCAAACAAATGCAACAACCACTATTCATCCGCAATATCACCAAACAGCCACACCCAGTTACATTACAGCTTGTTTTACTGAGAGTCAGAACATTGACCAAGACATTGTAGTTTATCCACTGCACTGTGCAGCAGTGTTCGGGATCTCTAATTTCTACCTGGACAGCCATCAAGGATGAGAAAAAGAGACCTGGGGTACAGTACATGTTAAATCTGAACGACAGGGCCATAACCCTCCAAATACTGCACTGCAGTTGCAGCACGGGGTATGAGCCTGTGTCCTTACTATGCCACTGTGTCGGATAAGAACCAATTAGAATTTGTTTTGTACTGCGTCTTTCAGACATGTTGTATCCCAAAGTGCTTTACAACACTATGAGTTAGATACTGGTAGTGCAGAGACTACTGTTTACATGTAGCAGTCACTGAGAGTGCTAATTATGTAATAAGGCATAACCAGGTTTGCTTTGTGCTGGGAAAATGGCATGTCTCAGATGGGCTGAAGCATGACGCCAAAGGCGGAGCACTCCCATAGCCCAAGAAGCGCCTTTATAGCAGCATAAAGCCTACCCTGGAGTGGCTTATTGTCATTATAAAATGGATCCATTAGGATAAGTAAAGACATATTTTTTTAATTTAATTTAAATAAGTAAACATGAGAAAAAAGGTAAAAAAAGGAGAAAAAGCAGTTCTGTTGAACCATTTTAATGTTGTTAGCTGGCCAACAGACGGCAGATGCTGCATTTTTTTTTAAATACAAGTCAAGTGACTTGAGGTGTAGTGCTACAGCTGTGGCTGCTTCATATAAACAGGTCAGTGAGGGCACAGATATTTTTCCAGTGTTGTTGCGCTGGGATATCAGCACTGGGTTCTGAGTTCCTCAGATAATCAGATTTTTGGATTTTTAATACCAGTTTAATAATACCACTCACACAGCCATACTGCATCTGAACTGGTGTTACTGGGAGAGTGAATATTGGTCAGGACACCACAGATGACTCCCCTACTCCTTTGGAAAGTGACATGGGAGCATTAACTTCATCATGGACAGCCACCAGAAGGGGTCAGCAGCAACCCTGGCTTAACATCTCATCCAAAATATTTTATGGTTGGTCTCAGTAAGAGAAGCTGGCATCCAACTGGTGTCACAACATTTAGACTCTAATAAGCGTGTAAAATACACAAGAAGATGCTAATCTAATCTGGTTCCACTTCCAGGACAGCTGAAAACAATTTTTGGCCTTCATTCTTGGGCCACATCATGGTCTGCAAGAAACAGAACAGCACACTCCATAAACACATGGCAATCTCTACTAGTGGGATGGCCGGCAAACCTTTTTCTGACTCTGAAGACATCTGAAGATTACATGTTTGGAACTGGACTAAGAAATCCAAGTTTTCCAGTTACTAACAAGGAGTTTGGCTTGCCGAAACAAATTCTTTTAAAATGGACAAACCTGTGGGGGCTGCTGCTGGCTAGGAGACATGACTTACCACAAGCAATTCTATTCTAGTCACCTCTTTAAACGCCTTATCCCTAAGGTTCAGGATGCTTCACAGTTAGAACACAAGAATAGATTTGTTTAAATATATCCCGAAATAAACTATCCCATTACATAATAAATAAATGGATACAAATTGTGGCTTGAGGTACAGCGGTTAACAATCATTCAGTGCTGAAAGCTTGTAAACACAGAATGCATTTTAGTCCCATCTTAAATGCCTCCGCCGAGGGAGAACTCCTAAGACAGGATGAAAAGGGCATCCTGTAATGAGTTATGATATGCTGTTCACCACACTGTATTTAAACAGAATGTGATGAATAACACTACTTCAGGTTAGAATACGATACAGTACGGCCCAGTGGCACAGAGGGCTGAGGTGCTCTAAAGTGCCTTGCCTCAGACCATGCGGCAACCCAAGTCTGGGAACAAGCTGAGGTTGCCGGGTCTTGGGTTGGGGGAGGGTTGGGAGAGGACTGAGTGGTCCCCAGGCTGCTCTATTCTCCTAGACTGGAGACGTGTGCTTTCCCGTCTCTTGGCGGCCACCAGATAGAGGCCTGGTGGTAGCGCCGACAGGGGACAGACATGAAGTCAGGGAGGGTGGAGAGAGATGCATTTCTGGCAGCGCATGCACCCCCACACACATGCATGCTCCGTGTCGCAACATCTCCGGACTGCGGGAAGAAACCCAGGTGGAGAATACGGGGACCTGGGCTTCATGAAGCCTTGCTCAAGGTACTGTGACCTGCCCTGCCACTCCAGTTCGGAGGGGGGGGACTTCTAGATGTGGGGTACCCCAACCCCAGCATGGGGGAAAATCCATAGGGGAACCTCCCCCCTGAATGAGGAGGGAGAGAGAGGCACGGAATGATCAATGGTAACCAGTGGCAAGGCTGAAAAGCCACCCAGTCAGCACTGGAGAGATAAAAACCTTTATTAAAAAAATATAAAAAAAGAAAGAATATGATTCAATAAACAGAAAATTACATCAGACTGAACCCAAATATAATACACTTTGTTATCACATGGTTACATGGTCCTGGAGTTCAGTTAGGAATCTAAACCCTGAACAATGTGCCCTCAGATCCTACCATTGGCTTTGTCCACCATCCCTAATGGAGTCCGACCAACTAATCAGAGATATGGAATGACAAGACAACTGCATACTGTGAACAGACACCCCCCCCTCCAGACTGTTTTAGCCATTTGTTTCAACTGACGTGGAGGTCTGGATCTTGGATAATGCCATAATAAAAAGAGATGCTGTGTAGAGTGGCTGAGGCATTGGCCACACCATGCTAATAAGTCCTAATAAAGGAAACCTACAAAGCTGGGGCAGATTGTGCAGCACACTGGCACCTTACCATCTTGTTTAATGCACATCCTACCCAAATTAATTCATGGTGAAGTCATTATATTGCCCATGATGCATTGCACACAGGATAACTGTGTGACTTTGTGTTTCTTTAATACTTGGCTTTATTGCCAGTGAGCTTTTTTATCGGAACTCTTGCTTTAGAGCTTCTGCACTGAGTTTTTTTTTTTTTTTTTAATTAAGCTCTTTCTCAGCCCTGGTGTCAGTGGCCATTCACTCCCTACTCCCACTCGACTAGCATCTGTCTCCCCCAAGACTCACCTCAGAGTCTGCCACAGATCCCCCCCCCACAGCAGGCACAGGAGGTAGAGGTCCACCCCCCAGGTCATAATCTAGATGGAGGTGGTCCTGGTTGACAGTGAGGGCTGGCAGTGGGTTGGGTTTCATACTGGGACATCCAGGCAGTCTTCTCTTCTCTTTCAGGTTCTCTCCATCTAGTGGCACACAAAGATGCAGGTGTGGGTGCGTGTAGGGGCACTTGAGTTGTACTGGCTGCTGTGCCCCCAATGCTTCCTCATGGTGGCAGACTAGGAGCAGCACAACTTAATCCCCCCCAAAGAAAGGACAGCTGTCCTCTGGATGCTCGATTCTCTCCCACCCTGGCCGACTCCCAGCATCTTAGTTTGTTCCCAAACTCAGGCTGTCGGTATGGCAGAAAGTGAGGTGCCAGCACTTCTGCCCTCCTTGCCACTGAGCCAGCTCACTGAGACTGTTTTAAGGAGCCCCTGACACCATTAGGAAACTTGAAAACTTTAAGGCTTAGACGCAGTTCAGCGTATAGCTCACATATTGTCTGTCATTCTTTCCCCTTTTTCTGTATTACTGAGGAGAGTTGCATTATTCCACAATGACCACACCCCTGCATTTCTTTCTTGTTTACACCAAAAAAAAAAAAATTCTGGCCATTTTATAAGACAAATACTCCACCATGGGGTGTGTGGTTGTGCTCTGATATATGCACACCTTGGGTGGTTGAACACACTCAGCCTCATTTCACAACACACACCAAGGCATACATACATCAGAGCATGTCTGCACACGCTGTAGTGGATTATCTGTCAGATCATATCTATATATATATACACACACATTACACCTTGACTGTCAAGGTCATTCATATATGTACTACTGAGATCCCTCATAGAAGAGAGAATCTGCATCTGTTACTAGACAGCTGAAGCCACGCAGGACAGTGGTAGACAATTCTAAAGTATCACCCATACCAAACAGAAAACAAGAAGTCAATGACAAACCCAAAGAGAAGAAAGAATGGGGGGGGGGAGAAATTACAATAACATTTAAATGTAAGGATTAAATATGTTAAAAGAAAAATAAATGAACAAAGTGAAAGCAACACAAAATGTACAACTTAAAAACAAAAAAGACAAAAACTTACAAGAAAATCCATATTCATTCTGAGCTCTGCGTTCAGTTGAAATTTGAGTAAAACCACCTTCTATATAAACAAAGAAAAAAGAAAACGGGAATGAAAATCAAATTAACTGGGGAACAAGGAAATTAAGAAAATTAACATTGCTGTAAAAAAAAAACTCTTCCCCCAACTATTGTAGCTTCTAGTATAGCAGAGCTATGATTTAGCATCACATGACTTTCCTGCTTCCGAGCTTCACTGAGAAGCAATCATCAGACAGATTGAATTGCTGAGCCAAAATCTGTCTCAAGTCACTAACTTTGGAGTGCTTAAAATCTTCCTTCTATTGAGCATAAACTCTAATGGATGTCTATTATTGCAAATGTTGTGGGTCATTAGCATATGGATATCACTTTTGGTATGTCCCTACCATATGCTCAGATTCCTGGGCTGTGCTTCCAAAGATTCTGCTCCAAGAGCGTTTTATTTAATTAAAAGAACTTGTGGTGGCTCTATTAATACTAAAGGAGCGCTGTCATCTCTGGCCAGAGGTTAAATACATGCTGTTAGCTGTGGCTCACCATCTGGGAGTTCTTCTTTTGGATTCTCCTTGCTGTCCCTTAATGGAGAATCCTATAGGATTTCACAGGGGACCAAGGATTCTGTCACTGAAATGGACAGAATCTATATAACGTCTCTTCTAAACAGTTTCATGATCACTGGCTAGGTTTGCAACGGGCAAGCAACCCTAATGCTATCCCCCCCCCCCCGCCATTCACATCAGCTCTGTAATGCAACTGAGTTGCATACGGTGCAGCACAGTTCCATGCTCACAGCCTTTCAAGTATACTGGAACACTGTTTTGACTTAGGCTGCTGACAGAATTAGAATGTATAGCAAATCTGGACTGATACATCAGTCCGTGGCACAGCAAGGGTTAGTTGTCTGGCTATATGTCATCTAAGCAATAATACACAACAGGGTGTGGTATGTCATGAGATAACATCACTCCTCAGGTGCATTGTGAAGTACAAGGCCACAGGCAGAGTGTCTCATGCACCCGAGAATTGGCAATATATCCTGGAGTGTAATATTTCCAATATGCACTAAATTTGTTTGTATATCAATGAAGAATAAAAAAAAAATCATTGACATTTTTTTTTCTATTAATTTTGCAACGTGATTGGGTATATATAAAAAAATGTTACCCTTTATCAGTACAGGTCAGTAGGTGGTGCTGTTGTAATACTGACAATAGTAAGTGCTTCTATATACTGTACTGCAGTTATTTACACCCTCCCCCCCCTTACACAGATATACTGTTACCTGTGATGTGGTGCAGGGAACCCTGGAGGAGAAAGAAAAATTCCCATTCTTGCTCAGTTTTGAATTGCCAAGTATGTATACTATTAAGTTACTATGTAAACTGTGTTGTATTACTTGTAAACCACTGTATTTTCGTGTATTCCTTACTGCTGCAAAATCTATATTTATCTACTACTACTATTGTTATTAGCCTCTGTATTAGATTACACCTGGGGCCTGATTCTCAAAAGTCTTAGATTGACGTAAGGAACTTGCATCAAAAGATTGTCACACAAGAGGTGATTTGCGTCACAACTAGTGTCAATCATGATTTTGTAATGTTGCTGCATCAAATCCAGATGCAGCTGTGCCAAAGCCCCCTTGCATCAAGGTTGTCTCAAACAACTAGGTGCGCCAGGTTGCTAGTGGGCTTGTGGCATGCTGGGGCTGCAACATCCCCTTTTTTGGGATTCTGTAAGCCTCGCTGTGGACGGAGCAAGGAGCACCACTTAGACTAGCTAGGAGGTGGTCTAAGTGGCTTGCACCACAGGGACAGGGTCTGTCAATGGGCTGACGGGGACCAAAGGGGCACGGGAGGTGTCATAAGGTAGTCGGGGAGATGGCTGTGCATTAATAGGAGTGTCGTGGCACCCGGTGGGGTGCGTTTGCAATTGTATATATTTGCACACTGATGGGGGAGGCCAGGGACAGAACATGACATGTCATTAGGAGGACACAACCCTGGCAGCTGCACCTTCTGTACCTGGCTTCCCCACCCGTACAGTATAATGTATATTACAGTACAATACACAAATATGTACACTTGCAAATGCACCCCACCAGGTACCACAGCACTTCCATTAATGCACAGCCGTCTCCCCGACTCCCCCATGCCACCTCCCGTGCCCCTTCTGCCCCAGCCCCCTCCTGTCCAGGCCAGTCACCACCACCCTCATTCTGACCCCTTTAGTGTTGCATCAGGCGGGGGGGGGGATCCTTGTGGCACTTCCTGCAGGTATGTTGACTCTTTGGTGCAGCTGTCGACTTGCAGAAAACCTGGGTAGTTTGGCGTCAGGACCCTGATTTTTATAAAACTGGATGCAGGGTCCCTTGTGCATCCAGAGTCTGCTACATCCCTGGAGCGGCTGATCCGTTTTTACTAGCTAACTTTATCCTCTGTAATATGTGTACTGTATTATATATACTGCCATCTCACCTTTCTGCACTGTTACCTGTCCTAACCAGGACCTCCTTGTAAATCAACATTGCTCAATGGAGCTTTTCCTGGTAAAATAAAAGAATACAAATACAAATGTGGAAGTCTGAAGGGAGCAGGAGAGGTTGGTAATGTTTTATTGGCATGAACAGAGGTAGCTGTGAGTCACAGTCAGTGGCAGTGGTTTACTTTCAGTTGTTGTGGCGGTGCTTTTACTTGGAGTTGCAGCAGGATCAAGAACTGGCAACCAGCGACAGAACTTGATGAGTGTCTCTCAGCCTAGGCGGGCTGTAGCAGTTTGTGATGAGTCATCCCATTACTGTCTTTTGCTGTGGTGACGCTTTTTTTTCCTTTTTTTCAATCGGGGACAGACTCGGGCCATCAGCGGTAGTTTTGATTGGTAGCAGCCAGAGTTAATTATGCTCCAGTGGGAGCCATACAGAGTTGCATTCTAAATAATGTTGAAGTTGTTGAAGTGGTGTGTGTTTGTGTGTTGGGGGGGTCAAATAAATTAGGTATCAGTTATGGTATGTTGCTGTTGGTCATACTGAGAATTGCTGATGCTGTTCCGTGCAGTTGCTGGCATGGGTGATACTGTTGTTTCAGTGGGACTGAAAAGGCGGAGTACTATGCAGTGCTGTAAAATGGTCACGTATGGCACTTTTTCTTTAATGTGTGAGTGTGCTGAGATTTAGTCACAGCTAAGATGAGCTCTCAGCCAATCAGAGCATTGGATTCTTTTTTCTAAACTTCTTTATTGTATAGGTCAATTTCTTTTTACAAACATTTCATACACTGAATTAAGCTGTGGTTACATATTTATATGCATAATGGTATTTCATTCTCAATGTCCATTATTTTCCCTTCACTTTCATTTCTCCAGGTTTAAGCTTAGAGACTCTTCTACTTCCACAAAACTGGTGTTGCTGGTTTAAAGTATGTCCTTCGGGAACGGACTCGGGTTGCTGGAGGGCCGGCCGGGGGGAGAAGGCTGGAGCATCCAGCGACGGTTCACCTTCTCCTGGGGGAGGGTGGGGTTGTGGCCCGGCACTTGCTGGCCCCTAGCAGAGGCTGGGGGCATGGCGCGACGTCAGGCCTCGATGTCTTGGGGGAGTGGCGGACATCGGCGCTAACCATGATGTCTGTGGCATGCCACTCCTCAGGGAGAAAAACAGAAAAATGGCACCTTGGTCAGGTCAGATGATGGCCTCCTGGACCTTCACCACGGAACTCCCGGACCCCCATCGCCACCTCAGCAGCACCCAGGAGCATTTGGATAGCCGTACAGACTCTTTCCCTACGAAGGTAAGGGACCCACCCGAAGAAGGGATACATCGGGGTGACCTGGGCTGGCTGCGATATGAGGTGGTAAGGTCGGGGGTTGCTGAGTGAGGTACATGCAGGGCCTGAAGGAGAGACCAGGCTAAGGTGCGGGGGGAGTAAAGAAAAATGTAAAGTATGTCCTTGGCAAGAACAGTAAATTTGTTATACATGACTATCTGCTTTGCCCTCAGAGATTACCCCTAAGGGCAACTTTCCCATAATTTTAATGATACCATATTATTGTCCTATTCAACTGTTATTAATTATGCCTATTAACAGTAAAGGTCCCATATCAATACAATTTTTTTTGAAAACTATAATAGACAGTATATAAAAAAACTATTTCATGTGGGGTTCTTGTTCCCTTTGTTTATACCTTATCAGGGCTTTGCTTTCTACTTCTTCCATTGTTGAGATGCCCCCCACTATCTGTGGGTCATAACTCCTTCTCTAAATTACTTATACCTTTTTCTAATATCCATATGCTTGTTGTGACAAAACTGAAGTACTTTCCCTCTCTTCTATGACATGCATGAAGGGCAGCCATAGCCCCGGAACTGGATTTTGTCTATCCACTTCATAACGTAGAACATACTGTGTTTGAAAATACGTCAATGGGGCCCACATAAATGAAAGCTTTAAAAAAAGGACAGAATGGAGCTTATTAGATGAAAAATTCTACTGTATGTGTGTGTTCGGTAAGTGCCAGATGCTGTCACAGATGCCCGATACAAGACCAGACCTGCTAAAGAAATACAGAAGGGATACATGGAATAAAACAATATTTAAAGAATATTAGGGCTGTTACCATGATTTTTCCATGGTGGGGTTCTTTTGGGGGGGGTTGCTGGATGTGAGACTCAAACTTTCACAAAAAAGGCTAGGAGTTTGGGGAAACGCTACTCTGGCTGGCAATATAGCCTAGAGGTTAGAGTAACGAGCTGTGAACGAGCTTGGTACATTCAGCAGACCAGACCTGGGTTTGATTCTCACAACCTCCACTTGCAAACAGTGTGACTCTGAGCAAGTAATTTAACCGTCCAAAGCTCCAAGGTCGCCCCTGAAAACAGGCACGACCTGAGAAAAAAAATACTCTCCCAGAACTTTTGGGGATCTGAATGTTCTCTGATGTATTTGGGGGCTTATATAGGAGATAAAAACACATTTCTGTTGGCCCCCTCCAAATCCGGAATAAAAAATACCCTGGCCTGATGTACCTAGATTCTGCAGTTAATGGGCTGACTGGGAAGGCTAGCAGGGGAGGGCTGAGGGTATTCTTCTTCACTAGGACACCACTGCAAATTGCTGGACAGATGTTTCCTGAAGCTTTTAATAAACATATTTACTACTACTACTACTACTATTACATCTTAATGACACACAAAACTGTTCGATGATCCAAACTGCAGCAACTTTTTACCCTGGGCAGAATCCCTCAGATATGCAGCAACTACAGTATTTCAACTCACAGTATCAAATAATGTTAATACACCTCTTAAAAATGATAATGTGCTACTCACACCCTGAGACCAGATCAATGCAGTAAGCCAGGGAGACAGCAATTATATATGCACATCTGTGCCCAGGTTAGCTTATGGTTATGTATAGGGTAGCTCATCCTATATTTTTTATAGTGTATAGTATTATGTGAAATGTGTGCATTGTGTTTTTTTTCTCTGTCGCAATGAAACTGACCTGTGCAGTCTCTAGAAGTTCTAGAATGCTGCTGTACCACACAAGGGTACAATCACATTCCATGACCTTTGAACTGTGGTACAAACAGCATTTTGAAAAGGATGCATTTCTATATAGAACAATGCTCTATGATACACTATAAAAACTTATATTGGTCATAAGGGAAATAATGAAATCAGCTGCAGTAGCTCTTTTAGTTAAAATGTTATTGTACTATGTCTTTTGCATCCCTACCTACATAGCCATACAAAGGATAATTTGTCTCAACCATCAGTGTTTCATATTATTCATTTTGGGGGCACAGCCTCTCACTGTTTCCATACCTAAGTCTCATATTTACTTATTTTGAAACTGGTCACTAGGAGAGGCACTCTGACCTAAGGCTCATTTCCAGGTGTAATGCATGGGTGGAGGGGTTACATAAACCTGAGTACAAGCAAGAGTTACAAATAAATACATACAACACGCATGATGATAGAAATAAATTACAGTGAGAGACGTGTGGTCAGTTGAAATAATTTGCAGAAAAATACAGTTATACTTTAAAAAATGAAAAATACAACAGCTATGGTGAAAACTGGAGTCTAAAGAGACTAAGAGAAGGGGCAGGAGGTGCTGATGTGAGACTTAAGAAGCTGCCGGCCCGGTAGCACTGAGGGTTGAGGAGCTGGACGCCACACCTCGTGCCACGCTGGCGATCCGGTTTCGGGAACAAGCCCAGGTTGCTGGGGGTCGGCAGGGAAGGGAGAGGATTGAGCATCTGGAGGACAGCTCTCCTCTCCTGGGGAGGGACAGGGGTCCCGAGTCGGTGCTCGGCTGCCCTCTAGCAGAGGCTGGAGATGCAGCAAGCGATGACGATGTAAAAAGAAGGGCCGGGGGAGTGGCAGACGTTGGTTCCATGCCTTGACGTCAGGGCGCCAGCCACTCCCCAAGGAAAACGGGAAAATACCCTTCAGCTCCGGCAGAGATGGAGCACTGGAGCTTGCCCTCGATCTGCAGCCACCCACCTGGCACCCTCCCAACTGACGCTACTGACTGCTCGGGGTGTATGGGGCCCACCTCGTCCCCACTCGGGGGGTAAACTGAGGCTACATGGGCGACGGAGGACTGTCCAGGTAGGGCAGACCGCAGAGGGATGACTCCTTGGTGCTCCCAAGAAGACCAGAGCTGATGGGCGGAGAGGAAGAATAAACATGAAAAAAAAAATGTTTTTAAAAAAGTGCTGTTTGAGAGAGAGAGGTCAGAAGAGATGAGGTGAAGTAAAAGAGGGAAAGAGGGAGGCTGTTTCCAGAGGGTGGGGATGCACACATACAAGGCAGCTGTCCAGCAGAGGCAAGGCAGTGGGGCATGCTGAGGGAGCCGGAATCAAAAGACCACTGCGTGTGGAAAGCGGGGACAGAGGGTGACAGTAGGTCATTGAGCAGTTGTAGGCAGTGGCAATAAAGGAAAGCAGGCTTGTGCCAGAAGAGCAGGCCCCGAGTGGTGTCAGTCACACAGTTGGCTGCCTCAGCGGCAAACCTGCAGTGAGCCAGATCCCCACGGCCTGACTGGTGAGCTGGCTGGCATCATGGGAAAAAAATGGAGAAATTAGTCAAGACACAAGCAATGGCCCTCTTACAGCATCTCTTGTCAGACCACGGCAGCAGCAGCAGCATGCTGCTCGTGAGGCGGTGAAGCAGCTTGGGTCTCACAACCACAACGGGCTTCGCTTGCCCTGATCCAGTTGGGGAAGGCAGAAGGCATTCTCAACAGCAATCACCATGGGCCCAGTTACCAAACAGACACTAAGCTGCTCACCTGAGACCACAACATCATCTACACCGCAACCACACAGACGCCCCCTACCCTTCCATTTGCAATGGACTAAGGGATTTTGGATGCTATGGAGACATCCATGTACCCTGGCAGCTCCTTCAATCAGGGCACCTAGCACCTTTTGGGTGGGCAGGGTGGAAGGGGGTGCACAGTCCTTGGTGTGGTCTGTCACAGCATCTGATAACAACATGTTTAAGGGCAATTATGTGGCCCTACTGAAGCCAAAAATGTGTTTCAGGCAAAAAGGGGGTTTATTTGAACCATGCGAATCCCACACGTCGACAGGCCATTATGATGATTTTTAAAATTGACTGAAGAATAAATCATCCCCGTTTAATAAAGACATTTGGCATGCACCAATTATTTTGAACTGCAGTACTATATTTTCAACAAGGCTCTTACAGAAATACCTGCCAAAAGAATAATTTCATTAAAGAAATGTTTGCCAAGCACCAGAGAGGTAGTAGGGATCAGTCTTAAGTTTTAAATGTACTTCTCCCAAGTTGCCGACTTAATGAGCTCTTGACGAGGACTTAGTGATTTTTGATATATATCCACAATGAAAAATGAGTTTGGCAGCTGTGCCTGGCACTGACACACTTGCAGATTTGCTGCCCTCCTCATGTCATTAATCCCAGGCCAGAGACAACACTGTGTGGTTTGTACTGTGCACATACATGCAACTGCAGAGCACACACAAGAGAGGACAACAAAAATTACCAAAAGTTTCACTGGCACAGTGTGTGTGTGTGTCTCTATGCATGTCACTTACATGGATGGGGAAACACGGGCAGGAATGGAGTTTCTCACTCCTTTATATGTGGTATGCCCTTTCCTCTTCCATTTGGAAAAGGATCTGGTTCTAAAATAATATATTTAACACCGTACATTCTTTGGCAGGTCTGGCAAATACTTGAGTAAACATTTTAAAAAGCCAGATTGACTCTTACTATCCCTGTTGCCACACTTTTACTTTTGCATTCCCAATACACGTTAAAACTCTAGCCTGAGGCACTTTGCATTATGCCTCGACAAGTCAATTAATATTAAAAACAATCCCTGCATTCTTATCAGGTCACCCTTCAATCTTCTCTTGGCTGTGGAATTCCAATATCTCCAACCTCTCTTTATACTGCATATCCTTTCCTCCAACCTCCCAGTCATCCCCCTTGCTCTCCTTTGAACCCTCATCATTCTTGTAATATTCTATCTCAAGTATAGGACTCAAAATTGGCAGCAGTACTCCATGTACAGCCTTACTAGTGATCTATATAACAGCATAGCTATGAAGACATGTTAAACACGTCAGCAGCTCTGTGACAGTGCTACAGACATGAAGGGGTGCCTGACCATAGTAAGCAGGTTTACACCCCGCCCACCTGCAACCACCAGACCAGCATTATATAGAGAAGATTGGATGGGCAACTATACACAACCAGTACATTCTGCCACAGAGGGGTTCTGATTCCTGCTGACCTTAAAAGCGAAACACAAGAGGCCCATGAGAATCAGAACACCAAGGTGCCCCACCATCTCTGTGAGAAAGATTAATTATGGCAACACTGGGCTGGCACACATCTGAATTGACCAAGCAGCAATTCTGTAGGTCGGCCATTAAATATAGTGACGTATATGCATGCGATGTAACAAACAGCATTAGGTAAAGTCAAGTGTCATTCATGTTATGAGTGTGATTATGAAAAGATAGCATCCCCCCCACCCAGAGAGCCATACCACTACTATATAACATTGTTACGTGCCTCCATATTTTTGGAACCACTTTACATTAAGTGGTGGTACTACATATGACAAACACATGCATTCCACAGCAGTCTATAATGAATTACACTGGATCATGACATGTAGTCCTTTGCAGTACTTCAGTGAATGGAGTGGTACTTCTACAAGTATCTCTAGTAGTCCATGTTTGACTTCTACTGCCGATATATGTAAGACTGTCCTGTACCCTTGTGCTACCATGCTACTGTTATTATTGTACTCTCCTGTGTTGTGCCAGAAAATAAGCACTGCATTATCTAGCACACCAACCTGGTAAACAAAAACAAAATAAATAAATAAATCCTGGCATTCTAGTTAAAGAAAAACTAAAGTCAAAATTTACAAAAAATATGTTCTACAGAGTGTTTTGATTTTAAGTGTACTCCTAGTAAGTCCTTCCCTTTATTTTCTGAAAGGAGCTTTTTCTAAATTTGCTTGCTGGTTTTATGGCCCCTGGGGATCTCCATATTAGAATTTCTAATGGTTCTTCTTGTTCCTACAGTGCCTCCTTTCCCATGTGACAGTGATGTGTCCTGGACCAGTAATTCAACAACAGCTGTTTTTTTTTCTCAAGTTTACAGTAGTAGAGCTGTTATCTTAATTAACTCTGCTTGTCCATGGAGCTCTAATGAAGGTTACATTTACACATGGCAAATGCCTGAGGGATAACTGAGTGGGCTATTTTGTAAGGAAACAGCTGGAGTCTTCACTGATTATAGCATCTGTGACCTTGGATGATGTGTGTGCTTTCTTAATGGTTGTGTGTAGTTTGGTAAAATGAAAGGCTTTAAAAACAAAACATTCACTTCTGCTGACTAGACCTAGATATATACCTAAAAAAACCGAACGTTTGGATTAGGCAGAGTTATTTAGTTGAAGACAAAATATCAGGTCCCTAACAGTAGATTGCTGCTGTAGCAGTTATTACTCTCTGAATCAATGGTCCTGGATGCATCACAGTCACATGGGACAGGAGGCATTGTAGGAACAAGAAAGTCCATTAGAAATGCTAATATGGAGATCCCCAGGGGCCATAAAACCAGCACGCAAATTTAGAAGAAACTCCTTTCAGTAAATAAAGGGAAGGCCTTACTAGGAGTACTCTTACACATCAAAACACTCTGCACCACATATTATTTTGTAAATTTTGACTTTAGTTCTCCTATAAGACTTTGCTGTGGACTCCACACTGTTACTACTCCTGCCTGCACAGTTGCATGATTCAACCCAAAACTTGAAACAGCACAATTAAAATACCTTGCAGTCACTGGGAATTCCAACAGACTTCATAAGAACATCGCCTCAATATGAACTCGAGAAGAATTCCGGGTGTAATTCCTAAGTACTATGCTCCATGGTAAGGTAAGCATCTGGCCTCACACAATCATTGAAACCACAAACTAAGACTTAACAAGGTAATTAGAAGAGTTTAATGTGATCCAGGCAGAAAAGTCATTCTGAAATTAAACGCTAATGATTAATGAATCATAAATGTACGTAGCAAAGATATAGCATCACTCAGATTGAGTGAGACCACCGCAGTACATGATGAAGTGGCTTTTAGGCCATGAAACACTGAACCATTTGTGTACATGGTGGCAAACATATTCCTTGTAACCTTTAATAAATTAAAACCAAGAACTGAATTTTAGAAGTCTGAGTCTTCCTCACTGCTTTATACTAATTATGAAGTACCACTACCATGAAGATTACCTAAGGGTTTCATATCAGTATCTATGATTTTCAGGTCCACACAAAAATTAGACAGAGCACCCCAACCCCCAGCCATTACCTCATTGGATGGGACTCCACTGGACACTGTCTCATCATACAAATATCTAGGCATATGGCTTAGCCCCATCTACATTTTTCTACCCACATCACCTCAAAGCTCCATCCCAAGCTCGGAATGTTATATCGTAACAGAAACTCCCTCCCTCTCCCAGTCAGATGAGAAATATTAACAAAAATGTTCACACCGATCTTTGACTATGCAGATGTAGTTTACAGCACAGCCCCTGCCACTTCTTTATCCAGGTTTGACAACCTTCATATGCCTTCTGCCACTTCGCCACTAACTCCCCCCCCCCCAGAACTCACCACTGCTTTCTCTACTACGCTCTCAGTATATCGCCCCATCCCACTGCTGCTACATTCACTTTATCTCCCTAATACTCAAATACTGGTTCAACTTGCTACCTACCTACCTCTCAGAGATGGTATTTCCAGTGAGCCCATCGCCATACACACTACGCGACAGGGACACTCCCTCCTTCTCTCTGCCCCTACCATCCTCATCAGCTGGCCAATCTGCATTCTCATACAGGCTTCCTTCTCTATGGAACCAGCTGTCTCCTCTCCTAAGGAAGTCCCCCTCATATACCTCTATCAGATAGCAGCTTCACTTACTCCCACCACCCATCTGCTCCTGCCACTCCTCACCCCCCCCCCCCCCGGGCCTGCTATCTTACCCACGTAGTAAACAGCTAATGCACGATTAGCTGGTCTATACCTGTTGCTATAACAATCAACCTAATTGTACCATGTATGTATTTTTGCTTGCTTAATTTTAAACTGGTTGTAATAATTTGTGGTGCAAACAAGTAATGTAATTATTGCTGAATCTATATTGGCACGTGTATGTGTATTTTGTATGTATATAGAGTTTGAGCATATCTCCTATGTATTGTATTGTTTATCCCTCCCCAGGTCACACCTGGAAATGAGCCTCTGCTCAGTGTGCCTTTCCCGGTTACCAGAATTTTAAATAAAATAAATCAACTAAAAATATGATGACCATACATACCCAAGTATGAACTAATTTCTACGTAATGGGTAACTGATATATAATTAGCATTGCTTATTGTAAAGGGTAGCTACTGTTTTTATTTTACCAAAAATTTATACATAAACCAGTCTCTGGAACAAGCTTGCTGCAATCAACAACAGGGCTCAGACCCGTGCAGTTACCAAGTAGATGAGCTATGAGAAATCTCTGCACTTTGTTTTCACCTGCGTTTGTGAAACATGGAAGTATCTTTGCAGAATTTCCACATTTCATATATTTTTTTCCAGCAGCAGAAATTATTTTGAAGTGCTTGGAATGCAAAAAAATCCACAAAATGTGGAAAATCTGCACAAAAGCTTTCCTGCATTTCTTTGACTTGGCAAAAATGAAGTAAAATGCTTAAGTGGAAACTTCTGTGCCTTTGTGAGTGGTAGTCAGGCACACTGGATCTCTCCATAGACCTAAAAAGTGTTTAAAATATACAACATCATGCAAGCAAGCTCACTTAAAAAGTTGCACTTCAGACTATTTAAGGGCCCCATTCACAAACCTGCCTGGGATACATGAGAATTGCAAGTTATAGGGAGGCAGTATAGTGCAATGGGTTTAAGGCTCTGAGCTGCAAATCTGGTGACATCCAACAGACCAGACCTGAGTTTGAATCCCACAGCGTCCACTTACATACTGTGTGACCCTGAGCAAGTCATTTAACTTCTCTGTGCTCCCTGGTCGTGCCTGTAAAAAGGCTTTCAGCTTAGTGTGCTACTCCTGGTTAAACAACTAAAAATAAATAAATAAAAGTGTCTGGGCATGGAACACTGCACTTCACGACCTGGGTGCACTTACCAGAATCCCCAAGCCCTGCCACCCCAATATGAGGATGCAGAGGTCTGCAATAGTGCTGGGGGGGGGGTCCTGGTTGTGGAATGGAACTGGATATTAGACATCCAATCGGATGCCCTGTTGATGCCACAGTGGATTCCCTGTTCCATAAGCTTTGTCAGTGGAGTTCTTTTTTAAATTCAATTTAAAACAGTTTTTCTGTGCATGACTGAGGTCTGGGTAGGGGACTTGGGGAAACATCAGCCTCCTCAGATTTTACTAACTGCACTTTGGTTGTGAGGTTTTTGTGACTTATTTTTATTTTACATATTTAAAAAGAACATTTCTGAAATCTTGATTTATAATCTTGTGTGGGCTATCTCTAAAGGAATTCCATGTGGAACCCTGAATTTAATAGCCATGAATTGCTGTTCCTATTGCTCGGGTTTGAGTATGGGGCTGCTCTCCTTTTTCTGCAGGACTCCTGGCTGGTGTGAGCAGTCTCTACAGCCATGTTCAAAACAGGGCTATTAATTATAGTTTGTGTGTTAAAAAATGCACTGTTTCACGTGGAACATTGCAAAATGAGAGCAGCTGCCCCCCTCAAACCCGAGCCCAGGGGGTATTATTTTATGGGAAATAAATTTACTGTTCCCTTAGGGACTGCCACACAAGCCAGAGAACCAGAGAAAATTAGAAAATGAGAGCAGCGCCTCCCCCAAAAAAAAAACATGGCCAATGGGGGTTACATTAATGCTTTCTTTTTTTTTCATGACAAACACCACAGAATTCAGAAACAATATCCAAAATGCAGACTATGGGCCAGATTTTCAAAGGGTTTGGAGGGATGCAAGAGACTTGCGTCCAAAGAGTTTGACGCAAGAGGTGACTTGCATCACAGCTTGCATTAAACGTGATTTTCTAAAGCAGCCTGCATCCACTTCAGATGCAGCTGTGCCAAAGCCCCCTTGCACCACAGATTGTGCCAACCAACAGGTGCGCCAGGTCACAAGGGGGCTTGCACCATGGCAGGGCTGCAATATGTCCTTTTTGGGGATTTTCAAAGCCCCACCATGGATGCAGTAAGGGGCACCACTTAGAACAGCCAGGAGGTAGTCTAAGTGGTTGCACCCATGGGATGGGGTAGTGCAGGGGACAGTAGGGGCACACAAGACCATATGGGAGGAGGCAGTTGGGGTGTAAGGGCACAGATGGGCAGGAGATTTAGCTATGTGGCAGGCAGTGGTGGGCAGTTATAATGTGCCCTTGTAAACTGTAATGTACTCTGAAGAAGAAGAAGAAGAAGAAGAATCAGCATTTATGTAGTGTTTTTCATACACAATGTATCCCATAGTGCTTTACAAGCAATGCTAGACAGGTAGTGAGGTAACTGAATGTGTAGTGGCAGCCATATTGCACATCAACACCCACACAAAGCCTGGACAATTGCATGAACTGGTTTATGGGAAGGGGAATATTGTCCAAGACACCGGGAATATCCCCTACTCTTTCCGAAGAATGCCTTGGGTTTTTTTACTTCCACCTGGACACCCACTAGGACAGCACCAAGATGGGTAAAAGGGACCATGGTTTGACATCTCATCCGAAGGACAGCACACCCCAACAGTACAGCACCCTCCCCAATACTGCACTCAGGTGCCAGCATTTTTAGGTATTAGTCCAATCCTGGTGTGGGACGAGAACCCATGACCTTATGGTCCAGAGACGGATGTGCTACCAACTGAGCCACTGGTGTGGTACTGTATGGAAACTCTCCCAATAGTGTAGCGCCCCCATCACACTTTGTACAAAAGTCCCCAGTCCCGTAGTTCCCCCCCCCACCACTCCCCAATCTCCTCTGTATTCATAGTAAAAAGTGCCCTGTGCTCTAGCGCCCCCGGTCCCTGATTACACGGAAAACATTGCAAGACTACATCCTAGAGGTCTTGTGGATCCCCCACCCACCCAACCCCATGAGTCATTGCCACACCACCCCCCATTACTTGCACCAATCCTGCGACCAGCAGTGCCCTCCACACACAGCCACAGCCAGCCGCAGAATGCATTGTCTCTATGCACACACTGTATACAGTACACGCATAGCGCCTTCTGTGGCTGGCCATGGTGGTGTGTGGAGGGCAGTGCTGGTCACAGGATTGATGCAGGGAACGGGGGGGACGGGGTGGTTTGGCAATGACTGATGGGATGGAGATGGTGGGGGGGTCTACTAGACCACCAGGGTGTAGTCTTGCAATGTTTTCCAGTGTGATCAGGGACCAGAAGTGCTACAGCACAGAGGCACTTTTTACTATGGACATGGAGGAGATTGGGGAGCAGTGGGGGGACTACGGACTGGGGACTACTGCCTGTGCGATGGGAAGTGCTACACCATAGGGAGAGTTTCCAAACAGTACAGGCACCAGTGTACAGTACAGTTTATGAGGGCACATTAGAACCACACATCACTCACTGCCACATAGCTAAATCTCCTGCCTCTCTGTGCCCCTACAACCCACTGTCTTCACATTTGCCCCTATGCCCCAGGGCCTCTCCTGGCACCATATGTCTTCACCCCTCCCACCATCCTGGCCCCTCTAGTGTTATGCGAGGTGGGAAAGGGCCACCGCATGCCTTCGGGTAATCCTGCAGATGCGGCCAACTCTTTAGCACATCTTGCGGTCTGTGGCAAACCCGGGTGATTGATGTGGGGACCCTGCAAATAATAAAATCTGGCGCAGGGTCCCAGGAGCAACTAAGGTTTGCTGCAACCCTTAGAGCGACACAAGTTGCATCTCTCTAAGGGATCTTTGAAAATTGGTTCGTTTCTCCACATTTAAATTGAAAGAACTTTAATCCTGTGCATCACTTTTCTCGTAGAAAAAGGAAACTAACACGATGGAATGCAGAAACAAATACAAAAATGCGTTTTTGTTGGCCCACATTCAACAACATAACAAAAAAAGGAAGGAGAAAATTTTGTGCAACTGTTTAATAAAACCCTGCAGAATTTTCAGTGTAGAATATAGAAACTCTGCAAATTTCGCATATGTAAAAAAGATCTCTGCAACTCCACCATGTGGGAACTACCTGGCTTGTCACTAATCAAAGGCTGGATTCTTGCCAACAGTTTCATAATATTATGTTTTGTTCTGTTTTCCCAGAAGTGACATGTTTCAGCTGGATGGTAAAATTATCTATATTCTGAACTAAACTCTCATTGTTAATAGTGTGTGTGTGTGTGTGTTTTGAGGATAACCTTTGCCCTTGTTTAAATTTAACCTTCATTAAAGATATAAGGCCCAGGGTCGCCCCAAAAGCCCAGCAGTAGCAAGTTGCGTTACTGTGCACGCAACCTCAGATTGGGAGTGAACTTTGGTTGCCATTTCGGGAGGCAGGACAGGCAAGGCAGATGCTGTGTGACAGTACATCTCTGCTGGTGAGGGTTGGTGGTGAGCACCAGTGTCACTGAGACCCCTGTGAAGAGCCAAGGAGTCTGCTCCTGCTACATGGTCAGCTGCAAGCAACCGAGGCCTAGCTGCTAAGCTCACAACAGGGGTGGTGTGACATAAAAGGCAGAAAAATTTACTGGATCCATAGATACACAGACACTGTCGGCAGATAAGGGCCTATGGCCCACCCAGTCTGCCCATTTGAGCTTGTAAGTTCACTTTATGTTTTTCTAGAAGTCGGCTGCCCCTTACCCCTGACCTCCAGAACTCCCTTATGTCTATCCCATGCATTCTTAAATCCCGTGATTGATCCTAGTCCACATAATGTCCTGTCTTATGGGGGAGGATGGCCCTTCTCCTGGATCCCCTAACATGGAGGGCAAGCAGTGGGGGTAACCAGTGGTTCCCAGGATCAGGGGCAGCCAGAGGTTCTGGACCTGATGGGGTACCTCCCTAGGATCTGGGTAGATCCATGGAGACGGAGGTGGACTGGGGACAAAAAAACACCTCTATAGAAAAAAAGATATACAGCGAGACAGTGCTTCTGCTCACTATGCTGATGTTTGGGAACAGTCATCCAGTGAGGGCAGATTGCGCATCCCAGGGACAGTTTTCCACTCTTGTGGAGAGGAGACACTCCATCCAACTACTTTCCTGCCACCTCAAGGAAGCAGGGTGTCAGCATAACTGGGCACACAGCATTGGGGATGGGGCTGCTGCTGGACGCCAACAGTGCATGTGACACTATGCATGAGTGTCACTGCACACTGGGCACCCTTGGGGTGACGAATCAGGTGGAAAATCCCTCAGTCAGTAGGATGACACCAGCCCCATGGCAGAACCCGCTCTACCAGTCGTGGCACCCACCCATCATGTCCTGGTTCAGGGCAAATGTTAGTGAGTGGTAAGTCCCAGGGAAGGTGGATAACTGGGCCTAGAGGTGCCTGTAGCTGGGGGCAGGCCAGGTAGTATAAGAAGATAAACAGGATGAAAAAAAAGTTATACACCCCTTTCCTCAGTTCTCTTGTGTTTGCCTTGATCATAGGAAATAAAAAGATATTTTAAGCAAAGCTGTGTGCAAATAAAATTCTTCTATTATCCTGGATCAAAAGAATAATCAAGCAGGTTTTATTTCTGCAGAAAATCCACAAGTGCAGACCAATCAGCCCAGACTAGAGCCTGTTTGCTACCACATTTTTCTTTCATTTAATTAAAACCTGTGTTTTACAGTGGTACACAAACAAAACAAACATGTTCTTTACAGTGTGGCCATTGTTAGTGAATCTGTGAATGAAGTCTCTAAAATGCGTAACAGGAACAACGGTAAATGAGCTGCCCTGGCCATTACTGATAATAAGAGTGCACAATGCACCTACAGTAGCCCACCGTGCAAGTGAATTAGCCCAGCAGTGCTGGTTATAATGTATCCATTATCCCATTATGTTGCTAGCCCCCTAGATTGACCTGCAGGGCAGGTGCAGTGTTGTGACTGAAGTCTCAGCTCAGTTTTGTTGTTCAAGGAGACTCAGCTTTATAACTGCACAGAATGTGGCAACTTTTTCTTTTTACTTGAAACGTGTTAACTGGGGGAGACGCGCTTGAGCTGCAGCTTATTTCCGTGTGTGTGTGTGTGTGTGTGTGTTGGGGACTGGGGGCAACAAGGTGGCTAACAAATACAATAAAAAGTGACAAACATACAGTACAATACAGAATAAAGTTACAAGCGCAGGGTGCAGTACAGATTATCTGATGATGCAAGGTACAACATTTACAAATGTAAGAGTAATTTACAATGAGAAAGAAACGACAAGTGCAGTGAGCAGCATAAAATATCAGCTGGCACAAAGTACAAACTGGCCAAAGATAGGCACACCTAGGTCAGGGAGAAACACAGAAGTGGGCTAACAATCAGAGTGAAAGCTCATCTTTCAAGGTCTCTTTGTGTTACAGCCTGACAGTGACATCTGTCTGTTTGAACAGGGGCCACCAACAGCAGTAGCTATGTCCTCAGTTTTTATAAGCCAGGCCCTATGTAGCGCTCCTGGATTTCTGTGGCCATAAAGCTGTCTGGTCTCCTGTATGAAGATGGCTTATTCTGCAAATACTCCCTCCCCCAGCCCCCACCACATCTGAGTGCACTAATGATGCCAAAGGTCAACCCTGACATCAGCCCCCTTTTGTGGTAAAAAGGATTCTGATGAGCAGGACGATAAATTTTTCTAATCTTTATTGCCAGATTATTGACAGCTACAGGGACCTCTGACCTGGGATGTGTCACCAAGGACCTACCATGTACCCATTTATAAATGCTTACCCCTGACCACAGACAGCAGCAAGAGAGAGAGAGAACACCCTGAAAAACTGAGCCTGAGTAATGAAACTGTTCTACTCTGTTTCAGACAGGACTGATCTCGCTCGCATGCTGCTGCTGTACGTGACCTGACGCCACGGTATAAACTCCACACAGTCCAGGGCAGATTAAAAACATCACACAGCTTGAAAGGTGTGACTTCATTTCATAATAAAATGCAGTTACCCTAAGCGGACATAATGAAAGACTCCAGCCTTTATTTCTGAGCCGCTGCTCTTCATGAAGCACTTTGTATTTCAGCTTTTTAGTTTAACCTACCAGTCTGGAACAACGGTTACAGCATTACATTTGTTTTATTACACTCTTGTTTTACTCCTATATCCTCTGTGTAGCTCTATGTGGTCGGAGACTGTTCTGAATTTCTTCCCTGTCTATAACTTCCGTGTTTAGTAAATAGGCTTTTTCCACTCTTTGTTTATTGCACTACAATGTATCGAATGGAATGTATCACCTGACAAGTATTCTCCTTCCGTTATGCAGTGCCTTGTTTCATGTTTTTTTCCCCTTCACTGCATATTGTGTTACAATGTATTCTAGTCTATGTAAGTTTGGATGTAATCTCCCTGGTCGTATCTGAAAATTGGCACTGAATGCCTAGTGTGTGTACCTGGTTAACAAAACCTAAATAAATACTCCACTCCTGAAGGGCAGTGCAGAAATAAGAGAGGAGTTAAACCACAGAGTGAAAAAGAAAATCATCAAACTGAGAAAATGATTCATAAATAGCGGGGTACAGACAAACTCCTAATTCTCTGGCAACCTGCTTCATGACAACAGGCCACGCTCTACTGTTGCTCCAACTGATGACAATGACATCCTGCACCTTGACATACTAAAACATGTGCTGGGGCCTGTGCCATCTCGTATCTAGTGGAAGCCTGCTGCACTGTGCTGTTGATTTATTTTTTTTCTGTTTTATGTAAAATTTTGATCACTGGGCAAGAACTCAAGGACAAGCATTGTCTGCTTCCAAGGGGGACCCAGAAAACAAAGAAACAAAAGCACCAGTAAATAAGATTCATAGAGAGAGATTTAAATACAGTAACATCCCTTACATCAAATAGTAGTGAAGTGTGCCATTCTTTAACGATAAGATTAGTGAAAGCTGGTTGACCCCATTTGATTTTTCTTTTTTTTTGTGTTATCTATTTATGCTTCTCCCCATGGCACCCCTGCCGGCTAGTCCTTCAGAGTGCCAATGCCACCTCAACACCAACTCAACCCCACACCACCACCTCTTGACCCTGTCCCATGACCTTACCAGGGTAACCCGACATTTCTCTATGTCAGGAGGGTCCCTCTCCTTTGAGGGAGAAATGCTGGGAGGCGCAACTACATATGCCCAGAGGACACCTTCGGGTCAGTCCGGGCTATCCAGGGCTTGGTGATGGTGTGGGCCGGGTGCTCATCATCCAGTCGGCAGGGGACCCATTTATCATGTTTCCTTAGCCCACCCCCACACAGTAGCCTGCGTAAGAACGGCATCTTGCAGTGGAGACATATGGGAGGGCATAGTGAGGCTTCACGTCCCCCCAAGTTCAGCCCTAAGCCACCTCTAGGAGCCCAGACTTGACCCCCCCATGGAGGCAAGCACCCAATGGACACTTGTGAATCCCTCCCTGCTGGTCTCATTTGCACCGGGCTCAAAGTGAACCCAGGTTGCCAGCGTACAAGCTTAACCCCTTCACTCAGCATCACGGAGCCAGCTCCATTTGCTTTTTCTAAAGGGAACAGTCAAAGATAAATAAGCAGAGCTACAGGTACCATATACAGGCTTAGAGACTATAAGCAAGTTATAACAATGTAACTCCAGCAACCAATTTTGCCAGAAGAGTGACATACCTGGATGCCAAAACCTGTTGGAAGGGTGTCCTCCTGCACAAACAGCAGCTTTGCACTTCAGGATGCAGTTTCATAAACATAATGGGCCGGATTCTCAAAGGTCCGCTGCAAGCTGTGACAATGGCAGCTTGTGCCGACCATCCCAGCAACCTGGACCTTGCACCTGATTCAGTATCGGAGCGGGTCCAGGGGTCTGTGTCCTGTGACTTGCAGTAGCTGTGCAAGGTAGGGCGCAGCTCCCAGGTGTGCTGCAGGTCACAGGACAGGGTAGGTGGCAGATGCGCCAGCCGAGGGAAGCCATGGCACGCCCATGCCCACCTCCGATTCCCCGTAAGGTGTGTGCTCCAGCCCCAAGCCCCCTTGCCATGGACCCCCCCAGAATAAACACCCTGAACTGCTCTGGTGGCCCAGTGGTCCCACAACCCCCTCCATTGGTGTGAGCCCCCCAACACACACACATGGCGGGTGAGTCAGCGAGCTAGCACAGCCCTCCCTCACCACCAGGGACAGGCCGTAACTGAACTGCACCAGATGCGCATACTGTAATTATGTCGCGCTTTGTGATTGACAGCCGCTATCATTCACAGAGCACATATTATTACAGTACTAAATCTTGGCACAGTCAGTCGGCGGCTTGGTCCTGGTGGTGCTGAGGCTGTGCCAGCTAGCGAGGTATTAGGGGTGAGTGTGGGGCTCAGGCACTGTCGGGCAGGGGGTGGGGCCACTAGAATCACCAGGGGGTTATGGGGTGAAGGAGGGATCTTGCCCCAGGGCATATGGGGGGCTCTCAATGTGTGTGTGTGGGGGGGTCTGGGCATTGGGGGTGTTCCACACATCCATCCTGGCACAGTGTGTGCCATGCCTGGAACCTGGAACCTATGGGGGGGCTGTAACCCACAGGGGATGTGGAGCTAGGGCACAGTGGCAACCTCCAGTGAATGGCAAAGACCACTTAGACCAGCTTTTTGTTGGTGTAAATGGTCTCTGATGGATGTTCACTGGTGGTTGTCTCTGAATCCTGATTTGTGGACATTGCAGCCACCATACCTGAATAGGGTGCAAATGCTGCCATAAACCACCTTACGCCATGTCGCAAGGGAGTTTATGGTGCATAGGAGCAGTTGGGCGCAGGCAGCCTGCAGCATGTTGCAGGCTGCCTTTGTGAATCCCACCGGGATGCAACTCAGGATGTAAGTGCTACTTGCACTATTTTTTCTGATGCAAGTTACCTTGCATCCTGATTTGACTTTTGTGAATCCGGCCCAATGTTTCCACTATTACAGTTTGCTACAGAATAAATGTTGTTCCAGATTTAATTTCCAGGGTTTATACTGTAGTACATTTTACTAATGTGTTAAAAACCTTGGAAATGAAATCTGAAGATCAACTACGATGTTAGTAGTCTGTGTAAGAATCAGTTGTGCATATAAAGCTGACTGCCCCAAACTGACCTCATTATGACACAATAGTGTGCACCATAACAGACTGTGATGTCACAAACAGTAACTGTGGAGTTCGCTGAGGACAGAGCCCTTTTTTTTTTAATTTATGTTTATTAGATTTTGCAAGAAAATGTATAAACATGCACTGCACTGGAGGACAGCACATTGACAATTTACAGGGATTAAACTGATTCTTACAAAGGTATAGTCTCAGTACCCCCTCTTCAGTTCTATCATATGGGGGAATGCACTGTGAATAATACTAGACAAGTTTCTTTTTTTTTTTTTTTAATTTCCTGTACTTTCTCCTTTGAACTCTGACTGGCCCCCCTTTGACCCCCCTGCCCTGTCACCCGCTGTCCCTGGGACTTACCTCACTTCTTGTGCTCCCGTTGATGACCTGCCAAGGGAAGGGCTGCCCAGGGGCCACTCCTTATCCCCGGGAAGGGTTACAGTGAGGGAACGAGAGCTTCAGTCCCTGGTGAGGGACCTGTGGCAGGGTGGCAGATGGCATCCTGCTTGGTCAGGAATCTTTGCTTTTCTCTACCCCACCCCTGAGTATTGTGGAGAAGGTGTGTCTGACACCGAGATGTCCCAGTGACGATGCACCCCTCCCTGTGCTCTGGTTCCTGCCTGATTGCCACTGTGGTCACCCAGATGGCAGTATCATGGTAGAGACTAGGATCCATGGGACTCTCAACCATCCTCCCCTGACCGGCCCTCCAGCAATCCTGGCTCATTCCCAAACCCAGGTTGCTGGCATCATAAGCAGTAGCGCTACAGCTGCACCAAATGGCCTGCTCTTATGAGACACATTTTTGACATATAGCCCCAACACATGCAGCCAGGTAAGATATAGGGAATTTACATAAGAAGTTGTACATATTTACCCCTTTACAATAATGACACCATGATCACATGATTCCCCAGAATCTAAAATAGAGATATTTAGTGCATACACTTTCCCCCAACTCCCAGGAACAAACCCCAAATCTAAAAAATGATTTTCTTTAAATAACACAGATGAGAAATGTATAAAACATGGAAATGCTGTTGTGGCACACTACTCAGTATAGTGACAAGAAGAAACCAACAGTTCACTCACAGGATTGACTAGAACATAACGCAGTGCTGAATTCAAAGTCAAAGCCTGCAGAAAAGGCAACACTACACACAGCATGACAACAAATTGCCATTTACAGCCTATAGAGCAGTTTGGACTGCCCTAGTTGCTGTGCAGGGTTTAGGCATAATGCTGCCATGTGGCCGGGTGCAGCATGAATGTGCGCAGTACCATAGAGGAGCCTCCAAAGAGAATGAATCAGGAATCGCCATGCTGAACACAACAACATACTACACAAAGAATTCCAATAAATTAAGCACAGCCATAAGCACCCTGTATAGAAACATAGCGATTGTTGGCAAATAAGGACCGCCAGGCCCATCCAGTCTGCCCAGTTTTCCCTACCTTAATTGGCAGCCGATGTTCCTATCTGGTCATTGGCTTTAGCCTCTTCTTCCCACCTCTAGGGTTCCTTTATGCTCATCCCATGCATGTTTAAATCCTCCCACTGTGGATGCTCCCACTACCTCCTTGGTTAGGTTATTCCATGTATCCACTGCCCTTTCTGTGAGAAAGAACTTCCTCACATTCCTCTTATCCTGCCCCCTTCCAATCTCATATTGTGTCCCCTTGTTCTTGTGCCCCTCCTATATTAAAAGGTGTCTCCCCGTTGCACCTTGTTTATGCCCTTAAGAGATTTGAAGGTTTCTATCATATTCCCCCATTTCCCCCTTTCTTCCAGCGTATACATATTGAGGTCTTCCAATCTCTCCCCATATGTCTTCTGGTGAAAGCCCTGCACCATCTTTGTTACCCTTTTCTGGACCACCTCCACCCAGTCTATGTCCTTCTGAAGATGTGGTCTCCGGAAATTGTGATCTCCAGAACTGTACAAAGTATTCCTGATTAGGCCTCACCAGTGTTTTATATAGTGGTATCACCACCTCTCTTCTTTGGTTAGAGATGTCCCTTCCCATGCACCCCAACATGCCACTGGCCTTCCCTACACACTTTGTACTCTGCATGGTTACCTTTAGGTCATCTGAGATAATAATCTCCAAATCTCTTTCTTCCCTGGTGACTGTCAGTAACCCCCCACACCATCCAGTAGCTCTCCCCAGGGTTTCTGAGGCCCAGGTGCATGATTTTGCACTTCTTCGCACTGAACCTCAGTTGCCACTCTTCAGACCATTTTCCAGTTTTTCCAGGTTACCTCTCATGTTCTTCACCCCATCAGGAGTGTCTAACCTGTTGCAGATCTTGGTGTCATCTGCAAACAGGCAAACCTTCTCTTCTAGCCCCTTTACAATGTCGCTAATGAAGACATTAAAAAGGACTGGCCCCAGGACTGATCCCCGAGGTACCCCACTGGTCACTCCCCTGTCCTCAGACTGGATCCCATTTACCATCACCCTCTGCTTTCTATCCTCTTACCAGGTTCTAACCCATTTTACCACCCTGTGTCCCATACCCAGGCCTCCCAACTTGTTTAACAGTATCCTATGTGGAACAGTGTCAAAGGCCTTGCTGAAATCAACGTAGGAGACATCCACCGCTCCTCCCTGGTCCACCTCTTTCATCACCCAATCAAATAAATCTATTAAATTTATTTGACATGATCTTCTCGCAGTGAATCCATGCTGCCATGGGTCCTGTGCTCTGGTGGATTCCAAATGTTCCACAATCCTCTCCTTTAGTAATGAATTCATTATTTTCCCTACTATTGAGGTGAGGATGACTGGCCTGTAATTTGCTGCCTCCTCCCTGCTACCACTTTTGTGTAGGGGGACCACGTGTGTCAAATATGTTTTACTAACATCAAACAGTCCTAAGTCCGGTCTCCATTATACAGTGTTAACGCTACAGCCTCAGTCACCATCTGCGCATGCCGCTCCCTCGTCTCCTGTTTCTACCTCTGTTTCCACCCGCCACACCAGCTTTGCAACGTCCTTTGGATCATTAAATAAATATGCCAATACAGAAAATCCAGCACTCACCAAGCCATATCAAAGACGCTGCTCACAAGATTTGAAGCAAGGCGCCAAAACTTTATTCCTGGTGCCTAGAAAACATGCCTTGATGAACACATAAAGACAAACATAAAAACATACACTGCTATACATAGTATTAAAATACTAATATTAAAAATATTCATGGTTGCTTTCTTTTCATTGTTTACAAATGCCCAATGGGAGACTTCAAGCTGAGGTTTATCATGGATCGCCTAGGATTATGTAAATACCCAGGATTTAATGGAATGCTTGATGTTATGCCTTACACAAAGTAAAAATAATAACTGAGAACACTGGTTATTTAATAATTATATCTTATGGTCATTATAAAAAAGAAAATATGAACAGACATAAAGACTTTATAGAAGTTCAGCCATTTTTTTTTTGAACATGGTACTGATCTTCTGTATTTTCATTGCAGCTCCAGGTCAGCACCAGGATTTAATAAACTCCTGAAGTGGCGACCCATGATTAAGCAATAAGGAACGACAGGGCGTTGGTGGTACTAGGTTTACCCCATGGTCAGGGGCGTAGTGAGGCATGAGGTGAAGCCGAGTGCATTCCGCCCCCTGGCTGTGGGGTAAACCTAGTATCACCAACATCCCTCAAGTGCCTTATTGCTTATATAAAATGAGTCCATAGGCAACTTTTAAAAAACAAATATACTAAAAGTTCAAAGCCACAAAAAATATAATAAAATGTTTCTAAATAATATAAAATAGTCCCTCCACAGATGTTTTTCACCTGCCAGTCATCTGTCTTTATTCACATTCAACACACTGTGTGATTGTTTACCATGAAATAGAAGCATTCAAAGCTCTCCATTATTCCACAAGTAGAATGCTCCCTCCCCCCAACACACACGGAATGGTAACATGAAATACATAAATTCAAAATTCTTCAGAGTTCCACCGGCATAAACACACACACACACACCCACATATGCCTCAAGTGGAGCCACAACCTCCATTTTATCTGTTGCCAGGTAAGGATATAAGGAGCAGGGAGCTCTCTGACGAACTGCTAGGGCTAGGAGAGGGATTTGTCATGGTCATCAAAGCAATAACAGCAATGGAAACTTTCTTTTTAGCCATTGGTGGTGCTCTCTTACTGCCATGGCTAAAACCAAGTCTCAGCCAATCAGGACACAGGGATCTCCTTTCCCGTTTTATATTAAATCTCAGCTTGGTGTCCCCAACTGGGCATTTGTAAACAATGAAAAGAAAGCAACCAAGAATATTTCTAATATTAGTATTTTAATATTATGTATAGCAGTGTATGTTTTTATCTGTTTGTCTTTATGTGTTTTTGTATTTTTCTATGATTGAAAATGTATTGTAAACTTATGTGACCTCCTTGCAACACCATCACCTCACGGTTCTCTATAATGACGTCATTTGACAGTATAAAAATGGTCAGTACTGTACTGTGACATGTCTTTTGAAAAAGGAAATGTTGTCCGAAATGCATCAAGGTGTGTTTTTCAGGCACCTGGAATAACGTTTTGGCACCTTGCTTCAAATCTTGTGAGCAGTGTTTTTAACATAGGTTGGTGAGTGCTGGATTTTCTCTATTGTTATATGACTGGCTTTTATCTATAGCACCCCATCCTTGTGCGTACATCTTACTGTGTTTTATATTAAATAAATATGGATAACCATACCACACCAGTCTTAGTTTTGAGAACAGAAGCAGTTGGCGTTGCAATTTTAGATGCCTCACCCAGCTGCAGATCCCATTGAAGGTTCTGCGGCTTTGCCAAGTGCTTAAAAAGAGAACTGGAGGGAAAAAAGAGCACTTCTTTGCTGTATTTCAATGGTCACTGCCACTGAGCCACCATATCTGCACTCTGTCCATATCGCCCACTTTACTGCAGATGATCACAAAGGTTCTGGGGGAGGCTGCAGATAGGGGCACCCACCGTGGTGTTACCCTGTATACCTTTTCTACTGAGAGTGGAGGACCGTCTTCTGAAAATCCCAGAATTACAGATAGGCTGCTTTTGGCAGACATTAGTCTTCCCCCTCTGCTGTTTCAGAAAAGCCAGCGATTCTTAAATTCCTCTCACGAGATTGGTTCTCCACAGTTTCCAGTCTTTGATGGAGAAGGGAATTTTCTTTAATCAGCTGGTCATAACATTGACGACTTGATTACAGATGCCTCCGATCTTTGGACCAGTTGCTCACAGGAGTCCATTCAATTTTCAAGAGCTGAGACTCAAGGAGTTAAGGCGCTGAACTTACGGTCCAGATCCTGGGTCGTTTTAACTAGCTAATACAAGGTTGTCCAGAAATTAGTGAGGTGGCTTCCCCTGCTGGTGCATCACTGGGATTCGTGGCTTTGCCATGCTGTGCAAGCCTCTCCTTATGTCGCTGAACCTTTGGGTTTAAAAAAGACAGTTGCTGGTGCATTAGCACTGCAAGACTTGCCCATTGTGCTCAAAAGTCGTTTATAAGTTTTAAAAGAATCTTTTGACAAGTTTGACAAGCATCAATATATGCACAACTCGTGCATACACGAGTTCACGTCAGTTTCGGGCCACCTTGCTCAGATGTGCATTCTTTTGTCCTCAGGAATGTGCAGAGGCATCAGGCAGCTGGATCTTCAGATGAGCTAAGAGGTAAGACGCTCAGGTCAAGTAAAATCATATTTTGGTCGAAAAATAACAATAAATTAATGAATGAAGCAAAAAATGGTAGCCTAAATACAATCAGCAAGCATGTAGTCTTTCACAAGCACACTGGTCCCATAGGATCACAAATAAATACTAAAAGCTGACAGTGCCTGTAACAGCGTATTTCCATCATGCTCCTCTCACCCGTAAACCCCTTCACAACCCTGCAACACAGGTTTTGAGAGAGGCTGACTGGGGATTGGTACCAAATCCCTTTTGCTTTAAAGCTGGCATTTTAAGACCTCACTGCACTGCGTGCTCTATCCATACTTGTTGGCTATCCACCCGGTGGAGGGTTAACAAGTAACAACTGAGCCCAAAGGGAAAGAGTGAATAAGGAGGAAAAGCAGGATTCATTTTCCATTACGGGAAGAAAACCAGAGACTGAACTGCAAGAAACCTTTTTTGTAAAGCTAAACACAGGCTCGTTATTTTTGTATGTTACTAAAAGTAAAGCAATTTACATTTAAACCGGTGTTTGGAGTGTTCTCTTTGTGAGTGTTCTCCAAGAAGCTGCCTGGCTTGCTACCCTGCCACAGTGTAAAAGCAGAGCAGCAGAACCAAATGCATAAGGCAGGTTTCAAGTACAGGAAATAAATGTTACACAAGACGCCTTACGGCTTGCATTTTCCAGCCCTGTGATTGGATAAAGACTTCAAAGGCAAAAGGAGGAGCAAGAGGGAGGAGATCTGGCAACCGTGTGCCGTGACAGGTGGAGCAGAGGCGTGCCTCCTAAAGCCCTTCCACAGTTCTTACTGATATCAATATGTTCACATACTTTGCAAGCAAACACAATAAACAGGCTGAAAACAGCCCTTTAAGATGACTGTCCCAATCTGTCTGAAATTTATGCACCTTACTGTGCTCCTGTTTTCATTTCTGAAAGGTATGTAAATGTCATGTTAAGAGCAAAATATCTTAAATAGCATAATAACTCATAAAAACAATATAATTTCCATATGATAATTGACTAGCCACAATTACAGCTGCTTAACTAGTTGTAACGGGAAGCACAAGACAGCTCTGTGTTGTCAATCCACAGTAGGACTGTGAGCTGCGCTCACATGCAGACAGCTGTTTTGTGGCATCAACTATGAAAGTGAGAGTGGTCCTTGTAACCACGTTGAGTATCTGACTCACTACCATGTTGAGAAACCGCAGTTACTGTTAAAAATATCACTGAACTGTGCCTTAATCACACAAAATTGATTTAAAGACAAATGTCTTTACTTGGCAAGACTGGCATTTCAAAACAGTGCGTCGGTTCCACAGTCAGTGTCAGAAGTCGCATGGCTGATAATGTTTTTTAAAACAGTTTTTAAAAGTCAGCAACTATTAAAAAAACTGCATTGGTAGAGATGTGTGTTTTTTGTTATTTTTTTTATTACACACACATCCTCGCTGTGGATTGCCTTAATAAACCCCTCAAGCATTGCTCTTTGGGTTTATGTGGCACCAAACACCTCAAGTATGTGTAAAACACCACTACACACCCCTACCTATACATTATTCTCTGTATAATAAATGGGACTCCCTTTTTCCCATAGGGAAACCGTGGCATAATTTGCCGTTATAAAGGAGTGTTTATAACGGCAAACACACGCACGATTTCCTCTCGGTGTGTGTAAACTTCTCATTACACACTCCAACCCATATATTATTCTATATTTATTGTAATTATTGTCCAGTTTTGGATTGATAGCTTCACTGTATCATTTTATATAATATATATATATATATATACATATATATATATATGTATGTAATAGATAACCCACTCTAGGGTGTGCGGTCACACTCTGATATACATGCCTTGGTATGCGTTGTTACACATGAAGCTGCAGGCGAGGTGCGTCAACCACCCAAGGTGTGCGTATATCAGAGTGCGACTGCACACCCTAGAGTGGGTTATCTATCTTATAAAACGGTAAAATTGTTTTGGTGGGGGGTGAAAGTACAAGTGTGCGGTCGCTCTCTGATATATGCACGGTCATGTGATGTGTTTCAACCAACTAGATGTTTCCTTTTTTCTTACCCATTTTATGAATATATATATATATAGCTCCCCTTCTACAATATTTCTTGAGATCAGTGTTCTGAATGTTTTCCCTAAGGTACGGCTTTATGAAATGAGCTAGTGATTGCATTGCAATTGGAGAAATCCAGTCACATGGCCATTCATTAATATCTCACACCCACACAGGAACATAGTTATATTTTCATTTTCAATTTAAAATGACAAAACAGGTTTTCATTAATTTAATAATATTGGCTTTCCTGTTCTTTACATTCTGATATAGTTATCCATTTTACAAGCACAATAGGTCACTTAATTTATTTATTTCGATTTTGGATTTACAACCTTTGAGCTGGGAGCTCATTTACAAAGGTATCACGTCATAATGTACAGAACAGATACTAAACAGCTGACAATATACATCAAGTACAACAATTTCATAACTAAACAACTGACAATATGCATCATATACAAACATTTCATAAGGTCTGACAGAATATTATACACATGAGGGAGAAACAGTCAGAGATTATGATTAGGAACAGGTCACAGAGGCAGGGATTGGTACCCACTGTCTTTAGGGAGAGGGTGGATAGAGGAGGGAGAGAGTTGGGAAGGAAAATAGAGGGGAAGGGAAGGAGGGGAGGTTGGGTAGAGGGGGGTTAAAAACAGGCAGAGGTGGTAGCAGGGAGGAGGGGGATAGTAGAAGAGGGATCAAAAGAAGGGATTAGGAATAGAAGTGATGGGAGATGAGGGGTAAAACAGATTTCAAGGGAGAGTAAGTGCTGGAAGGGTAGTGTTGACCATATAGGGAGCTGGTGCCTGCGTTATATGAGCAGACATATCAGTTTATCAGCTTATGTAATACACACTGTGCTGCACTTGGGAGATGTGGGTTAAAAAGCGGGGGCGAAAAAGTGGGTGTCCTGCCCTAGAACTGGCAGGGAGCAGAGTGTGTCCTGGAGGTGGTGAGTTCTCAAGAATGAAGCACACAGGCCACTCCTGCTGACTGGGAAGTAGGCACTGATGTCATCAGCCATGAAGGCAGCCACTGGCCTGCCCTCCAAACTGGAAGGCATGGTTCTCCCATAGTGGGCTGTCACGACTGAGGATTGTAGAGAGGGGCCAAAACCAAAGAAAGAATGACACAACAACAAGGGCTTGTTATATCTGTTTATTTCTCTTTTGGCCATGCACCAGCCTTAAGATCTATGTCTTTTCTACCAGTTCCTGCTCACTGTCCTCACGTACCGACCTAGTCCTCTTCTTGTAGCAGACCACCACCACCTTTCTGCTGATCCCCAGAATACTTAAGTTTGCTCACATGCATTGAATTTCTCCTTTCAGCTTGGTCTGGGCCTTGTCAGGGGGGCTTGTACTGCTCTAAGGACTTGGTGCTGCGGGGGAGGTGGTTGCTGCCCAGTGTTCTGTGGGCCTGATAAGCATCAGCAGTATCATCCTACAGACAATCAGTGAGTCGTTCCCATTTTATGTTGTCCCACCCACCTGCTTGATGCTTTTATGGGCACACTCAAGTCCAGGGGAAGGGATGCCAGGTGCCATGTGGTCACTTCTACCACCAACAGCACTTCCACTCTGGACCACTCACCCAAGAAGGAAAACATTCTTTAAGAGGCTTCAACATCCTCCCTGCTGACCACTCCTGCCTTCCCAAGACGGGGTGTAAACCTGGGATGCCTCATCAGTCCCTTACTACTTGGTGCCACAGACCCAGCTCAGCCCAATCTGCCCATAGGTGCCAGAACCAATGGATGTGGGGGGGCACAGCCCCCCCACTTTTTCCCTTTAAGGTGCCGCTTTAGTGCACGCAGATAGTCTCCCAGGCTAACAGTGGGACTTTAATCAGGTGGTTGAGTTTATTTATTTATTGAAAATTTGGTAACCAGGAAAGGCACACTGAGCCAAAGCTCATTTCCAGGTGCGACCCAGGGAGAGGGAACAGGGAGACAAAATATGAAAAGCATACATGGTGGCAAAGTGCAAAATATGCAAAACATGCATGTCAAGCTCACTGCTATATCATGGCAACTGCCGGAGTTGCCTGACGTGATGCAAAGCTTGACCATTTATTTCCACTTGTATTCAGGGAATCAAAAACTCCTGAAATGACTTTAAAGATTTACCTTTGTGGGTGAGTTTGACACATTATTTCTTGTCTTTTGTATTATAGATTGAGGGAGCCCTCTTGACCAATCAGAGCGCTCCTTTCCTCTGCATGTGAAACACACTTATTCTGTGAAGAGTGTCTCATGTGTAGCTGCCCTGGAAACAGGCATGTTGGGGGAAATGTTTTAAAACGTTTATTATATTACTGATCGATTTCAATCAGTAATATATTAATATCTCCACTCATACCACTCTCAGTTACATTCTCAGGGCATCAGAACTGCTCACCTTCAATCTGTGGTTCTCATACCCTAAGAATATGTGTGAGATCACTCTTACAACCATAAGAGTGGTCTCAGCAGAGGTACTGACATATATTAACTAATTTCTGTGTATAAAAACAGTGGTTTCCACAAACCGTCTTTTATACCCTGTGCCCTTTTTAATTTCATTCCCCCTCCCACTTGTCCCATGTTCCTGCACCCATGGCTCGCCTCTGTCTGAATCATTTGAGCTAACCCATGAAGTCTACCTGTGCAGGAGTACAAGTCAGGTCACAGCCATACCAGCCAAAAAAATCTGCTTCATTGTTAAGAGTCAGAAGCTAGCTACTGGCCAGCCAAAAGTCCATAAGAACACTGAAAATCAACCCCTGTACCACAGGGTCGAAACCGTGACTACCATCCTGAAACATAACTCATATTGATTTTAATTTAAGATGCACACGTTTTACACATCTCGTCACTTTTGCCCTTGCATTCGGAGCAACTTTAAATGTCATGAAATAAACACTTTTCTTGACAAACGAGCTTCTAAGAACCAAAAATACCCCATAACAAGCCATCCTCTCTCAGGTGTCAACTTTACAAAAGCAAAGCAGAAATGATGCTCTCAAGAAACAAGCAGTCACTTGGAAGTATTGTTTGACTATCATCCTAAGGATGAAAAAACAAAGTACCCAGTCCTGCCATGACAGTGATGCTTACTGCTGCACATACATTTGACATCATGACTATTAAAGAACCCACTGCAGCAAGTGGTACAAAGACACTCTGTCTTCAGGTATAAAATACTGTAATTACAAGAGACAGAGAAGGCTCGGCAGTTTTTTTTCCCTGGCACAGAAATCAATATCAGTGCAGACTGCAAATCTATAGTGGAATACACAGCCTGATTAAACAGCATCTCTACCTATTGATCCATCTGAGTTACGCTACTGTAGTGAATAATAGAGAAAGAGAAAAGCATACAGGCACACAGACATGCATGTAATTATGAGTACTCTTGCCGTGTAACCATCCTGTGATATTGTCTTCACCCCAGTGAGTTTTCAAAGGAACGCATGCTTGGTATATAGATGGTAACAGAAGAAAGGGTTATGGATTTCCAGGTTCTCCGCATCACCTTTTATGAGAATCTTATTTAGCATGCTGTTAGCATGAGGTGCAGTCTGCACTGGGCTGCATGCGCAGAACTTTAAAAATGCTGTCTGCCATGTGGCTCATGATTTCCCTTATTTAGTAGCCAACATGGCTGTGATCCAAAATTTATTTTGGATTTTTGGGTGTGAAAGACACACTGAGCCACAACTCATCTCCAGGTGTGACCTGTTAGTGAAATTAAACACAGGGAGGTTAAGTGATTTGCTCAAGGTCAAACAGTATATAAGTGGTGGTTGTGGAATTCAACCCTGTGTTTGCTGGATCTCCAGTTTTACAGCGCCATGCTCTTAACCACTAAGCTAATATTGGCTCAACATATTAATATATGATGGGGGGATTCTCATGAACAAGGGGTAGCATGGGAAGCAAGATAAGGCAATAATGGATAATTGTATTTCAAGATTATCTGCAAAGGGTCACGAGAAAAAAATACGAGATTTGCCAGAAAACTTTTATGATATACTTTTCAGTACTGCTTAAAATGAAAAACAAACTTTAAGCTTTGAATAAATAATACTTGTTTTTAAAAACACAAAGTTTTATTGCTGCAGACTAGGAAGATCAAAGCATACCTGATCAGTGTCACAAACGCACTTTGGGGGTCAGGCCCTCTACTCCCACAGTGCTCAACCTCAAAGTGCAATATGTGAACAGAAGACAAACAGGGTAACCCTCCTGTCTGTCTGTTTTGAGTCCAAGCCACTACCAGTCTCAAGTATTGGGGTAAAATATGAACTCTTTTTCACTAGCATGCCCAGGTAAAAGATCCAAATATCACACCCTCTTCGGGGAATGCAGTGCAATACTTAACCCAGCAGGCACACAACCTGGTTCACAATCCTCAGAGGTATTTCCTTATCTTGGTGCACAGGTTGACACTATAAGCACTTAACTGTTCTGTCAGAATTATCAACACTGTCCCAGCATTCACACTCAAAATGAGAAAATGTCTCAGGTAGGACTTCCAAGAAAACCAAGTTTACTAGAATTAAAAATAGTAAATAAAATACAAAATGCAGAACATATAACATTAATGGTACAGTCATAAAAGTAATGGAAATTACAAAAACCAAACGCCTTTTTACTGAGTAACTGATCCTGCCCCAGTGTCAGTTAGTAAATAGTGGTGCTGAAATTGCCTAACTTTGGTAGAAGTACTTAAGAGTCTAGAAGTTAAAGAGTCTCTTGAAAGTCCAAATACAAGTATGCCAAGTCTTGTAAAGTTGGAACAAGGGTGTGTTCTCTCAGGACTCCAGAAGTAAAAAGCGTACAATGTTCCCTCAGCCTTGACAATATCATGAGGGGAAAAGGGTCCCACCCAGCTTGTGAGGTCACAGCTCTGTGGTGATGCTGGCTGCCAGATCACTCTCATTCCTGCATACTGAATTAGTCACATGCATCTGCACATTGCTAAACATCCCACAAAAAATATATATACTTTTTTAATTAGTGAGCCACAGCTTTATGGCAGGTCAGAATTATCCCTCTGATCTTCAGAGGAACATCCCGAAAGATATTTCTCTTATCTGTGTGAGGATTTTTATTGGTATCTGTCTGAGTTGGCTTACCTCCTGATAGTTTGTAAAATGCAGTCTGTTATTGACAGTTTCCTAGGTTTCGAAGCAGTAGTTGTTTTACAACCTGTTACAACCTGGTGTCTAAAGGAGCTCCTAATTAGTTTTTTCCACTGGGTCAGGGATAGGGCAGATCCTTCTTTTCTCTCTGTTCAAAAAAATCCCATGTCTCATGAGGCTTTTCTGCTTGGCCTGTTTTTCTAAGCAGAAATCTAAACATATGTAACCCCCTTGAAAATGGGGGTTCCTAAAGCTTCCCCGGAGCTTGGATAAATGCTCTGTGCCTGGTTAGAGTTCGGCGTTAAAGCCGTTTAAATGGGGAGCCAGTGAGTGCTTTAAAAGGCCTCCGTATACTGTCTCTTTAAGGGCTGCTTTGGTTTGCAGTCATGGTGATCAGGGAGGGTTTGAGTGTTGCTATGCTCGAGTCCCGCCTGGGCTGCTGATTTTTCGCTCCGTTGCTGCCATCGCTAGTGGTGCAGGGGGAGCTCTACAAGGGGATGTGAATGTTGGTTTTAAATACTGGGAAATAGTAATGACAATGTAGTTGTTCTAACCTGCCTTGTTTTGCAGCACAGAAGGTTTCGATTGCCTCCTCCCTTTTGGTCCAGAACTAGTGAATTGGACCAATCAGTACCTCGGGACCCTGCAGAGTTGACTAACCAATAGAGGAGCCGTTTGTTTTGGGAAAGCTATTATGGGCTATGGCGCTTTTTCTGCACCACTGCACTGGAGGAAGTGACTGGCAGTCAACCAGCCAATTGGATCGGGTCGCACCCGAATTGAGAGGAGTGCCTCAAGCTGTAGAGGGTCAGAGTGAAAGTGGCTGAGGAAGAGAGAGGAGCGGTGTGCTTCTGCGCTGGAGAGTGTTCGCGCGGGAAGCGCGTGAAGGCCTAAAGCAGCTGTTTCTCTGCAAGCGAGTTCATCCTGAAATCCGTCGGCGGGCAGTCAGAGGAGGCTGTGCCCTGTGCAGCTACCCACCAGGCTCGACCTGTATGGGGACTGGGGAGAACTGCTGAATTGCGCTCGGTCCGAAGAAAAGTGGAAGCTGCCTTTGCAGTATCTCAGTGGCTGTGAGTTTGTGGGAGCCTTGGGAGCAGCTGCCTGGTGTGGTACCCCTTTGTTGCTGTTTGCCATATAAATGTGTAAGAAGACTGGTGAAAGTCAGGCTCCATCCTGGTAGCGGTGAAGGAATTGTCATTTGCTGGGGTTGTGAGTACTAATTCAGGGTCGCTCCCTGTAGTGTGTCTATGCAGTGGTTTCAGTGCACCATTTAACTTCGGATTACTTAACTGAACTTTCCTCTTACTTTGACCTGCTCAGGACTGTTATGTTTGTGTATGCTAAGGGCCCCAACCAGCTGCCACGTGTGGACTAGCTTTTAGGGCTTGGGTACCCCGGGACAATAAGCTGTAGGGTTAGGCCTGTGCACAGAGCCCTAGGTAGATAAGTATAGTGATAAGCTAATCAACTTGATTCCCCCTGTCCTTGTTGTTTTCTCCCTGAATAAATCAGATTGCTTTTTGTACAGCTACATCCTGGCTATTGTGTACATTAATGGTGAACTGCTGCCTGGTGATTGCAACATAACTGTGCTTTACTTTACAGGGGGTCCCCGAAGGGAGCTGGAATATATTATCCGTAGGGTAAGTGTGTTGGTGAACAGAATTGTTGGTACCCAGTGTGAGTCACTAGTGGGACGAAAGGGGGGTTGCAGTAGCTCAGAGAGCTGTAACCGAGGTAGTCTTAACTGTGCCAACCCCGACCTCTGGGTGGAGACACCCGTCAACGGATCTGGACCCCTCACCCTGCCTCTGTGGGGGCAGATAGGGGTAGTAGCCCTAAGGGTAGCGCCACCTGGCGGTTACACATATATTTATATCAAAATATGATACAAATAATAACAGGCAGATAGCTATTGTCACAATCAGTCTTTCAACTGGGATGCTTTCTTCAGTGTGTGATATTTTTAAGAAGTATACAGTAGTGTAAACCATTAACTAAACCAACCAGTACCTTACTAATACAGAAAAGCATTTTAAACTTGGCTGTCCATAGTCTATATCCGAGCCTTTATAAAACATGGAATTGTGCATTAACAGTGCAATATCCATGATCGGAGAACATGGCCAAGGGTATGTACATCTGCAGCACAAATAAAAGAACAATATTCTGCCCCTCTCTGCTTTACAGTTGGCTTGCTAGCTCCTAACCTGGAGCGATTGTTGTTTGGATCTCCAGATGATCGTGACTTGCCCTATAAGAATGTAAGCAAAAGCCCGTTAATATGATCACCCGCATACATAACTCTCCTCCCTTCCCCATTTTCTATGGAAGAACATCCTTCCTTAACCTCAGTGGGTCCTGCAGGGCTCTGTTTGAACTGGATATACAGTACACAAGCCCGGAGAGTCACACCATACCTCTACTGCTTAACAACATGGATGCCTCTTCAGTTTCAGACTCCCCACTATATCATATCCCTAGTAACAATAATTGTAAAAAAAAATATTTGGTACTAAGTGAACAGTCTATTTTTTAATCTTTTTACCCAGATGACATCCCACTTACTTTGCAAGCACAGTCCATCAGTGCAGTTATTGGATTGCAGTGGTAGACCTTCACAGTCCTTCCCGCCGTTCTTGGGTGCTGGAGCTGAACACTCTCTCCTGCGCCAGTGCGTGCACTCCGTCCCGCATGGTGACCACTTACTCCATGCTGTCCAGCCTCCTTCAACTACAGTGATGCAAGAAAACAGCACAAGTAATCAGAAAAGTTAAAATCAGTACAGTATATGCTTCTAGTATGACAAGTATGTTCCCCCTTCCGGATCACGGAACCTCTACCTACCCCAGCTCTCCCAGGATAAGTCCTGGGCTGCCACTTTCAGATAGAAATATGGTTCCAGCAAAACCATTTTTAACAGTTTAATCCTGATTTATTTTCACAGCCATATGGAGATCAAAAGCTTTAGCATTACAGATTTTAGGCTTTGAGCATTTCTCAAATCCTTCAACTTAAAAGGACTGGAATAAAAGTACAAATTCTGCACAGTAGCAAGTTTGATCTTCCACCCGTCTCTCCTCCTTCTCCCCTGCTCTGCATAGAGCTAGATATATATATATATATATATATATATATATATATATACATACAGTACATGTATATGTTATTATACATCTTCATTTATGTAACACTTTTAATATCCTGATGCATTCAAACCATGGTCCTACTGTAGCATTACAGTCTGCTAAAATAAGAATCAGAGAAGAGCTTCATGAAGTGCCCAGCATTGCGGAAAAAGGTCGTACCTGGACACATAGTGGTGCAGGTAACTTTTTGTGTGCTCTGTCCCTCACAGAAGGCACCTCCGTTTAATGGAGCAGGGTTCGTGCAGGTCCGGGTGCGCTTCTGATAGCCTCTTCCACAGCGGGTGCTGCATACTGACCACTCTGTCCAGGTAGACCAGCCACCATTGACTAAAGGAAGATGAGGATTGGATGAGTTAACATGTACACAACACAGATGATATCGTCGGTATTCAAAAAAGACAGACCAGTTTGCTAATATCCTGAACGATCAATGGCAACATAAAATGCATTCTGTTTTGTTTTGCCTGTTTCTGACACAGCTGTCTCTGCCCTCAGTTCTACAACATTCCATGGCAAGTAGTATGATGTCTTTAATCACAGCACAGATGTTCTTGCATTAAAGTGTCACATGGAATCCCTTGGTATAAAAAGCAGTTAATGTTGCCACTATTATTTTGTACAATATCTCACTCATTAAAAAAAAATGTATAATGGTCTGGGAGTAGAAACAATATAACTCTGGTGCGTGCGTAGCAAGGGTCTGCAAGGAGGCTAGACCGAGGAGAAGTGTTCAATAAGTCAAGTGGTGTTTTACTTTTTAGGTCCATTCAGGTGGTGCACATGCCATGTAAGGCTGTACGCTGGTAGAGTTTTTTCTATGAAACAAAACCAAAACCTATAAAAGCTAACAAACTTTCAATCAGAGGGGATGAAAGGTATTTAGTGACAGGCTGTTTTGTGCGGTGCTGATTTCAAAGCCCTAAGGAGGGGCTAAGACAGAAACAAAAGTCAGTACGAATGTGACTCTGTAAGCAGAGCCCTGTTGTTGCTTACTTGTTACTGGGTGTGTGGGATCCAAACTAAAGGCAGGGAAAAGGAGGGCTTATATAAGCAAACTGAGACAGGAAGAGGGACAGATCATTTCTGGGTTGTGAGGCACCTAGACCTATAAAAGGGAACATGCTTTGCATGGGAGTGGATCTTCTTTATTTATTTGAAAACTGGTAACTGGGTGAGGCACACTGAGCCAAGGCTCGTTTCCATGTGCGACCCAGGGGAGGGGAATGGTGGAAGCACAGCAGCACATTACATAGCAACAAAACATCAGAATAAAATACAGTAAAAAAAAAACATGACAGAAAATTAGAATAAATACTAAACAACTGTATATGCAGACAGTATGTGCAGTACAGCTCAGAGAGAATGCTAGCAAGTGAACATTCAGACGTGGTAGCAATATTTGGTGAACAAGAACAATACTGACAACAGGTGACAGACCTGAGGGGTGAGTTATTGCCCGACCTTGTAAGGGAGGGAAAAAACTGTAGTGGTGTGTAAGTTAAACCAAGGCAGGAGCGGAGTCCCAGCCGGCTGCTTGACAGGATGGTTTAGGCTCAGCCATGGTGGTATCAGAAGAAAAGGTAACAGGAATAGGTGGGGAGTGGTTGAACTGGTGCCTGAAGGTTGCCAGGGGAGAGGGAGTGGCAGAGAAAGGACAGGAGTTGGTTCCAGAGTGAGGAAAGACGATAAGAGAAGGCAGACTGAGCAGAAGAGGATCAGAGGTGAGGAGTGGCAAAGGTCCAGGAGAAGATCCAGGACTCAAAAGATAAAGAGGACCATCAGGAAAGTGTAACTGAAGCCAGGGGAGAGGAGGTCTAATTGAGATAGAAGGTTCCTGGCATTCAGAGGGAAGACACGAAGACCCTTGGCAGAAGTGGAGGGAGAGGAAAAGATGAGAGACCAGGGTGGGGCTCCACATCGCCAGACAGGAGGAGGAGGAGCAGAAGAATGAGGACAAGGATGGAGGGGGACTTCCTACCCTTGGAACAGGTTGGAGAGAAGAGGGGCAGTGAGGTGAAAGCAGGGCATGGTGGAGAAACTCCAGGTTGAGGGAAGGGGATGGTAGGATGCCAGGGTGGATAGGGAAGGAGGAGGGGACAAGGGTAGGGGAGAGATGGATTGGTGGAAAGAAGGGAGGGTAGAAGAGTTAGATGGGGAAGGTGCAGGAGGTAGGAGGAGGGGGAAATGGAGCAAGCAGAGGAGTGCAAGGAACATTGTAGCCAGGAGAAAGTAGGCAAGAGCAAAAGTGCCATTGGTAATCTGGATCTTGCTCTCTTTTAAGTCCCACAATTGAAAGTGCCAAGCACCGGGACTTATGGTGCTGGTGAGTTGGTGGATGCTCATTTGCAGGAGGATTATCATCATCAGGGTGGAGTTAGCTGCCCTCAGAGCCAAAGTGCAGTACCCAAGGGGCAACTCAGCATGGGGACCACCAGAGGCTGCAACCCCATTACCCTAACATGCACCCATGTCTGTGCTGGGGGATGGATTGTAGTGGGGGAGCAAAGTGGTGGAAGGGGAAGAAGTCAAGCAAGCACGGGTGAGACACCAGCGGTGAAAACTCAGACTCAGTTACTGGCAGAATCGGTTCAGGGTGACTACCCCACCAAGGAAGCAATTGTTTCATCTTTGTCTGCATCCAGAAAGGATGCGGCAGAGAGAGGTAGCTGGAAGCACCAGAGGGAGAAAGAAGTGCATCTTAGTCACTGGGGACTCCACTGTCAAGGGGACAGACAGGCTGGTGTTCAACTCTAACAGGGAGGAGAGATCCGTTCTATCTCTGCCAGGGATGACTGCAGAAAGACTGATTCCCAGGTATGAGACACTGAACAGTGCAGAGGAGGGGATGTGTTGTGATACAGCTTTGTACCACTGGCTTCACGAAGGATCTACTATGTAATACTGAAACTTAAAATCCTGACACCCACCAACCTGAGACCGACATCCCAACGTGGCACTTACCCGATGCATTGACATCCCGATGACAGAAAGCCTGACAGCAGACTCATGCTGGGTTTTTGGTCTGGAGGGGGGCTATGACCCCCTCACCCCCCGAAATTATTATAACAAACTCCCAAGTCCTGGCAAACTCCACTGTCGGGCTACCCATCGTCGGGATACTATGGTTCATAAGGTATTAGGATAGCAGAAGGCACCGATTACCCATAAATGCTATCCCCACTTTGCAGTGGATTAGTGATCTCTAATATTGTCCAAATATATATCAAGTTTTGTTTTAAATCCTGAAAAGGTTGTCCCATTTATAATATCCGCTGGTAACTGATTCTAGATTCAAATTGTTCTAGGTAGGAAAGCATGATTCCTAAGATTTGTCCTGCATGTCTTTCCCATTATTTGTTTGTTGTGTGTCCTTAAATTGTGATTTTTATGTATAAATTGAATTCCTAATTGTGATTTTAAATCTTTGTCATTAACAATTTTATAGAGTGTTAGTAGATCACCCCTCTGCCTTCTTTTGCACAGTGGCCATAACCCTAGCTTTTTTTAGTCTCACTGGATATGATGAGTATTTTAAATTCTTAATATGTTTGGTTAACCTACGTTGGGTTCTCTCCAAAATCTCGATGTCTTTTTTTAATAATGGGTTCCATACTTGTGAACAATAATCTGTGTGAGGTCTAACATAAGTTCTATACACAGGCATCATTACTGCAGCTGATTTGTTAATGAATGCCCTATTTATACATGTTGTCAAATGATTTGCCTTCCAAGCTACGTTTTTACATTGATTACTAGGTTTCACAGTATTTGATATTAAAAGGGATGTTAATGCTTCGGGTAACTACCGCATCAGGATGTCAGTCTCGGGCTGGTGGGTGTCGGGATTTTAAGTGTCAGTATTATGCAGTGATACTCGTCACAAATCACAGTGTTCAAGAGGTTCTGGGCAATTTCAGTGAGCTATGTAGTAAGTGGATGCCTGCTGCAGATACGGTAGCCTTCTTGGAGGTGCTGCCAATGCCATGCATAAAAGAATGTAGGAAGAATAATATCATAGAATTCCAACACACGTCTAAACGGTTTGTGTGATGAGGTGGGGTTCCATTTGGGGGGGGGGGACTGTGGATTCTTCTGTGATGGTCTGAGCTGTTTGGAAAGGATGGCCTACTTCAGAGTGTGTGTGTGTGTGGGGGGCCTTAGGAAAAAGTGATATGATACTGCTGCAAGGGGTCACGAAGGGGTCTCCAGAGCCAGAACAACACCCCCCCCCCCACCAATCGCATCAGCTCACCAGGGACTGCTACATTCAATCCTTCCCATTACAAGCCTCTCAGCCAATCAGGGGGCTGTTTCCTGTATTTCACTGCCGTCTGCCCAAGCGGCCCATCCATGCAAAGGACTGTGTGCAAAGGACATCAAGGAGTCTGCTTGGAGTCAGCCATTCGGCTGGCCACACTGCCTAAATCCGACTTCCTCCAGCAAGCGTTTGCGTGAGCTGTCACTACTGCCTACCCTCTACCTGTTTTCATGTATTACTTGCCAGTTTTGTTCTAGGTCCTAACAGTTGTTCTTGCTGTTTGGCTACACTCTTTGCTCCTCTGTCACTACATTTGCTGATGCTCAAAGTTTTGCAGTTCTTCACCTAGGCTCGTTGTGTGCGCCCTCATTTTGTAACTCCAGGTGTAACCAGTATTTTTACCGGTTCCTGCCAGCCGCTGTTATCACTCATCTCAGTTCTTATCTTTGCTGCAACCTATGTTGGCTGCCAACCAGTTATACTTGTTTATCTGTTTCTAGTCCAAACTAGTTTCCTTATGTTTATAGTATTTTATCATGACTGCCATGTAATCTGTATGTCTAATTTACTGCCCATTTTCTCAATTTGCCTTATTGCTATTGAAATCTCTGGTATCTGAATTTTGCTCCCAAACCCCCGACCCCCACCTCCACCTTCTTCTACCTTCTCTCCATCCTTTTCTCCTCTGTGTACCTTGCCTGCCCCTCAGTCTCTCAAACTCTACCCAACCCTTCCTCTGCTCTTTTCTCGCCCCTTCCCCCAGTATCTTCCATACTATGCCCCTCTAGTTACCTACTTTCCTCACCTATCTACCCCATTCTCCCTCTCTCACCCTCACTTGCATCCCCTTGCCCTCTCCTCTCTCTGTGTCTCCTTCCCCCTCTTCCCCTCTCTCCTTCTCATCCTTTCTTTCTGCCCCTCCCACTACCTTCCGCCCTATCTCCCTATCCCCCCACACACTTTTCCCATTCACCCTGGCCTTCTTCCTACCCCCTCCCTACACCTCAATTTCCTCCACCGCTTCCTTCTCTCATATATTCTCTCTCCTCTGCCCCCCTCCCTAGGCCCCAAAAGCATAAAACACCATCCTTTCTAGCCCTCTTCCTTTTCCTACTGCTTCTGGCTGGTGATGTGGAACCCAGTCCTGGTCCCCCATCCCCCCTTTCTCCATACCCAAAGGCTTCATTTTTCTCCACTTCAACGTACGTAGTCTCCTCCCAAAGCGAGACTCCCTTAAAGTATGGCCTCACAACACTCCCCTGACATCCTTTGTATACCTGAAACCTGGCTCTCCTCTAGAGTCCCTGATTCACTACATGCCTTCCCCGAATATCTCCTCCTTCACCAGGATGGAGGCAAACATGGTGGTGGTGTTGCTACACATATCTGCCACAACATTTCTTGCTCTAGCTCCCTTAAAGATGCTTTCCCCTCCACCCATGAACTTCTGCTGCTCAAGCTCTTCTTTCCCCTCCACCCTCCTCATTTTTGTCAGTGTCCTTTATGCCTCCCCAAAAATCCCTCCCTCTTCCCTCCTTAACTTCCTCTCCTCACTTGCCTCCCTTTCTGTCTCTGGCAAACTTATCCTACTTGGTGATTTTAACCTAAATTGGTTCTTTCCAGACTCTACGCCTATCCAGCACTACATGGAATCCTTAAACCTCTCCCAACTAATCTCCAAACCCAACAGACTCAAACCACTCCCTCCTGGACTGGGCACTATGCTCTCACCCCCACCGTATCTTGCCTGCCCTCTGAAATCCACCCCAAAATACATCTGGCACAGACCCCTTAGGTCACTCAACTGTGATGCAATCTTGAGTGACCTAGACTCAGCCGACTGGTCCCCGGATTGGTCTCAAGACAAAGACGCAGCCCTATCTCACTTCACCACCATCCTCACTCACTACTGGAACTCCCACGCCCCCCTCAAAAGGACCAGAGTAAAGCACTCCCATCACACTTGGATTACATCTTACCTCCTTGAGCAGTGCAAATCAAGGGACCTTGCTTGGGCCGTTTCAAGGCCTCCCACTCAGACTCTGACCACCAGCATTACAAATCCCTCAGAAACTCCTGCACCAAGGCTATCCATGTTGTCAAGGCCCGCTAAATCAACTCAAATCTACAGTCCTACCTAAACTCCCCCTCCAGTTTCTGGAAAGTAATCCACTCCTTTTTCAACACACCACCCCAGTCTGCCCTCCCTCCTCTCCTATCAGATGACTCATTGGTCTTTGACCATCTTGCCATCGCCTCCCTGTTCACAAATTCTTCACAACCTGTGATGCTCCCCCTCTCACCCAGAGCAATCCCCCCCACAGCCCTAACCTACCTCCTCTTCTGGGTTTCACTTCCCTCCCGTCACCCCCTCATGAAGTTTTACACACAACAAATCTCTCAACCCCTCTAAATACAGCCTGGATGACTTGGACCCAAAACTTCTCTACATATAGGCCCTTGATATTCTTCTCCCCCTCACCCACCTTTTGAACTCCTCCTTTTCTCTGTGTGCTGTCCCCCTCACCTGGAAAACCACCAAGGTACTCCCCCTCCACAAAGGGAGTGACCCTTCATCTTCTGGGAACTACAGACCCATCTCCCTCCTTCCTTCCCACGCTCAACTACAGGAATCACTAGTGCACTCTAGATTAGTCGATTTCCTTGATTCCTCTTCCTTCCCATCCCCTTTCAAGTCCAGTTTCAGGAAAAACCACTCCACTACCACATCCCTTCTCTGCGACACTGACTTAATCCTTACAGTGATGGACCAGAATCTCATCGCAGCAGCTATTGTTGTGGACCTTGCAAAGGCATTTGACTCAGTATCTTACCCAGTCCTTTTAAACACACTGTCCGCAGCAGGTTTCTCCACTCCTGCGATTAAGTGGTTCCACTCTTACCTGTTAAACCACCAGCAATCCTTGCAGGTGGGTGGTGCAATATCCTCCACTCCCCCCATTCTCACAAGAGTGCCACAAAGCTCTATCCTGGGCCCCATTCTCTTCTCTATCTTTATAAATGACCTCCCTTCCATCTGATTCTCCTCTCATCTTCATCTGTACACTGATGACATGGTCACCTACACATTTGCCCCCTCCTCATCAGCAGCAGCATCCACACTCCAGCCAGAAGTTCATAACATTCTACTCTGGTTTCAAGCCAGCCAGCTAAAAGTAAATACCAAGAAAACAGTGTCCGTGACCTTTGGCTCCAGCCAAAAGCTAGCTAGGCTCTCACCTCTCCCTGCTTTCTCCACCCTTGATTGCACCAAGCTGGAGGTAGTCCATGCCTCCCTTCTCTTCCCCGACACCCTCACCTTTTACCCCATATCCACTACCCCTTGACTCATTCTATTTTCTAGTACACCCCTCCCTCTATTCTCCTTCTTTCCTATCTTGCCCCAGTTCTCCCCCTCCCCTCCTGTTTCCCTTCCCCCAACTGCATTCAGCACGCTACAACAAAACCTAGGCAGTGGCTTCCTTCCCCTTTCATTTCCCTCCCTCTTCCACCCCCTTCACCTCCTTTCCAGGGTCTGACTTCTGAGCAGGGTTCCCAGTATCTGGCAGGAGTACAGCTCCCATGTTGTCTCTCCACCTTCTTCCCCACCAACCCTCTCTCATTCCCTCATTTCCCACTTGCTTTTCACTGCCCATTCTCTCCACCCACCCACCCCTACCACCCCTAGACCCCCTCTTCTCTCTTTCCCCAGTCTGGACCACCTTGCAGGGTTCTCAGCATCCTGAAGGGGTACAGCCGGGGCTTTTCCCTCTCCCATGTCCTTTCCTCTCCCATCTCCAGTCCGCCCCCTCTTACCTCCTCTTTTCCTGGGTCTGGAGCACCTTGCAGGTTCTCAGCATCCTGAAGGGGCACTGCTCCCAGTTTGTCTCTCTCCCTTGCCCTCTTCACTCCCCTCTCCACACCCCCTTGTCTTCTTTTCCTGGGGCTGGTCCACCTGCAGGGTTATCAGCATCCTGAGGGGGCACTGCTCCCGGTTTCTCTCTCCCTTGCCCCTGTCGCTTTCTCTCACTTCACCCCCCCACTTGATTTTTGCTCTCCTCTCCTTATGTCCACTCTTAGCACTTATCAACATTGTGCTCAGCCTGATACCCCCAACATTAGTAGACATCTTTCATCTTCTGCCTTGACCACTCGGATTACCTACTCTCTACAACTGCATGTTTTATCCAGATGGTTACAGCTCCCTCGACCTGTAGTTCTGGTCTGTGCTGCTCTGAAGTAGCATTTCTCCGTATGTATTAGCTGTGTGCTTGTCCAAATCTGCACTTATTAGATATCTGTCAGAGTAGGTACTAGTCGATTATGTTATTGTGTTGTTCTCACTTGCTTATCTTATTGTTTGACCTCCCTATTCTTGTATTCTCCTCCCCCAAGGATGCTTCTGGAAATGAGCTGGTCACAGCTCATGTTGCTTTCCTGGTGAAATATTTTAAAATAAATAAGTAACTATAAATACCTTGGTGTGTGGCTCGATAGTAACCTGAACTTCTCAGCACACATCGATGCTATTCACTCAAAGCTCCACCCTAAATTAGGCACCCTTTATTACAATAAGCACTGCCTCTCCTCCAATGTCCAGAAGGACCTGCCTGACAAAATGATCCTCCCTATTTCTGACTATGCAGATGTGTTCTATAGTGCAGCCTCCACTTCCACTCTCGCTAGACTGGACACCCTTTGCAATGCCTTCTGTTGCTTTGCTACTAACTCTCCCCCCACACACATATCACTGCTCTATCTGCTCCACTCTTTCTACTGCCCTGCTACCTTTGTGTCACTTTTCCCACTGCTCCCCCCTTATTGGTAAATACTGGTTCACCGCCCTTCCCTCCTACCTGTCTTATCTCCTCTCCTCCTCTGCTCCCTCCTCCTACCCCCTTCATTCTAGAGACTCACACTCTTTCTCAATTCCTAATCCTCATTCTAGCATTGATATGGCTGCCTTCTCCTACCATCTCCATTCCCTATGGAATCAGCTCTCCCCTCTTCATCATGCCACATCCCTCCTATCCCTAAAGCGACTGCTAAAGCCACCGCCCACTATCTGCTCCGGTGCCTCTCCCCTCTAACTCCCTCCCCCCTCCCCTACCTTCTTTCTCCTGCCACCTTCCCCACTCCCAAAGTCTTCTCTCTCTCTCCCCTTATCCTCCCTCCTTCCCCTGAGTGCTTTGTACTACTCGAATCCAACCCAGCCTTACCCCCTTCATACCTTTGTAAATCAGTAACTGACACCAATGCATTGTACTGCTCTTATCACCCTCACTGTATTCATAGCACTATTGTTGCCACTGTATTGCACTTTATACTGCTGTTCTTGCGCTTCAGTTTGTTTGTAACTTCTGATTCCTTTGTTCCCCTCCACCCGGGGTCGCAACTGGAAATGAACCTCAGTTCAGTGTGCCTTTCCTGGTTACCAACTTTTTGATTATTTGTTTATCTGTTTTTCCTGTTCCCCCCACCCTCACATCTTTGGTGTGAGTGCGCACGTGTGGAGGCACGTGTGTGTCACACACTGCTGGATAACCCACCCTACCGGTTGCCTGCACCCGCCTGTGCCGCCACCGGACCTCCACCCAGAGGCAACGGGACTGTGGGAGGGTGACCCCCCCCCCGGAGAGAAGAGCTGCAGTTAGGCAGCTCAATCCTGCTCCTGCCCTCCCCCATGCCAGCTCCCTCAATGATCCAAGGTCGTTCCCAAACCCAGGTCACCAGCGTAGCATGAGGTAAGGCATCCAGCGCCTCAGCCCTCAACCCTCAGCGCCACCGGGCAAGCTCTGGTTACCAACTTTTAAATAAATAATAACTATGTAACAGCTAGGTTTTAACCTACATAAGGGGGAGGACAGTAAAGAAACACATGAACATGCACAAACATAAAAAGGGAGCCAAGTTGTCTTCCCCCATTGTATACAGGGCACAGAACAAAGGAAAGCAGGCAAAAGACTATGCAAAAAATGGTGGAATATCCAAAGTCAGCAAGGATAAGAAGTCTAGAGGAGGGAGGAAGGGCAAGGGCAGGGCAGAGTGACGTATACAAATGCAAGAAGCCTAGAAATAAAATGGAGAAAATGCATGCAATAATAGCTGCAGGGCATTTAGGTATAGATGCGACAACTGAAACATGGGCTAATCAGAGCAGCAGTTGGGACCTAAGCACCCCTGTCTGCACTCTATTTAGCAAGGTCAAGGGAATGTCGAGGGAGGTGGTGTGGCAATCTATGTTAATAAGACTGTAAGAGTCTCAGAGGACAAATATGCATAAGTGTGTGTGTGTATATGTTGTTTGGAGAAGAATGGGACCAAAAGTGCTGCGTGTAAGGAAAAGCTGGAGACAAGCAAGGACATCATTAGAAGGGTGAAAGCAAACAAAAGGTAAAAAAACATCAAACTAGGAGTAGCATAAAAAGGATGACGAAAGATGGAAAATGTGTTGAGGGGTAGGAAGAAAAAGAAAGCATTTTAAATAAGTACTCCAGTTCTGTGTTCATGGTAGAAACTACAGGACCAATACTGGACAGTAACGCAAGATTCAAGGGTGCAGATAGCCACAAATTAAAGATAGGGTCCTGGTCTTCGGAAGGGCAGATTTTAAAAAGATGGGTGAATGCCTCACGGATGACCATGCTTAGGGGTGGGGGGGATGACCTGGGGGTGGTGCAGGAACAGTGGGCAAGATAAAAGAGAGCATAGTGAAAGCAACAAACCTCTGCATCAAACAAATGAGCAAAAGCAAGAGGAAAAAGAGAATGCTATGGTTCTCAAAAGAGGTGGCTGAAAAGGTAAAGGCTAAAAGGGTGGCATTCAGAAGGTATAAGATACAAAGGGAGGAGGACAAGTACGTGTATCAGGGGAAACAGAGGGAAGCAGGGATAGTGGTACAGAGTGCAAAGGCACAATCTGAGCAGAGAACAGCCCAGGCGGAAATGAAAAGGGACAAGACATTTATTAGGTATGTAAGTGAAAAGAGGAAGACCAGAGGAGGGATTGTAAGGTTAAGAAGGAAAGGGGAGGACTGTGCAGAGGGGGACCAGGAAAGGGTAGACATCTTGAACAAATACTTTTGTTTAGTGTTCACGGAGGAAGCAGAAGGGAAGGGGCTACAAAAAGTAACAGGCGATTTGGAGGGAACAAGGTGGACACTAGCCCTTTTTCAGAGGAGAGAGTCCTGAAAGGACATGCAAATCTGAAAGTGGACAAAGCAATGGGGCCAGATGGGATGCATCCAAGGATATCGAGGGAACTCAAGGAGGTACTGGTTGCACCTCTGACCGTCCTATTAAACAACTCTCTGGAAACTGAAGTGGTTCCAGAGGACTTCAGGAGGGCAGATGTTGTTCACTTCACTAAAACAGCAATATGGAGAAGGCTAGGAAAATATAGGCCAGTCAGCCTGACATCAGTGGTGGGAAAGTTAATAGAATTACTGCTGATGGAAAGAATTGTGGAATATCTTGAATACAGTGGGTTGCAAGACCCAAGACAGCATAGATTCATGGGGGGAGGGTCATGTCAAATGAAACTTATAAGAGTTCTCTGATTGGGTAACCAGGGAATTAGATTACGGGGGAGTGGTGGACGTAGCCTACCTAGATTTCAGTAAGGCTTCTGACACCGTTCCATATAGGAGACTTTGTAAGGAAGCTGGGCAGCTTAGGGGTGGGTTCAAAGGTGGTAACATGGGTAAGAAACTGGTTAGGGGATAGACAACAGAGGGTGGTGGTAAACAGAGTTCACTCCAGAGAAGTGAAGGTGACCAGCAGGGTGCCTCAGGGATCAGTACTGGGACCAGTCCTCTTTAATGATTTATAAGTGATATTGCAGAGGAGCTGGAAGGGAAAGTCTGCCTCTTTGTGGATGACACCAACATCTGAAATAGGGTGGACACGGGGTGGGGGGGTATAAAGAATGAGCAGAGACCTGGGAAAACTCGAAAAGTAGTCAAAGGGTATGGCAGCTCAGTTTCAATGCAAAAAAGTTTAAAATTGTGCGTTTAGGGCTCAGAAACCCAGAGGCAGAGTACACAATGGGTTGAGAGGTAATGACAACCACCAAATAGGAAACAGATCTGGGGGTAATCATATGTGATGACCTTAAAGTGGTCAGGCAGTGAGAAAAGGCAGTAAGAAGGGCTAGTGGGATGCTGGGGTGCATAGGAGGGGTATCAGGAGCAGAAAGAGGGAACTGGTGTTTTTTCTGTATAGATCACTTGTAAGACCACACCTAGAATGCTGTGTCCAGTTCTGGAGACCACTTATCCAGATGTACATAGACTTGAGTGGAGGCTGTCCAGAGGAAGGCAACTAAAATGGTGCAGAGTCTGCATCAAAAGCCCTATGAGGAGAGACTAAGGGAACTCAATATGTACACCCTGGAAGAGAGAAGGGAAAGTAGGGATATGACTACCTTACAGAAGTAAATAAGGCACAGGAGGGAAGTATTTTTCAGAAAAAAAAGATGCTCAAGGAAAAGGGGACATGCACTGAAGCTGGAGGGGGTAGAATCAGGAGAGATGAGAAAAAGTGCTTCTGCACAGAAAGAGTGATGGATGCCTGCAACAATCTTCCAGCTGAAGTGGTGAGGGCAAAAACAGTGATGGGGTTCAAGAATGCATGGGACAGGTATAAGGGAATCTTGGTGGAAAGGAAGGGAGAGGGGAGAAAGAGCAGGAGATCAAGTAGGGTCTGTGGTAATACTGTAGGTAGGGAAAAATGGGAAGGCTAGGTGGTCCAAGCATTCCTTATCTGCCGTCAAATTCTATATTTCTATGTTATGTCTCGCAGTAAGAATCTTTGAGAATTACAACAGTTAATACAATTTGAGACCAATTAGGTGTCAACTCACACAGATCTCTTCATTCTTCCACAACGCGGCAGAGAGCGAGCGACAGACAGAGACTCGTTTAGCGATCATCAAGGGATTATTTGCATTAAAAGGAAGGCTAAAAAACCTAGGGGCTCAAATTTTATACAATACAGATCATGGAAATATTTTGATTACTTGGAATTTATGATGGAATTGGAGAATGTTGATTGGAGCAGGCTTTCCCGCATTCCATAGATAGGTGATGTGTGGACATATAATCAGGAGGAATTTAAATTAGTTTATAATAAACATATTCCAATTAAAAAAAACATTAGTTAAAATAGGAAACACCTAATGGTGTGGAAAAGATTTGCATACACTTATGCATAGTAGGGATAAGCAATGGAAAAGGACAAAAAAAAAAGTAAACACGACCTTGGATTGGATAAAATATAGACAAAGCAGAAATAGTTATAGTAGGCAATTTAGGAAGGCAAAACAAAAATATTATAAATCGAAATTTTTAACAACTTTAGACTCCAAACTGAGAGATTTTTGGGGTTTGGTATAAAAATTAAATTCCAAAATAGTGTAAGATCACCCCGCTGTTTTCTTATAAATGATCAAGAGATAAAATTGGGCCCAGAAGCAGCAAACTGCTTTAATAAATGTTGTGTAAACATGGGAAACGACGCACTGTTATCAGTGACTGAACCCCCAAGACACACACCCTTATTAATTACAAATAATGTGGATGGTGTTAATGAATTTTGTTTTTATGAGATAAAGGAAACATCAGTACGTGATGCTTTACTCAAATTAAACATACATAAATTTGTTGGCTTGGATGGAATACCCACAGCCCTACTGAAATATGCTGCCCCAGTGCTGGCTGGTCCACTACCACTGACATACATGTTTAATCTCTCTCTTAGTACCAGGTCAATTTCCTGTAGAAAGGAAAAGGGCCAAAGTTATCCCAGTATACAAATCTGGAGGAAAACTAGAAAATAGCAACTACAGACCAATTTTGTTACTCCCTATAGCCTCCAAAGTATTTGAAAAACTAGTGGGGAAGCAATTAGTTTCATATCTTTTTTTTTTTTTTGTTAACTATTTTTCTGTCCTGTCTCCACTGGTTGGGGGGGGCCCCTTCAGTCAACCTACCTGTTCCTCTCCTACCTGAAATCCTCCCAGCTGTGCCCCCAGTCCTTGGCACACCCACAACACACTTGTGGAGCAATCCCTCTGGAATCCTCCCGCCATCTGCTCCTTGGTGTCTTCTTCTGGCACTTCCATGGGTGGAGGTGATACTGAGACCAGGTCCACAGTGGGCAAAGATCCGGTGCTGGAGGTGAGGGCAGGTGATGTCTACCCCCAGCCAACAGGTATTTTCCCTGTTCTGTGAGAGCTCCCCCTAGGAGCCCGGATATGCGATGACATCCAGTGCAGCTGGATGCGCTCCCGCGCCCTGCCCACGGATGTTTGCCGAGACTCGTACCCTGTGTCAACGTGCTCCCCGGACTGCAGTGCTCCCAACCTCTGCTGGGAGCCGTTCGTGCCAGACAGTCATCCATCCACCCTCCCCAGGACAGGAAAGCAGTCCTCTGGATGCTCAATCCTCTCCTTCCCAGATGACCCGGGCTCGCTCCTGACCCCGAGTCGCCGGCGTGGCATGAGGTGTGGCGTTCAGCACCTCAACCCTCAGCACCACCAGACTGGCATTTTCATATCTTGAGGAGAATAAATTGCTGAGTACACAGCAGTCAGGATAAAGGGGGAGACACAGTACCACAATCGCACTGTCGAAGATGGTGGGAGACATTCAGAAGTCTTTGAATAAGAGCTAGATGGTCGGCGCAGTATTCATAGACTTAAAAAAGCGTTTGACACAGTTAAAACATTCTGTTGGACATCATTGGGTCTCTCAGAGCATACAATATGTTGGTTTGGAAGATATTTAAAGGACAGGACACAACTGGTCATTTTGAACCACCGCAACTCTGACTGTCTGCCCACCACCATTGGAGTCCCCCAGGGGTTCATTTTGGAACCGATATTGTTTAACGTTTATATAAATTCACTGCAAATCCCGTGTTACCTTGCTAGGTACCATCTTTATGCAGATGACACTGTTTTTTATTCTTTGGGCTGTTCTATTGCTCAGATAAAGGGGGCCCTGCAGCTATCTTTCAATGTGCTGCAGGATTTCCTGTATCAGCATAAACTGGTCCTTAATGTAAGAATATCTAAAGTAATGTTGTTTGGAAAACATCAAGGGCATTGTCCACCGCAGGGTGGCCTTAACATTGTTAGTTACTCTGGAGTGCATCTTGAACAAGTCACCTTGTATAAACATTTGGGACTATGGATCGAAGTGGGGCTTTGATGGGATGCTCATATTGAGCAGAACATAAAGAGCCTGAATAAAAAATTGGGTGCATTGCATCATGTGAAATCTGACTTACCGATTAAAGTGAGACGCAGAATTGTTGAGGCTTCTATACTGCCTATCATTAACTATGGGGCTGTTATATATACGGGGGGTGCTACAGGAATAGTATTGCATAGGTTGGATATAATATATAAGTTTGCAAGATCTGTCTTAAATGCATGGTGGAGACAACATCATTGTTCACTTTACAGGGATCTAGGTTGGCCTGGTTTGAGCAGCTGTCGAAATTTGCATACTGTACAAGTTATGTACAAAGTGTAGCTACCACATTATATCATGGAAACAATGGAAATCAGGAAGAGTAGATCAAACTTAAGATCTTCAGATGGGGTAGAATTCTGTAATAAATTAAGACCAGCAGGGAAGGGCATCATTTAATTATAGAAGGCCACTTGCATGGAATTCTTTACCAATTGAACTTAGATGTAGTAAAAGGCCAATATAATTTGGCAATATAAAGAACTGGCTGAATCAAGAAAGTTGTAAACCAAAACGTTGTTGTCCTGACTTTGGGATAGGTCGGTTTGTCCCTTTTCACAGTATAGTGCAATTACAGGGTAAACATATTTAATACGGTAGTAGATGTGAATTAAATGCTATAATGAATGTGAGATATGTATGAGCCTGGATGTAACATGTTGCGTGCTGTGTTGTTATTCTATGTATTTAAATTATGTATACTGTAACACACAAACCTTTTTCTGCTATGGTACCCATTGTAAATTAGCCTTGTGGCTCAATTGGGATATAACCATGTTCATGTTTCTTTTCCTTGTGCTGACAAACATTAATACAAATTTTACTTACTTACTTACTAGACAGACAGCAGAAAGTGGAAGCGCCTTCCACATTACCAGAAAAAAAGAGCTCAGGCAGGTGGGTGTTAAAGACCAAGGGAAAAGGGAAATCAAAGCCCGAAAAAACAAACCCAGTCCTTATAAACAAAAAGGGGCTTAGGCTTCTGTGTGGACTGGAGTATTACGTGATTTCTTTTGTGTGGCAGAGCTGCTGGGCGAAGGCCTGTGTTGTGTGTGTGTTTCTACTATACAAGTCTGCTGCACTGCAGAGCACAGAGATAGAAGCAAGAAGAAGGATTCAAAAAATCAGGTTATACAATGGGGTCCGAGAATTGTTTAATCTGATTGGATGACTGGCACCTTTAACCCATGGTAAATCCTGCGATATACCAATGGGAAAAGTGCCAGCCAGCCGCATCTGCCCAAAAAACACTCCGACCCCAGAATAGAACCTAAAATCCACCGTCTTGGATCCCTGGTAAACGGCGGCGTACCAACAGTCGCTACATAACTACGCAAATACCACAACATTAACATACTTGAGAGAATAAATGGGTCAACCAAGATATGAGCTAACGGTTTTTTTCAAAACTCGGTCCCATGTCAGGTCAGGAAATGGTGCTGCCGGAGACCAAGTCCCTCCAAGGGAAGGACTAGAGGCACCAGCCAAGGGGAGCAGAAACACCTATATATAAAAAAAAAAAAAAAAAAAGGCAGGGCATCGAGACCGACTTAATGGACTCTGTCTTTTTCTTTCCTTATTTATCTATGTTTCATTGTAGCTTTCCGTGGTGGCCTAATTGATATCATCAGAATGGTGTGTCTAAATAAAAAGGAAAACGAAAGCAAAAAAAATAATAGCAAAGCTTAGTGGTTCTGAACAATTGTGTTTCTTGAGCACAGAATTACTTTATTACTAATAATGGGGGACATACCTTTTTCACACAGTATGTCACTGCCACTGACACCCGTGTTTCAGATGTTGAAGCTGCAATTTGTTTTGTAAAAAAAATCTGTCATAGTCATTTTTTTATGTTTTTGTTTCTGCCGCCCTCCAGTTTTCTGTGCGTGGCCACACCCCCAGAATGATGTCATGCAAGGGAACTGTTAATGTTTTACATATAGCAACAAGGAATTCTGGGTAAATTATAAAGTTTACTTAAATGTTCATTACTCAGAGGTGCAGTCCCTTATTTTGGTAGTGGTGACTGCAGTATAGTACCTAATATGTAGACACATGTAGCAAGACATTGTGGTACAGTAAATAGCTAATTTGTCTGTCTCCCTTATCAAAGTGCAGTCTCCTATTTCGGTAGTGTTTACAGCAGTACAGTCTGTAGAAAAGTTTCTGGAAAAAATATTTTTGTGATGCAATAGGCCAAAAAGATCATTTGCCATTCTGTGTAGATGTTGATTTACTTTTACTGCCTGCTGGTGAAGTGGCAGGTCTGAAGTGACAGCTCTTGTCAGAATGTGGGAGCGTGATGATACTTTCCTATGTTTATGTTATAAGGCCTGAATGACTATAAGTAGTTCAGGAGTGTAATTATGGGTCAGAATACTTTTCTGTTTCTTTGGTGTCAAGCTTATGCTATGAGTCCAAAACTGTGAAAGAAAGAGGATGTTTGCAATAGCAAGCCTGACCAGCAGAGGTCTCTGTTTTAAAACAGTGCTTAAAAATGTTGTTTCCCTTATATGATGTCACGGATGGGGGTTGAAGCACTGAGGGAAAAAAAGGGGCAGGGTTATGCAAATGAAGCAGAGCATAGAAATAAATGCATTTTTTTCATGGAAAATGGCACTTTTTGGCAGTCTGAATGGTAGGAGATTGATTCACAACTCTTACAGGTTCCTAAAGGTTACTACTCCCATTAGATATGACAGTCTTCCACAAATCACTTTAAAATGTGAGGAGGAGAGCAGCACAAAAAATACAGGGTGTTGCCCACACACAGTAAATCAACTAAGATGAAACTCTAGTGTTATGAAAATCAGTGTTTTGATGCACACACGGTTTCTGGTTAATGAAGCACCATAGAGCAGACGGATCAATTTCTGCACTTGAGCTCAACCAAAGGGCTGACAAGCAACAGAGATCAATATCTACTTTTTTTAACCATTCTTCTTCCATGTGGGGTCCTAACTCAGACAGGAGCTCCTTTGACCATTGCGGCCTCTGACCCACATCCTGGGAAGACACAGTGAACTGCTCAACCTGTTCCCAACTGTAGTTGCCCCACCCCCTTAGCATGGGCCCAGCCAATCAGCTCCTGTGCAGGTGCTCTCCCAAATCTAGCTGATGGCAATGAACAAAAGAGGTTCGAGAGATGTTTTCTGGGGTGGGGTGGGGGCTGGGGAAATGCAAACATCAATAAAGTGAGGGCAAGGCAAGGTGCAATCTTCTTAGCTAGGGCTATCCACTCGCTGCCCCCCCAAATGGTAAGCCAGGCAAATTACATTTGAATCCTTTGCTCCTTCTGCAGCCCCTCAACTGCACCACTACCTGTGCTCGTCCTCTGAGATGTTTTAATCATGCTCCTCCTGCTGGTCCTCCTTGGTATGTCTCCCAGCAAGTTGACACTATCAGTCTAGCAGGGCTGAGACCACTGCTGTCAACAGTTTCATCAATGTTCTGGATGCTGGGGTGGGGTAGTTGACTTCCTTGATGATTGAGACAACCTTCAGGAGAACCTAAATAAGCTGGGCTAGTGGTTGTACTCCTTGAGTCTTGGATTCAGTGAACCCAAATGCAAGGGGCCACACTTGGGGAGGAAAAACAGAGACAGCATCTACAAACTATTGGGGGGGGGCTTTTCTTGTTGCAGTGGAGGAAGAGGACAAGTACTGGGGGTCAAAAATAGACAAGGGGTTGAAGCATGACAAGCAGTACAAGGCCATTGTCAAGAGGGTTGCATAAATGCTAGGGTGCACCAAAAGGGGGCGTTGACACAGCAGTACCATTACTGCTTTCAGTGCTGGTGACCCAGCTCTGGGAATAAGCCAAGTCATCAGAGGTGGGCCGGGGGTGAAGTACTGACCATTTTTTTTTTTTTATTTAACCAGGTATAGCACACTAAGCTGAAAGCTTTTTTACAGGAGCAACCTGGGAGCACAAGGAGGTTAAGTGACTTGCTCAGGGTCACACAGTATGCAAGTGGAAGCTGTGGGATTCAAACCCAGGTCTGGTCTGCTGGATATCACCAAATTTGCAGCTCAGAGCCTTAGACCACTGTGCTATACTGCCTCACTGCACTGCACTGTCCCATTGCACGGGACACTCTCCTTCTCCGGGGTGGGATGGTTCTGTCCTCTGCCACGATACTACCACCTGGATGACCACAGGTGACAGTGCACCTAAAATGTGTTGAGGAGCAGGTGGGACTCCACTGACATCAGGGTAGCACTATGCTCAGCGTGCACACAGCCCCTTGACATATGCGCAGTTCCGAGGGGCAGGAGAGAAACTATTAAAAAATCAGCCTTGCACCCCCCCCATAGATGAAGGACCTGGTACATCCTAATGTGTTTGGAGGTATATCCCCCCTCTGCCCCCTGTCCCCACCCGGGGGAACAATCCATGGCTCAGTGGAGGAAAAGGTGTTCTGGAGAGGTAAGGGTACCACTGGATGGGAGTACCTTGTGGATCTGGAGGGAGCCGGGGAACCAGAGAACAATGGCATAAACAGAAAGTAACAAAAAAAGTGGGAGTGACCAGCAGAGCAGGGGGCGCTATCCTGGCACTTTAATAGGCCCTGGACAGGTCCCACCTGGAGTATCACCTGTAGTTCTGGACTCAATACATAAAAAGACTTTGAGGCAATCATGAGGGTGCAATGCATAGCCACCAAACTGATCAGCAGCTTGGAGGAGAGGCTGGAGGCCATTAACACGTTCACCCTGCAGACACGAAGGCTGATGGGAAATAATCTCAGTCTTTCACACAATGAAAGTTATAGACAAGACAGAACAGACAGAGATGTTTGATCTGCTGTGTGCCAGCAGGACACAGCCTGAAGCTCAGAGGTGGAAAATACAGGGGAAACATCAGGAGGCATTTCTCCCAGAGGGTGGTGAAAATATGGAACAACCTTCCAGCAGAGACAGTGAATATGAAGACAGAACATGCCTTTAAGGTAAACTGGGACACATTTCTGAATAGCAGGGCAATCACACAGTACCCTGGATAGTGGAGAGGTGTGGTGAGATATCCCTAAAAATCAGTACATGGTTGCATAGCATACCTATTAATCCCTGTCTGTAGAGCTGGGAGTGAGTGGACCTGCTGAACCTAGACTACTGTCTGACCTTAAGTTACTACAGTACTATGTTGTGTAAACCCCACACACAAGAACTGTACCATAAACGATCACAGTTGCCGTAGTGCTTCTTCTCTTGGCCACAATGTTTTTGGCGATGCAGGTGTAGTTGGCTGTGTCCGACAGGCGGGCCTGTTTGATGATCAGGTTGTGGTCGATGGTGATGTAGAAATTGCGATCCTCAGTGGGGTCAACTAGTTCTTCATTCTTGAGCCATTCTACCTGTAAATTCAGAATGCCACACCACATTATTTTTTTTTCCTGACAGGGGTCACTTGTATGCTATTCTGGAAGCTTTAACCACTAGCTGCAATTGTAGATCCTAGTCCCAGTACTGGTACATGACCTGAGGGATCATGCAGTATGGAAAACTTACCGCTGTATACAAAACTGCAAAGGTGTTGTTTTCAAATACAGAAATTAGCGACAGCAGGTGTGAGGTGGAGATCATTTGTGGAAGTGAAGAAAAGGTTTTCTTAAGTACTGTATTTCTAAGTACTGTAAAAGTCTCTCATTGGAAAATCCTTTCTACACAATCTGCAAAGTGCTGGGAGAGAGAATCCTTGGTAGTTTGAGAAAAGTGTCTATTACTGACCCATAGCAGTTGACACAGACATGCAAAAATAAAACAAACTCTGGTGAGAGCCACTATGGCTGCTGCACAGCGGTGAGTCCAAGTGAAAGTGCACTTGGAACTACCGCCACAGCTGACACTGTTGTGGTGTGAGTGTCATACATGTGCAGTGATCAATAATTACTGCACATGTGCGAGAAGTAGCCCGCTGTGCCCAAGATGGCCGCTCCGACAGAGGTGCACATGCGTGATTCTCATGTATGTGCACAACGGCTGCAGTGGCCATCTTGGGCACGGAGGACTATTTTTTCTGCCCACAACTGTGGAAGTGACAGGTAAAAAAAATTGTGCCCTCACAAGGAGGGGGGGGGGGTTGTGCAGCTGTGGATAGGAGGGGCGCACTGGTGGCACATTACTGCAATCATGCCATAACACTGTGGAAACACATGACTGATGAATCCAGTCATGTTTCTTCAGTCCCCTTTCTCTCTTTCCTACAGTTAGCAAAACATCTCCAGGGCTCTGCCCAGCAGCCGTAATAAAAAGGAGATAGTTTAGTTTTCCTTAGGAGAGCATGGCACCTAAAACTCCACATGATCTTTTGGCTATTTCCCATCTGAACTTCTAAAACCTAAGTTCCTGCAGCAAAAGCTCAACAGACTATTGAGCTTAGAATTGAATTAAAAAATTGATTGAATTGACCGTTGAGCTTGCATTCTGTGGAAATGGTGGATAGATCTTCAGTCATGAAGGCCCTCCACTTACTATTAGCACAAATCCTGATACAGTCCAAGTTGTGAACAACCAATACAAGGACAGAATAAGTCCAAAGCTAGAACCCACTAGAACCTAGCTGGTTTCACAACTTTGAACTGAAAATAACATCAGCAGGAAGGACCTGTTCACCAGAAATGAAACTGAGGTTAAGAGAAAGCATAACTGAAAATGGGGTGGGGGCTCAGAGGTTTAAGGGGGACTTCCTTACTGAAAGGGTGGTGGACACGTGGTACAGAAAGCCCAGGGGACTACAGAGGCTGGGATGATCCAGTTCAAGACTGGGTGGGACAGATTTAGGGAATTAGTAAGAATGAAGGAGGTAGCGGCCAGGGAGGAGAGTTAGTCCTGTAAAGGCGATAGGCATGGGGCACATCACATACTGTATATAATACTAAGGGTCATACTAAGGATTCTTGGAGCTTAGAAGGTATGAGCCCAAAGTCAGCCCTGTTCTAGTTGGGAATTTAATCATTTTCTGCTGTTTTATAATTGTTAATGTTGGTTTTGAATTGCAATTTTGTTTTGTTTATTATGATTTCTAGTAGAAGCAAGTTCCAAGGATTTATCATTCTACATGTGTAAAAGTGTTTCTTTTGTTTATAGTATATGGCCCCATCAGTGCTGTTCATAGGACAGTGGGTGGTTGATGCGTTGTGCACATGAGCTGGCTGGTGGTGAAGTGTGGGTAGTGGTGTGTAATGACTGACTGCAAGAAACACAAAAAGTAAGTGATCTCAGCTTTTTTTTCTACTATACATTATATAGAATAGTGTATGGTAGCCCCAATACATAACAGCACTCTTCTTACACCTCGTGGTTACCATGACACCAAAAGGACATCTTCTCTCTCGAGGTCCTTGATATCATAGTAACCATTCTGTGTAAGAACAGCATTGTTGTGCATTGGCTACCATACACTATTTTATATTTATTGAACATTTTGCCAACTATTTGTAGTGGGTGACCTCATGTGCCGGTATTAGCATGTTTGCAATCAGTGTTTAATTCACATATCAACTGAGGGTCGGTAATAATATTGAACATTTGTAGCAGATAATTTGTTATTCGTCTTAGATTAAGCAGCATTAAGCTTTAATTCTCAGAGTCTGTTGTTGTATGTTTTGTCTTTAAAGGCTGTGATTATTTTGGTTACCTTTCTATGGACTTTTTCAATTTTACTTATGTCATACTTTTTATATGGACACTAGAACTGGGATGCAAGGTCCAAGTGCAGACGGACATATGCTCTATAGAGGGGAAATATGATGTTCTTATCTCTAGAGCTTATATTCCTTTTGACTAACCAGAGTACTCTGTTTGCTCTCGTTACTGCTTCCTTGCAGTGTTTGTCTTTTTCCAAGTTGTTTGTTACGATTACCCCACAGTCCCTCTCTGGTGTTGTTGGACTGAGTGGTTTGTTACATAGCTTACATTGATGATGTTTATTTTGGTTTTTACCTAGATGCATTACTCGGCAATTATCTACATTATTTCCCAGGTTTTTGCCCGTTCAGACAGTTTGTCTAAGTCTGACTGTGTATGTCTGCAATTTGTACCCAAGATGCGCACAAGCCTCCTAGTTTTGAATCATCCGCATATTTGGTTGACCAGCTGATGATGTCTTTTGTCATGTCAGAAATTTAGATATGGAAAATGAATGGGCAGAGAATGGAGCCTTGTGGAACCCCACCGGTGATGTTACCCAATGTTAATATGTGCCCCTTTACAATTGTACTCTGGGTTCTATGGATTATCCAGTTGTTATTCATTAATAACTGGTTTACAGGGCAGAATGGATGGCCTACAACCCTTTTTCTGCAGTCACTTCTATGTATCTATTTATAAAGTAGGTAATAAAGTCCTAGTAATCTGATTGGCCAAGAGTGTCACCTTACTGTCCGGTTATCAGAACATGCCCAGACAGTTGAGAACTAAATGACTATTTAGTTCAGAAATCAATTTATGACCTATTATTTCATAAGTGGAATAATACCTTCTAGGTGCTCCTGTGTGCTGAAATACTGACTTCTCGTGTGGCTGAAGGCACTCGGCATACACCTCTTGCCTCACAACACACCCAAGATGTCCATATGTCAAAGCATGCTCGGACACCTTAATGGGGTTATTTTTTACGTATTCATCATTTAAGTAGGACAAAACGCAAACTGTTAAATATCATGCAATGTGCACAGAATTAAGATGCAAATGTAAGTAAAATACAAACTTCGACCAGAGGTTCTAATTAGAGTTGGAACCGTTTCTCCCTCCCCCAGTCCCACCTTACTGCCAACTCCTCCAGGCTACCATTACAGTAACTCAGCAACCAGTAAAGCCCATTAGAAGTCATGTTTCCCACAGTATCAGGGCTCTTCCTGCTCCCCTACAGTTAAAAATGCATCATTAATTCAGTGAGGCAGCCTTGCATTCCAGGTTAAACCTTTCAGTCTGTAGAGAATACATACTACACCCACGATGGCCTATAAAACAGTAATTCATCTCATTATGTCAGAGCTCATAGAACCCACAAATTGAAAAGGGCAGGTCACATGACACGACTTTATGAGAATGAGTGTTGTTCCTCGCAGACCACAGCTTCTGAGTCCAGATTCCTAACTTCCTGTATCCTCTAGAATCATGATTTAGATGGAGGAAAAAAAACTTTTAAAACACAATCACCGAGTTCTTTTCACATCTGTTTGTAATTGCCACAACTTTGCTTTCTTGGTCATAAAGTCGTTCCTCCCTTCCCCAGTCACTACTGTTAAAAGTTAAGGGAACAAGTGGGACTTTACAGGACTGAAAGTGCTTTTTTGTGACTTTCAGAAATGCACCTTTCTCTGCAGTACCGAGGTTTGGGACTTGTTGCCTAATCCTTTGTTAGTTACCATCTGTTTTCCCTCCTTACCTTCTTCAGCTTGTCCACAAGCCCTGCATCCAACACCTACTGGAATGGTCATTAAAGGCCCCCAGATGGTCACTGACTGTCCACACATACTGTATATTGCCTGGGACATATTCTCTGGGTACAGCGGGCTCTGAGACTTAGCCGCTGGGTAGAGCTGGCTGGAATCTTCTTGACCAGTGCAGGGGAGGGGCCACAGTGGCTAGGGCACTGCAGCTGGGCAGAAAGAGTGTGGTGGCATTGTCCAATGACTGAGTGTCCACAGGTTCCACCTATTTTTAAATCTATAATATGTCCCACCCTACTGGGGGTCCTGAGATGGGAGACCATACTGGTGAGTCAGAAGCAGGCTTACTTACCCCACACTGACTGACACTTGCTGCCACACAATAGGACATACTGCCATGTCATACATCAGCAAGCACCCTGCATCATCCCAGCAGCAGGATATCACCCCCCCCCCCCACATATGGGGCTGCACATTCTTACTCAGCATTGCTTCTACCACCTAATCTATGACAGCCCACACTCAGAACAAAACCTGGGTATTAAGCACAGAAAGTCACATTGCTTAACATTAGGCTATCAGGTGACCTTTTAGCAGGTCTTAAATGAATGATGTCAATGTGAATTGTTCTGGATCAATTCTGTTCACCACTTTGAATGCAAAAACTGTTTTTTATAGCTCTACTTTATCTTATGTATACAAACCAGATATTTTATTTATTTATTTATTGAACTCTAGGATTACAAGTACCTTTGAGCAGGAACTGCTCGTTTACAATGGTTCCACGTCAGAGGATGGGGGGTAACATACAACAATGGGAAACAGTGGTAACAGTCGTAACATACAGATTACTTATACATCAATAGTTCAGTCAACATATTAAAGCATAACAATACTAGCTAGCTTATTTACAGTATCCAAGGTGAAACGGTATACATGGTCAGAAGGAGTCAAGAGGAAGCCGGCTTGAAGGTGCCATTGTCAGAACAGGGATGAAAAGAGAGAGGGGGCCAGGGGCCAGTGGCCAATGGTATGAGTGGGTCAAAAGAGAGGGATGAGAGGGTGAGTGGGGGCAGAGTAAGAGGGGGAGGAGGCTGGTGCCACAAAGGCAGGGTTGCGAAGGCTAATAACAGTTCCAACAAAGGTAGAGGGTGATGACCATGGCTTAGGGGAGGCAGATATGGACTACTCTGATTAAAACTAAACATCACAAGGGCTGGCCTGGTGACACGGAGGGCGGAGGCAGTTATGCGTCATCTGCCGCCACACTGGCGACTCGGGTTTGGGAATAAGACTGGGCCGCTTGGGGGTTGGATGGAGGATCAAGCGTCCGACAGATGCTCTCCTCCTCTGGAAAGGGAGGGTCATCTAATCTTGCTGTAACATTGCCACCTAGGTGGTGAGCCGCTAGGAGCAACTAGTTAGGATGGGGGACTCTCCCGGTGGACAAAGTAGGCATGTCTCTCGATGCACATCTGTGAAGCTACCATCCCCATGCAGCATGCATCCAGGGGACTGGGACCAACATAATAGGAAAAATATCCCAGTCTGCAAGAATTAAGATTTCCTTCCCTGCAGGCCCCCCATTGGGCATGGCAGCCGCAACCAGGCTAAACATCTTCTGGGCCTAACTGAGGTGGAGAGGCCGGAGGACTCCACCATGGGGGAAAACCATGGAGCACCACAAGGCTGAGCCAGTAAGTTCCCGAGACAGTGGGGTGATGGGGCTAGGGGAGTGGAGACTGATGGTAAGCAGGCTGGGGACCGGGAATAAAGTGCAGTAAATAATAATAAAAAAAAAAAACTGAACATCCCACATTACTGTCATCTGTATTCTCAAGTGACAAACTCACTGATCACAGTTACAGGCATCTGTCAGACCACAATTACCCTTACATACACCCTCTGCCAGGAGCTGCAGATTTCTATCCACCATGAGCACTATCTAGCATTCCAATGTTATCACCAGGATCAAATGCTATATTCTTTAGGTTATGTCTTTTATATAGTGTTTTCCATTTACTTTGGGCATTTTGCCAGTTATATCATGATCCCTTTTCTCCCAGGACATAGACACATAGACTTTGACGGCAGATAAGGACCACTTGGCCCACCCAGTCTACCCATTTCCCTACCTATTGGATAAACTGCAGATTCTAGTTAACCAACAGCCTACTTCCTGCAACTCACATGCACGGAGCTCCATTTAATCACACTTACATGTATCCATCCACTCACATGCACTGAGCTCCATTTGATCACACTTACATGTATCCATCCACTCACATGCACTGAGCTCCATTTAATCACACTTACATGTAACCATCCACTCACATGCACCCAGCTCCATTTAATCACACTTACATGTATCCATCCACTCACATGCACTGAGCTCCATTTAATCACACTTACATGTATCCATCCACTCACATGCACCAAGCTCCATTTAATCACACTTACATGTATCCATCCACTCACATGCACCCAGCTCCATTTAATCACACTTACATGTATCCATCCACTCACATGCACTGAGCTCCATTTAATCACACTTACATGTATCCATCCACTCACATGCACTGAGCTCCATTTGATCATACTTACATGTGTCAGTTTACAAGTGCCAATCCCAGCCCATGAGGGCTGGATGGTGGCCCTTAGAGAGACCAGTTCCCAGCCATGAATTGACTGAAGCATTCATGTCTCCTAATCTCAGACTGATGACCTGCTCTTTTGGGGTACTTTAGATCTGGGGAAAGTCAACCATTCATGCCCCCCCCCCAAGAACAGTAATGGGGCCAGTCCTTCCAAGTCACCTGAGCAGCCTAAGGTTTTTTTTTGTTTTTTTTTTATTCTTTTGGTAACCGGGTGAGGCCCACAGCCTATTTTCATGGGCGACCTAGAAGCACTGGGGAGGTTAGTTGATTTGCTTAGGGTCACACAGTATGTAAGATGAGGTTGTGGGACTCAAACCCAGGTTTGCTGAATGTACCAAGCTCATTCACAGTTCATTACACTAACTTCTAGGCTATACATTGACCAAGAGAAACCCCATGTCAGGACTGTCAGAGTAAGCGCTTTCAGATCTGCTGCTGTACCTACTCAGGCTTGCATTGGAGCACTGCCTGGCCTGAACTTGTGACCTTTCATAGTTTAAAAGTAGGCATGTTGCTAACCACCTCATCCCTAGTTAGCAAATCCATAATGCTAGGAAAACATCTCAGACCAAGACTTGAAACCGCCTCCCCTCCCCACCCTGTCTACAGTAATTACTACTATGTCAAACTATGCCTACACAGCATTTCCCAGTGCACTGCACTTCTCTCAGTACTGAAGTGTTTGCAAACCTGTCACGGGGTGCTGTAGCAGACACTGTGTGCGTAAACGTGGGGCTGAACGTGGCAGTAATTTAGAGCAATTCACCTTGCAGCTTCTTCTTTCTCATTCCACTTCCTGGCAAGAGACAGATGTGTTGTGTCTAATTATTCACTGATTGGTATCGGGAGATGCATTACCATAATTGGCACATTTGTTCTAATTAATGGAGGAAAATTGCCACATGCCACCCGACATCAAGTGTAAGATAAGCAAACAGCTAGGAGGAAAGAGAGTACAAAAAAAGTCCAGCATAAAAAAATAAATGTTATCTTATTGCTTAAGGCCCAGCTACCCTGGGGACAAGTTGAGAAACACTTGAAATAAGATGACAAAAGAATACTAACCCTGGAACGTGCAGAGAGAACACAAATGAAACAGTATAGTGATTCATTACTGTATACATGAGCATTGAGTACATTAATCAAACAAGTGATTATAGAAACGGGAAAGGCTATTATGAACCAATTATCAGATGCAAACTCAATCAAGTCAAACTCAAAGCTACTTGAACTTGAAAACTCTTGATAGCAGCCTGCTGCTTCAAACAGCCTCGAAGGACAGTAGCTGGCCTTTCCCCTTTGACTGTTATCACTAGACTTGGAATCAATGGTGCCTATTTGTTTTCAGTTTTTAGTGAATCTATACCATGAAAGGTGCCAGATAGGCAGCAGTGGAATCTGCTGACTGGTCTCTGATTGGATGAATCAGACATGCCATGCCTATGTGTGCTAGCAAACACACAGCGCTGCATTTTCCAAGCCAAAATGTTTAATACCTGGTCATTTCATAAGTGCAATAACACACTCCAGGGTGCTATACATACTCCTCTGGTGTGTGCTGAAGACCACTCGGCCTTCGGCCTTATGCCTTAGTACACACTACAGAAGTGCTTATATCATCCAAGATACACCGTGTCATGTGCCATTTATTTATTTACAGGTTGTTAATCAGAAAGGCACACTGAGCCAAGGCTCATTTCCAGGTGCGGCCTGGGAGAAGGGAAATGGAAGAGGAACACACTTACAGAAGAAAATATAGATGAGCTTACGTTACAAGATACATAATAGGGATACAGTCAAAAATTCAGAGGCAGCAGTAAGTGAAAACAGCATAGTACAGAACAGAAATGATACAGCAATGAAAGGTGGATACCATGAAAGGTTGCAGACAGGCAGCAGTGGAATCTGAATGTATTGTCCATGTATTCAACCATAGCAGGGAAGACCTTGGGTAAAGAAATCGTACTACTTTGGGATAATTAATTTTCATGCAGAGCATGTTTTATCCACTCACAACATGTTATTTCTACTTAGAACATGTTATTTTCACTTAGAATCTGGAACTTGAACTCAGAACAATGGGCCAGATAGAAAGTTTACAATGGAAACAGGTAAGCTAAAACAAGGTAAAATACTAATAAAAACATTGTGCGGCATATATACATGATGGGTTGCAGTGGAATAACACATTTATCTCCACATGAGTGGAGAGACCTTCATAATCAACTTGTGGCTTGGCCACTAAAGAGGTATGGGTCTCATCAATCACCAGTGGAGATATACGTGTTATTACACTGCATCCCAGTATTGTTTAATTTATTTTAGTCTTTGGTAACCAGGTAAGGCCCACTAGGCACAAGGGCCTGTTTTCAGGGGTGACCTGGAAGCACTGGGGAGGTTAAATGCCTTGCTCAGAATCACACAGTAGACAAGTGGAGGTTGTGGGAATCAAACCCAAGTCTGCTGGATGTACCAAGGTCATTCACAGCTCGTTACTCAAACCTCTAGGCTATACTGCCAGCCCTATGTAAACGATGGAACCCGTCATTGACCCGCACCACCCTTTATATTCCCTATATATGCAATGGCATTGTAAATAAAAGTGACAATATCAAGGCTATTTTTTCAATTCACACACCTATATTCTCACTCTATTTAGATGACAAATGAAATATTCTCACTGTCAGTCCTTCAGAATGGAAGCCTGACATCATTTAGGTCTAGGACTTTATAGTGCTCAGTAAGTTCTATTTACAGCACTTTAGATCTTCAGGCCGAGCCATGTAGCTCTGCTCCACTACACCAGAGATCCGGGATCAATCTTTGCTACCAACGCCTTTGCCAGGTCAGTGTGGTCTACAGCACTATGAGGTGGCTTTGGGCACAGACCCCAGTGGAGAGTGCATAGCATCCCTCTCTATGAGCACCACCTGCAGGTAGGAAGTGGAACTGCTTTTGGTGCTATGAAGGACCATGCAGAACTGGCAGCTTCTCACCCACAGGTTAGTGTCCTGTGTGCTCAAAGACAGTGTGCCAGGGGTGGTGGGAAGGCCTAACCAGGAAAAACCTCTGCGTGAACAACATGACAGCCAGTGCGTCTGGCAATGTTGCCTTAAGATGCCAAAATTAATTGGCCATTTGGCTAAACCCCTTACATATTATTTAGCCACCACTTCTTTTCTTTTAGCCATATAGCCATTCTAGCCATTATTTTTTAAATCGACACATGCTAATATGGCATAAAACATACCAGCCATTAGTGACTAATTTAAAAAAAAAGAAATTTTTTTGCCAAATGATTAAAAATAAAGCCACCTTGCTCAGTTGCTAATACCTACTGCTAACAATGGACTCTGGGCCATGCTATCCACTACCAGCCACTGCAATCTTGCAGAATGTCACTTGCTGTGTTAGGCAAGGCAAGGCAATTTTATTTATAAGGTGCCCACTCCCGGAGGCTCTGGGCATTGTACTCACACAGGAACAAACAGCAGTTGATTGTGACATAATAAAAGATCATTAAAACAGTTACAAAATTAAAATACAAAAAATAAAATAAAATAAAATGGGGTTTCAGGGATCAGTTTTCAGGAAACTGGACAAACTAAAATAAAGATGTTAACAGTCAAACGCCAGGCTGGGCCTTTAGCCTCCCCTTAAATACCTCAATCGAGGGAGCCTCCCAGACTGCAGGTGGAAACGAATTCCACAGGGTCGGCCCAGAGACACTAAACGCCCGATCACCTGAGGTCTTGAACCGAACCCTGGGAACGTCCAAGAGGCCCCTTGTAGAGGAGCAGAGGGAGTGCGCAGAGGCCACTGGTGTCAGGAGTTCAGACACATAACCAGGATCCAGCCCATACAGGGCCTTAAAGGTGAGATGACCCACCTTGAAAAGGGCCCTCCACCTGACTGGCAGCCAGTGCAGAGCATGCAGGACTGAAGTCACATGACTAGACCTCGAAAGGCCCATCAGCAACCGGGCCGCTGCATTCTGCACTAGCTGCGGCCTGAGAAGGGTCACTTCCATGACCCCAAAGTACAGAGCATTACAGTAGTTGAGCCTAGAAGTCAAAAAGGCATGCACTAGTGTTGGCAGGTCCTCAGGCAGAATGAGGGGCTTAATCTGGGCAATGTTCCCCAACTGGTAAAACCACTGCTGACTACAGCTGTCACCTGATCTTCAAAGGTCAGTCTGCAATCAAGGATCACACCCAGATTTCGCACCCTCAGAGAAACCACCAATGAAGCAGACCCCAGAACAAATCCAGAGTCAGCCCCTGGTGGCAACCCATCATGCCCGTGACCCGGCTTGATCACCAGTATCTCAGTCTTGGCCGGGTTGAGTCTTAGCCAGCTGGAAGCCATCCAGTCATTGATTTTAGCCAGACAGCTGTTAATCACGTTGACCACTCCTGATGTTCCGGGTGAAAAAGACAAATACACTTGGGTATCATCTGCATAGCAGTGAAACTCCACACTGTATTGTCGAATGATCTCACCCAGGGGCAGCATGTACACTGCAAATAACATTGGCGACAAGATCGAGCCCTGAGGTACTCTGCAAGACAGAGGTATTGGGGAGGAGGAGAAATTCCCCATCACCACCCTCTGCACTCTGTCCAAGAGGCAGGACTCAAACCATTTGATGACAATAACAGTGAGTCCGCAAAACTCACAGTGCCATTCAAGAAGTATGAGATGATTCACAGTGTCAAAAGCTCAAGAGAGATCAAGGAGCACAAGAACTGACCTGTCTCCTCTATCTCTAGCCCTGAGCAGATCATTATGCACTCTCACTAGAGCAGTTTCAGTGCTATGTCTAGCCTGAAAACCTGACTGGAAAAACTCATAGATATCCGAGGACACCAGGCGATCCTCTAGCTGATGTGCCACCAGATTCTCAACAACCTTGCTCAAGAATGGCAGGTTGGAGATTGGATGGTAATTCGCCAGGACGTCTGGGTCGAGGGAAGATTTCTTTAGGAGGGGCTTCACCAGTGCTTCTTTCAAAGCATCTGGGAAGACCCCCTCCGCCATCGAACACCTGGCAATCCTGGCGAACACCGGGCCAACGACATCGACATCTCCCATTAAGAAATGCATCATTGCCAGGTCCAGTTCACAAAAGGCGTGCTTCAGCTCCAACATCACCTTAGTCACTTCAGACACCTCCACTGGCCTAAACTTCTCCCAGGCAGACAGAGTGCCTCTGAAATGCCTGTGCTACCAAACCTGCCTACTTGCCAAAAAATCCCTGCTAGGTCTCTCCACCCCCACAGGGGTCCCTGCGGCATATATCACCATCTGTTGCCACCCATAGTGCAGTTAAGGCCACCTTCCAGGTGCCCCGTACCAAAACCTCCTTAGCCCAAAGGTCCTTCCACCACCGTGCCCCCACATGGTTCAACTCCCTACTGCCCTCTGTCACTAATCTTACCAAAATTGGTCCCTTCAAAATCACTCTCCGTAACCTCCTCTTTGATGCCTGAAGCTGTAATTGCCCTTGATTAATGCCATGGTGGGTCCCCTCCCTGTCTGGCCCTTAGCCTGACAATGTCCGCTGGACTGCTAACCCCCTCCCTCTTTTTTCCCCTTCCCCTGTCTCTCCCTCCAGCCTTTCCTCATACTGTAGGTATTCCTCCCTGGCTCGCCCAAGGCTGTATCTTCTATTATAGTAATATTTTTATTCAATTATAACTTACTGTGTGTAACTTTATCTGTAAACCTCTGTTGTAAATGCATTCTTATTGTTATCTGTATTGCACCTGTATGTTACCACTGTTGTACTTCACACTGTATCCATGTCTACCCTCCCTGCAACAAGGTGCCTTTGTAAATGAGTCCATGACTCAAAGGTTGTAAATCCGACTTTCAAAATAAATGAAACTCCCAACTTGACCACTGTGAGGCAAAAGCCTCCCTGGTGGAATCCCCGACCAGATCGCCGACACTCTGTTGGAGAAAAACAGAGCAAACTCTTCACATAGAGCGGCTGAAAAAGCTTTTTTCGGCTGCAGACAGGCAGGATATAAAAGCCTGTCCACAGTTTGAAACAGCTGAGAAGGTCTGCTTCTCCCCGCGGCAATTTCCTTGGACAGAAATTCTGCCTTTTTACGGGAAATTGCCCCCTGGTACTCAACACAGTGAGCACGTAGGGCCAGCCTTTCGGCCTCCAGTGGGTCTTCCGCCAGCAACGCTCGAACTTCCGACCCCTGATCTTCATCACCTTGAGATCCCCATCAAACCAAGGGGATCTCAAGTGAGAAGATCTGCGTTGTATATGGACTGGTGCAATGGCATCTAGGGCTTCTGAGACCACCCTATTATAGGTGGCCACTGCCTCTCCAGTACCTATCACACATGCCACATCAACCCTAGATAGGTAAGCTAACGCCAGTAGTCCCTCTGGGTCAACACCCCTTAAAAAGCATTAGCTGGAGTGATGGGGCATGCTACCTGACTGTGGCCATACTTTAATATGTGGTGTAAGTTGAGGCGTTGGGGTGCAGAGGTAAGTGCTGGAGATGAGGAAGATCAAGGCTAGCCTGACCTGATGGGACGGGGCAACTGTGTGTGTGTGGGGGGGAAATGTAAATATATATATATATATATCTATATATATGTGTGTGTGTGTATATATTAGTTGTGGTAAAATAAAATGACATTAACCTCCCAATCCACCCTCGTGACCCAGGACCAAGCTACAGGTACAGACCCATGCATCCGCACTCTGGTACCATACATGCTTAAATATTCAAATTTTAAATAGCATCCTAATCCCCAAAGTCTGCTACTGGTCTGGAAAATGTATTGTGGAAATGATGCAGCTGCAACTTGTGGGCCATAAGCAAAGTAAGTTACTATGGCCATCTATCTCAAAAGAAAGAAAAATTCTCAGCACAAATATACGTTAATGGACAAGTTAGGTTTATATTGTATGAGAGAGGGTTATTGTTACCTGAATTCCACTGTTTCCCAGTCTTGTTCTACCATCGACGTGACGTCACGATGGTGTTGTACCATCGTGAGTACATCACATCGATGCTACAACAACACAGAACACCTCTGGACATGTGCAATTTGCGATGCTCCGGACCTCAGGAAACAGCCGTGGCGGTGAGTGCTGTCACAGAAAGCCAAACAGCGAGTTATGGACTCAAAATAAGGGCATATTTCCTTTTTACTGTTGCCATTAACACAGCCAGGGACTGTAGACGGACAAAAAAAAAAAACTCTTGAGAGAAAGGGGGACCAGGGACGGAGTGGGGCTTGTTCTTGGATTTGGGGGACAAAGTCTGACATTGTGGCAAGGAAGAAGTGATCACCAACTGATTTACTGTTGCCCATACACTATACAAGACAATGGATGGGCAACAGTAAACAACAACACTGGTGTTTACGTCTTGAGGATGCATGACAACCGAAAACCTCTTAAGGTTTCCATGGCTGTCATGACAACCTCTCAAAGCGAACAACAGTGTTGTTGTTCACTACTGCCCATCAATTATCCTCTATAATATTATTAAAGTGACAACATTAAGGAAATCCAATGACCCTAACTCCACCCACTCCACCCACAACCCCATGAATCCCACAGAACTGAATGCCAAAGTGCAACCCAGGTTTCAAACATGCAGTAATGTTTTAATATAATAAATAAATAAACAACAGTACGAGAATTAAAGTAACACCTCGTGTTGAACATTGCATTCATATGTTATGAAACACAAGACTGCAGCATACAGGCCGGTGACACACTGTGTGAAGCTAATGCGAGCTCCTTGCAAAATCTGCCACTGTGGACCCAAGAGCCCTGTGCAAAGCAAGTTACCACTCACCTCTACTTCGAAGGTTCCTATGCAAAGCAAGTTAGGCTTCACCTCCTGCTTCGAAGGGCCCTGTGCACAGCAAGTAAGGATTCACTTCCTGCTCTGAAGGGCCCTGTGCACAGCAAGTTAGGACTCACTTCCAGCTTCGAAAGGCCCTGTGCAAAGCAGGTTAGGACTCACCTCCAGTTTGAAAGGCCCTGTGGGAAGCAAGTCAGGGCTCAGCTACTTCTTGGAAAGGCTCTCTGCAAAGCAAGTTAGGACACACCCTCCTGCTTCAAAGAGCCCTGTGTAAAGCAAATTAGACCTCGGCTCTTGCTTCAAAGGGCCCCATGCAAAGCTAGTTAGGACTCACCTCCTGCTCTGAAGGGCCCAGTGCAAAGCAAATTAGGACTCATCTCCTGCTCTGAAAGGCCCTGTGCAAAGCAAGTTAGGACCCACCTTTTGCTTCAAAGGGCGCTGTGCGAAGTAAGTTAGAACTTACTTCCTGCTCTGAAGGGCCCTGTGCAAAGCAAGTTAGACCTCACCGCCAGCCCAGTCACCCCGAGGGCTGAGGAGCTGGACCCACATCTCATGCCATGCCGGCGACCCAGGTTCGGGAACAGATTCAGGTCATTGGGGGTTGGCAGGGGAAGACCAGGATTGAGCATCATACAACAGCTCTCTTCTCCTGGGGAGAGTGGGTGATGTGTATCACGGTTCTAGCAGCTCCCAGTGGAGGCTGAGAGCATTACAACTTGCGGCAGCACGTACATGAGGTAGGGGGGTGTTTGCAGCCATCCTTTGCATGGGTGCAGGAGCGCGCCCGTTGTGTGCTGGACATCTTTGCACATCTGGGCCCCCAGGAACACCAGAAGACGGAAAATGCCCTGGCACTCGGGTAGGCGAGAGTGAGTCGAGTGGATGGCCCCCACACTCAATGCCGGGTCACTCCCAGCCGTTCTCTCTGTCTCTTCCACACTCTGATCACCCCTACTGGATTCTAGATAGAGTGCCAGAGGAGTAGGTGGTCCTATCTTGGGGGACTCAGAGCCAGGGGGTTGGGGGGGTCAGTAGCTGTGGAAGAGAGATCCCGGGATGGAGACTTGGCCTGGAGAGGACCTCCAGCAGAGCAGGAACCAGCCAGTCCGAGTGACCACATCCAAGAGAGACCTATAGGGCCAGTGAAGGAGGTGCATAAAGAGAGTTGAAAAAAAAAGTTAGGCTTCACCTCTTGCTTCAAAGGGCCCTGTGAGAAGCAAGTTAAGACTCACCTCTTGCTTCAAAGGGCCCTGAGCGAAGTAAGTTACGACTCACCTGCTGCTTTGAAGGGCCCTGGGGGAAGCAAGTAAGGACTCACTTCCTGCTCAGAAGGCCTCTGTGCAAAGCAAGTTTCACTTCCGTCTTTGAAAGGCCCTACGCAAAGCAAGTTAGGCCTCACATCCTGCCTTGAAAGCCTCTGTGCAAAACAAGTTAGGATTCCGCTCCTGCTTCAAAGGGTCCTGCGAGAAGCAAATTAGAATTTGGCTCCTACTTCAAAGGGCCCTGTACGAAGCAAGTTAAGACCCTGTGCACAGCAAGTTAGGCCTCACCTCTTGCTGTGATGTGCCCCATGCGACGCAAGTTAGGACTCATCTCCTGCTTCGAAGGGCCCTATGCGAAACAAACACACGAACATACGAAGAAGCCAGCAGAAGAAATCCATTTGGTCTATTGAGTCTGCTCATATTGCAGGGCCCACAGCTTGAGTTAGTGTCCTTGCCCTCCCTCCCCACTCCTCCTATCCTCCCTACTCATGATCCTTACCTTCCCCTATGCCTTTCCCAGCCTCTCTTAAAGCTGCCCACTGTCTTCAACGAGATGACCTCTTCTGGCAGCGCATTCCAAGTGTCCACCACCCTCTCTGTGAAGAACTGCTTCCTGACCTCCCTCCTAAACCTCCCACTAACCAGCTTAAGACTGTGCCCCCTCGTGTTATGGTAGCCACTCAGCTTAAAGAGACTCTCCTTATCAACCTTATTGATCCCTTTCAAGTACCTGAAGGTCCCAGTCATGTCCCCCCTTCTCTCTCTCTCTCTCTCTCTCTCTCCTGTCTTCCAGGGAGTACATGTTCAGTGCCCTCAACCTCTCCTCATATGCCTTACCCTGCTGACCCGCTACCATCTTTGTAGCCCTCCTCTGGACCTTCTCCAGTAGGTGAATGTCCTTTTTGAGGTGTGGGCACCAGTACTGAACTCCATACTCTAGATGTGGCCTTACCAGTGACCTGGACAAGGGCAGTATAACTCCTCTCTTCTACTACTGATCCCCCTAGAATGCATCTCAGCATCTTGTTTGCCTTTGCTGCTGCTTTCTTGCACTACGTGGAGTGCTTCAGGTCACTAGTGATCATAACTCCCAGGTCCTTCTCCTCCTCTGACACAGATACTCGGACTCCACTCATGTAGTTCTCTGTCCTGGGATTCTTGGCTACAATATGCATAACTTTGCATTTCTTGGCATTGAAGCCAAGCTGCCAGATCCTGGATCACCTCCCCAGCTTTTCCAGATCTTCCTGTAGGTCCTGTATCCCTTCTGCTGTGTCCACTCTCCCCACAGAGCTTGGTGTGATCCGTGAATAGGCACATTTTGCCCTTAATGCCATCCCGAATGTCAGTGATGAAGACATTGAACAACACAGGCCCCAGCACTGAGCCCTGTGGGACCCCACTGGTTACCTCTCTGGTACCAGATAACTCTCCCCTCACAACCACCCACTGGGTTCTGTCTCTCAGCCAGTTTTCCACCCATCTGGCCATCTCTTCCCCAACCCCGAGATCCACCAACTTTCTGATCTACCTTTTGTGGGGTACAGAGTCAAAGGCCTTGCTGAAATGAAGATAGAGGATGTCTACCGCTTGGCCCCTGTCTACTGCCTTAGTGACACAGTCAAAGAAGTCAATCAGATTTGTTTGACACGATACCCCCCCCCCATTGAACCCATACTGCCTCGCATCCTGGAGACCATGCTCCTCTAGATATTGCACTAACCTTTCCTTTAGTATGATCTCCATGAACTTGCCCACAATGGAGGTCAGACTAACTGGTCTTGTAATTCCGTGGGTCATCGGTGGGACCGCTTTTGTGGAGGGGCACTACATGTGCTGTTCTCCAGTCCTGCAGTACCATGCCTTACTCTAGTGAACTATTAAATAGGTCTGCCAGTGGCCCTGCCAGCTCCTCGGCCAGTTCCTTTAGTACCCTTGGATGTACTCTGGCTGTGCCTGGTGATTTGTCCAACTTCAATGCCAACAACCTCTCCCGCTGCACTTTTCTCTCCTGAAGGCAATAGTCCATCCTTCTCCCTGGTGAAGATGGAACAGAAGTATTTCCCCCATTATCCTCCACCCACTCCACCCCTTTCTTAAGCCTAACAATCCCTTCCTTCTTGTCCCTTTTCTCACTTATATAGCGAAAGAAAGCCTTCACCCCCCTTCTTAATTCCTTCAGCTATCTGCAGCTCCTTCTGTGCCTTTGCTCACCAGACTTCCTTACTTGCCTCACTAGCCAACCTTAGGTAATTTTCCCTATCCACCTCTCTCTTGGTCTTCCTGAATTTTCTATAGACCAACCTCTTTTCCCTTACTGCGTGGGCAACCCCAGAACTGAACCAGCTGGGTGCTTTGACCCTTGTTTTCTTCCCCCTGAGCCTAACGCACTCATCTGTGGCAAACAGTATTCCTTCCTTAATGATGGACCACCTTTGGTCCACCCCCATATCTGCTCTGATGCCTACCAGATGGCTTCTTAGCAATTCACCCATTTTCCCGAAGTCCACCCTCCTGAAATCCAAGATTTTGGTCTTAGTCTGGATGCTTTCCCTGCCCATATCCAACTGGAACCACACTGTGTGATGGTCACTTCCACCCAGTGGCTCCCTGACCATTATTTCCTGTACATGCTCTCCATTTGTGAGCACCAGATCAAAAATTGCCCAGCTCTTGTTGGTTCAGTGACGCTCTGAGTCAGGAACCCACTCTGAAGTCCCTCCAGGATCACCTGACTCCTAGCAAAAGTTGAGAATGGTATGCTCCAGTCCAACTTGGGCAGGTTGAAGTCCCCCACAATTACCACCTTTGCTTGCCCCACAGCTTCCAATATTTGTGAGCTCAGTTCCCTGTCCCTCTCCTCATCCTGACTGGGTGGCCTGTAAACCACCCCCAACCTCACCTTTCTGTCTCTATTGGACTTAACTGAACCCATAATGCCTCCACCTCCCCTTCCTCCAACTCCTCCCTTGTGCAAGTTATTCCTTCCCTGATATAAACTGCCACCCCTCCCCCCTTCCTGACTACTCTGTCCCTCCTGTATAGTTTATATCCAGGGATCGCAAGGTCCCAGTCATGGTGTGATGTTGCCCAAGTCTCACATACTGCAGCTATGTCCACCCTCCTGTCTGCTAATAGTGCCTGCAGGTCATCCATCTTGTTTCCAAGACTCCGCGCATTCAGAGACAACACTCTCCACCTAGAATCTGACCTTTCCTTTTCTTCCCTCTTTTCTTCTATTCACATTTATCCCCTCTGTGTGCACCCCTCCACGTACTCTTGTTATGTGTTCCTCACCCCCTCCACCCTTTGCTAACTAGGTTCTTGCCCCTTCCACCTCCTCCCTCCAGACCTCTTCCATCACTGTGGGGGGGAGGTTCACTGACCTCCTCCTGTCGGAATGTGTGGGCCTGCACAATCGCTGCCCCCACTTCAGTAGTTTAAATTAAGTGCAGCGGTTATGTATTCCCCCAGTTTGTCCCTGAGTACCCTCAAACCCTCCCTACTGAGGTGTAGCCTGTCTAGTGAAAAGACAAAACAAGTTAGGATTCAGCTCCTGCTTCAAAGGGCCCTGTGCGAAGCAAATTAGGACCCACTTCTTGCTCTGAAGTGCCCTGTATAAAGCAAGTTAGGACTCACCTCCTGCTTTGAAGGGCCCTGTGCGAAGCAAGTTAGGACTCAACTCCTGCTTCAAAGGGCCCTGTGCAAATCAAGTTGGACACACCCTCCTGCTTCAAAGGGCCCTGTGGGAGGCAAGTTAGGACTTGCCTCTTGCTTGAAAGCCCCTGTGCAAAGCAAGTTAGGATTCACCTCCTGCTCTGAAGGATCCTGTGCTAAGCAAGTTAGGACTCACCTCCTGCTTTTGAAAGGCCCTGTGCAAAGCAAGTCAAAACAAGTTACAACTCTACTACTACTACTCTGTTCTTCTGCTTCAGGCAGAGTCCGTAGAGCCCAGTGTGAAGAAAGCTATGACTCATCTCCTTCTTCATGCAGGAATAATGTTATAACACATCTCCTGCACGAAGACATGACTCATCTCTTGTTTCACATGGGAAGAAAGTCCTGACTCATCCAGTGCTTCACGTACGGCCCACAGAGTCCTGTGCCATGAAATTTTTGACTTATCTGCTGCTTCATGCAGGACCTGAAGAAAGTCATACAGTCCAACAGAAGCCTGGCCCTCAGGAGACAATCAGTCACTGAGCAGGAATGACAAATCCTCAACAGCACAAGTGCGACTTAATCCATTTATTGTGGATGACACTCGCAGCTGAATACACCAACAAAGGTAAGAGCTCCTGCAGCCAGAACTTGCCCCAGCACTTCAACCACAGTCTTCGTCAGGGGGCTGGGTTAGCTGAGCTGCTCCACCCCTTTTAAGCCTAAAGCCAAGCAGCACAGTGACACCAAGTGGATAGGGGTAGGCTATTATAGCATAGAATTTAGTATCAGCACTTTATCTTGACGCTGCTCCTTGCTGTTTTTGTGAAGTATAGTGTATGTATAAAATACATATTACACTAGATGTTTTTGTATCACTATATGTTACCTCTGGTTTTCATCCCCCCAGAGCCACTTACAATCATCTAGGAATTGTGAACAATGTATCCACTTGGTGTCACTGTGCTGCTTGACTTTAGGCTAGGGGTGGAGCAGCCTGACTAACTCAGCCCCTGACAAAGACAACGGCTGAAGTGCTGGGGTGAGTTGGGGCTGAAGGAGCACATACCTTTGTTGATATAGTCAATTGCGTGTGTTGTCCACAATACATGGATTATGTTGCACTTATGCTGTTGTGGATTCGTCATTCTTGCTCAGCAAATGACCATCTCCCGAGTGTCAGGCTTCTGCTGGACTGTGCTGTAGCATTAGGAAGCTGGCTACTCCCACCTGGCACCATTCTCCAGCAGCGCTGTGCACACTGCCCTTGCCTTGGCCTGCAAAAAGTTATGACTGATCCTGTTAAGCGTGAATAAAATCTTTAAAAGATAAAAACTCAAAAAAACACTCAACTGTAAAGGCTGATTGTTCATTAAAAGGCAGTTTAACATGATGTCTGAGCTGACTTTAAAAAAAATGTCACAGTATTCTAATTAGAAAAAAGTTTGCGTGATTCATTAAAATGAACTGTAGCCTTCATTTTAAAGCTCTGCTGGTTCTGAGCACTAGGTGTAGTGGGGCTTTTACCTTAGGGAGCTCAGCTCTGTTGGTTCTGAATACTGAGTGTAGTGGTGCTTTTAGCACAGGGAACTCAGGTACAAGAAGTCCAATTTAAAAATGTATATTTATCAACAGAGGTAAAAAGAAAAGGAATTCAAAGCAGTCTGAAAAGCCATGTTTTTCTTACTCCAACTTCTTGACTTCCACCATTCCTGGCTTGATATCCCCCAATAAGCCCGCATGTGCTCTCGATCACTGCTGGCAGCATGCACCAGCTTCACCATGACAGGAATCCCACACACACTCAGCCACCTGATAAAGGTCACCTTTTGTTTCCACACTTGGAAAAAAATCAAAGAACATGACAAGAAAGTTGCATACGTTTTAAGTGCAGGCAAGCGGGTGTTCTCAGCTGGTAAAGCAGTTGTCTTCAGAGATCTGTGCAATAAAAGAAAAAGAAAGGGGACGCAAAGGAAAGGAAAACAAAGTGAATCAGCTAACTGTTCTTTTTTAACGCAAGGAAGCGGCAGTTCATGCGACCTAACAAATTATTGATCTGTGAAAAGAAAATAGCAGCCCGCTGGGATTTAGTAGATAAAACAACACCAACAAAAATGTAAGGGAGAGGGAGGATCCCTGGTTGCGGTGGCCAACAAAACCATTTCTACTCCTACAGTACCTACTCAAGGAACACAGTATCTACAACTGTAGTAAGATAGACGTCTTTCTTTACAGAAGACTACTATTTGAAAGCATTTAACTTTTGTATATTCGTTTTATTAGTTCCACCTGCCATCTTAAATCTCTTAAGTGCCACTCGCTTCCTTCTGTATCGCCCCCTTTCAAAAGAAATGCTGCAGAAATTTTAAACTGGATCTGACCGCCTGTATTTTAAGTGGACTTTTATCCACACTGTTATATCATCTGTGAACTTGTCCAGTAATACGAATGGAAAACACAGAGCTAGCATCAATATAATGGACAAATACATGTGTCACTTATTTTAAGTCAGCTACCATAAATTGAGGGAACTGTCGCAAAAAGTCTGGACTCTTTGAAAATAGGTCTCCAGGGATCTGGCGCAACTATGTGGTCGCAGTCAGGAAATGCATTTGGGTGTACATCTGCTCCTTTAACCCTCCCCCCCTTTGTTGAAGGAGAAGGCAAACCTCCATTGATGGTCTCTGCCTACCACCTGTGAAAATCCATTACCCCACCCTCCCAGTAGCACAACTCCTACCAGGTGGCCAGTTTGAGTGGAGATAAATAATCAAGCTTGCCACGGTCATGGAGGCACATTCGATAGCAGGTCTTGCAAGGCACATCTGTGTGCAAGGTATCCTTCATGGCCCCACATCTAGCCCTCAAGTAAATGACAGGGGAAAATCAAGGCAGGGGGGGTTGTTTGGCACTCATCCATGTGAGCCAGCAGGGGGCAGCAAACCAGCAGCATAAGTTGCTTATTGCATGTCAAGTGAGGACTGCACTCCGCCTTTGCCAGCCAAGACATTGAACCTGGGTTCACAGCACACTGAATGGATGTACTTACCATGAAGCAGTCAGGCCAGGATAGGATCTGAAACTTGTACGTATATCACGCAGTAACACTGCATTCATAACAGAAAAGTACAGTCATGTAAGAACTTACCGTAACAGTAGATCTTCCAGAGAGGCTCTTGCAGTAGGTAATTACATATAGGACTGACGTCGGCAGGTGGCAGGACCCCACGGAAAAATTTCTAGCTAGCAGTCCCTGGCGGGGACGGCCCCCATGTCAGGTGACCAGCGTCAGACGACGTCGGTATAAAGGGACGGTCCCGGACGCCCGCCTTCCAGTTCTTTCCCGCCACAGGCCCGGAAGGCCCGGACAAGAGAGAAGCAGATATTTCCTTCAATGGAAACGGAGCTGAAAAAGCCTAGGGGGATGGAGGGCGGGAAGGTACTACCTACTGCAAGATCCTCTCTCGAAGATCTACTGTTACGGTAAGTTCTTACGTAACTGTACTATCTTACTTCGAGAGGGCTCTTGCAGTAGGTAATTACATATAGGACAGAATCCCAAGCAGTCTGGAACAAATGAAAGGCACCGGGAGGAGGAACTACTCAAGATAGCAAACAACCTTGCAAACCTCAAGATAGGAGGCCTTGCAAGACAGCTAACCAAGCCTGCTCTGGACGAGAGGCAATGTCCAAACTGTAATGTTTCGTAAAGGTATGGACGGAAGTCCAAGTGGCGGCAGCACAGATGTCTGCCGCAGACACATTCTTGAAACAAGCCGCAGAGGCTGCTACTCCACGAGTGGAGTGACCTCTGACTTGACCCGGTAGGGTATTGTTGTACTTGTCTTAACAGAAAGTGATGCAATGAGCCAACCACTTTCATAGGCATTGCTTGGAGACAGCATTGCCTTCCCTTTTGTGAGCAAAAGAGACGAACAACTGATCAGTCTTTCTGAGATCCTTCGTTCTATCGTTGTTCTATCGGTGTAGTATCTCAGAATCCTGTGGACATCCATGGTATGGAGCAAGTATTCTCCTTGGTTGGAGCACTGCGTGAAAAAGGCAGGTAACTCAATAGACTGATTTAACGTAGACTCCGCTACCACTCTCAGGAGAAACTTAGGATTCGTGCGAAGAGCTACTCGTTCTTTGTGAAAAATCAGATAAGGGATTTTACACATAAGGGCCTGGAGCTCGGAAAATCTGCGAGCAGAAGTAATGGCCACCAAGAAGAGCGTCTTCCACGATAAGAACTTCCAAGTCTGCGGAAGCCGCAGGCTCAAAAGGAGGAAGGGTAAGTTTCTCAAGGACAAAGTTCAAGTCCCAAGGGGGAGCCGGAGTCCGAACAGGGGGCCTGAGATGAAGGACCCCTCTGAGAAAGGTCTTGGATACCTCCAATTGGGCAAATGCTTTATCAGCGAAGGGAACATGGTAGGCTGAGATAGCAGCCACGTGAACCTTCAAAGAGGAGTGACTGAGACCCAGGTCGAAAAGATGACGCAAATAATCAAGCAGAACGGCCACAGGACAGGAGAAAGGCTCCACTTTCCTGGAGGCAGCCCAAATGGAAAATCTCTTCCATTTCATAGCGTAGGTGGACCTAGTGGAGGGTTTTCTAGCCTCCACCAGAATCTCGGCCACCTTAGGAGAGATGCCAAAATGGGATTGGGCTAGGTCTGCAGGAGCCATGCATGAATTGAAGAGACTTGAGTCCCGGATGGACCAGGGTCCCCTGATCCTGGGTCAGCAATCCTCGAGATAAAGGAAGAGGAAGAGGAGGAACCTCTGAGTATTGTTGTAGAAGAGAGAACCAGATTTGCCTGGGCCAGAAAGGAGCGATCAGAATCATTCTCGCTCCTTCCAATGCAAGTTTCTGCAGCACACGAGAGACCAGAGGAATTGGGGGAAAAGCATAGACGAATTTGTCCTTCCAGCTTAGAGACAGAGCATCGCTCCAGAAAGCGCCTCGCTCTGGAGCGAGCGAGCAAAAGGTTGGAAGCTTTGCATTTTGGAAGGAGGTGAACAGGTCTATCTGTGGAGTCCCCCAAATCTGGAAGATGCTTTTTAGAACTTTTTCCCACTCGTGTGGCAGAGCCGAAGAACGACTTAGCTTATCTGCCAGGACATTGTCGACTCCCGGAACATGGATCGCCGTGAGGTGAAGGTTGTGAAGCGTTGCCCATTCCCAAACCCTCATCGCTTCCCTGCACAGCGGATAGGACCGAGTCCCTCCCTGCTTGCTGATGTACCACACCACACACATGTTGTCTGTTTGGACAGCTAGGTGACCAGGAAGGATGTATTGGTGAAGGGCCTAGAGAGCATACAGCACTGCTCGTAGCTCGAGCACATTGATGTGGAGCGCTAAGTCCAATCTGGACCATAACCCCTGGGTTCAGTGAGGACCCAGATGGGCTCCCCAACATTCGCCTGATGCATCCGTGGCCAGAGTTTGGGCGGGGGGAGGATGAAAGAAGGGAACCCCCCAGAACAGGTTCTCTCGAACCATCCACCATTGCAAGTCTCTTGTCATTGGCGAGGAGATCAGCACCAGATGATCTAGGTCGTCTACAAGTTGATCCCACTAAGAGCGGAGAGTCCACTGAGAGATCCTCATGTGGAGGTCGCACGCGGAACTGTAGGGATGAAGGCCGCCATAAGCCCCAGAAGACGGAGCACCGACCTCGCCGGAACCTTCCTGCATTCCGAAAGAAGGGAAATCTGGGACTGGAGGGAGGCCCCTCTGTCTGAAGGCAGGAAGGCCCTGCACACTGTTGTATCGAGGATTGCCCCGATGAACTGGAGTCTCTGGGAAGGGTCCAGATGAGACTTGGAATGGCTGATGGTGATACCAGACCAGTGAAAACCTGCTGGGTGAGGGAGAAAATGCAGGAGTTCCTCCTGGGCGAGGCCGCCAGGAGCCAGTCATCCAGGTAGGGAAAAACCTGAACTCCCAAAGTACGCAAGTGGGCTGCTACCACCACCAGGCATTTGGTAAAAACTCGGGGAGCTGAGGAAAGACCAAAAGGGAGCGCCCGGAATTGGTAATGGTCCCCTTGGAATGCAAACCTGAGGTACTTTCTGTGCGAGGGGCGAATGGGGATGTGCAGGTATGCATCCTGCATATCCAGTGCAAAAAGCCATTGGCCCGGCCAGAGAAGGGGCAAGAGGGTTTGAAGGGAGAGCATCCTGAACTTTATGTATTCCACATAGAAGTTCAGGGAGCTGAGATCGAGAATAGGTCTGAGATCTCCCGTCTTCTTTGGTACAAGAAAGAAATGGGAATAGTAACCCATCCCGTGAAGGTGAGGGGGGACGGGTTCTATGGCCTGCTTCGCGAGGAGAGAAGATATTTCTTCCCTGACCAAAGGAAGATGGTCCCTTGAGTAAGAGGAGTTCAGAGGGGTGGCGGAGGTTTCTGCAGAAACTCTATAGAGTGCCCTCTGCTATGATCTAAAGCACCCATGAATCCGATGTTATCCTCTCCCAACCCGGAAGGTGGAGGGAGAATCTCCCTCCTACCAGTTCCTCCGGGAGTCTGGAGGCGGTGGGAGAGGGAAGGAGTCAGGTGGTGTGAGGCAGCGCCGCAGCTGGGGCACCCGCTGCTTTTTTGGGCGGCGGGGCCTGGCAGCTGTGGGGGCCCAACGTTTAGTGGCCCGCCTTCCCTGAGGTTTCGCTTGAGGCCGGCTGCGTCTGCGAAAGGGACGGCGCTTGGGGATGGGGACGGTACATTGAATCAACAGATTTAAGGGCCGTCCCCTTCTCCTGCAAGTCAGTGATGATGTCCTTGACATCACCACCGAAAAGCACCGAACCTCTGAAAGGTGCTTCTTGAATCTGACTGCACCTCCGGGACCAGACCTGACACGGGCCATGCGTGGCAGCGAAGACTTGCGGAAGCGGAGCTCTGTCTCATGTGTCCACTGCACTGTAGGTCGTCCTCAGAATGTGACGACTGGCCGAACGAGCAGAACGGACAGGTCGGCTAACTCCTGCTTGATTTGGGAGTCAGGCAAGGAGTCAATCTTAGATTCCGCCTGGGTAAGGACAGCCTTCTGGTAATCCCCCATATGTGCTACATAATTTAGGGCCCTGATCCCCAGTGTGGAAGAAGCATAGATCTTCCTTCCATACTGATCCAGAAGGCGAGATTCCTTATCCGGGGAGACGAGCTCAAATGTTTCGGGTGTGCAGACCGTCCGTGAGCGGCGCTAATCACAATGAAGTCTGCACGGGGGTGAGAGTCTAGAAAGTCTACACCCTCCGGAGCCTGGTATAGCCTGTTGGACTTCCGAGGAAGTGGGGCTAAAGCCGACGGTTGTTTCCAAATGGTGGAAACAAGGTGGGCATGAGGCTCGATCCAGGGTGGCACTAGAATAGGAGCCGTAAGGGGCAAGTCCAGATGTTCGGCGAGTTTAACCCACTGAGGATCTGGCTCTAAGGAACGCCACTGATGGACTTCCTGGATCTTCCTGAGCAACTCCGTGAAGGAAGGATCCTCCGGAGGAGACTTCGGAGGAGTCCTCGGCCGGGGCTTGGACGGAGAGCGAGGCTCGTCGTCTTTCTAGGAGCATCCGTCGGAAGAATCTGAGGAGTCCGAGAGAGAAGAAGAAGAAGAATTTGAAGCAGAGTAAGACTCCCTAGCTCGTCTAGGGGGAGGAACGGGTTCCTTAGGGGGGATCCCTGGACGTGTCCTGCCCCTCTCTGGATCCCGAGGGGAGAGCTCGGAACCGGAGACGGAGAGGGAGCTGCGCTAGGGCGTGGGGAGCCGGAGGTGGCACCATCGGCCGTGAGGCGGCTCTCGACTTCCTTGGTGAGCTGAGCCTTGGCCTCAGCCCACCAGGAGGCCAGAGTCTCCTGAAGATCCACCGGCGGCCTGTAGGGTGGTGGAGGAGGAGGAGGGGGATAGTTGTTCGGATTATAACCGTAAGGTGAGTATCCGTAACCCGGCTGCGGGAATACCGGAGCTAGGTATTGCGGCGTCGGGTACTGCGGCGTCGGTGGAGTTGGTGCTGGGTACTGTGTCGCAGGATACTGTGGACCCGGGTAAACCGGCATCGGATAGGATGGCGGATACGCAGGTACCGGAGGAGCTGCCGGAGCAGACGGCCCAGTAGGGAACTCCACGGGCGGATCAACCGTGATAGGTCCATGGGGTGTAGGGCCCGATGGGAGAGGAATATCCTCACCGGCGGAGGGGCTGCGCGCGAACCGCGCCGCGGGCCGTGGTGGGGCTGGCGTCGGCGGGCCGCGTCAGGGCCGGGCGTCTGAGGCCGGGCGCCAGATCCGGTCTGCAGAAGGAGGATCTGACGGCGAAAAGCATCCTGAGCATCGCCTGGGGACGGAGGAGAAGTCCCTGGGGTCAGGCAGGGGGGACTCAGGCTCCCCGGACAGCAGCGAAGGCTGCGGGGAACCTGGAATGACAGACGATGGAGGGTCTGTCATAGGCTCCAATGCCCGGCGCACGTCGGAGGAGCCGATGTGCGACTTAGGGGCCGAATCCTGGCGGACGCCAGAGGAGCCGGCGTCCGACTTAGGGGGTCCCTCATTGGAGGCGGGCCAAGGGAGGGAAGCGGCCCGGTCCAAGGGGGACACTGCTGTGCACTGCCCCGGAGGGTCAGGCATCTTAGCGGCCTTCTCCCGGCGGACATCAGAGGAGCTGACGTCAGGCTTATGGGAGGCGCCCGCACCAGTAGGCCGCAAGCCTGCAGCAGTACTGGGGGCAGAAGCCTCCTTTTGCCCAGAGGCACCTGGCGGGCTCAAATGCGAACCCGACAGGCGGGCCGATGCCTCCTCCAAAGCCTTGGAGGCTGCCATCGGGCGATCCCCCGGACGGGACGTTACCTTAGCCGCGGCTCCAGCCGGAGTCGCGGAAGAGGAGGCCTTCTCCCAGTGCCTTTCTTTGTCCCACTTCTTGTGTCCTTCTGGGGAGGTTGATGCCTGCCTAAGCTTCTTCAACTCCTTCTCCATTGCGGACACCTTCTTTTTAAGAAGATGGGCTTCCAAAGACTGCTGGCGTCGTCTGCGGGTGGCCAAGTTGAAATGCAGGCAATGCGGGCACTTGTCGACCGCGTGGTCGAGGCCTAAACAAAAAAGGCAGAGGGAGTGACTGTCTTTGTGAGGCAATTGAGCACTGCATGAGTCACACTTATTTTTTGAAGGGGACGACATAAACCGACGTTCACATGATGAATAAATTGTAAAAATACTGATATTTCGCAAAAACCATTTAAGCAACAGGGTCGGTACCTAACTTCACTGTGGAGGCGCTGCAACAAGCTGGACAGCGGAAAGAACTGGAAGGCGGCGTCCGGGACTGCCCCTTTATACCGACGTCGTCTGACACCGGTCACCTGACGTGGGGGCAGTCCCCACCAGGGACTGCTAGCTAGAAATTTTTCAGTGGGGTCCTGCCGCCTGCCGACGTCAGTCCTATATGTAATTACCTACTGCAAGAGCCCTCTCGAAGTAAGATCTATCTTTGTGTTGAAACCTTATCTCCTGTGCCCCCCGAACTAAAAAAACATAGAGAATATTCAGATTGGCTTAAATATACCCTTCCTTCCATGAAAGTTTCCCAGGCCTCTTATTGGAGAGAATTTGCCTGGAAATGCTGCTCGAGGTTTTTTAATGTACCCTCAGTTGGATGGGCTGCAGGGAACCTAAAGTCACCCACTCTCATATTTTTTGGTCTAGTCCTGTTATTGCTCCCTGTTGGTCACAGGTAGCGGATGCTCCCCTTCATTTAGTCAGTCCAGCAGTGGTCCTAACCCCAGAACTGGTTTTGCTGTCTATCCCTGCCCGGACCTCAGGCTGGCTCCGTGAGACATGCTTTGTACCTGTTTATTGATGGCCAAAAAGGCCGTCACTCGTAACTGGCGTAAGGACTCTCCCCCGATGCTTGCTCTTTGGTATTCCATTCTAACTGACATGTATTATTTAGGATGTTTAATTGCTTGCTGTGCGGGAAGGGAGCAACAATCGGACCTACGCTGGAGGCCTTAGATTTTTTACATTGTGGAATGGGATGAATCTTTTGTTCCATGAACACTGAGGGCAACACTGATGTTATAATTTTCTGTAGATTTACAGGGTATTGTCTACGGACAGGTAATGCTAACTTACGTGTAATTTGGGTTGTTGGCCATTGACAATATAAATTTTGTAGTTCCCCTTGCCTAATATATGTGCCTTTGCCTCCCCCATTTCTTTTTATGTTGGCTTGCGCGCTTGCGCAAGCAACATCTTGCGGTAGTGCGGGTTTGGGGGCGCGCTACCGTTGGGCGAATGGCATGCACATCAGTAGGGGTGCATCCCCTATTCCCAGTCAGCCTGCATGCTGGTGCCACACCATGCATGTATAATGGGCGAGCACATCTAAGCAAAGGTCCGCTGCAATCTGAGCAAAGCTCGTCATATGCAGCGGTCCTTACTTGCCGTATGCCGCCATTATGAGCATGGTCAGTGACGGCTCAGGCCTGCCGACATCTAGGGTGCCCAATCCCTTTGTCGGTAACCCCCACTGTGTTAGTGTGCCGGCAGGGGGCCGGCTCGGCGCACCCTCCCTCAAATGCTGCATTGCCGAGGGGTGCCCAATCCCCTCGACTCGCTGACCCCTGTCTTTAATGCCGGCAGAGGCCCACCCCGTCGGCATCACCCTCCCTCAATTGTTGAATGCCGAGGGAGGTGCCCAATCCCCCTTGGCTCGCGCCCCCAGCTTTCTTTGTTTGCCGGCCAGAGGGTGCCCAATCCCCGGCATGACTCCCCTGTGTTGTGGTGGCCATCGAGGTGCCCAATCCCCATCGGCTACTGGACACCCCCTGTAAACAGGTAGGTGGCACGCTGGAAGCCCACCCTAGTGTGCCAAATGCCCTGCAACACGAAAACTGTACCACGATGGTTTTTTTTTTTCCCTGTAAACGAAACCGCCCCGCAGTCTCGATGCCCCTCCCTCACCTGCACCCACCCACTACGCACCCTGCCTCCCTCACCCCCACCCCATACTTACCTCCGAGTCCGCACGACGATCTTCCGCGGACCGGAACACGCCTGCACTCTTCAAACCGACCATGAACTAAGGAAATGCCGTAAGCTGTATAATGGAGTGAATAGGGTTTTTCAACTTTGCTGCATATCTCGGCATTTCTTGGAATTTTGGCGCAAATTTTCAACGAGGTTTCTGGGCCCCTCCTCATGAATTCTATCACTGTCATGGCGTTAATCGGCCTCGAAAGGTGATTTAGCAGTCACTGGGCGAAATCACCTTTCAGGACCCATTAACGAAATGACAGTGCCAGTGTTCATGAGGTGGCCTCTCAAAAAGCCTATGTTCCAAATTTGGTGGGAAAAATCCAACAAATGCCTGTTTTACTAGCGTGCGTTGCCACTTCGCACATTCCCAATATTTTAACGCCGGATTTTCAGCATTGACAGTTTTGTACACCTCCTTGTGAACAGTACACCAGTCATTTCCCACATCCTGCCCGAAATGTGTTTCCGCACTTTCGGGGCACAATGGCGCAGTCGCTGTGGGAAATCAGTGTTTGGGCCAGATTATGAAAATGACAGTGACACAGTTCATGAGCAGAGGTCCTAAAATGCCTCTGTTGAAAATTTGGTGCTGATACTCCATAAAATGACTGTGTTACGAGCGTGCGTTGGCAGATTGCACGCACGCTTGTACCATTGTGCATTCGTGATATTTTCATTCTGGATTTTCACCATTGCTGTTTTTCCACACCTCTTGATGAACAGTACAGCCGTCATTTCACATACCCTGCCCAAAATGTGTTTTCGCACTTCCGGCGCAGAATAGCGTGGATGCTGTGCGAAATCACTTCTTGAGACACTTTGAGGAAATTACAGTGACACTGTACATGAGCAGAGGTGCTAAAATGCCTATGTTGAAAATTTGGTACCGAGCGCCCATAAATTGGCAGTGTTGCTAAGCATGCTGTATATTCTCCACGCACTTTTGTAACTCCCAAGACATTTCGTATATTTGTATGCCACATTTTCAACACTGGCATTTTTAACACCTCCTTATGAACTGTGCAGCTGTCATTTTTCACATCCTGCCCAGCATGTTTTCCTGCACTGCACTACCAAACACCCAAAGGGACACCCTAATGCCTGCCACTCTCTGCGGGGTGGGGGTGGGTTGGCATCAGTTCACTACTTGACTGCCATTCCTATGCTGCATCTTTCTAACACCTGCACTCTCAATGGCAGCAAGCCAACATTCGGCATTGACAAATGCTTGTTATTATTGTTCTACAGCTCCTTTGTACGTGGCATTCATTTAATGTCTTGTTAAACAGCTCCTTGATTTAAGTTATCCTTAGCAGGTATAAATATCCATTGTTTTTATCTTTTAAAAAATCTAAAATGTGATATGTTGTTTTATGAGATGTATGAAGTGTTATCCTGAGAAATAAAGAGTATAAAAAAATCATACAGAATAGTAGGTAGGTGCTGGGGAGGGGGGTGGCAGCACTCTGTGATATACAGTGTCCTCAGTATTATGATAAACCCTACATGGCACACTGCACCTGAAAGGTTCAGGTTCTACTTTCTCAAGACAGGGTACTTTCCATCATGACTATAAGATTGTTACTGGGAGTAAAAAAAATTTCATTATGAAGGGGGATTCAAAGAAGTCAAAACACATAGATGACTTGACTGGTGATGGTCAAAGCTGTGATTAAGACCAGGGACAGACGTTGCCCTTTTTACTACAGAGATGTTCATTGTATTACATGGTTGTCTGCTATAACTGCTGATTTCTGTTTTTTGTCAAACTTTTTCTCCTACCCAGTTCCGCTAATGGCACCCCCTGCCCCATCACCAACTTTCTCATGGACTTAACAGTTATCAGCCACTTACCTAGGACATTGTGGTGGGTGGCTTGCCATGTTGCTCATGGGACAGCCTGAGGGATGGGATGGGTGTCAGCATGGACATACTGTGCATTTTCCTGTGTTCTTCTGTTTTTTTCCCCTGGAGGGGCTGGTATACAATCATGTAGACATGCACACATGTCAGATGTCTGGTCGCTACCCCTCCCCATTCTGTGCTCCCACATGGTCTCCACCAGGTGGCAGGCAAGCAGCAGGAGAAGTGATCTCCCACTCCCTGAGGAAAGGCAGCAGTCCTTGGGACACTCAGTCCTTCCCCCTGATGACCCATGCTCATTCAAGAATGAAAGACAATGGCGTTGCAAGCGGTAGTGCTGCCACTGCACTGATGGATCAGCTTTAACTACACATTTCAGTTTGAAAGTGTGTATATAACTGTTGCATGTTTATATTTTATATGTTAGATTTTATGTATACGGATTTTGCAATGGCTATGCCGAACAATAAACAATTGATGATGATTTCAGTGCCAAGAAACTTTGTTATTCATAACTCAGACTGTTATGCACAATTCATACTATGTTATTCATGGATGTGACATCACACCCATGAATGACAAACAGTGTGTGAACTATGAATAACAGTTGCACCTGCACTTAGTACTCCAAGCGCAGTATATCCTAAGTGTTTGTGAGTTGCAGCTTCAATTTGTGACTTATAAACTGGCCAACTAAATAGCACTGCAAGCACTATATTCAGCAAGCCAGTCTGCGAGCATCAAAGATGATTTTTAACTAGCATGGAGCCTCCATGCAAATGAGAAGAGAACCATGTATGCCAGGCACTATTCATTTTCTAAGTGCAGCAAATGCAATTTACTGCAGTTTGTGCTGTGCTATTTACAGCTGTGGACAACTATCTTTTAACTGATTGCAGTATGCTGCAGCATACGGGAAACACCGTACTGGTGGCTGCAACTCACCAGGACAGCTGCAGTTGGGGTCCTAGGGACATCAGTGCTGGAAGGGTTGACTTGAGTACACTGGTGTAAAAAATACAATATGGCTGGAGTCCTGCAATGGTTCTCAGGTGTCTGTGAAGCAAGCTAACCCCTTTCAGTGCTTCCACCACACACCAGCACATGCCCTTCTGTTGACTGGTGTATGGCATTGTCGCAGTGCACCCATAAGAATGTGTATTTGACCATTTGGTGTCAATTGAAAACCCAAAGCCCTAAGTCTGCGTGAGGTGAAAAGTGCTCTGTTGAGCAGCAGTTAATGATATGGAAATTAGGTGTTAAGCTGTTGCATGCAGTGGGCTCATTTGCATGCCCAGCTTCCAATATGGCAGGTCTTTGCACCAATGCTCACAGCCTGGCTAACACTGAGGACCTCCCCAGGTTCCCTCTGGTTCTCTGCCCTGTGATGAGCACTGTGCTACTGGCATTTGTGCTTACACTAACCTGTTGAGCATTTGTCTGATATGGGTATATACAGATAGTTGTAGCGCTGGTGCTAATTTGTGCCCGTTACATTATCATACGATTATAGTACCCCCAATACACCCATGTTATTTAACGTGCACTAACAACATGAGCACCTTGTTGCCCCTGGCTTTGAGTATGCTGCTCAAAGTGTTTTAATATTCCACAAACCATGTAATATAACTAATATAACATGCCCGTGAACCATTTGGTGGTAATTCTTGTGAGGCTGAGCGCAAAATCATCATTGTTTATTCTGCCCTTGCTTCACTGGGTGAAATTACCTCCTTGTTTGCTCATCAGCCCCCCCATTCGTTAACCTACATGTTTTCACCAGTCTTTTCACATGTACACCCCTTCCCCCAGTCAGCAAGAGAGAGGAAGCCAAGTGCAATTAGGGTTCCTAAATGTACATTAACAGGCAGACTGCTGTCCAGCTAAACAAATAATAATTGAGATATCGGCAATTTTTTCAAGGCATATACTGTAGCTGTGTCTGTTGCCTCTTCTCTCTTCAGACACAGTAACTTGCCTCTGGTGACTCAGCAGAAAAGACACAGCCTCACGCACAACCCCACCTGCATTGCAATGTGTACACACACACTCTCAATTAACGGGTACGCGTGACACAACAGAGCCTGCTGTTACGAAACAAAGCTTAAGGCAGCCAGCAGATTAATAATCAATTAGATGGAGCCACCACCTGATGCTGCTTAGCTGGAGAGATCTCATGCTTCCACCAGCTCTTGCCCCAGCAAGACATGCAGCAACTGCTGCCCACGCCCCCCATGCACACACTTTCAGACAAGGTCCCCGAGTCTCCTTCTAATTATCCACTTATTGCCTGCAAGTGAAAAAGCCACACAGCCATGATGATGTGCTCTCTTCTATGTAGCCAGCTTCTGTAAACAGTGCCACTGAGCTGTAGAATATGCGGGTGGAGGGTGCAGGTTATCATTAGGTGACTGCAGATTCCCGGCCCGGCCTGTAACCTGCCAAGCTGAACTGCATTCACCTACAAGCTTGGCAGAACAAAATGCATTCAGTAGTCTTCCATCTCCCTACAGACTTCACCTTTGACCCAAGTGAAAGGAACAAGTCTCCTTGATTTCATTTCTGGGCTCCGAGTGTATTCGCTCTGGGGAACTGGATACTGCAGCTTTAAAATGTCAGCTCGAATGAACACACAGAACTTGAGTCATATTGTTTGAGCAGCACATGCTCGAGCTATGTGCTATCTCTGCATGCTCCAAGAGCATCAGGACTGACTTTTTTTTCCTCCAAAGCTGAATGGACTCTAAGAGATTTCAGTGCAGTCCACCACCTGGCAGTAAGTATATTTTTATTTTCCCCACAGATCAGTCTTCCTCTAACTCTGACACCAAATGAGTGTGACATTGGTGGCTCAGGTCAGCTATATTCAGTCACATTTTGGGGAAGCAAGTGGGTCCAGTGGCAAGAACTCAGAACCTTGTTTCAGGAAAGCCCAGGTTTGAATCCCACCACAGCCACTAGCTCACAGCGTGACCTTGAGCAAGTCACTTGACCTCCCTATGCTCAGTCCCTCCCACCTTTACCACTGGGTAGATGAAGGACCCCACTGAAATGAGATGTTGTTTTGGAGATGGGATGTCCTGGGGAAATAAATTGTAAAAAAAAAAAAATATATTTCAATCATGTCTAAAGAAAGGGGGTCTGCTTTTGCCTCCGACTTGGAGGGAGGTGCAGACTAGAAGAAAAAGATAATTTCAGAGCTGTGCAAAGCCGTAGGCTCACCAATTATGCCTGCTTTTGCAAAACCTTGTGATGCTGGTGACATCATTTAAAAAACAAACAACTGAGTTCTAGTCACCACATCCGTGAAAACCTAGATTCACATCTGTGAAACTTATACAAAACCAGTTCACTAATTTTATACAAATGATTACTGGAGTTCAACAATGGCCAATTTTACGATTTGCAGCTGTGGATTTCTGTAACAATAAGCATTTTGCGTGCTCCATGTCTCTACCAAAAATGCAGCATCATTTGTTGGGGGTCCAAGTCACCACCAGAAAAGCAACATGTACAAAATGTTTGACTTCCCAACTGAACAGCAAAATCTAGAAGAGATGAAACCAAACCAAACAGTGAAACCCTCAGGGGTCCAATACCCACCAAAACAATTACCAGTATGTTCAATGAAGTCTGAATCACTGTCAGAACAGAAAATTCACTGAGGTCTGACTAACTGCTCGAACAAGACAATTCACCAAACATGGGTTCACCATCATGACAGAATTTCCAACTGGTTCACCACCATCAAAATATGCTGGAGTTCAATCCACTGCAAGAATAACACACCTCACAAGAGTCCATTTCACCATCAGAAAAAAACACAAAATCTAAAGTTAATAACAGTGAACAGGGTTATTTTGGGCAGCGGATGAGTAGATCACTGACCAGCTGTTTGTGGTTGGGTTTTTTCTCTGTTTATAAATGTTGTAATTTGTGTTTGTTATGGCGTAACACGGGTCACTCGTGCTGGTTGGGCAAGAGGGACCGCGAAGTGAAAGTGAGCGGCTCTGTCTTCCCAAATAGCATGAAAGACCCTTGTTACACCACAGAAAACACAGATTACAGCATCCATATACATATTATATGCTAACAGAATGCTTATAATATGCAACATGGAGTTTTTTATTAGGAAAATCTGTGTTTTTTGATTATTTTTCTGTTCCTCTGTGTGTGTTTGGCATGTTCCATTGTCTTGTATCGTTTAAGCACATGGCACTCTGTGAATTTGACAAGGTGGTGCAGGGGCCATAGATTATTAAAAAATGAAATGTCAAGTTTTTTTTTTATTTCTGTTCTTCTGGAAATTAGACAGCGCTACAGGCTGTGTGGATTGCTGCAAAACTGTGAAAATGGAAGTGAGCGCATCACTCAGACACACAGTGTAAGGAGACAACTGCACACATAGTAAGAGGTACAGTAGTTCTCTTCGCTGATTGGCTAATGATGATCCACTGCCATATAATTAAGTAATAAGGCATGACAGGTTCTGCGTTATTGCGAGCCCACCCTGGGCAGTGAGGCACAAGGGGAAGACGAGTGCCGCATGCAGTATGCAGCTGAGAAGTGTTGTCATCATACAGTTACACATACCCCGGAGTGGTTATTTTAAATATCAAATGGCTTCCCTGATTTGAGCAATGAGATTCAAATGTTAAGCATTTCTGGCCTCTGCTGTTGTGCTGGAACATTGCACGTTCATATGACCACATTTGAGTAATCACGTCTCAGTTTTCTTACCCATTTTATAAGTAAGCAATAAGACATGATGGGGTATGCACTTTGCTGAGATAAACACGTGCACAGGGGTGTAGTGAGGCATAAGGCCGCAGGCCTCATGCCTTCAACCCCAGGACATGTGGCTATCTCAGCATACTACAAAACCCCCGAGTGTCTTATTGCACTTCCAAAACAGGATTTTATTTTTACAAATAGATTTAATTATCAGAATATATATTTTAATATGAAGAAAGTTGTAATTTATATGTGTTTTTTTTTTACTTTGTTTTGTTCATTTTACAATAAAGCATTACAAATAAAGCAAGCATACATAGCTGAGAGACATAGTGGTAAAGCGTTACTATACGATTATAGCAGGAGATTACAACGTTTGCTGTGTTATATTGGGGAATAACATTTGGTACACTGTTACAACAATAAACCTGTTAAATGTCTACAGATCAGCCTTTGCAACAATACCCTGAACCTAAGAAACAGGAAAGAGTCTAATAATATTATAGTGCCCCTTTCAGTAAGCACTACCCAAGAGCCGTAAGGTCCAGAAAGAAAACACAGATTCATAAGCAATCCATACAGAGATAATCTCTTGTGAGGTCTCCACCAAACACAAACTCTTAGCCAAAGTCCAAGAAGTTTTAACAGATAAGTATTTATGTAATAAATATCAGTTTTACTAGTATGTTCAATTGTTAAGATTGCAAACAGGTAAAATGACCTACCATTCTATTCAGGGATGTAATTCAACATAACATACTGGTACAGACATTTTATACCTTTGTAACTTGGGGGGGGTGCTAAAGTATGCTTTAAACCACAGACCCCTCAATGGTTGATCCTCTTGCTCTCTCCTCTTTCCCTTAAGGAGCGAGAAATAGGCCACAAGGCTGCTGCCATTTTAACTCATGCTTAAGCAAAATGCCAAAGCCTGCATGCAGTCTAAGAGAAATACTGTAAAGATGCCCTAATTAGAGCTGGGATAGACCACCCCAACAAACGTCATCAGTAACTGTGAACTGCAATTACGTTTTGTAAAAATTAAAGTCCTAAACTTATTTTGTCAACTGGTCATAATAAAACAGTGTTTAACACAAGTAGTGAGTGCAGTACTGTAGCTGCTCACTCAGTCCTCAGTATCCGAGACATTTCACTCTGCTTCTTTGGTTGAAAACTCCTGCTTAATTTTCTCCAGCCCTTTGCCTGCCTCTCGCTGAATAGAAACTGCTTCCCTGTGCAAGATATTTTTAATCAGGCAGGAAGCTGAAGTAAGTGTGCTATGTCTAGTTCTCTGAGCCCTGCTCAAACTCCATCAAATGCTCTTCTGCACTCATGTGTGGAGAAACTGAAGTTGGGAAACAATTTATAGTCCCCAAGTCCAAAATCTGCAGCGGGCTACAGGCTTTAGCCATTTGTGGAACGTTATCCCATTGGTGTGGACCCCAAGAAATTACCAGGAAGGTCCAGAGCAGCTCCATGTTTGCCATTTTGGCAGAAAAAAAGGGGCGGGGGAGGAGGACGAACAAAAGGACACCATCTTGAATGACTACTTTTGCTCAGTACTGACTAAGAAGGACTGTGGGTCCATGCCAGAAAGCAGCATCAAAGGAGCTGCTAAGGGAGGCCCAGAAATGAGGCAGCCACAACTTACTAGCAAGTGGGCCCTGAAATGGCAGCCTGTAAAATAGATAAGGCCACAGGACTAGATGGGTTGCATCCGAAGATACTTAGGGAATTAGCAGCAACACTGGCTGGGCTGTTCAACAGCTCACTTAGATCCACGTAAGTTCCAAGGGATTGGAGAATGGCAGACATTGTACCACTTCCTAAGGGGAGGGGGGAGATAGGGAGCAACCAAGGAACAAAAGGCCTGTCATTCTGTCCTCCGTGGTGGGGAAGCTGATGGAATCACTAATCAAAGAGGACCTTGTTGACTACCTATAGATTAAAGGGCTCCAGGATAGTAAAGAACATGGTTTCGTGGCAGGAAGGTCTTGTCAGACACATGTTTTCTTTGACTGTGTGACCAAGGGAGTAAGCAAGCGCCATGCTGTACATCTGCTGTAATTTTACTTCAGCAAGGCTTTTGATTTGGTACCACACAAAAGGTTGCTCAGAAAGATGAAAGACCTTGGTGCGGCTAAAACCGTAGTGAACTGGGTGGCTAGTTGACTAGAAGGGAGGCAGCAGAGGGTGGTGGTCAATGGGGTTAAATCAGAGGAAAGGGAGGTCACGAGTGGGGTTCCACAGGGATCTGTCCTGGGTCCGGTCCTCTTCAACTTGTTCATTAGTGACATTGGTAAGTGAATCCAGAGCAGGCTGTGTCTCTTGGCAGATGACTCAAAACTATGTAGTAGGGTGGATAGTGATAAGGGAATAAAGGATATGCAGAGGGACCTACTAAAACTAGAGGGGTGGTCAAAGGTCTGGCAGTTAAAATTAAATGCCACAAAGTGCAAAGTAATGCACCTAGGGAAAAGGAACCCCAAGACAGAGTGGTGGATGGGTGGGGTGAGACAGCACTGCAGAAGAAGAACGGGGTCTACAAGTTATCATCACTAATTCCCTTAAACAAATGAGCCAGTGCAACAAGGCCTATAGCAAGACTAACAGTATGTTGAGATGTATTGGGAGGGGTACTGATAGCAGAAGAAGAGAGGTAATATTTCCCCTATACAGATCCCTGGTGAGGCTTTACCTGGAGTACTGCATCCAGTTGTGGAGCCCTCACCATGGAAAGGACAGGGATAGACTGGAAACAATGCCGTGCAGAGTAATACAAATGATTCAGGGCCAGCAGGGCAGATCCTATGAGGAGCACCTCAAGGCACTAAATATGTACTCACTGGAGACCAGAAGAGAGAGGGGAGATATGAATAGAGACCTTCAAGTTCCTTAAAGGAATTAACAAAATAAACTGTGGGGAATTATTTATCCTGACTACCAAGTTCAGGTCATGTGGTCATGAGTGGAAATTAATAGGAGGGATGTGAGGAAGTACTTCTTTACAGAAAGGGTAGTGGAACCTTGAAACAGTCTGTCGGCTGAAGTGGTGGGTATGAAAATGGTCAGGGGATTCAAGCAGGACTGGGACATGTTGAAGGGAATAGTGGTTACCAGGGGTAACAGGACCAAGAAGGAGAAAAGAGAGAGTCCAAGGAGGGTTAGTACCATGAAGGAACAGTAGGTTCCAGGGATTATAGGGACCTTGGGCAGATCAGATGGACTGCTGCTCTTTTTCTGCCATCATTGTCTATGTTTCTATGATGCTGCACACCTGTAATGCCTTATTGTGCAATGAAAATGGCTGCCGAAAATGAGCAATGCTTTACTTGGTGTTAGTTGTTCTAAAATGGTGCATAAAACACATAGGTACTGCAGCGCTCCATCTGAGACAGACACTTTGTGGTATAGCAATAAAAAGGTGCCTGGAGATACAGAGAATCAAGAAAGCATACTGTATCATGTTGTGTGCATGTGTACATGCTTTAGATCACTTGTTAGGAATCTGAAATACTGAGAAACTTGGTTAGACAAGACCAAAGACAGGTGGTGGATGCAAACACAGTCTGGGAATTCAAGCAGGCATGGGACAGAATTAAGGGAATAGTGGTTGCCCAGGGCAACAATATCAGGGAGGAGAATGGAGATAGGATGGAGAGGGTTAGTGCCCTGGAGGAACAATAGGTTCCAGGGAATGTTTCAGGGATTATAGGGAATATGGACAGACTGCCTGGATTGCTGTTCTTTTTCTGCCGTCATGCTCTATGTTTCTATGTTTGTACGTTTTTTTCCTTGGAGTTTTATGGTACACCTGACAGACTATGACTCCCTGTAAGTCCACAAACCAGACAGTGAATAAATATTGCACAAAATGTACAGGATCCTGCCCTTCAAGACCCTATGCAATGCCCATCAGGTGCACATTAGAGTCGGGGGTTAGTTCTTTAAATTCGCCAGGCAATGTTTGAGGATTCTGTTCTCTTTTACAAGGTCCATTACAGCAGTCAGCATTTTGTTCAAGACTTCTGAGGTCGACTTTGTTTCCATCAACACTTGTTCCACCTTTGTTTCTAAAACCATAACTCTGGAGTTAAAGAAATCAGCTTTGGCCGAGAGATCTTCACCACCTCTAAGACCACTTTCCTAACATCCTTCAGGGTGGGTTCTGCCTCAGAGGACGTTTCAGGCTTCTGCCTGCCAGCCATCGACGTGCCAGCAGGCGCGGGTTTCTTCCCTTCCCAGTTCTGTTTGCTGGAAATTTCTCTGTTGCCCCCTGGTGAACTGGGTCACAAAACACACCAAACAAAAGCTTTCTATCAAGTGAGATAGGTTATATATTTCAAAATTGATTTTAGTACTTGGTTTTTTTTTTTAGATAATGTCGCACTAGAGGCAGAGCTTGTCAGGGAGCATCTGTATAGGTCAGTTACTGGGTCTGCCACCAATATGTTAGGTTTAGCTAAAGTAGTCTTTCCACCTGCTTAGACTATTTTTAATTCGCAGCTTTTCTTTATACAGGAGGTCATAAGGTGAGGAGGTTGTGGGGTCAAACACAGTGGGGGAATTCAAGAATGCATGGGACCTCCGGCCTGTTGGCACAGTGGTTGGATTTCTGCTTGCGGTGCTGGCGACCCGGGTTCGGGAACGGATCCGGGTCATCGGCGGGCCGGCTGGGGGGAGATGGGTGGAGCGTCCCAAGGTCTGCTCTCCTTCTCCGGGGGAGGGTGGGGAGAATGTCCAGTGCTTGATGGACCCCTGGCGGAGGCCACGGGTACCGCAGAAACCAGCGTTAGAATGATTCAGGGGTGGGGGCGGATGCAGGACGTCACTGCACGTACCTGCCCCCAAGAAACACACACCAAAAATATTTCCTGCAGTCTGCCCTCGATGATGCCTGCCTCGGTCTTGATTAGCCTCCAGGACCAGCCCTCAGACCTAGTCCCGTCATTAAGGCGCTGCTAAGGGGGTCGGTGCCACAACCCCACCCTGGGGGGCAAGCCAGGGGGTATCTGAGAGTTGCGGTCCTATATGGAGGTGGAGGCCGAGGTCTGTGACCAAGCAGAGGTACCAGGTTGATGGCAGTGGAGGGGGAATGGATGGGACTGACATAAGACAATTCTGGTGGGGGTTAGGAAGAAGTAGGCTGTTGGTTAACTAGGATCTGCAGCTTATCAAATAGGTAGGGAAATGGGCAGACTGGGTGAGCCAAGCGGTCTTTATCTGCCATCAAAGTCTACATTTCTGTGTTTTGTTTTCACATAGTGGACATTCCATAGCTGTAGTCTTTTAGTCCCCTTCCCCCCGCTCCACCACCACCAATTATTTCACCTTTAAACAAAGAAACAAAAATGATGTTATGTTTATTTGTTCATTTTATTTTCTGTAGCCTGTGCATTTAACCAGATTGAGTGAGCACGCTGTGAGAGACCATCTGCTGTGTGCAAGAGAGAGGGTTGTGAGAGGGAGACCGGGGGGGGGGGAGGTAAAATGGGAGGGGGCTAGAGCTGGCATAGGGTGAGACATTTTCAGTAAACTATTATGAAGCAGGTGGGTGTCTGTGAGCATCCAAATAAACTTGAAACAAGGGTTATAATGTGCCAACCTACTGCTTTGAGAATCTCTGCATGTTTGCGCTGCCCTCTTGTTATCTTAAGATACTGACTTGTGAGGTTGTAAAGGATGCCCCCTATGAACTGATTTCCACTGGCAGGAAAGCGCAGTGAGTGCCATGCACTGAATTAGCCAGGGAAAAGTGGCTACTGAGTTAGCCTCTCTCCACCAGCAGTGACTATGTGCGATGCACAGTCTCATTAGCGTTACTGGATTGCTGCCTTCTCAAGACCACCCCAGTTTTTTAATTTTTTTATTTTTTGTTTACCAGGTAAGTGCACTAGACAAATTCTGCCTATTTTCAGGCATGACCCGGGGAAGGGGGATACAGATGAATGCCAACTGACCTTGAACCAGATTAAGCTGTTGGTGGTATTTTTAGTGAATGGTTGCAGCAGAGTTCCCGAATGAGTGCACTGTGAGAGACTGTGCCATGTGAGAGAGAGTGCTGAAAGAAGAAGGAGCGAGACAGTGTCACAAGACAGACGGCCTCAAGTGAGCTACGAGTGCTGCGATCTGGCATTTTACAAAACAAGAGTAAAAAATATGTAAAGGTTCAACTGTTACACAGCAGGAGCCAGGAGCTTTACCCAATGAGGCATATAAGCTGAGTGTGGATAAAAGCTGCAGTGTATTCTGTGTCGACAGTAAGATGAACAAAAAGAAAAAGAAGAAAAAGGAGTGTTATTTACGTGTGTGTGGTTGGCCAGGGGGGTCTGCGCTTCATGACTGATTGGGCTGCCAAACCCTTTTTTTAGAATGATGGCGGGAGGATTGATCTGTGACGAGGCTAAATACCAGGATGACTGTGCACTGTGCTGCATTAATGCATGGTAAGGTGAATGATTTTAGCCAATAAAAATGACAGGATTTTTGTTTCCATTTTATAATAAGTATTTAAAAAGGAGCAAAACTGTTCAGGTTTGGGGGGTTGGGGTGGGTGAGAGTACATGTAGCAATTCCGGCTGCTGCTGCCCCATTGATGTGATGCCAGAATGATGGTACAAATACGTTCTGATCTCACATCAGCTGTACATCAGCTTTTTTAAATTATATGCATACAATTCACAACAACGAGCAACTATGTAATATATATGAATAATATAGGTTTTAAACATTTTTACATCTTGAATCACTGTACTGTAGTCATATTGTGGTGAGAGGTGAAAACCTCAACCTTTCTATTTTTCTATAAATTGGAGGATCACAGAGACAGCTGCTGCCAGTTTGCAGTTTGCACTGTCAGGGAGACAGAAGGAACTACCTGGATGGCGTTGGCTGTTGAATGCTGTGAACCATTGTGCCAATTCAGCTGTTAAGTCTCTGGGAGTCGGGAGCTTTTCCCAATGAAGCACATGAGTTGCGTGTGGATGTAAGCTGCAGTGTATTCTATACTGGCAGTAAGATGACCCAAAAGAAGATTTTGGAAGAAAATGAGTGTTATTAATGGGGAGGGTCTGTGTTCCATGACTGACTGGACTTTACAGAGTATATGGGGATGTTTTGTCAGTTTCACTGAGATAACAAAATGACTGTCATATCTATTTTTTGGGAATGATGGCTGGAGGACTGATTTGTGATTAGGCTAAATACCAAGATGACCGTGCACTGTGTTGTATTAATGCAGGGTCAGGTGACTGGTTTTAGCCAATAAAAGTGACAGGCTGTCCCATGTCCATTTTACGATAAGTATTACAAACGCAAAACTGTTCAGGTTTGGAGGGTGGGGGTAAGTGAGAGTGCATGTGGCAATTCTGGTTGCTGCTGCACCATCAATGTGACATCAGAGCGATGGAAAAATACATTCTGATGTCACATCAGCTGTATAACAGCATTGTTAAATTACATGCATTCAATTCACAACAACAAGCAACTATGTAATATACATGAATATCGTAGGTTTTAAACATCTTTACATCCGTAATCACTGTATTGCCGTCATATTGTGGTGAGAGGTGGAAACCTCAGCCTTTCTCTTCCATAAACTGAAGGATCATGGAGACAGCTGCTACTGGTTTTCACTGTCAGGGAAAGAGAAGAAACTACCTGGATAGTGTTGACTTTGGAATGCTGCCAGTCTCTGTCCCAATTCATTTAGAAAGGCTGATTAGTGGAATCACAACATCCGCTAATCAATGAGAAACACAGCAGGGCCCTGTTAATAAACACAGTCTTTGTAAGGTAGAATGCATTACTCCAACACGGACATATTTTCTCAGCTATTCCCCTTGAGAGACACTTCACCAAAAACACTGTAAAGGCTAACACAGCTGAATAAAAAATATATTAACTGCTGGTGCACTGGAAATTTGGTACCCACAACTTACTAGTCCATTCAGCCCCCAATATTATGTCCTCGTCTCTATTTTACTTTTTCCCTGTTTTAATTCTGCTTTTGCATTTTTGTCATCAAGTTCTCTGGAAAAGCAAAAGGGATTCTCAGTAAAACCATAATGTGTTGGCTGCCACCCCCAGGTATTCAGTAGAAATCTCAGTATTTTCTGGAACACTCACTACTTAATATAAATTTATTTATCCACTATCTAATATTTATTTATTTTGACTTTGTTAACTGGGTTGGCTTAATGAGACCGGAAGTTTATTTTTCAGGAGCCACCCAGAATGAATTACATACAACAGACATAAGTTTCAGGAGTACATGTAACAGCTAAACACAATGATGTACACTGGAGTTCACTTATGAGAAGTAACTTCGCAAGGTTAGAAAAGTCTATAGATTCATTACATTACATTGCATTAATTTAACAATACAATGTTAGGAGAGTACAACGCAAGTCTGTAACAGCAGTAAATCATTTTAGGCAGGAAACAAATCAAGACAACAGTTGTCAAAGTTAGAATAGGGCTTCAATGGAAACGTGTACAATGGCTGTTTACAAGAAACAGGCCCTTGAGGGAGGTTTTTAAATGCCCTGAGATCAGAGAAAGCCTGGACATAGGATGGAAGGTTGTTCTGCAGTCTAGAAGCCAGGGGGGCGCATAGGACCTCATGCTAGATACTATGAAGGTTCTAGGGACTGTTACGGGCATCTATTAGAAATACCAGAGGTTTCTCCTGCAATGTTTAAACTCCTGGACGGAAAATAGGTTTGGGGGAGAGTAACATTTTATGTGCCAGATAATAGGGTAGTAGAGCCTCTGTTCTAGAGGGGGACATTCTAAAGTGGCAAGAACCTTACAATGGTGCTCCCTCCTACCAGCACCAGTCATAAATCGAGATACATGGTGATACAAGGCCTTTAGTTTTGAGAGTTTAAGGTCTCTCAAGGAGGATAGGACCGGGGCACCACATGGTATGATGGGGAGCAAAACACTGTTAGCTATGGATAGTCTAGCTTCAGCAGTGAGGTATGAGCTGAGCCAGGAGTTTAGAGTCTTTCAAGGAGGATAGGACCAGGGCACCATATAGTATGATGGGGAGAAAAACACTGTTAGCTATGGATAATCTAGCTTCAGCAGTGAGGTATGACTTGAGCCAGCAGGGTAGTCCTAGTTTCTGGTTGAGCAACTTGGTCACCCAGTCAACATGCAGCTTAAATGAGAGTTCTTGGTCCAGCAAAACTCCCAAGTATTTTATCGATTCAACATTCTCGACAGGGTCACCCTTAAGTATGCAAATATTTAGAAGTCCACCCAAATCTTGGCTGAACCACTGTGGGCCAAAAGGGACAAACTTTAATTTTCTTAGCATTTAGCAAGAGTTTATCGGCCCTGACCCAGGTTTCCAAAAAATGGAAGTCAGCTTTGAGCCCTGCCTCGACTGTCGTGGGGTCCGAGTGGCACCTGTATAGCACAGCATCACCAGCATAATGCAGGGACTTGGAGCCACCACAATGTGGTTTAGGTAGGTCATTGATAAACATGGAGAACAACAAAGGGCCTAGGATTGACCCTTGAGGGCCCCACATGTGATCACCCTAATGGTAGAGTAGCTACCCCCCCATTTGAATACCTGCTTCCAGCAATAGATTCTTTTTTTTATTTAGCTTTTTGGCTCTCCCCCATCGCTACCTCCCTCCTCGGCGATGAGAGAGGCACATAGTGGCTCTGGCAGTCAGCTCCAGCCCCTCCCTCAGAGGGGCTCAGTCTCAGGGCCAACCTTCCCAACCCCAACCCTCCTGGCAATCCCCCACAGGTTACCCCCATGACAGGGCTGAGGGCGAAGGCATCAATTTTTCTTCTCACCGGAGACCAGCATCTAGACCCCGGGGGGCCTGGCTTGGGCGCTGTCGGTTGCATCACGAAACCTATCAGCTCTGATATTTTTTTTACTGTTTTTCTTCCCACCACTTGCCGCAGCTGCCTACACGCATGTGGAGGTACACGCACGCAGTGACCCATGGCACCCTCCCGATTCTAGTCACTCCCTGACAGCACTACCACTGGGCCTCCACCTGGGGGCAGCCCTGCAGCAGGAGCGGCTAGATCCCCATCCAAGAGTGAAGAGCTGCCTGACGGCCTCTCAAAGTCTATCTCTTGGTACCCCCCCCCCCCCCGATAACCGGGGCTCATTCCTGAATCCAGGTCGCCTGGGTAGAGTGAGGTGTGGCATTCAGTGCCTCAACCCTCAGTGCCACCGGGCCGGCTCTTCAGTGATAGTTTCTAAACCAGGAAATAGACAATTAATCTAGGTCCAACCACTTTAATTTAAGCAGGAGCAGTTTGTGGTTAACTAAGTCAAATGCCTTAGGTCAATGAAGCTAGCACCAGTAGCCTGACTAGTCTCCTGGGTGTCCAGATAGTCAGTTATGAGCTGGACTAAGGCTGTGTCTGCTACATGGTTCTTCCTGAGGTCATGCTGGGTGACAGCCTGAAGAGAGTGCATTTCAGTGTATGCTTGGATCTGGTTATGAACCAGACTTTCTCACATTTTGCCCAGGGTAGAAAGAATGCAGATGGGTCAGTATTGCTCAGTAAGATCCTTCACATCTCCTTTGTGCACTGGTACTATGTGAGCAAATTTCTGTATGTTCCAGAGGTTACTCTGCAGAAGGGACAAGCTGAAAAGAGCCACAACAGAGGTGGCGAGGGTAGGGGCACCTAGTTTAGGCATCCTGGGTTCAAGCTTGCCATGGCCAGCAGAATCTACAGATTTTATTCTGAGTAGCTGGTTTAACACCTCCTGCATTGAGAATAACTTGAAACAGAATTCTGGGAGGGTTTTCAGAAAGGGGGAGCGAGAGTTACGGGAAGCGCCATCGTGGGGTTCCTTAAACTGTGTAAGATTCATAAAGAATCTATTGAAAGCATCTGCTGCGAGGACAGGTCACTAGTATTTCTGCCCTCATACATTATGCCTTGGGGTGGTACTCGCTTGGCCTCTGAGAAGGCTATTTATATGTGCCCAGAACTGTTTGGGTTTTGCAGGTTGGCGGTCTGTAGCTTCTAACATATGTTATTTTAGCTGTCTTAAGATGGTCTTGCACAAGTTTCTTAGTGCCCGGTAGCTGTGCCAGTTGTGATGCAACCCAGAGACCCTAAAGGTGTACCATGCTTTGTCCCTCTGCTTCATGAACTTACAAAGGTCCAGCATAGGTTACTTAGAGCACAAGCCATGGCGATGTCTCTGAATCCTAGGAGCATGTTTATTAAGGACACTGCAGAAGGCAGTTCATCAGGAAATCCAGGGCCGTATTGACAATATCAAACCTTCCAGTTTCACCCCAGTTGACAGTGGCTAGATTCTCAAAAAAAGCATTCTTGTCAAGTTTAGAGAAGTCCCTAATTGTTATAGATCTTTTGGAGTGGGGGGGGGATGGAAGGGGTTAGAAAAGCCATTGTTCCAAATACAATAAATTGGGGAGTGATCATTTAATGAGCCAGCAAGTATTCCAGATCCTCTGATATGAACACTTCTACTCACTAGGATCCATTCCTGGAGGAAGTGGTTTCCTGTTTTGGTATTAAGGAGAGTGAGTTCATTAATTATTTGACTGAGTTGCATGTCTTGTAGGGAGGACTTAAAGCTGCAGGGGCAGACACTGATCCAACTGAGGTTACAATCACTAAGGATTATCAACTCTCCAAGTTTAAGGGCTCCCAGGCAGACAATGAAGTTGTCAAAGGCAGGCCTAGCCATAGGGGAAGGGGGGGGGGGAGATTATAAACAATACCTACGATTAGTGGTTTTGTGTCACCTAGCAAGACCTTCACTGGCAGGCATTTGCAGGGGGGACTGATCCAGGGTGAGTAAGGGGACTTCTGTTATCCGAAGGGTGTCTCTCACATATAGGAAAACACCACCCCCTTTCTTACCTAGCCAATCCTTCCTGAAGGTAGAGTAAACAGGGATGGCCATTTTTTTTTGGGGGGGGGCAGGGTTTTAGTCAGGTTTCGGCCATGGCTAGGGCAGGGTTATAGAGGGACACCCACACTTGCAGGCCAGGTAATCTGGGCCTGAGACTACTAATATTCAGATGAGCTTTTTAACCCCCTGGTACCAGACCAGGATGGGTCTGAGTGAGAGTTAGGGGGACCAGGGTTGGCTGGATGTCCTCAGCAAAGAGCAATAGAGACACCACTAAAGTTTTGGGAAGCTAGTAGCTGACAGGAAGTGGTGACACCACAGTAGACTCAGGTGGGACTAAGGCAGCATATACAGTCATATAATAAAATACATAATGTGTCAGCAAGGATAAGCTGGTAGCACACCTGCCTCTGGGCCAGAAGGTCATGGGTTCTCATCCCACTCCAGGACTGGGCTCATGCCATAAATGCTGGCACCTGAGTACAGTACTAGTGGGGTGCTCTGCTGTGGGCAGGTGTAGTCCTTTGGATGAGATGTTAAACGGAGGTCCCGTCTACCCATCTCTGGTGTAGTCCTGCTGGGTGTCCAGACGGAAGTAAAAACCCAAGGCACTTTCGTAAGAATAGGGGTATTTTATTGTAACAAAATCAATAGAAATCATTCAAAAACAAAATAAAGCAATAGAAATCAACACATTACACTCAGCATTATAACAGAATATCAGGATAATGAGAATATGCAAACCCTCTAACGTGTTCTATGTAGCATCTAAAACCCAATCCCATAACCTAAGTGCACCTTATGTCATTCATACATAATAGGAACCCCCCCAAAACAAAATAAAAAGCACAAAATCATTTCGCTGCAATATAGAAAAGAAATATTCCCCCTTGTGTCCCCACCCCATTGAAAAAAGATTGTCCTAATCTTCTGAAACAAGGTATGTACACTGAAACAAAATCTATACTCTACTTAAAGAGTGCCGTAAGGTAATCTATAGCATGAAATAAGAGCAATTAGAATCCATTAGTAGTAATTAAACTAAAAGTGTGGCAAACCATGCTAGCTAAGCCAAATCCCCCTCATCTGAACTGAAATAAAGCACTCATGGATCCAAAGACCAAAAATTACCTCAATTAAAGCAATCTGTTACTGCATCATGCTATGTACAAGATGAACCCCTGACCAGTATAGTACAGTCATATTATTTAATCACCCCCACCACCCTTTAGGGGTGCATTCCAGCACTGTTCCATGCAGTGAGGATAATCCCTTGTAGTCCTTTCCACAGTTTCTTCACCTTAAATTTAGAGTACTTAGACAAATCCTGTTGGAATACTACCATACATGCAGTTTCACATAATTTCCCCACATTAATACAAAGCAAAGCCGGCCCGGTGGCATTGAGGGCTGAGATGCTGGACGCCTTACCTCAAGCCACACTGGTGACCCCTGTTCGGGAACGAGCACGGGTCATTGGGGGTTGGCAGGGAGGAGAAGGATCGAGCATCCGTTGGACTGCTCTCCTTCTCTGGGGTGGGGGGACACTAGCTGTCGGCGCTCCACTGGCTCCTACTAGCTGTTGGGGGGCAGTGTGCCGACGCTACAGCTGAAGGGGAGGAGACAGGCAGACGCTTGATGAGAGCGTGTGCGTTAGCGTGCATGCCTCACCGCAGGCGTTATTGCAAGCCCTGCCTCCTCACAAGGAGAGAAAAGTGGAAAAAGCTCCAGCTGGATGATGTGGTCCCCGCAGCGCGCCACCTCCGAGAAGGCACCACCCTGGCATGGATCCGTTTGGGGTGGGTTGAGTTGCTCCCCACCACCCTGCCACGAAGGGTAAGTCATGGGATGCACAAGGGAGGGGGGTCTAACCTTTGGGGGAGGGCGCACTGGGGGACAACTGATGGTAGAAGCTGGGAGCTCGGAAGAAATAATACAGCAAAAAAAAAAAAATAAATACAAGGCATTCGCTGTTGTTGTAGCACAGATTTACTTCTTGCTTGCCACAAGTAGAATTTTAAAACAGCAAAAAGTACTTCCAGTGTACTGGTGTCATATCCCTGCAGTCGCCCTGTATATTCCCAGTATATATTACATCCAAGAGTAGGGAATTTTCCCTGGTGTCCTGGCGAACATTCCCCTTCCCATAAAACCAGTTCATGCAGTTCTCCAAGGCTGCGTGTGGGTGCTGATGTGCAAAATGGCTGCCACTACACGTTCAGTCACTTCCCTACCAGTCTCTCATTGCTGCAAAGTGCTTTGGGATACAATGTGTATAAAAAGCACTATACAAATGCTGATTCTTCTTCTTCCTTTACAATAACCCTTTACGATACATCTCACACATAGCCAGCAGCAAGGGGGAATATGTTACAAAATGGAACTTAGGACTAAAGGGGTGGGCTTGGTTACTGTGATGCATGTTGCACAGGAGCATTTAGCAATCAAGGAGTTAATCCATAAAAATAGAAAAATACACAGCACTCCAGTTGACAGACTCTTGTAAGCCATTTTGATTGCTAGATATGTCTTAGAACAGACCTCAGAGGTATGGCAGCAAGTAACGTCTAGCAGTACATCTGTAACCTTATTAGGCAATAGCCCGGGTGGGTGGAGGCAACCCTGATATCCAATTAAGGGCCACACAGACAAGGACTTATCTCGGGTACTAGTAGGCAGTGGATCAACAGTGGGAGGGGGTTAGTGATAGATTGCCATTCTAATTCCTGAGCCAGACCATTGGGGATTAGAAACTGCTTCCTGACATTAATGGGCATGTCAAGGTAATTCCAGCCCAAAACCTCACTTCCAACATGGCAGCGTTGTAAGGGAAAATACTTCAAACCATCTGCTTGCCGGAGATGGGGGTGGCACAATGTGATACATGCTAAGGAGACCGAGTATGCTGTGCGCCAGTCTTCTGACCCCAGGCCAGATATTGAGAGAGTACTGCATAAGTAGTATTTTCCAACTCCAGGAAGAGGCTATGAGTTGAAGGAGCACTGTGGACTTAATGCTTTCCAATTCCAGGAAGGGTCCATGAATTGAGGGAGCACTGTGGAATTATTACTCTCCAACTCCAGGGAGGAGCCGTGAGTTGAGGGACCACTGCGGAATTAATACTCTCCAATTCCAGGAAGGGGCCATGAGTTGAGGAAGCACTGTGGAATTAATGCTCTCCAACTCCAGGAAGGCCATGAGTTGAGGGAGCACTGTGAAATTAATACTCTCCAACTCCAGGAAGGAGCCGTAAGTTGAAGGACCACTGTGGAATTAATACTCTCCAACTCCAGAAAGGGGCCATGAGTTGAGGGAGCACTGTGGAATTAATACTCTCCAACTCCAGGAAGGAGCCGTAAGTTGAGGGACCACTGCAGAATTAATACTCTCCAACTCCAGGAAGGGTCCGTGAGTTGAGGGAGCACTGTGGAATTAATACTCTCCAACTCCAGGAAGGGGCCATGAGTTGAGGGATCACTGTGGAATTAATACTCTCCAACTCCAGGAAGGATCCGTGAGTTGAGGGAGCACTGAGGAATTAATACTCTCCAACTCCAGGGAAGGGCACCACTTGCCCCACTGTAGCAGAACATCCTGTGGTGGATTGATAGCAGGCTTGGATGTCCTAGTTGACCACAAAATGTCCCATCCCTCCCAGTGCAGGCTTGGGGAGGCACACTTAGTGAGGGGGTCGGCTGTTAAGGAGAAAAAGTATCCAGTGCTTTGAGCACGCTCAAGTGACACTCTATGCCTCTCATTTCTCTGTGCACAATGGCCAAGTCCAGTGCTGCCAGTGATCCAAGCACATTGGCTCAAGAGGACTCAAGTGGCACCCTGTTACATGAGGGGGAGATGCAGAGGTGTACATTGAGGATATGATACTTAAGGGCTGCCTCAGGAGACGAGCAGGCTATGAATCAGACAGGCAGTAGTACATGGGACTGAGCCAAAGCTGGGTCCATCATGGGGGCGGGGGAATGAAGCTACAAGGCACAGATCAGTTGGGTAGGTATACAAGTGTGATATGAAATAAATGATTCATTATTATTTGCTTCCCGTCCTTTTCCCCCGTCACCCACCCAAATGTTTGGTGACACCACTGTACCCTTTCTTTGATACCAATTCTGCCTCTCATTGGTTGTTTGATGAGGGGCACATGCCAGGTGCCCCTGCCCTCTCTCCCTGTCAGTCAAGCACCTCACCTCCATGAGATGCTTAGTGGCATCCCATTTCAGCATGAGATTCTGGGACATGCACATGCCCCCCCCCGACTGTCTCCATGGTGGCAGCATAATGTGACAGAAGTAAGACCCCACATGGAGTACTGTGTCCAGTTCCGGAGACCACATCTCCGGGGGGACATTGACGGAGTGGAGGTGGACCAGAGAAAGGCAACTAAAATGGTGCAGGGTCTGCATCAGAAGCCCTATGAGGAGAGACTAAACAATCTAAATATGTACACCCTGGAAGAAATAAGGGAGCGGGGGGTATGATAGAGACCTTTAAATACATCATGGGGGTAAATAAGGTACAGAAAGGAAGTGTTTTTCAGAAAGAAAAGGTGCTGAATAACAAGCGGACATGCTATGAAGCTGGGGGGGTAGATTCAGGAGAGACGTGAGGAAGCACTTCTTCACTGAAAGAGTGGTGGATTCCAGGTATGGCCTCCCAGCAGAGGTGGCAAGGACAAAAACACTGGTGGGGTTCAAGAATGCGTGGGACAGGTATAAATGAATCTTAGGGGAAAGGAAGTGGGGGAGGGAGAATGAGATGGAGATCAAGTAGCATCAGTGTTGATACAGTAGGTAGGAAAAAATGAGCAGACTAGGTGGGCCAAAAGGTCCTTATCTGCCAGCAAATGCTGTGTTTCTAATGTGCTACCATCACACGGCTGGGTCACACTGCACTGTGACTTTAGCAGGTACTCACAGGGCACAGATTGATGTCCTACAAGTAATTTCACCACTCTTTTCTTCTATTAGATATGCAGGGACAAGGTCTCTCCATGGCCCTTCTTTCACTGCTTGGCCTGTGCATGGGGGCTGTCAATCATGGCTGAAATTCTGTCCTCATGATCTGCACTACTGCCAGTCCGAGTGCTTCTATTATTCACCAGTAGGCTCTTAAACAGCCAAATGCTCAGCACTGAATTCAAATTAGAAGCGACCCACCTATCTACATAGACTCTTTTCAGTTTGAATTTACCTTACGAGCCTGGCAAATGGCAGTAATAAAGTGTCACATTAGGATATGCACATTCATTAGCACGCTGGTCTTTATGCTTTTATCAGTAATGAAAAGAGTCCATAAAGAAAGATTTATTATGCCCATTTGATGATCATGGATTTTGATCTCTCTCGCGACTTCAGAAGTGAGAAAAAGCATTAAGAATAGTTCTTCTGAATGTCAAGAGGGAATATGATTTTTTTTCCTTCTGAGCTTGCCAAGTGTTAATTGGTGTCTGCCCTGAGAATGATATTAGGAAGATTCACAGCCAATTAGCTTGCAGCCACAAAGCCTTTACTATTTGACAAAGTGGTGCAATATGCTATATAAAGTATTAAAAAGTGCAATTAATAATCGGTCTCTGTGGACCTTTTATAGACCAGTTTCCTGGGAAGTGCTCGGAGCGACATTTGTAACATGCTGGAGATCTTTCGATATCCCTTCCCCTCTGAATGATGGGCTCTTCATTTCGTATCTTTTATTGGAAATCAGTTAAATAAATTGCTAGGCTCTGTGCAACCTTGCTGTGATAAAACAGCCGACAGGTCCCCAGGAAAATAACTCCTGTTGTTTCCGCAAATGGTTTGAGTAACGATGCTACCATTAGTTACAAGTTGTTTTTTTCCCTTGCAGCTTTGACTGCTGGGCAAAGGTAAAATGCCATTGTATTGTACCGGAGTAACAGAGCAAATAATACAGAGGTACTATAAATAAAACCATAAAGGACTCTTATTTAGATGCAATATCTCAGCTGATACTCTAGGGGGAGTTAATGGAAATTCTGTATTTCTTCTCTCCTAACATTCTTTTTTTGGATCGTACACACTGTTCTTCTTGCAAACTGCCTGTTCCATATGCTACCTCTGAGTGCACTAGGTGCTCTGGGGCAGACTTGATATTTGGCTGAGAAAATGTCCGCATTGCAATGAGGAGTCCCAGCGGGATGTCTGTAGATTACTGTTCTCAGCCTATACTGGTTCAGATGTAAAAGCTTGTCTAGACAGGCAATTTCTGTTTCACTGAAGCCTTGTCTACCTGCCCCACACAAGAATTTGTATCCCCACAAAGTCTTGCAGTGGGTTTGAAGTTTTAGAGAGAGACAGAGTGTGTGTGTGTGTGTATACGTGTGTGTGTGTGTGTGTGTGTGTATATATATATATATATATATATATTTATATAGACACACGTGTGTGGTTTCGAAAAAAATACACAGAAACCAAACAAACTGGACATTATAAAGCTTCTTCTAAAAAGCAGACCCCTAAAAGAATGCATGAGCATAGCTTAGAAGAGGAAGTTGAATAGACGCCATGGCAAGGTGGCGTGTGGTATTCTGAAAGAGAAGCAGGGTCAGTACATCAGCATCGGACAGCTAGCCACCCGGACAGCAGGCACAGTGATGCTGAGGGAGTGGGGAGCCACTGAGACAGGGAGACTGTAGAGGCAAGTTGGGGACACAGGCAGTCAGCTCACACGGTAGCAGATCCCAGGGAGCACAGGAACCACTGTAACAAAATGAGTGCCAAAGGATGCTTAGGCATGCACGGTTTAAGTATTGCTCCATGTGACCATGGCGTGAATCACCTGCTGCCTCATGGAATTGATGGCATTGCCTTTACAACCTAACTTGATCCCCTTTGACTTTGCAGCACATATCACAGCTGTTAATAACTGTAAATTCTAAACTAGGCTTGATTTATAAAATTAGTACAAAACTTAACAGTGAAAGCCCACCTGGCAGTTTTTCAGAGAGTTTTATTGCCGAAACTAGACTACAGCTCATTGGCTTACTTTGGTGCATCCTAAACTGAAATGTTCAGATGGAATGTAGGGCACCATCAGGTGTCCCTTTGACCCATCATTACCCTACATGCAGAATGGGATGGTTGTTCCCTGCAGCCAAATGGGCTTTCACTTTGGGATGTCTTGTTGATGAATTATTTACAGTAGAACTGAAATTCCAGTTCCCTTACAAAATCAGTACCATTTAAATCTCATGCCCATAACTTATGATCAAATTGCAAGTTTTTGTTTAAAGGAACAAGCCTGTCTACTATAATGGGCCAACACTACAAAAATCTGAGGAGCATCATTAATTCAGATGTACAAGCCTGTTAAAAAGGCAATGTCTGGCCCACCCATCAGCACAGAAGTAGCGCTACCACTTGAGATGCCAGCGACACAGGTTTGGAAGTGAACTCGAGTCATCAGGGATCAGCAGGGCGGAGAAGGATTGAGCGTTCCAAAGGGTTCTCTCGTCCTCCTCCAGGGAAGGCAGCCACTATATCGCCAACTAGGTGATCACAGGTGGTGGTGTGAGCACAGCAGTGGATCTGGAGATGGACGCTCCCTGATGGATGATATCAGGGTGCCTGACATGCTTACATGAAGCCGTAACCTCCACAGAGTGTCTGAGGGTAGGACAAAAAGGAAGGAAACACCAGCAGGTGGCAAGATGAGGCCTGTGGTTCTTTACAAACCCCACACTGCCTACTGGGCACAATGAACCTATCAACTGAGAGATGCAGCCGGAGGGGGCATGGCATGATACCCTTTGACGGCTCCACTGCAGGGGGCAAGCTGTAGAGAAAAACATGGGTCCCACCAGGTAAGTCCCAGACATAGCAGGTGATGCAGTTCTGGGTACCGCAGGGTAGAAGGGAGTCAGCCTGGTGAGAGGAGGGGAAAAATGGCAATGACTTTTCTGACAAAGACTTGTTAGCCTGACTTGCTCAATTATTTGCATACCCATGATGCCTTGCACTGGGATTGAAGCTTTAGAGTATGTGTGTGGTTTGGAGAGCTGCACAAAAAACATGCAATTTGGGTATTCCTTCTCTCCTAGCAACCTTTTATGGCTCCTATACAGTACTGTTCCTATATGTTATCTCTTCAGTTTGCTCACTCTGAGTGGCTAAATGCCCTAACCAAAAACACTTCAGAATCAAGCTTCAGTAATACTTACATATGAACATACTAATCTGCCACAGATAAAGGCCATATGGTCTATCGAGTCTGCTCCAATGCGCAGCTAGCAGCCCCTATACTGCAGCTGCCCCTCCCTTCCCTTCCCCTCCAGTGTCCCTCCCCCTTACCTTATCCCATCCCCTTTTGAAGCAGACCACCATATTACAGGATACCACTTCCTCTAGTAATGCGTTCCAACCTGCCACCACCCGCTCTGTGAAGATGTGTCTCCTCATTTCCCTCCTGAACCTACCCCCTCTCCAATTTCAGATTGTGCCCATGGGCATCCCTGCCCTTCCTTACCTGGAAAAGCCCTCCCGCGTCCAACCTATTCATCCCCTTCATGTATCTGAAGGTCTCAATCATGTCCCCCCGTCCCTCCTTTCCTCCAGGGAGTACATGTTCAGTTCCTTCAGCCTACTCTCATAGGGCAAGTCCCCTAACCCTCAGATCATTTTTGTTGCCCTGCGCTGCACAGCCTCCAGCAGCCTAATGTCCTTCCTCAGGTACGACCGCCAGAACTGCACACAGTACTCCAGGTGTGGTCTAACCAGTGACCTGTACAGTGGCAGGATCACCTCCCTCCTCCTGGAGGATATGCCTCTGGCGATACAACCCAGCATCCTGTTGGCCTTGGCAGCTGCCTTTCTGCACTGCGTGGAGTTGTTCATTACTCCCGTTATGATTACCCCAAGATCCTTTTCTACCTCCATCTTGGCCATCTGTATACCCCCTATCTGGTGGCTCCTCCTTGGGTTCTTTGCTCCAAAATGTAGCACCTTGCATTTCTTAGCATTGAACCCCAGCTGCCAAGTGTCTGACCAGGCCTCCAACTTCGCCAGATCGTCCTACAACCCTTGCCACCCCTCCAGGTCATCCACTACTGCTCCCATCTTGGTGTCGTCTGCAAACATACTGATCTTGCTCTTGATGCCTACCAAAATGTCTGCTATGAAGATCCCAAATAACACTGGCCCCAACACAGATCCCTGTGGCACCCCGCTTGTCACTGCCCTGAGCGATGAGAGCTCCCCTCCCACCACCACCCTCTGCTGTTTCCCTTGCAGCCAGTTCACTACCCAACCCACCAGCTTTGCCCCGGCCCCCGTGCCCTCCAGTTTACCACCTAGTCTCCCATGTGGCACTGAATCGAATGCCTTGCTGAAGTCCAGATACAGGACATCCACTGCATAACCCCTGTCCAATTGCCTGGTTACCCAATCATAGTATTCCACCAGGTTGCTGCTTGCTATGTACCCATACACGTACCTGTTTGTGACTGAACTGAAGCAAGTTTTAATATCTTAATAGTTTTTTATATTCAGATCAAATCAAATCATCTTTATTTTTAAAAAGCGCAATTTCAGGGTCTGTTCATTGCGCTTGTATAATAACAATAAATACAAACATTTAAGACAATCAATCAAATTAAAACAATAACAAATCTCTAAAAATCCATAGCTAGTTATTGAAACATCCAGCTTATACATTTCCAAGCAATCAAACTAAATCAATCAGGATAGGCCACGCTAAATAAATATGTTTCTAGAGCACATTGAAAGCTCTGGATGTTCAGGCGCTCCCTCAACCGATTCGTGATGTAATTTTTACATCCATGTTGTGCCTAAAAATAGGCACTCTCTTGCCGACTGTGTTTACTTGGTTAACAAAAATAATTAAATACATTTTAAAATACCTTTTGGGGGCGGAAAAAAAAATGGTTGCTTGTAATTTTAGGAAATATATCCAGAATTTACGATAGCTATACAGTCTGGTGGTGTCGTGGGCCAGGACACTCTAGACGGCCACTTTTGTATGCCAAAAAAGGTGTACAGCCGAATGTGTTTCTTGCAGAGCTTTCTACCCCCCCATGACAGCTACTATTCATCAGACCACCTTGGCCACCTTCCAGCATCAGTTACCTCAACGGGCATTCACAATGGATCCTCCCCCCATGCCAGGGCCTTCAGGTGTGCCACAGCCTGATGCCCATCCTTGCACTGATGTCCTCATGGGGAGGAAAAGCAGGGGAAAACTAAGGGTAACTCCCCTCCCCATGCAGCATCATGATGGCCAGAGGGTGATACACACGCTGCAGGACAGAGGATGAAAACAGAGTTAAAAAAAGACATAGAACTTTCATACAGTTTCTTAATTTATATATACTCCACTATGTTGCCCGTTTCCCCCAGTCACCTTCCACAAGAATCTGGGATGGAACATGCCTGTCTCTAGCTGGGTGAGCAGTTGAGAGGCTGCCTTTATAGTTCATGGCAGTGTTGCTCCAGGGCTGACCAAGAGAAGGTGGATGAATGCTGGGCAGCTCACATCATCCCTTGCCTTGAGCTAGGCTCCTCACCTCAGCGATGCACTTGGACCCCGGCTACCACAGAATCAGACTGCAAGACTTACCCCAGGAGGCCACACAATGCACCACAGGGCCAGCCATAGAAAAATATTTTGAAAATATTCAATTATAATTATAATTTGCATTTAAATAGAAGCCTGGCCCAGAAGTGCAGTGGTAGCGCTACCGCTCGCTATGCCGGTGACCCAGATTTGGGAATGAACTTGCATCACTCAAGGGTTGGCCTGTAAAGAGAGGATCGAGCATCCCAAGGACAGCTCTCCACTTTCAAGTTAGGGGGGACACTGCGTCCTGCTACCTGACTGACACCTGGAGGGGAACAGGTGCAGTGCAATGGGTGCAGCTTGAAAGGGGAGGGGCAGCTGGCAGACACCTAGCATGCATGTGTGCTGTCATGTACTTGCATGAATGTGCATCATTCCAGACTGGCACCCTTGGAAGAAAATGGAGGGGAACATCCTTGATCTGCCAAGATGACACCAGCACCTCCCACAGGCCCACGCCTGCCTGACAGGGCTGGCCACTCACCACATCTGTGGAATTGGGTAAGGGGTGGTTAACCTGTAAGTCCCTGAGAAGGTTGGGGACAGGGCTGAGTGGTGCCATCATGAGGAGGGAAGATGATGAAAAAGCTTTGTAGAAAAAAAAATAGTGCTGTACACACACACACACACACACACACACCCCCACACACTGTATCTGACTTCTCTTTATAAACAGCAATTAATTACACACCCGTACTGTAACAAATGTAGACAAGCAAACACGTCAACCAATATGCACTACAAACATCCTGCACACATCCAGAGTTAATCCTGTTTAAGGTGAAAAGAATTTAAACTATTTGTACATTTAAATGATTGTTTCTATGTTTGTTTTATTCAGTATCATGATCTGCTTTGGAGGAGTTTTTTCCCCTTAAAAAGTGATTTTTATTGCTGTATTTACTGCTACAAGTTGTGTGTTGCATTTTCCCTTTTCAGGGTTCACACTGTTTCTAGGTGTCCTGGACATTCGATGATGTCACGTCACACTGTTCCTCAGTGTTCATTCATCAGTGCAGAACAGTGGGAACCACTATCGTACTGTATGTTAATATCTGGAACGAAGACCACACGTACAGTTCTAAGAGTGGTCTCACACGCATTCTTAGAGTATGAAAACCGAAACCGAAGGCGAAAGGTTCCGAAAACCTAAGGATGTAAGTGAGACCACTCTTACAATCATAACGGTGGTCTCTGTGGCAGTACTAATATATTATTGATTAAGATTGATCAATAATATATTGACTTTTAAAAAAAAACTCCCTTGAGCATGTCTGTTTCCAGAGCAGCTGCATGTGAGACACTCTTTAAGGAATAAGAGTATCGCACACACAGAGGAAAGGAGCGCTCTGATTGGGCAGAAGTGCTCCCTTGATCTTCAGTGAAGAATGTCTAGGAAACACTGGGATAGAAAGTTATAACCAGTAATGGATGTGAATCTAACATAAACTCAGCAGTATTAAAAAAGAGGTCACAAAATCATTTTCTGAATCAAGACATAGCCAGCACCTGCCAGAACAGTGGTTGTCACTGGATGGAAGATACAAGAGGGGGTTTGTAATTACTGTATTTCCATCACTGTTTAGTGACAATTTAAGTTTACTGAGTTTGTTTGTTTGTTTATTCAAGGTAAAAACCAATTGAGTAAAAACTCATTCGCAATGGTAACCTTTACAAAAATACAAAATACAGGTCAACACTCAACATAATAAATACAATCAAACAACAAACATCAGTACAAAAACATAAAAGAGAAAAGAACATCAATAACAATTACCAGGTTCCTGTATAGATATCAGGTGTCTTCTTAGATGGGATGTTAAGGGCTTACCAATCTTTTTGCTTATATTCATGAGGAAGGCTATTCCAAAATATCGGAATATAATTACTAAATAAATATTGGGAACGTTTTGATTTTACAAAGGGGACAACCACATCCGTAACAACTTGATTTCTCAATGTCAATTCAACACTTCTAAAGGAAAATCTGTTCTTTAGATATATAGGGACGGAACCCAGCCCACATTTATAAGCAAACAGCTGTTTAGGTATCATTCTCCTCCTACTTAATGATAACCAACCTAATCTTTCATACAATTCGCAATGATGAGTTAAGTGTTGGACACCTGAGAATCAGTCTGGCAAGACGATTAACTAGAACATCTAACTTTGTTATTCGATCCCTAGTGGCTCTGCCATATAAAACGTCCCCATAATCGATTAAAGGGAAAATCTGCATTTTAACTATTGGGTCCAATGTCACAGAATCTAAGCAATTTTTGTTCAGAAACAGGAAACCCACTCGTTTATTAACCTGGGAGATCAAATTATCTACATGCAAATTTCCTAACCCATAATTATCTAACCAAAATCCCAAGTATTTATATTGATTAACTAACACTAACCCCTCCTCTCTATTGTCCACGATTTCTAAAATCTTACCGTTTCATAGAAGACCCAAACAACATACATTTAGTTTTTGAGGAATTAAGTTTGAACTTCGAGTTGACAAAGTACTTTTCCATATTGTTAAAACTTTTCTGCAGTGTACGTTGTATTACCGAAACTGATTCATCTGATGAGTGAGAGGATGATGATAAATAGGGTATCACTGATATCTCTTGCTTGCCTACAAAAGTGCCTGTGGGCCAGCCTGGTGGCACTGAGGGTTGAGATGCTGGACACCACACCTCGCGCTACACTGGTGACCCTGGTTAGGGAACGGACCAGGGTTGTCGGGGATCAGCCCAAGGCGGGAGGGTAGGAGCTGGTTTGAGCTGCCATATGGCAGATCTCCTTTCCTGGGGAGGGTTCGGGGTGGGGGAGGGGCTGTGTGACTGGTGCATATGGACCCCTGGTGGAGGCCAGGGGTTCCTTTGCAACCAGCACCTGGGATCTCCTGGGAGACATGTCAGACGCTGATGCCTTGCGTCACTGCATCATTGCACACCACGTTTCCCATCCACAGCAATGCAAAATATAGCAGCTGTCTCTATGATGCCCTGCTCTCCTGGCTTCGGTCACCCGTCGCAGTACTATATTCCGTCCGCTCATGTGGCTGGCCCAACTCCACAACCCACCTTGGGGGGAAAGCCAGGGAGGCAGTGCCGGTGGAGCTCCCTACTAGAATCCTTTTCACGTCATCATGCGGGTTTCATGCCAGGGCATTGGCCTCGCCCTTGGGGGGGGGCAATCCAGGGGGTATCCTCTGCCTGAAGGTAAGTCCCGGGGATGGGGTCCAGGATGGGCTGGTGCTGAGCTTTGGCAGCTGCAGGGATAAAGTACAGTAATTAAAAGAAAAGTGCCATGCAATCCTTAACTTTTGCCTAACAATCAGTGTGCGTAACTGTGAACCCCTGATTCAGAAGCAGAAACAAGACCAAAAGTACCCTCAAAATAAGTGACAACTGAGAGGTCCAAATGCAGATATATATATATATATAAATGAAAAACTGGGGTGGTGGGGAGTCGCAGCCGGCTGTCATATCCCTTCAGAAAAAATATATAGTGGATTTCTTGTGATCCAATAAAAGCAAAGCTGTGGCAACATTTGAGTTCTCAGGCAGCTGACTGATCCCTGAAATCCTACAAGGGGGACTGCCAGGTTTTATTTATTTATTTATTTATTGAAATGTTTCACCAGGAAGGCACACTGAACAACAAGTTGCTCATCTCCTGGTGCGACCTGGGGAAGGGGGGGGGCTTACAACTGGATGAAGAATTAGACATACAGTTTACCATTTAACATATACGAGAAACTAAACATTCAATTACATTTGTAACAAGACATTCAGTTAGAAAATATCATAAATAATTATACAATCACTTTTGTGACATAACATACTGTCAAATAAAGAAGGTAGAAGGAGGGGGAGTCTCAGATGAAGGAGGGTGAGTCTCAGACGAGGGAAGGTGAGTCTTAGATGAAGGAGAGGGAGTAGTGCAACTGATGAAGAGAAGTATTACAGTAGATGAAGGAGGACATTATTACAGCAGACTAAGGAGAGGTAGAATTACAGTACATGAAGGAGAGGGAGTATTAGAGTGGATGAAGGAGAGGGAGTTTTAGAGTAGATGAAGGACAGGAAGACGAGCAGATGAAGGAGAGGAATTATTACAGTAGACGAAGGAGAGGGGAGTGCTACAGTAGATGAAAAGAGATGACAATTAGATGTTTCTGGTGCTTAGCAATTTAGATCACAAATTGAAGTGCAACAGAAATAATGTGACCTATTGGGAATTGAAACCGGGCCCCCTGAATACAGTCCCAGTGCTCTTACCACTGAGCTATAGGCTTATGTGGTTGGACCTGTTTCTTCCTGGACACAATTCCTACCTCCTAGTAGATGAAGCTAGCCTAGACTAGTCTTCCTAGTAGATGAAAGAGAGGAGTATTACAGCAAATGAATGAGAGGGAGTATTACAGCAGATGGCAAATGAGTACTACAGTAGATGAATGATAGTGAGTATGAAAGAAGATGAAGACGGGGGTATTAAAAAGGATGCAGTGGAGTATTACAGTAGATGATGGAGGTAGCTGAAGGACAGGAAGTATTACAGCAGATGAAGGAGGTAGTTGAAGGAGAGGGAGTATTACAGTAGATGTTGAGTGGGAGAAAAACAGTAGATGACAGAGGTAGCTGAAGGAGAGGGGGTATTACAGCAGATGAAGGAGGTAGCTGAAGGAGAGGGAGTATTACAGTAGATGAAGGAGGGGAGTATTGCAGTAGATAAGGTGGAGTATTACAATAGATGAAGAGGAGGCAGTATTATAGTAGATGAAAAAGAGGGAGTTTTATAGTAAATGAAGGATAGACAGTATTACAGAAGATGAAGGATGGGAGTTTCACAGTAGATGAAGGAGACGGAGTATTACAGCAGATGAAGGAGAAGGAGTATTAAAACAGATGAAGATGGGGATATTGCAGTAAATGAAGGAGAAAAGTATTGCAGTAGATGAAAGAGAGAGACTATTACTATACATAAAGGTGAGAAGCACTGCAACAGATGAATAAGAGGAGTATTGGAGTAGGAGAACAGGTGAAATTAGAGTACATAGAGGGGACAGCATTACAGCAGACGAAAGAGGGGAGTATTACAGCACATGAAGGAGAAGGAGTATTACAACAAATGAAGGATGGGAGTATTAAAGAAAATGAAGGGGGGAGTATTAAAGTAGATGAAGAAGGGGAGTATTACAAATGATGGAGAGGAAGTATTACAGTAAATGAAGGAGATGGTGTATTGCAGTAGATGAAGGAGAGGAGCATTAGAGTAGATAAAGGAGAGGGAGTATTATAGTAGATGAAAGACAGGAGTATTACTGTAGATGAAAGAAGGACATATTACAGTAGATGAAGGATGGGGAGTATTAAAGAAGATAAAGGAGGCGGAGTATTAAAGTAAATGAAGGAGAGGAGTATTACAGTGAAGGAGAGGGACCATTACAGTAGATGAAAGAGAGGGAGTATTACACTAGATAAAGGAAAGTGAGTATTGCAGTAGATGCAGGAGGGAGTATTACAGTAGAAGAAGATGGGACGTATTACAGTAGATAAAGGAGAGGGAGTTTTGCAGTAGATAAAGCAGGAGAGTATTACAATAGATGAAGGAAATGGTGTATTAAAGGAGATGGTGTATTACAGCAGATGAAGGACAGAGTATTGCAGTAGCTGAAGGAGAGGAATTTTACAGTAGATGAAGGTAGGAGTTTTACAGTAGATGAAGGAGAGGGTGCACTACAGCAGATAAAAAAGAGAGAGTATTACAGTAGATGAAGGAGAGGCAGTATCATAGTAGATGAAGAATGGTAGTATTACAGCAGGTGAAGGAGGTAAGTATTACAGCAGATGAAGCAGGGGAGTTTTACAGTAGATGAAGCAGGGGGAGTATTAAAGCAGATTAAGGTGGGGATAGTACAATAAATGAAGGAGAGGAGTATTACAGTAGATGAAGGAGAGAGACTATTACAATAGATGAAGGCGAGGAGCCTTACAACAGATGAATGAGAGGCGTATCAAGAGCAGATGAAGGAGAGGCAGAATTTGAGTAGATGGAGGAGAGAGCATTACAGTAGATGAAGAAGGGGAATATTACAGCAGATGAAGAAGCGGGAGTATTACAGTAGATGAAGGATAGGAGTATTTAAGAAAATGAAGGAGGGGGAGTAATAAAGTAGTTGAAGGAGGGGAGTATTACAGTAGATGAAGGAGAGTAGTATTAGAGTAGATAAATGACAGGGAGTATTGTAATAGAAGAAAAAGAGTAGTATTACAGTAGATGAAGGAGAGGAAGTATTACAGTAGATGAAAAATGGGAGTATTACAGCAGGTGAAGGAGGGCCATATTACAGCAGATGAAGCAGGGGAGTTTTACAGCTGATGAAGGAGAGGTAGTATTAAAGCAGAAGAAAGAGAGGGTGCATTACAATAGATGAAGAAGGGGAGTATTGTAGTAGATGAAGAAGAGGGGTATTACAGTAGATGAAGGAAAGGAATTATTACAGTAGATGAAGGAGGGAGGTACTGCAGTAAATGAAGGAGGGGAGTATTACCATAGATGATGATGGGGAGTTTTATAGTAGATGAAGGCGCAAGTTTTACAGTAGATGAAGGAGAGGAAGTATTACAGTAGATGAAGAATGGGAGTATTACAGCAGGTGAAGGAGGAAAGTATTACAGCAGATGAAGCAGGGGAGTTTTACAGTTGATGATGAAGAGGAAGTATTCCAGTAGATGAAGGAGAGGGTGTATTACAGTAGATGAAGGAGGGGAGTATTACAGTAGATGAAGGAGGGATTCTTAGATGAAGGCGTGGAGCATTAAGTGAAGAGGGGGAATATTAGATGAAGGGTTCATGGGTGGGGGAGTTATGTCAGACAAATCTGATCTATTTTTTGAATGGGTGACAAAGGCAGTGTACAAGGGACAGGTAGTGGACACACTGTACCTTGACATCGAAAAGGCATTTGACTCTATCCTCCATGGACAATTGGTAAAGAAGATACATGACCTTGTGGTAGAGGGCAGTCACTAGATGGGTGCGAAACTGATTAAGTGGTAGAACCCCAAGGGTGGTAATAAATGGAGAGTTCTCAGGGGTCAGAGAGATCGCTAGTGATGTGCTACAGGGATCAATCACTGGACTGGACCTCTTCAACATCTTTATCTATGACATTGGGATGGGGCACTAGGCAAGATACTCACAGATTATATAAAGATTTGTGGCAGTATGAATAGTGATGATGTCAGAATAATGAAAAAGGACATGGGTAGTTTAAAGAAGTGGTCAAAAATCTGGCACTAATAATCTAATGACAAAAAGTGCAAGGTGATGTACATTGGGCAAAAACTTCAACAACAGAGTACGGAAAACAATACTAAGGAAAAGGATTTGGGGGTAATAATTTCAGACAGTTGGAAGACAACAGCACTATGCAATAGGGCAGTAGGAAGAGAAAATAGGGTACTGGGCTGCACAGTGAGGGGGGCTGACAGAAGGAAAAGACAGGTGCTTATACCACTGTATAGGTCACTGATTCATCCTCACCTGGAACAGTGTGTGCAGATTTGGAAATCACATTCATAGGACAAGGACAGGGTGAAAGCAGTACAGAGGTAGGTGACAAGGTAGCTCCAGAGACAGCAGGAAAGGGTTTGCAAAGATAGGTTGTCAGATCTAAATGTACATGCTGAAGGTGACAAGAAACATACAAAAACCTTCCCGGGGTAAACAAAGTGGACAGTGGGGAACTGTTCAAAATAAGTAGGAACACAAGAACCATGGGTAATTCCATGAAGCTGGTGGGAGCAAATTTAAGAGAGATACCAGAAAATAATGCTTCCCGGAAAGGATAGTGGAGAGGTGGAATAAGTTGCTGAAAGCTGTGGTCTGTGCGAAATTAGTGGGTGGTATTCAAACATGGGTGGACAGGTACATGGGCTTGGTGTGGACTGTACCAAGATGGGAGGGAGGGGAAGTGAAGCCCGTATAGTTCTCACATTCCACATTAGATAGGTTGGACTGGGGCAGATGCAATGAGCCTGGGGCCTTTTTCTGGTTAAATATTCTACGTTTCTATGGAGGGGTAGTCTTAGATGAAGGAGGGGGAGTGTTAGATGAAGGATGAAGAGTGTAAAGTGAAGGAAGAGAAGTATTAGATGAAGGAGGGGGAAAGTCTTAGATGAAGGGTTAATATTAGATAATGATAGGGAACACTAGATAAAGGAGGGGGAGTGTTAGATGAAGGATGAGGAGTGTAAAGTGAAGGAAGAGAAGTATTAGATGAAGGAGGGGGAGTGTTAGATGAAGGATGAGGAGTGTAAAGTGAAGGAAGAGAAGTATTAGATGAAGCAGGGGGAAAGTCTTAGATGAAGGGTTAATATTAGATAATGATAGGGAACACTAGATAAAGGAGGGGGAGTGTTAGATGAAGGATGAGGAGTGTAAAGTGAAGGAAGAGAAGTATTAGATGAAGGAGGGGGAAAGTCTTAGATGAAGGGTTAATATTAGATAATGATAGGGAACACTAGATAAAGGAGGGGGAGTGTTTGCTGAAAGATGGGCACTACTAGGAGAAGTTGGTTTCTTTCTATTTTGAACCAGGAAAATGACTGGGCACAGCTCTTTTTCGGTCATGCCTGACATAAAAAAGCATCATAAATACATCACACGTTACAAATACATAAAATTAATACAACGTTCAACAAATACAAGTTCATCCAGAGACAGCAGGAAAGGACTTACAAAGATAGGCTGGCAGATCTAAAGAAGGGCAGCTGTCCCACACAGTTGAATACAGACAGGAGTCAGGGGAGCAGGAGCTCATAAACTCATCAGCCCTGTCTACGTTACTGAACAGTTTTAGAAAAAACTTTTTCAGGGCTGGTTTCATTAAACCAGTTCAGCAAGCAGTAACTGTTCTTGCAACTGTTTGCATCCGTAAGAGCTACAAAGCAGCTTGCATTGCTCTGACAGTTCTTTACACTGCCAGATCTGCACTGGTGTAACTGATCTGCGATGCTGGCACTGGTCCAAATCCAGTAGTGTAAAGGGGCCTTTACACTACCAAATCTGCACTAGTGCCAGCGGTACAGGTCAGTTACACCGGTGCAGTGTAAAGAACTGTCAGAGCAATGTAAGCTGCTCTGTAGCCCTGTGCTGCAGCAAAATGCATTCCCTGGATTGTTGGGAACATGGAAAGAAGTGCACCGGTGCAGGTGTTTTTTGCAAATATGTAGAAATGCTGCTTCACCTGCACTAGTGTCATTCCCATTCACAGACACCTCTGCCGGAAATGCCCCCAAAACACAGGAAGGCCACCAGGGATTCTGCACAGATGCAGTATGTAAAAAGAAGAGGGTGATGGTGCAAATGGAGTGAGGAAGCTAACTGAGATGGTAACGCTCCAGGTCAGTAGTGAATGTAAAAGCACCTAATGTTTCTGTTGCTAAATCTGTTCTCCCTGTAGCCAGTTCCTATAGAAACTTATGATTATTTTTTTGTTTGTTTGTTTGTATCCCAGAAGTCATTGAATGCATCCAAAGAGTTTTGCAGCTGTCCCTGTGAAATGTGGATGACACAAATGAGTGCCACTATTGCGTATGGTGCTGTGCTCTGTTATTTTCATTAGTAAAGGGACACTGTCATACCCCAGGCCTCAAATTTTGCCTAGTTCAGAAAACACATTTTCTGACTGCACACGCTGTGTAAAATTTGCTGATCTGCAGGAAATAGGTCAGATTTGAGGTCTGGGGGGGTTGACAGCGTCCCTTTAATATTATTTAATTTTTTTAGTTTTTGTTGACCGGGTAAGGTGCACTAGGCATACATTTGCCTATTTTCAGGCATGACCCGGGAGGGTACAATGGTAGAATTTTACAATGCACAGAGAAAAACAATAACAAAAGCACCAGGAATTGTACACTATACAAACTGCAGGAAATCAGTCATTAACAAAGAACAACGATACATGCTACATAAGTAGAAAATACAACAGAGTATAAAAACGTTTTAGTCCCATACTGTGAGCTATAAATTTTGCTAAACAGCATGGTAGTTTCATGATGAGGCATGTGGGCAATGAGGGGTAAATACTGTAGGAGTAAGCAGAGGAGTACAGAGAAGGGAGTAATTAAATGCTATGAGTTGGCAGGTACGGTAGGAAGGACAGTACTGAGGATAGTGGATAGGGACAAGCACAAACTGAACACTCACTAGAGCTGGAAAGATCAGAATTGACGTTTGAAGGAGTTGGCGACTGGGACACTGATGTAGTGGAAGTGGGATGCTAGTCCATAATTTAGAGGCTGTAGTAGCAAAGGCCATTTCACCATACTTAGACCTTGGCCTAGGGATGGATAGCTGGTCATGTTTGGAGGATCTAAGGGAGTATGAGTTTTTGCAAGGCACAAGGAAGGAGGCTAAGGAATGGGGCACAAGGTTCAGCAAATATGCTACAGATGATTCTTCCAAGAGAGAGATCCCATAAGGCAAAAGGGGAGGGCCAACCTAATGTGGAATACAGTGTACAGTGGTGAGTGAATCTATTGCATGCAAGGGCAAAACGACAAATGTTGTTGTATGCCATGTCCCACTTCAGCAGCATGGAGCAGGAGGCGCGGGCAAAAATGGACAGGCCATAGGTTAACTTGGGTAGTAGAAGTAAGCCACGTTCGACCGTTATACAAGCTGAAGGGGAGAGATTTGGACTGGCTTGATAAGCTAGTCCAAGGCTGATGCTAACAGTCTTCCTGACGGTAATTGTTATTAGTACAAGGGGAAGCAATCTTGGACTTCATAATATCGAATCAAGACATTATCAGGTTGGCTGGATCGCTGGTGTAGTGGTAGAGCTACCGCCTTGTGGCACTGACAACCAGGACTTGGGAGCAGATCCTAGACTGTTGAAGGTTCAGCCAAGAGGAGAAGGTGGAGAGTCCAGAGGACTGCTCATCTTCTCTGAGGGGGGGATCTGTTACCCAGCAACTACTGACCTCTAACATTGACTAGAGGGGTAGGCGCACCTGGGACCAGCACTGAAGGCACACGGGCAGAGATGGCAGACGTCTGCATATCCAGGGCAGGAAAGTGCTTGGCTGTGTGCTGAGGTCATTGCACGCACATCTCTGTCCAAGGGGAGGTCACAGAGAAACCACATAGGAACAAAAAAAGACATTATCAGGACTATCAAGTTATGAAAGAGCAATCACAACACTGACATTCAACTTTCTGATGGATTCCTAGCAGCTCAGTTCCAGCACTGTGGTCCCAGATTTTAGGAACACACTCTTGACAAAAAATATACTTAATCAAAAACAGCTAAAGAACATACACAAGTTAGAGCGGGTCAGAAAAAAAGTCTGCAGCAATAAAAGGGGCAGTATTAGAGCCCACCCAAGTGTGTTATTAAATTTATTATTAAGGCACAGAAGCATTACCAAATAAGGCTAGACACACAAGGGATTCAATGCAGGACAAAAAGAGTGCTTTCAGGGTCTAAAAGGGTAGTAAAGTGAGCTCAACAGGGATGTATATATCAGGAAAAGCTAGAGAAAAGCAAGCAGCTATTTGAGAGGGTAAAAGCATTCACAGAGAAACCTGAGAACCACAGAAGGGGTCAAATAAAGTGAGAAGTCTTTTTTCAGGTACATTAATAAAAAAAAGCCAAAGGATAGGAAAGAAAGGATGAAGAAAGATGGAGTGTGTGTGTGTGTGTGTGTGTGTGCGCGAGTGCGTGCATGCGTGCGTGTGTGTTGTGTGTGTAGGACATGGGGAAATTGAGCATACTGAATAAGTACTTTAGTTCTGTGTTTTTACAGTGGAAGCTACAGGACCAATACTGGCCAGTAAGATAAACTTTGAGCATACAGCTAGACACCAAAAGATGGGACACATATCTAAAGAGAGAGAGAGAGAGAGAGAGAGAGTACTGGAGGATCTGTATGACCTAAAGATCATCACATTTCCAGGGCCCAATGAGATGCCACACAAGGTACTTAGGTAGACAAGGCAGGCTCTTGCAGTACTCTTGGCAGACCTTTTTAATGAGACACTAGCATCCCTATAGAGTCAATGGACTGGAGGGTGGTGAATGTTGACCCCCTGCACTGGACTGGCAATAGGCCAAATCTGGGAAAATATAGGCCAGCAAGCCTAAAATCTCTAGCAGGCAAATGACTAGAGACAATTATAAAACAATGAATAAATTCTAGGGCTGGGCATCAGGTCGGGTCACAAGGTCGGGCCGTTCGGGAATGGCAGTGTTTGGAATTAATGGTCCGAATCAGGTTTCACACTGCCTAACCCAAAACGGGAACCTGAAACTTCAGAAAGCAACAGCATATTTATTTAATAAAGAAAATGATCCCGAACACTCCAGCTCCCAATGTGCAGCTCCAATCAGCGAGGGGGGAGGGGGATAATCAACACTGTGGGGAGACTTTGCACCACACGCAGGTGCACAGTGGAGTCACTTACTGACCTTTCATTTAATTTCGGTCCAAATCAAGCAAATTCAAGTTTTGCCCAGCCTGGCTCGAAACTGGTCTGTCGGGCCAAATTTGCTGACTTGCACAGCCCTAAATTCCTGGAAGAAAAATGGCTTTTGGATAGAAATAAATATGGGTTCACCAGAGGAAGGTCATGCAAAATTAACTAGATTTTTTTTTCAATTTGTTGACATAAGGCAGTCGACATCCTGCACCTGAATTTCCGTAAAGTTTCTGATTCGATGCCACATAGGTGGCTAGCAAAGAAGATAGGTGACCTACGACTAGACGATGGGCTAATAAGATGGACTGGGAACAGGCTGACAGCTAGGACTCAGACAGTTGTCCTGACTGGAAAATTTTCTGATGTCACAGGGGTAACCAGTGGTCTAGGTCAGGGGGTCTATTCTGGAGCTGCTACTCTTTATCATGTACATAAGTGATATCAGGTCAAGGATACAGGAGAAAGCGAGTCTTTCGGCAGATGACACAAAGCTATGCAGGAGGGTGGATAGTAAGGAGGGAAATAGCAACATGACAAAGGATGTAGAGAATCTGTAGAAGAGGTCCAGGTTTGACCACTGAAATTCAATGCCAAGAAATGTAAAGTAATGCACATTGATAGCAGCTATCCAGCAATGGATGACTGCATCAATGGGGCAAAAGATACAGTACTCAATGGAAGAAAGGGACCTGGGGATGATAGTTACCAGTAGTCTGAAGACCTGTTCCCAATGCAGTAAGGCATAGGAGAAGGCAAACAGGATGTTAGGGTGCATCAGTCAAACAGGATGTTAGGGTGCATCAGGCAAACAGGACGCTAGGGTGCATCAGGCAAACTGGATGCTAGGGTGCATTTAAGAAACAAAGGAGGAAACTGGCACCTGCTCAAAAAGCAACACTCTGTGCTGGCTCCATTAAGGATTTGAAAAAATATGCAGCTGAATTCCTTCAAAGTGAAAAACAGACTTTATATCTGTGCAAATCAAGCAAATAACTCACAGTTCATCCAGGACCAATAATTTTGTTTAAAGTCAAGTTTCAATGGTCCATATTCATTGAAAGTCCAAGTGCAAGATGCAGTCCATAAAAAACAACTAGCCATGGAAAAACAGCTGGCACGAAAACTTTTTGCAGCAAGAGCTGAGGCCACTCCCTCATTACATCATTTGGTCCTGAATGGACTGTGAGTTATTTGCTTGATTTGCACAGAAATAAAGTCTGTTTTTCACTTTGAAGGAATTCGGCTGGATATTTTTTCGAATCCTTAATGCAGCCAGCACAAAGTGTTGCTTTTTGAGCAGGTGCCGGTTTCCTCCTTTGTTTCTTAAATAACTATCTTAACCTGGCACTGCTTGCTTCCCAGGTGCAGTCACACTCAACAAATTGTAATGTTAGGGTGCATCAGGCAAACATGATGTTAGGGTGCATCAGTCAAATAAGATGCTAGGGTGCATCAGTCAAACAGGTTGTTAGGGTGCATCAGGCAAACATGATGTTAGGGTGCATCAGGCAAACAGGATGTTAAGGTGCATCAGTTAAACAGGACACTAGGGTGCATCAGTCAAACAGGATGTTAGGGTGCATCAGGCAAACAGGATGTTAAGGTGCATCAGTTAAACAGGACACTAGGGTGCATCAGTCAAACAGGATGTTAGGGTGCATCAGGCAAACAGGATGCTGGGTGCATCAGGCAAACAGGATGCTGCAGTGCATCAGTTAAACAGGATCTTAGGGTGCATCAGTCACACAGGATCTAAGGGTGCATCAGTCAACCAGGATGCTAGGGTGCCTCAGTCAAACAGGATGTTAGAGTGCATCAAACAGCATGTTAGGGTGCATCAGTCAAACAGGATGTTAGAGTGCATCAAACAGCTTGTGGGGGCATCAGTCAAACAGGATGTTAGGGTGCATCAGTCAAACAGGATGCTAGGGTGCTCAGTCAAACACAATGTTAAAGTGCATCAAACAGCATGTTAGGGTGCATCAGTCAGGGTTTCACCAGTAAAACCGCTACTGCACAGTTCGCTGGTCTGACCACACCTGGAGTATGGTATGCAATTTTTAAGCCCATAGCCGAGGAAGGACAGAAATAGGCTTGAAAATATACAGGAACAAAAATAATCTTCAACAGCATCCTGTCATTTGACGTCAGAGAAAAATGGAAGGGGATTATTATCCATAGGCTTCAAAAGCTTGGGCTAAGGTAATGAAAACCACAGTATGAAGTATAAAGGAGATGCAGGTATGCTTTATTGCAGCTTGTATTTCAGGCAAAAATTAAAAACAAATACAAAACAACCCCAAAGCTACTGAATATCCAAAACCACTATGGCCAAGAGCAATATACTGTGTAATGTTCTTCACAGCTGAATGAAAGTTCTTATATACAGCATGGTTGTTCTGAATTGCAGTCTCTTTTATTCTTAAATGTCTATGCAAGCTGTAACTATATTTTGCATTACAATCATGTTGTAAAGTCTTATGCATGTTCTGTAAAGAACCCCAGGATGTGGCTGAAAATAGGAAATGTTTTCCTGAACCTCTTTTTCCAGTCAACATACCTAAAAAAAATAACAAGACAAATCACAGCTAATTATAATACCTGACCAGACTTTCAGTGAGGCCAAGAGTACGTTTGGATAAAGAGATCTAAATGAGTTATTATGGCAGGGACTGAGAGGAATAAAAAGCTTGTGTACAGGTAAACTGCAGTACAATTGTGGGCTTTGAAATGCATGCAGCTGTAGAAAGATTTGTTGGCAAAATACTGGGACCACATCTAGTACTATGCTTAACAAACTAAAACAAGAATAATGTTAGTAACTGGTCTTAATTACAGGTTTCTGTTGCCAACAGTGATTTACAGAGCCCCAACCAAACTCCTTTTTCAAGTATGTTGTGGCTACTGAGTCAACTGGAGAACCTGCCTGTGGTCCATCCCCAGCAGTGCCTTCCAACTGACTCTCCAGTCATCGATCAGTTCCCAATCAATCCATCTCCTGCTGAAGGCAGTTAGTGCTCCATTACTACACATTCATCATGCCATTCTATATTTATTTATAATTCACAGCACTATTAGCCACAGACTAGACCGCTCTTTTAGGTTTAATCCATTATTTAACAGAAGTTCTTATAGGGTCACTCACCTCAGCTGCAGGGATTCCTTCTGGTGGGCGGCACTGGAGCAGAACCTCCTGTTCCAAGGACACCTCCTTCCCCAATGGCTCCTGCTCAAAGGTCTTGCGTAAATCTGCAAAGAGAAGGGGAGCTTTCAGTCACCTGTGCTGCTTCACTGTTCAGGTTTTGATTACTGGGAATAACCTGCTTACATGGGTGATTCAAACTGAGTCGAACTGGCCCTCCTGAAAAACTGAAAATTTCCTGACCACCTTTTATAAAAATCCTTGCATATATCATTGAGTTTCTAATTAAAAGGAGTTTCCTATCACTGCAAGTAAATATGCAGTTAAAACACAGAGCCGCTGTTCCAATTTTAAGTGGAATGCAGATATGAGTGTGTCACCCCTAGGCCCCCACCCTACTGGTTTTTGAGCTGGGCCCCCAGTATGAGCCTTCCACAGTTCATCCATGGATCCAAGAGGAAGTAGGCAGCAGTAGACAAATACACATTCAAATGTACATCCAGAAGAATCAGTCAGACAATGTATTCCTTTTTTTTTTGCTCTCCTGTTCTTTCCACCTGATTCCCACTGACCTCTACCCTGATGATAGGGATGCCATGACTGCACCTGCCCTCAGGCTGGCAGGACAGGGCAAGTGCTTGTCTTCACAGCTGACTCCGGTGTCACTTTATGGTCAGTTAGTGGAAGGTACATGAAGGTTCAATAGCCAGAGTTCTACTTTTCCTTCCCAGGGACGAAGGGCCTCACCTCGATGACGTTCCTGTCTCCCTGACAGCTCCAGTGTGGACTTCTACGGCTCACATGTGAACCCTGCCCCCCCTCAAATTAACCCTGCTCTCCATCCCCACGTGCACTCTGCTTCTCCCACTCCATGTGAACTTTGCTGCCCCACATGTGAACCCTGCCACTCCCCTACATGCGAACCCTGCTGCCCCCACACGTGAGCCCTGCCACCTCCACCACCAAATGTGAACCCTGCCACTCCCATATGTAAACCCTGCTGTCCATGCCCCCACATGTGAACCCTGTTGCTCTTAATTCTCACATGTGAACCCTGCCATCCTCACCCCTACATGTGAATCCTGCCGCCCCAAAGCCCCACAAGTGAACACTACTGCAAGCCCCCACCGCCACCCATGTCACTGGGCCAGCTCCTGCTGTAATTTCTGAAAGACAGCAGACTAGTACTAAGAAGAGCATTTACATTTGTTTGCTGGTACTAACTACAGAGATGAGAAACTGAAAGGCTGGGGCAAACAGAGCTGAGAAGTAGTTAACATACTATATAATTCTCTCCATTCCCTACTAGATACCTCTTCTCACTCCACCCCCACACCCACCCAAAGTACTGATTGAGACAATTCAGGATCTACTGCCTCCTCTATAAACCACTTCTTCACCACTTGCGTTCTCCCCCCATACAACCCCTTCCCCCCGACCAACCTTACTCGTCCCCTCCTGGGTCCTTTCTACATTTTCCTCCCAGACAACCCACTCTCTTTCCCTCCACAACCCAACCAACACTCCATGTCCCTCCCAGGTCCACTCACACCTTCCCTCCCATTACCCCTACATAAGCAGGGTTTTAAATAATTGATTAGCAGTTTTTTCTTGGGACAATATTAACTGTACAGAAATCATTTATGTAGGTTTTCTAGAAGTGTTATGTTTGTTAAACACAGTGAAGCAAGTGCTATGCATTTTCACAATGTTTTAGAACTTTTATGAGCAAAACGCTAATCAATTTTTAGAGTTAAATAAAACCCTGATAAGTACTGCATCCTCTCAAATACGTAAACCCCTCTAAACAGAGTCCCGATAGACTCAATCCAAACCTCCTGAAAATCTTGCTCCTGCCATTAGTCTCGCCCATCACCTATATTTTCAACCTCTCTCTCCACCCGAACCATCCCCAAGGCCTGGAAACTAGCCAAAATTATCACGCTTCATAAAGGGGGTGATCCTTCCGTTCCAGGCAACTACAGGCCCATCTCCCTTCTCCCCTCCCTTTCAAAAATCCTTGAATCACTTATCTCTAAAAGACTGAATGCCTTTCTGACCACGAATGACATACTGACCCCTTATCAATCTGGCTTTCAGAGTCTCCACTCCATTTCCTCATCCCTTCTCTGCTTAACTAATCATATCCACACACCCATGGACAAAGGCCATCAGACCCCAGCCATTTTTGTCAACTTAGCCAAGGTCTTGATTCAGTTGCCCATAAAATCCTCTTGAACAATCTTTCTTCCATCAGTCTCTCACCTTCAGTCACTGAGTGGTTCAAGGCCTACCTTTCCGACAGATACCAGTACATGCAGCTGGGTGACACCAAATCCCCCCCATCCAAGCCGGTGTTCCTCAGGGGTCGATCCTTGGACCCATACTCTTCTCCATATTCATAAACAACCTAGCATCCATCAGCTCTGTCTCTCACATCCAAATGTGTGCTGATGACATGGTAATCTTCGCATCAGGGCCTTCTCTCATGCAAATTGAACACATCCTGCAAGTTGATTTCGCAAACATGCTGCGCTGGTTCGTGGGCAAATCACTGAAGTGTAATACCAGGAAAACAGTTGCCATGGTGTTCAGTACTGCCAAAACATTGGCCAAACTGTCCTTGCCCCCCTCTTTCTTTGCCCTAGATGGCACGAACATAGAGGCCGTGGACTCTAGTAAATACCTGGGTGTTTGGCTGGATCCCAAACTAGATTTCTCCCTCCACGCTGATGCTATGCACAAAATGTTCCGCCCCACATTGGGCTTACTGCATAGCCATAAGGACAGCCTCCCCTTTGCCAGCAGGATGGAAACAATCTCCATGCTCATCCTCCCATCCATTGACTATGCTGAAGTGGTGTACAGTTCAGCTCCTCAATCAACTCCCTCCAAGCTAGATCCTCTGTTTCATGCCTTCTGCCGCTTCACCAATCTCCCCTATCTCACACACCACCACCCTCTCTACCAAACCATACCTCTACTGCCGCTCTCAAACTGTCACCTTGTGCACTACGCCTCCTTCATCGCCAAATACTGGTGCAACACCCTTCCCTCCTACCTCTCTTCACTGATATCCCCCGCCCCTAATTCAGGTTACTTGCTGTGCTCTCGTGATCACCGCTCATTTGCCCTACCCCAGCCTCACTCACTCTCTGGGAAACTAGCCTTTGCCTATCTGCTCCCTGCCCTCTGGAACAACCTCCCTCACTCTGTATGCAGTCTGCCAACTGCAGCATCCCTGAAGAGGTACTTCAGACTTCTCCCCTACCTCCTTGCCTTTGCTCCCCCGGCCCCCATCCAAAACTTCCCTGGCCTCACATACAAACTCAGCTCGGCCTACCTATACTATGCTCAGCATATATATGTAACCCCCCTGCAAATGGGGGTTCCCAAAAGACTTCCAGGAGCTTGCTTGAATGCTCCAAGCCTGAATGGTGTTTGGCATTTAAGCCATTTATCAGTGAGTGTTTTTAGAACCTCTGGTACTGTCTCTTTAAGAGCTGTCTGCTTGCAGACATAATTAGTTTGTATGGGGGACTGTGTGTTTCTTTGATTGAGTACCACAAGCTGCTGCCAATTCACTTCATTTTTGCAGTCACTAGGAGTGCAAAGGGAACCTATCTGAAAGATGTAACTGTTTGCCAGAAATTATTTAGAGTAATAATGAAATTAGTTTGTCTAACCTGCTTTCTTTGCAGTCAGAACTGTGTCTGCTAGTTCCCCATTCTAGTTTTGAACTGCTGAACTGGACCAATCAGTGTGGGGTAAGCTAGCTCTAAAATGGTGCCTGGACGAATCAGAACTTGGACTCATAATCTGAGCCAGCCACAAGAGGATTGTATGGGCAGTGACTCTGGGAGATGTAGTTTAGACTTCAGTGCCTTTTGGACCAACAGCAGCAGTCTATTGTGAGTGACAGCCAATCCAGTCAAGAACTGGGAGGAACTCAAAGGAAGTGCCCGGTTTTGTCGGTTGGAGTTTCAGTTGAGCTTTGGCAGTGAAGAAGGAAGGAGCCCTGTGCTTTTCAGTGTGCAGTTTTAGTCAAAAACGGTGTAAGGCCCAGAGTTCGGTCTGCAGCTTGTTAGACTGAATCCGTCCTGTGAAAAGAATCAAAGGATCTCTGAAGAGTAGAAACCAGGCTCACCCTGTAGAAGACTGGAAGAATTGCTGAAAATTGCACTCGGTCTGTCAGGAACTGAATCTGCTGTGTGTTCTCCGGTATTGTGCAGTAATTGCGATCGGGATACAGATGCAGCCTGCCTGGTATAGTGCTTTCTTTTATATGGATGTGTGAAGAGGTTTGTGTACCTCAAGTGAGCCCTGCTGACATTGAAGGACCCTATCTTATTTGGAGGTCGTGAGTACTGATTCAGGGTCGCTTCCTGTTGAATTGCCACATTAAATCCAAATGGAATTACTGTACTGCTGACTGTTTAATTCTCCTTTCTCTGTGTGAAAGGGACCCTACCAGCTGCCACAGTTTGGACTAGCCACTGGGCTTGGGTACCCAGGACAGTAACTGATAGGGATAGGCCTGTGCACAGAGCCATAGGTAGATTATTAGAGTGATAAGCTAATTAACCTGATTTCCTGTCCTTGTTATATCCCCTAAATAAATCAGAGCTGCTTGTTTCAGCAAAGTTATACTGCCTGAGGTATTTGTCTATGTTAAGGTACTGTACTGTGATTGTTGCACTGTATCTCATTTCACAGGAGGTCCCAGTGCCGGAACCAGACCTGGGGTAAGTGTATACTGTGAAGGTAATTTGATATATTGTGGGCCACTAGTGGGAAGAAAGGGGTTGCAGTGTCCCAGAGGGCTGTGACCAAGTTAGTTTAACTATTGCAAACCCTGACCTCTGGGTGGAGGCACCCGCCATTGATCCAGGCCCTCAACCTGTTAGTGGCAAATCAGGCAGGGCTAGTAGCCCCTGGGATAGCGCCATCTAGGGGTTACATCTTGGAGGCTCACCGCTGGATTGTGTGTCCTCTAGTGGCCATATTTATGAACCACTGTTAAAAAAATGGGTACCCGACAGAAGTGGCTGTGCACCGTGCTGGTGGAGTGGTGTACTGGGGAGGAGATCGACTCCAAAATGCTATGCTTATCCTGGACATCCCCTGGGTATCAATACGGACACTGTGCAGGGAGTACTTTCCAAGGTGGAAGGTTTACAAACCCGTGGTGGTGGGTCGGCATGCTAATCTGCTCACCCACACTTTCCTGGCCCTAGTAGAGTTTAAGGATCCCATAGATAGCTCCAAAGTGCCACAGACCATTACCCCAGAGGGAGCCCTCACTGCTTGGAGAGTGATAACTAAGGACAGTAAAGACCGGGGAATCAGCCCCACCACTATCTGAAACTTTTGAGGAGAAATTTGCTGAATGGTTGCTGGGAGAGGGAAAACTGTGGAGGACTTGAAGAAACTTCTTCTTGCCACCTGGGTGTTCCTCCCCAACACCCTCTCCTGCTCCAGTGCCGTAATGGTGGCTGAACCAATGCAGACTCCTATTTCTGCACCTGCCATTAGTCACGACTCTTACCGAAGGTTGAGGATCTTCTCTGGCACCTCCCACCCCAAGGGAGGATGACTGGGAGACCTGGATAGACTATGTTGCCCCCAAGTGCTAGAATGGCAATGCTCGGAAGGCGAAAGCGAAAGAGGGTTAGTGAGAGCCTCCGAGTCCTGCCCTGGCTACCATCCGCTACAACGGGCCAGTAACCCTGAAGCGACTGCACAGGCCTATCTTGAGGCCTTGGAGAATGTGTATGGGAGCCCAGATTCTGATGAGGACCTATGGTGGAGAGTAAGAAATGCACAACAGTACCAAGGGGAGTTGTTGTCTGTGTATGTCTCTCGGCTGGAAAAATTGTTGCAAGAATGCCTCAGAAAGGGTAGTTTGCCAGCTGATTGAACTGGACCGAACCAGACTGGACAGAATCCTTAAGTCTGCCCCTTCTCAGAACTGCTGTTGCTTCAGTTACCTGGCAAATCGACTGGAATCCCACCCTCCTATGATGAGTTAATGAGAGAAATTGAGAGTTGAGAAAAAGGCGTACTCGGGAGGGACCTGCACCAATAGCTGCGGCTACGACCCAGTGACTGAGGGTGACCCATCAAGTGAAGTTCAGGGGCAGAGGTTGGCAGTCAATGAGTGCTCTGACAAGGAAAAAGATATGCCACAATGGGGCGAACTGTTGAGAGAGATCGGGAATTCAAAAACAGTCCTTTATGAACGCATGCAAGTACAGGGCCCCGACCTATATCCGACTGATCTGCTTATGGGGTGGGGGTACCCACCATGTATCTCCTGCTGATAACAGCTCCAAACTCAATTCCTTGACCATGGAAGTGGAGAAACTGACGAGATGTCTCCAAATGCTTATCACGCGCAGACAGAGATGGCACCCAGGTTTCCAGTTAGTAATACCCCGCCCTGGCTCCCAGTGTGGCGCCTCGCCAGCTCAAACTCCAGAAAGTATGTTTTGCTATAATTGGGGAAAGATGGGCACATGAAAAGGGAATGCAGTCCCCAAAAGACACTGACAAAGTTGCATATAGGCTACAAGGAGAGCTTGAGAAGAAATCAGTGGTTAAGAGGTGCACGACATGATCCCAGTGAGGGCATCAAAAATGCTAATTCACATCCTTTTGTGGCAAGGTCAGTTGCCCAGGCCCCCACTACGCCTCTCCAGACTGGTCAGAATAGTGGGTCCCTCCATGGAGACCACTGTAAAGGTGAATGGAGTGTCTACAAGAGCTGTATTAGACAGTGGCTCCCAAGTGACAATATTGTTCCAGGATTGGTATCAGAAGCATTTGTCAGACGTACCCTTACAACCATTAGAAGGACTGCATGTATGGGGGTTAAGTGAGAAGGCCTACCCTATTCCGGTATATCCAAATTTGACTGTCTTTCCCCACCTCCGTGGCTGGAGTGGCTGAACAAGTAGAGACCCTAGCCTTAGTGTCCCCCACTGGACTGTATGATGGTGTCCCTTTGTTGATTGGAACAAATGCTCATATGTTAGGAAGGCTAGCACAGTTGTGTTATGAAAAACAGGGGTCAAAGACTAGTAGAGCTTTTAAGAGTTCGCTTTAATTAAGAAGGCCTATGAGGCACAGAGAGATGCTGAAAACAGAACCAGAGGAACGGTCGGAATTGTATGGAAGAAGGATCCGAGTTCTGATCCTGGCACCAAATGCCCAGTGTACCTTACAGGAGAGGTCCAGATCAGAAAGGATGTTAAGAATAAATATTAATGTTGGATGCACCAGGCGATGGAAAATTGCCAGAGGACTGCTGGTCAAGCCTAGTATTTTGCCAGCTAGAGCCCATGCTTATGCCAGAAGGGTAATGGTCCAAGTTCATAATGTGTCTGAAAGAGACATTCGAGTAAACAGAGGTTGCATCCTGGCTAATGTGCATTGTGCAGACACTGCAGTGCTACCCAGCAGCAAGAGTTCAAGGAAGAATGACAGAGTAGCACATGACTTGTTTGATTTGACGACTCCCGCTGCCAGCTGAATGGAAAGTGAGGATCAGTGAGAAGCTTGCCCAGAGAGACCAGGTGTTTTCTTTAAAGGAATGGGATGTAGGATGCGTGCAAGGAGCTGAGCACAATATCCGCTGCATGACGAAAGACCATTTCGTGAGAGGTCTCGACGCCTGGCACCTGCTGACATAGATGATGTGAGACAGCATCTGCAAGAGATGTTAGCTGCTGGTGTAATACAAGAATCCAGAAGCCCTTATGCTTCCCCATTGTGGTAGTGAGGAAAAGAATGGAACAGTAAGGATGTGTGGGATTATCGCACCTTAAACCGGGGGACTATCCTGATCAGTACACAATGCCCCGCATTCAGAATGCTTTGGACTGCCTAAGCGGGAGCAAGTGGTTCTCTGTGCTGGATCTCCGCGGTGGGTACTACCAGATCCCGATGGCCCCAGAGGACCGTGAGGAGGCGGCCTTTATCTGTCCGCTTAGCTTCTATGAATTCAATGAGGATGCTCAAGGGATTTCAGGTGCCCCAGCCACTTTCAACGATTGATGGAGCGTGCAGTGGGGACATGAACTTACTAGAGTGCCTGGTATACCTAGATGATGTTATTGTGTTTGGCAGCTCACTGGAGGAACATGAGAGCAGATTATTTAAGGTATTGGACCGACTGGAGGACTTTGGCCTTAAACTGTCCATTGATAAGTGTCAATTCTTTCAAACATCAGTAAAGTATGTGGGACACATAGTATCCACCGAGGAATAGAGACCGACCCAAGTAAAGTTGAGGCCTTGACCACCTGGCCACAGCCCAAAAATCTAAAAGAACTGCAAAGATTCCTGGATTCTGTGGTTATTATCGGCGCTTCATCAAGGACTATTCAAGAGTGATCCGCCTTTACTTAACCTTACTCAAGGGTATCCCCAACCCACAAAAATACCAAAAGTCAAGTCCCTCAAGACTGAAAGTGTATTTTCATCCGAGTGAAGTATTTGGGGCCCGCTGGACTCTTGATGTGAGACTGCTTTTCATGAGATCATATATCAATCTTACCCATGCTCCAGTGCTGGCCTATGCCGATCCAAGAAAACCTTTACGTCCTGCACACTGATGCTAGCTTGCAAGGGTTGGGGCTGTGTTGTACCAAGAGCACGAGAATGGCCTGAGACCAGTGGCCTTTGCCAGTAGAAGCCTGACCCCATCCGAAAAGAACTATCCTGTACATAAGTTAGAGTTCCTAGCTTTGAAGTGGGCTATTGTTGACCAATTCCATGAGTACTTGTATGGGGCTAAAATACTAGTAAAACTGACAATAATCCTTTGACCTATGTGCAGACCTCAGCTAAGTTGGATGCCACTGGCCATAGGTGGCTTTCTGCATTATCTACATATGACTATGCTCTCGAATACCGAGCAGGTCTGAACCACATAGATGCTGATGCTCTCTCCCGGAGGCCTGTTCCCCAGAATGATTGGGTCCGATTGGCAGAACCTGACATTCGGGCACTCTGCCGGAAGTTTGACAGGGAGGAACAAATGTCCACGGACGCAGTGGACTGCATGGTGGATTGCTTGGGAGCCTCTGAGAATTGCATACCTGCTGCTTATTGCCACTTTTCTGCAATAGACATTGGTGCACTGCCTCAGCTGGACAATGACAGTATTCGGCAAGCTCAATCCGATCCCATGATCAAAGCAGCTTTAGAAGCCCTCTATGCAGGAAAAGATGTGTCCAAATTACGCTCCACTGATTTGAGAACTGCACTGTTATACAAAGAAGGTCCTAAGTTGAAACTGATCAATAAACTGTTATACAGAGAAACAGTAGACAGAGGGGGACAAGTAGACAAACAACAACTAGTGCTGCCCACTGCCTTTCGAGACTCAGTACTGAGGTCCTTGCACAACCACATGGGGCACCTTGGTATAGACAGAACACTTGACTTGGTGAGATCCAGATTCTATTGGCCTAAGATGGGGGCTGATGTGGAGCAACACATTCAACTTGTAGTCGCTGCTTACAGAGGAAAGCTCTTCCAGAGGGCTGCCCCCCTTGTTAACATCACCACCAGTGCACCCATGGAGCTGGTCTGTATTGATTTTCTGAGTTTGGAGTCAGATCAAAGAAATATCAGTAATGTGCTGGTGGTCACTGACCATTTCACGAGATATGCCCAAGCTTTCCCCACCAAAGACCAGAAAGCATCCACTGTGGCCAAAGTACTTGTAGAAAACTTTTTTGTTCACTATGGGGCTCCACAAAGAATCCATTCTGATCAAGGGAGAGACTTTGAGAGTCGTCTGATCAAAGAGATGCTTTCTCTGTGGGGAGTGCGAAAGTCCAGAACCACTCCTTACCACCCCAGGGGACCCACAGCCTGAACGCTTCAACGCACTTTGCTAGATATGCTAGGCACCCTGCACCCAAAGGACAAGCCTAGATGGAGCCAACAAATTAGCACCCTGGTACATGCTTATAACTGCACCAAAGTGATGCCACTGGATTCTCCCCACCGCCTGATGTTTGGAAGAGAAGCTCGACTACCAGTAGATGTGTGTTTTGGGGTCTCTCCTGATGGGGTTCAAGCTGACAACTATTTACAGTATGTGCAAAAGTTAAAGGCCCAGCTAACTCATGCGTCCAACTGGCTCAAACCATGACTGCCAAAAGAAATCTGGCCAACAAAAGAAGGTATGATAAAAGGTGAAAGCACAGGAACTCCAGGAGGAGATCGGTATTGCTAAGAAATCTGGGACTGCATGGCAAGCACAAGATTGCTGACAGATGGCACCATCTCCCTCACATTGTAGTGGGCAAACTAGATGATCTGCCAGTGTACAAAGTAAGGCCTGAGAATAATTCAAAGATGTAAAACAATGCATAGAAATCATTTACTGCCCATTGGACAAATCTTAATTGAGTCTGAGCCCTAGAAGATGCCCTCTGGACCAGTGACTAGAGCTGCTGCTAAGAAAAGATCAAGAAAGTCTGCACCTACAGAAGCAAAGTTAAAGTGTTCCCTCCACAAGTCCCAGTTGAGCATGACTGTCAGTCCATATCGGAAGAAAGTGAGAGTGACTTTGAATACTATCCTTCTACGAACTGAGTCAATTGTTTCTGGGCAATCCCTAGTCAATACTGGAGATGAAGCTGGGCCTTCTGGACTGTCTAAGCCCCCAGCTTCATCCCTGAGCCAATGCTCCCAGAAAGTGAAGTGCAAAGCATCAGATCAGATGAAATGGAATCATTGTGCATGGTTGAACTGTTTGAGCTTTCAGGGAGGAAATGATAGATTGGGGCAGACTGGTGATACACCCAAACAAGAAGAGTATTTTGAGTGCCCTGACAGTCCACTGCCAGTGTCCAAGCTCTCCATGCTGAGCCAAATGTTGTGGACTCAGAAACTGTAACTCCTGGAGCTGAAAGTGCCCCAAGTTCTAGCCTCTCTACCCCATGGAGACTCCCCTGACAAGTGAGGACAATGCTGAAAATGAGGCTCAGAGTGCAGAGACTATAACAGTTCCCCTAGAAAGACTGGTCGAGCTGTAAAGCCTGTGGTGCACCTCAGTTATGATTCACTTGGGAGGCCTGTGGACTTGCTTCTCAATGTTGTCCATAAAGGAGTGTATGTGTCCCCGAGCTCATTGCCCAAACTGAGCATCAGTGCTAACTCAAGTTACTTGTGTTGCCCTCTAAGTATGGTGCCCTTGCCCCATCCAGCCCCAAGGTAACTGATAGGAAGGGCCCCTCTTCAGGTTTCATGTACAAGAGGTAATAACTTGAGTTATGGTACAATGTGTATGTAATACTGTGTAAAGAGTGACGACTGCAATGTTTCAGAAATGTGTTCTTGGTAAAATGATTTATTGACTAATGATTACATGTGCGAGCCTAATGCAAATGTATATGGTTGCAGTTGAAACTTTAAGGTACTTGCTTGCTGGACGTCAAGCTTTCCCAAACCAGGAAGGGTGTAACCCCCTGCAAATGGGGTTCCCAATAGACTTCAGGAGCTTGCTTGAATGCTCCAAGCCTGAATGGTGTTTGGCATTTAAGCCATTTATCAGTGAGTGTTTTAGAACCTCTGGTACTGTCTCTTTAAGAGCTGTCTGCTTGCAGACATAATTAGTTTGTATGGGGACTGTGTGTTTCTTTGATTGAGTACCACTCAAGCTGCTGCCAATTCACTTCATTTTTGCAGTCACTAGGGTGCAAAGGGAACCTATCTGAAAGATGTAACTGTTTGCCAGAAATTATTTAGAGTAATAATGAAATTAGTTTGTCTAACCTGCTCTTTGCAGTCAGAACTGTGTCTGCTAGTTCCCCATTCTAGTTTTGAACTGCTGAACTGGACCAATCAGTGTGGGGTAAGCTAGCTCTAAAATGGTGCCTTGGACGAATCAGAACTTGGACTCATAATCTGAGCCAGCCACAAGAGGATTGTATGGGCAGTGACTCTGGGAGATGTAGTTTAGACTTCAGTGCCTTTTTGGACCAACAGCAGCAGTCTATTGTGAGTGACAGCCAATCCAGTCAAGAACTGGGAGGAACTCAAAGGAAGTGCCGGTTTTGTCGGTTGGAGTTTCAGTTGAGCTTTGGCAGTGAAGAAGGAAGGAGCCCTGTGCTTTTCAGTGTGCAGTTTTAGTCAAAAACGGTGTAAGGCCCAGAGTTCGGTCTGCAGCTTGTTAGGACTGAATCCGTCCTGTGAAAAGAATCAAAGGATCTCTGAAGAGTAGAAACCAGGCTCACCCTGTAGAAGACTGGAAGAATTGCTGAAAATTGCACTCGGTCTGTCAGGAACTGAATCTGCTGTGTGTTCTCCGGTATTGTGCAGTAATTGCGATCGGGATACAGATGCAGCCTGCCTGGTATAGTGCTTTCTTTATATGGATGTGTGAAGAGGTTTGTGTACCTCAAGTGAGCCCTGCTGACATTGAAGGACCCTATCTTATTTGGAGGTCGTGAGTACTGATTCAGGGTCGCCCCTGTTGAATTGCCACATTAAATCCAAATGGAATTACTGTACTGCTGACTGTTTAATTCTCCTTTCTCTGTGTGAAAGGGACCCTACCAGCTGCCACGGTTTGGACTAGCCACTAGGGCTTGGGTACCCAGGGACAGTAACTGATAGGGATAGGCCTGTGCACAGAGCCATAGGTAGATTATTAGAGTGATAAGCTAATTAACCTGATTTCCCTGTCCTTGTTATATCCCCTAAATAAATCAGAGCTGCTTGTTTCAGCAAAGTTATACTGCCTGAGGTATTTGTCTATGTTAAGGTACTGTACTGTGATTGTTGCACTGTATCTCATTTCACAGGAGGTCCCAGTGCGGAACCAGACCTGGGGGTAAGTGTATACTGTGAAGGTAATTTGATATATTGTGTGGGCCACTAGTGGGAAGAAAGGGGGGTTGCAGTGTCCCAGAGGGCTGTGACCAAGTTAGTTTAACTATTGCAAACCCTGACCTCTGGGTGGAGGCACCCGCCATTGGATCCAGGCCCCTCAACCTGTTAGTGGCAAATCAGGCAGGGCTAGTAGCCCCTGGGATAGCGCCATCTAGGGGTTACATATATGTATGTTCTCATCTCACTGTACATATTATTTATTGCAGTTTAGTCTCACTATGCATAAATCCATTGTGTCATTATCTCTTTTCGCATGTATCTATTTACTGCTGGTTAACTATTCCTTGTACTTGAAATGCTTTCACAATGACAATGACGTAAATACCTGTATGTTGTAAATATGTTGTAAATTACCTTCCTTGTTATCCTATTGTACTAACTGCATACTATGTCCTTCTCCCCCGCCCCTGGTTGCACCTGGTGCCTTTCCTAGTTACCAACTTTTAAATAAATAAATGTAACCCCCCTACAAATGTGGGTTCCCGAAAAGTCTTCCTTGAGCTTGCTTAAATGCTCACTGCCAGACTGGTGTGCTGCATTTTAGCAGTTTAAATGTACTGCCAGAGAGTGCCTGTATAGTCTCTGTGTACTGTCTCTTTAAGAGCTACCTTGATTGCAGACATAATTAATCCGAGAGGGAGCTCTGTTAGAAGATGTACTTGTTTGCTGATCATTTGTTAGAGTAGTAATGATATTGCAGTTTGTTCTAACCTGCCTTTTTTGCAGCATGGACAGTTCTGATTGTTTCCATCATCTTGGTCCTGGACTGCAGAATGGACCAATCAGTACATTTGGAACTGTAAAATGGAGCCTGCCTACAGGGGCTTGGTAGGACCAAAACTTGTAGGAATTGTAGTTTTGGGCTTTTGGTGCCTAAAATAACCTGGAGGGGGAGCCCTTGTTGTGACTGACAGACAGATCTGCCAACCGAACCTTTTGGATCTTGGGGAAAGTCCCACACTGCTTGCAGTTTCAGTTAGAGCTGAGTTGGGAAGTGAAGAAGTAACAGCTCAAGATAGTTCGAGCAGTGGTCCATAGTGGATTCAAGTGGGAGAACTGTGGAAGGGCCTGAGTTTGGCCTGCATGCCTGCCTGCTGTTCCTGAGAGGGAGCTTGTGCTTTTTCAGACTGAATCCGAATTTGGAGAGCGAATTAGGCCACTGAATTGTGACCAGGCTTTGACCTGAAGAAGACCGAAGATTTGCTGGATGCGATCGTCCTGTCAGGACTTCCAGTTACATCCAAACTCCCGGATCATGCAGAGACTCTGTAATTGCGACCAAAGAGTCACTTGCCTGGTACAGTGGAATTTCCTTACATGTGAATGTGCTGTGTGCTTATAGTGGGTCATGATTTGGTTCCCCATTGTGTGTCTGAACTGGGTTTTGCTTGCTGGAGGCTGTATCCAGCTCCACGGACTGAATCCATATCCATTTCCATTTGCCTGGACCATGCTACACTGGCCCAGCCAGAATACTAGCTACGCAGAGAAAGTCATCGACGACATACTGGTCTGGGGATCAGCCCCCTGCTCAATGCCTTGAACAGGAATGGCGCCTCGGTGATTCGTATGGGCCCTGCTTCTCTGGGCACTCCAGCTCAACAGCCTACAGTCTCGATTTTGTCATGCATGTGTCCAGTATTGGGTATCATGAGTAAATATCAGGGTAGCTCCCTGCAACAACAGCTAAATCTAAAAGTGTTGTCATCTGATTGTCTTGTTGCCTTTTCTTTCACAAACTGAGCCCTCCGGCTCTGGATTACAAATAGTGTGCGCTGTGCATGTTGCTTTCTTTCATCACAGGGTCCCAACAAGCTGCAACGTTCCTGGCTAGCCCACCGTTTTCCTACCTGGGTACCCAAAGTGTGTGACTGTGTAGGGACTCTGAACTGCATGCATAACTGTCTGATTAATATAGTTTTTAAGCAAATCAACCTGATTACGCCCCTCCCTTGTTCAAGTCCCCTGAATAAATCAGATGTAATTTTGTTTGCATTTAACCTGACTGTGGTTCCAATTTGGGCTAAAAGTATTGTACTATTGCTATTTGCTGTGCTTAACCTTGTTTTACAGGGGTCCCCAGGGTCAAGCTAGAGGAACCAGCCCTGGTGGTAAGTGCAAACAGTGTGGGTAATTGCCTGGTGAATAAGGGTCACTGTGAAAGTAATTATTGTATATTGTTCAGACCACTAGAAGGGAAAGGGGGGGGGTTACAGTGTTCTGGAGGGCTGTGCCCAGGTTAGCTTGACCACTAACAACACCTGCTACTAGACAAGCAGGCAGGAGTAGTAGCCCATGGGATAGCGCCACCTAGGGGTTACATAAATAAATAAATAAAATTCAAGAACTGGGATGGGCTAGACCGGAGTTTGAAAATGATACCCATTCTCCCAACACCCAAAAACCCCAACACTCTTGAAGCTAGGGTTACAAAAGGACTTAAACGTTGCATATTATTTTCAAAGAATGCAGATACATTTTCCAACAATGAATCAATACAGTTAAAATACTATCACCAAGCCAAAAAGAAGTTACAGATTTGGTTGATAATGCTTTATAAACTCAGAGGAGACTTTTATCTTCCCAACAGAGTACACTAAAAGTTAGTCCCAGTCTTTGACAATCTGTGCAAACTATTTCAGAAACAACTCTTACTTGAACAGTTCCATGTGAAATACAAGCAGCTGTGTTCTTACATATATCCATGAAAACATACAAGATGCCAGCAAAAATAGGCCAAAATGGTCTATCAAGTCTGCTGAAGTGTGCAGCTCACAGAATTTACACTGGAGCTGCCCCCCCTTTTCCCCAGGGTAATATTCTCCCACCCTTTCTACCCCCCACTGACTCCTACCACCAGTTTTGACTCTCCCTTTTACCTTGTCCCGCCCCCTCTTAAAACTATCCACTGTTCTGAATTAGACCACCTCCCCCCGTAGTTCGATCCACTTGGACACTACCCTTTCAGTGAAAAAGTGTTTCCTCATTTCCTTTTAAAGCTCCCGCCCCCCCCGCCAATTTCAGACTATGTCCCTTCATGCCCCTTTCCCTTTGCAGATTGAATAATCCCCCTGTTCCAAACTTGTTTAAACCTTTTAGGTACTTGAAGGTTTCTATCATATCCCCCTTCTCCCTTCTGTCCTCCAGGGAATACATATTGAGCTCCTGCAATGTCTCCCCAAAGGATTCATCTACCAGGCCATAGATCATCTTGGTCGTCCTACGCTGTACCCCCTCCAGTAGTCTGCAACTTCTGTCAAGTAAGGGGACCACAACTGCATGCAGTACTCCAAGTGTGGTCTCACCAGTGACTTGTACAAGGGTAGTATGACTTCCTCTTTCTTGGAGGCAATTCCCCTGGAGATGCATCCCAGCATTTTGCTAGCCTTGGCTGCCGCTTTATGGCACTGTGTGGAGTGTTTCATGTAGGACTGGGCATCGAGTCGGGTCACAAATTTAGGCCATTCGAGTTTGGCAGTGTTTGGAATTAATGGTCCGAATAGGGTTTCACACTGCCAAAACTGAAACGGAAACCCAAAACTTCAGAAAGGAACAGCAAATTTATTTAATTAAAAAAAAATGATCCAGAGCACACCAGCTCCCAATGTGCATCTCCAATCTGCATGGGGAGGGGACATCGCCACTGTGAGGTGACTTCACGCCGCATGCAGGTGCACAGTGGAGTCACTTACTGACCCCACATTTAATTTCGGGCCAATTCAAGTTTTGCCCAGCCTGCTCTAAACTGGCCTGTCGGGCCAAATTTGCAGACTCGCACTGCCCTAGTTTCATGTTCCCCCTCACTATGACCCCCAGATCCCTTTCCTAATCTGAACTGGATACCTGCAACCCCCCCACCCAGCCAGTAGCTGTTCCCTGGATTCTTAAATCCCAGGTTCATGACCCTGCACTTCATGGCATTTAACGCCAGGTGCCAGATGTCTGACTAGTTTTCGAACCTAGCAGATCTTCACTGAGTTCCTGCCTCCCCTGCTCTGTGTCCACTCTCCCACACAGCTTGGTATCATCCGCGAATAAGCATATTTTACTTTTCATCCTATCTGCTATGTCACCAATACAGATGTTAAGCAACCCCGGCCCAAGCACAGAGCCCTGTGGTACCCTGCTGGTCACAGGTCTGGGCTTCGATATCCCTTCCCCTCCAAACACCCTCAGCTTCCTGCCCTGCAGTCAGTTTTGGATCCACCCCACCAGTTTCTCCCCAGTCGAAGGCTTTGCTGAAGTCCAGATACAGGACATCCACCGCCTTGCCCCTATCCAATGCCCTTGTGACCCAGTCGAAGAAGTCAATCAAATTTGTCTGACATGATCTCCCCAGGACAAACCCATGTTGCTTTTCATCCTGGAGACCATGTACCTCCAGAAAGCTCACAAGTCTCTTTTTGAGAATGGTCTCCATTACTTTGCCTACAATTACGGTGAAGCTGACCAGTCTATAATTATCAGGTTAATTTCTGGGGCTGCCGTTGTGGAGAGGCACCAGATGCGCCATTCTCCAGTCCTGGGGCACCTTCCCTCTCTCCAAAGAGGTGTTAAACAGGTCCAACAGGGGACCCACCAGGACCTCCGCCAATTCTGTCAAGATTCTCGGGTGCACACCGTCATGTCCAGGAGCCTTATCCACCCAAATGGCCCCAAGGCCCTTCAAAACTCTACCCTCCTGTATCTTCCCATCAGTTTCTACCCCACCCCCCCTGCTAAGCCCCAGTTTCCCTAGTGGTATAGGTCCATCCTTTCCTCTAGTAAAGACCAACCTGAAGTACTCATTTTGTGCCTCTGCCTTCTCCCCACTACTTACCGCCCACCCCCCCTTCTCTCTTAATCCTCACAATCCCATTCTTACAACTCCGTCTCTCTTTTATATACCTGAAGAAATCCTTTTCCTCTTCTCTATTCCCATGTGCCAGCCTTAGTTCCCTAGTTGCCTTAGCTGTCCAGACCACTCGGCCTGCTTCTCTGGACTTCCCCAAGTAAACCTCCCAGTCTTCTTCTCTCTCTTAGGATGTTGGTACTTGTGAAAAGCTGCTCTCTTCTCCTTCACCTTCACTGCCACCTCATTGCTCTCCCAGCTTGGTCTTTTGGTTATAGCTTTCTTACTTTGGTATTTCGCACATGTATTTGTGGCCTCAATCAGACCTGACCTAACAATGGCCCATTGCTGATCCACATTCGTCTCGGGACTGATTTTGGTCAGGTACCCTTCTAGGCTACCCCTCATCATACCAAAGTCCGCCCTCCTGAAGTCCACCACCCTCGTCTAAGTCCAGGCTGATTCTTTGTCCATCTTTTCAAAGCTCACAGCAGTGTCTCTCTCTCTCTGTCTCTGTCTTAGCAGACCAATCACCCAAACAGACTGAGACAAACACAATGCTTTGGAGAAAAATAGTCACAGCCATGTGTTTATTAAAAGCATAACTGTAACCCAAGTTACATTAGTAGCATGACACACACAGCAAGGGAGTCATAGCAAGATTTTGGATGGTCAGATTTGACCTCAGCCATCCTCTTACCCCAAAGGGGATCCAAAAACAGTATGGCCTCTGGAGGTACTCTGGCGTCCAAAGCATAAGGGGTGGCTCCTGGGCCGTGTGACATGCATCCCTCCCTCATCAGATGACACTACACATGTGAGCCATAGTGGAACAGTAAGTTCCCTACACCCTGCCATCCCCATGCCCTGCTTTTATGAGCAGGGGAATTGCAACTAGAGTAAAGGAGCAAGAGGCTCTGCACAGCTGTGCTCCCAGTTAGATGCCCTTTTACTCCTCCTTTCTGGTCATAAGCAGTCCGCCCCCGGGAACCCCTTATCTGCCAGCCTATCCCCTCCCCTAGTGGGAGTGTACCTGCCTATCTCCCTGTCCTGCCAGCTCAGCTGTCAGGAAGGTCAGCAGCCACAGACAAATCCCCACTCACAGCAATCCTTTGCAGATTCTCTATTCTTTTAGTACCACATTCTAACCATCAGTCTGTCCCTCTCAGAGAACCAGTGCGTCTTCACAATGCCTGCAGATCTGTAACGAAAATGCTAGAGTCTGGTTTTGTTCAAGGTTAAAAATAGAATTGGGTGCTTTTCTTCACATTAAGACAGGATTCCAAGCTGGCCCAGTGGCACTGAGGGTTGAGGTGCTGGATGTCACACCTTAGGCCACACCGGCGACCTCGGTTTGGGAGTGGACTTGGGCGCAGGGGGTCAAAAGGGGGAGGATTGAGCATCCGGAGGACTGCTCTCCTCTCCTGGGGTGGGCTCCAGGGTTTTCCCTGCCCTGTGGCTGCTCCTGACTACAAGTTGGGGGGGGGAGACTTGGGTCAGGGGAGGCAGCAACAGACAACTGCGGAAGGGGGTGGGTGTGTCCCCTCTGTGCGGTGATGTCACTGCACATCCATGCCTCGGGGGAAATGTAACACAAGCAAGGTGGAGAAACCCAGACTGCTAGGAGGATACTGGCAGACCCGGGGTTGGGGGTAGCTCACAGTCCCACCCCTGGTCCCTTCTCAGATGACTCTCTCGGGTCCTCTCCATTCTGGGGTCCAGCAGGAGAGGACTCTGTCCCTGATTCCTCACTGGGAGGGATTTGGGCAAAGCAGTGGAGCTACTTGGGCAGGTCTCACCTGAGTGGGGCCCTAGAAGACGGCGACTGGAGTAAAGAGACTTGACAGAAAAAAAAAAAGATAAGATTCCACTTATCACAAGCAATTTATTCTTACACGTCATGCTGAACTGGTGAGGCCACAACATTATCAAAACTCCCTTCCTGTCCACAAAATGGAGGCCTCCCAATTTTGACTTAAAATGCATTTTTCTCTGTTCTACTGAAGACTTTTGTTAAATCTAACCGAATATGCCAAATACTTGACCGACTTAATTACTAATGATAATGTTAACATATACAGAATGGTACACATTTCCTTTACAGACTGTCTATTTTTTCAGCAATACAAATTCATAGTTGGTATCAGCAGAACTTAGTTACACAAAACCCCCAAACGTGAATTTCAGGATCTTCCATTTTGTATTACTGAAGACATTTTCATTATAACAGGATATGTATTTTCCTCCTAGACTTCATCTGTTCGCTTTAGTTATTCTTTGTGGGAACTCGTGCTCTTCTGCTTATGACATCACAGCCTGTCGCCATAGGATGAAGATGTCACAACTTCCAAGTAGGGCACTGAGACATCAAGGCAGGAAAAGCAGGAAGAACGGGTGGAATGTAAAGGGCAAAGAGACTGTTTTCATGCAAATCTCTTTAGAAAAAACAAAAAAAAAAGAACGGAATGTTCTAGTCAGTCCATCGGCACAGAGGCATGGCTGCTGCTAGAGACACTGGCGACTTGGGTTTGGAAACGAGCCCTTGACACAGATGGCTGGCTAGAGGAAGAGGACTGAGAATCCTCTGGGGAGGGAGGGAGGCAGCAAGCTCTACTGTACCACCGCCACCTAAGTGACCATGGATTTATGGGAGGGAAGACATCACCTGGCTCTGGCCGTGCTGTCATGCATTACATGCATGTGTGTGCCTCAGGGCCCCTAACAACTCTTCCTTAGGGGCTAGGAAAAAACAAGGAAGAAAACCCCAGGCATGCGCAGCATGGAAGCCTTCACTCGGGTCCCACCAAGGTGACTGACTGTCTGCCTTCTCAGATCACAGGGCCTGCAGGGGCAACTGCACAACTCACCCAATGAACCACCACAACAGAGGGAGGGTGGCGGTGGACCCACTGAAAGGCGATATAAGTGACAGAGAAATTAATAACAGAGCAGGAGGTGGCCAGGCAAGAAGGACTGCACCAGAGATGGGGGCATAAAAGCATATTGAAAGAAAAAAATAGTGGAAGTCCTGAATGTAGAATCTTACGAGATCAGAGTCCTGTTGATGCCAACAGTAATTCTTTGCAGGAATCTTATTCCTCACAGCAAGGCACTACAGATACAAAATAAGGGTAAACCAAACCCAAAACAAGGCTTGAAAACAGCTAACACAAAACTTGAAAGCTGTGTTCTGAAAACAAATAAAAGACTTTAGTGGTAATCATTTGAGTTGCTGTTAACTTCACAACATTTAAGTGAGCAGTGAACAATATTTCTGCAGCAAATTTCATCTGTTTAAGATGGTCCAAGATTTTTTTTCAGTGCAAACCTCGGGGATATCCTTTCTCATCTCAGTGAGATGTGATGAGAGATGGGCCTCACATGCCTGTTAATACGGAGCTAATGCAATGGTGACTAATGAATAAGCATGAAAAAGGACACTTGTCAGGGAGAAATTGGATGTGAACCAGAAACACCCCAGAACAAAGCAGCATTACTGTCAGAAAGATAGATTCTTGCCCTTGCTAGGCCTTTGGGACATGTTCACTTTCCTCCTTTGTACACACTGACTGTAGAGGGACAGGACTAACCCACTGGATTGAAGAGGCCAAATTACTCAAAAGAGTGAGACTTTTTTTGTCTCCTAGTTATTGACTTAGTAAGTGCTGTTGTTGACAAGTCACACGCAGCTGGCCATTTTTTTGAGGAACGCCTAACACCACTTAGCCGTGATCACGGTAAATGAAGAGCACAGTGTGTGTTCACCTTAAAAAAGACGATCACCGTCCACAGATATATTCTCTGGCGCACAAGACCTCATACAGCTGAAAAAGGGAATGGCCTTGTCAATTACAAACAAAAGAAAGTATCCCATGTGTTATTAAGGAGGGTTTTCTGGAGCAGTATTGGGTTTTTAGTCTCTTTTCAGCATGAAAAACGGTAATGAAATGTGTGCATACGTGGAGAATGCCAATTGGGGAACAATCACTTTGTACAGGGTATTCCTACAGTAAGTCCATTGTAATTTCTTTCCAATATCTGTCCTTATTATAATAAATGGTAACACAGTTATACCCCGAAGGCCTGCATTCATCACATGCGGAACGTGTTGTCCATTTATCACAGAAAACCTTAATTATACAATAGAAGCCGTGTCTGCTGTAATTGAAAAAAAAAAAAACACAACTTAGCAAATGTAAGGTCTGTTGGGAGAAAAGGGAATGGCATTGCTGAATGAGAAGAGAGGATGGTTTGCTTGGAATTCTAGGGCAGACTGACTGCAAAAGAGCTCCCTGCCACACACCGCCTTTCTCGTGCCAGTAACCCACTGATCATGCTGCCTGTCTCTTCTGGATAGTAGAATTCTCAAAGACAGAAGACATCTCTCTCTCTCTCTCTCTCTCTCTAGACATGCACACGCATGCATGTTCGCACACGCATGTACACACACACACACACACACACACACACACACACGCTTATGAGTTCTGTTAGGACTTTGGGATGTCCGTAAGCCCAGCAGAATCCAGTCTATAACCGACAAAAATAATGCACTGTCTATGTAACATAAAAAAAGGTTTTAGTGGGAACAACCACCTTGTAACTCCAGAAAATGGCACCGAATGAGCCCAAAGAAACAACAAAACTAGGATGCTTAACATACACTGCACACTCCTTGCCTGATGTTTGAATGGGGTCAGCCCGGGTTTATGTCCTAATCAAAACAAACTGTCCTCACCGGTGCCCTCCTAGGTACTCTAATTCAGTCTGTACATTTGCTTGTCACAAGATTCTTCTCCAAATGTGTTTCCTATACAGGTTTGGGTCACAAGAAAAATGGGTTGCTACATGTGTGCTTGGCCTCTCATTGGGCTTGGCCTGGCTGTGCTCAGCCTCTCACACACAAGATTCTGACTGTACCCAGCATCTCAGACAACATACACCACGGCTAGGGCACCTATTTATGTAGTTTTTACTGACTAGGAAAGGAGGGCTAGGCAATTCTGCCTATTTTCAGCCTTGTCCCCGGGGTGGGATGGGGAGGACATACAGACACAAACTGACTTATTGATTTAAGCTGTTGGTATTTTTAGTGAATAGGTGAAATCTGGCCGGGACACCAGGAAAATTCCTCTACTCTTTTCAAGAACTGCCACGAGATCTTTAACGTCCACTTGAACAACTATCAGAACAGGTAAACAGGACTTTGGTTTAACGTCTCATCTAAAAGAAGACACCTCAGGAATGCAGCACTCTCCTCATGTTGTATTTGTATGTGTAAGTGTTCGTACTGGAATTTACCCAAGTTCCTGGTGTGGCTCAAGAACCTACAGCCTTCCAATCTTCTGGCCTTTGGTGAGTGTGCAACCTGCTGAGCCACTGACAGTGCACTTTCTCACTTCTGTGTCTCACACATTAGATTTTGACTGTGCCCAGCCTCTCTGACACTAGACCCTAGTTGTGCCCAGACTCACAGGCACTAGACTCTGACAGTGCCAAACCTCTCAGGCACTAGATACTGGCTGTGCCCAGCTTCTCAAACACTAGACCCTAGCTGTACCCAGCCTCTAAAACACTCGACCTTGGCTGAGCTCCACCTCTCATGCACTTGATCTTGGCTGCACTCAGCCTCTAAAACACCTGTCCTTAGTTGTACCCAGCTTCCCTAATGCTAGACCCTTGTTGTACTCAGCCTGTAAAACAATGGACCCTAGCTGAGCTCAGCATCTCACACACTAGACATTGGCTTTACCCGGCCTCTAAAATACCGGACTCTAGCTGTGCCCAGCTTCTGTAATGCTACACCATGACTGTACCCAGCCTCTTAAACCCTAGACCTTGGCTGTGTCCAACCTCTCCAGCACTAAACTTTAACTTCTCCAGCACTAAACTTTAACTTTGCCCAGCTTTTCTAACACTACATTCTGACTAAACCCAACCTGCAAATCCCCAGACCCTGGCTGTGCCCAACCCCTCTAACACTAAACCTTAACTGTGCCCAGCTTTTCTAATACTATATTCTGACTGTACCTAGCCTCCAAAACCCTAGACCCTGGCTGCACTCAGCTTTTCAGGCGCTAGACACTGGCTGTGCCCAGTTCTTCACACACTTGACTCTGGCTGTGCCTAGCCCCTGCCACACTAGATCCCTGATATGCCCAAACTCTCAAACACTAGACACTAGCTGTGCCCAGCCTCTCTGAAACTAGACTCTGGTTGTACCCAGTCACTCAGAAACTAGACTCTGACTGTGCCCAGCTTCTCAGACACAAGACCCTAGTCATGCTCAGCCTCTTACACACTAGACCCTGGCTGTGTCCATCCTCTCAGATACAAGACCCTGAATACGCCCAGCCTCTCAAATACTAGATCCTAGCAGTTCCCAGCTACTTACACACTAGACTCTGGCTGTTTCAAGCCCCTCAAACACTAGACCCTGGCCATACCCAGCTCCTCACACATTAGCCCTTGGCTGTGCCCAGCCTCTGCAACACTAGGCCATGTCTGTGCTCAGGCTCTCAGACAGTACAGGCCAGGGCCTAGTTCTGCTCAGTCTCTTACCTGCTCAGACACTTACATTACGCAGAGAGCTTGTCTCATTCTGATGAGGGCTCTAGAGTTCCTGCTGACCCTCAAGTATTATGTTTATCTTTATAGGGCTTAGATGAACCCGCAAGGTGAGGACATCTGTCCCTTCTCATTCAGTACACTCTGCAGGGAACTGTTAAATAATTGCACCAATGCCCAAGGCACCCCCAAGACACTCAGTCCTCATGGCCATAATAATCCTTACCTTGTCATTATTATCATGTGCAGGCAATAGCCGATTTATCTCCTTTTGTCCCCTTTGCTACAAGGTTGATGCACCTAAACAGGAAATAATGCTCAGCCACTGCTTGCTAAGGGGGGATCTTTTAACAGTCCTATGCCAGGATTACCTGAGCAAGCAGGGGTCTATAAAACTGGAACCCCCAACTGGGGAGTTCAGTTACTGCAAACAGATATCCCAAGTCGAATGTCCTAAAGATCGAACCCATCCACCCCAAAATCCAAATACCAGGCTGTGCGTGCTCTCCTGTGTCCAGCCACTTAGACACTAGGCCAAGCAGTGCCCTGACAGTTGGATACAAGACCCTGAGTTGCAGAAAATGACAAGTGTAAGAAATTACTATTGACCATCTCACGTGTACCTGTGATGAGAATCCTCGTTCTGGAAGCAGGAATCCTGTGATATACCTTGTGATGTTTCTTGTGGTGTGGTTTGTTTTTTTTTCACATGAACACCTGATAAATGTTCTCTCCCTGCCACAAGAAAAATCATAATGTGCATCACAGGACTCATGTATCCTAGTAAATGACAAGCAGAAGAAATGAATACTAATGACTCAACTATAATTTGAGTTACAAATCAAATTTCCAGGATGAAGAAGTCTTCGGATATGTCCTGTGTAATATCTTGTGGGCTGCAGTAATTTTTTTTTAAAGCTGTTAAAAAAAAAGAAAGAATGCTCTGTAGCACAATGTACATCACATTAGTACCTCTGCACTGCTTAATTCTAGGAATAAGATTCCTGACTCAAACTATAGTTGCGGCATCACTAATAATTTCCACTACAAGTCACCTGTTTTCTCCCATACTGGTTTTAAAATGAAATGCATTCAAAATAATTACAAAGCATTTTTTTTTGCAAACAATTTTACTCAGACTAATAAACAAACCCATACAAACTGCTACAAGCCCACCGTCCGATAACTAGAATGACTAGTAGATTCTGGACTTTATTGCCTTAACTTATTTTTACATACGATTTTGCCTTTCCTTTGTTTTAATACAATATTTCTGTCCTTTTCTTCTAGATTGCTTTTTATCCCCACTCCATCCATCCTCAGTTGTCAAGGATTTACCCTGTTTGGGCCTTGGCTACCACCTAGCCAAGCCACCATCTACCTGGCACCTCTGAATCCCCACGGTTCTGCCCTCTATTGCAGGGTCTGGGAGAAGGGCCATCCCCCCTCTCCAAGAAACTTCAAATCCAAATTGGTGGCCAGTGGTGCAATGCGGTTCAAGTGTGCTGGTTGTCATACATACAGCACCTTGGGTGTTTTCTACATGCTTTCATCAACGCCTCCCTACTCCTCATGACATGGGCAAAATACCATGTCGACACCATGCATGTACAGTGCACTATGTGAGAAGCAAGCTCCCTGGCCGTCCCACAGGTGTCACTGAAACACACCACCAGCCCTCCCGTGGCTGAGCGCTCTGCCTCTTGGAAGCTGCTCCAGTCGTTGCCTTGCCCTGACGCATCTTTTAGGTGCACTCCCAAACTCAGGTTGCTAGTACAGTAGCTCACATGCAACCTCTGCGTCATCAGCAGCCCTGGTGTATTTGCTTTTGACAAGGATTTAATGTGCTCTCTGTGAAGAAGACGCAGAAGAATTGTTATTTATACAGTACTTTTCACTTTGATTTGACTGTGAAGACTACTACACCAACTACAAGCAGAAACACTGCCTCACCGCATCACCATGCTCATTGTCTGAGCAACAGCCATAGATGCTTAAAGGCACAGCAGCATGGTGAAAAGCTGCACCACTGGCACACAAGAGGTTAATTACACAAAGGCAGCTAATCCACTGAAACATGGAATTATTGTCAAAATTAATAGCAGTTTCAAAAAGAAGAAATACAGTTTGGGCCGCTGGGGCCTTTCACCAGATATTACTACTCCATTTTAATCAAAATTATATTGAATTTAAGGTCCTGACCTGACTCCTTCAAAATTTCTTCTCAGTCATGCTATTGCGGAATCTTTTATTACTCAATGTGATGTATCGGCAGCAGTGCAGGTTCAGCTACACAAACTCTAAACATTGACCATCGTTGTTAACATAATCCTACACGTTATTTTCCTGCCTTTTTCGAAGACTCACCACTGCTGATTCTGTGTGCACCATCACTTTGAAATTATGCAAGTATATTTTTTGGGGGGGGGCCTACAATGGCCATCTTACTACAATGCTACCTGCATTGCCTCTCTTTATAAAAAGTGGACAATGGGTCCTGGGGCAGATAGGGAACTACTGGAAGACTAGATGGTCCTTTGTTTTTTTTTGTATTGTCATTGTCCATGTTTCTATGGACTTATTTTCTACGGCAGCAATGTAACCTCATTCAGGCACACACAACAGCATCCTCAGCTCCTTCTAACAAGGCCAGACAGCACTGCTCCTTTTAATTTAGTGGCGGAAAGCTGGTTTTGTAGCTGGAGGGTCATGAGTTTCGTTCTCTGCTCATGTGTTTGTTTCATACAGGAATCATTACAGTACCTGCTTGGCTTCTGCCTTCTAAAGGATCCTACTGGCTAAAAATTTTATAAATGCACTAAAGCGCAAGCCTGAAGATTTATATGCCCCATGTTTAACAATCATTAAGGAAGGGTTCCATTTATTTTATTTCGGGTTTTTTTTGACTGGGTAAGTGCACTAGACAAATCCTGCCTATTTTCAGGCACAACCCGGTGGAGGGGGATACAGATGAATGCCAACTGACCTTGAACCAGATTAAGCTGTTGGTGGTATTTTTACTGAATGAGGGAAATTTGGCCAGGACACTGGGGAAATTCCCCTACTCTTTTCGATAAGTGCCATGGGATCTTTAACATCCACCTGAAGTACCACCAATCCAGGCAGATGGGACCTTGGTTTAACGTCTCATCCAAAAGATGGCACCTCAGAAGTGCAGCACCCCTCTCATGCTGCACTACAGTGTCAGTACTGGGATATTAACCCAAGTGCCAGATGTGGGAACTGAACCCACAGCCCTCTGATCTCCCAGCCTGAGAGGCGAGTGTGCTACCTACTGAGCCACTGACACTGCTAGTATTTTATACAGTTACACAGAGCACTTAATGTCTCTTACCTGACAAGTGTCTCCCCACATGTTGTTAAGGTGAGAGAATGGCAAACCGAAGGTGAGCAGTTCTGGCACTATAAGGGAACAAGAGGTGACACTCTTACAGGTGTAGGAGACAGTCTGGAACCTGTATAAATGTATTGTAATCAGCACCCGCCCCCCTCCTAAGAACTAACATGCGCTATGTGTGCTGTATACAAGTATCATCCATCCACTTGGAATTCTTAAAAAAGTTTTATTCCAAAACAATGAATATAAATATGAACCATGGTGAGGAGGAACCGATGTTTTTCACCCTGATGTCTCAGGGTTTCCTCAGTGTCAGAGTGAAACGTCAGTTGCTTCACACCATGGTTTGCCCTGGTGTGGTTCCAGAATGGTCTGCACCTTTTTTTTGCTATACTTTCCTTTATCCCCCTGGCAGGCTGGGTGGCTGTATCAGCTGAATGAATGAATGCTTTATTTTTAAGAAGCGCCTTTCCAAAACCAAGGCGCTTTTACAACAGATCAATACATAAAACTTAAATTCCTAAAATCAATCCATAAATATATTTTAAAAATCTGGATATGCTAAATTAAACAAATAAGTCTTTAGGGCTGACTTAAAGCTTTGGACAGTCAGGCATCCTCTCACCCGATGAGTTAGAGAATTCCACAGGGTTGGGGCCATAAAACTAAATGATCTTGCCCCTGATGTCTTTAAGCGAACCCTGGGAATCTCTAGCAATCCCTCATTGGTGGATCGGAGCCGACGGGAAGGACAGTAGGGACAAAGAAGATCTTGCAGATAACTAGGTCCCTGATCATGTAGGGCCTTATAGGTCAGCAAACCGACCTTGAAGGTGATTCGCCATTGAATTGGCAGCCAGTGCAGTCCACGGAGGACAGGCGTTATATGACTGGTCCTTGACGTATCAGTCAAAAGCCTGGCCACCGCGTTCTGCACCAGCTGCAAATGGCGAATATCCACCCCCGGTAGCCCTAGGTACAGAGCATTGCAGTAGTCCAAGCGGGAGATAACGAAGGCGTGGACCAATGTTGGAAGGTCATCAACAGGAACCAGATGCTTCACTCGGGTTATATTCCTCAGATGGTAAAAGGAGGTTTTGACAACAGCTGACACTTGATGTTTATGGGTCAGGCAGTCATCAAATATAACACCCAAGTTCTGCACCCGGTCTGAGGTCATCAGTTAGGTCCCCCAAAGCCAAAGACCTGAGGATGACCCAGTCAGCAAACCTACCCCTCGATGGCCTGGGTCCACAACCAACACCTCAGTTTTTTCGGGGTTTAACCGCAACCATCTCACAGTCATCCAGTGCTGAATTTCGGTAAGACAGTTATTAAAGACCGAGACAGCAGCACCCTGGTCAAGCACAAAGGACATGTACAGCTGAGTATCATCTGCATAGCAGTGAAAACTCAAGCCGTACTGCCTAATGATCACTCCCAATGGCAGCATATATACCGCAAATAACATGGGTTCTAAAATAGAGCCCTGCGGCACCCCAGAGGATAGGGGGAGTGATGGCGAGGAACAAACCCCAGACACCACCCTCTGAGTCCCACCCTCGAGGAATGATCGAAACCAACTGAGGACTAAACCAGATAGTCCACAGATAACCTGCAGGTGCTCCAAAAGCACCCCATGATCAACGATATCAAATACCGCAGAGAGATCAAGAAGGACCAAGATGGAACGGGTCTTTCGATCTCTCGCTATTAGGAGGTCATTTAATACTCTAACAAGGGCTGTCTCGGTACTATGTCTTTTCCTAAATCCAGACTGGAGAGAATCATAGACATTGTGGCTGGTCAAATGATCGTCCAGCTGCAACGCAACCACCTTCTCAATAACCTTACCTACAAAAGGCAGGTTAGAGACAGATCTGTAGTTAGCCAGACATTCCGGGTCTAAGTAGGGTTTTTTTAGAAGGGACCTAATCACGGCTTCCTTCAAGGGGTCAGGAAAGATCCCCTTCTCCAGTGACAACCAGATTATCTCGGCAACGATTGGGCCGATTTTATCCACACATCCTACTAAGAGGCGGGTGGGGCCCGGATCCAAACTGCAGTTGATCGGTCGCAGTGATTGGACGATCATCACTATGTCATTGACTGTGGGTCGGTCAAAGTCAGACCACACAAACTGGGTGTCCGACATCTCCTGCCAACCACCACAACTCCCATTTGAGAGAGTTAGAAGAAGATCGGACCTGATTGTGGCAACCTTATCTGCAAAGAATTGAGCAAACTCCTCACACCGTTCCTGTGAAAATGCTCTCTCAGGCTGAAGACAGAGTGGATTGCACAGTCTGTCCATGGTCCGAAAGAGCTGGGCTGGTCGATTCGGTGCAGCAGCAATTTCCCTGGACAGGAATTCTGCCTTCTTACAGGTAATTGCTGATTGATAGACACGATAATGGTCCATCAAACTAAGCCTGTCACCTCCAGACCCGATTTCACAACATCTCTCAAGCCTTCTTCCCTCTCCTCAACTCCCTCAAAGTCTCATCAAACCAAAGGAGACTTTGGGCGAAGAGGTGAGGTCGAACCGTTCAGGAGCAATGGAGTCTAGGGCCCCTACCACACTATGGCCAGGCAAGAACCAGGTCCCCAGGATCCTTGCATTCCTTTGCCAGACTCGAGAGATCAGTACCGCCATCAGGTCTTCTGGGGTAACACCCCTCAAAGGGCAGTACCGGACCATCTCCATAGAGACCGACCTACCGGGGGGGGCCAAGAAACTGAACCTAATGGTGTGATGGTCAGACCATCCAACTAGCTCCACCGTCATATCGGATATCTCCATCCCCAGGAGGAATACCAAGTCCAATGAATGACCATCTGTATGGGTAGAGGAGGAAATAACCCGTGTGAAGCCCAGCAAATTCATTAGCTGGAGGAAGTCTCGACCGAACTGCGAGAGTTCATCGTCGACCCAGGCATTGAAATCCCCCAGGATCAGCCATCTGGAGGATCCCAATGTCATGTCATCGATGAAGTCTGCGACTTCCCGCAGGAAAACATTTCCATTACCTGGTGGACGGTAAATGAGAAGAATCCTGTACCCCACACCCTCACCCAGGATACTTTCAAAAGATTTGGTAATTTCTACTGCTACCTCCATCAGGCTCAGTTCCGTTCTAAAACAGATTGCCACCCCCCCACCTCTACGATCCTTTCTCGGATGGTGTATCACCGAGTACCCGACTGGTACAGCTGAAGCCAAAACGGGGCCAGCATTATCGTCCAGCTTGTCCCATTCTGGCTCCACGGTCGTCCTGAGTCATACCTCCTCCAACCTTGGGCAGAGCCGTTGGTGCTGGTTGGGGGGCTTCATCAAGCCGCAACCCCCTATTTTCCACTTTGTTTTCTCCCCGTTATCCCCGGGAGCCCCAGACAAGGTTGGATGTGCGCGGAGGTGTGTATGCACACCTTAGCCAGAGTGACTCCACTCCACCCACCCCTGGCCTAGCGCCTGACTTCTCTCTGTCACCCACACCACTACTATGCCTCCACATGGTGGCGGTCAAAGGCCAAGGAGCCAACCTCCCCGATCTGGGAGAGGAGAGCTGCCAAGCAACTGCTCAGTCCTCAACCAGCCCTCCCTCCCACGACTGGCCCCCAGCGACCTGTGATCGCACCAAACAAGGGTTGCTGGCATGGCAGAAGGTAAGGCATAGTGTCTCAGCCCTCCACGCCACTGAGCTGGCCATAATGGTCTGCACTTTGAAGAGATTTCAAATGTATTTCTGCACTCCATCTTGTGTTTCTGTATCAGCGCTTAACATCTGTATGTATTTACCTCACTATTTCGGAATAACATTTTTTTTTTAAGAATTCCAAGTGAGTAGCTCATGCTTATTATATACAGAGCACATACTGCATGTTAGCCCTTGGGAGGGAGCAGATGCTCCAGATTTTTGTTCTGAGTTATGGCTTTCTAGGTTGCACCACCACGTCTCTCGTGGTGGAGCTGCTACTTTTGCTGTGTATGATTTATAAAATAAAAGTTCATAAAAATTATTCTTTACAACTGCAAGAGATGGATGCCCCCCCCATTTGAAAGTGGAAACTAACACTTTTCAAACGCTGCACACGAGGCCCTCCTATGGTTATTAACAGGTTGTTACATGCACACAGACCTCAGTGATTTATTATTTCACATATGGTGGTTACTGTATGGTGTTGCCATCCTCAAATGCTGTGTAGAGACCCACTCACTCCTTCCACTTGCTGGGGAAGTAATAGGAGAGAGAGGGAGGTGCGGGTTGCATTATGTGATACTACATCTGTTCACAAAGGCCCCCAGTAGTTACAGGACACACTAAGGAGGCTACCAAGCTGACTCCTGCTGGGGAGTCAGGGAAGTCTTAGTCTGAAAAGAGAAAAACTCTTGTCTATGTATGATCTACCCATTACAAGCACTGCAAAGGGTGTAGTGCAAAGTTTAGGCATTTTTTTTTTTTTTAATATTTTAAAAATAGATACCTAGGCTGGCCCACTGGCTTGTTCTGTGCTGCCCTCTGAAAGACCCAAGTTCATGAACAGACTCAAGCTGCCCATCCTGGGACCACCAGCGAAATGTCGCAGAGGTGAGGAGCTCAGCTTCTGGAAAAGGAGGCAGACAAAGTGGCAGTTCAAGGGCAGATTTAGTGTCAGCTGTAAAAGCCAGAGGACAAGGTGCAGCCATGGAGACCTCAAAATTGGAGTAGAGTACATGGGCATAAACATCGGGGGAGGCAGCATTTAACCAGAGAGAAAAAAATGATAGCTAGCCTACCTTTATCCTTTACTGCCTCTGTTGTGTCAGAAAAGGGGAATCAGGCATGCTTTGACCTAAGCTGCAAGATACATTTCAGAATGAGCAAGGGCATTCAATCCTAAGCCTGCTGTCCCGTTACTGTGCTCCAGCTCCTCATCTCGACACCTCAGACTCATACACCCATAGGAAGAAGTCAACTGAGAGTGCAGCATGGGGCACATTATGCACACAATTGGGTAAGTTCTGCTCAAGTCCTGTAGCACAGGACCACAGTGTGAGAAAGAAGAGTCCTTTAAGGCGTACAGTACTGCTGTGCCTCCCAGGACACCCATCCCCCGCAAGCTACACAATAGTGGCCCACAGGCCTAGCCAACTCAATTTCCCTCCCCAATTGATTTTCCTGCAAGCTCCATCCGACCATGTCATTGCACCTTATGGCACCTGCCTGACCTTGCACTAAACAAGTAGAAACAGCTTCTCCAAGAGGGGCATTTTTTCACACTTTTTGAAATTATTATCCTGTTAATTCTATTACATGCTCAATGAACAGAGATGCAGACTGCATTTTTTCCCCCTAATGGACTTCAAAAATGGTCCTCCAGAGAATCCAATAACTCTCTAGTCCATCGAAGCAGTAACTTGGGTGGTCAAGAAAAAAATGGATCACTTACTGGAGCATGATATATTCAACATGGTACGCCAAAAATCTGTGCTGAAGTTGCAAACTGCCTCTGTCGAGGGGACGTTAGTGCTGAGAGAAGAGCACTGCCATCCTTTAATGTTTCTGCTGATAGCCTGTACTCATTAAGTGAAGGATACTCTGAGGAGGGGGTTATGCAGGAAAGGTCACTTGAATTGTGTTTCTTCTAGTCATAGTTATCCATAGCCACACACTTACAGAAACCCAGCTTGATGAGAGGCTATCAGAACCAAGTAATACATTTCTCAATCACCCTGCGCCTAGGGGTGCTGCAAATCTTGAATTCATTGGTGTGGTGGAGGCTTCACTTACGCACAGTGAATTTTCTTTTCTTTTCACACAGAATTATTCCTAATCTGTGCTGGAGTTGGAGGAAGTTTTTTTTCTACTAACAGATGGAGAATCGCCTATTTGAACTTACAGAAACTTTACTGGGAAACCAGGAGGGAAGAGGGAGGTGGGTGCTACGAGGGTGGGGGTGGGGAGAACACAGATCAAAACACTGCCTCCTGATGTTGAAAGCCACTCGGCTGTTTGCTGACTCCGCTTCATGCAGATCAAAGGACTGAAGCCCTCTCTTATTAGAGTGGCTTCGGTCCTTTGAAGTACAAGAAGTTTCTGCCCACAAAGCCGAGAGCTGCTTCAGACCACAGTGCATGGTCATTGGTGAAGGCTGTCGAGTCCCTGGTATTGTGAACTGCAATGGGCTCAGCAGTGACTCACCTCCCAAATCCCTTGGTACTCGTCCCAAAACGTTTTGTTGCTTACGCATCAAACGTAAAAAGGGACCCCAAATGATGCACTGTGGGAACGGAGGTGATTAATCTCATCGGAGGGAAAATAAGGATATGGTAGCTGGAGGGAATGAAACACGTGGCATCTGTGTGGGGGCACATGCTACATGGTTTAAATACTACTGGACAGTTCCAGACGCCAGCTCCTTGAAATGGAATGTATGAGAGCGTGTAGCTGTGGATGAATATGCAATGTTACTAGGCACTTTCTGTGCAAGCACCATTTTTTTAATTTACCCCTTTTTGCCAGGAATAATAAAAACCACACCCTGCTGCATAGCCATATGGGCCATTTCTCAAGGCAGCAATGGAAGGGATTATTAGAGAAGCCAGTTGAGAATGAAAATGAATAAAAACACTACCACTTCTATTATGTTTGCTTCTCTAAGTGCTTCCTATCCTGTACCCTATTCTTGGCTTTATTTTTGAATCCCTGCTCCTCTGTGGTGCTCAGTGACTGGGACATCTAAATAGCACTGCCTTTGATGTGGACACCTGTGTCAAATTATTTTTTTATTATGGGATGAAACCACTGAGCACAGCTGATCTGCAATGGCATCCCGGGCCTCCATATGGAAAGCATGTCAACCAATGGAGAAAGAAGCAGGGATAGTGAAAGCTAAAACATTCAGGATAAGTAGCCTATTTTTCTCAATGGAGTAAATAATTCCTCTTTAAAAAATATTTCTTGCCGGCCCGGTGGTGCTGAGGGCTGAGGCACTGGATGCCTTACCTTATGCCACACCGGCGACCCGGCTTCAAGAACAGATTTGGGTCGTCAGGGAGCTGGCATGTGGGGGGAGGTCAGAGCAGGATTGAGTAGCCGGAAGGCAGCTCTCCTCTCCTGGGGTGGTTGCTGCCCCTCCTCTCCATAGTCCCACTGCCACCGGGTGGAGGCCCGGTGGTCAATGTAGGCAGAGGGGCCACACATAGCGGAAGGGTACCTCGAGATGCGGCATGTGCATGCCTCCACATGCATCTGCAAGTCTGAGGTAAGGGGGACAGGTTACGGGGAGAAAACAAAAAATACCATAAAATATATGTAACTCCTAGGTGGTGCTATTCCAAGGGCTACTACCCCTGCTTATAAGTCTGGACACAGGTTGAGGGGGTCTGGATTTACTAATAAAGTGCCTCCACCCAGAGTATAGGTATTGGGGATGTTTATCTGTTCTGATATAGCCCTCTGGGAATCTATAACCACTCACCAACCCTCCTAGTGGTCCAGTACCTGATACAGCAGTTAAATTCACAGTTGGTATAAAACAGTACTAATATGCTCACACCCTTCACACCTACCACCAGGGTTGGACTTGCAGCAACTTCCCTGAAGACCCCCTGTAAATTAAGGTTAGTAATACAGTTGCACACGTTCAATATGGTAACCCAACTAATAATATGCACACTAGCCAGATTAAGCATGAAAAAAGACAATCAGGTTTATTCAGGGGCAGTGAACAAGGAAGGGGCATGAATTAGGTCAAATGATTGGCAATCTGATTTGATTCAGTTCTGGCATGGACTTTTGGTCCCAAACTGACAGTCACACAACACTGGGTACCCAAGATGGAAAGTCTGACTAACCAGAGACGTTGCCTGGGGGTGGCCAGCGTTGCAGCTGATGTTGGGCCCTTGGTGGAAAGAAAAGGCAGTTAACATGCAAAACAACCAGATGATTATTTGTAATCTGAGCCAGATGGCTCAGTCTCTTACAAACCCAGAAAACAGAAGCAATTAGATGCTGCCACAATGATCTAAATATTTGTTGCAGGGAGCTACCCTGATTTGTACTCATGCTATCAGGTATCTGCTGGAATGCAGGTAAGATGGAGACCTCATGGTGGTTACCGATTGGCATGGGGAAGTAGGGCCAACACGACACACACCTTCTTCACGGCCTTTCCTCCAGGTGACCGCAACCTGCAAGTTGTTGTTGTTACACAGGGGCTGGATCCCAGAAGCTGGTCTCTCACCAAAACCAAAACTGGTGCAGAAATTTTGGTCTGGGCTGGATTGGTAAAGCCCAGGCAGAATGAATGGATTGACAACGTTCGTAATCTTCTGCTGGTGAAGCCTCCAGCTGGCATAACAGGTTTGGCTGTGGGCAAGCAGGTCTTGACCCGCGTAACACATTCAGCACATTCAAAATAGGTAGCTATTTTTCTAAACAGTTCGGATACAGTCCAGTTGCAATTAAGCAGCTTAACTGAGCAAACCTTTTGATCTGAGCACATCTCACATACAAGCTGGGCTGATGGATTCACAGGAGCAGGTCTTCGGTCCAGATCACAAATAGCACTGATAACACTTCTTTCTTTCTTCTGCCACAGTTCCACTTTAATCAGACAGTGCTGACCTCTGCTATCAGGCAGTCCCAAGCAGGAGAGAGGTGGCAGTGAGGCAAGTTTGGCCTCTTCCCGCCGATTCCCCTATGCTCCGTTCAGGGAGCAGCTGCTCGAAAGCTTGAGCTGTTCACACTTCACCCACCAACTCTAACTGATCCACTGTCTCATGGCACACTTGGGATTTCCCTTGTCAATCCAGCATTCCAGTTGGCTGAGGAAGCTGTCAGTCACAGTTAGGGCTCCCCCTCCAGGTTAATTTGGTGCCAACCTAAAAACTACAAAAACTATAGATTTTCCTTCCCACGAGATACAGGGTTTCGGATCCATTTTAGGTCCCCGGATTCTATTGGTCCAATTTCTGGAAGTCCCAAACGTAATATGGTTTCCATTCAGATAAACAAGCTGCAAAGAAAGCAGATGAAACAAACATCTCCCCTTCAGATACAACAGTATGCAAACAGTAAATAAGCACAGTTTCTACACAGGCTCCCTCTGCACAAGTAGTGACTGCAGAATGGAGCACACTGGAACAGTGTCTGGCCGGTCGGTCGCAAGCTCTAACTCACTTGGACCCAGCTCAGATCATTCAATACACATAGATTAGCTAGTCTCTTAAAGGAAAAGGCACAGAGGCTTAACATGACACTCACATGTAAATAAACAGGATCACACTGGGACGGGACAATGCAGACTGGCAGTGGGCACTGGGGAGCTCAGGAAGACATTAAGGTAAACGCCAGGGGGGGGGGTTACTTATATGAGGAAAAAAAATACTTCTTGGAGGATCATACATGTAAATGAGATTAAAGTACGTCCCAAATCATTTACAGTAAACAAAAAAGAGATACAGTCAGATGTTTTGTCACTGTTTCTTTCCACTGCAGGTTTAAGTATTCCACAGTACGAATGTATAGTGGCATACCAAAACTTAAGTTCTTTATCTGCTGTCTCCCTACCTGTGTCTATGTCATCACTTAAATCTCTGTATCTATCTCACTCAGTCTGAACTGCTGTCCAATCTTCTGTTGGTTTTAATGCCTGTCCATTGCCCACAATCACGTCTGTCATTTTTGATTACTTTAGGGAACTCGAAGATCCGTAACTACATTGTAAAGGCTTGTTTTAAAGGAACTGTTGGCAGCATGTTTGCAGCTGTAGTTTTCTACCCTGACCACAGTTTACTTTGATGGCATGGTTTAATTTCCTTTCAATGAGACAAAAGTGATACTAAGTCTGAGAGCAATACCTGTGAACATAAGAAGAACATTCACTGAGCTGAGAAGACGTTATGGGAACACTCACCAGGTTTTTCTGTCCCACTATCTAAATCATACTTATATGCTACATTCACAAGCAATACAGCTCTCCCTACCATCATTTGATTCCACAAACCCTGCATTATTTCACCCCTCCACATGAAACAAAGTTGCACTAGTCTGGCAGTATTAAGAAGTGTTCCAAACAAGTACTACTTCCCTGGAAACGGAGCCAAGTCTACTGTCTGTGTGAGTAGTTCTACAGACTGTAATTACAACTTCGCTCTAAACTGTTTGACCTTCTTATTAATAATTTCAAACAGAGGTGCATTAAGAAATTCAAGACAGAGCAGAAGTCAATCTGGTGGCTGTCAGTTAAGTGCTCCTTGGCATGGCACCAAGGCAGCGATGCATTGACTGATTCATCATCTAGCTGACCTGATGAAGCACTTTGCAAAAGCGTTGAACCACTACAAATGCAAACATGTAGGACAAACTAGCTAACTTTCCAATGTGCCCTTGGCAACCCACGGGGAAAACCCCACTAGACAATCCAGTCTCTACCTCTCTTCCCATAAAAACTCCTGGAGCCATGTTTAACACCTGATCACTCACTAGCTCTCTCATGAGATAAATAACCAAAGAATTTTTGGACCCACCTGCTGGAGTTGCATTGATTGCATTAGGAGGCCAGACATACAGAAATAGAATAGTTGCCGTATTGGTCCTTGTAAGAACAGATCCAGAAGTAAGTGGTTTGATAACCTTCTATTGGACCAACAAAGATGTTACAAGAAGAAAACAATGTCTAACCTTTCGGACCAGCCAAGTCCTTCCTTGGAGACATTTAGGAGGTCAGACAGACACCTCCAGTAATTAGCCCAGGGTTGGTGCATGACGTACAATGCTCTTTATGACTTTTTAAGGACGTCCCCTGCTGTTTTAAATTCCCATTTTTCAGACATAGCTGAAAACCTTTTCAATGCGGTTTACTGGGACAAGTACATTCTTAAATATATGAAAGCATTAGTAGAATAATGATTTATCCTATTTATGTCATGTCCAGCTACAAATATTTACGATATGGCTGCAAAGACATTTGCTCCCTCAACTGCAGCCGGTGGCATCATTCCAGGCAATTTACATAAATGCCTTTCTGTCTTTGGTTATTCTATTTCATTTATATTATAATTCTTGTCATTCTGCATATACTTTTTAATTATTTGACTAGATTTCTCTCAAGTTTAATTTTTTATTGAGATTTGTAATTATTTTTTATCCTGAGTTGACCAGCTCTGAAGCTGCAACTTCAAAAGCAGATATAACCTAAAGCAACATGGTGACCCCTATATTTTTTCTTTTGCTACATTCACAACCACATTCTACTTCTATCAAAAACATTTTATGAAAATGACGTGGAGTTTGATGGTTTCATGCATAAAAACATTCAAATATGTCCCACATGTTTGGCACTTTTAGTTAAAAAAGGTGTCGTCTTATTGGTAATTTACTATTTATTTTTGCATTTGTGGAGAACAAATGAAGCAAACATCATGACAAATGATGTATCTTTATTTCACTTTTTCTTTTACACTCATGTTGACACCTAAAACAATGATGATATAACTATATGAAACAATCTGACCCCCTTATGGAATTTTCCCATGAAAGAGGGATTACATCTCACCATGTATCTCAGAAACAAGCATGGCGACCCATGTTTTGTATTCTTTATTTTAAATGTTTGGATGACCACCGTGTACTGGGCCAAAAATTATGAATTTGACATGGGGTTGCCGAAACACCAGGGAACGTCCTTAATCTCAGTGAACCTACTAGTTTCTTTTTTGGAATAAACATTACTTTGTCATTATTTACTGGAAAGCTCGAGTAACGCAAATTGGAGCCTACTCATTAACTACGCATGAAATGTGTGTAACCCGCCCACGTTGCCCTACACCCACGCACAGGCAGGCACCGGCTGGCATTCACAAACACCGGCCTTGCTACCATGCCCCCACCCCCTGGTGCACAGCTGCGCGGCTGAGGAATGTGGTTGTGAGGGCCATGGGTGACCATCCAATGGGATGTTCGTCCTGAGTCCCAAAGTGGATCCCTTGTGTGGAAGGGTGGGACACCCTGGAAAGGCATGTACCTCCCTGAGATCAAACAATGGGCATTTACCCATACAGACACTTCCAGACCTCCTGGACAGCACAGTGTGCTGGTGCTGCCGAGTGCAGGGGGATTCCGGCACTACTGCATCCCGCCATTGACCTGTGGAGGGGGCATATAAACACTTACACCTAGGTCCCCCCTGCCCTAGATTTCTGCCCCAGCCCAGCATGCAAGTGCATTAGTGCATAAGCTAAGCTCGGGCGCCCCCGTGGTACACCCCCATCCAACCTCCCCACATGGGGCCGTACAGCCAGCACGGGATCCCTCGCACAAAGCACTAGCACGCTGGCAAATGCTGCTGGAGTAAGAGTACCGCCTCGAAGCATTTGGGTGTGGAATGCCCACGCTGTCTTATTGCCAGCGAGGCATTCATGAATAGACCCCATTGTTTGTAACATTATCTTCTTTCAGGCTTTTTTTTAAAGGTATGTGGCAACGTTTCAGATCTTGGTTAAGAAATGTGGTCTTTTACACGAAGACCTCTTCAGTTTTTCTCAGGTCTGACACCTACAGTATTCAACTTCAGTCTGTTACAGTTTACAGAAGATTGAACAGCTGGGCTTTGGAATCTTCTATTTGAGACATTACCCAAACCTACCACATCTCATTTGGTTTCAAGAATATATATTATTTAGTCCTGAATTTGGAGTCTGAAATCACACACTATATGAAATGAAGTGGGAGGGGCCTATGGAGGTGCAAATCTCAAAAGGCTGGGTGGAATGGTATGTCACAGCTTGTATGCTTTTGTACCATAATGCCTTTTGGAAGATGGAAAGTTATGTGGATGACTTTGGTTTGGTATTTTCACACCCCTGTGATGCAAGCCAACTACAGTCACAACAGGAGTGCCAGCTACTGCAGAATCTTATCATCTGGTCCTGTACATCATTTAATACTTAGAGTGCTTTGGAGACATTGGACTGAGGCCCCTTCTGCAATCTCTGGTCACTGTCCAGGTGGAAGTTAAAGATCCCATGACACTTACCCAAGCTTTCCCAGTGTCTAGGCCTGCATTCCCCATGTCAATAAAACAGGTCCACCCCCACCCACCCATGGCCACCCCAGTGCTACACCTGGAAATCAGCTGTCATAGCGTATACTGTCACCGCAGCGACTCCTCGATCGCGAAGTCCACCACGGTGCCAGAAATCGGGCAAAATCCACCCGTCGCTGTGGTGGTCCGTGCAGCAATCGGGACTGCCTCGCTGGGTGTTTGCCCACCCCAGTCCAACTCTGACTCGGAGTTAGAATCCTAGAGACCGGGGGGTGTGGGGAGTGAAAGACGACATCCTGAAGCTACAATACCAACAATCGGCATTGTAGCTGTCATGGTAGGGGATGCCGGCGCTAGCGCTGTCAAAGCGCTATAGGTAAACCTTAACATAGCTCAGTTGCCTTTCCTAGCCAAAAATTACAATTAAGTAACAAAAAAAAAAAACTGTGCCTCTGGGGTGGCTGTCAGAGCTGTTAGTTCAACCCTTGTATGAAAGTTATCTGCCTTTTCGTGGCACTTCCTAAAGCACAATGAAATCCCCAGCTTTACAAAGAAATCTCATCAACTATCTTAGGTACTCACAGAGAGATCTTAATGATTCAAACAGCCAAGATTTAGAATGAGCAAATGCCAATACTGGACAGCTATTTGAAGGATATCTGCTTTAAACCTACACGTCTGGGTTTTCCAGGAAAGCTGTGCTTCAAATACTAGTTCTGCATTTGTTTCTCCTTTCCTGGCCTCTCTGTAAATTCAACGGTGGTTTCTGAGTTACACAGTGATGAATCGTGCCATTTTAGAATAGTATGGTGTTGTCTGTGTCCTTGAGAAACCATTACATTGTCAAACGGCATTCATTTTTGGCTGTTTTGTTTGGGGGGGGGGGGTTACAAATAATATACAAGTTAGAATCACAAGGTCTAGCCAGTGGATCTTTTAATGATCACCTTGGGATAACCAATCCAAATTCATGTTTAAAGTGGGCCAGTGAGTGCGAGAATCACAATTCCGAAGAAACATCTACATCTAATTTATACAAAAGCTGTTCTGATAGACTGACATACAGAAGACCCCTATAATCCAGATCAGGATGAGGCATTTGTGTTGCCTGTCTCGTTTTAGATAAAAAATCAAAAAATGTTCTGTTCCTAGACAAGAATGACAGTGTTGGCTTCTGTTTGTCAAAACAGGACCAATGTGAGATTCATGGGTAAGTGAAGAGTCCAGCCAAAGCCAAAGTGCCAGATTTTCAGTTGGACAATGCCAATCCTTACTCCTCCACCCCCCAACACACAGTTACTTTTAGTCAAAACTACCAACTCTGGAAGATTTTAGGGTAAGACACGTCTTTTTTAATCATCTGGTCATTTGTGACATTTTCAGGTTTGAAGGGGATTGAATCACAGCTGTGTCAAAATCAGCCACATAACAGGAAGCACTTATGGAAAGAAAATCACAGCAATTATTTCCTTCTAACTGGTGCTTCAGGGACTTTGATGCCAGCAGAGAAGTGTCTATGTTTGTCTCTTGAGCTCTTAGCACTTCCTGAGGTTGGCCAAGTTACCGTACAACCTCCTGATCCTCCAGGCCAGGTCCAGTGAAGTTATGCAACAAAGGAATAATGCACAACAGGATGTGTGTCATGCTGGGATAATGCCACGCCTAGGGGTGGTTGGGCATGAGGCTGCAGGCCGAGTGCGTCCAATGCCCCAGGCGTGGTGTTATCCCAGCATGATACACACCCTGGAGTGCATTATTCCTATTATACAATTGCTTGTTGTTATATATAAAATAAAACATTATTTTAAAGAATGTTTTATCAGTGTCGAAAGATATTTTTGTTTCTTAAGAGGAGATGCAAAAAAAGAGATGCTCATAGAGGTGCTGCTGGTCATCCATATTGGTTCACAGTGCTGAGACTAGACCCGTGGCGTTATGCTGGGATAACACCACGGGTCCAGCCCCAAGCTGACCAATCACAGTCCAAGATTCTTTCTTGCTATTGTATAATGTTATACAAAATATAAAACAGCACCTGTTCTCATAGCAAAAACAAACTCAAACATGCATGCTGGAAATGCTCCCAGATAACATCAGTTGTCATCTCTGGAATGGAAAGAGCAGATTAGCCCACTGTCAAAATCATGTGGATAAAGGCTCATCATATGTTGAAGAACACTGGCTGAAAAAAACAATTAGGAGAATAATTTGTTACCTTCCCAATGTGGGGCTCACATTTTAGAGCTCCATGGAGAGTACCCCATGGCACAAGCCAGTCGCACTGATGCTCCCACCAGACTCCTGACCTGGACTCTTGCTGCCATGGAAACTGGACCAGGGGAAGAAAATGGAGCCCAAAAATCTTCTGTGACTTCTGCACCATGGAACTGCAGCTCCCATCACACACCAAAGGTGGCCACCTGCCACAGTTGGACCAGTGAATCAGTACTCCCAACAGAGAGGGGAGACCTCCAGTCCCAGATCCAGACCCAAACTGATCTACAGCAGAGTAGACCAGTGATGAGCTGACATTCCCCAGTGAACAGCAAGGGCAGTTCCAGGGCTCAGTCAGTCTACATGGTGAGTCCAATGAGAAGCAGACAGGTGTCTGTGTGCTGCAGGGACAGACTGCATGCCCACCTGAAGAGATGGAGTGACATGTGTCTGCTACAGAAAAGTTCAAGTTCAAGTTTATTGCAGGAAAGACTCCGTTGAGCAAGCTCATTCACAAGGAGGTCCTGAGGCACATACACATACAGTTCACAATTACATAGACAGGAGATATAAAATGTAGAACAAAGAAAAAAATATATATAATACAAGAGGTATACACAATAGAAGTCCTTATGCTACATATGCAGTACATTCCAGCTTTAACCTTGCCCTAAACTATGCAACACATTTCAGCTTAATAAGTAGAGGGCCAGTTGGTACCTAGGAAGTTGACTTGGCGTTGGAGGCCTAGTAGCACCTACATATGTCTTTTAATTTAGAGATAGCTAGTGTTTTGTAGGAGTTAATTGATACGATGCTGGTTAGCTTCAGCATGGCTTGTAGTTGGTTCCAAATGTTTGGGAGGGCGTACGAGACAGCTCTTTGGCCAGCTGTGGTACGTGTCCTGGGAACATCTAGGTTGGATTTCCTTAGGGAGTAGGCGCTATGCAAGATGTGTATGAGAGACATTAAATAGACAGGCAGTTTGTGGAGTAGTAATTTGAGGGTCCAAATGCTAGCATGCAGGAGGCGTCTGGTGGCAAGAGAGGTCCATCCAACTGCTGCATAAAGATCACAGAGGTGGGTCCTGTACGCAGAGTTAGTAATGAAGTGAAGAGCATGGTGATAAGAGGGAGGCACCTAGGGAGGCAGTATAGTGCAGTGGTTTAAGGCTCTGAGCTGCAAATCTGGTGATATCCAGCAGACCAGACCTGGGTTTGAATCCCACAGCTTCCACTTGTATACCGTGTGACCCTGAGCAAGTCACTTAACTTCCCTGTGCTCCCAGGTCGCTCCTGTAAAAAGTCTTTCAGCTTAGTGTGTACTATACCTGGTTAAACAACTAAATAAAAAAAAGAAAGAAGAGCAGTGATACGCATCCAGTTTAGATAGGCTCAAGGTTGGGAAGGAGATAAAGATAATGTCTCCGTAGTCAAGCAAGGGAAGGAATGTTGCTTGGTCAAGTCTTTTGTGGGTCACGAGATAAAAGAGGGTCCTATTTCTAAAGAAGAAAACCCAAGCGTGCTTTTAAGCTCTTGATAGATCCTCAATGTGGTCACTGAAGGAAAGCTTGTTGTCTATCCACATACCTAGATATTTAAATTTAGGTACGACTTCCAAGGGTTCACCTAGGGAGGTAACTATGAAGTTTTTAGGTGGGGTAGGTAGGGCACCAGACAAGGCAAGTCTCAAGAAAATCATTGTCTTGGTTTTTTTGGCATTTAAGAGAAGCTTGGCATTGATAAGGTTGCTTTCTAACTGGATAAAGTAAGCTTGGAGTGCTTCCCTGACTTCAGTTAAGGATGAGCCTGATGCGTACGAAACTGTATCGTCTGCAAATAAATGTATGCTAGAGTTCTTTATGTGGGAGTCAAGGTTGTTGATGTAGAGGGAAAAAAGGATTGGTCCTAGGATGGAGCCTTGAGGGACTCCTCTGGCAATTGGAAGGGGGGTAGATAGTAGGCCATCAGCTTTGACTTTCTGTATTCTTCCTGTGAGATAACTGTTAAACCACTGTAAGGTAAGTGGAGTGGCACCTATGTAGGCAAGACAGGTGATTAGGAGGTGATGGTCTACAGTGTCGAAGGCCTTACTGAGGTCTAGAAAGACTGCACCAGTAACCTTCTTGGTGTCCATAGCATGGATCCAGTCATTAGAGACTTTAACCAAGGCTGAGATGGTACTGTGCTTCGACCTGAAGCCAGATTGGGCGGGTTTAAAAGTGAGTCGCTTGAGGTGATTTTTAGTTGGTTGTATATAAGTTTTTCCAGCACTTAGGAGAAACGGGCAAGATAGGTGAGGACGGTAGTTGTTTAAGTCACAAGGATCTCTGATTTGAAGAGAGAAGAATATGGGCAGATTTCCAGCAGGATGGAACAGTGGCTGTGGTAATAGAGAGGTTGAAGATGTGAAGGATGGGGCTGTGAAGCTGGGCATAGCTAACCACAAGAAAAATGATTCAAGGCCATTGTCCCCCTGCATTTTTCTTGGTGTCAAGGCTAAGAATTATGTCTTCGACTTCTTTGTAGCTAAACAGGCACAACTGGAAGGGATGAGGTGGAGCAGCATGTGTAGTATCTGGGCTAGTGTTGCTATTCACTCGGCTAGCGTATGGGGAAGAGTCAAATGCCAACCCGGCAGTGGCAAAGTGAAGGTTAAGTTCTTCGAGGATTTGCAGTTTATTTTCAACCATCCCGTCCTTGGCCAGAATCTTGGTGGAAAGGGAGGAAGCAGCAGGATGGCCTTCAATGGGACTCAGTGTCTTCCAGACTTTTTTGGGAGTTCCCTTTGGCCTGCTCCAGAGTAGAGATGTAGAAGTTTGCTTTAGTAGCACATACACTTTTAACACAGGCATTTATGGCAGTTCTAAACGCATGCCAGTCTGCCGGGTCCTTTGTATGCCTGGCCCTAGCCCATAGCTTCTCTCTATTGGTAAGTGCAGATTTGAGCTCTTGGGTGCACGGATGCTAAATTTTCCACACTCTCATTTTAATAAGAGGAGCATGCTTGTAAATTAGGGTGGTGAGGTTGTCATTTAGGACAGAGATGGCGGCATCAGTAGATTTGTCAAGATATAGGTCTTGCCACCTGATCGTAGCTAGATCGGTTAGGAAGTTTACTGAGTTGAATTTACAGAATGAGCATTTGATTCTGAATTTAGGGTGCTGCTGGGTTTTAGATATGAATCTTGTACATACAATGATACTGTGGTCGCTCATGTCGTTATGGAAAACTGCAGAATGTGAGATTTTATGGGGATGCGAAGTTAAGATGACATGTAAGAGTGAGCTGTTGGCAGAGTTAGAAGCATTGATTCTTGTGGGTTCGGTTACTATCTGTGTAAGATCCAGCTCATCATAGATGGCTTTTAGAGAGTGGGATTTAGCAGTGAGCCAATCCATATTGAAGTCCCCTAAGATTATTGTTTCTGTCTTAGCAGCAAAAGTTATGGATTTCAACATGTTAAGAATTTCTGTGCCTCCTGACGGGGGGTCTATAGCCACCAATGATTGTGATGCACTCTGAGGATGGAAGGTGAAGTTTAAGCGAGACAATCTCGTATTCCTTGGGCTTAGTTTTACAGGAAATGCTGCTAACATCAAATTTTGATTTGGCGTATACAACCACTCCCCCTCGAATCCCTATCAGCCCTAAAGAGCTTGAAGCCCGGTATAGTAATTTGCGGATCAGTGTTGGTCTTTTTTAGCCATGACTCAGTAATTATAATCAGATCTGGGTCAGTGTGGGCTGCCCAAACTTGAAGATGATCAAGTTTTTTGAGCAGGCTTAGAATATTGGCCATCATCAGTTTTATCCCAGGAGCAGCTGCAAACTCTGACGGAGAAGTGATTTGAGTTGGGGGACCTGGATTTAGTTCGACATTGCCTGAACAGAAAAGGAGTATTATAAACATTTTCTGAAGGGCATTTATCAGGTAGAAGTGGGCTCTTTTCATATGGGTTCTTGTGTGGTGTTCAGTCATTGAGATACGTCTAGCCAGGGCATAGGAGATGCTGACATGGCCGTTCAAGGCTATCACGGGAAGTGCACGGAAAGACATTGGCGAAGGGAGGAAGGCCAGAGAAGAGGGATGAGAATTAAAATGAAAACCCGACAGATTAAGAGTAGGGAAGCAATATGAAGATGCAGCAGGAACTATCATGGGTTCCCAGGCTGGGATGACTTTTGACTTAGCATGGATCAGTGCTTTATGAGTCATAATTTTTGCCAGGATTAGAAGTAGAATGATAATGCAGGCCATATTGCCCACGACTGAGTACAGTGATTTGTGTAGAAAGACCAAGAATCCCTCTAGTGGTAGGTCTGTATAACCTGCTAATGGAAAACTTCTATTACACGTTGAATTGTGCTTAGTTCTATTGAAAATCTATTTGTAAAAAGTGCCAGGTGGCTGAAGCAGGGGAAAAGTCCTGGCCAATCAGAGCGGGTTTGCTAGAAGCGCCTGTGTTCCGATTGGCTGCGCTGTCCCGTACCTTCCAAGGAGCTGCAGGCGGGCGTCCTGGTCTCAGTCAGTAGCTGGCTGGGTGCCGGCTGACCGTGGGGGAGCTGAAGCAGCCCCGTTCAAGGGCAGGCAGCTGGAGAGAAGAAAAAAGAGCAGGTCTTAAATAGCATAGAGGTTAGGATGGGGTAGATTTGAAAAGTTTAGCAAGACAAAAGGTAGTTAGACTTTTCGGTGCCAAGGCAGAATGCTTGGATGGAGGGGTTGCAGGAGGAGCACTGAGATAGAAGAGGTGTAAGCACTTTAAAACACTAGTAGAAATTAGAATCCAGCTAATACAGTTAAAAAACTTCTATGACACAGTTGAAATGTGCTTAGTTCTATCGAAAATCTATTTGTAAAAAGTGCCAGGTGGCTGAAGCAGGGGAAAAGTCCTGGCCAATCAGAGCGGGTTTGCTGGAAGTGCCCATGTTCCGATTGGCTGCACTGTCCCGTACCTTCCAAGGAGCTGCAGGCGGGCATCCATAAATGTGGCAATCGTGTGCTAATCCAGCACAAAAGTGAAAGTTGAAAGAACTAGATAGAGGTTCTTTGTTGTGCTGCAGCTATACAAAAGCTGAACTGCGACCCCAGCTAGCCTGCAGGAAGATACACAGCCACTGACACTGCCAAGTACTTGTTACCACCACCTCTCAGGACCGGATGTCAGAATGTGCCAGGTGGAGCGGAGAGAACTGTGTAGTCACAGGCTGAATGCAGAAGTCAGGAGAGGCCTGACCAGAGCCAGAGTGAGACAGCCAGTCACCAGCCAACACCAGAGGCCTACACTAAGGCAGAAGGCAAGAGAGTGAAACCAGCCAAAGAGAGGAACTCACTGTGAGCTGTGCCATCACCACTGTGCATCGAGGGAAGATCCCTTGGGCTGGGAATCATAAGCAAACTCATGCCTTGCCCTTCAACAACGTCTTCTGTATCAAAGCTAGGAAAGCATTTAATGGACTAGGCCATGTAGACAGAATTTCCAAATACCCTTTTGGGGTTTTTAAGAGCATTTGGTTTTTTGGGTTTTAAGTTGCATCAAAGCAATGCTTTTATTTAAGTATGCCACCACCAGCCAACCACGTGTAATGCCATCGGCCCTGCATCATTTCCACAGCTGGGTGCCCAGTGAAGCATTGGGATTTCTGTAGACAGTACTGAGGTGAGATATAGACTAGTAACTATGGGGAAGAGGGTAGCAGTCCCATTACAGATGGGCAGGGAAAGCAACCTGTGGTGTGGGGCAGGGACAGTTATGGGTTGAGCCTAGAAGGGTATGTGAAGCACAGCCCAGAAAATTATTATTTTGGTCTGTGCCTAAGAGGGCACCAAAGAGCAGCCCCTATGTTCCTTATGCTGGGTCTAGAAGGGCACTGCAGACTAGCTTGGGTCTATGATATCACTGCATTGTCTAATCCCGTTTTCTTCTAGGGTCTGAGGCTGTCCCTAAATAAAGCCCTTTGTACTTTGTTCATAGTCCCTGTCTGTGAGCACATCATTTATATCGAGTATACATATTGCATGCTTATTGGGTTAACTGTTATTGTGCTGTATTGGTTCATGGGTGGGGTGATCCTGTGAGGAGGTACTGCATCCCAAGAGGTAGTACCACACTTACACCAGTCCCACTTTTACCTTCTCTCCAGGTGGGGACGCCACACGCATAACAAAAACCTTGGATATAAACCCCTTCCCCCACAATCAGGAGTTTATCAACCCAAGTCCCTCAACTTGCTTCAGTCCACAAGGCAGGGGTAGTAACCACAACATAGAAGGTGTCCTGGTTACAAGTGACTCTGGATAACTGACAGGCGTGTTCCTACAGGAAGGTAGAGTCCTGGCCTCAAACGATTTCAATTGCCAGCCTAGTTTTTTTTCTGTATTACAGCTGTTAGGTTTCACAGAAGCAGCTGTTATAAGTGTTAGCAAAGCTGAAATATGCAGAGGTTGTACAAATCTACCCAGATAGCTGAAACACCAGCTAAATGACTGACTTTAAATTAATATGCAACAGAAAAATCACTTACTTATTAATCAGAGATCCTGCAAAACAGCAGGAGCCATGACCCAGTACACTAGCGTGTGTGTGCACGTGCTTGTCTACGTGTGTGTGTGTGTGTGTGTGTGTGTGTGTGTGTGATACTGAACTATGAGGCAGTAAGATTCAATCCTGGCATTGACAGCTGGGGTCAGGAATAGGATACGAGGATAAAGCACTCCTGCAAAATTATGGATTTCTTTTTTCAGTGCAATGCAGAAAGCATAATCCTTGGAGCAGATTCTCTTGGCCAAGTCAAAACTTGAAGAAATGTCTCTGTACCTCTGGACTGATCCAAACTGCTGCCCCATTCCAACAGCAGGTACCCAACCCTGTTATTGTAAAACTGAATTAAAAAACAAAAACCTGGGGACACCGGGAGCCCAACTCAGTTGCAGCCAAAGACCACCGCATATTCTGACTCCAGGTATAAAACCCTGGTGTCAGATATACAGTTACAGAAAGAATTTTGCTCGCAAATGGCAAAATTCTGCTGTTTGCGGGTGCAACTCTACACTTTGCAGTGAAAACATTGCACTTCGTGGATTGATCCGCACTCCCCAAATTGTGCTAAATTCACAGATTAATTCTGGGAGTAAATGTTATCAACTTTGCCCATCTCTACTCACAGTCCTCACTCTCGTGGACTCAGGCTCTTCCCGGAAAATGTTAGTAAGGTAACTTCCTGAAGGGTCTGGTCTTGACCTGATGGCCCTGCCATGGGGGTAACTCAGGGTAGTTTCCTATAAGAGGTAAGATAACTGGGATATGGTGGCATGATGAGGCTGGGGACAAGCAGAGACTGCAAAGGTGACCAATGGGCTGGTCAGAGACACAGGAGTACAAAGAGAAAGTTGAAAAAATGTTAAAAACCTTTCATGAGAACCCATTTCCAGGGCGCATATGTATAACACAGTCTTTACAGAATAAGTGTATCTCAGGTGGTAACCAGTCAAAACCCTGACCGCACATATGTGCAGTCAAAAGACACACAGGCATAAAAGAGTGCATGGTCTCGGAGTTTGTTTATATAATCTACCATAGTTTTGGACTGTGCTGGATTACAGGGACCGCTCAGCGCAGTTTTTGCCCACACAGTTTTTTGCCCACGGGATTTTGACATAGTGCTGTCTCACGCACAGGGGAAAGAGGGCACTCTGATTGGTCAAGAGCACTCCCTCAATCTGTAATGTAGCTGAAAGGGACTGAAAAACAGGAATACATTGTCAGCTGATCTGCTTACAGCCACACAGTATGCCAACAGCTGTGGTGTGGTTCAAACCTGTGACTTCCAGTTTAAGAGTTCCATGCTCTAACCTCGACTATAATGCCTTCCCTAAATATTTACAAAAAAAAGGAGTCAGCTATAAACATTTGATTAAATTTAAGAGAGTCTGGCCAGCCCAGTGATGTAGTATGCTGAGGCACCCCATGCCACACCTGCAACCCGGGTTCGGGATGAATCCGGGTCACATATGGGGTGACCAGGGAAGGAGGACTGAGAATCCACAGACTGTTCTTCTGTTTCGGGGATGGAAGACAGCATAAGCTAGGCGAGGTAATGGGTGCAGGGATAGAGAGCTTCTGGCAGCAAATTCCTCAGTCTGACCCCCAATTAGTAAAGAAGTGCTTCCTACTACTTAAAGGATGTTCCCACTTTCTAGCACAAAAGTACAGTTGACACTGGCAGGTGGGACAACTCATAAATTATTCCCCAAGAATGTAACAACTTTCCACACTTTATTACTAAATACAAATGTGCATGAAAACTGACTCTTTGCCCCTTGGACTTCATCTGTTTTTGACACTTTTCATGCCTGTCATAATCCCGGCTCTCTTTTTGACATCAGAATCACTTCTGTGGCAAAAGGTTGTGTGTCGTATGATGATAAGGATTAACGAGCAGGAAAAGCAGAAGTCAAAATTCAAGACGAAGTCAGGGGGAAAGATCCTGTTTTTTTTGTTTGTTTGTTTTTAATGTATTTTAAATGTAAGCAATTCACCTTGGGTGTTGTTAGCTACTTCTCTGCTTTGTGTGCTCAAGCTTGATGAATTCCTGATTGGAGGATTAAAATGGGTCTGCTGTAAGTATGGTATAACCCCCTGGGATGCAGTACAAACCCTCTTTCTCACAGGATAACCCCACCTGCGAACCAATTCATGCAAAAACAGTTACTCCAATGAGCATGCAACTTATGCTCTATAAGTGAATATGCACTTCGATGGGTAATTGCAAACAAACAAAACAAAGGGCTTTATGCAATAACTTTCGGGCCCTAGAAGAAAAATAAAGGTTAGGCAATGAGGTAGACAGACTAGACCCCAGCTAGTCTTTCCAGTAAAGCTACCAACAGTCCTATTTTCCCAGGACAGTCCCTATTTTAGGCAGCATGTCCCAGTGTCCCCATACGTTTTGCAAAATGTCACTTTTGTCCCAGTTTTTTGCTTACTTGTCCCAGTTTTGTCCCTTTTTTTTTTTTTTTTGCTGGCTGCTAATCCATGAGTGACAGTTATTTCAGCACCACTGTGGCACTGCTCGGGCTGGACAGCGGTTTGCAACTTCAACCCTTGCGGCTGTGTTGTACCACAAGCATGTCAGTGGGAGCACAGTAAAGCATGTTCCTTCCTGTTAGATTACACTGGGTAGTACTGCAAACAAGCACATGTGGATGTCTGTCTGCCAGAAGCTTAGAGGGACTCCAGACAGAGAAGAGACCGCCAGCAGGGTACTAAGGTACCCAAACCTGATCAGCTGTAGGGAAGTGTGTGAAAACAATCTGGTGTGGTGGTGGGAGTCACTGAAGTGAAGTTTGCTCAGCAAATGAGGTGAGTGTGAGCGGATTGGATGGGCCTGTCAGGAGGAACAATACATGCAGCTTGAATGTCTGATCACAATTTAACGCAGGTTTGCTTCTAATGAACTTTCTGTACATCATGATTTGGAACTTGCTGCAGCAGAATGATGTATTGTTTTAATCTGGATGTTTGCTACTGGTGTTACTGTGGGGCGGCATGGCCAGAGCAAGCAGTAAAATGTAACCGATTGTTCGCAGCGTTATCTGCGGCGGTGCCCATGGGAGCGATACAGTGGTGGTAGTGGTGGTGGGGGGGTCATGGTCAGGATGGACTGTCCCAGTTTTAGGCATTGGAAAGTTGGTAGCTTTACTTTCCAGTGCCCTTCTAGGCTCATTCTGCATACACGGGGCTGCTCTTCAGTTACACAGCTACACACAGCCAAACAATATTAGCCTGAGGCTGTTCTGAGTGCCTTTCCAAGCTCACACCACTAATAGCAGCCCTCCCTACCAAACCTCACATTCACAGTACAGCAACTGAACAGCCCTCTAGTACTGGAGGCACAATCCTCTCCCCACTGGTACCAGTGTATATCTCTTAGTTCTACCTAGGGAACTACCTGTCCTTTACTGGGTACTCAGACATGGGAACAGTGTAGGCCTGAAATCGCTGAATGTGGTTGTCGGGCAGTGGTGCACTTGCAGCCTCCTGTGGGTTACTCTGCTTTTAAGACTCATGTTTTTTGGATATCAAAGGCACTGGCTGCTGCTGGAGCTGACCCTGCCATGTCAACAACTGAATTGGGAGTTGCCTGATCTGCCTGCCTCCACCTCCCAATGTGAGTGTGTACCCATACACAACTGGTTAGGATTAGGGGGTACCTGAAGAGGACTGGACTTTCTGCTTTGTGAGAAACGGGACTTGTGTGAGACAGCTCACATGGACTACAAAACGGCCCCCATGTTTAGCCACCTTTGACCTGCCTCACCATGGTGATTAGGTTGAAAAGCACTGTTCAGCCAATACGGATTGTCTGCCAACTTTGTGAAGCCATAGGGACTCATAGACTGGAAGTAGACCTAATTATGTCTGGTGCCTTTTCGCCTGCCAACTGCCACTGAGAAGCAGGCTTCTGGGACTGCCCATCATTACTGACAGCCAGAACTGACAACGCGGGTTTTAGCTGTCACTTCATGAAGTACAAGGAAGGAGTGGTCCTCAAGACAGATCTGGGAAAGACATCATCATGGTGGGACTGCTGTCAGGGACAGTTCGAGCTGCGCTGTGACAGACTACATGTATGCTATTCACAAACTGTGTAAGAAAGCAGCATCCATTGCCAGCTTCAAGGGAGGTATTCTCGTACTAGCCAGCTTACTGTCTGATGCTGAGCATCACCAGCACAGAGAAGAGGTGAGAAAGGAAGAGAGGTGATCTGCAGCTCAAGACTACTGTGGAGTCTGCTAGCAGGTACCATAACCCGGTACCAGGCTATTACTGCCCACATGGTTTGGAGGCCTGGATGTGTGGGTCAGTGCAGAAATGCCATAGTCTGATCAATCGGAGAACAGTCATGCTTCCACAGCTGCATCACCATCACAGATGCCAGCGATGCTGGGAGAACACAGTATCAGCCTGGCTGATCAACTGAAACCACAAGAACTAAAAAAGCACTAAGCCATGCATGGTGAGGGAAGATCCTGCACATATCAGAACCTGCCCTCCAGCTGTGACCCTGTGTAACACAGTCTGGAAATCATTTAACAGAGGGAAATTTTAAGCATGTATGAGATAAACATAGAGGTATATTAAAACAAAGTCAGGGAGGGGTCACTGGAGACCAGATAAGGTCTGCAGCTATAGGATAGCAGGGAAAAATCTAGCTGATTGGTGGGGCAAGTGGTCCTTTTCTGCTGATAAATTCTATGTTTCTATGTTTCGCACTGCAGACACATGCAGACTCAGTCTGTCTCCTAACACATACTGCTTCCGCCATGCTCTCACTCAGACATGAATCAGCTTAGGTACAGTCCCTGCTGTTCACTAGGGAATGTCAGCTCACCACTGGTCCTTTACACTGTGTCCTCTGTAGGTTTGTCACTTGTTAAAGGACTGATTTCTGAAGTACTCCTGTGTCCCAGGAGCTCCTGGTGGTTCCTCTTCCAGGCTCTGCAGCCTGACTGACTAATGGTGTGACCCCTGTTGTCATGCTACTGCTGATGGGGTCAGGGTGCACAAAGACGGCAGCTACCTAGGCTGCCATGGGGTACCGGCCCAAGAAGCTTTAATTTCAACAGGGTTTGTGCTCCATTTAATGCTGTGCCCCTATTTGTCCTGTGTGTAACTGCAACGAGTGTCCAGTCTTGCAGTGGGGAATCCCTGCTCCACTGCTAGCGCTGGTTATGCTTGGCTGTCAGCAGCAGACAGCCACACCTTTGATATCCGGCACATAACGGAGTTGTGCTGGTGTAGGAGGTACCAGAGAAACACTGTTTCCTCCTCCTCTCCCGATCTGTGGCAGCAAGAGTTTAATCAATTGATCAGTGGGTGTAATAAAAAGGGTGGCTGGTGCTGAAGGGTAGGTTTCATGGAACCCTAAAGATAAGCCCCACACTTTGGTGGGTGTCACACATAAAAATGTTTTACCATTATAAGCTTACAAGAAAGGACATACAGCAAAATTATCAACTAGACAAGGAAAGAAATGATCATATCCTTGTTGATTTATATAAAACAGAAAACATGGAACCAAAATCCAAAGGTTTCTGTTCACCTGATTTCAGCTTATAAGCTGTGTTCCAGAGTGTGAGACCTGCCTGATATCAAGATTTGATTACGTATGTTGGGGGGGGAGGTGTGTCTGTGACCTATCCTTTCATGGAGGGGTTGCTCTCCTGGTTCTAGCCTGTAAACAAATTAGGCATTCACTCTTTCCCTGGTTTTATTTTTTTTTAGTGAGCGCCTTCGGAGATTTTGTCTCATGCGCTGTTTGCCACCTTGGGGATGAATTCAGCCCTACTAAGCTGTTTAGTATTGAGGACACTTGCCGACATTTGATAAGTTCCAGAAAGGAGAGACAGTTCTATGTGTGCCTCTCCTTTTGTGACCTAAGGTTGTCTGCTTGGCCGTCCATTAGCTGAATTTGTTTACATATGGGCAACTAACCTTCTGAGGAGGGACACTCATCAGTTTTTTTGCTGTTTGTACCTCCTTCCTCCATACTCCTGGGCACTCTCTCTTTTGAGTCCTCTTTGCTCCCACTGGGTTCACACCTAGTTAGACAGTGCTCGCCACCAGACTCCCCATGTTGTCCTTAGCCCCCTGTTCTGTGTCAGTCCCTTCCTGGGGGCCCCCTTATCTGTCACCAGCAGGGGGGGAGCAGCATCTGGACAGGGACAGAGACTGGGGTAGTGGGCACAGCATTTCAGATAGTTGGATTGCAGAGGGGAGTGTGCATAGAGGCATCATCTAGAATGGCCCAGATGAGAGTGCTTTTCCTCTGGCTTACTTCCCGGCCCCTCCCTCAAGCATGTGCCCACTCCGTGTCTGGCCTGGGAAGGGGGTGTCTTTGCGTCATCATCCATGATGATGATTGCACCTCCACCATGCCACCGCCCAGAGCCGCCACCAGTGTGAAATACACCTCCCTCCGGAGAGCACCCTCTTGGACCCTGTGATCAGTCTCTGATGGACTTTCAGTCCTCCCGTCACGGGCCTGAAGCACAAACCTGGATTGGCAGAGTGGTCATGCACTGCTTGGCACCTCAAAGCATCAGTCATTTTCAATGAAAAATATTTTCAGTAATAAAAGTGGAAGATCCAGAAGTGCATGATTTTTTTTTTTGGGGTGGGGTGGGGTGGAGAGGAGGCATTTGTGCAACTGAGCTACTAATGTTAAGTGCATGAATTTTTGACTGGGAACCAGAAAATCCCATTTGTGTAGCAATTCACCTTCAGTTTATCGGTATGTTCCCCATGGTTCCTACCATGCTCTGCCTTCTCCTGGGGGTCTTCCCTACTTAGTCCTCACCCTCATTTACCCCCTCCAAATCCTGAAGTGGCACGATCACAAGCTATGATCATGCCACCCACAGTCTGCTCAATTCCAAAGAGTAGCTGTACTCCTTATCCCTCAACTCTTCAGTCATCATAGTAGCCCCTCCTCTGCACTCTGCTAGTTACATTTTCAATATTCTATCTTTAAAACTATTAAAAATCATTGCAGTGTGGTACTCAGAGGGATGTGGATCACTGACTAATGGATAGATGTGAGCCCATATGCTCCCAGCAGTTCACAGTTTCACATATCAGTCCAGATACTCACATGCTATGCGGACGAAGGCCTTTCGACTCTTGGTAGTGCCGGCAGAGCTCCAAGCCACACACTGACACCAGTAATCTTCTGGCCCAAAAAGCTCCTCCACCTGCTGTCGGGAAATCTCGATGCTTACCTCTCGGACAACAAGGCCTGTCAAAAATGAGTACAGCCAGTTAGCATTCCAATGTGGATCGTGCTGAAATGCACAAGTGGTTTTAGGTCTTTCTTTGTCCCACCACTTCCAGAAGTAACCACTCATTTCAACTTCTCTGGTCTGGCTTTAAAGTATCTCAAGTGAGAAATTCAGTACCCACGAAAGGCGTGGAGACTGACGTCACAGGAAATGGATGCCTTTTATTTATACTGAAGTCAGGAACAGTGCAGAATGCCACAGTGCTGGCTTCCCTACGTTGTTACCCCAGAGCATCTCAGTGCTGCCCTTGACTAACCACCTTTTTGGGGTAGGAGACTAATTCAGTCTCCATGCTCAATCACATTGGGACTGCCAGCTTTGCCCATTATGTCAGGTACTGTGTACTCAGAACTAGACCTCAGGCATGGAAGGCTGTGCATTTGGGGTCGGGGCTCGGACATCAAGATGATCTGGTTCCAAATCTCCAATCCAGATCCCATGACGGGAAATACAGTACAGTTCTCATTAAACTGTCTCACCAGTGAGTTTCTTTAGCAGTTCTCTGTGAATTGCATACATGTCGCTGGCCCAACACAATTTCTTGCAAAAACTGTTGCCTAAGACATGCATTCAGTTTTGCATAGCATTGTGACCAAACTGCAGAATGTGTTTTGGCAGAGTTGAAAATACAGTCTATAAATGTTGCTCTTGTTGAGAGCTGGTTAAGTGCTGCAAAACAACGCAATGTGAGTTGCTAATGCACTGTCAACTCAAAAAAAAATTCTAAAACCAACTCACTGGCATGACAGTTTATTGTGAATTGTAAATGATGCTAAAAGAAACAGAGTGGTACCAAATACACTTGTGTCATATGGTCATTTGCTGCCCCCCCCCACACACACACACACACACACACACACACACACACATAGTTTGTATTACCACTGCAAACATGATCACTAAATACGGGTCCAGCTGATAGGGTCCTTTCCACTTCCCTGCTTTCTTTCTGGATCTTTTCACCTACTCAACCTTCCCTCTGGTCAAAGACCTGCTGAGGAAGTATTTTTTGTTTCATTATCTGAACCATATCAGAACTTGTAAACAAGGCTCTAATAAATTACCTTTTTCAGAACATGGCACAGATTCTCTAAGGTTTTAAATGTATCCACTTCAGCTTTCCTGTTCCTTCCCCAAAACTAATCCAAACACTATAGCTGGGAGTTTAACTCTCCTGGACGAATTACCGCCTACCCTTAGCTAATCCCCCAGGCCACTAGATCTTCCCTATACTCACTCCCTTCCCTGTTCCCCTATGTAACAGTAGCCTAAGGGGGGCACATTCATTTTTCCCAATAGCAGGAAATGGTCACTGAAAACTGCCGCAGAAACAACTTGCTCCCAACTTTTGCTATGGCCCAAGGTCAGCTCTTCACATACATTTCAAATAACTATAATTTAGTTTAAAAGATATCACATTTTGAGGAAGAGACAGTCATTTCTCATAACTCTACTTAAAATATTTATACTGGAATGAGTCACTGAGAAGAAAATAAAAGCTCATTTACTGGGGAGTCCAACTGGCTACAGCAGCCAGCACTGTGCACTCCAAGCAATAAATCAATTTAAAACAATCAATTCAATTCAAGACTGATATACAAAATCAAGGCAATTAAGTAACATTTCTCAACATTATGTTTATTGCCAAGTCAAATGGATAAGCTCCCCCTCCCCATCCTTGTGACCCTGAGTGGATGCAGAGCGCCAAGCCAATCTGTGCCGTTATTAAAACTTGAGCTATCAATATGCCAACTGGCCTGTACAGCTTTCTCCTGCCCTATTAAACTTTAAAACGGGGATTAATACACAGGTCTCGAACTCTCAGCTTCACCCAAATGTCCGTCATGTTTCAAGAAGTGCACAGTCAGTTGCACTACACAGGGATTATAAACTAAGATCCACTGCCTGAATGCTGCCAATTGTATGGTGGAGACTGCATGACAGGTTTTGAAAACCAAGCTGGTCCTTTGAATTTTTACCTCCGCACAGAGCCTCTATTCAGGGACCTGCCCACTAATTACAGTTTGCATTGCTTTGCCTGCATGTTGTCCTTTATGCTGGCCACTCTTTGCAGTCCAAACACTGTGACTAAACCCCCTCTTTTGGAGAGACTGGCTGCTCGCAGTCAAGCACTCTTTGTTTTAAACTCATGCCGAAGACGTGAATTTACTGTGCCTCTGACATCAGTTTGCATCTCTAGTGCAGACAGAAGATCTGAAATGTGCAGTTTATGTTACTGCCATAAACCTAGTCACTGCTAAAGTGATATTAGTGTATTGTCTTCTTACAAAAATGTCAGGGATCTGAATTATTGTAAACAGTGGTGGGGTTATGGGGAAGGGGGTTAATGCTGTACATTGATCAAGTTCAAATTTGTAACATTAGACACAGATACACAAGGATGTGCAGCAATTAGGATTTGAAGTACTAACAGCTCCCAGTAACATGGGTGTGGTTTACTGGTTAGTACACTGGCTTAGGAACCAGAAGATCACAGCTTCAACTCCCCCCCCGAGCTAAATACTCACTGTGACCTAGAGCATGTCACTTAACCCCTCAATGCTCCAGTTCATTCACTTGTGGAAATGGGTGGAAGAAGGACCCTACTGAAAATGAGATGTTGTATCTCAGTTGGGCTATAGTGGGTAAATAAGTTGTAGAAGTATCAACTGTTTGGAGTACTTAGGATTTGTGGTAATGAGTGTTAAAAGTATTAAACTGTCACTTGTTTTCCTTTTGACACCTACAAAAGATTTGCCTGATCAGAACTGTCTTATTGTTGGAATTTATCTAGTGTGTTCACTTTTCTGTCTCAACCTAAGGGCTATGCCCTCAGCTTGGCAACCTCCAGCCCAGTCCCCTATTCTTCCACAGCTTTGCCTTCTGTGGCAGGGTCGACAGAGGTCAGCCTCCCTTCCCCCAGGACACACACATTGTGGGGAAGGGGGGCCAAGAGTGCAAGCTGCATGCAAGGCTGGAACAGCATTTTTCTCCTGTTTTCCCACTGCCCTTTGACCCTCCTTTCTCCCCAATGGTGCCACACACAACCCCAAACGCACTGCACACTTGCAATGGCAAGAAATTCTACCCTTTGCAAGGGAGTGAGCTCACGGGCCCACTGTACAGGGTCTCTGTGAAGCCAGGCAGTGGTGCCAACACTATTTTGGGTGCTTCGAAAATCTGACTGCAGGGACACAAGTTGGCTCCCAAACATTGGTCTTCTGCATAGAAGCATGATGCACTTCCTCTGGACTACCAGCTGCCCTTAATTTCTAAAAAATATACCTATTCACAAATTCAATAAAAGGTGACCAAGTACTGGGGAGAGGCTGAGAACAAGTGATCTCAGCCACTCTTCCGAGCTGCTTACCTGTGCACAGCTGTGTCATTCCCTGTTTCAAATGGAGGCATCTTGCTTCTAAGGTCCCCAGCCAGTCCAAGTCTCACTAGGCCCTGACCCGTTTCATATTCGAGGCCGGTACTCCTTGGTGTGTTTTTCTCCCTCCTCTTTGTGTTGCATTATCTTGCTCTCGTTTTCTCTTTTATAATTTAATCAGCCAGGATAGTATAATAAAATGCAGAATGTCATTGGGTTGAATGAATGAAGCACTGGGAGTTCAGGGACCTTGCTCCGGAGGACTAGGATCACCCAGTGGATGCTGAGGGATTCAAAACTGCGATCACCCATTTCCCAGTTCACATCAGTTGGATTACTGTTTTACAATTTAAATAAGTGGACATCAGTCGGCCCAGTGGCACTAAGGGTTGAGGCACTAGACGCCACACCTCACGCCATCCTGGCGACCCAGGTTCGGTGATGGACTCGAGTAGCTGGGGGTTGGTGGGGGAGGGAGAGGATGGAGTGTCTGGAGGACAGCTCTTCTTTCCCTGGGGAGGGATCCAGGGTTGCTCGGTATCCTGACGACCCCTGACGGAGATCGAAGGTACTGCAGGTACACCAGCCGACATAAGGGGCGGAGTGTGGCAGACGCCAGCAGAGCAGCCATGTGCAGGCATCACTGCACACTGCACTCCAAGGGGGGAACCGGATAAACAAGAAAACCTTTGGTGGCTGGGTGATGCAACAGCTGGTCTCCCGGGGCAGACACCCCACATGCTCAATGCCAGCCACGGTCCCGACCCTACCCCCTGGGGATCTTCGACTTCCTCCTGTATGGGTCCGGCAGGAGAGGAGGGGATCCTGATCCCGATGCTTCAGTCGGAGGAGTGGTTCAGGTGAGCAGTTAGGGGTGAACGCCGAGCGAGCCCGCCTGAGACATGCCCCAGACCACCAGGTAAAAAACAAAATTTGAAATAAATAAATAAGTGGACATCAGACGGGAGGCTCTGTTATTCTACTGTCACAAGACAGACAGAATACTGGGCCCTTGGTACTCGGTCTCACTATTCCTGCCATTTGCTCAGGAGCTCCAGAGGCCAGAAGGGGAAGGATCCAGATTCATTTCAGTGCAGTGCAGTAACTGCTCATTGCTGTGTTTGTTTTAAACCTAGATTCGTGGGCTTTTACTGGTACTATTAGTTTTTTGCTGTCTTTACTTAGAATTGTTTTTGGACTGTTGAAAATTTAAAACCTAGTTTGGTATGCTTGTAGTGGTGCTGTTTTCCTTTGCTTTCTTTTCTTGCTGCAAATTTTCACCCACCCTTCCCCTGCCTCCCACCTCTAATTATATGCCCCATTAAAGGAAAGCTGTCGTTATTGTATCGTCCTGCCCCAGTCAAGCTTACCCACCAGTTAAGCTTTTAATGTACGTTACAGCATTTTCTCATGCTGCAACATACAGATATTACAACTTTCAAAGTCACAACCAGGAGTATGGTGCGCGTGGGGTTTCATTATCCTGTAACGGTGCGGTGATGCACTGCCTCGGCTTCAATAATTTTGTATTGAAGCCTGCAGTGCGCTGTCGCGACCTTTACAGATAATGGAGCCTCCCTACACGCCACGCCAAATTTCCGGGTTGCTAATTTTAAAAGTTAAAATAATGTATGTTGTGGCACGAGAAAAATTCCACAACATACTGTATAGCAGATTGAATTTGCTTCCCGTAGTTTTCGCGCAAGACATTTGTTAAACATATTCGAGTCCTGCAGAAATCACGCACCGGCAGTACCAATAAATACGGTGTTTAATAGGCTGACAGCTGGTTGCAATTTTGAGAGGGTATTTAACTAGTCTGTGTTTCACTTACCATTACTGCACCGACTGCCCTATACTGAATCTCTGTTGTTAAGCTAGTATGTACCTGCTGAAGAGGATAAAGTCCTCCCAGTGCAAGCGCAGGTATCCAATGGAGCCGAGTGCTGTAGATGCCATCGAACTCTCTGAGAACTCGGGTGTGGAGCTTCATGTTGCAGCATCTGTTTCAAGAGAACTGTCAACCCCACCGACTAAGAAACCCAGGCCCTCTACATATGCCACATACACCCCTGACCTCCGTTACCGACTCGGGAAGTATGCAGCTGAGAATGGGGTAATGGCAGCTGTTCGCTTTCATCAATCACAGCATGGAGGGTTAGTTAATGAAAGCACGGTCCGAAAATTCAAAACCGATTACCTGGCGGCAGTTAATGTGGCTGGGGACCCCACAACAATGGCCCACTCACTGCCTTGCAAACCACGGGGATGACCTACACACCTGTTGGTCGATTTTGAGGAGCAGCTCGGAAAAGTTGTTCGGACCATGCAAGCTGAAGGAGCGGTTGTAAACGCTCGAGTCATCCATGCGGCATCATAAAGGTAAACGCTTCATAGCTTCTGTTTGAAAATAGTGGGCACCTGGTTCTTTCATCAAAATGGGCACAGGGTTTCCTCAACCGAATGGGGTTTAGCTGGAGGAAGGGGACGAAAGCTGCTCGCAAAGTGCCTGCTGATTTTCAAAGTTTAAAAGCTGGCTCTTTACTTAGAATTTCAAAAGCCTGTGCTCAGGAACTAATCTCCCCGCAACTGGGGATCAATTTAGATGAGACAGGTGTAAGCATGGTGCCGGTGTCCCAGTGGACAATGGAGGAGACAGGATCAAAGCAAGTCTCCCTTACAGGGCTTGGGGAGAAGTGACAGGTGTCTGTTGTGCTAGCGTGTACCTTGGCCGGTCAGATGCTCCCTCCACAGATCATTTACTAGGGGAAGACCTCTGTATGCACCCCCCCTCTTACAAATTCCCTAGGACGTGGCACATCACTCAATCGATCAACCACTGGGCAAACGAGCATACAACTGTGGAATTCATTGAACGCGTGATTGAACCATATGTACAAGCAACCAAAGCCAAATTGAGACTGCCAGATGAACAAAATGCCTCCTCATAATGGACTTGTACCATGCCCACAGCACAGAGACTGTACTTAAAAAACTGGAGGAAGCTAGCACCGATGCCTTACAACCTCTTGATGTCTCCGTCAACAACATTTTTAAGGACTTACTCAAAAACTGTTTCACTGAATGGTACGTCAGTTTAATTTCAGCCCAGATTGCTTCTGGTGGTGCTGAGCTGACAGTGGATCTCAAGCAGCTAACACTAAAAGAAAAGCATGCCAGATGGATGGAGTCCAGTTTTAATGCATTAAAGATACGGCATGAGGACATTGCGAGAGGTTTTGAACAATCGGGAATATTGAGAGCACACAGTGATTACCTAAATATGGTAAGCCCCAAACATTATTCAATGCTACATGTACTGTGATTTGTTTTTGTCCAGTTTATTATTAAGTAGCTAAGACCAGCAAGTCTTTTTTCTTTTAGCATGTGCTACGACAGCAGGAGAACTGAAGATGGTGACTGACGAGAACAAATGCGAGAGAAGTTTCTGTGTTGTTTTTTTTGTAGCCTTTGGAAGTGCGCGAGCAAGGAGAACATTTTCTGCTTTTGTTTTGGGCGAGCAAGGAGAACATTTACTGCTTTTTGTTTGAGCGAGCAAGGAGAACATTTCTGCTTTGTTTTGGGCTATTAAGGGGAACATTTATGCTTCAATTTTGGGGTAGCTTTTGTGGCTTCTGAAGTACTGGGCTTTTGATTAAAGTTACAACTTTTAATTGTACCACTGGATGGCTGTGTCTTCTGTTAAGCATTGGTGTTCAATAATTATCACGTCCTGCTAGATTTCACGGTATGATATGCAATAGCGAATACAGTGAAATATATCAGGATGCGAAATATACCTGCTATACAGCATATGAAAAGCTTAACTGGAGGGTAAGCTTGGTTGGGGTGGGACGGTACAATAACGACAGCTTTCCTTTAAATATGATTGAAAGGAGCCAAGCACAGGGAATAGCAGGGGTTGTGGAGTAGGAGGGGTATAAGGGAGAGGAAGCCCGCCCTCTGCACAACAAGTGTTTTGACTTTGTTTTTTTGTTTGTTTTCCTTCTTTAAAAAAACAAAAAGGATCCGAGGATCAGTGGCAGGATTTTCAGGACAGTAAATTAATAAAGAGGGAACTACAAGGAGAGCTTCAGCAACAGACAAGTACTGGAATAGCAGTATAAAGTGGGGAGTGGTGCAATGCAGTGGATGCGGGGTAGCCATATTCAGGCAGACCTTCTGGATGCTGAGGTGCTGCCCTATCTGCAGGCATCTCTCTGGACTGTGGGATGAGGTAGTCAGGCTCAGAGTAGAAGTAACCTGGGTCAGGAGTACCTTCACCCCTATCCAGAGACCACCCAGTCCAAAGCCGCTGCCTCAAAGGATGCCAAGAATAAGGGGCATTTGGATGACGGTGGGCTCGGGGAAGGTTAGGGCGGTCAGGCAGAGGCACATCCCAAATCCTATTCCACTCCAGAACTCATATGCCGCACTCACTGGCAAATGGGGACAACCAACCAGAGGTACCCAGATAAGTGGAAGGGAAGGATGTGGAAGTCAACCAAAGAGGTGACCTCAGTGGAGAGAGCAGTGGACCCCAGAGGAGGAGGAAGTGAATCCTGGTGGGAGACTCTATCATAAGAGGGATCCAGCTAGGAACACAGGAGGGGAGGACAGGGAGATGAGGTGCCTACCAGGTGCCACGGCATAGAGGGATGAGAGGAAGATCATGGGGATCACCGGGAAGACAAGATGGGAGGGTGAGCTGGATCTCATTATCCACCTAGGTACTAATGACCTGGCAAACAGGGAGCCTAAGGAAGTTCAGGAAGAGTTTAGAAAATTGGGGAGGGGTCTCAAGCAAGTAGCTACTTCTGTCTCCTTCTCGGAAATACTACCTGTGAGAGGCATGGAAGAGTGTAGGGGTGCATGCACCAGTAACCTTAGCTCATGGTTGAAGAACTGGTGCTGTGAGGAAGGGTTTGGATTCATTGGTGACTGGGGACCCACCTGGAGGGATGGGGGCTTGTTCAAGCCTGACAGTCTGCATCCATCCTGGAGGGAGAATGCAGGTACTCAATGATAAGATTAAATGCTACATGAACAAGCATTTAAACTAGCCAAGGGGGTGGCAGGCCAGCAAGGAGGGTATCTAATTGCCCACCCCCACATCTAGCAGTGGAACCAGTGAACAGGAGGAGTGGATATCTTTACAAAGCAGTGTGTAAAAGATGGAGATAAGCACCCATGGGGTGGCTAGAAAGAAAGGGGGAAAAATTCAACAGAAGAGCAGACAGCAGGGAGAACCACGGATAAAGGACAACCAGGGAGGGGGCTGGAGTGGAAAAGCTAAACAGTCCAGGGAGTTCACATCATGGAAAGCCATGTGTGCCAATGCCAGGAACCTTAGCAACAAGATGGAGGATCTGGAGGCTGTCATGGTGCAGTCAGACCTGGACATTGTGGCCTTCACAGAAACTTGGTTTAATGATAACCATGACTGGGAGATGGCCATACCCAGCTACAACATATTCAGAAGAGACAGGGCAGGTAGGAAGCGGGGAGGAGGAGTGGCACTGTACGTGAAAAATGACATAAGGGCCACAGAGATCCAGGAGGAAAAAAATGAGGGAGAGATACTGTGGGTTAAGCTGGAAAGGAAAATGGGGTCAGCCATCCGCACGGGGTGGTCCACAGACGACCAGCCCAGGAGCTGATACTAGCCATCCAAAGGATGACAGACAAGGGTGAGGTGGTGCTGGTTGGAGACTTAAATATTCCAGATGTGAACTGGAGCCTCCCAGCAGCAGCATCAACCTGGAGCAGATTTATCCTGGACTCCCTTCAAGGTGCCTTCCTCAAGCAACTGATCATGGAACCAACTCAGCAGAAGGCAATACTGGACTTCATTCTAACAAATGGGGACAGAGTGATGGGGGGGAACAGTGGAGGAGCACCTGGAGAACAGTGACCACCAGTCACGGTGGTTTGAAATCACAGAAGGAGCAGAATTAAACTGCACAAAGACACGTATCCTGGATTTTATGGGGGCAGACTCTGAGAAAATGGGGAGATGCTTAAATGAGGCATTAATGGGAATGGGAAGGGAATCGGGTTGAGGAACAGTGGGCAATATTTAAAACAGGGATACAAGAGTAACAGAATTATGCATTAATCAGGTTAGCAAAGGGAAAAGGAAGAGGAGGCCATTATGGTTTTCCAAGGAGATAGTGAAGAAAGTGAAAGCCAAAAAGATCACATTCAGGCAGTACAAAAAGATACAGGCAGAAGGGGATAGAAAGAAGTACCAGGAGAAGCAAATGGAGGCAGGGAGGTCAGTAAGGGAAGCCAAAGATCAGACAGAAGAGTGCATTGCAAAATCAGTGAGTAGAGGGGCAAAACCTTTTATAAGTATGTAAGGGAAAAAAGAAGTGCAAAGAGAGGGATAGTGAGACTGAAGGGGGAGGATGGGGACCGAGTGGAGGATGACAACAGTAAAGCTGACATACTGAACAGATATTTCTGCTCAGTCTTTACTGAGGAAGAGGATGATAATGGGCCTGAAGGGAACACAAGGGGTGGGAACGGTGCAGAAATGGACACAAGTCTCTTAACATGGGAAAGGGTCCTAAAGGAACTGGAAGGAATAAGAGTTGATAAAGCAATGTGGCTAGATGGGGTGCACCCCAGAGTCTTAAAGGAACTAAGAGAGGTGGTGGTTGAGCCTCTGGCAATCCTGTTTAGCCAATCACTGGAAACAGGGGAGGTACCCAAGGACTGGAGGACAGCAGATGTACTCTCCTTATACAAAAGCAGAAACAAAGAGGAAGCGGGGAACTACAGACCAGTCAGCCTGACCTCAGTAGTGGGGAAGATCATGGAAGCACTACTGAAGGAGAGATTGGTGGAACACCTGGTTGCCAATGGACTACAGGACCCATGGCAGCATAGTTTCACCGGGGAGAGGTCATGCCAGACCAAACTCATTTAATTTTTTGACTGAGTGACAAGGGAGGTGGATCAGGGGAGGGCAGTGAACATGGCCTATCTGGACTTCAGCAAGGTCTTTGACACTGTGCCACATAGAAGGCTATTAAACAAACTGGGGAATATGGGAGTGGGCAGGACAGTAGTGCGGTGGGTAGGTAATTGGCAGGGCGGCAGAACACAGAGGGTGGTGGTAAATGGCTGTCACTCCACAGAGGGAAGAGTGACCAGTGGGGTACCACAGGGATCAGTGCTGGGACCAGTCCTAGTCAACGTCTTCATCAGCGACATTGCACAGGACCTAGAAGGCAGAACTTTCCTGTTTGCTGATGACACGAAGCTCTTTAACAGAGTGGACATGCCAGAGGGTGTAGACAGAATGAGGAGGGACCTGCAGAAGCTTGAAGAATGGTCAAGGGTTTGGCAGTTGAAATTCAATGCAAAAAACCCTGGAACAACATATCAGTTGGGGGGGTGAGGATATAGCATGCACCAGGCAGGAAAGGGACCTTGGGGTTATCATCTCTGATGACATTAAAGTAGGGAAACAGTGCGGCAAGACAGCAGGTAAAGCAAATAGGATGCTGGGATGCATAGCCAGGGGCATCACCAGCAGGAAAAGGGAGGTCATAATTCCACTATACAAGACACTAGTGAGGCCCCACCTGGAGTAAAGTGTACAATTCTGGAGCCCTTACCTACATAAGGGCAAAGACAGGGTAGAGAAGGTTCAGACGAAGACAACAAAGATGGTACAGGGATTGCATCACAAGTCCTATGAGGACAGGCTGAAGGACTTGAATATGTACTCCCTGGAGGACAGAGATGGGGGGGGGGATATGATAGACATACAAGTACCTTAAAGGGAGGAACAGGGGGCAGGAACACACTATTTTCCAGAGAAAAAGATGTTTCAGGACTAGAGGGCATGGGATGAAGTTGGAGGGATGGTGGTTCAGAGGAAACGTGGGGAAGAACTTCTTCACAGATAGGGAGGTGGACAAGTGGAACACCCTGCCAAAGGAAGTGGTGGGGGCTGAAACAATCACGGGATTTAAGAATGCATGGGATTGACATAAGGGAATTCTGGAGGTCTGGGGTAAGGGGCAACAGACTTCTAGAAAAACATAAAGTGAACTTACAAGCTTAAATGGGCAGACTGGGTGGGCCATAGGCCCTTATCTGTCAACAGTGTCTATGTATCTATTAATATAAGTCCTCCCTGGAGCTGCATGTATTAGAATTCACACCATGCTGCAATGCTGGATTCTGGAATCTGATTGATTATTTGTACTGTTCTGTAGAATGTAATTCTGGTTACCCGCCGGCTACCTCGTGGGAGACCCCATGTTCAGGAGTGACACTGGCTCTCTCACTTGCTTAGCTAGTGGAGGGCAGCACAGCAGCCAGGGGGCATGCTCACTCTCTGATGATGGGCAATCAGAGCAAACTGCTTGTGAGCATCAATGGATTACAAGGAAGACTCTGGGGGTCTTCGAGGAGATCATCCTTTACACTCATCGCAGCTCAGGCTGGGTGCTGTTCTTCATTTATTTTATTTTTATTTAGTTAGTTTTTGTTGACCGAGTAAGTGCACTAGACAAATCCTTCCTATTTTCAGGCATGACCCGGGGGAGGGGGATACAGATGAATGCCAGCTGACCTTGAACCAGATGAAACTGGTGGTGGTATTTTTAGTGAATGAGGGAAATTTGGCCAGGACACCGGGGAAACTTCCTCTACTCTTTTTTCGATAAGTACCATGGGATCTTTAACATCCACCTGAACTACTAGCAATCCAGGCAGATGGGACCTCGGTTTAACGTCTCATCCGAAAGACGGCACCTCAGAAGTGCAGCACCCCTCTCGTGCTGCACTACAGTGTCAGTACTGAGATATTAACCCAAGTGCCAGATGTGGGAACTGAACCCAGAGCCCTCTGATCTCCTGGCCTCAGAGGTGAGTGTGCTACCTACTGAGCCACTGACACTGACTACACTTTAACGGTGTAAGAATGCTGGGCCGGAGGACAGCGGGATCTACAGTGGGAAAAATGGAGGGAAATACGGTGTCTGGACACAGAACAAAAAAATAAGATTAAGCCAATAATTGCGACCTCTTGGGATGCAAAGCTGAATTATGAAGACACTGGCCTGAAGGTTGGCTTCCCATACCACTAGACGCATACTGACCCCTTAGTGCACAGCATAACACAGATGTCCACCCAGTGGGGGCAGGGGAACTGAGTCAACCAACTGGCTTTATGTGCGTTTGTGGGGGGGAATACATAATGATTGGATTTAAAGTCCTTCTCACTAAAGGTGATAAATCAAAAAGCCACTGCAGACCATTACATAACAGGCCTCTGATTCCATCCGCTGAAGGGTTCTGCACAATGAGTCATATAAAAATCACAGGTTTACAGGTGAAATGCAGTTCCTCATTAGCTGGGATGAAGTGAGAAAGCATTTACACACAGACACACACACACGCATGACCACAAAGATACACGCACATGGTGTCTGTATTAGTAACAGTCTCTCCATCAGGCACAGGCGTACATGCAATGCCTTCATGGCACAGGCCCTTAAGTGACTGAGAGGCCACCGAAACCTGCCAGAGGTGCGTGTTCGACATCAAGCAGCATTTGTGAGTTTGGAAAGGAAATCTGTGAGTGCTGTTGATTTCTGGTTCAAAGGATTCACATGCTCCTTCTAATGATCAGGGCCTTTAGCTCTGGGTAATGCTTCCCAGTCTCCATCTTAATGCTCATGCAAAATTTAAGCACTCGGAGGCGATTTGGAGGCCACAGATGAATCACATATGGAGACAAAAGCTGTAATGACTGTTTAGCACTTTGCCAGAAGAAGCAAGGAAAGAAAAAAAAAAATATAAAAGAATTATTAAGCATCAGCTAGGCCAGTAGAGATTTCTGAACTGGTGTGTATTCTGGTAGTACGTGGGTGGATGGTGGGGTCAATGGCTGTATAAGGAAATACACACAGAATCAAAAAATACACTGCGCTTAAAAAGTGAAAAAAAGTCAGAAGGGGTTACTGCTTATTAAAGTGCACTTCAGTTGCAAGTGGTGGAAGTGGAATATTAAAGGAGATATTTCCAGGATTGGAGACGGCAGCTTCTGAGCAAAGCTACATGCTTTCTGCAGTGCTGTGGAAAAGGGAACAACCCTAAAAGTGTGACACAAGGGGTCACCACGGAGCTGATTTTGAAGAACAGCCCTTGCATCTTGGCGTAAAAAAGGATTATTATAGTCTGGATATTTGTTTTGCTTGTTTAAGTTGTTTTTTATCATACATTATGGCTGTTATTTTTCATTTGATCTTTACACAAGAAATCCACTTTCCACAGGAAAAACAGCTGTTTATGGTACCTCTATGGCCCAGTTATTACAGAATTAATCGTTAATACATGCGGCTCCTTTTAATCTGCCAGGATTTTGGTGAACAACTTTGCCTTTCAGATTTCCCTCAGCAATTTAAATTAAATTCTAGCCCTATGAAAAGGTCCATATAAAAAGAAAAAGCCATTTCCGGAGGAGATGAATAAAATGTGACTCAAGAATTGCAAGTTGAACGACTGAGTCAATTCTTTCTAGTCAGACTAACTTCTGACTTCTAGAAACTAGTCTCCTCTTATTCCACTGTCCTCCACAGCCTCTGTAACAGTCATTCCCCCTCCATTCTGTTCCTCTTCCTCATTCCTCTCCTTTACAGTCCTCCTCTATGAGTTCTCCACCATTGCTAACAAGCCTCAGAAGCCCGTGCAGCAACTGTGTGGGGGCCATGCACATTGTAGAATAGAGGAACACAGCCCTTCGTGGGTATGGTGTGGCCTGTTCACTGTTTCCCCACTCTTTACCAGTCAAAGAGGTTGCAGCACTGACTCTGGCTGCGAAGAATTATCAGGGAAGAGGAGAGTGGGCTAACGGGGAAAAAGGAGAGTGGAAAAGTAAGCACTAACACATGACAGGGTGTACAATAACACATGACAGGGTGTGCGGTAATCTAAATTACTGCATGCTCCATGTGGGTTGTGAGGCATGAGGTGCAGACAAGTGCTTTCAACCACCTGGGAAGTGCTGTAATTTATGGTATTACCACACACTCTGCAGTGTGTTATTACATTTATAAAATGGTTTTAGGAGTTAAAAAGGGAAAAAAAGAAAGTAAATTTTGAGCTGTGCGGTAATTGAAATTAATGAACAGTCATGTGACCAGTTCTGACCAATCAGATTACTTGTTTGATTCAAGCCAATTTATAATAACTAATAATACATAAATCTTTAACCAATCAGTCCCACCTCTGTATCCCACATAAACAAGCGGTAAGACCCCATCCCTCGTTTATCCTTTCAGTCTCCCTCTGAGGGAACCGAACCCAATCATGCCAAAGCACTCGTTCGCCGCTGTAATACTAGCAGTTCCACCAGCCGCACAGCCAGGATGCTGTAGTATGCCTTAACCAGGGGCTTCTTAAAGGCAGAGGCACTCGAGAGGCCGAAGGAGGTCCCAAATCACGGAAGGGGTACCAAAGTGAGAATTTGTTAACAGAAGTAGCTGCAGCCTTCTAAAAATACAATATTACAGTATTTCATTTTTTTAATTAAAACACAAAATATAACAGCATATTAAAAGGAAGACAGGTTTAGATTGCTGTACAATAAAAGGGGATTTGAAATCTCAAGTAAAATACAAAAAGTCATTTCAGAGCCTAAAGAGGTTACCCTTTAAGTGGCAATCAATGACAGTGCTGGATGATAAAATGTTCTGGATGCTTTTATGTGGCGCTACATAGTCCAAGGAAAAGTGATGCATAGGACAGCTGACATGCATACCCCCAATTTCAGAATAAAGTTTCTGATCTTAGAATCAGATTCTCAGCCGCCTGGGGAGTGGAAAATGCTTCATGTTGCAGTTCCTCAATGCTGGGAGATACATCTTCTTAGTGATGTCAAGGCACTGGAACTCAAGTTGCTGAAAGCCAGCACTAGTGAGACCTTTTACCCATCCACATTACTAACTATGGGGTGCTTAAAGGTAGGACATCCAAGATACGGTACACACTTCTAGTCAGCAAAGGCTGAGAGAAGGAAGTAAATATCCATCCCAGATCACTGTCTCAACTACAGTACTGCATATTTCCTACAGGGTAGTAGGCAGCAAAGCTCTCATGCCCACTTGAAATTATCCTGTCATTTTTATGTGGACACTGAGGAATTTCATATCCAGGTAGGTAACACTAGCTTTCTTTCAGCCTGCCCAAAGATAATGGTTAAAATGCCAAATGCCATTTAGGGGCTGCTCCAGTGGGGAGGGGGCATGGGTGTTGAAGCCCCTTAAAATGCTACTGTTCCTTTAATTATGCTAATATTCTATACGAGTAGTAACAATTTTTTGTGAGCTGAGTCCCCCTGCTCATTAGATCTACAGCCCCCAACCCCCTGAGTGCCAGTCATAAGATGACACTACTGCATCCTGACTCAGGCATCAGACAAGAGGCAAGTTGTCATGTCACTGCCAGTCACAATCATATGCCGAGACTATTAACAGCAGTAGTAGGTAAGTCACTTACAACATTGTCAAAGATGTGATTATTTTCTGGTAGGGCATGGTATGGTGTGGCAATTCTTATTTAAAGAGCACTCTTTGGAAAAATCAGAGCATGTAACAGTGTTACAAAGTGCAACATATATACGGCAGCCCTTTTGCAACTCATAATGGTTCAACATGATGGACATGTGGTTAATGGAACAGTTATTTAGCCATTCCAAAGCATTTGCTTGTGTCTTGGTCCATTTATGCAATCTGCATGCATGTAAAAGCAACCTGAAGTAAACGTCAGTTAGCCTGTGGTGTTTGTTTTCTACCCAGAATAAACTAGAAACCCAGGCCTGTCACGCACAACTCAAAGTCAATCCCTTTCTCAATGAAAACTCCTGTACTGTCTCAGACTTTAAAGAGCAAGTAGCTACTTCAATCAGAGGCCATTATATTTACAACAACTGGGATTAACATTTAGTATTTCCAAGGTTGTTTTTTTTTAACTTTATCCTATAATTGTGGGATTAACATTTAGTATTTTCTAGTTTTTTTCTTTATCCTATAATTGTCTACCAGATATTTCAGATAATGCAAGACATATTTCACTGTATCTTTCAAAAAGCAACCAGCTGTCCCTTACTGCTCTCACAGTTGCTATGTTTGTGACATCACAATTTGATGCCTTAGTGAGAACTATGATGTCATAAACAAAAGCCCTTCAAAGTCAGTAGGATAAAAGCAAATGCTTTATAGTCAGTCTTTTTGAACAGGTTACCAAGACGTGTTAAAATCTACAGAAAGATAATCTGAGATTTAAAAAAAATTGTATTGGTGGGGGCAGGAGAAGCAGTAAAAGCCTAAACTCACCAGAGGTGTCATCGACTCGCTCGTCCACCACATGGTCTTTCTGGTGGACCCACTCACTGTTGCACTTGAAGTAGATCTGAGTGGCAGGACTGGCTTTGCAGTATAGGTTCACTGGCTTGTTCTTCACAATGTATGCTTCCTCAGGTTCAATCAGGAAATGGGGCAGAGGTTCAGGAGGATCCGATGGAAATGTTTCGGGAAGTTCGCCAAAGAACTCATCCTCTGCAAAGGAGTAAACATAGAAGAAAAAAATACTTGGTATAATTATGACAGTTGATTCAAGAGAACACAATCAACATTCAGGGATAGAGAGCTGTGCTTGTAGTGTCACACATGCCCTGGGGTGGTCTGGGTGAGTGTGGGGAGATGTGGTGTTACAACCCAATCCAGGCAAGCTTAGGCTACTCAGACAGGGGAGAGAGGGTGTGGTTCTGTGTAGGCACTGCCTGTCAGCCAGTCAGCAGATCCAAGTAGAGGCAGAGGCTAAGCCTGGAGTTTACAGGGTGGTAAGAAGGCAGGAAGAAATTCCATTACTGACTGGAAGAGCACCAGAGAAGGACCTGAGCTTCCCGCTCTCAAGGCCAGCAAGGGAAGGAGTATGCTAACACAGTGGTGCAACCACTGGTGGACTTCAGCATCAGCCCATGTCATGAAACTATCACACACAGAAAAATGGGGAGCAGGAAAGAAGTACCTAAGGGAGAAAAGCACCCCAGCACCTGTATGGACTCATCCAAAGCAGACCCCCTGTGATGCACTTCCTGCTTTGAAGTGGGATGGCAGATTATACAGTTTGGACTGGTCCCATATGGGATAGAAACAGTGCATAAAAGATAAAGAATTCACCTTTGCGTACTGTTATGCACTTCCCATAGTTGCTGACTGAAGTATTTGGTTATGCTCGAGCATTTAGAATTATAGCCCATCTACTACACCTTGGGCAAGCAAGGTCATCATAAGTAAGGAATAAGACACAACGAGGTATGGTTTATGGGCTGACAGCATGTCTCAGGTGCGTAACAGGGTATGAGGTGTCTGCATCAAGTGCCTTTAGTATCTGGGAAGTGCTCTTATCAGCCAATAAACTGTACCTCGGAATGTCTTATTCCATGTATAAAATAGGTCCTACCTGTAAAAACCCTCCCCTGGGAAAAAAAATTTATTAAAAGAAGCTTGATTACAAAAACTGTTAAAAATTGGGCTAATTAAAGAACAAAAATAGTCCTTGCATTTGCAATGCAGAACATACGTAAAATTCTGCCGTCAGAGGATGTTTGTCTTTCTGTCTCTCCCCGCACCCACACACACACACTCTCTGTTTCTCCCTGCCCCTCACACACACTTCATATTTTTTTTTCACATTTTGTATATATCTTTCTTTTAGGCTTTTGTTTTTATCCCATTTGTGTGGCAGTTGCCTGTAAGTGAGCATGTCCCTTGCAAGCCACAGTACCGAGATGTCAGTGATCAGCACACCTGGTCGAGCGAGCGCAGCTTTCAAAGGCAAACCATGAGCTAGAAAAGCGGCTCTTTTTCCATCTTGCCAGTTGGATAGGCAAGCCACAAGTGAAAAAAGCGACTGTACCGTAATACTAGTAAATTGACAGGAGCGGGGGTGGGGGGCATGAAAACAGAGACTGAGATCATAGCAGACAAGAACGGGAAATGGGTGCACTGAGAACTGGGCGTGGTGTGGACCTTCAGCATTCAGGATCAGTAGGCGAGCAGGGGCATAGTGGCCTGGAAAAGAGTTATTGAACAAAATTATAAATTAAGCTGGGAGTGTGATGTTAAATGTCTAGAACATGAATATTGTCACTGTTAGACAGTTTGCAGTGGCTAGGAATTTTTGAGAAGGGTGAAACGGTTATTTTTACTTTTAGGACATGTCTAGTATGGCTGTTGATTTTACAGTAGCAACATGGCTGGCTGCCAGGAAATATCTTTGGCAGGCATGGATTTCTGGTTGCACTATATTGTGGTTGGCATAAGAAGTACCAGTTGGCACAGTATGTTTATTTATTTATTTATTTGAAAAGTTTCACCAGAGAAGGCATACTGAGCTGAATTAACTCATTTCCAGATGCGTCCTGGGGTGAAGGGGACAAGGGGTAAGTACAACTGACTTTTTTACAACAGAACAAAGCTTCCCAACAAAAAACTTCATACAGCGATTAAATATCAGTGAAAACAGCTAGGTACAACAGAAGGGCATGTGGACTAGACAAATGTAAAGGAAATAAAGTTGAATCACAAGGCAAGGTATGGAAGGCATGTCCATAGTAACACTGGAATCAACAATTTTAAAGGGCGAGACAGTGGGGGATAGAGCGAGGGGGAGAAGGCGATAGGGTGCAGATGGGGGAGCAATGGTATGGATTGTAATAGGAAAAGAAGGAAGGGAGAAAAAGGAGGAGGGGAAGTATAGTAGAGATGGAGAAGCAAACCATCAATCTGGGATGCATACTCCACAAGGGCCAGACACAGCTGGATGCACAATCAGCCCTGATAAGGCCCTGGCAAATAGTACTTCTTAGTCAATCAGGACACAGAAAGCTCCCAACCCATTTTATTATGTTGGATAATATATTTATATAAAGGGAGAGAGAGAGAGAGAGAGAGAGTGCAAACAAGATGTTGGGATGAATAGGAAGGGGTTTGGTAGTAGGAAGAAGGAGGTGATATTGCTCACGTAAGGTTGCACCTGGAGTACTGCATGCAGTTCTGAAGTCCACACCTCAAGAGAGACAGGGACTGCACAGAGACTATACAAAGGAGAGCAGCAAAGATAATTGAGCAGGGGAGGTTGTATGAGGAAAGATTGGCAGACCTTAACATGTATACACTGGATGCCAGGAAAGAAAAGGGGGGATATGACTGAGACATACAAGTTCTGGCGAAGAATCAGCTGGGTGGATTGTATTGCAAAGATTTTTTTCATGAGGAACAAGGATCAGCAATTAGAGGACATGGGTGGAGACTGGTGTCGGGGGAGAGATTCAGCAAGGACATGAGGAAGTTCTTCATGCAGCACGTGTTGGAGGAATGTAGCAGACTGCCCAGAGATGTCTTAACATAAGTCAAGACTGTAGTGGGGTTTTAACCTTAGAGTGACAGATATAAGGGAACAGTGGGACCAACAGGCAGAAGAGGGGGAGGGATACCTGAGGAAGGGGGTAACAATCAGCCACTAGGGCTACTGGATATCTAAATCCCGCCCGGTGTTAAGCCAGTCATGGAGCTAAGCAGGAAATGGGCAGACTAGATGGACCTCTGAGTCTTTTTATGTCAACATTAATCTAAGTTTCTATAATCAAGTACGTGTGGTATCAATCTGTTGTCGTGGACATGACTGTGATGCTCAAAATGAAAACTGCAACTTCCCTGTATAGTACCGTTCCATATATCCAAAGTAAGAGTAGAAGGAGGGTTGTAAGTGGTTGAAACACAAATAGTTTCACTAATTGGTATGCATGGTAAGGGAACTGCAGTAAGCTACTTTACAATTTCATCTGTGTTAAAGAGCCAGGGCACTGCCTCAAACTAATATTAGCTTTTAAAAGCAACAGACTATTTCCTTTTATAGCTGAGGTACTTTTCTATTCTATTTGCTTGATTAGAAGACATTTTACCTGATGTTAGTTGTGTGATGTGAAGAACAGCACTTTCTTGCCCCCCTCGGCAGCTAACTTAGCTAGTTTCACATTCCACATCATCAGCATTGTGACCTCACTGACTGTGACATCACTGCTGCTCAGGAAGAGCCACTCAGTAGCTGCCAGGTCAGTCTCATGTGATGTCACAGTCAGTGAGGTCACAGTGCTGATGATGTAGTGGAAGGTACAAAATTAGAAAACATCAGCTACCAGGTAGAGTGCTATTCTACACATTCAGCATAACAGTATCATAGAAAATATTCTAATGAGAAAAGGGAAAAGAAAAATATTTCAGAAATAAAAAGTTCTAAGTGACTGCGTCTTAAACTGTGTTACATTTTCCTGGCTGCTACTTTTAGTTCTACTAGCTCTTTAAGTTTAATGCAGACTGAGAGTACCTTTTTTAAAACAAAGAAAGCAATACAAAAATGAATGTAACCTCTGACCCTTATTTCACAGGCGAAGGATCTTGCTCCCTCAGATTCCCCTTATCTTGTGTCTAGCCAATTTAGGTACATATCGATCACGTTTGAAAAGGAATGAGCGAAGGCACTTGAGACTGCAGCAAATGTGATTTTTTTTTTCTCTTCATAGGTAGCCCTCATTAACCAGGTCAATGGTTGGTTGGAGGCATCAGTTTCGCCACATGTTATGTATTTTCATCTAATGTGTTTATCTACTAATGTGGCAGGAAGTGGGATCAGCAGTATTTCAAATATGCAGCACTTGAACTTTAACCCGACTGTTAATGAACAGATGCACGATTGATATCAGAATGCCAAACAATTTGGGGTTCGGGCAAACATTACATGACAGAAATACATGGAATATGTACTGTGCTAGTGACCTTACTATTACCCCCTGAATTGTTCTGTTTGTAGTGTAGTTGCGTTTTAAAGATGCACTACATATATAATGTAAAAAAACCAGCAGTGCATGTTAGCAGTGAAAATACTAATACTATTTTGTTCTATTGTAGCTTGCCCCTTATCTCCTGTCTTGTACGATACTCTTTTTTTCACCATTTTGAGTCTGCTTTAGCACGTTGTTATTACATCTGAAATAATAAAAAGGAGCGCTCATTTTAATATGGCTTGGTCCATGTTTTCATTAGTATTCTCTGTTGTTTTACAGCACCGATTGTTTAAGATCCCTTTTGTTGTGCCTAAATGAACTACAGTGCAGCAGACACTGCTCCCTGGCCTCATGGGCCGGATTTACTACCATAAACCGAAACCTGTTTCCCCGACACACTGTTGCCCAAGCCCAGAATCCTGAATGCAAAATCCTGACAGTGGGATTTTGCTTTTTTTCCATGTTTCAGGGAGCTTTGCCCCCCCCACACCCCCAATGAGGGGAGCTCCGCCCCGCACCCCCCAATGAGGGGGGGCTCAACCCCCACACCCCGCCAGAATTAATATAATAAACTCCGGGGGGCAAAATCCCACTGTCAGGATTTTGTGTTCAAGAGTCTGGGCTTGGGCAACAGTGTGTCAGGGAAACGGGTTATAGTGATCCCCATGGAACAATAGGTGTACAAAAACAGCTGAGAATACTGATGAAAACATGAAACAATCCATATTAAAAGGAGCACTCCTTTTGTTATTTTTATGTAAAGAAAAAATGTTCTAAAGCTGACTCAAAATTGGGAAAGAAGGATACTGTACAAGACATTATCATGCCCCGCTGCTAAGGTAATTAGATTAGTGGTTGTCAAGATGATTAGCATGTCATGCATAGTTCACCTAGCAACTGATGAAGGGACAAAAGGCTGCAGGGCTACATAGCTTTAATGGGCGGGGATCACACATGTACCCCTGCTGTGTAGGACAGACATTGGTTTAATGGGCAAGGATCGCACATGTACCCCTGCTGTGTAGGACAGACATTGGTTTAATGGGCAGGATCACACATGTACCCCTGCTGTGTAGGACAGACATTGGTTTAATGGGCGAGGATCACACATGTACCCCTGCTGTGTAGGACAGACATTGGTTTAATGGGCGAGGATCACACATGTACCCCTGCTGTGTAGAACAGACATTGGTTTAATGGGCGAGGATCACACATGTACCCCTGCTGTGTAGGACAGACATTGGTTTAATGGGCAGGGATCACACATGTACCCCTGCTGTGTAGGACAGACATTGGTTTAATGGGCGAGGATCACACATGTACCCCTGCTGTGTAGGACAGACACTGGTTTAATGGGCGGGGAGCACACATGTACCCCTGCTGTGTAGGACAGACATTGGTTTAATGGGCGGGGATCACATATGTACCCCTGCTGTGTAGGACAGACATTGGTTTAATGGCAATCAATAAAACAAAATGGGAACCTGACCCCTGACCTTTCTGTCCTAGCTCCCAACATTTTAATTCCTCATATCTCATCAGTGGATTCCGTTTATGGGTTGTTGGATTTTTATTTTTGGCAGAAGTCAAAAACATCCATAGGGCCAACCAAATTTGGGACTTGTTCCAGTCTTTTGGAAGCCAAAATGCTTACCAAGTCCCAAACTTTGGGAGTCAATACTCTAAAAGAGACAAGTTTTGGATGTTAATGTAATACATGTAAAATGATCTTTCATTCAGAAAAAAACAGCTATTTTCGTCTTCTTGCAAAATTAGATGTCACCATATTTCCTGTTTACCTTTTTGGAGTAACAGATTCACGCTTCCCTTCCCCCCTATATAGGAAGTGTTTACCTTGTACTTCCAAACATCACAGATTTTATTTTATATTTTCTCTCTTATAGTACATAACATACCCAGAGGGGTATGAAAACTACAAGCAAGACTTTCATAATTTGAAATTTTTTTCAGTGTTATTTGGCCTTCACCATTGGATCTTATGCCAAGAAACCCATGTTTATGTGCGAGGTCACTTGTAATGTACAAACTTTTGAGTCTTCCTATTAAGCATATATATCGTACTGTATTGCAGCACATGTATTCTTTGCTGTTTGTCTGTCTGTAACAGTATAAAACCTGTAAAAATAATACTGCATTACATTTGTTAGGACAAAAGGGAGCTTTGCCTATCATGTCTGTTCATCCATGGTATCTGCAGCTGTTATAGTTTTTTCTCTTGATTGCTCCATTACGAAAAAAACACATCTCTTAAAAGCTGCAGTATGTTCTAACTTTACTACACTATCCGAAAGTGCACTGCAGTGCAAATCCTAACAACTCTGTCAGTAAAACAGTATTTCTACCCATTTATCTGAACCCTTCCATTCTTAGCCTCTCCTCATGGCCTCGAGTACAACTATGGCTAAACAGCCCCCCCAAATCCTCTCTGGCTGCTGTATCCTGTCATGATCTTATATACAGTAATCCTGCTTCACCATCAGCCTCCTTTGTACCTTGGAAAACATCCTAAGATCCCCTTTGCCTTTCTGGTATTTGGTCCCCTGTAGCCCCACCCTGGGATCACTCCTGTTGCCCTTCTTAGCACGCTCTATAACATGCCCATTTCCCTTCTGCAATACAGTACACAGAAGAGGGCACACTGCTCCAGCTGTGAAGTCAAGTTAGGCCCCATAGCCTGCTAATATTACTACCCTTGCTCTGTTCACAAAGTTTTTTTTAATGTTTCCCAAAGCCATGCAACCAACTTCTGTTGCTACCGGTTGCACATTTTGGCACATATAGCACATTTATATATATATATTCATACGTGTATTTATATTTATCCTGCCTATGTATACAAAAATGTTTTGAGTCTACCAATCACAGTAACATGTTTACTGTAGTTGATGTGCTGTGTCTGTATCTCATACCCCACCTCCAGCTGGATGCACCCTGGCTTGTTGCGCATTTTCCTGGTGAAACATTTTAACTAAATGTATTAAATGGCAAGGATAAGTCCAGACATCACTGGATGATAGCCGTCACATGACCATTCATTAAAATACTAATGATACACAGTCAGAAACAGGGTCTCATTACAAAGGCTGAAAAACCTCACTGTTTACAACAAGCCATTTTATAAATGCAATAAGCCACTCCAGGGTGCACATGTAAGGATTAAAGGAATTTTCCAAGATCTGGTACTACTTTCATACTTAAAACAGTGTAGGTCAGCAGTTGCCTCATTGTAAAATTTTAACAATAAGGTCCTTCTTAGTCAAGCAGTGGCCTTCATTAAACTCACTGTAGCTATTAATAAGAATATTTCCCCCACTGACTTCAATTACGCATGCTCCCCCCAACCCACTTCTCCTAGACACACGTCATTACGTGTCTGAGTGCACAGAGGATCGCAGCAACATGGAAGTGGAAGGGATTGACTGGCCACCTCATTATGGCCAAAATATGATCCCTTCCCACCCTGTCTCAGCATCAAAAAAAATTATTAAACTCATACAGTGAGACAATTGCTGACCTATGCTATCTAAATATGTACATAAATCTAGGAATCCTATAAAAACACTTTTAACAATGTACTTCCCCTTCAGCCTCATGCCTTCCTATGTCCATGGGGTGTGCATTGTTAATCCTCTACTGCACCCCTCATCGTGGCTTATTCCTTACATATATTAGTATACATACATACACACACACACACACACACACACGCACACGACAAACCTACATTTACCATATTCAAAAGGAAGAAAGGGTAGGTTTTGAAGATAACTGACACTATGATTATAACCTGTCCTATGAATCTGCAATCAGCTGAAGAGAGGATAAAACAGATGGCACCACAAAGCCATATTCTTTAGTGACTAAAGCTGTAAACCCCACTACCAGACACTTGGAGCTAAGCAAAGCAGAAGGGATTTCAATCCAGGCCCTCTAAAAAAAATGATTTGGTAACACCCACACGACACGCTGGGTGCAAGGTCAATTTACAGGGGTGACCTAACTAGGACAGTAGGAAAAGGTCATCGGTATAATAAATAACAAAGATCAGGTAACAATAGTACATACTGTATATCCACACAGATAGTAGGTACTTTAAGGAACATGCTAATAGATACAGTACATAGATTCAAATAAACATAATTACACCTGCATTGTTCAACTTGGTGTTTTTTAAGACTGGCAATCTAGGCAACATGCTTAAGAGGCACAGCGATTCACGTGAAACAGTTACACCTCCATTATTCAAATACTGTAGGTGATTTTTAAGACTGTTTCTAAAGGACCAGATCGTCTATGTTTCTCTTAAATGCAGGGGTCACATAATGAAGGCAGCATTGTCCCATCAGGGTTCTACAGAAGAGAATAGTTAATTGATTATTCCTAGAGGATCTACAAGTCAGCGTCCTGCTGTGTGCTTAAATCTGGTTCAATACGTCAGCTTGCACCTCTGTATCCCCCTCCCCTGGGATGAGGCTGAAAATAGGAAAGCCCTCTTTTCCTGCACCACAAAAAACTACAATAAGAAAAGGGAAATAAAAAAAGTGGCTTCAGTAAAGCAGCTAAGGGAGTCTGGTGAATCTGCGACAGGATTATAAAGATGGCACCAACCAGCAGACATTTAAATCTGGCATCTAACGAGAGCCAGTTTAGGTCCCCAAACATTTTACAGTGGTGGATCCTTCTGTTACCTTCTTCGACTGTAAGGTATTCTTAGTCTAGAAAGTTCTTTCTCAGCACATGAGGCAAGGGGTACAGCACAAACAAGGAAAGAAGATCGTGGTTGGGTATGGCTAGAAAGGCCTCATCCGATAAGCATCCCTTGACACTAAAGAGTGGGCCAATCTTTTGTCAATTGTGTGATCTGGTGGATCCTGACAAGACAAGTTCTGGTCTAAGTAGATTCCATTGCATCTGGAGGAGGAGTGCTTGGATCCCTTCTCGGAACAGACTGGAACCTCCCACTGACAGGTTTCGCAGTGACCATGTTCAGAAGCTCTTGGAGGTTGGGGTCTGTATATCTGGATATTTAGGGCTCAAGTCTGCACTGACTGGAAGACTTTCAAACACTCATCTGCTGATGCTGCTCTAGTTCTGGTTGAAATGACAAAATGCAAAAAAATTAAAGAAAAAAATACTAATTATAGCTTTCGGTACCATGGGGGATCAAATAGTCACCCCTACTGACAGAGCCAACAGCACAAGCCTGACAACTCGGCAGACATTGTTTAATCCCCTCTTTTCTATTTCTATTGCAGTTATCATTTGACACTGTGAGTGACAACAGAGCTGATCAATAAGGCATCATGGAATATCAGACTTGAAAATACTTTTGAAGGTTAGCACGTCTCTTTAACTCAGTCTTCATGAAGATTAAATGCTGGGCGGCAATCCTGTCCTATGTTTAGTCTTCAAGAGTGAAGAAGGTACTTTTCAATTGTAAGGTTTCCTTTAATCCAGGGGGTCTGGATCTTTCTTCCATTTTTTTTCCTTTCACTTTCTTTTGATCCTAGCAACAATGCCACATGACTGGATGTGGAAGCCACTGAAATTAAGGATACAGGCAGACAGATAAGTAGACATGCATTCCCACATACATACTCAGTATAGTAACATAATATTAATCCTCTGTTACTCTGCTATATATTCCAGTGATTGGGCAAGCAAGCATATCTACTTTCACAGAAAGGGTATTAACCATTACCTTGACAGAAATCATTTAGTTGACATTAAGCCTTAATCTTCCTTAATCTTCAAGAAGTGAATAGCTGACAGAATTCATTCCCTGTTCCCTGTGTTACAAACTGGAGTTTAACATAATGGTCCCCTGCAAATTTCCGGCTGCAATTAATGGCCACTTAAATTGTTTTTCGTCAGAGCCATGGAATAATTTATGCCTCAGGTCAGCAATTAATTCATAAACCGCGGAGGAAGAAACTCTGTAACTACAGGATGCAGGCTACAGATTTGGTTGCTGTCTGCCTCAAATTGTTCTACAGAACCAACGCAGCCGACACATTACAAAAGCAACACGTATTTTTTTCTTTCCTCAGGAAAATAAACTGGCTTCGGGCTACTGGATAAAACTTGAAAAAAAAAAAAAAGGCATTCAAGTTGCAGCATCTTCTTAATGTTGCACCCTGAGTAGTCAAAGGAATCGGAGCAAAAGCTGCTACACTGTGCCTACAGACAGTGAAGCAGCATACAGTGAGCAGCCCAATGTACCTGTTTTCATGATGAACTCCATTTGTTAGAATTATTTTTACTGCAGGGCAACTGCAAACTATCTCTGAAACAGCTTTTCCTCAGCTATTCTTGCTAAATGCTAGTTTATATTATTAAAAGAAAGCTGGAGGAGAAGAAATTCCAAGTTTCTTATCTTTGCATCAGCTGCAACCATGCTCTGAGGTAGTTGTGTTATCAAGCAGTGGAAATCAGAGCTGGAACTCAATTTGTGCCTTCTGATTCCCCAAGGTGATTACGATCTCCCCCACTGTGGGAGACATGAAATCATGGTTGCACGGCCTCTTAGATCAAGGCAAAGTGAGTTTTATTATCTGCCAATTAACCTCTCAATTTTTTTTATGTGCATGTTGTGCTGGGGTAGTGATGTCATACCAACAGCTTCAAAGGCGCACCTGTTCCAAGTTTTGGTCCCTTCCTCCTTACAGACACAGGGCTCGGGCATTTCAGGACCTGCACTCTGTGCCACTGAACCCTTGATTTGTTTTCATCAGGGCTCTTGGCACTTCTGTAAACAAACAAGCTGCAAATTCTGTGCAAGCAGCCTTATCTCATCCCTTCTGAAATCTTAATGTTCAAAATGTTCTGGAAGCTTGGGTAATCGCTTGTAATATCTACATTTGCATTTCTTTAAAAGAAAAATGAAAAAAAAAAAAACAAAGCCTGGTTCAACAGTAATTTGCTTCACTGGTACACATTCAACACATAAAATGTGCGTTTATATAAACCTAGACATAATTGTTATTGCAATTATAGATATTACCCCCCCCCCCCCCAATCCAATGTGTCTGATATCATGTTAGTTATTCAAGTAACTAAATTACAAAATTGCAGTATACAGGTCAAAACCCCACATGAGATTTAAGATGTCAAAATACCTTTAACTCAAATTAGAATGAGGCTCATCGTCCATCACTTGTTTAGCTGCATTTCTTAAGCCATCACACATCACAGCCCAGCACAGTAATTGCACGGACAGAAGAGGGTTTGGGATAAGCAGTATTGGCCTCAGAGCAGTGTCAGTGCTGTACAAGCCTCCGCAGACATTCATGGGTGAGGACCAGAAACGTGCATGCATGTGGGGCAGGGGTGGATTTGTGGATCCCCATGTGTGGTTGTTTAAGTAGAGGCAAATGAGGCCAGAGCGGATGAAAGCTGGGGGGTAGTGATCCAGCTTTCATGTCAATGGGAGTAGCTATAAAGAACAAAATGGGGATACTTGGTGCAGAAACTATAGGAAATAGAAACTAAAACAGGTCTCAAGAATTATGTTTTTTTTTTTTTTTTCCAAAGTTTTCTTGGGCATGTGGGCGTGGGCCATAGAACCACAGTACTGGATTAGGCACAGCAAAATATTGCACACCTTATGCCTAACCCACTGTCATTCTGTAGTCCTACCAATTGTAATCAAATTATAACTGTCTAAGAACAAAAGACAAAAAAATGAAGAACCATACTGTCCAGCCCTACCATTTGTCAGCGTTAAGGGCTTCAGAGCCAGATAATTTGGTCAAATCAATGTTTTATTAATTTCATAAAAAAGGAGTCAACATTTTCCCCCAAAATATGCCTCTTGTACTTGACAGACTACACTTCCCTCTGTTGGTTGCAAATTCCTAATCCATGTGTACATACACACAGCCATCTCAAAGAGACTTGCACAGCAAAGCATCCCAGCTGAGCCACCCACAATGCAGAGCGTAATTTGCAACATGCAGAGCCCAACTTCCATTAGCCGGCATAATGGTTGACACGAGGTCAGAGAATGAATAAAAACTCAAAGGAAAGTCCTCTCCTTTGCTGGGCTAGGGCCTCACTTTGCCTTGACACATTAGTCCTGCAGCAGCTGCAGGCTCTCTTGACCCACCCTTTAACCTTGATAACTAATTAAAGATTGACACAGGCTGGACTAGACCCCCTTCTGAGACACCTATTCATTACAAAAGGCCCCTCGGGTACTACTTATCGCTTGTGACAAGTGGTCAGGAGGTTTAACGCAAAGTTAAAATGAAAAACATTTCTCAGAAGTTGAAAGTATCACTTCCCCCTTGCCCGTTTTTAACCTTTTGAAAATGGACAGCTATGCAAAGCACTGGTACATTCTATAGTACCAGTGTAAAATAACTTTCTAAATGTACAAAAAATAGTGCGAGTTTGGTAATAATGTTTAGCTGCATTTCTCAAGCCATCACACAATCACAGCCTAGCACAGTGAGGAATAGCCAGGATGGGGCTGAAAGTGTCATGAGGCACTGCTTATTGACTGCATCTTCTGCACATACAAATGTCGGGTGGGGGGTCTTCTCTCTTCTAATATTAATCTAGCCCCTAAAAAGTTGTAATTTATTTGTCCAGGATAGCCCAGCTAAGATTCAGTATCTCATTTTCTATGGAATTCCCCTTCTAGCCATGAAAGCACAGGGAGGTTGAGTGACTTGCACGAGTCAACAGAGCATGTGGCTCTAACAGGATCTAAACACCAGACTCCAGGTTCACAGCCTGTTGTAGCTCTAACTGTGACACTACACAGCCTCTCCTAGACAGCCCAGGTGGATCCTGTAAATGGGGCCCAGGACAAGGCTGCTTCCCTTGGAGCCACTGCAGCTAGGCTTTGTTCTGAATGGCCTGAGGAGCTCTGCTGAATGCACAAGAGGGATGGGATCCAGGTAGGGAGGTAATGAAAATACTCAAGAAACGTAATGTTTCCAAGAGTCTCTTGGCGTCTATGATGAAAAACTGCTGGGATGTCATAATACTGATTTCTAGGGGGTGTGTGATTAATGAATAATGTTATTATTAGCTTGTAATAACAGGATTTTTTTTTTACGTTGGAGAAGCTAGTTATAATTCACCGTTATAATCTGCGGGTTATAATGGTGAACATGCACCAGCTTCTCTGCTGCACAGCTCGCACTCCCTCAGACAAGTGGCAAACACCATACCTGCCATGAATCTCTCATTGAAATGAACTGACCATTCTCAAATAATGTGTTAGTCTCTTTTTTCCTCTGTAAACTCACCTCAACAAATCATTGTTTCAGTCACCTGCTGTCCAAAAGACAATTCAGAAACTGTCCCTAAAAAGCTCTAAAACACCCCGTCTCTCTAATACAGAAACACCACTAACTTCTGAACTGCGCTCCTCATTTGCATATGTCTGTGATAACAATATTTCAGAATGGTACTGACCTTCTAGTTAGCAATCAGCATAACTTCTACCTTTTTGGAATTTTTTTTTTTGATATTTTAAACAACAGTTTCTGGCTCTAATTCACATTACCTAGATGCTTTTGAGTACTCTGTGTTTTAAACTTGACTGCTGTTCTTGGTCTGGTCCCATTTTCTGGCTGTTCATTGACCAGGTCAGTCCATAAGGCACTTGATTTTCCCCAAATAGAAATTAAATTCATTTTTTGCACAAAATAAACTTATTTCTAAGCATGTGCTTGTTATATTACACTTTTCTGCAGTATCTGCCTGTAAAAGAGGGAAAAAAAAATAAAAAGGATACATTTTGTTTTGACTACTTTATTACTGGTGAAGTGGCTGGCAAAAAAAAAAAGTCTCCAGCAATTACATAAAACAACACATGGGGAGCAGCTTAAACTTGAATTTTATGCACACCCTCGTTGTGGGATGGTTTGATGAACCCCTCGGGCTTGGCCCCGATATGTAGCATCCCACACCTCAGGTGTGCATAAAATTCTTGTTATGCATGCCTCCCTATGCATTATTGTATATTTATTGACCAGATGAGTATACAAGACACAGTTGTGCCTATTTTCAGGTATGACCCAAGAGGTCATAAGACAGTCAATACAATAGGGATGAGCAAAGATACAATAAATTACAATACAGTCAAGCATCATAAATACAATAAAGACAATACAAATAAGGACCAATGCAGCAAACTGACAAATACAACAAGGCACGTCGTAGAGCAGAAAGACAAAAACACAAATATAATGTACAATAGTTCATGAAAAATTCATGAGCAGGCCAGAAAGCTAGTGAGTTACAGGCCGACTCGCGTGCATAGGCAACAAGAACTGAGAAAGCAAATAAAATGCAGTCTTGTAGCACATTTTACCCAGTGGTGGGAAATGCGCATGGATTGGTTCAGTTATAGACCTGCTGATCACATGCAGGTGCAACTCGAGTTGCCCGTTTTTAACCTTTTGAAAAGCTATGCAAAGCACTGGTACGTTCAGTACAGTACCGGCAGGGAGCAGGGACAGACTTGATGGTCTTTTTCTTCCTGCATATTTTATTTGTTTCGATGTAAGATATGTTTTTGGTTTTTTTCTTTATTTATCCTCCTTCCCTGCCTTCGGTCCCCCTCCTTCAGACCACTCAATTCCTTTTTTTGGACCCCCCCCCGATCTGCCCCTAGAGTGCCTCTTCCCTCCTCTCCTGCACAGAGGGGTCTATCCTGGGGATCAGTGGTCCCTATTAGATGGAGCCATCTTCATCTAGGGTCGCCAAGGAGTTTTCCGTTTCTGTCCTCCCATAGCCCCGCCCCCTGGGGCGTGCGGCACAAGAGGCTGAGGCGCTCAGAGGCGGCGATGCATACATGCGCCTCTCTCAAGCGCCTTCCAACGCCCCCACCCCGACTCCGAGAACGGAGCCACAAGCCTCCTCGAGTGCCAGTGCTCCCACTGGCATTTTCAGGGTTGGCATTCCCCCCCTGAGGGAGGAGAGCATTCGTTGGGATGCTCAATCCTCCTTCCCCCCTGCCGACCCCCAGTGACCCGAGTCCGTTCCCGAACCCGGGTCGCCGGCATGTCACGAGGTGTGGCGTCCAGCGCCTCATCCCTCAGCGCCACCGGGCCGGCCTGTAAGATATGTTTTTTAAAAGGTAAACATCATTCCAGATTGTCTTTCCTTTATTTGATGTGCTATACAAGGACTTCATACTTCTTTAAAACTATAATTACAATGTAATCACCTCAGCCTCCACTTCAAAAGAAATGCAGACACTGAACCAGAGTAACCCATACTCTTTACCGTGACCTGTAACTCACCTGGAAGCTGCAAATGCTAATTCATCTGAACAATAGTTTGCGTCAGAAATGCAGCATTAGTACAGCACAAACCACAAAGGTGTTCAAATCAGCCCTGTGGGCTGAATCGGGAAGTTTTACTTGTTCACCTATGTTCCCTCTGGCTTGATTCTGAATATTGCTTTATTTAAGGTCATCTAGCTTGTAGGATTATATCAAAATGTGATTTTGGCATGCTGCCTACAAGGAAAGGTCACGTAATGCTAACCCCAAGGTGTGACAGCGCAGTATACAGAGCAGCATGCCACCATTTCTAATACTTAGTTTCTCCTAGGACTTGATGAGAGGGAGCAGCCATTTGGTAGAAGCCAGATTTTTTTTTTGTCAATTTGTTTATGGTTCTCCAATATAGGCCACATTTATCCTGGTTTGAACCCCCAGCTCTATCACCTGGCATCCAAGGGACTTAGCTTGACCTTTATTCTTCCCCCACAGCTCCCCCTCTCCCCCCCGTGGAGTTGGCAGCCCCCTCTTACCTGCCAGAGAGCAGATCGGTTCATGGAAGGATGGCCCTCTCACCCATGCGGGGCCTGCAAAGGGTCGGACCTCTCGTCGCTGCTCTGTCCAGGATTTTCCCTCCTGGTTTTCTCCTGAGATGCCAGCTTTGGTGTGGTACCCAAATTTGCATGCAAGCATGGAATACATCACTACCAGTGCCCTCTGCCCAGTAAGTCTCTCCGAGCACACCCAGGTAGGCAGTACAGCACTGGAGCATGACTGCCCCCCCGAGGAGACTGTCCTCTGGTGCGCTCAATCCTCCATCTCATGGCCTGCCCCCATCTCCTAGGCTCTGTTTTGAACACAAGTCACTAGTGTGGCGGCAGGTGTGGGCGTCCACAGCCACAACCCTCCACGCCAGTGGGCTGGCTGGCCCTTACTTTCTACCGGTTAGTACAGGAGTGATGGTACAGTGACTTATTTATTTCTATTCTGTGCCTTATGACTTGCACCTCATCTTAAAAGGGAACAGTCAACACTAAGAGCTCCACACCCAACTGTGGGGCTGGTCCCAATTTGTACTTTGTGTGCAAAAACATTTTTTTTTCACTTACTGTATATTATAGTGTAGTACTTTGTATCAGACTAATTTTGCTTACACCCAGGTTGACATTTTCTATAACTACAAATCCCAGAATCCCCTGCAGCTGATACCAGAGAAGGGCTGCAACAGTGGGGAGAGTCAATGGCCTGTAGTGCCTATGCTCTGGTCTTATACTTGCTGGTCACACTGTCCTCCTGGGGCTAAACAGAGTCACAGAGGACAGTACTTGGCCCCGGGAGAACAATGGGATCAGAAAACCCCTGATCAGAATGTATAGAAGCTCTAACATGCACTGCAGGCTATGGAATGTCCCACAGTTGCAGTCCTGCTCTGATGTCAGCTGCAGGGGATTCTGGGATTTGTAGTTACAGAAAATGTCAGCCTAGAAGTAAGCAAAATTAGTCTGATGCAATCTACTGTACTACAGTAAACAGTAAGTAAAAAAAAAAAAAATGTTTTGCATGCAAGTGCAAATTGGGACCAGCCCCTAAACCTGGGTGTGCAGTCCTTGGTGCTGACCATTGCTCTTTAATATTGTACCAATAAGGCCTCACTAGTTTCCAGCCTTTGTTGTGTGTGTGCATCTCTCCAAACCATACACATACAATTAACTCAAAGCCTCATTCCCAGAGCAAGGCATTATGGGTATGAAACTCTTGTGCATATCAGGCTGATAAGGCTTCTCCAGAACAGACATCACCTTTTAAACTGGCCAGCCTATGGTGACATAGCTTTTTCATATAAACTGTCCTCGAATGACGCTCCACTTTCCCTCCATAGTGGGAACTGGTTAAGCTGAAATGATACAGTTTAAAAAAAGACAACCCATGGATAAAGGTGTGCATCATGAATGTTTCCCTCGAGCAGTACTGCAGTACCATTTTAATTACCTCCCACACAGCATACTCACTGTAAAACATGAAATTTTCACTGTCAAATAATTTTCACTATTTTTGCTGAAGCGCTAATTTGTGTGAACATAAATTTGCCCTATTCGCACTTTTTCCATTATAATGAATGTGGTGCTAATAACTTAGCGCAAAAGTACATTTATGCAATTATGAAAAGAACTCCAGAGCAAATGCACTGGAGCATGGGTTATCTTGGAGGATACTGGCCAAACAGCCATATTTTAAAGAAAACACAAATTGCATATACTCCAATAATGCACAGCATCATGGGAAGCATATGCAAATGCCCATGAATTAATTTGGACTGGCTCAATTTTAAGCTTTTATGCATTTGTTTTTGGAGACTGACCTGACAAATATACCAGATGCTAAAGACTTAGGCAGTGGAGCGGCCATCGGAACTGTGGCTTTCTAGAGACTTGTTCCACGACTAGTTCCCACATTTCATTCTGGTTTACTTTAAGGACTGAAGGAGGCAGATGGACACAATGTTAATCTTATAGAGGTGATTTGCTGTGAACGGACAATGTACCAGCCAGGGGACTGGCCTAGGGCGGAAGGGTTTTCCTGCGGGGGTTGAAGGGGCTACTTCTGTTTCTTTTCCTTTTTCTTTCTATGCTCTCACGCCACCATCTCCGGATTTTTTTCAGGCAGCTTTTCTCTTCTCTTGCGCAACTTCCTGATGGACAGGTGATTTGTGCCGGAGATTAGAACTGCTTGGAGAATCAATCACTTGACAGAAATCCCACTTCACGGGCTGGTGGAAGGACTTGCTCAAAGCTTTTGAGAGGTTTGGTCCAGGAGAGAGACTGGATTGATCCCTGGAGGTTATTTAACCCCACTAAGAGGGATTCACTTTTTATTCATCCACTACAAATTCCTACTCTCGACTGGACAGAGTGTACACTCAAAAGCAATGGGCCTTTACTTTAAGAACATCTCCATACATCCGATTTCCCTTTCTGATCACACCATGTTGTCATACACCCTTGGATGGGGTCCTGCTAAAGTCAGGGGCCTACGGAAGTTAAATGCTGGGTTGTTACAGGATGAGGTGCTGATTAAGTCCAAGAAACAGGTGATCCAAGATTATATTAGGAAGAATGATGGGAAGAACACACAACTCCGATCTGTATGGGATGGATTGAAGGCGGTGGCGAGGGGACATTTACTATCATACGCTACCTATAAGAAAAAAACAGACTTGGGAATCTCTCCATAAACTGCAAGCTTAACTCCTAACGCAAGAAGAGGAACACAAAAGAACCTGAGACCCTAAGCTGCTCCCTAAGATAAAAAATATCAGAGATGTACTTCACCAATTAACACTGATGGGGTAGAAAATAAGTTATGGTTCATTAATCGAAGGTACTATGAATGGGGCAACAAGGCGGGCAGACTCCTGGCCACCCGCCTTCGTAAGCAAGAGGTAGACAGATATGTAGCACAAATCCTTCTTGATTATGATCCATCTCAGTCCCTCAAATACTCGTCCTAGATTGCTCAAGAATTTCACAACTTTTATAAGGCATTGTATACTAAGGAGAGATCTGAAGATCATGCTGAACTTATTTCAACTTTTTACAAGGTACTGAAATACCGTCAACAGTTTTTAAATCTGTAAAAACAAGGAATGCTTCCGGCCCTGATGGCTTTATTGCTGAATTTTATAAACGGTTCCTTCCAGATTTAGCCCATTTACTCACTAAAACTTGCAACCTGGCTCAGGAGGAGGGCTCTCTCCCTGACACATGGGGTGAAGCCATCATTTCAGTATTGCCCAAGCCAGGGAAGGATCCCACTAAATGCTCAAATTACCGTCCGATCTCACTTTTAAATCAAGACGTGAAAATATTTGCCAAGGTACAGGCCCTCAGATTGCAATGGATCATCCTGGTCCTGATCTATCCCCATCAGACTGGGTTTATACCTGTCTGGCACATACAGGGCAATATTAGAACCCTATTAAATGTCTTGTCTGCTGCCAGACTCCTCCCTAGGGACGAGACCTGTGCTGTGATTTTGATTGATGCTGAAAAGGCATTTAATCGTCTTGACTGGGAGTTTTTAGACACGGTTCTGCACAAATTTGGTTTTGGGGAAGGTTTCAGGGCTAGTGTTCGCAATCTATACTCAAACCCTCATGCCTGAGTTAAGGTTAATTGCACCCTATCATCTCCCTTTGTGATTCAGTGGGGAACAAGGCTGGGTTGCCCGCTTTCCCCCCTAAACCTTTAGCGGCTCTTCTTTGACAATCAGCTAATTATTCCAAAATTAAAATCAACGGAGAAGAGGTCAGGGTCTCAATGTACGTAGGCGACACTCTTTAGTACATTTCAGATCTTGAGCATAATTTACCCTGGGTCTTAGACCTACCAAGAACTTTTGGCTGGGTCTCTGGATTTAAAATTAACGAAAGTAAAATCAAAGTTATGTTTCTAACTGGGGGGAGCGATGTACCACTGTACACTTATGTGACCTGAAATGGGTCACTTCAGGTTTTCGTTATCTGTGGATCTGGATACTGATGGATATCAAAGATCTTTTCAAAATGAATTATCTCAAACTCCTAAATGAGATGCAAGCGGACTGTAACCATTGGAGGGAGTCACTTATTTCTATGCGGGGGAGAGAGGAGGCAGTGAGAATGAATACCCTACCAAGGTTTTGTATTTACTTGCCTCTCTACCATTAAAGATACCCTGGTTATGCTGGCCCGCTGGCGCAGCAGTAGTGCTACCGCTCGTGACGCTGGTGACCTGGGTTTGGTAGCAAGCCAGGGTTTTGGGAAGGCTGGGGGTGAGAAGGCCTGAGCACCTGACGGGCCACTCTCCTTCTCTGGGAGGGGTGGGCAGCTGTCCTTGCTGCAATACCACCACTACCTGGGTGACCACAGGTGGTGCCGGTGCAGCAGAGGAGGCGGAACACTAGGGAGGGGCAGGCGTTAGCCGAGGACCAGAGTGGAGGTGCATCTCTGCGCGCCTCCAACTCATTGGTCCTCCCCGAGCGCTGATGCCTGCAGGGGACGGGAACCAGAAAAAAGGAAAAAGCCCCATTAGGAGATGGGCCCATGCCAATGACCGGGAAGGGGCAGAGGGATGCAGCTCCAGTAGTCCACTCCCCCTGAGGTCTCGGAGGGGGTAAGGGGAGACCTCCTCTGCCCTGCCCTGGGGGTTATCTGAGGGTAAATGGGTCACTTGGGAGCAGGGCACTGATGGGAGCTAGTGTCCTCTGGACCCTCCCAGCATAGCTGTGAGGTGCGCTGGGACCCAGAGGAAAGGCAGGGATGTGGAAAGAGAGAGGAGCCTAAAAATAGTACGTAAAAAAAAAAAAAGATACCCCAGTTATTTGGAAAAATGTCAGACTGACCTTATATAAGTTTCTATTGGGAGGGACCCAGAATCAAACGGTTAGTAATCACTGCAACTCGGGCAAAGGGTGGCTTGGGCATCCAGGATCTTAGACTATACCATTGGGCATCTCAACTACAACATTACTTTGCTTTCAAGAGAGACTCTGACATGCCAATTTGGGCCTCCTTAGAATTGCACTCCACTGTCCATGTACTCATGGACGAAGTCCTCTATTTAGATAAAAATCATCTTAAAAATCTGGGAATATTGAATCCTTGGGTCTCTGTGTTAGTTAAAATCAATGAAGAAGTAAATACCCATTACCGCCTACCATGTGGATTAACCTGACCTCAATTTGTCCTTGTCTTGATTTTGGTCCAACACTAATAAGACACTGGCTTCAAGAAATGGGAAAATAAAGGCTTTATTAGGATAGGACAGTTGTACGACGGAAATTTTTTTTAAATCATTTCAACAATTAAATACTGAGTTTCAGTTAGGTTCCCAGGAATTCTTTAGATATTTGCAAGTCAGACACTGTCTCTTCAATGAGGAAAGACATGTTGCAAACCCCTGATAACTCATTTAGAACATTATTTAAAACATTATTAGATCAGCTCCGGATTAAGAAAAAGATTTCCCTGATTTATAGGACTTTATGCTCATTAGAGCTTGACCATTTATTAGATTTGAAGGCGAGATGGGAGAAAGAAACTGGTATCTCCATCTCTGATGAAGAGTGGGAGTTCAGTTGAGAGTGGGCCAATAATACCACGGCCTTTGCTGGAGAATGATTGCTAGATGTTTTATAACCCCATATTCTTCAGATACATGTTGGAGGGGTTGCGGGGGCGGTGAGCACACATACCCATATTTTGTGAGACTGTCCCATGGTGAACGTTTACTGAGATAAGGTGAATGAAATAGCAGGACAGATCTTAGATTTATGTCCCTTCAAGCAATTCCAACATTGGATTCTGGGAGTGTATCCAGTGGGCCTTAAGGGAACAGGAAGGAAATACCTTTTTAATATCTTGCTGGCCGCAGCCACCAAAGTCATCACCCATCTCTGGTTGCCACCCACCCCTCCTACTGTTGAGATTTGGCTCCGCAATTGCTACAGGATTCAAGAAATGAAGAGGGTAACAGCTAGAATCAGACTCCAGCAGGACAAATTTAGGGCCAGATGACTCCCATATTTTCCACTTTCAGGCCGCTAGAGCTGGCAAAGACATATTGGAAATTCTGTCTGGCTTGACCTTATAGTTAAGTCTACTTATTCTAGGGGAGACTTTATTTCAAAATTTCAGGTCATGTAAGGTATTCCTCAGGGTATTGATGACCTCCTAGTGTTTTAACATCTACCCCTACTAGAGGCCTACAAATGATCTCCTGTTTCTTGCATGATCCAACACATTTCATGTCTGTATAAGTAATATATAAACTCCTGCAGGTTGGGAGGCCTAGACCCAATTGGACTAACAGTTTTCCCACCCTCAAGAAGTAATAAACTTAATTTCCCCCCGTTTTTGTGTGTGCGTGTGTGTGTGTAGCAGTCGTGTGAATTTCCCTTACTTTTTGGTAGTCCTTGGGTTACATATGGCTTTGACCTGGGTTTGAATCAGCAAGGATAATTTTTGATTTTTCATGTACTTTTAGGTTACTGAAAGACCACATTGTTGTTGTTGTAATTGTTATTGTTGTCATTATACGTGTTCTGTTTGTTTTATGTGTATCAACTGAAATTTTAATAAAATTACAATTAAAAAAAAAAAAGGTAACCAATACAGTATGGAGACAATATATCAAAGTTTTGTATGGACTGTGGCTATACATCTTTACAGGTAACAGTGGGTCTGGCAAGAAGAATATAATCCCTAGGAGCCCTTAGAGTACCAACCTGCATGTAATGGATGAAAAGATCATCTGGAGAAATAATCTCTCATGGATGGAGGCACCGAGGCTCTGTTTTTACCCTCTTTTTATAGGCATACAGTTTTTTTGGAGTAATTCAGGGATAGAACTATATTTTATAAAAAGAGTATAGTTCACTTGTTCTCCCAACTGTGAAATAATGATCAATCATAAAATTAACTGCCACCAATTACTGACTGCAGATACTGTAGCTCAGTGTTATAAAAACAGGTTTTCCTGGTTTATTTGTCACACACTGCCAGTACTGTGTAGTCTGAAAGGTGTTGGGAAAACAGCTCATGAGGTGAGACAGCCAGCAGCAGTCCAGTTATACTTGTCAGAAGGCTTAATTACAAGCAGTACATGCGGCAAACGTCAAAAGTCAGGAATCTGCAGACTATATTCCACAATGCTTTGCACTGTAGATCTACAAAGCCTGTGCCGCTTCTGGGAAAACTCTGAAAAATCAGCGATATTCCTGATTTATTTCCTTACAGATTCTGTTTGTATATTCCCGTTATTCTCAGTTTGTAAAGACATTTGTATGGAAACTGGACCCTTGCTCTTTGGACTTCATCTGCTGCTGCTATTTATCTAAACGTGATACCATAATCTCCTACTTGTGCTGTCCATAATAAGTTCTATAACAACCATGATTCATAAACAGAGGGTTGCAACATCATGTGCTGAAAGACGGAAAGAGCAGATAAATCCTGAGTGATAAGGCCATCATTTTCCAGCACTAGTGCTTAGTAATAAAGATGCAGGGACATCTGAGATATAGAAAATATGTGAAGAACTGCAGAACTGTATGTAAACATTAAGGTTTCCTAAGAGACATCACAGACTCCTTACATACATAAACAGGAATGCAACACCAAACTACCTTCAGAAGATAACTTTGTTAACATCTAACAACGTTCATCTAGCAAATATAATCATATCTTAATCTCTGGTGCTAGGTGAAAACTACAACAGCCTACAAAAATGTCTCTCTCGTAAATAACTGTTGTATGCCTCTTTATGTATGCTGAGGTTTTAAAAAAAATAAATAAAAAAAAAGTATGCTGAGGTTTAGAAGCCAGAGTGTTAGCGCAGTGGGAGCATTTCTGTTGGTGACGCTGAAGATCTGGGTTCAGAAAACTTTAGGGCTGGGGATGGGCTTAAGTGTCCCCGAGGATAATCACTTCCTTCAGGCTGGGAGGATTATGTGATCCCACTGTGCTGGAGAACCACAGGACAGGCAAGACAAGACAGCTATGGGAGGGAGAGATGTTCTGCTCTGTTCCATGCATGCCCAGTGCAGAAGCATATTCACACCAACATCTCTGGGGAAGGTAAAAACAGTGGAAACCCCCAGCCAGGCAGGATAACAAATCCCCTTGTACTCTTCAGCCTTTTGTCATCAGCTCACCCAGCACTAAGACTCCTGCCACTGAATTTGGACATTGGTGGAGTGCCACTGCAAAGGCTCCACAATGGGGGGAAGCCACGGCTTAGGTAGCAGTCTCTGGGAAGCAGCATGGACAACAGGGATGAGGGGGTGGCCTGGGAAGGCACTGATGAGGGACAGGGCTGGAATCCTATGGGAGAATCAGTAATACTAAAACCACAATGTATGCTGAGGTTTATAAGTTTTCAGCTAAATCCACTGACTAATAGGGCTCTATTAACAGTTACTTACTGGTCGCTGCAACCACTTAGGGTCAGTTGTGGCTTTGTGACCCCAGCAAGATATGTTTGATGGGGGTCGCAGTCCTTCAATGCGGGGCCATGGCCATGCAGAGTGGGGGGCAGGGGCTGCCATTCTCAAAGTATGTACTCAAAGTACTGAACATGTACTTCCTGGAAGACAGGAGACAGAGCGAGGTGGGGGGGGGCATGATTGGGACCTTCAAGTACTTGAAAGGGATAAATAAGGTTGATAAGGAGAGTCTCTCTTAAGCTGAGTGGCAACCATAACACAAGGGGGCACAGTCTTAAGCTGGAGGGTGGGAGGTTTAGGAGGGAGGTCATGAAGCACTTCTTCACAGAGAGGGTGGTGGACAATTGGAATGCACTGTCGGAAGAGGTCATCTCTTTGAAGACAGTGGGCAGCTTTAAGAGAGGCTGGGAAAGGCATAGGGGGAAGCAAGGATCATGGGTAGGGAGGATGGGAGGAGTGGGGAAGGAGGGCAAGGACATTAGCTCAATCAGTGGACCTTGCAACACGAGCAGACTTGATAGGACTAAATGGCTTTCTTCTGCTGGCTTCTTCGTATGTTCATATGGGAGGCCCCATGAACTCACGATGCAGGAGGGGAAGGAGTTTACTTGGGGGGTATACAGCTGCTCAGCAGCATTTGCAGAGGATTAGGGCTAGTGAGGTGGGTACCACTGGATGCCAAGAAGTAAATTCAGGTTCAGAGAGCAGATGAAGGAGCCCACTGCACTGCAAGGGCCACTGGCCATCAGGTCAGGCAAACAGGAACCAATTAGCCCAGGGAGCTGTAAGGTAAAGAGGGTTGGGGAATAGACATCTGGTCGCCCACTTGTTAGTACTGATTTATTCTGTAGGAGTCGCTTACCAGAATATTAGTAGGCTCAAACCCTGTTTTTGCTAACTAACATCTGGCACTCCTCTGGACTAGTAAGACTGTGCATAACAAAAAATGTCGGCAGCAGAACAGGGCAACAATTTACTCTGTTTTGTGCTGCCACTATTTGCAACTGAGAACAGGGCCCATACTGGACATTCATATTCTTCTGTTGCCTTTTGACCTAAAAGATATCAGTATGTTGAGAACAGTGTCAAAAACAAGACATAAACAATCACTGACCAACTCCAAATGTTTGTATTTGCTGTGTAATTTTGGGGCATAAATAGCACAACAGTTAAAATTAACAAATTAGTAAAATGAGTTATAATAGCGAAATTGTCATGATTGTGAAATGAAGAGGTTCACATAAACTGTTGTTGTTTTCTTAAGAGTGTGACCATGCCATGTGACTGAGAAAGGGCTTCAAAAGCAAAAAAAGCAGAAGAGCAGACAGTGGGCCAAATTAAGAATTGCCCCTCTGTGAATTCCAGGAGGGCAGTAGTAGTAGTACTGCACGATTTTCAAAAGCCATGCTGCTGTGGACACTGGATATTATATTTATCCAGACAGTCAACCAACTGGTCGGAGACTATCCATTCCAGGGCCTTGGACAGAGGGGGTAAGATGGAGATCGCACAGTAGTTTGAATGGATTGCACAGTCACCACTTTTATGGATGGGGTGACTACTGCTGATTCCATTTAGTGGGGAATTGCGCTAGTTGCAGAGAGAGGTTGAATGTTTTTGTGATTGGATAGATTACTTCCTCTAGAGTGAGTGCTATTATTTTAAGATCGAGGCTGTTGTTGCTGTGCCAAAATTTACCTAGGATGCAGGGCCAATCGGCACTAGCCGAGTCTGCTCACAGTCAGTATTGTCGGTACTGGAATCAGGATAACTTGGTGGGGGTATGGCGCTGAGGTCAGTGAATGCTAAGTTGAATCTATCAGCAATAAGTTTTGGATCCAGCGTGATCTCATCCTTGACCAATAGCACTGAGGGAGAGGACCTGTTGACTTTTCCCGTGACTACGTTTAGGTTATTCGAAAAGTTCTTACTGCCCCCAATGTCTTATTTAGGCAGTCCTTGTAGTGCTGTGCTTTTGTGAGCCTGATCTTGTGGGGACAGTCATTTCTGGCTGCCCTGTATTTCTGCCAGTCTGCAGGTTTACCGGTCGCCATGACTCTGTGCAATGAATGGTCGCCCATCTCTCAAGCGATCAAGAAGTGATTTGGAAAAACATGAATTGTTATGGTTTTTTACTTATGTTTTTTTAATTACAGCAAAGATGTCACAGGCTGCATTGAAGGCACTTATGAAGTACTCTAGTGCCTGGTCAGCATCGCGCAAGATGACAAGGTGTGCCCAGTCGAGCTGCTTGAGATGGGATTTAAAAGAGTTCAGCTGCCCTTTTTTTAGCACTCTGCTAGTAGTAAAAGCAGGGGCAGATTTTTGTGATTTGTTAGACCACAGACAGGTAATGGGTGAGTGGTCACTAAGACAGTCCGAGTGTACTGTGACCTCATGCATTCTCTCCTGATGGTTTGTTAGGACCCAGTCAATCATGGTATGGGACCCACTACATTAGTTACATCTGGTTGGTTCACTCACTATTTGTGTGAGGCAAAGACTAATGTGGGCATTTTTATAAGGCGCTGCATCTTTGGACAACCAATTAATGTTAAAATCACCCATAACAAGAAATTCCTTGTCACGGTTAAGGGTATTTAGGTATTTAACAAGCCTGGTAAAGTTGGTGGACTGGCTTCTGCATAGCAGATAAGACAGTGAGGATTGTTAAAGACTTATTATGGTAGCCTAGTAGAACTCGAACAGCTATGGCCTAAGCTTCTTTGCCTAGGTCGATCTGGTCAAGTTCGTGGCCATGAAGGGTATCTTTTAGGTAGACCATGCAACCTCCACCTCTTTTCCCTATTCTGTCTCTACAAAAGATAGTTTAGCCACTTAGGTAGAGTGAAGAGTCAGGAATTTTGGGGCTAAGCCATGTTTCAGTGACAGTAAGGACATCAGTTATGCTGGTGAGGTGAACCCCAAGTTGAAGCTGGTCGAATTTAGGCAGGAGACTATGTATTTTAATGGAGGCCAGCTTCAGTTCTTCCTTATTAGTTATCCTGCCCTATTCCAGCCCAGTGAGGCCTGAGTTCAGGTGAATATTGCCCAAGAGGAGTAGCAGAAACACGCAGCGAAATAAGGAGATATTCAGCCATTTAAGCCTCAGGTGTTTGTATTGCCTACGGGTGGGTTTTCTTTCCATACAGTGTATGATAGTAGTTTGAGAGGGTAGGTGGGTGATTGTGAGAGCATGGGTATAAGATGGAGTATGCAAATACCAGTGGATGGGCTGAGTCCTGTTTAAATGTTCGGGGTGGATGTTTGTGGACCTAGATAGAGTACTGGCCATAAGGCGTACAGCTGAGAGTGGGTGGTGGTGGGGTGACGAACCAAGGTCAGCAGTAGGTGAGGGGGCTGCCAGTAGGAGAAACCTTGTCTTACCTTGTTTTATGAGCCCTTTATTTTTCCTCCCTTATATCCACTGCTGCACACACACACACACACACACACACACACACACACACACAGCAGCAGGCCAATGAACAGCAAGATTTACTGTTAGCTGTAGAGCTAAGATTCAGGTGCTTACTACTTTCTGCTTTGGTGATTCTCCTTCTGTTTCTTTTTCTGTCTTCCACCATCCAAGAGTGGTGTCTCATCTCTAAATTCTGTATTTTGCTTTAGGCTTAACTCTCTTGTCAATGAGTAATACCATAGTTTCACTTGATTTGATTTCATTTCTTTCTAATAAAGGAAGGTGGAAACACCTCATATAGACTTGATCTCCTGTTATGTAATGTTTTTATTTTTAGGATGATTATAACTTTGAGAGTGCTAATAACTACCTTTTGGTTATTCTTCAAACGAGCTGGGTTTAAGATATAGACCCTTTAGAGGGTTTTTGATGGTAGCTTTGTTGCTTTATTGCTGTGTTGTTTTTGAGCTTGCAGTACATAGTTGTAATTTACATGTTAAATTTGTAATAACAACTTATTGATAAAAAATATACATATATTCAGGGGCACCTGGTACAGCAGGGGAAAACCATGAGGACTAAAATATTGAAACACACGGCATATATTGTATAGATTTTTGTTGTCTCTGTTTCCCTTGTGGGCCACTTAGGCTACACAATACTCTGATTGCTTGTCTTTATTGAAAGTTATAAACCCCTGCTTCTGATTTCATAACTGTTTCCAGGGCGGCAAACAGACATTAAATTGAGCGATGTCCTGTTGCAGTGCTTCCTTGCTCCATTCCCAATGTTGTCCTGTGTCACTGTGCTCCAGAGCTGCAACCTGCAAGACAGATTGGTTGGACTGTGTGCTCTGGACCTTGTACATTTGAAGCACTGACAGCGAGCAGCTAGACAAAAAAAGAGAAACAGAGCAAGCAGCCACACTGTATTTCTTCAAGCAGTTCTGCTGCAGCTCTCTTTCATTTGTCTCCCCAGCTGTATTCCACACATGGAGCTACTGTAAATTTGAGTAATTAGAAGTCTCCCTTTTTTCAATCCATGTTATAAATGTGTAGACAGTGTTGAAAGAACTGCAGCATCCCCTGCATGTGCAATGTGTTAGGCACTTGAAACTCAGAACTACTTTGTATCATGGAAGGACACATCCTAAATATTATTGTTTTCAGCCTTAAAAAAACACTTTTCTCTGTATTATATTCCACACAATGTTTACTCATGTTATAAGCACAATAACCCATGACAGGGTATGGGGTTATGGGGATTTAATGCATGCCCTAGGTGCTGTGAGGGCACGGCCTCGTGCCTCACAACGCACCCAAGGTGTGCATTAAATCCCCGTAACCCTATACTCTGTCGTGGGTTATTGCTTACACATGAATCATTTGGGATTAAGCTGTACAAATCATGTAAGACTTTAGATGCATTATGTTTTGACACGCTGGGGGCTCAACGTCATCATGCTCTGTCTCACAAAGTTACAGTGTAACACTATTTTGTTTTACAAATTCTCTACTCAGGCTAACTGAATTAAAATCCACATTCACTCAGCACTTGACAAAGGTCATCTTGCAGGGACGGTTTTTATAGACCTATCCAAGGCCTTCGACACGGTGTGCCACCCCCTGCTATTAAACTCCCTTAGCATACTGGGTTTCGCAGCCGACCCCTTGAAGTGGTTCGCAAGCTACCTACACAACAGGTCCCAAAGAGTCAAGCTAAATGGGACCCTCTCCTCCTACCTTCCTGTACACTCGGGTGTCCCCAAGGCTCCATCCTTGGCCCGACCCTTTTCAGCCTATTCCTGAACACCCTCCCCAGCTCCTGTTCCAGCAAAATATTACTCTATGCTGATGACGCTGTTATCCTAGCATCACACCCTGACCCACTCCCACTCCAAATCATGCTGCAAAGCGCCTTCCTCCAAACCGAAAAGTGGTTCAATAATCACCGCTTAGTCCTGAACCTAAAGAAAACTAAGTCCATGCTATTTTCTCATCGGCAAAACAATGCCAGGGACTTTCCCCTCCACATCACCACCAGCATGCCCCTCCCTCTGGAGCAGGTTACATCCTATAAGTACCTGGGCATCACCTTTGACTCCGGCCTTACTTTCCACGCCCACTTTAAAGCTTTGTCATCTGCAATGAACTCCAGGATCGGTCTTCTCTACCGCCACAAAGACTGTCTCCCCGAACCCGCCTTAAAACTAGCCATCACCTCATCGGTATTATCGCTGGCTGACTCACGGACTCCCTGTTTACGCTTGCTGCTGACGCCCGGCTTCATCTAAAGTCCAGACCTCCATCAACAAAGCCTGTAGGCTCTCACCGTGCCCACAGCAGAACCACACCTGTCTGCTATACTCCGCCACAAAAATACTCACTTGAGGAAAGACTGAAATATCAAACCTGCCTACTGGCCAAAAATCCATGTCAGGGTCTCTGCCCTCCTGGGGTCTCTGGACTCCTTGCAGGGCTGCCAGGTCCCTGCTAACCCGGTACGCACGCAGCCACCTTCAACATTCCCAGAGCAAGGACCTCTCTGCCAAAGATCTTTCCATCACCAAGCCCTGTCCTGGTTTAACTCCTTCCTGAAACTATCTCCAAGATCCCAGGTATTGGCAGCTTCAAAATCGCCCTCGCAACATATTATTGACAGTCATGTTGTAAATGCTTGTAGCTGCTCTGTGCTGTCCCTCCTAACCCTTTCTAGGCCCTCGCTTACCGGTCTTTTAACACTACATATTAGTTTGTGACATGTTGTTAAATTGAATAATGTATCTCTTGCTGTTTACCAATGTTAGTAACTTACATAAGTTTGTTCCAGTACAGCTTGCTGTCTGCTCTTCCAAGTGTGTATTTTATGTATCTAACCTGTACGTCATCCCTGTCCTAACCTCACTTACTGTTGTCTCCCCTTTTTTGACGAGGTACTTTGTAAACGAGTCTTTGACTCAAAGGTTGTAAAACTGATCTCCAATAAATAAAAATAAAATAAAAACAAAAGGTCGGGGGGGGGGGGCGCTGTTTAGCCCGAGCAACATGGGATGCCTTTTCGCAGAGCTCTGTTTTTCATACCAAATATATTGATTTAAGATACTTTCCCCAGGCATAATAACTGAGCAAAACCTGGTGACTAACATAACTGGAAAAACTCTGGCAATAATGGGTAATCCTTGCAGAGATAAGACGGCAGGTGAGGGTGCAAAACCGAAAAATCAATCTGCAGTGCCTGCTACGAGGAGCCACCAAGGCCCAGCTGCTGAACTCGATGAGACTGCATCAGAAGAGTCCCTCTAGATGATCGGAGCAAAGCTCAATAGACTAATAACTTAAGTCAGAGGACTCTGACAAATTTGATGCACTTACTAACAACAGGGTGGCTGGCATACAGACGCCTATGTAATCAGTACAAGGTATATCGGTGGAGGCCTCCAAATGGGCAGATTATGTGATGGGAGCAGTCGCCATGATTATAAAAGAGAACACTCACCCGAAATCCCGCCCTGAAATGTTGGGAAATCAGGGGAGGGCGGCAAATCTCCAAATCTTGGGTCTACCGGAGAAGTGTGAGGGGGACCATCTTCTTCTTTTCATTAAGGACTGGCCAATCCAACAACTGGGTGAGGAGGTCTCCGATCGGGCCCAATGATTACAAAAGGCCTATCAGGTGACTCCTCGTGGCAGACCTGACAACCCTGAGGCTCCTGGGACGGTGGTAGTGGTTACAGATGGGATAGGCTCAAGAGACTTTATCCTGGTGCTTACCCAAAATAAAAGGTCTCTGATATGCGGTGGAGAACAGGCCTGACTAGTTCCTGACATTGGGAATGCAACCCGCCAGAAAAGAAAAAAGTTTGAGGAATAAGAGCCATGCTGCGGGAAGCTGGAATACCGCATGGGCTTATTTTTCCTACACGATTGAGAATAATTCACCAGAGCAGACTGTATCTATTTAGTGACCCTATCGAGGCCATGAAGTGGGCGCAGGGTCATGTGGCACCTAGACCCAGAGAATAGGAGCAAGAAGCCGTGTCTTTGGAGGATGAGGCATCCTGAGGATCTATCGGGCCATTTGCTGCACAGGTAAGGTTCCCTCTGAGAGCGATCGCCCTTTTGGGTGGTACTGCACTTGGGACTGTAATTATAAATAAGAAGTTAGCACCAATGTGGTGTGTTTTTCAATGTTGTATAACTACCAGGTCCATTTAGGAGTAGAACTTGGTTTTTGAGCATTCTTATAAACCTGTACCATTAAAGTACTTAAATAATTCAAGTGCATAGATAAAGGTTAACCGATTGTTTAATAGTAATGTAAATGTTACCTTTACGCTTTAATGCCAGAAAAAGGTAGCGCTTAAATGAAAGCAAGCTACTAGAGTTTTATGGGACGGTATTCTGTATTACATTGAGAGGGCACAACGATTACTGTGCCTTTACACTTCGACATGGTGTGTTAGTTATCTCTTTCACTGCTGGAGGAGGAAGACTTTGGGGACTTTTTTTCTGCAATTTCTGTTTAAATCTTAGCCAAACGGCTCATGGGCTCATTCTGCAGCATATAGAATACTGGACTTTAAATGTTAGACATTTTTTTTTCTCTCTCTGATGTATCTTGAAGCATTTGAAGGATCTTTTTTGTGTATACTGAGAGGAGTGGCGCCCTCATGGGAGATTTATACATTTTAATGTATTTCAATGCTTGTGTAGCAACCATTTGTTTGTTTGTCTCGTATAACAAACATAAAGTTAAAAAAAGAAAAGAAACAAAAGGTCATATCCAGTGGGTTTCTGCTTTGCTGCAGTACTACAAATGGGAGGGAATGAAGCACAATGATGTGGAGGAAGGATAGAAGGAAAACATTATTTCACCTAACACCAGCACAGCACTGCCAAATCACCTCAGAGATGTGAAACAGCTACTGCAGTCTCAGGTCACATTATCCAGCCTTAAACCTTGCAAATGCTTCAATACCCAGCCTGACCCTGGCCCGGTCCACACTGAGCACGGTTTTGTTGTAATGTTGTTAAAAACGGTTCGGGGCTTACCATGCTATCGCATCCACACCGCAGCCGAACCATTTTTAAAAACGGCTGAAGTCCCTCCACACTGGAGGGAGATTCTGCGTTAGGGAAACACAGTTTCCGAACCATGCCAGAGGACCCACTATGGTTGCAGCCAGCAAACACGGTACTGGCTCCCATCCACACCGGTCAGGTAACCATGTTCAGTTTCAATGCATTTAGAAGACCGTGCTAAAGATCCATTACAGTCAAGGTTTAAAAATGTTTTTCTAACACGGTTTGAAAACTTTACCAGTGTGGCCGCAAACCATGTTTAGGGGCTCCTATAACGGTTTTGGACGCCTGAAACATTACATGAGCCCTAGTGTGGACAGGGCCACTGTTTTCAATACTCATCTCTCCCCCCCCCCCCCAAGTTCACTTGAACTTCCATTTTCCCTGTTAATGCATCTCCCTGTCCCCCATGGCCCCATTTTGAGCTTTGTTTTGTTGACATGACTCCACCCACACCCAGTAACTGTACACACCATATGCTACTGTAATATAAAATAAAACTGTTTGCGTTTAATTGACTTAAACTGCATGTCTTTCTATATGCCATGCAATCTGCCGAGTAAGTATCAGAAATGCCGCAACTGGCAACTGCTGCTGTGCTGTTGTTTTGCCCCCGAGACCCATTTTCAAACAAGGTGTGGCATCTAACTCGGACTATCCCAGTGAGGAACAGTTTTTGGGATAAATAAATAATGTGCGCTAGGTCACACAGTATGCTACTGGCTGCGGTAGGTCTTAAACCTAGGATCTTCTAGCTTTGCTTGGCACTCTGAGCATGACCAGTGAACCACATAGCTCTCCCAAAATGCAGTTCCTCACCTAAGGATTGACTCCCAGTCTCCCACGATGCAGGTACGGATGCTCTCTACAATACCAATGAGCAGATGGGCAACATTTTATATGACAGTGCTGAGCACCCTTCCCTCACCAAGCATTTCAATTGAACATTTGAGGGTTTACTTCTGAAATATAAATCTCACATAACATTAAAAGGTAGAGACTGACTACCAAAACATTGTGAGTGCTTGGATAACAGATTTGAAACTGATGTTGTTTTGAGCCTGTCATTCTGACGGTAATGTTCTCTAACATATTACACAACATTATGATTCTCATATAATGCAATAATTTAATACATGGCCTATTATAAGGCACTTTGAGTTACTTCCTTGCACTATAGGTGGATGTCGGGACAAGACAAAACATGCAACATGATGGTAAAAATTAAATGGCCGCGTATTCCATTATATTTATAATATAATGGGCTGCCCAATGGCACACTGCAGTCTCAATCATGTCACCCCATATAATATATTGTTATATAATGGGCTGACCAATGGCTCAGTGCATGTCTCAATCATGTCACCCCATATAATATATTATTATTATATAATGAGCCAACCAACGGCTCAATGTATGTCTCGATCATGTCACCCCATACAATAAAGGAATAATGCACGACAGGGTGTGTGTCGTGCTGGGATAACGCCACCTCTGGGGGGTTGGGCACAAGGCCGCAGGCCGAGTGCGTCCAATGACCCAGGCATGGCGTTATCCCAAATGACACACACTCTGGGGTGCATTATTCCTATTATACAATGGCTCGTTGTTATATAAAATAAAAAAAATAATTTTAAAGATGTTTTTGTGTGGAAAAATATTTTTTGTTTTTAAAAGAAGATGAAACAATCAATCAAAGGCTCCATAAAATTCTCATCTACAGGGTCACAGTGAGGCTGAGACTAGACCTGTGGCGTGCTGGGATAACGCCATGGGTCCAGCCCCAAACTGACCAATCACAGTCCAAGATTCTTTCTTGCCATTGTATAATATATTATTATATAATGGGCTGACAAATGGCTCAGTGCATGTCTCAGTCATGTCACCCCATATATTATTATATAATGAGCCGACCAATGGCTCAGTGTATGTCTCGATCATGTCACCCCTTATCACACATTAATATAATATAATGGACTGACCAATGGCTCAGTGTATGTCTCAATCATGTCACCCCATATAATATATTATTATATAATAGTCCGACCAATGGCTCAGTATATGTCTGGATCATGTCACCCCTTATAATACATTATTATAATATAATGGGCCACCCAATGGCTCAGTGGAAGCAGGTGCCTCTTCCGTGCTTGTGGCCTGGGCTTTGGAGCAGACTCAGGGAGCTGGGAACAGTGCATGCAAGGCTGGGGACTACAGCAACCCACTGCGATGAGCCAGGGAGCGTGCTGCCTCATGATGGGTGGCATAGGCCCAGAGCACACTGCATCATCCGCGGAGCCTAGAGGCATTACCTGATGTCAGGGAGGTGGCAGGCACTATGGACGGAAGGGATGGGGAAAGAACTCTGCAAAAATGTGCACTCCAAGCTGTCTAAATAACAGTCGCCAGCACCCTCAGGCTCAGATACATGTGGGTCCCCACTAGCCACGGTGGAGGGAGAGGCACACAGGGCTGGGGCGACTGTCAGGAGACAAGAGAGCAGGTGGCGGCTCGGAAGACCAAGCAGCTAGATGAAGAAAAAAATAATCAGAATATGATGCAATAACCAATTGGTGCTCTAGATTTGCCATTCTAACGTTAAGCTGTGCACTGGATTACGCAGCTTGTACACTCTCATTTAGCACACTGAACATATTAATTAGCAACAGGAGCCAGCAGTTCCTACTCTGAAGTGCATTTTTCTTGATTCATATGCCAGATGGAAGATTGTTACGGTGCCACATGTCATGGTAAGTGATTCAGAAACAAAAATAATCAGTTTTCTTCCCTTTTTTGTCCAAAGGTGACTACATTGGGTCAACGAAGGAGGCACCAGACCTTTAGACTGGGACTCTTTGTAATAACTGATACTAATGCCACCTGGCTCCACCCCCACCCCCACCCCACCCCAATGTCTGGACAAGATCCTCTACAGCTTAGATCTCAGGCAGAAGAGACAGGAAATGACAGCAGGTTAACCTCCTTTGCATCCCTTCAGCTTCTCTCAGTACACACTGCCAGCACTGAGCACATCTGTTTTCAAAGCAATTATTCATGTGCCGTGCTCCATTTGTGGATCTCCTCACTGTCGTCTGACAAAAGCACTATTAGGCTGTCACTGACAATCAGCTGAAGGCAACAGAACCCCTATTCTACGAAGCCCTGGTACTGCCAACCAGAATCAACACAATAATGACACATGGAGCAAAAGTGCTTGTTTTTTCATTCTTTGAACATTTTTGCAATAGTACTGAGTACAGTTATTACTTCAATCTGACTAGAGTGAAGTGAGCAGAGGAAGGCACCAAGACATTATATAACACCAGCAAACAGATTCACAGCTTACCTCAGGAGAAAACTGAAGTTTGGACAGTGCTGGCCCTAGGGTCCCAGGGAAATAACCTCCCTGGGGATCATTATAGGAGTGGGAGCCACAAGAAGCATTCTCATCCCTGCAGTTGCTTTCTTGTAACTCCCTGTTCACTTTAATTGACAGTTTCTCTTTGGTTTGTGCAGTGTTGAATTAGAATGAAGTCTCTGCGGGGCCAGGAGATGCACTTTGGCTATGCGAAAAATGCTTTACAAAACTGATCTGAGACATGGGAAAAAAAGGAAGAAGTGAGCGAGGTCCACGGGAAATCTGATGCTTTGTGGGGCCCATCTGCTTGCAGGGTCCAGGCAGTTGCATAGTTTGTACTACGACAAGGGGATTACTGCCCTCTTTCAAGGAACAGTTTCACAGGGTCCAAAAGAACAGTTTCACTGTGGGTCCAATGGCACTCTTGTTAAAGTGATTTTGTGAGCTTTGCTATAGCAAATGGGATTAGTAACCTGTAGGAGTTGTGATTCAATCTCCTATCATTCAAACTGCCAAAAAGTGTTTTCCATTAATTAAATGCTTTTTTTTCTGTACTTTGCTTAATCTGCATAACCCACATCTTTTTTTCAGTGTTGCAAACCCCAAGCATGACATCATGCAAGGAAAACAAAGTTTTATGCACTGTTTTGAAACAGAGACCTCTGTTGGTCAGCCTTGGTATTGTAGACATCTACGCTACAGACATAAGAGACTATCTCTCTCAGTAAAGAAATCTTGTTAGCTAGATACTATATGCATAATGCCTTGTTTTGAAAATAAGCATTTGAGAACTTTTATTATTGAAGCCACTACAGAAATATGAGACTGCACCTCACAGTAAGGGAATTGGAAAACAACTTCCTATTGTACCCACAATGCCTTGTCTATGTATATCTACATATTAGATGCAGTCACCACTACCAAAATAAGGGACTGCTCCTCTGAGTAACTAACATTTACATTAACATTATAATTTACCCAGAATTTCTTGGTGGTGTATGTAAAACACTGACAGTTCCCTTGCATGACATCATCCAGGGTGTGTAGCCACACACAGAAAACTGGAGAACACAGTGTTGACAAAACATACATGACTATGACAAGAGTTTTTTTTACAAAACAAATTGCAGCTTCAACATCTGAAGCATGGGTGGTAATGGCATACTATGTGAAAAAGGCATCTGCAAAAGTTCGCAAAAAAGGTATTTGTAATCAGAGAATTTAATAAATAAAAAATAAAAATAAAAGTCAGTGGCCATTTTGCCTCAAGGTGTCTGTGACGGAGTCAAGTTCGATCTGTGGAGGTAGGCCAAGAGACCCAGCCCTGGTCCCGAAACGACACATCAAAATAATCCTAGGTAGACAGTATGGCATACAGGGGTAGGCCAAGCACACAGCAGTACCTTTTAATGTTCAATCTAGCACCCTAGCTAGCAAGTGTATAAAATGTTCAGCTCATAAATATATTTACTGTCTGCATACCAAATTTTTCTGCTGTCACCATTGTGTTCATTTTATTTTTGCATGGCTGCTGGATCTTGACTGCAGTTATTATGTCTTGTACTTTGCTTACTTACGTCTGATCATTTCTCGGTATTGTGGTTCTACTGCTACTGTATGTTTTTGCCATCTTCATGGCTCAGGGTGTGTCTGAAAACGATCCTTAAGACCAGCGCACACTCCTGATGTGAACAAATAAATGTGGCAAAATGCAACGGAAACAAGGGTTAATAAATATTGGCTGCCTCAGGTGTATTGCAACTGAGCCATTTCTGTTCTGGATGGACAGAGAACAGAATAAAACCAAATGGTAAGAGATTTTTCATAAGCAAATGAAAAAACTTTGCTGAATGTGGGAGATCATTTTTGTCCCTATGAAAGCACGAATTTTGGAAAGTATATTGTGAATAACATGTCTTGTCCTAACAGAGGTACCCATGTTTCAGACAACTAGAGTTAGCTTTGTAAGGGTCAAACTTTGAAAAGACGGACTATTCAGAATGTCAATTTCAAGATTAGGAGTGACAAGGACAAGACACTGCGCCGTCTGGAGGGTGGGCACTGGTCATCTGGGTTTCACGCACCCTGGCAGGAGGGCTTAGGTTGCCTAGAATTCATGCACCCTGGCTGTCCCAGCTGACCAAGCATCAACATTATGGTTGGTTGTAAAGGCAGCCACTCGTCTGCTCTCCCAGCCAGAGGAAGGGTGCAGTTGAGGCAACCTTGACTGCCATGGTGGGGGACACAGGGAATAAAGTAGAGGAGATGCGGGATACATGTTTTAAAACATGATGACATTTAATAGAAGACAAGCAGTACAAGGGAGACAAAATACCCACAATATGATTTTTTGCTGGGATTCGAACCAAAAGTGGATCCCAAGCTTCTTCATTTGTCTTTCATTGATTTGTACATTATGTCACATACACCTTGATTGCCTATCGAGCCACTGGAATGAGTTCTAAAAAGGAAAGGTGCAATCAAAACTTTACAAATGGTCATGGTTAAATTAGAAATGTCCCCCCCCCCCCACCAACGAGTGTGGCCATGACTTGCAGAAAAAAGTTCACCCCTACTTCATAAAATCTGAATATTTTTTAACTACCATAATGACCATCTCTCAGGACTCCTCTTATTTATTCACAAGTTGTTGCTGATGATTCTGAATATCACAGTGACTTAGGAAGCATGCCTGCAGTGGCTCAGCAGGTTGCTTGCTTGCCTCTGAGGCTGGAATATTGGAAGGTTGTGGGTTCTAGCCCCACACCAGGAACTTGTGCTAAAATCCCAATAGTGACACTGTAGTGCAGTATGAGAGGGTGCTACACTCCTGCGATGCTGTCTTTTGAATGAGATGTTAAACTTGAGGCCCCATTTGCCTGTTCAGGTGGACATTAAAAATTCTATGGCACTTCTCGAAAAACAGTAGGGGAATTTCCATGGTGTCCTGGCCAAATTCACTAAAAATACCACCAACGCCGGCCTGCCGGAGCAGCAGAAAGATTTACCGCAGGGACACCAGTGATACGTGTTCAGGAATGGACTTGGGCATCGTAGGGTCGGCCGGGGAGAGAAGGCTTGAGTATCTGCTGACAGCTCACCTTCTCTCGGGGGAAGGGTGAGGCCAAGGACCAGTGCCTACTGACTTCTGGTGGAGGCCAGGGTACAGCAGTGTGCAGAGTCCCACTGTCTAAGCAGCATGACAGACGCTGGCGTCGCACTGCATCCTGCAAGTCACGCTCCTGCAGGAGAAAAATGGAAAAATGGTGCCCTGGCCATTCGGATGACGGCCTCCCAGATACTCGCCGCCAAGCTCCCGGACCTCCATCAGTCGCCTCAGCAGCACCCAGGATTGTTGGCATGGCCAGCAAGGCTCATTCCCTATGAAGGTAGGGACCCACCCGATAAAGGGATACATCAGGGTAACCTGGGGTGGCTGCAGTGTGGGGCAGTGGGATCGGGAGCAGCCATGGTGAGAAGATTGCCAAGAGGCCTGAAAGAGGGATCGGACAAGGTGTGGGGTGGGAGCATAAACCAAAAAAAAATACCACCAACAGCTTAATCTGATTCACTCTCAGTTAGTTTCCATTTCTATCTCCCCTCTCCTGGGACAAGGCTGAAAATAGGCAAAATTGCCTACTCTTCCTTTCCCGGTCAACAAAAACAAAACTAAAAATAAAGAAAAGCGTACCATATTTTAGACTGTATGGTGGTTAACTCCGTCCTATTGCCACTTCTATCAGAAACTCAAGACGTTTTGTGCTTTTACTTCTTTTCAGATAGGTCATACTCACATTTTAAGACTGTTTCACCCACCTTTTGATAGCTGCTAAGGGTGGGACATACAACTAATGCAAAAGAAGAGATGAAGAGGGATTCTAACCATCTGGACCAGGACAGAAAGAGGGAGTTAGAAACATAGATACTGCCAGCAGAGAAAGTTCTTACAGCCCTTCAAGTCTACCAAAAACGTGCCTAGTACTGGGAATTGTCCCTAGTAGACAGTAAAAGAGTTAAAGAGAGTTCTAGTCAGACCAACTTAGCAGTAAGGTGGCATGTCAGCACCGCAATAACTGGAGCAGAATTTCACTAGAGGGCACAGTTATATGGCGAAGTAACACCCGCTACCCCATAGGCCAGAAAATAGTAGCTTTCTTAACTTAATTTTGCTTAATTTAAGCTTTAAAGGGAAACATTTTACGTTTTGTGGAGAATGTGCTATCCCTTTAAAAAACTGTAGGTCTGGGCAGCCCCTGTGGCACTGTTCATTAAGTTGTCTTCTTATGGGCCACAGACGTAGAAACAGCTAGGCAATTTGTGAAGCAAACTTAAAGCATGAACTTGACCTATCCCTTAAAAAGCATTTCTTGTGAAACAATGCTGTTTTTCCCTCCATGACGTCTAATTTTAAAAGTTCTAGCATTATGCAACGTTCACACCCTGTGGTCAGTCCCTGACTGGAGCTTACTGAAGCCACAAGTACAGTTGTATTTCTCGAGATGTTATTGGACAATAAGCTAATCTTTAAAGCATTCAAGCAAGAATTAACATGTGTAGCTGGTATTAGCCTTGTGATCCCATACGTCTCTGAATTTAGTATCTAATCAATACGCTGTGTAGCGAGTTGGCCCCTGGATCAATGTGACAAGTATGGAGGTTTTCCTTATTATTCAGAGCAGAGAAACATGCTGCTTAGTTAATGGTCATGCGGAACATATTGCAGCCTGAATACAGAAAGCCATGCTGTTTTACCTAGGGATGGGGGAGCCCCTGAATGGCCATCAGGTTTACTGGTCTGAAGTTCAAACCCATAGGGTTCACATTTATATCTGGGTCTTCCATTCTCTGAGCTTCCAGGATCAGCCCTTCTTCTGTCTCCGACACCAGCAAGTGCAGTATAGTCAAATGTTCCAAGATAAGCTGCACGGGCTAATTACTGCTCTTCGTACATTTTTTATTCTGTGCTGCAGTCTACTAGTCATCAATAGCTGTGCTGTACACCAAATTTAAATCTCATTATAAAATGGCAAGGAAAAAATCTAGACATTTTGTTGGCAGGAGACGTTACCCGACAGTTCGCTAAATCTCTGCAAAACACACGGTCAGGTGCCAAATCTCCTTTTCCTCCTCCTCAAAAAAAAAAAGCAACTACTTAGAGTCATTTTATAAGTGTAATAAGCCCCTCCAGGGTGTTCATCATAGAATTTTGATGCACTTCCTAGAGGCATAAGGACACTTGGCCTTCAGCCTTGTGCTTTACAACACCTCTGGGGTGTGCATTGAGTTAGCAATAACCCACGACAAGGTGTGGTGTTATAGGCATTTAATCCAAGCCTGGGGTGCTAGGAGGACACTTGGCCTGTGACCTTGTGCCTCACAATGCACCCCAGGTGTGGATTAAATGCCTATGTGATCCCGCTCCACAAGAGTGGTAGCAGGGAGGAGGCGGAGAACTACAGACCAGTCAGTCTTACCTCAGTAGTGGGCAAGATTATGGAGGCACTCCTTAAGGAAAGGATAGTGCAACACCTGGAATCCATAGGGGCACAGGATCCAAGACAGCATGGGTTTACAAAAGGAAGGTCCTGTCAAACTAATCTCATAGATTTCTTTGACTGGGTAACCAGAGTGGTGGACCAAGGGGGAGCAGTTGATGTCACCTACCTTGACTTCAGCAAAGCTTTTGACACTGTTCCACATAGAAGATTGATAAATAAGCTAGGTAGGCTCGGGGTGGGTCAGAAGTTACATAGAAACATAGAAACATAGAAACATAGAAGTTGACGGCAGATAAGGACCGCAAGGCCCATCCAGTCTGCCCATTTCTTTTTCTACCTTATAAATGTGCCATCGGCCTTTGCTCTGTCAGTGACCTATCTATTCATAGTCATTTGTATTGCTCCCTTATGCCTATCCCATGCCTGTTTGAAGCCCTGCACTGTATTCATAGCCACCACTTCTTGTGGTAAGCCATTCATGCATCTACCACCCTTTCTGTGAAAAGAATTTCTACATTCCCCTTAATCGGCCTCCCCTAATCTCATGCTGTGTCCTCTTGTCCTGCTATTTTTCTTATATTTAAACATGTTAGACTCTTTTCACCTTGTTTATGCCCTTAAGGTGTTTAAATGTCTCGATCATATCACCTCTCCCTCCTTTGCTCAAGGGTATACATATTGAGCTCCGTTAATCTGTCCTTATATGTCTTCTGATGCAGTCCCTGCACCATTTGGTTGCCCTTCTCTGGACTGCCTCAATTTGGTTAATGTCCTTGTGAAGGTGTGGCCTCCAATACTGCATGCAGTACTCCAGATGGGGCCTAACCAATGTCTTGTACAGAGGGATTATTACCTCCCTCTTACGACTTGTGATACCCCTACTAATACACCCTAACACCCCCCTAGCCTTACCTACTGCTTTAGAGGTCTGCTTGGATGATTTTAGGTCATCAGTGATGATGATGCCCAAGTCTCTTTCTTCCTTTGTGACTGCTAGCAACTCCCCTCCCAGCCTATAAGTGGCTTCAGGGTTTCTCTTCCCTATGTGCATGATTTTGCACTTCTTTGCATTAAATCCAGTTGCCACTCTTCTGACCATTCTGCTAGTTTATCCAGATCTCTTCTCATTCTGCCCACCCCATCTGGATCATCTACTCTGTTGCAGATCTTGGTGTCATCTGCAAACAGACAAGCTCTACCTCTAGTCCATCTGTAGGTCACTAATGAAGATGTTGAATAGGACTGGCCCAGGACTGATCCCTGAGGTACCCCATTTGTGACTTGCATCTCTTCTGACTGTATACCATTTACCACCACTCTCTGTTTTCTGCCAGTCAACCAGTTTGCCACCCAGTTGACCAACTTCTGACCCACCCCGAGCCTACCTAGCTTATTTATCAATCTTCTATGTGAACAGTGTCAAAAGCTTTGCTGAAGTCAAGGTAGGCGACATCAACTGCTCCCCCTTGGTCCACCACTCTGGTTACCCAGTCAAAGAAATCTATGAGATTAGTTTGACAGGACCTTCCTTTTGTAAACCCATGCTGTCTTGGATCCTGTGCCCCTATGGATTCCAGGTGTTGCACTATCCTTTCCTTAAGGAGTGCCTCCATAATCTTGCCCACTACTGAGGTAAGACTGACCGGTCTGTAGTTCCCGCCTCCTCCCTGCCTACCACTCTTGTGGAGTGGGATCACATGAGCCTTTCTCCAGTCTTCTGGGACCTCTCCTGTGCTCAGAGACTCACTAAACAATTCTGCTAATGGCTCTGCTAGTTCCTCCTTTAGCTCCTTAAAGTACCCTGGGATGTAGCCATCAGGTCCCATTGCCTTATCCACCCTGAGCTTAGCAAGCTCTTGTAGGACCCCCTTTCTTTTGTGAAGGGAGTAGTGCTCACCTCCCTCCCCCCTATGTCCATGATGCTGAGCTGTGGGCCCTGCCCTACCTTCTCTTCAGTAAATACTGAGCAAAAGTATCTATTTAGGATAGATGCCTTTACAGGGTCCTCCTCCTCACATGCTCCTTTTCTCCATTAAGCTTAGCAATACCCTCTGGACTTTCTCCTTTCACTAATGTATCTATAGAAAGTCTTGTCACCTTCTTTTACTGTTCGTGCTAGTGTTTCCTCAGTTTGGGACTTTGCCTGCCTTACTGCCTTACCTGCTTCCCTTAGGGCAGTTTGGTATGCCTCCCTATCTTCATCCCGCTGTGTTCCCTTATATTTTCTGAAGGCCAGCCTTTGGCTCTGACCTTTTCTGCTACTATATTTGAGAACCAAAGTGGTTTCCTCTTCTTTGCACTTCCTTTCTGTCTAACACAATGGGATGTTGCTTCAAGTATTGTATCCTTAATGCTTGCCCACTTTGCCTGTACCTCCTCACCTGTGTTTCTTTTGCCAGGGCTAGCTTAACTCTGTTGGCCATCTTATCAAAGTCAGCTCCTCTGAAGTCCCATATTTTTGCCTTGGAATGGGATGATTTAGATGTAGTAGCCAAATTGAACCATACCATGTGATGGTCACTGGGTGGCAAACTGGTTGACTGGCAGAAAACAGAGAGTGGTGATAAATGGTATACAGTCAGAAAAGATGCAAGTCACAAGTGGGGTACCTCAGGGATCAGTCCTGGGGCCAGTCCTATTCAACATCTTCATTAGTGACCTCGCAGATGGACTAGAGGGTAAGGCTTGTCTGTTTGCAGATGACACCAAGATCTGCAACAGAGTAGATGATCCAGATGGGGTGGGCAGAATGAGAAGAGATCTGGATAAACTAGCAAAATGGTCAGAAGAGTGGCAACTGGGATTTAATGCAAAGAAGTGCAAAATCATGCACATAGGGAAGAGAAACCCTGAAGCCACTTATAGGCTGGGAGGGGAGTTGCTAGCAGTCACAAAGGAAGAAAGAGACTTGGGCATCATCATCACTGATGACCTAAAATCATCCAAGCAGACCTCTAAAGCAGTAGGTAAGGCTAGGGGTGTTAGGGTGTATTAGTAGGGTATCACAAGTCGTAGAGGAGGTAATAATCCCTCTGTACAAGACATTGGTTAGGCCCTCATCTGGAGTACTGCGCAGTATTGGAGGCCACACCTTCACAAGGACATTAACAAATTGAGGCAGTCCAGAGAAGGGCACAAAATGGTGAGGACTGCATCAGAAGACATATGAGGACAGATTAACGGAGCTCAATATGTATACCCTTGAGCAAAGGAGGAGAGAGGTGATATGGTCGAGACATTTAAACACCTTAAGGGCATAAACAAGGTGAAAAGAGTCTAACATGTTTAAATATAAGAAAAATAGCAGGACAAGAGGACACAGCATGAGATTAGAGGGAGGCCGATTAAGGGGGAATGTGAGGAAATTCTTTTTTCAGAAAGGGTGGTAGATGCATGGAATGGCTTACCACAAGAAGTGGTGGCTATGAATACAGTGCAGGGCTTCAAACAGGCATGGGATAGGCATAAGGGAGCAATACAAATGACTATGAATAGATAGGTCACTGACAGAGCAAAGGCTGATGGCACATTTATAAGGTAGAAAAAGAAATGGGCAGACTGGATGGGCCTTGTGGTCCTTATCTGCCGTCAACTTCTATGTTTCTATGTTTCTATAACCCCACATCCTGTTGTGGGTTACTGCTAACTTGTTCTTTGCTGTGTGACTTTTTGTGTACTGTCAATCTGCTGCTTATTTGGGACTCCAAGAAAATGAGATGTCACGCTCTTAGGACTATCCCTGCAGGCAACATTTTAAAGTAATAAATATACAGCATAAATACAGCACAATACACAGCTATGCTCATATAGTGCTTGTGATGCCAGACCAAGCGTGTACATTTTGAGTTTTAATGAAAGCAGAACAGACCACTGAGTGAGACTCCTGTGCCAGTGAGCAATATAACAAAATCAAGGCACTAGTTACTCCACGCATTCTGCGGTGCTATGGACTTCTATACATGTCCTGAATTCCTATACACTCCAAATCTACTGGCAGCCTCTGTGAGTTCAATAAGCAATATAACAAAATCATGGCACCAGTCAGTCCATGTGTTAAACCCTTGTAGAAGCCAGGGTACTAGGAAAAAACACTTGGGGTCAGTGGGACAATTCCTGATGGGGCTGTAAGTCTTTTTGTATCCTATTTACAGCTTATAGCTGCGAACTGTTACAATAAAGGATGCTCAATTTTTTTAATACATGGCGTGACTAGTACTGTGTTTCACTGTATAATTATGTAACCCCCTGCTTGGGGCATTAGTTATTGTACAGAGTGTGCACCATAGGGATTCGTTTTGGGTTATTTCAACCCATATCCAGAAAGGGTTAACATTTTGCCATCCCAGGGGTCTGCTGTGAGCACCTTGGGGGGGCAGGCCTTGCTTGTTGAGTGTGGGAGCGTGCAGGTGGGAAGGTTGGTGTTGGAGGAGTGGGGCCGATTGCCTGCTCGAGGTACTGAATTAGATTCTGGAGGCGTGTCGGCATCCATGTAATAGAGCTTTCCCCCGGTGGGGGAAATGTTCAACCTGTGCCCCAGCCATGGAAAGTGAAGAGAAGCCACAAGTGATACGCGAACACAAGTTGAAGCAAATTCCAAGAGGGGAGACAGTGTGAAAGGACTTGACGTCTATGTGGGGCGCATGCTGACAAAGCCCCAGGGTATCAAAAGGCATGGTGACTGGATCAGAGGGAACCCCAGGCCTGAAGGGAACATGTAGGGTCTGGGGATCAATGACAATCACCTGGAGAAACAGCAAAAAGAGGTATTTGTGGGGACGTGCTGCACGTATTTCTGTGGAGCAGTTGCCCAAGAGTTGTGCCACGGAGGAAGATGACTTTGGGAGGGTTGATGGCCCCAATGTGAGAGGTCAGAGAGCCCTGAGGGTAGGCCTGAGTTGGACTGCTGGCTGCAGAGGGATAGTGCAGTCAGTGAGGATATTATGCTGTAGGGATACATGTTGACTGATGCTTTAGGGGGTCATCCGATTAACGCCTCATGGTTATGGACCCTGTACTTCCAACTCAAGGATATTTCTGGACTTTGAACGGATGTGACCCCCATGGTCTGCTGGAGATGTGTGTGGCACATGAATGATGATCAATTTTCTTATTGACTCCATAGAGTCATATAGTTTTATTATTAAAAGGGATTCCAAGGTTCTTTGAATGAAGTTTGGCTCCAATCATTTCAAAATGTTTGTGATTTGCAGCTGACTACCATTGCCTCCTGCCCAGCACCCCAGAAAGTTAGATGGTACCCCTTCCAGATGAATAGGTAAACGCAGTCAGTTTCAGTGTTTCTGCCCAAGGACAGTAACCATCTGCATACCTCTAGACATTGGGGAGGGTGTGGGCTTCAAATAAATGTTGAGTTTTTCAGCCACAAGCTGTATGCGAAATTTTACTGTCTCTACAGATATTCAACTGACAGAAATGAGGCACTTACTGAAATGTTGCCTGGCATGAAAGGGTAGTACACACAGCCAAAAATCCTCTAAGTATTAATGTCTCTTGACCGCTCCACCTTCCAGGCAAATACTGTATTGACACTCTTTCCTCTCATCCCCCAACCCTGCCACCCATCCTTCCATCCCCCATTAACCCTGCCACCCATCCTTCCATCCCCATTAACCCTGCCATCCAGTCCTTCCATCCCCCATTAACCCTGCCACCCATCCTTCCATCCCCCCCATTAACCCTGCCATCCCATCCTTCCACTCCATTCAGTCATCTGACGCTCATTTCTTCCTTATTTGTCACTGTAACTATGTAGCAGGCCAGCCTGTTTTCTCTAGCCACCTTCCAACATTTGGGAACAACCTCCCTCTCCCCATCCGTCTCTCTTCCTCCCTGCACTCTCTTCAACCACTCTCACAAGCACACTTCTCGAAAGCCGTGCACCCACAGCTAGTCACCTTCCTCTTCTCTCAGTGTTACATCAACCTATGCCCTCCTCTCCCTTCCCCTCCCGTATTACCCATTTTGCCACATACACCATTGTATAGTTTAAATCTCAGCTTGCTCTGTCAGTTGAATTTTTACGCCACCCCGATTCTGTTACACACATCTTGCCATATGTAGACTGCACACTACTCTAGCTTTCCTCCTCGCTCCCTCTGTAACCGCATTGTTTTCTGTTCTCTTTTTCAAATTTGCTGTTTATGTAGATGTACCCGTTGCTGTCACCATACCTGTTATTGCTGTGTCATTCCCTGCTGTATCTCCTCCCCGGGGTCGCACATGTAAATAAGCTCCAGCTCAGTGTGCCTACCCAGGTCACCGAATTTTAAAACAATAAATGCAGTCTTTTAAGATCCGTCTGGTACATCACAGGAAGCCAATGCAAGGTGAGGAGGACAGAAGAAATGTGAAGCCCTGCAGCACATCTGGGAGAGTAACTTGGCAATTAAATTCAAAATGAACCAGTCATTTCAGCAAAGATTTAACAGGCAAGCCAGAGGGCAGAGCAGCACAGGAATCCACTCAGAGCCATATCATTCGATGTCAAAATTAGCCTCATGCTGGCTGTGGTCCCAAGATAGAAGAATGCTGAGTGACTGAATAATGATCATCAAATGACACGTTAGGAAGAGGGCTGGCTGGCCATATGTATCAGGACTAACATACTGCCACCCATGGGAAAAAAAGGTCAGAGATGAGAAACAGAACTATGGGTGGCTGTAGACAGCACAACCCCTGTCTTGTCAGGATTAAGAAAGATAGCAGCTGTCCAGATTCTGACCTGGCAGACATTAGGGCAGCACAGAATGAGATCCGGCGGAATCACTGGGTATAGGAAGGTACTGCAGGAGCCACATCCTAGCCTCACAAAAGGACATTCTGCATAGATCCAGGATGATCCAAGGACCCCTCATTAGCAAGGGAAGGGGAAATACAAAGGTTCTTGAACCAGTGCATCTGCTTAGTGAAACCTATAATCCCACTGACTACTTGTCTTAGCAGTGAAACCTACAATTAAACTGTGTGTGTGTGGGGTGAGTGCTAGAGTTGCTGAGAACCATTTACCAGGGACCCCGAGCCCTAGGAAATTTCACTTACACCTGGTTGATTTCTGGCAATCATTTTGTTAAAACAAAGTTTGAGCCACACGCATATAGTTTGATGCTAGTTGGGTGGTATCTAGATTAATTTGGGGGAACTGGGGGTTTGGTGTGGCAGCTTTTGGCACACATACAGGTGCCAGTCTATTACTAATCCTCACAAGATTCTGCAAACTGGTGAAGTTCAGGACGTTTTCATCAGTGACAGTTCTGCAGAGATCTAAAAGGGGAACCCTTATGAAAATGAAGTATATTTTAAAATATATTATTAACAATATATTTATATATATGGAACTATGTTACAATCTTCTTGTTTTATAATATATTGTAATGCACTGTAAATTCAGAATATGTCTATATATTTTAAAATTTGCAAATATATTGCAATATATTTTAAATATACAACTTATTGCTGCTCTAGTATACTATGTATATTACAAAATATGGAAAGAACGAAAACCAGGCTCTCACCACCTCAGTAATATTGGACTCCACAACTGTCACGTAGAAAAGCAGCTTTATTTAAACAGCACTGTGTACCCACCTGATGCATTTCAGACAGGCTTACAGCCCATACTGTACCTGTCATTCAGCAGGTGTCCGGGCAGTGTGCGGGTAGGATGCAGCCGCTCGCCGATGACAGTAACAGGGGGGGAGGGTTCCACTAGACCACCTGGGATGGTCATGTTTCTTGCACACTGGGGTATTGGGGACTGGGAGGGGCCACTAGACTACCTTTATACACATATACCGTGCGATCGTGGCTACAGGCGGGGTTGGGGGTGTTCCACTAGACCACCAGAGTTGTGAGTGCTTGCAGACGGTGTTCTGGGCGGGCAGGTGGCCACCCACAGCTGGGCTGCTGTGTTGCACCCTGCAATACAGCAGCCCACCTGTGGGTGGCTGGGATTTGCTCCTACTCTGAACGTGCTCAACTTTGAGCCCCCCTATGCGGCGCAGTGCAGGTGTGCACCGGCATATGCACTGCACATCCCGGGCTGAATATCGGGATGTGCCACATATGCATGGGCACACCCCCTGCATCTGCACCGCATACATTATCATTACGCCCCGGCACATCGGGCTTTGCGCTATGCCAGGCAGCCTTCTCAATATCCCACTGGGGTGCAGTGTGGGGTTGTGCCAAGCGCAACCTCTTTGAATGTCTGGGCCCAAGTAGCTATGTCACAATTACTTTGGAACTAATTTAGAATGTTCGGCCTCAGTACCAGTAGTAACCATATTCAAATGCAAATAACCTTAAAACAAAAAAAGATAGCATGGTGCTGTGAGCATGCCATTTGTTCAGTACAAAATTATCTACAAAATGAGTGGTGTTTCGTTTATAGATACCTTATCGGTTAATTTATAATTAGCAAAAAACAGAAAACAATTCAATATTTTTGTTCCCTTATTTTGACAAACAAATGCAAATAACTTTAAAATGAAAAATTATAGCATAGTGCCGTGAGCACAGAAGTTGCTCAACACAAAAATATCTACAAAATGAGTGGTGTTTCATTTATAGATACCTCTTAGCTTTTGTTTTATAATTAGCAAAAACAGCATAAAATTCCATTTTTTTTATCCAGCTTTTCGACAAACAAATGCAAATAACTTTAAAATGAAAAAGGTAGCATGGTACTGTGAGCACGCCATTTGTTCAGCACAAAGTTTTCTACAAAATGGTGGTGTTTCATTTAACAGCAACCACAATGCTAGATGGACATACACTAGGAAAGTTAACAAAAAGTCCCAGAAATTATAATTAAAAAAAAAAAGATAAACAGCCAAAAGCAAATGTTCCTGCACTGACAGAAAGCATCCCTATTGCATAAATGAAATATACAATCATGCACTGTCAGATAAATGATTTATCTACACTTGTACTGTTTGACCTTGGGCACCTCACTCGTGGTGTATGCCACTCGTGAGGTTACCCGAGGTCAAACAGCACTTGTGTAGATAAATCATTTATCTGACAGCTCACTCATTGTATATCATATATATATATATATATATATATATATATATATATATATATATAAACATACATGTGTAATAGAAAATAGTACCATATGTTAAATTCTGGATTGTCAACTGTAATTACTGTCTCTCCAATGTATGTTACAATTTTAACCACTCTATTATTGTCCACTGTATGTAGTCTCTGCTGTATGTAACTAATCCCGGGTCGCCCCTGAAAAAGGGACTTCTGGTCTCAGTGGGCTTACCCAGCTACTAAAATCTAAATAAATAAATAATAAAATTATTAATTTAACCAGACAAAAACAAAAGGAAGTAATTATGATTTAATGTACCCTTATCTGTATAACTGGAATTCATCTTGTACTTACATTGGAATTATTGTTTTATAGTGCAGCTTTAACTCTAATAAAATATGCAAATTAGTTATACAAATGTACAGATGGGACTAAATTAAGCATTTACAAAAAGATATGTAACAGATATAAAAATATATGTAAACATATACAAAGAATACAGTATATATCTTGAAATATATTAATAATATATCTCAGACAATGCATTACTAAATAGATTGACATGCTTTTGAAAGTAATGCATTACTTGCAACTTCGGGCATTCTTATCAAAGGCAGAGAGGGTTGGGGGAGAGTCACATGGGTGGGGGCCAGTGGAGATGATGATACATAGGACGCAATGTGACCCCAAGGGGTTTATTGGTAAGGCAGTAAAAGTGGGGAGAGAAATATATCCAGATTATACGCAGAGAGTCAAACAGCTGTGGGAAAAAGATCTGGGAATCCAAATTCCAGAGGATAGCTAGCGACAAGTGTTGGTAGGCTACATAGGCCTTTCAATATGTAACAAGTTCAAGGAGGCTTATTATAAGTTTCTGCACAGAGCATATTATCCACCGACGGTGGTGCATAGGGCGTGCCCCTCCATTTCTCCTCTCTGTGGCAGGTGCGGGGAAGAAAGAGGGACATATATGCACTCCTTTTGGAATTGTAGGGTCTTAAGGGCCTTTTGGAGTAAAATTTGTAGAGAAATAACACAGATGGCGGGGTTTCCCATTCAAATGGATCCTACTGTGGGATTGTTTGGTGTGTCCCCGGGGAGGCAGGTGAGTGGGAGCCATTACCACGGTGGATTAGAATAATGTTGGTGATAGCCAGACATTGTATCCAGAATACTTGGGTCAATCATGTAGTCCCCACCACTCTGCAATGGCGCCAATTGGTGTTACATAATTTGGCATTAGAAAGATTGTCATTGATGCTTAATAATAGGCAGGAAGCCATTCATAGGGAATGGGCCCCCTTCTTGACAACATTAAGTAATGAGGAGTCGATTATCCTACACTGTGGCCTGGAGTAGAACTAGATAAGGAGGGAGTTTTGGGCTCCCCCATGCATCATTGTTCCACCATTGCTCTACTGAGGGGATATAATAGACAAAGGGTACGGTAAAGGTAATTATGAATAAGAGGAATCAAATGAGAAGGGGAAAAATAATGAAGAGAAACCTCAGAATGTAATAATAATGAACTGTGAGAAGCACTTGTTTGTATGTCTGTATGTTGTTGTGTAATGTCTTTGTTGATCATTTTTAAAACTAATAAAAAAATTATACAAAAGTAATGCATGAGGCAGAAATACAGTATCATTATTTATTTCTGAAATATATTGTTTAATATATTTCATCAATTTAATGTATTGACATACTTAACATAATTTCCAGTGTACTGAAATATATTTCATTTTAGTACTAAAATATATTTTTCAATATATTTAACATACATTACATCATTTACAATTTTTAAAATTGGAAATATATTGTTTCTGGATATGCTGAATAATACATATAAGCTATCCCAATTATATGGAGTCAATGTATTTCTCAATATAGTGACATATATTTTTGCATACTATGAGCTAGAAATATATTATGTCTATATATTTTAAAAAATATATTTCATAATATATACTATATTACATTGGGACAATGTATTTCTCAATGTATTGACATACATTAATGCAAGGGAGTATTTGTATGTTTACTGCATTAACAATCATTAAGAAAAATAATGAGTGATACGTTTAACAATTCAACTTAGGAAACTAACATTACATAAAGACTGCCAGTTATTTTTAATCTTTGTTAAAATAAAAAAAGAGTTGCACCATTTAAAGTAAAAGAACCATTTGTACAGAAAAAAGTACTATTTGTAGTCTAACTGCTGTGCATAATAAAAATGCCTTCCATGAAGTCAATGACAATGGTGAAAATAAGAGCTTACTAGCGTGTTCAGGAGCAACTGTACTCTGCATTTCTTTAGAAAGGGAGGTGTAGACTGTGGAGTACCTCACTTCCAGTTGCATGTGTATGTAGTGGGTATCAGGTGTTCAATGAATCCAGGGGTCTTGGCACCCATTGTCCACCCATTGTGGTTTGAAGTTTACTCTCCCCCTCTCTTCCCTGACACCTCCCCATGCAAGCCATCCCAAGAGGTGGGGGTTGCTGGGTTCCAGTGCCATTGGTAGGATGGTGGTTACGGACAGTGGTCCAGGTACTGCTGTTGGTCTCAGTAGATCCAGGGCCAGTTTCTCATTTACCGAGCAGGGATTTCTGTTTTGGTGTGAGATGGCCAGTGGTTAGCTGAGTAGCACATATATATTATGTGATTCGGTATGAGGGTTTATTTACAGGAGGAACTTTGGAAGCTGAGACCCTGGAATGTGAAACACTTTGCTCCCCCTATCAGAGTTGTGTAAAATTGTAGGGCCTTTAATATCATTCACCCTAAGAAAAAGAGTAGGAATGGTAGAAGATGCATTTCAAGGACTGGGGATGGAAGAGTCAGGAGTAACTTGCTTGTTGGTAAGGGGAGGGGCAGAGATTTCTCTTGTCCTGTCACAGTGCCAAGGCAATGCATGTTGCAGAAGGTGGTTGGTGGGTGAACCCACCAGGTTCCCCCAACTTGGGTATTGTTTTGCAATTCCTGGTTAGTGGTGAATAAAGCTGCCATCATTTGTGATGTAATTTCTGGTTCATGCACTGACCTGGTGTGTATCATGGAGACCTGGCTGGATGAATCTGCTGGACCTCTTCTGGAGGAATTGGTCCATCCAGTTTTCTCCATGGTACACCACGTGAAGCTGGGGTGCAGGGGTGGTGTGGTCATCTGTATTAGAGGGTAGCACCACATAAGAGCGAGTATTATTGAGCGCATCAATATGAGCAACTCAATAATACCACTCCCATGTAGAGCGAGTAGTGAAAAGGAGCTATTCATACTGAAAGCGAGTGTACCGTTCAGGGATCTGCACTACACCCGGCAGAAATGAGGATGAAAGGACTATTTGGCCAAGCCTTACTGAGCTGGCTGTGTGGTGCACTGGTTGAGCCACTGTCCCTGGAGCCTGAGGTGCTGGGTTCGGATCCTGGTGCAGATAATTGTTTTGCTTCCACAGGGGAGTTACTATTAATTTCTTAGTACACTCCTCCTGGAGTTGAGAATATTTATTTTGGGGGGTGCGGGGGTGAAACCCCCTGCATAAACAATGAATTTGTGTATATTTAGAGGACCGTCGCTGTTTGCAGTGGTCTCTCTAATGGGAAGTCGCCCTTTTGTCGCGGGCAATTCTTTTCTCGCTCTAATGAGTGGCGCCATAAGGGACTCGCCCTTATCACGTAAAACCGTATTACAGCTGGCTTAAGCTATGTGGAGTCTCAAGTTGTGAATTTGGGGTCTTTGGAGTGTGTGGTCATGGGTGCTTGTCTGAAATGCAGAGGGATCTTCGTGTAACGTCCTCCAAGAAGGGACTTCCTGTAGGAGTTTGCTGAAGAGTTGTCATACTGGGCTTTGGGGTCTCTGAGGACTCTTGTCCTGGGGGACTTCAATACCAGCAGTGATGACCCTTCGGATGTATTTGCAAATAAACTCCTCCAGCTTATGGGGGAGCTGGGTTTCAGAGAGGGGAGTACCATGGCCACATACTCGGCAGGTCACATGCTTGACCTTATTTTCTCGGCGGGGTTGGAGACATATGATATCTCAATGGAGCCTGTCATTTGGTCGGACCACCACACCATACTGTTTAATGTCAGGGCCATTAGGAAACCATTTTCAACTGTGTAAGTGATCCAATACTGTTCTAGGTTTTTGGTACACTTTCAGCCTGGTTGAGTTCTCTACCAGGAATGCAGTGTTGTGGCTGAAACCTATAATTGTGGTCCTTCTGTGGCACTGAATACCCTGGCACCTGTCCATTCCCACCTACAAACCTCTCACTAAAGTGCTCCATGGTTTACATCTGAGATTCAGGTGATGAAGGTTGCAGGTTGGAAATTGAAGCACACGTGCAGAAAGTCAAGTTTGAGTGCTAACAGACTGTCCTGGAGGAGCACTTGAGGCTGTACCAGGAGGCCACTGCGATGGTCAATGAATGAACACGCATTTCCAATGGTGCTGCCATTCAGCCTAAGCTTATGCACGAAGATTAAAAAGTTTTTGTCAGGTCTATTTATCGAAGGATGGTACCCGATTGAGAATTTGAGGCTGAATAAGAAGATGTGGTTCTATAATGAAAACGAGCACTGACAGTGATAATAAATCATTTTAAAAAACAGCAAAGATCCCACACATGCACATCCGTGTAAGCATGCGTTCGAGGAGAAGATATACTTCCAGTGACTGGCAGACCACTCAGTCCGGACATGATAAGAAAAAATGGCTAAAAGGGTAATAATGCAGAATTATTCAATATGTTGGGGGCATTCTGCAGAATTATTTTGCTATGCCTGTACCTAGAGGCAAACTGGTCATAGAGGGCCAGATAATGCAGCGCAGAGCTGACAGTGTCCCTTTAATCACTGGAGCCCACCGTCTCACTTATACCTGTGATCTTTACGCTCAATCTGGATTTCTCCAACTCTCCAACCATATTAGGTATCTGACCTGCACCATGGGAAAAAAATTATCCTGGGCCTCGCCCCTCCTGGTGTCCAAGCTCTACTGCACCCTAGCACTAATCCGCAATGCTCCAGGAGATCTGAATCGCAGCTGTTGGAAGTTCCCCGCTATTGCACTACCCAGGGTCAACTATCTTTTGCCCATAGGGCTCCCTCGTGGCTGAATGGACTCAGCACCACCATCTCCACTGCTCCCAAACTTGGCATGTTTAAAACCAGGCTCCGACTCCATCTTACTGCCGCCAGCTCCTGTGATTGCCTCATCTAATCAGCAATACTTGCCACTACCAACAGCCTTGCCACCCCCCATAGCACTTATCTCCTATTTCACCTCTGCTCCCATGACCTCTCCCCTTCCCACCCCTCCCTACCCACCCCTCTCTCCAGCACTTCTCCCGTGATGTCTAACAATGCCTCCAGCTGCTGCTACTCCCATCTTGCCATCCCATTCCTCCTCCATTGTTCTTAACCCCTCTCCTAGTTGATGCTGCTCCGGGCCATTCTATGTACTGAGCTCTCTAATGTGTTGCCTTCTCCCTTAATTAATAACTGTATAATGTACTGTTTACCTGTAATGTTGTTATTTCTGTTGTATCCCCTGTATTGTACTTCAACTGACGTGGAACCTTTGTAAAAGAGCCTTGGCACAAAGGTATTTGTAATCCTAGAACCAAATAAATAAAATAAAAAATAATGTGCAAGAAACCAGGATGACTATGTCTGGAATTTCCTAGCAGCCCTGCAACTGGGCAACGGAAGTCACTCCATCAACTGGATGGGTAGGCATACTGTACTATGCTCTACTTTTCTGTAAGTTCTTTGGCACAATGCAGCTACACAATTTTTTTCTCAGCATATCCCTCCCTCACAGATTTAAAGGAACACCATTAGCTTTGCACTGTAAATAAACAGATAAAATAAATTGTACCTATCTTGGACTTTTTATAAATATTGTTGTACACTAGATGGCAAAACACAAGCTGCTGTTTAGCAGCTGTCTACAGACACATTGGGTGGGGTTGGTTACATAGCTACTGGTCTTCCTTAGGGAACAAGATGAGAGACCAGATATCTGCATGTGCCAACAAGTTGGAAGGCTGAGTACTTATCTACTGGATCAATTACTGAGATCAGATGGAAACAGCGAGGGAAAGAAAAGGTGTCTTGGCAGTCATTTCTTAGTTGGAAGCAGAAATGGAATAACACGTTTTGTTTTTGCTCACAAGTCACAGTTCAGGACTGAGTCCCCAGTTCATCTACTTGATGCTGAAAGATATGGGTTTTGGGCAGCCCATTCTCAGGTCAATTCCTGCACTTTCGGGCCAGTTTGTTCCTTTGGTACACTATTCTTTAAAGCAGCAATGCAACAAAATTGGGCAAAACATTTGACTCTACCTATTTTTTCACTATAAAAAGATTCCAGGCATCTTCCAGTTTTAGTTGGCGGTACATTTTCTCATTCCACCAAATTTGAGTACTTTATAAATGGTTTAATTTATTTTTTCTCTAGAATCAAAGAATCACAGAAATCTGATGGCAGAAAAGGACCCTAACGGCTCATTGAGTCTGCCCTTCCCCTTCTCATCTCCTTTTCCACAGAAAAATAGATAAATATAAAATAAAAAAATAAAATAAATAAAAATAGAAAAATAGATGGTCACCACACTTGACTAAGAAATATTTGTTGTAGACTTGGCAAGGGTTTGGATCAAGAAAATAAAAAAAAAACTCATGGCATACAGCTTAGGAGGTATCTAGAAACATCTAACAAGTATGATAATATTTTTATTAATTCTAGTTGAAACTAGCTTTTGGGAAACATATAGGTAATTACAGTGCGGCTTAAAGAAGCTCGTGAAGAAATTCATCAGAAATTTACCACATTTGATGAAACAAATCACTTCTGTTCACAAACGGGGAAAAAATGCCCCCAAACATGTGGTGTGGTTGACTTTGATCTTAATGGATTCAGTTTCTTACAGAACAATGCTGGGTTAAAAGAGCCACAAAGTGATTTCTAAGGTGACGTTGCCAGCTCTGCTCTCCTTTAAAATGATAACTAGTAAGAAGTGAAAGAAAATACAACTCATTTTACACACCTACACAAATAACTTGTCATAAGGCTCTAATATACTTGTGATTTATTTTCCATATAGAGTACTGTACCATGGCTCCCTGCCCAGTATCCTGGCTCCGTACTGTATACCTAAGCATGGCAAAACTATTTTTTTTCCAGTCTCACTGCAGTGGGGCAAACGTACAGTCAGATGGATCATTTGAATTAATTACAATATGACCACTGAATTAGCATTTTTTTCCAGCAAGATGGTTGGCTCCCGCCAACACTGTCCCCATGACCATGCTTGGTATTAAATGTAACTCTTTTCTATTGATTGGCCAATCAATGGATTAACTGCTACAGTGAATTTCCCAGAGCCTGTAACAATCCAGTCAAATAATACTGTAAAACTCTGTTCACTGACGCCTGTTGTTTAATGCTAATTTCTTTGGAACTTAGTAAGAGAAATTGCTATTGACTGCTTTCATTAGGAAACTATTGACCCTTCTCCACTGGAGCATCCTGAGAAAGAAATTTGCTAAGTGTGTACATATTTCATCTTTGAACGTCAAGGTGCAATAAGCACGAAGAAGGATACGGTTTATTTAATCTGAAATTAAAATTTTATAGGCTACATTACCTAGGGTAAATTGGTTAATCCATTTAGAGGGACAGATTCTCTTTAAGTCTTCTCTGTCCTGTTTGGAAGCCTAAATGAGACTGCCTGTCAACAGCTCCCTACAAGCTGTGTCAAGCATTGTTCGCACACCTACCCACCGACTTGCCTCGCCACTTTGGATTTGTCTTGCCAGAGTCCATATCCTCAGGACTATCCATGGCAACAAATATGTCTTGCCCTTGGAAAACAAATTAAGAGCAGGGAAACGTTATTGACAGGCTATTAGTAACCAAATAAAATGCCTCCAGGGAAATAAACAATGAGAAAGTCATTTCTACGTAAAACACTAACAAACCATAAAATTGAAAATATTCATCATAATCCTACTTCAAATTACCACAAGGCAGAGGTGGAATCCTCTGCTGGTGCCAAGTCTTCTAGAAACAAAATATTTGTAACACTTCACCAAACAAAAATTTAAAGAGCTAGTGAACTGTTTTAAATATACTTTTTTGTTTGCTTGCTTGTTTGTGTTTTTGCAATTTATTTACTGAGGATAGCCCACCTGAGATGCAACATCTTGTTTCCAGTGGGGTCTTGCTTTTATCCACTTCCACATTTGGGTAGACTGGAGCATCAGACATTAAGTGACTTGCCCAAGGGGTCAGAGAGTGAGGACAGTTTTCAAAACTTTAGTTTTGGGTCTGAAAAACTCTCCCCCCCACAAAAACACACACACACACACCATTAATGTGTTGTAAAATGGAGACACAATTTCTGTGTCCCCCTTTCTAGATGTGCCAGTGCCCGGGCCGGGGGGGGAGACAAGAAGTAATGTGACGGGTTCTGTCCACAGTTTAGTATCCCTGATTTGTATTCTCACTGCATGCTGAAACAAAACCATTGCTCTTTATGGTACCCACATGGTCCTTCATGAAATGGCCATTTTACAATGAACCAAGTCTGAATGAATGAAGCTGGTGGGATGGTGAGTTTTTCAACAACAAATACATATATTTTTTTACAAGCCCTTGTTTTGGGTTAAAAATGTGGTGGTTTTCTTAAGTTATACTTCTAGCTGCAGGGGAAACTACAAACTACCTACCCGCCTAAGTACAGTACAAGAAGCAGTACTCGGTACGTTAAGTTTAAGTTCACATTTTATTTATTGCATGGATTAAAAATCCAAGCAAAACACAAACAGGGCGTTTGCATTTAAAATCAGCTGATACACCCATATAATAGCAGATTAGCATAAACAGTCATAAATACATCATTACACATCATACAAAATAGCAGCACTGCACATTAAACCTCGGTACACGAACGCTTTTAAAAAGAACACTAATAGTCAAATTGATGATAATTTTATTTCAGTCCCTTTAGGGCTGTTTGTTTTGAACATGGCAGTGATTTTACAGAAAAATACAGCACTATGGGGGGGGAATGAAAGAAACCGAACTCCATAAGATTATCATGAAATAATCATCACTTGGAAAAGATTCTGTCTTGGCAGCATACATGCTGCACAAAGAGATCACAGCTATTTCTACAGTAACATCTTGTGATGTCGCAGAGACTTGTGGTTAAAGAGCTCCTGACACCATTGGGAAAACTTTGAAAAACTGTGATATTTAGACATAATTCAGCTTATATTGCATTTTTGTAGCATAATTCTCACCCTATTTCTTTATTTCGAAGGACATCTGTATAAAAGCAGGAGTTCAGCTCTATCTGCTGTGACTGCTTGTCTACACCCAACAACACAATTCTGCTTATGACATTACAGTCTGTTGCTGTGGAGATAAACACGATGTCATAAAAATCAGGTGTACACAAGCAGACAGAACAAATAAAGTCTGTAGGACAGTGATCTTGTTTTCATGCAACTGTCCTCCGTAATAAAGAAAATGGGTAAAGAATTATAGAAAATGTATGAAATTAAATGTAATGTAAATTGTCTCCAAATCTTAACATTTTTTGAAGTTTTACCAGTGGTGTCAGGGGCTCTTTAAGTGGAGGGAAAAGCAAAAGGATGAGATAAAGTCTGATGCAAAGATCCTGTTTTCATGCAAATGTCCTCAGTAATGAAGAGTCAGGGCAGAGCAGGCCTGTCAGCATAGCCATAGAGCTACTGCTTGCATCATCGATGACCCAATGTTGGTAACAGGCCCACGTCATCAGGCCAGCCAGGGAGAGAAGGATCAGGCATCCCAGGGATAGCGCTCCTCCTTTGGGAAGAGGAAGCAGTGTGTACCTCTTCATGTTCGCCATCTGGCAGAGGCTGAGTGGTGGAGCTGTGGGCGGCACACACTGGAAGAGGGCCATGACACAGATGCTGACAGCACATCATGCATGATCACGTGCATCACTGCACATGAGCAACCCTTGGGGAGAACAACTGTGGAAGAGTTCCAGTCATCTGGTAGGCTGATGGTGGCCCCTCGCAGACTCCACACTACTGACCCTGCCACCCCAAAACAGTGGCTCTGTGCAAGTGGTGGGGTAATTCCTGAGGAAGGTAGGTGACTGGGATGGTGGGGCATCAGAAGGGGCAGGTTGGGGCAAAGCAGGAGGAGAAACTGTAAATTAAAAGAGAAAAAAGAATCTAGGATATATATGCAGGAAATAAATGTAATGGATGAATTATGTGTGAATCATATATTTTGCAAAGTTGTCAAGTGCTGCAAAGATTGCCACCATCTTTTTTTTTTTTTGTTTATGCGCCTCCCTCTTGCTACCTTGGTTGGTCTCTCCTTCAGACCACCAAGGATTAACCCTCACCCGGCTACCTCCTCTCACTCTTCTGCCAGGCCATATCGCCACCCCCAAGTTAACTTGATGTATCCCGTCGTCGGGCAGGTCCTCTCCCTGTGGAGAGAAAGGGCCTTACAGCCAACCTTATTGGCCCTCAGTGTGGCTGGGCTGGTCCAGGCTGATCAGGGGCTATGTGGTGAGGGATCCAGGGCAGCTGTCATCCGATCGGCCGAGGAGCTCTTTTCCATTTTTCTTCCACCTCTCCCCGCTACGTTCTTGGCCTTTATCAGGCGACGACCTTGAGCGGGAGGAGTGCCAGGGGCGTGTCGAGGCTCATGTCCCCACATGCACTCCACCAACCCCACCCGAAGGCATCAAGACAGACCCACCCCCCTAGGAGGGAAGCGTCCAATGGACGCTTGTGTGCACCCCCTCCCTGCCGGCCTCCGCTCCTGGCACCTGGGCTCGGGTCGCAAACCACGGTCACCAGCATGCCGAGTGAACCCCTTCACTCGGCGCCACGGAGCCGGTGCAACATCATTTTTAATGTCCCCACCCCCTGAAGGCATCATTAAGCAGAGGTCAAGGTCTCCAGGGGAGTTCGACACAGTAAACTATTCTAAAGAGGAAGTGTGGCCTAGTGGCTACAAGATAGAACACAGGTTTTGGAGCCAGAAGGCCTGAGCAAGTCACGTGACCTTTCGTTGCTTCAGTCCACCCAGTCATAAAACTGCGTAAAGCAGTAGCACAGCAATCATTAGCCTCATTCATATGGCAGGTATCTGGATTGCTGCCGTCCCCATTGGATCCACGGCTGTATGTGCAGCGCTGCCAACTATCATTCACATGACAGGGCTGTGAACTGTTGCAGGTGTGCTTCCTGCATTGCCACAGTCTTCAGGAAATTGCAGCCTGGTATTCAGCTGGCATCGTTGTGAGGGGTGTCAGGTGTTCAGACGGCTGTGCAGAATGGCGCAAAACACCCACACCACCATGCAATCCCAAGAAAAGAGGGATCGCATTCACAATGAAACGTTACTCAAAAACGGCAAAAGGGTGGTGTTCAGACATACACAGCAGCAGCAATCTCGCTGCTGTGCACCACCAGCAATGGCCCAGAACTTGCCGTGTGAACGGGGCCAGTGTCCTTATTGATATTTTGCCCCTCCTGTGCTCAGACAGCAAATTAACAATATGAAGAAGGACTGCAGGTAGACAAGCAAAACTGACAACACAGCAATCAAGAATATAGAATAATAGAGAATACAGAAACAAGAAGGATTCCCGCTCACCTAAACCAGCATTTATAAAGGACTCGGAACAGGAGAAGCAAAACTGAATTGATATTACCACTGTTTGTTTATGAGAGAAGAGAGAAAGGGAGTGAAGGAGCCAAGCTGAATTCGGGATGGGGGGGGGATCCACTACAACAGAAATGGTGCAGTCTCCCACAGATTTTAAACATGCCAGTGGGACTCACTGCAACCCCTGGCCTACTGAATGGGTGTCTTACTGATATTTAGGAGGTCTGTAGCTTTCGGAGACAGTAGAACACTCCTGCAAATGAGGTTTTGTATCTCAGCTCAACTATGCGTGGGGCAGTGCCGCACAGAACAAAACTGGGACCTCTGTTGTTTTTAATAATGATAAATGACCTCAAAACTGACGGTACCGCAGTCATTGATAAATTTAGTGAAAAAAACTGAAGAGTGGTCAAAGCTAAATTTGATGCAAATAACCCTGACAAATAAATTGGGGTGTCTTTTCCCCCCCCCTCGCTATTTGGAGGGGTTGCAGTTGAGACGTCCGAAAGCGTAAAACTTTTGGGACTTAACATAAAACATGATTTTGAATGGAAAGAACAACATAGAAAAAAGGAAACCTGAGAATATATTTTTTAACCATGTTAACAAGGGCAGGTGTTAGGATGATTTGGTGTATTTTCGTTGTATCATGGTCAGACCAATACTTGAATACAGGCCCTCAGTATGGGATGGGGGACTTACAAAATGGAAAGTAAAGCATTAGAAAGGATATACTAAGGGATGGGATCCCATATGAAGAGGCATTAAAAAAATGCAATTTGGTGAGGCTGGATGTAAGGAGACAAGAAATGGTTTGTGGAAATTTGTGATCATAAATGTAAGGTGCATTCCCTTTTGCCACCAAAAGCAAGAGTTAGTACATGGTCTAAGGAAGCAGGTTAGATGACGAAAGCCTAGTTTTAGAACAAAAAAGTACAAAACATCCTTTTCTTAAGATGTTTTTAGATAAATGATTTTGACTAAATTATGGGACAGTGTGAAGTGATGCAGTTTTGGTTTTAAAGGTGAGCAAATAATGTACAATTGAAGTGTGTTTATACTAATATATTTGCTTATGAGTTTAGAGCAGTTGTAATGTTTGTATTAGTGCAGAAATGTGTTATGATATTTTTTGGCTTGTAAATTTAATTTTGCATGTTCATGGTGTTTTTTGAATGTACAAACATACGAACTTGCCAGCAGATAAAGTCCTTTCGGTTTATCGAGTCTGCTCGATTGTGCAGTTAGCAGCCCTTATACTGCAGCAGCCCCTCCTTGCCCTCCCCCCTCCAGTGACCATCCCCCTTACCCTGTCCCATCCCCCTTTCGAAGCAGCCCACTGTCTTATAGGATACCACTTCCTCTGGTAGTGCATTCCTCCCTGCCACTACCCTCTCCATAAAAAAGTGTCTCCTCATTTCCCTCCTACCCCCCATCTCAGATTGTGCCCTTGGGTGTCCCTCCTCCTCCTCCTTAATTAGAAAATACCCTCTGTGCCCACCTTATGTATTCCCTTCATGTACTTGAAAGTTTCAATCATGTCCCCCCTGTCCCTCCTCTCCTCCAGGGAGTACATGTTCAACTCCCTCAGCCTACTCTCGTAGGGCAAGTCCCCTAGCCCCTGGATCATTTTTGTTGCTCTGCGTTGCACTGCCTCCAGTAACCTAATGTCCTTCTTCAGGTATGAACACCAGAACTGCACACAGTACTCCAGGTGTGGTCTAACCATTGACCTATATAGTGGCAGGATCACCTCCCCCCTCCTGGAGGATATGCCTCTGGCAATACAACCCAGCATCCTCTTAGCCTTTGCAGCTGCCTTTCTACACTGTGTGGAGTTGTTCATTGCTCCCGTTATGATCACCCCCAGATCCTTCTCCTCCTCTGTTTTGGCTAGCTGAATCCTCCTTAGCTGGTAGCTCCTCCTTGGGGTTTTTTGTTCCAAAATGTAGCACCTTGAATGTACTGAACTTCAGCTTCTCCTTTCGTGGGGTTTGCTTCCATTCATGAGTTAATAAATTAAACTAAATTATGCACAGTAAATAAATTCTAAAATACATATCCCCCACATCAGAAACTCCTCAATGTCTTCGGTACAATGAACAAAGGAGCCGCCCCAACCCTGCTGCTGTATCTCAAGAAGGATTCTATGGTTGAACCCCATGGGGAGAAATGGAGCCAACATGCAAGTATAAGGGCAAACTTTTCATCTATCAGAGACCACATATGCTAACCAGAAAAGAAAGCCGGTTTTAGGACCTGGAGTACTGGTACAGGCACAGTTTCTTTGCAAAACCAGTCCCGGGTGTTCTTTGTGCTGGAACTGGTATTTAGAATCCCTGCAGTACTTTCAGATGCTAGTATCAAAACTACAACTGGGAGGCTGTTTCTTTTTGATTTGATTTCTCTCCTCCCCGATTTTCCTATTGCCCCCATTCTCTACCCAAACAGTAGGAGCTGCCATGACGGCACCCTTGCTCTGGCCGATCATCCCCACGCCAACCCAGAGTGGAATTTACTGCACCAGTTGGCAGAGGTTCTGTTATTTATTTTTTGTGGAAGAAATCTGGAAGACATTACCATTTTTGGGAAGTCAAACCACCTCCTGTGTCCCAAATTCTGACGGTCAAAGTCATCAAAAGTTAACATTTTGGTAGATGATATAAGAATAAAATAGGGAGGGTTGGGCATACTAGATAGGCCAGAAGGGTCCTTTTCTGCCATCAAATTTCTATGATTCTGGTAAAATAAGCTTTTGTTCCTAAAAATCAGTTATTTTTGACTTCCATGCCTCCAGAATTGGGAGCCATCTAATTTCTTTGTTTCTCATTTGAAAGTCAAATACTTTCTCCCCCGTCATTTTGGAAGTTGTTACCTTATTTTTGACAAGACAAATATTTCTTAAATAGCGTTAAATGAAGCCCTTCCAGTAGGTTAGCATGTTACAGGTCTTTCCAAATCCTGCTCCAGACTTTTGTTCTTTTTTTTTTCAAATTTACCCATGATGCCCCCTTGAAAGTTGTGCTGCCCCTTCCCCCACAAAGGTCCTGCCCCATTCTCCCCTGTCCCCAACTCTTACCTCCTTAAAGTGCCCATGGCTTGTTCACCCCCCAAACATCTGGGGACTGGCCTCAGCCAAGATAATCTCCTGCCCTTACTAAGTGCAGAGACAGGGAAAGCCTCTGGAGAGGGAGTGACTAGTAGAGGACAGTGGGGCCCAAACACACTGGGATCATCTTGCAAGCACACAAACAGTAGCTTGGCATGCGCCATGTTAGACCAGGTGCTCTGTAAACCAATCACAAGCAAAAGTGAAAAAGACCAAGCACTCCACTATCCAAAATGTGCTAATTATTTAGTATATGATTGTGCAAAATAACAAATTGTTACACCTGACCACAAATGAAGAGCCCATCCTGTTTTCTCCAGTACATGTGTGGAAGAAGTGCTTTGCGCAGCGGTGGGTGAGGGTAAGCCCCCTCCAGATCTGCCAGTAATACAGCAGGCATGTGTAACCCCTAGATGGCGCTATCCCAGGGGCTACTACCCCTGCCTGATTTGCCACTAACAGGTTGAGGGGCCTGGATCCAATGGCGGGTGCCTCCACCCAGAGGTCAGGGTTTGCAATAGTTAAACTAACTTGGTCACAGCCCTCTGGGACACTGCAACCTCTTTCTTCCCACTAGTGGCCCACACAATATATCAGAATTACCTTCACAGTATACACTTACCCCCAGGTCTGGTTCCGGCACTGGGACCTCCTGTGAAATGAGATAAGTGCAACAATCACAGTACAGTACTTTAACATAGACAAATACCTCAGGCAGTATAACTTTGCTGAAACAAGCAGCTCTGATTTATTTAGGGGGATATAACAAGGACAGGGGGAAATCAGGTTAATTAGCTTATCACTCTAATAATCTATTTATGGCTCTGTGCACAGGCCTATCCCTATCAGTTACTGTCCCTGGGTACCCAAGCCCTAGTGGCTAGTCCAAACCGTGGGCAGCTGGTAGGGGCCCTTTCACACAGAGAAAAGGAGAATTAAACAGTCAGCAGTACAGTAATTCCATTTGGATTTAATGTGGCAATTCAACAGGGAGCAACCTGAATTAGTACTCACGACCTCCAAATAAGATAGGGTCCTTCAATGTCAGCAGGGCTCACTTGAGGTACACAAACCTCTTCACACATCCATATAAAAGAAAGTACTATACCAGGCAGGCTGCATCTGTATCCCGATCGCAATTACTGCACAATACCCGGGAGAACACACAGCAGATTCAGTTCCTGACAGACCGAGTGCAATTTTCAGCAATTCTTCCAGTCTTCTACAGGGTGAGCCTGGTTTCTACTCTTCAGAGATCCTTTGATTCTTTTCACAGGACGGATTCAGTCCTAACAAGCTGTTACACAAGCTGCAGACCGGAACTCTGGGCCTTACACACGTTTTTTGACTAAAACTGCACACTGAAAAAGCACAGGGCTCCTTCCTTCTTCACTGCCAAAGCTCAACTGAACTCCAACTGACGAAACCGGGCACTTCCTTTGAGTTCCTCCCAGTTCTTGACTGGATTGGCTGTCACTCACAATAGACTGCTGCTGTTGGTCCAAAAAGGCACTGAAGTCTAAACTACATCTCCCAGAGTCACTGCCCATACAATCCTCTTGTGGCTGGCTCAGATTATGAGTCCAAGTTCTGATTCGTCCAAGGCATCATTTTAGAGCTAGCTTACCCCACACTGATTGGTCCAGTTCAGCAGTTCAAAACTAGAATGGGGAACTAGCAGACACAGTTCTGACTGCAAAGAAAGCAGGTTAGACAAACTGTAATTTCATTATTACTCTAAATAATTTCTGGCAAACAGTTACATCTTTCAGATAGGTTCCTTTGCACTCCTAGTGACTGCAAAATGAAGTGAATTGGCAGCAGCTGAGTGGTACTCAGAGAAGCACACAGTCCCCCCATACAAACTAATTATGTCTGCAAGCAGACAGCTCTTAAAGAGACAGTACCAGAGGCTCTAAAAACACTCACTGATAAATGGCTTAAATGCCAAACACCATTCAGGCTTGGAGCATTCAAGCAAGCTCCTGGAAGTCTTTTGGGAACCCCCATTTGCAGGGGGGTTACACATGTACATAGCTGCCTTCATTTTTTCTAATATCAATGCTTCACCTTTCACAGACACTAAAATCCAGTCACATAGATGGAAGGAAAAAAAAAAGAAATAAAAAGTACCTGGTGTGGAATATTAGCCTTTAACAGACGGCATATTGTAAATGTCATACTCAGGAGGGAATCAGAGACTCCATAAGAGACCTCAGGCCTTCAAGTTCATTTAAAGCTTAACGAACTTTACATTTCAAATCATATCTCGCAAGGCAAGTGATCGGATTACACGGCTAAATCCATAACCATTGATTTTGTCTCCCGTGCTGATGCACGCAGTGCACTATTGAAAATCTGCTAAGAAGATAAGGTTTTGACATCCAGTAACTAGGTTGCTGGAATGGTTTAGATAAGCCTGCCAGTGGTTACAATGCAAGAAGTTACTATCTCCTGAACTCTGCCAGGACCATCAGAGGCACACAGCTGTGGGAAGAAAACAGCATAACTTTAAAGGACATTTCTGAGACATTTACCTGGGCTTTCTTAACACAGCAGCCTCCTTAAGCAAATAAGAATTGTCTCAGTTCACATTCCATTAATATTCATACAGTGTGGAACAGTAGTAAGTCCACTAGTTTGGGAGCTGGGAGATTGCAGGTTCAAACTCTGCTAAAGCCAAATACTCACTATGTGACCTTGGATATGTCACTTAACCTCTCAGCGCTCTAGTCCACGCAGCCGCGGAAATGGACAAAAGCAAGACCCCACTGGAAATGACATGCTGCATCTAAACCAGGCTATCCTGGGTAAAGAAACTGTAAAATATAAAACAGTTCATTAACCATTTCATGACTGAGTCCTTTGGTTTGGCATCTTTTTGTCTCTCCAAGACTGTCCTTGCCTAGTGTTTTCCTTCCACTTCCTAATGTTACTGCAGAATAAGCTCATTCAGTCAAGCTTGCCCAGCTAAGATGCATCATGTTTTCAGTGGGGTCCTGACTTTGACTCTCCCCAGTTTAATAGCTGGGAAGGACTGAAGCAGAATGGAGAAGTGAAGGGATTGTGCTGGTGACTATGACAGAATTTAAACTTAGGACTTCCTGATGCAAAATTCTTTATACTCAAACCACCAGACCACACCACCTCCCAATGTGAGCATTAAAATATGGGGCCTTGGAACCTGGGTGAGATGCACATTAGTATAGATTAGCCACTATCTGCAAATGTGTTGTGGCCTGTTTTCCTTTCAGGCCTACCCCCAGTTTCCTTTTGTAATCTTATAACAGGCTCTGGATGCATCAAGGTTTGGTACGCACAAGTGAAGGGACAGCTAGCTAGGATTAAGTAGTTACCCAGTCAGAATTCAGCTGGGAGTCACTAAAATTAGAATCAACTTCTCTTCTTGGCTCTTTGAAGCTCTGAGTCCATGACTTCTTCTGATGATCGTGGATTTGGGGGGGGGCTATATCTGCAAAATATTATTGCAGTAAATGGAAGATGTAAGTAGGTCTCTGAATAAGTGAAGTCCAGTTTGCCCCAAAAGCCACTGCATTTAATTTTCATCAGAACTTTTTATCCCCTGCTCCTCATCAGTGTCGTCAGGCCCACCTTCCTTGCAGTCTCCCCGCCCTGACACCAGTCAATGATAGGACTATATGGGACATTTGAGTTCCGGGGGGAGGGAGCATGTCATCATCTTGTTACAGATGAGGGCGTTCTTTTTTGTACCCATTTTCTCTCTGTTTTCCCCCCTCCCAGTGGCGCAGCGTTCAATGCTTGGGATCCGCTGCATCCCTGTAGAGGAGACTAAGCTCCTTGGCTCACTACAGAAGTTGCTGTGGGAGTGCGGCACCCCCCCCTTGCCCAGTCAGGAAACACTGCCTTCAGTAGCATCCCTAATCATGAGCCAGCAGACTCACTTCCACACCCGGATCATCCATGTGGTAGCACAACACCCCACCACTGGGCCACCACAGCACCCACATGGCATTTTATTTGAGGGAAGGCAGTGTGCTCTAGTGGTTTAAGCACACAACTATTGGACTAGGTCACATGTTCAAATCCCAACACAGCCACTGGATTACTGTATAACCTTGAGCAAGTCACTAGCTTCAGTCCTCACAGTTGAATGACTGCCTTGAAGCAGGATTCCACCTAAAGTAAGAAGTTAATCTCAACTGGGCTATCCTTGAGAGGAACCCTTTGTTCTAGTGGAGTCCCTGAAAGGTCTCCCCCAGGAAAGTACAATTCTGGAGTATGCGGAGCAATCTGGTAAGTGCATTCCAAGACATCCAAATGATTGCATTCAAACTGACCAGAGTACTCCATTTTTTTTCTTCATGTGTTTGTCCACCTTATTCCCTCGACCAGCCACCATCAAACAGTGACCCTCAGCCCCATCACCCACAGTCCCAGGACTTGCCTTATCCACTTCTGACCACCACTGGTGGGTGGGCACCCCGGGTGGTGGTGCAGAGCCTGTGGGGTCACCGTCTTCATCCCACTGATCAAGGTGTTTTTCCTCCTGGTTTTCGCGCTGGTTCCCCAAGGCTGGCAGCCGTGCTTTGATGCAGACATATGACATGAAGACATCACACACGATCAGCTTCTGCGCCCAACCCAATAAGCGGCAGCCACTGCTATGACACTAAGTCTCCACTAGGTGTCAGTAAGGCAGAGGCATGCACAATCCCCCCACCCTGAAGGAGGACAGCCGCCTATGAACCCTCAATCTCCCTTCCCCTGTCAGCCCCTAAGCAACCCTGGTCTGTTCCTGAACCCAGGCTGCTAGCATGGCAGACAGTGAGGCATACACTGCCGCAGTCACCTTGCCATGGGGCCGGCCCCCACAGAGTTCTCAATTAACTACGTATGCTGATGAGTGATGTTAGACTTTTGAATCAAGAAAAGGAAAATGTAAATGCTGCACAACTATTAGAATAAAGATAAAAAACACAGCACGTAACTGCACATTGTCTGTGTTATGTGGCTCATTGAGAACGCCACCTCCCTTTACTAGCAGTATCTCTGTTAACATCACGCCACTTCTGAAAAAGTACACTCTGCCACGGACTCTTCCATCATTGTTACCTGGGAAGTGGCCAATTTGCTTCTGGGGATAGTGCAGGCTCTTTGTCTCTATTATGCTTATGTCTGCAATCCAAAATTGATCAAAATCACAGCTGCAGCACCACTTGACTGATCCTCTTCCCTCGCGCTTCAATTCATCCTTTGCTACCAGATATGAAAGAAAAGAAAGCCTTACTGAGCCCCCCCCCCAACGTCAGTGAATCTAACAGAACTCTGTGCTTCGAATGCTTAACTTGGTGAAATGAGTCCAAAACCAAATCATAAAACTTGTCCTAAACAAGAATCTACCCACAAAAGCACAGTCAGGTTTTAGTTCACAGCACTCTACCATATCAGAGGTACAGTAGTATAGCCTAGAGGGTAGAAGCACCAAGCTGAGAATCTGGAGACGCATCAGACTTGGTTTAAAATCCACAACCGCCACGCACATATTGAGTGATCCTGAGCAAGTCACTTAACCTCCTGTGTTCTCAGGATGCACCTAGAAATGAGCCTTGACTTTGTTTCCCTTTCCCGGCACAAAATTCTTAAATAAATACCTGCACTACCCAAGGTGACAAATGATACAGCACGCACTCTAAATGAAGGAAGCCCCCTTGGCCAACATTTACTGATCTAGTTGAAAGTTCTGACCTGTCAGTCACAAAACAACACTTAATAAGCCTGGAGGACATCAGGTAGTTCCGCACGATGCCAGGCAGCAGCATGAGTGCTCATGCATGGAACCCTCATCGCCAAAATCCTCAGGTGTGTGAGAAAAAAACAGATGAAGCCTAGGTCCCAAGAAGACAGTACTTGGGTCTGGCCTGCAAAGCCTGCAGCCACCAAGAGCACTGACCCTGGAATGCTCAGAGGGGTATGGGGATGCCCTCAAGGGCCTACTGTGAGGGTTAAGTCACAGGAGAGCTCAAAAGGGCAGGTGAGGTGATGATGGTGGGGAAGTCGCTGTAGGGTTAGACGGACAGGCATCTATAGGACGAGGTAAAAGCTGTAAATTAAAAAACAAGATAACCCTTAATTAATAGACTGCAATGGGACAATGAGCTGGGTTCAAGGGCTCCAATTTCACCAACTCTCCAGTTAAATGGCCAGAAAATGGATCTGTAAATCACACTCCATAGACCGGAATGGACTGTTCTCCTGTCCTCTTCCTACACAGACATCACAAAACATTGGAGTGTGGGGGCAGAGCGAGTGATAAGGAAGTAGAAGGGATCGTGTGGCTAGCCCCTCAGGGGCAAATTACAATCCCTTCCCTTTCCTGGGGGAGGCAGTAAGGAAAATGACTAAAGCGTCTCAGAGGAGCTCCCATGGAGGTAAGGGAGTTTCCTCTTATTTAATTTCTCATACAAAAATTTTCAAGGAAGGTTCTCTTTAAGATCTGAGTCTCAGAACTTCTTTAGCCTATCAGGAAGCTGGAAATGTCCAACCCAGGTTATAATTAAGCAATAGGACGTGACTGTGTGTGTGGTATGTTGGGATAATGGCACACCTCAGGTGTGCTGTGAGGCACGAGGCATCATTGAGTGCCTTCAGCTACCCAAGAAGTGTCATTATCCCACCACAGTGCACCTGATGCATCTTATTATAATTATAAAATAACTCCAAGATTTTTTTTGTTGGGGGTGGTAAAAATATACACACAAAAAAAATGCTTAGCATTTTAATGAGTTTTTTTAACGTCAGTAAGACTGTCTCAGCACATCCCAGCATTTGGCATGCCATCTCAGTTTCAAATATAATGTGTAGCTAAACACGTTTTCCAAGTAACCCTCAAACCCTCTGTTTTCCTACACTCTCCCCATTTACCTGTTTCCTCACCCTTCCTCCTTCATTAAATTATTTCCTCCCTCCCCACCACCTTGTTTCTGTTCTTTCCTACCCTCAACAGATGGAATGTTTACTATGAATGGAATACAAGAGTTCAAATCTCTGTCCAGTTCTACTGGCAGAATGTTCGCCCCTCACTCACACAACAGAAGGCCTCAGATGGAACCAGAACTTCTGTTGTATCTGTAGCAGGTTAAACAGCAGAAATTACCCTGGTAAGCAGCTAAGGATTGGAAGGGCATTCTTCATGGTCAGCAAAGGAACACCAGAAATTAAAACTGTAAGTAATTTGAAATTTGATGTATTTGACTGTAAGAAGATAATTATGAAGGCAACTAACATTTAACCGTTTTTTTTTATTTAAGGCAGTTTTATTTTTAGGGCTTACTTGAAGGTTTTATGTGAGTAAAGCTGGCAGCCATGTTTGTGATGGCAATCAGGGATGTGTGGTTAGCACTGATTTTAGTGTGAAGAGGCTGCTGGATCTTTATCCAGTGCTGTTCTGCTGAGAAAACAGCATGGCTAAAGACAGCCATTGACCAATCAGGTTTTACGAGTTGTCAAACCCAGTTCACAATGGTTCTTCCAGAACAGTTGATAGTACTGCACTTCTCAATAATAGTTTTAGTACCGTTTCCAACTGCACTGGCTTTTTCTGTACCTTCTTTGTATAATACAGTGGATATATGTTTTTGTAGTTGCAACCCAGACTCCTCCGTGTACTCCAGGACCCCCTTGAAAATAAGGTGCTGCACCTTAACAAGGTAGTCCCTGGTGTAGCAACACAGACAATTTTGTTTTTACAAGTTATTTAACCAAGATGGCCCAGCTGATCTACAACATCTCATTTTCAGTGGGTTCCTGCTTCTACCCATTCCTACAGCCGAATGGAATGGAGCACTGGGAGGTCAAGTGACTTGCTCTAGGTCACATACTGAATAATTGGCTCAGGTGGGGTTTAAAGTTGTGCTCTGCTGGTTACCAAGCAATCACTCTAACCACTAGACTGCATCACCTCCTAAATGACTACTTCAGGCATCAGTGACACATGCAAAGTTTTCTGCTATGCTCCCTACTCACACACAGACAAGAGCTGTTTAATTGCTTCTTTGATAGGTCTAAGTCAGAGATCAGAAAACGCTGAAAGTTTGCTGCCAGTTCATTTCTGAAAATAATTACTTAGAAGAGCAACAGTTGAAAGTCAACTGTGAATATTTCATATTTGCAGTGATTAAATGCCATTTCACGTTAATCCTCTCCATGCCAACAACAGACCAAACCAATTTCTTATTTGCAGTGACTGAATGGCATTTCACATTAATCCTCTCCATGTCAAAATCAGACCAACCCTATAAAATATATTTTTCAGTTATAGCAATTCTTGACTAGTTTTTCTTTTGTGTAGTTTTTTAAACTTACTTGTACTAGGTACCAAACTGCACAGTTCAGACTTGAGCTAACTGTTTGACTGTGACATGCAGAGAAATTACTCAAGTACTTGTACTCTTGTAGAATCAATTAATGCTACATTTATTGAATGTTCTAGGAAACAAACTGTGAAGATTTCAGCAATATTTGTTGAGATGTTCACAGCTTGTTTCTGCTGCAAAGTCTGGCAGTCAGTCATCTGCTGTAATAACCCTGTATAAAATATTGTAATGGCTGCATTAGTGTTATTGTAACTAACCATGTGCCCATCTGCTGTAATAACCCTGTAACAAGTATTGTAATGAATGCATTATAAGTGCTACATATTATCCTCTATATAGTAACAGCAAGATTGTGCCATGTAACAATGAAACTACCCATGTGTGTCTATTTGATGTAATAACCCTGTAACAAGTATTCTAATGATTGCATTATTATTATATTGCTTCATATTACCATCATCAGTATTGCATTAGCTGCGTCACAGAAGCAAGCAAGCAAGCATGCATGCATGGCACAGTGTAACAGCATCAGCAAACCTAAATGAGACAGCCACAGGGGACAGCCTCAGTTTGGGCAGCATGATAACTCTGTCAGTCGATGCATCATACTGTAATTAGGCAGCCACAGTTATCAGGTGGCAGTGGAAAGTGGGCAGCAGCCCCTTAGTCTGGCATTGACCACTACAAAAATGAAACTATCATTTTTTAAATTTTGTTTTAACTGAGCCTGTTGACACTTACTGTACTGACTGTAAGCCGTACAGCATGGCCATGACATTTGCTTTGCAGTATGTTAGGCCATATACTACATAAAATATTACATGGTCACCATACCAAGTGGGCCTGTGTTTTCATCTCGGGGATTGTGACAACATCAAGAACATTCTGAGCTTTGCTCTCAAGGTTTCTATGTCATCATCATCACAAAACTTCAGTGTAAACACCGCCTCGTTGTGCATGGTTGCCCGTGCATTATTTTATTTATTATAATTACAAAATTATGCCATGTAACAATGTAACTACTTGTGTGTTCATCTGCTGAAATAACCCTGCAAAAAGTAGTCTAATGAATACCATTTTTATTTATTATTATACTGCTTCATATTATCCTCCATATTGCAATTGTATGTTGGCAGTAGGTAACAATGTAACTACATGTATGTCTATCTGCTGTAATAACCCTGTAGTAAGTACCATAATAACTATTATTATTCTACTTCATCATGTTATCATCCATACTGTAATTACAAGATTGTGTCATGTAACAACGAAACTACCCATGTATTCCTCTTTTATGATAACCATGTAACAAGTGATGTAATATTATTATATTGCTTCGTGTTATCCTAGATATTGTAATTTTAAAGTTGTGCCATGTAACAGTGTAGCTAACCATGTATACATCTTCTGTTAAAACCCTGTAATTAGTATTGTAATTACATTACTATTACTATATTGTTTAATATTGTCATCCATATTGTAATTGCAAGATTGTAGTACATAACAGAGTAACTACTCATGTGTCCATCTGCCGTAATAACCTTGTTACAAGTATTGTAAGGATTGCATTATTATTATTATTATTATATTATTTCATGTTATCCTCCATATTTTAATTACAAGACTGGGCTATGTATCATTGTAGCTACCTGGGTGTTCATCCGCTGTAATAACCCTGTAACAAGCAGTCTAATGAATACCGTTATTATTATACTGCTTCATAGTAACTTCATTATTGTAATTACAAGATTGCGTCATGTAACAATGTAACTACCTACGTGACAATCTACTGTGATAACCCTGTTACAAGTAATGTAAGGATTGCTTTATTATTATTTTATTGCTTTCTAGTATAGTGTACCATGTAAAAATGAAACTACCCATGTGTCTATCTGTTGTAATAGTCATGTAAAGAACAGTTATATAAGAACTTACTGTAACAGCAGATCTTTGAGGGGATCTTACTCATCAGGTAACACTGTAGAAGCTTCACCATCAGTGAAGGGGAATCCACATGGAAGTCTTTCAACAGTACAACTGGGGCCACCCACTGTCGACGTCCGCTGATGTCATCAACCATATAAAGGCGTGAGCGGCCCCGCTCCCTTCTCAGTTCTTTCTCCCAGAGACTAAGGGAACCAGGCTCATGCCATTGGGGACCAAGAAGAGAGAGGTGCCCAGGCCTATACAAAAGGCTAGATACACCAGACAGCCAGTTCCTAGACAGGAGCCCCAAGAAGTGGGATGGTAGGCGGGAAAGCATACCTGATGATTGAGATCCCCTCAAAGATTTACTGTTATGGTAAGTTCTTACATAACTGTTCTGTCTTCTTTGGGAGTATCTCAGGCATCACGTAACACTGTAGGAACAAGTCCCAAGCAGTTACAGGTGCAAACAGACACTCTGGGAGGGGGTGTGCACCATAAACTTAGGGCAGGAGGCCCCATAGCACAGCCCTGCCAAAACCTGCGCAGGCCCTTGAGGAAATGTCCAGACTGCAGTGCTTGGTGAAAGTATGGACAGTACTCCAGGTGGCAGCTGCATAAATGTCATCGGCTGAGACCCCTCGGAAACAAGCCACAGAGGTAGCCATACCCCTTGCGAAATGAGCTTTGACATCATCAGGCAGTTCTTTGCCGTACCTATTGTAGCAGAACACAATGTAATTTGCCAACCATTTGGATAAAGATTGCTTAGAAACGGAAACACCCTCTCTGCCTGGAGCAAAGGAAACAAGCAGCTGCTTCGACTTTCTAGATTCCTTGGTCTGAAGCAGGTAGTGCTTCAGAGTTCTGCACACATCTAACATGTGGAGCCGTGCTTTCCCTGGATTGGCACGCTCAGGGAAATAAACAGGAAAATGTATAGATTGTTTGAGTGTAAACACAGAGGCCACCTTAGTAAGATACTTAGGATTTATGTGCAGACACCCTGTCTTTGTGAAAAATCAAATAAGGCTCCTCACACCAGAGGGCCTGAAGCTCTGAAATTCTTTCAGCAGAGGTAACGGCAACTAAAAATAATGCTTTCCAAGAGAGAAAGCATAAATCGCAAGTCGAGATTGGCTCAAAGGGAGACAGGGTCAGTTTCTCCAAAACAAAATTCAAGTCCCAAGCTGGGACAGGAGAACGGATTGAGGTTTCAGATGCAGGATGACCCTTAGAAAGGTATGAGAGACATCCAGCTGAGCAATCGTGGGTTCCCCCATGGGCTCATGAAATGCAGAAATAGCCAAAAGGTGCACCCTGAGAGAGGAGTACTGGAGACTTGAATCGGAAAGCGAGATCAGGTAGTCTAGGATATAGTTCACCGGGCAGGTGAAAGGAGCAAAACTATGTTTGGCAGTCCAGATAGCAAACTGCTTCCACTTCATGGCATATGTGGCTTCAGTGGAAGGCTTCCAGGTGGCCACTAGGATATCCGCCACTCTGTTAGAGACCCCAAACCTGGTGATGGCTATGTCCTTAGGAGCCAGGCATGGAGATGGAGGGGGTATGAGGTTGGGATGGACCAGGGTCCCCTGAGCCTTGGTCAGCAGGTTCCTGCAAAGAGGGAGAGGGACTGCAGGTTCCTCCGCCATCTGCTGAAGCAGGGGGAACCACATCTGACAGGGCCACAAAGAAGCTACCAGGATCATGCTGCCCCCTCCATCTGCAACTTGATTAGCATCCCCTGAATTAAAGAAAACAGAGGGAAGGTGAAAAGAAACCTCCTGCTCCAGGAGAGGGACAACACATCTCGCCAGAAAACTCCAGGCCCTGGACCTAGCAAGCAGAAATTGGGCAGTTTTGAACTGAGTGGGGATGTAAAAAGGTCTAACTCTGCATGACCCCATCTGTTGAACAAGTCTTCTGCGATGGATGAGAGAAGCTCCTATTCATGCATGCCGGACTGAGTCCTGCTGAGACTGTCTGCCAGAGTGTTTGACACACCTGGCACGTGGACTGCAGAGAGTGTCAGACTGTGATCCGACGCCCAGTATTACACTCTTATGGCCTCGCTGCAAAAGGGAGTACAAATGATTCCCCAACCCCCCGCTTGCTGATGTAGTAAACTACACTTAGATTGTCTGACTGCACCAGCAGCTGACCTGGAGCGAGGTACTGCTGAAAGACCTGCATGGCGTAGAGCACCACTCTCAGCTCCAGGACATTGAAATGCAGGGAGGATTCCCACTTGGACCAAGAATGCTGGGTCTGGAAGGGACCCAGGTGTGCTCCCCAGCCCAGACCTGAGGCATCAGTGGTTAGAATCTGTTGCAGGGAGAAGATCTGTACTGGGACGCCTTGAATCAGATTCAAGGGGTCTATCCACCACTGCAGTACCTTGCATACTGGGAAGGAGACCAGGACTGGATGTTCTAGCTCGTCCATGCACTGGTTACACTGTACCCAGAGGGTCCACCAGAGCATACACATGTGGAGTCTGGTCAGTGGAACAGGAGATATGGCAGCTGCTATCAGGCCAGCAATCTGAGGTATGCCCTGACAGGAATGTATCAATTTTGGGCAACTTCCTGAGCTTGAGCTGTGAGGCACTCTGCCCTGTTTTGGGGCAGGAAGGCCTTCCCCTGTGCCAAGTCCAGAATTGTCCCTATATATTGTAACCTTTGGGATGGTATTTGAACCAACTTGAGCAGACAGACAGTGATGCCCAGAGAGTGAAAGAGCCGGAGAGTTCGTTTCAGAGTCAGCAAAAGCTGTTTCCTGGTCAGGGCCTTTAGAAGCTAGTCATCCAGATAAGGGAAAACATACAGTCCCTCCCTTCTGATAGCTGCTGTGGCCGCTGTTAAGCACTTGGTAAAGACTCGTGGCACAGAAGACAAGCCAAAGGGCAGCACTTTGAACTGATAATGCTCCCCCTGAAAGGCAAAATGGAGAATCTTCCTGTGAGGAGGAAAGACCCGAGATGTGCAGGTAAGCATCCTGCATGTCCAGTGAACAGAGCCAGTCCCCTGCTTTGAGAAAGGGCATCAGGTCTGGCAAAGTTACCATCCAGAACTTTTTGTACTGGGCATACAGATTGAGGTTCTTTAGATCCAGAACAGGCCTCAGATTGCTGGTCTTTCTGGGGACCAAGAAAAACCTGGAGTAAAACACCCTTATTTCTTTGGCATTTAGGCACTGGATCAATGGCCTGCTTGTGCAGAAGGGACTGCACTTCCTCCCAGAGAACAGACAGGTGAACCAGCGGGTAACAGAAAGGTAGAGGTGGAGTTTCTGGAGGCTGCTCGATAAGCTCCAAGGTGTGTCCCCTTTCTATGAGTTGCAGAATCCATGCATCTGAAGTTATGGTTCTCCACTGATTCAGACAGAGGGAGAACCGACCTTTGACCACGGACTCCCAGTCCGGGACCATAACAGGGGGGTCTGGCAAGGAGTCAAGAAGAGGTGGGACCAGCTACAGGGGCTGGTCCCTCAGTTCTGGGTTGTTTGGCTGCCGCTCTGGCACTGGAGGGGGCATGCAAGGGAGCCTGGGCTCTGCATTTTACCTGGGACTGTGGCATTATCCTGGGCCTATTGTTCATTTTGCGAAAAGGAGGTCGGTCTCTTCCCCTTGGTTGAGTGTGGCAGAGGGAGTGGACAGACTTGAGGGCCCTGCTCAAGGCTTGCAGATCATTGATGATGTCCTGGACATCAGGGCCAAACAGCCTGGTGCCATTAAAGGGGGCATTAAACACTTTTTGTTGCACATGGGCCACAAACCCTGATACTCTGCGGTCAGAGTGCCTATGTAGGCATATGCCCATGGCCGCTGGCCTGGCAACGGTGTCAGCCATGTCATACAGGGCTCGAAGGAAATGCTTGCTAACATCTTCAGCAGCTTGAAGGCACTGAAGCAGTTCCTGCTTTTGAGTGCCCTCTGGAAGGGCCTGGGCAGCAGCCTTGCCCTTCTTCCAATTGGCAGTCTGGTATTTTACCATGTATGGCAGATAGTTTGCAATTCTCAAACCTAGAGTAGAGGAGGCATAAACTCTTTTACCCCAGAGGTCAATTCTGCAAGACTTTTTGTTAGTGAGAAGGAAACTAAGGTGCTTAAATGCCTTAGATCTGTCATGAGCTGCCTTGATAACCACTGAGTCTGTCTCAGGCTGGGCAGCATAACAGGAGGGGGGGGCACGATAAAGTTTGTCCATCCTGTGAGGCATAGCTGGCATCATGTCTGGTCTGTGCCAGGCTGCCAAGGCTACATTCCTCAAAGCTAGTAAAAAAGGAGGAATGATCTTTGGGGGAGATACTGGAATCTTCAGGAAGTCCACCAAATCTTTCCTGGTGGTATCCACTTCCTCAGTGTGGAAGCCCATGGCTGGAGACAGCTGCTTCAGCTCATTGAAATATGTGGGGTCCTCAGGAAGAGACCTGGGGGTGTGCTTTACCGAGTCCTCACTGACAGAAGAGGCTGTAGATCTGTCAGAGAGCATGATTTCTTCCTCTTCATCATCAGGAAGCATGAGGTCTGGGTCATGCTCCTCCTCGACATTGACCTCTTCTACATCTGGGTCTGGTATCAGATGCACTGACAATGGCCCACAGGGAGCTTCCTGGGGCCAACAAGTAGGCACTGATAATGAAGCTGCCGTTGATGGTGTTGGCAAAGGGGGGCGGAAAGGTGCCTAGCTGCTGCACAATCATGTTAGTGAACTTGAGCAGGACTTCATGCAAGTCGACGGTGGTTGTTGACGGAGGGGGGGGGGGTTCGACGGCACAGGTGTTGATGACCCGCCTGCAGGATCCTGAGAATCTAAAGAGTCTGTAGCCCTAGAGGGAGAAGGAGCAGAAGGGGCTGGTCTCGATGGGAGAGTCATTGATGATGATCCTGTCTTCAACAAAGGAGGGGCCGATGACCCAGAGGTCGAAGGCCGTCTGCCCTGAGAGTCGGGCAGAGGTGCTGTTGGTATGGGTCTGGTAGGCACAAAGACCTGGACAGCAGATTTTTTCATCAGTGCAGCCGCAGTCAATGAAGATCCCCCAGAAGAAGGACAGGCTGACGAGGAATGAGATCGACGCCAGGGGGAGCACTCGCGATCTCTGTCTTTTATTTGTGACTTTTCCCCAAGGACTTTTCTCAGGCCTTGGAGGCCTGGGAGCTTGAAGAACCAGTAGGCAACTGAGAGGCCGGGACCCTGGAGGACCCCTGCCCGGAACTGGCTACCAGTTGATCCATTAGGAAATATTTGAGAGCCTTTCTGTGTTGCCTGACTGTTGTTTGGTTAAACTTCTTGCAGAGCTCACAGTCAGAAACTCTGTGGTCAGACCCAAGACAGCACGCACAGAGAGAGAGAGTGTTAGTCTGTGGAGGCAATCTTCTTTCTGCAGCGGCAGCAACAGAAGAGAGAAGTCGAAGGATTAACTTTCCACATAGACAAGTTCTAGGAACCTCTTTAGAAAAAGAGATTCTAAAAAGTAAAGTTAGAAAAGCCATAGGCAAAAAAAGGTGTGACTACTGCAATGGAGCTTTCGCGGAAAACCATGCTAGTGAGTCGATGGTGGGAAAGAACTGAGGAGGGAGCGGGGCTGCTCATGCCTTTATAGGGTTGATGACGTCAGTGGACGTCGACGGTGTGGGTGGCCCCAGTTGTACTGCTGAAAATCTTCTGTGTGGATTCCCCTTCACTGACAGTGAAGTTTCTATGGTGTTACCTGATGACTGAGATACACCCGGAGAAGATCAAGTATTCTTTCACATGGAGGGCAGAATACTATGAATCATAGAATTTTTTTAAATTTTTTTTTTACTGTGTCCATCTCCAGATTCAGCTGTTGAAGTCTTGGAGCACTTCTGTACACTCACAGTACTGTTTCACTGCACACAAAACTGGAACTGGAAGAGGAGTGGGGTAGCTGTTGAGGTGAACTGCTCTAAGTGTAAGCTATGTAGGTATGTGGGAAAATGTGAAGCACATAATCAAACATGGCGCTACCAGCTCAGAACACTATGCAGACTGGAGCCTTTATTTGTGACACAGGGCTGTGTTTTGTATGCGCTCTGCTCTGGGTGAAACCTGGTGCACCGCTGGGGTGCCTCACCCCCTACTTAACATAATAGTCCAAACAAGATGCAGGACACTCAAGAGCAAGGATGTCCAGGAACGCAAGAGATCAGTTCACCTCATTCAGGATTTGTATTTGTTGTGCAGCTGTGCAACTGCACAGGTCTATTCCTCAGACTAACAACTGGCTCCACAGCCAGAACACCGTGGTGCTGGTTTTTAGTCCAAGGAACACACACCTGGGCAACTGCACATCTGAACAGCAAATAAAAATCCTTTGAATAAGGTGAGTTGATCTCTGTGTTCCTGGATTTCTTTGCTCCTGGGTGCCCTGCATCTTGTTTAGCCTTTTATCCGTGCAATTTTGTTTTTCATTTGGAGTTATCATTGTAGAGTATTCTGAAGTTCTGCTTTAACATCTGATTTTACAATGTGAGACATTACTATTTCTATGTGAATAGCCTTTTTCAATGTGAGAAAGAGCAATTCTGAGTTGTAAAATGAGGGACATCCCTCATAATGTGGGGCAGCTGAGATGTACACTGATCAGTGAGGAAAGTAGAACCAAAGTGATGCTGTTATGCTAATGACTACATTTGCCTAACGCTACAGTGAGAAAGTTATTTTGGGTGGCAACACAGCACCACACAGCTTCTTCTTTTGCCAGAGCTCAGACTTCAGTCTTTGAGCTCACAAAAATAAGCTTGCCAAATTGCTATGCTGATATTCTAGTTTTGCGCACCTGGAATGATGCAACAGATGGATTGTGCATCCTCAATCAGGTGGTGCAAGGGAGGGCCTTTGATGCAGCACTATCCCACCTGGTGTTCCTGTCAGCATAGTGCTGGTGGGAAGCCACAAATTGTATTCAGAGGTTGCAGGTGTGTGGGGATTTTTGAGGGACTCCATTTGGTAAGGAGGATGGACAGGGTGAAAACAGGTGGAAAAAAGGTGTGGACCCAGCAGATAACACTATTGCCACCACAATCACCAGGGCTGCTGTGCTATCTCCATGAGGGGCGCGCTGACTTCTGCCTCCCTCCCTCTCACATCTTTGTCCTGTTCAGAGAATCCCAGGACTGGATAAATCCCACTGCAGGAGGTCAAGTCTGCAGAGGATTAAAGGGCAGTCCTTAATGGGCACTTGGATTCTGAATGGTACCTCAGGACAGCAGAGGAACTGGCAGAAGAACAGTCCTTAATAACCCCTTGGATGTGAGAGTGGTAACCCAGGACGGCAGAAGACCCGGCTGAGGGCTGCCCCTGACATTCCTTCGATGTCAGAGTGGTAACTCAGGATGGCATAGGACCTGGCTACAGGAAAGTCCTTTATGGCCCTGTGGATAGCAGTGCGCTAGCCCAACACGGCAGAGGAGCTGACTGATGAGAACTCAGAACTGCTAAGAGGGGGTATGAATAGAATTAGAAAATGAAATAATATTCACTAGGGCCCACATTAGGCCTACACACGTGTGCACTTGTAGATTCAGAGCCTAGAAAGCTTACCAATCTGATGCCAGATTTAACAAAAAAAAAGAACTGCAAGAAGAAAGCTAGTATGAAACAATGCACCCCTGGGCACACAAAGTGCTTCAAAAACGGGAAGGAAAATTAAGTTGTACTGAAAAAGGTGACAAAAGGGCAGCAGGGGTGAGAAAATCCTGTTCCCTGACACCCAAGGCCAACATCCATGTACGTGTCAGTCAATAGAAAATGACATTCAGTGCCTGTCCATGGCAAGCACACTCACACCATAGGAATCAATGGGGGGCAGTGCTGCAGGCAAGCGCACGAAGCACCCCGGGCATGCGAACCAGCTACCTCCACTCTTCTAGGGCAGGTATGTTGCTGTTTCTGTGATTTGGAAAAAGCGAAGATAAAACTGCATGAGGGTCAAAATGAATATACTGTGCCCAGCTCTAATGTTCTGTGGGACTGTGGAGAGCTATTACACTGATTGTACAGTGTTGCACTAACTTCTCATGTAGGGAGAAAGTGACGCATCTGCTACCACCCCCACCCTCACATTTAGGGTTGCAGTCTCTTGTGCATTGGGACTGGACTGAAGGTACAGCCTCTTAGAGCTTGGAAAAAAACCCCGGTGTACCGACAAGTAAAGCTATGCAGAGGGAGCCATTCCAATCCATTAGTCCATTTACTTCACAATGTAGTGAAAATTACAGTGCGGTTTTGATGGTGACTTAGGTGAACAGGTTTTAATAAGCCTAGCCCAGTACCTACAGATGAAACTGGAAACAGGAGCTCCTTTAGTGTTGTGAGTAACAGCTGCGGGGTTGAAACCTTGGAGGGGCTGAACTGAGAGACAAAGCCTCTCCTATTTGGTACAGGGATAAATAGCTGCTCAGTTATTTGATTGGAAAACGATGCTCCTCTCCAGCCACTGTTTCATCACTGCTTGGCTGGATGTAAAACTGAAAGTGAGATGCCTCCCCAGAGTGCACTGCTCTTGATGGGTTAGCTGTCAAACGCTCCATTGTCCAAATTACACTGCTCCTGTAGATTTCCTGCCAAGAAACAATTTACTGTAGCGCAGTGCCATCAGTCTTCCCGACCACGTTACAGCTGCTTTTCAGGTATCGAAACTTGATTAGCTTACCGGGGACAGCGGAAGGCTTCTCACCTAGTCTCTGAGACAGTTGGCAACAGAAAAAAAAAAACTGCCATTCAGGACAACAGAGGTATGATAAGAAGGGGGGATGCACGCTCTAGTAGAGGCATGCAAGGGCTGTGGAAGAACCTGATAGCAGTTCAGAGATGGAGATTTTACAAGCCATCTTTGCTCCGAACCAACATACTGTTCATCATGTCAGAATCTGCAAACGCCAGGCACTTGAAGGTTTTCCTGTAATTAAGCTGGGGAACTACAACTTTTCATTTTCCTTTTAAACAGATTCCTGAAAAGAGCAGCAGGGAATGGTACACTCCGCCCCCCCCCCCACACACACACACATTCTGATACCAGAGGTACTTCCACCAAGCAGTAGCTTCTTCTGCTGTAGTAAGAAAGAACTGCAACAGATACACTAAAGGTGAGAGGTTAGAGACTTTGGGCCCATTGGCAAGGGCCCCATTTAGAAAATGCATCAACGCACCACACTACTGCAGTGATGTGCTGAACCTCCAGCTCACCATGCTACGAGTTGGATTCTGGGCACTGCTATTCAGGAGAGGGAATTTGAAATCGCAGGGCACCAGGTGGGAGTTTGGAGGATGAAATTCTGAAGCAGTTTGCTCCTGGATGCTGAGGGAGTGAAGGATTAACAGCAATTTCACACTGACTGAGTAGTACACCACTGAGGATACTTTCCTTCACACAGGCGTAGCATGACATGGGGGGGGCCTTCTGATGTGTGACTGCAAAGGAAAACTTTTCCATCCTCCCCATTCACTGGCTACTGTTTTCACTCATTTCAGACAATGTTTATCTGTTCCCTTGAAAACTATACCAACAGAAAGAATATTTAAAGTTGGGTGGTAGCAGGCCCTAACTTTTCCTTTTTGTTAATCTCTCAAGCTACTGAACGTGATGTCACAAGCAGGGAAATACGAGTGTCCTATGCTACAGAATAATCATCTGGAGACAGGACAGAGAGCTGGTTTTTCTGCTGGCAGTGCTGCTAACAGTAATGAATGGACCAGCTTAAATTTACCATGGGGGGTGAATTAATTCCACTGATGCCGGCGACAACTGATTTTGATGGCAGCAGAAATATCAAAATGATAGTTATAAACAATTTTATTCTTCTTAACCGATAGCAGCCCAAATGCCAGCAAATGAACAGTGGGGCATGGTGCCTATACAGAGTCTCTGATGCTTCTTCCCACTAGATTATTTCATGGTGGTTTGCATATACTTCCCGTGATGTTTTTCATTATGGGGGCATGTATGATTTTTGTACTACTTCTCACTGTCACCATCTCTGGCTATTGTTCAAGTTCCAGCACAACAGGATGGCAGTTTGGTTTGCCAAAAAAAAACAGACTCAGTCCATCCCAGTGCTGCCTGCGTGACTCCTTCATCAAGGGGTAAGACGACAGTACTATAGTGCAGTGTCAGCGTGATCATTATCTCAAATCCTGAATTTTACCCCAGTGACTATTAAGCTTTAAGGCATGATCAGGGGTAAGTTTACCATCAGTTAATCTGACCCTAGGTGGTCATGAGGCATGAGGTGCAGACGAGGCCTTATTTATGCCTTTGGGATCAGATTAATGAAGGTAACCCAACCCCTGGAGTTCCGTAATACTATTATTAAACCAATATATTTTATAGTTAACATTCAGTTGTTCTATTAAGCATGTAGATTAGGAGCCATTTAATCTAACACTTTCAGAATCCTGTCAGCCAATTAGAATGCTCCCTTTCTAGCCATTGTATTATAATAGCTGAAAACCCTCACGTCCACTACAACAATTACAAACATAAATATAAAACACTAACTTAAAACATGAAAGCATTTTGGTGTAAACAGTAGCATCAAGACACTACAGGGGTTGTCTTACCTTTGTTAATCTAACTCTAGTGGCATATGGCCCTTGGCCATGCCTCATGCCTCATGACCTCCTAGCATTAGATAAACTGACAATAAACTGACCCTTGGTCAAGCCTTAATGTTTGAATGTTTTCTAGTTGAAATTGTAATTGCTGTAGTGTACCTGAGGGTTTCCAGTCATCCTAAAAAAATTGCTAGAAAGCATTCTGATTGACTGAATAACACTCTGAAAGGGTTAGATTAATGGCTGAAAATCCTGACAACAGAACAATTCTAATGTAACAATAAAACATTAATTTAAAAAAACTGAAAACATTGTAGTTTATTAACAGCATTAAGGCACTTCAGGGGCTGAGTTACCTACATTATAAAAAGGGTCTGAGAAATAGAGCTTTCTGATTGGTTGTAAACATTCTATTAGCTCTATGTTAATCTTTGATTAACATACATGTACAGCCTAATCATATGCTGAACAAGGTTTAACACTATTTAAAAAATATTTTTTATTATGATAGCAATAAGGCACTCCCAGGAGTTATGTTAATGGTCAGTTAATCACCCTCTAGGGGCATGTAGCACTCGGCTATGCCTCGTGCCACATTACACCCCTAGATGGTGATTAACAAACCATTAACATAACCCCTGGTCATGCTTTATTGCTTCATTAATTACACCCTCGGGGCATATGGCCATCAGCTATGTCTCGTGCCTCACCGAACCTCTAGAATTAGATGAATACTCATTGCTCAAAGCTTACTTTATTTTCCTTTTTTGTGTCATTTCCTGTCTCATGTCCTTGCTCTGACGTCTTCTATGTTCCTACACTTCACAGACTATAATGCCATTTCTTAGCCTGGCCACCCTTGTAAAACAGATTTTAATCTCAGTAAAATAATTTACATATTAACATGGTAATTTAAGGTTGGAAAGGAGTCCATTGTGCCCCCCCTCCACACACACACACACACCCCCACCCCAGTGCTTGACAAGCAGGCATGTATAAGAATGCTGTGCACTTTGTGTACTGCGTTACAGGTACAAATAAATGTCGTTATCGATGGTGGTGAAGGGGATTGGATGGCACAATGGGTTTGCAGTGGTTTGTGGAGCCTTTGTTTATTTATTTACTTACTTATTTATTTATTTGCTTTTGGTAACCGGGTAAGTGTACTAGGCAAAGACCTGCCTATTTTCAGGCATGACCTGGGAGAGTACAGAATAACACCATGAAGGATAACAATCATAAAAGAACATTGGCAGGACATAAAATACAAACATCCACACAGGGATAAGCAAGCAGTACAGATCAGAGTAATAACATCTGCGTCGGGATATACAATTTACTTAGAGAAGAGTTGTCTGGTACTACACTAGAAAATATTGGAGCAAAGAAATTCAAGGCAGAATGCATTAGGGAATACTGTTTTATCTCTAGGTCACTGGTGTGAGCCCAGCCCAGGTTGGCAGTGGCCGAAAGCCATCATCACCCGATGGCTGCTTGGTGGCCGATGTGAAGGCAGTTGTGGTGGGTCTTAGTTCAGTTCCAGGTGGGCAGGTGTCCACATCCCAAAGCCACCATTACAACTGGCCCTAATTGGCTGGCACCCTTGTTAGCAGTCTCCCAGCAGAGACAAGGACTGAATGGGCATGGAGCTTGAACTAACCCCAGCTGAGGTGATCCCTCCATGACAGAAATGAGGCACACTGGTGGGGCAGTATGGGGGAAGTTGGCACTACAGCTGACGGTACTACACTGGTCATGTAGATAAATACAGAACTTTGCTCTCCAGTGTTGTTAACGTGGTACATTTCACAAACACTATCTCACTGCACAATCAACGGTGTCAATATCTGATAGAAAAGTTTCTCACTACAGAGCGGCGGATCAAGCTCGTCTTTATCATTTAAGGGCTCACTGTGCTGCTATTCATGAACATTAATTACCATGTTGTTAACATCACCTTATTCTTTCCTTACTAACCCAATCTAGCAACATCCCTTTGTTTTTTGGTGGCACATTGATGACTTGGGTTTGTGAAGGCAAATTAACATTGCGTTAACAGTGGAGGCAGTGTTCTTCAGGGTTTTATTTAACTCTAAAAATTGATTAGCGTTTTGCTCATAAAAGTGCTAAAACTTTGTGAAAATGCATATCTCTTGCCTCACTATGTTTAAAAAACACAGCACTTCTAGAAAATCTATATAAATACTTTCAGTACAGTTAGTATCGTCCGAAGAAAAAAACTGCTAATCAATTATTTAAAATCCTGTTCTTGAATATACAGGGCACTGCTTTTATGGTAGTGGACTATGTATGCTAATGTCAAAAATAACTAAAAAAATATACAGGATGTATCAACTACAAAAAACTGAAAGCAGTAATACCCTCTTTCTACAGTTAGGAAGACTGTCACTCTTGACAGTGGCCTTCTGCCCCCCTTGTTTAGTTTGTCGTATTTTAGATGACCCAGTAGGGTTTTACAATGTCTTCCTCACCTTCTGGAATTCTACAGCAGCGAGGGCATTGACAGCCTGGAAAGGAAGTGGGGATATGTGCTGCTGCTGAATGAAATGCAGAATTTGGACTTTTTTTTCATCTGCTGGAACTGATGGATGTTACTGGGTTAAAGATCACTGGAAACGTAACATATATGTTGATTTAATTTTATTTGTGCCATGTGCTAGCAATAAAAACTGTGCTAAATGAAATAAAAGTGATGCTCAGACTTCCCATTGGGGTTGTGCCAACATGCTGTTTTCATTGCTCCTGTCCCGTTCTCTCAGGCCCACAGTATTCTGATGATGTCATTGTAGTCACTGATCTAAAACTATCTTACCACAGCCCTTTATGAAAATATTATAGAAGACAAAACAGGTAGTCATGTACGTATTTATAGTGATAGACTACATTTTGTGCACCATGTAGTTTAACAAGCCTATTCCGGTGTGGAAACATCTGCACTATAATTAAATGACATCATGCTGTTTCCAGCAGAATTTAGGTGCTTTGTGAACTGAAAGTAGAGACAGCAGTGGCAAAAACTCAATTTAGCGGTACACTTCTACATTTATTTTGAATAATGAGTATTTTACACTCAACAGCAACCTGTCTTCTTTCATTTGTGCAGGTCCGGATGGTACAGTCAAGTGCTATACAATGTTTTATATGCTCCACAGCAGTGAAAACAGCACAACAGTCATTATATATTTTAACTGATCAGCAGGTTACGCTAGGTTTTATAACATTTTACTGCGGCATCTCAAACTGCTCCAATTAAAGAAGGCAGGCTGGTGGGCACTGCTAGCATAACAAGCAGCCTAATTTCAGAGTAAACGATACAAAATGTTTGATGGGGAAATACAGCCCACAAAGAATAACATCCTGACAGGGCATGAAGACCTGTGCTTATACTGTGTAACTAGCACCAGCCAGGCAATAATGCTGGAACCAGTCATTTTTTTTCGGCAGATGTGTCGGTGGCAGTGCCAGCCACTGCAGTGACGAGAGTGTGCAGAGCTTCCTGCTGGTCTTGTATTCGCCTCCCTTCTGATCAGCTGTAGGTCACTCCTTTACCTGTTTCCTGACATCCGTGTACACAATAACTTTAATACATCGGTACTGGCACTGTTAGAACGTGGTATGCAATGTAGTGAGATTTCAGACGCTATTAGTATTTTCTCCCACAGGCAACACCAGTGACTTTATTCTCTAGACCTACAGAGTGTCACCTGTTCTTCCAGTCTGAGACTGTGTTAAAGGCTCCGGCTTAATGGGTTGAAAAATAACCGTCAAATAGGTTCAAGATCTCCTGTACAAGCCATAGCTGACTCAACTGTGACCCTAGCAGGGCAGTCCTGAGACTACATGTACAGTGTTCATATGTTTGTGCAAGTCCCTCTCCTGCAGTCCAGCACTGTGGTCTCATTCCGTACACAGTGTTTTTACACCTGAAGTGAAGATGTCCCAGTTTTCATGGTCACAAGACCACTTAAGCACATCAGGAACAGCCCCCACTGAAACTACTGAAATGCAACAGCTTGTTTCTGGGCTTGCTGAGTGCTGCTGAGGAGAGTTATAGCCTGGTCAAGACATGAAATAAATCAGTTCTTGAAGGTCACCTACAGACAGGATGCTACCAGATATTCCCTTGACAGAGCAACGCTGCCTTTGACCTATAAGTGCATCTTAATCTGAGATGTTGCGAGCAGTCTTCCAGAGACCAGAAGGGGAGGAGCTTGTTACACTGGTGTTGAACTGCAGTCAGCAGTATTAGAAAGTCTGCAAACAGGGCCCCCAATTTGCAGATGTGAAGCTGTGTTTGCCAACCGGCACACTCCAAGGTTTGCCTGTAAAAAAAAGATTCTTAGTCTGCAGGTTTTTGCACTGTTGAAAAAAATCATAATGGACACATTCAGCTATGCTTTCTTGGGATTTGCAAGATTCCAAGGAACCACAGTTGTGAGCTTTCAAAGGTTTTTTGCTGACTGCTGTCCCCAAGGCCAGACGTTTTAATAAAGCAGCAGTACATGATAGCGGTGAACATTTTGACCTAAACTTTTTAAATCCATTTTAGACTGTCCCATATCTCCTGATTTGTATGCTGTTCTTTTCCCACACTTTTGAGCCTGCTTTATTATCGTTGAAATAATAAAAAGAGCACTCCTTTTAACAAAGCTCATATCAGGTTTTCATCAGCATTCTCTGTTGTTTTTGAACACTCATTGTTTAAAGGAGAGAGGAAATGATTTTTCCATAGTACACTCCTCACCCATCTTCCATTCTATGGCAGTTATGTGTTCTGACTTGCTTGGACCAATTTTGGATAACTAAATAATCTAACTTTGGGTCCCCTCAGATCTACACGGAGTATCTGCTCAGTAGCTACTGCTCTTTCTTTTCACATTTCTAAGACATTCCACGACATCACTAACACCATTCCATGCTATTCATCTGAGTGGCCTGCAGTGGTGTTACTGATGCACTAGAATGTTCAGGCAGCATTAAAAGAGAGCAGTAGCTCCTGGGGAGAAAAGAACTCAGGGTAGTTACAAAGGCAACACATTTAGATTATCATTTTAACAAAAAGGTGAAAAACACATCAGAATACTGGAGATGCACTAAAAGGTCAACAGGAGGGCATCTAGAAGTGTAAAAAAAAAAAGATTTCCTATCACCTTCAAGATCACTTTTATTGTGACTACAATGAACCAGCATGCTGCAGACAATGCTTCCTGACCATACGGGATGACAGGTGTCAAAAACAGCTAAGAATACTGATAAAAGCCTGGCTCGAGCAATATTAAAAGGAACACTCCTTTTAATATTTCAGCTGTAAACAAAGTGAAATACGAAAAGAAGGGTATCATACAAGTCTGGAGATAAGGGGAAACCTAAAATGGGACAAGAACATATAGGTCAAGATTTTCACTGCTATCATGCACTGCATTTCAAGGTCATACCTCACCCTAATTTAAAAGAAAAAAGGATGACATTGTGCTAGCTGGTGCACCTATGGAGCAGCCAGCTCTCATCATAAGCCCCGTTTACACTGCCGTCTTCGCAGCGTATCAGCTGGTGCGCATGGGTTAATGCACTGCATAAATGGCAATGTAAACAGTCAACGGAGTGCATTAAGAGTGCAGCGGATGCATTTTTGGCTCCGACGCAGAAGTGGGGACTGCAATCGGATTGAGCACATTAAGCTGTGTTGTAAACTCTCTAATGCGCTCAATCCGGTACAAAGCCTAGTCTCCCTGCAGACCTCCCCCCCCCCGGAATGTCCAGCCTCCTCCGATATGCAACTAGCAGCGCAGGAAGTGCATGCTGTGCAGCGGCAGAAAATAGCAAACGCTGCTGCCATGTAAACACGGCTATAATGAAACAAGCACATAATTTGCAGTTAAAGCAGTTCGCACCACAATTAGAAAGCACCTTCGGAACGTTTTATTGCTATTTCTCACAACAGTGCAAAGTACAATTATAGAATGTTTACAGCTCACACAAGGAGGCCTCTCACTTCTAATTGCACTTTGCACTGTTGTAAGAAATGGCCATAAAAACCCTCTGAAGAAACTTGGTCAGAGAAATGGTGGTACATACTGCTTTGCTTGACATATCTCACCATACACAGCGAATCCCCAAAAATAATGGTGTCTTGTATTCTACAGAGGGCTCTACACTCTTTGAAAATCTTCTTCAAGCTAAACAAAACTTTTTCAGATGGCAAGGCAAAGCAAAGTTTATTTTTCAAAGCGCCCAATCCCAGAGGCTCTGGGCACCATACAAACAAACAGTAACTAATCATAAAATCATAGACATATACAAATCTAAATTACTGATAATTAAACCATATAATATAAAGTAGTTAAAATGCAGTATAAGTGGCAGTCCCAGAAATAAATACTACCAGACAGTGTCCAGGAAGGCTTGGGTAAACAGGAGGGCCTTGAGGCGGGCCTTAAATACCTCAACAGCAGGGGCCTCCCTTACAGACGGTGTAAGCAAATTCGACAGGATGGGGCTGGCGACACTAAAAGCTCTGTCACCAGCGGTCTTAAGCCCTAGAGGAGGAACAGAGGGAGCGGGGCCAAGACAGCGGGTGTTAGAAGGTCAGACAAATACCAAGGGCCCAGCCCATGTAGGGCCTTAAAGGTGAACAAGTCCACCTTAAAGAGGATCCTTCACCTGACCGGCAGCCGGTGCAGTTCACGCAGCACCAGGGTGATGTGGCAGTGTCTAGACTGCCCCATCAACAACCTGGTGGCAGCATTCTGCACTAGCTGCAGCCTGCTGAGGGTACCTCCCGAGACCCCAAAGTAGAGCGCATTACAGTAATCCAGCCTTGACATTACAAAGGCATGCACCAAAGTGGGGAGGTCCATAGGCGGAACTAGTGTCTTGATCCTGGCAATATTCCTAAAATGGTAATAGCCGGTACAGACAACGGACGATATCTGATCTTCAAATATCAATCCGCTGTCAAAGATTATGCCAAGATCGCGCACCCTAGATGAGGTTTTCAGCGGCATAGACCCCAGGAATAATCCAGTATCTGTGGCAGAGATACACTTTGGGAAGGTGGTGGTGGTGGTTGGGGGGGTTACTGGAATGTTTTTACTCTATATGCCTCTCCTGGATCATGCAGCAGTCTAAGTCACTCACAGAATGGTCTGTCATCACCATGCTTTTAGGTGTGCTAATGACGGCTTTTGTTGATTTGTTGTTCATACTGTATTTTGAATATCTATTTCACAGAGCTGTAATCTTATATTTTAAATATTCTTAAACCTTTTTCATTTGATCTTTGCTCTTGCTGTATAAGTGACTTTACATAAAAGGAGCCATATATATTCATATTCCTATAGCAAAATGTCAAATCCGGATAATACTAAGTATGAAGCAGCAAGCTAACAATTTCAGAAATATGATATGAGGGCCACAATGCCACCATGCATCAGATGTACAAACCCTTACTGGGTGGCATTCTTCCCTAAGCAAATCAACAAAATTTTATATCCTGGAGTTAGCCATAACTAGTACTAACTACTGCCTCGCTCTCATTTTTGTTACAATTTTAACCACTACTCAGGTTGTTCATCAGATAAACCTGGCAGTATTTACTCATGCTGTAGTTTATTTTTTTATACCCAGGAGTGCCTTACTGCCATTACGCAACACACGCAGTAATGCCTTACTGCCATTAATGCAATGAACCCAGTTTTAAAAAAGAAACACAGAATGCAAGAACAATGCAAAATTCCAGGCCGTGACTTCATATTGGGATATCACCACGAGTTGGAAAACAAAATTAAGCAACCAGAATACAGCATGCAAAGGCGCCACTATATAAATTAAACAATAAGGAGTGAGAGTGAGTTGCTTTTTTAGTATGTGGTTTCTGTTTTCCCCTTTCTGTTTCTCTCCACCCACTCCTGTGTTTTCTTCCTATCTTCATTCTCTCCTTTGGTTCACTGCAACACTGTTGCTTGGTAGATGCCATCCCCCAATTTCATCCACCATTCCGGCACCTCCCCCCAACTCCAGCAGGGCCCTCTGTGCCAAACTGTGGGAAAAAGAAAGCTACTCCCCTTGCTGGAAGTGGCAATACTCCACTGTAGGTTGGGCAGAAGGCATGAGAAGGTATAGTTCTGTCCTGTTACCCTTGGACCACCAGAGGGCAGTCACACAGCAGAAGATGTCACACCCCCTCCATCCCTTCATTCTGGGGGCATCACACGTCCTTTAGGACTGTGTAACAACCTCCTGCCTGACAGACTGGTATCTGGGCTCGAGAAGCTAAACTAGGTCCACCAAACAGTGCATGAGCATGCTTATCATAAACAGGCAGCCAAGCTGGCTCAGGCATACAGCTTTTGAAACAGATGAGACATGAATGGTGATAAATCACACTGTTTTATGCGTTTCCACTGACAGATGTCTGTGACCTCCTTCCGCTAAATCAGGATTTTTTGTCTGGAAAGTTGGTATGTTTTAAAGAACATGATGATACCTACTGTGTCTGCTCACGTAGATTACAGAGTGCCATCATGGAAAGATAAACCCTCTAACCAAACTGGTTTAGCTCGAGTCCCACTTACTTGCCTATTTTCTTATTTATTCTGTTCCTTATCTGAGTTTGTCTGGATTGTGTTTGATTGTGTGGTTTTGAAACTTGTCCTCCCTGAGGAACGAAAACTCCTCTGAGTTGACAGTCCCTAGCAGAAGGAAATGGGACATTGTTTAACCAGGAAAGGCACACTAAGCCACAGCTTGATTCCAAGTGCGACCTGGGAGCACAAGGAAGTGACTTGCTCAGGGTCACACAGTATGCAAGTAGGGGCTGATGGAATTCCTACTCAGGTCTCCTGGTTTGCAGTTCAGTGCCCTTAACCACTATGCTATGCTGCTTCCCTAGGGCTACAAAAAAGAGGTCTTAATTTTTCTGCAGTCACTATATACCTTAAATATGGAACTCTTTGCCCTCTGAACAACTCATGATTATTTATATATGGTAAATTGCCTCAAGTTAAAGCATTGAAAAATTGGTTTATGAATTTAATTCTGATATTTAAATTTTGCTGTCTCAGGTTCAGTGTACTAACCTGATCATCAATAGATGATGTATTGTATGCACTTTCGTGTATTTAGAAATTTGCATTTATATATGTCATTAATTTATTTTTAAATTAAATTGTATTTATTCATTTGTAACTGTCTGTAATAGGCTTGCACAATGGGACACTGCTGCAAATGAGCACTAGTCAATGATGAACACATCCTGAGTGGGTGTCCAAAAAAGGGCGCAGCAGTCACAAAATGATTGGATGACTGGTCCAGGGTACTGGAGGCGCAAGTGTCAATCCCCTTAACATCACATTTTCATTTAAAAGTGAGTCAAAATGATACTGTCAAGTCAGACACAAAGCGCAGTTTCAGAGGATGCAGTATGAGTCCAGCATCAGCACACAGCTCCCTAATAACAACCAGTGTCTCTGCAGAACAGTTGCCAGAAGTCATAGCAAAAAAAAAAATAAAAATAAATAAATAAGAACCAAAAAAAGTCTTTTGGTTTTTCGAATATGGGTCACTTTAACCCCTCAGAATACTCTGGTCAGGCGATGTGAAATCAGAGACAGCAGCACTGTTATTGTTGCCTAACAGGCCAGAACGCCTACTCTTCACACCTGTTTACATTCTGTCCAGCTGAGCAGTTTTACTTTCTGCAAGCAGTCTATTACTGCAACAGTGAAAGTCAGTAAGATCAACAAAGTGCCCGATTCTATCTGCCTCGCAAACACTGGGCTGACTGGTCCGTTTTTATTATTATTTCCAGCGGAATGCTATTATACCTGAACACTTTCCTGGGCCACGCTTGAGTGGCTGCTTTGAAAGAGCAGGTTGTTAAAGATGAAGGTACCCAGAATGCATGGCTGAGCCGGTGGCATGAGTCAATACAGGAAGAGCAGGCATTTGTTGCCCAGGACTTGGCAAGACTTAGTAGACTACATCAAAGCTGCAGTCATGGCTGAAATGGTTCTCATCCTGAAGACCGTTTTTTATCTTCCCATCCATCAACGCCTGAAGTGGGTTATGCACTCAGGCTACGTGTTTGCACTCCATTTTGTTTTCTTATGATGCTAGATTGCTTGCTGCCCACACTCGTACTTATATAAGGTTGTTTAGGACTTTGTTTTTTTTACTATTTTTTGTAAGAATTATAGTAAAAAAACAAAACGTCGACCCTGATATGTTATGATCTAACCCCCCAACCCATATTCCTTTTACAACCACGATTTGTGACAGATATGGTGTGATCAGATAATGGTGGTATGCATTCAATTTTTTTTGTTTTACTGTTTGTTTCTAGCACACCAAGACTTGACCTGGGATCCTCCTTCCATCTTCCTCAAGGTCCCTTTCCTGCTTCTGGAACCTCCTGGGGATCAGCACTTTTCCTCTGCCTTCATTCACTCCTAACTGTGGCCCCTGAACCTGTAACCCATGTCTTGTCCCCCACAGGTGGGATCTCAGTGGGCAACCAGATCTCAGAGGACATATTTCACTCGACTGACTGGAGGGAGGAGTTGGTGAGGGGGTACGAGGGAGCCCAGGTGGAAGTGATGTGACAGGGAGATTTCATCTGTCCCAGGTCCACCCGCCATTATTTCACCATGTAACCCCACCCCTTATCCCTCCCTATCAGAGGGCATGCGCCTGTGAAGCAATCTAGCATTTAGCTTATCAGGGCTGCCAAAGGGACGGATAAGCCCATCCCTCCTTTGGAATCTTCCTGCCAGCCCCACTCTAAGCAGTGGCAGATCTAGAGAGGGTTGAAGCAGTGGCCTCGATCCCCCATTGGACACTCAACTTATTTGCGGACATCCTTCCTTTCTCCAGTGGCTGATTCAAAGCCATACAAAACTGCATGATTTGTATTGTTTATTAGAAATATAATAAAAAAGGTAACTGCAGATCATATAAAGAATTTTAAAGTCATTAAGAACATTTGCATACCAAGCCCAACCCCACATTCCAACCCTTGTACCCTCCATTGTGAAATCTAAGATCTACTACTGGCTTTAAGTGTGTGGAACCTCAGCATCACACACTAGGTGAACAGGTACAAGCTGCTCAGTAAGGCACTACTCATTCCTTTATGCACAACACTCCCTCCCCCTGCGTCACCAGGAAGTGGTTATGCCATGGAAGGAGATACCCTCATTTCCCGAGGCAGGAAACACTTAAAGCAGGTGTCAGAACCATGCCTGCTCCCTTGAAGGAATGTCTATGCTCCTTCAGTTCTGGGCTTGCTTAAAGCAGGACTGTCAGGACTAAGAACTCTACCCCAGCTGTGGAGCTGGTCCCAATTTGCACTTTGTGTGTAAAAAAAATGTACTTGACGTTTACTCCAGTATAGTAGATTGCATCAGGTGACACTTGCTGTAAAGTGAAATCACAGAATCACCTGCAGCTGATTATAGAGCTGGGCTGCAGCAGAGGGTGGTTCAATGGCCTGCAGTGCATGTAAGAGCTTTTATAAACACAAATCAGATGTTTTCTGATCCCGCTGTTTTATTACAGTCTTCTGTGACTGTACTCAGCCCTGGGAGGACTGTGGAGCAGAGAACAAAAGATCAGAACATATACAAACTCTAATGTGCACTGACTGCAGGCTGTTGAATCTCCCACTGCTGCAGCCCACCTCTGCATCAACTGCAGGGGATTCTGAGATTTTTGGTTACAGTAATGTCTGCTTGGGAGTCAGCAGGACCAGCCTGATACAATCTACTACACTGACGTAAACACTGACAGACATAAAATTAAAAAAATGTTTTTAAACAGAAAGTGCAAATTGGGAGCAGCCCCACACTTGGGTGTGGTGTTCATAGTGCTGAGTGTTCCTGCTTAAATCAAAATCAGGGATTTAAATTAGGAAACAGTGGCCCATTTGTTACAGTGATGTGGGAGAGGTCTCATATCCCATAAAAATGAAGGGGACTTCATCCACAGTTGCAAAGAACTGGGACTACACAGTCACAATGATCATTTAAAGCCAGTCCCTTGTCTTGTCAATGGCATTGCAAACCTTTGCCTGCATGGTCGCTAAAGTCATCATGACAACTCGGGGAAAAGGAGTGAGGGTCACCATTCAAATAGCCTGTATAGCCAAGCACAAAGCATGGCATCTCTTGCTAATCCCACTTCAGCGTTTAGTGACGCTCCCTGTCTGCAGAACCAATACAGACAGGCAGGCAGCTGGCTTATGCCGCAACTGGGTCAAGACAGCTGGTGTGAGTGCCACCTGGTGACCCAGTGGCAGCGCATTATGCTGCCACACAAGTGAGACAGGTTTGGAAGCGAACTCCAGTTATCAGCGCTGGGGCAGGCCAGGACTAATGGCAATGCACCTCGATCCCGAAAAGCTGGCAGTGGATTCTGTCACCACACGGACCCCTGCAGTGGGCCACAACAGCTTGCTCCCCTGCAGGGGCATGCTGTGTGTCTAAGAAGTCAACACAGGCTCTATCCATGGCAAGTGAAGGTGGGTGGGTTCCTAGGGAGAAAAGCAGGGATGGAAAATACTAGTTTCTGCCTAAACAATGGCTCCCAGCACACTCAGGCACAATACCACACAGCTAATCACCTGCTTTCTGGTAGGGTTGGGAGCAGGATGGCTCTGCCTTGGATCCCTGTCATGGAAGGGGATCTGTGGGGGACAGCAGCAGTGGTGAGACAGTGGTAGATTTGGCTGGGTGATTGCTTGTTACAGTCCGAGGGGAACCCATGTGAATTGGTGCATGAGGTGCTACAGTCTCTTCTATAAATATACCTAAACCCATTTAAGTAAAGTATTACTTGCTATACCACTGAAAGTTCTCAGCTTTCCAGGTGATACAGAGAGGCCATTGCTAGGCAACATCTGTGGAGAACTCTGGGTATGATAGTCCAGCCCTGAATAGTGGGACTACAGGGACAGATTCTCCATTCTTTCTAGCCAATATCAGTGAATTTTTAATGTGATTCAGAGTAGTCTGTGGCACTAGTGCATCTCCAGAGGATCAGGGAGACCTTTTAAAGTACTAATTTTATATTTTTGTTGGCGTGCCACAACCGAGGGAGCGGTCAAGTGACCTGCCAACTTCCAGCTCCTGACACTACAAAGCTCGCCACTGAGCGAGTGGGGTGGGTGTATGCAGAGATGCGTGCTGAGACACATGCATTCTTGCACATGTCAGGCGTGTCCGGTGTGGTCGGAGGTTTGGAGGCCCAAATTCCTGTAAGTGCTGATTCAGCTATCTAACTGCCTTTTAAAAATATCTACTGTGGCCGGCCTGGTGGCCCAGAGGGTTGAGGCGCTGGATGCCACACCTCGCGCTACACCGGCGACCTGTGTTCGGGAATGAGCCTGGGCTGTCGGGGGTCGGCAGGAGTGGGAAAGGATCGAGTGTCCGATGGACAGCTCTCCTCTCCCAGGAGGGAGGGGGGACCCTGCTCGGTGCTCGCCTGGCCTCTAGTGGAAGCTGGAGGTACAGCGAACATAGTAGCTAACCCGAGGGGTTGGGAGCGGTAATGTGGGCGGTGATGCCTTGATGTCCGGTGCACGCCACACCCCCAGAATACCAGAAAAAACACTGCCTGGTCCCCTGGATGACAGAGACCACAGCGGAGACCCTGACGGCTCGCGTTTGCCTGATGTCCCGGTGGGTCCGACACTGCAAGATTGTCGGGGCGCAGCAGCCCTGCCCTGTACCTGCCTGAGGGGTACAGCCAGGGCTCGATGGGGACTCACTGCCCAGCAGGATAAAATCGAGCAGGTCATGATGCGGGGAGACCGCATGTGTGTCTCCAGAAGGAGTGGAGACCAGGTACGAGTGGAGGAGGCAGAAACAGTAATTGCAAAAAAATTAAATATGTACTATGGAGTCAGTAACCAGCTAATTAAATAACTTGTGTTTGGAGGGGATGCTCCTACAGTGCAATAAATGCCAAATGTATATTGGAGTAACAAGTCAGCAAAGAGGAGCGCTTGAATGAGACAGGTGTGTTCAATATGAAACAGCACTTTACAAACTGAAAAATACATTAACGAAGTTACAAAATCTTAAAGAAGTAATGCACATTGAACAGGTGTGTGGTATCCAAGGGAATAGTCATGAACCTCTTACTCCTTTGTCTGCCTCAAAAAAGAGCTGGGGAACAAATCTTATTTGATAATGAGCAAGCAGAAACTTCCACAAGTTGTAGTAAAAAATACAAACAGGTATCACAAGTTGCAAACACTGAATGGTTTATGGTTAACAATGGGAAAGGGCTGAAGAAGGGACGTAGAGCTCTCACAGCACAAGACACACAAACTGAAATAGATTTAGTGTTTTATTTGAAAACGTTTTGCAAAATCAAAATCAAATCCCCCCCAATTTATGACCAGGTGGAGATGATCATTTTAGGAGATTCAATTATAAGAAAGTGAAATTCTATCATTTGTGATCTAAATAAAGAAAATAGGATGGTTCTATGCTACCTACCCTGGTGCAAAAACAGAAGATATCCAGAGGGCTGTACCAAAAGTTGTAAAGAGGTCAGACAAAACACAAAGTGTGACTATTCACGCTGGAATAAACGATGTCGGTTTCCATCATGAAAAGGACATATGTTAGAGCCTAATTGAAACCGCTATTGATATTAAGCAACTTGGAGCTAAAGTGATAATCTCAGGCCTTATCCCAGTACCTAGGGCTGGGTATGAAACAAACAAAACAATGGAGAGAATTAATGTAAGGCTTCAGAACTGGTGTAATAGAGAGGGGGTTGCTTTTATTGATTCCTGGGGAACTTTTAACTCCTCTAATAACCTGCATAGCAAGGACGGCCTTCATCTGAATAAAGGGGGGCAAGGATACTGGGTAATCTGATAAAAACCAAAATGGAATCAGTTCATTGGAACTGTCACAGCAGGGGGAGGGGGTTAACCAACAGCTGATTGCAGAAACATATATTACAAGAACACCGAGTAATAAGGGGGGGACCAACAGCCAATATTAGAAAAACACTTTACTAGAACTCCAAGTAATAAAACATCAATCAGCTTCCTACTTAGTAAAGTGCGGAGTCTGAACAATAAATTTACTGAATTTCAGAGCTTACTGTATACAGAAAACACTGATGTTGCCTTACTGACCAAGACTTGGTGGGACGAAGGAGACAATTGGGGCAAAAGCATCCCAGGATATAATATGATCAGACAAGATAGGCCCAATAGGAGAGGCGGAGGAATTGCATTTTATACCTCCAAACATCTCAGTACTGTGAATATATCATCAAGGATCAAAAATGCACCCCACAAAATTGAAACTTTATGCTTACAAATGACTAGTAATAAAAACAGGGACTACATTCTGGGCTTATGTTACAGAGCACCAGACTCATTTATAGAAACAAATCAAGAAATTTAAAATGAAATAATTAGAGCCCTCGACATAGGTAACATAATATTAACAGGTGACTTTAACTAGCCAGACATAAGCTGGACCTCAAACAAAGCAACTTATAAACAGAGGAGTGATTTTTCAGATTTGTGCCTGGAAAACAATCTAATGCAGCATGTGACTACAGCGACTAGGATGCATAATGTTCTAGATCTCGTCCTAAGAGCAGAAGAACTAAATCTCTCCAACTGTATGGTAAAAGCCCCAATAGGAAATGGTGACCATGCTTCTGTGACTTTCACAAAAGAACATAACAATTATACTGCAAAGGGATGTACGGAAATCTACCTTTGCAAAACGGCAAATACAGGGGGTATAAATGCTGACCTACAGAAAATTGATTGGAACTCAGTTTTGAGAAATAAAACAGTGGATGAGGGATGGGAGTTCATTAAAACCACGATACACTCCGTTATGAACAAACACGTTAAACGTGCCAAGAAATAAAATCACAAAGGTTTGAAACCAAAGTGGCTTAGGCTAGCAAAAGTACTGTTACTAAAAAACAAAAACAAAGCATATGCCTTATACAATAAAACATAACACTGATAAAAAATTGGTTTAATTTCAAACAATTGTAAAAAAGATGTAAGAATAAAATACATAAGGCAAAAAAAAAAAAGAACTATGAACTCAGATTAGCGGAACTGGCAAAGAAAACTAACAGCAAACAGTTCTATGGATATATAAACTCACTAAAAAACACCAAAGGAGAACTTATAGCTATAATGGACAAAGGTGAATGTATAACAGACCCAGTTGAAATTGCAAATATTTTAAACACATATTTTTGTTCTGTAGTCAATGGACAAAATCTTCCCCCTAACTGTATAAATAACAACATAGAAGTGGGGAAGCATGAATTTCAGAAGGATGACATAATAAAGTTGATTGATGGCCTAAAACCTTATAGCACACCTAGGCTGGATAACATCACACCGCTTATGTTAAAATTAATGGACAATAACATCTGCATACCTCTGAAGATGTTATACAAAAAATCATTGAACTCCGGTTTAATTCCATCTGAATGGAAGAAATCAAAAGTCACACCCACGTTTAAAAAGGGTAGTAAGATGAACCCATGCAACTACAGACCAATAAGTCTAATATCTATCCCGTGTAAAATTCTTGATTATACAATGGCAAGAAAGAATCCTGGTCTCTCATTGGTCAGTCTGGGACTAGACCCGTGATGTTATCCCAGCACAACATCACGGGTCTAGTCTCAGCAATGTGAACCCATTAGGATGACCATTAGTTACTCTTTTTTTTGCATCTTCTCTTAAGAAATAAAAATATTCTTCCACACTAACAAAAACATTCTTTAAAATATTTTTTTTTATTCTGTATTACAACAAGCCATTGTATAATAGCAATAATGCCCTCCAGGGTGTGTTGTGCTGGGATAACGTCACGCCTCAGGTATTGGACGCACTCGGCCTACAGCCTCGTGCTCAACCACCTAAGGTGTAATGTTATCCCAGCATAACACACACCCTGTCGAGCATTATTGCTTAAATCATTAATTAAAGGCATAATCCAACAACATTTAAAATACATCCCCTTTTTTGATACCAGTCAACACGGATTCAAAAACAGTTGCTCGTGCACAACAAATCTAGTATGTTTCTGCGAGCGCATTAGTCAAAATTTGGATAAAGGCATTCCAACTGATGTCATACTGTTGGATTTCAGTCGAGCATGTGATTCTGTGCCACACTGGGCAGTACATGAAAAACTAAAAAACGTTGTATTGATGATCACAGAATAGCATGGATTAATACTTAGTTAGATGGGAGATCACAAACGGTACCAATAAGAGGGCATCTTTCAACAGAGGGCAGTGTTACCAGTGGGGTGTCCCAGGGGCCAGTGTTGGGTCCTATTATCTTCCAAATATTTATAGCAGATTTGGAAGAGAATGTCCATAACTACATCACTAAATATGTGGACAATGCTAAATTGGGTAGACCTTGTTCCAACAAGAATCAAATTAATTCTCTACAAGAAGCCAGCCTGGAAGCACAGAGGGTTGAGGTGCTGGAAGCCACATCTCGTGCCACGCCAGCGACCCGGGTTCGGGAACGGACTCGGGCCACTGGGGGTCAGCAGGGATTGAGTGTCCGGAGGACTGCTCTCCCTTCCCGGGGTGGGCTACAGGACCTGCACTGCTCCTTAGCGCCCCCTGATGGAGATCACGGGCCTCACACAGAAGCCATGCCATAACTGGGGGTTGGAGCAGTGGCAGACGTCGGTACGTCAGTGCCCGGATGTCATTGCATGTCCGCGATCCAAGGGGAAACATACTCAAAAAATACCCCAGAGGACCAAGGAAGCAACGAAGGCTCCAAGAGTCTAGCCCACATCTCCATGATGGACGATCCCTCCACTGGCTCTCCCAAGCCCCCGCGACCAGGACTGACCCTCTAATTGCAGAATGGGGTGGGTGGACCCTCCCCGGGGGGAGATCCGGGGGGCTGGAAGGTCCTTGGAAGGGGGTGCTCAGTAATCTCATTCCTGGAAGGTGGTCTCAGGTGGGGAGTAGAGGCGACGGCTGAGTGGGCACTTCTGAGAGATGCCTTGGTCCACCAGAGCCAGTAAAAAGAATCTACAAAAAAAAAAAAAGACACTGACTCTGTCGCCATGTGGACCGCTAGGTGGGTTATGAAACTAAATACTGAGAAGTGCTGTGTCTTGCACATGGGTAATAAAAATCCACTGCACAAATACACCTTAAATAACCAAGAAATCCAAGAAACAGCAACAGAAAAAGACCTTGGTATTATGATTGATAACAAATTAGAATTAAAAGAGCATTGCACTACCGTAGTGGCAAGAGCTAACAGAACACTGATGGCAATATAAAGAAATATAATACTTATGCCACTATACTTCTTCTACGTTAGGCCACAGTTGGATTATGGTAGCCAATTTTGGAGCCCGTATTACAAAAGAGAGAGAAAAAAACTGAAAGGGTCCAACGTAGATTTACCAAAACTATCAGGAATCTGAAAGACTTATCACATGATGAAAGACTAAGGCATTTAAGCCTATATAGCCTTGAACTGAGACAGCAACGGGGCGATATGCTCTTCTATTACAATATAATGAATCATACAGTCCTGAAGTCTGATTTAAACATTGAATACAAAACAGATAAACTAGCCATAAAGGGCCAGCCACTGCAGGTAAAACTTTGTCATTTACGTACTAATAAAATAAAATACTTTTACTTGCAACGGGCGGCTAACTTATGGAACAGACTTCCAGAAACAATCATAATATGTTCAAACAGAGATACCGTTAAAAGAAACTTAGGTATATTGTTGCTGAGGGAAATATGAATTATTATACCCTATCCTAAAGGAGCTGCTTTTGGGCATTTGCCTTCTCTGCTCCTTATACTCTAAGTGACTCTAAGTGAATTGCATTTTTTTTAAGTTCAGTCATGACTGATCATCGTTAATCATCAAATGTTACCTTGTGATCAAGAGAGATCTTGATCTAAGGCCATCAACTACATCATGATGTAATCATCAAACATGCACTTTCAAATCACCAACTGATGATTATTGATTATTTTAGTAAGCTTAAATCGGCATGATAGTTTTTGATGATCTGTGGATGATTAAGTGATGACCATTGATGATATCTGATAATCACATTAGTTCTATACAGTTGGATTGTAAGTCACACAAGTGATACTTGGCTGGCCCACCAACGCAGTGGTAGTGCTACCACCTGCGATGCTGATGACTCGGGTTCATAAGCGAGCACGGTGCATCAGAGGGTTAACGGGGGGGGGAGGAGCATCCCATGGACAGCTCTCCTCCTCTGGGAAGGGGGGTTCCTGGCATGCCAACGATGCTCAGTGGAGACTGGATATGCAACAGCTGGGACCACCAGGCAGTGAGCGGAGGTGTCGGTAGATGTCTGTGGGTCAGGTGCAGGAGCGCACCCGACCTGCACTGACATCATTTCATGGCCACAACTTCTGGGGGAACCTAAGGAGAAAACCCCTGAGCACGGCAGCACCAAGAAACCCCTGGACCGCCTCCCGAATGACACCTCAGGCGTAAGCCTTTGCTGGGGCCTCTGGTGTGTCTCATTCTCTCCACTTGGGGAGCCTCACTGTAGGGGGCAAGCTACGAGCCCCCAGTCCGGGCAGCCTGAGGGAGATGCCAGGAGGTCAGTCCAGGCACAGATTGAGGGGGTGCATCCCCCGCCTGCTGTCTGGGCAAAAAACAAAGTTGAATAAAAAAAAATAAAAACATGAGTAATAGTTAACAAAAGCTTTATGAGTTACTGTTATAAAAATATGAATGTCCAATCTCAGCAAAATCAAATTAATTATAATGTAAATCAGATGACATGAACTTTTAATCCATTGTAATTTTAGGTATACTATGGTGTTTGTATAGCTAATGTGCATATTCCAAAAGCACAGTTTGTGGACTAAAACGATGGTAATCTGTATTTTTTAAATAATTTTGCTTTGACAGTTAGGAAAGGTTTTAAGCACAACCCAGGTACTTACAGGAGCTTACCACTACCATAAAAGGAACCCTTGAATGGAGCTATATCAACAAATTTGAGCCTTTATAACACCAATAAGAAGTAAGGTGTCAAAGTAAATATACTTGAAAGTAGTGTGTTTATACAGAATATGTATCATAACTGATAACTTTAATAAAGGTGTCTAAATAGAAGACAGATAAATTCCAAAAATATAGAAAACAGATATATTGATTCTTTAAAATGTATTACAGTCATCTTGACCAAGGGAAATAATGAAAAATCATGATGATGGGAGATCATAATTAATCACAATCACCATTTTTATAACATCATGTTTTTGATTGCTGGCCAATTAACGTTGATGTTTATTTTAAATTTTGATCACAATGATGGTTTTTGAAGCTTGAACATGATCTTTGAACATAACCGATAATGATCATTCATGATATATCATTATAAAATCATCATCTTTTCAGGTGGGAAGGTGTGACGGGCAGATTTAAACTAAAAATACAAAAAGAAAGGGGGCTGAAGCAGGACAGAGATCAATGTAGGACCAGAATAGAATATACAGGCATGAGGGAAAAGGGCTGGGGGCTCAGCTCGCTTATGATCCTCTCACCAAAACCTTATGTTTGAAGGTTTTTGGGGTTTTATACTCTGTTTATCCTCCTTGGCTGCTGGCAGGCATCAGTCCCTCCTCCAGGCTCCTGGTCAGTGCCCACCAGTACCCCTGAGCCCTTATTCCTCCACGGATAAACCCCCACCCCCGTGGCGGGGCAGAAGCAGAGAGGGCTGTCCTCCCCCTCTCCTGAGACACATATCCAGAAGGGCAATTTCAGGCTGTCCCAGGCTGCAGCCGTCCATTTTCATGTTTTCCTTGTCCCTCCCCTTGTAGCAGTGATCGCGCGCACGTGGAGCCACGTGCACATCACAAAGCCAAGCTTCTCGTCTCCCTGATACAGCCATCCACCAGTGGGCAGCCAAGGAGCGGGATGATGTACCCACCCGTTCTCCAGGAGAGGACAGCTGTCATTGGACACTCTATCTTCTCCCTCCCCTGCTGACCCCCAGCAGCCCGAGCTCACTCCCAAACCAGGTCGACGGCGTGGCACGTGGTGTGGCGTCCATCGCCTCAACCCTCAGCATCATGTTTGAAGTTTCTTAATGCTTAAGAGACACTCCAGAAGGCCCCATTAACTTATACTATACTTACACTTTTTATTGAAGTTTTCAATACATACTGGAAGAACAAAACAGTATAGTACTGTTGTGAATGGAACAAAAAGGAGTTGCAGAATCGCTAAGCACAGCTATAAAGAGCAATAACCATTGTTGCAAAAGTTGTCACAAATACAGGTAGTGAAAACAGATGCTAGACACCACACTAACCATTAACAACTAACACTTCTGCACAGATTGTGACAGGGTACGACTAAAAGGAAGTGTATGGTATTCCTCCATACTGCTCCATGGAAGGAGGGAGAAGAGGTGTGCTACTTCAAACTAACCCACTTACCCAAGGAGGAATCACTACTGAGGGGAGATGGAGGGATAAGAAAGGTTGCCAGATCTTGTAGTAGCTCGGGAGAGTGCCAGTTGGCAAATGCAGATGTCTTTAAAAATGTGCTACTTTGGAAAGACTCATGAGGAGTTCTCCTTGCATAGGGATTTCTGTGCTCTGCCACCTGGGCAGAATCAAGCACTTGGCCTCTATGCAGAGCTGGGCAAGCCACCTTTACTTATTAACTTTACACTGGCAACTACAGTATGTATGAGCTACTGAGGATAACTTTCGCCTCTGGGCCAGAAGATTCTAGTCCCACACTGGGACTGGGCACATACCATGAAAAAAGCTGGCACTCAAGGACAGTATTAAGGGGATGCTGTACTGCTGGGGTGTGTCATACTTTGGATGAGACCTTAAACAATGGTCCCATCTGCCTAATCTGCTGGTTGTTCAGGTGGATGTTAAAGATCTCAGTCGGGAGAGGTGGCTGCATCTTTCTGGGTGGGTGGGGGGTCATGACTCTGGCTCAACTGGGATGAGTCAGGGACTGGGGCATAAATAGATTAATTGATTTATCTGGCAGCTGTGATGGGGTGGGCTGGGTGCTGGGGCCAATGACTAGGTTCTGCTGCTTCCCAGAGGGCCGACCCATATTAGCTGTGATTGTCATGGAGAGAAATTGTGGCAGTGATCGGTAGCCAGCAAACAGACATGGGTTGTGATCGTGAATGATGATACGGTGAGCACCCCTGTACTGCACTCAGGGCCAGCAACTCCTCAGGAAACCATTTTGTTAACACATGCATAGCAGGGCCCTGAGGTGACAGACTTAACCTTGATGATGCATAGATGGCCTCACAGGTTGGAGCCAGAGGGCATGCCAGCTGGGAATGATCTAGGTGACCGGGGGATTGATGCAAACCTCCCTAGCTCTTGGCCGATCACAACCCATGGAACCGAGAGTGATTTAAAAAGAATAAGCATAGCCGGCCCAGTGGCGCTGAGGGCTGAGGTGCTGAACGCCTTACCTCGCACTATGCCACTGACCCAGGTTCGGGATTGGACTCGGGTCATCGGGGTGCCGGCACGGGGGGGGGAGGGTTGGAGCAGGATTGAGCAAGCTGGAGGGCAGCTCTCCTCTCCTGGTGGTGGTCGCTGCCCCCTGTAGTCCCGCTGCCACCAGCTGGAGGTCTGGTGGTTAGCATAGGCAACGGGGGCGACACGAAGGGAGGGCACCTTGAGACACAGCATACACATGCCTCCGCTTGCGTGTCCAAGGTAGGGGGCCGGGATTGAGGAGAAAAATACAAAAATACCATAAAAATCTATATGGAAAAAAAAAAGAACGAGCATGGTTCGTGAGACCTAGCTGGTGTAGCGAAACGAACCACATTAAAGCAGTACAGAGCATAACCCCCTTGCCTTCATGGGAAATGAGCTACAGCCTTAACTCTCTTAACAGCCCATGATTTTCAGGAATGTCCCTGACTGCATGAAAAATGTCCTCTCTTTCTCCTAAAATGGATGTTTCTGTCACAGACCAGCAAGACGCTGGAGCACTAATAACAGACACATGAAAGATACAGTCTGGCTCATCATCAGCAAACACATTAGACATGAAGGCTGTTTTGGTTGCTGCCATCCAATTACCATTTTTTAAGGTGACGTCCTGAGTTTAGTCATTTGCTCAATACTCAAATAAATTAAATGGAAGGACCAAACTGATGTAGCTGAGTGTAGAGACAGCTACAGGAAGTAAGGAGCCAACTGCCATGCTAAGCCAGAGAGTAATAAAAAGACTTCTCCAACAGCAGTGCCAGTGAGACTTGGAAGGCATAGCCTGGGGTCTGTTTGGGCAGTGGGTGACTTCTGACATGTCCCATCAAGTGGTACTTAAACCGGGCATGCTCAAGTGTCCTTTGGATGCTTGTTTTTGCCACGCCACCATGTTCTCCTCCTAATCCAATGCTCCCTCCCTCTCTCGCACGCTCTCTCTCTCTCTCTCTCTCTCTCTCAATCACATGGAACTCTGAGGAGTCACTAAATCAAGACCTCTGTTTCTCCTGTGTCTTACCACAACACAAAAATACCAACTAGTTATAGTGCTATAAAGTGTACTGATTTGTTTATTTTTTAACTTTTATGTGACAAGTTCAAAATTCCTATGGGATGGGACCAAATGGAACACAAGTCGTGTGCAATGGGGAATGGGGCCGTCAAAGCACAAATGGTTGGCTCCATGGCTAGAGACCATTTTACATCAGCAGTGTGGTTTGGTGATTCAGAACACAGAACTGGGAACCAGGAGATCCAAGGTTAATTTCCACCACATTAACTGACTCGCAGTGTGACCATCAGTGAGTCACTTGATCTCCCTATGCTGCCCTCTTGGACCCCACTGAAAATGAGATGCTGCAGCTCATGTTGCGCTAGTCTGGATAATTAAATAATATCAATAAATATATCGCCAGCAGTGCAAAGCATATAGTTAGAATCTGTAGGAGGGGTGTTACTCAAACAGGTAGTGGTGGAGGTGGAAAACAACTGTGTACCCCCTCTCCCTATCCCCCATTCCCCGCATGTAAGTTTTCCATTAGCTGAGAACCTGAAGACCCAGTTAAAGAAGCTGGGTGGGTGGATTTTTAAAAGGGTTGGACATGGACGCAAATTCATGCCGAGTCAGACCACTTACAACCAAGCAGCCCTGCTGCTATTTTCAGAAGCTGTGCCCATTTAGGACAGAAAGTCACGATCTGCAGCAGTAAACAGATGAAACTACAAGTGGCATCCACTTTAGATGCAAATTTTTGGACACCATTAAACCAGCTAATAGATGGTGTAACAGGTTTTAATACACTACCGGTCAAAAGTTTTAGAACACCCCCATTTTTCCAGCTTTTATTGAAATTTAAGCAATTCCAATCCAGTGAATAACCTGAAATGGTACAAAGGTAAGCGGTAAACTGCTAGAGGTTAAAAAAAAAGTTTACGTTAGCAAAAACTGCTTTAGAAATTGCAAAGAAAGCCAAGGTGTCAGTGTACAGTTTCCTACACCATCAAAAGGCACTTGGAAACTGGAGGAAACTCTGACAGGAAGAGGTCTGGCAGACCCAAAGCCACAACAGAATCAGAAGACAAGTTTCTGAGAGTCAACAGCTTCGTGATAGGCGGCTCACAGGACAACAGCACAGAGTGACTGGCACCCTGAACCAAAAGGGCTACCACAGCATTTTGCAGCGCCATGCAATACCCTCTGGTCTACGCCTAGTTGGTCAGGGGTTCATCCTACAGCAAGATAATGACCCAAAACATACCTCCAGGCTATGTCAGAACTACCTTCGAGGAAAAGACGGTAGGCTTCAAATCATGGAATGGCCAGCACAGTCTCCAGACTTAAATCCCATCGAGCTGGTTTGGGATGAACTGGACAGAAGGGTGAAAGCAAAGCAACCTACAAGTGCAACACATTTGTGGGAACTTCTGCAACAGTGTTGGGAAGAACTTCCCGAACAATATTTGATGTCCATTGTAGGAAGAATGCCACGAGTGTGTTCGGCGGTTACAGTATATCTGCAAAAGGTGGCTACTTTGATGAGTCAAAAATTTAGATTAAATTTTGTTAAACAAAATGATTCTATGATTTCTTTTTTATCTCCAATTGTTTATTTGTTCTATGCTTTAATTTCAGAGTACATTGAGACATTAACCTGCGTAAATTTCAATAAAAACTGGTAAAATGGGGGTGTTCTAAAACTTTTGACCGGTAGTGTACATTTTCCATTTCCAAACAGTGGCAGGCACACCTTGGACAGATCCTTTGGAAAATCATGCCCGACATGTTTGCCTTGTGCATTTCCCATCCCACCATTCTCTGAGTAGCAGCAGTGGAGGCTACTCTGCTGAAGCAGACTGCAGCAGAAGTTTGCACAACACTAATCAGACCTTCTTCCAATTTGTGACCTTTTACTTGACAAATATGAAGCAGCTGTGAACCAGGAAAAAGCTGTAAATAGCAATGAAACCTCACCCCCTCCCCTGTGTGAATAGATCCCTGCTTTGGCAGCTCAACACACCTGGAGCTTAATTAGCAAACTCTATGTGGAACGCCTGCGGTAATTAGCTTAACAAGGCAGCCTTTAGTGAGACTTAAAGCACAGAATTCTCTGAGCTCACAACTTTTCATAGCTCCAAAGAACTGTCGGGTCTCCTAGGTACAGTTACATTTAATCACCTACATCATGCAAATACCCTTATAGTCCAAAAGTGTGGAGACGGCAGGCTTATGCGTTATACCCTCTAAACCTGCTCTAAAATCCACTTCTTAAAGAGCAACTGATGTTTCCTTGGAAACGTTTGAACACATAATATTGAGACACAATTCAGTCTACAGTTCAGACATTTTCTGTATTCATCATCACTTGGTGTTTTATACAGTAAATAAGAACATTTGCTGTATACACAGTTACAGTGTGTGGTGGCAAAAAGTCTGGGTCCAACAGGCACCCCCACAAAAACTGACATACACAAACAGAAATGTTAATCACTAGGGAGAGGAATCTCTAAGATGGCTTATGTGCAAAGCAAATACGTCTGAAGCAAGCAAAAAATGCTGAACTGCACCTCAAATGGCAATCTTGGCATGGGACAAGGCACACAACCAGTTGAATGACGCTATACCATGCCAAGAGTTCATCACTGGTGGCCCAGTGGCCGCCTGAGTAGTCCCTGACATCCAGTGGAACCCCCTACATCCCCCCCCCCAGCCCTTAGGAGTTCTAAGGGCATGGGGTGCTGCATAACTCTGCATCAGGTCAGTGAGGGACACCATGCAAGCAACAGTACCCAACAGGGTGGGCGGTACTGGGCAATACCGGACCGCCCAGGGGCGTAAGAAGGCCCGACACCGCATGCAGAGGGCCTTATAGCCCCTGGAAGGTCCGGTATTGCCCATACCGCCCACCCTGGAGGGTATTATTGCGTTTAGAAAATGGTACTGTGAAAAAAATGTTTAATAAACAAAAATATTATTATAAAATTAGTTTTAAATGAGTTTTTTAATAAAATAGTTCTTCCACCTATAGTAGAATGATGTGTGTGTTGTTTTTTTTTGGCTGGTTGTCATGGTCACACACACACACACAGACACACCCAGAGTTGAGCTTCTTTGTAGACAGTTGAATTTCCCTCCTGCAAAGACCCACAGAAATGTACAGGCTGTGATTCTTTTGTTTGTTATATACTGGCATCAGTCTGTCTCCCCCCCCATCCTCCACTGAATCTCATTCGGGACACCTGACAGCTGACACCAAGATACTACTGGTCACCCCCCACCACCAATGAAACGGACAATTTAGCAACTTTCATTCATTCTTTATTTTTTAAAACTGCAGGCTTGACAGCAGGTGGCTACATGGAGGATGTAGTTTCGAGAGATCAAAAGTATTGTGTGGCAGCATGGCGGTTGGCAGAATTGCTGCTTGCTTTGTTGTTTGTTTTTGACTGAGATTGAAGCGGAAGTGGAACAACGGGAACCTGAGACTGCTTGCTTCACCGAGGTGCAAGTTCTAAACATGGGATTTTTTTTTTACAATGGTAGACTGACAAGTGAACCATGTGTGGGATAAGGGGAAAGGATGGGCATCCGCAAGATTTTTATTATTGCTTACCATGCGTTGCTTGAGCTTCTTTAGTCTTGATTACCGTTGCTAGCTGTTGCTAGGTAATGGGGGGCACGGAGTGGATCTTGCAGACGGTCAGTCACTCCGTAAAGGAGCGGTGAATAGGGAAATAAATATTTTAGTTATGAGGCTTGTTGTTGGGGTTAAAATGGTGAATAAATGTGTTTGGGGGAATGGCAAATGTCTTTGTGCATTGTTTTGCCTGTGGTCTCGCTAAGCGATAGAAAAAAAAAATGGCGACAGTTTGAAGTTGTGTGCCCAGTGCTCCAGCCAATGACAAAGCACAGTGCTGGGCACACAGATACTTTGCTGGTTGTCAGGCAGGTTTGGGCTGGAGCTTTTTATTTGGTGTGCATCTATTGTCTGATAGATGCCCACCTAAATAAGTGTCTCAGCCAATCAGAAGAGAGAATTGTCTTTGCCCATTTTCTAAGCTCTGATTATTGCAAACACCAACCCATGGTCACTGAGTGAAGTGCAACAACGCAAGGAAGGCTTGCAACACTGTTTGTAAATGACACTACAGGGCAAACATTTAGGAGCTTGTAATTCGTTTCTGCAAGAAACAGTACCAGTCCACAGCAACAGTGTATGGGGCATGAGCTGTTCTAGTGTCTCGTGTTACCCACCTGAAGTCCTAATTCTCTGCTTGCAACATCACAATCCTTTTTTCTTAGGGGCAGGTTGTGATGATACAAGCAGAAGATCAAAAGGAAGATCACGTCTTTAGTTGAAAGAATAAGCAGCAGGAAAACATGAAGTCTAAGGGGCAAAGATAGTGTATTTGCGCACATACCCTTAGGGAAAAATATATATTAAATACAAGCTGAAGTCTACAAGTGTGTGTGTGTGTAAGTGGGTGTAAATATGCTTTTCAATATTTTCCTGAAGGAGTGACACATTTTTGTCATATTGAAAGCATGCTCCAGTACTGGCCCTGCTTCTAGAGGAACAACATAAATTTAATGTCACTGTCTGATTCACTACAACCAAGAGACGTGTAACCCCTAGATGGCGCTATCCCAGGGGCTACTACCCCTGCCTGATTTGCCACTAACAGGTTGAGGGGCCTGGATCCAATGGCGGGTGCCTCCACCCAGAGGTCAGGGTTTGCAATAGTTAAACTAACTTGGTCACAGCCCTCTGGGACACTGCAACCCCCCTTTCTTCCCACTAGTGGCCCACACAATATATCAAATTACCTTCACAGTATACACTTACCCCAGGTCTGGTTCGGCACTGGGACCTCCTGTGAAATGAGATACAGTGCAACAATCACAGTACAGTACTTTAACATAGACAAATACCTCAGGCAGTATAACTTTGCTGAAACAAGCAGCTCTGATTTATTTAGGGGATATAACAAGGACAGGGAAATCAGGTTAATTAGCTTATCACTCTAATAATCTACCTATGGCTCTGTGCACAGGCCTATCCCTATCAGTTACTGTCCCTGGGTACCCAAGCCCTAGTGGCTAGTCCAAACCGCGGCAGCCGGTAGGGGCCCTTTCACACAGAGAAAGGAGAATTAAACAGTCAGCAGTACAGTAATTCCATTTGGATTTAATGTGGCAATTCAACAGGGAGCGACCTGAATTAGTACTCACGACCTCCAAATAAGATAGGGTCCTTCAATGTCAGCAGGGCTCACTTGATGTACACAAACCTCTTCACACATCCATATAAAAGAAAGCACTATACCAGGCAGGCTGCATCTGTATCCGATCGCAATTACTGCACAATACCTGGGAGAACACACAGCAGATTCAGTTCCTGACAGACAGAGTGCAATTTTCAACAATTCCTCCAGTCTTCTACAGGGTGAGCCTGGTTTCTACTCTTCAGAGATCCTTTGATTCTTTTCACAGGGCAGATTCAGTCCTAACAAGCTGTTACACAAGCTGCAGACCAGAACTCTGGGCCTTACACACGTTTTTGACTAAAACTGCACACTGAAAAAAAGCATAGGCTCCTTCCTTCTTCACTGCCAAAGCTCAACTGAAACTCCAACCGACAAAACCGGGCACTTCCTTTGAGTTCCTCCCAGTTCTTGACTGGATTGGCTGTCACTCACAATAGACTGCTGCTGTTGGTCCAAAAGGCACTGAAGTCTAAACTACATCTCCCAGAGTCACTGCCCATACAATCCTCTTGTGGCTGGCTCAGATTATGAGTCCAAGTTCTGATTCGTCCAAGGCACCATTTTAGAGTAGCTTACCCCACACTGATTGGTCCAGTTCAGCAGTTCAAAACTAGAATGGGGAACTAGCAGACACAGTTCTGACTGCAAAGAAAGCAGGTTAGACAAACTGTAATTTCATTATTACTGTAAATGATTTCTGGCAAACAGTTACATCTTTCAGATAGGTTCCCTTTGCACTCCTAGTGACTGCAAAATGGAGTGAATTGGCAGCAGCTTGAGTGGTACTCAAACAGAGAAACACACAGTCCCCATACAAACTAATTATGTCTGCAAACAGACAGCTCTTAAAGAGACAGTACCAGAGGCTCTAAAAACACTCACTGATATAAAGGCTTAAATACTGAAACACCATTCAGGCTTAGAGCATTCAAGCAAGCTCCTGGAAGTCTTTTGGGAACCCCCATTTGCAGGGGGGTTACACCCTTCCTGGCCTGGGAAAGCTTGACGTCCGCGTCAAGCAAGTACCCCCATAAGTTTTAACTGCAACCATATACATTTGCATTAGGCTCGCACATGTAATCATCAGTCAATATATCATTTTAACAAGAACACATTTCTGAAACATTGCAGTACGTTACTCTTTACACAGTATTACATACACATTGTACCATAACTCAAGTTATTACCTCTTGTACATGAAACCTGAAGAGAGGGGGCCCTTCCCTATCAGTTACCTTGGGGCTGGACGGGGCAAGGGCACCATACTTAGAGGGCAACACAAGTAACTTGGAGTTAGCACTGATGCTCAGTTTGGGCAATGAGCTCGGGACACATACACTCCTTTATGGACAACATTGAGAGGCAAGTCCACAGGCCTCCCAAGTGAATCATAACTGAGGGTGCACCACAGGCTTTACAGCTCGACCAGTCTTTCTAGGGGAACTGTTATAGTCTCTGCACTCTGAGCCTCATTTTCAGCATTGTCCTCACTTGTCAGGGAGTCTCCATGGGGGTAGAGAGGCTAGAACTTGGGCACTTTCAGCTCCAGGAGTTACAGTTTCTGAGTCCACAACATTTGGCTCCATGGAGAGCTTTCGGACACTGGCAGTGGACTGTCAGGGCACTCAAAATACTCTTCTTGTTCAGAGTGTATCACCAGTCTGCCCCAATCTATCATTTTCCTCCCTGAAAGCTCAAACAGTTCAACCATGCACAATGATTCCATTTCATCTGATCTGATGCTTTGCACTTCACTTTCTGGGAGCATTGGCTCCAGGGATGAAGCTGGGGGCTTAGACAGTCAGAAGGCCCAGCTTTGTCTCCAGTATTGACTAGGGGATTGCCCGAAACAATTGACTCAGTTCGTAAGAAGGATAGTATTCAAAGTCACTCTCACTTTCTTCCGATATGGACTGACAGTCATGCTCAACTGGGACTTGTGGAGAGGGAACACTTTAACTTTGCTTCTGTAGGTGCAGACTTTCTTGATCTTTCTTAGCAGCAGCTCTAGTCACTGGTCCAGAGGAGCATCTTCTGGGGCTCAGACTCAATCAGGATTTGTCCAATGGGCAGTAAATGATTTCTATGCATTGTTTTACATCTTTTGAATTATTCTCAGGCCTTACTTTGTACACTGGCAGATCATCTAGTTTGCCCACTACAATGTGAGGGAGATGGTGCCATCTGTCAGCAATCTTGTGCTTGCCATGCAGTCCCAGATTTCTTAGCAATACCCGATCTCCCTCCTGGAGTTCCTGTGCTTTCACCTTTTTATCATACCTTTCTTTGTTGGCCAGATTTCTTTTGGCAGCCATGGTTTGAGCCAGTTGGTACGCATGAGTTAGCTGGGCCTTTAACTTTTGCACATACTGTAAATAGTTGTCAGCTTGAACCCCATCAGGAGAGACCCCAAAACACACATCTACTGGTAGTGAAGCTTCTCTTCCAAACATCAGGCGGTAGGGGAATCCAGTGGCATCACTTTTGGTGCAGTTATAAGCATGTACCAGGGTGCTAATTTGTTGGCTCCATCTAGGCTTGTCCTTTGGGTGCAGGTGCCTAGCATATCTAGCAAAGTGCGGTTGAAACGTTCAGGCTGTGGGTCCCCCTGGGGGTGGTAAGGAGTGGTTCTGGACTTTCGCACTCCCCACAGAGAAAGCATCTCTTTGATCAGACGACTCTCAAAGTCTCTCCCTTGATCAGAATGGATTCTTTGTGGAGCCCCATAGTGAACAAAAAGTTTTCTACAAGTACTTTGGCCACAGTGGATGCTTTCTGGTCTTTGGTGGGGAAGCTTGGGCATATCTCGTGAAATGGTCAGTGACCACCAGCACATTACTGATATTTCTTTGATCTGACTCCAAACTCAGAAAATCAATACAGACCAGCTCCATGGGTGCACTGGTGGTGATGTTAACAAGGGGCAGCCCTCTGGGGCAAAGCTTTCCTCTGTAGCAACGACTACAAGTTCGAATGTGTTGCTCCACATCAGCCCCCATCTTAGGCCAATAGAATCTGGATCTCACCAAGTCAAGTGTTCTGTCTATACCAAGGTGCCCCATGTGGTTGTGCAAGGACCTCAGTACTGAGTCTCGAAAGGCAGTGGGCAGCACTAGTTGTTGTTTGTCTACTTGTCCCCTCTGTCTACTGTTTCTCTGTATAACAGTTTATTGATCAGTTTCAACTTAGGACCTTCTTTGTATAACAGTGCAGTTCTCAAATCAGTGGGCGTAATTTGGACACATCTTTTCCTGCATAGAGGGCTTCTAAAGCTGCTTTGATCATGGGATCGCGGGATTGAGCCGCCGAGATACTGTCATTGTCCAGCTGAGGCAGTGCACCAATGTCTATTGCAGAAAAGTGGCAATAAGCAGCAGGTATCAATTCTCAGAGGCTCCCAAGCAATCCACCATGCAGTCCACTCGTCCATGGACATTTGTTCCTCCCTGTCAAACTTCTGGCAGAGTGCCCGAATGTCAGGTTCTGCCAATCGGACCCAATCATTCTGGGAACAGGCCTCGGGAGAGAGCATCAGCATCTATGTGGTTCAGACCTGCTCGGTACGAGAGCATAGTCATATGTAGATAATGCAGAAAGCCACCTATGGCCAGTGGCATCCAACTTAGCTGAGGTCTGCACATAGGTCAAAGGATTATTGTCAGTTTTTACTAGTATTTTAGCCCCATACAAGTACTCATGGAATTGGTCAACAATAGCCCACTTCAAAGCTAGGAACTCTAACTTATGTACAGGATAGTTCTTTTCGGATGGGGTCAGGCTTCTACTGGCAAAGGCCACTGGTCTCAGGCCATTCTCGTGCTCTTGGTACAACACAGCCCCCAACCCTTGCAAGCTAGCATCAGTGTGCAGGACGTAAGGTTTTCTTGGATCGGCATAGGCCAGCACTGGAGCATGGGTAAGTAGATATATGATCTCATGAAAAGCAGTCTCACAATCAGGGTCCAGCGGGCCCCAAATACTTCACTCGGATGAAAATACACTCTTTCAGTCTTGAGGGGCGCTGACTTTTGGTATTTTTGTGGGTTGGGGATACCCTTGAGTAAGGTTAAGTAAAGGGCGGATCACTCTTGAATAGTCCTTGATGAAGCGCCGATAATAACCACAGAATCCCAGGAATCTTTGCAGTTCTTTTAGATTTTTGGGCTGTGGCCAGGTGGTCAAGGCCTCAACTTTACTTGGGTCAGTCTCTATTCCCTCGGTGGATACTATGTGTCCCACATACTTTACTGATGTTTGAAAGAATTGACACTTATCAATGGACAGTTTAAGGCCAAAGTCCTCCAGTCGGTCCAATACCTTAAATAATCTGCTCTCATGTTCCTCCAGTGAGCTGCAAACACAATAACATCATCTAGGTATACCAGGCACTCTAGTAAGTTCATGTCCCCACCTGCACGCTCCATCAATCGTTGAAAAGTGGCTGGGGCACCTGAAATCCCTTGAGGCATCCTCATGAATTCATAAAAAGCCAGGACAGATAAAGGCCGTCTTCTCACTGTCCTCTGGGGCCATCGGGATCTGGTAGTACCCACTGCGGAGATCCAGCACAGAGAACCACTTGCTCCCGTTTAGGCAGTCCAAAGCATCCTGAATGCGGGGCATTGTGTACTGATCAGGGATAGTCCGCCGGTTTAAGGTGCGATAATCCACACACATCCTTACTGTTCCATTCTTTTTCCTCACTACCACAATGGGGGAAGCATAAGGGCTTCTGGATTCTTGTATTACACCAGCAGCTAACATCTCTTGCAGATGCCGTCGGATATAGGTCAGGGCCCGTACTTGCAGGCGTGGCCTTCATAAAGGGACTGTTTTTGAATTCCCGGATCTCTCTCAACAGTTCGCCCCATTGTGGCATATCTTTTTCCTTGTCAGAGCACTCATTGACTGTCAACCTCTGCCCCTGAACTTCACTTGATGGGTCACCCTCAGTCACTCGGGTCGTAGCCACAGCTGTTGGTGCACGTACCTCCAGGTCGCCTTTTCTCAACTCCTCGAATTTCTCTCATTAACTCATCATAGGAGGGTGGGGATTCCAGTCGATTTGCCAGGTGTAACTGAAGCAACAGCAGTTCTGAGAAGGGGCAGACTTAAGGATTCTGTCCAGTCTGGTTCGGTCCAGTTCAATAGCTGGCAAACTACCCTTTCTGAGGGCATTCTTGCAACAATTTTTCCAGCCGAGGACATACACAGACAACAACTCCCTTGATACTGTTGTGCATTTCTTACTCTCCACCATAGGTCCTCATCAGAATCTGGGCTCCCATACACATTCTCCAAGGCCTCAAGATAGGCCTGTGCAGTCGCTTCAGGGTTACTGGCCCGTTTAGCACGGATGGTAGCCAGGGCAGGACCTTGGAGGCTCTCACTAACCCTCTTTCGCTTTTCGCCTTCCGAGCATTGCCATTCTAGCACTTGGGGGGCAACATAGTCTATCCAGGTCTCCCAGTCATCCTCCCCTTGGGGGGTGGGAGGTGCCAGAAGATCCTCAACCTTCGGTAAGAGTCGTGACTAATGGCAGGTGCAGAAATAGGAGTCTGCATTGGTTCAGCCACCATTACGGGCACTGGAGCAGGAGGGTGTTGGGGAGGAACACCCCAGGTGGCAGAATAGTTTCTTCAAGTCCTCCACAGTTTTCCCCTCTCCCAGCAACCATTCAGCAAATTTCTCCTCAAAAGTTTCAGATAGTGGTGGGGCTGATTCCCCGGTCTTTACTGTCCTTAGTTATCACTCTCCAAGCAGTGGGGCTCCCTCTGGGGTAATGGTCTGTGGCACTTTGGAGCTATCTATGGGATCCTTAAACTCTACTAGGGCCAGGAAAGTGTGGGTGAGCAAGATTAGCATGCCGACCCACCACCACAGGGTTTTGTAAACCTTCCACCTTGGAAAGTACTCCCTGCACAGTGTCCGTATTGATACCCAGGGGATGTCCAGGATAAGCATAGCATTTTGGGGTCGATCTCCTCCCAGTACACCACTCCACCAGCCGGTGCACAGCCACTTCTGTCGGGTACCCATTTTTTCTTAACAGTGGTTCGAATATGGCCACTAGAGGACACACAATCAGCGGTGAGCCTCCAAGATGTAACCCCTAGATGGCGCTATCCCAGGGCTACCCCTGCCTGATTTGCCACTAACAGGTTGAGGGGCCTGGATCCAATGGCGGGTGCCTCCACCCAGAGGTCAGGGTTTGCAATAGTTAAACTAACTTGGTCACAGCCCTCTGGGACACTGCAACCTCTTTCTTCCCACTAGTGGCCCCACAATATATCAGAATTACCATCACAGTATACACTTACCCCCAGGTCTGGTTCCGGCACTGGGACCTCCTGTGAAATGAGATACAGTGCAACAATCACAGTACAGTACTTTAACATAGACAAATACCTCAGGCAGTATAACTTTGCTGAAACAAGCAGCTCTGATTTATTTAGGGGGATATAACAGGACAGGGGAAATCAGGTTAATTAGCCTCATCACTCTAATAATCTACCTATGGCTCTGTGCACAGGCCTATCCCTATCAGTTACTGTCCTGGGTACCCAAGCCCTAGTGGCTAGTCAAACCCGTGGCGAGCTGGTAGGGGCCCTTTCACAGAGAAAGGAGAATTAAACAGTCAGCAGTACAGTAATTCCATTTGGATTTAATGTGGCAATTCAACAGGGAAGCGACCCTGAATTAGTACTCACGACCTCCAAATAAGATAGGGTCCTTCAATGTCAGCAGGGCTCACTTGATGTACACAAACCTCTTCACACATCCATATAAAAGCACTATACCAGGCAGGCTGCATCTGTATCCCGATCGCAATTACTGCACAATACCGGGAGAACACACAGCAGATTCAGTTCCTGACAGACAGAGTGCAATTTTCAGCAATTCCTCCAGTCTTCTACAGGTGAGCCTGGTTTCTACTCTTCAGAGATCCTTTGATTCTTTTCACAGGGACTGATTCAGTCCTAACAAGCTGTTACACAAGCTGCAGACCAGAACTCTGGGCCTTACACACGTTTTTGACTAAAACTGCACACTGAAAAAGCATAGGGCTCCTTCCTTCTTTCACTGCCAAAGCTCAACTGAAACTCCAACCGACAAAACTGGCACTTCCTTTGAGTTCCTCCCAGTTCTTGACTGGATTGGCTGTCACTCACAATAGACTGCTGCTGTTGGTCCAAAAGGCACTGAAGTCTAAACTACATCTCCCAGAGTCACTGCCCATACAATCCTCTTGTGGCTGGCTCAGATTATGAGTCAAGTTCTGATTCGTCAAGGCACCATTTTAGAGCTAGCTTACCCACACTGATTGGTCCAGTTCAGCAGTTCAAAACTAGAATGGGAACTAGCAGACACAGTTCTGACTGCAAAGAAAGCAGGTTAGACAAACTGTAATTTCATTATTACTGTAAATGATTTCTGGCAAACAGTTACATCTTTCAGATAGGTTCCCTTTGCACTCTAGTGACTGCAAAATGGAGTGAATTGGCAGCAGCATGAGTGGTACTCAAACAGAGAAACACACAGTCCCCCCATACAAACTAATTATGTCTGCAAGCAGACAGCTCTTAAAGAGACAGTACCAGAGGCTCTAAAAACACTCACTGATAAATGGCTTAAATGCCAAACACCATTCAGGCTTGGAGCATTCAAGCAAGCTCCTGGAAGTCTTTTGGGAACCCCCATTTGCAGGGGGGTTACAGACGGTCAGCACAGCACATTAAATCATCACGTTTACAGCCATGTCCATCGAGAAACTGTCCGAGCAGGCAGGTGGGACAAAGTGAAGACTGCACTTCAGGATCTACAATGTTGGCTCTAATGTACATATAACAGTTTTAACCCCACACTGATTAGGGCACCATTTGGGGGCTGCCACAAGTTAAATCTCTAGAAATCTACAAATCTCTGTCTAGGGACTCCAAGAATGCTACCTAATTACCTCACCTGCTAAATACGTTCTAGCCTGGACTGCTCTGTCAGTACTGAAACTGTAAATACTGCCTGTCTATGTTCGTCTTTTACTGTATTTGTTTACCCTCCACCCCCCCCTGTAACCGACGTGGAGCCTTTGCAAAAGAGTATGTGACTCAAAGGATTGTAATTCTGGTTGTACTCAGTAAATAAATAAATAAATTTGAGACCCCCTATTCCTATCACACCCTTCACAACCACAGCATGGTTCCGGCGAAAGCTTACTACTCAACATCAGCTACTTCTCAGTTTACTACTCTGGTGACGGTGTGCATGGGCTGGACATCTGTGATTTTTTTTTTTTTTTTTTTACTTTGTTTATTCACCTACACCCCCAGGCATCCTTCAGGAGTGCCCGCTTGGAGTCCGCCCTACTTCCAGCCTGTACCCCCGCATCTCCCCTTAATCCCTTCCCCCCCGAATGACTACAGGCAGGCTCGACCCTCGGTACCGTCTCCAGGGCTGATTCCGCCCTCCCTCGCGGCTGGTTCCTAAGTGTGAAGTGCCTACCTGCTGTCGTCAGGTCGGCACTGGAGATAGATCCTGAGTGTCTGGGCGGCATTTGGATGTGGGCGAAAATCCCCGGGGCCACCATCATCTCCGGCGATGTAGGAGGCTTTTCGAGCTTTCTTTTTTTCCCTTGGGGTCTGCGGCTGACAAAACAGCTGCCGCTGCAACTCCGCCCTGTTTTTGCATCCGCTGCATCGCCCGGCGCTGGGCACCCTGATCACCACCGAGAGGGCACGCTCTGGGGTGATCACTTTACAACCCTCCCGGAAGAGAGAGAGCAGTCTACGGATGCTCGATCTCTTCCCCAGCAGCCCGGGTTCATTCCCGAACCCGGGTCGCCAGCGTGGCGTGAGGTGAGGCGTCCAGCGCCTCAACCCTCAGCGCCACTGGGCCATCTGTGATGGTCAACTGTAATACTTTTCAACTAAGGACAGGAGAACTATTTCAGAGAAAATTCAAACCATCTAGAACCCAAGCCATATTCTAAGACTGAACCTTTTTAGAACGGTTTTCAAGTTTGAGAGGCTCTGATAATAGGTCTGCAATGGAATTCCTTGACTGTAAACTATGTGGTCACAAAATAAATGATTTTACAGCTTTAAGAATTTCACTTCCCATTTCAGGTAGCAGGAACACAGTTTGTGCTGCGAATGAGCAAAAAAAAAAAAAAGTACCAATGAAGTTCTTATGTGTTCATGCTCATGGACCAGGGTTGTTAGAAACCACTAAAGATCTGGGACCAGTTAAAAATCTTTAGAACGTGAACTCTTTTGCATATAGGACTGAAGAAAAAGAACAGATATAGATACCGAGAGGAGAAAAACACATAAATAAAAGACCTACCCTCTTAGCACAGCAATAATATTGTTTTTCTACACGGTGTGCCTTTCAAAATGCCAAGTGTTTCAACTTCCTGCATTTGGCACATCTGCACATGAGCTGTACATTCTCATACTGACTCTTTGTAAAACATTTTAAGACGTAATTCCCAATAATTAGTTTGTTTTCCAGGCTGGCAGCTCCAGTTTCTGAAACGTCTGAAGAAAAGAGCATTTTATTTAGTATTTAGAACCCTAGAACTCATGGGTGTTCTAGTTCTGAATTAGAACTCAAACCCCTGGCTTCTAAAAGGGATCTAATCTTTTTAGAACTAGTTCTAACAACCTGCATGGACTACTCATGTTTTGTGCCATCAACTGTGTACCTGCACGCTTAATGCAGGGCCTGGCTCACTGGAATCTTCCTCCAGCGTCCCCCTCCCTTCCCTTCTTCCTGATGTTTTTCTCCATGTTTGGGGGTGGGGGGGTACACTGAGCTTCAAAATGTTGTTTAAATCTTGCACATCCTTTCTCTGTTTCTAGCAACTAATCACACAATTCAGTTAGCCTAGTATCTTTGCAGGTGGGCTCTGCTCTTTTTTTCTTTTTTACTGCTGAAGTTATCATTAAGGAGTGAGGGAACTCGTTGTACTCTCCCTCATGTTCCATTGCCAGAGTTCCTGTACTAATTGGCCACCACTTACATCACTGCGTGTGGCACTATATTAACGATATGATACAAAATTATATTTAGTACGCCTCTGAACTGTGCTTAGCATAATTTCCCTTCGGTGCCTGGGGTTTATGAATCAGAATGAAGTTTAAAACAGTTGTCATACTTTAAATCAGCAAAAAATTTAAAGTGGTCCATTTTTTGTTTTGATTTTGCTACCCAGTTTTCATTACGATTTGTTGTTCCTATGTAATAAGTATATAAAAAGGGTAAGTGAAATCCTGTTTAATACTTTTTATTGTTAAATAGTCTAGCTGTCAAGACACACTCCGTCTTGCTCATCTTTCCATTTAGTTAGTACTTGCATTGTCACGCAGGGCAATATGTATTATTCCCCCCTCTCTAAGGGCACATTATTTAGTGTCAACGTTCTGTGTTCCTCCTGAAGAAAGACGCGATACTTGAGTAGAACACATAACACATGCTTTCATTTTTATTAGGTTTTCACCAGGATTATATATTCTGCTCTAAAGTTTAGCCTTTTCTTTTCGATGTATATAGGCACAGTGAAATATTGTGCTAATATATATATAAAGTAACTCTGAAACTGCACACTGTTATGCCCACATAGTTTTTGACTGCGTGTCTATTCTGACTCAATCTTGACTGGATACTGACAGACTGTACTATAGATATATATATATATATATGTATATAAATTTAAAATAACAATACAATTAACAAAAAAAGAAAAGTTCTTCTGATAAGGTTCAGATAAATATAACAACCTTCCATGGTTTACCAGAACCTTTGAGACTTAAAATAGCTGTAGATGTTTCACCCACCCATAACTCTAAACCCCTAGAGATGGTTTGCTTACAGTTCTGTAATGCAAAATTTGTGAAACAGGATCCCTTTAAATGGTTCTGGCAAACGCTTACTATTTCACATCAGCTCCTTCCCAGTTCACTACTCTGGTGACGGTGTGCATGGGCTGGATATTAATGTTATTCCATGATAACACAGGTATAATAGAAGGAATACAATGGTAACTGCAAGGGAGCGCGGTTCTTCAGCTTCAGAATGCCCGTTCAGAATGCTCAGTAGGCACCTAGCACATGCCACTGATACGCATGGCTGACATCATGCAACTGCTTTCAGTATCTGTCTTTTTTTTTTGTTCCAACTTCAGAGCCCCCCCTCACTAGCTGCTAGAGGAATATAATCTTCACCAAATAAGTTTCTATTTGCATTCCTAACACCTAAAACAACATGCTGCGAAAGTGACCTCATTAAAAAATAACAAGCGCACGCTCACCAGGGGATGGATCGGGGAGCAGCACAAATCAAGACTTTTTTCAATCATTCCTCAGATAGGTCAACTTGAATTAATCTAAAGGGCAAGGACTTGGAGGGAGCCCCCGGCCCCTCTCCCTTGTCTGATGCTGACAAGGTGGACAATTAGGCTTGAGTGAAGCTCTCTTGTCTCAAGGGGTCATTCTCCTCTGTCAACCCTTTATTCTAAAGCTGTGATTGTAGCAAGGCTCTAGTGTAGTGCCCATTATGAAATCCCACTGGCACCTCTCAGTCCAGCCATACAGACACTGATTCTGGTAGATTACTGTTTGTTTAAAAACGTATTTGTCTTTTTCCTTAAGTGGCTTATATAAAGCAATTGTGAAACCGCCCATGGACTACCTCAGGTCATGTTGCCCTCTTATTACCAGTTAAGACTCCCCTCCAAGGTTTGCTTCTATGCTTCAGGTTTGACTTGCAGTGATCAAAGCCGTGCAGTATATATATATATATATATATATATATATATATATATATATAAGAGGTCCACCTGAACAATGTGCACTGGGCAGTGCTTTTCAATGCCTTTCCCTGGAGAGTACTGCAGCAACATAAATGGTGTGTTACTCCCCCCACCAACACACACACACACACACACACTATATGTGCGTGCACACACAAACACACACACACACACACACTAGCAGCTGTTACAAAAAATACATCAGCATGAATCATATGACTGTGAAGATCAGTTCCGAACAGTTGAACCCAATCTGGTCCATTCTTGGCCACCTCCCAGCCCTCGCAACCCTTTCTTGTCCAGACCTCTATGGCATTCTTTTTCTCCTCTTCCCTTTGTGGTGAGTCCCTCTTGGATGCCCTTCCCTCAGGATGCAACACTGGAACATCATGGTTTTCTCCTCTCCCCTGTTTGTGGAAGGGTCTTCCTAGACACCCCTTCCCTCAGAAAACACATATAATGTGGCCAGTACAGATGGATGGCCCCAAATATGCAATGGCCATCACTCTGCCACAAAGGAAAGTTTTTCCTTCACTACCCCCCCCCCCAGCCAGATGCAGACAACATGGACTCCAAGGCAGTCACGCACAATTGTGTAATGTTGCAGAGCCAATCAGCAGCCTCACTCCCACATGCTGCTCCAGCTGCCCCACCCCCAGAGGTCGGCAGGTGGTGGTAGTGGAGTGGAAGGACAGCATCCTCTGGAATGCTCAGTAATCCTCCTGCCAGCCCTCTGATATTCCAGGCTTAGGGCACAAAAATGGTTTGCTGGTGACATGAGCAGCAGCCCTGTTGCTGGCCTGAAGGGAGGCATGTCAGGGTGAAAATGCTTACTTATAGTTTTTTTAATTCTATTTTAGATTGCCCCTTACCTCATGTATCGAATGAAACCCTTCTCCCTCATGTTTTTATTTTTTTTTACTTTTTGGTAACCAGGTAAGGCTCATTAGGCACAAGTGCCTGTTTTTCAGGGGTGACCTGGGAGCACTGGGGAAGTTAACTGACTTGCTCAAAGTCACTCAGTATGCAAGTGGAGCATGTAGGAATCAAACCCAGGACTGTCTGCACCAAGCTCATTACTCTAACCTCTAGGCTATACTGCCAGCCTGCTTTAGCACATATTGTGGCTCAGACTAGGTTTTCATCATTTTCATCAGTTTTTTGTACACCTGTTGTTTCATGAAGTTAGGTAGCAGTATCTGCTGCTTGCTAGTTCAGATTAGTCATGAGAAAAGTGATCTTAAACAACAGGTGGTCAAAAACAATAGTAAATGCCGGCCCACTGGTGCAGCGATTGGATTTCTGCTTGTGATGCCAATGACCTAGGTTTGGGTATGGACCCAGGAGGTAGAGGGTGGGCCGAGTGAGAAGGAGTGAGCATCCTGGGGACTGCTCTCCTTCTCCAGAGGGAGGGAGGAGAAGAGTGTCCAGTGCTTTGTAGACCCCTAGCGGAAGCTGGTGGTACCGCTGTGACCAGCACTGTTACAAGGGGGGGCAGGGTGGACGCTGGATGTCACTGCATGTCCCTGTGCCCAGGGAGCAAGCATAGAAAAAAGCTGCCTGCCGTCCACTGCCTCTGATGTCCACGTGTGGGGTCCTGCTCTGTGGCCCCACGCGGAGGTAAGCCAGGACTTGCCAACAGTGTCCACTGGGAGGGCCCACCCAGGGGCAAGCCTGGGCATGGGCACAGAGGGAGGGAGTGGGTCCGAGGATAGGGGTGCTGGAACAACAAAAAAAAAAAAAAAGAGAGAACACTGACGAAAAACTGGATCGAGCCATATTAAAGAGAGTTCTCCTTTTATTAATTCAAATGTAAAAAGAAAGTGGTAAAGCAGAATCTAAATAGGAAAAGGGGTATTTCTATAAGACAGAAGATATGGGGAGATCGACTGTTATACAGAATTAAAAGTATAGGCCAAAATGTTCATCGCTATCATACAGTGCTGCTTTAATATTGTATACTTACTACAGAAAAAAGTTATGAAAAATCTTTTGACTTGTAACCAATCCTGCAGTTGCAACAAATGACAGCTTCAGTTTTTGAAATCCTCTTTAATGTAAATTTAGCCCCACCCAACATGCTTCTGCTGGCATTCAATGCCAGTGATTTAATTTCCCATGAAAGACGGACTAATCAGCTCTTGTATGTTTTCTGGTTAAAAACAGAAATAGCCAAATCCATGGGACAGGTCTCCATGCCTGGAATGTCAGAACATTCAGTTCAGATGAATAACCATGCTGATGTTAGCAGACCTCAAGTAAATGGCAATGTACAGTATTTTTTTTTTAATTAAAACTGTGAAACTCATGGTAGGAAGGAAGGAAGGAAAGAAGGAAGGAAGGAAGGAAGGAAGGAAGGAAGGAAGGAAGGAAGGGAGGAGGAGGGAGGGAGGAGTGAATTTGCCAATGTCTATGTGTGGTTATGAAGGAAGGAATTTGTCCAAATGTGTGTGTGGTTATGGGGTTTAGAAAAATGCATCTTACCTCTCTGACAGAAATACTAGCTGCACATTTTGGAAGTTTACTTTAATATCTCAGTTCAGTTTATTCAAGGCACAGCCACGACTGAAATCTCCCCCAAAGCACTAAAACGGCAGTTTAGCAACTGAACCTGGCAGCACGCTGGTGGTGGAGAGGAGGCCCACAGCCATGGCACCATTTAGAATGCCAGCCAAAACAAAACCATGCATTTGATTTCAAACAGTTTTAGGTAAACTGCATTTGGATCTTGAGCTGTAGGTTCAAAAATGCATTTAGACGCAACATTTGTGCGTGTTAGTAAAAGTTACATCACCACATCACGAGGTTGCCGTTTGGTCTTAGTGACCAACGGTTAGAAGTGATAATGCCTGGTGGCACAGAAGACTGAAGCATTTGATGCCCTACTTCGCATTATGCCGGTGACCCAGATTTGGGAATGGACTCGGCTGTCAAAGTGCTGGCACACAATATTCATGCATATTTTTTTTAAATGTGTTTTTCTTAACTAGTTAAGGCTGTTTTTAACAATACCCAGCGTTGCTTGAACATGGGGAAGAGTGTGTGGAGTGTGTGTGGGGGGGTGGGGGCTGTAATAATAACACAAGAGACCATGATTGCTTCCCTGATGGCCTTGCATGCATTCAAGGGACACTTTTGAATGATCTTGGGCAAAAGAGAGTGTGTGTGTGTGTGGGGGGGCTGCCAACCCTTATCCACAGATTCTGGCACCTATGACAATATCTCATAGACCCATTACCCAGATGTTTCCTTACTGAAATTTTACGGCAATCTGTGTAGCTGAAGAGAGCATTTACTGTAATTGTGAAGGTATAGTCAATGTCTGTACCAAAGCAATTACATTCTGGAATAATTTATCTGTTTTGTTACACTCTGTCAATTCGCAGAATACATTTAAAATGGTGTTAAAAATACTGTTTGGATTAGTCAGCGTGCGATTGTAACGTTACCCGAAAACTGTGTATTCTGATGTATTGCATATTTATTCTGTATTGTTGCTTTTGTTAACATCTCCCAGTGCCCCTTGAAAATGGGCATCTAATTCTACTGGGTCCTACCGTGGTAACAAATTTCAAATCAATAAAATTAAAACAATACTACAGGCGTTGCTTTGTTTTCATTAAATATTGTCTGGCATTGAATAAGTATGATATTGTGTGTTGTAGAGCTACTTCCATCAGTGTGGATGTGCAACCCAATGGGTGAGCACCATTCAGAATTCCCAGTGGCATCACAAAGTCCCAGGAACAGGTGTTCTCAAACTTACACAGTTGATGAACAAAAAACAGAAACAGATCTGCCATCATTTAAGTGCAGATTTCAGAGTTATACCTTTGAAAATGCCGTTACAAACAGAATATGTAAAGGGTTGCAATAGTATATCAGTCATATTGCATTAATCCTTACTAAGACTGTCTCCACACACTTGTGAGCCATAGATTGTATCCCCTAATGTCATATTCCAGCACGACCATTAAATACCCCATTTACAGTGTTTGAAGGTTGGGACCTCCTCTAGGTACACTGTAAGACTGAACTTCACCTCTTACTGGCCCAGAAAAAAAGTTGGGGGAAAGACATGTTGTAAATTAGCTTGACCCATGGAGATTAGTACTGATCTGCTATCTTTCTGGGTCATTTGAGATGACCTAAAGTGGGACCAAGTTTAAAGGTATGCACACAGCTCATCCCAGCCTGGAACTGACTGCCCCTGCAAAAACTGCTGCTCCCTCATTGTGGATGAGCCCGCTGGGATAAGCAGCTGTCTGCTGGACAGAGGTGGAAGCACTTGGCACTTTTTATTCTAAACTAGAAAGGATTCTCAGTAAGCCTCCCACTCTGGCTAGCCATTTACACTGTTAGCTACTCTGAAATGTAGTATTTTTAGTGAAGACTCCCTCTGCTTATTGAAGCAAATGGCCTGTTCAGTGTAGCTGGGCACCCGGTTGGTACTCCAATTACAGGTACTAAAGCCCAGGTACCTAAGGGGATGCTAACCAGCAACATCATGTGTAAAGAGAATTTCTGTGGGGGCATACAATTAAGAATAAATTTTGGGGAACACAACTGCACAGTTAAGCCTTCCTCTGCCCAAAAAACACTACCTGTATGGAAATGGAGGGGGGGGGGGCTGCTTACGACAATCATATGTAGCTCCTCCCACCTCCGTGTGTGTGTGTGTGTATGTGTGTTGGGGCAGGGGAAGAAGGGGTTCTTGTCAGGTGCATATGAGAGTGAGAACGTGCAGCCGGCTCTAAGGGTAGCCATTGTGCAGATGACACTCCCTTCTTGTTATGCCTGTGCACACACAAAATAAAACTGGGAGGGGGGGCTCCCAGATGAAAAAGGCCCTTTTATTACCATCTCCCCCTGAATACCTTTTTAAATGTTTTCTGAAATTGGGGGGGGGACTGGGATTCCTTAGCCCCCTCTGCAGTGTCTATGCCCTAGTGCTTTGTAGCCACATGCAAAACTGTCAAGATTTTTTTTTTTGGTTAGATGGCATGGTGTGGTAGGGTTTTCCAGATGCACTGAATGGAGACTGATTACTATGTCAGAGCCCTGTTAAAGACCTTCTTCTGTGAGAAGAAGGGGTTTTGTATATTCTGTGACTTCAATTCCTACTTTTATTTACATTGTGAATCAATACTGTTGAACTTCTTAGCTCTCATGTACCAAAGGTTTAAAGGAAATGTCTAAGATTTATGTTTGGGCTTTTTTTTAGCACAATAGCCCAATACCTTGTGCCGGTGATAATCCCCTAAGCCTTACATGCTCATTTATCATTCAGTACATTTCAGGAGGGAAAGAATCATAAATTGGCCCAAGTAAGCGGCCAGCTGATCTCTTCCACCTCCTGGTCTGCCAGCCCCACCCCTGAGCTCAGACGTTTGTGGCATCTAACTAGGGAGAGAGCTGGGGTGTGTCCCATCTAAATCTATGGGGCTATTTTAAAATGCTGATTTATAGATGTTATTGCAACCGTACATATATATTAACACCACTACTCAACTTACAAGGGCCTTGTCAGTTGAGCAGTGGTACATATATATATTTATCTATTAAGGTTGAGGTAACGTATATAAATCAGCATTTTAAAATAACCTCATAGACTTATACGGGACGCACCCCCACACTCTCCCTAGTTAGACAATACAAAACAGCTAGCATGGGGGTTGGGCCAGCAGATCGGGTAGTGGAAGGGATCATCTGGTCGCTTGCTCGGGCCAATTTACGACCCCTTCACTCCCGAAATGGACTAAATTAAAAATCTGCATTTAGGCCTCAAGAGACTATTGCCAAATGAACTAAATGGAAAATTTGCATTTAGGTGTCAAGGGACTATTGCTGGCGTAAGATAATGGGCTAGTGCTAAAAAACGTCCAAAAATAGTTTTTATTGGAAGCATAAATAATTCCAGTGGTCAAAATTTGGTAAGTATTGCCTGTTTTTTACGTTCCCAGTTTTAACATTGAAACTGAGTTTCAAATAACTTCACTTGGTCAGTTTTTTAGAACTTCTTCCTTTTAACTCTTCCCAAATTCTAATGTTAAATAAAGCCCAATCTATACGTACTGGACTGTACTCTACAGCCCTGCCATGTTACAGAGTGATAAAAGTGAACAGGGACGCACAAGAACTTGGTTCCTGTACCTGTACTTCATCCCACTGATACTGGAACTGAAATTCTTAAAGAGAACCTTTCTCAGTGCTGCGCAGAAACAAGAGGAATAGCTCTCATACCTCAGTGGGAGCTCCTCTGTAGTAAAAACAGCCTTTGTAATTATATACCCAAGAGAAGGGATCGTACTTTGCTTCCTAGGGGCTAGCAGTGTGATCCCGTTCCAATTCCCTGTTGCTGGCCATGCCCCCTGTTGCTGGCCATGCCCCCATGCTCTAGCATTTTATGACGTGGCTATAGGGAGATTGTGGCGGCTGAAGTGTATGGAGCATGATTTTAAAGCACAGCTTTTGGCCATTTAAGTGGCCATTTGGTAAAATCGGAGCCAGGGTTCCACTAACAAGACATTTCAATGGAGTGCGCCCCTGCAATCTCCCTTCAGCCGCATAATAGAATGGGCAGCAACAGGGAAGTGGAAAGGAATCACACCATTAGCCCCTTGGGGGAAATTTACAATCCCTTCCATTCCTCTGGGGGTGTATTTACAAAGGCTGATTTTGCTACAGAGGTGCTCCCATGGAGGTAAGGGAGCTTCTTGTTCTGGGGCAAATTTTAAAAAGATAAGGAATGGTTCCCTTTAAACCAGCAACATAATGACAGTTTCTGGGCCTGTGACCTGAAATTAGGGGTTTCCATTACACCGTTTAACTAGTATAACAATGTAATTTTCATAAAATATGTCGCTATCTTGAACTGAATCAAGTAGCATCTATATGGATTAGATGTGTCTTGACAAAAATTATCCTTCAGAGTGAGGATCTTCATTCTGCACTTCATATGTGCCAGTGTCTCAGTTCCTGTACTTCTTGTCTACCAACTGCACCACTGCAATTGACAGGCAGGGCAGTAGCAACCAGAAGAAATTTTTCCTGGTACTGCATAGCACACAAACATCATGATTCCCTTTTAAAGAGGGAGTCAGGCCAAACATTCTGACATCAATAAATCCAGAATCTGGATCAGCATATCCCCAGTCAGCCTCATGCCAAAAACGAGATCTCCAAGTTACTTTGTTTAAAAAATTACAAAACATTTTATAACCCTGAAGTCACTGCCTGTTCAAAAAAGTCAGTTTCAGAGAAGAGTTACTGATGATGTCATAACCTGAACTCACAGCCTAGTCCTCCCTGTAAGCTACTTTACAGGACTTATTTCTCCCATGTTACATAAAACTACAGTTGTAGTAAACATCTGAAAAAGGAAAACTGACACTGGGTGGATCAGCACACGCATTTCCATTATGTGCAGATGCATGGTGCAGTACTTCAGAATGCGATGGGAGGTTGGAATGCAGCAGCAAACATGGCTTTAGAATGACGATGTTGTGTGCTATTTTTAGACTACTACAGGTATGAGATTTCGAAATGTCACCAGACTGCAACTGTGGAATCCATCAATGACATAATCTCAGAAAAAAGTTGGGACACATAATTTTGGAATGTAACAAGGACACTAAAATTCATAATGTAGTGGTGTAATATATTTTAAAATGTGGCAGAGATACACAATTTTGAAATGCAGGAGATATATAGTCTCAAAAGATGGCAGGGATACGTAATTTCATAATGTGTCTTGGATGCATAAATTTGGCGTGTGGTGGTGATGCACAATTTCAAAATGTGGTTGGGATACTTGATGTCAGATAGTGGTGGTAACATGCAATTTCACAATGTGGCATGGACACGAAATCTCAGAATGTGGTGATGACAGTTTCAGAAAGTGGTAGATACATGGAATTTTAGAATGAGGCAGGAATACATCATTTTAGAATGAGACTCGGACATGCAATATCAGAATTTTGGCAGTGACACTCATTTTCAGAATATGGTGGGGATGTATAATTTTGTAATATGGTGGAGGCGCACATTTTTAGAATTTGACAATGACAGGCAATTTTGGAATATGGAGGTTTACACACAATTTCGGAATGTGGCAGGAAGGTACAATCATAGAATGTGGCAGTGACGCAAAATTTCGGAATGTACCAGTGATGAACAACTTCAGAATGTGCTAGTGAAGCACAGTTTTGGAATGTGTCAGTGATGCACAGTTTCAGAATGTGATGGTGATGCACAATTTCAGAATGTGGCAATGACACACAATTGCAGAATGTGCCACTGACACACAATTTTGGAATGTGGCAGTGACGCACAATTTTGGAGGATGGTGGTGCCGCACAATTTCAGAATGTGGTGGTGATCTACAGTTTCGGGATGTGGTGGTGACACATAGTTTCAGATTGTGGCGGCAATGCACAGTTTGAGATTGTGGCAGTGACACACAGTTTAGGAATGTGGTTGTGACACAAAGTTTCAGAATGTGGCTGTGATGCACAATGCATAATTTCAGAATGTGGCAGTGACGCACAATTTGAGAATGTGCAAGTGGAAATTTTGGAATGTCGCTGTGTCACAGTTTCAGAATTTGGCATTGAAACAACTTTGGAATGTGGCGGGGATATGCAGTTTTGGAATCTGGCAGGGATGCACAATTTTGAAATGTGGCAGGGATGTGTAATTTTACAATGTGACTGGGACACACAATGTTGGAATGTGGGTGGATGTGATACACAGTTTTGAAATGTGGTAGGTGCGTACAATTCTGGAATGTGGCAGGGACAATCAATTTCAGAATAAATGGTGTGTGTGTCTTGTTACATTTTGACTGTGCATTGCCACTATATTCCGAAATTGCCAGTCCCTGTCAAATTCCTCAATGTGTGTTTCTGCTGTATTCCGAGACTGAGTGTCCCACCGCATTTTGAGATTGCACATCCCTGCCACATTCCAAGATTGCATGTCCTCCCTCGCTCAACATTTTAAAATCGTCCATTACCTTGACATTCCATACTTTGGTTCAGCGCTGCATTCCAAAACCACCTCCTGATGCATTCTAAAGTACAGTACCATGCATCTGAACAATCTAGAAACGCAAGCACTACAGCCAACCATATGTCATTTTTTTTTATTACTACAGCTACAGTTTCTTAAACTTTGGAGAAACAGGTCCTATAAGGTTGCTGACAGGGAGGACTAGATTGTGAGTTCAGGTTATGAGATCATTACTGGCTTTTCACTGAGACTAGCTTTTTGAACAGGTAGTTAAATCAGGGTTGCAAAACAGCTCGTAACTTTAAAATGAAGTAACGCAGAAACCAAATTTTTGGTACGAAATTTACTGGGGGTATGTTTATTCTAATTCTGCAATATAGTACTTTTGGCTGGACTCCCTCCTTAGAACTGGTTATGCTGCACATGCAGTTTCACCAAAAGGCGGTGCATAGCTAGCTACTACACACAAGGTTATCTGCAAAATGCTGCAGATCATTTTCCTTCAGCTCCGTGGCAGTTCTGCAGCAGGGCACGTTTGTTGTTGACATTGTACCTTTTTAAAACTATCTCTCAATGAAGTTTATTCAATAAAAAAAAAACCACTGTCCCACAGTTGCTGTCACATGTCATGTAGGGTTCCACCAACCGTGTCAATGTGAAATTCCTGTCGAGGAACAGTCTGTCAATGTCGGGGTTTCGCTGTCGCAGTGTCCTTGTCATAACGGTATACCATCATGCATGCAGTTCTACCCCCATCCAAGCAACATAGAAACAGAGAATTTGATAGCAGATAAGGACTGCTTGGCCCACCTAGTCTGCCCATTTCCCTACCTAACGGATAAGCTGCAGATCCTAGTTAACCAACAGCCAACTTCCTCCTTACCCCCACTAGAATTGCCTTATGTCTGCCCCATGCATTCTTGAATTCCCCCATGGTTTTGGACTCTATGACCTCCTCAGGAAGGCCATTCCATGCATCTACAACCCTCTCTGTGAAGAAATACTTCCTCACATTACCTCTGAGCCGTACCCCTCCATTTTCAAAGTGTGCCCCCTCGTTCCTGCACATCTCTTTTTCTGAAAGATGCTATCCTCTTGGACTTTGTTGGTTCCCTTGAGGTATTTGAAAGTTTCTATGATGTCCCCCCCTCCCTCCTTTCCTTGAGGCTATACATCTTAACCTCCTTTAGTCTTTCTTCGTATGTCTTCTGGTGCAGACCCTGCACCATTTTGGTTGCCCTCCTCTGGACAGCCTCCACCCTGTCTATGTCTTTACGGAGATAGGGTCTCCAGAACTGTACACAGTACTCCAGATGTGGTTTTACCAACTGTCTGTACAGAGGGCCAACAACTTCCTGTTTTCTACTGGTGATGCCTCTCCCTATCCCTAACATGTGCACTTTGTATATTGATACCCTGCCAGGCAGTTATTATGCCCCATGTGCCCTGGTATTTAATAGTAGCTGGACCCACTACTGCTTCTGCAATTCAGTTTTTTTTTGTATCACACTAGCTACAGAAATATTTTTAATTAAACGTTTTCCTGTTAACGGCAGGCCTGGCTATCGTGTGTAAGAAGTCAAAATGTATCAGCGAGCCCACAGTGTATGGCATAACAAACAACCTCAAGCAACATCTGGCACTAAAAACAGAGTAAGCAAAACTTTCAGGAACTCACGACTGCCTTACATTCAGTGCGCCTCTGACACCAGAGTGCTGTCATTAAAGAGAAGACTAATGAAGAAAGAAGCCCAGAAAAATTGCCTCCCTGATATGGGAGACCAGACACTCTTCTTGCTCTACTAATAAGCAGATTATAACACAAGTCATTCTAATTTCTCATTCATATTTTAGAGGACTTGCTATTAATTGGCAGCTTTCTCTCAGCTTTCATACTTCATCGTGTCCACAGCCTGCTTAAGTTTCATAACAGCGGCATCTTTATTATACCCCTGGGCTACAATTTTCAGATGAGAATCGCTAAATTGCAGTTTTCTTTTTTTTTCATGTGTTGAGCGCTTCTCTTGATTACCTGCAAACATACTGCCCGAGGGCAGAGATATAAATCTATGATATTATATATGTAAATTGAGATAAAAGATTTCCCTCAACAAGCTTTGTGTTGGTAATCAAAACATTTACCTGGGAAATCAGTTCCATCTGAAACGGTTAACATATGCTCCTTTTAATGGCACTGGCTGCCCTAATGGAGCTAACAGTAAAGTGACAACTCAATATCGATCAGTATGGCTTATGTTGGCAGCACTTTCATTTCTGGACCAGACGGCTGTGGGTTCAAACCCAACAATCAGAACTTGGGTACTTCCCCAGCAAAGACACAACTGTGTAGTTCTAAGAATAGTGTCTTGTTTGAGGTGTTGAAGTTCCATCCTTTCGAAAAGATAAACGGCTTCAGACTATTGCATTCATGTTTAGTATTTTCTAGCTTTTTTTCCTTCTCAAGGTTTTTTGTCTATGAAATGTTTCAGATAATGTTATACTTATTTGACTGTTTTGTCCTAAAACTATCTGAGCTCCCCAACTGATCTCATGGTTACTGAGTTTGTGACATCACAGTCTCCTAACTTGTCATGGTAAGCACTCTAATGTGATATAGAGGCATTATGAGGTGGATCTAGAAATGTCATTGGTGCGGGGGTGGGGATCTACACATTTTTAGTGTGGTCTGGCAAGAAATACCCTCAAATCTTTGGATAATTGGTGCAGGGATTAAAAAGGGTCTCTTCTGACCACCCCTTGTGGACTATAGGGTCAGCAGGGAGAGTTCCAGAGAGTTCTAGTCTCAAACGGGGATTGGGTTCATATCCTAAATGCAGGCACCCGAGTGCAGTACTAAGGGACAGCTGTACTATGGGTGTGCTGTCCTTCAGATGAGGCCTTAAACCTAGGTCCTGTCTGCCTGTTCTTGTAGTTGTTTAAGAGGAGATTAAAGATCCCATAGCACTTCATGAAAAGTGTAAAGGAATTTCCCCGGTGTATTGGCCAAATTGTCCCTATTCACTAAAATACCGCCAAAAGCTTAATCTGCGTCAGTGTCAGTTGGTTTACATCTGGATCCTTCCCCGGCAAGATGAAGCTGAAAAATAGGAAGTGTTGTATAGCCCTCCTTTCCCAGTTAACAAAATCTAAATAAATAAATAATAAATAAATGCATTTTTTAATAGAGACTTTTTGGATAGATTAACAAAATATGTTATAAACCCTGGAAAGGGAAACTGAAAATGAAAAAGTATTCTGTAGTAAAAATACAACTCGCTAAAAGTTTACCGTGTGCAGTTCTGGATCCCACATCTGAGAAAGAACAGAGACAGGTCAGAAACCCTACAAAGAAAGGCATCAAAATGGTCCAGGGGTCAAAAGTGTAGATCCCATGAAGAGAGTTTGCGAAGTTTCAATATGTACCGTACTCTCTGGAGGGCAAATGGGTGAGGCTGGATATGACAGAATCATTAAAATACATACAAAGGTGCAACAGGGCAAACTCCTAAGAGTTGTTCAAGTTATGGAACAGGAAGGGGAAAATTATAGAGGAAGTTACAGTATGAAGTATTTTTTCACAGAGCAGGTGGTGGTGGAGGTGTGGGATTGTCTATCAAGGTATGTGGTCAATGCTGGGACTATAGCTGGGTTCAGAACATAATGGGACACCACTAAAGGGGGTTATGTAAGCAATAAGCCACAACAGGGTGTGCTTTAAAAGAAATCCATATGATTATCTAAATGATTATTGCAACACTTACCATAGCTGTGCAGAGATTGATTGAAAATGATACACTTAGAAAAGGACTTCATAAAATGTGGAGACATTCATTTTCTATATAGGAAGGGTGTTGTGATGACACCACTGTCTCACCAATGTTAACAGTGTGCAATGCAGCAGGTGAGAACAGTTTGACTGTACTATTAGGGATCCTATTATATTCTGAAGAACACCCTGGATTTTATGTTTGGCAGAGTGTAACAAAAGAATCCAGTGCTTTTCTTCATGATTAAAGAGGATCCCTATCGGCAGGAGCAGTTTTTTAACCTGCTTCATTGCTCATTGTTAGAGCTGGTGAGGCAGTGACATCATCACAGCACCCTTCATGTCCACAAGATGGATTCCTCTAGATCACAATTGTAAAAACTATGTTTCTGTCTTACTGAAGACATCTTCTAAATATAACCCAGCATTTTACATACTGGATTCTCATAGTATCCTTTACAGTAACTACATAGGGAATCGTACAGATTCTCCTTAAAGGATTTCTGATGCACACCCCAAGAGCGTAGTAAGCTGAGTGTTCCTACGCCCACGGAAAAGACATCACAAACCCTTTAATGTACACCCTGGAGTGGCTTATTGTGCTTATACAATAAAATCGCTTGCCTTTAGAAATTAGTAAAAGAGTGTTTAAGAAGTTTTCTTTTCATACAATAAGTTGTCTATGGGTTGTTGGTTAAAAATTAGTAAAGTAAATTCATATAGTAGTCCCCGTTTTGCATTTGTTCAGCAGATGGCGGTTTAAAAAAGGGTATTTTTGTAGTTATGGTGTTGCTTTGTTTCAAATACAGTGCCGATTTTGTGGTTAGTGCTGGTGATTTTTTTGTATTTCTTGAAAGGTGCCAATTTGGAAAACTATTACTGAATGTGAGCTGACTCTGTTTTGCTTTACCACTCTTGGTGAGTGCTTGGTGATACTTCATGGTGAAGTTATGTGTTGTTTCTGCTGTTGCCAGTATTGCACCTTGCCACACTTTCACTGCCACTACTCTCTCTTCCGCTGGTTTGCTACTAGTGCTGGGCTTCTTATCATGTGGCTACTTTGTTGGAAAAGGCTGCTGTTACTCCTGGTGAGTGCCTGGCAACACCACTGTTGTATGCGATAGGCCTTACTGTATGATAACACACCGCAAACACATGTTATTGAAATAATTAATGTAGAGATCAAAGCCACTATGGTCCTATGTAAACTGTACAACCACATCCAATCACATCAAACACCCCTGAAACACACAATGATTCACAAAATCTAACATTCACAAAATCTAAGCTCAGCAGACCACACAGTATAAAAATATAACTACAAAATACTTAATATAAACACAGCAACCATAAATTGCAAAGACCCAGAAAGAAGTATACCTCAAACTTAACACAGCACTTACATTTACTATACTACTAAAACTTTAAATGAATTAATAAAAGCAAGGGCACACAAAGGCTCATTACCTACAGAGTAAACTTTAAAATCCCAACTGTACTGACTTAAAAGCTTCCCATACCTAAATGCAGCACAGCTGCAAAGCTAATGCAAAAAAGACTGCTAACTGACTACAGGTGGAAACCACACTGCCTCAAACTTAACAAGAGTGTACTCACCAGTAAAACTTGAAATAAATTCATGAAAGCAAATCACACAAACCTTATCACTTCAGAACAACCTTTTGCTAGTCACAGAAACCTTATCACCCTCTACAGAGACTCAACCCTCGAGTACTGAACTGAATGCTTAAAATCTGCCAAACATGCCCTATGAAATGGCTGTTTAACTTTCTCCTCCTTTAAGGAAGGGTGAATCATGTGACCAGCAGAAAACAACACACTGGACAGGTTTCATAAAGCAACAGTACCATACAAGACCTGCTGTATCTATCTTGCCAGTTTTTATGTGGTATGTTAGCACTGCCTGAACTCCCGATGCTATAGTAACACCAGTATTGCACTCTTACAAAACAAATTATTTAGCTTTCGTAATTTTTATGCCACTTTACTGGAACTGTATTCAATATTTTTTGTTTGTTTTTATCTGTACTTTGTCACTCTTGAAAATGTATCCCAGCTTGTTTAAAGGTATGTTTCTCTTATATACACCCTTTTCTTCACCTACCTAGGCCCGGGTCATTCCTGAAAAAGGTTCCTTGGATCGGTGTACTTGCCTGATAAACAAGCAAACAAATGAAAAATATGTAACTGAAACTGCTCTTTAAAAAATTCTAATTTGTTTATTATTAAACCCCAAACCACTTTATAAGTGTAATAAGGCATTCCGGTGTAGTTATTACACCTCAAACCAAATATGCCATGTGCTGGTTTACAGGCAGAGTCGAAAACTGGCTGCTCGGCATGTTACCATGGTACCTACTTTGTCCTACCATATTCCTTATTCATGTTAACATAAGAAACAAAAAAAGATACACCATCACTTGCTGGTGTATTAAAGTGGCACTAATATTCCACTAACTCCACATGGATGGATTAACTGGTTGGCTTCAGCTACAATGGAGTTGTCAATGGCTCAAACTCGGACATAAATTCTGTGTTTATAGTTTCATAAGTGAAGAAATATTTACAATGAGTTTAATAACACTGCAGAATGTTACTAGCACCATTCTGAGCTTAACACCCGGGGCCGGATTTTCAGAGTCCCGAGATCGATGCAAGTCCCAGGTGTACCAAAGATACGGTGCACCAGGCTTGCGGCAATCTACCAGGATTCTCCATCCCATGCGGCAACTGACGCAAGTAAGACCATCCTTTTGTGGTCTAGCTCGCACCTATCTTGGGGACCTTTTTAACGGAACTTGTACCTGCAATTTGGCACAAGCTAACATAAATCAGGAAATCTGTTGCAACTGCGTCTGATCTTTGAAAATCGGGCACAGTTGCGGTAAAAAGGATTGGCATAGCTGCAATTTCAAAATGTTGTTGCGCAGGGCTTAATGCAAGTTTTGTGCCACCCTTTGAATATCTGGCCCCCACTCTTAAAGGAACTGAACATGGCACCGTGCGTCAGTGCGATCATAACAGTATGGCACCTTACTGATTTTTTTTTACAAGTTTTAAACAGAGAATTCGTGTTTGAGACATTGTCAACTCCAGCTTTAATTAACTTTGTAGTAAATTGTTTCACCACTGCCTTTAAACTTTTTGGTAAGCCACAACTCTTCTTACTAAGATCTCTGGAGGCTCTGTGAGAGGTCCTCATACCAGAGCCAGGGGAAGGAGTCCTGTACTGTGGCAAACAGAATCATCAGGGGGGAGAGAGATCAGAATGATATATGCACAAAGATTCAAAGTACCAAAATCAAATTAGGTAAATGACTGACGCCTGGAAATAGATACCTGCACAAATTACATTTCTAATAACTTAGCCACTGGGCTGGCAGTACAGCCTACAGATTAGAGTAACGAGCTGTGAATGAGCTTGGTACACCCAGTAGACCTGGGTTTGATTCCCACAATGTCCACTTGCATACTGTGTGACCCTGAGAAAGTCACTTAACCAGCCCAGTGCTCCTGGATCACCCCTGTAAATGGGCCTTGTGCCCAGTGGACCTTACTCTGTTACTAATGAATAGAAACAAAACCCTCCACTTCTGAAATTTGCTTAGAATGTTATATCTTTATTTGAGCTGTCAATGGCCCATTTGCAAGAGCATCAAACAGAGACCATTTGTTCTGTCTCCATGAAAGAGTACCTGAATTCATTTGTACTCCAAGCGAAGCTGAAGCTGGAGATGGCCTCTCCTCAATGAAAACTATGTTGCAGTCCTTCTTCAGTTTCCAGGTGGACTTAGCAGAGTTTGCACAACTGTACTCTCCTCTTGCAGGACTACCCTTTTTAAATAAAACTAGGTAACCATATCTAATTTCTATAACCACCTCAAGTAAGGAGTCCTTATCCGACCTGCTGGCACAGTCATGGCACAACCACTTGCGACGCTGACAGCCCCGGTTCGGGAATGGGCCTGGAGGGCTGGCTGGGGAGAAGTAGGATGAACATGAGCATGAGGTCCCAGTGCTCTAGTGACACCCAGTGGAGACTGGGTTTACAAACGCTGGGATAATATAAAAAAGGGGCAGACACGATGGCAGATGTCTGAGGGACACACGGGAGAGCACAGATGCCTGCACACTGATGTCACTGCATGTCCACACTTCCAGGAGAAGTCACAAGGAGAAAACCCTCCAGGCAGGCATAGCACATGAAGCTCGGAATCCACGGACCATCACACTGCTGAAAGAACTGCATGTCAAGTCTCAGCCAGGGCTCAAGGGTGATCTTGATCTCTCCCTGAGGGGAGCCCCTCCATGAGGAGAAAGTCACAGTCCTTCCAGGCCGGGTGGCAATGGGAGTGCCAGGGGAAGAAGTGGGAAGGGGTCTGTGGACTGACATGGGGAACATCCCTGCCCTGGCAAAGAGGTAGAAAAAATGAGGAGGCACCTTGGTAAACTAGAGGAATGGTCTAGAGTGTGGCAGCTGAGATTCAATGCAAAAAAAGTGCAAAATCATGCATTTGTGGTGCAAGAACCCAGGGAAGGATTACATGATGGGGGGAGATACAGATGGTCACCGAGCAGGAAAGGGATTTGGGGGTAATCATATCTGATGACCTAAAGGTGGCCAAACAATGTTCTAAGGCAGTGGGAAGAGCCAGTGGGATGCTGGGGTGCAGAGGGAGAGGTATCACCAGCAGAAGAAAAGAGGTGGTGAAGCCACTGTACAGATAATTGGTGAGGCCTCATTTAGAGTACTGTGCCCAGTTCTGGAGGCTGCATCTCCACAAGGACATAGACAGGGTGGAGGCAGTTCAAAAAAGGGCAACAAAGATGGTGCAGGGCCTGCACCAAAATTCATATGGGGAGATACTGGGAGACCTCAATATGTATAACCCTGGAGGAGAGGAGAGATGGGGAGATAGAACAGAAACCTACAAATATCTAAAGGTCATAAATAGGGTACCGGAGGGTAGCATCTTTCAGAAAAGTAAATGTCCAGGAATGGGGGTATGACATGAGGTTGGAAGGAGGTAGACTAAGGGGTAATGTGAGGAAATATTTCTTCACAAAAAGGGTGGTGGATGCATGGAATAGACTCACAGTGGAGGTGGTGGGGGCAAACACAGTGGAGGAATTCAAAAATGCATGTGGTAAGCACAGGGAAACCCTAGCTATAGGTATGAGATGGTAAAGTTGGAGATCAAGTAGGATGTGTGTGTGTGTGGGGGGGGTTGCTGCTGAGCAGCCTAGTGGAAGCAGCTAAAACTCAAGCTCTTGAAGGAAACCTACTATTTAAAGTTTCTAATTACTAAATACCTGCAAATTCTATGATTAAAACTGAACGGATGAGTCCAGAGACCTAGTGGAGTGTCACGATGGGGAAATCCAAAGGAAATAGCTCCTCATCTGCAGACTTTTTTACCCCGAGGTGATCGACACGAGAGGAGTGGCCTGGGAACAGTGGCATGACCTCAGACCACACTGAACCTACCACCAGAGAGGCCTCTCTTGCAGCTATACATACCATGCTGCAGAATCTGGTCATCTCGGTCCAAGAACTGGACAAAAAATTTGATTCCCTCATCCGCAGGGTCTCGGCTCTGGAAACACGTATGCACCATTGTGAGACCATTGTGCAACGTTCAGAAACCTCAGTACTTAAGACTACGGAGGCCACCACTAAGTTAATAAAAGAGAACATGCAACTGTGCCAATGCCTAGAGAATGTGGAGAACCAGGTGAGGGAACGCAATCTCCATGTAGCGGGCCTACCGAAAGCGGCTGAGGGGGAAGATGCATGGCAGTTTGCTAGGACATTTTTGCCAGCTATCTTGGGGATGTCGGAGGAGGATTCCCCAATTTTCTTTCAAGAAGACATACAGAGTCACAGCCCGATGGGCCCCGCTGGATCCTACAGCCCCTCAGACACTGATGCTGATCTGTAGTGGAGTTGGAGACCGGGACCGCACTCTTGCATTAGCATGAAGGTGGAGATCGTTGAAATATGGAGATGCCGTGATCAAGATGTTCCCTGACCTGTCCTACAGTACTCGGCAGTGGCGACAAGCCTTTGATGACCAGAGGGGTCACTCAGGAAAGCTTAAGATGCAACATCAGCTACTTTTACCAGCAAAGCTGTGGGTGGTTTGGAATGGCCAGCAGTTCTTATTCAATGATGTGAAGGATGCAGACAAGCTCATAACCGGTGTTGAGCAGGAACTAGAGGATCGAGATGAGGGGAAGAATTCTTCGGACGAGGACGAATATCTGTACTAACTGTGGGCTAAAACAGTAAGAATGTTAAGACCTGGTGTGCCTGTTAATGGCTAGGCTTGTGGTGTTAGTTTGTGCCATATAATACCAGCTATTTATTTTGCTACTTTGAATGAGAGGTTTGGGACTGGGACTTCCTAAATAAAATATTTTGTTTTTCAGGACCAATTTTGAGGTGTTCAGTTTTTTGGTCCCTCTTTACTTGATCTCCATGCAATTCAACTGATATTTTGCTCTATAGCTGGGTAGATAACAATGGGGTAGTTTTCCCCAGGTTGCTGAATCTTAATGTTTTATTAGCCTCAGGACATCCATTGATAATCTATGTACAATAGGTATCCAGAAATGTGTGTGTGTATATATATATATATATATATATATATATATAAGGGATATGCAGGGGGGACCTGTGTGATATATGATTTATGCACGAGTGCTGTTTGACCTTGGGTAACTCTATGAGTGGCATAAGCCACGAGTGAGGTGGCCAAGGGCAAACAGCACAAGTGTGCATAAATCATATATCACACAAGGTCCCCCCTGCATATTTCATGTATGCAACAGGAAAGGATCTCATGTGTCTGTGTAGTTTTAAAATAATTTTTTAAAATAAAAAAAAGATAGAAATCATTTTGTGCTTTGCCAGGTTGATGAGCCATCCTCTGTGGTTCGTTATAGCTAACTGGCTGATAGTATGGCTTGACAGTTTTTAAAAAAAAAAAAATAGCAGCTGAGTTTAGTGAGCGCTGATGGTGTGAATAGAGTAAAACATCGGGTGTGTTTCGTGAGCGCTCACTGACAGGAAAGTAGTCGCTGTCATGAAGTTTTAATTTTTTAAAGGCATTTCTGTAGGAGAGGTGGAAATTTGGACTACAGTGGACTGCAACGAGTGGCATCAGGAAGAAGAGGTGACCGAGCTGACGGACTCGTACTGCCAATGTGAGCGAGCGAGCAGGTGAGAAAGAAAAAAACAACTGCGGTTTTGGAGAGACAGAATTTTAATTTCATGTTAGCAGGTTAGCAGTTCTGTTGCTTTTGGGTGATGGATGCAGGGGAGAAATTTAAAAAGAACTGTGTTTTGTGTATTCGGCAGTTCTTTAGAAAGTCAGGGGCTGAGGCAGTGTGGGATGCAGTTAGGAAGGAGACAGTGGCAAGAAGAGTGCGAGTGGCACATACTGCGTCATTGTGTGTGATTATACCATTTTTTTGATGTGAGGAACAAATTTAGATGGGTGATGCTGGGGACAGATTTAAAAAAAAAATTAGAAAACAGATTTTGGAACTAGATGAGTTAGTGTGGATGGGGAAAGATTTGTAGGCAGCAGTATTGACTGTGTGTGAGAAAGTGAAAGTGTGTTAAACTAGGAAGGAGTCCGGCTCTGTATGTATAAATGGTCACTGTATGTATAAATTTATTTATATATACAGTGACTCAGATAAATGCATTTATCACACTGAATATATGTCCACCCATTGCATAAATATATATGATATATATATATATATATATATATATATATATATATATATGCTAACAGTAGATATCTGTGGGCAAACTGTTGTTGGGTTCCTTTTGGGAACTGGGGGATTTTATTTTTCTCATTCGTTAATCTACGATTATTGGGGGACTCTCTATGACCGAGAAGTCACTTTGTTAATAGGGAATCGACTACAGTATATCTCTGCAGACAGATTCCCCTGGACTCTTCCATGGCTGCATGTGAGTGGACAATTCATTATAGATTTATTTTTCTAATTTTCTGTACCTCCCCCCCATGATGTACCGAATAAGGGGGTGTCTTACCTTGATCCTTTGTAAGAGGAAATATGTTCTGTACACTTTGCCATCCCCCTATGTGTAACTAATGTGTGAGTTCTGTTTATAAAATCAAGAAAGATATAATACAAAAAAAAAGTAGGATCTGTGGCTTTTGCAGTAGGCAGGGAAAATGGGCAGACTCGATGAGCCTAGCGGTCCTTATCTGCCACCATTTTCTGTTTCTATAACAACAGAAATGGCCTCCTTGGATGCACCACATGATGGCACCCAACCTCCTATACCACCAAGCACAATCACACACCCCCACGACCACCCCAGCTGGCATATATCAGTCAGTCCATGCTTCCTCTCCCCCTCGGAGTACCAGATCAGGGGGAAGTCATCAGGAAAGGGATGCTCCTGAGCCGGGAGATGGCAGAAGGAACTGTGTGACCATAAAAGGTAGCACGTGGTGAGTCCAGAGGGCAGTGGGGCTGGAAGGAGTGCAGTGCCCCCCTCCCGGGCAGTGTGTGTGTGTGTGTAGGAAGGAACACAAAAAACAGTATGACAATTTTAAACATTTTTGCATTTTGTTATACTAATATCAAATACTTTTTCATATGATGTACTTATACTGACATATCATTAGTAGAAATATAATTAGAAGAAGAAGAATCAGCATTTATATAGTGCTTTTCATACACAGTATCCCAAAGTGCTTTGCAAGCAATGCTAGACTGGTAGTGAAGTGAGTGAATGTGTGGTGGCGGCCATATCGCACATCATCACCCACACACAGCCTGGATAATTGCATGAACCGGTTTATGGGAAGGGGAGTGTTGGCCAGGACACTGGGAATGTTCCCTGCTCTTTTCGAAGAGTACCCTGGGTTCTTTTACTTCCACCTGGACACCCAGCAGGACAACACCAGGATGGGCAGAAGGGACCTCGGTTTAACGTCTCATCCAAAGGATGGATATATTACATATAAATAAACTGTATTCATGTATTACACACTGAGCTGTGACAGCTTATTCTGAGGTATGTCTGTGTATAGTAGATTCATGGACCGATTTTTATTGACAGGTAGAATACTGGCCATGACACACCAGGAAATCTCCCTTGCTCTTGTTTGATAAGTGCCCTGGGATTCTTAACTTCCAGTCTAGACAGTGACCAGAGACTGGCAGAAGGGCCCCAGTCACCTGTGCCATCCGAAGGACAGCTCCTTAACAATGCAGCACCCCCCCCCCATCCCTGTACTGCACTGCTGTGCCAGTTATGGCTATTACTCCTAGTTCCTTGTGAGGGACTAGAACCCACGGCCTTCTGATCTTTTGGCCCCAGAGGCAAGTATGCTCCCTGTTTAGCCGTAGGCACATTACACATCAAAGGATGCTAAGGGTATTCCCTTTATGAGAAATGCAACTTTCATTTTTAGTTTTAATTTAAAAACTTTGTCGGTAGGGTTTATAATAGCAGTGAGGCCCCTTTGTATAGGTCCTTTAGTAGTAGAATATGTACTGGTGGGGTGTTACTAACTCTCCCAGCTGGTTCTTCTTCTACTGATAAATAAAAGGACTGCTACGTTGGTCTTGCTGTATTATTATTATCCTTAATTTATTTTTGGTTAATACTTACTAATGGGTAATACAGCACTATCAATTTCTACCACTCAAATTGAAAAAAATACTCCAAGAGGTATGTAGTTCTTACTTAGCAGAATCTGATTTGCAACATGTATCAAAAGCAACTCAATACTCCACAACAGTGACCTGCTTTTTTATATCCCGAGGTGTGATTTCATTATTTTACCGAAGAAAAATCATCCACAGAGGATAAACTGAACATGAAGACCCAGTTCGCATCCCGTTTCCAACAACACTAATCCCTTTCATTAAACCTGAACAAGATTTCATCTGTACGTTTGTGGCATACATCTTTTCAGGCCTTTGGGGCTGTTTGGAGTCTAACGAATGCAGTTTACTCAGCTTAGCCTCACGCGTTAAATAGTGCATCTGTTCCATGCACAGGCAGCAGCATACACTTTGGGAGTGGATGGGGGCATGGGTGTGGGGGCGGGGTACATATTGGCCAGTTTCCAGCAATTGCCTGCAATCACAAGCAGAATGGCTCCCCGTCTCCCTGTATGTTTGATGTGTCCAGTGAACAGAAAGAGCTGGAGGGCACGTTTAACTCACAGAGTATCAGCTTCATTTCAAACTGTATCCAATAGTAACCAGGAAAAATTACCATGGGTCTGTAGCAGCTAGACATTACTCACAGGTCCCACCGGGGGAAGACCAGAAGGAAGTGCCACTTCTCTTAAATACAGACTCACTATTTAGATTGGTTGGGCAACGGCAATGCATACAAAGAGTCAGAAGAAGGTTTTTACTTTCATAAAGCAGGAATGTGACTCAGAGGCACAGCATTAATATGTCAAAAAGGTCGCCTCCATTCCAGTTTCTGCCTGAGGCTGCTTCCCAGGTGTGGCAAGCCAGTTGCCGGGCAGGCTTGATTCAGAAAGCAATAATACACTGGCTTGCTTGTTTTCTCAAGGACCCCATTTGATGTCTTAATTGACTACTTAAAACATGGAGTTAAGGGAAAATCAAATGGTGACAAACAAATATCCCCTTTCCAGTGAGAGATTCAGGGGATGTCGGAGTACACAAGGAGCAAGAGATGCCCACATTGTCGCTGGAAGATAACACGCTGTGTGGTAGGCAAAATGATGCAAAGCATTTAATTAGTGATGAAACCATTTTATATTAACTTGAAACATTCATTTTCAACTCGCACGGGAACTAATGTGCACAGATTGTTAATGTCAGCTGCTCACAGGGAAGTAAGAACTCCTGAGGATGTAACTGCTCACCGGGAAGTAAGAACTCCTAAGGACGGGACACTCTGTGTCCCAGAAACTTGTGGACCATAATGTCAGTTATAAACGCTATCAAATAAAACACCAGCTTTGCCTGTTCACTAAATGCTAACACTTTGAGTTCAATGGCAAGTGACATTTCTATTCCAACCTTCATCTGGAAAGAAAACCTACCTGCAAAACAAACTTCAGGCAGGGCCCCAGGCTTCATTTGTAACTGTTTAGGATGAATTTACTTACTTGCCTGACAGGTTCAGATGTACTAATGGATCTGCAAACAGTCTCAGTTCTAATATTCTACTGGAACCTGATAGGTGTTCTGAGCTACATCTCCTAGGGTACCAGACTGCTACCTGATGTTTGGGTGCAATCAAGGACTACTTTCTCTTCCCACATTGATGCCATGTATAAAAAAAAAAAACTCTGCCTTATGTCTGGTGCTCAGTACTGCATTAAACTCTGCCTTTCACGTGTTATCTACCGTGACGTTATCCTCAAGATGACCCTATTGGTGTTTGACTACACAGACGTGGTTTACAGTGCTGTACTCCAATCCCCCTTAACCAGGCCTGACTCCCTCTTCCACTCCTTCTTGTTGTTGTTTTGTGCTACCCGCTCCACTACATACCCATCATGCACCCTTTATGCTCACCTCACTCTCCAATCACTTAAGGCCTGTTGCCTCTCATGGCTCTTCCCTTTGTTTGCTTAATGCTAACTTTCCACTCCCCCCACCTCTCATTCCTTCCTACCCCCAATATCTTGCCTTCCTACTCCTCATATGCTCGTTTTTTCCATACCTCCCTCACAGTCCAATTTTCAGCCTCACTCGACTCTCAAAAGATATGGAAAACTGGTTCTTACACATCTCCAAATGGCTCCGTTTTCCTTTAAGTGTTTATCCAGTATTCTGATATATGCTGGTGTTTGATTGTGAAAGTGACCATTTCTTTTGCCTTTGTAACTACCCTGAATCACACCTGTGCTGCAGTTGCTGTTCTTCCTTTTCGTACTGCCTAAACATTCTATGACATCCACCATTCCATGCCATTCAGACAGATAGCATGGAATGCTGTTACTGATGTCATAGAATGTCTTAGAAACATGCAAATAAAGAGCAGCAGCTGTTGAGGAGGGTGGAACTCTGTGCAAATCTGAGAATGGTTTGAAAATCAGAGGGCACCCCAAAGCTGGATTATTTTATTTATCAATTCGTCAAGCAGATCAGAATACATACCCGGCACAGAATGAAAACTGGGAGGGGCAGTTACCTACATCAAAATAATTTCCTAGCAACTGTAACCTGCTTTTGCTGGCTCACTTCTTCAAACCTTGTGTCTTTGGCTAACTTTGCCCATACCCCTCTCTCCCCAGTGTGTGTGCCCTCTAGGGTGGGTAGGCCTTTTTCCCCTGGTCACTGCTGTATCTGCTCTTTGTTTTTACTGTCATCCTGTTACTTAGCTCTGGCTACTCCTGTCAGTTTTTGTCTACTGTTAATTTTGCTCCCTTTTCTCTCCAAGAGAGATACAGAAATTCAATTCAACAGGAAGGAGAATGTTTAGCTATATACCATGGGTGCCCTAACCTGGCCTGATCAAACTTGTCCCTTTCCTGAAGTGAGCTGTATTTATTTTTGCTGTAAAGGTTAGATGTCATTTTTTTTTTTTTAATTTTTGCAGATTTTGGTTTAGAATCTCTGTAGTTTTTTTTTTAATGGGAGGGCTTTAAGCCCGAGGTTCATCGTGAACGAACAGCGTCCTCCCCATTGAGATGAAATCTGAACTTTACTGGGCGCCCTCAGGATTAGTTTCATTTTCAGCCAGAGGCGCTGCTCCCCTCCTGCTGGCTTACCCCGTCCTTTGCTCTGGTGGTTGCCTCCGACTGCAGATTAATTTTGTCTCCTCTCCGCATCGCTGCATTTTGCAGTGCCTCTACCCACTGGGTCGCCGCTTTCTTCCCCCTCCTCACCTCTTTTGTTTCCCCCTTATCTCCTTCGTTTTGCTCCCCTGGTCACCCTATTCTTCATTGTCTCCTTTCTCTACCTGGGCGTTCCATTTTGCCCCTCTCTGCCTCTGCTTCTTACCCATATCTCATTTTCCCTGTCATGCACCTGGTTCTCCTTTTTGCTTCCTGGCTGCCCGCTCCTCCTATCCATCGCCCCCCAGCGCTTCGGATGTGCCCCCCCGTGCCTGGCCTCTTCCTTACCTCTCCTCTTCATTGCAGCGGCCATCCCCTCGCCGTCTCTCCACCTGCATTTCTGGGTATGACATCACCTGGTCAGCCTGGTTCACCTCGTTTCCTTCATTCTGCTACCCCGCCATCGCCTTCCTCACCTCGCTCCTCTAACCCGCCTAGTTGGCGTACCTCTGTGGGGCTCCTGTGCTCCTTCTCTTTGCTAGCTCGGGTCCCCATTTTGCCATCTCTATGGGCCTGCCATCTGGACCTCGCTTGCTCCGCCACTCCTTTGTGGCACTGTACTGCTGACCTCTTCTGGTTAGGTGCTACTTTCTGCCATGCATTTTCTAGCATATCGGAGCGGTGCTCAGTCAGCATGATTGTGCTACTGTCCATCAGCGGCCGCAGGTCTTTGCAGCACAGTTGTTGGGCACTCTGCACTGATCGACTCTCCTTTCCTTGCACTAGCCTTGTCTCTCATTTCACGGTGGTGCATGGCTCAGTGCCCTTCCAGCTTTCGAGAATTGCATTCCAGAGACGGCTCCTGTTGTGCCATTTCCTTAATTCTTTCTTTAGCATTTTTGTCTACTCACACCTCTCACCTGTTGCGCATTACGGGGTACATCATTCATTACCCCTCAGAAATCCTCTACCCCACATGCAGAAGGGGATATTCCACATTTCCCTCTCAGACTTTAAAGCAGAAATTCATATTTATCTCCTATGCTCTGCTCTCGTCGAACATTATTACCATCAGCACACTTGCAGCACTAGTGTTCCGAACCTGCAGTGCCAAGTTTGACGGTATGTCACACATTTTGGTCATTTGTCACATATCTTGTCACTCATTTTGGGGAAGACGGGTTGACAGGTATGTCTCCACTGGAATATCTGCATTAAGGCAACAAATGGTCAGTGGGGTATACAGCATATGATTGCCACTCTCGCTGTTACACTCCTGTACCCTTATGCTGGTTGTCACTCTGGGCTGCTCTTCTGCCCACTGGATGGAGAATTCATCCCCATTCCGTTCACTTGCCTATATGCAGTTTCTGTACCTGTTTCATCTCGTGCACTTCTTTTGCCCATGGAGTGCATCCAGTGCCCCCTACAATTCCTGTTGTGCGTGGGGTATTTCTCTGTTTCGCAGTTGGACAGTCTTCTGCTCATTGCTCTGTGCTCTCGTTTGTCTTTCATGTGCCAGATTGTGTATTGCCTCTGGCTTCCACGTCAGCTGTTGGCTGGTTTGGAATTTTCCACATCCACTGGGACGCCTCAAACCTGTTTCACTGGCCTTTAGGAATGTCGCTATTTGGGCTCCATGGGTGGCTGCTCTCAGCTGTACAGTCGTGTGTTTCCCTCCGTAGGTTTCTGGTAGTGCTCTAGCCTGCAGCGTCCGTCACCTTGATTCAACTCTGTCTCCATTCCTGGCCATGCCTTCCCATCCATCGCCCCTTGCCACAGGCTGGCTGGAGGCTCTCCTCTATCATTCCAGTTTCTTTCACATCTATTTTTGAATCTACCTCATTTTGCGGAGCCTACTTCATCACATCACTCTATTCATTTCCAACTCTACCTCATTTCAAGAAGTCTTTGTGGTCACATTGCTCTATCTAGCATATCTCCCCTCACCTCGAAGTATATCTCCGTTTGAGGAGCTTCCTTACTTGCATTCTATCGCTTCCTCTGTTTTCTCCTCACCCCTGCATCCGGATCTCCTCCTTCATATCACCCGTTCGTGCCTTATTGGCCTCAGTGTCTACTTCCTCATCTTGCTCAACCTTCCAATTGATCTTCTGCTCCCTGCTTCAGGTTTCGCACTGCCCCAACTGGCGGCCGTCCCGTGCTCATCTCATTCCATTGACTCTGAGCTTAGTTTTTCCTACCCCTCTTTCCCCATCGCCTACTCTCGCTTCGGCGTCTCTCGCTCTACTCCCTCACCTGGGCTCTTTCTGCGCACTTATCCGTCCTGGTTTCAATCCAGTCACGGCTTATATCTTATTGTGCCACGACATATCTATTCATTTCCTTTCCTGTTCATATCCTCTGGCCTTCCCGGCTGACTCCATCCAACCTTCGGTTGACCTGGGCATACGTGTCACCTTATCCAGTTCGCCTTCCCTGCCCCCTTGAGGGGCATTTCTCCATCACGGAGTGTACTTGCTCCACGTCGTCCACCATCAATGATACTCCGTTTCCTTAACCCCTTGACTTCGTGATGCTTGGCTTCGACATGCTCATCTCGTTCGTTACCTCTCTAGGCATGCCTTCACATAGTTTGCCACCAGGTCTGTGCTGTTCCATTGCTCTGTCTGGCCATGCCTATCCTAGATTGCGTATCACGTATTTCGACTTGCCCCAGTGCAGTTCTCCTCCCGCTTTGGCTGTGTCCCATGCTACCCTATTGGCCTCCCTACCATCCTTTGTCATTTCATACCTCGCTTTCCGGTACCTGCATTCATGGTGTCTATCTCTCATCGTACCTCATCCATTCCTGTTCCCTTCCTCAGCCTAGCAATTATTCTCGTCCTGCCTGTCATGGATTCTTTCCACTCTTGGTTTCCCTCCTCCTCATACTTCGTCAGATTTGACTTCCCTTAATCGCCATCCCGTGCTTGCCCTCTGATTCACAGATCCTCTGGTTCCTGATGCACTTTCTTGACCTCAGTGTCCGTCTCCTTTCGAGGAGTTTCATCATCTGTCTCACTCCCTGGTGCCCGATACCTTCGTTCAAGTTCTGTTCTTGTTCATTCCTGTCTCCTCTTCTTCCAGTTTCACACCTACTCTTCAGGATTCGGTCACTATCAGCTTCCCTCCGCTCTTCGCTTCACTTGTCATCATACTTCACTCAGTTTTGCTCACTTCTCATTGTACTTCTTCCAGTTTCGATCCTCGATTGCTTCACATGAGTTGCCTCTGGTTCCAGATCTCCCTTCTTGGACTTGGACTCTGCCTTCTTTCAAGGTGCCTCATTGGTGTACTTACTTCATGCTGATTTCTTTTGATTCCTTCCCATCTCCTCCTCTTCATTTCCAGCTATCTAGGCTTCCCTCCATTCTTGGCCTGCTCTCGACATTTTTGGACATACATATCATAATTCCTATGTCACCTATCAGCTGCAGCTATTATGCCAAATGCACCAAGTTCATAAATCCAGTCATATCGAGTTCATGAATCCAGTCATCTTTCACTCAGCATTACTTCAAAGCTCATCCATTTACATCACTTACTGTAACATTCCTATCATTGAATACCGTACCACCTCATCAACTACAACTTCAAGGTCTAATCGTTCTGAGTCTAATCGCTTACATCGCATAATCAAGAACGCCTCTTCAACCCCAGTATCTGATTACTTATATCGCTCCATTGAATGCATCGCTCCATTAAGCCAGTCTGCAATACCATTGGTCTCCTCATTGTCTCATCTGGAACATCCTCGTGAGCACATCTGGATACCCCCTGCTGCTCTGATTCACAGATGGATTTACTCCCTCCTATCCTTGCTTCCAGATCTACTATCTCACATTGATTACTCGAGTATACCCTCCTTAATTCCAGCAAGGTTTATCTAGTTCCATCGTTCCCTCGAGCATTCCATCTTTGACTCTGATGCTACTCATTGACCACAACAACAGGATCTAATTGTTCACATCGCATAGTCATGCCTTATCGACCTCAATTTCTACTTCCTTGCCTCACTCAATCATACCTATTATCGATATTATGCTTCCTCATCGACCTGCCAACTTCCTGCAGTGATCATCATCATCATCGGTATTAATTTTGCCTCATATTCACATTCGACCTGCGCGCAGCCTCATGTTCCATCTTTGATATGTGCTCTCTTTTAGGAATCTTCAACATTCCATCATCATCCTCACTACTCGTATCCCTCTAGTTACAGAACCCTTTCTTTCTAAAAATATACATCCTCAATTCAAACATCAGCAGCCTGGAAAGAAGGCGACCTAGGCCTTGGATCCCCAGAGGTTTCCTCCTCAAAGGGTGTTTTTCCTCTCCTCCGTGTCAATGGTCATAATATTAGTTAGAATTAGTGATTTTCTTCTTAGCTAGCTAGGTTCCACTGTTGGAGGAGGCAGATGGTGGCCCGGCTTTCCCCTCTCTCCTTAGGAAGTTAGCCCTTCTCATGAAATTCATTAATCACTTCTCTCTTCGACGCTTGACAATTCAGGTATTCTTTTTGGGCTTCTTCCTAAGCTACCTTTAACCGACTCATTCATTTCCGGCACCTGTGTGGGGGGGGGGCCCTCATTAGGGTTCCTTGAGTCGTACCCCTACAGGAGGTATATCCCACTGATAGAGAGAGGCAGAGAGCCACATAAAATTCGAGTTACTCAAGTTACACAAGCATTATCATATCATATCCAGTTGCGTAAGCACATTGAATGGGAGGGCTTTAAGCCCGAGGTTCAATGGGTGGAGCAACAGCGTCACTCCCCTATTGAGCTTAAATACGTCACTTTTACTAGATGCCCTCAGGATTCATTTTCATTGCCCACCATCCACCCCTCCTCCTCCAGCGGCTAACCTCTCTTACCCGTGGGCTTCTTCCTAACCTACCTTTAGCCAACTCATTCATTTCCGGCACCTGTTGGGGGGGAATCTCTCACTAGAGTTCCTTGCGTCATACCCCTACAGGAAGTATATCCCATGGATAGAGAGGTGGAAAGCCACATAAAATTCAAGTTACTCAAGTTACACAAGCATCATCATATCATATTCAGTTGCGTAAGCACATTGAAATGATATTTTACTGCTTTTGCAAATGTGACATTTACAAAAAAATGCATAGTACAAGACAGGATGATCTATAGTTGAAACATCAATTCTAATTTTATTTGCTATATTCAACAAGCATTTAAAGAGCAACTTTTGACCCAGCCTCCCCAAGACGCACAAAGAACCCTTACCTGCCCCCAAATCAAATCCTTCTTAAATTTTCTTTATTACGTTCCCTGATTTAGGAAGGGAAGGGAAGGGTAGTCTGGCTGGGCCAGTGTGGCAAAGCTCAGGCCCAATGGAGATGGACATGGATTCAGTCCGTGGGAGCTGGATGCAGCCTCCAGCAAGCAGAACACAGTTCAGCACACAGTGGGGAACCAAATCACGACCCACTAACAGCACACAGTACATTTACATGTAAGAAATTCTACTGTACCAGGCAGATTGCTATCCAGTCACAATTACAGAGTTTCTGCACAAACTGGGAGTTCAGAAGTGGCTGGAAATCCTGACAGGCTGATCACATTCAGCAAATCTTCGGTCTATTTCACATTAAAGCCTGGTCACAGTCCAGTGGCTTAAATCTTTCTCACAACTTGGATTCAGTCCGAATCAACTCTATTTTTCCTCTCAGGGACAGCAGGCAGACAGACGGGCTAAAACTCAGCCCTTTCACAGTTCTCCCGCGCGGATCTATGCAGGATTACTGCTCGACTATCTCGAGCTGTTACTTCTCTCACTTCCCAACTCAAACTGAAAGTAGCTGCAAGCAGCCTGGGACTTTCCCCAGGATCCAAAAGGTTCGGTTGGCTGATATGTCTGTCAGTCAAAACAAGGGCTCCCCCTCCAGGTTCATTTAGGAGCCAAAACTACAATTCCTACAGAATTTTGCTCCCACAAGACCCCTGGGGACAGGCTCCTTTGTAAAGTCCCCAAAGGTACTGATTGGCCCATTTTGGCAATCCAGGACCAAGATGGTGGAAATAAACAGAACTGTCCATGCTGCAAAGAAGGCAGGTTAGAATAAACTGCAATATTATTGCTATTCTAACAAATGATGAGCAAATAAGTACATCTTCTAACAGAGCTCCCTATGCACTAATAGCGATGGCAGAAACAGAGCGATTATCTGGCAGCCCAGGCGGGACTCGAGCATAGCAACACTCAGCCCCCTCCCAGGTTAATTATAACTGCAATCTAGGCAGCTCTTAAACAGACAGTACACAGAGGCTATACAGGTACTCTCTGGCAATACACTTGAACTGCTATAAACGCAGGACAGCAGCCGGGCAGTGGGCATTTAGGCACGCTCAAGGAAGACTTTTTGGGAACCCCCATTTGTAGGGGGGTTACACAAGTAATAGCCGAGGTAGGCTTGTGCCTGGACAAAATCAGCTGTTGCCAAATGAGGTCCTCACAGCACCGACAGAGTTTCCGCCAGAGCCTCTCCTCGTCCGAGGAGGACGAGGACAACCGATGGTGTCACCTCTTTTTACAGCGCTTATGGCTCTTCCTCGGCCTATCAGTCGAGGGAGTCTGGGACCACAATCGAGATTGGACAGACCAACTAGGTCGCTCAGGAGGCACCAGTGGGACCGGTGACTTCCTGGGGTCAGGGATCACATCCTCGATGGGATTCCCAGCAGGCTGGGTCTCCTCATTGGGGAAAACAAGGAGTCCAAGCAAGAGGGTCGTCAACCGGGGTCGGCGACAGAGGGTTGATCGGGTCGAGAATTATCTCAATGTCATCGACTGACACTTCGGTCGACTAGCCAGATGGCAAGGCCAAGAAGCCAGCAGCTGAAGAGGGAATTTCAACCCCTGACTGTGCTATAGTTATATGGCCCTGTGCTTGCTAATCTATTAGAAGAGCTTCCCAACGTATGCTAATCATGCTAATCTTAAAATCGAATGTCTCTTTAAGCTATTCAGTAAAAAAAAACACAGGGATCCCTTGTGCCTTGCCCCTGTGAAAAAGGGCGAGCTTACAACACTAGGCGAGGCTGTCAGTGGTTTGTTCTCACTCCACTTCTCCCGTAATTACTCACATAATGAAGGTGTTGGAACAATAAAAAAAAAAAAAAAAAATAAACTTTTGCATCTTTCTTGGATACATTTGCCTTCTTGGAATGAAGACTTCTAATGGTGTATTGCCAGTAAAACATATTTTATTGCGTGGGCTGTTCGGAATCCATTTTAATCCTGGTGCCAAACATATGGAAGGTACCAAGACATCTTTACTACTGCCCAAACCAGTAATTAGGATTGTGGTGAGTGCTTCCTTCTTTCGACTTGTGAATGATTCTTGCCTTTTGGAAACACCGCGTGAGCCACTGAGTAGCTTTCTGTCTGGCACATTATTTATTCTATGGCTATTGTGTACCTCTCAACTGTGCCTGATTTTCAGAGACTTGATTTGTCTAAAAATTTTACTCTGCCCTCCTAAAATTGTGTTTCTGTGACTAAACAGTGGGGTTATAAGTACAAAATAATATCAAACATAAAAGTTACAGACTTGTTCTTTCTTAGTTGTTTTTTTTAAGCCTTGTCCCTGATTTATGAGGGGAGGTTGAGAGGTATGGTGTATAATCAGATAGTTCTTAGTGCACTTGTCAGTGTTTTTTGTTTGTTTGTTCTGTTTGCAGTTAATCCTTTTTGTTCCCAGCTCTGATCAGTCCTACTTTCATGCCAGCTACCCTGTCTCCATTACCCTGACTTTCTGCCAGGTCTTACAATCATGCAACCGCAGCACGGCTTAGGTGCTCATCAGGTGTAGGCCCTGCAGGTGGCTTGGAGTCATCTAGCCAACGGAACTTCCCATGTTTCCTGTTTTCTTCTCTCAGGGAGGAATGGGCATGCAGCACTGCCCAAGATAGCCATGCCCCTCCCTCTGCAGGAGAGGCAAGCAATCCTCTGGATGCTCTATCCTCTCCTTCCCCAGGCAATCCCCGGTAACCCAGTTCTCCTCCAGAACCCTACTCGCCAACATGGCAGCAGGTGTGGTGACTGAACGCCTCAACCCTCAGCACCACTGAGCCAACCAATACTCTTGGCACTGTACAGTTTTACTCTATGGTTCCTGTGTATAACTGTATATTCCTCTCGGAACATGCCACTTTACAATTTTTACTCGATAGTCACTGTGTATAATACTGGATATTTCTCTGTGCACTTGCCACTTTTACAATTTTACTCTCCTTAATGCAGCTATGAATATATCTGATGTGTGGAGCTACAGCATCTTGGTACACCTGTTCAATTAGCTTCAAAGAGATTCAGGAGTTTGCATTTCACTTGAACTCTCCCATGCTAAAGGGGGCATCCTGAATTTGAAAACTCTACAGTTTTAAACTGAAAGTCCAGTACTGTCACCAATTTGCTCCTGCTAGCATCAATCAATCAATCAAAATCTTTATTTAACCAGGCTGGCACCGTTGAGCAGAGCTCATTTCCAAGATGAACCTGGCATAAGGTACAACTGCAGAAAGAAACAACAGGATTGCGAGTGCTGGCAACACGGCAGTATACATTAGAACAGATATGAGCAGGCTTGACGCAGAGCCATCATACACAAAAATACTAAGTACACAAAAAAAAGACAGTATCATAAAGGAAATGTATTAGTTGATAGCTTGGTGTAATGTAGAACACTGAACTGTTGTAAGCTAGATTTGAAGGTTCCCCACCCCAGAGGGCAGAAAGTAGGGGATACATAAGACAGAAGGTGAGAGGAGAGGGCAGGGATATGGATCAGGGCTGACAGAGAGAGAGTCGGGATAAGCACAATGGCTGCAATCCGTGGGATTAAGGGAAGCGATCATGAGATTCCTTGAGTTTGCAGGTGATTAAAGCTTTAAAGCACTTAGCTTGCAAGGAGTTTAATTTCAGGGATTTTGCAACTTGTTCCTGGCGGGGGAAGTACATGGTTTATTGCTGCCCTGCCGAGCGGAATCTAACTGTCGGGATTTTCAGGGTTACGTAAGAAGCACTTCTTAGGGCATAATGAGGTTGGGGACTTAATGGTAAGCAATCAATGATATAGCTGGGCAGGTTATTTGTAATGGCTCTGAAGGTCCAGAGTACCACGTTTCTCTGGCACCTAAGGGTAAGAGAAGGCCAGCCCACAGCAGTATATAGGAGACAGTGATGGGTAGAGTAGGGGAGCTCCGTTACAAACCTTAAGGCTCTGTGGTAGAGTGTATCGAGTTTTGCAAGAGTACCAGCAGGACCTTGGCTATATAGGAAGTCGGCATAGTCTAGCAGGGGGAGAAATGTAGCTTGGACTAGCCGTTTTTTAGCCTCCCTTGGTAGAAGGGTTTTTATCCTGAAGAATAGCCCTAGTCTCTGCTTGAGTTTCTTTATAAGCTCTTCAATATGACCCTGGAAGGAGAGAGAACTGTCAATCCAAGCCCCAAGGTATTTGAAAGAAGACACATATTCCAGCTGATCTCCCAGCATGGTAGTGATAGGGGATAGTGAGCCGTGAGAGGGAGGGGCACTAGAGTTGGACGCAGGGGAGAAGAGCATGGCTTTGGGTTTTTTCACATTCAGGAGCAATTTCTGTTTTAGGAGTTGTTAGTTGTAGCAGATCAAATTCACTCTAGAGATGAGAGTACAGTGTTGGGAGATGGTCCACTGGTGTGGAGCACTATGTCATCTGCAAAGAGATGAATTCTAGCCTTGTTAATGAAGCATTAATTCTTTTAATGTAGATTGCGAAAAGCAGGGGTCCCAAGACAAAGCCTTGCAGAACACCCTGAGTAAGAGGTTTGAGGAGCAAGACCTAACCATCAGCCTTAACTTGCTGGGAGTGGTCAGTTAGGTAATTGTGGAACCACCTAAGAGAGGGAGCATCAGACCAATATTCCGTAGGGATGATAGCAGCAGGGGGTGGTCAACAGTGTCAAAAGCCTTACTGAGGTCCAGGAAGACTGCTCCGACAAAATTCTTTTTGTCCAACTCCCCCAGCCAGTCATTACTGACTTTGGCAAGGGCGGAAGTCGCACTATGTTGAGCCCGGAACCCGGACTGGAGTGGGTTAAGGAGGTTTGCTGATTCCAGGTGGGTCCTGAGTTGGGAGTTAACTATTTTCTCCAGCATTGTTGATACTATGGGGAGGAGAGAGATGGCCTATAATTATTCAGATCGCTAGTTTCCCCATTCTTGAGTATAGGAACAATATGGGCAGTCTTCCAAATAGTAGGAAGAACACTTTGGGAGATGGATAGATTGAACAAATTAGTAATAGGCATGGCAAGAGCACGAGAGCCTGCTTTTAGAAAGAATAGATCGATCAGATCAGCCCCAGGACTTTTCCTTTCATCCAGCTGGAGCAGGAGATCCTCCACTTCCTTCAAGGATGTGGCTTGGAGAGAGAAGGATGTGCTAATCGCAGGGGGGTCAGGGGTATCAAGTCCAAGCTGTACTCGAAGAGTACTAGCTGGGGAGGAATCAAAAGCTAGTCCCGCAGTGGCAAAATGATTGTTGAACGAGTCCAGAATAGTAGGTTTATCAGTAATTGTGGAATTACCAACCTGGATTTTGGCAGGCAGGGGGTTACCAGAGGAATGGCCATTGATATCTCTAATAGTCCCCCAGAATTTTGACGAACATGTGGAGGAAGCTTCAAGTTGAGAGCGGTAATAGTTAGCCTGTTTCTCTAACTAAGGGGGCAGTATAGCGCAGTGGTCTAAGGCTCTGAGCTGCAAATCTGGTGACATCCAGCAGACCAGAGCTGGGTTTGAATCCCACAGCTTCCACTTGCATACTGTGTGACCCTGAGGAAGTCACTTAACCTCCTTGTGCTCCCAGGTCACTCCTGTAAAAAAGCTTTCAGCTTAGTGTGCTATACCTGGTTAAATAAATAAATAAATAACCAATTTGGTACAGAGGTTTCTAGCTCTCTTAAAAAGATTCCAGTCATTAGGTAGCTTTGTTCAGCGAGCAGTTTCCCATAGCCTGTCCCTATTCCGCAGTGCACTCTTTAGGTCAGTAGAGAACCACCGGCAGTGCTTGCTTCTAACTAGGGATGTAACTAGTGGGGTGTGCTTATTCAGAGCACTTAGCACAATGTCATGAAAAATGTCAAAGGCGGGAGCCATGGATTCTGCTAGGTAGAAGTCCTGCCACCGGGGAGAGCGACTTAGCTCAGCAGTGAATGACCAAGAATCAAAACTACGCCTGCTTCTTTTTGTGGTGAATTTGGGTGGGAGAGTAGGGGTATGACAAGACCTAACACAAGTGAAAAAACAGTGGTCACTGATGTCGTCGGAGAAGAAGACTCCAGAGTGGGAATACAGGTGAGGCTTACTAACTATGATGCGATCCAGCAGTGTACTTTTGTCTGGGTTACTCTTGTTTGGATGTGTAGCTTCAGTGATGAGCTGGAACAGCCCCAGGGAGTCACAAAGGCATTTGAGGGGAGAGGAGGCATTAGAATGGCAGACTAAATTTAAGTCCCCCGAGTATTATTGTTTCTAAAGAGTTATGCCCCAGGAGGTTGCTTAAGTGGTTTAGAAGCTGCAATCCTGCTGAAGGAGGCCTATAACAGCCAGTAACACTGACCGAGACTTCAACAGCGATCACCACTTGGAGGGATAGAGATTCAAATTCATTAGGGACCGAGGTTGAGTCCAGGATGGAGACAGAGTACTTGTCCTTGACATAAATAGCCCCCTCCACCCCTAGACAGTCTGTCAGTTCAGAATAGTGAGTAGGAGGGGAGGCAAACAGAATGGCTACTGGTTGATGGGTGCAGCCAGGATTCTGAAATCACCAGAATATCTGGGGAGGTATGGCTTGTCCAGGCCTGGAGAGGAGAGATTTTTTTTAATAGGCTACAAGCATCAATATGCATAAAGCTAAGCCTTTTCAGGTTAGGGAGATCTGCCGGCGAGCCAATGCTGGAACTAGGGTTAAGTTTAATGTTGCCCGAGCAGAGCAAGAGGAGAAGCAAGAGTTTTCTAGAGCTAACCAACAGATGCTTTAGAATCTTTTTTTTAGCATGTCACAGTAACCTACAGCGTTATTGTTATGGGGGGACACACAGTTAACACACAGCTACAGTTCAACTCACTTTGAGCTGGCAACCCATCCGACTGCTTGCTCCTGCGAATACTGACTCTAGTCTTGGTGGGAAGTGTGCTTCACTCTACACAGCAAAGCTGCTACAAGCTGCCTTCATCTTGGTGCAAAACCAGCCCCCAACAGATTTCTGCAGAAATGGAAATGAATCCTAAATAGTGCTTTATGAAGAAAAGAACTGAGTGTAAGATGGGGGCAGGAAGCAAAGCCTGAGGCAGGAAATGAGACAGTTATTGAACATATCCAAGGGCCTCAGATGCACTCCAAACACTAAGTAGATAACAGTGTGAGGAAAAGGCACCCAGAAGTGAGCCCCCAAGACAGTGAATCAGAGACATATTCTCTGGATTTATGGTCACCTGCCTGCGGCAGAAGAATGCTAGCTCAGCTGCTCATGATCGCCTCCTGGCTCCCTGTAGGCCCACTAATGGTGCAAGGGCAAAGGGGATAATGCAATTTGTCAAGAAAGGGAACAAATGCCTCAATAACAATGACCACCCAGACTAAGGCAGGAGCTAAGTTTAATTGCCCTTGCAAGTCACTCTGGTTTGCATTATAGTCAGAAAGACCACTGTGGAGATAAAAAAGAACATTTCTTGGTGGGTTTTCTTATTGAACGTTTTGTAGCAGACCAAAGACTACAGTGTCTGGGAGGTCCAGGAGAGCCCCACCAACAGAGAAGACAAGTGCTATCCAGTGGTGGCTCTAACATGGCTAACTCAAGAGACAGAGAAAATATTATAACTTTCTGCTTTGAGCATCCTTGTTACAAGGATACAATTTACGATTCTTATCACTTGAGTGAAATCAGCTCTGGGTTGAATTTCAACTCTGTGAAGCTGTTTATGTATTTATTTATTTTTTCTTTTCAATTTCCTAGATGAATGTAGAAGAAAAAGGTAATATCCACCCACAGTCCGACAAGGCAGCAACCCACTTATTTGCCCCCGTTCATTTTTGATTCGTGAGGTATCCTCATGTAGTATTAACAGGCTGGTTTATTGTCTGCAACCCCTAAAGGCAGAGTCGGGCCAAGGAACTGACGACACCAGTCCAAAGCCTTGAAATGATAATGTTGAAAATGCAGCCCACCTTCTGTATTGCTCAGCCTGCACTTATAATTCACAGTGGGCAAAAACTGGTTTAATAGCTGACTTTTTCTCAAGTGCTGAAAGTCAGGGAGGAGAGTAGTATAGTGCAGTGGTGGTTAGGAGCACTGAGCTGCAAACCTGGAGAACTTTATTTTAATCCTGCAGCCAACATATGTATATTGTGTGACAATGAGCACGTCACTTAATGTCCCTGTACTCCCAGGATGCTCCTGGAAACAAACTTAGTGTGTCTTTCCTGGCCAAAAATTGTAAAAAAATAAATAAAAGGAGACTTTCCTTTCATTTTGCATCCAGTTTTGAAGGTAAATGCAAGTAGCATTAGGAAACGCAGATTGCTCGGGGACCAAGCTATCCCTTACAGTTTCCACTCACTCATACGTGATCTCCTTTGCTTTTTCTACACAGGATTTCCCTGCCAGACTATACCCATGAGCCCATTAACCCCATTCAGTACACTTTGGGTGATGTGCACATACAGAGTGATTTCTTTTATAGAAGAGTAACAGTTTGGTATTTCTTGTTCCTTGCAAATTTGGATAAGTCTGCTGATGTAAGAGACGGGCAGAGTCTAAGTTCTCGGTGGGGATTAATAACATTTGGTACACTGTGGTAGATGAAGAAATAAGTGGATGCTGAAGCTGATTAAATGGCCATGGCCGCTAGGCTGAGGCACGTAATCAAAACTGCAGAAGCTGTCTATTGTACTTCTCCATAGTGGAGGTAATTGTTTACTTCAATTCAATTCAATTCAAATTTTATTTATAAAGCGCCTTTCAAAACCAAGTTACTAGGCAATAAAAAAGTTTGAAATTACGAGTTTACAGGTGATGTTGTAATTTTCATTTGAACCCCCAATTTAGTTCAGCTCCATGAGGAATAGGGCTTTGTGAGTAACATAGAACTTTGCCAGCAGAAAAGAACCCCTTGGCCCATCTAGTCTGCCCATTACCTCCTTTCTTTCTGGCATATCTTACTCCCTGGCCTTGTTACTTCTGTTTAGCCCCATGTAGTTGTCACAAGCCCTCTTGAAATTTTCTCACTGAGTCTACCCCCACCACCCATTCTGACAGCCTATTCCAAAGACCCACCACTCTCTCAGTGAAGAACTACCCCCTCATATTTCCTCTAAATCTGCCCCCCTCTAGTTTGAGTGTGTGTCCCATAGTTGATTTGTTTTCACTCATTCTGAATATGCTTCCTTCCTGCACCTTGTTTATTCCTTTCAGATATTTGAAGGTTTCCACCATATCCCCCCTTTTTTCCCTCCTCATCTCCAGTGTGTACAAGTTTAGTTACTCGAGTCGTTCTTCGTAAGACATCCCATGCAGCCCTTGAACCATCTTTGTTGCCCTTCTCTGGACCCACTCTACACTGTCTCTGTCACCCTGTAAGTGTGGCCTCCAGAACTGTATCCCATATTCCGGATGTAGAGGGTGGCTAATTCAGCAATAATGCCTGATACAGCATTCTGCACTGAGAGATGAATAATTACGTAGATGTTACGTATTCTAAAGCATTAGGTGGTTTCATTGCTTAGTTACCCTGAACCATAACAAGGTACTAAGCATCTTAAAATGAATATACAGTATGGAATTACTTATAAAATAAAATGGTTGCAACATTCATAAGATTCTCTATGTTCAGTTTTAAAACTGAGGTTCCAACAGCCAAATACCAAGCACTGTGGACTGGTATCACTTTGATTTGATTTGTTGACACTTTTGAAAGGCTACACCTGTGGTTTAGTGGGTGAGCAACCAGCCATACCCCCTTTCTGAGCTATATAAGCAGTTTCCCCCAGCCTCCTTCTGAAGCATTTTTTCTTTGCCAGCTGGAGGCTTTGTTGGTCCATCTTCTCCCTTGGGGCTTACTGGGCCCTTGCCCCACCCCCAGCATTGGTTATGCTCTAGGCTGTGATTGGTTTATGCTGGATTCTGTTTGTGTATTTCTCCTGCCTTGGTTAGTTTTTGTTTTGCTTCCAGCTGCTGTGTGTTTGTTTTTCTGTTTTCCTGTGCTTTTGTTTTCTTTTTGAGGCTTTCTCATTTTCCTCAGCATCTTGTTGTCCTTTGCACACTGTGTTTTTCATGTGCCTATGTTTCAGGCTCCTACCTAATCTCAGTTTTCCTGCAGTTGTTATTGCATGTTTCAGTTCCCACTGCAGTTGCTGCCTCCTGTGCTTCACTTAATTGATTGCACCTGGTCCTAGCCTTGTTGCTCAGCTAGCAGCTACTCCCTGATTTGCCCTAACATGCTCCATTTTGTGCATGGCCTATTTTACCTCAGCAATCTTGCATTCCAGTAAGGTTTATTTCCTGCTTACTTTCCTCAACATTTCTTTATTTACTATGCTTTTCTTTACGTAAGCGCTTGGTTTTCATACAGCCCTTTTGGGGATTTAAATCTGATCAAATATTTTTATTTGCATTCAGTGGGACTCAAACCTGAGTCTACTGAAATTTTATATTATGTTCTCCACGGGATTCAAACCTGCTTAAATGCAATTGTACCAAGCAATTATTACTGTTTTTCAGTGCATTATTGCCTTTGCCTACAATTCCTATGCTTATTTAATTGTTCAGCTTAGCTACTGCTGGAAGCTATAACTAATTACTGCTGGAAACTGTTAAACTACTTATGTACAATGCTTCATAATACTCTGGAGGTCAGCTCAGCTACAGCTATCACTGTAAACTAGTTTTAATATCCACATGTGGGTCATGGCATTTTACCATGGCTTCTTTGTTTTTCCTATAGTGGAGGATGAGGGGGTTATAGTAGAGAGTTGTGGTCCCGCGAGGTTCAAATACGTCATGTTAGAATACTACCTTTGCCACTAAAATCTTAATTGGCATTCACTGATGGACTGGTTGGCCTGTATTCCTTCCCCTTTACTTGCACTGCTTCTCCTATAACCTTGCCAGACAAGCGCCTCACACTGAATAAAAAGAGACCAGGTTAGCCTGAACTGTTTGTTCAATGCCTACTTAGTATGTTTCTGCATACTATCTGTTTACCATGCTGCACACTGCCTATTACTCCCTGCATTACCATGTACTGCCCCTAAAGGAAACTAGCCAACCATACCCATCAATTTATTGGCTCTGAGCTCACTGTCAGCTGACAGTCTCACTCTGCACCCTAGTCCACATCTTGAGCATGTGAAGCCTAGGTGGGGTCCTTCCTATCTGGCCCATAGTGGGAATGTCCTTACTCCAGGTGGAGCTTTAGACGTTTATGATTCAGTGGTGTCTCCTGATGTAGAATTATGACTAGCTGTGAAGGGTGGTTACGTGTATCTCCTTTGGCTGTAGTATTAATTTACAACCATCAGCACCTTCAATGCTTTCTCCTTACGACTGCTTCTGGTTCACCTAGTTTGTTTTTAGATCAGTAGGGCAGCTGAGTGCCTCAGTGATCGTTGCTCTCCTCCTCCTCCCGCCTTGGAGGCGCTTGTTGCAGAGAAACCTCACAACCCTTCACGGTGTTCCAGTTTGAGGGATACAGTGACAGCCTTCCTCCAAATTGGAACATTTTCCACCCCTTGAATTGGAGTTCAAACTGCAGCAGCCAGGCTGTCACTAAAAACAAAAATACGCCAAGCCTGGAGGGAAGGCGACCTAGGCCTTGGATCTCCAGAGATTTCCTTCTCAAAGGTTTTTTTTTTCTCTAATCTGTGCTTAAAGTCATAATAATACTTTGTTAGGTTTAGTAGTATTCCCTAGTTTATTCAGGTAAGTTCAGCCATTGAATGGAGGTGGATTGTGACCCTGCTAGCCGTTTCCTCTTTCCTTAGGAAGCTCCCTGCTGTTATCAGTATAATCCAATTTATCCATGCTATTCTGCTAACTTGTACTTCTCATCAGTGTTTTATCAAGCAGCCTCTTGCTTCAGTCTTCTTCTCTACCGCACAGTCAATGATCACTGTTAACATTCTTTTGGCGGTTCCTTCCTAAGGTACCTTTAGCCAAGGAAACCTTCCCATGGCACCTCTAGAGGTCGAACCCTGTTTGAGGGTTCCTTTCCTTTGGTACCCCTACAGGGTGGTAATTCCTCATGGAATAGAGAGTGCGAACAGCCACAACAGAGTAACACAGTTGCACAAGCATAACACTATACTGGCTGAGCAGGCCACTGAATTGAAAGGCTGCGCCTGTGGTTCAATGGGTGAGCAACTAGCCATGCCCCCTTTCTGTGCTATATAAGCAGTTCCTCCCAGCCTCCTTTTGAAGCATTTTTTCTTTGCCCCACCATCCTCCCCCCTCCTCCAGTAGCTCACCTCTCTTCTCAGGGGGTTACCTCCTAAGGTGCCTTTAGCCAAGGGAACCGTCTCGCGGCACCTCGAGGACTCCTTGCCTTTGGTACCCCTACAGGGTGATAATTCCTCATGGAATATATAGTGCAAACAGCCACAACAGAGTAACACAGTTGCACAAGCATAACACTATACTGGTTGTATAGGGCATTGAACCAAACAATTGAGCAGAAGTTATTAACTGATCAGGAAGGATGTTGCTTTGTTTCAATAAGTAGGCTGTGACTGGTTCAAAGGAATGTCAGTAGTGCTTGGTGGAAACGGCCAATTCTGAACTCATGGATGCTTAGCAACATTTTCTTAAATTCCGACTCTGATGAAATCCGAATCCTTCCAATGTGTTTGGCGAATTTTCACCCCATCCCGCGAAATGTTCTGACTGAATCGTGGAAAGATACGATACACATGAACTGTGGAATGACAGTTCGAGAAATTCCATCCTGCAGTTTAATACAACAATCTGCAACACATGTAATCATTCTGCAGTTCAGTGATCAGTTCTGCAGAATTCATTTAAGCAGTTTAATACATTAGTCCACAATTCATACATTCATTCCACGATTCTAAGATGGAATTTGCAAAAATTGCAAAAGTGCATTCCAAAATTTCATGGAAGTGAAAATCTGCATTTCATGGCAATTTCACCCGTGGAATTTTATTTTCCTACAGCACTAAATGTCAGTCATTACATCTTGTTTGCCAGTGGATTATATCACCAACTGCGCTGTGTTCCTTTTGACTTAGAAATGTTTTTCACAAAACAGTTGTACTCAGTTGTGCTTTTTGAATTCTGTGACCTTAAGTTTTCATTTCTGAAGCATCCATTTATTGAGAGCAGCTTGTTTTTAGATAGAGAAAGCCAGAACTCAGCTTTGTGTTGATGCCTTACAAAGACACTGAGCTTAACCATTGGATTGATTTTGAACCTGTGTCCACCTATTAAAATGACTGGAGATATAGCTGAGTTTAACCATTTTACTCAGTTTCAATTCATGGGGAAAAGTCACCAGAAATGACCCAGCAATCTAGTTATACCCTTGTGACTTGGTCTTGTTGGGCGTACTGTGACTTTGCACTTCTCTCTAGATTGCTTTGATTTGTAAAACATTCTTACTGCCTTCCTAGTCATATGTAATATTGTGACCCCAATGCATTTTTGTATTTTTCGACTATCTTTGTAATCTCCTGGGTCATGCCTGAAAATAGGCATTTTTATTGTCTCGTGCACCTACCTAGTCAACAAAAATTAATAAATAAATATATTAAAACTTATGGACCTCTTAGTCTGGAGGATGTGCATTACCCATAACCTTGGCCAAGGAAAGAACAGTAATTCACCCAGGGATGTCAGACGCTGAACAATAACTTATCACTAGTATACTAATTTAATAAGCAGCAAAGCCCTAACATAAAGCAGTATGAATGACTCAAACTGGTACACTCGCTGCAGGAAATTAAAAAAACAGACAGCCCCATGGAAAAAAAAAGCTTATAGTGCCCCTATAATTAATGCCTTCAGACATTTTGTTAGCACTTTACTTAAGATAAGCCCATGGAGGCAGGTCCAAGTAAATTCATGTGACAAAGGACACTTTAAATGATCACAGCTGGAAGTTAATAAGATTTATTTTATGCAACTAATACCCACCTTAACGTCCTTCTTTGATTACAAAGCATGGTAATATGTGTGTGTTGGGGGAGGGAGGGTGGGTGTGTGTGTGTGTGTGGAGATGCAAGGAGATTCAGCTGTGCTACTGTGCAGCCAGATTAAGGCCCGTCTACACTACACCACTCAGACCCTGTAACAGACAGAAATTGTTGGGGAGTGGTACAGTGTGTCCACAATGCAGCGGTGACGATGCGAGATGGGTTCTCGCCAGTCCACACCTCAGGAACGGCGACCATTACCACAGGCGCCCAATTCCACAATGCAGCTCGCTCACTAAGGCCTGCGGGGACCGTTACCGCCCGTCCACACTATCACAGTAGCGTTGCGAGGTGGGATTGGTTTCATAACGTTGTTGAAACCACCTCATATGTGGTTTCAACAACGGTTACGAAAATGCCTTCTGTAACATTACAGGTGTAAATGCAAACCGTTGGGTAACGGTTTGGGCACTCTGTAACGTTACAGAGGCGTAGTGTGGACAGGGCCTAAAAGAACAATTCTTAGCTACTAGCAGTAGTACATCTGTGTTACCAAGCTGGGAAATGAGACAAATAGTTGTGTTTAAACACATAAAGCTATGGTTCAGGAGTGGATGCTCACTGACCCATATGTGGATTAGATTAGCATTTGCAAATTACACCTCCATTCTTGCTGATGTTCCAGGGAATACCTCAGAGAGAAAAGCACAAAGTGGCACTCGCTGGTCCTACGATTGCACAATTTGCTGAAATATTAAAATCATCAGACTGAGCTGTGAATGCGCTGGGGCAACATCTTAGAGTTCATGCCAAATGGATCTGAAAGGAGAAGCTGGGAGCCGCCGCTGTGTATATCTCAAATAAAAGCAGCCTTCTCCTGTTCCATTAACAGGCCTATTGTATATTAAAATTATTTGCATGTTATACATTAATCCCAGTTATTATACCCTACATGTATACAGTCAGCTAATACGTTATTTAAAAAGGTACAAAGCACCCAGTCCAGTGCATCACACTCTTGTATGGGCAACCTGGGCTCGCTGTGTGAACCCACTCAGCTGGCTCGAGCCACTGGCTCGTTCTCCACAGGGTAGTGCACAGCAGAACACAACACCACAGCATAAAGGTGGGGGAGGGAGAAAAATTATCCTTCCGGTGCCAGTGATACCTCCCCCACCTCACACACACTCTGGCTTCCCCTGCCTCTCCCCTGAACCCTCACTGATGTTTTATAGTGTTGCCAGCACATGTTCCTGATGGTAAATAGCACCACACCTCACCAAAATGTTATATTTTTATAACAGTGGGCACAACAAGGGTAGAAAACTTTTAACAACTTCAAAATCACATATCACAGTTCAAGAATGAAACTAAATGAAAATAAAAGATCGGTATAGTGATGTTTTGCAAGAAATAAATTATTACAACAACAAATACTGCTGCTTTAAATATGTTGCTTCAGTGGCAAAACATTTTTCATCCCTCACCAAGTCTCCACCCAGAAAAGCAGCCTTTATACTGCCTGACCACAACTTTATATGTAAATGGTAATTAGTTATAAGGTTTGTTAAGGTCAGAAGGGACTCCAGGTCCTCCCCCCCACGCTTCATAAACAGGGATCAGTAAGTATGCTGCGCCAACATGTACTAATTTATGAACATAAGAATATGCCAGCAGGTAAAGCCCAATAACGGTCTGTCTAGTCTGCTTGTTTGTGAAAATCTTCCTTGCATCTACAGGGGAGCCACCCTTTCCCCAAATCCCCCGATCCCTCCCTCGAGTCCCCCCTCCCCCCTTTATCACCAGCAATTTTCCCCATTACTCTGACCCATTCTTTCTTGAAGCGATCCACCATTTTCAGGGAGACCACCTCCTTTGGCAACCTGGTCCACTTGGCCACCACCCTCTTGGTGAAAAAGCACCTCCTCTTCTCTCTCCTGGATATTCTGCTACCAGCTTTAGGCTATGCCCCCCAGTGGACTTGTTCCCAATAAGGCAGAAGAGGCCCTCAGTAGTCAGCCTGTTACTGCCTTTTAGGTACTTGAAGGTCTCGATCATATCCCCCCTCTCCCTTCTGTCCTCAAGAGAGAGTACATGTTGAGCCTCTCCTCATAGGTGTTGCCCTGCTGACCAGGGATCATCTTGGTCACCCTTCTCTGGACTGTCTCCAGCAAGTTAACATCCTTCTTAAGATAAGAGGACCAAAACTGCACACTGTACTCCAGTTACAGACGGTCTCACCAGTGACCTGTACAGTGCTAGTATGACCTCTGACTTCCTGCTGGTAATCACCCTGGCTGTGTAGCTCAGCATCTAATTTGCTTTTGCTGCCACTGCCCTCCTGCAGTATGTCGAGTGCTTCAGGTCACTCATGGTGATCACCCCAAGGTTCTCATCTTCCTCTGACTGTATTATCTGCACCCCACCCAACTAGTATTTGGTCTCTGTATTCTTTGCCTCCAAGTGCATAACCTTACATTTTTTGGCATTGATTCCCGATTGCCAAATGCCAGACCACTTCTCTAACCTAGCCAGACCTAGCCAGATCCTCCCAGAGTTCCCATCTTCCTTCCTCCATGCCCACCCTCCCACAGAGCTTTGTGTCATCTGCGAAAAGGCAGATTTTTACCTTTGATCCCATCCACTATGTCACTGATGAAGATGTTAACCAACACCAAACCAAGCACTGAGCCCTGTAGGACCCCACTGGTCATGGCCTAGCTTCTGAGAATCCCCCAACCACCACCTTTTGGCTTCTGTCTTGCAGCCAGTTTTTTTTTAAATATTGTCTGTTTATGCCCCCTTCTCTCTCCGCGGTTGCTGCTCTCTTCTGGGTATCCTATGCTCTCTCTGTCCACACCCCCCCATACCTCTTGGAAGGCCGCCAGATCTTAGCTCCCATGCTGCCTCGGCCTACCCCCCCCCCAGGCAGGGAGGAGGGGGATCCCAGGACTTAACCCTCCAGTCCGTTAGTGAGTGTCCGACGGTCTGAACGGCTCCCCACAGTTATGGTGTCTGGGAGCTGGATCCCTTCTACACCGGCATCAGCAGGGCTTTTTCCTTGTTCTGGTGCCACCCTTCAGGACATCGGTGCGCTAGGGGAGCCAAAGGGTGGAGCATATCACAACATGCAAGCGCTCCAGCTCCCGGATGACCTCCTCCCACCCGCTTCACGCTGTCCCACTGCACCTCTACCTGTGGTCACCCAGGTAGTGGTAGAGCGGCAGGACATGCAACCCACCCTCCCCAGAGGGGGAGAGCAGCCTGTGGGCGCTCAATCCTCCTCCCTCCAGCCGCTCAAGTCCATTCCCAAACCCTACCATTGCGCCGGTGGGCCGGCTCTTGCAGCTCGTTTTTGACCCATCTAGCAATCTTGGGATACCTCGCACATTCAGTTACCCAGGGCACCCTGTCATTCCTGTCATTTTTTAGGTAGAAGTGTGTCCAGACTTACCTTGAAGGCCTGCCCCAGGGCACCCTGTCATTTTTTAGGTAGAAGTGTGTCCAGACTTACCTTGAAGGCCTGTACTGTCTTCATATCCATCTCCTCTGCTGGAAAGCTGCTTCATAGGTTTAACACCCTTGGGAGAAGAAGTGCCTCCTAATATTACCCCCAGATACCACCTCTAAGCTTCTGGGCATGTCACTGCATCCTGCTGGAGATACTGCAATAAGCATTTCCATCTGTTATATCCTGAGACAGAGTTAGACATTTAATAACATGACTTCAGGCGATGTAGCACTCTTAGTTCTGTACACACTCCTCAGTTTTTCTGTCTGTCTCACCCAGCTACACATATGCCCTTTATGACACCAAACCCAAGGCAATGCAACCTCTGAGGAAGTGTACGAAATATTTAATGCACATAGTCTGCCATGTGCTGCAGTATCCACAACACGCATAGATAGTTTCTTGTTGGATGTTGTGACATGGGAGCTCTTTTCCAAGTGAGCTTCTCCTTCATGTTGAATATACCAGTTATGTGAGAAGGCCACCTTGGCTGCTCACTTGCCTCAAATCTTCTCACGGCAAATGTCTTTGTTTGACCAAACTTTTCTCTACCAGAGATGATTCAGTCTGTCAGTCAGTATGAGATCAGACATTATGCTGGATAGGTATGTTGCCAAACCTTTGGTCACTTTATACTGTAGTTTGGACAACTGACCATATTTTACTTTCTGGGCCAGAAGCCCTGTTTCAGGGTTCTCCCCAGAGATTAGATAAAAGATTATCAGAATTTCTGCACAAGGAGATCATTATGGTGACTTGACCCCCTCCTCCCGAAAGAGTAATAGAAAAAATGACACCAGGAGGCGTGCATTATGACATCAGCTTCTGATAGCACCATGTGAGCAGAAACGTGGTTAGCTGCAGGTTCACACAAAACACTTTTCTGACAGATGCAGCAGATTTTCGGTCTGAGCGCTAAGCAGCCATGACCTGTTCTTTTCTTTGACAAGCCTGATGTGACTGTAACGGATGCTCTTTGAACCCATTTTCCTTATTAATGATGTACATAATTATAAAGTTGGAAATTGCAGTCTTACAGTGTTGTAAAGCAATAGTATGTAAGAAAAATGGTTTCGAAGATATTGTTCAGTAAAATGGCATTGGGATCTTGAAAGGGAAAAAGGTCAAGTCGTACTGATTTTTTACGCTTTCAAACTCATAATTCAAATTGAACATGGAGTATCTCTTGAATGATTTACAATGTGCACTAATAATTTACATCACTGCAAAACCATAATCTCAAGCTGTACAGTGCTATACAGCATTGTTTGGGAGACAAATGGTTGGGGAGAAATGATCTGTTATATTTGCCTCCTGTTCCTGTTTAAACCAATGGGATTCAGCTCCCATTCATTTCAATGAAGTAAAGGTTTTTCAGAAAACATATCAGTATTTAATTAAAGCATACCAGTCCCTTGGCTGGCCTGTTAGCACAGTGGCAGCACTACTGCTTGTGGCACCGATGACCCGAGTTTTGGAACAAGCTTGGGACCTCAGGAGGGTTGGTCGAGGGGAGAAGGATCGAGCATCTGCTGGACAGCTCTCCTCCTCGGGGTGGAGGGGGCAAAGCCCAGCATGTACTTGGCTCTTATCGGAAAGTATGGAGAAGGCAGATCAGCACTGCCAACATGGGTGGAGCAGTGGCAGCTGTCGGGCACACATCATGCAAGAAGGTGCAATGTGTGTTATGATGACATTGCATGCATGCGCCTCCAAGGGGAGGTACACTGGAAAAAAATCCTGGCCAGCAGGATGACTCTGGTCACCTGCAGACCCCATACTCAATGACCCAGGTGCGCCACAAAATCATATCCATGTGTCTGATGGAGGTTGGGGAACCTGTTTACAAGCCCTGGAGGCAGATGTGGCAGGTAAGTCCTGGGACAAGGCAGGGTGGTGTTACTGGGGTGAGTGGCACAAACAAGGCTGCTCGGAGTGAAGCAGAAAAAGAATAACAAAAAAAATATTGGCCTCAGTATGTACCCTTGGGCAGAACACTGCTGTTTTAACCCACTTTTGTCTCCCTGTTCCCAAGCCTTGGTGTTTACAGAGTGCATCACAGCACCCGGCCATGATAACGAGGGATACATAGGAAGCACGTTCCTTTTAAGCTCCCCCCCCACCAAGTTCTGCAAATTGTTAGGCCACAGGGATTGCTTCCAGCTCTTCCTTCCATGACATGCCCAATTTCAGCTCAGTGAATGAGAAATACCCTCCTACCGCAGACACATTAAGATGGCCTGGCAGTTCAGTTATATTGTTTTGCTACATGGGGCATTTTCATATGCAGCTAATGAAGAACAACAAAATTAACTGTTAATTGAATTCCCTAACATTCCAGAAACAGTTGGATGAACTCTGCCTTTTTTGTTTTCAGGGTACCGTGCTGAAGGAGTTCAGTCGTCCATGCATTTCTTTCTACATGCTCCTAAAACATAATTTGCATTTATGTTGTAAACTTAAACTGGCCAGGCAGGCACGGTGCATGTCAAAGTCCAGCCATTCCTCAAAACGAACCACAAGGAATAAACTGTTCAGAAGATTTGCCCCAGTTGATTGAACTTTTGAGTACATCTCGTGGACTTCTACATATAGAATGCCGACTGGTAAAAGTAGACAATGCTGTTACGCTTTATGAGCAGAGCCCAACTGAACAGGGAATGGGCATCTTGTATGTGTGTACAGATGACAGAATGTAATTTTTTTTTAGGTGAAGAGACCAGTCATTTCTCATGCTCTGCCCCTAGGAATAATACATAGTTGAATCATAGTAGAACATCTACAGCAGGGTTTCTCAAATGGGGAGGCCCCAACCTGTTTCAGGGGAGGCTCAAGCAAGCTTTAAAATGTATTATATTTAAATGTCAAGTTTTGGATGCTTTGTGTGAAAGGATGCGGCAAACAAAGTGAATAATGGCATGCAAATTTATGTACAAAATAGGTGACCAGGAAAGTCATACTCAACAAACACTTGTTTCCTGGTGTGACATGGGGGAAAATCTGAATGGAGGAAGTACAGCTCTTGGAAACTGTGCAAAACAAAATGCAAAATAATACAAATGAATAGGTGCAAGGTAGCAATTGACCCATTATACTGGCTGCAGACAAGCACAAATACAAAGGCTAAGCAGAGAGGTACTAGGAGCAAGAGCAGGACAAAGTAAACTGGTCCCTGAGAAGGTATTTAAGAACAATGTAAAACTGACAAAGAAAGCAATCTGACTCATGGCGATATTGCAACAAGGGGTAACTAGGGTCCAAAACTCAGAAGTGTGGAACGAGTAGGCTTGGGGGGTTATACTGTACAGAGGGAGAATAATAAGTTCAATAAAATGAGAATAAACTCAACAACTCAAAGGATTTTCACTGTATTCCTTGTACACTGTGCAAAGTATGGTACTTGTTCTAACTATGGGGAGGACCCAAAATTATTTCTATATTAGGGGGAGGCTCAAGATCTTTTTCAAGGCTTGGGGGAGGCTCACTATGACACAGTGTAAGAACTACTGATCTACAGTATAAAATTGCAAGGAGGAGATAAGGGGGCCATGTTTTGCCCCATTCAACCCCCCACCTTTTTATCTTATCCTAAGACTACTGATCTTTTAAATCCTGTTATAGATTGAGGGAGCACTCTCAACCAATCAGAGAGCTCCTTTCCTCTGCACATGAGACACTCTTATTCTGTGAAGTGTGTCTCATGTGCAGATGCACTGGAAACAGGCACGTTCTAGGACAGTTTTTTAAAGCAAAGAATATATTATTGACTGAGCTCATTAAGTAAGGACAGAGTAAAGAAAGAACTTGGAAAATTAAAGGTAGATAAGGCAACAGGGCCTGATGGTTTGCATCCAAGAGTTCTTAGAGAGTTTAGAGATGAGCTGGCATCACATCTGACAAAATTATTTAATTTATTCCTAAAAGCAGAGCAAACCGGAATTGCACTTAACCAAAATATGAGGACACACAGACATATAAATTTCAAACCATTTTATTATATCAAAAATGCAGCGCTTCATATCCAAATGAAGCCAAAAAACACTAACATTTCAAGAGGTCAATGCCTTGCTTTATCAGAATAAAATATCCGTGCACACATCACACACACACATATATATATTAACATCAGTTAAACAATTTGTGTAAAATAAGCATGTATTTTGAAACACATTAAAAATACATGGCTATAGCTTTATATACTGTATAAGCTAGTCAGGCTCCCACTTAGAATCCAATGAGACATTCCAATTACGCCTTCCCATTTAATTGGGTGGCATTTGTTTTATTTTAATCATACCATTTATTGTGCAGTTAATCAAAGGTTGTAAATAATATGCCAAACATATTTCATCTCTCAATATAATAATATTACGATGTGCAAACAGATTTAAGGGATCAGAGCAGTGCAAGAAGCATTTGTGGAGATGGGGAGGGGCCTTAGACAAATAGCACGCATAGTAACCTTCTCAGAGGTGCTGCCTGTCTATGACACAGGTGAGGTTAGGGTGCTCCACACCATGGGATTCAATCAGTGGTTGAAAAACTGGTGCAGAGCTCAGGGATTTGGCTTCATTGGGGACTGGGGGTCCACCTGGAGGGATGCAGGCCTATACTGGCATGATGGTCTGCATCTGTCCAGGAGGGGAACCAGGATCCTAGGTGATAGTTTAAGTGCTTCACTGGCAAGCATTTAAACTAGCCAAGAGGGGAGGCATTGGAGAGGAGCAGGGAAATCCTAACCCCCACCCCAAAAAAATCAGGCTACTAAGTGAAGTAGACACCAACATAGAGATGTCAATAGGGAGAAGCGCAGGGGTAAGTGGAGAAAGTGACAAATGCAATAAGGACAGGGATGGGGCAAAAAGGGGTAAGGCCATCAAGAAATAGAGGGTAATGAGTACCAACACCAATAGTCTGGGCAACAAGCTCCCTGAACTAGTGGCCTTGATGCAAGAGGGATGCCTGGATATCGTAGCAGTCACAAAAACATGTTAACATACCAGGGTACACAACCTACAGGAGAGACAGGGAGGGGAGAAGAGGGGGCGGAGTAGCTCTCTATGTAAAGGAAGCGATAAAAGCAACTGAACAAAAGAGTAAACAGGGAGGAGAGGAGGCACTGTGGGTCACCTTAGAGACTGGAAATGGCACCACAATACCACAGGGGTTGTATACAGACCACCATGACAGAAGGAGGGAATGGACAAGGATATGATAGAAGGCATACTTAGGATGGCAGAGAATGGGGAGATACTGTTGATGGGGGACCTTAATATGCCAGATGTTAACTGGAGCACCTTTGCTGCAGCCACATCCAAAAGCAGGGCCATTCTTGATGCCCTTCAGGTGGCATGCCTCAGACAGCTAGTTTTGGAACCTACTCGTGAGGAAGCAATCTTAGACCTCGTACTCTCAAATGGGGACAATGAGAGGATCTCAGATCTAGAACTGTGTAGCCATTTGGGAACAAGTGACCATCAAACAGTGTGGCTCACGATAAACTCAGCTACGGAGTCAAGCCATACAAAAGTGAGGGTTTTTGACTTCAGGAGGGCTGACTTTGGCAAGAAGAGAGAGTGCCTTAGAAAAGCACTAGCAAATAGGCTAGAAGGAGGGATGGAACAACAATGGGGAAATATCAAAACTGCCATCACAGAGGCAACAAGCCTTTGTGTGAAGCAAATAAACAAATAAAAACAAAAGAAAAAGTCACTATGGCTCTCAAAAGAGGTGGCGGTGAAGGTTAGAGAGAAAAAGATAGCATTTAGGAAGTATAAGGAAACACAGAAGGAGCAGGACAGAGAACTGTACCAGTTAAGGCAGAAGGAAGCAGGGAAGGTAGTCAGAATAGCAAAGGTCCAAACTGAGGAATAGATAGCCAACTCAGTTAAGAAGGGTGATAAAACCTTTTATAGGTATGTCAGGGAGTGTAGAAAAACAAAGGGAGGGATAGTGAGGCTGAATAGAATGGACGGTGGGTGGGCAGAGAGGGACAGTGAAAAAGAGCAGGGATACTGAATGAATACTTCTGTTCAGTATTCACAAAAGAGGAGGTGGGGGAGGTACCTAATCCAGTTAACAGAAGCACTCTGGATAGGGGTCTATCCCAGTCCTTTCACAGAAGAAAGGGTTCTGAAAGAACTCCTAAAACTGAAGGTGGACAAAGCAATAGGGCCAGATGGAATTCACCCCAGAAATCTAAAAGAATTAAGCAGAGAACTAGTGACACCACTGACTACCCTTTTTAACAAATCGTGGAAGGATGGTGTGGTACCCGAGGACTGGAGGAAGGCAGATGTGATTCCCCTTTACAAAAGTGAGACCAAGACAGAGGCTGGAAACTACAGACCTGTCAGTTCGACCTTTGTGGTAGGGAAAGTGATGGAATCACTTCTGAAGGAAAGAATTGTTGAGTACCTAGAGGCCAGTGGGGCATAGGACCCAAGGCAGCATGGATTCACAGTGGAAAGGTCATGTCAGACGAATCTAATTGATTTCTTTGACTGGGTGACCAAAGTAGTAGACCAGGGAGGGGCTGTGGACCTAGACTTTAGCAAGGCATCTGACACAGTCCCACACAAAAGATTCATAGTCAAATTAACCAGCCTGGGAGTAGGTCCCGGGGTGGTAGCCTGGGTAAAACATTGGCTGGACACCAGGACACAGGAGGTAATTGTAAATGGAGTCCACTCTGAAAAAAAAGAGGGGTTACTAGTGGGGTACCGCAGGGTTCAGTACTGGGTCCAGTCCTTTTTACTGTCCTGGGTCCAGTCCTTTTTATTGTTTTTATAAGGGACATTGCAGAGGGACTGGAAGGAAAAGTATACATCTTTGCAGATGACACAAAGATCTGCAACAGAGTTGATACACAAGGCGACGTGGAAAGGATGAGAAGGGACTTGGTAAGGTTGGAGGAATGGTCAGAAGTATGGCAGCTTGGATTCACTGCAAAGAAGTGCAAAATAATGCACCTGGGAAACGAAAACCCTGGGGAAGATTACACAATGGGGGGGAGGTAGTAACAACAACAAAAATGGAAAGGGACCTGGGGTCATATCAGATGACCTTAAGGTTGGCAAGCAATGTGAGAAGGTGATAGGGAGGGCTGGGGGGATACTGGGATGTGTAGGGAGAGGCATCACCAGCAGAAAACAAGAAGTTTTCATCCCCCTATACAGACAGTTAGCGAGACCCATCTGGAGTACTGTGTTCAGTTCTGGAGATCCCATCTCCGCAAGGACATAGACAGGATGGAGGCAGTTCAGAGAAGGGTGACTAAAATGGTACGGGGTCTGCAAGAGAAGCCGTACGAGGAGAGACTAAAGGAGCTTAATATGTATACCCTTGAGGAAAGGAGGGAGAGGGGGGACATGATAGAAATGTTTATATACCTCAGTGGAATCAACAAAGTCCAAGAGGGTAGCATCTTTCAGAAAAAGAGATGTGCAAGAAAAAGGGGACACAATTGAAGATAGAGGTAGGACGGCTCAGGGGCAATGTGAGGAAGTATTTTTTCACAGAGAGGTTGGTGGATGCATGGAACAGCCTTCCTGAGAAGGTTGTGGGGTCTAAAACTGTGGGAGAATTCAAGAATGCATGGAACAGACATAAGGCAATCTTTGTGGGGGTAGGAAGAAATAGGCTGTTGGTTAAATAGGATCTGCAGCTTATCCTCTAGGTAGGGAAATGGGCAGACAAGGTGGGCCAAGTGGTCCTTATCTGCCATTAAAGTCTATGTTTCTATGTTAAAGTACATAATCTTCAAAAACTTTTCAACACCATAATTACCATCGGTCGGTGTATTTACAACAAACTCAATTATAGTAGTCACCTTCAGATCAATGGCTTAAATTTATCCACATAATGTTTCTACTATGCATTTAAGGTACCATATATATATAGCCATCAAATTCAATTAATTATTGAGTAACAACATCAAAGCGCAAGGTAAAAAGCAAACCAATATAGTCAGATATTTCCACATATTTGTAGGAGAAGGCAGGGGGTTCATGACTTACCATATTACAATTTACTTAAAAAAGCTGAAAGGTCTACATTTTCATTAAGTCCCTCATCACTACGTGCTTTCAAATGGCAAATCCAAAAGCTTTCACGTTGCCCTATTTTTTTCTCCAGGACCCCTCCCCTTGGACCTAGAGTAACCTTTTCTATGCCAACAAACATAATATTGTGGTTTTGATTTTTTATTATTTAAAATATGTTTGACTATGGCATAGGTTTGATTTTGACGGTAAATGGCCCTTACATGCTCGCCTATCCTAATTTTGAACAGGTGAGTCGTTCTGCCCACATAACAGTGTCCACAACTGCAGGACAGTAAATAAACAACCCCCTCACTACTGCATGCTATAAGATGATTGATTTCAATTTCCTGTCCCATTGCAGGGATCACAAATTTTTTACACTGTATCACATATTTGTAAAATGTACAGTTCCCACACCTGTAACTTCCTTTGAGGGGGAGGGCAACCAAGTTGACCGTGGATTAGCAATGGATGGAAGAATGCTATGGGCAACCACATCTTCTATTGTTTTAGCTTTCCTAAACACCACTTTTGGGCCGGCTTCAACTACATTTTTCAGTTTGGGTTCCAATTTTAATAGAGCCCAGTTATTTTTTATGATGTTTCCAACTTCAACAGATCTAGTGGAAAATGTAGTGACAAAAGGACACATATAGTGTGTTTCCTGATCTTTCACTCTTGGTGTCAGAGTAGAGGCACAATCTATTTATTCAACACTTTGAACTGCCTTAGCAACTGAATGGTAACTGTACCCCCTTTGTAAGAATCTACCGACCTGTTCGTTTCTTAATAAATTCGTGGCTTTCAGTACAGCTCCGTTAAGTTCAGATTAGCTGGCCCTTGGGGATGTTTTGCACAGTGTGAGATGGGTGACAGCTGTATAAAGAAGGAGATTGTTCTTAATAGTCACCTTCTGATACAGCATAGTACAGACTTCTTCTTTTTCATTTTTATATATCAGCTTGCCCAAAAAATAATTTGTTCATTACTAATAGTTTATTTAAATAAAAAAAAAAATTTGTACTCTCCAGCCACAAAACAACATTCACAAACTGTTCTTCAGTGCCCTTCCACACAAATAGCACGTTGTCTATATTGCGCCGCCACATGTACAAATATTGATAGTACGGATCGGTATCGGTGCTATATAGAATACACTCTCAAAATGCCACATAGAGTCCTACATAACTCGGGGCCATGGTGGCCCCCATAGCAGTACCCCTGATTTGTCTATAATAGATGTTCTCATAATTTATCCCTGGATATGGTGGGGGGGGGGGGAGTTCTGAGTGACTGGAGGATGGCAAGCATTGTACCAATTTATAAGGGGGGCTGCAGGGAGGAGTCGGGGAATTACAACCCTGTCAGCCTCACATCAGTGGTGGGTAAGGTGATGGAGGTGTTAATAAAGGAAAGAGTGGTAAAATACTTAATGAACAATGAACTATTAGATGAAAAGCAACATGGCTTCACTAGTAAGAGATCTTGCCAGACAAATTTGATCAAATTTTTTGATGGAGGTAACAATGGTTATTGATCGGGGGGGGGGGGCAGTTGATGTGGCCTAGCTGGACTTCAGTAAGGCTTTTGACTCTGTTCCTCACCATAGGCTACTAAATAAGACAGAGAGCCTGGGGAGTGGGGCAGAAAATATCTAGATGGGTGGAAAACTGGCTGAAGGATAGAAGTCAGAGGCTGGTGGTAAATGGTGTACATTCTAGGATAATAAGGGTGATGAGTGGGGTTCCTCAGGGGTCAGTACTGGAACCAGTCCTTTTTAACATATATATGTGATATATCAGTGGGACTTGAAGGGAAAGTGTGTCTTTTTGTGGACGATGCAAAGTTGTATAATATGGTTGACACAGTAGGATGGGTTGCGGCCATGAGGAGAGATCTGAGCACCCTAGAGAAGTGGTCGGACATTTGACAGCTGAAGTCCAATGCTAAGAAGTGTGCAGTGATGCATGTCGGGTGTAAAAATCCACTGGCTGAGTACTCCCCGGGGGGAGAACTGATAAAGCAAACAGAACCTGAAAGGAACCTGAGGATTATAATCTCAAACAACCTTAAGGTAGGAGACCAATGTATTAAGGCAACAGGTAAAGCTAATAGAATAATGGCATGCATAGTAAGGGGTATAACAAGTAGGAAGAAGGAGGTGCTGATGCCTTTACATAAGACCATGGTCAGACCGCATCTGGAGGATGGGGTACAGTTCTGGAGGCCTCATTTAAGAAAGGATACAGATAGGTTAGAGAGGGTTCAGAGAAGGGCAACAAAGAGGTGCAAGGTATGCAAGAGAAGCCATACGAGACTAGATGCAGAGAATTAAATCTATGCCCACTGGAGGTTAGAAGAGACAGAGGTGACACGATAGAGTCTTTTAAGTATATGAAGGGAATAAATAAAGTGAATGAAGGTAGCTTATTCAAAAGGAAAGTAGGAGTTAAAACAAGGGGTCATAATTTAAGACTGGAAGGGGAAGATTTAAGAGCAATGTAAGGAGATGTTACTTTACTGAGAGGGTGGTGGAACCCTGGAACAGACTGCCTAATGAGGTGGCATGTGCAGAAACAATAGAGGAATTCAAGATGCCATGGGACAGATACAAGGGTTGGCTAGCAGGCAGAGTAAAATATCCCTGGGAAGTAGAGACAAGTAGGGGTGAATGGGAAATGGGCAAACTAGATGGACCAGAATTTCCCTTTTCAGCCTGCATTACTCTGATAATAATATATCAGTACCACTGGAGCCACTCTTACACTTGTAAGTGGTCTCACTATTGTAAGTATGAACAAAGCCCACCTTCAGTTTCTATGGTTCTCATACCCTAAGAATGCATGTGAGACCACTCTTACAAGTGTAAGAGTGGTCTCCGTGGTGGTATTAACATACACAACTGCCCCAAAGTCTCCTGTAATTGTTGCACCCAACCTCTCCACCAGTGGGTGCTATTCCTTGTTAGAACTCTTTTTCTAACATCTTGCCTGTTCTTTGCTAGTGCAAGGGTGATTTCCGTCGCTCAGAGAAACTCATTGTAAAGGAAGATTGGTGCCTGGCATTGTCATAGGGATTCCTGAAGAAATCCTTGGCAGTAATGGCCAGTTCCTGATTTAGATAAAACTTCACTAACTGAAGGCGCTCTTTCCTTCCAATGTTGTGAGTTTCTTTTTCACTCTATCATCATATCACATTGTCTATCAAAACTTCATTGGTCCTATGACCACTGCATCCTTCCACAACTGGGAGGTGCCTGAACAATGGAATGAGACAAAATAAACGGAAAAAAAAAAAAAAGGGCAGAGAGCCCCAAATGGCCACCAAGAACAAACTCTGTGCTGGCTACATAATGAATGGAAGCAGCAAAGTGTATTTACAGTCTACCGTGGGCTGTCTCCTTCTACAATAACACGAACATCATTTACTAAATAAACACCAGCTGCCCAGATATCACTGACACTTGACCAGATATGGAGTTCAAAGAGCTTTGTCAAACACAGCTAGCTATTAAGGAGCAAGAGAAAGCCTTTAGTGTCAATACAAAGTGTTCCTTCCCTGATCAGAGGCATTGAAAGTAATGCATAGTGGGGTCTTGTCTCCCTACAATATGTCAAACCTGTCACGACTGGTATGTGCCCCAGCTGAGGACTTCGGTTTCACTTCTGAGAAAAAAAAAGAGAACAATCATGGCTAGGATAAGCACACTTATAGCACACTGGGTCTTTTTTTAGTTTTAAGAGTGATGGCTTTTAGTGCAGGACTTCAAGAGCCTTACATTTATGTTCACGGGCATCACTGTCTTATTACTTTCTAACTTCCACTTAGAGGAGTTCTATTATCACTAAGAACTGGTAGACCAGATCAGATGACAAGGAGAATAACTACAACTTGAGTGTGGGGTGGGGGAGGAGGTAAGGAGTCAGAGCTATAGCTATATGGAGAACTAAGTTAAACAGTTGTGATTTCTTGATAAATTTGGTGACAGGAGAAGGACAATAATTGGGTTTCAGAAGGATCCTTGACATTTCTAAATAGTAATCTCACCCTAGAACAGCGTGGTCATGGGAGGTTAAAAATGCCTACTGTGCATCGGGTAAGGGATGCGCTTGTTATGTTCTAGTTTACGACAGACCAACTGATGTAACATATCTTGTTTTCAGAGGGGTCCTGCTTCCACCCAATTTTACAAATGAGTGGACGGAAGCTTAAGGAGGTCAAATGACTTGCTCAAACAGATCTGTGTGTTTGACGTGTCTGTCAACAGAGGTTTACTCTGCATAGGTATGTCTAATCCATGGTCAGGAAAATGTTCCGTTCTGCTTTCTTACAAAGGTTGGTATGAATAAGAATGCTTCTAGTCATTTCAATTTGATGTAATTGTTAATAAAATATTAGACTGATCCCCCAAGGATGGCACTGTCCTCATATGCATCCGTTCACACAATTGTTAACGATCATTGGAGTACAAAATGTACTTTGTATTAGACTTGCTCATGAGGTGTATCTGACACTATCATAATCTTTATTCTAAAAAAATAATGCTGATGTTTTCCATTACATTGTGTTTTTGTCACTGCTGTCTTTGCCCGAGTAATTAGAGACACAACTCTATAGGAAATTGCATGATGTCATTTTGGCCACAGCAGTTTTCCACCTGCGAAAAACGGACAAAATAAACTTCTTGAGTCAGTAAAATGAATTTTGGCACTGTAACTTATCTCTCTTATTACTCTTCTTTTTTTAAATCTTATCTTTTTACCCTGCCATGCTACCATAGGTTCCCCATCATGGCTCCACATGCAACCTCCAAGCCTCAACTCTGCTATTGTGACACAGGGCCGGAAAGTACAGGCAGCCATCATGGAGATGGTAGCAGGGGTATACACTCATTTTCCCCCACCTACTATATATATATCTCCACCCACTTCCCTCTTGGCATCCTGTACTACTGTCAAGCCTGTGATGGCTGCAATTGTGGAGAAGATGGGGTCATCCCAGGAGGGGTAACAAGAATGCTCACTTCCTGTACAGTAAGTGCTACCCTTGGTAACACAATCGGACCATGAGACTGCATGATTACAGATAGCTGGACTCGCACCAGAACCCGGGACACCCATGTGGGAGTACAATGTCCCACTGCTTGGCTGTAGGAGTATCCCCTCATTACTATTTTTAAGAAATATTTTTATGTACGGGGGTGTAGAAATAATTAATAAGAATACTTCGGGAACGATGAGGCTAGCAAAATGGTTCCAATGAAAAAGAAGAGTGGCAAAATCCAGTGTCAAGTCACGCACACAGCATTCGGGGACATGAGCACCTGTGTCTTATGCACTACTAGCAATTACAATATGTCGATTAACTTCCAGTATGTCCTAGGACCTGCAATTTTCTGCAGCTGCAGTGAAAAAATATGCTAAATTGTGGAAAAGACTTTGCACAACTGCAGTAAAGTATTCCCACAATTGCGGTAAAAATGTGCTAAACTGCAGTAATTTCCCCCCAAAATTCATCTCTTTCTATGCAAGTGCACACTCCAAGACTCTTAGACTTCCCCAAGAACTCTCAGTGTTTTTCCAACAGGGAGTACAGGACCCTCAAAATGAAAAGTCTTACAAAGCCCTAAAGCAGTATTGTTTATAAGGAAAGTTTTATTGCTAATTCATGCTTTCAGTGTGTACGAACATAGGAATCTGCCAGCAGACACAGACCTCATGGTCTATCAAAGTCTGCTCGAGTGTGTAGCTAGCATATTGTAAATAGTTTAGCATATACTTTAAATTTCCAGTCTTTAAATTCATTTATTTTACTCATTTAATGGAACTTCCCTGCAAAAATGTATATGTATTGGGAGTCTCTCTGCCAAAATGTCCTAACAGGATCTCTGTGGTCTGCCTCTGCCCTGTTTTTGAACATTCAAAGGATGAAGCAGGAGATCCTGGAAACATGTGCAGCTGGTGGGGTGGAGGGGGAGGGGGTCATTTTGTTTATTTTGTATCCAGACCATGAAACAGTCTACCGAGTTGAACTTCATCATCACTGCCAGTCCTACAAATCTCAAAGATTTATTATTTCGGGGTAGTGCTTTCAAGCCTGGTTCTTTACTAAAGCATTACGTAATGGCTTGTAAACAACCAGTTAATCCTGAACAAAGAATGGACAAACAGTCCCAATTGACTTCTACTCTACAAATAGGCCAATAGTAAATTAGCTGCCATTTTTTTTGACTTCGTCTTGTAGTAATTAACTCATTCTACTTTGGAAAGAGATGTAGAAATGGTTGATCATTAAGATGGGTCTTTCCTGCTGACTGACTAGCCATTTGCAATTAGTTGAGCATGCATTAATTATACATAAATTATTCCTTCTTGCTTTGTTGATGCTTTATTGAAGACCTTAATCTTTCGAATGCCACCATCTTTTGAAACTTAAAACATATTAAGCTTGCTAATGTACATCTTTTTTTTAAATGTATTAAAAAAAAAAATTCACCTGATAATAGTGCATTGGGACTTTCCACTGATAAGGTTAAAAAAGGCATGGGAGAGAGAAAGTGCATATCCCATAACACACGCACACACACAATGGAAACGTATCCCATAACACACACACACATACACAGTGGAAACGTAGCCCATAACACACACACACACAATGGAAACATATCCCATAACACACACACACACACACACACACACACAATGGAAACGTATCCCATAACACACACACACACACACACACACAATGGAAACGTATCCCATAACACACACACACACACAATGGAAACGTATCCCATAACACACACACACACACAATGGAACGTATCCCATAACACACACACACACACACACACACAATGGAAACGTATCCCATAACACACACACACACACACACACACACAATGAAAACATAAACAGTGCACAAAAGGAGCCGTCCCAGTGGCGCTGAGGATTGAGGTGCTGGATGCCACACCTCGCACCATACCGGCGACCTGAGTTCGGAAACGGACCTGGGCCGTCAGGGGTCGGCAGGGGAGGGAAGGGAGCAAGCATCCGGAAAACTGCTCACCCTTCTCAGAGAGGGATTCAGGACTAGTGTTGGTCCCGCGCGGCTCCTGGTGGTGGCTGGGGGCAGTGCTGGAACATGTGACGCGGATGCAGGAGGCAGAGCGTCGGCAGGCGTCGGCTCATAGCACCATTGAGGCCATTGCACATCTGCACTCCGAGGGGAGAAACGATATGGAAAAACCCTGGAGGACTGGAGAGGCGACAAGGACCCCAGGGGTCTAGGCCCTACATCCCCAACACCGGACTCTTACTCGGATAGTCCCAGGCATCACCCACAGAACGGACCCTCTAATATACAGAAAGTGCCACCAGGTAGGTGGGGCAGGGGCAGGCCTACCTCCGGGGGGGGTGATCCGGGGGGCTGGGAAGTCCTGTGGGAGGGACTTAAGAGGAGGGCCTCAGCGGGGAGTAGAGGGCTGACCGAGAGGGTACCTCTGAGAGATGCTCCAGACTGAAGGAGACTAAATAAAGTGCACAACAGTGCACAAATGACATAGCATACACCATGCCCCTACAAAGATGCTGCAGCTATGGAACTGTACTAAAAATAAAAAAGGAAACTGCATACACAACAAAGTTTCGCTATTCAGAAATATGTATTGCATGCCTGGCTGTTAATGGAAACACAGACTGGAGACAGGCTGAAACGTGATGTCCTGCCCCTCTTGGAGGAGATATAATTGGAAACCAATTACCAGATACTGCCCCCTCCACCCCCCGAGTGTCACCATATATTACGGTATAACATTCACTGAGGCTGGCCCAGTGGTGCAGACAGTTGAATCGCTGGCACCTTACCTCGAGCTACACCAGTGACCCAGGTTCGGGAACGGACTCTGGACTCCAGGGGCTGGCAGGGAAAAGAGAGGATTGTGCATCCGTAGGAATGCTCTCCTCTCCTGGGGTAGGTACAGGGCGTTGTCATCTGCAGCATCCCAGTGAGACCGAGGGGCACTACAGGCGCAATGTGGAGGGGAATACCACTAGAAAACGGAAATACCCACTCCTTGTTCAGCGGATGACGGCTGCCTGGCTGTCCAAGGCCATCGATGTCCCACAGAGCCATCTGTTCCAGCAGCACCCTGGGGCCAAGCATTGCACTGGTCTGTCCCCTAGGCCGGTGCCTTTCCCCTCGGAGGAGGGGAACCTGCCCCACGAAGGGTTACTTCGGGGTTACCCTGGGGTCAGCCGCTATATGGAACGATGGATCGGGGGAGTGAGATGGGTCGGATTCAGCCTTGGTTCATGCCTGAATGAGTGGCTGAGATGGAGCACGTAGGAGAGATAAAGAGATAACACACAAAAAAAACATTCACTGACAGGTGCAGGAGGCAATGTGGAGGGGTGGGGACCCATCATCATATTTTGTAGGCATGCCCTGTCCTGGGGGCGCACAGGAGAGCAACACATGGGGCAGTGTAAAGGATCCTGGGGCTACAAATTCTTGACATGTTTCATGATTTGTTTCTGGGGCTCAATTCTTGATACCTTTTATGATTTGTTGCCTACTGCAGGGACCATCACACCTCCAAAAGCTGGGTCAGATCCTAAGAATGGCAGCGGCGGCGCAGTGTATCACAATCAAATGGCTTCTCCCAGTGGCACCCACCCTTGAAATTTGGCAAAGTAAAACATAGGGGACATACAACAGATGGAATGATTACTGGAGACCTTTGCCTGATAAGGCAGAAGGTTATGGAACTCTGGGCCCCTTGACATAAGTACTGTTCGGGTATGAGGGAAGAAGAGGGCTCATCTGGGGAAGATAACACAGAACTAGAAGGAGTAGAGGGCCATTAGGCAGGCTCAGAAACCCCAGTTGGTGCATTAAATGTGACTTATGCTGTTATGTGTTGGGTTACACACACATCCTAACCGGGATCACAGGACACATTGTATCTCACCTACTCTCTTTAGGTAGGAGATATTCTCCTGATGGGGATTTCAAGATGCATCAAATACCATGTCCCAGAGGCTCATCACAACAGAACTGAACTCAACCAAGAAGTATGGAGGCTGATTAGTTTATTTTCATTTAAATTTTGGTGACCAGGTAGGCCCACTGAGACCAAAACAGTCCCTTTTTCAGGGGCGACCCCGGAATTAATTACATACATCTATAAACATAACAAAATACATACATGTCATTTCACAATTAACAGTCAATATAGACATACTGACCCAGTCAAAGATACAGTGGCAGGTTAATTACAATCAACATCAACAGGAGAAGAAGTGCTATTATACACAAGACAGTCACAGCCAGACTGGTGTCCCAATAAGGTTAGATCGGCAGCAGGGAGTTGGTAGACTCAGCAGTAGCAGTTGCAGAGGTTCCGTCCAATAGGTGGGCTTTAAGACCCTTCTTGAAGCCCCCAAGGGAGGTACATTCCTGGAGACTTCTAGGGAGACCATTCCAGATAGGAGGGATGAAGGCAGCATTGGACCAGAGTCCTAGGGAAGTCCTAACACTGGGAACTTGGACAAATGGTGGCCAGAGGACCTTGGTGTTCTCCCACTCATTTTGTGAGCTAATGGGTCAGTTAGGCTAGGAGGGGCGCCATTTTGCTGGAGCTTAAAAGCAAGGCACAGTGATGGATATGATAATCTGCCATCTAGAGAAGGCCACCTTAGAGATAATAGTACCTTGCAGTGATGCTCCCGTGGTGGCACCCCTGTAGCGAAGCACCCTATCCTGTGATACAGTATTTTTAGCCTTTGCATTTCAGAACTTCTTACAGAATGTAGTAAAGGGGCCCATATAGCAACATATAGCAAGGTTGGTAGGAGTGTACCAGTGGGAACCTTAAGTTTAGATTCACAAGTGAGGAAAGGGCTCCAGTGATATAATAAACCTAACTTCTGGTTGAGTTTCTTGGTCAGATGGTCGATGTGGCTCTTAAAGGAGCAGTCTTGTTCTAAGTATACACCTAGGTACTGTATTTGATACAATCGATCACTTCAATTTTTCAGCCATTGGAAAGAGCTGGGGACAATAAATGTAAATGCATTGGGCCCAGGCTTTTAGGGCCAAATAGCATGGCTTTGGTCTTTTTACTATTTAGAACTAATTCATTAGTAAGAAACCAATTCTCAAGTAGACCAAGATCTTGACAAAGAAGGTTGTTTAGTTGGACAGTGTCTCGGGAGGACCTGTAAAGCACAGCAACATCTGCATATAAGGTCACCTTTGCCCCTCCACAATGTTGAGGCAAATCATTAATAAATAGAGAAAACAGGAGAGGTCCCAATATTGAACCCCGGGGGACACCATCCATGATAGGTCATTCTTTGGACTTAGCTCCATGCCATCTGACAATTTGTGATCTGCCATCAAGGTAGTCCATGAACCATTGAGTAGACAGACAATCATGACCAAGAGATGTTGGTTTAGTGATAAGCTGCTGATGATTCACCAAGTCAAATGCCTTGGTGAGGTCTATAAAGATCGTGCCAGTTGGAAGGCCATCATCTAGAGCTGTGAAGATATCTGCAGTAAGGTTAATTAGAGGCTGTGTTGGTACCATGATTTTTTCTAAAACCATGTTGTCGTTCAGTTAGTAAATTGTTTCATTCAACATATTCCTGGACCTGCAGGTAGACAATCCTCTCTAACACTTTACTTAGAGTGCAGAGGATGGATATTGGTCTGTAATTCTCAACAAGCTCAATATCCTCACCTTTAGGGATGGGAGTGACCAAGGCAACTTTCCACACAGTGGGGACTTTGCCATCAAGCAGCAATCTGTTTAGGAGCCAAGTGATTGGAGAGGCAATGACGTGGGCTGCGATTCTGAAGAGTCTGGGCTCCAGCTTGTCAAACCCAGCAGAGCCAGAGGATTTTATTTATTTAGTAATTTTTGGACCTCAGATTTAGTTGCAAGTTTGAAGTGAAAATTAGGGTAAGGGGTTTCTTCTTGTAAATGATCCTGAGTGGGGGGTGGGGGACTGACCCAGAGAGATTATTTTTAAATTTATCCAGGTCAGTGAGGAATGCGTTTAGTGCATTAGCAGCATCTTGTGGGTTGGTACAGCTGATACCATTTGCTACTATGATACTTTTCTCATGGGTGGTAATCCCTTTTAGGAGAGAGTTAATTTGGGACCAAAATTTTTAGGGTCCGAAAGGTTTTTAGTTTGTAGGTTCCGGAGGTATTGCCTTTTAGCTGATTTTAGTTCCTTTTTATACTTGTTTCTCAATTTTCTATATTCCACCCAATCCTTAGTTAGATTTGTAGATTTTAATTTTTCCTGGGCTTTGTCTCTCACCCTCATTTGTTTTTTAAGGTCTCTGGACAGCCACTTTGAGTGTTTTCCCTTGTCTCTGATTTGTTTTATGCGGGCATGCTTATTGGCGACAGAGAGGAAGTTATTGATGAAGAAATCAAGAGCTGAGTCCAGATTGAGGGCTAGCTTGATTTGAGTCCAATCCACCACTGCTAGGGTTTCAAGAAAGGAGCAGGTGTCGAAATTGGAATAATCCCAAGCCCTAAAAATTCTGGGTGGCGGGTTGGGATGGTCATTTTTCCAGATGCGGAATATAGGGGCATGGTCACTTCTGAAGTCCACAAACGTCCCAGACAGTTTGAAACTACTTGGATTGGAAGCAGACCGGCCCAGCTCTTCCGGACTGTGGACAGACTGTGCAATCCAGTCTGTCTTCATGCCGGTCGAGCATTATCACAGTTACAGTGTGAGGAGTTTGCGACGTTCTTTGCTGATAAGGTGTCTGCTATCGGAGATGAGATCAGCCAGGGCCTCCCCATTGGGTCTTGCAGTGACCAATCGAGGGACACAAGTACCCATTTGACCTGGTCCATGTTCAGTCAACCGGTAGTTATGGATATAGTGAGAATCGTCCAGACTCTGCACCCAACTTTCTGTGGGCTGGATCCGGGCCCTACACGCCTACTTGTGGGATGTGTAGAGGTTATCGGCCCGATCCTTACTGGGATAGTAGTGGCATCATTGGAGAGAGGGATCTTTCCTGATCCTTTGAAGGAGGCAATAGTACGTCCCCTTCAAAAAGCCCTCCCTTGATCCCGACTGCCCAGGAAACTACAGACCAATCGCGAATCTTCCCTTTTTGGGAAAGATTATTGAGAAGGTGGTCGCTTTGCAGCCGGAAGATTATTTAAACATTCACAATATCTATGACCCTCTCCAGTCTGGCTTCAGGAAACAGCACAGTACTGAGACGGCTCTTGTTCGGGTATTGAATGATCTCCTGATGGCAAGAGATCGTAGAACTTGTTCTATCTTGGTTCTCCTTGATCTTTCAGCTGCATTTGACACTGTGGATCATGGGGTGCTGTGAACGCCTGCTGGTCTCTCTTGTGGACTAAGGGGTGGTCCACAGTTGGTTTAAATCTTTTTCTGCAGGGTGGGACTCAGAGAGTAGTGTCGAGATTTATTCCTTGACCTCTCGCTGTCTACACACTGTGGAGTGCCACAGGGTTCAGTGTTGTCCCCCATGTTATTTGCGGTGTATATGCTTCCATTAGGGGACATTATAAGACATTTTGGTTTGAGTTTCCATTGCTATGCCGATGATTCTCAACTCTATATGTCTTTTGTGCCCGAGCAGGAGTCTGAGTCAAGTACATTGTTTAACAACTGCTTCCAGGAGATACAGAACTGGATGAGTGCTAATTGGCTGAGATTGAACCCGGGGAAAACAGAGGTATTGGTGGTGGAACCGGGGGTAAGGATATCAAGTCCATGGGCGGGAAAACTCTCAGGTTTATTTCTGGGAGAAACCCCACTCATGGCATCTGGTCAGGTGCGTAACCTTGGTGTTATATTTGACGAGGGCTTGACCCTGAGGGCACAGGTGTCAGCCGTAGTCAAATCATCCTTTTTTCACCTAAGGAATATAGCACGGGTGAAACACTTGATTCCATCAGAGGATCTTCCTACCCTGGTCCACACCTTTGTGTCCAATCGTCTTGATTATTGCAACGCCCTTTATCTAGGGCTGCCGGGAGTGGATATCCATCGCTTACAGCTGGTGCAAAACGTGGCAGCTAGGTTGTTGACTGGAAATCCAACGTCCAACCATATAACACCTGTGCTTCGTGAATTGCACTGGCTGCCTGTACAGTGGCGGATCACTTTCAAGGTCATGTTGATGACCTATAAAGCCCTACACGGTTTGGGACTTCGCTACCTGAAAGAACTCCTGACTTCTTACTGTCCCTCCCGCTCCCTCCGATCCTCTGGTGAGGGATTGCTGGAGATTCCCAGGGTAACCTTAAAAACATCTGGTGGAAGAACATTTACCTTTGTGGCCCCTACCCTGTGGAATTCTCTACCTTGCCAGATATGCAATTGCCTGACTGTGGAGAGCTTTAAAAAAGCTTTAAAGACCTTCCTTTTTAACCAAGTATTTTTTTAGTGATTTAAATTATACTGGATTGTTTTTGAATTTGATGTTGTTTACAGTTGTGGTTTCGATTTGTATGACTGATATTGTAAAGGTGCCCTGAGCTTTGGAAGGGCGCCTTAAAGAAATAAAAAGGTACTTACTTACAGTCTAATGTGGTGTGGTTTCCTGACTTAATGTTCAACCTAGTGAGTCCTTGGATCAATTGGGTCAAGTTGGCTTCTAGCAAGCTGGATTTTACATTACTAATGGTGTGCTGACTCCAGTGGAGGTTAAAGTCACCAAGGATTATTTTCTCCCACTGAGGTAGCCCCGGCATCAGAGCCAGAAGGCTCTTTAAGGCATCTTTTGCAGTCTTACGCAGCCTAAGGCGGGTTGTAGATGCAGCCTATTAGCAGGGGCTTAGTCCTACCAAGCAGTATTTTGATGAACACCACCTCGCCGCCTGATTGGGTATGGTCTGGCGTTGCCACCAGGGAGGCATTTAGGGAGTTTTTTACGTAAATGATAACTCCACCACCCTTCCTACCACATCTATCATGTTGCTGTTACCATGCCATACAGACAACTGGACTCTGACTGGTATAAATTTTTATTGTTGGCTAAAACGTAGGCCCTCATAGCTGGCACAGTTGTTTAGTTCGCTAATTAAGTAACTCACTTATTTGTTCCATTTCTGGATGTACACTGTTCAGTACATGTGTGAATTTTAACATATGAGTATAGCAAGTGCTTGAATAAAGTTGGTTTTCAAAAAGTGCATTGAGAAAACAAGTCCTTGTTTCCAAGTATGTCTTAAAAAAGAATGATAGAGGAAACATATATATACATTATTTCTTGGCTTGTGACATGCATTTATGAAGAGTTCTAGTAAAAAGAGATTTTAGCCGTACTGGTCCTTGGAAAACAGGAGTTGCTGGGAGGTTTGATACCTTGTATTGGGCCAACATATGTCTTGTACAAAGATGGTATAGAAGAGCTCTATAAATGTTTTGAATGTTGGATGTTTATAGATACATATATACATAGAAATGTGACAGCAGAAAAGGACGCCAGGCCCACCTAGTCTGCCCACTTGCCTGATTATCTACTGGGACCTGCTTGCCTTACCCCCCTACCCCCACCGCCCCCTCACCTGCAACAGCCCCTTGTGTCTGTCCCATGCTCTTTTGAACCCTTCCACTGTTGTTTCTCCAACCAACTCCTCAGGGAGCCTATTCCAATTGTCCACCACCCTCTTTGTGAAATAGTACTTCCCAAATGTTCCCCTGAAACTGTCCCCCCACAATCTGCAACCCATGCCCCCTAGTCCTTTGATTTCCTTTCAGCTGGAAGATGCTTTCCACTGGCTCCTGGTTTATACCTTTTAGGTACTTGAAGGTCTCAATCATGTCCCCCCTTTCCCTCCTCTGCTCCAGGGAGTACATGTTCAATTCCCTTAACCTTTCCTCGTAGATAGGTGGCTAAGCCCCTTTACCATCTTCGTTGTTCTCCTCTGAACTCGCTCCAACCTCCATATGTCCTTTCTGAGATATGGCCTCCAGAACTGGACTCCATATTCCAAATGCGGCCTAACCAGATGGGTGTATAAGGGTACTATGACCTCCTTCCTCCTACTAATAATCCCTCTTCTGATGCAGACCAGCATTCTGCTGCTTCTAACCACTGCTCTCTCACACTGCTTTGCCACCTTCAGGTCTCTCGATATAGTTATGTCTAGGTCTCTTTCCTGTTCTGTTACTGCCATGTCTCGGTCCCCATATAATATCTCGCCCTCCTGTTTTGGTTACCAAGATGCATGATCTTACACTTGTCCATGTTAAATGAAAGCTGCCATGCTTTTGACCGTGCCTCCAGCCTCCTTAGATCCTTCCACATTGCTTCCACCCCTTCCTGAGTGTCCACCATATTGCAGATCTTAATATCGTCTGCAAACAGACACACACTCCCTTCAAGGTCCTCTGCAATGTCCACTATGAATAACAGTAGTGGCCCCAATACTGACCCCTGAAGGACCCCGCTGGTAACCATGCCTTCCCCTGATGTCACCCCGTTTACAATGACTCTTTATCTCCTGTCCCCCAGTCAGTTTCTCACCCACTGAACCACTGTCTGCCCCAGCCCCAGGCATGTCAGCTTGTACAGGAGTCTCCTGTGTGGCACAGAGTCAAATGTCTTTGCGAAATCTGGATATGTGACGTCCACACCCCTCCCTCCCGATTCACCTCTTTGGTGACTCAGTCAAAGAACTCAATCAGGTTCGTTTGACAGAATCTACCCCTTGTAAAGCTGTGTTGCCTTGGATTCATCAGGCCGCTAACCTCCAGGTAACTGGTAATACTGTTTTTCAGTAGCTTCTCCATGAGCTTGCCCACCACAGATATCAAGCTCATGGGCCTGTAAGTGTCCCACCTCCTCCTTCCCCACTCTTGTGCAAGGGGACCACATTCGCCTGGTTCCAGTCATCAGGTACCACTACGGACTCCAGGGACCTGTTGAAGAGTGTAGTCAAAGGTGCTGCCAGTATATCCTTTAGTTACCTCAACACCCTAGGAATCACCCCATCTGGCCCCATTGCCCTGTCCACCTTCAGGCAGTGTAATTCTCCCAGAGTGTCCTGCACCTGGAATGGACTCGTATCCACTCCCACCCCCACATGCCCTGGCTTCTCCCACACCACTACCAACCCCTTCACTTTCCTTAGTAAACACAGAGCAAAAATAGCTGTTTATTAGTTCTGCCTTCTCCCTGTCACCTTGTATCAGCTCACCATCACTTGCTCTTAGTCAGAGTATTCCCTGCCTAGTTTTCCTCCTCTCACTGACATACCTAAAAAACATTTTGTCCCCTTTTTTGACTGCGCTTGCTATGTTCTCCTCTGTCCATGCCTTCACCCTCCTTACTTCTATGCCTGCTTCATTCTGGCTTACCTGGTACCTTTCCCAGTCCTCCTCTGTTTGCGTTACCTTGAACTTTTGAAAAGCCCTTCTCTTTGCCCTGACCTTTTCTGCTACAGTATCATTAAACCACTGGGGTCTCCTCCTCCTCTTATTTTTACTTAACTTTTTAGCATATAGCACAATAGTCTCTATTATCCAACATGCCCTTCACCTCTGTTAAATCCTCCACCCCGAGCCCTTCCCATGTACTCCTCCATTTTCCTGAAATCTGTTCTCCTAAAATCAAGCACCTTTACCTTGGTCTGGTGAACATCAGTAGTTTTCCGTATTGTAAACCACACGGTGTTGTGGTCACTCGTACCAAGATGTTTCCCCACCGACACATCTCCTACCCTATCCTCCTTTGTCAGGACCAGATCGAGAACTGCTCGCTCCCTGGTTGGTTCCCTGACCAGCTGCCTTAGGAGGATGGTTTGCAGGGAGTGTACTATTTCCCTGCTACTGGCGGATGATGCCGATCGGGTGTCCCAGTCTACATCTGGTAGATTCAGATCTGCCATCAGCACCACCTCACCTTTAGCAGCCACTCTCAAGATTTCATCTGTCATGTATTTATCCACAGATTCCTGTTGTGTTGGGGGCCTGTAAATTACACCGGTATGCACCACCTCCCCTTTTCCCGTGGCCAATGAGACCCATAGGCCCTCAGCCTCCCCCCACTTACCCTGTAATTCTCTCACCCTGATATCCTCCTTAACACAGAGTGCAACCCCCCTGTCTCTCCTGAAAAGCATATGACCTGGTATCTCCATGTCCCATCCCTGCGCCTGATGGCACCAAGTCTCAGTTACCACCACAATGTCAAGGCTCGCCTCAGCCATTATTGCTTTCTTCTAAATACATAATTACAGGAGGAAGGGCAAACCTTTTCACTTGCAAGTTACAATTTAAATATGCAAAGAGTTCCATTAGATGTGAGAGCCTTTGCAGTAGAATGTCACTGTCAGATGGCTGCATCCCTGAAATGTATTGTAAGACCCGATTGCTAGTCACATTAAAGACAGCAAGTGCCCGTGTAACTCTGTGGGTGCTGCCATCTTGACTGAAAGTGATCCCAAGTCACATAATTTACCTATGCAGCAATCTGAGGAAGTAACAAGGAGTGCCTGAGCCCTCACTGGTCCAATTTCAAGGGACTTAAAATTGCCTATATGAATATTCAAAGTATTAGGCATGAAATGACTAATCTAGAAGCTTGGGTTAGGCACTACAAACCTGATGTCCTATGCACCTCCGGAACCCGGTTAAAACCTTACATCCTTTCTAATGAAATAACTCTACCTGGCTTTAACTCCTACAGGACAGATCGACTTAACAAGAGAGATGGGAGGTGATGATCTACACCAAAGCCAAGCTTACATCCAGTGAACTACCTGGAATAAACATCAACGCATCAATGGAACATTTTATTTGTCTCACTTGCCCTTGGTAATGCAAAGCAGATGGATAATAGCAAGGGCATGTTGGATAATAGAGGCTATTCTGGGGGCCACAGACCTATATGCCAAAAAGTTAAGTAAAAATAAGAGGAGGAGGAGACCCCAGTGGTTTAATGATGCTGTAGCAGAAAAGGTCAGGGCAAAAATAAGGGCTTTTCGAAAGTTCAAGGTAACGCAAACAGAGGAGGACTGGGAAAGGTACCAGGTAAGCCAGAATGAAGCAGGTGTAGAAGTAAGGAGGGCAAAGGCACGGACAGAGGAGAACATAGCAAGCTATAGGTTGCATCTACCTACCTCCCAGCCTCATCTCCTCCTACTCTGAATTTTTCTCAGAACTGGACAAAACCCTCCATGGAGAAATGTTACTCTCTGGAGACGTCAGTCTAGACTGGCTGAGTACAAGTAAGTCCAACTACCTTGCCGCACTCTCGGATGCCAATCTAGAGCAAATAATTGATCAGCCTATTAGACTTAACCTGAAATCCGGCAACCATAGTCTGCTGGACTGGATGTTAACAAATAATACACAAAACATAAAGGTGACAGAGTAGTCCTTAATGTCCTAAGCGACCACTGTCCAGCTTTCTGTGTATGGAGAAATAACTTCCAAAGCCCACACCCCTTAAAAATCATAAAAGCAAGGGACCTTGCAAATTTCAATGCCTCTGCTTTTATACTTAGCTTGAAATCGGCTGACTGGCCCCCCATCACTACCCTCCCAGACATAAATCTGGCGTTAGAATATTTCATCAACACATTCTCCTCCATACTAGACTCCAACGCCCCTCTCAACCTAAGAAGAGCTAAAGGTTACTACTCCCCCTAGATTTCGCAGGTGTTCTGACACCTAATGCGCTCTCGGGATAAAGCCTGGAAAGCTTACAAGATATCTGGGTTAGCATCAGACTGGCTATATCCTACTGACAACTGAGAAATGCCTGCAAATCAAAATCCAATAAATTAAAGCATGATTATCTCCAATTCCTACAGGTCAAAAATCTTGACAACCCAAAACGTTTCTGTTCGCAAATCAACTCCTTACTCAAGGGCAAAGAACACACCCTCCCACAATCCATGATCAATAACACCACTACACTAACAAACCCTACAAAAATAGCTTCCGGCATAAATCTCTTTTTTATGGCTCTTACCAAATACAAAGCTGACCTGCCCACTGTCCCAGCTGACTCCTGATCTCTAACTCCGATGATTCCCGTCTCCCCTTCTACCTAAGACTCGCCACTACGTCAGAGGTGTTAAGACTAATTAATGGTCTTAACCCAAATAATTCTCCAGGATACAACACCCTTCATCCAAAATTCCTCAAACTAGGAGCACTTGCCATAGCTCTCCCAGTTATGCTACTAATCAACAAATCCTTCTTCACACAGACTATCCCTGACAAATGGAAGACAGTGATAATAGTCCCTGTGCATAAAAGCGGCCCTACTATCCTAGTAGAGAACTATAGGCCTATCTCAATATTGTGCCCTCTTGCTAAAATACAAGAAAGAATCCTCTACAACCAACTTTACACATTTCTGGAGTACACTAATACCCTAACCATCCATCAGCATGGCTTCTGGAAATTACATGGCACTGAATCTGCTCTCCTGAAACTCACAACTGACATTTTCCAGGCTACGGATCAAGGTCAAGCAACTGGGGCAACTTTCGTGGACCTGATGAAAGCCTTTGACCTTATCAACCATCAACATCTCTTAAAAACCCTCTGCAAAATAGGTCTTGACAACCTCTCACACTCATGGTTAACCAATTGTTTGACAAACAGGCTACAGTGTGTCAGATGGTCTGGTGAAACTTCATCCCTGTCTCCGATCATAGACGGTGTTCACCAGGGATCCATACTGGGCCCCTCTCTTATTCTTCATTTTTATAAACGAGCTTCCATTAAACTGTGGAGAGGCGTCAGTACAGCTCTATGTGGATGACGTCATACTTTACAGATCCTCAAATGATGTTTCCTCCCTCAATTCCAACCTGGAGAGTGACATCCAGAAGTTGGAGGCATGGTTCAAAAATAACTTGTTGGTGATTAATATAAAGAAAACAAAACCTGCTGTTCCACCACCTCCTTTGACCTTCTACCCATCCCCCTCTAGTAGTCAAGACATCAATCAGTGAGGCACTTGAAGGGATAAACTCTTTCAAATACCTAGGAGTTACCCTTCATGAGCACCTGTCTTTTGAGACACATGCAAACAATCTTATGAAAGCCACTCATCAGAAGCTCAGCCTACTATACTGGACAGCCCCCTTTCTTACACCTCATTCTAGAAGGATCATCGCCTTTGCAAAACTACTCCCGGGCCTTCTATACAGAGCTCCACTAATCATCACAGCAAAGCCTTCAGTAATTAACAGACTTAGATTCACGTACCATAGGACTGCCCAATTTGCTGCAGCCACCCAAACTTGAACACACCATTGCGAAGTGCTTAACACCCTAGGCTGGCCATCCTTTGAAGCTAACTTGGACTTCCCCTTATTATGTACCACACTTAAACTCGTACATCTCCGGCCCCCTCCCCAGCCTCTCCAATCTACTTTTGTTGAAATCCTTCACCAGATCCCTGTGCTCCTCACACTATCCAATGCTATGTATATCTAAGACTCGCCTAGCCATCGGAAAAAGATCCTTCTCTTTTGCTGCTCCACATTTATGGAACCGTCTCCCACAAGATTGCTTTCCTGTACGTCCCTTCCTCAATTTAAAAAACGCTTCAAAGAAAATTTTTTCCTGCCACCAATTTGCAACTCTTACTAGCCTCTTTTATCATCTCTGGTCCTCTCCCCTTCCCCCCTTTCCCTCCTTCCTTCCTAGCCAAATAGCTAACATTCCTAGACCTATTCTGAAACTCCACATCTTAACGACCTTAATTTTGATGAACCTCTATAATAATGTATATAGTGAAACCTCTATTGGTACCACACCCACCCCCCATGATGTACTAGCAAAACTGTATTTACCACAATACAAAACCCCAGGGAAACTGTCTCTGTTATATGCCTAATTGCTTAACAGCACTTCTCACTGTCCAATAGTAATAACCTGATTTGATTGTATGTTACTTTGCCTTGACACCTATGCACTTATTTGTACTAATGTTTAAAATGTATGCTACTCTTCATCTCACATGTATGATAATATTGTCATTACCTCTGCATAGCAATGTATTATTTTGTGGAATGCTTATGTTCCCTGGGTCACCCCTGAAAAAGGGACAATTTGTCTCAGTGGGCCTACCCGGTCATCAAAATTCAAATAAATAAACTCTATAAAGCTAACAACTTTCCAAGGCCTTAAACTGGGACGGTCCATCCTGGCCATGATACCACCCCCCCGGGCACCGCCGCAGACAACGCTGCACACAATCAATTAAATTTTGCTGCCTTTTTTTTTCCCCCTTCACTTGTTTAACCACGAGTGGCACACTAAGCTGAAAGCTTGTTTACAGGTACGACTTGGGAGCACAGACAGGGAAGTTAAGTGACTTGCTCAGGGTCACACAGTATGCAAGTGGGGGCTGTGGAATTCAAACCCAGGTCTCCAGATTTGCAGCTCAGAGCCATAAACCACTGTGCTATACTGCCTCCCTGCTTGCTCTCGCCATGCTACCTCACAGTAACACCAGTAGCAAACATCCAGATTAAAACAATACATCATTCTGCTGCAGCAAGTTCCAAATCATGATGTACAGAAAGTTAATCAGAAGCAAACCTGCGTTAAACTGTGATAAGACATTCAAGCTGCATGTACTGCTCCTCCTGACAGTCCCATAAAACTCAATTACACTCACCTCAATTGCTGAGCAAACTTCACTTCAGTGACTCCCACCACCACACCAGATTGTTTTGTTTTCACACACTTCCCTACAGCTGATCAGGTTCGGGTACCTTAGCTCACTGCTGCTGGCCTCTTCTCTGTCTGGAGTCCCTCTCACTGCTGGCAGGCAGACGTCCACATGTGCTTGTTTGCTCTACTACCCAGTCTAATCTAACAGGAAGGAACATGCTTTACTGTGCTCCCACTAACATGCTTGCGGTGCAACACAGGCACAGGGATTGAAGTTGCAAACTGCTGTCCAGCCCAAGCAGTGCCACAGTAGTGCTGAAATAACTGTCACTCACAGATTAGCAGTCAGCGCAAAAGAAAAAAAAAGGGACAAAACTGGGACAAGTAAGCAAAAACCAGGACAAAAGTGACATTTTGCAAAACTTGTGGGGACACTGGGACATGCTGCCTAAAATAGGGACTGTCCTGGGAAAATAGGGACTGTTGGTAGCTTTAAAACTCTACCTTTTTTGTCATATTAGGCCATAGCATTCTTTCTGGTGACAAGGGTCCATTGTGTTTTCAGATTAATTTGTCCTGATGGTCAAGACCACCAGGATGTAAAAAAAAAAACAACTTTAAGCTGCAACTAACTCCTGATCACTAGTTTGCCTTGTTTATTCTTTTCCAGTTTTACGGGCAGTGTTCTTTATTTTTACATAGGTCAGTTAATTTTGTACGCACCACACACACACACTCATAAATGCATTATTATTCCTTTGTGGGTCCATATGGCAACTTGTAAGACAAGCCTAAAATCTTGCTTAGCCTATCAATTAGTCAATGCTGCAGGCAACCCCATATTGACCCAAAGCCTTGAGCGAGTTCCTGGAGTTTAATTGTAGAAGGGCCTGGGTCTATTAGAAGACGCAATGCAGCTATGATGGGCACACCACTCAATCACACTTCTCAAGTGCTATGCATTCCCCAGTAGTACACCAACAGTTGTCTTCACCCCACAAGATACACTGATGATCCTCATAATGTAGGAAGTTTGTTAATTATTAGGCTCAGTTGTGTTTGGCATCATGCTTGCACGTAACCGTCATCTCAGTCTGCTCATACCTGTTATTACCTCTAGCCCTCCTCCCCAGGTGAGGCCTGGAAATGAGCCTTGCTTCAGTGTGCCTTTTAAAACTATTTATGAACATAAAAGCATTAAAATATTACACTGAATTCACAGAACAATTCATTAACACTTAAAATACAGTGTCCAGTATTTCTAGATTTGTTTATGCTACATGGTAAGAAACGTAAGTGCTACACATTCTAGCCATTAATGCAGGCTGGTTCTGAGGCACGTGTGAAAAGACCCACCTCTACAGCAGATGTTGAGAAACAGTATGAGTTTATTTATAAATGCTGCTCACAAACAACAACTTGGTCTAGCGTGTTGCTACTGAAACAGCTAGAACTCAGAAGGTCAAAGCAGATCAATATGCAAGACACATGGAATTCTGCTGCTCAGCAATCCCAGAACATGCCGTCTGCCACTGAACTTCACTGTTTGCTAAAATTTTCTTGATTTGTATTTTTAAAATACTAGTCTGTCATAATTCTAGGTTCTTTCCCCATTTCGTTTGTCTCAAAGCCCCTCCTCACTCTCCAGATCTGTTATTATATGGCACCTTAACCAATAGTCAGGTAGTAATCACCCACAGAAGTAAAAAAATCTGCCACAGAGGCCTATTTACTATAGATGCCACAGAACTTGGTGGGGAAGTCAAAGATCTCCTAGAACCTGGCCAGTTTTTTTTATTTTTTTAATTATTAAATTCAATTTAGTTGTTTGAACTGAAAAGAACCTCTTGTTAGAAATGTTTGTGTGGTTGAGAACGTATATAACTAATTAGCATGTAATTTGCCATTTGTATAATCAATTTGTACAATATATTATGGACAATTTGGGTTGGAGGGCATTAGGCATGAGGAGGCTTTAGTCCCTCCCCCTGCAGCCTATATATCTCCAGTTATGCCATCTGTCCCTGCTGAAGGAGAAACTAGCATAGTACCCGGAGACATATGAGTTGCAGGACCACCGGCAGCACGTTTTCACAGGGGAAGGGCACGTCAAACAAATCTCATAGATTTCTTTGTCTGAGTAACTAGGGAGGTGGATCAGGGAGTGCAGTGGATATAACTTATCTGGATTTCAGTAAGGCATTGATGCTGTATCACACAGGAGGCTGATTAAGAAACTTAGCAACCTGCAGGTGGGGGACAAGGTGGTAAGCTGGCTATCTAACTAGTTGAAAAATAGGAGGCAGAAGGTGGTTATAACGGCAGTCACTCTGGGGATGGGAGAGTGACCAGTGGAATACCACAGGGATGAGTACTGGGCCCTGTCCTCTTCAGTGTCTTCATAAGTGGCATTTCTGTGGAACTGGAGAGGAAGTTGTGTCTTTGTGCCGGGAACTCAAAAATCCACAACAGGGTGGACACCCAGGAGTGGGTGAAGAGAATGCAAAGGGATCTGGGGAACGCTAGAGAAGTGGTCTAGGAAGTGGCAGCTTGTTTCAGTGCCAAAATGTACAAAGTCCTGTACCTAGTGAGGAGAAACCCAGGGGCTGAGTATAAGATGTGAGGAGCTACTTACAGATACCAAGCAAGAGCGGGACCTTGGGTTGATTATACTTGATGATCTCAAGGTGGCAAGGCAGTGCAACAGGCAGTAGGCAAAGTGAGCTGGATGCTGTGGTACACAAGGAGGAGGATCTCTAGCAGGAGATGGGAGGTGGTGTTGCCTCTGTATCCCCTCACTGGTGAGACCCCACTTGAAGTACTGTGTTCAGCTGTGGAAGTCGCAACTCCATGAGGACACTGACAGGGTGGAAGCGGTCCAGAGGAAGGCTATTAAAATGCTATATATGGGAGAGTGTTACATGACAAACCATATGAAGAGGGGCTGTGGGAGCTCAGCGTACTCCTGAAGGAGGGGAGAGGAGAACAAGAAGGGACATGACTGAGACCTGTAAGTACCTCACAGGGGTGAACAAGGTGCAGAAGAGGAGTCTCTTTCACAGGAGAAGGAGCACCAGAACACAGTAGCATGCTATGAAGCTTGGGGGGAGGGAGTTTAAGAGGGATATGAGGGAATACTTCTTCACAGACAGGGTGGTGGACATCTCACCTGGAAGAGCCTGCCAGAAGAGGTGGTACTGGCGAAGATAGTGGAGAGCTTCAAACATATGCGAGATAGGCACATGGGTATAATAAGCAAGCAATAAGACACGGCGAGGTGTGGGTTATGGCCTGATAAGAGCATGCCCCAGCTGCATTATGAAGCACAAGGCACTTGGGCAGAGTGACTTTAACACCTGGGAAGTGCTCTTATCAGGCCATAACCCACACCTTGCAGTGTCTTCTTGCGGTATAAAATGGGTCCCCCAGTAAAAAAAAGTTAATTAAAATAAGCACATAAAAAACGTAAATAAATACAGTAAAAATGTGATCCTATCAACAGAAAAAATAAGTAGTCCTTGTCATTGTATTGTAATGGAAGGAAGTGGTGTTTGTCTGTCCACCCACACCCACACCCACACAGATGCACACAGAAACACTGAAATCACTGTACAGTGTGGTTTCTAGTAATTATTTTTTAAAATATTTCTTAGTTTGTCTGTGTTCTCAGCTTTACTGATATTTGCAGCAGAACCAAGCACAGCCGCAAGCCCAACCCCCTTACACACACACACACACACACACACACACAATTCTGCACAGTATACTTATTTTACTTTTTTTTTTTTGTACATGTCTTTTCCACCGTTTTCTCAGGTCTGATGGAGTGCAAAGTCAACTGACAACAAGCAGGAGGGAAAATGCCTCATGCAGGCTGCTGTAGTTAGCGTTTTTCCTTACACCACTTCCCTGGACTTACTGCTGCTGTATGAGTGATGCCCATCACTCTTTGTTCATAGCAGAGGTATTCAAAAAATGGAAACTAGGCTGTTACATGGTACATCTTTGGCTGAAATTTTACTGGAAAAAATAGGAGATCAGTGTGTGATACTAACAGCTGATTTTAACGCAGACTGGGAACAAGATAGGGGCACTAAATTAAAAAACAGTTTTGAAATGTTAGGATTACATCAAATAATACATCAACCAACAAGGTGTTTAAACAATGGAACCTCCGGTTCCATTTTGGATTAGTTTTTTGTATCTCTGGAACGGAGAGTGGAAGATTGTAAAGTTCTCCCATTAAATTTAGGGGATCACAACCCCATTCAATGTCCAGTATTTACACAGGGAACCCGTAGTACAAGTAAACAAGAATACTGGGTGCGCGACTTAGAAAAATTTAATGAAAGATCCTTTAGAAACAGCTTAAGTGATTTTGATTGGTCAAGAGTATATTGTAATTCCTGACCTAAACTTGGCCATTCAGGAATTTACAGATTCTTTTTTGGATATTATACAACAGCATGCCCCTAAAATTAAAAAGAATAAAAATAACAAAAATGTACCCTGGTTAAATGAGAGGTTAAAAACCCAGCTGCGTGTATGAAATAGGGTATGGAAAAAAGCCAAAAGAACTAAATCAGTGGAGGACTGGAATGTGTTTAAAACTTGGCATAACAAGTGTAAGCAGTCTGTAGTTTTGGCCAAAAAAAAGTACTATCAAAAAAGATTTTATAGAGTGCAGGACCCAAGTAAATTTTGGAAAAACATTTCTGAACTGGAAAACCCGGTAAAACCAAAAAACTCAATTAATCTCTTAGATGGAGATAAACTAATTGATGACCCCGTAGCGGTTGCTTCTTTATTGAATAAATACTTTAAAGAACTACCTGACTTGTCTATACCAAAATTGAATGGAGATATCCATAGTAAATTTAAGAAATTGGATGACTCTATGTCTAATAGCGGAGGATTTAAATTTAGAGAATTTACAGTGAAAGAAGTAGAAAATTAACTGAAGACCCTGTTAGTATCAAAAAGTGGAGGAATGGATGGCATTGAGACAAGATTTTTGAAGATTAGTGCTGACCTTACAGCCCCAATTATAACATATTTGTATAACTGGAGCATTAAGGCTTCTTCGGTGCCTGAATTTTGGAAGAGAGGGGAAATCATTCCTATATACAAGGGTGGTGATCCTGCACTCCTTCTAATTATGAGCCCATAATCCTCCTACCCATTCTCAAAGGTCCTGGAGGCATGGTAAATTACCAGCTTGGCCAGTCTGTGAACAAAAGGGAAAAATAACTAAATATCAGTATGGATTTAGGGAGGGAAGGGCCATGAACACCGCCCTAATTGACTTTACAAACCTGGTGGCTACATCTTTTAACCAGGGTAGGACCACTGGGGCGGTGTTCATTGACCTCAGCAAGGCCTTTTACCTGGTACACGATGACATTTTGCTTCAGAGGTTGTTTGACATGGGGGTGCAACAAAAAGCCGTGATGTGGTTTCAGACTTATTTAGCTGAACGCAAGCAATGCGTTCTGTGTGGGGTCGCTGTCTCAGGTCTGGTGGATATACAAAGAGGTGTTCCATAGGGCTCAATATTGGGCCCTGCATTATTTAATATTTAAGTGAACAACTTAGCTTCAGAGATGACTAATACGGAGATTAGGCTTTCCGCGGATGGCACTGTACTTGTGGCTTCTGCTGAAAATCCAGAGGACCTCAGACAGCGACTCCAGACAGATTTTTCTCATCTGGAATCATGGATGGGAGATTCTTGTTTACTTATTAGTAAAAGAAAAAGACACAGAGTATGATGTTTGTGGCTGGAACTTCTGTAAAACACTTGGAATCCACAGATTTACAGATAAGATTTCAAGACGGATCACCGGCTCAAAAATACAGGTTACTCACCTGTAACAGGAGTTCTAGGAATGGTATATGTTGTTCATCCACACTGTCTGGCAGGTATCCTTGCCGCTTTAAATCTTGCCGGAAGGTCTTCAAGCTGGCTCCTCCCACCCACCCGGGTGGTAAAACGCTCAGCTCCGCCCCATGACGCTAGATCTGGCCCGCTGGAAGCTCAGGTTGTGCGTCGAAGCCGGGGAGGTCGGGTGGGTCGTGTGGATGAACAACATATACCATTCCTAGAACTCCTGTTACAGGTGAGTAACCTGTATTTCTAGGGACATGGATATGTTGTTCATCCACACTGTCTGGCAGACTCCTAGCAGTTCTCCGGGAGGAGGGAGGCAAGGCGCACACCCCCGATACTTACTTGGGAAAGAGACTGGAGAACCGAGGCCCCAAAACCAGCATCCCGGCATGACTCAAGGTCGATGTGGTAATGGGTGATGAAGGTGTGTGCTGACTTCCAGGTAGCAGCCCTGCAGATTTCCTGGATAGGGACGTCCCTGGAAGCAGCCACCGATGCAGCAGTATGGCGGGTAGAATGGCTCTTATCCTCTGGGAGGCTCCATGCCCGCCAACTTATGCAGAGATCTATGCAGAGGTGACCCACCTGCCTATCGTCCGCTTGTGCAGGTCTGCCAGGTGCGGCTTCAGTGTAGGTGACAAACAGCTGGCGAACCTCTCCTCGAATTTCAGCCGTGCACTCCTTATAGTAAGCGAGCGCCCTTCTAGGGTCCAGAGTATGGAGCCTATATTCGGCCTCCGAGGTGTGATTGGGGTAGAACACCAGCAGAGTCAACACCTGATTAAGGTGAAACTCCTACACCACCTTTGGAAGGAATTTCGAATGGGGGCGCAAGACAACCTTGTCCTTGTGGAAGACCAGGTAAGGAGACTCGATGCAGAGCACCTGGAGCTCTCCCATCCTTCTGGCTGACATAATAGCCACCAAGAAGGCGGTCTTCCATGACAGGTGAGAGAGTTCACACCTGTGCATTGGTTCGAATGGCTTGCCCATGAGCTTTGCCAGTACCAGCAGTAGATCCCACGGAGGTGGAGGTTCTACATGCAGGAAATGTGATCAAGGCCTTTGAAAAGCGCCAGACCACCTTCTCCTGCACACCGACTGCTTCCCGGCCCGTGCCCGGTAAGCAGAGATGGCTGCCAGGTGCACCCTTAGGGTCGTCGACCTAAGCCCTTGCTGAGAAAGGGACCATAAATAGTCCAAGATGCTTGCAAAGGAACAGGAGGAAGGGTCCAAGCCCTTGCCCTGACACTAAATGGAAAACCTTTTCCATTTGAAGGCATAGCATTTTCTGGTCGACTCCTTATGGGACGCCTCAACTACGTTGAGGACCTCGTCGGAAAGACCCAAGGCCTGGAACTCTAGCCGCTCAGGAACCAGGCCGTCAGGTGCAGGGATTGAAGGTCCGGATGGAATACCTTCCCCTGATTGACTGAGAGCAGGTCCGGGCAAGCTGGAAGCTGCCTCGGAAGCCTGGAGCTGAGGCTGATGAGATCTGGGTACCAGTACTGGCGGGGCCAGTCTGGGGCTATCAGAATCAACTGCGCCTTGTCCCTCCTTGCTTTGAGCAGCACCTTGTGCATCAAGGGGAACAGGGGAAAGGCACAGAAGAGGCCCGGGGTCCACGGCCTCGAGAAGGCATCCCCCTGCAGAGAGCCCTGCTGAGGGGGGCGGGCATGGAACAGCCTCAACTTCGCATTCTCCTGAGGCAAACAGGTCCACCTGAGGTGTGCCCCAATGGGAGAATAGATCTTGTACTACCTCCGGCAGGAGAGATCACTCATGGGACGGCCCTATCCGGCTTAGGGCATTGGCCAGGGGTGTTGGGCTCCTGCCACATGAATGGCTGAGAGATCCGCCTCCAGGCTGCGCAGTGACCAGATACGGAGAGCTTCCTTGCATAGGAGCATGGGCGCGTCCCGCCCTGGCGGTTTAGATAGTACATGGTCGTGGTATTGTCCATCTGGACCCGGACCACTTGACCCCGAAGAAAGCGGAGCAAAAGGCAGTGAGAGCTAGGTGGACCTCCAGAGCTCCAGCAGGTTGATGTGGCATGGGCGCCCAGGGGACCAGAGGCCGTGCACTTGGTGTTCCCCAGATGGGCACCCCAACCCATCAGAGAGGCATCAGTCGATAGAGAGACGTCGGCTCGGGCCGGACAAACGGGATGCCCTCCTGCAGGTGAACTGGGACGGTCCACCACTGGAGAGCGTTCCACATCCTGGGTCACCGTCACTAGCTGGTCCAATGGATCGCAGCGTTGGGACAACTGGCCGGCCAGCCCCACTGAAGGCGCATGTTCCAGCGGGCCCAACGGACCACGCTGGTACAGGCCGCCATGAGACCTAGGAGGCGCAGGAAGTCCCAGGCAGGGCGCAATGACCCAACCAGAAATGATTGGGCAAAGGAGGAAAGAACCTCGGCCCTGTCCGCCGGAAGCTGTGCTCTGGCTCGAAGAGAGTCAAGCTGTGCCCCGATGAAAAGAATCACCTGCTTCGGCTCGAGTTCTGACTTGGCCTCATTGATGAGGAGGCCGACCTGAGAGCAAACCTGGAGGGCAAGATCTCTGGACCGCTCCACCTCCTGTCTTGTGGGGGCTGCTATCAGCCAATCGTCCAGGTAAGGGTAAACCCGGACCCCTCGGCGCCGCAGGAATGCTGTCACCACTGCCATGCATTTGGTGAAGACCCTGGGAGCTGGAAATAAGCCGAAGGGCATGGCTTGGAACTCAAAAAGGGAACCCTCCGCTCGAGCGCGAAGGAACCTTTGATGGACAGAGGATAGGGACGTGAAAGAACGCGTCCTGAAGGTCCAGAGAGCAGAACAACATGCAGTGTTCCAAGGATGGTATTATCTGAGCCAGAGTGACCATCCTGAAGGTTCGAGACCTTAGGAACTTGTTTAGGTCGTGTAGGTCAAGAATGGGGTGCCAGCCCCCCATTCGTTTCGGAACCAGGAAGTACCTGGACACGAACCCCAGGTTTGAGGGAGGATCTGCCACCTCTCTTATCGCCTCCTTCTCGAGGAGGAGAGCGATGTCGGCTCGGCGAGCTGACAGCGAGGCTTCGGACCCTGATGCCCCCCGAGGTGCGACGGCTCTGAAGGGTGGGGCCTGCTTGAACTCCAGAGGCAGGCCCTTTCCTACCACCTCCAACACCCACCTGTCTGTGGTAATAGCAGACCAGGCAGAAAGGAAGTACCGGAACCTGAGGTGAGGTGACGAGGTTGGGGGCGACACCCCTCAACCCGTCACTGTGCAGGCTTGGAGGAGGGACCGGCCGAGGGACCACCTGGGCCTTTACCTCCCTGCTTCCTGGAGGAGGAAGCCGCCGGAGGCTTGGGTTTGGGCATGGCTGAGCCTGCTGGCCCTGGTGTGCTGGGCCGGGGTGCAGAAGGACGAAAAGGAGCCTGGGTTGAGTCTGCGCCCTTGTCCCTCTGGCGGATGAGACCAAGTCCAAGGTGGCATTGGACTTTTCGATCCTCTGGAGGTGGCCTTCCACTCCAGGGCCGAAGAGGTCGGTCCCCAGGAAGGGGACATCCGCCAATTTGTGCTGGGTATCCGCTGTGAAGGTGGATATCCTCAGCCATGCCTGACGACGCATAGGCACTGCAGCCACTACTGACCTGGCGCATGAATCACCGATGTCCAAAGCAGTCTGAAGTTGCAGCTTGGCCACTGCCCTGCCCTGGTCCCACACCTGCTTAACTGTGGTCTGCAGGTCAGCGGAGATGAGGAACCACCTGTCCAGGAGCCCAACAGGGCGTGAGAAAATGTGCCATCAATGCGGCCGAGCTGGCCTGGCGAGAGAGCCAAGGGAGGGCATAGCGTGGGCTTTTAGCCAGGCGTAGTCCAATTTCTTGGACTCCTTAGCCGGGAGGTTTGTACCACGTCCTAAGCGTTTCCGGCCGCCTGAAAGCGTTATCGGTAACTAACCCTCGGCCGAGGGATGTTCCGAGAAACTGGACAGGGAACCGGTAGGGACCACATACTTCCTAGCCATCCTAGCCAAAGGCGCAGGGCAGGAAGCAGGGCGCTGCCAGAGCTCCAAGGCCAGGCCCACAATGACCTCAGCCACAGGGAAGGCCTCTGTAGGGGAATCCCCTCGGTCCAATAACTCCGTGAGGGGATACTTGGCCCGCTTGGATACGGGCTTGAGCTGCATCCCAGTGGATTCCGAGAGGAGTCTGAGCAACCCCAGGAAGGACGAAGGGCTGTCGTCCAGCGACTGACCTCCAGAGGACTCCAAGTCCACTCGCTGGAGAAAAAGGAGGAATCGTCGTCGGACTCAGAAGAGTCCGTAAAGAGATGCCTCGGGCCTGAGCCACCCTCCACCTGCTGAGGGCAATCGGGAGTGAGGGTGACCGACAGCCTATGGGGCAGACCCTGAGCCGACCGAGAATTCTTGGTCGGAGCCCCAAACCGTGGCTGTGGAGGTGGAGGTTCCACCGGAATCGGTGGGGCAGCTGGTTTTGGCCGAACAACCGGCCTGATAACAAGCTCCTCGGGTAAAACAGGGGTTGTTTCGGCGCTCAGTGACAACCATAATGGCGGGGGCGGCCGGCGTCGGCTTGTTCCGGTCAGAAGAACTATTGCCACATGAGATCTCGTATCATCGGCAACTTGCGTCAAAGCCTCCCCTCATCCGAGGAGGAGAGGATGACGGGCGCGCTTACCGTGGTGCTGAGACCGAGACCGCCTATGATGGCGGGATCTGCTGGACCGCGAAGAAGTCCGAGTCCGAGACCAAGACTAAGAACCTCGGCTTTTCCGAGGACGGTGCGGGGAGGGGACGGGTGGAACCGGCTCTCCCTCGGCTCAGAGGGAACACCCAAGGACTCCGGAACCGGAGGCACTGGCAAGCCCACGGGATCCTCAACTCCCACGGAGGAACCCAGGAGAGGGATCTTGAGCCATGAGTCGACAACCCGTCCAGCGGGTGAGAAAGATCTCGACTGCATCGGCGGGAGTCTCGGTCAACTGACCTGGCGGGGACACCGTGGACCAGTGGCGAAGCGAGCGATCGACCCGAGTCGATGGCGACAACTCGGGAAGAGGGACCTTTCCGCTCCCAAAGGCGTCGAGAAGAGACTTACCCTTGTCTTTCTTCTTGGACTGAGAAGAAGGTCCAGCAGGCGTTGGTCCCTCTCCTAGTGGAGAGGGACAGACAAAACTCCTTAAAGGAAGCTGTGTAAAGGAACCCAAGGAGGCGGAATAAACTCCGCGGTCGGGGAAGATCTGGCCCGCGCCGCCTCCTCTTCAGGCGATCATCTGCTCTAGCTGATCTGCCGAGCCGCCCGCTGCGGAGGACGCTGACCGGGCCTCTTTGACTTTACGAAGCGTTTCTGGAGCCCTGGTTGTAAGCGGGTGGCGCGGTCTTCGAGGCGTGGGCTGAGGAAAGGAAGAGCCCAGGTCGCAAGCCTGCGGGTCGTGCTCAAGACCTAAACAGTACACACACGTGGAGTGCGGATCCGTCCGAGACATCTTCTGCCCGCAAGGGCACCGCCGAAAACAGGGAGTCGATTTGTCCATCGCAGCCGCGAGGGATAGAAGACTGAAGTCTTTTAAGCAAAAAACTTTTAAATTCGGAAAATCGAAGATATAGGAACCAGTCTTATACGCAGAACGTTAAGGAGGGAACCTGGGCTTCCAAGCGGTAAGGAAGATCTGGCGTCATGGGGTGGAGCCGAGAGTTTTACCACCCAGGTGGGTGGGAGGAGCCAGCTTGAAGACCTTCCGGCAAGATTTAAAGCGGCAAGGATACCTGCCAGACAGTGTGGATGAACAACATATCCATGTCCCTAGAATGTGCCCTCCTATAGATATTTAGGAATTCTTGTAGACTTCAGGCTAACCTTTTACAGACCATATCCAGAACCAGATTAGGAAAGTAAACCAGAGACTGGGTGCCTTACGGAGGATACCTGGATGTCTCACTAGAGACAGTAGATCCAGATTAGTAAAACAGCTGTTGCTCCCAGTCCTTGAGTATGGTTCTTCAATTTATATGCATTCAGCCCAGAAGTCTTTGGCTAAGGTAGACCAACTGTACTATGGGATGGGAAAATATATTTAAAAAAAAAAAAAGGTATGGTGTACATCACTGTTTGGTTTTACGGGAGCTTGATTGGTTGCTCCCAGCAAAAAGGAGGGATTATTTTTGGTTGGTGACCTGTCACGAACTTGTGTGTCCAAAAAAAAGAAGGTCAGCATCCTCTGGCACACTTAATACATTTAGAGCCATATTCACAACATCCATTTATATTAAAGGAAAACTACACCCAAAACCTGAAAAAATATATGCTGTGCAGAGTGTTTTACTTTGTGTGTGAAGTTCTAGTGTCTCCTTCCCTCTGACTGGTATTAGGAGTTTTTCCCAAATTAGCCTGCTAGCTTTATGCTAGTTTTACGACCCCTGGGGATCTTCATACCCGATAGTGTAATTGCATTTCTGGTTCCCACAGTGCATCTTGTCTCACGTGACTGTGATGTAAGAGAGACCCAACATTCAGCACGCACATGCCAAACAAACTAAATGTCTTGGAAGCTTTACAAGCTGCACAAAAAATACCAGCAGCAAAGTTTTTCAGGACAGTAAAACATTTAGGATGAGGGTGGTCACCAAGCTGAATTCTACAGATTTTAAAATATAGCCATCTCTATTCTTGTGAACTGATTGTAATGCAATGCATTCTGCTGGATTTATGGGCTCTACTACATCACCATTACATGAAACAAGGTGCACTGTAGGACAAAGAAATGCAGTAAACCTATTTATTATTTATTTAGTTGTTTAACCAGGTATAGCACACTAAGCTGAAAGCTTTTTTACAGGAGCGACCTGGGAGCACAAGGAAGTTAAGTGACTTGCTGAGGGTCACACAGTATGCAAGTGGAAGTTGTGGGATTCAAACCCAGGTCTAGTCTGCTGGATATCACCAGATTTGCAACTCAGAGCCTTAGACCACTGCGCTAGCAGGCTAATTTAGGAAAAACTCCTAATACCAGTCAGAGGGAAGGAAACACTAGAACTTCACATACAAATTAAAACACCCTGCACAGCATATATTTTTTTAAGTTTTGGGTGTAGTTTTCCTTTAAGGAAGTCTTCTGGGAAAGTCCCTATGATTAGTGTATTTGAATAGAATGGGGGAAATTACTACACAAAACAGTCTGGCTAGAAACTGGAACAAGATACCTTCTGAATGAACTGAAATAGGAGACTTGCATAAATTTAAACCTGAGTTGTTCAATTTCTTGAAATGTAAATGTCATTGTTTTTAGTTATATTTATTATTGTTGTCTATTATATGTTCTGTAATTTGTCTACCACAGGAATTTTGTTGTAAATGGGGTTTTTCCCCAATCAAAAAGCTCCTGTATAAAAATAAATCTTTTAACAAACAAACAAACATCTCATTCACTGACGGAGGAGCGGGTTTCCATTGTACTTTGAAAGTCGCGTCATGGTGGCACACAGGACGAACTCTGGATCAGGGGCAGCTTTCTGTACAGAAACAGCAGCAGTGAGATTTTAATTTTTAAATCAAGGGAAAAGTCATAAAAAAGTTTCTGTCCAGTGAGCGTCACACCTGCTACCACGATGCGGCTTTCAAACGGCAAGGGAAGCCTGCTCCTTCATGAACTCTAGGCTGGCACCACTGTTTTGTTGAGGGTGGCACACTGATAACTCATGCTGGTTGCAAAGTTATGCCCTGATAAGGACACACCTGGAAAAGTGTTTCAGCCAGTCAGGTTCCTGGAAATTCTGTGCCCATTATAAACAGAAATAAGGGAAGAGGGAGGCACACCTGCAACCAAATAGAGTCCATGGTATAATGTTAGGCAGGGAAAACAGAGCGACTGGATGGTGCTGCTGGTCCTTTTCTGCCAGCACATTCTATGCCTCTGTGTTCTCTATATGTCCCAAATTCCTTATGCAGTTTTTTTTATTGGTAATTTAGTGGTTGGCAAGTCCCCCCTTCTTCTTCTGACTGTGACAGTGTCACTGACTTGCTGACTTTTTGTTTCCCTGCCCGCCCCACCATGCTGCCACCTGCCACTCTCTCACTCAGAGTCTGTTCACTCCAGTGCCTACCTGTCCCAAAACCTACAACAGCTAAGCCAGTTGACAGATGTGAGACACTGGCAGGTCAGAGGCCTTTCCTTATCAGTAGGGTAGTAGCACTATTAGCGCACATCTGATTATGTTTCTCTTCTCAGGAAACTGGATTGCAAACAAATACATAATTCTTTCTAAAGAACACACTGTGTTGATAAAGCCAGTAGAGTATTATGTATCACTTTTTGCTTTCCTTGCTGGAGTGGCTCAGCAGGTTGCGTGGGGCCAGGGTTGGAAGAAACAGGGGGGGCAAGAGATTCTTTGCACTGACTGAGTAGACCACCACAAACAGTTAGCTTCAAAAGTGCAGGGAAGCAGACTCCAGATGTCACATGATGGGCGGTATTTGGTAGTCTGTGCATTCCTTCCATGATGCCCCACTCCCCTCATACTGCCACTTGTCGTCCTCCCATGTCACTGTGTTTGTGAGCATAAACAGAAATTGTCACCAGACTAAAAATCACACATCTGTCTACCATCAGAGGTGATGTTAGGTACAACCAAAGCAAGTGACTGTTTGCGCACCAACACAAAAGAGGAACACTAAAGTAGAAAGCACAGGCAGAGACCAGCTTGAAATGCGAAAAAAAGCCAATATAAAAAACAAAACTGCTGTGATCTTTGTGTTCTGAGAGTTGTTATCCCTTCTTGGATGTGCTGTGAGAGAGTGGAGAGGGGCTTGTGAGGAGCAATGAAAGGGGGCTCTCCAAGTTCTTCAGCTTAAGGTGCTATTAGGTCTACAACCAGTTCTGTTTACTGTTGAAACTAAGAGAAAGTCCATACAAAGCAATAAAAAGAGAAACACTGTATGTAAGTTATACTATGTTTTTCAAGAGGAAAACAGCCTTTTAAAATGCCAGATATTACATTTTAAAGTGGCAAACCCCCCAGAACTCTTTATGGTAAGTATTTAATCCCCCTACTCTGCAAGTCACCAGCCTCCCCTGCAAAATGCTGTATACAAATCATTAGGTTCAATGAGTTGGAAAACAAAAACAAACCTTGTCGAACCTTTCTGCACACTAATCAGTACCAGGAAAGGCTCATTCACCCATCTCTAGTTCTTTCCCTCAGGTGACTCTTAGATGATCCAAACATGTACTGCTGTTTGCCATTAAATTGCCCACAGTGTCTTCAAAGCATCATTTTATGATCCTCCTCTGAATCTATGTAAGGCCACAGCATTTTCCTGGGGGGGACCTTGGCCTGATTTCAAAAGGGTCTTGTGCGTATATAGTATAATATGCACTGTTGGATTGCACTTTATGAGTTACGTGGCCCTGTCTTTAGAAACTGTGCCCATTCCCCTGTTAATAAATGGCACTGTATAAGCTACACGGGCACACGTCATTGTTATGGGGGGGCCGATCCCCTGTACACCCCCCCCAATAATTTTAAAACTGATAAAAAGGATTATACACTGTACTTTAAAGGACGGAGTTCTGCAGCCTGTGGACAATGTAGCTTATCAAGGTCATGCTGAAGAGGTCCGTTTCACTATCATTGGCCAACAAGGTCAACCAATGCAAGTTTGTGCTGTACTCGTCCTTACCACAAATAACTGTAAAAACAGCTCATAGAAAAAATTACTGCTATGTTTTATAGATCTCGACATCATCTTTATTAGCCAATCAGCACTGTTGATCTCTAAACTTTCAAGTTACTCTTCTAATTATAACCATTATAATGAGGATTCTTGTGCATAGAGTTCTAACATTTTAAAATTCTAAGTTCAGTTGGCATAGTCCATTTTCCACACAGCAGTTTCTCTAATTTTTCTGCAAAGTGAAACACTGTGATTTGAAATTTCAGTTTTTAAAGATAGAATGCTTCAACATCATCTACAGTATTGTTTATATCAATAGTGCTCCTCTAGCCCCAAGAAATTGGAAATGCATGTACCCCACGTACACCTTGTACTCCTAGGTACCCTTTACCCCAGGGTTGCACCTGGAAACGAGCTTTGGTTCAGTATGCCTTTCTCAGTCTGCAATTTATAAATCCAATCATAAATAAATTATAGCCATATGACTATATCTGAGGTACCTTTTTTTTCCATTTTGCTCCAATGGAGATTTTCTAGCTGACAGAACAGCACTCTGCCTGCAAGATGATATTTATCAAAAGTTCCAGTCTGCAAGACTTTGACCTCTAGCAAAAACTGTTTTCAGCAGTTCTGCCCTGACAAGGATCACAGTTTTTCAGGACCTCATTAAGTCAGATTCCTCCTGCACCTTTCCACATGCCAGAACAATGACCCCTGCACTTACACAAGGAAAAACTTATGACCCAGTTTTTTTGGCTACAAGTCCCTCATGGGTTATATTGGTGTGTGCCCTCACCTAACCAAGTCTCCCCAAGGATATCCCCATGAAGACTGCATATATGGACTTACACAGTATACCAGATTAAACATGCCCTGGTCCTACAAAGCATCACAGGAGGTATATGTCTATGTGAATCACCACCGCGTATATTTCCCATGATGCTTTGCATCAGTCATATGAATAATTTTATTCATGGGAAACCAGTACACAGTTGAGCCAGGGACTCATCAGAGTTCTAATTCTAAGGTAGTAAGGTATGTGGAATTTGGTATTTCTGTGAAATCTGTCTTTGTTGTTAATGCACTTTCAGGGTGTATCATGCTTGTCTTTTTTTTTTTTTTTTTAAAGTTTGTGTGCACCATGACCTAAATAAATGAGATCACAAGGCAGATTCCTTCCTCACATCTTGTTAATGTAACCAGGACACCATACAGATTCATAGTGGTGGGCAGTACATAAGGTTTTCTATGTTGTTACCTACCAAGACTGCCATACAAAAATGGATTATACTGAGTGCAAGAGGTGAATTCTTCCAACATACCCTTACAGTATACACTTTCGTAAATCATCTATTTCAAAGGTACTTCTTTTATTCTACATCATGAAGATTCCACCCGATGTGCATCTCTGTTTGCTGTCCCACCATTTTACAGCCTTATGCTGTGCTAAATGTGGCTGAAAGGCTATAGCAGCCCTCAGCTGTACACATCTGCATTAGGTTTATATACAGTATGCACATCATACCACTAGTAGACAACTAACAGTGTTATGAATACAACTATTGGGGTACAACAAACATATACCATTTCTGTTTTCCTAGTTACACCCCAGGAACAGGTGTCATTCTTTTCCCCTTTTGCATAACGGTGATGTTGTATTGGTAATTGCAGAATCCATGACATAATTTTTCTGTGATTAATACAGTTTGTTTTAGACTAACCAGGGAGTTTTTATGCAAGCTTTTAAAACCACTTTTTGCCTTTAGTGAGTGTGGCTAACACACTTGATACATGATTTGGGAGGTACTTAACACTTGTATAAAAATGTTTACTTTATTTAATGAAAGCCTAGGTGCTGGCGCCTGCCCCTTCTCCACAACTTACACACACACACACACACACACACACTAAAAACTCTGTGCTGGCTTCTTCTCCCCTGCTACTGCATGGCTCCTGTCCATCATTAAGTATCTCAGTATGTACTGCCACACGTGTCATCTCTGGATCACTGTATCAGTCACTCAGGCTCGGTAAGTGAAGGCACAGTCCAAAGCTTTTATCTTGTTAGCCCCAGCACTTCATTTTCTTACATGTTGTGTGGGCTCACCCGTGCCATAGTGCAGGATGCTGCGTCAAAGGTTGTGCAATAAGAATGGCAGACAATTCCACCGACGGAAGGAAGAACTCCCATAACACATAATATGCCATTGTCCTGGCAGTCCAACTTCTGTTCCACTTGCCTGTATAACATGGTTGCATGGACCAGTCCTGAGACAGCAGCCAGCATGAAAAGGAAATGAGGTTCAAGACCTGCACATACAGCAACAACCTTTCAACCAGCCTCCCAACCAAGCAACAGGGGGACTCCAATCAAAACGCTCTTTGTCAAGATAAGCAAGCATGAAATATTAATTTTCTGACTGTGTACATTTGCATAGTAATAAAAGTTCATCTATGTAGCCCCTTCTTGCCCAATTAGCAATTCTGCCACTATACCTGAGGATGGGGAGGGTGGAGGAGGCCTGTGGAAATTTCCCTCTGGAAACGGCAACGCTAATGAAGCTTATCTCTACCATCATTAATTTAATAAAAAAAAAAAAACTGAAGACTGAGAGCTTCAGCAATCTGTTAAGAAAATATTTTTCAAGAGGAGAGAACACTTCTAATTTCAATTAGGCCCTCTCTGTCTTTCTGTATCAATCACTGGCCTAGCAACTGGGGACCAGATCTCCATTCAAGAATGCTTGCTCACAAACTGCGGACTGCAGAGCAACAGAGACATATTCATCCTGACTTAACTAGTTTGCTATTTATGACAGTTCAATTAGTCCAGACCCAGCTTGCCTTAGGAAAAAAAACATCAGGATATCACAGTTTCCATGAAGGAGTTCTCATGAGAGGCTATGCCAGGCTTATGCAATATGAATATTGATGCTGATAGTTCTTCACATTTTTATAGTATTTCAGAGGTGTGGGTGTTAACTCTTACATTATGTAAGATCAGGCTCAGTTAAAAGTAACATTATGAACTGGGTTTTAAATGTTGTGAAACTTGATTGACTGAGGACCATCTTTACCCACATTATCTCAGCACAACAGCACTGGATAAAGATCCAGCAGCCTCTTCACACTAAAATCAGTGCTAACCACACATCCCTGATTGCCATCACAAACATGGCTGCCAGCTTTACTCACTAAAAACCTAGACCATTAAAAAAACTGCCTTAAATTTAAAAAAATGAATAATTCAATGTTATTAGTCCTACTAATTCTCGTCTGACACATATGTAAATAAATTTTAAAAAAATGAAGTACTACAATACTTACAGTTTTAATTTCTGGTGTTTCTTTTGCTAACCATGAAAATTCCCTCTCCTACCCTCACCTGAGAAATCTCTGCCGTTTAACCTGTTACAGATAACACAAAAGCCCTGGTTCCATCTGAGGTTTTGTGTTGCGTTATTGTGTGTGTGTGTGGGGGGTGACATTCTGCCAGTCCAGATGAGATTAAATTTTCTGTATTCCATCCATACTAAACATTTCATTTCTCAAATGTAGGAAAGACAGAAAGAAAACAAGGTGGGGAAAAGGGAGAGAATAATAGAAAAAAGAAGAAAACTTGAGAAAACAAGTAAATGTGGGTGGGTTGGGGAAAATAGAGGGTTAAGGGCTAATTAAGTTTTAGTTTAGTTTAGTTTTATATTTCACCAGGATGAGACACTAGGCAAAAGCCTGGTTTCAGGGCCATCCTGATTACAGTGTTACAACACATAATAGGAAGGAACAAATACATAGTTACAAACCCATATACAATTAATCTAAATACAAACACACATAATATACAATTTGTATAAAGTTCTATGATGACAAATACACTTAAATGAATAAGAATCCAATAAAGCAGACTTGAAAGTTAGATAAGTTGGCTTATTTCGTACAGTAGGGGGAACTGAATTCCGTTTGGTTGCCGCAGTGTAATCAAATCTAATTTTGCCATACTTGTTTTTTATACGTGGGACCTTCAAACCCCTCCCTCTAACGTCACATAATGAGTAACTTGTTACATTCAAGTTCATTTTATCTTTAAGATAATCTGGAACAGATCCATTGACACATTTATACAGGAATTTACTCAAGATTCGGTCCCTTCTCATTTCCAGTGGGACCCAGTTTAACTGAGAAAGCATATTGCAATGGTGATGGGTGATACGGGGCCCATAAAACCCAAAACAAATCTAGCTAATTTATATTGTAATCTATCCAGTTTTGTAAATTGTTCTTACTTGTATTTCTATAAACTACACACCCATAATCTATCAATCGGAGTATGACTGAGTTAACCAGTATTTCCCTTGTTCCCCCGAGTCATACGTTCCCTATGCCTTCTTAGAACCCCCAATTTCTGTGAAAACTTTAGTACAGAGCTGTTTAATATGGAACTCAAAGTCTAGTTGTGAATCGACCCATAAAATCTAAATACTTGTATGATTCAACCTGGGTGAGTTAAAAATAAATGTAGTTTGCTGTGTGTTAATATTTGAACATGAGATGGCATGTCAGTGCTGGGATGTGTTAGAACTATTTTTTAGGGGTGGATGAATGTTTTTAAAAAGTCATAAAATGGTTACTTTTTTGTACATTCCCCCCTCAAAAAAAAAATATCTTGGGCCCATTTTAAAATTGCAATAAGACACTACAGAGTGTGCTTTGTGGTAGGATAACAGCACTTCTCAGGTGGTTAAAGGCACTCGGAGATGCCTTATGCCTCACAGGACAAGAAGTGTGCAGTTATCCCACTACAATGCACACCCCATCATGTCTCACTGTTGCTTAAGTATCTACATCTTTTGTTTTTCAACCATTCCACAGAATGGGACTGAAACTTGTTTCCAAAAAGTGACTTAATTTTGAAGGGCTATGGCATATTGCAAAATGGGCAAGAGAAAGTAACACGTGTGACGTGCATTATTCCACCAGAACACATCTCACAAATGCTTCATTTTCTGAACCTCACTATTTAGCCATACAACCAAAATTCTTGGGAACTATTTAATAACTGAAATAAGGCACTTCAGGGTGTGTGAAATTGTGTCACAACAGCACTTACTGGGTGCATAAGGCACTCAGTTTCCCCTCTTCTCTCTCTTCTCAAGGCATTATTAAACAATAAGGTATATCCAGTCATACCAGATATATAGTAGAAATCCTTCTGTGCATTATACCGTCTGTGAAGGTATGATGCTGCTAGATTGCTGGACTGCCATTTGCTTTGACTGACAGCCTAACACTAACATACCAGTCAGCACATCTACAGTCAATACATTGTAGCTGACTTCACTGCTAATCATGATGAATTGTAGTGGGACCCCAAAACAAAAAGGTTAACACCCACGGCATCATGTAGTTCAGGGATGTGGCCTGTGGCATCTCTCAGTGTGAAATGGCTGCTCTTAGCAGCCTTTTGTTTCAACTCCTTACTGCCTGTGGCAGTCAGCACTTCCGAAATATGCTGCAGGCAAAAGCTACAGCTGACATCATCACCACCCGCAGTGGTCAACAGTCTGCAGATGTTACTCCATACCTCCTCCTCTGCATCGCTCCAGTAGGTTTGCTCTCTGCAGATGTCTCCCTTCCCTTTTGGTAGCTCTTCAATAACAAAATGCCTCCTCTGCGCCATGGTTACGTTAACACATTTTAATTCAGCCACGTTTCGTTTTTTTTTTGTTTTGTTGAGATACAGTCTTGGAAATTGTCCATGAGCAGACAAGCTCCCGACTGTTCATTCCAGAAGTATACAGTGAAATCCACCTGCAACGCTGCCATTATATCAACACAAGTCAGTTTATCAAATCATTTATAGAGTGTCTAGCGCCTCTTGATTCCTCACTGCACAGGCCTGTGTGGGCTTACCTACCTACAGGTAAAATGTAAGTGCCTGTCTGCCACTAACGGGAGACACAGGACACAGTTTTAGGCCATAACGGTCAAACGGAACCCCAGCCCGGACAGCCTCAGCCTGTTTTTTTCCCCCCATTTTTTCTTTTATTTATTTTGTACTTTTCACCCCCCAGGACCCGGCATGACACATGCGTGTGGAGGCACGCATACCGCATGAGATCTGTGCCTCCACTTTTACACCCCAGACTTCGCTCCTCTTGCCAGCACTCCACCAGACCTCCACCCAGTGGGAGGCGGAACTACAGAGGAGCGGACCGCCACTCTGGGAGGGGAGAGCTGCGTAGCAGCTCAATCCCGCTCCGACCCTCCCCCTCCCAGTCGACTTCCCAGCCACCCAAGGTTGTTCCCGAACCTGGGTTGCTGGCGTGGTGCGAGGTAAGGCATCCAGCACCTCAGTTCTCAGCGCTACTGAGCCGCCTCAGCCTGTTTTAAGCCTCAAGAGATTGGTGTTAACTTGGCATGGGAGCATAAAGTAGACAACCAGCATAGAAGATCTACGATGTGTAGCTGTTCGAGATGGGAGAACCAATGAAAAGAAATGCAGTGCTCACTCACTACACTGAACCCTGCTATAATAAATCCCTCTTACAGTGAACACCTATGATGCGGTGTGGCAGAGTGGTGACGTGGGAACCTCACAGAGTAATTTGTGAAGGTGAATTTTGCAACTTTGCGAGAATTTCGACCAGTGAAGTTAAACTTCATAACATCTCTAGTCCCAAGGTGAAAAACAGGGAAGTCATTCTTCAACAACAAATAATCTAGTAAATAAGGGTGTCTTATACACGCCTATCATAATACACATTTTAGTGGTGCGCTACATTGACAAAAATCAACAGCTCTCCTATTGTGTTGGGGTTCTGCTTAAAATCACAATATAAGGGGGAGATATGATATAGTTGATCAGGAGAATGAGGGGCTAGCCTAGTCCTTCCGAATTCTTCCTCATAAGGGATCAATGGCAATCCTAAGTGGAATACCATGTTTATTATTTAAGAAACATCCACATTCATGGGAGGGAGGTCATGTCAAACGAACCGGATAGACTACTTTGACTGGGTGACTAAGGAATTAGATCAGGGAGGTGCGGTGGATGTGGCATACCTAGATTTCAGCAAGACTTTCAACACCGTTCAACACAGGAGACTATTAAACAAGCTGGGGGGCTCGGGGTACGTCCAAAGGTGGTAAATTCAGCAAGAAATTGGTTAAGGGTTGCTGGCCTGTCAGTGCAGTGGTTGCATTTCTGTCTGCGATGCCAACACGCCAGGTTCAGATTCGGACGTGGTGCATTGGAGGACCGGCCAGGGGAAGAAGAACTGAGTGTCCTAGGGACTGCTTTCCTCCTCAAGGGGGGTAGTGTGCCTGCCACATGAATGACTCCTGATGGCGGCCGGGGGCGATACAGCTGCCGGGGCAGAGCTGTCCAGGAGGGGTGCCAGACATCGAATGTTCGCCTATATAATTGCACACCACACCTCCTGGGGGCCTTTACTGCACAAATAAATTGCTGCCAGCTCCATCCATGATACCCCACCTCTCCGACTCTGTGACGCTCTCCGCGAATCTTGGCCGGCAACTGAGCAATGAGTTCCCGTCAATGTGGTTCGGTCCTGCAGCACTGCACTGTGGGGTAAGCCAGGGGGTCCTCCCAGTGGTGTTCCCACAGGGACCCTAGATGAGTTGTCCATGAGGCCATGCTATCTGATGGCCCCACCCAGAGGGGGTAAGTCTGGGTGGATCGCCGTTCCAAGGTAAGTCCTGGGGTTGGGCAGAGATTGGTGGTGGTGGGTGCTGTAGCAAAAAAGAAAAAAAAAAAAAAAATTGGTTTGGGAATAGGAGATGGTAAATGGAGTTCACTCCAGAGGGTGGGGTGACCAGCAGGGTGCCTCAGAGACCAGGACCAGTCCTCTCTAATGTAGTAATAAGTGATACTGCAGAGAAGTTGAAGGGGATGATACCAAAATCTGCAATAGGGTGCACTCCAGGGGTGTGCATGTGGAAGGGATGAAAAGATACCTGAGAAAACTCATGGCATGGTCAAGAGTATGGCAACTGAGTTTCAGTGCAAAAAAGTGTAAAGTAATACACTTGGGGTACAAAACCCCAGTGGCAGAATACAAAATGGGGGGATAGTTATTGACAACAACCAAGCAAGAGAGAGACCTAGGTTGTAATCCTCTTGAATGACCTAAAGGTAGCCAAGCAATATGACAGGGCAGTTGGGAAGGCTAGTGGGATGCTGGGTTGCATTGGGAGAGGGATCACTAACAGAAGGAGAGAGGTGGTGTTACCTGTGTATATGTCACTGGTGAGACTTCATCTGGAATACTGTGTACAGTTCTGGAGACCACATCTATGAAAGGATGGAGACAGCATGGAGGCAGTCCAGAAGAGGGCAACTAAAATGGTGCTGAGTCTACATCAGAAGCCTATGAGAAGAGACTGAGGGAACTCAATATATACACCCTGGAAGAGAGGAGGGAAATGGGGGATATGAAAGAGACCTATTAATACCTACATGGGGTAAATAAGGTATGGAGGGGCAGTATGTTTCATAAAAAGGTGCTCAAAAACAAGGGGACATGATATGAAGCTGGAGGTGGGTAAATTCAGGAGAGATGTGAGAAAGTACTTCTTCACAGAAAAGGTGATGGATTCCTGGAACAGCTTACTAGCTGAGGTAGTTAGGGTGAACACAATGGAAGGGTTCAAGAAAGCTTGGGATAGGCATTAGAGAATCTTAGGGGAAAGAAATGAGGAGGGGGAGAAAGAGCGAGATCAAGTAAGATCTGGGGTGTTACTGTAGATAGGGAAAAATGGACAGACTGGGTGGGCCAAGCCTTTATCTCCCAACAAATTCTATGTTTCTGTGCACTCAGTACCAAATAAAATAAGTAATAGATGTGCAGTACTTATTGGCGATTTCAATCCCTGGGTTTGATAAAGGGAAATGTTTTTGACCTAGTGTGTTTGATAGGTTTTCAGAAGGGGGTGGGATATACAGCAGAGCAACAAGGTCCCCTTCAGACAGCATCCCAATGACACTGTGTCATCATACTCCCAACAGCCACACGCAGAGGCTCTTCTTTGAGACTCACCAGCATTTGCTCACGCCCACTGCCTAAGATTAAAGGGTTAAGTGGGAAAAGCCATCGAAGCTTTTTTCTCATACAAAGTTCTTCTTTAGAGAAATCGTAAAGCACCCCTCCACTAAGAGACGATTATCCACTATCTTTCCTCGGCACCATGCTGATCCTCCGGGCTCAGTGTCCATCAATAACTAGCTCTTTCTTTCTGTGGCTTGTACACTCAGCCTCTTGTACGCATTTCTGAAAGGCAGTTGAAAGCTTTTTGTCCCTACCCTGTTTGTTTAAAGAGGGCCATTTGTACCAGCCTAATGCAAACTTTGTGCTGGCTGCAGAAATAAGCAAATAGTACATTCAGAAGACAAAAACAGGGCAGCCTGCATTAACTTTTATGGTTTAGACTGCTTGCCTTTATTGCTGCTACCATTACTGAAACATCTGAACTAGACTGATTCGTACATGGGAATATTTTATTTACAGCGCTATTCTTGCGTTGTGATCTCTGGTAACAGGCTGAGGGCACTGGATGCATTCAGCCACAGGAAATGAGCTTTGTATTTAGTTTCATTCCAAGTAATTCAATGCTCTTGACAGCAGTGCATTAATTATTCAGCAGTAAAAATGAACAGTTAGTGACAAGACACCCTCTTACTCCCCCAAACATTGTTTGATACCCCAGTATCAAGAAAAGAGCTATGCAAACCAGGGGGTGTCAAGCTTGAAAGAAATCAGGGCCCCGATATTCAGTGGGGCTCAAAGCGTAGCACAAATGTTTGCACTGTGATTTGAAACTGCCCAGGTATCTCAGGATGGTATATTCAGTCAGTCACTACCTAACTGAATACAGGGCTATGTCAGCGCAGTACTAAGTCAGGTAGCACCACCCCGACATGGGTCCCGAACTGGGCCTCAGGAGCTGACAGCACCAGAGCACTGTCAGCAGTTTTCAAAGGTACTCATGCAAATGAGCCCATTGGGTATGCAAGGCACTAAGGGGCCATTTCCATGCCCATTATGGGCCCATTAGCATGGGTAGTGGAGACAGGTTAGCATGGTGCCACCCCATCATCTGTTCATGGCATCTCCAGCCATCTCTTGTGCTAGTGGTCCTCCCTCCAATTGCCAGCCCCCAATGTACAGTAAAAATGCCTGGTGCTAGTGGCCCCCCTCGATCACCAGACCCTAATGTACAATGCAGCTTCCCTGGTGCTAGCAGACCCCCTGATCACCAGCCACCAACATGCAGTAATAATCTCTGGTGCTAGTGGTCCCTCTCCCCTCCAGTCACAGACCCTACTGTAAAAATAAGCAAATCTCAGGTGATAGGGGTTCCCCTCCGACCTCTGAACGCCAGCCCCTCACAGGAATAATGAATCCCTGGTGCTAGTGATTCCCCACCCCATACCAACCACTAATTTGGAAGTAAAACATACACACACACCTAGCATCCAGTGCTCCTGGCGGTACTGGGCCTCCCCCCACTCGCCTTATCTGTATCCTCGGTGTTGTGGGTACATACGGTGACTGTCACAGCCCTCTTCACACCTCCTCAGCCAGCAGGCATATGTCCAGGTAGGAAGTGCGCCTCTTATTTACAGGATAGGGTGCATCACCTGTCCTATAAATAACAGGCACGCTCCCTCCATGGACATATGGCACCTGGCCAAGAAGGTGTGAGGAAGGCTGTGCCAGATGCTGTATGCACCAGCGGCACTGCAGATATAGTAAAGGTGAATGGTCGTCATTGCGTGGGGGCACTGGACACCAGGGGTTGGGGTTGTTTTACTTCCGGGCTGGTGGTTGAGTGGGGTGGGGGGACCACTAGCACCATGGATTCTTTTTTCCAGTGAGAGGCTGGCAATCGCAGGACAGGTGGAGACCACTACCACAGGAGATTTTCTTATTTTTACAGCAGGGACTGGCAATCAGAGGGAGGGGGGCACCACTAGCACCAGGGGTTATTACTTTACATTGAGGGCTGGTGAACAGGGGGAACAGGGACCACTAGCACCAGGGATTATTACTGGAGATTGAGGGTTGGCGATTGGGGGGGACACCACTAGCACCAGAGATGCTGTACTGCACATTAGGGGCTGGCGATCGGAAGGAGTGAGGACCACTAGCACCAGGGATGCTGTACTGCACATTAGGGGCTGGCAATCGAGGAGGGGGGACCACTAGCATCAGAAATTATTTTTTTAACTTAGGGACTGGCGATTGGGGGGGAATGCTCCCCCAGTGGCCCACTGGCTGGCTGGCTGGCTACATTACCTCTGGCAGCCGCCACGGTTGTCTGAAGTAAAACAGTTTTTTTGGCAGTATTTGCATGGTGTAAAAGGACCGCACAGAACCCTTTGGTGCCTTGTGCAAGTCCGCTGAATATTAGCTTGCGTGGATATTCCTGTCCCCAACGCACCATTTGCATATCCCCCTTTGGTTTGCACGGGCACTACACCTGATACCCCATACAACAGTGTCCTTTCAATATTGGGCTCCAGTGCAACATCCAGTTTGCATGGGCAAATACGTGTTAGTGCCCATGCATACATTTCAATATCAGGCCCCAAATCTGCTAACTTTGATCATTTTTCCAAACTCTCATGGTACCAATGCCAGGTACATTAAAGATGTAATGTTAAATATTAAAAAGTGAAGAGGGAGTTTTCAGTGGTTTTGCAGTGTTATGTGTGGCCTACCTTGTCACAATAGGTGCCTTTACATGGCGCTTGCCAGTACCGCTCGCTCCGTGACCCACTTTGTTCTGCTCAGTCTGTTGCACAGGGGATTGCCTTTACACTGTGGTGATCTGTATCAAATGAGCAGTACGGATTAACTGTAACATTACCTTCTTGTGCTGTATACAGGCGATCTATTTTACAACAGCCAGGACAGTACGAGATTCTCTATTGTAATGGGATCGAAATGAGCAGAATGGCGCTTGTATACAGACATACAGAACAGACCAAATCTCTGTGAACCCAGGAAAGCAGGGAATACGGAATTGGCGAACGTTCGTTTCTCTTATGAAACGGATCGCCTGTACATGGCAAAAAGGTAACGTCGCAGTTGATCTGTATTGCTCGTTGTGATACAGATCACCACATGTAAAAGTGCCTATAGTGTACAAAAGCTGGTTCCTCTAGTGCAGGGTTCAGGTTGGTGCCGGATAAAATTTGAAAAATATGTTTGGAATACTCTTCGTGAAACTGCACCAGTTTCACCTAATTTTGTGCAATTTCATGAACTAGTACAGTATTTTAAAATGGTGAGATCTGATTGAAATTGTACCTTTTTTTTTTTTTCCATTTTTCCTCACCAGCTATTTTACCCCATGCTGGAGGTTCTGGTCCCCTGCTCCGCTTGCCGCCCCCCCTATCTGAGCTTACCCCCAGGTGGAGCCACGGTGAGCGCCCCCTCCCAAAAACACAGTTGTGAAGCCTGGCTTGCCCCCAGGTGGGGTCAAGGTATGGGACCCCCCAACAGACTTTGGTCTCGTGCGGGAGCGGCAGCAGAGGCGGGGCCGTCATTAGCAGCCAGTGACATTTTGTAGAGTTTTCCTAGGGGCGGGGCGGTACAATGATGGCGTCAGCCCCACCCCTGTTACATGTGGCACCGGCTCAGCAGTACCCCAACCTCCACCAGAGGTCCGCATTGAGCTGGACACTCTTCTCCCCCCAGAGAAGGAGAGCAATCCATGGGATGCTCAGTCCTTTAACCCCGGCCTGCCCTCCCACTCCCAAGTCCATCCCTGAACCCGGGATGTCGGTGCTGCAGACTGACACCTTGCAGCTGCGCTGGTAGGCCAGCCTTGAAACTGTACCTTTTAAAAAATTATATTTTTAAAAATTGCAGTTTGGAAAAAAATGCGGAAACTGCACATTTGGAAGAACTCACATTTTTTAAAATGCAGAATTTGGAAAAAGACTTGTACTACATGAATAAAAAAGCAGTGGCAAAATAATGCCAGATTTTAGCATAATTTTGTGTAAATTGTGAGAATGTGAACTTGACAATTTTGTGTAATTTTGCAACCATACCAAAAATGTCCCTCAGCACTAGGTGAGGCAGTTGTAGGGCAGCATGGATGGCTTCTTGTGCAGTACCTTTCATTCAGATAAGCAGAGGACTGAAATTAAGTGCCTAAAATGGTCACATTCTGTTAAGGGGCAGAAGTTCCAAAAAAAAAACAACTTTTGAGTTACTTAAGTCAAGGAAGTGAGGATTGAAATTCAATGCAGGGCGCTGTATCTGGGGGTCAGAAACCCAGGCCATGCATACGCCCTGGGGGGTCACACTGCAAGCCGCATCGGGCAAGAAGGACCTGGGGTAGTGGTGAACAACACTGAGAACTGTCAAAGAGCTGCAGCAAAAGCAAACAGGATACTGGGCTGCATAACCAGGGGGATTACCTCCAGGAGGAGGGAGATGATCCTCCCTCTGTATAATGCCCTGGTTAGGCCGCATCTTGAATAATGTGTGTAGTTCTGGAGACCCCACCTTAAGAAAGACATAGTGCTGCTGGAGAGGGTCCAGAGGAGGGCAACCAGGATGATTCAGGGCATGGAGGGTAAGCCCTATGAGGAGAGACTGGAAAAACTCAAACTGTACGCACTGGAAGAGAGGAGGGACGGGGGGACATGATAGAGGTCTTCAAGTGTGTAAAGGGGATAAATAAGGGTGGAGCCAAGGAAGTGTTCAGGTTCAAGAAGGGGGGAACTACCAGGGGGCATGAGTGGAAACTGGGGGGGGGGGAGTACAGGGGGAGTGCAGAAGTCACTTGTTCACTGAGAGGGTGGTGGAACCATGGAACATACTGCCTAGGAGTCTGGTGGAAGAGAACACAGTGGAGGGATTCAAGAAGGGTTGAGACAGGTACGGGGGATACTGAAGCTGGGGAAGACCACCTCTGGGGCTGGAGGGGTGGTGGAGCGAGCTCCCAGTAGGGGGCTGGCTTCCGAGCAGACATGATAGACCATGGGGCCTATTCTGCTGGCTTTTACTATGATACTATAATACTTTAGAAAGGAAAAGGTTAAGCTCTATGACTAGTATAACGATTTTCCCTTAACTTTTTGTTTCTGTGTCTGTTTTCCTCTTTATATTTTTCTCTTTTACTCCACGCCTCTACTTTTATTACCTTCTTCTGTACTTTTTCCATGTGTCCGTAATCCATGTCCAGTTTTAATCTCAACTTACTCCTCATCTTTGTCTCCTCCCTGGATGCCATCCATTCGCCTATTGGATTCCATTTCAACCATTCACCATCTGAACAGCTTTCAGCCCTCTGCATTTTTTTTAATATTCAATGCATTTACCTAGGATAGCCCAGTTGATATGTGCCATCTCAGTTTCAGTGGGTTACTATTCCTACCCGATCGCACAGAAGCTCGGGAAGGGTAAATGACTTGCTTAAGATCTAGTTAGTACCTTCTGACTGGCTTTTCTAAGCATCCTCTCTGTGCTTTTCTGTGCCCACCCCCAGTCTATTTTACATTTTTTCACCACATAGCACCACACACAGCCTTGCTGTACTCTCTAAGACTATTCCCACTCTGTGTTTTTTAATGGACTCTCCGAGCGTCTGCATCTTTTTTTTTTTTTTGGGGGACTGATCCTTGTATAAGTGTTTGCATATTCCTACCATTTGTGCTTTTTCCCCATTCTTTTTCCCTTGTGCACCGACTGGCCCCCATCTTTCAGTTTCCCAAACACTGCCACCTTGGAATCCTCCAGGACTTACCTTTGTTCGGCTTGTTCCCCCAGGAGGTGTGGAAGTGCAATGTTACCATGACACGTCACATGAAAGTCGTGACACATACCGCATGCTCCCACGTGATGTACGTTGACAGCCGCCATACCTCCCATGTGTCCTGATGGCCTGGTGCACCCAACCCCTGGTTTCCACCAGGTGTCAAGTGGGTACCAGGATCCGTATCCCCTCCCCCCAGGAGGAGGAGAGCAGTCCCTCTGAGACGCAATCCCCCCCATCCAGCCCTCTGACTACTGACCTTGCTACCGAACTTGGGTCATCGGCATAGCAGGTGGTAGTTCTATCACTGCGCAAGCAGGCCGGCTACTATCTGTGTTCATTAATGATTTACTATGGCTACTCAAAGAATTCTATTTTGGTGGTCAGTGGCAGATTGTTGAGTGACTTCTCCATGCCCTGGCAGGAGAAGCATTCCAGAGGCACACAGAGGGAAGGAATATTTCATTAATTTATATATAACAACTGGGGAGCGTTTTCTCCCATAGGGAAACTGGGTTGTAATTCACCGTTATAACTTGTGGATTATACCGGCGAATACGTGCCAGATTTCCCTCACTCCGCACATGCAACAGCCACGATCTTGCCATCCTCTGCCGTCCCTGCTCCTCAGAGCTGCACAGTTCGCCGACACTCCAAGTTGGCGGTAATTTTTTTTTTTTTTAAACAAAAATATTTACTGGGCATTTAAATAAAAAGCAGACACTGGGTTCCTTCAGAAGCTGCTACAGACCACGCTGAAACCCCACTGGTCCACAGCGTGACTCTGTGGGGTTGTCCATTTATGTTATATAACTGCTGTGGCAAAAAAATGATCCCCAGCAATTATACAAAACAATGGCTGGGTAGGTGTGTAAAACTCGAATTTTACACCCCCTGAGATGTGGGATGCATTTATAAACCACTCGAGCTTCGCTCTCGGGATTTATGTGGCATCCCACACCTCGGGGGTGTAAAATTCACGTTATAACCTCCTACCCAGCCATTATTCTATATGTTAGAGATGACCACCTACTAACTGTTCCTGGCCACTTCCTTCACAACAGCACAGACCAGAAGCTGCTCTGAAGCCATAAGCAATGCAAGTGATTTACCTGGATAAAATTACGTCATAGAATCTAATAACAGAAATAGATACGCAAAGCTATTTTATTTTTTCTTCTTCACTTCGGAAATCTGGTTTGTATTTTGCTGTTTTGGTGCCCTGCTTAACAAAATACAGCAAAATGATTTAAATGTAAATATTTCACCAAAGAATAAACATACAGAAGAAGTGGATGCCTATCTGTGTCTCTCACTAAGGCAAGTCTTTCACATTCGTGTTTAATCAAGGTGCAAATACTTGTTAGTTAAACAGCAAAGTCACTTACAGTGCCTAGTCAGAATGGCACGCCCCAACATTACAATATCCTTTGCCGAACGGCCCCAAGTAGCCACTGAACCTCCCCAACCCCCACCAACAGATACCCATAGCTGAAACCAGCACCATGTGCACAGTACATACTTACTCTGGCACATGGAATCCAGTTCAGTAAAAAATCAAGCCGGCCCGGTGGCGCTGAGGGTTGAGGCGCTGGACGCCACACCTCACGCCACGCCAGCGACCCGTGTTCGAGGCAGGCGCAGGTTGCGGGGGTGCGGCGGTGATGGATTGAGCATCCGAGGACTGCTCTCCATCTCGGGGTGAAGGATTTAGTCGGCGGTGCTTGTCTGACCCCTAGCGGAGGCTGGGGGACCGACAACACATAGCCTCCAAAGACTAGAGAGGGCGGGGCGTGGCTGGCCGCTTGACTAGTCGCAGCGCGGGAGCATCACCGTGCACTCAGTCGCTAGCATCATTACACGCCATGGCCCGTCGGGGGAGAAAAACAAAGAAAAATGGGGCGGCGGCAGTTTCCTGGTGCCATTCCTGGAGGGCCGCCTCCCTGGCATGGATCCGTTGTGGTGGGTGGTCGCTCCTCACCACCCTGCCTGGCGTAAGTTTGCAGTGCGGGAAGGGAAGGGGTCTCATGTCCGGGAATGGCACGGAGAGCAGTGCAGAGGTAGTCGGAGCTCCGAAAAATAACACCCAAAAAAAAAAAAAAATCAAGCAGTCATCAGCAGTGGACCACCAACAGCTGCGTACCACACTCAGCGCTGTGTCCTTTAAACAAACAAGCTGTGTTTGCCCATTTTTCAACAAACTAAATTCACATATGAAAACATTCATTTTTAGCGCAGCTCATGCATCAGTTGCCTTTAGGACATGAAATGAACGGTGACTGAAAGACTCTGCAGCACCGCTTTCACAGAGCAAGCAAGCAACATACATGTATGTCTCAGATCATAGGGGTGATTTGGAGGGGGGGGTTACTGTGTCTTTGTTAAAGAGGTTTGCAATTTTCTTATTTGAAAACAAGGCAAGCGATTCAGTTTCAGCCGCAGTCAGGATGTGGCAGCAGGAAAAACAATACAAACAGTTGGCACAATAAATCCAAGGCAATTAGACCACTGTGCTAGGAAACTGTTTTTACATTTAGAACTTAAAAGAATTACTGGGAACGAGATAAGGTCACCGAGTCGGTCATCTCACTAATAAATGTCAATTAGAACAATTATTTTTTTCTTCCATCTTTCAGCACTGATGCTAACAAATTATACAGCTATAATTTTCAGGTTCAGCAAAACATATTATGCTAACAGTAATAACAGGTTTATTGCACTATACTGAGTAATGCTATTTACATATTCTGATTCTGATTACAGTAGCAGTTTACCAGATGGTGGAACCTTTTATGTTTAAAACGTTTTAACTCTTTTTTTGAGTGGCACTGTAATAAAAATGAGGCAGGCTTTCTTTATGAGTAGTATTATAATATAGAGAGAACTAGTGTATAATTCTTGTATAACTGGGTAGAGTTTACAGTCTCATAATGCTTCAGTGCTGATGTCTGCACTGAAGAATTTTAAGATGAGAGTTACTGTTTATAGGCCTGTAAACACTGAATACTTACGTCACTGTCTTGATTCACAGCGGTAGTCTTGGGTCTGAGGAAGATGGTACAACATTTTGGTTTCCCTCATCAGCATAAAGGCTGATTATTTTCCCCCTGCCCATGAGTGCCAAGGGAGCATAATTAGATTGAAAGCATCCCTGCCTCCCTCCCACCACTTCACAGTGTCTGTGTGTGGGCAGGTAGGAGGGAAGGCCAAACACCCAAAGAAAAGTTATTTTTCTCCATTTAAGCCTTTTCTTCTCAAAGGATGGATATAAGGAGGATTGAAGATTTTGTTTAAAATGGACTGCTTTTGGTATTGGTGGTACAACAGATGATGTGGGGGAGGAGGGAGAGACAGAGAGAGAGAGAACACACACACACACTTTCAGGCCTCAAAGAAATCCCCTGCCCAACAGCACCAATAACTTAGTTATAAATGACCCTCTAGCTACAACCACCTCCCCCCCAGAAAATAACTACACAATTCAATCACTGGGTTATGGAGACAAATATGTATGTTAATACTGCCACTGAGACCAATCTTACAGTTGTAAGAGTGGTTTTGTGCATATTCTTACTGTATGAAAACTGCAAACTGAAGGTTAGAGGTTGTGATACCCTACGGATGTAAGTGAAACCATTCTTACAACCACAAGCGTGGTCTCAGTGGTAGTATAAACATATTATTTCTTGAGAGACTGAACAATAATGTATTAACATTTTGAAAAACCTGCCTCGAACCTGCCCATTTCCAGGGCAGCTGCGCGTGAGACACGCTTTACGAATAAGAGTGTCTCACGCGCAGAGGAAAGGAGCATTCCAATTAGTTGGGAGCGCTCCCTCAATCTGTAATAAACTACTCAGCATTTGGTATCGGAGTTTATACATATGAGACATTCCATAGCATTTCACCCTTATTATGCCCTGCTGGGTGCACTTTATTCCTTACATGATTACTGGAGGTGGAAGGAGCACTTTGATAATAAGACACCCCCTGAAGAAGGGAGTCTGTCCTCGAAGCGCTGGAACTTGTACTTCTGTGGTACCGTTGGATGTGTTTTCACCTTGCATTTAATTTGTCCTTTGCTCTATTTCTACTTTTTAAGTACACAATACTCACACAGCACTGGATACTCAATAAACTTATTGTTCCTGGTATTACCAGAATTTGCTAGTTAAACCATCTTGGAGTGCTCTTTCCTTTTGGAAAGGTTGTGGTTTCCATGCGGGATTCACTCAGTCTTGCCACAGTGCATCTTTACTAGATGTCTTACAGTTTGATATTACTAATTTATTTATTTAGTTTTTGTTTGCCGGGTAAGTGCACTAGACAGAAACTGCCTATTTTCAGGCATGACCTGGGAGAAATACGACAACGTCAGATAACATAGGACTGTGCAGTACAATAGGGCAGTAGGACACAAAATAACTTCAAAAGAAGATACAACAGCATCAGGTTACAAGGAATAGTGCAGTGTATACAGTCAGTAGGACACTACGTAATTGCCATAAGACATTTTAGGGGTAAGCAGTGTTGTAGTAGGAAGCAGTTGATTAGGCAACCTTATAGCTAAAGCAAGCGACTTAGTGCTAAGGTTTAAGTGGATGGGTTGCTAATGCAGCACAGAAACCTACTGCTGTTCAGAGTGAAGTCCTACACCTGTAGGTAGAGTCCTATAAAAAACAGAGTGCACTGGATGTAAAGGCACAGTTGGGATTATCCTTTCAATCTGATTTTCCAACCTTTGAGTGTCTGAGTCCCCCATCCAGCTTTCCCACTCTTTCTTCCGTAAATTTTCCATTTGTGATTTGAAGTCACATTTGTTTCTAGCCCTCTCATGCATCACTGTCTGTCCAAGACATTTTCAGCTATGGAAGTTAATCTTTTTTTTTTGATCCCCCCCCATAGCAGCCACGATCAGCCACTCCTTCGGAGCACCAGTGCCATCCCTGCTGCCCTCCAACCCCTGCCACAGTCTACCAGCCCCTACTGCAGCCTTACCTGGGTAGCCTGGCCTATCCCTTATACCAGGAGGGGTCCCTCTTTTCTGGGGGGAGGGAAATCGCCTTTCGGCAGTTTTGCATGCCAGGGGCTGCGAGGCTGGATCCGGGCTGACTCCGGGCTTTGGGCGACAGGAGCCAGGCACTCGTCATCTGGCTGGTCAGGGAGCCATTTACCATTTTCCTATGCCCGGCCCACCACAGTTCTCGGCCTTGCGTGAGCGCAGGGCGACCTTGGGTGGGGACGCGTGGGGGGGCGTGTCGAGGCAGCATATCCCCTAAGCACATCACCAATCCGCCCACAGGTGCCCAGGTGAATCCCCACCCCAGGAGGGAAGCATCCAATGAACACTTGTGAAACCCCTTCCCTGCCATTCTCCACTCCTGGTACGCGGGCTCAGGGTGCAAACCCCAGTCACCAGTGTACCGAGCGAATCCCTTCGCTCAGCGCCACGGAGCCAGCCATGGAAATTATTCTGAATGGTAAATTGTGACAATGCTGCTTGCTAATATTTGGCAGTGTTATGAATCTTTTTGATCTGTAGCCTTGTAATGTGCTTCTATTTATTGGTTTAATATTTAATAAATATGACCCCCTCCCCTCACTAAGCATCCATGCTCTCAGTGGGTACAGACATTTACCACCCCCAATAAAATTGATCCAATTGTAGCCGGCCCGGTGGCGCTGAGGGTTGAGGTGGTGGACACCACACCTCACGCTACGCCGGCGATGCCATCGACCGGTGCAGGCACGGGCCTGGGGGTCGTCAGGGGAGAGGAAGGACTGAGCATCCAAAGGACTGCTCTCCTTCTCTGAGGAGGGGGGAGGCACAGCATCGGTGTCATGTCACCCCCTGATGGAAGTTGGGGTGCAAAGGGCCAGGCAAGAGCATGGGGGGAGCCGAGTGCGGAAGCTTTGAGGGGAGCGCGCATGGATGCCTGCGGGTTCCTCCTTGGCTTGCATCATTGCACGCACCCGGTTCCACAGGGGAACCAACCAGAAAATCCAGGTGGGGCCTCCACCTCTATGAAGCCCTCCCCAGGCTTCAATTAGCCTCTGTCGCTGGATCCCCCAACCAGTTACTGGTACCGCTGGCTGGATAGGGGATCAGTTCCATGGCCCCGCCCTCTGGGGAGAAAGTGAGGGGTGACTGGGGGATCACGGCAGTGACAGAAGGTGGAAGTCCGGGGGCCGTGACCAGGGCAGAAATCTGGCGGAGGGCCCTGCCACAAAAAAAAAAATTTGATCCAATTGTACCATTAAGAATCTAAAAGAGGTTTGAAAACAAGAACCTTTTAGATAACCACTTCACATTTTATCAGTAACATGATGTAATATGACTAGTGTTGAATTATTGCACAATACTGTGAGCACTACGATGTGATATTATTGCATTTATCACATGGAAAAAGGGTTATACAAAGTTATCCAATCACCTTGGTGGCAATACTATGCTATATTACAGGAGTGTTCCCTATGGCCCACCGATTTTCAGTTGCCCAGAAATCCACTGCTAGCACTCCTAGGAATGGGTAAAGTTGACTGATTGCACCATTAATCTCCCCTGTGGCTGCTAGCAGAGGGTAACAGATGACTGACAGCCAAGTCAACATTCTGTTACCTACTCCCTAGCTGACAAACAGGTACCTGACTACCTGAAAGAAATTTATAGTATCTGCAAAGCAATGAAACTCCACCCCCCATGTCATCCTACCTTAACCTCCTGCAAAATCAAGCCTAGATCAGAAACCCAGACAGTACCCTTGTGCTTAAGGCCCTGTTCGCACTAGGGCATTTAAAATGGTTCAGAGCGCTTGAACCGTTTTAAATGCGTGCCAGCTCGGTTTGCGTTCACACATAACTCATTTAAAACACGCAATTTTGGAAGCATGCTCAAACCCTAATGGGAGCAGGGTTTGAGCACGCTTCCAGAATGCGTTTTACAAAACGAAACAAACTACTTACAGTGCGAGCAGGGAAACCCACATTAATCCATGCTTGTTGGTCCTCCGAGGTCCCAGAACCCCCCAGTGCCTATCACATGATTCCCTCATGAGCAGCCCTTCATTGCACATGCGCGAACTTCGCGAGGGAAAAATTAAAGAGGGAACATCTCGGAGCTGTCAAATCAGTGTGTCTGCTACATACAGGAGTGCCAGAAATGTATTATTTTTATTATAAAAAATGTCCGATCACGCAGCACCATGGACAGATGAAGCAGTGAGAGCTCTTATTGATTTCTGGTCCACAGAGAGTGTACAGAATGAACTTAATTCTGTGCATAAAAATACCAAGGTGTACCAAAAGGTGTCTGAACACCTTGCTAGTCTGGGCATCGAGCGGAGTGCAAAGCAATGTAGAGAGAAGATTAAACAGTTAAAGGGAAAGTACCATAAGGCCAAAGATCAAAATAAAAGTCAGGCTCTCATAGAGTTGTTTGCCCATTTATGATGCTTTGGACAGGATCCTGGGCACCGACCAGCAACAGAGCCCACAGTAGTCCTGGAAAGTGCAGAACAACCACAGCCACAGCCACCAGTTGTTGATGGGGGTGCAGAAGAAGACATGCCTGAATTCGATCTGCCCCTGTCAGGTACGTATTGCTGTGCTTATTCCTTTATGCCCCCCCCCCCCACTGTCACAGACACTTCTGCTGACATGATGTGCATTCTGCGGTGAACTGCATAGTGCACAGCTGTAAAAAAAGATTTGAAGCCAGCTGCAGAAAGCCACTGCAGTCTGTGGCACTACAGGGTCCACCACGTTTGTCCACTGCTTCTGCATCCTCTCTGGCCACCCACTGTCTTCCACGACATCACCTGTTCCTGCAATGCAAAATGTACACCACCCTTTCCAGGAACAACTTGTTTCCTGAGTGGCATCCAAAACCTCCCCCTCGTACGTGCCGCTACTAATCATGGTATTCAGACCATGTAGGATAACTTCTTAATTTGTGTTGCAGAGTCTGAAGTTGAAGACAATGGAGATGCAGCTGCAGACATTCCTGAGACTGCACTGCCGTGCAACTCCCTCATCGAGAGCTCCTCAGTGGACAGTGACACACCATCCACCAGTACACCATCAACATCTTTTTCCAAAAGACCTAGTTCCTGTGAACCACTGCAAAACCTCAGGGAAAAAAAGAGAGTTAGTCGGCTGCAGGACATAATGGAATCTCTGTTTGAGCCTACCAGGAAGCTCCTTGCTGAGCAGCACAAGCAAATGAAGGAGGCAGAGGCAGAGAGAGCAAAGGCTGAGCTTGAAATGGAGGAACGTGTGCGCCGCTTAGAAGCACAGCAATCAGCAGCTTTTTTTAATAACCTGCTGCAGATATTCCGCAGCCCTCATCAGCCACCCCAGCACCAGCCAGTGCCTAACCCGTTGCCACCACCTCAAGCTGTGGTGTCTCAGGCCACTGTACATGGTGCAATGTATAATGTGCATGCCAATGGCAATGCAGGCAGCTGTTCCAACACTCAAGGAAATGTATGCCCAAATCAGGGTGCATATTATCCAAGAAGCCAAGGCCCAAGTCAGGAGTTGTTCAATGATGATCTGACATGGACTGAGTTGTGAATAGTACGCAGTTTTTGTCAGTCAACTACGTACATATTGAAATGATCACATAACACAATGTATTAAAATGTGGTAAAAGTTATGAAATGTTTATTATTGAAACAGGAAAAAATGCAGTTGAAAAGTGATTTTGAGATTTTTTATGAAGTTTTAGATTTCAGAACAGTTTTTTATTAACTTACCAGTTATAAAATGGTTTTAAATGTTTTTACTTGAATTATTCCTTCTTAACGGAACTTTTTTGAAATGAAGCACAAAAAAATTTAAGCAATATCAAAACACATAAAGGTACATGAAATATCTGTTTATGAACTAACAGTTTTATCTGTCTTTCTGGTGTACTTTCCTTTGCAACTCAATTCAATATGCGCACAGTAATTAAACACTTCTATTGCCAGTCCATGATGTGTGATTGCTTCTCTTTCTGCAGAATAAATGTTTGCTGTGTTGCTGCCTTGTTGTGCTCTAAAAAAATAAATCAATAAAGTTATTTGTTGTTCTTAAGGCAATTTTTTTGTATATGTGATCAATACTGCAACTCAGATGAAATCAGCTGTTATAAAAAGGCTCTCAGAAATGCTGCAATCTGATTGGCTGTTAGGATTCCAACACCCTTACATTAATCCATGTTATACTGTCATGTACTGCCTGATCACCATGGCACATGGATTCTTCCTATCAGCATTCCATCTTCTAGCACTGCTGAATGTATGGAATGATGCATTCTGATTTTGAACCAGCATTCTTAAACTGTTGGTGGGAGAACTATTTTATTAAAAATCTCCCTCTAAATGAGGAAAACATTCAAAAAGTATACCTTTTAACACATTTCTTTTGGAACCATTTTTTATAATAGCAATAAAGCACTCCCAGGAGTTAGCTTAACAGTCAATCACCCCCTAGGGGCAATATGGCACTCGGCTGTGCCTCATGCCACATTACACCCCTAGGGGGTGATTAACAGACTGTTAATCTAACTCCTGGTCATGCCTTATTGCTTAATTGAACTAGTCACATTGTGCAACTGTGGTGATGGAGTCCCGCAGTTCTGTGCAGAGCATATTAAATGATGCCCGGGACATTCGAAAATTGTTGATCCACTCCTCATCTCCCCAAGTGCACAGCAAAATTTCATCCCACCACACTGAGCTATGCTCTCTGCACCAAATGTCCTTTTCAAAACTAAATGACATACATGTAGTAGCCACTACACACGATGTAGTATAAGTAGTAAGTGATGCAGTTTAACCATAAACTGATGCGGCACACGCTGTCTGCGCTGCCTACACAGCCTTCTCCTCCTCATTTCACCAATCCTCCGCCTAGAACCCATCAAATAGGCAGCAGCACACAGAGACAGAAAAAGCCTCTCCATGTCAGTCGCCATTTCTAAACAAATCCATGGCAACAGATGAAGGAATGCTGGGATACATTGCAAGCACGCAATGCATGACGGTAAGCTGCTTTTACTTAACATGGATCACACAGATTAATGTGAATGCTCAAGCATGTACTGCCTGAAGCGGATTACAGAAGTGAGCTACAGTACGAACGCTGTAGCATGGTTAGAAGTAATCCGTTTCTTAAAACGGATTACTTAAGTGAGCTGTAGTGCGAATGGGGCCTAAAACACACCTAATTTTATCGTACAACACCATAAGCAGTTAAACAGACATTGGCAGTATTCAAGGAAAAAGCTAGATTTTACTGTACTTAAAAAAAAAGAAAGAAAAAAGCCTTCTCATGTTTGAAGAGGAAAGTTCAGAAGCTATCCAGCAGACTGAGGCCCTGTTCACACTAGGGTGTTTTAAACAGTTTAAGGAGCTTAAACCATTTTAAAGTGCCCTAGCACGGTTTGCATTTGCACTTATCACGCTTTAAAATCCATTTTTTAAAACTGTGTTTAAATCCTGATAAGGCCTGGGCTTAAACATTATTTTAAAAATGTTTCTGAAGTTAAATTGGATTTGCCTGCAGAGCAGACGGTCAGGCACGGTTCCCCTTCATGAAACTGGATGTCCCCGCATGTAAACCGGTTGATAGCTAACTCAATCCAGAGACAGTAGTGCAGATGCTGTAAATCATTTTTAATACTGGTTTACAACACGCTGGCGGCAGTGCGGACACTGTAACATGGATGCTACAGTACGGTAATTAATTTGTTTTAAAAAACATTTTCCATTACCACACTGTAGTGTGAACAGGGCCTGAGACAAGCAGGCAGACTTCACTAGTTGAATCTAATCAAGCCCACCACAGCACATAAAAAACCTGGACCAGAGCTACTGTCAGTCACAACAGGGTAGCTAAATGTAATGCTCTAGATAAAACCGAAGCTAGATTATTTAAAAAAACAATTTTTTTTCCTCCTGCAGTCAGCATTCCAAACATATTTCATTCTGTACCATGTAATATAAAAAAAAAAATTAAACATATGTGATGTGAAGAACTTAATACAAAATTCTTTAGCCTACTAATTTATCGTGCTCCCGGCTTCAGTTGATGAAATTACCACCTTGTTGTTCCAAGGCACCTAGGCATAATCCTCAATGTAATTACTAGGGAGCATTTATAATGCTCAGATAACTCATTTGTAGAAATGTGTTACAGCCGCCCTACTGTAATTATGCACTGTGAGTGGTCAGAGCACTAGACACACAACTTCCACGTTAATTAAACATGCTCACTAGTAAAATATGGGTGGGCGGGTGTGAACCAGAATTTTACACACACCTTTGGTGTGGGATGCTTTTATAAGCCCCTCAAGCTTTGCTCTCGGAGTTTATGTGTAACCCCCAGGTGGCGCTATCCCAGGGGCTACTACCCCTGCCTGCTTGGCTACTGACAAGTTGAGAGGCCTAGGTTCTATGGCGGGTGCCTCCACCCAGGGGTCAGGGTTGATAGTGGTTAAACTAACTTGAGCACAGCCCTCTGTGACACTGTGACCCCCTTTGATCCCACTAGTGGCCCACACAGTACACGGGAGTTACCTTCCCAATACCCCACAAATGCACACTTCTTACACATACAGTAACACTTACCCTCAGGACTGATGTCTGGGCAGCACGTCTCTGAGGACCCCTTGTAAAACAAGGTTAGGCAATATACACAAACACAATGCAATGCTCTTTCTACAGGTACTGACACCACAGACAGCATATAGTTCAATAACAACAAATCTGATTTATTAGAGGGGGTAGTAACAAGGAGGGGGCAATCAGGTTGATTTGGTTTGGAAATATTCAAATCACAGTACTGTGCATGCATATAGGGTCCAAAATGTCACTCTCTGGGTACCCAGGATGGTGGGGGGCTAGCCAGGGTCGGTGCAGCTGGTTGGGACCCTTTAAAGAAAAACACCATGCACACACAAATTGTAATCTGGAGCCCTGGGGCTCAATTCATGAAGAAATGAAACAGCAATAATCAGATGACACACTTGTAATCGATAAAAGGCTGCAGGGAGATACCCTGATTTGTATTCACAATACGAAAGCTGAAAGCTGGATGGAGGATGTTCTAGCTGGATTGCCAGAAAAACAAGGTATAGAGACAGGGTCCTTGTGGCTGGACCCAACTGCAGTTGATAGCAAGCGGATTTTGTCTGACTCAAGCTGGGATCTGCTTCCAGCTTTTGCACACAGCTCACAGAAAAAGGGGAAATAACATCGCGATCCCCCACAAGCACTACGCACATTTATATGTAAAAGGAAAAAAAACACTTGCAAATTACCCCGGAGCACACACAGCATCAGCAGCCCCCGACAGGCCGTTTGCACTTCAGCAAATCTTCGGTCTTTTACGGGCAAGCCTGGTTCTACACACTGCTTCCTTCTCTTCAAAACTCGGATTCAGTCAGAACTGGCACTTACAAATGGCTGCAGGCCAACTTCAGGGCCTCCCACGAGCTTCCCGCGCAACCTGCATGCCACATCAGAAGCAGGACTCCTTCTCTCTTCACTGTCACTACTGATCTGAGCTTTCCAGTAACAGAGCAGGGCATTTCCTTTGCGTTCCTCCCAGTTCGGTTGGTTGGTTCGGCTGTCACTCACAATAGGGCTCCCTCTATTGGTGCAAAAGGGCACCAAGGTCCAACTACATTTCCCAGGGGCATTGGCCATACAGTACATAGGTGGCTGGCTCCACAATGAGAGTCCAAGTTCTGATTTGCCAGCATCAGGCTCCATTTTAAAGGTCCCCCCCACACTGATTGGTCCAGTTCAGCAGTATAAAACCAGAATGGAGGGTAGGCAGAAACAGTTCAGACTGCAAAGAAAAGCAAGTTAGACAAACTGTATTTTCATTATTACTCTAAACAATTCCTGGCAGATTGTTACACCTTTTGAAAGAGCTCCCGCTGCGCATTTAGCGACAGCAGAAATGGAGCGAGTTGACAGCAGCCCGAGAGGGACTCGGGCATTGAAACACACAATCCCCCTTCTAAACTAATTATGTCTGCAAAGCAGACAGCTGTTAAAGAGACAGTACATGGAGGCTCAAATAGCACTCACTTGGAACCACATTTAAACAGCTTAGATACCAAACACCTCCAGGCTTGAAGCATTCCTGCAAGCTCCTGGAAGACTTCTGGGAACCCCCATTTGCGGGGGGGGCGGGGTTACACATGTATCACCCCTCTCCTTTGGTGTGTGTGTAAAAGTTTGGTTACACACACCTACCCATTATTATTCTCTACAAAATGTAAGTGTTTCTACAACTCGAAAAGGAGGTTGTAATTCTCAGTTACACACGAGTGTGTATAACAAAGCAACAAACAGCAGCAGCCTATCAGTGAAAAACACAGAAGTGTTTTCACAGCACAGCAAGAGCATGTGGCTTCAAAAACAAATTAGGTCTGCAGCCCCATTGCTTTTAAAACCAGCAAATTAAAAAAAAAATTGGGGAGTATGGTCTTGTTACACACCACTTCCCATGTATTATATAAGCAATAAAACATGACAGGGTATTGGTTGACTGGGATTAGTGAACACCCAGGTGCATAGTGAGGCACAAGACATTTGTGCCGAGTGTCTTTAGAACCTGGAAGTACATTAACCCCAGGCAAGCAACAATCTAGAGTGTCTTATTATGCTAATAATATGGATAACCCCCCCCAAAAAAATATAACTTTTTATTTGAAAAGTTGTATTCTAGAGGCAATAATTAATCACACATCTGCTAAGCAACATGGATAAGAGCATCCAGTGAACAAGCTCACCTTTTGGAGTCATGCAGATTAAGCAACTGTGAGGCCCTGGAGGAAACCTACACACAAGTCGATAAAATATTTATAGCTACCATGTATTTTTAACCTGTAGGTGCCTCGGTGAGAAGTTTTATTGATCATTTCATGGCTTTATGTCTGGAGTGCAACAAACCCCTAGAGATCACAAAGCAAAAGCGCCCCTCTCTGCTTTTGTTAGCTCACCTCTTCTAAAATACTAACATACTAAAAGTCAGCAGAATAGGCTAAATGGTCTTTCTTGTCTGCTCGAAAGCCAGCAACCTAGTGGCAGCTCACCTTACCCCTCCCCCAGCCCCCAAAAGGATATGCTTTGATTTCAGTTTCCCCTTGTACCTGTCCCATCCCTTTCTGAAGCCCTCCACTGTACCTTCCTCCACCAGCCCCCCGGGCAGCACGTTCCATGGCTCCACCACCCTCTCAGTGAAAAAATGTTTCCCATGTTCGCCCCTGTAATTTCCCCTTCCAGCTTCCACTCATGATCCCTGGTTGTTCCCCCCTTCTTAAGTCTAAACAGCTCCATGGTTCCACTCCTGATTATTCCTTTTACATACTTGAAAACCTCAGTCATGTCTCCCCTGTCCCTCCTCTCCTCCAGTGTGTGAAGCCCAAGCTCATCCAATCTCTTCATAAGGCCTCCCCTCTATGCCCTGAATCATCCTGGTCACTCTCCCCTGGACTCTCTCCAACAGCGCTATGTCCTTCTTCAAATGAGGTCTCCAGAACTGTACACAGTACTCGAGCTGCGAGTGAATAATGACACCATTTATAACAAATTGTAACTGCTGAATCTGTTCGCTCCAGTATGACTTGTTACTGACAGGACTGCTAGCCGAGAGCAGTGTTGTATTTGTATGCATACTGTATACTGAGATGGTAACTGTGCAGAAATGATTTCACATGAAAAGGTGTGCAGTTGTAATGGAATAATGCACGCCTCAGGTGGTGGTTGTTAGATACATGGCATAGCCAAGTGCCACAACCAAAAGTGAGGTGTGTAATTATTCCTTTATGACAGAACATCGTAGAGGAGTGTGTTATTCCACTCCTAAAATGAGCTTCAGTTTGTTAAAAACATATGAAAATAATCAACTTGGCATTTTCTATCAATGAGGTTATAGGATTTTTATGGCCTATTTTAGAAGGCCCTTTACTTTAGTTATTTGTCAGTTTTGACCAGGAAAGGCACACTGAGCTGTGACTTATTTCCAGGTGTGTCCTGGGGGCTAGATTACATGGGCCTGTCTGAGTGCACTCAGACGGGCAGAAAACAGAGAGGCAGTTTGCAAGCAGAGCAGTGTGTTGTGTCCCTCAACGAATGTAGAGAGCGAAGAAATATCCAGATTGATTGATTTCTGTCCTGCTCTCCCAGCCACACCCATACTTTGTCAAAGCACCAAACCAAAATATATTTGGTATTCAGCGGCAAAATCCATCTGTATCTTGTGACGGGGTCTATGTCTGTCACACTCCTTCCACCTGTAAACCCCTTTACAACCCTGCAGCACTAGTTTTGACAGGGGCTGTGGGGGTGGGGGATTTGTACCAAACCCCTCTTGCTTTAAATTTGGCCCTTTAAGCCCTCACAAGGCCTCACTGCACTGCACACTCGATAGTACTTGTTGGCTATCCCTCAGGTGGTGGGGGTGGAGGGTAAAAAGGTAACACCTGGGCCAAAAATATGGGGGGGGGGCTAAAAAGGTAGCCCCTGAGCCAAAAAACGTGAGGGTGAACAAGGGGACAAGGAGGTTATGCTTTCTGTTATGTGGAGACAGCCAGAAACTAAATAAACTTTTTTTGTAAAGATGAATACAAGCTCTTTGTTTTTTGTACGTTACTTAAAATAAAACAGTTTTTATTTTAAGCTAGTGTGTTCTCTTTGTGAATGTTCCCGAGAACCTGCATGGTATGCTATCTAGTCCAGGGGATTAAATAATGCCGAAAAAATTGATTAGCAGTTTTACACGTGAAAGTGCTAATCAGCTGAAAAATGCATAGCACTTGGCAAAGACTGATTAGCAAAATTAAATATATATAATTGTATTAATTTTGTCCACTGTGCCATAGACTCACTAAAAAAAATTGTTAGCAGTCTGCTGCTATGCATTTTTGGAAATGGCTAGCATTACCTCCTGTTTGCACAGCGTTTTGCTATGCTATACCAGCTACTTAAAACCCTGCAGTCACAGTACTACTTGATGCATCATCTACATGAGGCCTTGGATGTGGGACAGCAGTTTATTTGCAGCATATGCCCCTCCATAACACAACCGAGTCTAATGCTCTTCCTGTAGCAATTTCATCACAAATTTCCTTAAACTCCGACACAAGGACAAACGATTAGGCCAACAATGATGCGGCCATGTACAGGTCTACATTCGATTATTATTGACAAATCATGTCAGCCGAGTGCCACGGCACAAATCATTAGCAGACACAACATCACCATAGCAACCAGAAGCAGCATTCTGCCTCGTAATAAAAAGAAGTATTCTCCCCCACCCATAGATTAATAATCTCCAGAGCAAATCTTTCCTGCAGTAGGCGTAGGGATAATAAGAAACCTTCCTCTATAACAAAGGTATAATTAGCTTTCCAATCCCCCTCCATTTAGCAAAGAAGTTGGGGGAAAAAAAAGCTGGATAATCACTAGAAAACGTCTCTGTCGCACTAATGCAGCAGTAATGATAGGATCTGATGTACTGCTATCCGATACCGCAGTAGCTTGGAGAGACCCTCGAAAGAAAAGGGGCTAAATTGTTTTCCAGGCTCTAGATAAATATAAATGAACTGGCAGAACTCTATTAGAGCGAGGACTTTGGAATGATTAATTCTGCAACCTTCATTATATACCTGTGTGTGTACAGTATGCATGTTGCTGATAAAGGGATTGCTGCTGCAGATTACAACTGAGACAACTAAGTAATGTCTGAAGTCAGTGACTAGTTCATATTTGCTCAGGGGCAAGATGAATCCAAGAGTTTAAGTAACATAAAGCTTGTTAAAGGGGTACCATCTTCCCCAGGAACAAGTTACAGGATCATTTTCAAGACTGCCATTTGGCCCGAAACAGCTGCCTCAGAAACAGATTGACCTAGGTGGATAGCCAGTGTTACTTCTTCAGTACATAGCTAGATCCAAATGCGATATGGGTCTTTCACCTGAATACCGCAATCAACTGAAGATATTTTTGCTGCAGTGACATTCCACAAATAATGTAAACAGTATTAAGTGCTCCCAAATTATTTCTGTCCGATACAATGTGGAACCCAATATAAATTTACTGAGATGTACAAATTAAATAAATGTTTAAAATGTATACTTAAATTGGGAGGCAGTATAGCCATGCGGTTAGAGCTCAGAGCAGTCAGCACACCTGGAGACCCAGAAGACTCGGGCTCGAATACCACAGTTGCCCTTTCTGACTGTGTGACCCTCAGCATGTCATGTCACATTCTCTTTGCTTAATTCTCTCTCTTTCTCTGCACGTGTTCCCTGTGAGCTTTTCTTACCCCTCTGTGCCTGCCTAACAGCTGCCGACATCTCCTTCTGGATTGTAAAGCACTTTGGGATACAATACAAAAGGCAACATGTACAATCAAATTCCTTTCCTTTCCTATCTATGTTAATTTTCTCCTGCAAGCAGAACTTTTTCCATCCAAACCATTTCCATTCAAAAATAGACAATGGTGGGATGGCCCACTAGCCCAACGATTGTGCTACAGCTTACGGCACTGTCGACCTGGGTCCAGGAGCGGACTCAAATCATTGGGGGGCCAGCTGGAGGACTGCTCTCCTCTTTCAGGGTAGGAGGCACGTAAGCTCCACAACATGACTGTCACCTAGTGGAGGTTAGGTGGTATCGCAGTTGAGGCTACCAGAGGGTGTGGATGCCTACAGATTCCAGCACACTCACGTGGTGGTGCAACATGTATAGCCTTGCACTACAGGCATCTCCAAAGGGAAGAAAAATGGGAAATATTGCCTGGTCCTCAATGGGCAAAGCCACCCCCCAGGCCCATGTACAACTAACATGGCAGGCCACCCACCACCACAGTAGTCCTGAACAAGTGGTGTATAACTGCTGAGTCCATAAATAGGTCGCTGATAGAGCTGGGGGTGCAGTTGTGTGAAGGAAGGACTGCTTCTCTCCCACCTCAAATTGCTCATTCTGTTGCGGAAGAGTAGCTGATTGAAGAATTAAGTATCAGACATTAGATTTACAGCCTGGTTCTCCCAAAAATTATTTCTGTATTACGCCTCTTATCCTGATAGCTTCCAGAGTTCACATTTAAAGATAGTGCCCCTTTTTTTTTTAAATGCAAGTGTATTGCAATGTTTTAAATTAATTGTACAGCAAACAAAATTAAATAACAAGCAACAATTCCTTTTTTACATTCTGTCAACATGTCCATTCCACATGGGTATCACTGGAGTACGATATACAGATATCTAATTCAGTACATAAAAACATACCCTCCAGTTTAAGGATACTCTGTGAAATCCTTTCACATCTGCACCCTTCATAGATTATTACCGGTGAAGGTCCCCCGATTGTTTTCTAAATCCTAAACCCTTGTTTGTGTGTCAGGGGGGTGAGGTTTGGTTATACTGGATGGGAACATGGTCACATTTTTGGCAGCCCTTGACAGTGGCTGTGCCAGGTGTAGATCATTTCCATTATGCTATGTTGTTCACCATCGTGCTGCTATTAATTTCAAGACAGCCAAGGTAGGTGCAGTGTACAAGCTGGCATGACTAACTGCCATGCTCGAGTGTTTGAATTAAGACAACAACAAAACTGGTGACATATTCATGGGGACTGCCAGTCTGTGGCTGCTACAGACAGTGACTCTTTAAAACCATTTTTTAAAGCATATTCTGATGTCACATGGTTCTGCTCACACACAGCTCCTGAAAAGATACCTTTTACTTTAACAGCTACTAAGTAAGAGACAAAGTAGTCAAGGTAGTGCAAGAGAGGGATGCTGGTGTGAGTGCTGGCTGCTGGGGGGCAATAAACAGAGAAAGAAAGAGAGCTGATTAGACATCAATGCTGAAGCCAAGGCTAAAGTACATAGTAAATCCCAGCAAATGCAAATAGGGCCTACTGTTAGCGACAAGGGACAAATAAACCAAATGACAGACATTATAAGTCTTACTATGAGACCTCAGGGGCTAGAAGGTAGACAGCACCCGTGGCTAACGTACTGCAAAAAGACAGGAGCTTACAATTAGTAGTTTTTACGGTTCTATCTTCTAATTCTTCTAATTGTAAGCTCCTGTCTTTTTGCAGTTTGTTTTGCACTACCAGTTTAGTCCTGTGTGTATCTGTTAGCCACGGGTGCAGTCTACCGTCTAGCCTCAGTACTTGATCATACTCTAGCACCACAGCATTCTTTTTCCTGGTGCTCTACCTATTGTTACGAACAAAACTACGAGACCGCATGATTAAAAATTCCAAACACTGTGTAAGTGTTTCTCCTGATCAGCCAAAAGGACTGGGGGGGGGGATAAATAGTCTGTTCCACCTCATTCCATCTCAGGTCCTAAAAGTAGTAGTAGTAGTTGTTTTATTTATTTCTGGCACCCTTCCCCAGAGGCCCAGGGCACCATTACAAAGTAATACATCAGCACAGCTACATACTACACAGCCTAACATAAGCATAGGAATAAAACTCATAAATCACTAATAAATTAATAAACTAAAATCAGTTAAAATTCACAGTAGAGCCAAATGCCTGAGCAAAGTGGTAGGTTTTAAGACCTTTTTTAAATATTTCAGTTGAGGGGGGTCTCCCTTACAGCCCTCGGTAGTGAATTCCATATTACCGGTACAGCCACCCAAAGTCTATCTCCAGATGTTTTTAGTCCAGTCTTGGGAACCACCAGGAGGCCCTCATCGGAGGAATGGAGGGTGCAAGTGGGATTGTATGGATGCATGAGATCACACAGGTAACCAGGACCGAGTCTATGCGGTGCCTTATAGGTTAACAACCCGATCTTATAAGAGATGTGCCACTTGACCGGCAGCCAGTACAGATCCCGGAGTGCAGGGGTGATATGACTCAACCTGGAAAGGCCTAACAAAGCACCAGGTTCAGGCATCACAGTGCACCTCCATTGACCCCGAGGTAGAGGGTGTTGCAGTAGTCGAGACAAGATATCACGAAAGCATGCACCACTAAAGCCAGGTCCTCAGGGGGAACAAGGGAATGAATCCAGCTAATATTTCTGAGATGGTAAAAAACACTCTGGATGACTGCAGACACCTGAGCCTCGAATGTCAGCCCATCCATCCAGAATGATGCCTAGATTCTTCACTTGTTGGATAGTGTCAAGACGAGAGGTACTGAGATGAAGGTTCGATAACCCCTCTGACATTGTCCGTCCCACTTTCCTGCCTGGCTCAAGCACCAATACTTCAGTCTTATCGGGATTGAGTCTCAGTCAGCTTGAGGACGGCCAGCCTTGAATCTCAGCCAAACTTTTTTTCAGCAGGTGCACCACCCCCTGGTCCTGGGGTGCAAAAGACAGAGCTGAGTATCATCTGCATAGCAGTGAAACCCAGTTCCCTACTACCCAATGATCTTGCCCACCCTTTGAGATCTGCTCTGAAGGAAGGACATGAACCAGTTCAAAACTGTGCCAGTGCATCCCACATATTACCTGAGATGGTCCAAAAGCAGCCCACGGTCAACGGTGTCAAATACAGAGGCGAAATCTAGCAGCACAAGAAATGATCTCTCTCTCCTCTATCCCTCACCATGAGCAGATCATTTTTCATCCTGACCAAAGCGGTTTCAGTGCTGATCCTCAACTGAAACCCCAACTGGAGAGGCTCATAAATATCAAAGGTCTCAAGATGAACCTCAATCTGCAATGCACCTCCTTCTCAATAACCTTACCTAGAAATGGCAGGTTAGAGACAGGTCTGTAATTTGCTAGGATATCTGGGTCCAATGATTTTTTTTTTTCAAAAGGGGTCTCACCAGCATGCTTTTTAATTCGTTCAGAAAGACACCCTCCTAAACAGAACATCCAACAATCCCAGCGAATACTGGACCTAGCTGCTCCACACAGCCCACTAGGAGCAATGTTGGGCCTGCGTCCAGTTCACAGTAGGAAGGTCACAGCCCCAAGATAACCCTGATGACCTCCACAGTCATCACTGGCCGAAACTCCCTCCACGACCAATGACAACCACCATGACATCCCATACCCCACTGCGAGACAGTAACTGTCCAGAGGAGGAGGAGATCCCAGCCCTAATGGAGGACACATTGTTCAAGAAAAACCGAGCAACCGCCTCACATTTTGCAAATGACACAGTTTTCACAGGTTCCAGACAAGACAGGTGTAAAAGCCTCTCTACAGATCAAAAAAGCTAAGCTGATCAATTCTTCCCAGATGCAATCTCTCTGAACAGGAATTCTGCCTTCTTATGGGAGATTGCTCTTTGATACTCATCACAGTGAATAATCAAAGCCAGTTTGTCCTCCTTAGCCCTGGACCTCCTCCAATACCTTTCTAACCTCTGCACCACAGCCTTCATCACCCTTAACTCACCATCAAACCACAGCATGCCAAGACGCAAAAGCAAAGGACGGATGTGAACTGGAACTATGAGATCAAAGGTCACAGTGACTGCCTCTGCTTCCCTGGTAACTACAGCGAAAGCCACCCACATACCCAAGGTGTCAAGTGTTACCAAAAATCCTTCAGGGTTCAACCCTCTCAAAGGGCGGCATTTGACTACCTCCACAGGGGGAGGGCTACAGAGTGGTGCCCTGAACTCAAAACAGATGGAACAGTGATCCAACCAAATGATCAGGTTAATCCTGAGGTTCTCCACCTCAAGCCCTGTGTGGAACACCAGGTCCAATGTATTTCCATGCTGGCGGGTTCCAGCAGCAACTGATTGTTCCAGGCCCAGAGGTAACATACAGGACTATGGATCTAAATAGACTACTAGAAGCAACTCCCAACCTGGTTTTCACGGACCAGGAGAGGGAAGCATCGATTAACCCTTTGGCTCATATGGAGCATAAACTGACCACAGCAGTGACTGCAAACCCATTTCTCAATGTCGACACCATGGATACATCTACCCAACAGAAGCCCAATCCTTAAACAATGCATTGAAAAGCCTGGAGAAACTGGCACACCAGATAAGGAGACTATATTGGAATAACGTTAACTTAGAGGCTTGCCTGGAGGTGAAGTGTGTACTGAGAGGTGTGCGATTAATAAATGCTCCAGCCTGTGAAACTGACAAAACAGAGTTTCTATGAGAATGAGAAGAAATACTAATCGATGCAAGTCTCAGGTTGACAAAGCTTATTATTAAGTATGGAAGAGAAAGAGAATGTAAGCTTAAAGAAGAAGCCAAAACAATGGAAGCAGACTTGGTAAAGAGCAGCTGACACCTTCAGGAGGACTTTAACAAGACATTACACTTAGACACAGTTCAGCTTGTATTTCACATTAGTTTTGTATTCTCCCTCCCCATTACTGCATGAAAACAGGATCTTTGCTCCTGAAGAGCTGATATATTCCTGTTGCTTTCTCCCTCCCTGAGGTCATAATGCCCTGCTTGTGACATCACAGCTACTCCCATAGCAACATATTGTGATGTCACAACAGAGCATTATGACTTGAAGTAGGGAGTAAGCTACAGAGGCAGATAAACTCTAAAGGGAATCTAAGGGATACAAATTATGTACTCATGCAGATTTACTCAGTAATAAATAACTAGGCAGAGAAATGCATAGAATACATATGGAATGCAAGCGGGACTGTACCTAATTATTATGTATCTCAAAGTTTTCTTTTTGGCATCTGTAGCTCTAAAATATGAGTCACTCTGATTTTGATAAATTCAACAAGAAATTAAAGGAATCAATAGAGAAGTTGGACAGGGAATTACAAGCAATGAAAAATTTATCAGAGACAAAGGAGACTGGGAACAGGGAAATGTTTTTAACTGGAATAAAAATAAAAGAAAAGGAACCTTGGAATAAGGTAAAAATGTTATCATTTGCGTATGCTACTGATGTGACTGAATCAGATACCGAAGAAACCACTAAGGGGCCACCTTTTCAAAGAGATGGACATACTTTAGCCCCACAATACATAGAACAAGGAGCAATAACTTCAACCAGCCATTACAATCAGCAAACTCCCCCTGCAGCTCCCCGGAGGAGCCCGAGTCTGCAAGAAAGACCGCAAGAGTTTCAGAGGCAAAGAAGAGGAAGAGCGTACAGCGAGGGAGAAGATGGAGACAACCGGTACAGAGAGTATTATCACAACTAAAATCAAGGATATTACCCATGGAGGAGACAGCACAGAGGCCGGGGCAGACAGCGGAGGTAAGCCCCAAACAAACTGTTAATCTTTCTAGACATTGTCTAAGCACAGGGGAAACAGAACTACTTAAAAAAGGCCTGGGCTTTTCGCCCATGAAGTTAATGGACAAAGTGGGAACATTAATTGATCTAGAACTGAGTTGTAGAAAGCTTAATCTATGAGCAATGTTTAACAAAAGGAAACTAAAGGAAATGAAGAACATGTAAATAACCAACTCCAAACTACTATTAAGAACTCTTCCCTTTACTAGTCTCCCCCATGTGCAGCAGTAAGCACATTCAAAGAACTGGTTCAGAATGACTTAGAACTTTGTTTTCCAAACTCCACATTTCAATCAGTTCAATAATTTAAGTAAAACAGAGAAGGAAGCAGTTCTAAGTTTCCAGAGTGATGGAAATCGGATTATCAAGCCAGGAGACAAAGTGGGAGCTGTGGTCCTTCTTGATAAAGAGATGTATGTTAAAGAAGTTAAAAGACAGTTGGAAAATGACAGCTTTTATACAAACTTAAGAGAAGATCCAACTTATGACTTTAAATACAGTGTCAACAAATACATTCGGGAAGCACATGGAAGAAGCATAATCAATACAGGCACCAAGGAATTTTTGACCACCCCTAACCCAGTGAAAGCTACCGATGGTGCTCCCATAAATTCATAAAACACTCAATAACCCCCGGGGCAACTTATTGTAAGCGGGAGAAGGAGGATAATATGCTGTTAATAACATTAAATATAGAATCTCTGCATACCAGTGAGGGGGCACTGGATGCAGCAGCTTTCTTTTTGAATGAGGTTGAAAATACAGGTTCAACTCCTCCCACAGCCTTCATTATAAAATTGTTGGAATTTTTGTTAAAGCAAAATGTTACTTTTTGATAGGAATTCCTATCTCCAGATAAAGGGAACCGTGATGGGGGCAACATGTGCCCCATCGGTGGCAAACCTTTATGTTGGTATGTGGGAGAAAAAATTTATTTACAGTGATGTCACGGATACATACAGGAAAAATCTGATAGTTTGGAAATGTTTTATTAATGACGGCTTTGTTATTTGGAAAGGGAGCTGTTATCCATGGATTAGCACCCCTGATTGTACCCCCACTTCACGGACAGCAACACATACATAGGTATATGTACTAATCTTAGGGCACAGCCACTTATCGTAAAAGCACAAGTGTCAGGATCTGAGTTCTACTGTACTTTTGCAATGGATATTATGCTTCACTATATTCTCACAATATATTGTACCACTGGGAGGAGTTTTCCATTATATCTTTATTGTATAATTATTAGTTAGGCAACAGTGCCATCTTTAGCGCTTGTGCACAACTGTAACTGCAAGTGACCTTGGAAGCATCACAGACCTTATTGTTCACTTTATCTTCTGCTAGCTAAGCAACTTTTCATGTTGGTTAGGATGGCTACTGACACCACCTGTTTACAGCCAATTGCTTACTTTTTAAGTATCTTCTTTTATTGTCATGATTATTATCAGAGTATAAGACCCCTTGCACAATGTATTTTCTCTCAGAGAGACTTGACTGCGCCTATAGGTAAGGAAACTGGATACTCTCCCAGTGATTACACTGTTGGTTGTAAGCCTGTATTATTCTTATTTGCCGATAATAAATTACATTTATTATCTGGACACCACTTGTCTGTAGTCTCTTCCTCTTGTGCAGTTCCAACAAGAATCTGAGATTGGGTAATTTTATTACCCAGTTACAGAGCACCGAACTGTTTCAGGAATTTATTCAGCTTCTACATACTACTAATGAACACTTGTGAGTCACACATCAGAGTAATATAGCACCACTATTAACTATCTAGATCTTTGCATTTCAGTGAACACAGAGGGTAAACTTGAAAGCGATATTTATCGCAAAGCCCTGGATGGATACACCCTCCTCTTGGCAAGTAGCTGCCATCCCCCCCCCCAACCCATGTCTCCCAGAATATACTGATAGGCCAGTTCCTACAGACAAGGAGAAATTGCTCCACAGAAGTAATCTTCAAAATCTTTAGCAGTGTCAGTGGCTCAGTAGGTAGCACACTCACCTCTGAGGCCGGGAGATGAGAGGCCTGTGGGTTCAGTTCCCACATCTGGCACTTGGGTTAATATCCCAGTACTGACACTGTAGTGCAACATGAGAGGGGTGCTGCACTTCTGAGGTGCCGTCTTTTGGATGAGATGTTAAACCGAGCTCCCATCTGCCTGGATTGGTGGTAGTTCAGGTGGATGTTAAGGATCCCATGACACTTATCGAAAAGAGCAAGGGAATTTCCCCGGTGTCCTGGACAAATTTCCCTCATTCACTAAAAATACCAACAGCTTAATCTGGTTCAAGGTCAGTTGGCATTCATCTGTGCCCGAATTAGGTGCTGAAAATAGGCAGGATTTGTCTGATGCACTTACCGGTCAACAAAAACGAAATAAATAAAAACAGAGCTGAGGAACTGACAAAAAGGCTAAGTCCGAGGGGATATGGTAGGGACAAAACAGAACAAGCAAAATGTAGGGCAGAAGTATCGGAAAGATTTGAACTGCTTAGAAAAAAAGAGCATATAGAAAATAATGACAAAATATTTAATTTTGTAATTCAGTACTCTGCCCAAGCAAAAGAGTTGAAAATCATCTTAAAGAGACATTGGCATGTACTTACAGCAGATCCAGGCCTGAAAGAGCTAGCAGGGACACCCTCTAGAATGTGTTACAAAAGAGGTCCCACATTGAGGGACCTCTTGGTACACAGCCATTTTACAGACAACACCATAAAACATGGCTAAATAAACCTCAGGGGTGTTATAGGTATAAAAGATGTGCACAATGTGAACATTTCAGGCAGATATAGAACTTTACCTCAACAAACACCACAAAATCCTTTGAAATCAGACAGTGTGTAACCTGTGACACTGAGGGGGTTACATAGCTGGCTAATTGCCTATGTGGCACATTTTATGTAGGTAAAACTAAGCGCAGATTTAAGGATAGAGTGAACATGTGAGAGCTACTGCAAAACCTGACATCACATATACCACAGCACAGCACATCATGGAGGCTGCAATGGATACAGCACACATTTTCAATTTTGTAGCCATAGATAAAGTCTCTAGAAAACAATGGGGGGGGGGGGGTTGACAACTTAATTCTGATTAGAGAAAACATTAGATTCTCACTCTACAACAACTAAGAAACCAGGTTTGAATTCTCATTTAGATCTATGACCTTACCTAAAACAGAGAAAATAGTAGCAAGATCCTTCCCTAAACCCAGACACTCTGAAAAAGTCTTTACACATTTAGGGATTAGTACACTATAGGCTCATTGCGCAATTCTGGATTACAATACATTAAATTTAATAGGGCCTGTGCAATCTCTAGGTAAAATATGTGTAATTTATGTATTTAACATCTAGTACTCTTACCAGAGTTTCTCTGGGTGTACACTTCATTTTTTTTTTTAAATATATTTTTTATTAAATATTTCCATACTTTACAAAGTCACATTCATCTTACAAAAAAAAGCTTATACAATATTTAATAGAGGTACATTTCATTTGTAAGGGTATCTTTAGAGGTGTTATCTTCTCAGCTATAAAACCAAGCAATATATATTTCCTTCCCCAAAGACAATTCTTCATTCCTGGTCTTCTATGATGACTTCAAATTAATCTTCCTCAGTGTCCATGTCTTATAGGGGGCCCCTAGATTTAAACTGCATAGGTGGGGAAGGCGAAACCAGGCCTATGGGTATACCTAGTAGGTGCTGGTAACTTAATGCCAGTTACACTTCATTTTTAATCTACTTTAAATTCCCACCCTCTTATTTTAATCTCTCTCTTATAACATCCATTCCTTACCATTCACCCTACAACCCCCCTCCCCATAACACTCCCCCCTTCCTTACTTATCTGGTTTAGCCTTATACAGGTTTAAGAAACTAGGAAGTTTCTATGGTAGCACTTTATGTTATTTAAGCACTTTTGGAACAATAAGAGGGTTTTTAATCACAATATGCAATGTAATAAAGTTTCTGCATTTTTTTTGCTCCCCCAACTCCAGACCGGCCTCTCCTTTAGGCCCTCCGTGCAGCACTGCCTTGGTATAGCCACCTCTTCATTCTATATTGCAGCCCCCTGGGTAACCCCTGGACGTAACTCTTCGCCAGGTGGGCCCCACTCCTCCGAGATGAAAGGCACCAGGAGGGCGGCCAGTGCCATACTTGCCCCAGGTGCTGCTAGGGTGGTTCGTGCACTGCCCGAGGTCTCACGGCAGCGGGAGCTGGCGACCGCATCCGGTTGGCCTCGGGGCTCTTTCCCATTTGCTCCCCAGGGACGTGGCGTGCCACTATCATCAGGCTTACGCCGACATTCACCATGTCCCATTGATTAGTGGGACCACGCACATGCAGACCCCTAGCCTCCACTGAGGGTCAGCAGTGCAGGTACATCCCGAGAGAAGCGAGCAGTCATCCGATGTTTCAGCCTTCTCTCACAACTAACCCTCCAGCACCCGAATCCGTTCAGAACTCGGGTTGCTGGCGTCATAGCCAATCCAACCGCTGCGCCCGATGGGCGGCTTATTTCTGCATTTTTAATGAGATGAGTCACAGGGTGTCACTGCACCATGTGTTCCTGTTTGACCTATATATGTGTTGCTTCTATGTAAACCAGCTAGCCTTTGAAGGAGGACAGCCATGTCCGAAACATGTCAGGCAGTTATTTGTGTCCTGTCGGAGAATAACATAAATTGATGAAGAAATCCTGTGTGGTAGCTTCCCTTTTACAAGGTTTGTGAGTGCTAGGAACTTTATAGTAAGAATACTCTGGAGGAACTCCTGCCCAAAATGTGATAGTTCATCATCAACCCAAACACTGACATCGCAGAGGATAATCCACTTGGTGACTCAAACAGCCAGTTGGCAACAAACTCCACAATCTCCCACAGAAAGTCCCCCTTCCACCCAGGTAGGCGATATACGAGGGAGGGCTGCACCCAGCACCTGGACCTCCATGGTGGACATGCACTCAAAGAACAAGGTGTCTCCCCCACAGGATGTACCACCATTCCCAGCTCAGTTCTAAACAAGGTAGCTACACCTTCCCCTTGCAATCCTTCCTGGGCAGTGTACTACAGAGAAGCCAGCCAGCACCGCAGCCTCCAAAACTGGACCGGCATTGTCGCCTACCCTGATCTCTATAAAGCATGCCAGATCAACTGATGGGCGAGAAACAAAATCTGCAATAATCGCGGTCTTATTCCTCATCGACTTGGCATTGCAAAGCACCACCTGAAGAGGACGAGTACTGGCGGTCGGTCCCTCAGCTACCTGTACACTCGAACCGGTGGATACCCGGGGCTGGGAATCAAATATCTACCACTCCTCTCCAATTCCTGTCTAACCCTGGGCCATCTCCTGGTCCGCATTAACCAGATTACCTCCCTCTCCAACCCTCCTCTCATCCCTTATCCTAAACTTCCCGGTGTGCCCCAACCCTCTGCATTGACTATAAACTTCTGCAGGTAGGGGAACATCCCAGAAAAAGCACAGAGCATATAGTTGGGATGGGGAGTAACTGACTCTACCCAGAGACTCAGGCAAACACAACTAAAGCCAAAAGAAGCCCACCTGCTACCACTCTCTCACCCTAATCCTAAAACACACTTACACAAATAACGAAACTACGCTGCATACATACAGGTTAACCTAGCCACACATACACCCCAACCCACCCCAATAAAATTATAATACTAACAACATATAGGTGACCCCAAACCAAGAGTTTTCAGAGCATAACATTCAAATAAATAAGTCCAATTCCAACTGCTAAAGTTCTTAGTTCATAAGATGTTCAAGACTAAGCCAAGAACACCAATAAAGATATGAGCTGAGAAACTGAATTCTTCTGAGATGTTTTAGTAGCTTTCCTTGCTTTTCTCACCAAGGAAACCACAGGGTCAAATCCTTGAAATACAAGTACAAATTCTGCTCTCCCACCACAGAGCTCGTCCAAATTACTCTGCATGCATTAGGTGATAAAAAATCAAACATTATAAAAATAACATACATATAAATAATATATAAATATTATTTATATATTATATTTATACAATTGTGGAGGGGTTGTGGGCTAACAGATGGACCAGACACTGAACTTCCACAGTTCAACACACAATCCCTGTGTGATGTTTATTCAAAATGCAGTAGATAACCTTCAGCAATGGCATATCCCTTCTTCAGTACATCAGTTTATAGCAACAGACTATGCAAATCTTTCCTCTGCACTTACCCAGCACCTAATGACTCACTGATCTCTGAGCTAGTTCATCTGTTGAGCTATAGCCTCCCCTATGCGGGCCTTGTTTGCTTGGGTGGTGGGGGCTCAAATTAAAAAAAACAAAAAAAACAAGCTAAAGACAAAGAATCTCAGTGCAGAAGCCCTGAAACAAGGGTTACCCCAAAAGGGCATTTACAATAAGCCAAGTTTCAAAGAAACACAACATCACACATATTTCCATAATGCAAAGCATTATGGGATATATGAAAATCACCATGACATTTCAGACTTGTTCAACTTACAGCAAGTTACATGGATTTTAAAAGCACAGCTAACATAATTTTTATCATATGGTCCCCTAGTCACTTTTTACCTTTATCAAAAACACCTAGTGCCATGGTATTTTCAACATTTACTGGTTTTATACACATAAGGTATATACATTAAAGTATTTTATGACATAGTGCCATTGCGTACTAAATCCAACAACAAGGGACACAGTCTGTTGTTTTATATTAGTGTGGACATCACAACAATAATCTCCCTAAACAAGGACCTGAGAGGGAAAGGGAAAATTAAGGAGGACACTATAGCATAGTCAAGAAAGGGAAGTGGGGTGCCCATAGGTGGTGAACCTTATGGACTAGAAATTGTAAAGAACAGATTAGGCTAAGGAACAGAAGAACTGTTGCAACAGATTTAAGAAACGGTCAGTCCTCATGAGTGGCAGGAGCTCCCTGTCACATATCCCCCACCTTAAGAGGGAAGCAGTTATTGCAGACTGCTTCCACCCATCCATCTTCAGAAGCTCAGTCTCAGGGTCCCCATTAATGATAAACATTTTATCACAAACATGGTGGATATCATCATTCTTTACTCTGAGGCATTAACACATTTCTCAACAGAGACTAACGGTACCTTCCCTGAACTATCTCCTTTAAGGGAAAGTACGTCATATTTCACTGACATCAATTCCTGCACCATATCTAGACATGAAATCAGCATTTACATGTTTTGTCCCTGCCATGTGGGACACAGTAAATCGATAAGGCTACAGAGTCAAGTACCACCGCATTATACAGGGATTTTTCTCTTTCATTTGGTGCAACCAGCAGAGCGGGTTGGGCCTCATGTAGTACTGAACACCATTCTTTAGTTTGTACCACCAACATTGTTTTGCTCCCAAACCACCATTAATTTGCATACCCTTCTTGATCATAATATACTGTAACAGTTTGGCAACATTGGCATCTTTAGCCTGCAGTATACCCTAGTCAATTCTGTCAATAGATTTAGTTGTGCCGATACAAGAAAAAGTCCCTTCAGCCTCATAGCTTCTTCTTGCTTGCTTGGAGTCTTCAACTCCAGCCCAATATCACTAGGCACAGTCTTACCTGGGGTCTCACATCTCCTCTGAGCTCCCAGGTCCAGACCAGGCAGCAGCTTCTCTCCCATTCTGTCGCCCATGGTTCTGGTCAGAACTCCAATGACTTTCTTCTCTGGGTTCTCCTCTGGCAACTTCTGGTGCATTGGTCCACCTGGGATATCTGGGTGATATCCACCAGAAAACGTCCCTCTTCGGACAGTCCAGATGCTTCCAGCAAAAGATATCCCACGTCTGTGGAGGGGTTGTGGGATAACAGATGAACCAGACACTGAACTTCAAGTTCAACACACAATCTCTGGGTGATGTTTATTCAAAATGCAGTAGATAACCTTTAAAGTAACCCAGGGATGATCCCCTACTTCATTTTTAGGATGCGGTTGGGGTGTAGGATTGGCCAGCACTCACTCTGCCAGCAATACTATTGTACTCAGTTGAGAATGTGATGACATTTTAATTGGCTGTATTTTTGTTCCTTGGTGCAAGTAATGCCTTTCTGTCTGTACTCTGTGCCATTTGTATGCTTTTTCAAAAATGTTGTCCTTGTATCCCCATCTCTGAATCTTTTTAACATTCCTTGAGCTTGTGTTTCAAAATCTGTGATGTAAGAGCAGTTTCTTTTGAGCTGAGAAAACTGGCTGTAGGGGAGGGATTAAACAAGTTTACTCGGATGGACACTAACAGCATGTAAGAAGCTATTGACTGCAGTTGTTTTATCCTAAAACATGAAGTACAGGATTATCTTCCGCTTGCTTTTTTTTTTAGACTATTTGGTGCTTCTCCGGTCAGCCCTTCCCCATCACAGCCCCCCAGCCCGTCACCTGGAATCGCGGCACTTACCTTGTACCCAGCCCAGAGCGGAGCCTGCAGGAAGTCGGTCATCATCCCTGCTTGCCGCCCGGCATTTTCTGCCTCAGTTTTTTGCCCAGGGTAGGAAAGCATGCGCGTGGGCGCACATGCGCCTATGGCCGGTTACAACCCCTTCCCCCATGGCCATGTCCAGCCCCCCCGAGCCCGTGCAACTTCCTAGTCTCCACTAGGGGTCACCATTGGCCGAGGGATGCCGCATCACCTCCCCAGAGAGGACAGCCTGCCTGTCGGCAGCTCAATCCAGCTCCGCCCCCCCCCGCCGACCTCCGATGACCCGGGCTCGTTCCCGAACCCGGGTCGCCGACGTGCCGTGAGGTAAGGCGTCCAGCGCCTCAGCCCTCAGTGCCACTGGGCCGGCTTATCTTCTGCTTACTTAAAAAAAAAAAAAAAAACTACAAATCTAGATGATTTGTTCACATCTAGCCACTTTACACCTACCCGAAGTCCTAACTTCAGTTGGCTCCCCTCTAAACCTCAAGGATTCCACAAATGTGGAAACTGCAATGTGTGCAAGTCTGGTCAAGAGGGAAGCTCATACATACATCACAGAAAAAAGAGAAAAGTAGAAATTAGACAACTTATTACACATGTGATGGCCGTTGTTTTCTATCTTGCTTGGTGCCCCTGCCAATAATAGTATGTAGAACAAACCATTCGTCCTTTAAAAACATGCATACAGAATCACATAAGAGCCATTATCAACACAGCGACATAACACAGTTCGGACCATACTGGGCTGAAATTCATGGCACTAGAACATGTGAGCCAACTGAAAAGGGGCTGAGATCAGATCACAAAGCTACTACAAAAGGAAACTCAGTTTAATTAAACACAGTCTCACCTACTGGTATTAATAAAGAGGTACATTTTTCCGTTTCTGAAAATGTAAATTCTTGAGTATTTCTCTATTAATTGCTTGGTTCTATGTACTTAAACAAGTGTTGTACATGTTACTTGTGTCACTGTCTACATCTCTGCCCTGTCTGTTTTTTGTTTTTGTCTCAGTTTCTTTAGGACCCGATGTGGATCGAGCTGGTACACACCATTTACTCCTTGTCTCCATCTTCCCAGTCCCTTTGGCTAATAGGAGGGACACTTATACAGTGCTTGGAATTTTTAATCATGAGGTTGCTGGCTCCGTGGCGCTGAGCGAAGGGGTTCGCATGGCACACTGGTGACCCGGGTTCACGTCCTGTGCCCAGGTGTCAGGAGCGGAGGGAGGGAGTCCAGAGCATCCACTGGACGCTTCCTTCCTGGGAGGGTGGTGGGGGTGGGCCTTAGGCACCTAGGGGTGGATTGGGCAATGTGCCAGGCGTTGTGAAGCCTTGACTTGCTACTGCACATCCCTGCCTCATGTTGCCATCATGCTCAGGCCCAATCAGGGTGGAGGGAGTGGGGAGGACAGAAAACGGAAAAAGAGCTCCCTGATCAACCAGATGAAGGCCTCCAGTCCCCGTCACCATAAAGCTCCAGAAAGTGTCCGGACTGACCCTGCAGCACCCAGGATACATAGTTGCACCTAAAGACACATCATCCCCAGAAGGGAGGGACCCACCGGACCCACCCAATAAAGGGATACGTCGGGTTATCCGGGAGGCTGCTAACAGGGGCAGTGGATGGTGACAGGGTTCAGAGTTGTGGCGGGTGCACCTTGGAGGCCCGAAGGAATGACCAGTCAGGGGTGTCCAGGAAGGAGCAAAAAAAAAATCATGAGTTCACCGTCTCGTAGTAAGACTTATAATGCCTATCAACTAGTTTAATTGTCCACTGTGTTTAACAGTGGGTCCTATTTGCATTTACTGGAATTTACTATATACTTGAGCTTTGAGACTTCAGCACTGATGTCTAATCAGCTCCTTTCTCTTTATCTGTTTATTACCCCCACACACACCAGCCAGCATTCCCTCTCTTGCACTACCTTGACTACTTGTCTCTTACTTAGGAGTTGCTAAAGCAAAAGGTATCTTTTCAGGAGCTGTGTGTGAACAGAATTGAATTTACTATGATTTGTCATTTCTGTGCTTTTGTGATTTTTGGGTACTATGCCTTTAACTTTTAAAAGTATTTATATCTATGGGTGACAGGAGTTGACATGCCCCCTGACGAAGGCCAGTTTTGGTCAAAGTGCCAGGGCTCAAGCTGTCCTCCAGTTAGTTTCTCTGCTGACAGTCAGTGCAAATAAACTTGCCTAAACATCTGAATTACAACAGACTCTCGGTGTGATTTCCTGAATGCAGTTTCTTCATTTTACCCCTCGTTGTACTACATTTGCTTTGTTGTTTATATCTTTATATACTGTAACATAATTATTGTGGTTGGCCTTTGTTCTATTAAAAGAACATAGTTCAATATTGCCTCCTGGGTTATTCCAAGGTGCTGGACTTGTGCTGTCCATTGTGTTTATATTGTTTGTATGTTTATTGTTTTAACAATGTTTAATAAAACGTTTAACGTAAAAAAAGGAAAGAAAAAAGAAGCCTGCCAATTGGGGATAGGATGGCTCCATGGATTCATAAGGGCTTAAGGAGCTATTCATCTCGAGGTCAGTAGTTTGAATCCAGGCCAGGTCAGTAGATGCCAAAAGCCATTGCCATCTGACAGCTGTCTCAGGGCCTGTGTTAAGGAGACATGATAAGTCTCAGTCCAGTTCCACATGGACAGGTGTCCACTTCATAAAACCACCAACACAGCTGGCACTAACTGGCACCCTTGCTGATAGTCTCACATGAGAGGCCAAGGACTGAATGGGCATGGAGTCTGAACTACCTCTAACCCATGTGGTGGTCCTTCCATGGCAGGGGTTAAGTTTAGGTAACCTTTAAGGTTTGCTGAACCATTCTTGTAGATGAGCAAATTGGGGGTGGGTATGTTTTACAGGCCGGTAAAAAAAACAGAATGAGGAAGATGTCTATATAAATTGTTAGGGGTATCTTCTTTTTTTGAGATTCTCATTATTATGCAATCCAAAAATGTTTTTCTATATGTTCCATAGGCAAAAATGGATGCATTGTGCCAGCGATGGAAGAGCTGAGCAAGGGGCATAAACAACATCATGCAGTTCTAAAGTGGTACTTACTACCAATCAGAAATGCCCACTAAGAAAAATGTAAAACCAGTAGAGATGAATCGGTAACAGAACTGTAGCCAGTATTTAAGAATCAGCCTCTACTGGGAAAAATGACTTTGAAGTTCATCAGATGTCTCCTTTAAGGTATATAGGCAGGGCTGGCTGCGTAAGGAAGTGTGCTCCGTGATACACATGCAGTACCTGTCATTTGGACAAATAGAGGGCTTCAGTCTCCATCAGTTGTTAATACTGCATCTTTTACAAGCCCTGAAATTTGTTACCAAAAAAAAAAATGTTTTAAAAAGATAAAGAAGTCTACCATCTGTGCCTGTCACTGGCCATTTTCCGGGCCATAAATTCCCCGTAATCATCACACAATCGGCGGTTTTCTTTTATCAACTACATGCAGCAGTAAAACAGTGACGGTAAAAATACCTCAGTTTCTGCTATTGGAGAGGCAGTATAGCGCAGTGGTTTAAGGCTCTGAGCTGCAAATCTAGTGACATCCAGCAGACCAGACCTGGGTTTGAATCCCACAGCTTCCACGTGCATACTGTGTGACCCTGAGCAAGTCATTTAACTTCCTTGTGCTCCTAGGTCGCACCTGTAAAAAAGCTTTCAGCTTAGCGTGTCTCTCCTGGTTAAACAACTAAAAAAAAAAAACACAAAAAACCCTGTCCTAGGGTCATGTGCTGTCATGGCTAGGAGCTGCTCCCCTAATGTAGGCCTGTCTTCAGAAACCAACTGGTCTGTGATTTAACAAAAAACAACAGCAGCAATATGACACGTATTGATTGTCCTTAGTTCTTGTCAGAAATCAGGGTCTCAAATCAAACAGATTATGAATGTAAGAAAATGATACTCAGCTAGTCTTGACAAGAATGTGTGAAGTTCAGAAGGACTCTTTGTTTCATCTCCTCTATACCCTGTCCCTTGCCTTCCCCAGATCTAAAGCCTCAACAAACACCAAGCAAGACATTGATTTTCCAAGAATGACTTGCACTAGAGAGTAGAATTAATGTCAGCTTCACAGCCTCGGCTAGTTCTGAACTTCTTGAGAGCCTCCCTGATGGATGTTCACCTTGCTTGGCTACTTATCATTTCTGCTTTAAGGTGCTGAACCATCTTGTAGATGAGCAAACTTGGGTGGGCATGTTTTACAGACTGGTAAGAAAACAGAATGAAGGAGGTGTGTCTATGTGAATTGTTAGGAGTACCTTCTAGTAGTTGACTCTTAAATATTATATAATCAAGAACAAATGTCAAAAAAATAATATAGATAAATATATATATAATACTATAGTGGTACGGTAGTGCCACAATAGTTAGGGTTGAGTAGCCACTTTAATGCAAAACCTCAAATTTTGCACCTTAGTAACTTTGCCACTGTACAACGGATGTGCCTGAAAGTTTGCATGCGCAGTCTGGTTCCATAGATCTCTGGATCTGGCAAGTATCGTTATGGTTGGATGTATGGTTGTGGAGCTACAGGACACAAAAAACTGACTTTTGTAATGCTTTTTTGCTTCAAAGCCCACAGCCTGCATTTCACTTGCCTGTTCGGTCCAAAACTTCAGGGAAGATGCAGCCTTGGTCACCGATGTGCCTTTCAAAGATTTGGTGAAAAATATTAAACCGTTCAAAAGTTATTCAAAAAACTAATTTCTCATTATAGTCAATGGGAAAAGTTAGCAAAAATCACAAAACTTTCGTGACAGGCCATTTTTACTCTCGCAAATGGCCCTTTTACTTTTGTGAGTCAGCCATCTTGTTCACAGTTAGTGACACAGAAAAATGCCTGGAGTTTAAAATTGGGACCCTCTAGCTAAACACGGATTGTTGTGTTTACCTAGTCGGGTCCTGAGGATGCTAGCCATATCTTTTTTGGGGGTGGTTAAACCCCCCAGAAATGTGTTTTTAAAGTTTTGGGGAAAAATACTTTTGCAAAATGCTTTTGCAAATGTGAAAGTTTTGTGATTTATTTTGTGAAACTTTCATGGTTTGTGAAAGTATGCTTAAAATAACTGCAAATCTTTGCCAGCCTCCTGCAACAAAACAGTTTGGTCTTTTGGGCTGAAATTTGCAGGGTGGCAAGTCCTGGTCCCACAGATGTGCCTTTTGGTTCCAAAACATTACAGGGTCCCAAAGTTACAACATTCGGAAGTTCAGAATTTTCTCCACAAGATAACACTGCGGCATCCGTGACGCCTTTTGGAGCCCGTATCTCGAAAACAATTTGAGATACAGACTTTTCGTCACAAAAATTCTTAGTCCCCCCTTCTTTCTCGCCTTGTACGGTTCCTGAGATATTTGCGATTTACTGTTCCCATTGCTCATTTTCATGTCTGAGGCCCACTATTACACCCACAGAGTTAGCATTCATAGCGCTTTTTGCTGCTCATATCTTGGACACAATGCGAGATACGGATTCGGTTGACTTTATGTTGCGAGAACTACTCACTCTCATGATTACAACCACACTTTAATTTTTTTTTACTAGCTGCTATGGTTCCCCAGATATGGGCAAATTAGTGTTACAAGGCTTCCTTAGCCTATAGGGCTGCTGTATGGCTCTGTGCTTATGTGTAAGTAGGAGCACGGGCCCACAAACACGTATCATTACGTAGAAATGGGTAGCTTGGTGGGAGCTTGGGGCCCACAGGGCCCCGTGCTCCCCCCAACACATGCCATTTACTATTTATATTACAATTTCTCAAAAAGAAGGAACATTTATGGCAAAAAAATTAGTTAGTGCATCAGTTACGGTTGTTTCCACAGCGACAAAAGTGTGGAAATGTGATGTTAGGGTTACCAGTCCACCAACCCACCCCCCCACATCCCCATCCTCATACCCCTAACTACGCATTCCCCCACTCCCCCACACACACATGCAAGATTGTAAGACACTATACCAGTCAGTCACATCTGTAAGCACAATAATCATGACACTGCATTTATTTCACATAACACTATGTAATGAAAACACAAATACAGTATGATCGACTCTATACTGCCAGCACAGTATGATGACACATTATAGCTGGCATATCTTTTTCATACAGTGAAACTTAGTCTGTACACATTTTCAAAATATTGATTTTTATGTGTCATAATTCAACAATTGGCTCGCTGTAGGTATCGCTGCTACCACATAGACATGTGATAGCAGGAAAGATAGAGCTGACACATACATAGTACTTTCCAGATACTGCTCAGGTATGAAACTAGCATCATCACATGTTGTTATACTGCTGCATTACCTGGAAATACTCATTAGCAGCATGTTATGATTAGCTTTGGATGTTACAACTGTTGCTGTCACATGTTGCTTGTAAAGTATACTGCAAAACATTATTTTTATTATTATTACCATTTCTTCTTAGGACTGACTCACTCTATCAAAAAAACATATGCAAACATCCATTGACTGTTGCTAGGGTATCCAAACTCTTATTTCCAATATAGCTATCTTTAGATAACATATCGTGTGTGTCATAATTTCTTAACAATTGAAATACGGGCATCTGCTAAAATCTTGTTATTGATGTTTGTAACTAATGTAACCCCTAGATGGCGCTATCCCAGGGGCTACTACCCCTGCCTGATTTGCCACTAACAGGTTGAGGGGCCTGGATCCAATGGCGGGTGCCTCCACCCAGAGGTCAGGGTTTGCAATAGTTAAACTAACTTGGTCACAGCCCTCTGGGACACTGCAACCCCCCTTTCTTCCCACTAGTGGCCCACACAATATATTAGAATTACCTTCACAGTATACACTTACCCCCAGGTCTGGTTCCGGCACTGGGACCTCCTGTGAAATGAGATACAGTGCAACAATCACAGTACAGTACTTTAACATAGACAAATACCTCAGGCAGTATAACTTTGCTGAAACAAGCAGCTCTGATTTATTTAGGGGGATATAACAAGGACAGGGAAATCAGGTTAATTAGCTTATCACTCTAATAATCTACCTATGGCTCTGTGCACAGGCCTATCCCTATCAGTTACTGTCCCTGGGGACCAAGCCCTAGTGGCTAGTCCAAACCGTGGCAGCTGGTAGGGCCCTTTCACACAGAGAAAAAGAGAATTAAACAGTCAGCAGTACAGTAATTCCATTTGGATTTAATGTGGCAATTCAACAGGGCGACCTGAATTAGTACTCACGACCTCCAAATAAGATAGGGTCCTTCAACGTCAGCAGGGCTCACCTGAGGTACACAAACCTCTTCACACATCCATATAAAAGAAAGCACTATACCAGGCAGGCTGCATCTGTATCCCGATCTGATTACTGCACAATACCGGGAGAACACATAGCAGATTCAGTTCCTGACAGACCGAGTGCAATTTTCAGCAATTCTTCCAGTCTTCTACAGGGTGAGTCTGGTTTCTACTCTTCAGAGATCCTTTGATTCTTTTCACAGGACGGATTCAGTCCTAACAAGCTGTTACACAAGCTGCAGACCAGAACTCTGGGCCTTACACGTTTTTGACTAAAACTGCACACTGAAAAAGCACAGGGCTCCTTCCTTCTTCACTGCCAAAGCTCAACTGAAACTCCAACCGACAAAACGGGCACTTCCTTTGAGTTCCTCCCAGTTCTTGACTGGATTGGCTGTCACTCACAATAGACTGCTGCTGTTGGTCCAAAAGGCACTGAAGTCTAAACTACATCTCCCAGAGTCACTGCCCATACAATCCTCTTGTGGCTGGCTCAGATTATGAGTCCAAGTTCTGATTCGTCAAGGCACCATTTTAGAGCTAGCTTACCCACACTGATTGGTCCAGTTCAGCAGTTCAAAACTAGAATGGGGAACTAGCAGACACAGTTCTGACTGCAAAGAAAGCAGGTTAGACAAACTGTAATTTCATTATTACTCTAAATAATTTCTGGCAAACAGTTACATCTTTCAGATAGGTTCCCTTTGCACTCCTAGTGACTGCAAAATGAAGTGAATTGGCAGCAGCTTGAGTGGTACTCAATCAAGAAACACACAGTCCCCATACAAACTAATTATGTCTGCAAGCAGACAGCTCTTAAAGAGACAGTACCAGAGGTTCTAAAAACACTCACTGATAAATGGCTTAAATGCCAAACACCATTCAGGCTTGGAGCATTCAAGCAAGCTCCTGGAAGTCTTTTGGGAACCCCCATTTGCAGGGGGGTTACACTAACAAATGCTAACTGTGTGCCACCTCCCATGGCTGCCCAGCATGCGTGTGTACCCACAAGGCACTCTGATGGCAGCAGAACTCATACAGTTGCTGGACCATGATAATGGATGTGTCTTGTACTGCTTGCAGGTGTGTGGGTGGGGGGGGATGCGGAGTTAGGGGTTTGAAGATGGGGACGTGGGGGTGAGGTGGTAACCTTGACATCACATTTCCACACTTTTGTAGCTTTGGAAACAACCCTTACTGATGCATTAACAGAGTTTTTTGCCATATATATATACACACACACACACACACACACACACACACACACACACACATATACATACACACACACATACATACATATACACACACACACACACACCATGGGGGGGAGCTTTCTCAATAGAATATTCTGTGTTATTTCCACTGGAATGAGGATAAATCCTGATGATACCAGCAGAGTAAGGATAAATGCCATTTATCCACACTCTGCTGATGTCACCAGAGTGAGGATATCTTCACTGCAGCCTGCATTCTAAATGAAACTGCTTCAGAAAAGTTTTTCTTTCTCACTGAAGCCATAGCTTACTCAATTAGCACTGCAAAACACACTCACCTGTGTCCCATAGTGTTTCTAACACTCCTAGCTCATTACTGTGCTGATCTCAGCTTCAAAACAACCTGCATTCTAAATGTAACTCCTTCACAAAGCAGTTTCTCGTTCTCAGTGGTACCTGCAACAGTTTCTCTTTCTCACTGACGCCTACAACTTACTCAATTAGCTTTGCAAAACACACTCACCTGTGTCCCATTGTGTTTCTGACTCCCAGTCCATTCAGAACAACACACACACACACGCACACACACAGAAACAGCAGAAAACACACAGAAACAGAAAAAAATGTTCCTAAAGCTCTCACCCCTGTGGTATAAATTGCACACATGATGTCCAGATCGTGAGATATGGAAAATATTTTCAGTCCTGCAGAGTGAGCTGTGCATTCTCATGCGTGCCCGAGAATACAGAGCTCACTCTGCAGGAGCAAGAATATTTTCCACATCCCACTCCAGTCCATCATGTGTCCCCAATATATATATATATATATTCATTGCAAAAAACTTTGTTAATGCATCAGTTAGGGTTGATAACACGGCGACAAAAGTATGGAAATGTGATGTTAGGGTTACTCCACACACCAACAGACGTCGGGGTGTGCCATGGGGTCATCAGGCCCAACTCTCACCCCATTCCATGTGTAAACAGGTTGGCGTGCTACAGTATAGGAGAATGGGGTAAGAGTTAGGCCTAACGACTCCATGGCACACCCCAACATCTGTTGGTGTGTGGAGTGTGTGTAGGGGTGGTGGTGGTGGTGGGTAACCCTAACATCACTTTTCCATACTTTTGTCGCTGTGCTATCAACTCTAATGGATGCACTAATGAAGTTTTTTGTAATGAATGTCCCTTCTTTTTGAGAAAGTGCAATGTAAGTGGTAACTGGTATGTGGTTGTGGGAGTGCGGGCCCTCCGGGCCCTGCGCTCCCTTCACAATGCCCAGTTTTTGCATAATGGTAAGCGTATGCTGGGAACGCGGGCTCTCCAGGCCCTGCGCTCTCACTTACACATAAGTACAGAGCCATACAGTAGCCCTATAGTACTGAAAAGGAACCCTTATAACACTAATTTGGCAATCTCTCAGTAACCGTAGCAACTATGAAAAAAATTCCACTGCAGTTATAATAATGACTTTGAAACCTCCATGCGAGCTTAGTCCACCCAAAGGTGGACTGGTGGACTAAGCTGCGGAGAACGAAAAATCTGTATCTCGCATTTTTTCCAATATACAGGCGTCGAACGTCACCGTGGGCACTGCAATGATAGCCTATGGGAAATTTCTCAACTTCAGAGTGCTGTAACTATGGGCCTGTTAAACGTTTTGGAACCAAACCACCGTACGGCACATCTGTGGTACCAGGGCTTGCCACCCTGCAAATTTCAGCCCAAAAGCTCCAACTGTTTTGATGCAGTAGGGTGGCAAACAATTGTTGTTTTTGGGTGCTGTTCTGTCGCAAATTACGACAATTTTACGAAAAATTGTGACAGTATAAGCACGACACTTTCATGATTTGTGAAACTGTCACATCTGTTCTGTTACAATTTGTGATACTACAAGGGGTCCGATCGCCGAAACAGCATTTCTGCATGGGGGGGGGCCCCCAAAAAGATAGTGCTGTGATCCTCAGGGGTCCCAAACTTAAAAGCCAGGCATTTTTCTCTTTCGCTAACTGAAAACAAGATGGCTGCTGCTCGACAGTAAACGGGCCTTTTGCAACAGTAAAATGTAGTGTCGGCAGCTTTCGAGAGGCACTTATATTTTTTTCCCCATTGACTATAATGGGAAACTTGTTTTTTTAATAACTTTTGAATGGATTAATATTGTTTTCACCAAATCTTCAAAAGGCCCATCAGTGACCCAGACTGCATCTTCCCTGAAGATTTCAGACCAAACATACAAATCGTGTGGGCTGTAGCCACGAGCAAAAAAACGCACACAAAAAGTTTTTGCGCTTTTTTTGGCACTCTGCAGCTCCACAACCACTCTTCCACCTGTAACGCAACTTGCCAGATCTAGAGAGCTAAGGTGCCCCACCACGCATGCAAAATTTCAGGCAAACCCGTCATATGGTGCCAAAGTTATTAAAGTACAAAATGTGGGGTTTGACACAGAAGTGGCTGGGCAACCCTAACTATAATTTGTTATAAATTCTTTCTCCCCGATCCACCAGCTGGGACATCTATCTTCTCCAGGGCTTACCCCTTCTTCTGTGCCTGTGCACCCTCAGTCAGGACATTGGGTGTAGGCCCCACAACCTCCTCCGATGACTCCAGAGGGACAGTGTAAAAGTAGGGATACTGAACGAATACTTCTACTCAGTATTCACAAAAGAAGAGGAGGGGTAGGTACCTAATCCAGTCAAAGAAGCACTCTGGATAGGGGGGTTGATACCAGTCCTTTCACAGAAGAAAGGGTTCTGAAAGAACTCCTAAAACTGAAGGTGGACAAAGCAATGGGGCCTGATGGGATTCACCCTAGAATTCTAAAACAACTAAGGGGAGAACTAGTAACACCACTGACTATTCTTTTTAACAAATCATGGGAGGATGGTGTAGTACCTGAGGACTGGAGGAGGGTGGATGTGATTCCCCTTCACAAAAGTGGGAGCAAGACAGAGGTAGGAAACTACAGACTGTCAGTTTGACCTCAGTGGTAGGGAAAATGATGGAATCACTTCTGAAGGAAAGAACTGTTGAGTACCTAGAGGCCAGTGGGGCACAGGACCCAAGGCAGCATGGATTCACAGTGGGAAGGCCACGTCATTCGAATCTAATCGATTTCTTTGACTGGGTGACCAAAGTAATAGACCAGGGAGGGGCTGTGGACATGGCCTACATAGACTTTAGCAAGGCATTTGACACAGTCCTAATCAAAAGATTAATAAACAAATTAGCCAGCCTAGAAGTGGGTCCCAGGGTGGTAGCCTGGGTAAAACATTATATAGAAACATAGAATTTGACGGCAGATAAGGACCGCTTGGCCCACCCAGTCTGCCCATTTCCCTATCTTATGGATAAGCTGCAGATCCTAGTTAACCTGCAGCCTACTTCTTCCTACCCCAACCCCCTAGAATTGCCTTATGACTGTCCCATGCATGCTTGAATTCCACCACTGTTTTTGACTCCACAACCTCCTCTGGAAGGCTGTTCCATACATCCACAACCCTCTCTGTGAAAAATACTTCCTTAAATTACCTCTGGCCGCCCCTTCTATCTTCAAATTGTGCCCCCTTGTTCTTGCACACCTCTTTTTTTGAAAGATGCTACCCTTTTGGACTTTGTTGATTCCCTTGAGGTACTTGAAAGTTTCTATCATGTCCCCCCTCTCCCTCATTTCCTCGAGGCTATACATATTAAGCTCCTTAAGTCTCTCTTCATATGTCTTCCGGTGCAGACCCTGCACCATTTTAGTTGCCCTCCTCTGGACAGCTTCCATCCTGTCTATGTCTTTGCGGAGACTGGATCTCCAGAACTACACGCAGTACTCCAGATGTGGTCTCACCAGCTGTCTGTACAGAGGGATAATAACTTCTTGTTTTCTACTGGTGATGCCTCTCCCTATGCATCCCAGTATCCCCCCAGCCCTCCTTGCTGCCCTCTCACATTGCTTGCCCACCTTTAGGTCATCTGATATGACTACCCCCAGGTCCCTTTCCATTTTTGTTGTTGTTAGTATCTCACCAGCCACTGTGTACTCTTCCCCTGGGTTTTTGTTTCCCAGGTGCATTACCTTCACTTCTTAGCATTGAATCTAAGCTGCCATACATTTGACCATTCCTCTAACTTGCCAAGTCCCTTCTCATCCTTTCCACCCCACCTTGTGCATCAACTCTGTTGCAGATCTTAGTGTCATCTGCAAAAGACATACTTTTCCTTCCAGTCCCTCTGCAATGTAACATATAAAGACATTGAAGAGGACCGATCTAATACTGAACCCTCTGCGGTACCCTGCTAACCCCTCTTTTTCAGAGTGGACTCCATTTACTATTACTCTCTGTGTCCTATTCTCCAGCCAATTCTTTACCCAGGCTGTCATCTTGGGACCCACTCCCAGGCTGGCTAACTTGTATATTAGTCTTTTGTTTGGGACTGTGTCAAATGCCTTGCTAAAGTCTAGGTAGGCCATGTCCACAGCCCCTCCCTGATCAACTACTTTGGTCACCCAGTCAAAGAAATCTATCAGATTTGTCTGGCATGACCTTCCCGCTGTGAATCCATGCTGCCTTGGATCCTGTGCCCCTCTGGCCTCTAGATACGCAACAATTCTTTCCTTCAGAAGTGATTCCATCATTTCCCTACCACTGAGGTTAAACTAACAGGTCTGTAGTTTCCTGCTTCTGCCCTGCTCCCACTTTTGTGAAGGGGAATCACATCTGCCCTCCTCCAGTCCTCAGGTACCACCCCATCTTCCCATGATTTGTTAAAGAGGGTAGTCAGTGGTGTCACTAGTTCTACCTTAGTTCTTTTAGAATTCTGGGATGAATCCCATCAGGCCCCATTGCTTTGTCCACCTTCAGTTTTAAGAGCTCTTTCAGAACCCTTTCTTCTGTAAATGGGCTGGTATCAACTTCTGTATCCAGAGTGTTTCTACTGTTTGTTTTAGGTACCTCCCCTCTTCCTTTGTAAATACTGAGCAAAATATTTGTTTTAGTATCTCTGCCTTTTCACAGTCACCCTCTGCCCACCCTCCCTCCCCCCTTTATTAAGCCTCACTATCCCTCCCTTGGTCTTCCTTGCTCCCTGATGTACCTATAAAAGGTTTTATCCCCCTTCTTAACTGAGTTGGCTATCTTTTCCTCGGTTTGGGCCTTTGCTGTTCTGACTGCCTTTCCAGCTTCCTTTTGCTTTAACTGATACAGTTCTCTGTCCTGTTCCTTCTGTGATTCCCTGTACTTCCTGTGCATTGGCTGGACAACAGGACGTAGAGGGTAATAGTATACGGAGTCCACTCCGAAGAAAGGGGGGGTTACTATTTGGGTACCACAGGGTTCAGCACTGGGTCCGGTCCTTTTTAATGTCTTTATAAGTGACATTGCAGAGGCACTGGAAGGAAAAGTATGTCTCTTTGTAGACGACACAAAGATCTGCAACTGGGTTGATACACAAGGTGGGGGGGTGGAAAGGATGAGAAGGGACTTGGCAAGGTTGGAGGAATGGTCAAATGTATGGCAGCTTAGATTCAATGCAAAGAAGTGCAAAGTAGTGCACCTGGGAAACAAAAACCCAGGGGAAGAGTACACAATGGGGGGGTAAGATACCGACAACAACAAAAATGGAAACAGACCTAGGTGTATTTATATCAGATGACCTAAATGTGGGCAAGCAATGTGAGAAAGCAGTAAGGAGGGCTGGGGGGATACTGGGATGCACAGGGAGAGGCAACACCAGTAGAAAACAGGAAGTCGTTATTCCTCTGTACATACAGTTGGTGAGACCCCATCTGAAGTACTGCGTGCAGTTCTGGAGACCCCATCTCCGCAAAGACACAGACAAGATGGAGGCTGTCCAGAGGAGGACAACCAAAATGGTGAAGGGTCTGCACCAGAAGACATACGAAGAGAGACTAAAGGAGCTTAATATGTATACCCTTGAGAAAAGGAGGGAGAGGGGGGCATGATAGAAACTTTCAAGTACTTCAAGGGAATCAACAAAGTCCAAGAGGGTAGCATCTTTCAGAAAAAGAGATGTGCAAGAACAAGGGGGCACAATTTGAAGGTAGAGGGGGAACGGCTCAGAAGTAATGTGAGGAAGTATTTTTTCACGAAGAGGGTTGTGGATGCATGGAACAGCCTTCCTGAGGAAGTAGTGGAGTCAGAAACAGTGGGGGAGTTCAAGAATGCGTGGGACAGACATAAGGCAATTCTAGTGGGGGTAGGAGGGAGTAGGCTGTTGGTTAACTAGGATCTGCAGCTTATTCATTAGGAAGGGAAATGGGCAGACTAGGTGGGCCAATCGGTCCTTATCTGCCATCAAATTCTATGTTTCTATGAACTGTGAGAGAGCCTGGTCAGTGGTACAAGGCCTGGGGGAAGCCAGTGCCATCCTGTAGAGGGTCATGCTTTTCCTGTTCTTCCCATCCCATGGATGCTGGTGCTAACTCATAATACATGAAGGAAATGGGCATGTGCGTCACTAAGTCAGGCTTCCTATCACTCCCACTGCTGTCACTCAGTGTCCTGCACCAACCGGGAAGGGGGAGGGTGGCTCACTGGAACAGCGGCGAACGGCCAACCTCCATTCATGAGGAGGTGCATGCCTTGTGAGGCACTCACGGCCTCCTGCTAATCCTTCAGCGTGCCAGACTCATTCACAAACCCAGCTGCCGGCATCACAAGCTGACAAGTCAAAAGCCAGTTTTTTTTTGTTTTTTTTTGTTTTTTATTATTATTATTTAACAGCCATAGGTACGGGAATTACTTTAAATAATAATAATAATCAAAAATGGCCTTTCATACAAACAGGATTCCACATCACTTTGCAATCTAGGAGGAAGAGGTTAAAAAAAGGCTACAGCCATTTCAGGAACAGAGCGATTTGAACAGCACAGTGATAAGACCGGAGAGGAATTAGAGAGGTCAAAGCACTTAATCACGGTCACCCAATGAGTAAGTGACATTTGTGGGATTCAGTCCTGCCTTTCTGGCTCCTAGCTCCATCCTCTGACAACTAGGGAGTACATCCAGATTGTATATCGGGGTGGGGGAGAGGAGGTCCATGTCTGCATATCATCAACAAGGCCCACATAAGCCCTAAATGTCGATGCAGTAAATGGTCCATCATGCTGGGCATAGCTTATCTGGAAAAGCACTTCCTTACTATGTGAGGATGGTGCTTACGGGCACACGCATCAACGTTTGAAACTGTTAATGTCTGAGATGGTCATTTACCTGATTTGCACAAATATTTAGCAAAATTATTTTTTGAAATAAGTTCATTGTATTTACTTGCAGAACTTTTATTAGGGGTCTGCGAACGCTTTATTTTGAATATTCACTGAGTATTCTTCTTCGGGGGCCCCAAAATATTCAGGTATTCGTTATTTGTATTTGTTATTCAGCTGGGTGGGGAGAGAGAAAAAAAAACAGTAAAAAAAACCAGTAAAATTAGACTATTCACTCATACCTCGTGATGGTGATGGTATGCCGTGAAGATGTTGCCAGAATCTCAACGCAGTGAAATGCGCACGGAGAAAAGCAGCGTGAGTGAAAACAGCTACATGGCCATAACCGCATGGGGATATTGTAGCACTGTCCATGTAGCTGGTTTCATGTACCCTTTAGAGTTTAAGGAAAGCCACCATCATAGACCAGCCTGCCCCATAGTGTCTACCCTCAGTTAAGCCTTGTAAGTATGTTCACCAGTGTTTTCTCCCACAACATACTTTATTTTAATTGCAAAAGTCCACTACTGGAAGTATAGCGGAAGCGCTGGTGGGGCTCCATTGTATTATAAGGTGCGGTGGCATTGTGCGCTTCAATAGAAAAGTACTGAAGCGCATTGTGTCACACAAGACCTTTACAGATAATGGAGCCCCCACAGTGTCTGCCATACTTCTGTAGAGGACTTTTAATTAAAATAAAGTATGCTGCGCAGGAGAAAACGCTGCAACATACTTAAAAGGCTTAACCAGAGGGTAAGCTTCTATGGGGGAGACTGGCAAGGATGGTGGCTTCCTTTAAGAGGCGAGTGTATGCTGCCTAATTGTGCTGGCAGTGCAGTATAGAGGTTAGAGTGACAGGCTCTGAATAGGCTTGCTACATCCAGTAGACATGGGTTTGATCACGATGGCTTCTTTTTTTTTTCACCCCCTCCGTCTAGCCCTCAGAGTTGTGTCCCGCTCAGAGTTAGAATAGTAAATCCCCCTACCCCCGAGTTGCACCACCTCCCGACTTGACTCCCTCCCGGGCTACAACAGTAAATCCTCCTGCCCCCAAGTTGCACCCCCTCCATGTTGCGTACCCCTTCCCCCAGAGTTGGATTTGTGGTGGTCGTGGTGTTAAAGGGTAAATTGCACTATGTCTGACATGCAGCATTTTGGCATAGTGTGATTTACCATTTTGGTGTTTTCTGTACGTGGTTGTTGATGCCGCCGTTTTTAGTTCAGCCATAATGTGGGCGAACCCCTAGTGACCAGGGCTAATCTCCTGGCCATCCTCCCACCCCACTCCAAACTTTTCCCAGCCACCCCCCCTCCCCCTTTAGGTGCCCCAGAGACAGAAACAACTCAGCAGACAGAAAGCAACTTTTAAATTGTCAGCTCCCTGCATTATGCCAGGAGCCAGCAACAGCTGTTAAACTACACCCCCTCCAGCTGAAGTCCCCCCATTCACAGCACCACCAGCCATTTCTTTACTGCAGTCCCCCTTACCTTGATTTGGGGGGGCATTAATGCCATCTTCATTATCCGATTCATGGCTAGTCAGTCGGGCCCCCTTCCCAAAGTGTGCCAGAGCCCCTCCTCTCTCTAACACCACCAAAACTTTCTCCCTCATTAGTACTGTCCAGTGGAGGGAGCAGGTGGTGCGTGAATGTGATAATTACGGAGAGGCAGAGAATGCTTTCTATTTGCTGCCAGTGCCTTCATAGTTGTTGCCCTGGTGCTGCTGTACAAAGAGTGATTTGCATATGTGTTTCCTATTAGATAATGAAGTTTTCCCATGAATGTGATAGGATGAAGAGTTTGCAAATTCATTTCAATAGTGCAGCTTCTGTGCATGTGCCGTGGTCAGTTGTGGCGCAACCTCGTGGGGCTTGGATGATGTGCAGTCAAAGGTACGTTCAACCACACAAGGCCAGGAATCAGTCATTTGAGGTGGTCAGAAAACAGAGGTTCAGCCTGGTAACAACGATGTCAGTGCTGAAACTCTTGGATGCATGTATTGGTCCCGAAGAGTTGATTTTAATTTGGTCATGTAGTTGGGTCATCATTATACGTGGATTACTGGGAGGCCTAAATGAAGACAGGTGAAGAGCAAGATTGTGAGTTGTGAAAACAAGCTTGGATTAACTGTTGGAGAGCAGGGTGGGGTGCACAGTGGGGGGCTGACTGATTACCTGAGAATCGGGATAAGGATGATGGCACTAGCCCCTCCTTGAAATTCAAGGTAAGAAGGCTGCAATAAAGAAACAGCTGGTGCTCTGACCGGGGGGGGGGGGACTCAGGCTGGGGGGAGTATAGTTTAAAAGATGCTGACAGCTCCTGGCACTATTTAAAAGCTCTAGCAGTCTCTGGGGCAATGGGGAGGTGGGGAGGGAAAAAGGTTTTAAAACTAATACTGAATACCACAAATAGTGGGCCTATTTTTCATTTTTGTTCCTGAATTAAGAATAGGCCATTATTTGTGGTATTCAGGAAATACTATTTGTTACTCACACACCCCTATTTTGTATTACTAATAATTTTATAACCTATCAATTTTGATAGCCAGATCAAATACCTAAATCCTAAACTGCCAGGCCGGTTCGGTGGCATAGAGGGCTAAGGCACTGAGCACCTTACCTCCTGCTATGCTGGTGACCTGTGTTCGGGAATAAGTACTGGTTGATGAGGGTCAGCTGGGGGAGGCTGGGAGAAGACTGCGTGGCTCCTGGCAGCTCTCCTCCACCAGATCAGGGTGGCTGTCATCTCTGTTCTTGGCTGCCACTCTGCCATTAGGTGAAGGCCTGGAGGTAGCCCATGGGAGCTCAAGAGGTAGACGTATGTTAAGGGTAGTTGGATGGAGCCGTGGTCCTGCAATTGATGCGCACCTCCTCAAGTATACTGTGGCTAAGGGAGGGGGATGGGGAGAAAATCAAAGTGGAAAATGTGGCACAGTGGGCACTGAGGATGCCCGCACCGTCGCACACCCACCTGCCCCATCACCAGAGGACCTGTTGGCAGAACTGGATTCAGGCACTGGGGGAGGACAGTCCTCCTCCTGAACCCACCATCGAGGGGCAGGGGCAGATGGGGAGCCAAGCCTGCTGTGACCAGGGAGAATAAACAGATAATAGAAAAAAAAAATCCTAAACTGCCCCCAAAAACACCCAAACAAATTAATTACTAGAATAAAGTTGGAAAAATATAGAGAGTAAAAGGCAAGCACGATGCCTCTGTGCACATGATATTTCATCTCAGTGGTTTTATTTTATATAAAATATTTCAATAAAATAATTTTAAAAAAATGAGTTGGGGGGGGGGGGAGAGAGAGACCGAAAGCAGACCCAACACACCCTAGACATGGTATGAGTATCAGAATTGTTCCATCTGGGGCCGGCCCGGTGGCATTGAGGGTTGAAGTGCTGGATGCCACACCTTGCGCCACGCCGATGACCCGGGTTGGAAAAACGAGCCCAGGTCGTCGGGGGTCGGCAGGGGAGAGAGAGGATCAAGCATCTGGAGGACTGCTCTCCTCTCTTGGGGAGGGATCCAAGGTCGGCCTGGCACCACAGTGGCCCCTGGTGGAGACCGGAGGCACTGCAAATGCCAGGGCTCACAAGCAGAAGGAAGACGTTAGGAGCTGCCTTCCGGATGTGGGTGGTAACATCCACATCACGGGCAGGGTAGCACTGCACGTCCTACATCTGGGGGACTAAGATGAAAACACCCCAGCACACTGAGGAGGTGACGAGGGCCCCAAGGGGCCTCCCTCACATCCCCAACACCAGGCAGCCCACACCGGACCTATGGCGGCCTCTGGAGAGAGATGGACCCACTAATCCAGAAAGATGCCACCAAGGTAGGAGTGGCGGGCCCTGCCCCGAGGGGGGGGGGGTGATCCAGGGCGCTGGTAAGTCTCTCAATGGAGGGGGAAATCGGTGGTGGTGTGTCATGGTGGGGAGTAGAAGGGGCTAAGTGTCAAGTGGGCACCTCCGAGAGATGCCTCAGTGGGCTGGAGCAATAAATACAGTTTGGGGAAAAAAAAAGAAGAATTGTGCCATCTGACTATGTAAGATTTGCACAAAAGTATTTTTAGTTAGGGGGAAGGTAAGCCTCTTTGCAGATGATACTAAGATCTGCAACACAGTTGACACTCCAGGGGAAGGGGGTGGAAAAAATGAGGAAGGACGTAAACGTGCTTGAGGAGTGGTCGAGTGTGTGGCAGCTAAGATTCAATACAAAGAAGTGCAAAATCATGCATTTAGGGCACAGAAATCCAAGGGAGAAGAACAAGAGGAGAGGAGAGGTACTGATGGCCACCAATCAAGAAAGGGATCTGATATCTGATGACCTAAAGGTAACCAAACAATGTGAGAAGGCTGTGGGGAGAGCCAGTGGGATGCTAGGGTGCATAGGGAGAGGTATCACCAGCACAAAAAAGGAGGTGGTTATGCCACTGTACAGATCACTAGTGAGACCTCATCTGGAGTCATGTGTATAGTTTTGGAGGCCGCATCTCCAGAAGGACATAAACAAAATAGAGGCAGTCCAGAGAATGGCAACAAAAATGGTGCAAGAACTGCACCAAAAGTCATATGAGGAAAGACTAGAGGACCTCAATATGTATTCCCTGGAGGAGGGGGAGAGGAGAAAGAGGGGGGATATGATAGAGACATTCAAGTACCTCAGGGATATAAACAAGGTACAGGAGGGTAACATCTTTCAGAAAACACAGTGTACAAGAACAAGATGGCATGATAAGAAGTTGGGGGGGAAGGCTCAGGGGCAACGCGAGGAAGTACTTTTTCACAGAAATAGTAGTGGATATTTGGAACTACCTCCCTGTGGAGGTGGTGGGGGAAAAAACTGTAGCGGAATTCACGAATGCACAGGATAGACATGAGTACTCTCGCAGTAGAGAAGAGAGGGTAAGCTGCAGATCAGCTAGGGTCTGCAGTATTGCATTAGGTAGGGAAAAGGGGGCAGACTAGATGGGCCCCACATGGTCCTTATCTGCCGTCACCTTCTATGGTTCTATTGAAAGCTAGCCTGTTAAAATTCAATAATATAATTATAATATAAGAAGAAAAGAAAGGGTAAATATTGGCAAATCTTGGGGTTCAAGAACACAGAACATGGTGATTCATTAAGAAAAGTAACCTGGACTAGTTATAAATGTATGTCCATCAGTTCATACACAAGTGATTTCCTTGTTTAATTGCCTGGTAGTTAATTTGCAATCATCCGTCCGATACAGACTGTTACCATAAATGGCAAGTAATAGGTATGTTTAAATAAAATGAAAGGCTTTTTAGATGAATAACCCCTCCCCATGAAGGGGTCTGATTCTTTAGTAGTTTCACTTATTTCAATCAAGAGCCCACTACATCTGTCTAGATGGTGCACATCATTTCTGTTTCTTTAACAGTTTCATAATTTTTAAATGGGTCCTGCTGTTGTAAACAAGTTGGCCTCATCCTACAGTGAAATACAGTACGTCCCTTAAGTGAACAAGGAAAAAGGAGCAGTTCGCAAACAACTCACTGGATACAACTGAACACACACTCTCTCTCTCACTCTCACACACACACACACACACACACACACACACCCACTCTGTTTTCCCTAAAGAGAAGTGTGAGATCTCCAATCCATGGCTTTAACACATAAAATATTAAAAGCCAATTTTCAGCTGCACCTCTGTCACTTCCATTATCATTCCACACGTCCGGAGGTGATAATGGAGTTGGTAAATTGCAGGCTCTCCACACAGAGGTGTGCCACAGGGAGGGGGTTTCACTCGGGGACAGATCTGCATGAAAAGGGGGGAGGGAAGGAGGGGTGCCTCAAATGAGCATTAGAGCTACCTTTTGTGCCAGGGTGAGTGCATTTCTTAGCTGCAGAAAAAAAATTAACAAGCCCACTTAAAAGCCCAGAGAAAGGCACAAGTCAACACAAAGGCAATGTATGTTCTTGCAGACGTTTAAGTCTCCCTCCCTCATGACTGCAACCTTTGTACTAATTGCTCTAATAAACCATGATGTCGGATGCCTTGCACTCGACACCTTGATCTTTCACTTTCCACTGCCTTGATCTGGACTCAGTCTTTAGATCATGTACTAAACCATGGGTAATCCAGGCTTAGCTACTGACTCATTCTATGACCTTAGGAAAGCCACTTGACCTCCATGTGTGTCAGGAAAACTGGTAAACTGAAAGGAGGCTTGACTCCACTGAAAATATGATGTGCTGCATCTCATCTGGGCTGTCCTGGTCAAACAAGGTCTTACATTAAAACAAAACACACAGATTCAGGGTGGTTATTAAAATATTGATAAATCAAAGACAGCCTGCATTACTGTCAGTAATATTTCCCTTTCTCCTCTGTTCCCTGTGCCTGTCACTATTGGGTAACCAATGCATATGTGGATCCCCTGCCTCCCTGTCATGCTCACTTCACTCTGTGATGTGTTTGGATTGCCCCCAGGTGGAGTCAGGGGTAAGAGATTTGCCCTGGACTTTGGCTGATGTCAGGCAGTTGAGACACAGAGCTCAGATTTACCTGGGTCCGTGATGCACCCACGCACCTCACATGCCACCTTCCCAATAGTGCAGCACTGCCTGTAACACCTGTAATGCCAGCTGTAACGCCAGCTGAGATCCTGAGATCACCAAGGTAGCTCTATAGCATCAGTTATGCACTGCACCCCCCCATCCTCAGAGAAAGTGTCTGTGTAACTGCTGACCCATGCATTGATTTATTTTTTACTACCACTACCCAAGAGCTTGTTTGCTTTTTTCCTATGCAACAGTTACAGTAAAAGTTGATTTGTGCCAGCACAAGGTTTTTTCTTCATGTTCAGTCCCGTGATAAAATCACTGTGTTAGTATTATGAGAAAACTGAGGTCACACGGATAGTATTATTGGAGATAGAGAGACAGACAGACAAGAGAGGTAAGTAGATGCACATGGCATAAACAATTTCTTGACACCATTACCACATTACTACCCCTGGATCTCTAAGGAAATTACTGAATTGTTCTCGTGAAGATATGCTGCTTTGGCCAGATTTAGAAAAAACAGATCCCTAAGACAGACAATATTACAGAAAACTTCAGAATCTAAGTAAATCAGCAGTAGCTAAGCAAAAGTGAACTACCATCACAACTACTGGGAGGAAAACAATCATTTCAGGAAATTTTGGTCAGAGTCTAAAAACTTATTTGAAATGAATCATCTAGAACAAACTGATCAAATCTGGAACCCCTCTGGAGACCTTGTCACCTCTCTTCCAGACGACACTGTGAACGTCTTTAACATGTGCTTCACTAATCTCAGCATTGCCACCAAGCTGCAGAATACCTTCGTGCCATCCATGGTTGGTCTCATTAAGCAGCCCAGGGCCTGAATCACATGATCTTCCAAACTTTAACTTCCCACAAGTCACTACAGCAGAGGTCCTCAAAGCACTAAAGGGCTCAGCCCAAACGAGAGTACCGGTGCCAACTCCCTTGACCCGAAGCTTCGCTGCCTTGCAGCACATCATATCTGTGCCCCAGTTACCATGTTGTTAAACATCTCTCTTGAGATACCTAGGGCAGAATTTTCAAAGTGTGGTGCCGGGCTTGCATCTAGCCCTGCACCATGGCACTTAGCTTCTGGCGGTGTGCCAAACCCTTCACTGCAGCTGCACCCAGTTTTACAAGCTTGGGTGCAGGTGCAACAGTTTCCATGAATTATGTCAGCCTGTGCCAAATATCTGGTGCAAGCTCTGTAAAAACCGCAACCAGGACTGCCTAAAGTTAGACCAAAAAGAGTTGGTGTAACTTGCAGTAGTTGCTGCATGGGATAGAAAATCCTGTTAGATCGCCACAAGCACTATGCACCGTTATCGTTGGCACACCGGGGCTTGCAGCGATTTAAAGCTTTTAAAAACCCTGCCCTATGAGTTCAACACTTTGTTTATATATTAGTACTTCCTTAGAACAAATCTGTCATAAAAGGTGCCGAGTAGAAATAAACAGAGACTAGTGATAAGAATATCACTATCTAGCTCTGTCTCCCTCCTTGTTGGCGGTATTTCTGTGCTGTGCTTTCACCTGTGTTTAAGTGGGGTCCCTCATAACGCAAGTCTGTTGCTATCTAGTGTACAAGGTTATTCCTCTTCTGTGCCTCTTCACCAGTTACACAGCCTTTATTAGTATTTTTTTGAATGTGTGGTTCCATTTTTCATCCCCCAAAGCAGGTTACGTCCTTGTTCTTTCTGCCCACTCCCTCCTTTCTTGCACCTTTGAGCCAGCTAGTTCCTAAATTACTGTATTCCCAATTTGCCCTCTCCCTCCTCTGTTGCACCTTTGTGTCAACTACTTACTGAATTATTCTAGTTCCAATTTGCTCACTGCCTTATATGTTGTGCCTTTAAATTAGCTAGTTCCTAAATTATTGCATGTCTAATGTGCCCTTTCCCTTCTCTGTTGCACCTTTGAGTCAGCTAGTTACTGAATTATTGCATTTCCAATTTGCCCTCCCCCTCTTCTGTTGCACCTTTGTGTAAGCTAGTTCCTAAATGACTGTATTTCTAATTTGCCCTCTCTCTTATCTCTTGCACCTTTGAGCCACCTTATGCTGCTGGCAACAACTACGGCAGACAATCGCAAGCCAGACCTCATGCATAATGAAGTCATTATGGTGGACATTGTGCTGGCTTGAAGAATTCATGATATTGAATGCCTATACCAGGTATGGGGACATAAGGAGTGATGCGCATGAAATCACTAAAAACGCAAGCATAATAGCAATAGGTCTGTGTTCCACAAAAGCCAACTAGAAGCCACAACTCATATGTAAAAACTAGATCACCAAGGCTCGCATTATAAAGCCATGAAATATTCATAGCACCATGTTTGGTGAAAATCGGATAACTGGTTATTGATATAGCTAAACTGTATACATAGAAACATAGAAACAAAAAATGTTGGCAGATAAAGGTGTATCAAGTCTGCCGAAGCCTCATTTATACAGATGTGTGCCTCAGCCGTTAATCTGAGGATATCTCTCATGCATTTAACTAGGTCATTGTGATCAATACTTTGAAATCTTGAAGAACTGATAGCACTGAATGTGTACACCACGTTGAGTGGCAATCCAATAAAGGCAACTACAGTATATAACAATATGATATATATTATATATTACAATAAGCTGTCAAGACATAGCCATAATCCTACATATAACTCGTGTATACACTTACATACAAAGGCCTCACTACATCACCCTTCTCAGGGTTACACTCACGTCATAATAATCATCGTAAATAATGAACTTTCAAGAGATTTAACCACTAAATCACTTCAACTTTCTGGTTATGACATTTATTTTTCACATTGTTTTCTCTCTCCCCCAACACACACACACACATACACACTCTCTGTTTTATCTGCTGTACACCTTGGCTGTGAAAGACAACAGCATAGTCCCAGAAAGAGGCCAAGATCTGTTCCTGGACCAGCCACTAGGGGTGGGGTGCGTGCGATTTAATGAGAAGGTACAAGGCCTTCCCCAAAGCTGAAGGCATGACTTCTGCAATACATCTTTTCTCCACAGGCACTGGGAGGGCACGGTGTTTCCCAGACTCGAGACTCACACAACTTTGTGCCCGCAGACTGGCCACAGTTGTTTTTTTGTTTTTTTTGTCCCTTTCCCTGAACAGTACTTATAAGTCCCATCTCATATGGGAGTCATTTATGGGGCTTGTAGGAAACATCCTGGTCTGTAGCTTCCAAATGGGGGCGGCAGGGACCTTGACAGAGAGGAAGTAATCCAGATAGGAACAGCTCAATAAGCTAGCTATGCACTTCACTTTGTTGAAAGCTGATATCCTCCCATGTGTGAAGATAAGAGCTGTGCAGGGGAACCTGTCTGTTGAATGATAATGTCTCCTGAATACTCTCTGCTTTATGTAGGGGAAACTCCCAAACCCTTTCAGTAATGCTGTACTTGATATGCTTAGAACTCCAGACATGGGAGTCACCACAATATTGAAAAAGTCGAGACCCAGCCACAGTACACAAAGGAATCAGTCAGCCGTGATGTTTTAAACTTCCCTGGAGAGTTCAGTCTATTAACAGATTTTAAGCCACACCAGCCAACTTTTTTATTAATATGTGTTGTTACAACTCAGCGTCCTCAACTGGGAGTTATCTCACTCATTCAGTCACGACAATCGTACCACACAGAAGTGGAACATCTCCAAACTTGTATTCCAATTGCAAAGCTCATTCATTTTATCCTCTTCCAACCTCGATTACATTTACAGAGCTAGTGGAACCAAGACAGACAGGAAAATGACACAAATTTTAAGAAGTAATCAGCTGCAACTTTTTATTTCTGTAGTGTTTGTAACACCCCTTTTAAACAGCCATATTGTCTAGGGGTCCTGATGGTAATGGGGGGGGGGGGCTACAAACCAAAAACCTTCCAAGGGAGAGTAAGGCTGGCAGATCACAAGAAAAAACAAGGCTCTACCTCAACTGCAGTTCTTTTTTGTGTGTGTGTGTGTGTGTGTGTGTTCTCTTTTTACCCCTCTATGTGCTACCACACCCTGCCACTCCTTCAGGCTGCCAAGGGCCCCTCCGACCCACCTGTTCCCTCAAGCCTCCTACCTCACATAGTAGTCACCCTCCAGGATAATCCGACATAACCCTTCGTTGGATGGGTCCCTCTCCTCCGAGAGGGAAGGCGCCGTGCAGGGGGGGAACCAGTGCAACTACTTGGCCCCAGGGTGCTGCTGAGGCGGACATGGCTTGTTAGGGCATTGGTGGCGTCAGTGAGCCAGACAGCCGTCATCTGGCTGAATGTGGAGCGAGTTTCCGTTTTCTGGTTTAGTCTCCCTCCTACGCTATCGTGCAGTGCTCCTGGTCTCCACCAGAGATTGCTGCTGAGCGACACCAACCCATAATCCACCACAGGAGAGGAGAGGAGAGCAGTCCCATGGATGCTCAATCCTCTCTTTCCCCTGTCAGCCCCCGGCGTTCCGAGTCCATTCCTGAACCCGGGTCGCCGGCGTGGTTTGAGGTAAGGTGCCAGTGCCTCAGCCCTCTGCGCCACCGGGCTGGCTCAACTGCAATTCTAGTAGCGTGGTGCAGACTGTAACACTCCCACGAGCTTCAGCTCACCACTCGCTGCAACTTCAGTCCAGGGAGGACAAAACTGAAAAACTGGATTCTTTAAAGGAAGGAATCAGTTAGTTCATTCAATAGTCCCACCACATATGAAGTGCAAAAGTGAGAAAGAAATTTAATTCTGTTTTCATTTAAAAAAACATTTATAAATAAATAAATTGAGTGCGCAGCTCCATGGAACCAGGAGACAGAACAGGCGTAGGGCATGAGATAAAAAGTACTAAAACAGTACCAGGCTTATACCAGTGCTTCAAAAAGACCTAAAAGATTAGACCAGGCGTGGACTCCACACAGATACCCAGAGCCCAAGTAAAGCTCGGGACCTTACAGGGCACAAAAACATGTCCAAAACCAATACCTGGGGAGTGCCTTACTATCCACCCTGATGTAACTGATACTGGGAATGTGGCCTTAAACCCATACTGTGACTGCCCTGAAAACCTTGCCTGAAAAACCAACCTGTTCGTGACTCTCTTCCCCATGAGCCCAGATGCCAAACTTGAACCCCAGCATGAGTGACACAGCTCCTTCCGTTCTGTTAGCCTTTCATGCATTCCTTTAATGGGACTAACACAGGACTTGCCCCAGAGATGGGCACTGCAGGTCCGATAAAGTGAATCCTAGAATGCAACTACCCAGCTGATCTTGACCGTGTGCCACATTGGGAAAATGACCTCCTCGAAGCCGCCACCTCGAAGGGGCCCTGCCGTGGTCCTGCCACCACCACGACAGCCTCACTGCTATATCTTTCTTTTTTTGGAGCAGTAGGCCTCCCGAATCTAGTCATGATGGGCTTACCTCCAGCTGCTTTCCTTTCTGGTGATGAGCTCCCAGGACCCCAGTCCCCAACGGTCGCCACACTCCTGACACCCTCCCCATTGGAAAATAAAAAGGAACCCCCCGCGTAGCCATCGATGCTAGCACAGCCGATACCTCCCGGGCCAGGGGTTTGAAACCCCAGCCCAACTTGCCCTACATGCAGCCCGCCAGCCCCCCTCTCGCAGGGAACCCTCCCCCTTTTAAACCCGGGCATGGAGCAACGCCCCCCCCCCCGGGGGTGGAACAAGGATGCCCAAGACAGGAACCTAGCCAACAGGGGAAAATATGGCATAGTAAGCCAGCCCCAAAAGGGCTGGCTTACATATTTTTATTTTTCCATTTAGTCATTAGAAAGTCTTCTATGTGATAATATTGTGCTGGATGCATGGAACAGCTCTCGGCCTGGCAGCTGACATATCTAGCTCTGTTCCACCCAGTACATCATCAGCATTGTGATCTCACTGACAGTGACATCACAGGTGACTGACCTGACAGCTACGAAGTGGCTGTTCCTAAGCAGCAGTGATGTCACAGTCAGTGAGGTCTCAATGCTGATGAAGCAATGGGAAAACACAGCTAGATATGTCAGCTGCCAAACACAGTGCTGTTTCCACAAACACGCTTACTAAAATCTGTAGTCAGAACTGGACCATGAAGCATAGTGAATAAAAAGGGAAAGAAAACAGTACCTCAGATGTAAAAGGCAATGACTGACTGGTTTTAAAAACTAATACTGGTTTTAGGTGGTGCACTAGCTCTTTAAGCACGTCTTATCCCTCGGGAACCCACAGTGCTGACAGCCCATTCTGAAGGTGTCTGATGTCACTGATTTTTCCCTGCAGTATGGGGAAAACAGGATATGGCTAGTGATCGGGGCCAGTGCTGATGGGATGACAAGAACTGTGAACTTTTGAAGGGGCCTGAAATCAAAGGAACAGCTCTGGTCTCCCTGCCAATTGTGATCTGTATAGGTTCCCAGCTGGTGCCTGTCATATTTCAACCAACTTGTAGAATAAAAAGCACTATCTGACACTGTGCATTTGTTATTTTCTTTTACGTAGATTTTTTTTCTCAGCTGATTTAAAAGAAAAATGAATAAAACATTCCTGATGGAAAAACTCTGGTCACTGTGTCATGCTGGCTCAGGCAGCCCGAGGAAGAGTCACAATTTTCAAAGTTCATATGGTCGAGTTACTTCACTTGCATTTCAACAAGTCCTAATTTGACATGCACTGGTCTTCTCACAAAATTTCATTTCTATGAATTTTTAATGATGCAAAGTAATTTTTCAGGGTCACTGCAAGACCAGGCGCTTATTCAGACATTAAATTTGTTCACAGCTCTTTGGTTGCAGGGAGGGGAGGGGGGAGCTAGTGAGACGGAGAGGAAAATTGAAAGAGTTATTGCATGGATATCACTTTGTAGACATTTCTGAGAAGGTCCCAGTGTACTTAGTTTTAAAGTTCATGGCATCTTACCACAAAACCAGCTTCTCCATGCAAATTATGCATTTCCAAGAGCAGTACAAGATTTCAAAAAGCCTTCACAAACAGTACGCCTGTGGGTTGATCTTTACATCCCTTCAGTTCTAGCAAACATCAACTGGATTCATGAACGCCATGTAGGACCCCCTTGTGCAGGTTTAATTAGTTCTGTGGTTTAAGATGGCATCTCATTTGTTGACAGCAAAACCAGACGTAAGCCAGGGTAAGAAAAACCCTGGAAATTCCTATTTGTTATTATCTTCAACAGGCTGAACCAAGCTGATAAGGGAGCCAAATTAATATACGACAGACTAAGACTTCCTCCCACCAGAAATGGTCAGTGGTCAATTCAGACACTGGACAAAGAACCACCAGTGCTGCAGACCAATACACTAACAGATTCACAAGCTATAATGAGCGTATGATGATGTCATGGCATGTCAGCATGACTCAGTTGCACATCCACCGGCAGATCATAAGGTTATGGGTCCTCCTAGTTCCGCACTGGGACGGCGCTCATTCCATATGTGCTGGCACCCAAGTGCAGCACTAGGGGGATGCTGTACTGATGGGGTGTGCTGTCCTTCTGATGACATGTTAAACCGAGGTCCCATCTGACTTTTCTGGTGGTTGTTCAGGTGGATGTTAAAGATCCTATGGCACTTCTTAAGGAGAGTAGGTTTCCTGGCCAGATTTCAGTCTGGTTCACTTTCAGTTAGCCTGCGTCTGTACCCCCTCACCCAGGAAGAGGCTGAACATCAGTAGTATTGCCTAGCCTCATTTCTGGGCCAACAAACCATAAATAAATAAATGTCATGAAACAAGTGGATTGTCATAACTCAAATCACATTGCTTCCAAAATTCTGCTTCCACACTGAATCCCACCACAGTCACTGAATCACTGTATACCCTCACTTGACCCCCCTGTATGTCAGTCCCCCACTGTAAAATGGTACAGAAGCAGAGCCCTGCTGAAAATGAGATGCTGCTGTTCAGCTGGTCTATGCTGGGTACATAAGTAGTAAAATTCCCTGTGACTTGGAGTATCCTATACTGTGGCCTGGGGGCTGGGAGAGTGCAGGTTCAATCCCTGCTACAGCCAGCTACTCAGTTTGTGACCTTAGGCAAGTCACTTAATCTCTTCATGCTCCAACCCACCCACCCAGCTGTGCAAATAGGTAGAAGACAGACCTTACTGGAAACCAGATGCTGCACCTCAGCTGGGCTATCGTGGGTAGATTTTTAAAAGATTGATTTGGCGGACACGGCGCAAGCGGTTAGATTTCTGTTGTGTCTGAGCCGCCGGGTTCAGGAACCAGCCCGGGTCACTGAAGGGCTGGCCGGGGAGAATGATTGAGCGTCCCTAAGGGACAGCTCTCCTTCTCAGGGGAGGGCAGGGGACTGGTCTGGCACCTGCCGGCTCCTAGCGGAGGCTGGGAGTATCACAGGATGGACGGCCCAATACTAACTGGGGGAGGAGGGACGTCGGTGTATGCCGTGACGTCACTACGCTGCCCCCAACAGAAAGCCAGGAAAATCACTCACTGGCCCTCCGGATGACGGCTCTCTGTTCCCCAAGGGCCTCCAGCGCCTTCCTGGTGCCTCCTGTTCCCCAGCAGTATCCCTGGGCCCTAGAAGGACGTGCTGGGGCTACCCTCCCCCCTGGTGCCTTCCCCCTCAGAGGAGAGGGACCCGCCCGGTGAAGGGATACACCGGGATATCCTGGGGGTCGGCTGCAATCTGGGGACTAGAGGACAGCCGGGCAGGGACAGGAGAGGTTAGGGGGAACTTGGCAGAGCCTGAAGGAGTGGAGGACCAGCGAGCACGGGGTGGGGAAAAATAGATATTACAAAAAAAAAAAAGATTGATATCAGAGCAGATGGTCTTCAGATGGTTCTCCTATACTAAGTATCAGGATACAGCATAAACGGTTCAATGTGATAATAGTGACTCCAGAATGACGAATCCAGAATCGCGAAGCAATATTGTCAACAGCACAAACGGCGACTGTTTTTTTTGGGGGTGCAACCCCATCCCCTTATTTAAATAACCAACTCTGAGGTCATAGCACCTCAGGGAGGGGGTAAAACATATGTCGCCATTTTGTTGTAATTCCCTCACCTACTTGTGGACTCGCCGACATATTGTGCCACAGCAAAAACTTTCTATTGGGTACTGATCATGGCTTACATTGCTTCATTTAATTACTAGGTACAACTTGCAGGGTTATCAAATTGATTTGCCAGTACTTTTGCTCAAAAAGTGAAGTCACTTTACACTTCGCTCTGCAGACTTGACACTTCAAAAAAAATTAAAATTTTCAGCGACTGAAACTCAAACATTTTCTGCATAGACAGTGATTTAGAAGTATAGATAAATACTACAAAACACTCCTAGGACTTCCCAATGGGACTCCATCTGCAGCAGCTAGAGCAGAGTTAGGACAATGTTCAATCAAATGTCAGATTAAAGAAAGGCGCACCAACTACTGGATCAAAGCTTGTGCTATGTCAGAGAATAGGCTTCCAAGGAAATGCACTGAGGAAACTATTGGCTACTTTGAAAAGGATATTTTATTGCCAAGCATATATACAGTAGAAAAGATCATAAAACCATGTGGACTGCTCTCTTGTCTTGTGGATATTTTTAGAATGCCCCCGAAAATGGTAACAGAAGAAATCAAAGCTAGAATTAAAGATGTAGCAAGACAAATGTATCTACAACATTGCAAACAAAACAAAAAATGTATATGGATGTCAAAAAACACAAGAGTTCATAGTTTAGAATCGGATCTGATCCAAGTTAGAGAACCCAGTAAAAGGAAAAGTATTTCTGGATTCAGATTTGAAGTTTATGAAAGCAATTGGGTAAATGCACATTATAAACAAGCATTTGTCAATGCCGAAAGTTTGCTTGCCGGTATTAGCATTGGAAATGCAAGAGTTATACAGATGCAGAATAGGAATGGCAGTGAAGTATTGAACTTCACGCCAACCCCACCTTCACCTTGCAGAGACGGACAGGCATTGAGATATGCGTTTGGGTTGTCACTCATAACGTTCATGCCATTTCACCTCACCCTATCCTGCAGACACCAACAAGTGTTGAGGTGTGCCTTGGGGTGTTCAGCTTTACAGTCACCTCTTTCCATAAGGACATACACTGAAATGGGTGCAATATAGGAGAATGGGGTAAACTCCGGGGCCGAAGAGTCCAAGGCACACCTCGATGCCTGTCACTGCTGCAGGGTGGTGGGGTGGGGGTGGAATGACATAAGCATTACAGTCGGCAATCCAAAGGCACACCCTTGATGGCTGTCAGTCTGTACAGGGTGGGACGTTATGGTTAGAAACCCTAACGCCCCGGGCGTTTGTTGGTATTTGCACTACAAATTTCAACATGGCCTGTTTGTGACCCCCACCTCATGAAAGCTTTTGGGACCTCTTCTCATGAACAGTGGCACTGTGATTTTGTTAATGTGTCCCGAACTTTGAGCTCCCACAGCGACCATGCCATTCTGCGCCAGATGTACAAAAACACAGATCAGGCAGGATGTGAAGAATGACTGCTGTACCATTCATAGGGAGGTTTGGCGAGATGGCAATGTTGAAAATCTGTAGTGAAAATGTTAAAAATGCTTGAACTTCCGAGCGTACGTGGAAACTGTGCAACGCATGCACGTAACACAGTCATTTAGTGGAATTATTTCACCAAATTTTCAACACAGGTGTAACCCCCCTGCAAATGGGGGTTCCCAAAAGACTTCCAGGAGCTTGCTTGAATGCTCCAAGCCTGAATGGTGTTTGGCGTTTAAGCCATTCATCTGTGAGTGTTTTTAGAGCCTCTGGTACTGTCTCTTTAAGAGCTGTCTGCTTGCAGACATAATTAGTTTGTATGGGGGACTGTGTGTTTCTGCTTGAGTACCACTCGAGCTGCTGCCAATTCACTCCATTTTGCAGTCACTAGAGTGCAAAGGAACCTATGTGAAAGATGTAACTGTTTGCCAGAAATCATTTAGAGTAATAATGAAAATACAGTTTGTTTAACCTGCTTTCTTTGCAGTCAGAACTGTGTTTGCCTAGTTCCCATTCTAGTTTTGAACTGCTGAACTGGACCAATCAGTGTGGGTTAAGGTAGCTCTAAAATGGTGCCTTGGACGAATCAGAACTTGGACTCGTAATCTGAGCCAGCCACAAGAGGATTGTATGAGCAGTGACTCTGGGAGATGTAGTTTGGACTTCGGCGCCTTTTTGGACCAACAGGGGCAGTCTATTGTGAGTGACAGCCAATCCAGCCAAGAACTGTGAGGAACTCAAAGGAAGTGCCGGTTTTGTCTGCTGGAGGTTCAGTTGAGCTCTGGCAGTGAAGAGGAAGGAACCCTGTGCTTTTGGGTGTGCAGTTTTAGTCGGAAGCGCGTGTAAGGCCCGAGTTCTGGTCTGCAGCTTGTGTAACTGCTTGTTAGGACTGAATCAGTCCTGTGAAGAGAATCAAAGGATATCTGAAGAGTAGAAACCAGGCTCACCCTGTGGAAGACTGGAGAAATTGCTAATGCGCTCGGTCTGTCAGGAACTGAATCTGCTGTGTGTTCTCCCGGGTATTATGCAGTAATTGCGATCGGGATAGAGAAGCAGCCTGCCTGGTATAGTACTTTCTTTTTACCATATAAATGTGTGAGGAGGCTTGTGTAGCTCAAGTGAATCCTGCTGCCATTAAAGGACTTTTGCCCATTACTGTTTACCATATAAATGTGTGAGGAGGCCTGTGTAGCTCAAGTGAATCCTGCTGCCATTAAAGGACTTTTGCCCGTTACTGTTTACCATATAAATGTGTGAGGAGGCTTGTGTAGCTCAAGTGAATCCTGCTGCCATTAAAGGACTTTTGCCTGTTACTGTTTACCATATAAATGTGTGAGGAGGCTTGTGTAGCTAAAGTGAATCCTGCTGCCATTAAAGAACTTTTGCCTGTTGCAGTTTGTCATATAAATGTGTGAGGAGACTTGTGTAGCTCAAGTGAATCCTGCTGCCATTAAAGGACTTTTGCCTGTTGCTGTTTACCATATAAATGTGTGAGGAGGCTTGTGTAGCTCAAGTGAATCCTGCTGCCATTAAAGGACTTTTGCCTGTTACTGTTTACCATATAAATGTGTGAGAAGGCTTGTGTAGCTCAAGTGAATCCTGCTGCCATTAAAGGACTTTTGCCTGTTGCAGTTTTTCATGTAAATGTGTGAGGAGTCTCATGGAGCTCAAGAGTAGCCCTGCTGACGTTGAAGGACTCTAACTTGTTTAGAGGTCGTGAGTACTAATTCAGGGTCGCTCCCTGTTGAACTGCCACATTGAATCCAAATGGAATTACTGTACTGCTGACTGTTTAACTAATTTTTCTTTTCTCTGTGTGAAAGGGCCCCTACCAGCTGCCACGGTTTGGACTAGCCACTAGGGCTTGGGTACCCAGAGACGGTAACTGGTAGGGATAGGCCATGCACAGAGCCATAGATAGATGGTAAAGTGATAAGCTAATTAACCTGATTTCCCCCTGTCCTTGTTATATCCCCCTAAATAAATCAGAGCTGCTTGTTTCAGCAAAGTTATACTGCCTGAGTATTTGTCTATGTTAAAGTATTGTACTGTGATTGCTGCACTGTATCTTCTTATTTTACAGGGGGTCCCAGTGCCTGAACCAGTCCTGGGGGTAAGTGTATACTGTGAAGGTAATTCTGATATACTGTGTGGGCCACTAGTGGGAAGAAAGGGGGGTTGCAGTGTCCCAGAGGGCTGTGACCAAGTTAGTTTAACTATTGCAAACCCTGACCTAAGGGTGGAGGCACCCGCCATCGGATCCAGGCCCCTCAACCTGTTAGTGGCAAATCAGGCAGGGTAGTAGCCCCTGGGATAGCGCCATCTAGGGGTTACACAGGCATTTTGTGACCTCTGCTCATGAACACGGACACTATGATTTTCTTAATCTGTCCTGAACATTGATTTCCCACAGCAACTGCACTATTCTGTGCCAAATATGTAAATGCATATTTTGGGCAGGATATGAAAAATGACAGCTGTACTGCTCATAAGAAGGTGTGAAAAAATGCCAATGTTGAAAATCTGGAGTGAAAATATTTCTAACACGCAAAATTACGAGGGTGCGTGGAAACTGCACAACGTACACTCATAACACAGTCATTTTATGGACTTTTGTCACTAAATTTCCACAAAGGCATTTTAGGACCTCTGCTCATGAACGAGTCACTGTGATTTTCTTTATCTGTCAAAAACACTGATTTCCCCACAGAGACCATGCTATTCTGCACCGGAAGTGGGAAAACACATTTCAGCCAGGATGTGAAAAATGACAGCTGTACTTTTCATAAGGAGGTGTGAAAAAATGGCAATGTTGAAAATCTAACATGGAAATATTATACATTTTCTAAGTTACGAGGGTGCGTGGAAACTGCGCAACACACAGTCATTTTATGGACTTCCATCACCAAATTTTCAATGTACGCATTTTAGGACCTCTGGTCATGAACAGTGTCAATGTAATTTTCTTAAGCTGTCCCGAACACTGATTTCCCACAGCAACCGCGCTATTCTGCACCAGAAGTGTGAAAACATATTTCGGCCAGGATGTGTAAAATGACAGCTGCATTGTTTATAAGGAGGTATGGAAAAATGCCAATGTTGAAAATCTGGAATGAAAATATTACAAATTTGCAAAGTTACGAGTGTGCGTGGAAACTGCGCAACACATGCTCGTAAAATAGTATTTTTTTTTTCACCAAATTTGCAACACAGGCTTTTTGAGAACCCACCTCATGAACATCGGCACTGTCATTTTGTTAGTCAGTCCCGAAAGGCGATTCTGCGCAGCGACCGTGAAATCACCTTTTAGGACCGAATAAGCATCATGACATTGACTGAATTCATGAGGAGAGTCCCAATAACCCCATGTTGAAAATGTGGTGCCAAAAGTCCCAAAAATGCCCGAGATATCCACATAAGCTGAAAAAAACCCATTTATGCCATTATACAGCTTACTGGTATTTCTTCAGTTCACAGTCGGCTTTGAAGAGTGCAGATGTGTTCCCAGTCCAGTGAAGATCGTCGCGCTGTACTCTGGAGGTAAGTATGGGGTGAAGGGGGGTGAAGGGACCATTTCCTACTTTACAGGTTTAAAAAAAATGTTATAACACCGCGGGAAGGTTTTCTTATTTACAGGGACTTTTGGCACACTGGGGTGGGATCCCAGCATGCCACCTAAGTGCTTTTTTTTTTTGTGGGGGGCTGTAGCTGATGGGATTGGACACTCCGTTGGCACATACTGGCGTTGGGGAGCAAGAGCCGGGGGGGATTGGGCACCCCCTCGGCACACAACAAATGGGGGGGGGGGACATTATGCCGATGAGAGTGGGCTCCCCCATCAGCAAATGAACTGGGTTGGGGGCATGCTGACAGGGGGCTTGGGTACCCCAGTCAGTCAGCTTTCATGGGGCTCTGAGGCGGCAGCATAAGCCGCTGCCATATTTAGGGACATGTTACACCAGGCAAGGTACAGCCCTGCAATGATGGGTCGGTTCCTCATTGCAGCAGAATGGCTGATGCTGCAGTGATGATGCGGCCCCTCATTGCAGCAGCCAAATCATTTCAAGTTGGTGGCACTTCTGCAGAACCAGTGTCATCAGGACACTGGGCCTGCATTGGGTGAACAGTGCCAAGCCCACAAATGCAGTGCCGGCATTGGCTGCCACAGTGCCGCACTTCCACAACCCACTGCTCTCCTAAGCTGCCAGATAATGTTTCTTGCACATGCGCACAAGCAAACATAAAAAGGGGATAAAGACAAAACAAATATGTAAATGTGCACTAGGCCAAGATGATCTTGTTCATATGTTAATATTATGCCCTTTATACACAAAAGAAAGGAACAAATATACGGGGGACATATTGGAGAGATTAAATTATGAACCAAATGATATGGTTACATATCTATTAAAAACAGAGATCAAAACAGAGATGGATTCTGTGGCTTCCCTCCTCTGCTCTATTGAAAAAAAGAAGCTTCATTTAGTCGGACAAACAAATCAACAACAGATTTTGGCGCGGGATTGCTCCTAAATGGTGACACGAACATACGTAACTTGCCAGCAGAAACAGGCCTCATGGTCTATCAAGTCTGCTCGTATGTGCAGCTAGCATCCTTATATTGCAGCTGCCCCACCCCCCAACCCCCATTCACTTACTGGAACTGCTCAGTGTCATTTACCCAGCCCCCTCCTTGCCCTTTCCCATGCCCTTTTGAAATTCCCCACTGTCCTGCATACCATCACCTTCTCTGGCAGAGTGTTCCATTTCAACACCACCCTCTCAGTGAAATAATGTCTCCTTATCTCCCTCCTGAACCTGCCTCCCTCCCTCCAGTCTTAGCCTGTGCCCCCTCGTGTCCCTTCCCTTCCTCAGCTTAAACAGCCCCTCTGTGTCAGATTTGTTGATCCCCCTCAAGTATTTGAAAGCTTCAATCATGTCCCCCTGATTCTCTCTCTCCTCCAGGGTGAACAAACTCAAGTGACTCAGCCTTTCTTCGTAGGTTCTGCCTTCCATCCCGTATCATTTCCGTCACCCTATGCTGCACCGCCTCAAGCAGCTTGATATCCTTCCTCAGGTATTGACGTCAGTATTGCACGCACTACTCCAACTGTGGGCTGACCAAGGACCTGTACAGGGGTAGGATCACATCCTTGTGCCTGGACGAGAATCCCCACGCAATGCACTCCAGCATCCTACTGGCCCTAGCCGCAGCCCTCCTGCATTGAGCAGAGCTGTTCATGCTCCCCATTACTATGACCCCCAGATTCCTCTCCTCCTCCTCCTCCTCCTCCTCAGTGACCCCTAACCGCACCCCACCCTACCAATATTCCCTCCTTGGGTTCCTCATCCTGAAGTACATAACTTTGCACTTATTTGCATTAAAACCCAATTGCCACCTAGCTGACCACTCCTCAAGTCTGGCTAGGTCACCCTGTAGCTTCTGCCACCCTTCTGTCATCCACAAGAGCTCCCAACTTGGTGTCATCCACGAACAGACTGATTCTGCTCCCAATCCCATGTGCAATATCCACTATGAACAGTCCAAACAACACCAGCCCCAGCACACCGCTGGCCACTGGCTTGGGAGGCGTCCGCTCAGTATTTCCTTCATCCTCCCAAAGTCCGCCCGTCTGAAGCTCACTACCTTTGTTGCTGCCCCCACAGCCTCCCTGCTCATGCTGAGCCTGATCTACATTGAAAGATGGTCACTCCCAGCTAGTGGGTCCTCCACCCATAGCTCCCTCACCATTTCCCCATTTGATAGTATCAGGTCTAATATGTTACTCAGCCTGGTTGGTTCGTCAACCAACTCCACCAGGTGGCTATCCTGGAATGCATCCAGAAGTACTTGTTCCCTGGCGCTAGAGGTGGCTTGGGTTCCTCAGTCCACCCCAGGTAGACTGAGGTCCCTCATGATCACCATAGACCCCTTATTACATACCCATCAAATCTGACCGCCAACTCCCTATCCAACTCTTCGCACTGTGCTGGAGGTCTATACACCACCCCTAGCCTCAGTTTTTTTACCTCTCGGGTCCAAGAATTGCATCCATAGTGCCTCTGTCCTCCCCTCCTTCCCCTCATCCCTTGTGAATCTGATCCCGTCCTTTACATAAATCACCACCCCTCCCCCTTTCCCCACTCCTCTGTCCTTCCTATACACCCTGTACCTGGGAATTGTCAGATCCCAATCCTGGTGTTGGCTGGCCCACATCTCCGTGATGGCCACAATGTCCACCATCCCTATACTTAAGAGAGCCTGTAGCTCAGCTATTTTGTTACACAGGCTCCTTGCATTTATGGAGAATACCCTCCACACAGCACCCACCTTCTCCTTGCCCCCCACCTCCTCCACCTGACTTTCCCCTCTCAGCTCCTCTCATTACAAACTCTTCTGTCTTGGGGTGTCAGCTCATACTGCTCCCCTACCTAGTGACACTGCACACTAGCTGCACACTCATCTCCCCCCTTCCTAGTTTAAAAACCCCATGGAAGCTATGTATTCCTCCAGTTTCTGCTTCAGGACTCCCTGCACAGCCCTACTCAAGTGCAACCTGTCTGCTGCATATCGGTCACTGCAGACCCATATGTTACCCCAGTCCCCACCAGCCCATATCCATGTGAGTGACACCAGTCCACCAGCCATGAATTAAACTCCACAATCCTGTTCTTCCTCGCCCTGCTCACCCTGAGTACTGGAAGCACTTCTGAGAAAGCCACCGAGCACTAACCTCCATGCACAACTTCCCTAGTTCTTCAAATCTCTCCCTAACCAACTCCACCTGACTCTCTGCCAGGTCATTAGTGCCTACGTGCACCACTGCATCAGGTTTTTCCCTTCCCCTCCTGACACACATAAGCAAAGCCTGCCCTGCCCTGCACTACTCACTGTTAAGCCCAGTATGGATTTCACCCAGATCCGACTGTGTCATTTGCCCCTCCCTCCTCACCTGATCTCTTTAAGTACAGAGTTCCCTAACACCACTACTCCTCCCCCTCTTCCCTCGTTTTGTCTGTATCTGCCTGCAACCCTTTTCCCCCTTAAGCATTTGCCCTTCCCTGCCAATCAGCACTTGAACCTCCCAACCATACTTGCCCCTTCCCCTTCTCCTTCCTGCTAGACCTCCTTACCCCCCTTGCCTGCTGCCCCTCTCCCATTGTCCGATGCCTCCTGATCCTCCGCCCACCAAGTGCCATTCCAACTCCTTGACTTCTCCCCACTACTTCTCCTGCCCTGTCTCCCCTCCCTTCCCTATCTTTCAACCAACTCCCCCCTCCATCACGACTCCTGTCCCCAGCATTCTCCCTGCTCTAACTGTCACCTGCCCCACTCCTAGGAATACCATCCTCCTCCTATGCTACCGACATCAGAACCTCATACCTATTACTTATCTCTATCCCTCCTCCTACCGGCATTGTTGCTGCTGCCACCCTGGAGTGTCCTGGGACCCGTATTTCAGCCTGGGCTCCACTTCTCTCCCCTCCCCAGTCACCTTAAACTTGACTCCCTGTATGCTTGAGGTGGTGCCCCACCTACCCTCGCTCTGCCCACCCCCTCTCTTAAAGAGGCTCACCAAGTTTTGTCACCAGCGATCTTTCCAACCAGTATATGCTGCCACGCTGTCCACGGGATGAAACACATTGTTTTTAAGTCGTTTCGCTGAGTATTTCTCCCAAAATTAAAGGTTTTTTGTACCCTACCGCATTGTGTCTGTTTTTTTCCTCAGGCTAGTACTTTGCGCATGCGCAGAGCGGCAAACACTGAGCGTGACGCAATGTCAGGGACACAGAATTCCTCCCACGCTCATCTCGCATATCGTGGCATGCCTTAGCAGTCTGTATCAAAGGTAGACCGCTTTAATTTCGTCGACTATCCCATTCCAGCACTGTGTAACATTTTCTTTGATTAAGACAGGGAATTGCCTGCTTTACTTGAGCGTGGAATAACTTAAAGGAGTTCTTATTTGTCATTTAACTGAATTTTTGTGAGCATACAGGATTCCTATGACAGGGGCATTTATATGTGTTGTGCTATGCTCGTTGCCTGTGCACATTTTTCACATTTTGCAATTATATAAACTTCAAGTTGTTTAATAAAGCACAGTATATATAGTACTATGTGTACAGCATATGGTGTGAGATAGCACATTGAGATTTCTGCATAGGTGTTACTGTGCTGTGCCAGTCATTGTGTTTGTGCCAGTGTTGCTGACCTGTGCTGGTGTTAGTGTCACATACCCTTTTGTTGTCAAGAATGACAACAGGAATATGTCACTTGTCACATCCACTGCAGAAACAAACAGTGTATTGTGGGGCAGCAGCATCACAGTTCTGACAACCTTTTTGACATCATTTGTGGCACATCAGGTTATTATATCACTGTGATAGCCACACATATCAGTATCTCTATCAGAAATAATCAGGAGAGGGGTGCAGGATGCTACCAGCACCTGTGCCAGAGTAAGACGAAAATGCGACAGGGCCCGAAAACCCTGCTGGTGGACCAGGGAGGTCCAGGAGGTGATGCGGGGAAAGAAGGCAGCCTATAGGCAATTCAAGTGCTCAAGGAGTGAAAGGGATCGAGGAGAGTACGAATTGATGGCTAGAAGGGCCTCTAGGGTAGTGAGGGCAGCTAAGGCAAGGAAGGAGCAGAACCTGGCCAGGGAAATTAGGAGAGGGAACAAGGGGTTCTTTAGATACTTTGGGGAAAACGAAGGGTGAAGGGGCAGATTAGCAGGATTAAAACAGGGAAGATGGGCACAAGACCCGAGGGAGCAGGCTGAGGTACTAAATGAGTACCTCACCTCAGTTTTCACCAAGGAAAATGGGGGTGCTGCATCATACATGGGAGGAGACGATGACACTGAGGAGGGGGGGACCCTTACTGATCGGCGGGTCTGGGGAGAGGGGGAGGCATCACTGGCAGGAGGGAAGAAGGCTAAGCAGGAAGAAGAGGTAGCGGAGGTGGAAATCACAGCAGAGAGAGTGAGGGAAGCCCTCAGGTCCCTTAAGACGGAGAAAGCACCGGGGCCGGATAAATTACATCCCAGAGTGCTGAAGGAACTTGCGGATGTCCTGGCGAAACCTCTGGCGGAGCTTTTCACCATCTCTCTGAGGACAAGGTGGGTGCCCTAGGACTGGAAGGTGGAGCATATAGTGCCTATACACTAGGGGGGGATCAAGGGAGGTGGCAGGGAACTACAGGCCTGTCAGCCTGACATCAGTGGTGGGCAAGGTGATGGAGGGCATTGTCAAGGAGAGGCTGGGGGGGGACCTGGGAAAGTCAGGGTGCCTGGACGATAGACAGCATGGATTTGTCCCAGGGAAATTATGTCAGACAAACCTTGTGGAGTTCTATGACTGGATGACGAGTGCCTTGGACCTGGGTAGACCAGTGGACGTCCTCTTTCTAGACTTCAGCAAGGCATTTGACTCTGTTCCTCGCTAGGGCCTGTTGGACAAGCTGGGAGAAATGGGGGTGGGGAACCAGATGATCAGATGGATAGACAACTGGCTCCAGGACCAGACCGAGAGGGTCGTAGTTGGCGGGATAGTCTCATCCCCAAGGAGGGTCATTAGTGGGGTCCCACAGGGATCAGTCCTTGGGCTCCTCATGTTCAACGCCTACATCTCTGACATAAGGACAGGTTATGAGGAGTGAGATGAGTCTCTTTGCAGATGACTCAAATCTGGGGCGGTGGTGGATGGGAGGAGGGGAGGGTGGCCTTACAGGGGGACCTGGAGGCTCTAGAAGATGGTCTAGAAAATGGAAGCTGAGGTTCAATGCAGGGAAATGCAAGGTACTGCACCTGGGGCCAGAAACCCGGGCCAAGTGTACACCCTGGGGGGGGGGATGCTGCAAGTCTCGATGGCTGAGAGGGACCTGGGGGTGGTGGTGGATGTCAAGATGAACAACTCGGAGACTTGTAGGAGGGCAGCAGCCAAGGTGAACAGGATGCTGGGATGCATCACTAGGGGGATCACCTCCAGAAGGAGGGAAGTGATACTCCCTCTATATAACTGCTTGTTGAGGCCACACCTCGAGTACTGCGTGCAGTTTTGGAGGCCACACTTAAACAAGGGACATTAAACTCCTGGACAGGGTCAGGAGGAGCAACTAAAATGATTTGGGGCTTGGGGACAGGACCTCACGGAGAGGCTCGAGAGGCTAAATATGTACACATTGGAAGAGAGAGGGACTGGGGGACATGATGGGGTCTTCAGATACATGAAGGGATAAATAGGGAGGAGTAGTCAGGGTGCTTGAAGGAAGGAGGAGGAGGAGGAGGAGGGGGCAACAGAGGGCATGGGTGGAAGCTGGAGAGGGGAAGATTCAGGGAAGAAAGGAAGAGGTGCTACTTCACTGAGAGGGTGGTGGAGCCATGGAATGCGCTGCCCAGGGGGCTGGTGGAGGCAGAGACGGTGGAGGGGTTCAAGAGGGTGGTGGGACAGGTACAGGGGAAGGGTTCTGGTAGCAAAATCCAGTGCAGCAAGAATATCTGGAACTGGGAAGGGAGAAGCCAGAGAAGGCGAAGGGATCAGCAAGGTCAGCACCCAGGGTGGGGGCTGACCAATCGAGCAGACACGAAAGACCGTTAGGCCTATTCTGCTGGCATTTTAGTATGTTAGTATGTTAGAACAGGCAGTGAACCTGACAGAACACAGCATGAACAGTCTGAAAAAGGAAGGCATACATCACTGTACAAAGGGATCAGCTGTAGCTTTCTCCACCACAAACCAAGTGGTGGTGTGTGTGTGTGGGGGGGGGGTTCAGATGGACGAGGCACATGTGTTGTAACTTACTGCATTTGAGACACTTGGCACTGATGGAAGTAGTAATGGCAGTGAAATGTCCATTGTGTATGGCAGGCGCAAGATACAGACAACCACCATAAATACAAGCAAATGAGGAAATGCCCTTAAAAACTGCCACAGTCCATGTAATGACTGCAAACAGGCACTGTAGCTGTCACACTATATTGCAGTCATCTGGAGGGGACAAATACCATTCAGCAACAGCAGTGCCCATTCAGTAACGAGTGCATTCAGATATTAAGACAGGTTGAATAGCACATTTGCTTGTAAATGCATCGTGGCAATAGTACATCACTTTAACACACACACATAGATTACCATTCTGTGTTGCCCAGCCTGACTGCAATGCCACACCCCCCCAGCATTGACATCACTCGTGCTGCTGTTGCTGTCACTGGCATATTGTGAATCCGCATCTGTAACATAAGGATCATCCTTACAGGGATCCAAAATGGCAGAGCTGGGATAAAATGACTGTAATTAACTGCCACCATCACTTGTTGAATCGGACATTTTGTCAGGTTCAAATAAAGCATTGGTGGAGGAGCCGACATGCTCTCCCTCTCTTGGAACTCCACCACTTGCCATTTTCACTACACAGAAGTGCGTACACAGTGTGGAGTACTGCTCCCTGTGATGATGTGCAAAAGAAATGGTCGGTGTGAACGAGCGGCTGCAGGCGCGGGGACGCACTTCCGGGTTCGCACTGATAAATATTTAAAATTGTATGTTTCAGAGACACTATTACGGGAAAATTACTTTGCGATCTGCCTAAGGAAACATCAAGCTATTAAACCAAGTAAGTCAATGGTGAATCTTGGTGAATCGCTTTACCCTTCTTATCTCTCCCAACAACCAGCTGACCTCTGCCTGCAGTTCTCTCAGCCTGCAGCAAATGGGACATTCCTGCAGCCTCCACAATGTACTTGTAAAACTGTTCTTTTTAAATTGAAATGGCATTAAGTTGTCGAACAATAAGCATTAACTAACTAAACAGTAATTCGGTGAACAAGATGGTTAATCCAAACTGTAACTAGCAGCAAAGAGGTGGTTGAGAAGATGGCGGGAAAGGAGCAACTGTAGGCCTGTGTAATCTGCCTGCACAACATGCTGCAGCTGAGGGAGATAACATGGAGAAAACACTCCTGATGCTGGGCAGGAAAATGCAACAACTGCTGGCCTACTCCACCTCAATGAACAGTATGCCGTACCTTTTAACTTGCAGAATCGCCACAGTGGAGAAATTGGTGCATTCTCCGCATGGATGACATATGGCGCCATGCTGAGAACTGTAACAGTGCAATGGTTCAGAGGGCCAAGGAGGCCCAACATGTTACAAACTATTTGGAAATCAAATTAAAAGTCAGAACATTCATCTTACCAGCTTATCAGGGTGTTTGGAAGGGGCTTTCTGCAGGGTTCAGAAGGGGACAATGTTGAGCTGTTCCAGCAGGTCTGTTTCAAAAGAATGGTTTCAGATGCAGGCAGTGGACTCTTCTTTTCTGGCTGTAAAAGCATACAGACTTTGGCCTAAAGGTAAATAACCAGAGGACTTATTCCTGGTTATGACTAATGGTGGACAGAATGGGGAACAGAGATAGACTTTTGAATTTGAACAAGAGATCTGGACCGCTCAGTGTTGAGGGAGCGAAGACTCACATGTTCTCTAATGTCTGTTGCCACCAAACAAAGGAAAAAGCATTTGATAAGATGCATATCATGCTTAAAGAACTAAATATCCACCATACCACACAATTACCAGCAAAACTTTGCATTGTACATGACAGCAAAGTGTACACTTGTACAGGTCTAGAGGATATGGGAAATGGCATTAAAGATGGCCATTAAGAACATGACAGCAGAACCAGACTGAAGCAGATGCTGGGACCTTGAGTGACCATTACATATTTATGTTCATATTATACCTAACATTCTCTATCAGTAGGGAGTATTTCCCATTAGTTTAATCTGTGGATTAATGATACTCGCAGTGTTACCGTTTGTTGACTTAAATGTTTAACATTTAAAAGTACAGGTATGTCAGAGGGGTGGGAACACATTTACCTGTGTCTCTGGTTTCATTTTTCCGCTTCGGTGGCTCAGGTTATATCACTCTGCGGACTACTACATAGCGTGCTGGACTGCTGATGATCCTACATTTCAACGTGGTAGTCTTACAGCTTTAATGGGAGCCACTCTGACTGCCTGATTATTACATTTGTAGAAACAACAGACCATAACATCTTCAACAGTCAGTTAATATAGGGTGTAACTGTGCCTTATAAACATGTTGAATGTTTGTTTCTGTACAGGGAAGCTGAGGTAGGGTTAAAGAAGCTATTAACCATTCTATTGTTTAATTACACATGTCACTTTATTTGTGGCACCAATATCCCAGAAGTGGGTGCAGGATACCAAGAACTTTCATGGAGGATGTATTTAATTGAGTGCTTGCCCACCAGCTCTTGGGCTACAGTTCTACAATTCCTTGGACCTTTATAAGGCAGTTTTAAATTCCAGTGGTGACAGCCTCTTTACTGGGGGTATATTCAAGGTTACACATTTGTTCCTGACTAGCTTGAGATGTTTTATCTATGTGAACCCATGTGATTTGTAATACTGTGATAGTCCTTGAATGTAGAAATTAGCATTTTTCATTTTTCTGAAAATGAATAAAATGCAAGTCTTTAAAAAAAAAATGCACAAGCAAACCTAATGAAACAGAATTAAAAATGGATAAAAGGCATCGTACAGTGGGGGTGGGGGGACAACCTAAAGCAGAACAACAATGTAAATTTCAAGCAGAGCACAAGCTGCTGCTTTAACAGATGTCTGAAAACCTTCAGCCACAAACATTCTTGTTTAGACTAAGCAGTTATGATAGCACACAGGAAAATCAGTGCAGTGTACCGCCAAAGTGCAGTAAGCATCTCCCTGGGGTTCCCCAGTACTTTTCAAAGGCAGCTTCTTGTGTTCCGTAAAACCCATATTGCTTGGTAAATCTTATCAGACAGGCAGCTTTTGCCATTAAAGAAATGCTGTCGCAATATCTGCAATCCCATCACCCTTGTCACTCTTCATTTGGGGTGAGAAAAGCTAAAACAGCCTCTACTCCAGTGGCAGTGTACAAGGAAGCTGACTCACAGGAGAATCGCCTGGAGGAATCTTTGGCCTGCACACACATTTCCGACTCACCTGCATTTAATGCCATTAATATTTCAGCAGCTGTGGTGCCAGGGTTAAGCAGGAAGAAATCACCACCCCCTTCTACTGCTGAAGGATGGCAGGCACAGGCCTTCTGTATAGCTTTTAACACCAATGGAAAGAAAAAAAACAACACAGGTTACCTGGCGGTCAGACCCTTACGGTGACAGAAACTAACCTCTGAGATAATGCTAGAATAAGGCATGCTGACTTTGAACTCTGTTTCATGTTCTGCTTTTCCCTCAATTAGTAAAGGCTTCTAGTTCTTCTGATAGCTATCAAACCAGAAAAAATAACCCCAGTGCAACTAGAGGTGGCAGCTCAACTCCAGTACCCAAGAAACTCAATGCCTTGAAATGAGAGGCGAGTGGAGTTTTTCACTTGCCACTTGTGGCCTGCTACAGTCTTCCCAGCAGAACTGAAAGGTGGAAGGAGAGGGAGCTACTCTGTCATGGGTGGGACAGAAAAGGTCTAGGTAATGACAGAAAAGAGAATATGACTAAATCCCATTTAATTTCAGGTGATTTTATTTTCACATTACCTGGCCATCTGATGTTTGCTGTTATCACAGCTTAATCACGGTACGTCCTTACTCAATAAATTCCATAAATTAACCCTTTAATTTTTTATACTAATTCTTGATGACAGACAGTTCATATGGCATATTCCCACCAACTGATAAGTAGTGTTACTCTTCAAAGTTTGTAGCGTTTCCTTCAACACACAAATGCGCTAGTCCGATCCTTCTTTCAAAGTTCAGTGACTTCATCAACATCTGACATCACCACTTCAGTGGAACCCAGATAATGTTCTTATAGCTTGCCCTGGCCTATGAGCATGACAAAACAGCTAAGCAGTAAACACTGCAAGCGTAAGTCAGTACAAGCCACGGAATTCTTAAGGATAACATGGAAATGCCTGTATATTTCTGATGATGTCATGTCAGGTCACATGACAGTGTTTTTCTCACACAGAAACACTTGCATGTATAACGTCATCATCCAGGAACTAAGCACATTTGTACAGGTGTAATTTCCATTCGAGTTCTAAGAGTTCTATAACACAACCTCTCTGTGATTCCTGAATAATCAGTTGGTTGCTGGCTATGCAGATAATGCCACAGAAATGGTAGTCACCAGTTTATATTAGCTGAGACAATTCTTCACCATACAGTTTTTAAGCACCGTATTACATACTTTAGGTACGTTTACACTAACCTTAAAGAACCAATGCGGTCTACACCGGTCCACTGCCACTCCTCTTGCTGCATTCCTGCCATGCGTTTACATGCAGCATCTGCATCGGTGCAGATTCTGACAGCATTGCATCCAGCACTTCAGGGGTTTCACATCAGCATTTCCAGTGGGGGTTAGGGGATGTCAATGTGTTTGTTTTTTTTATTTATTTGTTGTTGTTTTTTTTTCTTTTGTTTATACAGATATGTCCCATGGTAGTAAATCTTTCATACAAAAACAATGACCTGGTCTGGTGGAATGTATTAAATTCAGTTTCAAATTGCAAGAATTTCAAATTGCAAGACAGCCACTGCTTAAACCGTAGCACCTTGTGAGAACCGACACCCCGACAATAAAACACAGAAAAGGAACCATTCTGACGACATTTGCCGTAGTCGTTTTCCATGTTTCCTGCTTTCCTTACTGTTCCACCCCTCCCGGACGAACTCCAACTTGGGTTGGAATCCTAGAGTCGGGAAGGGAGTGCAGAGTGGAGTAAACAGCGATTCAAGAGGCGGCACAATACCTGCGTCGGTATTGTGCGGTCGCTGTGGGGGAGGTCGGCATTCTCGACAGACGAAATATCTTAAAACAGTAATACATAACTGTATAACTTTTAAATCATCATTTCTATATAACGAGGTTCGGCTCTATCTTCTACTTCAACAAATTTATCTTTCAGCCCATCGCTGCCAAACTTGGACATAACATAAGTTATTGAAAATCATCTACACCATAAAATGCTACTCTAAAATAAATTTCATGAAACAGGTAAAGAAGTATTGCCTGCCATGAAATAGTTAGGCAATTTATCCCTCCAGGGTGTGGGTACACTGGAGGATTGACCACGGCTGGTGTGTTGCGCCTCGTGACCGAATCACACCGTGTCGTTAAATCCTCCAGTGTACCCACACCCTGAAGAATAAATTTCGATACTCTAATGCTGAATGTTGTTTTTTTAATGTTTTTAACTATGTTCTAACTGACTGAGGTCCCTACACTTGAAAGGAGGTAATTTAGCTAAAAATTTGCAGCAGCTGTTTTAGCAGCCAATGACGGGACAAACAGCGGCAGTTTCGTTTGAAGTGAAAGCGACCGGATTAGCACGGTATAAGGTTGGCTGGCACTTCTTCCATTGGGTACACTGGAGGATTTATCACGGTGGTCATTGTGCCAGCCGACCAATCAGGATGCAGGATTCGGCATATCGGATTTACCACATTGTATAATATACAATAATAACTGGGGAGTGTTTTCTCACAAAGGGAAACCCAGTAATAATTCGCCGTTATAACCTGTGGGTTATAACGGCGAACACGTGCTGGTTTTCCCTTGTTCTGAGCATGCGCAAACTGCCACCTATGCCACTGGACAGAGATATTAACAGAGGACACCCTTACTTTACCTTCCCAAGTTCAGTTTTCCTCCTCGCTGCACTTCCTGCGTCTCCCGCTTCAAGTTTAAACAAACAAACCAAAACAAAAAAGTGTAAGCAAAAATGGCGGTTCAGCCTGATCGCAGCTGAACTACCAGTCCCACTGCTGCTCACCTTGCAACTCACCAGGCTAGGCGCACAGAGAGGGAGTGAGAAAGGATGGGGGAGTTAGTGATCACAAAGTTCTGGTGTGAAGGGATTTTAAACAGTACCCTCAATGCTGCTTTACTGCTATGAACAGCACCACCATGTACTGGCCACATAGTTTTTTTTTTATTAATTTAAATGAAACAGGTGAGAAAACGACCCCCCCCCCCCCCGACAATTAAATAAAATAAAACAGGGATGGTGTGTAAAACTCGCATTTTACACACACCCTTGGAGCTGGGCTTAAAATAAATACCCTGAGCTTCTGTCTCAGAGTTTATGTATAGCATCCAACACCTAGGGTGTGTGTAAAATTCTCATTATACACCCCAACCCACGTATTATTCTATATGTACTTACTAATTGCAGAGCTCTCTGTGCCTGCTTGGGGGGCTCAGGAGACAGTATTCACTGCTCAGTGACAATGTTGACCAAGGGGGCAGTGACGCACCTATACAGATTCTGGGTCAGAAATGTGCCCCCTGGCCCCAGTGCTGTCCCAGAAGACTGGAAGCCTGAACACTCAAAGCAGGATGCTGAGCCTGGCAGATGCTTGCCGTGGGGTGCTGTGGGGTGTACCGGTGCAGGCACAGCAGTGTGTTCACATGCTAGCCGAAAAAGCCTGCACTGGTACACAATCTCACCAAAGCAGTGCTCACCATAGCCCCATTTACATGGTCACATTTGCACTGGAGTAACCCGATCGCTCGGGTTGCTCTAGTGAAATTGCGACTGTGTGGACACATACCCAATTGCGGTAAGCCGCTCATTATGCCGGTCCCACATTCCCTGTCAAGCTGGGGATGCTGACTGGAGTAAGCGACTTGCAGTGGATTAAACCACTGTGCGAACTGTCTGCACTATCGCAACCCGTCTGTTCTGGCGCATGCACAGCTGAGGTAATGGAGACTCGTGCATGGAGAGTCTCCATTTTCAGAAAGTGCTCAGGTAAATAGTTCTTGCATAAAATGACTATCCTCTGAGTGCAGCAAGGTAGCTGCTTTTAAAAACCAAGGGCTGCAACTAATGTAAAATGTCCACAGAAACGTGCAGGCATTACTTTCAGACATGTGCACTTACATCACACCATATGGTGCAAGCGGCAGTCCTGCCCCCTTACACATGGCCACTCAAAAGCACAGACTGTAGTGGTGCAGAGAGGGGCCATGTGGGCAGTCAGATTCCGACTTGTGGGTGGTCGGGACTGCACTGCTGCGGTCGGAATCTGTAGCACTGCTGCCATGTAAACATGGCAACTTTAAGCTACAACAGAGGGACTTACAACACTCCAGTAGGTGTTTACACACCAGGGTCTGCACCGGTGCAACTCATCTGCATTGCCTGCAACAGAGCAGATCCTGTAGTGTAAATTCACCCTTAGATTCTCTAGTACAATATGTTGCATCCATTTCAGCCATTTGTACTACTGTTGTTTTTATTAGTTTCATCATCTGTGTGGCTCCTGCAGAAAAGATGGAAGCCCCGGTAGTTTTTAAAATTATCTTCCCTGAGGTCTCCCCTCAGCAGCACAAGCAAAAGATGTAGGTCAAGGTGGTGCAGGCACGTGTTACTGATGATTGACAGCATGGATACACATACACACACACACACATATATATATATATATATATATATATATATATATACACCCAACCTGCTAGAGTTATCTGGGTGGACATAGCAACGGTACAGGAGCTCCAAAACTTAGAAACCACTTCTCTTGCCATGGGGATTAAATCAAATGGCAAGGAAAGTTGGCATTCTTAAGGTTGTGCTTATTCTTGCTGCTGAATGGGGTATTTCAGTTTTAGCAGAAGGAACTACTGCTTTTAAATGTCATTCTCTTATTAAAGTGGAGTAAAAGCATGTCCCCAAGCACTGTATAAGAACTGAACTGCAAATGCACCATAAAAAAAAACATTTTAAGTACTAACCTTATATTTAACCCTAAATAGTTTTGTATGGTCTACCCAGAAAAAAAAAAAATAAACCTACCATCCCCATGTAAGTTTTGTCTGAAACCTCACCCTGGCTGGCGTTATCCACAGAATCAGCCGCAGGCGAGTTCTTTCACAGCTGGACTAGGACGAGAGATGCTGCAGTGCTCAGTGCTACGGCCACTGTTAGTATAACGCTCCTTCCCCATGCCAAGTCCTTTTAGGTGCTCGGCTCAGAGAAGGAGAATAATCATGGCACTGGCAGCAGCGATATGTACTGCAGTATCCCTATCACTTTCTGCCCAGCTGCAACACAAGTCTCCTGCAGCGGACTCCATGTATGACACCAGCCACAAGGGGGCATTAGGGATGGAGTATACATGGAGATGATCAGGTAAAGTTCTATTTCACATCAAATGTAAGGTGGTTTATGGCATTTCTGCAATTCAGGACTTCCCAGTTCATTGCTTGGGGTTATGTAAATGCTCCCCTTTAAATTTAATTTACTGATACAGACTAGCTGAATGCAGGTGCAACATCTTAATGTCATTGGGCTCCTACTTCTGCACCATTCTACTGATGGGAGGACTGAATCACACCATAGTCAAGCGATTTCCTAAGATCATAAGGTGAACCCGGGTCTAGGGTGGGATTTGAACCTATATCTCCTAGTTCACAGCTCTCTGTTCAGACCACTCAACACACAGCCTCCAAATCTCCTTGTACCTAAAAGGATTAAGGTGGGGAGAGTTCACACTAAAAAAAGACACAGGCACCCCCAACACACACACACACACACACACACACACACACTTACACAGGCCAATTCTGTCTGTTTTAAACTTAAGTGGGGGTTGATGGTGTCTAATGTAATTTTGTGTTTAAGAACCATGCTCAGTCCAGCACAAGAGAATGAGGCACATGTTTTTTTTTTCTTTTTGTCAATTCTTTTTCACTCCTGGTCGCCCGCTACCAAGGACTATCTTGGGCAAGACCCACTCGATCGGCCCTTTTACTGCCTGGCTTGCATCCCTTCCTGACCGAGGAATCAGGTGCTGGATCCTCTCCTAACTGCGTGCCCTTACAGGAGAGAGGATCATGGTGAGTCAAGTTGGGTCAGCACCGGCGGTGGGAGTGTGGGGCCAGTCACTCGGGTCCTCCTTCACCCTCCCTGGCAGCCTGGGTTTTCCTCCTTAGCTGTGTTTCCCCTGAGGCACAGACGTGCAATGACGTCAGCGCGCAGAGGGTGCACTCCCGCCTCACCCCTTTCAAGTCCCTGCATGGATGTAGTGTTCCCGGTCTCCACCAGGGGAAGCTACAGGGTGGGGATTCCCCTCATTCCCACCCCAGTAGAGGAGAGGAGAGCAGTCCTCTGGATGCTTGATCCTCTCCTCCCCTGCATGACCCCCAGTGCCCCGAGTCCACTCCCAAACCCGGGTAGCTGGCATGGCGTGAGGTGTGGTGTCCAGGGTCTCAACCCTCAGTGCCACTGGGCCAGCAAGTGCATGTGTTTTAGTGGAATCAAAACCATGTTTCTTTACTCCTGTTCTTTTCTAGCTCAACTGTCTGAAATGCCAGCACCAAGCCTTGCTGTTGTTTATCTTCCTACTTATTTTTGCACTTAACATTCGCTTTTGATATCTGTATTTCACTTGTGTAGACAATGTCTCCTAGAGGAATTCTCCCAGGACACACCTGGAAACGAGTTGTCTGCAGCTCAGTGTGTTCTCTACGCGACAAAACAAAATGTAACATAAATAATTAATACATGACCTGGGCCCTTATGTTTCCTTTTTACGTGTAATACTAGGTCTCACTGCATCATGCAAATGTGGGTGAAGAGTGCACCTAATGCAGCATAAGCTGTAATTTATGGTTAGAATTACCCCCTGCAGGCCTGTCAGTACTCAGAAAAAACAGCCTGTTGCCAGTTTTCTCCCACATTCCAACAATTGTCCAACAGTCTCGATAACTGGATATGTTTATTTATTTATTTAGGAAATCGGAATTACAACCCTTTGAGTCACAGACTCGTTTCCGAAAGCTCCACGTCAGAGTAAAACATAGACATTCATACAGTACATACATAGAATAAATGTGGGTGAGCATTGTCCCCCAGGGATCTGCATAACAGGAAGTCCAAAGCTTCCACAGTTTCAAACCAAGGAGTGAAATTCATAGTTTGGAAGTCCAGATATGATTATAACTGATATTATCAATCATGACATCATTCTTGGCTAAAACCCCACTGGTCTACAGTTGGCAGGTATAGCACCTGGATCGACTGCTGGGCCTGGCTTCCACCCCTGGCCTGGTAGGTCACATGACTTCTCGCTCCAGCCAGACTGGGAGTTTAGATCCCAACAGTAGAGCATGAACAGTTTCTTCCACTCACCCCCTTTTCTGTAATATCTTGTTAGGCTTTCTGCCCACCAAAGGAAAAAAAGCACCTCATTAGGTAAATGTACAGTATGTTTGAAACTACGTTTCAAGTTTGTTGTGCTTTCCTGCACGACACATTATATTAAGTAGAATGACTCTTTCTTTGCTGCAAGCAGGGCCCCCCACTGTCATCCAGGTGTGGCATCACCACTGAACATCCAATTGGCTAAATAATGTCTTTAATTTTCCCAAAGGCAGGAGACTCATCCTCCTTCACAGGGGATCTCTGACCTGCCACTATCTAGGCCTTTGAAATGAGGAGGGCGGTGTGTCCTGCCGCTTACAGCACTGTAGTCTAAAAACAGAAGCACAGGGTTCTTGGTAGGGTTTAATTTTGAGGATTCTGGTTTCTGGACTCCTTCTAGGAAAACTGGGGGTTCAGGCACAACTACAGGGGGAGGGGGAGCACTGAACTGCAGAGAAAGGTGTTCTCACAGCTTCAGGGACGCACCCTTATCCTCAACAGCCAGCTATACATAAGGGGTGTCCCATTTAGCCATGTAAGTCCCCGGGTCTAAATCACTTCTCTCACCACATTTATTATCTCCCTCTCTCTCTCTCTCTGTGACCAAGAGCAGATTCCTTGACCTCCATATGCGTCGGTTCTCCCTGCTGCATAGTAAGGTGGAAGCAGGACCCCACTGGAAATGAGATGTAACATGTAAGTTGGGCTATACTGGGTTTACGAATTATTGTATGTGGGACATGTGACTTGAACAACATTTATTAGTTTCACATTCTGCATCCTCATTCCTCCTAGTACTTATAGTGGAGTTTTATGCACGGTGGGGCAAATCAGTCTGTGAGCTGGTGGTCAATCACTTTGTGGGCAGGTAGTCAGATAGCCAGCAGCTTTCAAAATCTGGTAACCAAACCAATTGTTTTTAATAGACCTGGCTGCCTGATCTGTCCCACCTGTTACTGTGTAGTAAAAGGTGCTGTTACTCTCCAATAAGATGGCTCTCTCATGGTTTGCACTACACCATTTGATCATATACTTCAAAAGGTGGGACTAAGTACAAGTGAATACCTGCCCACTCATCCACTGATATCTCCATGCTGTATGCACCATTCCTCCACTCTGAATCCCCTACTTCTCCATTCTGCACCCCCTGATTCCTCCATTCTGCACCCCCCCGATTCCTCCATTCTGCACTCCATATTACTGCATTCTGTACCCCCATTCATCAATTCTGTGTCCCCAGTTCCTCCATTCTGCATCCGTACTCCTCTATTCTGTACCCTCTATGCCTCCATTGTGTATCTCCTATTTCTCCCAATTCTGCACCTAATGTTCCTCCATTCTACAGCCCCATTCCTCCATTCTGCATCTTCATTTCCACCATTTTGCGTCCCTTACTCCTCCATTCTGCATACCCTATTACTCCATTCTGCACCCCGTATTATTGCAGCTGCATCCTTTATTCCTCAGTTCTGTACCCCAACTCCTCCACACTGCACCTCGTATTCCTTCATTCTGTACTATGTATGCCTTCATTCTACACCCCATTCCTCTATTCAGCATTCTGTATTCCTTCACTCTGCACCATGTTGTACTCCATTCTGCATCCCATCTTTTTCCATTCTGCACCTCATATTTCCTCCTTCTGTATCCTCAGTTCCTCTGCTACGCACCCTGTAGTCTTCTATTCTGCACCACTATTACTTAATTCTACATTCCCAAATCCTACATAGTTTGCAGACCATATTCCTCTGTTCTGCTCCTCCAGTTCTTCCATTGTGCAACCACTATTTTTCCATTCTGCACATCGGTCATATTTCTGAAGTCTGCATTATAGAAACATACAAAGGTGCTGACAGAAAAAGACCCATGATCTACTGTGTCTGCTCAGTACAGCTTCCCTTATTCCTTCATTCTGCACCCCATTCCTCCTCTCTGCATACTCTAGTCATACATTTTTCATCCCTTATTCCTACATTCTGCATCCCCCATTCTTCAATTCTGCACCCCCATTCTTCATTCCTCCATTCTGCATCCCCTATTGCTACACTCTGCATCCTCTAGTCCTCCGTTCTACATCCCCTATTCCTCCATTCTGCATCCCCTATACCTCCATTCTGCATCTCCTATACCTCCATTCTGTATCCCATATACCTCCATTTTGCATCTCCTATACCTCCATTAAGCATTCCCTTTTACATCCATTCTACATTTCTTATTTCTCCATTCTGAGCCCCATACCTCCATTCAGCATTCCCTTTTATCTCCATTCTTCATTTCTTACTTCTCCATTCTGGGATCTCATGTAACTCCATTCTGCATCTCTCATGTCTCCATTCTGCACCCCTTGACACATTACATTTGGAATTCATATGGTTTTTAAAATGGTTTTTTGCTGCGAACTATGGAGAGAGGAAGGGGCATGGATACTAGTCATGGTACAATTGATCCTTTGCTGAAATGCAATAAGTAAAAGGTTAGCAAGAAAAGTGTGTCGGCTGGATTGGGGTATAAACAAGGAAAACTGTCATGAGCACTGCCAACAAACACTGCAGGGCTAACAGAGCCATTTCTACAAGGTGTGAAACAGAAAGATATCTCTACAAGGTGGCGCTGCGCCAAGTGAAATTTGCACGGGTCACTGGCAGGCTATGCTAATAACACGATAAAAAATTTAAGCACAAGATCACGAAGCCTTAAAAGTACCAAGTCTGACGGGTTCATGTCCCAGTAGGTGAGGCTTTAGAAAAATAAGGTCATTCTCTCCCAGGAGTAGCCTCTGCTGAGCTTAATTTATCTCTTAAAGAAACAGACTCCCCATCCCTCTCTCTCTCTCTCTCTTTGATGAGCGGTGCTGTGTAAGACAGAGGAATCCCAATGCCTGATTTCTTGGGACAAGTTTGACTTTGGGTGTGTGTTGTCTGTAAGAAAATGACTTTAGTTGCTTGCATTCAAGTCTTCTAAACAAGTCATGCTGTGATTTGAAAGCTTGTTAAATAGACATTTTCTTTAGTATATATTTCCTTCTGGTTTTACCACCAAGCCTGGTCCGTGAAGTGAATTAAGCCTGTGACATGGGGTACAGCATTTCATGCAGAGGTGAGACGACATCAAGTTGGAGGATTCAGCACTATTGAGCAAGGCCCTACAGAAATGTAATTGGCATGATATGGTATTTGTGAGTGTGTCTGATGTTTGGATGCTCTCCAGTCACCCTGAGGACATCAGAATGTTGTGTATGGCTGTAAAATCATGCAGAATCTTTTAGGATGGGGGGGTGATGCTATAAATCATTAATGTGGTTTTAGTCAATTAGCATCAAGAACTGCAGGCTCTCTTTTCCCGTGTACAGTTGATATTACGTGCAGAGGTTCAACTGGATGATTCAATTTCAGGAGTGTGTGTGTGTGGGGTTACATTCATTTTTTTAATTAAAAAAATTGAACAAATTATACAGTAACTCATTCTAGAAACCTAAAGTGATTGATAATAGGTTTATATGGGGACGTCTCTCACTGAAAAATAACATCCTTGCTTGCTATTTGGGCTGACAGAACTCTTCCAGTCCTCTTGGGTAAACAGCATGAGACAATATTATTTAAGCAATAAGGCACGACAGGGTGTGCTTTGTGCTGGGATAACAGCATACCTTGGGTGGGTTGAAGCACATGGGCAAAGGCCGAATCCTTCACTGCCCTAGAAGTGCCATTATCCCAGCAAAAAGGCATAAAATGGAGTGCTTTATTGCGATTATGAAATAGGTCCATTAGAATTAGTACAGAAATAATTTTTTTAAAGGAATAAAACAGAAAAAAGGTTAAAAAAAGGAGAAAAAGAAAAAAGGAGCCCTTCTGTGCCATTTTAATTTTGCTGCTTTTCCAGCAGATGGTAGATACTGCAATTTTTTAATTACAAGTAAATAAACGGGGAGGTGTAGCGATACAGCTGTATGCCTTCCTGTATCTGTATCCAGTTCTGTTGTGCCAAGATATCAACAGTGGGTTCCAAGCTCTTTAGTCAATCAGTTTTCTGGATTTTTTTATACCCATTTCATAATTCAATGTTTTGGTGAACAGAGTATGGGGTTAGTAGTGCTTATGTAACTGTAGTTTACTTTTTAGCTTTTCTCTAGTCCCACCCCTGGTAGGGAAGCCGGGTAGTGAGTAGGGAATAGAAAGCCCAAAAAGGTTACCTCCTCCAACTCACGGAGAGTATGACCAGTAGCATGCAGGAGAGGAAACCCCCCCCCCAGGTGGAGGAAACCTCTGAGGACCCATGGCTACTAACCTGCCCATCCTCCAGGCAAACTAAGAGATGATGAACCTACATTCTAGCAGCCATATTCTAATTTCTCAGTAAGGTGAATGGCTTGGAGAGATGACGTTCCAGCTTCAGAGTTTTTTGGATGAGCATTCTGGAAGGACAATACTGAAGCTAGAGAGGCCGGTCCATTCTGAAGAAGCATCCAGATCCCGAATATGGATTAGGTCCAGCTGGAAAAGGGGTGAACATGGTCCAGAATTCCGATGTGATATTGGCCGATATTCAATGGGTTTACAGAGTCAATGCAAGCATGAAGAGCATGAGCTGAGGAATGGGTTGCCAGATTCTGAACTGTGGGAAGTATGATTTGTTAAGAAATTCATAAAGTAATCTATCAGACTTTGTAGAGGGCTTGACATTCAGATTAGAGTCTGAAGGCTTGGAGTTCAGCAGCGCGCGATTTGTTGCTATGTAGGCATCTATGGAGATGATCAAGGATTCAGACAGAAGCTTTAGGTACCTGGTAAGAGGGGTTACCATAGAAGTCAAAAACAGTGGTGGAATTCAAGCATGCATGGGACAGTCATAAGGCAATTCTAGGGGTTGGGGGTAGGAAGAAGTAGGCTGCTAGTTAACTAGGATCTGCAGCTTATCCATCAGGTAGGGAAATGGGCAGACTGGGTGGGCAAGCGGTCCTTATCTGCCATCAAATTCTATGTTTCTATGTTTCTAAGATTGTAGACTGATGAAGGATAGGTGGTATATGCTGTAGAGATGGTAACTGAATATCGATGGGACTAACTGGAAAGTTCAGCACCATGAGTTCAAAGGCTGACTACAGTTATTGTTGCTATAATGAGATTTGTATAGGCTCATATTCAGGAAGGCCTGCTAATGTGAAATGGTGGATGTGGATATTGCTGTGGCTTCATTGTCTGTGGCAGGCGCTTGAGTGACCATGGCGGCTTTGCAGTGCTGGAGCATCCAATGTCTGAATGCTGAAGGGAGCCCAAGAACAGGTCATCGAATAAAACTATGGAATGAAGCAGCAAAAGGGAAGTTGAGAGCAGCATAGAATGCAATGGGTGCCTAGCTTGCTTAGTCAGATATATGACTGTTGTGGGGTATGACTGGGATAGTGAGACAGCAGGTCAGTTGCGGATGTGCCGAATGAGAATTCAGTGGAAGCCTGCTCTCGGTACTGGTATTTGGTGGAGGAAGTATGGCAGGTAAATCCCAATGGATGGGTTAGAAGCACAGTTGGATGGCTAACTTGCATTATTTAGGGTAACATGATGAAGAGATGTAGATAACTTTATGAATTGTGGTGATGTCCAGGGCCCAGGAACAGTGGCCAATAAAAAAAGTGAATAAACACCACTGTGGCCTGCTCATGGGCGCAACAGTAGTGCTACTGCTCGCGACACTGGCAACTTGGCTTCAGGAGCCAGCCTGGTGGTGCTGAGGGTTGAGGCGCTGGATGCCACACCTTGCGCCACGCCGGCAACCTGTGTTCAGGAGTGGACTCGGGCCGTCAGGGTTCAGCAGGGGAGGGAATGATTGAGCATCCGGAAGACTGCTCTCCTCTCCTGGGGTGGGTATCTGGGGATGCACTGCTCTGCAGCGGCCACCAGTGGAGACCAGAGGTACCACAGTAACAGACCACTTACAGGGGTGAGGCAGCGGCAGACATCGGCTAAAGGTATGCCCTCGGTGCAGATGTCATTGCACATCCGTGCCTTACTGGGGATGTACCAAAGGTGGAAAACTCCAGTTTCCTGGGAGGCGACAGCTGGGCATGAGTAGCTTAGCCCACATGCCCAATGCCAGCCCCGATCCCGACTTGATTCTCTGTGGTCCCCGCCTCTCCCGTTCAGGACCGCGAGAGGGGAGACCCAGCACCCAATTCCTCAGTCGGGGGGGGGGAAGAACACAGTGGGCGGTAGAGGTGATGGTGAGTAGGTCCCCACCAGAAAGATGCCCAGGATGCTGGTGACCGGAGTGAAAAAGAATTGACCCCAAAAGAAAAAAAACCTGGGTTCAGGAATGAGCCTGGTTAGACAGAACTGAAGAGGATTGAGCATCCCAGTGGCTGCTCTTCTCCTTTGGGGAAGGGGAGATGGCTAGTCCTGGTGCAACCATGCCACTTTGGTGACCACAGGTGGTAGTGCACCTGGGATAGCACAAAGCATTTGGAAAGGGATGCCTGATGGCATCACGCTCCGCATGTGTGCGTGTGTGAGCCTGCAATGCTATTAGTCAGTGTCCCCAGTACAACGGGGAAAAACATTCAGGACAGTGCCAAATGAAGACCTGACCCTTGCAGGCATCACACCGGTTGCAGGGTACTCACCCAGGCGAAACTGGATCCATTTCACTGGCAGGTTAAGGGGGCTCACCAACTCTCACCACGGTGGGGGGGGGGGTGAGCCATTGGAGGAATATGTCCAGGGATCAAAGTAAGCCAATAAGGAGCCAGGTGATAGAGCTAGGAGGCCAGAACGACAGCCTGCACTGGAGACAGAAAAAGCATCAACAAAAAAAGAAGCCAGAGGACACTGACTGATTGGCAGAAGGAATCAAGCTTGAAGATTGTTCCAGTGACTGAGCATGCTTGGAGGAAGACTACGTGTGTACAGTGAGTGAATTTAGGTAGTTACTAGTTACCATTTCTGTTCCTAAAAATGCCAAGGTTATTACAGGGGTACCCCCACCCACTTCCCCCATAGGATCTCCTTAGCAATAACAGAATCAAATGTCTACTCCTGACTGCCAAAAAGGGAAAGAATGATGAGGACTAAGGTACAGACTGGGCACCTCTGCTAAGGGATTGTGCAATTTATCTCCTGTGCTGTGATTTCACAGGACACAACAGTAATGCACCACACTTCCCCTTCTCAGCCAGGAGGTGCAGCTATAGCGTGCCTTTCAATCAATATGTATGGTTTAATGACACCCAGTAATAGCACATTAGCCGAGTGCTATTAAAGGCAATAGTCAGGGATGCCAAAGAGATAATCTGACAACCATTTTAGTTTTAGTTTCCACAAACAGAAACACGGCAAGGGGTGATTAACTGGCAAATCTATATTTAGTGTTGAGTAGGTCTGCCTTACCAGCCGGCTTCTGTTCTGACAGCCTGGGTCTCTCCCATTAATAATGTTAATAATGCAATTTGGAGTATAGGTTCAGGGCATATGCACTGTTCTACAGTCATCAGAGCTGGCTCGCCGGCACAAAGGTAGCGCTACCGCTTATGACACCAGTGACCTGGGTTCCAGAATGAGCTGGGGTCATTGGAGGGCCAGCCGGGGAGGATGGTTGAGTGTCCCAGCAGATGCTCACCTCCGCGAGGTGAGAGGGTGCTTGGATTCCACCGCAACACTGCCATCTGGGAGACCACAAGTGGCTGTGCAAGCAGGAGCCAGCGACTGAGAGAGGGGGGGACATCAGCGCTCTGATGCACAATGCATGCTCTGCGTGTGCTAGTGCATCAGGTCAGGGCCTTTCGATGTCTGTGAGTTGGGGAAGAAAAGCAGAAATACCCAACTGTACAGGATGCCACCTGTCGTAGGAACCTGCACTGCTGATCAGGCTCCCGCCCCTGGATGGACAGTTAAACTCTGTCAGGGGGAGTACGGGCCCACCTCCAGCAGCCCTTCCCATGTGGGTTCATTCATGGAGGAACATGGAGCGGAGGCAAGTCCCAGAGGTGGCAGGACTGGGCACAGCACCAGCAGTGTTGGAATTACAGGGTAGCTTGCCAGGGCTCAGCTTCCCCAGCTCAGAAGTGAGCCCTTGTAGCTCACGCATCCCTGCAATTTACTTATAATGGGAAGAGGGGGCAATTTAAAGTTAACTCTCTTATGGGCCCAGCTAGCTAACAAAGCTCATAACGTGTAATTCCAACACTCTCAGAACAGATGGAATTGGTTAGGCACAAGGAGGCACAAAGCATAGAAAATAAAAAAATAAACAAAATTACACAGCCGTCAGATCCAGACAAGCCACTTGGCTGAGAAGTACAGCTGCTCAGTTTTATACGCAGTGATCCGTCAATTCAGAAGGGAGCTCTGGGTGAAGTGTCTAAGAGGTCACCTTTCATGCAGATTGAGGCTCCAATTCACACTCTTAGGTCTGGGATGCGCAGTGCCTCTCTTTCAGTTCATTGCTGGGCTTGTCCACCAGTAAAGGGCTACACTCTCATGAGAGACTGAGGTTTAGAACCAAGCCCTAAACTCCTACGCTGGGGATCGAGCATATCATGGAGGGGAGGGTCTCGGCTCCTGGAAAGGAGGTCACCAGAACAACCCCAACCCACCCACTGGTATTTATGCACCACATGCCAGCAGACCAAAAAACAGCAATGGTGTTAGCTGTGAATTCGGCAGCTGGAGGAAGGATTCAACCATAGCGACACCTAGTTTTTGGGATTGGGGCCAGAGGAAAACAATGAGATTAAACAAAAAAAATAAATAAACAAAAGAAAAAAACTACTTCACTCTGGTGAAAGTCCCCATGTCATGATATGTCTTTGCATGAGAAACAAAGACACATCACGTTTGGAACTCCTTCATGCTTTAGTTTGCAGATCAATTTCAGTTCTGTACACAATTTATTTACCAGAGATAGTAACCCTTTAGCGGCATCTCATTTTCTGCAGGTCCTGATTCTATCCAGTTTTACAGCCAGAAGACAGTGAAGCTCTGGAAGGTCAAATTACTAAATCAGGGTCACACAGTCAGCCGGTGTCTGTGGTGGGATCTGAACCTGGTACTCACAGTTCAGTGCTCAAACCAATGGAATGTGCTTAACTTACTGTCCTTGATTTGAAAATCCCAACACTAGGCACGCTGTAGGCTAGGCCTGCCCAACTCAAACCCAGATAGAAAGACTGGAAAGGTACTCAGGGAGCTGTGATAGGGAAGGACATGAAGGGCAAGGATGAGTCGACTGGCATCTCCCACAGGCTCAGCTCAGAGAAGCTGCTCCTAGGACATCTGGCTTAACTTCTGCACCCTTGTGTACCCTTGTGCCCTCTCCGCTCTGCAGAGAAGGGCCTCCTGGTAATTCCAAGGGCAAGGTTGAAGACTTCAGGGGATGGACCTTTGAAGTAGCAGGTCGGGTCCTCTGGAGTTCTTTGCCGAGAACTTTGAGGGAGGCCCCTTGATGGAGGCCTTTAAGCAGGGTCTGAAAACCTTTTTATTTATTCAGGCATTTGGGTATAACCTTCCCCAAAGTTGTGTTATCCCAATTTTAAGTACTGAGTAAACTGTTTAAGAATTTATTTGAAAATGCAGTATTATATTTCAATTTTTTTTTTTATTTTGGGGGTATTTGTTTTATGTCTTTTGAGATGTTTAATTTGCTATCAGTTATAGCTTCCTCCCTATGGAACAACCTCCCTGTGTCACACCGATCTGCTGACACCCACTGCACCTTCAAACTCTGACTCAAAACCTGGCTACTGACAGAGGCCAAATGTCTGTTCCAACCAGGGTAACCTTTCTTCGACCTGATATTCCCTTCTTCCCAATAACCCTGCCCTCTCGTCTTTTTTATTTTTCCGCTTTATAACTGTACTACCACTAAAGTACTTGGTTCCCTGCTCCTGGAACAATAATCCAGTCTTTCCTACTGTTTTGGAATCAACATGCCATGTTCATTCGCATTTGCTATTTGCATTGCCCCCCCCCCCATTGTCTCATATTCTCCCTACCCCGTCCCCGTGTAAATTTGTAATGTACTCTTGTTCTCTCAACACTGTTGAAATTACAATGTATCTGTTGATTTGACCCTGACACATTTTGTAAACTATACTGTATTCAACTATTTTCTGTCTGTACATTGATTGTACCTGTATGTATATTTCGCTGTATATGTTGTTGTATATTGTATATTTCGTTGTGCCACTTTATGGGCCCGGGTCATGCCAGAAAATGGTTAATTGGATCACTGCACTTACCCGGTAATCAAAGACTTAAATATATAAATTTGCAACTACTGCTTGATACTGTAATGGCACCCTGACCCTCCAGGGAAGTGCCCCACATAAAATAAAGACTACCATTACTATTACATGTTTGCTCTAGTACCAGGTTTGGAGTCAGGGCTTGGCAAGTCAAAATCCTGAGACAACTTATAAACTAAAAATGTTGTCAAGCTTTAAGCTTGGTGGTCAAGTAGCAGCTAGAACCAAATTTTGAGTCCTGTAATGCTTGCAGACCTTTCCATGCAACTGTATAGGGCAGGCAACAAAACCTAGTAGAGTACATGGTCACTTAAGCATACTGTTTATTTGCCACAGCTCATTGTAAGTGACTATTTATTGCTTGGCCAATGGGATTATTTAACAGCCTGTTCAGAGTCTCCTGTGTTGGAAGGAGTGGACACTGTAGTGCTGGACAGTGCTCAGCAGGTGGCAGCAGTAAAGGTCCCATTGCAGAGGTTGACTGCTGATTATGTACAAAGGGCCTGTGTTCCTTCTCTTCACGGTCTTGAATTTCCATCCCATTTTTCTTTGGCTTGGAAAGTTTTTATTGCATTAACTTACATTTTCGTAGCACTGACTTATGATCTATGCTAATATTTATCATAATACATTTGAGTTAATTGCTTATCATGATTGATAGCCGAGCTACAGTTGGCCCGCAGGACTGTGTAACAACTGTGATTGTCACTGAAGTGAAAAGTTAGCCTATTCTATGTCATTTATGCATGGAACGTATCTGTGGCTGTCACCACCATTCCTGCCACTGGAAACCAGATGACTTCATCTTAGCTGGCCTGTCTTTCTCTGTAGCTATATTATTTTAAGCAAATGCTGGATCCATCACGTGCTGCATTGGAACACTTTATCTCTTCCTGCTCTAAAGTTAACAAGATTGGGTTGATGATACCAACAGTCTGGTAGCAAGAATAAGTTATTTGGGTTTTTTGACTCATCGCCATCTAGTGTAATTCAGTCGCCATGTCCAAAGTGAGTGACCCTAATGTGACTTTCACAGTTTTCCTTTGCCTCTGACATTGGATACCTGGATCTGAAGACTTGCCAGCATTTACACACAGGGCCAAGACACATACAGGCAATGAGCTAAATACTGAAGATATAAAATAAACCCGTAATCCCCTTCCTCATTCTAAGCAAGCTTGCTGCCTTATTGGCGTGCAGCATTACAGGAGGTTGCAACCCCTGTGAGCTAATTACCCTCAGTGCAGGGCAGTTGCAAACCTGGAATAAGCAGGTAATACTGTGAAAGGATCGCAGTAATCCTAGGGATAAATGGATGGCACACAGCACTGGAAAAGGCTTCTTTTAGTAATCCGAGCAGGCGGAGGTAGTGATGGCAATGTAATCTGAAACAGAGTGAAAAGCAAAATGCAGAGCATACGACCATTGGCAGCTCCACCACGAGGAGCTTTTGGGGGGAGGGGGGTAGCCAGGGTCATTACACTCATGTATCTCCTATTTTATACAGTCAATTAATGGTACTTCCACGTGCACACGCATACACACCCCTGCACTTATTATAAGTGCTTTGAAAAGGCCTTAATGTATTATAAGACATTAACAATAAACATAAGTGACAAGTAGCTGATGCTTACTGACTCCCAACATGGACCTTGTGGCCCCATTAGAAATGGATGGCAGAAAAAGGAGTCCTGCTCATGCTAAGCTGTCCAAATTGGTCTCTTCTTTTTTTCCTAAGACATGCCAATAGAAAGGAACCCCCGTCCCCAAGCCAAGTCCAATGCACACACCACTAATGCTGGATCCAAGATGACTCTGCAGCAAGTCTGTGAACCGTACTGGAGTTGATAGCATCTCGTGGCTAAATGCAGGGAACCAGTCACCTGTGAAGTCATTCAGATCTGGTGTTCCAAATACCTGTCTATGCAGGAAATGTGCAAAAGCTTAAAAAAAATATCCTGCTAGTTTCAGACGAGATGTCCACTATCTGCATTTTTTGGGGCCTGATCACAGGACAGCCCAGTCATGTCAAAGTAAGACTAACAGAGCTGCCACATTTTGATATTGTAATGGAAAACCACAGTAGGTTTTTTTATGTCTTTGGTGGCTTAAAACATAAAACTGTAGTAATATTTCACCAGACTACCAGCAACAAGTTCTTAAAAAAGTTATAAAACTTTCTCTACCGTGTGAATTTTTATTGTTCAACTCTGACATTTTTTGTTTGTGGGCCAACTACCCATTTGCCCCACTGTCCTGTCCCCAACCCTGAACCTCAGGGTCACCCGGCCAGGCCATGCCATTTTCTTCGGTCAACACCCATGTTACGCCTTGTTTTGCCAGCATGGGGTGTGCAAATGACAGGCAGTTCGCACCATCCTGCTGTGGAACCAATCATCTCACCTCCACAACACACTCAGCCCCTTCCACAGTCCCAGGGCAAAACACTCATATCCCTAAGTCTGCATACAAATCCTCTATGGGGGCTTCCTCAATTCAGACTTTTAATGAATGCTTACTACAGCACTGGTCCTACTCAGAGACTGCTTCGCCAGACCACTGCTGCTGCCGATGGTATCCTGGAACTTGCCCCTCTAGGGTCAGTGGGACAGTGGACCAGGGAACAATCATCTGAGTATCAGCAGCTTTGTGGGAAGGCCAGAGAGGAAACAGGACTGTCGGCTTGGTGATAGGGTCCAGCCATCATTTACGGCTGCTCTGGGTGTTTTTCCACAGAAACCAGGGGGTGAAGGTTGGAGCATTGTTGGAGGAGGTCCAGGGCCCAGGAGGACAAACTGGTTCTAATGTCTCACTATGACGAGTATAAGAAAGCAATCACCTGAAAGAAGGCAGCTTTTCTGTCTGTGGAGATTGCTACTGGGAGGAACCGACCGGCTCAGCTCTTTTGGATGAAAGATAGACTTTTACATCCGGCCTGTCTAGAGCTAGTGAGAGTCTTTTCACCTGCGAATGTGAGGAGTTCGCTCAGTTCTTCTCAGACAGGATGTGCTCCATCAGGGCCATGATCACCCCAAGCGGGCTGTCACAGCACAGCAGAGTGGAGCCTGGGAGTGAGAACTGAGTTCAGTGGAGTTCCGACCGGTGACAATGGATAAAGTGTGTGAGGTGATCTTTGAGCTGTGGACAACATTTCGTAATCTGGATTCAGGCCCAATGCGACTATTGGTGAGCTGTGTTGGGCATCTAGGCTAAGTATTCGCTGAGATTGTCTGGTGCTCCTTGACAGAGGGTTTTTTTCCCCAAGGTCACTGAAAAGTGCTTCAGTGAAGCTTCTTCTAAAAAAGCCATCATTGGACCCAGACATCTTGTTGAATTACTGACTTGTCTCTAACCTTTCCTTTCTGGGAAAGTTACTAAGGTGGCTGCGCTATAGCTCGAAGCACAGCTCACTGACTTTAACATTTATCAGCCCCTTCAGTCTGGGTTTAGATCACTGCATAGCACTGGGACTGTGCTAGTTCAGGTGCACAATGACTTGCTCAGGGTAAGGGATAGAGGAGAACGGTCAATTCTTGTTCTCCTCGATCTCTCATGAGCATTTGACACTGTGGACCACAGACTGCTACTGGACTGGCTCAGGGAGTATGTAGGACTCACCGGCAAAGTCATCAGCTGATTCGAGTTCTGTCTCAAAGACAGAACCCAGAGGGTAGTGTTGGGAGAATACTCCTTGCACCCAATGGCTCTGTCCTGTTGCATACCCCAGGGCTCGGTTTTGTTGCCCATGTTATTCGCAGTGTATATGCTGACCCTGGGCGAGATCACTGGGTGGTATAGTCTCGGGTTTCATTGTTATGCCGATGATACTCAGCTCTACTTGTCCTTTGCACCTGGGACATCGGGTGCAGTTGATGTGCTAAATAAGTGCTTCTTCGAGAATCAGACTTGAATGTTATTGAGCTGGTTGAGGCTGAACACAGAGAAAACTGAAGTGCTAGTGGTCGAGCTGGGTAAAGGTGGGGGGAGTGGAGGCCACCAAGAGGAAGACTGGGCTTTGGCTTGGCCCCTTTAGGTTATTTGCTTCCACCACGGTGAAAAATCTAGGAGTCATTCTGGATAAGGGTCTGACACTGGAGGCTCAGGTGTTGGCAAGTGGTCCAGAGTGTCTTTTACCATCTACAGAATATCAACCAGATTAAATCCCTTGTCCTGCCTGTCGACCTGGCCATGCTGGTACATGTGTTCGTGACTTTGAGGCTTGACTACTGCAACGCTCTATACCTTCAGGTGAATGGAGGTACACTGCAGAGCTTGCAGCTACTTCAGAATGTAGCTGTCTGACTACTGACGGACCTTTCTAGGTCCTGTCATGTGCTGCTGATGCTGCGAGATTTGCACTGGCTACCAGTGAAGTGGCATATCTCCTTTAAAGTCTGCCAGCTGACCTGTAAGGCCCTACATAAGCTGGGCCCAGGTTACCTGTTAGAGCTCCTGCATCCTCACATACCTGTGAATCCTCTCCGCTCCACTGAGGAAGGCCTCCTGGTACTCACTAGGGCAAGATTCAAATTGCCCGGGGAATGTGCATTTGAAGTAGTAGCCCTGATCCTCTGGAATTCCTTTCTCCAGTACTTTGAGGGAGGCCCCCTTGGACGAGGCGTTTAAACAGGGTCTGAAAACTTTTCTATTTATGCAGGCATTTGGTGTTTAATTGGTCTTCACCACCTGTATATATGCACTCAGTTACTGTTTTACTTTTGTCTTATTTTTAGTGGGTATTATTTAATTAATGTTTTTGTAGTTCACTTTTTTTGAAATGGCACCCTGAGCCTCCAGGGAAGGGCACCACACACAAATAAACACTACTACTCCTGCTAGAAATGCTGTCCCTCCCCACGACACAAGTGTGCCCGTTAAGTTCCATGACCAGGCCGAGAAGCCAGCACTGGTGTCATGTAGTCACTCGTGGCCCAACAGCTCCCCACAAACCACTGGAGGTACTGCAGAGCGAGTGACAGCAATCCTCCCCACTCCCCACCCCCGCCAGCATATGCACACTGCCTCTACAGAATGCCCAGAGCACCATCTCCCAGAATGAGTTTCGAACCCAGGTCTCTCCGTGCAGCAGGTGTGTGCACTACTTGCCAGTGCCACTAGGTAGGCTCAGTACTGCATTTAATACTAACTTGCACACAGCATTTATACCAACATGTTACACCTGCTTTATGCTTTACCTGCTGCATTCTTTGCTGCTCTCTCCGTCGCCTTGTCACAGCCCCTTCCCCCTTCCTCACGCTGGGCCTGAAAACTAGCTGTTGCAGCTCAGTGTGCCTTCAGAGTCCAAACCGTAACTAACTAAATAAGTGAATAAGAGTTTTACTTTAATCTTGCTCTGTTGCGGGTTTCTTTCCCCCTCTACTGGGGAGGAACTATAATAAATACAATGTCACTTTATAGACAGCTGCTTGTGAATCTGGAAAGTGTTACGGGAAACAGACAAGAAGTACAGTGTTCTGCTGGGCTCTAAATGCCTCGACTCCAAATTTCCCTGCTGTAGACATCACAATACGAGCAAAATAGGGAGAGAGGGGAGGGCATTGTTGTGCAAAATATCTGCTCAAAGACCATGACATCACTGCATTCAGCCCACCCTCCAGGCTCCTCCACTATCCCACACACAGCAGCTGTACGGCGCCCCACTTGCCGGGCTCAAATGCAGAATAGTCCATTTCAGGTTCACAACAATGGAATCCGATGGAGTGCCAGCAGGGCGCTGCAGCCGTTCCCCACATGGCAACTGTTGCTGGCCCACCACAAGGGAAGGCCTTGCCAGGTTCCTTCCGAGCCCTCCTGAGGAGAAGGAATGACCAGGCCTCTGTTCTGGACACTGGGCCATTAACCAGGAGACAACTCTGTTGCAGCCAGGCATAATAAGTCATCAGTCTTGTACCTCACAAATCGCTCACCCCAGCCCTTTCCCCCTTGTTGTTCGGCTGGCCTCCCGTGGGGTAAGCTGAAAGAGGCATTAATGCTTTTTTGTCAGCTTCCTTCATTTAGTCACTATCAAAACCCAATCAACGCCGCCTCCATTGTCTTCACCTTCTTCTTTGCAGCTTTGTTCTTTTGCTTAACCATTGTGGTTTCTGACTGTGATTTATCACAGGGCTCAGGAGGCAGCTGCTACAGTAGCTCTAAGGAAAAACATATATTCTTAAAAAAAATGATGAAATAGCTCAGTTATTTCTGCATTCAGCCTACAAAAATGAGATGTGTAGTGCTCCCGTGAGGCACTAAGCACTAGAGTTAGGGTGAATTATCTTTGCTGTGTAATTCAAAAAAAAAAATATTGCATAATGGGCAACAGTAGGTAGCTCTCTGACTTTGCCTTGAAAGAGAAAATACTGAGGGTGAGAAACCATTTGCACTGAGAGGTCAATGCCACCCATCACCCTTGGAAACTTCTTCAGATGTAAAATAACTAATGCTGAATATTTCTAGCTACAGAGTATTTGTCGATTAAAAAAAAACAGAATGCCCATGTCATTCACCAGTCTGGTGATCAGCCCGTTATGGACAGGATTGCTACAAAAGGAGTTCTCCAATGACAAATTGTAAAATGCATGTTATATACCTGGAAATATGATTAGTCAAATGTGATCATCTGACTGTGTAACAAAAGAGAAAAGAGGTGATAAATCAATCTATGACTCAAGTTTGGAACATGCCCTGGGAGCTGGCTGGGCACCCCAGAGGCTGGGGAAGCAGTGCCACATGACAGCACTCCCTGCCTCAGAGGGATGGCATCAGGTTTTCACTCTGGTGAACCCTGTGGGGTGCTAAGGGAGCTTGCTCCTCCACAGGGGAGGTCAGCAGCATGAAAAGGCCTGTTGGGGCTGCGCCCAACATCAGGGGTGGTGGGCGAGGAGAAAACAAGAAAAATATCTGCCAACAGGATGAAGCACTACAGTTGCTGACATCCCTACACCACTGGCAGGGCCCTGGATTTTATCTGTACTGTGCTCTGGGGTTGGGTGGACCTCCCCCTTCTGGCCCAGCCACAGGTGGAAATCCGTGAGGATCTCAAGTCCACGTATGTCCTTAAGATAGTATGTGATGGGTTTGGGCTACTGGAGGGCAGAAGGGTGTTAGGCGGCAAGGCAGTATAAAATACACAAAAAAAAACCAAGAGAAAAAATATTATTCAGTTTCACAATACAAAATCAAAACCAACGAGGTCTGATGGCAGCATCCTCGGAGATGGGAGCAATGAAAAAATGTGGCAAATCCCTGCTCAGCAGTATGATGGATTTCAACCCACATCCAGGCCCCGCACCTGCTGACTCAGGTAACACTCTCCCATTGGCTGTGGTACACAGTCTAAAATAAGAGGTTTGGAGAACCCCAGTGAAGACCACACCACTGGGGGCAAGTCAGGGTATGCCTACAGAATGGACAGGAAAACCCCGAGAGAAGGTGGGGTGACAAGGCTGAGTAGAGGGTCGAAGTAATCCAGAATAGCAGGGTTCTTTTTTTTTTCCTATAGAGCTGTTTCATCTGGTTGGGATGCTGGTGGGCTCTTCAGCGCCGACCCCCTTGCCTCGACTTGGCCACCATCTCCCCCCAGGTCTTACCTGCCTAAGTTCCTCCATGGATTACCCACTATGGTGAGGCCAGGGGATGAAGGACCATCAAACCCACCACCAGAGTCCAGATCCTGTCCACAGAGTCTGGAGCAATGGCGTGGGTTGAGGAAGGCAGGCGGGGCTTCCTCAATGCATAGCCCCTACTTTTCTTTGTTGTAGTCTCTGTCCCCAAGGCCAGCATGCATGCGATGGCGTGAGCATGCAATGTGAAGATCAAAGCTCTGCACCTGGGGTTTGTGCTCCCACCACCAGTGCAAATCAGACCCCATGATTCAACAGAAGCATATACAGAACAAATTTCCAATATGTCCAACCATCAAAGACATTATAGCTAAAGAGTGGGAATCCAGCAACCCATTGAGGATCCCAGAGAGGCATACTCATGATTGGATGTATCCAATCAAATAGGACATATTAAAGTCATAGTGCTTAGCACTGGCAATAGACCCACAAATTGCAACATTAACTAAGGAGACTGTTTTGCCCACTGAAGGCACTATCACCTTAAGCGATCCACTGACAAAAAGGGAGAAGACATGCTGAAGAAAATCTTTGATGGCAGGTTTAGTGGCTAAAGTCACCACTATAGCCATGTACGCTGCAAAATCACAAATTAGATGGCTGGAAGAAATAGCCAAACACCTGCCTCAGATATCACAGGTGGCAAAATTGGCAGAATGAACACTGCAAAAGGCAAAATATATGGGGGATAGCTGACTGCAGCCGGGCGACAGCGGTGGGATTTCGCTTGCAGCGCCCGGCGACCGGGTTAGGCGGATCCAGCGTCATCGGAGGGCGGCCGGGAAGTAGGATCGAGCGTCCGATGGGCAGCTCTCCTACTCGGGGGCGGGCAGCACTCTGTGCGATAGGGACCCCTGGTGGAGACCGGAGTTCCACACAACCGGCCTTCGGCGTGGGGGAGAGGCTGGGCGGACTCTGGCGTCATGCAGTCCCGCCTCCTCCGGGAGAAATCTGGTGGAAAAAGAAGCGGGCAGGACCACCGATCTGAACCCTCCCTGGAGAGCCTCACATTGCCTCCGTCGCTGCGGGACCCGACCCAGTTACAGTTCCGGGTCACGAAGGCCCACGGCCCCACCCTCCGGGGGGCAAGCCGGGGGTGACTGTGGGTCCCCAGCAGCAATTGACAGAGGTAGAGGTCTCCGGGGCCGTGACCAGGGCGGATGGCCCCGGTGGTCCTGCCAGGAAAAAGGGCAAATTTAAAAAAAATATATATATGGGGGATATGGTGGTGGAAGCTCTCAGACTCAATGCCAGAACAGTAGTGGTGGCAAATGGTGCTGGAAGATCACTTTAGCTGAAACTCTGGGAAGCCAATGAGTCAAAAACACTACTGCAAAAACTGCCATTTGGGGTGCGGGGCAGGGCACGTATTCAGTGAAGGCCCTCTTGAATTCATTAGAAAGAAAGATGAGGGCAAGGACCGCACCAAGGGTAAACCCAGAACGACCTACTTACCATTAGAACAACGGCCACCTGCAGTGTCACCAAGCCTCTGTTGGGTGGTAGTCAAGTGATGGCTCATGCTGTCCCCCTTCCCTGAAAGAGGACAGCCAGCTGTGGATGTTCGATTCTCCTTTCCTCAGGCTGGCCCCTGATCGGCCCTGGTCCATTCCTGAACCCAGGTCGTACCCAGTGCCTCAGCTCTTCACGCCACCAGGGTGGCGATTAGCAGGGTTCCTAAAAGGCCAATCAAGACAAGTTGAGTGGCAAAATAAATCAGGGGGAGGGGACATTTTATAATTGCAATGATGTCTTCCATTGTGTGCACAACTGTGGAATTATGGCATGTCTTGGATGCATGAAGTAGGAGGCAAACTTCTCAAAGTGGGCAGTTATCCTAAAATAGCATACACCCTGTCATGCCTTACTGCTTAAGTAAGTGGTTGTTTCTGAATAACCAGTTAGGAACTGGGACTGAAGAACTCCATTGTGCGTTAAAAAAAGCTGATTTATTTATTTGCTCATCTAAAAATACTGGTTTGGGGCCGCCACTGCTGTGAGGTTTCCTAACCTAAAATGCTACCTGCCACTCCCAAAACCAGCAGTAGTCCCATTTCCTGTGCCAAGCACAATGAAATTTAGGAGGTACTTGGATTCAGGGAAAGATTCCCTGTGTATGCCATGCTGCTCACTCCTGCATACCAGGGAAGGCGAGCCTCCTTTCTGTTGTACTGTATTACATTTCTCTTCTTGAAAATATGTCTTAAGAAAACTGGGGGAAAAAACTTTATTGGCTAACAGGCTTTCTTTTTGGCCAATGGAAGGATAAAAAAAGCCCTTTAACAGGTCCTAGAGGAGACTGAGAAAGTCCCAATAAACACAGGCACTATATTGCTCCGATGAGATCCCATCTTCATGCCTCGCTGCTGACTGCCCTAATTTCCTCTAAAATATTTAGATTGCGATTTATATTCAGTGCTGCTACGGTACAGCACTGTGTCTGGGAAACATCTCTGGCAATAAATCCAGCAGGTAGAAGGAGAAATTCATTAACTTGTTGCCACTAGTCTATATTAGAACCAATGCTCCTCCGGGACAAACAGGATTTCCACCAGAGCGGATTTGAAAATGATGCTTCTAGAGGGAAAAAAAAAGACACACATTCTAGGCAGATGCCATTTTTACCAGTGTCTCTGCAGGGAAGGAACATCTCTCTTTACTATAGTACCATCATTTGTAAACAACACATTTAAATCATTCTCTGTTTTTTTACCCCATCCACTACCCCGATAAAGCATGATCTTTTCAGCCACTGTGTTAGTTGTCTCAGCAAAACCCAGTGCTAGCTTAGCAGACAACAGTGAGACAGATCTACCAGTGTCCTGTGAGCAGGGAGCAGCCACACAGTCTGGGGATACTGCACTGTGGGCCACTGTAGCACGTCACCTTTTAATGACTCCCAGAAACAGTACTACAACCCACAGTAAGCTTATACAAAGCCTGCACTGTTCTGCTTTCAGCTGCTGCTCTCACACCACAGAATTATATCAAACAAACTCTGTGCCAGTCAGCAAGCCAACTTGGATAGGTCTTTCACTTTTAGGTTAGTAGTTGTCTGTTTTTTTGTTGCAGTGATTTTCTCAGTGCCCACATAAAAACATCAGGCAGACAGCACTAGGGCCCAAAGCCCTGTTTATCTACAAGCTAGCTATGGCTCAGGCACTCGTATTGCAAGTTTCCCTCCACTCCTGCCAATGCACCTCAACCCTGTCATGGAGAGGGCAGCTCTAGTGGGTGAGAGGGTAGTTCAAACACTATATATGGAGCCAAATTCTAGTCTAGAATGTTCTCCGCACAGAACTGTTACATACTGGCTAAAATATACACTGGACAAAACAAAGTGCAACAGTGTCAGCATGGCTCAGTTGGTAGTACATCTACATCTGGGCCATAAGGTCATGGGTTCTAGTCCCACACCAGAATAAAGTGCATACCATCAATGATGGCACCAGAGTGCAGTACTAGGAGGATGCTGTCCTTCAGATGGAATATTAAACTGAGGTCCCTCCTGCCCATCTCAGGTGCTGTCCTGGTGGGTGTCCAGGTGGAAGTAAAAGAACCCGAGACACTTTTTGCAAACGTAGGGGATTTTCCTCACTGTCCTGGTCGACATTCCCTTCCCAGAAACCTGTTTCATGCAATCCTACAAGGGTGTGTGTGGGTATGGATGTATGAAATGGCTGCCACTACACATTTACAGTCTCTCATTGCTTGTAAAGCTCTTTTGGATACAATGTGTATGAAAAGTGCAATAATTCCTTCTCAAAGGTGAATACATCCAAACAGTATTCAAAGTAAGCTAACAATGTGGGGTCACAGAAAATAAAGGGCATAAGCACTGTTATTCTGCAATGTGATCATGGTCGGGGAGAGACGGATACTGAATCACAACAAAGACGGGAGGTTCTAAGGTGGCTGCAAAGACTGGACTTGGACACTTGCAAGCAAAAAGCATTTCTCATCTGGAGAGGGAGTTTGTTCTAGGCATCCAGTGATTTGTTTTCCCTGGTTTCCAGGCATGGAGGTAATTAAAAATGTATAGTATTAAATAATAACTGTAAATGAATGACTAAACTAACTAAAGGTAAAATACTAAGCTGAAGCAGTCTTCTCTGCTGCTTCTGTGTATATTATACTTCTGCCTAGGCACAGCACTTGACTGTATCAAGACTTTCACTATAAATGGAGTTTGCATTTCTTAGCTGTATGGGCCATTTACACACACACACACACACACACACACACACACACACACACACACACACATGTTCTCTCTCTCTTTTTTTTTTTAATCCAGCATTTGTTCATTTCTGGTCCCATCCTTCTGTTCCTCTGGCTGTTGCTCTGGCAACCTCTCAGTCCTATTAACCACTCTCCCGGTGGGGTCTCTGTGGTGCAGGACCTGTGATGTCAGTCATGTAGATGGTACTAAGGTTTTTCCCAGTTTTGACCTCTCCTTTCTCCCCTAGCACCCGTACAGTCCTTGCTAGGCTTACGTGCACGCAGTGTGTCCCCTGAAAGAGGAGCAGGCTTCCTGGTACAGTGTCAAAAGTCACAGTGGCAGTGGAACATGCCATCAACCCATCACAGGTTAGGACTTCCAGTCTGCAGCCCGACTGCCAGAGTTCTGGCTCTGTTCTTGAACCCAGGTCACTGGCACGCCACTGGATGGCCTACTTATACTCTGTTCAATACGACATTTAATTCATGTGGGTAGCAAAAGCAAAACAAAATATCTATACATGTGCATCTCAAGTGACATGCTAAATCATGCCTGCTGCATACTCTGCATATTCCACAAAAGGCCATAATGTCCGCTATAAAAGGTTCCAAGGTCACACTGCAGGGAAGAGGGCCCTCCTGAAAAATTTGTATCGGGGGCCCATCTGGATAATGAGAACTGAGGGCCCCAGGGTTGATCTACTCATATCAGCATTTCACTTTAGTTTGGTATGCTAGCTCAGAGTCTGCCTTTTATATTAACTGGCAGAAATCATAAAACCCTGTTGAATTTGAAAACCAATGAGATATGCGAGGATTTTGAGTATCTGGAATGGGAGTAGAAGTTCAGCTGGGGTGGCACTTGGAAATTTCCAGGTATCCTTGTGGATCAGTATGACACAGACGTTCTGCAAGGGGCTGTTTCATTAGCAGGTAAAGACAGGAAGGTTTGTTGAAATGAATGGAGAGAGAGAGAGAGAGGATGGGGCATCGGGCTGCCTTCCCCATCAATATCAATTCTTTTCATATCAGAGCTCAGTATCGGAGGGTTCTGCTATAACAGTTGTAAAGGGGCGTCAGAAGAACTGCCTCACTGTGAACCAGGTGAGGAGAACTGCTGAGCGGAGTGATTGTCAGGACCTCAGTGCAAACACTAATGGACTCAATCACCTTGAAAGGGCTAGCAAAATGAACAGTCTTTTACACAATGACTTTCAAAGGGACTCAGTCTTCACTGCCCACAGCTGTGTAACTCTACCTCCACCAGACAGCTGTCTGAAATGAAAACAGCTACAGCTTGAGAATGAAATGATCTGCCTATTTTTGCTTTTAGCTCAAGGTCCATGCAACTCTCAAAGTCAGCCCCAATAAGGTATTGATGCAACTGTGCCAGCAGGTGAACCTACACAGCCTTCTTGATACTTGCCCTAATTTGTTTTGTGGCTGTTCGGAAAGACCTTGAACCACTTCTGTGGGGGTGCATTTTTTTTTCTTTGCCTTTTCATTCTCAAAGGCAGCAGGCAGCACGTTCTTTCACTGTCTGCCGTAGCAGCATAGCAAGCTATTGATAAGCTTGGTTAATGTGCAAGCTCGGAACCTACTTATCCATGTCAGGGATTCCAGAATTAGATTAACGAGTGGAACAATTGCTCATTGATAATTTTCTGCAGTCTGATTAATCCATTAAGTGGATCAATACTGCCTTCCGTGGCTTCCATCAGTCAAACTCCAGGGAGCCGTAGAGTGCCCCCATAAGGAGCTGTGTGGCCCTGAAATACCGTCAGCTTGCAACTGGTTTCTCTGTGAAGGGTTTCTGAGTGCTACTGACAGCAATCAATGACTGCCAACTAATGCCATGCATGTGCAGCTTTATTAACTGAGATAAAACATACTGTAGCACACACCCGGATTCCCACATCATCTATGCACATGCATGTTTGTCACAATGTGTGTATTTATTTCATCTGTTGTTAATGATCTGCAGCACAGCCACTTCAGTTTTCATGTGTCATTTAAATGTTATTGTTATAACTGTGAGTGTTTAATGTTGTCCAGAATCCTGTTAAAATGAGCTTTGACTCAATCAGGCATTCCTTTTCTGGGATTTTGTGAATACACTAATTTGCTATGACTACTACATGTTGCATTAGATGTAGGTGACAGCGGGAATTGGATAAGTGAACTTACTTGCACACTTTAAAAAATATATTTTCCTAATTTTCAAAATTTGCATGATCAACCATGTGTCATACGTAAAATTAAAAAAAAGCTATCAAAATTCTATTTTGTAAAAACAGTTACTAGAGCCTGATCCAAGATGATATAATTTGTCAGGGTTGTGCACCGTTCACACCCACTGGACTCCATTCTGATAAGGTTTAGCTCCAAATTTTTACTGTTAAAAGTTAACCTAGTTAGCGAGTGAAAAAAATCTGTGCAAAGTCATCCACTCAACACTAGACGCAGTATCACACTCCCCCACACAGTATTGCAGGCTGCTTTGTATGGTTGTTGGGCCTGACTAACTCAAATGGAGTTGGGGGAGGGGAGCTTAACGGTCAACTACTATATTTAAAAGACCTGTTGGTAAAGTCTGCTCCTGGTCACTCACGCCACTCCTCCAAGGCGTTGCTGCTGGCTGCCCCGAGATCCTGATTAAAACAGTGCAGTCATAGGACTTTTTCGGTGGCGGTCCCAGTCATTTGGAACCCACTCCATTTTAGGAGTTTCCTCTCGGTGGAGAGATTTAAGAAGGGTTGAAATATTATCATTGTGTACATGCATTCTTTGGCAATATTTATTTATTCATTGAGTGCATATTTTATTACTGTTCATTTATGACTTCGGTATTTATTGTGCTTTTTTTTCCCTTCTGTCTGCTCCTATCTATGTACAGCCCTCTGAGTGTCTAGGATAGGAAGCTTAAACATAAAATTGCCTTTCCCTGCCCTGCCCTGCCCCGCAACACAGAGTTTATGCTTGTTTATGTGTTTAAATACTCTTTATTGATTTTGTCACTATGTCAGCAAGGAAAACGTCCTTAGTCTAACTGAACAACTGTAATGATCTGTGTTACATGGCACAGACAGCCCAATGTTTAATGAAAAATTAAAAGTGGTCCACCTGTGGGCATGTGTGGGGAGTGGCCTGACACTGGGGGCACCCCGCGATGTCATCCCTCTTCTTGCAAGGACTGAGTAGCATTGGAGGGCCTTCCAAAGGGATGGGGGGGGAGGGTAGAGAAAACCAAGAAACACCAGAAACCAAGTATAGAATCAAATTCTGAGTGCCATGAATTTTAACCCCACCCCCCAGCCTCCTCCAAATTTAGCCCCTTGAGATTTCCTGTCCCATTAAGCTTGGGTTGTCTGATGTCCCACTGTAGTCAAGATTATAATGAATGAATAAGATCATGTTCACCACCCAGACGAAATTTTAGTTGTCCCAAAAAGACATTCCTTCCCTCTCACTTTGATTATACAATATTTTGTTTTCAAAATGCAGGAAACGCCATCATTTACAGAAATTATTTTTTCGGGGACATCCCCTAGGAACAGGTGCCCCATGTATGATAAGGCAACAATCCTACTTGAAGTACAAGTTCCTTTTGAATTATCAGAACTGGAGACTACTGAAATGATCCTTTCGGGCTGAGAAGCAGAGCACATCCTGGGGAGAAGATGGACACACAGATAAAGATACTGTTGTAAAAGCCAAGATGCAGCCCTGGGACTCCTTGCCACCCCGGTCCCAAGTACTGTATCAGAAAATCAATAGGAAAGAGCCTGATAATGATCTTTGGATCCTTCGAGTCTAGAAAAACAATCTGCTCTTTTAGCTGTGCAGTACTTCATTCTGAGCATGCCTGTCCCCTACCAGGTGAGAGAGAGAGAGAGAGAGAGAGAGAGAGAGCAACATATACTACAGATACAGACCCATAGTTTGTCCTGTTACAAATCCTTAGTGTAGTACACTCACCATTTCAGTCAAGTACTAGGTCAGCCCAGAAGTAATCTGGCAAGTAGTACACTCGGATGTACAGCAACAACAGTTTTCACAAACAGTTATGCATATGATATATATAAGGATGAAAGAAGAGAAGACGTACGTCTGAATACAAATTGTTTGGTTTCTGTGCATCCACACCATACAGATACACTCTAAAGACAGACAAATAAGAGACCAAGAAGGGGAGAGGGGAGGCAGAGACAGAGAGGTAATTAAGCCCTTGAGCAAAATCCTGTGGTAAACTGAAGTAGAATATAAACTGCTGCAGGTAATCCTTCCAGAAAGGGTTAAGCAAATGGCACTTTCCAGCTCTAGCAACACAATACCCAGTGCAACAAAGAAAATAGTTGACTAACAGTAAATACCCATTAGCAGGCTGAGATGGCATTTAGCGGTTAACCTGCTAAGAAGTCAAATTAAAACTTATACACCCAAATGATTAGTAAAAATAACAGATGCCAAAAACAAAAACATTGTCTAACTTCTGGCAGACACAGCATGCTGCACTCTAGTGAAAAGTCCTTACACGCAGTTCCAGCTTGCAATAAACAGCACTTGATACTTCCAAATGCTTGCCTAAGAATTTAGCCTGGCAGAACATGATTTTATTGGCAAATGTCCAGAAATTGCCACTACGTAATAAAGAGAATTCTGTGTCTAATGGGACTTTGTTGGGAAATTATAGATCATATAATTTTAGGAACAAGGCGAACATCACTGCCAAATTTGAAATCATTCTTTGCAAGCTCTTCAGTACTCGAAACCTCACGAACATTACAGGCATCGGAGACAAATAACCACAGAACAACACATGTTTCATGGCAGATCAGAGCCTGCCACGCAAACAGAGGGCAAGCTTACATTCATTGCGGCTTTTACATACTTGTCAAGATCCCTTCAATTAAAGCAGGCCAGTCAGAAATCAGCCTGCACATTTTTGTGAAAAGGCTAAAGAATACATCAGGCTTTCACAAGCAGGCTCCACAGATATTACCATATATTTGTTGATGCACAAATTAGATGATTTGGCAACTTTTATTGGACCAAGAGATTACAGAAAAATCTTAAGCTTTCAAACTCAAACAGAGGTCTTCTTCAGCTGAACATAAACACGTGTTATTAACGCAGTCCAGGAAAGAAGAACTGAGCTAGAAGGAGCAAACCTTCCTTGTGTTTGTTTGGGTTCAGATTGGTTTTGATTTCAAACAACAAGAAAAGGCATAGACAAAATAATTTCTGTCTTCCTAATCTCTTCTATAAAGGTGGCATAGCATTGGCAAGTAATCCACATCCAAATGTGTGCTGAATAATTAATTTGCCTATCCCGCCAAATGATAAAGCTGCCAAGATCTTGGCTGTCCACCCTGAGAAGATATTAATTATTTAGTTTTTGTTAACCGGGTAGGTACACTAGACAGCATAGCTGCCTATTTTCAGGTACGACCCGGGATGGAGGATTTCTAACAGTAATAATGAGACTGTAATGAACAACATAAGCGGGACAACTATTTACAGTGCACCCTTGATTATCCACCTATTTTCCTACAAGACAGGCTTGACTGGATAATCAAGGGTGGGGGATAATGAAGCATTGTGGATAATAGGGGAACATAACACCAGAGAGGCACATAATTGAGGAAATACTGTATATTATTTGTTTCCCACTTGAGGGAAAGTTGAAGATTGCCAGAAAATGAGGGGAGGTCCCTCCATATGAGGGACACTTACATTGGTTCAGTGGCACAGAGTGACAGTGGAATCACTCTACATGCTACGACCCGGGTCCACGCCACGGGGCTGAGATATCAGGAATGGAGGCCAGCTGGGAAGACTCAGATCCTCCAATGGGACATTCTCCTGCTGGAGGAGGGCAGAGGAATCATATTCCAATCTAGTAATGGTTCCTGGGGTGATGCATAGGAGGTGTCACTGATGGCCAAGGTAACCATGTGCCATCTCAGACTATGACACATCCTCTCCAGGCTAGCTGTGGCATGCACCTCCTTGTGGGAGGTGAACTGTGAGGAAAAACAGTGGGAAAAAGAGTTTGTCCAAGCAGCGCCAGCTAACAGCCTCCAGACAGCCTCTGTATGTGTTTCGCTATGCCACCCAATCATCTGCGCTAGTGTGTCTGCTCCCTCAGCCTTGGTTCAGAGTCCAGATACTGTTTCCCTCCTCCTCTGTTGGAAGCAGGGGGGTGATGCCCCCAGGAAGGTTCTAACCTGGAACCTGGGCCAAGGAACTCTGGGAAGCATGGGGGCAGGCATCAGTCAACTGAGGCTGAGTCTGACAAAGAGATGGAACTGATCTGAGGACCTGAAAGAGGGAGCACCTGGGAACCTCAGAGGAAGGAGCAAAAAAAAAAAAGTTACAGCAGATGTGGGAGACTGCATGACAGGTGAATGCCTCATCTACCCTGGTGTAATGAAGAAACAGTTCCACTACAGCTACATAATGTAAGACCCTTTGAACTGTAAGCAAAGATTTGATGAGGTCCTGTACCCCAAACATTATCACCTGCTTTCTCTTTCTCACTTTTTCACTTCAAGAGACTAAAAGTCAAAGTTGTCATGGCCACCAAATAGCCCAAGAGTGATCTATCATGCTCCAACATGGATGACCTGTATTCAGGATAGTGGTGCTCAGATACTGCTTTGCCCGATCCAAGCACCCTCCGATGGATAGCTGTGCTATCCAGTTGCCGGATTCGACCACTCATCTAGCTGAGCTTGTATGTCAGATCCCCGGCTGGATGAGGTTGGATGTGTTCATCTGATCCATCTAATCATATGGCCTCATGATTGAATCCACTTAGGATCTGAGGAGACCCAATCTGTGATTGCATGCCATCAATATATGAGTGCATCAGACATCAAGTCAAAATGGTGGTATACACCAGTACCGTCCTGGCAGATACTATCTGAACAACAGTAGTTGAACAGCAAGACAGGGGTGCCACTGGCAGTACTTACCAAGTTGAGGAGGGTGAAACTGCTGTACCAAAACCACAGTGACCCATGTGGTGGGCTACAAAGAGTTCACCCCATCCAGGCAGCCTGATGTTGCATAGTTTTTTTGGAGGAAATGGGAGAGATGCAGAACAAAAAGAATGGCCATCTGAATGACTGTAGTCCAATACACTTGGGAGTGTTCCTGTGAAGACTTGCGTTGATGGGGCTTGGAGGTCACTGGAGCCTATTAGGGAGTGGAACATGCCATCAGAGGGGAGACACATCATAGATATATGTATACTGTAGAGATATAGAGGGGTCAGAATTATGTTTTGCAGTCACTAGCCAGCAGGGCTAGTGACTGGGAAAATCCTCTAGCCCCACAGACTTTACCATTGGCTAGCTGGCATACATATTGACATGTTATTTTTTTCTGTACAAGCTCACAGGACTAGTTAAAGGATAGAAATCTATGACATCAAAATTGCAACACTACTTTTATCTGCAATAGCGCAGGCCTCTGTGTGGCCAGCGCTTCTGCAGACACAAGTACTCACGCACAATGTGAGACATGCACACACTTCTGGCTGCAGAACTAGAAGCCTTGTAGGGCTGCACTTCTGTAGCCACAGACACAAATCTACAAAGGTAACACATCAGTGCTACTGCATTTGTGTTATCTGGAAACAGTTGTATGTTGTTTGACTTACCTGATTATTGCTTTCTGTGGTTGCTTGTGTGGCCTTGTGCTTTTGTTGCTTGAGGGTGTGGAGTTAGGGTTGGAAACCCTAATGCCACATTTCCTTACTTCTGTGTGGTTAAGCTGAACCCTAATTGGTGCATTAACACATTTTTTCAATTGATTTCCTTTCTTTTTGAGATAATGGAATAGTATCCTTCAGGACCTGCATGAACAGATGCAGATCCATCCATTTGCCTGCAGAAGTGCAGGACCCTCTGGGCCCTGCTCTTCTGTACACCTACAGATCTAAAGAATTTGTAGGGCTGTCCGGGGGGCTGCAGAAGCACAGGGCCTTCTGGGTCCTGCATTTCCAAGTGGCTACAGATGCAGATGTGCAGGGCCAAGAAACATTCTGGCTTCAAAGGCCACATGCTTCTGTGCAGTTATGGGTGCAAAGGTGCAGGGCCCTCAGGGCTCTATGCTAAGAAAATACTTCTCTTCACTATATGGTTACTTGTTGCCTGTGCAACACTGAACTGTCCTTCCCCAGGCTGTGGATGGTGCCACATTGGAAGTGCCATCTCCACAGCTTCGGCCCATCTAGCCGGCTCACTGAACTCATCCCTGAACTCAGCTCACCAGCACAGGATCACAATACACTACCCGCTGAGCCATAGGCAGGCCTCGCACGCAACGTTTCTTCATAATTTTTTTTTTTTAATTTTGACCCCTCATCATGAACTTGGTTGCTAGAATTTGTTTAATCCCACCTGAAAGGTGGTTTCAAAGAGTGACTGCAAAATCACCTTTTGACCTGTACTTGAAAATTCCCACCATTCTTGTTTATGAGGTAGGTTCATGTAAACAGTACATTCAAAATCTGGGACTATAATATTGTAAAACAGCCAAGCTATGGGAAAAAGTATGTGAGACACAAGAAACAAAAACACAATTTTATGTCACAAGCTGGTCCTGCACTACTGTACTTAATGTGCAAACTAAAAATTCTTAGATTGTACATAAAAATCGTCAGTGGTACAAAACCAAGAATTTTAAATTTGCATGAAAAAATTCTTGGGTCGCACTTGATGTGTGACCAAAGAAATCTTCGTCTGCATATGAAAATCTCCGTCTGGCCCCAAAAGTGTTTTTTTTTGGTGCGCACAAGAAATTCTTGGGTCACACTTAAATGAGTGACCTAAGAACTCCATTATTGGTGGGCACGAAAAATTCTTCTGGTTCCAATTATTTATTTATTTGTATTTTTTTTTTGATGGGCTCCGCATCTGCACCATCTGTCGGCTTACCCAACTTGCTCCACCCCATGCTGCTGCTGGCTCCCAAACAGCCCTGGCTTGCAGCCACTGGGAGGTCCCCCTATCCCCCTTGATGGAGACGGGTAGGTGGCTCACGACCAGGAGCCCAGGCAGCAGCGCGAGGTCCACTTTGTGGGATGGACGTCATCTAGTGAGGTGGAACCTTCAGTTTTTCCCGGTTGGCCCCTGGGAGGTGTGACGTGCAATGACGTGGGCACTCATAGCGCAACATCTGTCACACCTCCCCACAGAGCCATCCTTCTCCCCCTCCGGCGGGCCCTCTGTCTCCAGGGTCCGTTCCCGAACCCGGGACATTGGCATTGCAGGTGGAAGCCCTACCAGTGCGTCAGCAGGCCAAACCTGGTTGCACTTAAATGTACAAGAATTAGTAGCTCATGATACAAGAACAGGCCATCTTGCTAAGCTGATGAACAAAGAATTTAACAAAGTCCAAAGAAGTATTTTTGGGCATTTTATTTAAAAAACAAACATACACCAGAATTGAGCTTAACAGGTCCTATTTCGCAAGATTCACGTTCTTTTTTAAATAACTCTTTTTTAATGTAGTTTCACATTTTTATTTGCCCAGAAATAAAAAAGAAGATGGCAGTTGCGACAATCTAAAAAATTTGTTCTCGTGATCCAAAAACACTTTAGTCATGATATAAAAATGGCTCATGAAAGAATTTTTGGGTTGCAGCAAAGGGTTAATTCAAAAACACTATCGAGCATGCTTAGTAGCCAAACTTCTAAACCTTGTAACTCTAGAACCAATTAATATTTGTTCTCGAAACCTTCAAAAGGCACATCCTTTCCACAAGCTCCTACAGCCCTGAAAGTTTGGAACACAGTTCCATACCGTTTTGGCTGCAGACGAGAGCAAAAACACATCAACAAATGCTGCTTCTTATGTATTGTTGAAATTTTGGATTTTGGAATGCAGGTAAGCAGCCATCACAAGACGTCCTGTATCTCAAGAACTTGCCACCTAGACAGCGTCTGCCAAATTCCGTGCTATTTCATTGAACACCACCAAAGTTATTAAAAGACAAAAATGTAAGGCCAATTTTCATATCCTCAAGATAGAAGCTGTAGGCAGTGAATAAGGGATTATACCTTAGTTTGACGTTGTTCCATGAGGGCCAAGGATCTAGATAAATTGAGGCCTTAAAATCCCCATATACAATGTGGGTCAACACCATCCGCTGTTTCTGATGAATGTTAAACTGAGGAATGCTCCTTCTAATGTGGGTCAGTGGAAAGGTATGCCAAACATGCAGGAAAATAGTCAAAGTATACAACACATTCACAGTCTTAGTAAATGAATACATTAGGGGCCCTGGTTTTAAATAGATGTTTTGCCATACGGCAGCAGACAGCTCCAGAATAGGGGGAAAGAAACCCTTTTGAAAATTGGTCAGTTTCTGTTGGTGATTTACACAGATGCTCAATGAGACAGGGGACTTATACATACAGTCTTCTGTCCTCCATAGCAACAGGTGTGGCTGTCAACAGAACAAAAATGTGTTCCCCCTCCCACCTGACCAAATTGAAGCAATCTAACAAGTTCATGGTAGGAGCTCTTGGAAGTTAAACACAGCCTACACCCCTTCCTAGGTATCACAGTGCTACAATGTGTGTATTTGTGAGTGTCTGTCGGGGGCATCTCCTCTAAAAAGCATACTTCTCTTCAGTAACATGTAATCAACTGAATTCCATATTTAGATTTAATGTATTCTAATTGGTAGTACTTTAAACTTGAAAACAAGGTACAGCAGACTAAATAAGATCATACAAAATAGCAGGTTGTCTCCCTTCAGTTGCCATTCCTACATAATAATATGTGTATGAAGCCAGCATTTAAATGTAGTGGTTTGTGGAGGCTGCCTTCAAAAGGACAGTCTTCTTCCTTTTTTTAATACCAAGACAGCTGCCAAAACAATGGTGGGAAGTGCTTTGCAACGTAAACAGCTCCATCTTTTATATAGATATGTATAATATATATCTATATACCCCAACCACTGCACCTTAACTTGGAAAAAAACCTTTGCCTTTTTTTTCAAAATGATAAAAATAGTCCTCTCATGTGAGCTTTAAAACCTTAGAACTAAAACATATTTATCTCATAAACCATGAAAAGGCCCTAGTTTGGGCCTTGATCTGAAGAACCTGTGTTTCTCCATAGACGTGGTTAGCAGCTATATTTCCCTGTATACATATCAAAACTAACAGTAGCCATCCAAATGTATTATGTAAAACAAATGATAAGCAAATGTGGCATACAAGGAAATATCCTGGTCATTTCAAAATCCCCACGAAGCATGAAGAACCCTTACCGCCCCAATTAATATGCCCCAATATCACCATTTATAGTTGCCCCTATTTTGGAAGGATGGGATTGCATTTGTCTCTGTGGAGCCGAGCCGTGCTGATCCCTTCCACTTTCTCTTACCTACTGATACTGCGATCCGCTCCCACACTAGCACATTTTGTGATGTCACTATAGTGACAACGCGGGGGTGTGCTCCATAGACTTGACGGGGGCTGTTTTTTAAACTCCGTTTTTCATCTTTTAGACGGCCATCACGAACAAATCAAGGGCACTGCTCAACTAACAAATTGAGCAGTGCCCTTGACTTGTTTGCAATTGGCTATCTAAAATAAAAAAAACGGAGTTTAAGAAACAGCCCCCGTCATGTCTATGGAGCTCGCCCCCGCGCTCTCAGTATAGTGACATCACAACACATGCTAGCACGGGAGTGGATCGGGGCCGATTGCAGTATCAGGAGGTACCTGGAAGTGGAAAGGATCAGTGCGGCTCCTGAAGCTAATATATGATCCTTCCTTCCAAAGTAGAGCAACTTGAAAAGGTGCTATTGGCAGCATATTATTTGGGGGAAGGTAAGTGTTCTTCATGCTTCCTGTTGTGTGCAACTGGATAGTTGCCTTTTCAGGCTCTTAGCTAATTACGTCAGGCTCTCCTCTCGCTGGTATATTTGCTTGCACACTACAGTTGCCTAATTCCCTATATAATGATACAATTTAAAATCTATTCTGTGCAGCATTTTTCATACAAACTGTACATCTGAATACTCTACAGGCCTTGTGTGCACACAGAAAAACAAAAACACCAGTGCAGCACATTTCATCAGTACATGCAAGTGTATCTACAGTTATTTCAGTAAACAGACTATGTTCAGTTATGAGATAAAATGACAGATTTTTGCTAGTGATTGGGTAAAGAAAGACTGATATCAGAGATCGTAAGTGAGGCAGACAAGATGTGTTTCAGATGGCTTTGAAGAAGGATGGAGAGTTGTCGAGGTGGAGAGATACAGGAAGGAAGTTCCAGGCTTAAGCACTGTAGTGGAAAAGGCTCTGCCACCCACTGTCGCAAGGTTGAGGGGTCAGACTGGTAGAAGGTGGGAGAGGAAGAGCAGAGGGGGGGTGGGGGTGGACTGAAGGGAAATCTTAAGTCACTGAAATAAATATGGTGGAGGGGGGAGGTCCGCTGGGATTTCTGAAAACAAGGAGAGCAATCTTAAACTGAATCCTCAAAGGAATTTGGAGGTAGAGGAGCTCTTGGAGGCTGAGAGTGATGCAAGTTCATATTCTAGTGTGGTTAAAATGGTGGGCAGAAATAGGATCACTGATGCTGAATAACTTTAACAACAAATAAAAACAAACAGCAGAGGAGCAGTGATTTCAGTTTGCAGCTCTGTGTAAAAAGAACAATTAAAAAAAACTTGCCATCTAATTCCACCAAAACTGGCCAAAAATATATATTTTATATTATTCATTTTCCCTTCCTCAGCCCTACCTACCATCTGCGTCATATGGCAGTGGTCCCTGTTACCTGCCCCTGTACCCAAAGGGTCTCACTTACCTGCCCTGTTGTTTATCCCCCTCCCCGCAGGCAGGGCCTTTCAGGGGGTCCATATTCGATGGTGGTGAACCCTTTTATGACAAACTGTCCATATGTATCTAAAATGTGTGCTACTACTCTGGCACTTCATAATAAAAGATAAGGCAGTGTATCAGATTTAAAACAGGACAATTCCTTCCAAGTACAAGACTTTTTAATTTCAAAGTAGATGTCATCTGCACCAGCATCCTATACCTCAGTGGTGCTCCACAAATTTCTCCTTCTGTCTTGTACACTTCGCAACTCAGTCCAGAATTTTAACACGTCAAAATGTCAAGGTTCCTGCTTGTTAATTGGATGGTGTTAAATTCAAACCCCCAAGTAACCCCTTGGATTCCAGCAGTCTAATTAGAAGTGAAAAGCAAAAGTGCAATAAGAAAAGCCTTATTAATTGGCTGAGCTGTTTTGAGGCCCAGCAGTCAGAAACACAACAGGCCAATTGGCCAGTATGCTGCTTTGTGTAAGCCATTTCTCGATTAGCAACAGCTTGCAGAATACCTGGTCCACCTCTCAAATGAGCCTCACTCAATAGTGTTCGCCTGGTTAAATAAAGATTTTTGATTTGATCCAATTTGAAATGTCTTTAGGTCTTTGGATCGGATCTGCTGTTTTTCAACAGCATCAAACCCTTGGACCTTATTAGCATAATACAGCAATGCTGATAGCACATCTGTACTGTCCTGAGAGTTCGTTTGAAAACCTCACTCACAAAGTGTAGACAGGCCCCATGAAACCAAGTGCATTTTGAATTTCTATTGATATTCATAGTCATTAACAATTACACCACAGCTTCAGAATACAAAATGTACGCAACTTCACAGTAGTATGTCCGGAGGCTGACACCCAGTTTTTTTTTTAATTACTTGGAATTATAATTGAAACCATTTAATGTGGATTTGTTCCCCCTCTCTCTCTCCCTCATTCCCTCCCTCTCTGTCTGGGTGCTTCTGAAAGACAATATGGGCCTGCAGATAAAGCACACAACTGTAAACCAGAGGTGGTCAGGTTTAATCCTATCAGTAGCAGATCCAGCTACAGTCATGAAACAAAGTTGTACCTGCTACCTCATTAGGCCAGCAAACAGAAACTGTTTTTGCATAATCAGAGTTCTAAAGGAGGAATTTTACATTGTTCTGGGCAAAATGTTGCCCTCTTGATAAAACTGGTAACCCCTTTAAGAAATTCTGGACCTGTCCCCAAATCCTACTATAGCGAGTGCTTCAGTGGGTGAGTGAGTGAGTGTGTGTGTGTGTGTGTGTGTGTGTGTGTGTGTGAGAGAGAAACCTTGAGCAAGTCTTTTGACCTCTCAGTGCTTTAGTCTCACCCAGCGACATTTCGCTGTTGGGCTATGCTGGGCTTGTTTAACAATGCATATGCTTTGGACATTTTGTTTTCCCAGACTGCTTGTTCTCTTGCTCCAGGTATGCCCTCCTCTTCACTGCACCCTTCCAGCCCCTTCACTGACATTCCGAGAGGCTTAAATGTTATCCACCACTTTTCAAGGACCACTATGTGATGGTTGACCTGCTCTGTCGGTCTTGTGTTGACCAGCGGGGGGGGGGATGCCAGCAGTGTCTCAGCAGATTGGGGAGTTCCTCCTCCGAGTGCCAGTGACATACATGTGAGTGACGGTACACATGCATGCCTGGCATCCAGTGACTGACCCTCTCCCTATGTGCGTCCACTGTGCTGCCACCTGATCTCCACAAGGTGGCAGTCAAGTAGCAGGCTGCAGCATGCCCACCTCTTCCTAAGGAAGGAGAGATGTCCTTGAGATGTTTTATCCTCCCTCCCCCTGCTGGTGCTGAAGCGACCCAAGTCCGTTCTCAAACCTGGGTCACCAGCTAGCAAGCAGTAGCACTACCCCTGCACTACTGTGCTAGCTTGCAAATGTGTTTTTCGTCACTGCTGGGCTGTATGGCCCCCTGTGCAGAGCTGGTGTCCAAACGTGCATCCATCAAATGAAGAAATGCACTGCAATATAGGAAGCAAAAAAGGAAGCCAGTAACATGCACCATGGAAAAAAAAAAACACAGAATGCCAACATGGCACTGCAGAGCCTCCACATCAGTACCCCGCAAAAGAGGGCAAACTACGGGTTTTGGGGCCAGGGGGATTTTCACAGGGGCATAATTTATGTGCCCCAAATGTATGTTGAAAGACTTGTGACACCAGAGCAATTAAAAGACAATGCAAACAGTTTTTCTTTAATTCTAATGATTGGGGTTGAAAGTATGCCTTTGAAGTCAGAGAATGCCAGAAAGGGGCAAAATTAGGGATACTCCCTGAAAATAGGCAGATTGGGAAAATATAGATTTGTAGTTCAGTTTATTGTTTGCAAGAAAATGAAACGGTTTCACTCACAAAAACAAAAAGTATGCTACTTCTCCCTCCTTACAGGCACCAGCTTTTTCACCCTTGAGTGACTCTTCTGCTGTTCTTTGCACCAAATAGGCCAGCACCCCGAGGCAACTGTCACACTAGGGCTCCTGCAACTTTCTAATTCCACATTTTATGTCAGGAAGTGTTCTGAAGCTGGCCAATAAACACTCTGCCCATGTCTGCTCTTCATAAATAATCCCCCAGGCCACTGAAGAAGGCAAGATGTGGCTTTCACATTCATTATGGCTACTTAGGCATGCTCTCGGGGCCTGTGCCTGTCCGAGCAGTGCACTCACTCTGGGAAACCCGAGCAGCCTACTGGGAAGAGTGAGAAAAAGCAGCGACTGCTCTCCTAGCTGGAAAGGAAACCCCAATCCCATGCACTTTTTGAGCAATCAATCACAAATGAAAGGTCAACAGACAGCTTCTAAATAATTTGATACATTTAACTACTGCCATTGATCAGGGCCAGAGCGGAGTTCACAGTGGATGGAGGTAGGAGGTGCTGCTCTGTTATGGTCAATCAGAGAAAATCTAGCTTTTTTCTAAGTAGAAACACTAAACACATTTCCATGAGCTACATATGTTAACCTTTCAGAGATTTCCTCAAGGTACTGGGTGATTCTGTTTCTCACCACTCCTTGTCCTCGGTCAGAATCCGAGCTAAGGGACAGGTTCTACTAATTGTTTGCAATAGCCAACGGAAAGGCAATATGATGAGTGCTATACATACAACTGGGTGTTAAGATTCAGCACTTTAAAGGTTCTGTAATTAGGATTCAAATCCTCAGATTTTCTGCACTAAGATAATTTTGGGAACAGTATTTTGAGCAAGCAAGAGAAAATTGTAAGAGATATGCATTACTGAAGGGACACTGCCAACCCCTTGGGCCACCTCCAATAATTTTATTATGATTGCTCACCTTCTGCAATATTTACTGCTGTAGCTGCCTCTATTTTACACAGAAGCATAGAATCTTTCGGGCCAGGGGTGTCACCAGGGCTGGGCATTAGGGGCTGCAGCTCTGAATCTTTATTCATTAGTGCCGAATAAAAGATGCCCAATTCTTAAAAATGACCCGGGCCTTTTTATTATTTTACTTGATGGGAGGGATGGGGGCGGGCTCAAGCCCCTAATGTTTCAGACCCTATAAATGCCCCTGCTCTTGGCATAGAAATGCCCATTGGCCAGTCATGTCTGCACATTACTACTTACTTAATGCTAAATTAGACAGCAGAAGTGGTGTTTCACTCCCCTCTTCCCCTGCCTTTATGATGTGGTCTTTACCAAACCCGTGTCTGAATCCCCACTGATTTCATACAGGCTGCCTCTTCCAGTAGCTTGTTGCACCTTTCCAGCATCCTCTCCATGACAATGTATTTTTTGGCATCTCTCCTAAATGTGTCCCCCCCCATCCCACCTCCACCAGCTTCAAGGAGTTGCCCCATGTGCTTGTATCCCACCCAGTCAGGACAATTTTCCACCTTCCACTTTATTTAACCCAGGAGAGTATTTGAATGTTTCAATCATATCCCCTCTTTCCCTTCTTGCCTCAAATAAGCATTTTCTAGGTAAAAGGAAAATTAGTCAAACCACTAAGGACACAGTAGACTCCCACCATTGTATCACAAGTGCGTAGATTATATACAGGCATTCCCAAGTTTCATTAAGGATGCAGTGGAAGTAGATTAAGGACTCTAAGCCAACACTTTTTTGTTAGAACATCAGTACGGTGGACAGACCGCGTTTCCCTTTCATTACAAAAACAGTAGATACAATACAACCAACTGCATTAGGTGAGCCGTCATAAACTGAGCAGTTAAACTAGGAGCATTTGGAGGCCTTCAGGGGCACTGATTATGTAGTGTATACAGAATTAGAAACCAGAAGCTGAGTGCCATCTTCTGAATAAAGAAAATATTACAGCACAAAAGAACAAGAGCCAATCTAACACCTTTACTAGAAGAAAGGTTTCCTTTACACTGAATGGACAGAGCAGCTGCCTCTGAGACCAGGGATGCAAGAATTGATCCCCAGGTCCGGCAATGAAATGTGCAAATCTGCAATTATTCAGTTGGCAGAAGATGCCCCCCACCACCACAAGCACAAGCTGGAGAGAGGACACTGCACTGCTGACGAGGGTGGGATCCCCCCCCCCACCTGTAGAGAAACAGCAGAATCCACAGCCAGATGCAGAGTGCACTCTGGTGGTGAAAGTTCAGACGGCGAAATACAAAGGACAAGAAAAAAAGAGAGGAAGTAATGCAGTGTATACAGAATTAGAAACCAAATACCGAGTGCCATTTGGTGGAAAAAGTAAAGATTTACGAGAACAAGAACCAGTCTAACACCTTGGCTAGAAGAAAGGCTTAATTTAGCTGAATAGTTACCACTGCTGCCTCTGAGATCAGGGATGTAAGGATTAATCCCTGGGTCTGCTACTAAAACTTGGAGCTTGAAATTCTGTCAGAAGAGCCTTTACCCCCAATAAGCTGGGGAGAGGACACTGTATTGGCAAATTGGTGGTTCAACACCTGTAGAGAAACAAGAGAATTAGTAGCCAGAGGCACAGTGTCATCTGGTGGTGGATACTGAGATTGCAGAACACAAAGAACAAGAAGGAAAAATGAAGTGATACAGTATATACACAAAGCAGATACAGAGTGCCATCTGCTGCAGAGAGTAAAGACTGCAGCACAGAAGAACAAGAACCAATCTAACACCTCAAACAGAAGGAAGGTTTCCATTAAACTGATGGGTTAGAGCTGCTGTCTCCAAGACCAGGGATGCAAGGACTGATTTATGGGTCCAGAAGTGAAACATTCAAGTCTGTAATTCAGTTTACAGGAGATGTCATCCCACGAGCTGGGGACAGAGTGTCCTTTTTTTTTTTCCTCTCCTTCCCTGGTCAGCTCTCCTTCTGAGGAGCGCCCCTTCTCCCTGACGTCTGCCTGGACATATCTGCTGCCGTCTTCTTCCCTGGCTTGCACCCCCGGCAGGGTGAGTGGGGTCTCCCAAGCCCCACCGCAGAATGGATCCGGTTCTGGTGGTGTGCCCAGCTGGTTGAGTGCAGGGCCTGCAGGCACTCCTTATCATCCTGGCACCATCGTTTTCCTCCAGTTTTCAACCCCGGAGATGTGACGTGCAATGACATCATGGTGCAAGCCACATGCTCATGTGATGTGCACCAATGTTTGCCACATATCCCGATCTGTCTTGCCTCCAAAGCTGCCCTTCCCCCAGTTTCCACCACTGGCCAGGTGAGCTGCGGGCTCTGCCCTGCCACCCCGGATGCTCAATCCTACCCCGGCTGACTCTCCAGCACCTCAGACTTCGCTTTTGAACCCGGGTTGTTGGTGTCACAAGTGGTAGCGTTACCACTGAGCGGGTACGGGTAGTCCGGCCTGGGAAAGTGTCCTTTTTAACAACTAGCCCCATTGTAGGCTAATGGGCTTTATCAGAGATGAGGTGTGTGGGCATAAACTGAATACTAGCCCCCTTATTTGTTTACAGAAAAAACACACTCCATACATAAATGGTCTCACTGCATGCTTGCAAGCTGGTCTGGTCTAAGTCTGAGGTCCATATTTATGTAAGCTTGAATTGCTTACTGCTCTCAGATGTGACAAAGCTGTATGCAAAACGGCTCGCGTCTACTGACTCCTACATGGAACACGGGGGAAGAAGACTTAGAATCTTTATTGCAAAATAACTCAATGAACAATTCCCTAAGGAAGTTACAGTAGCTCATCACAGCATCTTACTAGAAAAGGGACTTGGTCCTTTTGCAAGCCAGCAGGCTGAAAAACTAACAAACCCAACCTGGCTGGCCTGGTGGCACTGAGGGTTGAGGCGCTGCATGCCACACCTTGTGCCACGCTGGTGACCCAAGTTCAGGAATGAGCTTGGGCACCAGGATCGGCAGGGGAGGGACTAGGATCGAGCCTTCGATGGACTGCTCTTCTCTCCCTGGGAAGGGATTTCGGGTGTCTCCAGCACAGTCGTGCCGCTGGTGGAGACCGGAGGCACAGCTAGCACATGGAATGGTCAAGGGGAGGAGCGCAGCAGATGCTTAGGGCATTGCCATGCAGGCATCATTGCACTCTTGCGCTCCTAGGGGGCAAACAAGCTTGAAAAATCCCCCAATCCCAGGACAGGCGATGGCTCTCCTTTGAGTCACACGCCCAGCTCCGGGTCCTGTCTCCGTTCCCTGGCCTGCTCCTCCATCACCTCGGCTGGCTCACTCAATTGTAGACAGAGTGCCAGAGTGGAGGTGGCCCTACCCCAGAGGGCTCAGAGCTGGGGAGTCCGCCGGCTGCAGGATGGTGGAGGGCAGTTGGAGATGGGGGATCAGGTGGGCTGTAGAGTGGTGTCAGGCCTGCAGGAGCAGCCTGAGAGAGTTCCTGGGCTTGACTGCATTAATAGAAAATACAAAAAAAAAAATCTCCTAAGTTGCTAAACCAGTTGCCTTTATACAACTACACAGACCACTGCTATTGTACTCTGATTGGCTAAATCGTGTAGAGGTTTATAATTATTAACCTTTTTGGAGAAATTGGGGGAGGGGCTCCCATGACCCCCTCCTCTTACTGACTCACTCAGTTCTTTAAGGGGAACAGTCAGCACCAAGGGACCCACACCAAGTGTGGGGCCCATGTCCCAATTTATACTTAGTATGCAAAAACATTGTTTTTATTCACTGATTACTGTAGTATAGTAGATCGTATCTGACTAATTTTGTTTACTTCCAGGGTGACATTTTCTGTAAATTCAAATCCCAACATCCCCTGCATCTGACATGAGAGCAGGACTGCAGCAGTGGGAGAGTCAATAACCTGCAATGCATGTTAGAGCTTTTACAAGCTCCTAGCAGATGTTTTTTGGCCCTGATGTCCTCTTAGGGCTAAGTACAGTCCTCTCTAACTGTACTTAGCCCAAGGAGGACATCAGGATCAGCAAACACAAGAGCGGAACTTATATAAACTCTAACACTCACTGGAGGCTACTGAATCTCCCACTGCTGCAGTCCTGCTCTGATGTCAGCTGCAGGGGATTCTGGGATTGAACTTACAGAAAATGTCAGCCTAGAAGTAAGCAAAATTAACGTTGTACAATTTACTATATTGCAGCAAACAGTAAGTAAAAAAAAATGTTCTTGTAGACAAAGTGTAAACTAGGACCAGACCCACACTTGGGTGTGGAGTTCATAGTGCTGACTGTTCCCCTTTAAAGCAGTCCTTGTTTGAAAACTGATCCTTGTTTTTCTAAAAGTGTAATGCCTGAACCGCAGAAGGAACAATTATTCTGTCCTATAGACAAGGGGACACCAGTACAGGTGTCCTACCAGGTGTATAACTGCAAATGCAACCAGAAAAAGGAAGTGAATGAGGTGCAAGGTCTGACCTAAACCCATCTGTACCTTTCAGTGTTTCTGTATGCTGAAAATAATCAGGATGTCGAATGCTTTATCAGGGGTCTCAAACTAAATGCAACCACTTGTATTATACAGTATAGAAAAAATAGTGTATTGTTTAAATTCGCTCAAATAATAATAGCGACCCATGTGATAACAGCATCTTTTATTTAATGCCTCTCCACTTCAAAGATGTATTCACCAGTCCAGTTGGGCCTACTGCAAAGTTAGTCTATGCAGAGCACAACAGTGGGCGACAAAAAGTGAATCACAAATTTACCATGAAGGAAATACCTTTTTGGTGGCTTTTTTTATTCATACAGTCACTCTTCATTAAAAATATTGCTCCTGCATTAACAGAGAGAGAAAGAACCTCTTTCAGTGAAAACTATTTTACATCTAACTAAAATAACTGCTCTCTGAAACTCAGACTTTCTTTTACTTGTTCCTTTGTAAGTTTAATACCTGGAGTATTTGTAGTTGTGTGTGTGTGAGTGTGCAGCTGTGTGTGGAGTGCTCTAAAACTTACATTATTGCCAGGTCCATGGTTCACTAACTCACTCTTTCTCCCATGCCTTTCTCATATTAGTCTGCTACATGCCTGCAGCAATTCACATCACCTGGCTCCCTCTGCCCCCTCCCAAATAAAGAAAAAAAAAAACAATCCCACATGAAACGAAGAGGAAATGAAAGCAGCATCCAGGCAGAAAGCTGTTATACTTTAATGGTTTTCAGGTTCGTTTGTTTTTCCAACTCCAACAAAGTAACTACTACAGTTTATTCAAAGTGCCCCCCCCTCACCACTACCAGCCACTGTAAGTTGATTAGGGGGCTTACCAGGCAGATGTAACATAGCCACATGACTCATCCTATCCTACTGTAAATGTGCGCACACCAGGAGAGAAAAATTGTAAGGATTCTCTGTCATTCCACTTCATACCCCAGAGTTACAAATCCCCTCTGTCTAGTTTCAAAGTCCAACTTTATTCAGTCACTTTAAAAAAAAATATGAGCCATCAGAGGTGATGCTTAGAGACCCTGTCTCCTGTAAACTCTAAACCTTGGATGGGGGCCTGCCATCCCTATGTACAGTGCTAGCCTTGGTGGGTTCACAGACCTCAAGAAGGGTTTAGTGGCTTAAACCTTACAGGGTGGCACTGACATCATACATGTTATCAGAGCCAACCTGTTCAGTTTTATAATACTCTTGATGGTTCTTGGAAAAAGAAAGGGAGTGGTACCATTCCTGACCTGCTGAAGGAACCCTATTATCCCTCGGCTGAGATACAGATATGGCACACTGAGGAGTCCAAATAAGGATGAAACACGTGTCTGTGTCTGCTGTTCTCATCCTCTGCTGACTGTATTGTGAGGCCTTTTGGCACCGTGCAATTCTACTTAAAGTTGAGCCAGTCCAAATTAATTCATGGGCATTTGCATATGCTACCCATGATGCTTTGCATTATTGGGGTATGTGCAATTTGTGTTTTCTTTAAAATTTGGCTGTATTGTCAATATCCTCTGGGATAACCCATGCCCCAATGCATTTGCTCTGGGGTGCTTTTGTAGTTCTATTATCCTTGCTCTACCTCCCACAGCTAACTAACCAAACAGAACACATGATCCTTTTCCACATTCTGTCTCCCCTGTTGAGCTCAGGTTCCCTCCAGAGATAATACAATCTAGTGATTAGGCCATACTCTTTAGGCGCTTCTACACGCAGTGATCTATATTGCAATTGGTGATACAGATCAACTGCAATGTTACCTTTCTACCATATACAGGCGATCTGTTTCGCAAGAGAAACGTTCACCGATTCTGCATTCCCTGCTTTCCTGGGTTCGGGAGTTTTTTTTTTTTTTTTGTATTGTTTATTTATCGCCCCCTGCGTCTGACCGGCCGCTCCTTCAGGCCCTCTGCCAAGGACTGCCCCCACTTGCTCCATTCCGAACCCTCCCCGATGCCAGCTTCCCCCCTGATCCCAGATCGCAGCCGACCAGGGTAGCCCGACGTAACCCTTCGTCGGACGGGTCCCCTCCTTCCGAAGGGAAATTGCCTTCATGCATTCTTGCTCTCAGCCCTGATGCTGCTGGGGTTGGGTTTCCCCCTGGCTCTTCTGGGGTTCCATGGAGGCGGGGGGTCCAGGCGGCCATCATCCAGTTGCTCGGACGCCATTTTTCCGCTTTTCTGGTTTTTCACCTGTCGCGCCGCTTCTTGTAGTGCCCCCGGTCTCTACCAGGGGCCGCTACAGAGCGAGGCATGGCCCTAACCCACCCCGGGGAGCAGAGCAGTCCTTAGGATGCTCAATCCTCTCCTGTCCCCCGCCGATCCCCAGCGACCCGAGTCCGTTCACGAACCCAGGTCGCCGGCGTGGTTTGAGGTAAGGCACCCGCGCCTCAGCCCTCTATGCCACTGGACTGGTGGGTTCGCAGAGTTTTGTTCCGTTCTGCACAGCCGTGTACAAGCACTGTTCCATTAATTTCTGTCCTATTACAAAAGGTAATCTTGTGCTTTCCTGGCTGTTACGGAACGAATCGCCTGTAGACGGCACAAGGAGGTGACGTTACAGTTACTGTGTACAGCTCGTTTGATACAGATCATCGCAGTGTAAAGGTGATCTGTTCTGCAACAGACCACGTGGAAAAAAAAGTGGGTCACAGCCGGCCCGGTGGCACTGAGGTTTGAGGTGGTGGACGCCATACCTCGTGCTATGCTGGCGACCCAGGTTCAGACGCAAGCCCGGGGCACCAGGGGTTGGCAGGGGAGGGATGGGATCAAGCATCTGAAGACTGCTCTCCCATCCCTGGGGAGGGATCCAGGGAACTATCGCTATGTAGCAGCCCCTGGTGACAACCGGGGGCACTACTGGAGCGGGGTTAAGCATGAGGGGTGGAGTGCGGCAGATGTCGGCATTGTGCTCAATGTCATTGCACGCTCCCATTCTGGAGGAATAGAAAAATCTAGGAGGAAAATGGCAGCACAGGATCAGCAGCAGCATGATAGCCACAGCTTCACCGGCCGACAAATGCCTGGATTGGAGGCGTGTGCCAGTACTGGTTCCTTGCCAGGCACGGGGACACAGGGAGAGAGTCCCTTTCGACAGTATAGCTGCATATGCCAGCTGGGTACGTCCAACTTCGGGGTCGGAGGTGAAGGAGGGGCGGTGGCTGGAGGTAAGCAGGGGCTGTGGATGCAGGGAGGATTAAATATGACATGATAAAAAAATAAAAAGTGGGTCACAGAACAAGCGGTACCCGGCAAGTGCCCTGTAAAAGTGCCTTTATTTGTTTTTTAACTTTCTTTATGCATCCAGACCCCCGGGCATCCTTCAGGAGTGCCCATACAGATGCTACCCTAACTCCCGGGCTTGAACCTCCCCACTTCTCCCAGGCTCTCTCCTCCTGACCAACCTAGGCAGGCCCAACCCCTGGATTACATCCGGGCCTGGTTCCGCCTTCCCCTGGTGATCAACTCCTAAGTGTGAAGGTGCCTTACCTTCAGTCGTCAGGTCGGCCATGGTGAGAACTGGGCGTAAATGGGATGTGGGCACTCCACTGGGGCCACTGTCATCTCACCGGCGGTCTAGAGGATTTTTCCTTTTTGTTTGCCCCCCTCAAGCGTAGTCGTGCAATGGTGTCAGCACGCGACTGCCTCGTAGATGCCCACCGTGCTCGTCCCCGATTCTGTTCCCGCGCTAGTAGTACCCCCAGTCACCACCGGAGGTCTCTACTGTGCCAGGAATACCCTGGATCCCTCCCCAAGGAAAGAAGAACTGTCCTATGGAAGCTCGATCCAACTCCTTCCCCTGCTGACCCCCAGCACCCGGGCTCGCTCCCGAACCTGGGTCACTGGCGTGGCGCGAGGTGTGGCGTCTAGCACCTCAACCCTCAGCGCCACCGGGCCGGCCCTGTAAAAGTGTCTTTAATCTGAGCAACTGAGAATGCGCCTGAGCTGGTGGTTCGCTTGTGCTGTTTGTTGTACAGTGAGAGAGAGAGCACGACAAGCCAACTGTCACTGATCAGCAGAAAGTCACTGGCATCAGGAGTTCATCACTCTACAACAAAGCACTCAAGTAACCTGCAATGGATTTAGAGGGATGAGGATTAAAAAATACAGGTTACTCACCTATAACAGGAGTTCTAGGAATGGTATATGTTGTTCATTCACACTGTCTGGCAGGTTCCTTGCCGCTTTAAATCTTGCCGGAAGGTCTTCAAGCTGGCTCCTCCCACCAACCCGGGTGGTAAAACTCTCGGCTCCGCCCCATGACGCCAGATCTGGCCCGCTGGAAGCTCAGGTTGTGCGTCAAAGCCGGGGAGGTCGGGTGGGTCGTGTGGATGAACAACATATACCATTCCTAGAACTCCTGTTACAGGTGAGTAACCTGTATTTCTAGGGACATGGATATGTTGTTCATCCACACTGTCTGGCAGACTCCTAGCAGTTCTCCGGGAGGAGGGAGGCAAGGCGCACACCCCCTACTTAGGGAATAAAGACTGGAAGAACTGAGGGCCCCAAACCAGCATCCGGCGTGACTCAAAGGTCGATGTGGTAATGGGTAATGAAGGTGTGTGCTGACTTCCAGGTAGCAGCCCTGCAGATTTCCTGGACAGGGACGCCCCTGAAGCAGCCACCGATGCAGCAGTATGACGGTAGAATGAGCTCTTATCCTCTGGAAGGCTCCATGCCCACCAACTTATAGCAGAGATCTATGCAGGAGGTGACCCACCTGCTTATCGTCCGCTTGGCTGCAGGTCTGCCAGGTGCGGCTTCAGCGTGGTGACAAACAGCTGGCGAACCTCTCCCGACTTTCAGCTATGCGCCTCCTTATAATAAGCGAGCCTCTAGGGTCCAAAGTATGGAGCCTATATTCGGCCTCCGAGGTGTGATTGGGGTAGAACACCGGCAGAGTCAACACCTGGTTAAGGTGAAACTCCGACACCACCTTCGGAAGGAATTTCGGGTGGGGGCACAGGACAACCTTGTCCCTGTGGAAGACCAGGTAAGGAGACTCGATGCAGAGCGCCTGGAGTTCTCTCATCCTTCTGGCTGACGTAATAGCCACCAAGAAGGTGGTCTTCCACGACAGGTGAGAGAGATCACACCTGTGCATTGGTTCGAATGGCTTGCCCATGAGCTTTGCCAGTACCAGCAGTAGATCCCACGGAGGTGGAGGTTCTCGTGACCGGAGGGGAAATGTGATCAAGGCCTTTGAAAAGCGCCAGACCACCTCCTCCTGCGCTACCGACTGCTCCCGCCCATGCCGTAAGCAGAGATGGCTGCCAGGTGCACCCTTAGGGTCGTGAGACCTAAGCCCTTGACTAGAAAGGGACCATAAATAGTCCAAGATGCTTGCCAAAGGACAGGAGGAAGGGTCCAAGCCCTTGTCTGACACCAAATGGAAAATCTCTTCCATTTGAAGGCATAGCATTTCCTGGTCGACTCCTACGGGACGCCTCAACAACATTGAGGACCTCGCCGGAAAGACCCAAGGCCTGGAACTCTAGCCGCTCAGGAACCAGGCCATCAGGTGCAGGGATTGAAGGTCCAGATGGAACACCTTCCCCTGATTGACTGAGAGCAGGTCCGGGCAAGCTGGAAGCTGCCTCGGGAGCCTGGAGCTGAGGCTGAGGAGATCTGGGTACCAGAACTGGCGGGGCCAGTCTTGGGCTATCAGAATCACCTGCGCCTTGTCCCTCCTTGCTTTGAGAAGCACCTTGTGAATCAAGGGAAATGGGGGAAGGCGTAGAAGAGGCCCGGGGTCCACAGCCTCGAGAAGGCATCCCCCTGCAGCGAGCCCTGCTGAGGGGGCCGGGCATGAAACAGCCTCAGCTTCGCGTTCTCCCTGGAGGCAAACAGGTCCACCTGAGGTGTGCCCCAGTGGGAGAACAGATCTTGTACTACCTCCGGCAGGAGAGACCATTCATGAGATGCAGCCCCTATCCGGCTCAGGGCATTGGCCAGGGTGTTGGAGGCTCCTGCCACATGAATGGCTAGGAGATCGGCCTCCAGGCTGCGCACGAGTGACCAAATGCAGAGCTTCCTTGCATAGAAGCATGGAGCAGTCCGCCTGGTGGTTTAGGGTAGTATGGTCGTGGTATTGTCCGTCTGGACTCGGACCACTTGACCCCGGAGAAACGGAGCAAAGGCGGTGAGAGCTAGGCGGACCGCTCGGAGCTCCAGCAGGTTGATGTGGCATCGGGACTCCCGCGGGGACCAGAGGCCGTGCGCTCGGTGTTCCCCCAGATGGGCACCCCAACCCATCAGAGAGGCATCGGTCGATAGAGAGACCGTCGGCTCGGGGCGGACAAACGGGATGCCCTCCTGCAGATGAGATGGAACGGTCCACCACCGGAGAGTGTTCCACATCTCCTGGGTCACCATCACTAGCTGGTCCAATGGATCGCAGCGTTGTGACCACTGGCTGGCCAGACCCCACTGAAGGGGGCGCATGTGCCAGCGTGCCCAACGGACCACGCTGGTACAGGCCGCCATGAGACCCAGGAGGCGCAGGAAGTCCCGGGCAGGGCGCGATTGCCCAACCAGAAATGATTGGGCAAAGGAGGTAAGAACCCGGCCCCGCCGGGAGCCGCGTCTGGCTCAAGAGAGTCGAGCTCTGCCCCGATAAACAGAATCACCTGCCTCGCTCGAGTCTCGACTTGGCCTCGTTGATGAGGAGGCCGACTTGAGAGCAAACCTGGAGGGCCAGATCTCTGGACCACTCCACCTCCTGTCTGGAGGGGGCTGCTATCAGCCAATCGTCCAGGTAAGGGTACACCCGGACCCCCCGGCGCCACAGGAAAGCTGTCACCACTGCAATGCATTTGGTGAAGACCCTGGGAGCTGAAGACAGGCCGAAGGGCATGGCTCGGAACTCGAAGAGGGATCCCTCCGCTCGAAAGCGAAGGAATCTCCGATGTGACGGATGGATAGGGGCATGAAAGAACGCGTCCTGCAGGTCCAGAGAGCAGAACCACATGCCGTGTTCTAGAGATGGTATTATCTGCACCAGAGTGACCATCCTGAAGGTTCGAGACCTTAGGAACTTGTTGAGGTCGTGTAGGTTAAGAATGGGGCGCCAGCCCCCCGTCCGTTTCGGAACCAGGAAGTACCTGGACACAAACCCCGGGTCTGAGGGGGGATCCGCTACCTCCCTGATCACCTCCTTTTGGAGGAGGAGAGCGATGTCGGCCCGACGAGCCGACAGTGAGGCTGCGGACCCCGAGGCCCCCCGAGGTGCGACGGCTCTGAAGGGCGGGGCCTGCTCAAATTCTAGAGGCAGGCCTTTTCCCACCACCTCCAGTACCCACCTGTCCGTGGTAATAACGGACCAGGCGGAAAGGAAGTGTCGGAGCCGTCCCCCCACGGGGGGAACCAGGGGTGAGGTGACGGGGATGGGGGCGACACCCCTCAGCCCGTCACTGGGCAGGCTTGGAGGAGGGACCGGCCGAGGGACCTCCTGGGCCTTTTCCTCCCTGCTTCCTGTTGGAGGAAGCCGACAGCTTGGGTTTGGGATGACAAGCCCGAGTCTGCTGGCCCTGATGTTGCTGGGCCGGGCGCGCCGGGGGCGCAGAAGGACGAAAGGGCTTAGGCTGAGGCTTGCGGCTTTTGTCCTTCTGGGCGGAAGAGACCGAGTCCAAGGTAGCATTGGACTTCTCGATCCTCTGCAGGTGACCTTCCACCCCAGGGCCGAAGAGGTCAGTCCCCAAAAAGGGAATGTCCGCCAACTTGTGCTGGGTATCCGAAGTAAAGGTGGATATCCTCAGCCAAGCCCGACGGCATGGCCACTGCGGCCACCACAGACCTGGCACATGAGTCCCCGATGTCTAAAGCAGTCTGGAGCTGCTGTTTGGCCACTGCCCTGCCCTGGTCCCGCACCTGCCTGACCGTAGTCTGCAGATCCGCGGGAAGATGAGGAACGACCTCATCCAGGGAGCCCAACAGGGCCTGAGAAAAATGTGCCATGAGGACGGCCGAACTGGCCTGACGAAGGCCGAGAGAGGCAGCATAGACTTTTCGCCCGGCATAATCCAATTTCTTGGATTCCTTGTCGGGAGGTTTGTCCACATCCCTGGCATTCCCGGCGCGCCGGAAAACGCTGTCGGTAACCAACCCCTCAGCAGAGGGGTGTTCCGAAAAACCGGACAGGGAACCGGTAGGGGCCGCATACTTCCTGGCCATCCTGGCCGAAGGCGCAGGGCAGGAAGCAGGGCGCTGCCAAAGCTCCAAGGCCGGGCCCACTATGGCCTCGGCCACCGGAAAGGCCTCCGTAGGGGAATCCCCTCGGTCCAGAATCTCCGTGAGGGGATACCTGGCCTGTTTAGAAACGGGTTCGTGCTTCATCCTGGTGGACTCCGAGATGAGCCGAAGTAATCCTAAGAAGGACGAAGGGCTATCGTCCACCGACTGTCCTCCTGAGGACTCCAAGTCCATTTGCTTGGAGAAAAGGGAGGAATCGTCCTCGGACTCGGAAGAGTCCTCAAATATTGCCTCGGGCCTGAGCCACCTCCACCCGGTCAAGCTTATCGGAGTGAGGGTGACAGACAAGCCTATGGGGCAGTCCCTGAGCCGACCGAGAATTTTTGGTCGGAGCCCCAAATAACGGCTGTGGAGGCGGAGGTTCCACCAAAATCAGTGGGGCAGCTGGAATTTGCCGAACAACCGGCCTGGGAACAGGCTCCTCAGCTACAATGAGGGATTGTTTCGGCCGCTCCGGTGACAGCCACTTAATGGCCGGGGAAGACGACTGGGTCGGCTTATTCCTGGTCAGAAGGAGCTGTTGCCACATGAGTTCCTCATACCTCCGACGCAACTTGCGCCGAAGTCTCCCCTCGTCCGAGGAGGAGGAGGAGCGGCGGCACCGGAGACCGAGACCGCCTATGGCGGCGGGATCGGCTGGACCGCGAAGACGTCCGAGACCGAGACCTAGAACCTCGGCTAGGCCGAGGACGGTGCGGGGAGGTGTCGGGAATCGGCACTCCCCTCGGTTCGGAAGATTCCACCGAAGACTCTGGAACCAGAGGCACAGACGAGCCGATGGGACCCTCAACTCCCACCGGGGGAACTGGGGAGAGGGGATTCTCAGCTTCTCCAGCCGACAACCCGTCCAACAGGTCGAGAAAAATCTCGACCGCGTCAACGGGAGTCTCGGTCAATTGGCCTGACGGGGACACCGTGAAGCCAGTGGCCGAAGCCGAGGGGTCGACCGAAGTCGACTGTCGACTACTGGGGGAGGGGGATCTTTCCCGCTCCCAAGAGCGTCGACGGTGAGACTTACTTTTGCTCTTTTTGGACCGAGAAAAAGGTCCAGAAGAAGTTGGACCCTCACCTTTCGTCGAGAGGGTCAGACAAAGCTCCTTAAAAGAAGCCGAGTACAAGGCAGAGAGAGAGCGGGACAAATGCCGCAGCCGAGGTAGAAGCGGCCAGCGCCGCCTCCTCTTCGAGGGCGATCATCTGCTCGAGCTGATCCGCTGAGCCCGCCGCCGCGGACACCGCCAACCGGCCTCTTAGACTTAACCGGAGGAATTTTTTTCGGACGCCCAGCTGTAAACGGGCAGCACGGTCTTCGAGGACGAGGGGTCAAAAAGAAGAGCACAGGTCGCAAGCCCGCGGGTCGTACTCAAGGCCTACAGTAGACGACGCGGAGTGCGGATCCGCCGGAGAGCATCTTTCTGCTCCGGGCAAGGGCATCTCCTCGAAACCGGAGTCGATTTGTCCATCGCAGCCGTGAGGGAGAGAAGACCAAAGTCTTTTTAGCAAAAAACTTTTAATTTCGAAGATTCGAAGAGTTAGGAACCAGTCTTATACGCACAGCGTTAAGGAGGGAACCTGAGCTTCCAAGCGGTAAGGAAGATCTGGCGTCATGGGGCGGAGCCGAGAGTTTTACCACCCGGGTGGGTGGGAGAAGCCAGCTTGAAGACCTTCCAGCAAGATTTTAAGTGGCAAGGAACCTGCCAGACAGTGTGGATGAACAACATATCCATGTCCCTAGAAGTAGCAGTTCTACCACCAGAATCCACCTCCCAAAATCCACCACTGGGCACTGACTTAGTTGACAGTTGCACAGACATACCAGTAGCCCTGTCACAGCTGAAACTCTTCAAAGGGAGCCGGGGTGGACTATGTTTTTTTGCACACTGGCTGCACTTTAATATCCAGTACACAGTTTGAAAATTGTTACCCTGGAAGGGCAGACTCACTGGTACTGTATGCAATGGACCTAGTTAAGACCTGGAGCTCCACAGTCAGTAGTAGACTTGCCTAAGCGATTACAGATAAACTCAAAGCACGTAATGTTGAGGTATGTGTTGCATTTACAGATTTTTTTTAACTTTTTCTGATTGTCACATAAACCGTGTGGACAGGCATGGGTTCATCAGACATTATCAAAATGGCTAAGGTTTTTTCACATACTTGACTGGCTAAGAACCATTCCAAGCTGTGGTGGCATGTCACTATAACACCATAGCCAGGAAAAAGGTTCCTACCAACTGATTTTTTTTTAACCTAACTTTTATAATAGCATCAATACACTCCAGAATGTGTATTATAATGCAATTTCATGCATGGTTGAAGGTGCCAAACTGTGTTATCCCTTACATAACACACACCATGTTGCATATTACACATACAGTAGGGGAACAAGTATGGTAGACTTTATTCTTCTGGGCATTTAAATAATATATAGCAAAAGAAAATAAACATATCACAAAAACAGTAAAGGCTGAATAATCAGTGCTTCATCTGGCTGTCCTGTTGGGAGATCTGACTTCATAGTGAAGGAGATGTAATAAGACGGAGCAGCTGCAGCCCCCCTGCCCAACTCATACAGTCTTGTGCTGATACAACGCTAGATTTCACAGGCGCCATGAGTTCTGTAGCAAATGCCAAGGTATATGCTTTTAAAGAATACACAGACAGTACTCAGCAACAACAGCAGCAGCACCCACCACACCCTAAATACTAATTTGCTGGACCAAGTTTCCAGAGTCATGTCTTTGCATAACACTTTTGAAAATTAGGCTGTACATGTGAATCTGTTCCCAAAGTGATATACATTTATTCAGGGTATGAGGTCTCCAGCAACAACAGCAGGAAAAAATATGTATCCATCAAACCCTAAAAACTAATTTACCAGACCAAGTTTCCAGAGTCAGGTCTTTGCATGACACATTAGGAAGTCGGCCTGTGCCTGTAAATCTGGTCCCAAAATGAAAGCTACATTTACTCAGGGTATGAGATCTCCCCATGTGTATTACCCTCCTCTCCTGTTTGGAAGGGTTGCTCGGCAAGCCCCATTGGTCATGTACTGTCTGGCAACTGCCAGGAACTTTGTCCAGAGATCCGTGACTCCCTTCATGTGTTACTGATGCCTCAGGGAACTCCTTTTACCATTATGACACAATTCAGATGATTCTTCATATATTTCTTATTTGCCCTACGTGAAGTCCTACCCCTCTAATTTCTACAGCAACGTACTGCGAGGTTTATCTAAGCCATCCGATGTAGAAAACTACTGTATGCAGGAGCCGCTGAAGTCTAAAGGAGAAAGATGCTGTTTTCATGCAAATCTCCTGGTAAACAAGTGAGAGAAATACAGAAATTATAAGGCATGTAAGCCAATATTCTGCTTAAATATTAAAATTTCCAATGTATCAGTTGAGGGGTCAGGAGCTCTTTACAATTCAATCCACGCTCCATTTTTCTTCTGTTACATCACATCCCGGAAAAAGATGGCTGAAATGAAAAGCAGTGGAAGCTATTGATTAATCATCCGGTAACTAAACATTAGTCACTCTTAATTAACTGTAATCAGATACATGACACACGCTCTTATTAGCGATCTTCGATTGAAACCCAGTACACTGAAATCTCAAATGAAGGCTTGTGAGGCCATTTGCTCGGAATTTGGTGACTGGGTTGCTGCTGGGAAAGCCTAAACCAGGAATCTTTCTGGAATCCAAGAGTATTAGTATTAGGCCTTGTGACAGAATAAAGGGTCCTCCAAGCTAATGTTTGATTTTTCTACCAAAAAGCAAGAACTGCAGTTTTTTTATGAAAACAGCTTCTGTTCGGCTGCACTCTGTTCTGACCATTTTCCCAGAGGCCAGAGGCACTAGTGCAATTACGTGCACACTGGGAACCAGCATTTTGCATTTCTTCTTTTTGTCTGACCTGAAAGTGTTGGTTACTTTGTCTGGACTTTTGTGTATGGACTTGTTGACAGGAACATGTTACCAGGAGGGTGACAATACGTCCGTCCAACTGAACGCATAGCGCACTACCTACCAATAAGGCTGTGCATGGGGTTGCTTTTTTTATACATATGTTATTTGAGTCTCTGGCATTTGTATCTGTGTGCATGTTTATGTTTACTAAAATATACATTTTTATACTTCAGACTTGATGCTGTTGCTATTTGTGATACAGGCCAAGGAATTGAGAGTTATCAGTAATGTATGAAGATTTATCAACATAATATGCATTTGTGTTATGAGTAGTAGTCGTGCGTGTGTCACATCAGCCTCAACCAAGGTCTAGTACTACTTTATATGGTCTAACACAAATACACATATTTAAGAGTGATGTTTGTGTTTGTATTCAGACAGTGCAGTGCAATGTGTGTGTATTTGTCCAGAACAGCAGTCGCTTGGCACAGCCCTACCAGCCAACTCAGTTACTTTTCTCCTGCAAACAGAATGTTTTTTTTTAAAGAAAATTCCTTACACTCAGGAAAAAATATCTAGTAAAGCCAATGAGCTAAGTAACTATCACATACTGTATCCATGATGTCTAAACAATAAATTGGCAAGATGTTATTTATTTCTGCATTCTTTGGTAACCAGGTAAGGCCCACTAGGCGTTAAGTGCCTGTTTTCAGGGGCAGCCCAAGAGAACCGGGGAGGTTAAGTGACTTGCTCAGAGTCACAAAGTATGCAGGTAGAGGTCGTGGGAATCAAACCCAGGTCTGCTGGATGCACCACGCTCATTCGCAGCTCGTTACTCTGACCTGTAACCTAAGATCTTAGGTTACAAATGAAAGTTTGCTGTTATCGTATCGCTGAGACATCTATTTCACAGCGTTGTGGCCTAGGAAAAACAATGAAAAATACAGTTTACGAAAGTGCAACAAACTTGATTTGAGAGTGAGGATCTCGGAGGAAGATTGTTCTTGAGAGCTTCGGTGTACAAACCTGCAGATGAGTGGCAGTGTTTCCCAAACATCTGGTGCAGTCCAGGTTACACCTTGGTTTGGGGCTGAAGTGTGCACATGTTGCTGAGGAAAAAAAAACAGACAAACGGAATAATTTTTGTAAAGAGTTTTTCTGTTTCCTTGTTTATAAGAAAACAGAGCTTCATTCTAAAAAACAAAATCAGGTGAAGTATATTTCAGTGTAAAAAAATGTTCCAAGTCATGATGACATGAAACCTGAAATAATTTGCATGGCATCAAGCAGCCTTCAGGACAGCCTTCTCTGTACTTTGTCGAGGGCCCAGACTTACCTGAAATAGCAAGGACATACGGCAAATGATATCAGTATCCATCACACATGCATGGTGGTCTACAATCGTAAAGATCCAAGCTAACTGTTAAGGCTTACAGATCCGTAATGAGAAATAAAAAAATGTTTCCCAGTTTCTCCTTTGTTCATGAAAAATTCCAAAGTGCAAGCTGTGGTTTTTCATTTGTGAACCCCCTACAGTCTGGTATCCCAAAAGACTGTGGTTTGATGGTTACCACATCACCAAGTTCACTGTTTGGACCCAATGATCTATACTGGGAACTGCTTTCCGACAGTAGGAAAACCTAATTCAGCCCTCTTTTTTGTACTAGGTATTTTGGTTGTTGTTTTTTTTTTTTTTTTGCTTCTTATTTCTGCCCCACCCCTGGCCCTGGTTGGCCCTCGTCCGGTCGCCGTCCATTGCCTCCATTCCTTCAGGCCCTCACCCCTGTAACCATCATGGCTTACCTCCATGGCAGGGCAGTGAGGATCCCCACCTGCCGACAGGATCCAGTTTCAAGGCGCTACCTCCAGAGATGAAGTGCGACCAGAGTGGCCATCAAGCTGCAAAGACCAACCACCAGGGTCTTTTCTCATTTTTCTTCCCCCTGCAGGAGCCGGGCATGCAAAGATGCCTGTGGCTGGCTCGCACGCGGCCCCGTCAACCATCTGTTGTGCTCCCGCCCCACTTGTCTTGCGGTAGCATAGTGCTGAGCCCCAGCCTCTGCCAGGGGTTAGATGTGCACTGACCACAGGTTAGCACTCCCCCGGAGATGGAGAGCTGTCCATCGGTCGCTCAATCCATATCCTCCCCGCCAATCTCCAGTGGCCCGTGCTCATTCCCAAATGCAGGTTGCTGGCATGGCGCGAGGTGTGGCGTCCAGAGCCTCAGCCCTCAGCGCCACCAGGCTGGCTATTATTTTGGTTGTTTTACTTAACAGGCACTTTAATGTTATTATTATTATTACTTTTTCTATGTACAATGTTCAACTGCAGTAAGTCTGGAGCACTTGTCCCAGGACACCTTTGTAAATGAGACACCTGTCTCAAAGGTTTAAAATCCTGTGTAAAAAAAAAACAAAAAAAAAAAACGACTACTACTCCTATATGGCAGTCCACAATGCTGTGTTCAAACAGCCCAGATGCTTGATTTTTGGGTTCAAAGTTCAGGTCTAGAGGACAGCTGTTACGGTGCAGACCTTGAGTCTATAGGACAGGTGTTTGGGTTCAGAATTCATGTCTAGAGGACAGGTATTTGGGCTCAGAGTTTGGGTCTAAAGACAGGTGTTTAGGTTCAGAACTGAAGTCCGGAAGACAGTTGTTTGGCTTCACATCTGGAAGACAGGTGTTAGGATTCAGAGCTCAAGTCTGAAGGACGTGTGTTTGGGTTCAAGTTCGTGTCTTGAAGACAACTGTTTGGGTTCATGTCTGGAGGACAAACAACTGTCCTCCAGATCTGAACTCTGAACCCAAATACCTGTCCTCCAGATCTGAACTCTATCCAAACACATCATCAGACCTGAACTCTGCACCCAGAGTTCAGATCTGGAGGACAGGTATTTGGGTTCAGAGTTCAAGCTGGAGGACAGGTATTTGGGTTCAGAGTTCAGATCTCGAGAACAGTTGTTTAGGTTCATGTTCGGGTCTGAAGGTCAGGTGTTTTGGTTTAGAGTTTGGGTATGGATTACAGGTGATTGGGTTCAGAGTTTCGGTCTGAGGGACTGGTGTTTTGGTTTAGAGTTTGGGTATGGATTACAGGTGATTGGGTTCAGAGTTTAGGTCTGAAGGAGAGGTGTTTGGGTTCAGAGTTCAAATCTGGAGGAGAGGTGAGGGATTCAGATTTAGAACAGGGGTGGACAGGTCAGCTATTTTGAGTTTGAAGGTTGGATGTTTGGATCCCAAATTTCTAACCATGTGCTACTACAACAGAAACTATTCCATGCATTGAGCCTAATATGCACCAGGGAACACGAGGTGGTGGGATGGGGCTGAACACCATTTGACTCCTGCGTACAGTATGTCTTTTCAGCGTATCTGGCCTTAGGCATCTTCCACCATGCAGCCACCATTATGGGCTCTGGCCTGAGCTAGTACAAGTCATCAGTATTGGAAATGTAAGTGCTTTTCATTCTACTAATGCCTCTCACAGTGTCCTGTTAAAATACTGCACTAGCGCCATCACAGAATTGGGCAGAAACTTCTAGAATGGCATCACAATGCCTTTAGATTACACCCCCCACCACCACTGGTATAGCACAACCTGTCAGAGGCAAGTGGGTATAAACTGATGCACCCTGCCCCATGATTAACCTTGCTGGGGGCCTCCAAAACTAAAGGCTGTCACTGCTTTTCGCCGCCTGGTGCTCACAGTTTGGAAGAAGCATAGGCACTTGTAACATCACAGTGTCTACATTCTTTGATTTAAAATGTTGTTTTTGTTGACTGGGTAGGTGCACCAAGCAAAGGCATTGCCTATTTTGAGGCACAACACAGGAGAGTTACAGACAGCTAAAGTGATACAATATATGGTAGCACAGTTACAGGTAAGCACAACTCCACACAGCATGGTCGGTGGTGCATCAACAGTCTGGAGTTACAGACAGTGTAACCATAGGTAACAGGTAATAAATACAACACACCAGAGGTTGGAGGATGCAACACAACAAGGCATTAGCATTGGTCAGGTCAGGATAGCCAGCCTTGGACATAGTAACGTAATAGCAGGCCAGATACAAAAGAACTTAACTCATTGTTCATTTCTTGGCTTGTTGACTCCTGGCAATTATGTCCTCATTACTGACCCCAGTGCACGCTCCGTGTGCACATTATCCCATGCAGGCATGTACAGGATGAGAAGGATAAACTGTGGCAGATCAGAGGGGGAGGGTACAGAAGTGGCAACTGTGGTGCCCCCTCTTTATACACTGCACCCTCAGTTTGTCAAGAGCTGTGTTGTTTGTTGCAATGACAAGGTAACACAAAAGAAAATATAAGTGGTCACTTGAAAGGTGTGCTCCAACATGGAAACAAGAGTCTGTTGTTGATCTTAGAACAGAGCTAAAACTGGCAGTTACTAAATAGCCACAATTTTTAAAAATGCCCTTACGTGCATTCGTGCTATCTGGTTTCAACATTTGCATCCTAGAGGTCAGTGAGCTACTCCCTCACCAAAATCCACCACTACGAAATAGGTTAGGGGATGTTCACATGGGGGGGGGGTTAGTGGTTGGAAAGTTATTTCTTTCTACAAAACCTAGACAGGAATCTCCAGGTGGTTAGGGACACTGGTAGTTACAGGACTGGTGTATTAACACTAACCGTTGTGCTCCATCTTCAGTATTTCTGATATGATCCACTTGACTTAAACAATATCAGTACAGTCCTGAACAGAAAGGTCCATGTATGGTCCCAGGACCAAACAAATGATGGAAAATCATGATTAAATTATAGTTTCTGGGTTTTTTTGTGGGCCAAACTGTGCTGAAATGATGTCTGGTGAATGGTATAATGTATGCACAATGCACTCTCCAAGGAAAACAGCAACAGACAGTTGGGGAAATGTAAGTTATTTAAAAACCGTCGTAATCATGGGTTGCGTGGTCATGGAGAAGGACCTTAAGAGTAAAAGGGGAAGAAGCAGAAGGTATTAAAGAGGGCAGGCTAGTCCAGAGTCGGAAAAACCCGTAGGCATAAGTAGCTTGACATAGAGACGTTTCCATGTGAGGAGACAAGACAGAGAGAGAAAGAGAGAGAAAGCAAGTGTTTGAGTTTTGGAGGGAGTGTGAAGGGACAGGTATACCTGTGAGTAAGTAAGTGAGATACTCAGGGAGGGTTCCAAACTGGAACTCTGAGAAAAAAAATGAAGCACAATGGACAAGCTGCCTGCCCTCAAGAGATGGGAGAGAGGCAGTGAGATGTAAATGGAAAAGAAGTGATTTGTGTGTGTGTGTGTGTGTGTTGGGGGGAGGCAGTTAAGTGCAAAGCAACAGAAAGAGTAAACAAGCATTTGTCAGTGCCGAATGTTAGCTTGCTGGCATTGGCATTGGTAGTGCAGGAGTAAGAGAGATGCATAATAGGAATGGCAGTGAGGTAGTGAACCGACACTGACCCCACCCCCATCCTGCAGAGAGTGACAGGCATTGGGGTGTGTCATTGGGTCATCAGCAATAGCGCTCATGCCATTTCACCTCACCCTACCTCGCAGACACCGACAAGTGTTGCGGTGTGCCTTGGGTTCTTTGGGCCTTACGTTCACCCCATTCTATAAGGAAATATGCTGAGATGGGTGCAGTATAGGAGAATAGGATGAACTCTGGGGCTGAAGAGTCCATGGCACACCTCAGTGCCTCTTACTGGCTGCAGGTTGGGGGTGGGGGTGGAATGGCGTGAGCATTATGGCCGACAATGCTAAGTCACACCCCTGACGCCTGTCAGTCTCTACAGGGTGGGGCGTTATGGTTGGAAACCCTAATGCCCCGGGTGTTTGTTGGTATTTTCACTCCAAATTTTCAACATGGGCTTTTTGTGACCCTATCTCATGAACAGTTGCACTATGAGTTTGTTAGCTGAAAGGTGATTTTGCACAGCGACTGTGCCATTTGGTGCCACAGGTGCAAAAACACATTTCAGGCAGGATGTGAAAAATGACAGCTGTACTGTTCATGAGGAGGCATTAAAAAATGGCAATGTTGAAAATCTAGAGTGAAAATATGAAATTTTGGTGAAGTCACAAGCGTGCATAGAAACTGCGCAACACACGCCCGTAACACAATTATTTGGGAGATTTTTTAACCAAATTTTCAACATAGGCATTTTGGGATCTTCACTCATGAACAGTGTTACAGTGATTTTGTTAATGTGTCCAAAACATTAATTTTGCACAGCAGCCATGCCATTGTGCGCCACATGCACACAACACATTTTGGGCAGGATGTGAAAAATAACAGCTGTACTGTTCATAAGGAGGTATGAAAAAAATGGCAATGTTGAAAATCTGGAGTGAAAATAGTAAAAATTGTCAAAGTTACGAGTGTGCGTGGAAACTGCGCAATGCATACTCGTAACGGTCAGTTTTTGGAATTTTTCCACCAAATTTGCAAGATAGAATTTTTGGGACTCCACCTCATAAACAGTGGCACTGTCCTTTCATTAATCGGTCCTAAAAGGTGATTCCGCACAGTGACCGTGATATTACCTTTCAGGACCGAATAATGAGATGACAGTGCATGTGTTCATGAGGTGGGGTCCCAAGAACCCATGTTGAAAATTTGAGGCAAAATTCAAAAATATGACTGAGATATCCACCTAAGTTGAAACCCCTCCATTTATGCCATTATACAGCTTACTGGCATTTCTTCAGTTCACAGTCGGCTTTGAGGAGTGCAGACATTGTTCCCACTCCGCCGAAGATTGCAGCACCAACCTCCGAAGGTATGGATCAGGGTGTGTGTGGAGAGGTGGGGTGCACAGAGGATGGGTGCGGGGTGGGGGGAGCGAGTGCCTCTTGACAGCGAGGGACCGTTTTCTTTGTTTCAGGGACAGAAAAAAAAAAGAACACTGTGGAAGGTTTTCTTTCTTACAGGTGAAAAAAAAGCAATGTTGAGCACACTGGGGTGGGCTCCCAGTGTTCCCCATGACTTCCGGGGGAGGGGTAATGTTGGCCACACTGGGGTGGGCTCCCACACAATGGGGGTGGGGCGGGGGCAGGAACATGCCGACACGGTCGGCTTTCCTTAAATGGAGGCACACTGGGGTGGGCTCCCAGTTTGCCATACGATTGGGGGATTGTTGGACATGCCAACAGTGGGATTGGACACCCCCAAGTTGGCTTTCTGGGGACTGTGTGGCTAGATGGCAACAACCGCTGCCACCATGTTTGTGTAAATGTTTCACAAGGAAAGGCACGTCGGGAGGCGTGTTATCTGTGCTGCTGCATGACGAGCTTGTCTCTGATTGCAGCGGCACATTTCTTACAAGTTGTGTCCACTTTACATAATGCTTGTGTCAGCACTAGCATGCTGGCTTATTTGGGAATGAGGGACACACCTAATAAAGCGTGCCCTGCATTCGCCAACACTGACACACCTCTGAAATGTGCTACTAGCACAAGATGTTACTTGCGCAAGCCAACATAAAAAAGGGTACAGGATAGTGAGGGTGGACTTTGGTGCAGCGCCATACACTACATATCCCTGGCATAATAAAAACTGGAAGAATCATCGTAATAATGGTCTCACAATAAGCAGGGAGTGTGATACAGATTTTGTTTCTGTACAGTGCCCCCAGTTTTGGGGTGGAGTTTCCTGTGAATGTCATCAACATGACGGGAGAAATCAAGGTGGCGGTCAAGCCATACCACACGGTACTTGAAAGAGGTGACCTTCTCCAATGGTGCACCTTAAAAGGTTCTGAAGACAGCTAGAGACAGCAGTTTGGCCAGATGCTTCCTCACAACAAGGGTAATAGAGACCGTTTCTTTTTGGCAATGAGGGTGAACAGAACCAGAGATGAATACTGTTAAAATCCGACTGTAGGCAAAAAGGCAGTTCAGAGAGAGAAGGGCTTGATGCAAAAGCACTGTCTCATCCACGTACATGTGTATATTTGAAAAGACACCTGCTCTGAGGATGTCATTTAGGAAAATTAAGAACCGGATAAAACCAGGGGAGCTATAAATTTATTTATTTAGCTTTTGTTAACCAGGTAAGCACGCTAGACAGTCAAGTGCCTATTTTCAGGTGTGACCCGGGAGAGCCACAAGGTACAATCAATAACAATAGAATGCGTATACCAAACCAAATAGTGGTAAATCCCTGCTGCAAGTGCATATACTAAACCGAATGCTGGAATATAAAGCCCTGTTCCGAGTGTGTATACTAAAACCAACAGTGGGATACAAATCCCTGCTCTGAATGCATATACCGAACCCGATGGTGGGATATCAATCCCTACTCCGAGTCTGTATACCAAAACAAATGAAGCAATATAAATCCTTGCTCTGAGTGTAGATACCAAACCCAAGGCCTGAGGAATTATAAACCCAACCTCTCCTGTCTCTCCAACCAGCCTAGAGGACTTTCCCTTCCTGTTTTAGACTAAGCATTGTCACTCAGGACAGAATTTTAAATTATTCATAGAGTGAAGGGACTGATCGATCAGAAGGTTGGAAACAGCTTGTTTGGGGTGGGGGGCTGTGTAGTATGATAACCATGGAGCTGGTCAAAACAAGAGGCTGATTCAGGAGTTCCTACCCAATTTCTTTCAACAGCCTGGTCTTTATGAGCAAATGACCATGGAAGCGATCCCAGAAAAATAAACGGTGGAAAGGCTGTAAGCCACTAAACTGGGATTTAGAACAGCTCTCAAAGACTGCATTGTTACAGCCTGCCTTCATCAAAGGGCACAGTTCAGTCTCAGAAATGTTATTGCTCCAAACCCCCTGTATAGCCAGCTATATAGCTTAGGAATTTATTTCCAAACTGCATGCTTCATAAACACCTTTTGTTCTGGCAATTTTGTGAAACAATATTTTTTGAAAGCAGTGCAAACACACATATACAGTTTTTTTTTAAATATATACGCTAAGGATTCATTTATGAAGGCTGGAAAAGAAAGACAAGGACTTTAAATTCACATTTGTTTATCATAATTTGTGAAAGGAATTTTTTTTATTTATTTGAATGTTTATTCAGCATTCAAATGGCTGTGCTGCTCATATTCCACTAACACAGCCTTTTTTGTTTGATCAGACAAAGGAGCTTAAGTAGCTAATATTTATGCTTGAGAACTTAAATTATAACAAGTCTGCCTATTAGTATCCAACCACTTCTACTGTCCCTACTAGAGAAGTAGAGTGGGAAGTGAAAACTTATTTTTTCTTTAAATATCTACTAAATAGTCAGCTTATCAGCACAGCACCGGACTGCCACTCTCAAAGTTGAGGATCTTTGTTCAGGAATGAGCCTGGGATGAAGGGGGCTGCCGGGGGTGCAGGATAAAGGACTCTGCATCTCACAGGATGTTCTTCTCTGTGGAGGGAGCATTGCATCACTTTGCTCTTTCGCCACTACCTGTTGGAAAACAGCAGATAGGACACTGTAAAGTGTGTGGTGGGGCACACCCAAGCTCATGCTTCCACTGCGACAGCTGTCCTAGTGCTGATGTTCCCATGGGGAGGGACCTGAAAGTGGGTGGGTGGAGGAAGTAAGGGGTAAAGCTCCTCTGCTCAGTTCCATGAAGGTAAATATGGCCAGCAGGCAGTGTATCCATCTCACCGGACAGATGTGCATAAAATGTATGTATCTCTGCTACACATTCGTTTTTCCGGTCAGTTATTTTTTTCATCACAGGGCTGAGCATTTCTGCTGCTCTTCATTAAAATGACTCCCTTTACCGTGCTTCTTGTGTCTGGGAAAAATGGCTAATACTCTTACAAAATATTCTGATAATTTTTTTTCTTCCATATACATTTTATCTCCTAATCTCCCCCGGCAGCTCCCTTCTAACTGACTCCTCCCCCCAGCTTCGTCACTGACTCCTCCTGGAGTCACCTTCACCAGTGTCCTCCGCCACAGGACTGTGGTTGTGCCCGGCCACTGGTTTGGGGCCTGCGGATAGTCAGTCATCGTCGTGCTGCTTGGGTGGTTTCCCTCCGATTTTCTCCCTGGGCCCACAGATGTGCAATGGGTACAATGTCTGATCTCTGCCGTCGCAGAGATGGCCCCAGCATCTTGAATATGGGATCCCTTCCCTACATGGTGGTGTGCATGTGCTGTCACCCAGCCATCGCTGGGTGTCAGGCAAGCACTGCGCCACACTAACCCCCCCCCCCGAGGAAGGAGAGCTGTCTAGGGATGTTCAGTCCTTCGTCTTCCTGCCAGTCTCTGAGTAACTCAAGTCCATTCCCACCCTCGGGTTGCCAGTGAGGCAGGAGGTAAGGCACCTAGCGCCTCAGACCTCCATGGCCCCAGGCCAGCTATATTTTGATCATTTTTATATATTTATTTTCCCAGGATAGTTTACAGTGATATACAGCATCTCATTTGCAGTAGGGTCTGGATTTTGCTCCATTTTATAGTCAGGGCTAAGGCAGAGGCAAGAGGAGCAGGTTAAGTGGTTTGCTCAGGGTCTTACAATGAGTCAGTGGCTCTGGTGGGATTCAAACCCAGGATCTCCTATTTCACAGGGCAGTGCTCAAACCCTGTAGACCTCACTCCATCCCAGTTTCAGAAAGACAGAGTTGGAAGGAGCATGACTGGAAGACTTGTTGAGTGGATGCACTACACCTACTCAGAAAGACCTGGGTTCGATTCTTAGCTCAGTATACATGTGGAGTAAGTTGGTTGGCCTCAGCATTGTTCCCAGTAGACAGCAGTCAAACATTTGGAAAGGATGCTGGCCCGGTGACGCTTAAGGTTTAGGTGCTGGATGCCACACCTTGCGCTACGCCAGCAACCCGGGTTCGGGAATGAGTCTGTGTCGTCAGAGGTTGTCTGGGGAGAAGGAGGCAGGGAGATGGACTGAGTAGCCACAGGCAGCTCTCCCCTCCCGGGTGGGGACCTAGCCATGCCCGCTGCAAGGCTGCCCCCGAGTGGAGGCCCAGAGGTAATGCAGATGAGAGCGACTAGCCTAGGGAGGGTGCTGCAGGGTCACTGTGTGTGCGTGCCTCCACACGTGTGCTAGTGACTGTGGTAAGGGCAGGGGAAGAAAAATGGAAACTGGAGCTGGCAGGCTCCATGATGGTCCTGAGGCACCTGTACCAGTTTCCCCAGAGTCTAGATGTCGGCCTTCGGGGAGGGGTGAAAGTCGATGCTCCTCTTTCTCGGCCCTGCCACGGTGGGAGGGGGGGCAACCTGTGGGGGACCATCCGGGAAGGGCTGATGTGGGGAGCCAGAGAGTGAGCCCCTCTGAGGGAGGGACCACAGCCACCTGGCCACCTGCCAGCCCCACGAAGAGGGACAAAAATCTGAATACAAAAAAACAAAACAATTTGGATTGGATGTGTATTGAGACTAAAGCGCTGTGGCAGTAATGTTCACTGGCTTCCCACACCAGACCTGGCATACATATAAATAAAGAACTTTTGTTTCCAGAGACACAGAAACCCGACTTTTCAGGAGTACAAAATGGACCCACACATAAACAAAAAAACCTGAAAATGTAACATGCAAATATCACCTTTTTCTAAGTAAAACATTGCTTCATTCTAACTGCATGGGTCGAAATTGGCACATGTCTACTGTACAAATACTGCTAAATTTTATATTGGGCTATTTAAATGTTACTCTAATTAAGTATGTTGGCTAGTTCTGGAGGAGAAAATATTTTAATAAGTACACCAATTTGGCCAGTGAAATGCAGTTAGTGGATCTGCCAGCTAATGACTCCAAAAATCTAATTTCAACCTGGTAGACAAAACGTAAACTACTTACCTGTTAGTTCGTCTACTAGTATTCACTTCACATCCACACTTAGGCTGTCTTCCACTGAACATGATCAGTCACCAGAACAGTCTTCCAACTTGATTCTTGCTACCAACCAACCATGTAGTCCTTTTGCTTAACCGAGACTTCACTCAGATCATCACACTGGAAACAGGAATCCAAGACAGGCCTTACCAGGGGAGGTTGGGTGGGTTGTGTGGAAGTGAAGTGAGTACGAGTAGTAGAACTGTTGTTACAGGTTACAGGTAAGTAACCTATATTTCCTCATGACCAGCCCATTCCCATAGCACTTCTACTGGTTCCGCCTCCACTGGGGGTTCTCCGCGCTCAGATTGCTGCAACATTGGCTATTCTTACTAGGATTCTTGCCGTGTCCGGTTGTGCTAGCCTATTTGGCTCAGCACCGGTTTGTTACTGTTATCGCACTGTACTCATTGCCTCTTATTGTATCACTCCTGTATTGCCAGTTGCTCACTGCTCTCAGTTTGTTCAGCCAAGGATTGTTCCTGACCGGTAGGTCTGGATCACTCTGCTACCCGCTACCACTCTGTTACGTTTTAATTTGCATTGCATTGTAATGTTCCTGTCTTGTTTTGTACTCCTCCTGTAATGTTATTTGTTTGATGCTCCCCCAACATTGTAACCCCCCTCCCCCCAGCACACTTCTGGAAACAAGCTGCTTACAGTTCATGTTGTCTTTCCTGGTGAAACATTTTCCAAATAAAAAAATAAATAAATTTCAAACTACTTATATTCAGTTCACTACCCCTCAGACAGACTCACAGAAACATAAAAACACTGACCTTGTCAGCAAATAAAGACCACTGCTCCATCCAGTCTGCCCCATTTTACTTCTCTATCTTACCCCCTGACCACTCCACCCCTGCATCTTCCATCGTGATAGTTCCCCCAGCATAATATGAGACCCCTTACTCTCCCTCAGCTTTCCCTGAACCCATTAATGATCTCTGTTCCTACCACCTCTGCCGGTAGGCTGTTCCATGACTCAGCCACCTTCTCCATGAAGAAACACTTCCTCAAATCCCTCCTGAACCTCCCGCCTGCCAACTTCCATTCATGCCCTCTTGTTACCAACTCATGATTCCTAGTCAACTGTACTCCAATCTGTCCTCAGGAGGAGGGGGAAAGGTGCACACCCTAATTTAGACAAAAAAGAGGCTGGAAGACTGAGGACCCAAAGGCAGCATCATGACAACTGAGCACATCAATGCTGTAAAGGGATATGAATGTGTGTGTATTCAACCAGGTCACAGCCGTACATATCTCAGAAATGGGGATATGCCTAGCAGCAGCAACAGAGACAGCAGTACCGTATGTGTGGAGGAGTACACCTTCAACCCCTCGGGCAGCTCCTTCCTAGCCAACCTGTACAGAGTGTTGCAGGAGGTGATCCATTAGGCTATCATTTGCTTTACTACCAGTCTGCTTAGGGCAGCTATGTGACCAACAGCTGGCCAGCATAATGACAAAATCCTGTCATATGCTCCCAGTAGAAGAGCAACACTCTGTGAACATCTAGCAAGTGGCATGACTGAATGGCCTCTGAAGCACGAGGCTTCAGAAAGAAGGTCAGAAGAGTGTCTGGTTAAGGTGAAACTTAAAGACTGCCTTTGATAGGTACATCGCATTGGAGCACAGGACAGCCTTATCCGTGTGGAAGACCAGATATGGTAACTCCACGGATAGTGCCTGGAGCTCATTCACCTATCTGGCCGAGATGATGGTGACCACAAACCCAATCTTCCACAGCCAGTGCAAGAGATCACACCTGTCAATAGCCTCGAATGTTTTTTCCATCAGCCATGACAGCACCAACTGTAAGTACCATGGTGAAGGAGGTACAGTCACCAGAGAGCAGGAGGTACAGCCTCTTGAAAAAGCAACTGACAACTTTGCCCTGTTTCACCATCAGCAACATTGCCTTGACATGGTGCGCCAAAATGGCAGCCACTTGTACCTTAAGGGGCTTGGCTTAAAACCTAGCTGAGAGAGGGGAAAGTGGTAATTGAGAATATGTGACACAAGCCAGAAGAGCGGACTCAACCCCTATCCAAGTGTACATCTTATGATCTGACTCCTGAGATGCCTCTGGCACATGTAGAACATTTTTGGAATCCCCAAGTACCTTAAATGCTACTGAATCAGTAACCAGGTGGTCAGGTGCAGGGACTTCAGGTTTGATTACCTGACTGTCCCATCACACCTTGTCTGCAGGTCTGACCAGAGTGCAATCAGCTATGGAGGTCTGCTGCTGAGACTGAGGTGATCCTGGTACCAAAACTGACATGGCCAGTCTGGTACAGTCAGTATCACATACACCCAGTTACAGCCTGTCCCTCCACACATTGAGAACCAGAGAAAATGGAGGGAAGGCACAGAGGTGGCCTTGGGTTTGGGACTGAGTAAAGTCATCACCCAGAAGGGTGCCCTTCTGAGGGACACGAGCACAGAACTGTCTCAGCTTTATGTTCTCCTGGAAGTAAACATGGAGTATGATCCATCCTCTCTGACAGACTGATAACTACTGACAGGATATGCTGAAGTCTGGATCCTGACCTCCAGTTCTTAGAGCACCCACATCCGCCTATAAAGATGGAAACTCCATCTACATTGGTCACTGTGGCACAGCCAGCAGAACCAGACAGGAGGGTGCTAGGTGCCCAACCAGGGTTGGCATTAAAAGGGGTAGCCACTTTGGGATCGGCTGAATGGCACCGTAACTTTGACCCAGGCAAGGGCTTAATAGGCCCACCGTTGACAGAGTATCCTCTCTCAACTACAACAAGATCAGCGTTGATGTTGGGTGCCAAACAAGGAAGAGGAAGAACTTAATGCCAACAGTGATAACAACAGTGTTGCTGCCACTGGCTCCTCGAGTCTGAGGTTATCAAGACTGGATGGAATGGAGGCTGTACTAGAGTCCAGACAACTGGCTTAAGCATAGCAATCTGGGGCACAACTGAAGCTTTTTTTTTTTTTTTAATTTTTCTCTTTATCCTCCTCCCTTCTTGCAGCCCCCTCCTCTTCGGGAGACACCTATGGCCTTATCAGCCTTCGCTCACCTACCTGGAGCCGGTGCAGTCCATGCCCCATGGAGCCATGGCTATACCCCCCAGGCAGGTACAGGGTGGGACCCCCAACTACCCCGACGTTCTGCTATTCTTTGTCGGCATGCTGTCCCCGGACAGGTAGGGGCATTGAAGGTCGGGGGCCCTGGTGCTCTGTCTACTAGGCGGCTGCAAGGGTTTTTCCTGGTGTTTCTCGACGTGCCAGGTCCAAGGACGTCAAGGCGCCGAAGCGCCGACGTCTGGTACGTCGCTCCCCCACTGTTGGAACATCGGGCTTGCTGTACCTCAGGTCTCCACCCGGGGTCAGACAAGCACCGAGCTCAGGTACCCCCCCTCCCCCCGGAGAGGACGAGCAGTCTCTGGGACGCTCAAGTCCTCCTCCCGTCGCCCTTCCAGCTCCCGGCTCGCTCCTAACCCGGTCGCATAACTGAAGCTTTACTGAACTAGACACATGCAGCCTGCGCTGGGCTATGGCCAGCATAGGTGTCGAGTGAGGGAGGAGTCCTCCCCTCATCCCCAGTGTGGTCAGCTGTCAGGTCACCTTGCATCAACTTGGTCAGAAGCTCCAACAGTAGTCCTGCTGGCAGACTGATGCGGTCCACCAGTGGTTCAACCTCATGAGAAGGCAACAGGCCACATCTGGGGGAACATCAGTGGTCCCTTGACCAACTGTGCTCTCATGACCGGCATCAATTTTGATATAGTGTATGGTGGAATGCAGTTGTGTATGGAAATCCATACACCACATAAAGTTATTCTGCTTCAGTAGTGATGTCCTCACTAATACAGAATGACTTTTTGTTCTGCGTTAGTGAGGATGTCATAATGCAACCGCCCACATCAGTGCTGTTCATAGGACAGGGGACGGTCGACTTGTTGTGTGCACGAGCTGGACAGCATTCCAACAGAAGACAAGAGCCAGTTCCTGGCAACTAAGGATGACAAGAGAGGGCTAAAAAGTAAGCGGGGTCTTACTTTTGTGGACCATACACTATAAAGAAAAGTGTATGGGAGCCCAAATACACAACAGTGCTGTTCTGTTACCTCGTGGTTTCCATGAAGACAGAGACCTCTTGAGCTTCGCTCTCGAGCTCCGCTTCGTCATGGAAACCACATAGGTAACAGAATAGCGTGGTTGTGTATGGGCTCCCATACACTATCATATATATTTAAAGTTGACATGGAGGGACAAAATAAAATCCCAAAACTCTTCATTCTCCTGAGGGATAGGCATATCCATCACAAACTCCTCTTCCACTGACAGAAGCTTCAGGACTGGCACATCCTCAATGGGCACATCTACCTCAAAGGCCCTCAACTGCATCGCTGCCTCCTGACTGCAGACAGCTTGCATCCTTGGGGCTTGCCCTGAAGAACCCATAACTTTCTCTCCTTGAGCCTTGAGTACTGAATCATGCATTGTCTCACAAAAGGGGCAACATAACACGTCGTGGATAGAGCCTAGACAGCAAATGCAGGTGTCATGGCTGTCAGTCGCAAGCTTCTTGCACCTGTAGAGATATTTTTTTTAAACTCCAGCTTATTCCGCTTTCCATGTTGAAATTCAGTGATGGAGTAGGTGCCACAGGAAAGGGCGAAGAAAGCAAGTCCAAAGCTAAAGCACAACTTCAACAAAAATTGTGAAAACCACTTCAGAACTACTAGCAGACTCCTCCATCACCAGCAGCAGTTGTGAGGGAGGAGATCTGTTCCTTCCAGCAGAGTAAAATATCTGAGTGCAGTGTGGCGGAACTGGAGGACCACAAGATTTGTTATTTTCAGTGACTACGCAGCTCAGTGGAAGACTGTGGAAGTGTGGATAGTGAACTGAATCTAAGTAGTTAGAAATTAAGTACTTTTTTTTAATATTTTATAAATCATATTGGTCTGGCCTGGGGGGGGGGGGTGCTGGATTACCATCGATGAACTGAATGCCCTTCTAAGTTGTAAGGATTCGTGGTTGTGTGAGAACGGCATCATTTTAGGTTTGAGGTGATTCATCATAAAATAAAAATAAAGTTTAAACTAACAAAGGCAATGTTAGAAATCATTATCTTTTGGCCTTGCCAAACCGATTTTCTAATTGGGTCTCATTATTAGTTATGAGGTGAAAGGTTAAGACCTTGTTAGTTTATCTGTGCTAAGTACAAATGCCAACTAAAAGCGCTCCTTGTCAATGCTGGAACTTAGTATTAAAAGCATAAACTAGTGAAGAAAATGACCCTTGACCTTGTGGTCAGATAATTAGAAAGTGACTGTTTCATTTGAGCAAGCGTTCTGTTGTCAGTTCTGAAGGGGTCTCCATGTCAGAGTCACATGGCCACAGAAGGAACAGTGCATCATAATCATATATCCTTTTCTCTTCTGTCCATAGTTCAGGGAAAGGTAGTCTGACTAATCTACCGAAAGGCAGTTTTAATAAAAGATAAATAATATATATATATATATATATATATATATATATACACACACACATATGTCTTTTAAATCAAGCTTGTTCTCCTGCTCCAACTCAGCCAGGACATCTGACAGGAAACCACCCATGCCCTGTCCCTTCTAGCCCCCGCCAGAGCTGACCAAACGCCCCCCACATGGCAGGTCCAGAAGGGGTCAATCCACTGTAGACATACTGCACACACTGGCACTGCAGTGTACTGAATTGATTGGTTATTACCTGTAGGTACTCCGCACACACCAGCACTGCAATACACTGAACTGGTCAGCACTAGCTGTAGGCACTGTGCATGCAGTGGCACTGCAATACAGTGAACTGGTCACACAGTAGCTGTATGCACATCACATGCACCGGAACTGCAATACACTGAAATGGTGAAGCACCACCTGCAGGAACATCACACGCACCAGCACTGCAATACACAGAACTTGGCATGCACTACCTGTAGGTGTAGTGTATGCACCGGCACTGCAGTATGCTGAACTGGTCAAGCGCTACCTGCAGGTACATCACATGCACTGGCACGGCAATGCAATAAACTGGTTAGGCACTCCCGGTGGGTACACTGTATGCACCATCACTGTCAATACACAGCACTTGTCATGCATTACCTGTAGGTACATCACATGCAACGGCACTGCTATAGGCTGAACTGGTTACACATTACCAGAAGGTACATCACAAGCACTGGCACTGCAATACACTGAACTGGACATCTACCTGTAGGTATACTGCACCCACTGGCACTACAATCTACTGAACTATTATCCATGTACTTCCTATATGTACACTGGCACTGCAACACACTGAATAGGTAATGCACTATGCAGGCGCATAACACGCACTGGCTGGCACTGCAATACACACAACTAATCATGCACTGCAGGTACATCACATGCACTGGCACTGCATGCACTTAAAGGACAGGTTCCTATTACCTTTTTTGCTGCCTGCCACAGCCTGGTCGGTAACTGACCTGCTCAGCAGTAATTTCCTGAAGTGTGGCATAAAAGTCCATTGTTGTTAATTCCACTCGTAAATCGTGATTTCGGCATGCCAGCGGAAAAAAAACACTGAGTTCCCGGTCTTAATAACAACGCCCCCACGTCGGCCCACACAGCCCTGTTTGTGATGCCACAAAACAAAGGTCTACATGAGCGCTTATTGAAGCAGGGTGATATTTCCACCTGTTTTATACTTTATAGTTGGAATTTTAGTAAAAACAAAGCGATCGATTGACTAATGTGGACCCTATTAGTTGATCAATCGCTTTGCTTTACCAAAATCCCAACCGTAAAGGGTATAAAACAGGTGGAAATATCAGCCCCATAGTACTCAATGGCGTAGCCATTTGCCTTCGCTTTGTGACATCACAAAACACGGCTGTGTGGGACGACGTGGGGGCGTGGTATTAAGACCGGGAAGTCAGTGTATATTTTGCTGGCATGCCGAAATTACGATTTACGAGTGGAATTACTTTTTAACAACAATGAACTTTTATGCCACACTTCAGGAAATTACTACTGAGCAGGACAGTTATTGACCAGGCTGTGGCAGGCAGCTACTAGGAACATGCTCTTTAACTGATCACACACCATCTGTAGGTACATCACACACACTGGCTTTGCAATACACTGAATTTGTCATGCACTTCCTGTAGGCACATCGCACATGCCAGCACTGCAATACTCTGGACCAGTCATACACTACCTGTAGTTACACTGCACGCACCAGCACTGTAATAAACTGGACTGGTAAAGCACTACCTGTAGGTACATCGCATGTGCCAGCACTGTAATACTCAGGACTGGTCACGCACCACCTGTAGTTACACTGCATGCACCAGCACTGTAATACACTGGATTGGTCAAGCACTACCTGTAGGTACATCGCATATGCCAGCACTGCAATACTCTGGACTGGTCATGCACTACCTGTAGTTACACTGCATATGCCAGCACTGCAATACACTGGACTGGTCAAGCACTACCTGTAGGTACATCGCATATGCCAGCACTGCAATACTCTGGACTGGTCATGCACTACCTATAGTTACACTGCATGCACCAGCACTGTAATACACTGGACTTGTAGAGCACTACTTGTAGGTACATTGCATGTACCAACACTGTAATACTCAGGACTGGTCATGCACTGCCTGTAGTTACACTGCACGCACCAGCATTGTAGTACAGTGGACTGATCAAGCACTACCTGTTTTCTCCTGTATAAAAATCAAGTTTTTACTACTACTATTACTACCTGTAGGTACATCGCACGTGCCAGCACTGCAACACCCCAGACTGTTCATGCACTACCTGCAGTTACACTGCATGCACCAGCACTGTAATCCCTTGGAATATTTGAGCACAACCTGTAGGTACACCACAGACAAGTATTATTATAATACACTGGACTGCTGGAGCACTACCTGTAGGTACACACCACATGCACACCAGCACTGTAATACACTGAACTGTTTGAACACTACATGTAGGTACATCATACACGAGTGCTATAATGATTGGAGATTGAGCAGTGTGGTGCCAGAGGGCTCAGTACCGGGACTAGTCCTCTTCAATGTCTTCTTAAGTGGCATTGTGGAAGAACTGGAAGGGAAGGTATGCCTTTTTGCAGGTGATTCCAAACTCTAATAGGGTGGACACTCAGGTAGTGGCGAAGAGAATGCACAGGGATCTTGGGAAACTCGAGGAGTGGTCAAGAGCATGCTATGAGGGGTTCAATGCCAAAAATGCACAATGATGTACCTAGAGCACAGGAGCCTTGGAGCTGAGTATAGGATGGTGAGAGGTACCGACGGACACTAAGCAGAAAAGGGACAGAGGAGTTATCACACCTAATGACCACAAGGTGGCAGGGCAGTGTGTCAAAGCTGTGAGTAGGCCTGGTGGGAAGCTTGGGTACAAAGGGAGGAGTATCTTCAGCAGGAAGAGTGAGGTGGTGTTACCGCTGTGTCGCTCGCCAGTGAGACGCTAACTGGAGTACTGTGCCCAGTTTTGGAGGCCACACCTCAGAAAGGACATAGATAGGGTGGAGGTCGCCAGAGGAGAGCAACTAAAATGGTGCAGGAGTTATGAGAACCCTATGAGGAGAGACTGAGGGAGCTCAACATATACACCCTGGAGAGAGGAGAACAAGAGGGGACATGCTAGAGACCAACACGCACCTCACAGGGGTAAACAGGGAGCAAGAGGAGAGTCTCTTTGTAATGAGAGCACGAGGACTGGGGGCATGCAATGAAGCTGGAATTGGGGGGGGGTTAAGAGGGATGTGAGGAAATACTGTTTCACTGACATGGTGGTAGATGCCTGGAACAGACTGCTATTAGAAGTCGAAGCGGAAACAGTGGGAGGGCTTTAAGCAAGCAAGGGACAGACACAGGGGTATTATTTTATTTATTTATTGAGATCGGAATTACAACCTTTGAGCTAAGAGCTCATTTACAAAGGATCCTCATCAAACAGTTTTAGACAGAAAACTTAGTCGCGACAGCATACTTACAACAGACAATTTTTTTACACATTAGCAACAGAATCTAACACATTTACATAGGAAGGGCAACATATGTCAGGATTCAGTTCATGGGAATGGCAACATATTTTGGGATTCAATTCACATAACAGACACAACTGCAACATAACACACGATATGAATTCTCATATCAGGTACAGCTACAGCAGTTGGAGGCATTGTTAAATCGCATTAGTAGGCCACAATGAGCATCTAGAGGATAAGCTAAGTGCCGGGACCAGGGGTGTTTGGTCAAGCTTGGTGGATGATGGGGGAGTAGTGGGGAAGTTGGGTGGGTAGTGGGGGGTATAGGGAAAACAGGAGGGACAAGGGGCAGGATAAAGTATGTAGGACAAAGTTACGGCAGGAGGCAGGGTGAGGTGGGGAAGGGGAGGGAAGGGGGGGATATTATATTAGTAAATAGGTAGGGAGGAGGGAGGATTATTGGAGACCATTTAGGATCTGCTGAGACAGATTTGGCAGAGAACATCTGGGCAGACTGGCTGGGCCAAGCAGTCCTTTTCTGCTGACAAATTTTATGTTCTGTTTCTATGTGATACACTAGACTGTTCGAGCAGAACCTGGAGGTACTCTACATGTACCAGCATAGTAATACACTGAACTGGTCACGCACTACCTGTAAGTATGCCACACAAACACACACACCAGCACTGTAGTACACTGGACTATTGGAGCAAAACCTGAAGGCACATCACACACCAGCACTGTAATATACTGGACTGTTTAAGAAATACCATAGGTACACCACACATACCAGCACTGTAATACATTGGACTGTTTGAGCACTAACTGTAGATATACTGGACACACTGACATTGTAATATATTGGACTGTTTGAGCACTACCTGTAGATACACTGCGTACTCAGGCACTGCAATCCACTTGATTATCCACGTACTAACTACGTGTACTGCATGCTTGTGCACTGCACTAACAGCTTTTCAGGAAGTCCATTGGCCACTAGAGGGCCTCGTGGCATTCAGTCCTATCGTATGTGCAACAAATAGTGCTAAATCCTCTGCCTCGGCCCAAGTACAACTGTTGCCTTCCTCAACTAGGAAGATTCACACAGCTTTTGTTATGGGCAAGGGCAACCCTCCATTTAATGCGATGTTGGAATGTTGTTCTGCCTAATCCCTAAAAAACAGAATCACAACAAGCTTGTCATAAGGTAACCTGCTTTTATTAATTTATTTTTTGTAGCTGGTAAGCTTACTCTGAATAAACTGCAGACAGTAAATTAGGCCACTTGGGCAGCACATGAAAAATGCTGTTTTTGGTAGAAAATATATTCCCATCTAGGTTAGCAGAACCAGCAGCGTCCTGTTTAGACCTCAGCAGTACTGCACTTGCGTTTTTTTTTCTTTTGAGTCTATTTTAGCATTTTCATAACTCAATTTGCCTCCTGCCTGACAGAGATCTATAGTACTGATATGCAAAGACGAGAAATGAATTGTGTTGGTGTCAGGGACAATTATGGTCCCTAGTAGCCATCCCCATTACTTGCCCGAATTGGAACAAGTGGAACAGTTACCATTCCCTGTGGGAGCAGCAGACACAGTTACTTTGTCTGCAGATATTGATTGGGAAGGACACCACCAGTAGCTAGGATACTCTCTCAGTGACAGGCGAGTTAATGATTTAGCGATTCATAGTCCGGGAAGCTGCCGTGGAGGCTTTAGTAATTATGTGCCATGCAGATGGTACCACGTGGAGCTTTCATTGTACAATTAGAGGAAGACAACACTGACGACATGGCTATCACAACGTGCAGTTCTTGGAGCAACATCAAAGTGAAGGGAAAATGTGAAGATGAGGTGGAAATTGAGATTCATTGCTTGGGGTTTATTTTTATAGTGTTTAATATTAGTCCCTGTTAGTGGCTCATCTTTCTGTGTCTGTCTTAAAATACCTGAGCACACTGCAGGAGACTGGATACAGGCGTAGCGGTTATGGATATTCTGTTATACCTAAGAACTAGATTCAGGGTTTTTTTTTTTAATTACACTGATTTTTTTTAGGCACAAGAAGGACAACAATACAGTAACATAGTAGATAGTGAATAGGCAGAACAACCTACCCAGTGAGGTGGTTAATGCCAGACGTATGTCACAGTTAGTATCGGGTCCAGCCTTTAGGCCAGTAAAAAGTGGCTGTTTTAGCCTAATCTGAGTTTTAAAGTGAAACCTATTTTTTTCTGTTGAATTCCTACCCTCTTGACAAAACTGCTACCCCCTTTACAAATTTTAGATCGGCCTCTGCTTGGGGTTCAAAATCCAATAGGATGAGGTCAAGGGGGTAATTAGGAACAAAGGGGAGGCAGGGGTGGAGACATCTCTGACAGGGCTGAGTAAATCTAAGCAGGAACAACAATGCAGATGCAACTGACTCCTACATCTTTCCTGTCCTGTGAATGAGCTTGGTACATCCAGCAGACCTGGGTTTGATTCCCACAAACTCTAACTGCTTATTGTGTGACCTTGAGCAAGTAACTTAACCTCCCTGTGCTCACAGGATGCATCTGGAAACAAGATCTGGCTCACTGTACCAGTCCCTTTCAAAAATTGTAACCAAACAATGTTTGTTATAAAACAGTATTCCTCACCATAGCTGCATATATGAAGTACAGAAAAAAGGGGACCAAACAGTTGAAAGAAGTAACTTGAGTTCATGTCAGGTGAGTCCACATATTGGGTTCAGGATTTAAATCATGACTAAAGACCATACACAGAATGAGTCTGATGGCCGCTGTTAGTCACTGGCTGCTGGCAGTGCACACTACTAAACCATACCACACTCATAAATACACACTCACTCACACACATTTATTTATTTATTTATTAGAATAGCTACACTTGCAAACTAACACACAAAGCTGGGTAACAATGAGCTTGCATGGAAACTGAATGAAACAGTACTGTTTGGTTTGATATAGACAGCGGTTCTTGTGCACACAGTTTCTGACGGTGCTTTATAAAGCAGTGCGTTAGATACTGGCAGTGTGGTGACCGTATGCAGTGCAGTGGAGATGCTTTGATGTGCTCAGCAATACTGCACATCCAGTCACGGGCACTTGCACTGCAGTCGGTTTTAGGGAGGGAGGAAATGTGGATCATGGATACCACAGGGCTCTGACACTGGCACTAGTCCACAACTGATGGAAGATTTTACCTTAGGCCATTGCAATTTTCCTTTTTAAATGGCTGACGGAGACCATGATTCCTGACAGGTCAGTTAAAGTGTTTAACTGTTCCAATGACAGCACATCTGGAAAGCAGAACTATACTTTTCTATTTTTTAAGCATGGTAACCCACCCTGTGGTGTGTAGCTGCTGGGGAATACACTCATGCCTCTGGGTGTTTACAGCCATGTTCTTCTAACAGGTCCTGCCTTAAAGCAGCAGTACTAGATAATCAGGAAGTGATTATCAAAACTCTGTGTTTTGGCTGGAAACATGCAGCCATAGCTCTTGTTTCCACATCTGTAAATGTTTTTTTTTCTAGCGATCTGTAGATTTTTAGATATTTAAAAAATGTTTTCCACTGTTGTGGATCCACAGTAAATATGGCTGCTGCCTAACTTGCTGTCGAACTCCACCCTCATGTCACATCACATCTTTTGTTTACTTCTGTGGGACCCTGTACTGCACGTTCCCGCTGTCCCTATGTAGTGCTTGCTGCGAGTCATGCGCATGTGTGGTTGGCAGCAGAGATTTCCAATTCATCATGGTGGGTGGGAGAAATGTAAACAAAAACAAAGAAAATGGAGCAAATTACGGGGTGATAATACAGCAAAAAACAAGCAGGATTACCATGTAAGTGCTCAACAGAGCACAGGAAACACTGTTGCAAAAGATCCAGTTTTGTTTTATCTAGTGCTGCTAATTTAATTATTTACGTATACTTAACTGTCCAAAGTCCATGTGATAACAGTCATTCAGTTTCATGTCACATGTTGTCTAACGGCATGCAGTCATGATAACATAATTACTGTATTACACTTTGCATGTCACGTCTTCTAGTTCTCCAGTGGTAAGGCTATCTAAAACTACTGCAGAGCAGTGACACTATACTATCCAATATATATCATTTAAGAACAAAATATTTACATAGTACATGACACAGCACAATCTACCGCACAGTGCAATTATTTTTATCTTGAGTGGGGGAAAAAGCACCTGATTTACTCCTTATATCCAAACCCTTCTGCACTCCCTGATCACTGGGGATCACCAATTTATTGCACTAGTGCTGTTTCATACACTAGCCTCGCAGGACACCAGACACAAGATAAAACCCATCGAGCAGCTACTACTGGGAAACAGTTTGACTTGTCTGCTGCATTGTGAATGTTTTTAATCTGCCTGCTGCTGTTGCCGCCCAGGGAGGACTTGGAAATGGGATACTGCATCACACAGAGGTTTTTCTAGTTCAAGATTTTTCCAACAAATTCACAGTCTACATTTTAAAACACCAAGCTGCCCAGCAGTCGTGACTGTGCCAGTTTTTTGATTAGCTCCAAAATGATCCACTATTACTCCATAACTAAGCAGCTGTCAGTGATACCGAAGAGAGGAGGGTACCAACTGAGAAGCCAGGATTTTAGGTTTTATCACCACATCATGGATCGGGGGGGCATTTACAAAGTATGACCATATGGGGGGGTAGGCTTGGGAGGGGTGTATACAAAGTTGGTGTCAGGTAGGAGAGGCCTGGAAGAAAGCCAGATATGTGAAACTATGCCCACTGACCACTGGACCCATTGCCCCTCCCCTATACACAATCATGGATTGGAGGTCAGGGGAAAAGGGGTGGGTGAAGACCACCTGAGGCTCTGATTATTGCTACATATGATGACGGAGTTCAGGTTTCAGGAATTCTAAAAGATGGCATCAGAGGGAGGAAGGTCTGCTAGGAAGCCTAACAGAATTATTACAGATTTATTGTAATGTATTACAGGACCAGGGAATGGGTGGGTGGTAAATAATTGAGGGAGGTGGGGATGGTATGGGACTAGCCTGGCCACTTGAGGGAGAGAAAACAGTTTTGGTTTTTATTTTTTTTTTGCCGACAAAGACTAGTTCCCCCCTATTGTTGTCATGAACACTGTTTTATACAAATTTAAAAAAGTATTATCATGTTTAGTGTGTGCGAGTTGACTGTGGTGAGGCCTGAGTAGTGACATATCAAACAGAAGGTTGCACCTCATGAATCGTTTTCTAGTCAGTTTACCCTCAACAGACATATATTTTCATACCCATAATGCTTTGTGCTGAGTATGAGACTTTTGGTTGTACAGTACTGCGTACACAGAAACCATGCAAATTAAAAAGTATTTTCCGTCTTGTTTTTTTTTATGCATTCTACAATGTATATCATTCTTTGCTACCAGCATTTAAATCGAGTCACCACTTTTCACTCCAACGCTAGAGTTAACCAGAAAGTAGAAAAGTCTGAATTACTCTGGCGTAGATGGCTAGTGTATGAACTGAACGTATATGCAGACTTTGTGCCCTAGGCTGATATCACGAAGGAAATGTATACAGACTGTACTGTGCCTAAGATCAAACTACGGAGATGAAATATGACAGAATAAGTGTAATGCAGCGTTGTTATGTTACTGCTGACTGTTTTGTATGTCATGTGCAATAAATCTCAATAAAAAGAAATAAAAAAAAAAAAGAGAGAGCATTATTGGAACTATGTGGGCTATCACTAGCCACCAAACATAGAGTGGGTAGATTACATAACCAGCAACTTAAAGTTAACTGGGCTAACACAAACAAACATAATAATTTCTTTAGCATAAGAATGGCAAAAGCATGGAATGCCTTACCGCAGGAAATGATAAATTCAACTAGCTTTGATTCCCTCAGATTCAAGCTTGATTTACGGCTAAACTGAACTCATTTACAGTAATGTCCTACTATTGTGGGGAAATATCTTGATGGGCCTTGTGCCTTCTTTTGTCCTACATAATCCAGTAAATACAGTCAATGTATCTGCTCTCAGAGAGCTAAGACAACAGCAACTTCCTGTCCTTACAGAATTCACTTTGCAGTGGGGAAAAAAATTCAGAGTGTTTCTGTGACAGCCTGACTTTGGGTTCCCAGGTATTGGCTATGCAGTACTTGGGAATTGCTTTTAGCACTAATAGACTCCACCTTTTAATTGCAAGTGACAAAGTTAATTTTTCTGGATTTTAGGGAAGCTAATGTTTTCTTACTGTGTGCATGGTCAGGCAGTTTGCACAGTGACACGGTTCTTGGCACATCTCAGCACTATCAGTACTTTGATTAGTTATTGGTGGTTACAGGACAGTACTGTTCATACACTGCATCCCAAGGCAGCATGGCACAAATGCTATATCTCATTTCCAGTGGGGTCTTGTTTCTGCATAGGACAGCTTGACACCTTTCAGTACTGTTGGAACTTTGATTCTGTTTGGGGGTGTGATCTGATTGACATCCTGATAACAAATAAGAGGGCTGATGAAAATTTTTTATTAAGCTCCGAATAACAAGTAGTTTATTATTCATGGTATTCAGAAGCTACATTTAATATTGCTTACTCACAGAGCCCTAGTGCCCCAAGCCTTGGGCCAGGACATAATTAGCAATGGCCCTGGTGACCCAGTGCCTTCAAGAGGCATGGTGTCACAGGCCTTTTCTGACCTGCTTTTACGTGAAGCAGTGATCTTGAATTAAAAACAAAAATCATTTGCTTACCTGCCGGGCCACAGCCTGGGCAGTTCTGCTGTTGCAGTAAACAATTACATTCCTGTTTTAGAAGGAAACCATTTATTAGGATGTCTCCTAACCATGTCCCTCCACTTCATAAGGAAACTACAAGTATTTATTAAAAGAAAAAGTGGGCCTGGATAATGAGGATAAGAAATGTATATAAACCTTGCAACTGGCTTCTAATTAACCTGTTGATGTGCAGCATGGTAGTCTGAAATCTGTATTACATCATTAAGGATAACATGTGAATATGTGTTTCAACTAATTTAGGCTAGACTTTAGCTTACATATTACATGCACCCTGCTGCCTCCCAGGACCTAGATGAAAGCAAGGCATTTTGACTTAATTGTTTTTCCTGCCATTAACAAATTGTAATAAATGAATAAATGCATACACTTTTAATGTCATTATTCAAGCTCACGTAATTACATTTAAAAGGGTCAAAATATGCCATACCCCAGGGATATCCACTTCTTTTTAGTTCAAAATATCAGCCTGTTTAAATATTGTACAGACAGTCGGATTATTAGGAAATATATTATCTGATCCCATACAGTCCCATAGCCATATATTAGGAGGCAGTGTGACTTAGAGGTTAGAGCGCTGGGCTGAGAACCTGAAGACCTGAGTTCAAGTCCCACAATACCCCCACTGTGTGGCCCTGAGCAAGTCACTTAACCCCTTTGTGCTTACAACACCAAGCTGGAGACAGTGCAGAGGCACACAACCAAAATTATTTTGAGGCAACCATGAAGGACATATGAGTAAAGATTAGAGGGCTTCAACATGTAACCACTGGAGGCCAGAATGGAGAGAGGGGACAATGACTTAACTATTTAAATACATGCAGGGTATTATCAAAGTGGACTCCAGAGGGCTGTTCACAACCAGTGGCAATACACGTGCTGGGGGGATAGTAAGAAACTGGTGGCAGTGGAGATTAAAAGGGACATGAGGAAGTAGTTCTTCGTACAGAGGGCGGCAGAGGGGTGGACCAGGCTATCATAAACACTAGTCCATGCAAAAACAGTGGAGAGCTTTATGAGAGGGTGGGAGAGGCACAAAGGGTTAGTCATGGGATCTGGGAGGCAAGGGAGGGGAGATGTCATTCATGATCCTCTACGAGGCATGCACAACCTCTTTTGTCAGACTGTATAGACCTCAAGGTGTTCTTCTGTTGGCAGTTTACTATGGACATATGAACATACAGAGAAGCCAGCAGAATAAGGTCATTTGGACTATCCAGCTTATGTGTACTGCAGGGTCCTCAGCTTAAGCTGCTGACTCTGCCCCCCCATCCCCAATCCACCCTTCCTCTCTATCGGTCTCTTCCTTGACCCTTATTTTCCCCCTCACTGTATCCCAGTCTATCTTGAAGCTGCCTGCCATCTTCAATGAAACTACCTCTTCTGGAAGCACGTTCCAACTCGGCACCAGACTCTCCATGAAGAAGTGCCTCTTAGCCGCCCACCTAAACCTCCCCTTCTCCAACTTGAGTGTGTCCTCTCGTGTTTCGGTTTCCACAAAGCTTAAAGAGACCCTCCTTATCCACCCTATTTATTCCTTTCAAATACTTGAAAGTCTCAGTCATGTCCTCTCTCTCTCTCTCTGCCTCTCTCTCTCTCCTCACCTCCAGGGAGTAAATGTTCAGGAACTCCAGCCTCTCCTCATAAGTTCTACCCTGCTGGCTCATGATCATCTTCATTGCCCTCCTCTAGACCATCTCCCGCAGGTCAATGTCCTTCTTAAGGTATGGGCACCAGTACTTTACACTTTGCCCCAGATGCGGCCTCACTAATGACCTGTACCAAGGCAGTATTACTTCCTCTTGCCTGCTGCTGATCCCTCTGGCAATGCAGCCCAACATTTTATTAATCTTTGCTGCTGCTTTCCTACACTGCATGGAGTGTTTCAGGTCACTAGTAATCATTACTCCCAAATTCTTCTCCTCCTCTAATGCAGATACCCTGACATCTCCCAGGCTGCACTCCATCCTGGGGTTCTTGACTCCAATGTGCACAACTCTGCATTTCTTTGCATTGGAGCCAAGCAGCCAAATCTGTACCATATCTCTATTTCTTCCAGATCCTCCTTTAGGTCTTGTATCCCTTCTGCTCTGTTCACATCCTCCCACAGAGCTTGGTGTCATCCACAAATAGGCACATATTGCCCTTAATGCAATACCCAGTATATCACTGATGAAGACATTGAACACTACTGCTACTATCACCAAGCCCTGTGGGACCTCACTGGTGACCTCCATGGTGTTAGATAGCTATCTCCAACACCACTCTCTGGGTCCTGTCCCTCAGCCAGTTTTCCACCCATCAGGTCAACTTCTGTCTACCCCTGATATCCACCAACTTCCTGATCAACCTCTTTTAGGATACAGAGTCAAGGCCTTGCTGAAGACCAGCTAAAGGATATCCACCGCTTGGCCCCGTCCACTGTTTTAGTGACCTAGTCAAAGAAGTCAATCAGATTAGTTTGACACGACCTCCCTCCCATAAACCCATGCTGCCTCACATCCTGGAGACCATGCTCATCTAGATACTCTACCAACCTTTCCTAAAAGGGAAAGTTCCCTCATCCTTTTATTCTGTTTACCTGTGTAGTTTGTAGGCTTGAACAATGATTGACTCTACTGCACCCTCCTAATTTCATTAGGATTTAATTGTAAATGAAGGTACTTAAGTCTGACGTGAAAACCTGCTTGACTCCACTGCAAAGGTCATGACCCAACTCATGTAAGGCATCCTGGAATTTTATGATGGTTTTAGTGCTAAAGCCTGCGGTAGTTATACTGTATTAGTCAATGCTGTTGTTCTCTTCAGTTCCTATATTCTTGTCTTATTCTGGCCATGAAACTTTTCAAGGCATAGTAAATGGCCTGCTGTTGTCTATAGTTCAAAGTGTATCTGAGTTAGAAAAAAAATGCTTTTAGAGAATACAGGGACTTCACAAGACATGTAACTGAACTGAATGAGAGTGTAACTTCTGCTGGCTTGTGCAGGTACAGTGGTGTGAAAAAGTATTTGCCCCCTTCCTGATTTTCTCTATTATTGTATATTTGTCACACTGGATGTTTTCAGTCTTTAGACAAAATGTAATATTAGATTAAGGGAACCTGAGTGAACAAATAACACTTGTTTTTTTTTTTTATTTCACTTATTTAATGAAAAAAAGTTAACCAACACCAATTGGCACTGTGTGAAAAAGTAATTGCCCCCTTACACTTAATAACTGGTTATGCCACATTTAGCTGCAATGACTGCAACCAAACACTTCCTATAATTCAATATCAGTCTTTCACATTGCTGTGGAGGAATTTTAACCCACTCTTCCTCACAGAACTGCTTTAATTCAGTAACATTTGGTAGGTTTTCGAGCATGAACTGCTCGTTTCAGGTCCTGCCACAGCATCTCTATTGGGTTTAAGTCTTGACTAGGCCACTCCAAAACTTTAATTTTACTTCTTTTTCACCATTCTGATGTGGACTTGCTTTTGTGTTTTGGATCATTGTCTTGCTGCATGACCCAACTACGCTTCAGCTTCAGCTGACAGAAGGATGACTGGACATTCTCCTTAAGAATTTTCTGGTACAGAGCAGAATTCATGGTTGCTTTAATTATGGCAAGTCATCCAGGTCCTTAGGGCAGCAAGCATCCCCACACCATCACACTACCACCACCATGTTTGACTGTTTTTATGGTGTTCTTACTGTGGAATGCTGTGTTTGCTTTATGCGAGACATTATGGGATCCATGTTGTCCAAAAAGTTCCACTTTGGACTCATCTGTCCATAGAACATTTTCCCAAAAGGCTTGTGGATCATCCAGGTGCTTCTTGGCAAATGAGAGACGAGCATTTATGTTCTTCTTGGTTAGCAGTGGTTTCCGCCTTGCTACTCTCACATGAAGCCCATTTTTGCCCAGTCTCTTTCTGATTGTGGAGTCATGAACACTGACCTTAGCTGAGGCAAGAGAAGCCTGCAGTTCTTTGGATGTTGTTTTAGGATCCTTTGAGACTTCTTGGATGATTTTACACTGCGCCCTTGGAGTAATTTTGGCAGGCCACCCACTCCTGGAAGGTTCACTACTGTTCCAAGTGTTCTCCATTTGGAGATTATGGTTCTCACTGTGGTTCAATGGAGTCCCAGAGCCTTAGAAATAGCTTTGTAACCCTTTCCAGACTGATAGAGGGCAACAAAATGTTTTTCTGATCTTTTCAGGAACTTCCTTTGATCATGGCATAATGTGCTTGTTGAATCTTTGTGCTGGCAATGTGACTCTGATGGTAAGGGCCAAAATAAGTGAGGTTTATATTGAGCAGGGCTGGCTGTAATCAAGTCTGGCTGTGTTCAATCAGCTGACTCTAATTATCCCTTTAATTGGGTTGATTTAACTAGGGGGCAATTACTTTTTCACACAGTGCCAGTTGGTGTTGGTTAACTTTTTTCATTAAATAAATGAAATAAGTAAAAAAGAAAAGTGTTATTTGTCCACTCAGGTTCCCTTTATCTAATATTATATTTTGTCTAAAGACCTGAAAACATCCAGTGTGACAAATATGCAATAATAGAGAAAATCAGGAAGGGGGCAAATACTTTTTCACGCCACTGTATGCATCATCAGGCTTATGAGCTTTGCAATGGAGACAAACAGGTTTTCATACCAGGGCAAGACGAAGTGAGTCAACCTCATTTATATTTAAATTAGGATGAAATTAGGGGGCTTCAAGAGAGGGTCTTGCCTACAAACTACACAGGTATACAGAAAATAAGTTGAGGGGACTTTCCCTTTAGGTATGGTCTCCATGAGTTTGCACACGGCTGAGGTCAGACTGACCGGTCTGTAATTCTCTGGGTTGTCCTTGGTATTGCTCTTATGGAGGGGGCACTGCATGTGCTGTTCTCCAGTTCTGCGGTACCATGCCTGACTCCTACGTTTCTCTCTCTGTCTTCCCCCCTCTCTAATTTCTCTCTAACCTATATCAGTACTCACTGAATCTTTTGGTGGGCTGAAAACAGCAACAATGTGCTCTACCCGATCCATCCTGGATGGCAAAGTATTTTGGGATACTGTTTGTATGAAAGGTGATATATCAAACCATATTCTCTTCCTTCCTTTACTCCATGCTGTAATTGCAATTTGTCTTGTTCCATGCAACATTAGAAGAACCTGTGTCCATCTGCTGCCACCCAGAAACCTTTACCAAAACAAAGTGTTCTCATCTAATGAGGCTGTCCCGGACAGCAAAATGGTAAACAAAACAAACAAACACAAAATGATTCTGATACATGTAATGTGACTCTGACCTTTAGCTGTCAGAACAAACGCAGTTTAGACTATGCTTAGCACAAGATTTAATTTTGTATTTCTTAATAGAATGTTTTATTGAGAAAAAAATCATTGCTTCGACTTAAAAGAAGCCTCACAATGGAAAATGGCCCTTTAAACAGGAAACAAAAACACCTAATAACACAACTTTCCCATCACTGCATTACAGAGCACAGAGCCATGTATCACTGGAAAACAAATTGCATTGCATGTTCGTCCTCGATAGCTAATCACGCCATCAAAAGACAAATGACAGATGTCGTTAAGTGTTTTAGCATCCCTGTCATGTAACAACTGCACAGCAGAAAACAACTAGTGTGTGTGTGTGTGTCTATAGATGTAGATGTATACAAAGAAAGAGACACAAACATATCACAAGAATAGAGGAAATGTGAAATGTCTGCATCCTTTAATGTATGTATATCTTGCAGATGTGGGTCATTAGTTTAGCGCAGAGCTGGGAAGTGTAAGGCATATACTGTCTGCTGAATGGTGTTACCAGTTTGTTGTCTTCCGCTCTGGACAATTAGTAGAGAAACAGTGCAGATGGCAACAGGGCTCAGTTCAGTGAGGTACCATATCACAGGTGGCTGTAGTCTACTGGGCATCTTATGGCATGCAGGCAGAAGTTCATCAGTACTGACCAGGCGTATTGTCCCCCAGCATGGCTAATTTGATTAGAAAGGATATTTACAGTATAGGTAGGAATGAAGAACTGAGACCTACAGGCTTGCACTGAATTTGTTGTACCTGCGACCATTAATGTCTGAGATCTGTAGATGAAAACACAGAATCTGCAGTTCTACAAAAATGTATGCCCTCTGTTATCTGTTGACACCTGGCACATTATTTTGAGGAGTGTGTGTGTGTGTTGTGTGTGTGTGGGGGAGGTTGAAAAACACATTTGTTCTCTATGGACTTTGATAATACAGTTGAAACTGGATTTTGGACATTTGCCTGGTTTGATCTTCATAAAGGAGGGCTCTTTTATGATGTGTGATATATTTATTTTTAGTTTTCTGTACAGCACTTTAAGCCCCTGGGATAAGGCGCTTTAAAATTAAAAAATATGATGTTGACGACGATGATTAATGGCAGGAACGTGTATCTTTTACGGCTTAAATAGACACTGTCAGTCTTTTGACCAGGTAAAACCTCTTTTTAACCCTATCCACCAATGAATACAAAGAGAAATTGATGGATGCTGTACTTCCCTTCTAAGGATGTACTAAAATTAGCATTATTTTCAAAAGAATTAGTTTTATAAATGTATTTTTCTGCAGTCCTCTTGGAAAGATGGCTGTGCACACACTCCCTGGACCTGGTCCCAGCTCTCAGAAAATCTGAGCTGAGTTATGTGAGTGATGGTCAAAGCCACCAATAGCTGCTGACATGGCTTAGGTGCGTAGCGCAGCTTCTGGTTTGACAGGTGTCCAATGGAGCAGTGCTCCACATGGCAACCATTGTGGGCGCCATAGCCATCTGGATATATTGCGACTACTGAGGATATTTATTGTCAGGTCATCCCTGAGGTGACTCCTCTTTGCTTTCTAAGCCTTACTGTGGAAAAATATTCTCATAATTTGGGGACTTAGATTAAGGCCTGGATTTAAAAACATCTGGATGCAGCACTTGTGGCAGCTGCATCCCTGTAAATATACCAGAATGCAGGAGTGGGATTTTAAAACATCCTGTTGCATTTAGTTTGCGTAATTTATGGGTGAAAACTGATGCACTTGTCACCTTTTTGACAAGTGTCACATTATTGACTCATGTAATTTTCAGTACACAACTCGTGTCACCTGCAGCAAAACATTAGACCGCATTTGCTGTGGTGTAACAGGACTGTTGCAAGCAATGGAACTGTGCGTAAAGCGCAGCACAACTGGCTGAAAAAAAATTCCCACCCCAAGTCCCTGAAATGTGGAAAAATCTTCCCAGAATGGGACTGTGGCTGCTGCACCAGGCAGACCCAGATATTCTGGTTACAAGAAATTTCAATTTGGCTAGTAGAATTTCTGATCCTTGCCCTAAGTGGCCACCTATTTAGAACCTAAGCACAGGGAGAGCACTGTGGGTGAAGCAGGTCTCAGAAGGATGAGAAACTCAAAATCACAAATTACAGCAGCGTTCCAAGGAAAACAACTGTCCTACACGGTCAAGAGCCCTCTGAAATCTGATTCACCCCTTTTTTTCTGTTCGCTGTTTTATTCTCTGGGTTAGCAGACAATTTTCTGAAAGGGTGATTGAGCACAGCAGCAGAAAGTTGATCTGTGTACGTACCCTGTTTTACTAAGGTAAGGGCAGGTGACATTGTTTCCTTATGTAAAAGCACGTATTCTGTAGAGTACCACAAACTCAGTGGCGACAGCCCAAATACACGCAGACTTGCATTGCCCATCATGTTTTGTTTGATATGGAGATTATTTCTGCAGCCAGCCCATCGACATGCCAGTAGCACTACCACTTGAGATGTAGATGACATGGGTTTGGACGTGAGCCCAGGTTGTTGGTGCTGGCTGGGTGAGGGGGACGGATCACCCCAGAGGACAGTCTCCTCCTCCTCCTCCTCCTCTTCTGAGGGAGGGTCGCTGCCTCCACTGCAATTCTTCCACCTAGACCACCACGGGGGTAGGCAGGTTAGGGGATGGCTGCAGGGATGTCATACAAAAATAATTTATTGAAGGCATACAATTAAAAATTAATCAAGGGAGAACATGAATTTACACTTTTACAGACCTTCCTCTGCACAAAATGCAACACTCTGAAGTGGATTTTGGGGGGCAAGTGCCTCCCCCGACAAAATGCGCAAGATGGCCCTGTGTGGTTGATGGCTGGCTCATGTACTGCGTGCCTTGGTGCATGCATGAGTACACTCAAGCCTTCGCCTGCTGACAACTATTAGAGGCGAAACCAGGAAAAAGATACACCCTGGCACCCAAGACAATGGGACCCTGGTACATCTGGGCTCTTATGTGTATTACACCTGCCACCTGACAAGACTCGAATTTCAGAGAGTACATCCCCCTGCCAGCAACCCCACTGAAGGGGGCAAAACCGTGGCTCCGTAGGGGGTTGGGCAGTGATGTCGTAGATGCAAGGAGAGTCAGCCTGTGCCTTGGCTCTATGACAGAGTGGCAGTCAGTGACTAGAAGAAGACATAAACTGTAAGCATAAAAAAAAATATATATATATATATATATATTTTTTTCCTGGATAGTGCTACTGACGTGCAATGCTTCTTTTTCAGGATGCCCTGACGGAAACTATGACAAGTTACAAAAGGAATGCCAGGATCAACAGTTGTCACTGGTTCTCTCTTGTGATCCTTCTAGCTCCTCTCCTCCACCTGACTACTGTACATCTAATGACTGGAGAATACAGCTGTCTGTTACAACTCTGTTGATGAAAAGGTTCTCAGAGTTGCAGATTATCACATACATGTGATTTAGAAAACAGATTAGAGTTTCAGCATACATATTTACAAAGACGTAGGCAAGGAAATGTTATTTTTATGGCACCCGATCCCATAGACTCTGGGCATCTCACAAACATCAAAACAGAATATAAGCATCAAAGCATGATAATTACAAAATTTACATTAACCACCAGATCCATAACAGATGGCAAACAAATGGCAATAAAACATATACTAATTTAGCACAGCCAATCAAAGTCATGCAGTGTAGGGTTGTTTTTATTTTCAGCTGCTGCCATTTATGCCTCCTGCAGCACCAGTCAGACCCCATCTGCTTGGCTGGTGGCTCCCAGGACTCACCTTCACCTCCAGCGTTTCCTCAGAGCTTGATGCTCCTCTAGCGGGTGACGGAGGCACCCTCACATGCCACTACTGAAAGGGTCTGATATGTGTGGAGGTGGCATCTGAGTGGACAGGTGTGGGGCCTGCAGGCACCTGGAGTCATCCTGCCAGCTGGAGTCATTTTACTTTACGTCCCTTCCCCTAGGACATCAGCAGCAAAGATGCACAAGCACAGGTTCACACTAGCTTGCACAGGGTGGCACTAGCAAATGTACTCCCTCACTACCCGTGAGCCACTCCCGAATGCACTGCCACCTGTGGTCACCCAGATGGCAGTAAAGCAGTGGCAGGCTTGTCTCCCTCCCTCCTCAGAGGAGGAGAGCATCCCTGGAATGCTCGATCCTCCTCCTCCCCCCCCGCTGACCCCTGATGACCCCAGCTCGGGTTGCCGGCATTGCAAGCGGTATTGCTACCACTGCACCAATGGGCTGGCACTGCGGTGTCATTTATTTGATAAAAATCTATGTTGTGCCCCCCCCCCCCCAGCCAGCCCTCATCGGCTTTGCTACTTACTCTAGCCCTGTGACACGTCATCTCTGGGGCTTATCATTCCACTGCTATACAGTGCCCCACATGTTCCTCCCCTCCCCGGCGGGGCCTCCCAAGGACCCCAATTCTGGGAAGAGGCTAGGTAAGGGATATGGCAGCAGGCAGCCCAGTAGATGGTGCAGGGCCTGAGAGGCAGTGCAGCATCATCCTGCACTGCCTTGGTTTTTTCACGTTTTTTTCCCCTCCCCTTGGGCACTCGGCAGGCAAGGACTGAAGGGACACACGTAAGCACATCTGTCTCAGTCATGAGGCACCTGCCCTTCCCAGTGGGTCCGTCTGCACTACCACCTGTGATTACCCAGGTGGCAGTATCACAACACAGCCAGTCAGCCTCCCTTCCCGCAGGAGGAGTGTGTCCTGTGGGACGCTCAATCCTCCTTCCCCTGGCCGACCCCCCAGCAACCCAGGTCACCAGCATGGCAGTAGGTGAGGGGCCAGTGCCTCAGCCCTCCACACCACTGTGCTGGCTCCAATCTGTGTTGCTTTTTTCAGGAAAAACTATGTCAAATAATAAGCACCCCCCCCCATACAGCTACCCCAATTACAATTTTTAACTCTATACAGCAATTTATTTACGTAACTTAATATGCCATTTTGCATCTTTCTGATTGCGCTCCAAAATGTCTGTTTACAAAGGCTGCATGCCGCCATCTCACAGGCAGCCCTGCACTTCCCTGGCTCACTGTAAGGTAATGTGTCCTGTCGATTCAGCCACTGTCTGCTGGACACATTGGCATATGTCAAATGAAGGAAGAGTGTGGCTGCCATCAAGATGGCGGCAGGGAGCCTAAGTAAACGGAAGTTTTAGAGCACTAATAAAAAGATACAAAGCAGCATTTTAAGGTCCCTATATACTTGTCTATAAGTTGACCTCACATGTAAGTCAACCTCCCTTTCCGTGTCAGTTTTGGCAAAACTGCTGACTTTATCTTGCTTCCCAAACTGGATAGAATAGAATAATCTATTTTGTGACCAACATCAGGCACAGACTCTGCCTTTGTGATCAGAAGAGGACACAAAATTGGGTTACATGGTTGCAAAAAAAACAGTGGTCGAAATTAAGTTCTGCAGCCACTATCCAACAGGGCTAGTGACTGGGAAACTCCACTAGCCCCACAGACTTTTCCACTGGCTCAGCTGGTGTACTTTTTGAGATGTTACCTTCTCCAGTACAAGCCCACAAGGCTAATTAAAGGAAAATCTTACTAGCCTGATACAAAATCTACCAGCATTTGGCTATAGGATTACCACCTGTCCCTATTTTCGCAGGACAGTCCTGATTTGGGCAGCTGTGTCCTGCAAAAAAATATGAAAAATGCTACATGTCCTGACTTTATAGTAATAAAAATATTTTCTAATTTTCCACTAAATGTTGCAGAAAACTATCATACCTTAACTAAAGTACCTTAAAATGATAAGAAACAATAGAAGCAACTAAGAAACTACAGTACTTAGCCTTAATTTTGATTTTGTAGAGAAAACAAATCTGTTGTATTGGTTGAGGTTACGTACTGTCCTGCGAAAAATCATGTTTTAGTAAGAAATGTCCCACTTTGGGCTTCTTAAAAGGTGGTAACCCTATTTGGCTAGTGGGCCAATGCCAATTTCGACCCCTGAAAAAAAGAGTTTATCATAATAAATGCTGCAGATAAGTTGATCTCGCAGATAAACTGAGTCCCCCTTCTTGGGAGTCTATTTATAGCATCAAAAATTAGAATTATATGTGAGCAAATACAGTACTTTATAAAAAATCTTTATTGGGGTTAGCTATCAGCAGGGGAGGGATGAATGTGCTGCGTTTTTTGCCTATAAGGCAAGAAATTTGATAGCGAAAGCATTTCAGTTACCATGTCCAAGCTCAGTAGTGTCTTTCCAAAGCCAGCCACTGCATCAGCGTTAGCTAGCTGTGGAACATATAAAATGGAAGGCTGTTCCAGAAATTAAGAGGAAGCTGACTGCATGTCTTTAAAGAGCCTAATCAGAGTTTAAAAAATAAAATGTAGAGGACCTCTTTAGAGGGGACCCATTCATAGCAGCCCTTCAATGCAGCTTGATTAACAAATCCCAAATGTTGCATATACCAAAAGGAATTCCTTCAGCACGTCAACTAATTTTGCCAAGAAAAGCTTAGACTGTATATTTAACAACCCCCATCCAAAGGAAAAAGCTGTAGACAAAAAAGGCCAATAATCTAACTTGCAGATAATGTGTCTGGTGCTTTATAAATCAGGGTGCCTTAAATAAGTCATATCCTTTCGTTTCCCTTTTTTTTTTTTGGCCAATGAGATCACTATTTTAGAATCCGGATCAAGCTGTCAGGCCTTGAAAATAGAGACTGTTTCCATGCCAGAGCTTTTATAAAGTAATATACCAAGTGTCAGCTGTAAAACCATAGTCTCAAACACAAGTGGGCAGGTCATTAGTTCCTGACTGGGGAAACCCTGGATAAATGGACCTGCTAGCTTCATAACACTGGAGCAGTTTCTTTCCCTGGTGAACCCCCTGACACTTTGAAGAATGGCAGCACGACTGTTGCCTTTAAAGAAAGTCTGGAACAAACATGACTGCAGGCTCTCAATTACCATAAAAACTCGGGGATAACAAATGTTCCTCTTCTCTTCTCTTCCTAGCTGTACCAGATTGCAAGCTGGAATTTGTGCTTAGTGGATATACAAGGAAACATGAGCTTATGTGCTATGACATTTCTCCTGCACAGACTTGAAAGTGTTGCATCAAAGAGAGGGGAGCACACTGTCAACCCAAGGTGGGGTCTATCTTATCTACATTTACTAACATACAGGGACTGTCTGCCCCAGCAACAACTGTGTTCGCTTTCTAGAACTACATTGTTTTAAATATGGACTCTTAATTGTTTCCAAACATGAAACTTGCAGTGCTTCCAAACATGGAACCTGCTTTGTTTTTAACCACAGAACCTATATTGCTTTCAGACAGGGAACCTAAACCGTTTCCAAATGCTGAACCTGCATTGCTTGCAAATACTGATCCTGCATTACTTCCAAACATGGTACCTGCATTGCTTGGTGGAGGAAGACTGTTACCCTAAACCTTGTCTGAGACCAGTTTCATCACTTACCATTATTGGACTCCTGATACCCCTAATATTCGTTTAACCTCAGATCTCACAGGAGTGGGGATCCATGGCTGTGTGGTTTTGAAACAAGTAAATCTGCACTCAAGGGTAAAGTGCAAGACAAAGTCTAAGTGCAGAAAGGGAACTGGTCTCATACCAGGGCTCAGGGGATCAATCTACCTGGAGTGCATTGCTTCCAAACGTAGAACCTGCATTGTTTTCAGCTGCGGAACCTGCATCTTTTCTAGCCATGAAACCTGCATTGTTTCCAAATGTGGAATGTGCATTGTTTCCAAATGCAGAACCTGCATTATTTCCGAATGTGAAACCTGCATTGTTTCAAAATGTGGACCCTGCATTGTTTTCGAATGTAGAACCTGCACGGCTTACAAATGTAGATCCTGCATTGCTTACAAACATGGAACCTGCATTATATACAAACACAGAACATCCATTGCTTCCAAGCGTAGAACCTCTGTTGTTTGCAAACATGGACCTTGCATGGTTTCCAAATGTGGAACCAGTGTGCATAGTTTCCAAGTGTGGAACCAGTGTTATTTGCATATGTCACAACCTGTACAGCAGATTATAAACCTGGTGCAATATCTTGCTTGGAAAAAAAAAATCACAAACAAAACCCTTTTTGACCCCCCCCCCAAAAAAAAAAAAATTCAGCGGTACAGATGAACTTTGTCCCCTGATTTACTCTGTCACAGTCTGCCCATAAAAGAGATTTGTAACATCCTGTATCCCTTTTAATGCTCACGTTTATCATCATGTGACATAGACAGAAATAACATGTACCTTACTGTTGTGTGACACAACACATGGTAGACTAGCAATAACATTATTTACATGGCCATATTATTCCTGTTTCCAATGTGCTTTATTTGAAATTGCTTTACTCGCTAAGTCCTACAGAGAACAACTGTCTCGTTTACAGATTTGACGTGGTGGTGGTGGTGGGATAGTGGGACAGGAATAAAATACAGTAACTCCAGAAGCAAACAAATTACAACAGCAGTTGGTACATCGCACTATGCATATATAAGTACATTAAAGAGCTAGTAACTGAGTAGCACGAAAGCATATTAGGCGGAAAATGTTAGTAAGTTGTACAGGTCATCATTATTTTTTCTTTCTGAAGAGTTTTTCTTTTTCTGTGTGCTCATTATATGGTATTCTTCCTAATAGTATTAGTTGTGATGTGAAAAGCAGTGCTTCACCTGGACACTGGTGAAGCACTGTTAAGGACACCATCAATGCTAGAGAAATGCAGCAGGCACTAGGGGGAAATAGAGGATCTATGGATCACAATAGGGGTCAGAAGCTGGAAACCCATTTGGGTAGGAATAATCTACAGATCCCAAAATCAGGAGGCCAGTGATAAGGAAATCCTGGAAACCATCCTCCAGACGTTAGATAAAGGGGACATGGTGCTGGTGGGGGATTTCAATCTGCTGGATGTAGACTGGAATACCTACACAGCGGCACCACAGAAGTGCAGGGAATTCCTAGTCACACTACAGGAAGCAGGCCTAAGTCAACTAGTGACATCACCCACAAGGGGTAACGCGGTTCTAGAGCTGATATTCACAAATAGCGATAGGGTTACAGGTGTCGAAGTAGGGAACCACCTGGGCAACAGTGATCATAACATGGTATAGTTCAGGGTAACAAGGACTGTAGACTCCACACACTTCCAAACTGAAGGTCCTTGACTTCAGGAGGGCAGACTTCACAAACATGAAGGCCTGCCTAAGAGACAACCTTAGTAACTTGACAGAAGGGAGTGTTCAGGAATACTGGACAAGGTTGAAGGATGCAATAACCATGGTCATATCACAGTGTGCCCATCAGGTTAGTAAGAACAAGAGGAGAAAAAACCCACTATGGTTTTCCAAGGAGGTGGCAACCTTGGTGACAGAAAAGGGCATAGCCTTCAGAAAGTACAAGGAGTCAGGGAACGAGGCAGACAAAACAGAATATAAACAGAAACTAAAAGAGACAGAAAAAGTGATAAGAAATGCAAAGGCTCAAACAGAGGTTAGGATAGCTCAGGAAGTAAAAAAGGGTAACAAAACCTTCTACAGGTACATACGTGAACAAAGGAAGACCAAAGGGGGCATTTTTAGAATCACAAAAAAGGACGGACAAACCACAGAGCAAGATGGGGAGAAGGCAGAGGCACTCAATGAGTACTTCTGTTAAGTCTTCACACAGGAAGCAGATGGAAACAGACCAACAATAGCCATAAAGAAGTGTCCGATTGAAGGAATAGACACAGGTCCCTTCACAGAAGAAAGGGTCCTGGAGGAAACAGACAAGTTAAAGGTAGATAAAACTATGGGGCCAGATGGGATACACCCAAGAATACTGAAAGAACTAGGAAGGGAACTGGCAGCCACCTTAGCAGTGCTTGTCAACAAATCACTAAGGAGCAGGGAGGTGCCAGAGGATTGAAGACTGCAACAGTAGTACCACTCCACAAGAGTGGAAGCAAGGAACAGCCAGGTAACTACCGTCTGGTTAGTCTAACATCAGTTGTGGGAAAACTGATGGAGTCCCTGCTGAAGGAAAGAATCATAGCTTTTTTGGAGCAAACTGGTCAGCTTGACAAAAATCAACACAGTTTCATGGCAGGGAGGTCCTGCCCGACAAACCTGGTTGATTTTCTCAATTGGGTCACCAAAACAGTGGATCAGGGTGGGGCAGTGGATGTGGTTTACCTAGACTTCAATAAACCTTTTGACTCTGTTTCGCACAGGAGACTAGTCAAAAAACTGGAGAACACGGGAATTGGGCCCAAGGTTATAAACTGGGTCAGAAACTGGTTACATGGGAGAACTCAGAGAGTATTAGTAAATGGCACTCTATCTGTGGAGGGGAGGGTGACTCGGGGTCCAGCAGAGCTCATTTCTGGGGCCGATCCTCTTCAGCATATTCATCAGCGACACTATGAATGAACTGGAGGAAAAGGTATGCCTGTTTGCAGATGACACCAAAATCAGCAACAGGGTAGACACAATAGAGGGACAGCAAAGCATGGAAGCTGATCTCTGAAAACTGGAGGAGTGGTCTAAAACCTGGCAATTGAAATTCAGTGCCAAAAAATGCAAGGTCATGCACCTGGGAAAGCATAACCCAGGGAAACTGTACTCAATGGGAGGGGAGCAGCTGGTGGCTACCAGGCATGAGCGAGACCTAGGAGTGATCATATCAGATGACCTCAAGGTCAGTAAACAATGTGAAAAGGAAGCACTAAAGGCTAGTGGTATCCTGGGATGCTTAGGGAGGGGCATCACGAGCAGAAGGCAAGAAGTAATCATGCCCCTGTATCAGTCCCTGGTCAGGCTTCACCTGGAGTGCTGTGTCCAATTCTGGAGACCACACCTCAGGAAGGACAAAGATAGGCTGAAGATGGTACAGAGAAGAGCAGCAAAGATGGTGAAGGGCTTGCATCAGAAACCGTATGAGGCAAGACTGGATGACCTCAAATTATACTCCCTAGAACAACGCAGGAATCGTGGGGACATGATAAAAACATTCAAATACTTTAAAGGCAACAACAGGGTGCATGTGCAGAACTTCTTTCAAGTAAAGGACTACAGCAGGACTTGAGGGCACAACCTTTGACTTAAGGGAGGAAAGTTCGGAAGCAATATGAGGAAATTTTTCTTCAGAGAGCATGTTGTGGAACCATGGAATAACCTGCTGGAGGGGGTGATGGGAGCCAAGACAGTGGGGGAATTCAAGCAGGCATGGGGCAGGCACTGTGGGATACACAAGCAGGCAGCTAAGTAGGGGGGTAGGAAGCCAAGGGCAGACTTGATGCATCATACAGTCCCCATCTTCTGACAACTTCTATGTTGCACACACTTCTAGCTCTGTTCCTCCCTAAAGGTGCCAGAACCTACACTGAAGAGAGAAGAGAACAGCCTTAATGGGGAAAGGGTATCTGTAGAGTATGAGCTGAAAACACAAAAAACGTTTGTAATTGTAATGAAACACGTGGCTGCTTAAACATTTAGAAGACGTTCCTTTCTTCATCCTGCTTACCAGATAAGCCTTCTTTACTTTAAAAGCTGACTTCATTTAACCTTATGAAGGCTTATTCATGTTACAGAGTGTATGTGTGTATTATGCAGGCTAACCATGCACTCCCTATCTCACTGCTGCCAAGTCACCAGAGGGATGCTCATCTCTGCCTGCCGGAAGTGCTAGTAAACCAATGCCTAATTTCCCTCTTTGTCCAGCAGGAGTGTCACCAGTGACAGACCTGCAAAAACTCAAAGCAACCCCCCCCCCTTGCCATCACAGACATCTTGGCTCCTGTCCCATAAATGACTAGCTGCAGAAGCCCCACTGTTTATCCTTCCTCCAAGATCTCAGAAACCAGGACAGTATGTGTTCTGTCCTGCTATACAGATCACAGTTTACAAACAAAAGGCTGAAATTTCCTCTCCCTCTTCTCTGTTAGGGAAAAAATAGATTGTACTGTTACTGCAGATGGAGGGGTTGGGGGAGGGAAGCCAATTCATGGTTAGGACAGTGTTTCTCAGCTGGTATCCTTGGAATAATTCTCTTCAGCCACAGAGGTTTAATTATAAATGCAAAGGAACTGACAACTTTGTATATTAAACAAACAATAAGTGTCAGCTGACACTGGATTTCTAAAAAGGAAAAGAAGACATTTGTGTATGCACAAAATAAGGAGTAGCCTGCCCAGTTGAAAAACCCAACTATGAAAAAATAGATAATGAGGTAGTCAATACTGAAAATGAGGGATTCTGTAATGTTTTAAAATGGCAAAAGGACATTTTGGGGCTGGCCTTCTGGCAGATGGTAAAAAATTCTGCAGGCACCTAGGGGGCTAGGGCTCACATGCAGGCGTTGGAATCTCAAACGGGGCGGGGGCTGACTCAGGGTTGCTTACGTCAATCAATCTTTATTTTACCAACACCGTTGAGCAAGTTCATTTCCAAGGTGGACCTGGGCAAACATACAGAATTGGCAAGAACATGGATAATACACTTACGGGTACAACATACATACACTGTACATCTTGGAAGGGAGACCAAAAATCAAGGACTTGTCATGGCAAGCACCAAACACTATGGTAGTTTAATGGAAAAAGTTGCAAAGCTTAGTATTGTCCTGAAAAATGCCACAAATTTTGGTGTCGTCATGGAAATGCTATTGAAACATAGAATTTGTCTACAAAAAAGGACGGCTTTGCCGCCCAGGCGGTTCCTGCCTAGTCTGTCTCTGTAGACTCTAACTGGTCTCTGGAGACCCTCCCTCCCTCCTCCCTGCCAATCTACTAATATTCCATTCCACTATGTTTATCTCACACCATACTTGAAGCCCCCTACTGTTTTTGTCTCCACCACGTCCACTGGCAGACTATTCCCGGCATTTACCACTCTTTCAGTGAAGTAGTACTTCCTCAGATCCCTTTTAAACTCCCCCCTCCACCTCCAGCTTCATCACAATCCCTCTGAACCTAGTGCTCTTCCTCATTTGAAAGAGACTTCCCTCCTGCACCCTGTTCACCCCGGTGAGATACTTGTAGATCTCTATCATGTCCCCTCTTACTCTTCTCTCATCCAGGGTGTACATGTTGAGATCCCTCAACCTCTTCTTGTAGGGCTTTTGGTGCTACCATTGCTACATTTTAGCTGCCCTCCTCTAGATTACCTCCACCCTTATCTATGTCCTTTTGGAGGTGCAGCTTCCCAGAACAGGACACAATAATACAGGTGGGGTCTTACCAGTGAACCAGTGAGCGACATAGTGGCAACACCACTTCCCTCCTCCTGCTGGAGACACCTTTCCCAATGCATCCCATAATCGCACTGGCCCTACCCACTGCTTTGTCCCACTGCCTGCCACTTTGAGGTCATCAAATGATAACCCCAAGCTCCCTTTCCTGCTTAATAACTGACAGTACCTCTACCCCATCCTGTACTCGGTTCTTGGGTTCCTATGCACTAGGTGCATAATTGTGCAGTATTTGGCATTGAACCCCAAATGTCATGTTTTTGATAACTCCTCAAGTTTCCCAAGTTCCCCTGTGCATTCTTTCTACCCACTTCTTATTATCCACCCTATTACAGATTTTTACAAATCATGGCGTTATCATGGAAAATGCCATAAGTCATGGTACTGGCATGGTAAATGCCACAAATCATGGTATCCATGACAACCATGATAACAATTCAGTTGTAGGCATTTGTGTTAGTTGGAAGCAGGTATTCACCCACCCTCCTAGTCAGAGCAAGGGTGCAGCCATGGCTATCCCCAACTGTTATGGTGATGGATATAGAAACCGTAGTGGAATGTACAGACAATGGATCAGTGCATCAGTATGCACTGCATTCTGTGTTTGTTGTATATTGTTCTGACACTTTTTAATGTCTCTCCTAATGTGTTAGCCCTATTAGTAAACGTTGTTTCATTTCTCAGTCATTTTAAATTCTGTTTTTTATTTTTAGTTCTCACAAGGGAAATACTGGCATAAAAAATGTGTTAAGCAGCAGGACAAATTGAAATTCACACTGTGTGCTGGTGTGATGGGGGTGTTTGTATATTTTCTGATGCAAAGCCTAAATTAGGGACTCAGAAGGCAGGGTGACAGAAGTTCCAATCAATACAAACAAATGAAGCAGGTAAGGATTCTTACAAACATTGATTTTGCAATGAAGTTTGTTAGTAGAATAAGTAGGACGAGTGCGAAGCATACCATTTCCGAATCATATTTTTCTCAATGAGTGAATAAACTGATCACTGGAAGATTCTGCCCGTGCACTTCCTAAGATTGGTGTGGTGGGGCACAAACAAGTTCATAGTTAACAAGATTTTGCAAGCCCCCTGAAATGGTTTGCTTTTGTGTGACCGCTGTCATCCCTAAAACTCCTTCCCTGCGTGGTCTCTTGAAGTTCAAAGCTGGAGGAGGCATTGGCTTGAGATGTGTGCCTGCTTTTTGTCAGTGCTCCCTACTCCTCCCCCTTCTGACTGCTTTGTTTGTGTGCTTTTCTGCATGCCCCTTCTCTTTCATGAATATGCCAGACTATAAACTGGGACTTTGTATTCATTTACTTCATAATTACTACCAGTTCTTTAGAACCTGTCCAGACTGTCCGACTTTGCATTTCCTATTCACATTAAATACAGCAGCCGTACAAGTAGTTAATCTGCAGTATACATCCCTTAAAGCAGCAGTGCAAGATAAAAAAATCTGCACTTTTTCAACAGTTTATTCCCTGTGCTCTGTTGAGCATGTACCTAATAATCTTTCTCGCCGGCACTGTACAATCACCCCGTAATTTGCTCTGTTTTCCTTTGTTTTTTGTTTACATTTCTGCCACCCGCCATGTTGAAAGCAGCAGTACTAGATAGCAACCGCCATATTTACTGTGGCGCTACAAAACTGGAAACTGATCACTTCCTGATTATCTAGTACTGCTGCTTTAAGTTAGAACTCATTTTTATGGCCAACCACCATTACTATACGCAGGCCCTATCCCATGCAGCTCTGCCCCCCCCCCAACATCAGAACAGCTCCCAGTCTTGCTACTTTTAAAAGAATGGTCACAAAGCATTTTGAAACAGATCCTGTACTGCATATGCTTTGACTTGGAAAAATGAGATATTTTGTGTGAAGAAGAATAATAATCAGCATTTATACAGCACTTTTCATACACATTGTATCCCAAAGTGCTTTACAAGCAATTACAAACTGGTAGTGAAGTGACTGAATGTGCAGTGGCAGCCATTTCATGCATCAGCACCCACACACAGCCTTGGACAATTGCATGAAGCAGTTCTATGGGAGGGGAATGTTGGCCAGGATACTGGGGAAGATCCCCTACCCTTGCGAAAAGTGCCTTGGGTTCTTTTACTTCCACCTGGACACCACCAAAAATGGGTAAAAGGGACACGAATTCAATATTTCACCTGAAGGATGGCACATCCCAACAGTACAGCACCCCCACTAGTATTGCACTAGGGGGCCAGCATTTACAGTATGAGCCCAACCCTGGTGTGGGAAGAGAACCCACGACCTTCTGGCCCAGAGGCAGATGTGCTAACAACTGAGCCATGCACACACCCTGCATGAATTCTTCTGCTACATGCACTGTTATCTGTAGTCATGTATCAAGATCCTATTATACACAAACATCTGGACTTAAAGCAACTGTATTAGTTAACCAGGAAGTGTTTGTCACTTCCCAGATGTTCAAGCTGGCATTGGAAGCACAAGTCCAAAGGACATAACAAGGGCATGCACGCGTTTGGGGATGTTCCTGAAAGAAAAAGGGATCCAGGGTGACATTTTCTGAGATCCTGCTGGTCCCAGGGGCTAGTGAGGAGTGACTGTGGACCATTAGCTAGGCAAATGCCTGGCTGAGGATCTGAGGCAAGTGGGAGGGTTTTCTTTTTCTGGCTAGCTGGAGGACCTCCTGGAGCTAGCAGGGTATTAAACAGCTGATATAGCATAGCAAAACGCTACGCAAAACAGGGGGTAATGCGAACCATTTTCAGGAATGCACAGCAGTAGATTGCTAACCATTTTTTCAGTGAGTCTGTGACAAAGTAGACAAACTTAATAAAACTGTATACTTTTTAAAATTTTGCTAACCATTCTATGCCAAGTGCTATGCATTTTTACAACTGATTAGCAGTTTCATGCATAAAACTGCTAATCAGTTTTATCGGCTAATTTAATGCCCTGGCTAGGGAAGCCAGAATGCTTGGGATGGGCTGCATCTGTGCCAGAAGGAGTAGGGGTACTGGCCTAGAGAATGGACAGGGCACTTAAGGGGATTTTTTTTTCAAACTCTGTTCATCTCCGGCTGCACCAAGGCATCTCTCAGAGGTGCCTTCTCGATCCTACCCCTGCTACTCCCCACTGTGACAGACCACACCAGATCACCCTTTCCTTGAGGGACTTCCCAGTGCCCCAGATCACCCCCTGGAGCAGGGCCCACCCTCCCTTGGCGGAATCTCTCTGAGATTAGAGGGTCCGCCCCTCTCGGGAAGTCGGCCGTGGATCCCCGGTGTGGCTCTGCCTGGTATTGGGGATATTAGGGAGATCCCTGAGGCCCTCATCGCCTCCTCAGCTTGCCGGGTGTTTTCCTGCTTTGGTCCCCGGGGTCCCCAGACACAGGATGTACAGTGCCGCCCTGCCTGTGGCATGGGTGCTCCCACCCATGTCCGGAAGGCAGCCACCTGACGTGTTCCCCTGCATGTAGCCCATGGCATTCAGTGCCTCCGGTCTCCACCGGCAGTGGCTGCGATGCCAGGCTGTCCCTGGATCCCTCCCCAAGAGAGAAAGAGCAGCCCTCCAGACACTCAATCCTCTCTCTCCCCCCTGCTGACCCCCGATGACCCGGGCTTGTTCCCAAACCCAGGTCACTGGCGCGACGTGAGGTGTGGCATCCAGCACCGCACTTAAGGGGATTTACGTACAGTATCAGGGGAAAGGCTGGTGTAAGTGTTCACCAAGTCAGGAGGCAGATACAGGATCACCGAGGGAAGGACATCAGTTCATGGGAGCAAGAAGGGAGGAGACCCAAAAGGAGAGGGAGGAGGCAGAGATGGGCACCTACTTTCACTTGCAGGAGTGCACCCAGTAAAATGGGTGATCGAGGGTCTGATGCACTTCAAAGACCAGGACACTGTGGCACTCACACAGATCTGGTGGAGTAAAAAAAATGAGTGGGACACCAGGATAGAAGGCTACAGGCTATTCTGAAGAGATATGCCTGCCAGACAAGTGGGTGGAGTGGCTCTCTTCATGAGGGAGGGAATCACTGTTCAGGACATCAAAGGTAACCATAATGCAGTCTGCGCACATCACACCCAACCTGGTAACTGATCACCTGGCAAAGATCTCAGAGTGAGAGATGTATTTATTGTTCCACGAATCACAAGTTCTAAGGAGTGGAAGAGAGTGGCTTGCCAGAAGGGGGCAGCAACTTCTTTACTCCTGAACAATACAAGTAACACTTTTTAGTGCCATAATTGGGTCCTGCTTTCTATATATTTCTAAACCTCATGTCGATATTATGTTGTGGTGTACCTACTGCTTTGTCAATGTAATATTTGTATGTGACAGGGTACTTTGATACTTTATGAATTTTCTAGCTAGGATATTTTTTCTTTGTATGATAACCAAGCTTAATCGAGGCATAGATTACTGCATTGATTTTTTTATCAATACACATTCAGAACTACAAATTAATCTAAATGACAGCAGTGAGTTTTCTAGACCAGTATGCTCATTTGTTTTTTAGTAACATTAGTTGTGTTTGTTGCACTGGGAGCACTTTATTTTGTACTGTATCTTTAAACTTTGTTTGACGATTTGCACCATGTGACCCCAATTGGATGACTATATAAGCATACCCATATGCACTGTTCCCTTGTCCCCTGAAAAAGCCTTTTGGCGAAACCAGGTCGGGTCACACTAGCCAGATTTGTATTTTGCGCTCTTGATTCTGCACAGCACAGCGAGGTATTTATTTTTGGTTATTAAACCATCTTTGACACTGTCAATTGGTGCCATGCATTTTGTTTTGTGTCATTTGGCAAAGATGAAGCCAGGTAAATCCCAAGGGGCAGACGGGATACACCCATGGTTGACAGTGGAGCTAAAGGAACAATTGGTGAGACTTTTGCAGTCATATTTCATGAGACTGTCTGTACCGCTGTGGTGCTAGAAGACTGAAAAGAAGTCAATAAACTCCTCATCTTCATGAAGGGGGCACGGTCAGACCCAGGCAAGTGGCAACTAGATGTCAAGCAGCCTGACACCAGTGCTGGGCAAGGTCCTGGAATCCATTCAAGGGCAGAATAATGGATCACTTGACAGAGGACGGTGTTCTCACACCCGCTCCACATAGCTTCACGAGGGGAAGATCATGCCAAACTAACCTGACTACACTCTTCGAGGGGATGACTGGGGAGGTGGACAGGGGCAGAACCGTAAACATACAGTAGTATATGTGGGCTTCAGCAAGACTTTTGACACTGTTTGCTATTACAAGTTTTTGGTCCAACAGCACCAGCATGGTATACATGATGCATACACCATGGTTTATTTCTAACTGGATTATTTGGGGCTGGAAGTATAGGGTTGTAGTTGATGCACACTACTCTGATTGGAGAGATATACTCACTGGTATCCCTTGGGATCAGTTCTTGGGCCTCTGTTTTTCTGCATTTTCTCCTCTGATCTGGAAGAGGGAGTCTGCAGCAGACTGCGGCTTTAGTTTGCTGATGACAATTAAGATGTCCAGGACTGTGAACTTCCTTGAGGATGGGGACAGATGTCAGGAGGACCTTAAGAAGTTGGGCTTAACTCCTGGAATTTTAGATTCAATGTAATGAAATACAAGGTACTGTACTTGGGGAGGAGAAACAGCGGTGAGGTCTACCCCGTGTTTGGGGCTCCTCTCGCTACAGTGGAGGAGGAAAAGTACCTGGGGATGGTAACAGACAAGAGGCTAAACAATAACAGACAATGTGCATCTGCAATCAAGAAAACTGGACAGCTGCAGGGATGCACTAAAAAGGGTGACCAGCAGGGCAGTGGAAATAATCCTACCACTTTACAAGGCCCTGATCAGACCCCACATGGACAACTTCAGGCAGTTCTGGGCTCCCAAATACAACACGGACATTAAGGCAGTACAGAAGGTACACCACAGGGCCACCAAACTGACCAAGGGTATGGAGGATACTGCTATGGACAGAGACTGGTGACCCTTAACATGTTCACCCTGGAGCAAAGGAGGCTGAGGTTGGGCAAGTATTCAGTCTTCCAACTTCTGAACGGAATTAATAACGTTGAACAGTTTGTTCTGTTGTGCTCCAGTAGGATGCTGGGGCATGGCCTAAATCTCAAAGGTAGTACATGCAAGGGTAGCATTTGGGGGCACTGCTACTCCCAGGGGGTGTCTGAACCAATGGAATAGCCCACCAGTGGAGACAGGGGACATGAGGACAGTACAGGCCTTCATGGTAAGCCTGGACAGGTCACCCGGGGCAACAGGAAGGGTGGGAAAAGTCTATGATTTAGTACTTGCTTGCACAGCATACTTCTTGGTCCCTGCTAAAAAGCAGGCATGAACCTGACTGACTTAGTGCTCCTAAATTACTAGATGATTATGTTCGTATTGCCTGGTAGTTTAACAGTTCTTCTCTTTTGATGCTTTTCGCTACTACGTGATCACTGTTTCCCTGGATTTTTCACGAAATTTAGGATGTTGTGTAGATCCACAGGAAATGTCAGCCCCCCCCCAATACTATTTTCCTGTGTTTCACTCACGTTTGCTTTGCTTGCTGCCAAGAACACTCAGTGGGTAAGGGAAAGAGTGGTGTATGGCAATAATTACTAAAAAAAAAATAATGGATAAGAGAACCAAACCCACTCATTTTCAATCTGAATTCAACATGGCATGTCTTTGCAAAACTGTCAGAAAAAAAAAGAAAACCAAAACAAATCGGAAAAGAAGGATCAAAGGTCTGTTAGTTGTAGGGCTTGTCTGATAGAATGATTGATAAAAACGGCATTTTAAACTAGTACTGCAGCTTCAATAGGCCTTGCAGTAAAAACATCTTCAACGAATCCAAAGGAATAAGCTAGGTAAAGCCTATCAGAGGCTTGACGTTTATGGCTTTTGGACCCTGCAAGTAGAAGTTCCAGCACACAGCTTGAGTGGTGTTCTCCAGTGTGTGTGTGTTTTTTTTTAAATGCAGCCGATCCTAATGCATCATATTAGAACTGGAGCAGAACCCTTCTATGCAGTCCAACCCTTGCAGCATGGCAGATTTCGACTCCGCTGAATCAAGCCAGCATTTTGATTGGCTCAAATCTTGCAAACTGATCAATCCCTCCATTATAGACTTTCACTTTTGAATTAACGTTCACTCCTAGAAACAGCAAAAATGGCATTATACGTCAAAGAATGTCAGGAAATATGCAACACCTCTTCCAAAACTGAAAGCTGGATTACTGCATTACAGAAAAACATAGTATAAACAGCGCCCCTCTGCCTGCCCCTCCCAGGCAGATTCTAACATTCTTGCAGTAGACAGTGCTGTAAGACCCATTCATCTCTTACCATCAAAATACTAATTTGTGGGCAAGGCTACCAGGATGGAGGAAAGTAAATGGACTTTGGAGCGGTACAAAACTTCTCTGTTACGATCCCAATGAATAAAGGTAAAACTGAATTACTGACTGGCCCCAAAAATTATTCTAGCAATTTAACCAAATGTAAAGTCACTGAAGAAGAAAAAAACAGCATTTAGAAAGTCTAACAAGGACCAGAAGGATGAAGACAGGAAGGTATATCTGGAAAAACAAAGGGATGCAGGAAGGAGGGTGAGAGCAGCTAAAGCACTAACAGAGGACAGAAAAGATAAGGAGGTCAAAAAAGGACAAGACCTTCTTCAGGTGTGTGGGGAAAGGGGAAGACAGGGGAGGGATAGTGAGAATCAGGAGGGCGGGGGACTGCATAGAGTAAGATTAAGAGAAAGCAGAAATACTACACAATTGCTTCTGCTCAGTCTTCATGGTCGAGGGTGGGGGGACTGGGGGGGATGGACGAGCATGCTTCAGTAAGCACCAGGCAGTTGGGGAGGGAATGACACAAGTCTATTCTTAGTGGAGTGGGTCCAGAGGGGATTAGAAGCTTTAAAGGAGAATAAGGCAATGGGGCAGGATGGGATTCATCCAAGCATCCCAAAGGAACTGAGCATGGTGCTGGCTGCCCCTGGCAGCGCTTTTTAGCACCTTAGTGGAGATGGGGGAAGTTCCAGAGGACATACACATGGCAATAGGGAGGATGGTAGGAACTATGTCCAGTCCGTCTAACATCAGTGGTGAGGAAGTTAATGGAGACACTACTGAAGGAGAGACTCGTGGAGCACCTGAGGCAGAAGGGCTGCAGGATCACCGGCTGCACAGTATCATGGGGAAGGTCATGTCAAACATATCTCATAGATTTCTTTCACTGCGTTACCAGGGACGTGGATCAAGGGAGAGCAGCTGACATGGCCTGTCTGTACTTCAGGAAGGCTTTCAATACTGTGCTGCACCAGAGGCTAGTTAAGAAACCAAGCAGCCTGGGGGTGGGGAATAAGTGACAGGCTGGGCATCAAACTGGTTAAGGAATAGGAGGCAAGGGATGGTGGTAATTTTTCTTTCTTTTCTTTTAGTCTTTGGTAACTGGGTAAGGCCCACTAGGCACAAGTGTCTGTTTTCAGGGGCGACCTGGGAGCACTGGGCGGTTAAGTAACTTGCTCAGAGTCACTCAGGTGACAGGAGAGTGACTAGTGGGGTGCCACAGGATTCAGTGCTGGGACTGGTCCTCTTCCACGTCTTCTTAAGCGACACTGCGGATGAGCTTGAGGGGAAGGTGTGTCTCTTTGCGGATGGTACAATAATCTGCAACAGGGTTGAGACTCAGAGAGAGGTGCAGAGAATGCAAAAGGATCTCAGGAAACAGGATGAAAGGTGTAGTGGGTGGCAGCTGGGTTTCAATGCCAATATGTGCAAGGTTATGCACTTAGGGCTGCAGAACCCAGGGGCTGTGGCTGTGTATATGATTGGGGGAGAGCTTGCAGTCACCAAGCAAGAAAGAGTCATTGTATCCAATGACCTCAAGGTGGCTAGACAGTGTGACAAAAGAGTGGGAAAGGCTAGACCTCGAGAGCAAAGCTCAAGGTCTGTTGTATTCAGAACCTCATGGTGTCAGCATGGGCAGGCTGGACATGTGATTGCCCAACCATATTTTATATAGTGCCTAGACAAAGCAAGAACAAATGTTTTCCCACCCAAATTCACACAACTGGTGGTTTTGTTTCCCTTGCCTAATTTTTCTTTTTATGTTTCTGTTTGGCCGCTGAAGTGTTTAGAGTTTCTTAAAACTCTGCACTATTGCAATAAAACACATAATAGTTGTAAATGTATTTTATTAGATGCCGGTCAATGCTACCCAGAAAGCCACGAAGAGTTGTATGCTCATACTCTGGTCTATTCTTTTGATTTTAAAAATGAAGTCAGCAAGTAAAACATCTAGCTCTTCTAAAGGGGATCTCATTAACTAGATGGAGCTCATCTACATCATGGAAGTAAGATGTTATTATTTTTAAATCATTTACTGTCTGTTGTAATGTTCTTTTATTTTCATTTTCTTCAATACATTTTTGCCGCTTGTCACAGACTTTTTGAAAAAAACACAGCAGCTATCGCGTAGATTCAGTTCTGCGGAGCCATTGGTGTGCACACATTTGTCTCGTCAGGTGTGTTTTGATCTTTAAAGAGGGCCGCATGGAGATTCCTTTCAGCTGGAATGCTGTTGAACCACAGAAGGGTACAACTGTCTACCATGACCTCCAAACTGTGGTACCACAGCATTTTGACTAAGATAGAAAACAGTGCAGAAAGAGTGTTCTGTATACAAGATAATCTAATTTAAAAGAGAGGAAAATATGTTTCAGAGTTATTCATGACTTCAATTTTCCTCAGAAACATCCAGAGAAGGCCCTGGTCAGCATGGAGTGACTAACAATCTTTCTCTATAATTCTTTCTCTTGGCTGCACACAGTTTTCAAATCCTCACCAGCTAAATAATGCCCACAAGAACAAAAGAAGCAGTGCATGGAAGGGTTTTCCTCCAGTTTGGTTGTGATCGCACCCCCTCATTTGGCAACTGCGATTTCCACTACGTTACACAGGAGCCAGCATTCCCGATATTTTTCTTAAAATTTGTCACTCTGCAGTCCCACTTTTGTAGTGTTCCCCCCAACTCCTAGTGCCAACACTCCAGCTCCCACCCGAAAGGGGTTGATGTCCAGGGATCAGGTCACAGGCAGACCCCCTTGCATCTCCATAATGGTCATTATTACAGGTTAAGGAGCTGAATTAGGAGGTAGGTGAGTCTGAGAAAGGCCCCTTTTCTGGGGCCTCTGTTCTTTCCCCTCATACTACTATTAAAATAGTTACAATGATTTGCTGTTCTTGCACAGTAACCAGAGCCAGATGAAATGCTATTCTGTAAGCTTCTTGCTTTCCATGTTTGCTATGACCACAGGATAATATCTGGTATCCATGTATGTTAATGTTGAAAATCAATAAAGAAAATTGTTGTTTAAAAAAAAAGTACTTTTTAATTTATTTAGCACAAGGAAAATATAGCAGACAATACTTTATCCTACAAAGTTGGTTTTCTCTCATACCCACTCGCATATCCTCTAGAGGGACCACACATGAGAGGAAACCAGTGCCCTTGGGGAAACCTCGGCAACCATAATTTCCTTGTGCAAGCTAAGTTAAAAAACTAAGGATTTATGCCAGCCCGGTGGTGCTGAGGGTTGAGGCAATGGACGCCATGCCTCATGCCACACCAGCGACCCAGGTTCGGGAATGGGCCTGAGTTGTTGGGTTCGACGTGGGGGGGAGGGCGAGGAGTGGGACTGAGTGGCTGCAGGGTGGTTATCCTCTCCCAGGGAGGGATCTGGAGTTTCCCCCAGCCCTTGGCTGCCACCTGGTGGAGGACAACTGGCAGTTTGGGCTATGGAGGGGGGCTCGGCGAATGCCAGGGGAGGGGCAGAAGGGCTGAACTGGTGCCACGGGGTGCATGTTCGCCTCCACGCGCACACACACAGCTATGTGCTGGGGCCCCGGGGTGTACGGGGCAAAAAATGGCAAAAAAACTACTATGTATCCCCGTCGCCAAGTAGGTGGGTGGTGGCAGTGGGGATCAAAAAGCTGTATAAAAAAACCCTAAGAATTTCAATTTTAAAACATATCTGTGTAGTCTGAGTTCACTAAATATAGCTTAAGGGAGGATTGCTAAAAAAAAGTGTCTGATTGCGGCAACAACAGTATGGACAGCTTTGCTTGCACTGCTGCTGCTGCTGCCTCAGTACCAAGCCTACCAAATGTGTTACTGTACCTCAACAGTCCCTTGCCATTCATCCATCTGTCATATCTATCTATCTATCTATCTGTCATATCTATCTATCTATCTATCTATCTATCTATCTATCTATAGCATTATAAAATGGTTCACGATGGCAGCTGTATGTGGTTCTCTGACTGGACAAACCAGAGACTGCTGCAGAACCATAGCACAGAGAAATTTACAAAACACGGATCCAGTGTTCCTGTGAGAGTTAAACGTTTGACATGGTGTAGCAACTTATCAGCTTACTACCAGGCCATTTTGTAAGTGCCTTAACACACTCCTGAGGGCCACATTCATTAGGAGCTACAGATACTCCTCCGATGCAGGCCGAGGAGCACAAGCACACACTACAGGACTTCCCAAGATATGCACATCCTGCTGTGTGTTCTAGTATATATATTTTGTTCCCTATATCATTTTGTTGATTGTCGTTCATGTTTTTCTCTCCACTGTAAAGCATTTTGTGATACACTCTGTATGAAAGACATTGCTGTATACAACTGGACAGGCGGCACAGGTGCTGTCCACTGCACTGGCTACTTGGGTTGCGGAATTAGCCTGGGATGCTGGGGACATGGAACCAAGCATTAGGAAGGATGCTCTTCTTCTCCTGGCAGTGAGGTATGCATGCTCTGCTGCTATACTGCCGCCTGGGTGGCCACCAGCGGCAGTGCAGATGTGGCAGCTTGCAGGAGGGAGGATGCATGCTGCCCCACGTTGCAGGCACGCATCTTTTTGATGCAGCATGGCACTGGCACTTTCAAGCCCCGCCAACTCGACTGCACACTGCACTCCATACTTCAAGACTGGAAGTAGAACTGTTTCGACCATCGACAGAATCCACCACAGAGCTCAGCGGAGAAGGAGATAAGGGACTCCATGGTCCCCCAGAGGGCAGGTGAGAGACAGAGAAGGGAATGATGGTGATGGGAGGTGACCATGCTGAGGAGGGCAACTCCATTGACTGGGGCATATGTAGACTAAACAGAAAGTATTTTATATATTATAATGGGTACCTCATTTTAAGCACTTTGTCTTAAGTTAGTCTTTCTTCAGAGAGTGATTGGGGTAATGAATGCAGTCATAGTTGTGCGAGACCAGCGAACAACTGAAAAGGTTCTCAATGTACCCATTTTAGTTGCAGTTTGAAATGCCACAGCTGTGGGTGCTCAAACTGAAATCAGAGTGACTGGGAAAACCTGAACTAAGCATTCTAAAACAACCTGTACTTAATGGTTTGCTATTTAGTGTGAAATCTTGAAACCACCACAAAAAGCAAGGTCATCATATATTATTGCATGGTACTTAATAGCCATACTGAACCCCCTTCATGATCTGATTGCTGCTAACTCTGCAGTAAAGCTCACATTGGCAAGAGACGGCACTGCTCCATCACTGTCTCAGTGAACGCAGACGTCATTTCAGCTGAGATTATGTGCAAGGGCAATTCTTAGAAAAACAGTTCTGTAAACAATATTTAATTACTGGCTGTGCTTCTCAAGGCGGAGCCCTGCTACCTCCCTCACTCGAGTGTCTACATGGTGTTCTGCTGAGCACTCATAAAACCCAGCTGTTCAAAAACTGGGCAACTATCTTTCATGACTGTGCATGAATGTGTCTCCACTGTGACAAGGGGACTTGGAGGGAGAAGTTCAGAGAGACAATGCCTCTTGCCAGAGCCATTCTTTTTATTTTGCACCAGTAATTTTATCATTTATTAAGCTAGTTATTGTGAAAAAAAAATTGCTGTTTTTAGGAACAATTCCTGTTCATGAACTTTAATTACTACACTATCTTCTTTTTCAGAAGCTATATTTTTGTTTTCAATAAAACAATAAGCACAAACATAGATTTGTGCAAGCCGTAAGCAGATGGAGTACAAGTAAATGACCGTAAAAGAATGTTTCAGAATAAATTATTACATAAGCATATCTGGCAGTTGAGGATATGTGGGGAAACTATGTTAAAAATGGAAAACTGACAGTAAATACCAAGCCATGCCATGGCTACTGAGACTCCCTATAACAATCTACCTTCTTTTCTACCCAGAAACCAAACTGCACAGCTGCTGTCAGTGGACAGTTGACATGGAGGAGAATTTGTGTAACTTTCTAATAAACCCACCAATGAAGAACTTTTGAAAAGTGTACCTGATTTCTGCTAGCCTGGTGGTAAGGAGGGCTGTGATACTGAGCACCTTACTTTCTGCCACACCGGCAGCCTGTGTTCAGGGATGAGCACAGATTGCTGGGGGTTGACAGGGTGAGAGAGGATCAAGTGGCCAAGGACTGCTGTCCTCTCCCGGGTGGGCGGGGGGTGGGCTAGCCATCTCAGTCTCTGACCGCCATCAGGTAGAGGCCCTATGGTAGTGCAGGTCAGTGTGCCATGCCTTCATGCACGCATACTGACATGTTGCCATGGAAGGGGTATGTGGGAGAACACAATAAAAGTGGTGAAGGTGGGCTTCATGAAACCCTGCCAATTCCTCCGTGGCCCATACCGCTGCTCAGCTACTGGGGGAGATCTGGATTATTCACCGGGGAAAGGAGGTCCCTGCCCCACTCCTGGCCCCACCATGGGGAGAATCAATGGGTGACTTAATCCCCAGTCAGTTCAGAGAGGTGCACATTGGTTTTGAGGGTGGATACAGGGCTGAGCCTGCCAGCTTCCACCCGGAGGAAAAAAGCTGTCATGGGGGATGACCTTTCCCTTTGGTGGTAGCTAAATGACGGTTTAAACTGCTACCAACCCACCAGCCAAAGCTGGAAGCTTACTGGATGTATTTGGCCAGTAAAATTTTCCTTTAACTAGCCCTGCTGGTTTGGGTTGGAGAAGGTACTATTTCAATGAGAAGACTGGTTGGGCCAGCAAAATGCCTAGTTGGACCAGTGGACATTCTCAGCAAGTAGCCCTGCTAGGTAATGGGAGCAAAACTTAATTTCTACCCCTGAAATGAATGTTTGATTTCTGTAAATGTATAAATGTTTCTTTCTTTTAGAATGAATAGATTTCCCAGCATGCCACTCTTAACGCATGGCCACCCATGCTCCTTGCTGCACACATTCCTATAGTATGCTGTACTGCCTTATTAAACAGTTTCTGTATGCTGCCTATAGGGACCCCCATAAAATGCAATATTTTACCTCATGGAGTCAAGCTGCCCTCTGAGGCAAATTTGAAATAAATTAATAAATAATATCTCAACCTCAGGTCATAGCCTCTGCTCCTGACATCACAATCTGTTGTCTCGGTACCGGGCTGGACCACAGATGTAGTCTGTCTGGACTTCAGCAAGGCCTTGGACACTGTGGTAGATAATAAGATTCTGGGCACAGTATACTAGTGCAGTACACATGAGACATACTGTATGAATAACGCACTGCTTCCTGACTTGTGGGCAGGAGGCAGAGAATGGTGATGGTGGTGGTGGACTGGTGCTACTGTTGAGTGGAGAGGGGTACTCCATGATGTTCCTCAGGAACTGATGCTGTAACAACTATTGTTCAACATTTTCATCAGTGATCAGGAGGCTGAATCTCCAGCCGGCTGCTTAACTTTGCTGACGGTACGAAACGGGCCAGGCAGCTTCAAGCTCACTGATGACAGAAAGCTGGTTAGGGTGGTGAACTTTCTTGATGAGGGAGAGAGAGTAAGAAGCCAAGGGTCATGGTGGAAAGGCACTACTCTGAGTGGAAAGGGGCACTCAGCCCTCAGAAACTGGTGTTGGGGCTACTGCTATTCAATATTTCATCGACAATCTGGAAACTGGGGGCTCCAGCAGATGGTATAAGCTCTCTGATGACACCAAGCTAGCCAGTGTAATGGACTCACATGTGGATGGGGACAAACTGTAGGAGGAGGTGAACAAGCTACTGCTGGATTCTCTGATTAAATATATCAGAAAATGCAAGGTGCTATGTCTGTGGAGGAAAACCAGATGTGGGACCTACACACTGCATGGGGCTCCTCTTCTTGCAGTCTAGAAGGCTGAGGAGGACAGAGAGATCATAACAGACAAGGGATTGAAGCATGACAGACAGCGTGCAGCTGCTGTCAAGAAGGCCAGTGGAATGTGTGCAGTTTTAGGCTTCTCAATACAGAAACAACACTGAGGTGGTCAAGAAGGTACCACCCAGGGCCACTGAACTGATCAGGGGCCAGTGGAACTAGAGCTATCAGGAGAGGTGGTGGCTCTTACCATGTTCATGTGTAGAAAAGGAGGCTAAGAAGGGTATGATCTCAGCCTTCTGCAGACTCAAGGGTAGCAAGAAGACTGAAAAGTCACTGATGCCTAATCGGGTGTCCTCTTCTAGCAGGATGGGTGACACTCTTGGAAGCTGAAAGGCTGTAAATCCAGGCGTAATATCAGAAGGCACTTTTCCCCCAGAGAATAACTGAAAAGACTACCATCAAAGAGAGAGGCCAGAAAGACACGGGTGCAAGGAAAGGAAAGCCTGGATAAATGTTGGCTTACTAAGAGAATCACTGGGTACCCTGGGTAGCAGAGATGGTAGGGAAATTGTTAGAATTAGCACATGTTTCTACATCATAAGGAACTTTTACACACAGTGCCCTGTAGCAGAATAAGCATCACAGAATCGCTGTTCCATTTCTAAAAATGTGTGTAATAGCAACCCATTCCAGAATGAAACTGACTGCTCACCCCAAAACGCGCGCCCAGCTTTAGTGGGTTTGCTGTCCGCTGTGCCGTTTCAGTGTGCTGTGTACTTTCTCCCTTCCAGCACAAACATTACCATTTCAGTGCCACACTTACAACACGTTCTTCAAACAGAACTTGAGAACATTAAAAAAAGGAAAACTTCGATATAGAATTCATTTAGGTAGGATATTCCCTAACAATTTCTGTTGAAAACATTTACAATTGACTCTCCATGCATAACTTTGTATGAATTTCCTTATATTTTCAGCAGAATTTTTTAGGGAAACTCTGCCCTAAACGAATTCTGAATTGAGGTTACACTTTTTTAATGTAATCAAGGCAGAATGGCTGCCCAAAGTTCTGTTCATTGCCTGTGATACCACCGGGCACCAAGTGGCAGAAAACACTGCCAAAACACTGGAAGATGTCATGTGCCGAAACTGGAGTTCGGTGTACAAGCAGCATGTGAGCACAGTGGGAGGAGAGAAACAGGACAGGAACAAAATTGAACAGCACAAAGAAGTGTTGTGTAAAAGTGGCTACAGTTATGCATCCCTTCTTATGAAGTGGGTGTGACTGGCCGGTGGGGGGAGATATGATGAACACAGAGTCCCTCCTGACCTTAAATTACCACAGTATTTTACTATGACTCTGATGTTGCAAGCAGACATTTATTTCAGGTTCGAAAGCAGCAGCAGAAGAAAAATAGAACAGATATTCAAAATATAAGCTGACTTGTCTCTAAGCACTCTGTTTTCACTGTTTTCCCAGAGGAGTTTAAATCCTACTGAAATTACCAGACACTCGCCTCATTACAGCACTCAGAACGCATGGCTCTCAAGGACAATGTTATAATTGTGGGGGGAGGAGGTGAGCACTTACTATAACATTGACATTATTCTAACCTGTAAATTATGGGGTCTTATCTTACATTTACAAAAAAAATAATGTTTATTTTAAATCTTCTAAAGAGCTTCTTAGTGATGAAAGGCCACCTTGGTGTACATTGCAGCAGTTGTCAAAACAAGAGATTTTTGCCCAAGTAATTCACTGGTTTCCCTGAACGTAACCTAACTAGGGGGGCTGGGCTGGCTGTGGCAAATGTTACAGGGTTTTGTTTTGTTCATTTTGATTTAAATTATTTCTATTTGGTTAAAAAAATGGAAGAACTCCATAAGCAGATTTTTTTCCAGTGACAATCCACACACTACTGTGCTAAAAAAAGAGCTTAAGGGATCTTTTATATATATATATATATATATATATACAGTAGTCGCTGTTTGTTTGGCCAACATTCCCCATTGCACTGATGAAACCTTGTGTTATTGCACTGACATCTGGCATTATTTGATAATCTATCATGACTTCTAGTTTTTTTTTTTTCCACAGCTCCAGCACATTTGATTTAAAGACACAGTTCTGGGAACACTCAATACTAATGCTAATCATGTCCAAATATCTCACGTGGACCTTTTTCATCTGGAAAATCCCTAACAGGACCAGGCCTAGAGACAGCTGATGAAATATCTATATCTTTTGTCTTTTATTCAGTAATGCTTATAGATTTTTTCTAAGCAAATGCATAAGGGAGCTAGAGTAATAAAAAAGGGAAGGATATTTAAAGCGATCTGAGTAGTGAAAGTTTGAAAAAATTGACAACCCTAAATGATAGACTCGTCTAGACTTTTGTAAGAGAAGAAAAACAAGCTTTCTACTGTCAGATGTTGGCAAGCATATAAGTAGTATCCCCAGAAGAGCCTTAAGATAGCTCCTAATGGTACGTCTAAAAAAAGTCAGGCAATATGTCTGCAGAATACTGCCACTTAGCCTAGGCCTAGACTTCTGATTGGATTAACAAGTCTCCATTTAGGTGGAGTTGCGTTAATGAGCACTGCTTGAAGAAGGTTTCTCTACTGCTGTTGCCCCTGGTTTGAGGCTCACACTTTACAACACTCTTATTTAGCTGGATGGATGGCAGGGTATCATTAAATTTTGTTTAGACTGACAAACAGAACTGCATGCTACTGGAACAGTGAAGAGGGAAGAAATGAGGAAGTACAGTGCCCAAAGGCAAACACTCCTTCACTTGTCCAGGGTCCCTCATCAGATGGTGATATCAAAATTTCCTGGAATCTCCTTCAGCTAGTAATGTCTAGAACCTGAGTGGTCTTGAATGCCCTTTGGCTAGTAATGCCTAGAATCCAAATGGTTCTGGCATCCCCCCTAAACTGGTAACCACAAACACTTCTTTACTGGTCCATGATCAGTTGTTGGTATCCACATGACCTGGAATCTCCATTAGCTGGTAATATCTAGAACCTCTGGGATCCCCTTCAACTATGATGTCGGGAATCCCTCTACACTAGAAAGTCTGCATTCTGAATAGTCTGATCCCCTTTGATAGAGATGTCCGGATTCCAAATGGTCTGGGATCTCTTCAGCTGGTTAGGTCTGGAATCTGAATGGTGCTGGATCTCTCTCCACTAGTTATGCTTGGAATTTGGATGGTCTGCGAGATCCATTCAGCTGTTGCTGTCTAGAATATGAATGATTTGGGATCCCCCTCAACTAGTGATGTCTGGAATCTGAATAGTCTGGGATCTCCTTCAGCTAGTCATGTCTGAAATCTGAATGGTTTGGGATCCCCCTCCAGCTACTGATGTCTAGAATCTGAATGTTTTGGGATCCCCTTCAACTAGTGATATCTTTTTCTTACACAAAGTTTTCTTTAATTTTCTGTAAAGTAAAACATTTAGATTTTAAATTCAAGTTGCCTTTTTCAAAATTAAAAGTCTTCCTCATCATGATTCATATGTTTATACTGTATGTACACTTCTTGTGTCTCTTATGGTAAACATTTATTTGCTGTTCTCTCAGCCTGAGAAATCGAGAATGCACACATCTAACCACAATAAGAGACACAGAAACCGTTCATAGAAACATTTATTTGATAAGCAGTTAGAGAAACAATCAAACTTTGCATGGACTGGGATGTTCCATGCAGCACAAACGTTTGCATGTACTATATCTTATCTACTTTGCTCACCTGGTTAATACTAGTTGTTATTTTAGTACCATATGCCTTGCTCCCTCAACTGGTCTGTGTGACACACTGTGATCCACACCCACACCCGTCTGTCGGAAAAGTCACACTTACCTCAAATTCTGTCTTTCCTAAATGCACTGTTTTCTCCAAATGAATCTGCTGAACCTATTAAAAACTTTCCTGTTGTACAGTTCAGAAGCTGCATTATATTTTTTTACTTCTTCGCTGCAGTCTGTGTTCATTCAGGCTCTGTGTGTGTGTGTGTGTGTGTGTGTTTGTGTATGTGTGTGTGTGTCCTTTAACAAGCAGCCTCCAGGACTCTGGGCCTCGTATTGAGTTGCTGGACCCCAGTTCACACACAGCTCATTATGTTTATGAGACATCAGAAAACTATTGGTAGGCAAACAATGACCCACTTACAAATGTACACGAAAGTTTTTCTTAAAGCAGCAGTCCATGCTAGGGCTGTTTTTAGCTAGCTACCTTACTGGAATGCCCTGAGCTCATCTCCTTCAGTGTGAGCAGTTCCTAATTTATCTTTTTATGTCACTTAAATTCAATGGATAATATCTCATTTAATAATTTTTTTGTATATCGTTTTACACTCCTGCCCAGGACCAGGATCTCCTCTTTTTTATTATCTTTATTTCTTCCATATAGCCCTTTAATCCTCCAGAGAAGCTCAGCACCTGTCTTACCTCCCCCTGACTGGTACCCATCTCCCCTGGATCTATCTGGTGTGAGTCCCTAACAGATTGCCCCCTGAGGTGGGGCCAGAGGGAAAAGGACTGTCTTCCCCCACTAGAGTCTGAATCCAGCGTTGCTCCAGGCATCTGAGTGGCAGCGTGGGTCCAAGGAGCTATGCAGGGCAGTGGCTCACATTCAGATCCCTTTTTCTGTTCTCTCCTTTGAGGCCCTGCTGTGGTGGCACATCAAGGCAGGCACATGAAAGGGCGCACACCCTGCGGCACTGCAGCCCCTCCCTTTGAACCACTCATCTGCCTGCACCGCCACTGGGCCTCCACCTGGGCAGTCAAGTCAAAGGCTGGGTTGACAGGTCATGTCCTTCTGGGAGTGGAGAGCAGTCCCTGGGATGCTCAGCTCTCTCCCACTCCACCAACCCCCAGCAACCCATGCTCGTTCCTAAACACGGGTCACAGGAGACTGGGTGAGCTCCTCCTCAGAGGACAGGCTGACTAATAGCACAAGCTCCTGCAGCCTATGAGGGAAGTGAAAGGTCCAAATTTCCTCTTAAATGTGCAAGGCGGTAGCGGCAAATTCATGTATGCATGTGTTGGGCTGGTGGCAGACTCTGGGAGCCTCCCTGCCTTGCTTATTTTCTCCTTGTCTCACTCTCCTCTTATTATTATCCCTGACTCTCCAAATGTCTGTCCTGTGGGTAAGATCTGACCAGCAGCCAGGGCCATGACACCAAACTGCCATAGAAGGCACTGCTTTAGAAGATGACCCTGAGCCAGCTCCGTGGTGCTGGCGACCCGGGTTCACGTCCTGAGCATAGGTGTCAGCAGCAGAGTCCAGTAGGGAGGGAGTTTAGAGCATCCTTTGGACCCTTCCCTCCCAGGGGGAGTGTGGGTGGGCTTTGGACTGCTGTTTCTGGCCCCTGGAGGTGGCTTGGGGTGGCGTTCTTGGCAACGTGTGGCCTCAAAATGCCACCCCGAATGCCACTGCCCACAGGATGCCGCCCGGCTGGATCACTGTGGGAGGGGGTGTGTGGGTCGGGAGAAAAGCAGAAAATATGCCTTCAGTCAACCAGGATGATGGCCACTGGTTCCCATCACCACAGTAGCCCGGAAGTGTCTGTGCCGACTCCGCCGTGCCTGGGATTCATATTAGACAACCGCGGACATTTCTCCTTCCCCAGTTTCCCCATGAGGGTGTGGTGGGGCCCACCCGGTTTCCCCATGGAGGTGGGGCCCACCCGGTTTCCCCATGGGGGTGGGGCCCACTTGACGAAGGGTTATGTTGGGTTACCTGGGGTCACAGCAATGAAGAGGCAGCAGATGGCGACGGGGGGCCTTGGCACACAAAGGAGTGGCTGACTGGGGGCTTGTTGAGGAGCAAAAAAACAAGGAAGATGACCCTACTTCCACACTGTAGAGTTTGAATGCACTACCTCTTCAGCGCGCATTGTACACTCAGCCAACCCAGAGTGAGGGATCAGTTCTGCAAGACAAACCCAGGCCTCCTATAGAGTAGCAGAGTGCAATACAGCTGGTACAGCTGGGCTGGCTATCGTTCATCTTTCATTGCAATGTGCCATCCTTGCTTCTACCACTCAATCTGCTGTCCCTCCCCCCAAACACACACACAAACACACAGATAGACCAATCACATATTACATCTTTTACCACAATTGGGCTTTCTGTGGCAAGAGAGAGGTGAGACTGGGAGCAATCTTAGCACACTGCAATATAAATGGAATATAATGATTTTCTATATTGAAGAGAATGGACAAAGAAGATTTAACTCATCGTCACACATGGGGTATAGTGAAGCTGGCCATTAAAGTAATCTAATCTAACTAGCTAAAGCATGCCTAAAATGGGTGGCTGCTGTAAGTTCCTCAGCAGTCTCGGATTTGTGTGAAATAGCAGAAGGTGTATTGGGGCACACAGTCATGTATATCTTTGTCTATGACTTGTTTTGGGGTGGGGAGAAAGCTGGTTCACAATTTGCTTACAGTCATAGCATGGGGGCAGATCACTTCAGCTTACTACCTCTTTTTTCCCTGCCTAGCAGGAACCATATAAAGACATACCCTTCCCAGCTCTCCACTGACATGTCTATAAAAAAGGAAAAAAAATCTAACATACAGCAGTCCTCGGCTTTACAGCCCTGACATCATTCTATAAACACTGGAGCACCAAAGCGGCTATTATTCAAAATGCCAAATGGTAAAAACTGCAAAAACAAAATTAAAAATACATACGTGCACTTCCGTTTCATAGAGAGAAGTAGCACAGGCTGTAACTGTGATGTGTGGTAATGTCTGGCAGCTCAAAGTGACTTTACCTCAGATAGCTTCTAGTGTGCAACTGCAGAGAACTGCCAAGCTCAGGACAAGTCCCGCCTGGACAAAAATGATAGTCCAGATGCAGTCAAAAAATGGTTTGGATTATTGTCTATTTTTCATTGACCCATCAGTGTTGCGTTGAAAAGAAGCTGAACTGTCATTCTGCACTAGAATACAACACAATTCTTTCTGTAAAGCATCTTTCTTACAAAGTGTATGAATAAGTTCCCATTTCCAATGGGACTGATGGGAACCATGTCAATGTATGCATGCTGTGTTAGATGCTGCTTTCTCCCCAGCTCCTCCCAGAACTCGAGTTCTAAACCCAGCTGCTTGTGTGGTTTCAAACTTCAGTTTCCAGTACTGCTTCTTCAGCGCTGCATGTCCAAAAATGTAAAGTGCAGCTCCTTTCAGTCCATCTCATTTGTTTTTTTTTAGCCAGCTCCACCCACATTTCCAGGCAGATGTGTATGTTAATAAAAAAAGGCTTACTCTAAACCTACAATTATATGCACTGCGAGACTGTGCAGGCCAAAAACACTCCCCCAAAGTAATCCTGAACTGCAATCATCTCAGGCATTTTTCTGTACTGTTCCTCACACGGAAGACGTATTGCTCGGACACTTACAGCTTGAGCTTTCCTTAAGTTTCACAAATGGCTACAGTTTAAAAAATGCCCATTAACAGACTAGAATAAAACTGAATTAGCTTGAGCCTTTCAAGCACACTGGATCTCAAAGAACTCTACTTACCAAAGAATGAACTGTTGGGAGGCAGGGTTACCACCTTTTAAGAAGCCCAAAGTGGGACATCTCCTACTGAAACGTGATTTTTCACAGGACAGGATGTAACCTAGACCAATGCAACAGATTTCTTTTCTCTAAATAATCAGAACTAAGACTACTCGTTGCAGTTTTATTACTTGCTCATATTGTTTCCGATCATTTTAAGATATTTTAGTTAAGGTATCATAGTTTTCTGCAACTTCTAGAGGAAAGCAAGAGAATATTTTTTCTACTACACTACACTAAACTATACTACACTATACTACACTACACTACACTATTACTACACTATACTATCAGGACATTTAGCATTTTTCATGTTTTTTTTTCGGCAGGACATAGCAGCCCAAACCAAGACTGCGGCACCGCTATTTGGTGGTGCACAGCAGCAGCTATTTAGGTGTGGTGGTGTACAGCATTCACATACAGTCCTAGAGCTGTTAGAACCTGCTTTACTGAGAGAGGGAATGTTACACAGTACACTAGAGATAATTCCATACTCCTTTTTTTTTTTTTTTTGTTACACACTTTATGCTCCTCTGTTACGTTTGGCAGGACCTTCTTCTACCAATGCAAAGTGCCATCCATTTGGCTTCCCTCTCGACCCAGCAGCAGAGCATTCAGGTGCTACCACATAGATGATCCCCGGGAGTTTGAGAGTTACCTCGAGTTGCCATGTCAGGAGGCAGGCTAAACTGCAGCATCTGAAGTGAGGTAGAGGATGATGTCGTCAGGCACCCGGTGCTACAATGACTCCTGTTGTGGGCCAAAAGAGCTTCAGAGCTTGCTCCTTCTACGGGCATCACTCTGTGCATCCGAGGCATCGTAGGGTTCCACACATGACAGGGAAGGAGGGAGGATGGGGCAAAAGTCCTAGGACCATGTACATGGTGGTTGACGCTCCTGGCTCCCCTGGGTCCTAGCACCCTTGACACTTGATCCTGTCCATTTGGTGCACTGCCTCTGGGGTGCAACGGCCCTCCACCCAGAGCCCCACCCATGTAGGGGACACTATGGGTGCCATACAGTGGCAGTGGAGCCAAAGGCCAGGAGAGTGCCAGGCCTGAACATGGTATATCGCTGATGATGAGTGGCTGAGGGAGGCAAAGCTCAATTAAAAAAAAAAACCTGCCTTCCGTTCCCAGCCACACAGCCACAGCTGACAGCTGGTCTGACTGCATTAACTCCAGCTTAGCGCTACAGCACTGGGAACCCTCCTGTTAAAACCCCCAACCAAAGAGGTGGGACCCTGGCAATTCCACCCCAGGGCAGGAGCTGTGACCCAATCCGACCAGCAGCCATGGTGAAATGGAAGTGTGGAGGTGTTCCCAACGACCAGGAACAGGACCCATAGAGAGCACTTGAAAAGCAGGCATGGTTGCTTCCTCACTTCCAAAGAATGTTTCCTCCCAGTAAGGGCACACACCAGTGATGTCAGATGCCAACAAAGCTGCACTGGGGTCCACATTTCTTTCCCTCTCCTAATGTGCATCTGTGTATAGCACTGCACCACTACCTGTGGTCTCCCAGGCAGCAGTAGGGAACAGCGGAAAGCACAAACATCCCTCCCAGAAACATGAAAGCATCCCTCATACCTGTAGTCAAACTGTGATGACCCAAGCTCATTACTGAACCTGGGCTGCCAGTGTCACAAATGGACACCTCATCACTATGCTGACTGGCCAGCTATCTCAGTCTCTTTTCAGAAACAGTCAAGAGATTGTTAACTTGCACCACGGCAACCACAAGAGAGGGGCAGGAGGGCCTTTGGTGTAATGTCTGATCATAACTACAACCCCTCTAACTACCACACTGAGTGGCAGTGTAAAGGTTAGATGCTGCATGCTTCCAACAGTTCCATGCTGGGCGCTTCACAAAGCACTAGTGCAAAAAGGGGAGATCTCGAGATCAGTACTTTACCATTTTTAATCTGTTTTTATAACAAACTACCCTCCATATTTCAGCAGGTTGGCCTGGAAAATCAGTTAGGGCTGGGGAAATCTCAAAAGATAATATCAGAATTCCACACTCCTCATCATGTCTCAGACCCATGGGGAAGAACAAGCAGAAAACAGTTTTAAATTAACTGCAGGCCCTCTGGGGACAGCAGTGGCTTGAGGAGGAGAGTGGCATCCTGAAATTATTGATTCACCACATTGCTAGCACCCCTGCAAAAATAATAATAATAATAATTAAATAAACTAAAATGATATTACTACTGAAAGGGCCTTCCAGTTTGTTATGCTATGGAATGTTTGAATCTCAAAAGGAGCACAATCTTTGTAGTCATTCTGTATTTTCTTTGAATCCTCTTAACAGCACTGTTAAGAAGGGTCCCCATATCTGAACAACACCTTCACCCAACAGTAGGAAATTCAGGGTGGACAATATTGTTCTGGGTTCTCGGTGTCTGTTGCTAAACTGGGTACCTCCTATCAAACTCTCGAAGCCCAGCAGTGTCTAGAAGGGTTAATTTACAGGCGCTCTGATGGATCCCACTACAGTGCGTTTAGGCACCTGGCAGTGACTTATAAATCCTGAAGTCCCAGCAGTGTGTCTTCGTGATGTAACCAAATGTGCATCCCAGTAGGCTGTCAGCACGTCAGCACAGGGTTCTACCTGCCAGAGATTCCTGCTTCCAATGAAGTTCTTATAGCTTGGCTCCCTGCCCACTAAAGCCCATTAAACTGTAATCACACCTGATAAACCAAGGCTTCACCACAACACCCCCAAGTGCTTGGCTACCCAGATCAGTTTATTACGGAGAGATTGCTGTCATCTTTCTTTCCGTTGGTTAAATTTAAATGTGAGGGGAATCACAGTCATGGCACACCACAGCCAGCAATGCTAGACGTTACTGGGGAGTTACAATGGACTTTTTGTGTGTACCTGGTATCGTACCACTGAGTACAGGCAGCTGCCAGGCAGAAATCCCTGCAGTCAAAATAAAACATTCTCTTTGTGTTCCATCATTAGGGCAAAGCAGAAGAATAACGGAAACTGCATGATTGAAAGGGAGTCCAAAATATTTCCCTTACTGTGTTATCCTTTTTGCCTGTGAGCTATTTTTCATGTAATCGTTTTTCAGCTGCATATACTGTGGGTGTTCACTATGGCAGTCTAGTACTGCACCTCTATAATCAGACCGCACAGGGTCTGAAGTAAGCAAACACAAGCACACACCTACTGTACATACAGACATGCACCACACAAAATGCTCTGTTGCTAAATAAGCAAAGTTTATCAACGGGGAAAAGTTTAGCTCACTCAATACGGCGACTCAGAACTGGCCCACTATTGCTCAGTTTTAAAGCAGCAGTGCAACTTTTGCTTAAAGGAAAAAAAAGCCAGGCCCAGTGTGAATGTGACTCACCTATGTGGGGAACAATCCCAATGCGCATATTTGCCCCCTTTTATCCTATATACCAAGTAAACCAGTGGCACAGAGGGCTGAGATGCTAGCAGCATCTCACCTCTTGCCATGCTAGCAACTTGAGCTCAGGAATGAGTTTGAGTTGCCGAGGGCTGGCTGGGGAGGGTGGGCTGGGAGAGGATCGAACGGCCACCTGGCAGCTCTCCTCTCCCAGATGGTGGGCTGTGAAGGTGAGCCATCCCAGCTCTTGGCTGCCACCAGGTGGAGGCCTGGAGGTAGTGCCGATACTCAGGCGGTGGAAGAAAGTCAGGTGGGTGGAAGGGGCTGGCAGTTCCTGAGCACATGCCAGCCTCCACACACATACACCCTCCATGTCTACCGTGGCCTTGGGGGGGGGGGGGGCAGGACTTAAGAGGAAAATGGAATGGGACCGGGCTACATTAAGCCCTGTCTGAGGTGCAGTGGCCTGCCCTGTTGCTCTGATGGAGGAACATCTCTTGGGGGAGAGGATGACCCTCCCTGCCCTGGCCACCATGGGAGGAAATCCCATGATTCTGATTCTAGAACTCTGAGCTGAGTGGCTGTGTTTGAGAAGAGCTCCCAAAGCTAAGTGCTTTTTGATATAATTTCCAGTTTAAAAATTGTTTTGTTTTATGTAAATTTAGGTGATTGTGAAAGACAACCCTGTAGGCTCCAGGAAGATATAAAATTTGTGCGGTAGATATTCGTTGGAAGTCAGAAGGATCAACACATTTATTTAGTGTGATCTTTCTACTCTGATGTGGTTAATTTTAATACTATTTTAATACTATAGTTTAAACCCTTTCTGTATGTGCCTTTGGTGGTGTCTAATATTGAGAACCTAAGTGTCATTTGTGGGTATCCTGTCTGTTTTGGTAGGTACTTTATTTTCTCTGTTAAACAACTGAGTATACCTATTGCCTAATACTTTATAGTACATTGTATCTTTTTGCTCAGTCTCTAATTTTTCTTCTTTCTTCAATGTTTTAGAACTGTTTAGTTATTGTGGCAGAGGTGTGGTACTGTGTTCCTTCTTGTAGTTCAAGGTGCTTTTGGAACTGCTGATTTCTATTGGTTTAAACAATTACATTTTCTTTTCTATTTTAAAAAGCTACATCAACTTGGTATGTTGTCACCTGTTTGTTGTTGCTAAGTAGCAGATGTTTTTGCATTGTGCTCGATTCTGTGATAGAATCTGTATTAGTAGAAGGTAGATTATTGTGATTGTAGTTACCTTTGATTGTAAGGATAAAGAGCTTAGATAGAAGTGTATGTATTTTCAAATATTATAGGAACAGTGGCAGGATTTTTAGGACAGTAAATTAGTAAAAAGTTAACTAGGAGAGCTTCAGTAGCAGACAAGTAGTGGAATTGCAGTATAATGTGGGGAGTGGTGCAATGCAGTGGCTGTCGGGCAGCCATATTCAGGCAGACCTTCTGGACACTGAGGTGCTGCCCTATCTGCATGCATCTATCTGGACTGTGGGTGAGGTAGCCAGACTCAGAGCGGAAGTAAACTGGGTCAGGAGTACCATCACCCCTATCCAGGGACCACCCAGTCCAATGCAACTGCCTCAAAGGATGCCGAGAACGAGGAGCACTTGGATGACAGTGGGCTCAGGAGGGTTAGAGCAGTCAGGCAGAGGCACATCCCAGATCCTATTCCACTCAAGAACTCATATGCCACACTGGCAAACAAGGAGACAACCAATACAGGTACCCAGAGAAGTGGAAGGAAAGGATGTGGAGGTTAGCCAAGGAGGTGACCTCAGCGGAGAAAGCAGTGGACCCCAGAGGAGGAGGAAGCGAATCCTGTGGGGACTCCATCATAAGAGGGATCCAACTAGGAACATAGGAGGGGAAGGACAGGGAGGTGAGGTGCCTACCAGGTGCCACGGCATGGAGGGATGGAAGGAAGATCCTGGGGATCACTGGGAAGGCAAGACGGGAGGGTGAGCTGGATGTCATTATCCACCTAGGTACTAATGACCTGGCAAATGGGGAGCCAAAGGAAGTTCAGGAAGAGTTTAGGAAACTGGAGAAAGATCTGGAGGCTGTCATGGTGCAGTCAGACCTGGACATTGTGGCCATCACTGAAACCTGGTGTAATGATAACCACGACTGGGAGATGGCCATACCTGGCTACAACATATTCAGAAGAGACAGAGCAGGCAGGAAGGGGGAGGAGTGGCACTGTATGTGAAAAATGACATAAGGCCACAGAGATCCAGGAGGAACAAAATGGGGAGAGATACTGTGGGTTAAGCTGGAAAGGAAAATGGGGACAGCCATCCGCACAGGTATGGTCTATGACCACCAGCCCAAGAGGAAGAAACAGATAGGAGTTGATGCTAGCCATCCAAAGGATGGCAGACAAGGGTGAGGTAGTACTGGTTGGAGACTTCAATATTCCAGACGTGGACTGGAGCATCCCAGCAGCAGCATCAACTAGGAGCAGATTTATCCTGGACTCCCTTCAGGGTGCCTTCCTCAAGCAACTGGTCATGAAACCAACTCGGCAGAAGGTAATACTGGACCTTGTGCTCACAAACAGGGACAGTGTGATGGGGGTAACAGTGGGGGAGCACCTGGGAAACAGTGACCACCAGTCATTGTGGTTTGAAATCACAGAAAGAGCAGAACCAAACCACACAAAAACACGTATCCTGGATTTTAGGGGGGCAGACTTTGGGAAAATGGGGAGATACTTGAAAGAGGCATTAAGGGGAATGGGACAGGAATCGGGTTGAGGAACAGTGGGCAGTATTTAAAATGGGGATTACAAGAACAACAGAATAATGTATTAAGCAGGTTAGCAAGAGGAAAAGGAAGAGGAGACCATTATGGTTTTCCAAAGAAGTAGCAAAGAAAGTTAAAGCCAAAAAGATTGCATTCAGGCAATACAAAAAGACACAGGCAGAAGGGATAGGGAGAAGTACCAGGAGAAGCAAAGGGAGGCAGGGAGGTCAGTAAGGGAAGCCAAAGCTCAGACAGAAGAACACATTGCAAAATCAGTGGGTAGAGGGGACAAAACCTTTTACAGGTACATAAGTGAAAAAAGAAAGACAAAGGGAGGGATAGTGAGACTGAAGGGGGAGGATGGGGCTCCGTGGAGGATGACAACAGTAAAGCTGACATACTGAACAGGTATTTATGCTCAGTCTTTACTGAGGAAGAGGAGGGTAATGGGTCTGAAGGGAGTACAAGGGGTGAGAATGGTGCAGAAATGGACACAAGTCCCTTTACACGAGAAAGGGTCCTGAAGGAACTGGAAGTAATAAGAGTTGATAAAGCAATGGGGCCAGATGGGGTGCACCCCAGGGTCATTAAAGAACTAAGAGAGGTGGTGGCTGAACCTCTGGCTATCCTGTTTAGCCAATCACTGGAAACAGGGGAGGTACCCAAAGACTGGAGGACAGCAGATGTAGTCCCCTTATACAAAAGTGGGAACAAAGAGGAAGCAGGAACTACAGACCAGTCAGCCTCACCTCGGTAGTGGGGAAGATCATGGAAGCACTACTGAAGGAGAGATTGGTGGAACATCTGGTTGTCAATGGACTACAGGAACCAAGGCAGCATGGTTTCACCAGGGGGAGGTCATGTCAGACCAACCTCATTTAATTTTTTGACTGGGTGACTAGGGAGGTGGATCAGGGGAGGACAGTGGACATGGCCTATCTGGACTTCAGCAAGGCCTTTGACACTGTGCCACATAGAAGACTATTACACAAACTGGGGAATATGGGTGTGGGCAGGACAGCAGTGTGGTGGGTAGGTAACTGGCTGGGTGGCAGGCCACAGAGGGTGGTGGTAAATGGCTGTCACTCCACAGAGGGAAGAGTGACCAGTGGGGTACCACAGGACGTCAAGGGACCGGTCCTATTCAACATATTCATCAGTGACATGGCGAGGACCTAGAAGGCAGAATTTCACTGTTCGCTGATGACACAAAGCTCTGTAACAGAGTAGACACACCAGAGGGTGTAGACAGAATGAGAAGCGACCTGCAGAAACTTGAAGAATGGTCAGGGTTGGCAGTTGAAATTCAATGCAAAGAAGTGCAAGATAATGCATATGGGGCACAAAACCTGGCACAATATATCAGTTGGGGATGAGGATAGCATGCACCAAGCAGGAAAGGGATCTTGGGGTTATCATCCTGATGACCTCAAGGTAGGAAACAGTGTGACAAGGCAGCAGGTAAAGCAAATAGGATGCTGGGATGTATAGGCAGGGGCATTACCAGCAGGAAAAGTGAGGTCATAATTCCGCTATACAAGACACTAGTGAGGCCCCACCTGGAGTACAGTGTACAGTTCTGGAGCGCATACCTACATAAGGACATAGACAGGGTAGAGAAGGTTCAGAGGAGGGCAACAAAGATGGTGCATGCATTGCATCACAAGTCGTATGAAGACAGGTTGAAGGAACTGAACATGTACTCCCTGGAGGAGAGGAGGGAGAGAGGGGATATGATAGAGACATACAAGTATCTTACAGGGAGGAACAGGGTGCAGGACAACACTATTTTTAAGCGAAAAAGATGTTCCAGGACTAGAGGGCATGGGATGAAGTTGGATGGAGGACGATTCAGAGGAAACAGGAGAAAGAATTTCTTCACAGAACGGGTGGTGGACAAGTGGAACACCCTGCCAGAGGAAGTGGTGGGGGCTGAAACAATCACGGGATTTAAGAATGCATGGGATAGACATAAAGGAATTCTGGAGGTCAGGGGTAAGGTGCAACAGACTTCTAGGAAAACAAACTGAACTTACAAGCTCAAATGGGCAGACTGGGTGGGCCATAGGCCCTTATCTGCCGACACTGTCTATGTATGTATCTATGTAAATCCGCAGGGGATGTCATGTAACCCCCCAGAAGGAGAGAGGCAGCAAGCCAGCTGATGGCACCCAGAGACAGAGCTGAACAGTTGCTCAGTTGGCCCAAGAAGATAAAAACCTTTATTAACAACAAAAAAAGCCAGAGCCAGCCAAGTAAAACAGCAGAAGCGCTAATGCTTGCGACCTGGGTTGGGGAATGAGCTCAGATCATCAAGGGTGGGCAGAGGGAGGAAGAGCTGAGCATCCCAGACTGCTCTCCTTTCTCGGGGGGGGGGGCAAGTCTCCCTCTGCGGCACTGCCGCCTGGTGAAGGCCAGGTGGCAGCACAGATGGGAGCATACACAAAGGGTGGGGCCCCCTTTGGATGTCTGGGATGTATCCATGCCACAATATGCTTGCACCATTGCATGCTGCATTCCGAGAGAAAATGGAAAAGACCAGACTGCTCCAAGCCAGCACCCCCTGCTGACTCTTGCATGAATGACATGGCTGGCCACCCACCGTAGACAATCCTGGGTAAATGGTGGATAACCAGTATGTCTCTGTGAAGGTCAGTGATGGGGCTGGTGTAGTGCCACTGTCAGACCAAGTGGTGGGAAAAACAAAGCTTAGTTGAGAAAAAAAAAAATGCCAGATTGCCATCTGAACTAGGCCACATTGTATATTTTTTCAGGTGCTGGCATGGAGCACATAGCAATTTGCAGATATTTTGTGATGCAGGTGTAACACCCTTGTTCCCAGAGGTTACTCGAATCCCAGTTAGAATTAGTGGTAGGCAGGGAAGGCAGCTAGTGAAATGCCAGTTAAATGGATTTCACTGTCTCCCTCTCTGCTGTCAGTCATAGCTGAGAGCTGGGGAGGTGATGTCATTCGGAACTCTCGCAGCTGCATGAGCCACACTCCAGTAGCTGTGAGGAGGGAGATAGAATGTTCGAGGGAGTTCTGTAGTGGAGTTTGAGGCTGCAGAGTGTAGCTGCAGCTCCTGTTGCAGCTCTGACATAGAGCTGCAGAGGTCCTGTTTGTTTCCTTTTCTCACCCTAGTGGAGGACCAGTTTGCCAGCTTGTTGAAGTGGTGGAAACCATCTCCAGTTCGTGATTCTCCTGTGCTTCATCCCAAGAGGGATGGAGCAGGATGTCAGGATTTCGGGGGCAATCCCCTGATTCTCCCAGGACTGTGGAAGCTGCCTTTGTATGACAACTTTCTGTGAGTACATTGTTTGTTTGGAGTTTGCCCAGGAGTGCCTGCAGATTTTAAAGGTGGATTCTCTGACAAAGGGGACCCTGTCACCTTAGACTTTTCTTTAAAAGTTATCTGCCTACAGTGGAGTCCAGTATGTGACCGTCCATGTACAGAACTTTTACTTCTTGACACCCCCGTGGTGTCCTTTGTAGTATGTTAAGTGTTATATACATTTCAAGACAGCATCTACAGTTTCTACAGTGTGTGAGATGTATTTACCAGATAAATGGCCGAGTATGAACTAGGAAACAAAAGGTGAGAGACCACCCATCTGGAGCGACCAGTTTACCTCTCCAGGTTCTGAAGGGCACCTGTGTTCCCTCTCAGTGCATGGGGCCAATGCCTGAAGAAACAGTTTTACCCCAGTGAGTGGGATTTTCTTCAGTTTGCCCCAGTGAGTGGGATTTAAGTTACCCCCTAGTATGTGGATCTTACAGTGTTGAGCCTCTAGTGCTCTGTGTGGTTCATGTACCACGTCCATCCTATGCAATATGGGAAGTGTCCAAGTACTGGCCAGATGTGCCTAGTCGATGGAAAGTGACCAAGTACTGGCCGGATGTGCCTAGTTGAGGGAGAGTGTGTTCTACTAGTAGCTAGTTTACAAGTTCTATAGTTATCCTATGCTAAATGGGAATTATTGGAGTGCTGTACCTTAGATGTCTGCATTTACAGTGTGTGTAACCCTTGGGGGTCCATCTTCGCTTTGTGTTGTTCCTACTGTGTTATGGAATAAAGCCACGCTCTAGAATCCCAACCTGGTATGGACATTCTTGTTATTGCTTCCCGTGTGGAATTATTTTGGGTACCTCCGTCCAGAAGTACAAATCTAGCATAGCCCTGAGCAAATGTTTTCTCCCCGGGACCTGGGTTGTTGGCCATACATTGGTCCCACCAGGTGTATGCCAGGTATTTAGTGCCACACCTGGTTATGCTCTGCATTGGTCCCATCTTGTCTATGGTGGGCAATGAGACACAGTTTTCTAGTTCCTGTGTAACTGTTTAATTAGTATGTAAACCCCACCCCTCTCTGTTTCTACCCCTAGACCTGTGTTGGTGGTGAGAGGTGTGCCTTCTGGTTAAATAAGGGGCCGGGGGGGGGGTTACACCAAGTTTGAAATATGTTACAAAAGGCTGCACATCCAGAATCTGCATAAAAAAAATAACACAGCCTGATCCCCCACCACACACAAAGTTACACTGCTGCTCGAATTAACTGCAGTGTTCATTTATATAAGCAAAACTTAGTTAAATGAAGACATTTGCTAATTCATTTAAAAAAAAAAAAGTCCACTTCCTCGACGTGAGTTGAAACTCTTCAGCATCAATCAGCGGTCCACATCCTGTCTCTCTATTTTTTCCTCATATAAAGTACTTGTTACACTGTCAAGGTTAACAATGTAATCTTGTTAACCTTCTATGGATTTAATTAATGTCTCGTAAAGAGAATCAATACCTTCCTTGCACACAAACATAACGGAACAGCCTTCAATTTCGTTTTTAGGATCACACACACCAAAATTTCAAAATCAATGGATTCCATACTTGCCCACCCTCAGCATGCCCAGAGCTGCCATGCTAGGTACTTTTAGTCAGACATTGCTACCATACCTCTATGCGGGAAGGAAATGTGACATTTTCAGTCAGAAGGTAAGAAGGCTAGCATGATATACCCTCAGTTGATGAGGCTTCTAGTCAGTTCTCATAATATGAAGGAAAATAATTTGGCTTAATACAGGGCCTTCTATACGCATACTGTGTGTCTGATATTCTATCTCCTCACTGCAACCACACACACATACAGTGGCTATATGTAAAGTACTGACTTAGTCACCAGTGGGTGCAGCTCCCCCTGTGACTAAGCCAGCTTACAAATCAGGTATTCTAGTTGTCTAGGTATGCAAACAGAGTTTTCGAACACTAACACTGAATTATCAGCACCCATGGATGTCTGTGCGTAGCACAGCTCCAGCCGCATTCCATTATGCCATGCACAAAGGTTGTGTGTGACACAGGCACTACAGTTATAGATGTCTACCCACCCACCTGACTCGTACCTTGTGGCACACTTTGATATTACTGTCTACTCTGCTAACTCTGGTTGGCTATGACCAGTCCTGGTGGTCCACTGATTGTCCACTGGCTCACAATCAATTAAACAGTCCCTGGTGCCCACTGGAACCCCTTCCTTAGCCCCGTTTCCCCACATGCAGTGTCCATCGCTGTGGTCCCTCACTGAGCTCCATCCTGTGGCACTCCCTTTGGGTCAGTACAGGTGCAACCATGATTCCAAGGGTTGCTATGTGAGTGAATGACACTTGCACAGTGATCACGCCTCCCCTTCCCTGCATGGTCAGAGTGGTGTTAGCGAACATGCAGAGAAGGTCTGAGACACCCTTTGAGCATGGCTTCAGGGGGCCTTAAACAAGGGAGCACCCCAAAAGTACAATGTGGTCACTTCTGGGGCACTCCATTATGACAGACTTAAGCCTTGTATGCCAAAGCTCCTTACAGTCCATGAATTGATGGCAGCAGCCATTAGGTCCACACAGAGCGGTTAAAGAAACGTCTGGGATTTGGGAACAGAGAAGAGATCTAAGCACAGGGAGGTTAAGTGACTTTCTAAATCACACAGTGTGCATGTGGCAATTGTGGGATACAAACCTGGGTCCCCAGGGGTTCACAGCTCTGTGCTGTAACCACATAGGGCTCTACTGCCTTCTAAAAGGGTTGCATTAGGACTGTCTTTTGTGTAAATTAATGGCATGCAGTTCAATCTGCTTTCACCCCAGTTCTGAGATGATGTCCCGTTACAATGTGATCAGTAAAGTAATACAACTGAGACACATCATTAAATCTCAGAGGCAATGACTCAGCCAACCGTAGATACTGTTGCTTTGCTGAATACTAGGACTACTGCTCAGAACATCTAGGTCAGCACGGATTTCAGTCATTCTGTATGATCTCAGTGTGGGCTGTGAGATGCAATGAGTATTGTGGGGAGCAACCCGTTCCCTAATGCTGAGCGTACACGTGAGGCAAGCTTGAATGGCCCTAGTTCCATACACTGACCTCAGCATCATCACAAAAGCAGCACCCAAAGTTCAGCTGAACTGTGTACCTATTGGCAAGTCTTTATTCAAAAGACACCAAACCTTTGACCCTCCACTGTCGCAGTGTTCAGGTGCACTGGCAAAGACTCTTGGGAGGCTTGTGTGGTATACAAACGCAAAGTGAGAAAAGTCATGCCTGGGTGCCCTCTAGTGGCAGATGCAGCAATATATGGGAATGCTAACTGCAGAGTGACTACAGTCTACGGTCTAGGTAATGCAGCCTTCGCCTTTTGCTGACAGAAAGAGTTCTCTTGCCTCTGGGATGTGGGAAAGACCATTAATTCTAATCCAGCCATGGCTTTTTCTCTCATGCATAACAAAGTTTGACTGGTGCATATATACATATATGTTCTCCTGCTTTCTTTATAGATATAGAATTTCCCTGTACGCATATAATTTCTTTCTTACTAAAAATATATATTCTGATACCTAATTTTTTAAATCAAACAACTGTACATGGCACTGAGTGGTAAAGATCTGCTCTGGCTTGCTAGTGGCCCAGGTATATGTCTTGTGCCCAGGACATCAATGGCAAATGCCAGCAGTGAAGGTTACAGTGCATCTCTTGGACACTCTCCTCCAGACTGGTGGGGTGGAGCTACTGTATGTCACTGAGATAACAATATCAGGTGGAGGCATGGTGGAGATGTCCTTGGGAGTGCAGTTGACCACTGTTTGCTTGGCATCCCTCCAGGTTGCCACGGTGTGCGCATACTAGGAGAGGCTGATGACAGGGTGATACATAATGTAAAAAATAAAGCCATCAGTGCACCAAATGACAGCTTCTCTGCGTCCCTCCCATGCTGCCTAATCCTGCAGGTATGCTAACTCCATTTACTCCAACCATCTGGTCTGCCAAACAGACATCGCTTCTTCCTCAGTAGTAGCAGGGTGGCAGCCCAACTGGGTTACACTGGAACTGGTGGTCGATGTAGACCTCAGGTATCTGGTGACAGCGCACACTAGGCAGCAGGCAGATAGGGACCCCTAAGGAATATCTGAAGAAGTGGAGCATCCGCAGTCAGCAAGATTGGGATTAAGTAATAGATTAAGCAAAAATAAAAAAAAAACACACATAATGAAAGACAGCATTCTTTATGCTGGGCTTCGTCACTGCTATTTCAGAGTCCCTCAACTTTTATGAAGGAACACAGAACACACAACATTTTTGTGCAGTGAAATTTCCAGTAAAAAATAATAATAATAATTAATGGTCACAAGTGACATACACCATTAAGTGTCTATTAATAGGACTGACAGCACCTCTGTCACCTGACTGGAAGAAATTACCAGTGATGTAACCATTAAACCAGAGTTGATGTCAGACCCCGGCAATGGAGATCTGTACTGAAAGACAGCTTCATCTGTCAGCTCGATGTTTTGTCTTCCTTCACATAAAGGTGTGATAAAAAAATCCTCAATATACAATTAAAAAAACTAGCATGACTGATTTATTTTTATTTTGCTGCTGTAATTTGTGTAAATTCAACTTGGCTGGAGACCACTTTCCATGTACTATATTGCGAGGTGGTTCCTAAATTATTTTAAGAGGATAACACATTTTGTCCAGATGAGGCCAAAGGAGTAGCAGAATGCCTAGAACAATGTACAGTGTTCCCCCTTTTAAAAGTCAGGTTAAAGTAAATGTGTGATGCAATTAAAAAACAATTTGGGCTTCATAGCCTGCTACCCTGTGCTAAAATTACAATTTTTAATTGAGCCTATACAGTTTGGGAAGGGATCGTAATGCTGGCTGAACTGCCAGCCAGCCAATCCCTTCCCACTTCCTTGTCCGCCTGCTCTGCCCTCAAGCTCCCCCGTTTTGTGACGTGGTACCAGGGAGAGCGCGGGGACGTGCCCCATACAAGTCTATGGGGCTGATTTTCAGAACAATTTTACATAACTTTGAAAGTTCCTTTTAATAAAAATCAAAGCCACCGCTCAACTAATAGGGACCCTATTAGTTGAGCAATGGCTTTCATTTTTATCACACATTTACTTTAAGCTAAAATACCCACCATTTGCTGATCTAACAGGTGCTATTTCACTGCCTAGCTGGATCTGATTGTAACTGCACTGTACGCACAACGAGTCCTTATTCCAGTCACCCTGATGAAATGGCAGGGTTGTGATGCTGCGGATGTTCTGTGGCACTTGTCCAGAACAGGCACTTTCTCCCTACTGCAACATTCAGAGTCAGCCCACAGAAAGAGACAGCCACATATGGGGCTACAGACTTGATTATCGGCTTACTGGGTCTAGCAAACATGCAATGTCTGTGTAACAGTCATAGTGTGAAGTCAGTACAGATAAGACTGGCTTTCTCCCTGGCCAGTCAAGTGAACAGAGTTCAAGTCATATCCCTGAAGTGCACTGAAATCCCAGCCTTAAATCTACAGACGGCTTCTTGAAGACATTTACTCTGGCCCACTTAGAGGAAGGGAAAGATGGTTTTCCAAGTGATCACCACAGATTGTGTAGTCAACTGGGAAAGTAGAATCTCTACTCCATGAACATCTTTTCAAACAATTTTTATTACTGAATCTTCATCCATCTTTTTTGTAGCCAACAATTTAAACCACAGTTCTTCATAAGCAGAACTGGTAGCCTGAGAGTCACTTGCAGCAATCTCCAGATGGATCCATAATAAGGAAGGGGTGTCCAAAATGGAGTATCCTATCCCAGGTATTTAGTTGTTCAATATGATTTAAACTGGCACTGGACACCAGCCAAATGCTGGTAGACTGTTTTGAAATCAAGCTTTTTATTCCCTGGTATCGGTCCAAATGGAATTCAGGCTGAGGTTACCCTTTCTTCTCTCTCAGCCCCGTCATCCACTACTCCTCTCCATTCTCCAACAGACGTCCACATGGTGCAGGGCCAGAGGGTCCCAGTCATCATCATTTAGATTGTACCGTGGGTTTTTGTTCCCCAGTTTTGTCCCTTCCTCCCTCTACGATACACCTAATTTGATGGCATTGCCTGCGCCAATATTAGCATTGGACACCATAACGGAGCCTTCCCCTCCCAGTGAGCAGCACTATTTCTGAGCCCCAGCTGTATGTCCACAGTCTGCTCCTGTACCTGTGTGGCTGGCATGGCAGTGTCTTGCTGATAGATTTTATTGTGTTAGTAAAAAATGTTCCTTTAACTTGCCCAACTGGCTAGTACTGAACAAGGTAACCTTTCAGTAAGTATGCGACTTGGGCAGTGGAATGTCTGTGGGGGCCAGTTGATTTTTTTCATTCAGTAGCCCTGCTGGTTTGTGACTGCAAAAACTTAATTTCGGCCCCTGCATTTATAGAGGTGCCCCCCCCCCCCACAAACACACATGCACACTCATTGTTAGTGGGGGTCTTGTGTACATTCTCCTAGTGCCAGCTCCTCCCCCGCTTTCCAAAGGAATGCTCCCTCACCTCCCAACCCCACTTAGCTTTCTTAAGATTTGGCCTGACAGTCAGAAGTCTTTCCTTCAAGCAAGGCTTGTCTCTTCAAACATCAGTCTGGCATTCCACTGCGGGCACCTGCTGCTGATAATTACAGGCCTGTCTCCTAACCACTTCCTCTGTTTTATGTCAGGGCAGGACTCAGTCAGCCTGATCACAAACAACTACCAGCACAGGGCGATTACACCCCCAGCCCAAATGATAATTATATTGCAGAGACTTGACTGCAGCTTAATGAAGTCCTACAGAAAAGAAGGGAGCAGTTGCTTTCAGATCTTCCCTTTGTTGCTCTGGGAACTGTAATCTACTTCACGGTCTTCAGCCCTTCCAAAAATGCTTTGTGTGTCTTCATAGTATTCATGCAAGGGTGACGCCTTTTTTTTCTTCCTTCCGAACAATTCTTTGTACCTCCTTTCTTGTGTGACTGCAAGTATAAAAAAAAAAAAAACATAAAAATGTCGGTTCACTGTGAGTATCGTAGGGCTTGGGGACACACCAGAAAGAATGGCAATAGATGTGTTTGTGTTTTGTGACTGTTTCAGGTTTCTCTTCTTTAACATTCAGTCTCTCCCCATAATAAGCAGGCATTCCCCACACAAGGCAACTTTTGTTTGAATCAGCAGCAGTATTTGATAAGATGGCAAAAATGCCATCATAGAGTTATTTAGCAATAATGCACCTCTAGCGCAAAACATCAATCTGCCAATTGTTTTGTTCATTTTGTTGTATTTCTGAACTGAGGTCTTGTCATTTACATCTTGATGTGGGGCTGTGCTGCTATTATTAGAAGCACTAGACAGTGTGGTTTAGTAGCTGCAGGCTTGGAAACTGGAGATCACATATTTGAATCCCACCTGAGCCAAATACTTACTGTATGGTCTTGGACAATTTATGTAACCTCCTAAAGCTCTAGCCCGCCCAGCTGTAGAAACGGGAAGACGCAGGACCCCACTGGAAACAAAGTACTGCATCTCAGCTGGGCTAGCCTGTGTAAATAAATTATGTTAACAAACAGGAATGTGTTATATTTTTTAATTTTTTAATTTATTTAAATCTTGGATTACATATACCTTTGAGCTAAGAGCTCTTTTACAAAGGTTCCACATCAGTAGAAAGGACAACAGATTAAACAGGACAGTAAAGTACGGTTCAATAAAGTGTAAATAGCAGGTACAAAAATCATAATGGACAAAAAATCATAATGGATAGTCAACGTAAAACAACAGAGACACATTATGCTAAGCACTTTCAGGCACAGCAAAATGCATACAGTACACGGATATCGACCAGCAGGCTTTGTCAAGACAAACAGGGCACAGGGTGTAGGAAGGGATGTGGGAGGGTGAGCTGGGAGGAGTAAGAGAGGAGGGTGGGAGTGGAAGGCGTGAGGAGAGGTGGGGCAAAGAGGAGGAAGGGTGGAGAGGGGTATGGGGGATGCAGGGGGAGGGGTAGGAGGCAAGAGTGCTAAATTACTATGAAAGAGGTCAAGTGCTAAGGTCGAGGTTTGGGAAAACATGGCTGAGGTAGACAGTCCTAGATGCTAGCTGTAGAGAGTAGAGACTGAAGCTTGGATCTGAATGGGCCGGGCTTAGTTTCGGAGGTGATGTCACTGTTGAAAGAATTCATCCAGAGGGGGGCCCTGTAGGCAAACGATCTTTGCCCCTGGGTAGTTCAGTAATGAGGGACCTGTAGGAGCTGAGATTCACAACCTCTGGTACGGCATGGATTACGAGGGGGCTTAGAAGATCTTGTACTCCAGGTGGCAAGAGGCCTACGGTTGTTTTCTTGGCCATAAGGCACATTTGATATTTGATGCGATTTTTAAGCTATAGCCAACCAGTTAGGACATAGAGGTCACACGTGTGGGTGAGATGGCGGGCTCCTGAGACGAAATGACATGCCTTGTTAAGAGCAGTGGAGATACGCCAGAGGGCAGTATCAGTCGCAGAGCCATAGATGATCAGTCCATAGTCAATTATAGAAATAATAGAGCTCTGTACAGCTATCCTTAAGGCTTCAGGGGTCAGAGATCGCCTGTGTCTGTAGAGTAGACCAATACGAATATTTACAGCTTTAACAATGTTATCTATATGCACCCCATATGATAGGTTGCTGTCTATGGTGACTCCAAGACACTTGAAGAATTGTACCTGTTCGAGGACAGTACCAAGGCAGTTAGTGATAGTCAGAGGGTGTTTCCTGTGCTTGTTATGAGAGCTGCTGAAAAGCAGTAGTTTAGTTTTTTTACAGTTTAGTATCAACTTGTGATGACTATACCATTTCTCTACCGAGGCAAAACCGAGTTGTAGCTGGTTCTCAAGGGGGTATAGGCTCAGGGTGAATTGTGTAAATTACAGCATTATCTGCATAGAGTAGGGAGAGTATTTAGAAAGATACTAAATAGGAGTGGGCCCAGGATGGACCCTTGAGGAACCCCAGAGTGAACAGGTCTTGAGTCAGAGAGGCACACCTCTCAACCCCCTGCCTCATAAATCAGGGACAAGGCTTAAAAAGATCAGGGACAAAGGTTTAAAATCAGGGACACATCTGAAAATTTGGTGATATCCACTCAGGAAGCTGGTAGAATAAGTGGTTTAGTGTAAAATGCATTTTCTAAGGAAGAACACCTCTGTAACATTAATGTTTGACATTATTTTATGCTTACAACCCCCACTGTTTGGTCATGGAAACACAATTTTTAGGAGGGACAGAGTAAAATTGTAAGGTAAAATCAGGGACGTCCCTGAAAATCAGGGACAGTTGAGAGGTATGCAGAGAGGACGTCGGCAATTTTGACTTGTTGAGTGCAGTTGTCCAGATAACTTTTAAACCAGGCAGTGGAGTCAGAGGAGAGCCCTGCATTAAGTAGTTTTTCCAGTAGTAGAGGGTGATGGACCACGTTGAATGCTTTTGTCAAGTCGATGAAGGCAGCACCAACTAACTGACCATGGTTCAGGGAGCTGTGTATAGAACCGGTGAATTCCATAAGGACTGAGGTGGTGCTATGCCCTTTTCTGAACCCATGTTGTTGGGCGCATCGGATCTTATGTTTGTCAAGATACTCAGTAAGCTGGTCAGCTACAGTGCGTTCAAGAGCCTTCTCCACTTTTGTAGACCGGGGTAACCCTGGCTGGTTTTCATTTATTGGGGAACTGTGCGAGTCTGAGTGAGAGGTTAAAGATCCTGGTTAAAGGTGCTAACACTTCCTCAAGGGTGAGGGACAGCACATTGCGGTCAAGGGAGTCCCCACTGTTTCTAGATTTACCAGTTGCTTTACAGATGTATTTTCGGGCTTCATGCAATGAGACTTCTTTGAAGTAGGATGGCGGGTGACTGGTAGTTGGGGAGAGCTTACAGGATTGGCTGAGGTGGCATCTGCATCAAAAATTAGGTGAAAGAACACTGCTAAGGTCCGTGAATGCGTTATTAAAGGTATTGGCAATTGTTAGGGGGCCCAGGGTTGTAGTCCCATCAATGTCAAGTAAAGTGGGTGATGTTTTGGGTTTTTTCCCCTGTATGCTCTTTGATATTATTCCAGAAAGCTTTACCATTGCCCCATGTGTCAGTAAGCACTCCCTTGTAGTATTTATTTTTCTGAAGGCGGATGGACCTTGTGCAATCGTTTCAAGCTCTTTTGTATTTTTGAATGTCTGATTGCGTGCCAGTGGTTTGAGCCCAATGCCAGAGGTGGTCCCTAGATTTCATACGAGCTAATAAGTCTGCAGAGAGCCAGGGGTTGCAAGGGCCTTTGATTTTCCGCCCTTTTAGGGGGTGCATGGAAGTCACAGGCAGCATTAAAGTTGTTGACGAAATAATCAAGTGCTGTGTTGACATCCTTCGTACTGTCGATGGGAGTCCAATCTTGCACTCTACGGAGGGATTTGAGGGGTCCAAGATGACCCCGTGCTAGGACCCTGGTGGTGATTGTCTTTGGTGGAGGTTTTCAGAATTTGTTTGTCCACGCGCAGATGACAAGGGAATGGTCACTGAGCGTGTCCGGGAGTACTGTAGTGTTAGTAATGCAATCAGGATGACTGGTTAGGACCCAATCCAGTAGGCTGCTTGATCCCATTTTGTAGTTGGATCTAGTCGGGGAGTTAACTAGATGGGAAAAGTCTGCGGCAGAGATGGCATCCTTAAAGCTCCCATTCTCAGGTACAAGCCAATTAATATTAAAATCTCCCATCGGAATTAACTCCGAGCCAGGGGGTTGGTTTCTCATAAAGTCCATGACAGAATTGAGACCCCTGCCCTGTTCTTTAGAAGAGATGTACACTGATGCTACAGTACGTGCCTTATTATGGGCACCTAGCAGAATTCTGATGGCTAGTATTTGTGTGGTTGAACCAGCAGTAGGTATCGGCAGTGGGTGTCCCATGAGTGACTCTTTGAGACAGATTGCACATCCCCCTCCTCTCTTGGTAGTCCTGTCCAGTCAGAAGATGGTGTAACCTGGCAGGGCAATAGCTGTGTCAGGGACTTTTGGTGTGAGCCATGTTTCAGCAATTGTCAGGACATCTGGATTGTGTTGGTTAACAAAGACTTGTACAGCATCCAGTTTAGGGAGGAGACTGCAGATGTTCATACCTGCTAAAGTAAGTAACCCCAGCCACATTAAAGAGTCTGCCTTATATGGTGGACTGGGGCCAGGGTTTGGGTGAATATTTCCAGACAGCAGTAACGTAAGTATAAGTTTGAGCAGCATAATCTTAACTGCCTGTAGGTATGTCTTGCCGTCTACCTCAGTCTGGTGTCCCAGCTTAGTTGTTGTCGGCGTTCCCAGAGGGTGGGCATGAGGGATAGAGGGGAGAGTGATAAAGTATGGGTGCATGTTACCCATCCCTGATGGTAAGCGTCAAACCAGTCATAAGGCATAGAGCTACTATGTGCTGAGAGAGAGGATCGGACGTGAAAGTACCAGGAGTAAGGTAGATTTTATTGGGCACATAGCAGGGAGGTTGGGAAGGGTAGCAGGCTCCCGGTATGCTAATGTGCGAAATCAGCAATGTGAGCACAAATAAGCGAGGGAGCAGATGAGTTAGCATCACTGTATTTAGGTAGGTACTTGATGTGCCAGATAGGATAGGAGCCCCTAGTGGCAGCTACGTATAACCTGCTAATGGTGGAGTGGACACTAAATTTCACTCCTACTGCGCTCCAGGGGAAGGTGCCAGACAGTTCAAATCCCCAGGAGCTGAAGCCAATCAGGGAGAGACGGAGTGATGAATCAGCCTATAGTAGACCCAAATTCAGGCACCATCCACCAGCTGAGTTCACAGCTAGCAAGCTGGGCTGGAGCTGCATTCCCAAAGCGTAACTGGAGCCTTACTCTTGAGGGTGGGCTGGGGAGCACCCTGTGGCCAGCTGTGTTCACCACTGGACTGCTAGTGCAGAAGATGGACCCCCCCCCCAGTGAATCCTGACGAGAGAAGGGAGAAATCAGCTTATATGCACCAACAGGATAAAGGCCTCAGAGTTTGGATGGCAGGGGAAGTAAGGAGACAAAATAATTCAGTAACAAGGTGAGAAATTAAGGGTGCTTAGTCAGGGAGGGGGAGAATGGCTCTGGGAGTGGCTGGTATTAGACACCAGCAGCGTCACCAGTATACAGAGGAAAAGGCAAGTGGGGGGGAGGGGAGGGTTGAAGAAGGGGGATACAGCAATTCAGCAATTAGACAAAGCAGTTTTTAACTTCAGACTTTGTTAATAAGTAAATAGCTTAAGGCAGATGAAACTCTCCAAAAATGCAATAGTTTCCTACTCTAACAATTCACAAATGGTTGTAGTTGGCCTACACTAACAATTCCAATTCAGCAGTGGGTACATTAGGCACATTACAGATTCAGTTGCAAAGGTTAGGAAAAGAAAAGAAATCTAGGCAGCAGAGAGATGAGCTCCAGGGGAAGGTGCCAGGCAGTTCAAATCCCCAGGAGCTGAAGTCAATCAGGGAGAGACGGAGTGCTGAATCAGTCTATAGTAGACCCAAATTCAGGCACCATCCACCTACTGAGTTCATGGCTAGCAAGCTGGGCTGGAACTGCTTTCCTGAAGCGTACCTGGATCCTTGCCTTTTTTTTATACTTTATATTTATGGAGTTTATCAATATTATACAAGCGTATACATTCCGGTTGAAGTACATACAAGTTATCTTTGTGTTCCACTGAGGGCGCCTCCCCTCTTAATACATGCATTTAAAATAATAATTCAGTACTACATCATTAAGATACATCATGCAGGGGTATCCCATTTAGGCTAATTTAAGCCAAAAAATGCCTTTCATCTAACTTTTGCTGTGTGATATACCCATGAGCAGCATGAATATTCTATCCCATTATAATTACTTAGCCCTAGGGCTATATAGGTAACCACAGCTTGTCTTCTTTAAAAGAAAGTGAGTGATCATGCTTCACCGTAATATTAAGTACTATAGCAGTACGAAAACAAAGAGGATTAAGCTCTACTTGAATAATCTTTTATCAGAAGTAAGGCTTTTTACATTTTTAGCAAGCAAATAACTAAGGACTGAGAATAAGATCTCGTACTTGTACCAACCTACATTGTTGATTTAGGAGAACTTTAGGGAACATGTAAGCAAACAGAAGCAATGCACATTACTAGTTTCATGTGACAAACTTTAAAAAAAAAAAGAAAATATAGTCCCACACTATATAGTTCTCTGAAAGTAGAGCTCAGCAGGTCTAGACACGTGTTTTCTCTGAGCTTACATGTTCTTTTTCAGGTTGCACCATCGACCTCGTCTTATTCTTCTGATTGGGACTGCTCGCCATGCTCCCGATGACAGCTAGAAGGAACACGCTTCTGGGTCCATTTTAGAGCCTTTTGGGGGTCAGTAAAAATGTAAATTTTCCCGTGATGGGCTATTCTTAAGCGAGCCGGGAAAATCATGCTATGCGACACCCATGCTCCTCTCAACATGCTGCGCACGCCATCATACTGCTTTTTTTTCTGCCTTGTCGCAAAACTCAGGTCCGGATATAAATTCACTTTCTCCCCATCACACAGGAGGCTCCAATTCTGTCTGGCCAAAGAAAGAACAAAGTTTCTCGTTCCAATCCCATCCAACACCAGCACAACTGCCCTGGCAGCTTCTGGATTCACAAGGCGGCCCCTCATTGCCACTCTGTAGGCTTTTTGGATCTGAATCCTCCGATCGACCGGGGCTGTCCCAATTGTTGTTCCAACCACTCCACCATGAACAGTCCCAAGTGGTCACCCTCCGCTAGCTCAGGAATTCCAAGCACCCTTAGACTAAGCAGCCATTGCCTGATTTTCCGGCATCTCGAGTCTCGAGTGCAAATGGGTATTCTCCTTCACCAATTTTGCTGTCACTCCCAGTGCCATCTCGGAATGCTTTCCGGCCTCCCCAGTCTCGGTCTTTATGTAAGAATAATCTGCTTCCAAAACCATAACTCTAGTAGTCAGGGAGTCAAACCGAGATGCCAGCCCTTCCACTGAAATGATGAGATGGCTTATTTTTATACCCAGACTTTGGAGGGTTTCTTCTCCTGTAGTCTCTGACTCCAGGGAAGCGGGATTTTGGGCCGAGTCAGCTGACCTCGTCTTTAGTGGGGCTGAATTTTGCTTAGCCCTTGCTCCTTCATGTGAAGATTTGTCTTTTTCCGGGTTACCCATGTCGGTAGTACTGATCTTCCAACTGCTTGTCCGTTCGTTTTTTATAGTTGTTTCGCCTTATAATGTATAATAAAATACTTTTTCTCCAAAACTTTGTAGAGCTAAAATCCTTGCTGCCTTCTTGCTTGGGCTCCACAGTGCCCCCTCCCCGCCCACCGAATCCTTGCTCTTGAGGGAGGGCTGTGGAGCACCATGAGGCCGGCTGTGTTCAGCACCGGACTGCTAGCGCAGAAGACGGAACCCCCTCAGGGAATCCTAAGGAGAGAAGGGAGAAATCAACTTATATGTGTGCAATCACCATCCTAGTAGATCCACAGTATGAATCTACTACAGCTAGCACATACAGTCAAAAAGTATCCTCTTCAGAAGAGATCTGTAAAACAGATCCTAACAAAACCAGTAATAAAGGCTGTTTTATGAATTTCTGAGGGAATACAAAAAAAATCACGGATGATGCATCTAAGGATGTCAGAAATACAGTATTGTTAAAAATATGCTACGTTATTTTGCTGACTAATAAATACATAAGCAATAAGACATGCCCGGGTTTGGGTTACTAATCCTGCAGCACAAGCCCGTTCGGGAGAGTGAACAGTGGATGTAGGGCAGTACATTGACACACCATCTACAGTCGCTGAATGCAGGCAGATACTGGGCAGAGACAGGACTGTCCCCAGGCCCATCACAAAAAATGCACAATCTGCTCTGTGGTTCGGACATTCTGTGCCAGAGATTCAGGGGACTGGATGATGGCATTTTGATTGGTGGGGTGGGGGGCACATCTCCCATGCCTACTCCACTCTGACATTTGAACTCACATTTGGTGTTAAATTCAGAAACTACCAGAACTCTGGAGCTTAATGATGTGTTGTTTCAACATAATACAATGGCCACTGTGTACTGATCAAACACTGCTTTAAACAACGTATGCTTAATGATTCTATAATTTAATTCTCACGTAAAAGCTGGATTAAAAAACTCATCTACAGTTGACAGGTGTCATAACTTTTCTTGTTTTAGAAAAGTGATAAGATAGAATTAGATATTTCAACAACAATTAAACATCAAATGTTGCCGTGATTCTTCTACATGTTAATGACCTTTCTAGTAGCTGCACTGTTTCTGTAACTGCCGAAATGGACAGTATCACAGCTTGTTTGTATTTGTATAACTGTCTGTTTTCTGATGTTTTTATTCTTATTGTATCCTCCCAGGTTGTGCCTGAAAAAGAATTTCTTTACCTAAGGCACTTACCAAGTAAACAAAAGCTAACTAAATGAACAACTACAGAGCAGAGACCACTCTAATGGTTGTAAGATTGGGCTGATGTAATCCTAGAGTGAGGTGAGGTGAACTGTAAGAGTGGTCTTCCCCGCTGTATTAACCCTTAAGCTGCTGACAGAATTAGAACATATAGGAATTCTGGACTGATACATCAGTCCACGGCACAGCAAGGGTTAATGTATCATTTCCTTTTCCTAAGTGTCCCAAGTACAACTGTGTGAGAACATTAAATGTTTGACTGGTAAACCATACTCAGACTTGTTACCCTCTGATGCTTTCACAGGCAAATTTGCAATCTCAGACATTACTGGTATGTTATTGATGCATTATGTCAATACATCAAGTCTAATTATACAATGCCAACATATCAGTAAATTACTCAGTTGTGTTGACATATTAGTAAATTACTCAACTGTGGTATCAAACCGTGGTTACCCTCCAATGCTTTCATAGGCAAATTTGCAATCTCAGACATTACTGGTATGTTATTGATGCATTAATTACTCAGTTGTGTTGACACATTAGTAAATTACTCAACTGTGGTATCAAACCGTGTTATACAATGTTGACATGTTAGTAATTTACTCAGTCGTGTCAACATATTAGTAAATTATTCAACTGCGGTATCATAGGGTACATTTTCTATCAAACTGTTTCTGTGCATTGTGAGTTCTACTTAGAAAAATTGTGGCGATCTTGCTGAGCATACAGATATAGTATGCACAGGCACTGTATGCGTATGTCATGCAATACTAAACATTATGTATTATTTTTCTGTAACATATTTTCTCTTGAATGATTTATTAAATAGACTCCTTGACTATTTATTACCACAGGAAGGTAATTTAGTGATATTCCATTAAGCACGACCACAGCCCTTTTCTAGTTTATTTCGCAGGCTTTATGACGCTTCCCAGCTAATAAAAGTGTCAATAAACAATATGAAAATGGCCTTTCAGCCTGGGTTTATACAGAAAAACTGTAAGTGAACCCCATTTACTGATTTATTGCCCCCCCAAAAAAAATGTTCACACAAATTAAACACTAGGAAGCCATGGAAATTGCAGGGGCTGTTAATCTGACAGCCTGTTTACTATCAGGACAATTCCGTTAAAGCCTCATCCCCATCTGTGCAGTGACTTGTTCGACAGCCTGTTTATAGTCAATGTAATTCTATGAATGCCCCCCTTCCCGGATTATACAGTGACTCTTGTTTGACAGCCTGTTTACAATCAAGGCAATTCTATGAAAGACCCCCCTCATTATGAAGTGACTGCTGTTCAACAGCCTGTTTACAATCAGGACAAATCCTACCCCAATTAGGCAGTGACAGTTGTTCAACAGCCTGTTTACAATCACAACAATTCTATGAAAATATAAAGCCCCCAATTATGCAGTAATTATTACTAGACAACCTGTTTACAATCAAGGCCAATCTGCCCCGAATTATGCAGTGATTGATTTCAACAGCCTGTTTACATTCAGGGCAGTTTTATGAAAGGCACTGCAAACCCACAAATGAATGTTGCCTGTTTCCAAACACATAGCCAAAAATGAGTAAGGCAGTATGATAGCACTAATGTGTGTCGAACTCTTCAGCTATGTACATGGGAACTCCAGTAGGGAACTCCACCAGGATGACAGAGCTGCACTTCTGGACACGGCGGACGCATATACAGAGACAAGAAGAGCTCCAGTGCAGGAGGCAGGCCGACAAAAAGTGCACTAAGAATTCCAAACAAAAAATGTGCTACAGTAGAAACCAGGGGGTGCAGCTAAGGGGTGGCTAACTTCCAATAATTCCAAAGTTTAAAACAGAAAGCTGCACTCCAACAACAAGACACTGTTTAAGCCAAACTTGCCACTAAGTATTAAACTTTATTAAATATATACAAATAAGTAAAACAGCTGCCAGTCACAGTGTAATGCTCACACCCCAGTGCTTCGCCCGAAAAGGCTTCGCCAGGGGGCAGGGAAACGGAGACCTGCCTCACATAAATACTCCCATCTGTATGACACGTGAATATTACGTAATGTATTACATCGACAATCAGTGAACGCCAGTCCAAGTAAAGAAAGTCAGCTAACAGAAAAAATATGTGCACTAATGCTGGCAAGCAGGGCTCACTGCCAGTCCCTATCACTCTGCTCCTTTTACGTCTCCCTGACCACCTCTGCTGAGCAGTTTATTACAAGCTGGGCCTCTTTGCAGCTACCCCCAGAGCCAAACGATATAATCTGAATTAACTAAAAGATCTGTCCCAAGCATTTTTAAATGTGTTCAGCAGTTTACTTTGGACAACCCCCTCACCCCTTTACCTCTACACGTTCAGATTTGTTAATGTCACCAAGCTGGTGCAAACTCAAGATTCTTGGTGCCTTTTTCTTTTTTGTTAAATGATCAGACAGACATGCCCCACCCTCAGAGGAACCATGAAGATAAGAAGTGGGCCCCATTATTTGGAGAAAGGTCCTTGAATTACAAATACATTTCAGTCTCATCCAGTGATGAATGATGATAGGAGATCTTGTTTCCTGGTGAAGGCAGAAGAAGATACAGGATAATTTTATCCAGCAGAGATGAAAAAGAAATGCTGCTTCGTGCAAGACAGGAATGAGATGATGTGTTTTCAGTCGATTTTTTTCTTTCATAAATTCACAATCATACAAGTAAATAGGCCCCCTGCTCCCCTCCCCCCGAGAAACCCGTTTACTGCAATGAGCATACAAACTGTCATGTTTTAATGCTAAGTCAGCCACTTGTACTTTGGATACTGGAATTTACTGTACACTGTTAGTAAATGATCTTTGCTTTTTGTTTTGATAAGTACAGTTTTATGACTGCATTCCAGACATCTCTTACCATAGATAAGTGAATGTAAGATGCTGGCTACACAAACACAATAAAACCACTGATGGATGCAGGCCTGTAGACCTGGGCCAAATCAGTCGAATGTTTATGGCTCCTTCTCAGACGCCTAGTTCTCATGATGGGTCCCAGAGTCACAGTGACTGCAAGACTAGACTGAGCACTACTGCTGCTATAAGACCTTACGCCAATGCTCCATCCCAGTCATTCCACTACGGATTAATGAAAATACAGCATATAACTGTGTGACATAACTGACATTTAGAACATGGGTAAAACACTTTTGAGGCGTCTGAATGGCTCAGGGACTTTTCTAGGTGGGCATTTATGAGACAACAATGCCCACCTAAAACAAGTCCCTCTGCCAACTAGCCCTATAACTGCTGTCCTTGTGCCAGTCTAGATTTGTAAACAAAAGCCGTCATTTTTTTCCCCCCGCTCCATTACTGAGATGAAATACAAGTCAGCCCGACCCCACACACACACAGGCACAAGCCTCGGACCACAAAGAATTACAGCAATTTAAACAAAAGATGCCCTCATATGTAAAAATGAAAATGAAGCCATCATTGCGATCAGCTTCACATAATCATGGTCGGCAGCGCGGGTTTAAAAAGCACAGCGCGCGCCTCTCCAAACTATAAATAACAGAACTGTGCCTTCCCCGGGCTGCTTCCCATACACCGGACTCCTCACACAAAACACAGAAAAACACTGAGAAAGCTGTCTATCTCACCTGCCTCCCAAAAACCTTACAGTAATTTAAGCCACCACCACAGGACTTCAGCGCAGTGCACAGCTTACTGCAATCAGCAAGCAGGCGCGCCAGTCATGGCAGCAAGACAGGTTTACATCTCGCGAAGGGCTTTCTGTGGGAAAATGGCATGTTTCCTTTCTCCCACACTCCTTTAACTGCCAGGGCTACCAAATAAGTTAGACCAAAGTTCTGGCAGCATCAAACTAAAGAGCACAAACTTGGGGGGTGGTGGGGGGAGAGGGGTGCTGAAACAGAACACAAAGAACCATAACAGTGCCCTCTACTGCCACTGTCCATAGAACAGGGATTATTTTACCACAGAAGGACAAAAAATTCAATTTTAGTCATTTTTCATAGTATTACTTTCATTTTTTTTATCCTATAAAAACTGACACGTACCCATTTTCTAAGCACAAGAATACCTTCCAGGGTGGCGGTATGGGCTATACCCACCCTTCCAGGGGCTATAAGGCCTTCTGCCTGCATCATCGGGCCTGATTATGTCCCTTGGCGGGCAGGTATAGCCCAATACTGCCCACCCTGTTGGGTATTATTGCTTGCATTTACCAGTTTGGAATTCTGCACACCAGGATAATTTGATTTAGGATCCTCACCTATTTTACTAGAGGGCCCTAGTAAGCCATTAGCAATTTAGTAATAAAAGTTATGTCATATACCTCAGATATCATAAAAAATTACATGCTATATTACTATACATGTATACCTCAGCAAGAATAAACAAGAATAAGGAATGGGGGGAGGGGTGTAGAGCTGGAAGAAGGCAGGAAGACAAGAAGACTATATTATACAATAGGGGTGAGATGATATGCCATTCTTTATTTCAGCATAAAACCACCACCATGAGATATCACACTCTGCTGACATCACAGAGTGTGATAACTGGGAGTTAACTCCAGTTAATAATAATAATAGTAAGATTGATCACACCCCTACTGTATAAAATGGATACATGATGTGCACTCATGTAATATGGAAAATATTTTCACTTCTGCACAGTGCCCTCTGGATACTCACTCGTGGCTTTGCCACTCGTGAATATCCAGAGGTCACTCTAAAGGAGTGAAAATATTTTCCATATCACACTCATGCCCATCATGTATTCCCTTATTAACTGCTACATGACATTGGTGATAATTGGTCCTCTAGAGCTTTACAAAACAAAATATGTGTTTTTTTTTTCAATAATGGTTAAGTTAGTTTAGGTAGCATCACTAACGTCACCCTATTTCTAAGTGACAGCACAGACTAGTGGTGCTTCTGGGCACAAATTGAGTGCCTTGACACTTCACCCAATGAAGAAGAAAGGGCTACTGCCTTCCACTCTGTATGCTACATCTCCCTGCAAAACTAAAATGTAATAAAGTTTCTTCTTTTGCTATGTGTCAATACGTTTACCTGCTGTGTTGTCATGTAGAAATGGATGTTAATTGTATGACTGTAACTCATCTCAATGCAGGAACTTTCTGTATTAAGAGCTTTAGAGGAATTCGCTCAGGCTATCAATTTAAAATAAAAAAAACTGATATTCAGATATTCTGAGTTGGAAAACAAGCACACAGTAGGTCCTTTTACACACACGCTGCTGCGCCGAAACGACTGTTACCTGTGTAGCGCCGATACAGCCTGTTCCGCTCCACGTTCTAATTACACAAGTTCTATTTTTCGCCACAAAGCACCCTGCCATCCGTTCCGGTGCAGTACTCCTTGCTAGAGCTAGAGTTGTTTGCTCCGGAATGTGCACTTTACACTGCATGCTGCAACGGCACATTTGGGACAAACCACCTACACCATGGAGTGCAGCTCAGGCGACCATTCATTTTTACAACTGAACAAATAGCGTTTACACAGCATTGGATGGAACGGTAAGGTCCTTCTGTAACGCTTATTCCGTTGCAAGACTGCCAGTGTAAAAGCGCCTAATCAGTCTAGCATATTCCAGAACACAAGCAACTTAACTGGAAGTTTCAGAACAAGACAAGCAACTCTAGCAGTTTTTCAGAATCTCTCTACGCGCGTACACACACTATACAGTAGACTGACGTATCCGGTTACAGTGGTGCCAGCCGGGATGCAATGTAAAACTGCAGCATACTGTAGCAGAGTTACTGCAGTAAACAGGGCAATTTTTAATGACAGTTAATCCCATTTTGTCATGCAGTATCACAGGATACTGCGTTGCATCCTAGCTGGCTCCACTGTACCTCTCAGAAGACCCGTCACTTAGCAAGGCCAGGGTATGGTGCAGCTGGGTCCACACAACTAACTATCCAGTCATATGCCACAAAATTAGATTTTCAGCAGAGATGAACAATCAACAATTTAGAATCAAGTTTTAACAATTTGGTGATTTCTGTTACGATGATGACGGATAGTTTAATAGACTTTCTTCGCCACAACAAGAACCTATCGAAAATGAACTATTCCTGAAATCAGAGGTTTTTTTTTTGAGAACTGTGGGTAGTTGGGTTATATCTTTCCTGGTCTTACACATCCCCCATGTAACAAAAAATGCATACATTTATGATGGGCCTTGAGTCCCTTCTGATCTTAAATTACTACGTTACCATCCATACACAAGTAGTAGGTTAGTCCCTAAAAGCAAAAGCATGCTTAAGGGAGATACGTCATTCTCTTAAGGACAGGGACATTTTTTGCAGTGCCTTTCATACAGACTGAACCTCAAAACACGTTACAATCCAGGAGCAGGCAGGGAAGAGAATGTTGCTGCTGTTTTCAGTGCACTGGAAGATTCAAAGAACACAGAACTAGAATTGAGGGAAATTAAGCACAGGGAGACTGAGTGATTCAGGGCAACAGAATTGGCAAGTGACAGCTGTGCGATTTAAACCCAGGTCCCCAGCCCTGTGCTCTAATCACAAGGCCAAACTATCTCTGTTTTTATTCTCATAAGCAAAGATGTGTCAAGCTTGACTACTGTCACCATCCTGCAAAGATCCTGAAAATTGTGAACGGAAATGCACTAGTGTGTTCATAGTAGTGATATATGTAACACAGAGCTCAGTAGGAGGAAACCGAAAAAGTAACAACACAGAACTGAACCCCTGGTTAACAACCCAATGAAGCAACAGCCACTGTAATTCACAGTGTTACCACATAGTCAGACTGTGCTAGGAAGTAAAAGCTTTGTGACAGGACATAAAGGAATTCACCTTCTCCAGTACAAGTTTCATGCAACATACTTGATCCATGGGGGAGGGGGAACATTTTCCATGCCACTGACACTTATTTTAAATCACAACAACGTGACCCTGATGCACTAAAACTCGGCCAGCGCAGACGAGGCAGAAGACAAAGGCTGCATGCATTGAACTGAGCGTTATTACCCTTAAAAGAGTCAGCCTGGTTCCTCTGGACATCTCTAATTAAGTAATGAGCTGAAGGCTCATGAAACAATACAGTGGCTGCTCTCGCAACCCTGTGCCCCGAAGGACAGCTATCAGCATGAATATGGATGCTGCTCGAGTAGGGTATCTGTTTCCGCCCTGCTCAGGTCAGGCATTTAACCACTGGTCTGCACTTGTAGGCACTTGTACTGGGTTTCACTAATGGACTGGTAATAGAATTGGGAGTTTCGTCGTACTACTCTTCAGTAGCTGTGAGGGAGACAGTAAGTGATTAATTACCGCTTGGCTCTCTGGCTCACACTTCAGCGTACTAAACACACATACACACACACACACACAGCAGCAGCACTGTAGTGTAAGGGACAGACTCTTATAAAATAGGAAGGGGGGTCACAATTCATAATATTTTTGAACTGGACTGTTAATAATACTTCAGTGCAGCAACAGGCCATTATAAGCTATCAGTAAGTGCTGAGCCAGTTTTAAGCACGATGGTTCATTTAAAACATTATAAAATCAATTTTAAAGGTCGTTAACATCTGAACATATATTGCTTATTTTTACCAGAAGCAGGTACTAGCAATAAAAAGTTAAAACTATGCTTAATAAAAAAGATTGTTCAGACATACTATATTTGTTTGCATGTTCACATTTGCCAAACAACACTTTACATACATTTTAGACTTTTTTTTCTGCTATTAATAATGGCACAAGGCCGGGGGGGGTTGAGAGTTATCACTAAAATATGCATTCACGTTATGAACAGTATAATAGCCATCTGTATGTAACACTCGACTCCACCAAGGTCTGGTCTAATACTTTACTTGTTCTGACACAACTACAACTATTTAGGAGTGATTTTGTATACCTAACATGTGCACTGTTAGTGTGTGTGTGTGTGTGTATATATATATATATATATATATATATATACACGCTGAATTGTACTTGTATAACACAGCCATAATGAAAACTGAAAACACAAAGCACAGTGCATTTTGTATTGCCAATGATCTTTAAAGAGTACTAACACCATTCAGAAAGCTTTAATGCAACAGCCTAGATACATCAGTTTATGTGTTTTTTTTTTTTATATACTTACTATTTATGTCCCCTTCTCACTGCTCCAGGAACCTCTCTTCAGGGATCCCAAGGTCGTGCGCGCTGCCGTAGTCCCACCCGGTACCTCCATTCCGGGTACCAGCTGTCTGCCCACATGCTGCTGTTTACCCTCTCAAGGGAGGAGAGGTCTCTCATCTCCTCTCACACACCTCAAGTATGCGCCAGGAGGTCAGCTGGCCCCATCTCAAGAGCCCGGTTATGGGTTTTCGGATGACGGTCCCGCTACGGAACCTGGAACAGGGTATTTCCATTTTTCTGGTGATCCCAGCCCACAGGACGTCTGCATGCAAGGGGGGCCAAGGAGCGACACACGTCAGGACGTGCTAATGCTCCAGCTCCCGGCAGACATCCTCCCTCTTTTGTATGCTGTCTCGCTGCACCTCCACCTGTGGTCACCCAGGTGGCAGTATCGCAGCGGGACCTGCATCCAACCCCACCCGGAGAAGGAGAGCAGCCCATGGGCACTCAATCCTTCTCCCCCCAGCCGGCCCTCCAGCCGCCCGAGTCCGTTCCCGAACCCGGATCGCTGGCATCGCGAGCGGTAGCCCTACCGCTGCTCCGGCACCATCAGTTTATGTTTCATATATTTTCTATAATTCTTTCCCCTTTTTCTTTATAACAGAGGACGACTGCATGGAAATTTATTTGTTTCAAATTTGGTAACCAGGAAAGGCACACTGAGCTGAAGTCCGTTTCCAGGTGCGACCCGGGAGTAATCAGGGTGAAAATACAAACAAAGGAAATGCAAATCAGAGCAGTACAGCGAGAATATGAATACATCAATAGATGTCGAAGTGTAGCAGGACATCCTGAGTTTCAAATGAGAGGCAGTAAGTGCACAGGAGACTAATCAATGGTAGCGGCATAAATCAGGATCGAGTCAGGGGTTAGAGCTTGGAGTGCAGGGGGGAGTGGGGGGGCAGAGGAGGAGGTGTGATGTGAGCATTTGGTGCCAGGGAGGAAACGGAGAAGGGATTTGAAGGAAGTGAACAATGGGGTATGTCAGATGTATGATAGATGTCCAAGGGAAGCGGATTCCAGAGAAAAGGGAGGCAGTAGGAAGAAGCTGACTGACTTGCCCCTGAATGAGGGTGGGGGATGGAGAAAGAGCGGGAGTCCCTGGAGTGAAAGGAGTAGGTAGAAGGGTTAATAAGCAATAGGCAGAAGAAGAGGTACGAAGGGAGAGTCCCAAACCAGTATTTGGCTATGAAGGAGAGGCAATGGACCTCATTCCTGTGGGATAGTGGCGTGATGGAGAGAGAGGAGTCAGTGGAGTGTGAGGGGAGGGGAGGAGGTGGCAAAGCAACAGAACGAAGTAAGGAGAGTGTCAAGTCTAGAGAGGGAAGATGCAGGGGTACAGCTATAGATAACATCGGCATAATCAATAGCAGGTAGAATCATTTTCATGACCAGATCACAATGGGTAGGGAGAGGGAGGACGCCTTTGTGGCGGTAGAGGATGCCATGTTTTGAGTGAAGTTTAGTGCAGATGGCATCTATATGGAAGGTAGGGTCACCGTTCCCTAGATGTTACCTGCTCTGACTGCTTTTCTATACCTGACATCATTATCCCATGTAGACATGCAGATAGGCCTGAGATCCTGTTTTCATGCAAATGTCCTTAGTAATACACAAATAATGGTGGGAATGACCAGAAAAAAAAATGAATTATGAAATGGGTTGAAAAATGACAGGCAAATCCACAAAATGCATTAGTTGAGAACTTTCACACATGCTCTTTCATTAATCCTCTAGTTACTAGCACAGTTGAAAGCTGGACTAAATACAGAACTTAAGGTAACTCAGAAGCAAGTCACTACACACGCGTTACCTCACAACACCGCACCATATTTAAAACCTAAGATAAGCAAGGGAAAAATCAGCGACATGATGGCAGTGAATTTCGATCTATTTGGCACACTTCGTGCCAGTGACTGGGTTGATAAATTCTTTGGGCTAGACCTAAATGACCAGACAACCTTCAAAAAGCCTAAACAAATTAACTTAAAAGTGAAGTTTAACCCGAAAGCACCACAAAGATCAAAGCAGCTGAAAATGAAAGCCATCATGTCATGCTGTCAGCTGCTGATCTTGATGAGTAAGAGGGGGAAAAATACTCAAAAGAGTATAAGGTGGGCTGTAATTGTATTTTGTGATTGGTTAAACCCCCAAAATATTGAGATTGATTTTAAAGCAGTCCTATTTGAGTATCTGACTACATTGCTAAGAGACTTCATAGCATCACAGTATCATAGTAATGTGTCAGCAGAAAAGGACCATCCTGGTCCATCTAGTCTGCCCATTTCCCACCTGCCCCTACTTGTCTCCACTTCCCAGGGATATTTTTCCTCTGCCACCAGCCAACCCCTTGTGTCTGCCCCACGCCCTCTTGAATTCCTCCACTGTTTCTGTACATACCACCATATTAGGTAATGTGTTCCAGGGTTCCACACCCTCTCAGTGAAATAACATCTCCTTACATTGCTCTTAAATCTTCGCGTCCAATCTTAAATTATGACCCCTTGTTTTAACTCCTACTTTCCTTTTGAATAAGCTACCTTCATTCACTTTATTTAAAGACTTTTATCTGTCTGTCAGATAGGCGATATACCATCAGCACCTTCATGGGGCTAAGAGCAGGCTTAAGACACTTAAACAGAGCAGCTACTGGATGTGTTGTGAACCTTATCAGTGATCCAAGTTTTATGTTCTCCAACAAAGTCTTTGTGTCAGTATACAAGCAATTTAGAAACACAGGCAAAGATAAATCAGCACATCACCCCTGAATCTGTGACACAGATTTAAACAAGCTAGTGAATCTGAAATTATGTCACCAAATACAGCACCGGGGTTAGTATGCCATCTGTGGTTTGAACTGCAACTTGGGCCAGCAAGGATGGTTTGAACTGCAACTTGGGCCAGCAAGGAGGGGAAGAGAGGGTATTTGTGATTTGAAACAAGACTCATTCCATAAATTCTGCAGGATGAAAGCGACTCGCAGTACCTGAGTTAGTGCTATAATGAGCACACCAAAAACCACGACAGCATAATGGAGATTAACAAAGAAAGACCGTGAATTCTTATATAGTGACCCCTCCAATCCAAACTACCCTGTAAAACTGTTTTAAGTACCTCTTTAAATGCCCCCCTCAATGCTGCTGCAACTACATCTGCATCCTAAAACGAATGCCCCAGATCTACTGTATCAACAGAGCACATGGTACAGTAAGCAGTCCATGAGCATTAATCAGCTCTTTATAGTAACCATTGCCTAAGAAGCACTGCAGTGCAGTTGTTATCAGGAGAGGGTTTAAGTTGAGAAATTATGACCATAACTGGCCACAGATGCAAGTTAAATTTAAGAAATTACTGGTCTGCTTCCAGAAAGATTGTAAAAAGTGGAGCACAATTTCAAACAGCAGTGCCAATACTCCATCTACTCAAAGTACACTAACGATCAGTACCACTGTGACAATGCTTATTACAGAAGATAATAATGACAATGGGGAAATAAAACAAAACACTGAAATCACAAAGAACAAAAAGTCAGACACAAAAGAACTATACAATAACGAAAGGGCACAAACTTTTAACTTTCCTGTCATACCTGGACAATTCAACATAAAAACATTCAACATACATAGGGCAGTGCACTTCAAATCTTACTACAAATAAAGCTTAAAAGAAAAGAAGTGAAAATCACCAAAAACTGAAGCACTGAAAAGTGACTGCTTATTTAAAAGTTTACAGAAGTTAATGTTGGGTTTTGCAGTGTTTCTGCATTCAGAGTTTGTTCTTCCTTTAACAAGCAAAAGTATGCTGAACAATTTAAAGTTAGAAATGTTACAAATGGACAAACAGATAAACACGAGCTGGCAACCTGCTAAAGTTAGTACTACCATGCTCACATTTCAGTTCTGTCTCCATTTGTGGTTCATCTTGCAGTTTCAGATAACAACAACAAAAAACTGTACTTTGCAGTTTAAAGTATGATGGATGATGTGTGATGTCATCAAATATTCAAAATGAAATAAAAGTATTAGAATCATTCTTCTTCAAAACAAAGCTAAGAAGTATGTACAGCACATTATTTGTGCAATTTCAGCAAACACAAAAGTTATGAAAAGTTGAAATATTGTGGCGGATTACGTTTCTAAGCACCAGGATACCAATAAATTCCTTATCTTTAAAGAAAGAAAATTGTGTAATTTTTTTTTTGTCTAAAAACCCATTTTATAAGTGCAATAACCCACTCCAGGCCACAGGTGCATTAATGCATTACAATGCACTTGAGGTGTGAATTAATGCCCTATACACCCATGACCTGTCGTGTGTTACAGCTGACATATAAGCTGAATGGTTTCTAAATATTACATTCTGTCAAATGTGTCCCAGCAGCATCAGGGCTCTTTAAAGAGATGTTCTGTTTTTTTAGCAAAAAATACCCAGTTGGCATCAACAGAACCCAGTTACACACAATCCCCTAAAATTATGAATTTCAGGACCTTCCATTTTACTACCGAAAGTATTTTTAAATAACCAGCATTGTTTTGCCTTATGCATCATGTACTCATGTTGCTTGTCTCTGCCCTGGAATCTTTCACCTGTGACATCACTATCTGTTGCCATGGAAGTGATTCTGGTGTCACAAGCAAGGATTATCAATCACTTCAGGGCAGGTCAGCAGGAACAGGGGAAGCTTATGGGGCAGAGAGCCTGGTTGCATCCAAACGTCTTAAGTGATAAAGAATGGAAGGTCCTGAAATTCAAATTTCTGGAGGCCCTTATAAGATCTGAGTCATGCTGGTGACAACTGTGATTATTATTTTTGCTGGAAACTGGCAAATCACTTTCTCCTCCCTGGCATCCTCCTCTTTTCACTCCTTTTAAAACAAATTCAAATATGAACATACGTAACTGGCGGGAGTCTGACTCCTACTGCAGTATTCTGCACTTAAGACTGTTGCTTGAATAACAAGGCAGTACATCACGAATATTTTCTGTGTGATTTCTGCACCTCTTTATTAGCTGATTATGCAAAATGCAAGAAATAATGGCAGTTTCTGTGATAAACCTCACAGTGGCATCCGGGCTTACTCACTACCAAACCTATTACAAATTCCCTGTCCCCACCGAACGATCCTCTAGAAATAAGAGTTAGGCCAGCGTTTGCTGTTTTTACAGATAAGGAAAGAAAGAGATGAGAGGGTATGGATTTATAGGTTCTGGATTATGTTACGCTCTTTGGTTTGAATGAATTATGTATAGTGTATTGTGTATTTCCTTCATTAAAAATGTATCTGCATGCCAAGTACACACTGGAAAAAATACCCATTTTTGTAAGCTGATGCACTCTCCCTCCCCCCAAAAATGACTATACTTCAAAATGCTTCATGTTTTATATATACATATGCAAAAAAAAAAGAAGAAGAAGAAACAGGACAGTCACAGTTTATGTTATTGCTGCTCTCTGGTTTGTCAATGCCTGCTCTGTGTATTATTTTGACAATTATCCTGCCATCAAAAGACTTCTTTGTTTCCATTGCTTTGTTTTCCTAGCCTGATACTTAGCTGCTGGCATTTTGCTTTAGTAACTGTAATGCAAGTCCGTTTAGGAAAAATTTCTCCAAGTGCAACTGCTGCACAAACTAACAAAGAAGAAAGACTTGAAGAGAATGCGGTGTAGATTTAGCTGACATCGCATCAGCTGCTGTTTAAACTGGGCTTAGCTAATGGACTTTTAATGCTGGTGCAGGTTATGAGCAGTTATAGGCTATTAGCAGGAGTGGACACTTTCAACTGAAAGCGCAGCTCTTTCACTACAGTGGCCTGGACATTCTTCACACAGATTTAGTGTCTGCCACTCAAGGAAAACTAAGCCTAAAGACTACGCAGTCCACTCTTATCTGACTTTCCCTGGTTCAGAAGTCACAAAGAAAGCTTGTTGTGGCAGGTCAAAATCTGTCCAGAGTCAGGGAAGGGAATGTAGCCCTCTGTCTAGTGTTCCGTTTAACTCGTGAACACAAGAATCAGTCAATTACTCACCGGTTTTGCACCAAGGGGAACAACCTCTATTTTTGGTGAGTAAACTACTTCAGGTGCAGAAGAACATTACTCCTAATGCACCAACAGAATTGAAAAGGCATGTCCTTCAAGGTGTGGAGCCTTTCCACGTGAGGGACTGAGTACTGGAACTCATGAATCATTTTTTTTAAAGTATTCCTCCAGCAGTGGTGAGTGAAAACCAGGGTGATGCTCTTCTTATCCAGAGCACTTGTCTCTGTCTGCAAACACAGGTCCAGATAGGCAAGGAGTTAGTTTGGGCATTGATATGAAAAAGAAAAGTCTGCATATGCACTCCAAAATGGTTATAATGATAATTCCAGGGTCCTCTATTTGCTACTAGAGGCAGATTTCAACCAGCCCTGTGGGATTGCTCAAAACACATTTAAAAGGAATGCAAGATGTGAGGCGATGCTGAATCTGCTGGTATCATTTTCCTAGGGATGAGCTCTCCTTTTGAGACATGAATGGTTTCATTCTGTTCGGTGAATACTGCATCTTTCTTAGAGTGACCTTTTTGCTGTACAACTATCAGGTTGCTTCAAGCAGCAATATTACAGGCAGTCCAGCTTTACTTTCAACTGACATTACAAACACACCTCACAACTGTCCCACATTACAAGGGACGTCCCTCATTCTACCTCTCAAAAGCACTCTGCCCCACATGGAACAGGTGCTGCCAACAAAGAAATGTTATGTTTCACAGTGTGCATTCAGATTTTAAGGAGCACCAGTTTAGGTGCAATCCCCAAATCACCTATTGTTAGCTTACCTATGAAAGACTTAAATAGTCCTTATTTAGTAATTTTTAACCTGATGCTTTTGTAGGGGAAGGACTCATAAATCCTTGTATTGTAGAGCTGGCAGTCTGATCCCTTCCCCTTCCTGGTACCTGCGCTTACAGCTCCGACCCCTGTTGATTTCAACAGGGGACAGATTTAAAACTTTTTTTTTTTATACTTTACAGGTTCACCTGGTTTCAGATATGATGCTGAAGCTTCTATTGCCTCATATAGCCCCTCCCCTAAGACTATTATTCATGCAATCACTAAAAAAATGTGTAATCCCACCTGACTGGCAAACTTCTAATGTAGTGCCCATACATAAAAAGGGTAGTAGGACTAACCATGCAAACTACAGACCTATAAACTTAACGTCTGTTCCAGGAAAGTTGCTAGAAGCCATATTAAAGGATACTATAAATTCCCATCTGGACAACAGTGAACCGGTAGACAAGCAAAAGCATGGGGTTGTGTCAGGGAGAACATGTATAATGAATCTGTTATGTTTTTATGAAAAAATATGATTAGCTCTGGACAGAGGGGCTTCGGTGGATTGTATTTATCTGGACTTTGCAAAGGTGTTCGATAAGGTTCCACACAGTGAGATAATTCAAAGGCTAATAGATAAAAACACAGATGTCAGGGTAGTGGGATGGGTGGCTGCTTGGCTGGGTGATCGAATGCAGAGTGTGTACATGAATGTTTTTTACCTTGACTCGGTACCGTCGACGAGTGGGGTCTCCCAGGGGTCTGTCCTGGGGCTGGTGCTGTTTCATGTATTTATGTCTAGTATGGGGAGGGAAGCCACAAATTGGCTAAGCAAATATGCAGATGATACAAAGCTGGCAGGCATAACTATGGAAACGAAGCCCCCAATATCATACAAAGGAACTTGGATAACATACAAACAATGGCAACATCAAGCAGAATGCAGTTCAATGTGGATAAGTGCCGTGTTATACATCTGAGGAAAAACAACAGTAAGGGAGTATTTCTGGAACGGACTTAAGCTGAGGGAATCGGTTGAAGAAAAAATGGGCATTACTATAAATAATACCCTAACGTATGAATCTCACTGTAGGGAGCAGGTAGCTAAGGCTAAGAAAGTATTATGGGCCATAAAAAGGAATTTTAGGAGCAGGAGCGAGGAGGTGCTGATGCCTCTGTACAGGTCGTATATGAGGCCCATGCTTGACTATGGAAGCCTGGTGTAGGGGCAAATAGACTGGAGAAAATACAGAAACAGGCAACAAAAATGGTTCGTGGCCTCAAATCAGTAACCTACGAGGCATGGTTGCAGAAATTGATTCTAATTACCCTGGAGACTAGACATATACGGGGGGACCTACTGCTCTGCTATGATATACAGCAGGATGATTTCCTACTGAATGAGCTAAATTTGGAGTTTAAAAATGACAAAGTAGGAACCAGAGGATACCCACTGCAACTAAGACAGATGAAATTTAATACTAATAAAAAAAGGCCTTCTTCACACAGAGGGTGGTGACCCCCTGGAATGGGTTACCATTGGAAATCTTTATTAGTAGAAATAAAACACAGTTCAAACAAAGACTAAACTACTATATATTGGGAGGAAACACCATGGCCTATTATGGGTAATTTGACAGCAGTAGTTATGGGCTACCAGCTTTCTTAGCTCCTTTGACCTTAGTATGAACCTTAGTATGAAATCAATGCCACCTCTCAACATAAATGGTCTGTGAGCATAATATGGCACTGAGTAATGAGTAAAGTGTGCATGGCAGCACTGGCTGGTGGGGCTTCAGGCTGGGTCACTTCAAATTAGCTTTAAGCTGCCCGGCCCAGTGGCGCTGATGGTTGAGATGCTGGATGCCACACCTCACGCCATGCCGGCGACCCGGGTTCAGGAATGAGCTCAGGCCGCCAGGGGTTGGCTGGGGTGAGAAGAGGATCTAGCGTCCAGGGACTGCTCTCCTCTTTTGGGGGAGGGAGACCTGTGTCCCACCACACCGCCCCGGGTGGTGACTTGAGGGCAGTGGTTAGGTCGTGAGACGCGGCCGACATCACACGCTGGCGGGCGGGGACAGGAGAAAAGTGGAAAACTGGAGCCTGGCAGGTTCCATGATGGCTCCTGTGTCCACGGGGGTCAGCCTGGTGCATCTGGATTGGGTCTCTGGGGTGGGGAAACTGCCAGTGCCCTCCCTCCTGGCCCTGCCACAGGGTGCAGTTCATGGGGGACTGACCGGGTCGGCGATACAGGGACACAGGGAAGCTGGAGAGTAAGTCTCTCCAAAAGGGGAGACCGCAGCCACCTGCCAGGGCTCCCAGGAGGATAAAAGCTATGTATAAAAAAATCAGCTTTAAATCAAAAAACAATATGTGTCACTGTGATGCAGATCCTGGGCATTTATGCAATCTGTAGACAGAGATGGCAAAAGGACAAATGTTAACATATACTTTGAAAATTAAAATAAAGCTGACAGTATCCTTAAAGGCGTGACATTTTTTGAAAAAGTTGTGGGCTTCATAGCCCATTACCCTGGGGCGGCGACAGCCCCACTGTGTTAAAATTGTAAATTGTAATCCACTCCTGTTAGTTTGGGAAAGGATTGTAACTCCAGCCAAACTGCCAGCCAGACAGTCCCTTTTCATCTTCCGGTTCACCTGCTTTGCCCCCGCGCTCCCACGTTTTGTGATGTGTAACCAGGTAGAGGTTGGGAACGCACCCCACACAAGTCTATAGGCCTCATTTTCAGAACGTTTGTACAAAACTTTGTGTTACCTTTTGATACAAATTAAAGCCACCACTTAACTAATAGGGTCCCAATTAGCTGAGCGGTGGCTTTCATTTTCAACCTAATCAGTTGGATTTTTATTATACCTAGGAGTACTAACTCATTCTTATGGTTCTAACTTAAACGTGCCTCCTCTTGCATTCTTATGGTGACACAGCCGCTAACCTTTGGTTTGCAGTTCTTTCCCCCAAGAATGCATGAGCAAACAAACACTCAGGTACCCAATCATAACAGTGCTTCTCCACTTTGCTGTAAATACTGTATATAGTTTCCTGTCCTGTCTGTTTCAGCATTCTGTCTCCAGGAACTGTGTGATTTTCTTTTCCACCCACCATCGTCCAGCGCGGCTCTCAGTCTGATGGCAGTAGTTGATTCTGAGGCTTGACTCAATTACAGTGACACAATTAGGCTGACAAGAGTGGAACTGCAGAACTGATCATGTGTGGGGTTGAGAACAATATCCCAGCACTTCTACTACTACTGCTTTAGTGGCTGATCAGGCATGCCTCAAATTTTGCAGTGTTGGTCTTGTACCTGCTGTCAGGATCAAGGTGAGTAGAAACTCCATGCTGTCAGACTGAGAACTCTCCTGAGACCAGCAGATAAAGGCCAGCTAGAAGAATATAGTATAAAATGATCCTTTCTTGTGCATGGATTTCCATCCTGACTAAAATTCTGTTGAACCACAGTTCAAAGATAATAAGTGCTGTTGTGCCCTTCTGTGGTACAACAGTTTTTTTAATTAGAATAGAAATGAGGGCCACCTACTGTTTTACTTTGGTTTTACACACACACACACACACACACACACACACACAACCATACCCTAACTCAACTCAAAATGTTTCATTTCAACATTTTAAAAGATAGAACTCCCCCACACCTCACCCATGTGGGTTTTCAGCAGCTGGGTGAGGTATGCTTCTGTTGTTTTAAAAAACAACAATTAAATATTTGTAAGAAGAAAAAAGCAGTAATTTTACTCTATAAAACTGCACCTGGGCAACCATGCACAACTCGACCATGTTTCCATCTTGGGGTTCTGTTGGCATCAGAGTTGCCTATGATGTCATCAGAACCCACTGATAAAACACAGGCTTGTTGTGCATAGTTGTATATGTATGTGTCTACATATATATATATATATATATATATATATATATATATATATAACCCTAGATGGCGGTATCCCAGGGGCTACTACCCCTGCCTGATTTGCCACTAACAGGTTGAGGGCCTGGATCCAATGCGGGTGCCTCCACCCAGAGGTCAGGGTTTGCAATAGTTAAACTAACTTGGTCACAGCCCTCTGGGACACTGCAACCCCTTTCTTCCCACTAGTGGCCCACACAATATATCAGAATTACCTTCACAGTATACACTTACCCCCAGGTCTGGTTCCGGCACTGGGACCTCCTGTGAAATGAGATACAGTGCAACAATCACAGTACAGTACTTTAACATAGACAAATACCTCAGGCAGTATAACTTTGCTGAAACAAGCAGCTCTGATTTATTTGAGGATATAACAGGACAGGGGAAATCAGGTTAATTAGCTTATCACTCTAATAATCTACCTATGGCTCTGTGCACAGGCTCTATCCTTATCAGTTACTGTCCTGGCTACCCAAGCCCCAGTGGCTAGTCCAAACCTGGCAGCTGTAGGGCCCTTTCACACAGAGAAAAGGAGAATTAAACAGTCAGCAGTACAGTAATTCCATTTGGATTTAATGTGGCAATTCAACAGGAGCGACCCTGAATTAGTACTCACGACCTCCAAATAAGACAGGGTCCTTCAATGTCAGCAGGGCTCACTTGAAGGTACACAAACCTCTTCACACATCCATATAAAGAAAGCACTATACCAGGCAGGCTGCATCTGTATCCCGATCGCAATTACTGCACAATACCGGAGAACACACAGCAGATTCAGTTCCTGACAGACCGAGTGCAATTTTCAGCAATTCCTCCAGTCTTCTACAGGGTGAGCCTGGTTTCTACTCTTCAGAGATCCTTTGATTCTTTTCACAGGACGAGTTCAGTCCTAACAAGCTGTTACACAAGCTGCAGACGGAACTCTGGGCCTTACACACGTTTTTGACTAAACTGTACACTGAAAAAGCACAGGGCTCCTTCCTTCTTCACTGCCAAAGCTCAACTGAAACTCCAACCACAAAACCGGCACTTCTCTTGAGTTCCTCCCAGTTCTTGACTGGATTGGCTGTCACTACAGACTGCTGCTGTTGGTCCAAAAGGCACTGAAGTCTAAACTACATCTCCCAGAGTCACTGCCCATACAATCCTCTTGTGGCTGGCTCAGATTATGAGTCCAAGTTCTGATTCGTCCAAGGCACCATTTTAGAGCTAGCTTACCCCACACTGATTGGTCCAGTTCAGCAGTTCAAAACTAGAATGGGAACTAGCAGACACAGTTCTGACTGCAAAGCAGGTTAGACAAACTGTAATTTCATTATTACTCTAAATAATTTCTGGCAAACAGTTACATCTTTCAGATAGGTTCCTTTGCACTCCTAGTGACTGCAAAATGAAGTGAATTGGCAGCAGCTTGAGTGGTACTCAATCAAAAAACACACAGTCCCCATACAAACTAATTATGTCTGCAAGCAGACAGCTCTTAAAGAGACAGTACCAGAGGTTCTAAAACACTCACTGATAAATGGCTTAAATGCCAAACACCATTCAGGCTTGGAGCACTCAAGCAAGCTCCTGGAAGTCTTGGGAACCCCATTTTCAGGGGTTACACCTTCCTGGCCTGGGAAAGCTTGCGTCCGCGTCAAGCAAAGTACCCATAAGTTTCAACTGCAACCATATACATTTGCATTAGCTCGCATGTAATCATCAGTCAATATATCATTTTACCAAGAACACATTTCTGAAACATTGCAGTGCGTCACTCTTTACAGTATTACATACACATCGTACCATAACTCAAGTTATTACCTCTTGTACATGAAACCTGAAGAGAGGGGCCTTCCCTATCAGTTACCTTGGGGCTGGATGGGGCAAGGGCACCATACTGAAAGGGCAACACAAGTAACTTGGAGTTAGCACTGATGCTCAGTTTGGGCAATGAGCCTGGGACACATACACTCCTTTATGGACAACATTGAGAGGCAAGTCCACAGGCCTCCCAAGGAATCATAACTGAGGTGCACCACAGGCTTTACAGCTCGACCAGTCTTTCTAGGGGGAACTGTTATAGTCTCTGCACTCTGAGCCTCATTTTCAGCATTGTCCTCACTTGTCAGGGAGTCTCCATGGGGGTAGAGAGGCTAGAACTTGGGGCACTTTCAGCTCCAGGAGTTACAGTTTCTGAGTCCACAACATTTGGCTGCATGGAGAGCTTTCGGACACTGGCAGTGTACTGTCAGGGCACTCAAAATACTCTTCTTGTTGGGTGTATCACCAGTCTGCCCCAATCTATCATTTCCTCCTGAAAGCTCAAACAGTTCAACCATGCACAATGATTCCATTTCATCTGATCTGATGCTTTGCACTTCACTTTCTGGGAGCATTGGCTCCAGGGATGAAGCTGGGGCTGAGACAGTCCAGAAGGCCCAGCTTTGTCTCCAGTATTGACTAGGGATTGCCCGAAACAATTGACTCAGTTCAGTAAGAAGGATAGTATTCAAAGTCACTCTCACTTTCTTCCGATATGGACTGACAGTCATGCTCAACTGGGACTTGTGGAGGGAACACTTTAACTTTGCTTCTGTAGGTGCAGACTTTCTTGATCTTTTCTTAGCAGCAGCTCTAGTCACTGGTCCAGAGGGGCATCTTCTAGGGCTCAGACTCAATTAAGATTTGTCCAATGGGCAGTAAATGATTTCTATGCATTGTTTTACATCTTTGAATTATTCTCAGGCCTTACTTTGTACACTGGCAGATCATCTAGTTTGCCCACTACAATGTGAGGAGATGGTGCCATCTGTCAGCAATCTTGTGCTTGCCATGCAGTCCCAGATTTCTTAGCATACCCGATCTCCCTCCTGGAGTTCCTGTGCTTTCACCTTTTATCATACCTTTCTTTGTTGGCCAGATTTCTTTTGGCAGCCATGGTTTGAGCCAGTTAGTGCGCATGAGTTAGCTGGGCCTTTAACTTTTGCACATACTGTAAATAGTTGTCAGCTTGAACCCCATCAGGAGAGCCCCAAAACACACATCTACTGGTAGTCGAGCTTCTCTTCCAAACATCAGGCGGTGGGGAGAATCCAGTGGCATCACTTTGGTGCAGTTATAAGCATGTACCAGGGTGCTAATTTGTTGGCTCCATCTAGGCTTGTCCTTTGGGTGCAGGGTGCCTAGCATATCTAGCAAAGTGCGGTTGAAACGCTCAGGCTGTGGGTCCCCTGGGGTGGTAAGGAGTGGTTCTGGACTTGCACTCCCCACAGAGAAAGCATCTCTTTGATCAGACGACTCTCAAAGTCTCTCCCTTGATCAGAATGGATTCTTTGTGGAGCCCCATAGTGAACAAAAAAGTTTTCTACAAGTACTTTGGACACAGTGGATGCTTTCTGGTCTTTGGTGGGAAAGCTTGGGCATATCTATGAAATGGTCAGTGACCACCAGCACATTACTGATATTTCTTTGATCTGACTCCAAACTCAGAAAATCAATACAGACCAGCTCCATGGGTGCACTGGTGGTGATGTTAACAAGGGGCAGCCCTCTGGGGCAAAGCTTCTCTGTAAGCTAGCGACTACAAGTTCGAATGTGTTGCTCCACATCAGCCCCATCTTAGGCCAATAGAATCTGGATCTCACCAAGTCAAGTGTTCTGTCTATACCAAGGTGCCCCATGTGGTTGTGCAAGGACCTCAGTACTGAGTCTCGCAGTGTGGCAGCACTAGTTGTTGTTTGTCTACTTGTCCCCCTCTGTCTACTGTTTCTCTGTATAACAGTTTATTGATCAGTTTCAACTTAGGACCTTCTTTGTATAACAGTGCAGTTCTCAAATCAGTGGGCGTAATTTGGACACATCTTTTCCTGCATAGAGGGCTTCTAAAGCTGCTTTGATCATGGGATCGTGGTTGAACCCGCGAATACTGTCATTGTCCAGCTGAGGCAGTGCACCAATGTCTGTGCAGAAAAAGTGGCAATAAGCAGCAGGTATGCAATTCTCAGAGGCTCCCAAGCAATCCACCATGCAGTCCACTCGTCCGTGGACATTTGTTCCTCCCTGTCAAACTTCGGCAGAGTGCCGAATGTCAGGTTCTGCCAATCGGACCCAATCATTCTGGGGAACAGGCCTCCGAGAGAGCATCAGCATCTATGTGGTTCAGACCTGCTCGGTATTCAGAGCATAGTCATATGTAGATAATGCAGAAAGCTACCTATGGCCAGTGGCATCCAACTTAGCTGAGGTCTGCACATAGGTCAAAGGATAATTGTCAGTTTTACTAGTATTTTAGCCCCATACAAGTACTCATGGAATTGGTCAACAATAGCCACTTCAAAGCTAGGAACTCTAACTTATGTACAGGATAGTTCTTTTCGGATGGGGTCAGACTTCTACTGGCAAAGGCCACTGGTCTCAGGCCATTCTCGTGCTTTGGTACAACACAGCCCCCAACCCTTGCAAGCTAGCATCAGTGTGCAGGACGAAGGTTTTCTTGGATCGGCATAGGCCAGCACTGGAGCATGGGTGTTGATATATGATCTCATGAAAAGCAGTCTCACAATCAGGAGTCCAGCGAGCCCCAAATACTTCACTCAGATGAAAATACACTCTTTCAGTCTTGAGGGGCGCTGACTTTGGTATTTTTGTGGGTTGGGGATACCCTTGAGTAAGGTTAAGTAAAGGGCGGATCACTCTTGAATAGTCCTTGATGGCACGATAATAACCACAGAATCCCAGGAATCTTTGCAGTTCTTTTAGATTTTGGGCTGTGGCCAGGTGGTCAAGGCCTCAACTTTACTTGGGTCGGTCTCTATTCCTCGGTGGATACTGTGTCCCACACACTTTACTGATGTTTGAAAGAATTGACACTTATCAATGGACAGCTTAAGGCCAAAGTCCTCAGTCGGTCCAATACCTTAAATAATCTGCTCTCATGTTCCTCCAGTGAGCTGCCAAACACAATAACATCATCTAGGTATACCAGGCACTCTAGTAAGTTCATGTCCCCACTGCACGCCCATCAATCGTTGAAAAAGTGGCTGGGGCACCTGAAATCACTTGAGGCATCCTCATGAATTCATAGAAGCCAAGCCGGACAGATAAAGGCCGTCTTCTCCACGGTCCTCTGGGGCCATCGGGATCTGGTAGTACCCACTGTGGAGATCCAGCACAGAGAACCACTTGCTCCCGTTTAGGCAGTCCAAGCATCCTGAATGCGGGGCATTGTGTACTGATCAGGGATAGTCCGCCGGTTTAAGGTGCGATAATCCACACATCCTTACTGTTCCATTCTTTTTCCTCACTACCACAATGGGGAAGCATAAGGGCTTCTGATTCTTGTATTACACCAGCAGCTAACATCTCTTGCAGATGCCGTCTCACATCATCTATGTCAGCAGGTGCCAGGCGTCCGAGACCTCTCACGAAATGGTCTTCGTCATGCAGCGGATATTGTGCTCAGCTCCTGCACGCATCCTACATCCCATTCCTTCAAAGAAACACCTGGTCTCTCTGGGCAAGCTTCTCACTGATCCTCACTTTCCATTCAGCTGGCAGGCGAGCGGCTCCGAAATCAAACAAGTCAGGCGTTACTCTGTCATTCTTCCTTGAACTCTTGCTGCTGTAGACTGCAGTGTCTGCACAATGCACATTAGCCAGGATGCAACCTCTGTTTACTCCGAATGTCTCTTTCAGACACATTATGAACTTGGACCATTACCCTTCTGGCATAAGCATGGGCTCTAGCGGCAAAATACTAGCTTGACCAGCAGTCCCTCTGGCAATTTTCCATCGCCTGATGCATCCAACATTAATATTTTATTCTTAACATCCTTTCTATCGGACCTCTCCCTGTAAGGTACACTGGGCATTTGGCGCCAGGATCAGAGACTCAGGATCCTTCTTCCATACAATTCCGACCGGTTCCTCTGGTTCTGTTTTTCAGCATCTCTCTGCCTCATAGGCCTTCTTAATTAAAGCCGGAACTCTTAAAGCTCTACTAGTCTTTGACCCCTGTTTTTCATAACACAACTGTGCAGCCTTCCGAACATATGAGCATTTGTTTCCAATCAACAAAGGGACACCATCATACAGTCCAGTGGGGACACACTAAGGCTAGGGTCTCTACTTGTTCGGCCACTCCAGCCACGGAGGTGGGGAAAGACGCAAAATTCGGATATACCGGAATAGGGGTGAGCCTTCCTTAACCCCCATCATGCAGTCCTTCTAATGGTTGTAAGTGCGTCTGACAAATGCTTCTGATACCAATCCTGGAACATAATTGTCACTTGGGAGCCACTGTCTAATACAGCTCTTGTAGACACTCATTCACCTTTACAGTGGTCTCCATGGAGGACCCACTATTCTGGACCAGTCTGGAGGTAGGTAGGGGCCTGGGCAACTGACCTTGCCACAAAGGGCGTGGAATTAGTATTTTGGTGCCCTCACTGGGATCATGTAGGTCACTCTTAACCACTGATTTCTTCTCCGAAGCTCTCCTTGTAGCCTATATGCAACTTTGTCAGTGTCTTTTGGAGACTGGCATTCCCTTTCATGTGCCCATCTTTCCCACAATTATAGCAAAACATACTTTCTGGGTTTGAGCTTGCCGAGGCGCCTACACTGGGAGCCAGAGGGGTATTACTAACTGGAAACCTGGGTGCCATCTCTGTCTGCTGCGTGATAAGCATTTGGAGACATCTCATCAGTTTCTCACTTCCATGGTCAAGGAATTGAGTTTGGAGCTGTTATCAGCAGGAGATACATGGGTGGGTACCCCCACCCCATACAGATACAGTCGGATATGGGTCAGGGCCCGTACTTGCAGGCGTGGCCTTCATAAAGGTACTTTTTGAATTCGGATCTCTCAACAGTTACTTCCATTGTGGCATATCTTTTTCCTTGTCAGAGCACTCATTGACTGTCAACCTCTGCCCTGAACTTCACTTGATGGGTCACCCTCAGTCACTGATTCGTAGCCACAGCTGTTGGTGCAGGTACCTCCCGAGGTCGCCTTTTCTCAACTCCTCGAATTTCTCTCATTAACTCATCATAGGAGGGTGGGATTCCAGTCGATTTGCCAGGCGTAATTGAAGCAACAGCAGTTCTGAGAAGGGGCAGACTTAAGGATTCTGTCCAGTCTGGTTCGGTCCAGTTCAGTCGCTGGCAAACTACCTTTCTGAGGCATTCTTGCAACAATTTTTCCAGCCGAGAGACATACACAGACAACAACTCCCTTGGTACTGTTGTGCATTTCTTCACTCTCCACCATGGGTCCTCATCAGAATCTGGGCTCCCCATACACATTCTCCGAGGCCTCAAGATAGGCCTGTGCAGTCACTTCAGGGTTACTGGCCCGTTGCTGCTTACGGATGGTAGCCAGGGCAGGACCTCGGAGGCTCTCACTAACCCTCTTTCGCTTTTGCCACAATTGCCATTCTAGCACTTGGGGGCAACATAGTCTATCCAGGTCTCCCAGTCATCCTCCCCTTAGGGGGTGGGGAGGGTGCCAGAGAAGATCCTCAACCTTCGGTAAGAGTCGTGACTAATGGCAGCTGCAGAAATAGGAGTCTGCATTGGTTCAGCCACCATTACGGGCACTGGAGCAGGAGAGGGTGTTGGGGGAGGAACACCCCCAGGTGGCAAGAATAGTTTCTTCAAGTCCTCCACAGTTTTCCCCTCTCCCAGCAACCATTCAGCAAATTTCTCCTCAAAAGTTTCAGATAGTGGTGGGGCTGATTCCCCAGGTCTTTACTGTCATAGTTATCACTCTCCAAGCAGTGAGGCTCCCTCTCTGGGGTAATGGTCTGTGGCACTTTGGAGCTATCTATGGGATCCTTAAACTCTACTAGGGCCAGGAAAGTGTGGGTGAGCAGATTAGCATGCCGACCACCACCACAGGGTTTTGTAAACCTTCCACCTTGGAAACTACTCCTGCACAGTGTCCGTATTGATACCCAGGGGATGTCCAGGATAAGCATAGCATTTTGGGGTCGATCTCCTCCCCAGTACACCACTCCACCAGCCGGTGCACAGCCACTTCTGTCGGGTACCCATTTTTTCTTAACAGTGGTTAGTAAATATGGCCACTAGAGGACACACAATCCCAGCGGTGAGCCTCCAAGATGTAACCCTAGATGGCGCTATCCCAGGGCTACTACCCTGCCTGATTTGCCACTAACAGGTTGAGGGGCCTGGATCAATGGCGGGTGCCTCCACCCAGAGGTCAGGGTTTGCAATAGTTAAACTAACTTGGTCACAGCCCTCTGGGACACTGCAACCCCCTTCTTCCCACTAGTGGCCCACACAATATATCAAATTACCTTCACAGTATACACTTACCCCAGGTCTGGTTCGGGCACTGGGACCTCCTGTGAAATGAGATACAGTGCAACAATCACAGTACAGTACTTTAACATAGACAAATACCTCAGGCAGTATAACTTTGCTGAAACAAGCAGCTCTGATTTATTTAGGGGGATATAACAAGGACAGGGGAAATCAGGTTAATTAGCTTATCACTCTAATAATCTACCTATGGCTCTGTGCACAGGCCTATCCCTATCAGTTACTGTCCCTGGGTACCAAGCCCTAGTGGCTAGTCCAAACCGTGGCAGCTGGTAGGGGCCCTTTCACACAGAGAAAAGGAGAATTAAACAGTCAGCAGTACAGTAATTCCATTTGGATTTAATGTGGCATTCAACAGGGACGACCCTGAATTAGTACTCACGACCTCCAAATAAGACAGGGTCCTTCAATGTCAGCAGGGCTCACTTGAGGTACACAAACCTCTTACACATCCATATAAAAGAAAGCACTATACCAGGCAGGCTGCATCTGTATCCCGATCGCAATTACTGCACAATACCGGGAGAACACACAGCAGATTCAGTTCCTGACAGACCGAGTGCAATTTTCAGCAATTCCTCCAGTCTTCTACAGGGTGAGCCTGGTTTCTACTCTTCAGAGATCCTTTGATTCTTTTCACAGAACGATTCAGTCCTAACAAGCTGTTACACAAGCTGCAGACGGAACTCTGGGCCTTACACGCTTTTTGACTAAACTGCACACTGAAAAAGCATAGGCTCCTTCCTTCTTCACTGCCAAAGCTCAACTGAAACTCCAACCGACAAAACGGGCACTTCCTTTGAGTTCCTCCCAGTTCTTGACTGGATTGGCTGTCACTCACAATAGACTGCTGCTGTTGGTCCAAAAAGGCACTGAAGTCTAAACTACATCTCCCAGAGTCACTGCCCATACAATCCTCTTGTGGCTGGCTCAGATTATGAGTCAAGTTCTGATTGTCCAAGGCACCATTTTAGAGCTAGCTTACCCCACACTGATTGGTCCAGTTCAGCAGTTCAAAACTAGAATGGGGAACTAGCAGACACAGTTCTGACTGCAAAAAGCAGGTTAGACAAACTGTAATTTCATTATTACTCTAAATAATTTCTGGCAAACAGTTACATCTTTCAGATAGGTTCCCTTTGCACTCCTAGTGACTGCAAAAATGAAGTGAATTGGCAGCAGCTTGAGTGGTACTCAATCAAAACACACAGTCCCCATACAAACTAATTATGTCTGCAAGCAGACAGCTCTTAAAGAGACAGTACCAGAGGTTCTAAAAACACTCACTGATAAATGGCTTAAATGCCAAACACCATTCAGGCTTGGAGCACTCAAGCAAGCTCCTGGAAGTCTTTTGGGAACCCCCATTTTCAGGGGGGTTACATATATATTTAAACATATGTATAAATAGGGAATACATGATGGGCAGGCGTGTAATAGAAAATATTTTCACTCCTGCATCGTGACCTTGGGATACTCATAAGTGCCAAAGGTACGAGTGAGAGTATGCAGAGGTCACTCTGCAGAAGTGAAAATATTTTCCCTATCACACTCCTGTCCATCATGTATTGCATATTTATACATATATATATATTCATTGCAAACAACTTCGTTAATGCATCAGTTAGGATTGATAGCACTTCAAAACTTCCATGCAGGCTTAAAGGTGGACTAAGCTGCGGTGAACGAAAAATCTGTATTTCGAATCGTTTCCGAGATATGGGCATCGAAAGTCGCCGTGGGCACCGCAATGTTAGCCTATGGGTAATTTCTCAACTTCAGAGCACTTTAATTATGGGCCCATTGAATGTTTTGGGATAAAACCACTGAAATGCACATCTGTTGGACCAGGGCTTGCCACCTTGCAAATTTCAGCCCAAAAGCCCCAACCGTTTTGATGCAGTGGGATGGCAAAGAATTGATGTTTTTGGGTGCTGTTCTGTCGCAAATTGTGACACTTTCACAAAAATGTGCGACAGAATGGGCATGACGCTTTCGTGATCTGTGAAAGTGTCACTTTCATTCTGTCACAACCTGCGACACTACGGGGGGGGGGTCCATTCGCTGAAATGGCATTTCTGTCCCCTCCTCCCAAAAAAAAATATAGTGCTGTGATCTTCAGGGCCCGACTAGGTAAAACAACTGTCAGTGTTTACCTAAGGAGGGCCCACATTTAAACGCCAAACTTTTTTCTCTCTTGCTAACTGAAAACAAGATGGTCACCACATGATGGTAAAAGGCCCATTTGCAACAGTAAAATGTAGTGACAGCAGCTTTTGAGAGGCACATATATATATATATTTTTGCCATTGACTATAATGGGAAACTTGTTTTTTTGAATAACTTTTGAACAGTTTAATAGTTTTTCACCAGATCTACAAAAGGCACATCAGTGACCCAGACTGTATCTTCCCTGAATATTTCAGATCAAATGGACAAATCATGTGGACTATAGCCATGAGCAAAACAATGCACAAAACCCCCATTTTTGTGTGTTTTGTGGCACTCTGTAGCTCCACAACCACTCATCTGACCATAACGCAACTTGCCAGATCCAGAGATCTATGGTGCCTCACCACGCATGCAAAATTTCAGGTAAGTCCATTGTATGGTGCTCAAAGTTATTAAAGTGCAAAATTTGGGGTTTAACATAGAAGTGGCCGGGCAACCCTAACTATAGCTGCACTACTGTGCAGCTATAACATATATAGTGCAGTAGAACAAAGATGGATAATTGTACTGCAGAAACATGTTCTTACCCACCTACATATATAGTACATGAGGTTTTTTTAAGGACTGCTATGTATTAACTGTATTGTGTTTATTAGTTTATATATAAAGAAACAGGCAACCAGCCAAGGGCCTGTGAACTTTTTTGTGTGATTATAAAGCTAGTACTGCTGCTAACAGGCAAATGCCCTTTAATTTCAGATAATAATAACTATAATTTGTGACAGATGAAGCTCATACTATGCAGTGAGTGAATGCGGTCAAGCCTTTTCTTAAGCTCGTTTTTATTATATGTATATAAGACTCAAGCAGTGTAAAAAGCAAAGTCAGCTGACGCACAAGATGATAACACATGGTTCAGGGGATGGGATATGCAATTTATCCTGTGGTACAGAAACGTACATGGATTACAAGTGCTGAAGCTGTGAATGATTTACGTAAGCTTTAAAGGAGACCTGCACTGACCCTGAAAGTAACTTGTTTCTTCAAACTTTGACAGTTCTGTTATGGTTCTATCTTCTGGGCCCTTTAGGAAACTCAGGTACACTGGACCTGCTGAATTTGACGCCTGCCACTAAATGATTTCTGAATGAAGACCTAACCAATATGATGCTAGGAAGGGAAAGGAAATGAAGCCCTACTGTTTAGCATGAACTATAATCCTATCTGGGTTGCAAACCACAGCTGCGGCACTCAATACTGCATTCCATTCTTGAACTCTTGGAGCAGTGTCTCGGATTCTAATAATTTAGAAGAGAACCAGATTCAAGAGAAACTGGGGTTGATTTCCTTCTCCACTTGTTGTGGAAGAGTGCCAATCGGTGAAGTACTGTTTCAGACGGAACTGGGCTACACAGTAAGTAGGTCCTCTGCCAGATGAAATTGAATCCGCAAATCTAATCATTCTCTGAATTTTCATGCCAAAGTGAAACTTGGGTGAATCTCTGTCCATTTATGTGATAGCTTGAGCACGAAAGGCACTTTTCGGTTCTATGCAACAGTTGGCAAAAGTTTAAAGGGCAGGGCTTATGTTTACTGGTGAATACTTTTTTCCGTTTCTGGAAAAAGACTGGTGAAAGACAAAGGTGGAAAGTGAATTTCTTTACTGGTGGACGAGGACAGGAAAACAAAAGGCAACATGCACCATATCCAATAGGGATAAAAAAAGGCGCCTGTAGTTTGCATGTTAATTTGGATCCAGTGTCTGTATAGCTGCTGGCAGGGTAGCGGTGGGATGGAAGGTACTACTCGCTACACCACTGAGTCAGCTTTGCAGCCTCGGGGTGAGAGGACACCATGGCCACAGGTAGTGATGTAGTTCAGGAAATGCTAGCAAGACAGGGAGAGTGGCCATCTGCCATAATTGTGATAGCCATTCTAGCTTCCACAGTAGCATCCCCAAGGAGAGAGAGAGATCAGTGTGGACTCAAGGAGAGAAAAAGAGGAGAGGGGCACAGGCAAATGGCACCCATATGCCTCCCATTTCCACTCTGACTACTCCATCAACTATCCGAGCCGGCTATGTAGTGAAGTAGCACCAACTACCCTTTTAGGCCAGCAAACAACACTTGTTTTAATCTAATCTGAGTTTTTAAAGGGAAAGAGCAATCCCCATGATAGAAACAGTCTGTATCCAGCCCTGGCTCTGCCCAATGCCCCCACCACCACCACCACCGCCACCAGATTTTAGTCCCTACTGATTAGCTAGTGTCTAGTTTGGCCCCGCTCCTGTGGTCCAACTTAAGCTTCTGGGAATCTCCTTCAGTAACATGTCTTATGAACATACTACACAGGAGGTTTAGGAGAGGTAAGGTGGAGCTTACTAGCTGACAGGGGACAGGTTACTCTGGGTGAGAGTTGACTGCTGGGAGGAGGTCCCAAGCATTTCCAGAAATACTGAGGTAAGCTGTAAGAGCACAACCAAGGGTTTGGTTCCCGTCCTTAATTTAACTCTAAGGGTTCATGAAGCATGAGGCACAACTAAGGGTTTTCATTTTTTTTTTTTATAAATCTTTTGAGGGGGCATCGAGCTGCAGCCAGGTGTCCAGACATGCTTGGGATCAGCAGCTACTATATTTCACTAACAAAATAACTTTTATTACTGCAGCCCCTACTTGGACCAAACTCCGTGAGCTTGTTAAGAGTGGTGGTCAGGATAACTGGGGCAGGTGTGGAGAGATTCTGAACATGGGAAAGCTGAAAAACACAAAAGCCAGTTCACAGGACTTTTTTAAGCCTAAGCAGCTAAAGAAACTAGGAAGTCATCAGAGGCCAGCTCTGCAACAGAACCGGAGGGTTCTCTTACCTCTCTAAATGCTGCAATGCAGAAAATGTACAAATGAATTCAATTATTGAACAATAAATTTGATTCTCTTACCCAGTGGGTCAAGCAGTGGGTGGAGGCTCAGCACTTGGAGATCGTGAAGGCGGTGAGTTATTGCAGGGAAAGCCCTCACTGCCTCGTATGGCTTGGGTAAGGAGAACCAGCTAATTCGTACCAGATTGGTGCACACACAAAAAATCTGCTGCAGGAGTCCACTCTCAGATTAAATGGTCTCACTGAAGGATATGAAGGGGAAACACCAATCACAACCATGACAGCCTGGCTTGGGGAAGCCTTGGGCGTTGATCTGAATGCAAGCCCTTGCTCAGTCGAGAAACGCTACAGGATCACACCACACCACACCGCAAAGTTGGTGACTCTGTGCCTAGAACTCTGCTCGTAAAAATGGGTTCATCTGATCAAAGGGACTTGAGTTTGAAAGTGGCGCACCATATCAAGGTGCCGGAAGCTGACAGCAGCAAAGTACTTATGCTCCCTGACCTATGCTTTTCAATGCGGTAGAGACAGAAAGCTTTCGAGGGAGGTAAGCAAAGGTTGTGGGAGCTCAATGCGTCCTTCAGTACTTCATACCCCACTAAATACTGGGTACCATATGAAGAACCAACATATGTTTTCCAAGACCCTAAGTACCTTGATACACTCACTGAAAAAACTGGAGCAAACCATAGCCGAATGTGGGATAGTGAGCTGAACTCTGAGACTGAAACTTGATGGGATCTACGTGTTTTTTTTGCTAGAGGTAACATTATATGTTGGAGGTGTCTGGACTGCAACTGGTTTACTGCAGTGCCATGCTATTGACTTTTTGGGTTGTTAACCATAGCTGTTCGGAACTTTAATGCTTATGACCACAGAATTTTTGCTGTTCAAAATTTGTTCATGTTTGTTGTTTTACTTTCAGCACATGTCTCAAGGTAAAATGTGACACACGTATAACAAGGCATCTCTAGCTCAGTGTCTCGTTTGGTGCATTTTACAATGGCCACGACTGCGCTGAAGGTATATGAACTGTTTCAGGGACTCTAAGGGTTAGTGGGATATAACTGTCTCTTGTTAGCGAAGTCCTTGAACGTAGCACAATTTCTCACGCTCGTCCTATCTGTATTAGTGGGGATACCCGTGGGTCCTGTCCCCTCACTGACTGTTATTTGGTTTTTACAGTTAACTTAGCAATCCTCCTGGTAAGGCTGTTTACTTGTAATGTTCTATTTTATCAATTCAGAGATCTGTTGGGAGGGATTAAAATATCTCTCAGCTAGATAGGAGACAGGCAGTTTAATTTATTACTTCAGAGTTTGAAATCGGGAGTTACATGACAATTATATGCTGTGTGTATCATCTTAGAAAAGATCAAATGGGAGGGGATGGATTCTGTGCAGCTCCTAGTAGTTGCAATACAAACTGATTGTTGTTTCAGATTATTCACCCCTGTCAGGTCCCAGCCCTTTGGCTGCATTACATTCAATTTTACGTTGTATTTTTTTAATAATTTTAGACTACTGATGTATATCTTAGCCCAGGATCCCCCAAGGATGTAACAAAAGACAATGATCGCCTATACTACTGTAATTGTTTGAAATGTTGTTTTATTGTATTGCTGTCTTGAACATTGTATATACTGGAGTGTGCAAAGTCATAAATAAAAGGTTTATAAATAAATATTTTTAAAGTTAGATTACAATTGCTCTATTGTACAGGACGGTTCCCAGCCATCAATCTAACCTTTGTGTAATGCTGTTAACCAGTCAGAAACCTCCATTTCTAACCAATGCTTTAAAATAAATAAATACGTACTACTTTGTGCAAAGCCATATGCCCCTTCATTACAAATAACAAGTAACTCAGAACCTTAAACTGTCTATTGATCGTGGTTCAAAACTAGAGCCTGTAAGAGTACAGGACAGAAAGCTGGCAGAAAGGCTTCACCTTGACTACTGTTGCTAATCATCAACTTCCATTCCTGGATGTAACTCTAAGGGGGGGGGGGGTATCGGAAAAGGCATGCACCAGCCTCAAGGGTTAATATGAACTGCCTCTGACAGATAATCTATTTTTAGTTTTATTACAAAATCCTTGACCACGAAAGCCTGTCTGGGATGCAGGATCTTATTTTCAAGAGTAACCTTGGAGACACTTTTGAATAGTTCACGACTCCAAGCCCCGGGGGTTAATGTTTTCCGATGTCATCATTCAGCAAATTGTTACTTACAAGAAAATAAGAAAAAAATGCACATAAGAGAAGCTGATTGTGGTGAAAATAATTAAGCATCTCCGCTTGTCTGATCAAGAGCTGTAAGTAAAAAGCAGGGGTCCAGGGAGCTTTATTACAAAGTGAATGAAACCTGTGGTGAACATTCGTTCCTTTCATGTCCTGAAAACAAGTCCGCACTAAACCATCCCTCCATAGGACATCAGCTATGTTTAGGGCTGCTGCAACCTGAAGGAAGTTGGTCTTTTGCTCACCCACTCTCTCCGTCTTTCACTGCCAGAAGGTTGCGTTGGGCTCTTTTTAAACTGTTAAGGCTCAGTCATTACAGAAGACAGGCTCCAAAACTATGAATGGTTAATGAAACTGACAGGTGATGTAATTACTGTATTATCAGTACTGGCGCCAAGGCTGCTCTTGCTTGCAAAACCTGAAGGCCTCTCTATTGGCCAATCAGCAGTATTACACACCATCCTGAAAAAAACAAAGCTGTGCTATCCATTCTTACCCAAATGACCAAAATAATGACAACAACAAAAAAATTAACTGTCATGTAGTGACAGTCGAAACTCCACTAAGTCTAGCGTACTAGTAAATGATACAGAAAGAGGGTAACAGTGAGGGATTGCTGGTATTCTTGCAATTTGATAATGTAGCAATCTTGAACAAACAGCAAATTATTGATTTCGCAAGGGCAGGTGCAGCTTTTGCTACTGCACACCCTAACTTACATGCCTCAGCCACAGCCCCTCCTCAGTTGTCTCCTGACCATACCCAAATTTCTTGTTTAAGCCTTTCACTAAATATGAGGTCACCAAAGCACTGGTCCTCGCTGTATTAAGGGCCCTGGTCTGGACATCTTGTATCCTTTCTTCCTTAAACCAATTTCCCAAGTCATCTCTAAACACATTACATACTTGTTTAACCTCTTCATCACCGAGAAGGTATTATCCGAGGATTGGAAAACATCAACAATTGTCACCATCTTTATAGGTGATACTAGCTCAGAACCTAACTGCTAATGCTTAATTTCTATTCTGTCTGTCATTGGAACTGCCACAAGCTACTCTCACAGTATCAGTCTGAATTCAGATCAGGTCACAACACTACTCACGCAGTTAGTAAAGTTGTGAGTTACACTCTTAGCTCATTTGAAAACAAGTAGATGTGCCCAGCTATATTCCTCAACCTCACAAAAGCATTTGACAACACTGATCCTGATGAACAAACTAACTTTCCAAGCGCTTCTGTGGTTCAAAGCTACATCTCAGGAAAGGTCCCAATGTGTCCTCACTTCTAACCTCATGTCACAGTTCTTACCAGGTGTCCCAGAGGGCTCAGTGCTAGGGCCTCTTGTTCTCCGTCTACATCAGTGACCTTCCAAATTCTGTTCTTAATGCCACTATTCTACTCTGCTGATGGCACCGGTCTCTGGTTCCCCTGTATATCTGTCACAACTGATATCTCTCATCTTTAATCAGACTTCTGGAGTGTACCCTGGTAGTAGGGTGGATAGGGAATCCCTATCATTTGGTACGTGTTTGCAAAGCATACTTATTACATCCCTGCTTATGAAGTGGGAGTGGGGTGGACGTGATGGACCTCAAGCCCCTTCTGATCTTGAACTACATGTGTTACTAAGTGTGTAAAATAAGGATAGTCCCTTCATATCACAGAAATACTGAAGAAGGTGGGTGTAATCATGGCTCAGTGTTTTCAATGAAAGAGGACACACGGGACACCCGAATCTACATTTCCTGCATGCACCTCTTCAAAGTTGTAACCGACACAAGTCTCTGAAATATCTGAGTGCCACTTGGAAGTTTTCACCTTCTAATGCCTAAGACAAAAAACAATTATTTCCTTTCTAATTTACCATTAATACATTGTGTATCTTTTCTTTCAAACTGGGCACCACAATACCATTTTTACATACTACTAACATACTATTTGCCAGCAGATTAGGCCTTATGGTCTATCAAGTCTGCTCGAACCTAGATCCTTAGTTGGGTGCCGAGACCCTCCCATCCCTTGTGCTCCAGAAACCCCTATCATCCATCCCCACCCCCCCGGGACAGGCCATCATCTGATACATCCACTTTCTGTGTCTGTCCCACCCTCTCTTAAAGCTCTCCACTGTGGATCTCTGAACCAGCTCACCAGGCAGAGCATTCCAAGGGTCCACCACCCTCTCAGTGAAAAACCTCCTCCTCTTTTCCCCCCTCACCCTTCCACTTCAACTTCAAACCATGCCTCTGGTGATGCCTCCTGCTTTAGTCTAAAGATCCTCCATGTTTACCCTGTTTATTCCCTTGAGGTACTTGAAGACCTCAATCATGTCCCCCCTGTCTCTCCTCTCCTCCAATGAAAACAGGCAGAGCTCCTCAAGTCTGTCCTCGTAAGTCAATTCCCCTAGCCCTCGTATCATCTTTGTTGCCCTCCTCTGTCTTTGTTGTCCTCCTCTTTTTGTGCAGTGTTTTTTTTTTTTGGGGGTTGTTTTGCTGTGCAGTAAATGCACTGCAAGTCTGTAATCACTATGTGACTGGATTGTTTCACACAGATGCCAAGCAGGTAGTAAGTGCAAATCTGAGCATTACAGAATTTAGTACCTCCAGAGGCTGTTTTGCTTCCAAAATTGCTACTCTGGGATTAAATCCACATCAGATGTGCTCTAAGAAAATGGTCTAGCCTGTATGGAAACAGAGCAGTATGCACACGTAATACAAAACTACGTGACGTGCACACTATTAGAGTCGACATGACATTGCCATGCAGTGAGTTTATGTGGGGTTAATATCTGTCGCAAAAATTTACAACAGTCCTGAATAAAAAGCTGAAAAGTGACTCTGCCATTTTGTTGCTGTTAATGCTAATTCAGATTCTTAAGTGATGTCAGATTCATTACTAAAAAACCTTAGAACATATAAATGATACGTATTTATTAACTACTACTGTCAACAGAATGCCAGTTTACATGGCACTGCCATACAGTAACAACTGTGGTTAATAGAAACTCTGTAAGGTACTTTTCAGTTTGAAACCTCATTAAAATTGGAATTCCAGCCATGAACAACAGTCATCTTTCTGAGGTACACATTTTTTTTAATGACTGCACTGACATTTTTGGGGAGACAAATCTCAGCATTATGTGAACACCTTAAGAAACTTGCATGTCATTCTGTCACTGCCCCCCACCCCCGCATACACAATGAGGAGTGCTGTAAAGTATGCAGTCCATTGCTATGTTTCTTTTTACGATGGAAATGTGTGCATACATCTTTTTTGCTAATTATTGTGCTTAAACAAGTGATGGAAGGCTCACCACACTCTGCTGACTTGCATTTGTAAATCCAAGCTGGCCTGGAGTTCAGTCATGGCAAACAAGAAATACACACATGAATAATATACATTATATATATATATATATATGTATACATTTTTATATATATATTCATCCCTGGGATTTGCTGTTTCTTTTCTATTCATTTCATTGTTATTTAGAGTCATTCACGCATTAGCACTTTTCAGAATTATAATGTTACATGGGGACAGCTGTAGAGTTTTTAACCCTGAGCTTTCACCAGACCCTGTTCCATGTCTTTTTAATCCTCTAACAAGAAATTAAAGTTTGAGGAGGGGTAAACAATTTTCACTCACAGCTCCCCAGCATAACCAGTAAATATGTTTAATTTCCCTGGCTTTGATGAAGAAATATTAGCGTCTAATATTTCTGTTCAATTACAAAACAAATTTAGAAATGAATCCATGCACTCAGGTTCATCCTGACATCACTCGTGATCATGCAAATGTTTTAAATCTCAAACTGCAATTTTTACTGACAAGAAAGATCACACCGTTAAACAAACATTTTCAAACCTTGTTTGCGTTGTACCATAATAAATCTGTGCCTTAAATCTAATTCCCTGATGATCTCTTTTCTCGAAAAGTGACCAGCCTGGCAAAATAACAAATGAGAAAATATGCAGAACAAGCCTTCTTTCCTATCTAAAAGATTCCTTGTGACATCACATATTGCTTGAGCTCCCATTTCACAGTTAATGACGTCACAAGGATCCCCTTGAGGGGAAAAATGGCTTTGTTTTATTCTCGTGCAGTTAACTTTCATTCCAAGCACTGTCTGTGACTGATCAGAACCAATTCATAAAGACTATGATGATACGTGTGAATGGGCCAAAAAATGGGGAATTAATATTAACACTTCTAAATGTGTGGTTTTGCACCTAAGGAAAATAGTATAAACCTAAACTACTGCCTAAATGGTGGCTTATTAAAGATATTGACTCAAGAAAAGGACCTGGGCACAACAGTGTCTACTGGCTTCAAAAATAAAAGTCCTTGTTAAAATATATTCAATAAAGCAAACTACCTGCTAAATACCATAAGAAAACACTTCATAAATCTAAAGAAGTATTACTGCCTTTATGTAATACTTATGTATGTCTGATAACTCACTATGGTTTACAATTCTAGGGGGGGGGGGTAACATCTGGAGATAAAGCCAAATTAGGAAAGATACCATAAAAAGTTACCAAAATGATGTCAGATCCAGAAAATATGGAATATGAAGATAAACTTAGGTCAACAAATTTTAGTTTACATAAAGGAAGACTGGATGGTGATTTGCTTTTATTATGTATTGTACATACAGACAGTGAAATGATGGAACTACTCATCCTGGAATTTATAAACAAAAATATGGCTAAAATGGGCCATAGCAAACATTTAAGGGAAGTTTCTTTCCATACCAATAAGAGAAAACTCTATTCTACACACAAAGAATAGTCAACATTTGGAATCAGCTAGCATGCCATGTAATTAACAGTAAAAAATATGCACTCTTTTAAGAAAACCCTAGATGAATATCTGAAGGGAAAATAAATTGTAGATTACTACTGAGGGACAGTTTTTTAAATGGACGTTGTCCTCAACTGTCTCACAAAAACCAAGTTAAGTTAAAGTCACCTGACCATTTTGACTAGAAACCACTGCCCAACTTTTTCTTAGCAACAGTCAATACAGTAGTTCATAAACTACTGACCACCATCATCAAGGCATGTGCCCCACCCAGCACTTTCCCCCCGCTCACCTCAGCTGCCATCTTCCACAAGTGCAGTCATTTCCACTATGTAAGTAACTTTATTGTACCTGCTTTAGTACAATATTAACAAAGTTACTGGTACATGCAAGTGACTATACTTGCTAAGATGGTGGCCAGCACGAGAGGAAAGCAGAGTGTAAGTGTTGGCTACTGTCTCGGGCTGGAGCACCACTACAAAATGGGGTCGGGAGAAGGAAGAGGGTACTGCTGGAACTAGAATTTTTTTTTTTTCAAGGGGACCAGATTACTTTGTGGGGGACATAATTCAGGCAAGGTTTAATAAGACAGAGATGAATTGTTTTGGGATATAGTGGGAAAATTTTGACCCCTTCAGCTTCAGGAAATAAAACTTTTGTCCATCAAAAGTTCATCCCAAGGGGTCAATATTTTTCCACTATGTACATCATCGCTAGTCAATATTTGCATAGTCTTATTCTTTTTACAGTGAACTCCAGTGTATAGTGAAGTGTCTTTATGTCTCAAACAAGAGAACTTGGTAGGGCTATTCTCCTGAAACACAGACATTTCTCTTAGCAAACTGTACGTCACTATAATACAATTTTGCTCTATTTTACTTTGAACAGTTTGTTTACAATAAAAAAATATTTATGCCTGACACTCTCTCATAAAGTGGTCACAGTTTACATTTACGATGTGACCATCTTGTGAAGCACAACTTCTCAGACCGAGTATATCCCCGCAGAACAGGAAATCAGTCCTGTGCCATTAATTTTAAAAAAGCACATTTGGCTCTTCTGTGGTGTAGTACACTCAATGTTTCAAGCTGCTTCCCTCACTGTTTGCCTCAATCAAACAACACTCACGCAGCATACAGTATGTTGTTAGCATACACCGAAGAATCTCTTCCTAAATTTTAAAAAAAAAGTTATCTGAATTTCTGTCACTTCTGCACAGCTATTTTTTTTCTCTTAGCCAATGAAGGTTTTTAACACCAACAGTTATATAATCAAATAGGACCTTCTGAAAGATGAAGATAGCCATAGCTATGAAGCTCAAGGCAAGGTGAAGATGAACCTGATGCTCTCTCGTGTCTCTTTTAATGCTTTTTCACAGGGTGCTCCATTTTGATCAAACTGTCCCTTTGGGTGGGAGTGTTGTTTCTAATTGGCCTTTATGAGGTCTGTGTGGTGTACTGAAACAGGGTGGGGCTGCAGTCCTTTTATGATGTAAACAATGATAGATAACATAAATGTTATTGTTCACTGAAATCAAAAGATCTTTAGAAATAACATTCAAATAAATACACCAGCATACAGAAGTATCACATAAAAAAAATACATTAAAAAAATGGTAGCCCAATATTAAACATACAGGCATCAAAGTTATCCAAATGCAGGGAACAAAATATCTCTTCATCCACAACATTTAACATGTTCTATTACTGACAAATCTTTTTGTAATCTCCATCGCAGCATTTTAGAAATTTGCAGCCATATCAATTATCTATCCATCCTATGTTGTCATTGAGAATAAAGAGAACAGTATACATATCAGTATGTCCTAGTGAAAGAAGGACTGGGCCCAGCCTTGTACGTTTGGCCTTAGCACACCAGGGACAAACAGCGCACTGCATGCTTCAAATGTTCCCTTCCTCCCACCTTACAATTATTTATTTATTTATTTATTTATTCAATCTAGGATTACAAGTACCTTTGAGTGCCAAACAGCTCATCTGCAAAGGTTCCATGTCAATAGGGGGGTACAGATCCACACTGGGAAAACCGACTGGTTTCACAAACAATTAAGCAATTTGTATTACAAAACACAGAATAAGAGAACAGCAAATAAATACACATTAGTTTAGCACGTGATTCAGGGCAGGGAGTGAGAAGAGGAGGGAATTAGGAGGGGAGCCAGATCAAGGAAGGGGAGAGCAACCAGGCGGCACTGTCAAGTAGCAGCTAGGATAGTAAGGGACGAAAAGCAAGGAAGACGGGGGGGGGAGAGGGGGAGATGGGAGGGCAGGAAGGGAGAGGAGAGTGAGAGGGCAAGACAAGTAGAGAGAACAGTGGTGGTGGAGGGGGGTGAGGTCCAAGGAAGAGGGACAAGGATGTTAAGTGGTGCAATCACAGCTGAACTACAATTCACATCACCCAGCAATGTGGATCTTTGATATCTCACAAACAGGACACTGCTTTCAAACAATTCAGGTCTGAAAAGGGGGTAAGCTCTTCTCAAAATTGGATTCTCAAGCACATCCAGATAATATTTATACACATAATTACAGTTATTATGTACCATCCATGGGGAACATTTTGACAAGTTAATAACCTCTAAATCCTTTTGAATGTAATACTTTTTTACATTTTGTATAATACAGTTTTAAATTTCAAGCTCATAGAAATGTATTTTGCCAGATATCTGGATAGGACTGTCAATCCATGTTTCTCCTACAGGGTAACTACCTCATTTAGACATTTAGAGGCTTTACAATCAATATTTTGCCAGAAGAGTTTTCCTCCCAGTACAATCTGGGGTGGCAGTCCTTGTGCAGTCTTGTAAATGTTACCCACTAGTTATGATTTTTATTGGATTCTAATCTTGTTTCTGAGGTAGTCAGTCCCAAGTTCTGCCCTAATACAGGATGCAGAGGTGGATGTACGTACTCCCATTATTGACCTGAACAGCTGGTTTAATGGCCTCCAGATGCTCTTTGTCTTTAGCATCCCATATCTCCTTACCATAAAGTACCTATGCACAATACTGTGCTTTTGCTGCTTCTGTAAGAGGCAGCACCAAATTACCAGCAAAGGAGTAATTACATTTTGTTAGACCCTGTACTGTCTGTTTTAATTTTATAAGTACATTACTAATATGTTTTACCCAGCTAAGGTTTGCTAAAAAATGTAATACCAGGGTACGCATAACTCTACGATTTCTAAGGACTGATGCAACAATTTCCACACATTAACAATGGCAGACAGAGAAATCGATGGTGACAGGCCACAACTAACTCTAGTACGTGAGCCTGACAAGGGGGCTTCCTCCCTACAAAATGCACAGCAGCAGCTATGATACAGAATGTTGTTTGACTGGTCAAAATCAATTGACGCTGTAGTTCTGAAAATCAGAATGTTCAAATGTAACATTGTGGCACCAAAATTTGTAATAAAATATGCAGCTGGGAGAAGGCACAGAGCTAAAAAAATTCCAAGTGTTGAAGTGAATATATATGGGGTTACATGAGAGTTAACCTGACACTCCACACGTGGATATGCATGGGGGATAAAGGAAAACCCATGACCCTTAACACGGAAGTCTAGAGTTGGGAAGGGGTAGAGGGAAACCCAACCCTTCACATATAAATCAGCCACCAGCTGAGGTGTGGGGTACTGGACAATCCTACCATTTAGACACACATCAGCTTAAAGTGTGTGTGGGGGGATTACCCAGCCTTGACCCTTCACTCATATGACAGCCTAAAGCAGAGATACTGGAGTGACATGGAGGGGGGGTCTCCTTGCAGCACATATGCTGCTTGTAGCCCCCAAACATGCTGCTTTGTTCATTTAGACCACAACGTTTGGCAATGTGGTAGGCCTATATCTATATTTATAAAAAGGGTTGGAATTTCCTGCTTCCTGATTGGCTAAATAAGTTCCAAGACCCATATGTTATTTCCCCAGAAATGTACAGGGTGGAGTAAGTCCAGACAATGGGATTCCAAATTTGAGGATATCACATACAGAATTTATGAGCCACTTCACTCATCCCCCACTGCCATTACAAACATGGCTACCACCCTTACTCATTGAAAACCTTCAACAGGGCCCTAAAAAGTAAACCCCCCCTTAAGTAAAAAAATATATATAAATAATTAAACATTCTTTCCTCTTGTGATACTCTCCTTATACACATAAACAAACTTTCAAAATGGAGCACTAATAGAATATTATTCAGAGTTTCAATTCTGGTGTTTCTTTGGCGACCATTAGAAAGCTCCCTTCTATCCTTACCAGCTTGTCAGTGCAATCTCTGCTGCTTACACTGCTTCAGATACAGTTGACACCTTGACTCTATATAATGCCTTCTGTTGAGTGTGTGAGGGGCTTAAGACTTGTCAAAGGAATTCTGCAGCCGTCTGAATTCCTGTTCCATAATAAACAAACACTCCATATACTGACACTCCATATACTGATTGTGTGGAAAGACAAATGATTGACAGATGTAGAATGAATACTTTTTTTCTAATTACTTCTAACAAAAAAAAATACACCATTTTTTTAAAAATTGAATTTTTTTGTATTTGACTTGTTTCCCTGTTTACTCATTGTATAAGTGCAATAAGACACTCCAGATCATTGGTTGGCTGGTGTTAATGCACTTCCAGGTGCTAGTGGCACTTGGTGCAAGCACCTTGTGCCTCATTATGCACCTGGGCATGCATTAGCCCCTGACAATCAGTGACATGTCATGTCTTATTGCTTACTTATAAAACAGGCTGGAAACATCCAGCAATCAGATTAGCTGAGAACTATTGCATGGTGTCCTGTTATTTCAGCATAACTGGGCAGTTTGACTATTGCAGCTGATAATTCATTATTATACAATGGTACTTTTAAATCCACAGATCTGATTTGCTGACTGGCACCTTTCAAGTGTGGTAAATCCTGGCATAACCCACTCAAACAGTGTCAGTCAGCTGCATCTGGAATCACCTCTTTTTAAAATCAATCCAACCCCCCAAAACACAAACAGTAAAGCTGCCATATTGCCATCACACTAAACCACCAAATACATGAAAATACTCCACCGAAACTACCTGCGAGAAAAATCAAAAGGGTAATTTCTATTTTGTTGAAAAAAGTCAATGTCTACCTCCTCGTCCCCTGTATTTCAATCTCTTCATTCTCCAGTCCCCAGACTGATAAATACTGTTAGGGCAGTCACAGCAGTACAGCAAAGTTCAAACTTGCAGCTATTGCCGCTCACCACCCTCTGATGTCAAATCCTCTCCAGTGTTCTGGAGGGTGAGGCAGAGGGCTTAGAAAACAAAAATGATAGGAACTTTGATCCCCCAGCCCAGAAGCCAGAGAGAGCCTGGGAAGGAGTCTGATGAAGTGCAGCAGCAATGTACACTGCCACACATGCACACAATACAGAAAAAATGGAGCCAGTGTTAAGTAGTATAAATTGCACCCAGAACCAACTTCGGACTCTGTCCTGGCTCCAACAACAAAAACGGAGCCAGGGCACTGAGAAGGGGTGACATCGGGTACACTGTTCAAGGTTTCCCAGCCTCGTGGAAAGAACTGGGTCAGGAATCACAAAACAGTACTGCGCATGTGCAGTAACATCGAAGCCCTAGCAACAAACTATTTTCTCTGGCACAGCAACAAATGACATAAAAATAATTTAAAGTTAAAATACAAAAAAATATATATGTTTTTCTTTATTTTCTTTTTGGCACAAACATATAGGAGGACATTGTACAATCATAATGAACCACTCCAGGGTGTGAGTTATGCTGGGATTTACCCACTTCTGGTGCAGTTTACTCACTCAGCCAGCGGCCTCATGACCAGACCACACCAGGCATGGGTGAATTCCAGCATAACCTACACCCTTGTCATGGTTTATTGCTTAAATAATTACTGGTGAGTGTTATCATCATTTTAATTTCCCATTACCTAATTATTCATATCAGTTTGGTTACTGTCATAACCAGCTACCCAGTTATTAAGGAGCTTCGTAACAACTGGGTAGCTGGCTATCACTTTAATTAGAAACTTGCCTTTTGTCATGTACAGTTTCATCAATGTCTTGTTAATGCCTCTACACCAATGTAGAATTACTGCCTAATAAATCCCCTGTTTGTACAACACATATGCAACAGCTTTATAATAGGTGCAGGTCATTCAGTATTTCTAACGAGTTGTTCTTTATGGGAAACCATGCAGAACAACTTAGAACATACAGCAAAAATAAAACCACAGCTGCCACAATGAGTCTTACGCTGCCCCACTGTGTGCACTACACTGTGCTTGATTAACGCTTAAAACACCAATTAATAACCATCACTAGTTACCCACAGTCCAGCTCAGCATAGAGGGAAACAAAAGACTGTTGTTTGAGTGACATGACTACTACTGTATGTAAAGTAAAAAAATACATATGTTAAGAAAAGTGCTGTTAGGATTCCTGGGGGGTCTGTGACATCACTGGGCCACTGGGGCCCCCCCCCCCCTTTGCTTTGTTATGTCCCAGAACCCCTCTATGTCTTACTAGTGCTATTATTAAAGGAGAACTGTTCTGAATCTGCAAGTCCTTTTTCTCCATCAGAAGCTTTTTTAAATACAGGTACAAATCCTGTTATTCTTCCATCTTTGCTGGCTTTTTAGTAACTTCAGTTGGTGTTTTTGACTGTTACACTGACAGAGTGCCATTTTAGAACTTTATGATGTAGTTAATGTCTTTCAACCACGTGATTCCATACATAAGCAAGCTGCATTGTGCTAGCAATCTATGTGCTGAATGAACAGGGACATACACTACACCAGGAACAGCAAAGAAAGAACCAGTACACCAAACAGCTGAAATACTTCGATTTATTTCAAAAGTATCACAACACCCTCCTCTCCCAGCGCTTCCAGGTGCTCTGCCACTTTTTCTTTTTTTTTTTTGGGGGGGGGGGTCTATGTACAGAACAGAAACATAAAATACATTATACAGTTATAAAAGAGTCTTTTGCCCCATGTCAGCCTAAAACGCCCACCGACCTTACTAAAAACGCCAGAGATGGAGCAGCAATAACAGAATGTGAACCGCAATGAAAGAGAGAAAAAAAGCTCCTACTGAGAATGCAGGCTAGCAAGTTAAGTGCAGTTCTTATAATAAATACAGCATGTTAATTATTCCACAGTATTTATATGACGTTTCCTACTGTCTCTGCACTTCATCACATAGTAAAATCCACTAGTCTGACGTGCCTACAATGATAGAATACTCTGTTTCTGCTTGATACACATGTAACCTAACATTCCATGTGATATGCTGCCACTTGTACTCTGTACCTGTCTGCACCCAGGTCGTGCCTGAATGGGCTACCTTTATGCCCCCTTACCCGCCAGTTTGCCAAAATAAACACAAATTAGGTTTCATCTTATAAACCTATTTTATAAGTGCCGTAACACTCCCAAGATGTCCAGTTGGGCACAGCAATAGTGTTCTTGGGTGGTTAACGGCGCTCGTTTTCGCCCGTGCCTCAACACAACCATGGCGTCAACCGGACACCTCATTTGGGTTATAGGTAGGTGCGACTACGAGGGACATCATTCATTTTGCCCCTTAAAATTGCTCTGTCCCTCATCCATCCCTCATGGAAAAGGTGCTGCTGTAAATTCAGACTTTAAAGCAGAAACTCTTGATATTTTAAAATACTAAATCCAAAAGAAACTTTGTACACGTAAACACTATGGTTTTCACAGTGTTCTGAGCTTGTATCTCCATGTTTGAGGATGTGTCCCTCATTCTGAGGGTCTGTGTCCCTCATTTTGGTTGTCAGAAAATGTCCCTGTCCCTCATTTCAGAGACAAAAGTGAGAGGTAGGGGTAGGGGTGTGTTGTGTGTGTGTGTGTGTCACGGACGACTGGGTTCCAAGCCGCCCTCCTGATAGCCATCAACCGCCGTCTCTTCAGAAAACGATTTCCGACGCCCGGCGAGGAAGGGATGAAAAGTTCACAGCGACCGCTCGACTTTACACCAGACCAGATCAAAGGACAGGTCAGAGTTGCTAAAGACGCGCCGGATCACAGACTGCTGATTCCAGATGCATGTTAACCAGACAAAAAGCAGCAGCCGAGTGGACTGCATTGGTGTTTGAGCGGGAGCGTCCGCTGCAGAAAGTTGTCGCGGCGGGGTGACTTGCTGTAGAGATAGCTACACAGTGCACTAAAAAAAATAAAAAACACCGCCCTGTAACTGCCTCAAACCTAGTACCAGTAAAATGAAATAATATGATCACAGCCATTAACCAGCCAGGGCTGGATGCAATAAGGAACCCCACCGTAAATTATAATAAGGGCGGACAGCATCCCATCTAAACAGAAGTTGCAGGGGGGGTTGAATTGCTGAAAATACTGTCTTCGTCTATTCTTTATTACTACTTCAGTGAGAATATTGTGCAGCAGCTCTCAGCCCGCCACTACGTAACGTATGCGTCTGCAACTCAATAACTGGAAGCTGCAATAATCAACCCGTTTCTCTATATACCTGGGCCTTCTACAAATTACCAATGTACAGTCCCTCTCTGCATATTACTCGCCCGCATCTATATCCCCGCGCTCCCAGCCTGCGGTGTGTGTACTAGGGCTGTACATCAAGGTGTCGGCTCCCTCCCTCGCTATATACAGCAGCCAGCCAACAGCTGTCCAGCCGTGCCTGATGATGCCCGATGCCCTGAAAAGTGCCTTCACCTGTAGTGTCGTGTCTTTCCGCTGTTCGCGGCTCACGGGGTAGCAACAACCCTAAACAGCCAGATATAACCCCTCATAAATGTTTCACAATTACACTTCCGTTCATGCTGGCATTGGATCTGGACGCAAACAAATAAGTGATGTACAAGTGATTAAAAAAAACATTTTCAACGGTTCACGTAACAGCCGTTTACCCACACAACAGCCTGCAGAACGCAGTCCCGGCGACAGCCGAACCCAGCCACCATTGCCACTGCCGGCTACGGAGCTCCTCCCGGCTCCCAAATGCTGATCAGATCGATGTTCGCGGGTTAATGAGGAGGTTTGCCTCGGCAATTTCCCTACTGTATAGCGGGGAGGAAAAAAAAAAGCTACATGCTTTGTTACCCGTTCAAAAAATCGGGGAAGGGGACATCCTCCAGGAATAGCAAAGGGGAGTAAAACATATAGCCTTCTCATTATAATAATATTCAACTCAAGGGCCCACACTGGCTTTCCTCGAGTCACATCTTTACAATTCAGACACACACTAACTCTTGTTAATACAGAGGTCCATGTAATCCCACAACTCATTTATTGAACACACAGACCCCCCCCAAAAAAAAAAATACACGAAAATCACGCCATGCAGGGTGTAACAGACATCACATCAGTACAGGAGGACAACCCCAGAAGGAACAGCGTTGGCAGCGGACTGATGCTCAGCGTTGCCCCTTACGTGTCTGCTTTGACTTGTTCTATAACCACACACACGCGAGCAACTTTTGAACGCTGTCCGATGCACAGACGGACAAAACAACTCCATGTGCCTACTGCTACCTGGGAACGATGGATCCAGCTCTCTGCCGCAGCTGCAACTCCCTCCCATGTCTCTCAACTGCTATGCATTTTACACAGCGAACTGTATTTTACACACAAATTTACCCTTTACTCCACTATGATTTACTACGGTTCTTTATTATGTGAAAGCTATTTCTGGACACACAAACTGTCACAAAATTAAACGAACTCGATAAGCAACATTCGTTAACACTGAAGACATTGGGCCCATTATTCTTAGACTTATTGTTCTTAAAATTGTTACACATTCTGGCATTTTGCTCTGCATTTCAACAGCTAGTGTTAATGCTTAGAAGTAGAGAGGCATGCTCCCTCTCCCCAATAAAGCGGGGAGATCAAGCCTGGATTCATAACATTGCCTTTTATGATTGCAAGGTTCAATTAGCTGCACAAGGCATTTTCGGAGAGCTGTACTGTGTTAAAAAGTACTGCATGTACTTGTTCGTTCAGGGCAACGGCTTCACCTGGCTATACAACATAGTGTATAGAAACTACATGTCTTGCTCTTCTATTGAAACTAAGGGATGCTCGATGTAAAACAAGCTACCTGAATTCCATAGCAATTTCCCCAGATTCCGGCAGTGCCCCAAAAAAAAAAAAAAACAAAATAATGTATAACCCATCTCCTGCGCAAGTTACAGGTCAGCTCCAAGTCCTGCACAGCACCATTCAACAGCGGGACCGGAGGAGGGTTGCGCCCGGAGCTACAACTTGCACGGCTAGTGCGAGTGTTTCGCTACTTTTTGTATTGCTGGGAATAGGGGGAGAAGGAGAGGAGTCACAGCACCAGCCGAGGGGATCGTGTCCCCCATGGCTCTTACCTTGAGTTGCGGCGAAGCTGCTCGTTACACTCAGCGCTGCCAGGGCAGGTAGGACGACCACTCGCAGCAAGTATCCCCGTAGTACCAGTCCTGCTCCCGGTCCCCAGTCGCCCGCAGTCCGTGTACTTTTCCCCATGGTTCACACAGTACAGCAGGCAGGGCGACGACGTCTCGGGGAAAACAAAAAGCACAACAAATCCCACTGTGATTCGCAGAGAAAGACAACAGCACTTCACAAAAATAATGGTAATGACGATAAGCCACCCCAAACAGATGTCTAGGGTTCCCCAGCGAGCAACACACTCCTATATGGATCGCAGAGTTGCCACAGCCCTCTAGCTTCTTACAGTCTTCTTAGCACCTAACCCCCTCTTAAACTGGCGGTCGTGGGAAAAAGGAAAGGTTGCAGCTACTAGGTGAGCAGGAAAGGTAGATTCATGTTCTTGGAAAGCAGCCTGTTCTAACGTGATCTCGGACCTGCAGAAAGAGCATCCTCCGAACTCTCTGCAGCATCAATGTGCCTCGGTGAGTGTGTCTCCCTCTGTACTTCCAGGTTGGAACAACTACGAAGAGCAACCAGAAGTCTTAGCCGCACTTCTCCATCCAGTGGAGCTCTAACATCCTCCTACCTCCCTGCAGCGACAAGGAAACTCAGGGATGGAGTCTGGAACTGGATCCTGTCGACCGGAGCTGAAGTCACGAACGGGAGGAGCCTTACACTGGGAACGGGAGTCCGTTGCAGGCCACTGACTAAATAGTGTGTCAAACCATAATCGCAGGACTGATGAACCAATTGCATTATGTCTTGGAGCAGCAGGCTCAAAACTGTTAACTGAAACTAATGTTGACGACACAGATATCTTTCAGATGTAAAAAGTAATGAAATCATGATTTTATAAAATGTAAGATAACCGTGAAAAAGAATTCCTTCGTTTTCAGTCTGCACTTAAATTGACTAATTTAAAAGATCCTGTACTGAAGCAGGCAGGGTCGGCATCTATGGGAAGGGTACTTTAAGTGCTTTCTATATATGCTTTTATTATGTGGTTGCATTGGGCATGTTGTACTAAAAGAGGAAGTTTGAAACCATTATGTTGACAACAAATTATTTTTTTTCCAAGTGTAACTTCAATCCATTGTTGATCTTATAAATATTTTCACATAAAATAGTATCTAGGAGTTTTAAATATTTTTATTTTAGGGAACTGACCTCAAAGCCTATGTTTATGATAGATAGATAGATATATAGGCCGGCAGGCAGACATATCTTTTATTGTTGACATAAAAGCCATTACAAGTATATTTAAAAAACGTGTAGATATAAAACAAGTCAGATTCCTAGAACTGTGACAGCAGAAAAGGACCGAAACAAGGCCCACCAAGTCTGCCCATTTGTCCAACTATCTGCTTGGACCTGTGCCCCCTCCTTAACACTCCCATGGGGTTGTCCCATGCCCTTTTGAATCCCTCCACTGTTTCTTCTCCAGCGATCACCTCTGGGAGTCTGTTCCACTTTTCCACCACTCTCTCTATGAAATAGTATTTCCTAGTGTTACCCCTGAACTGCCCCCCTTCCAACTGCAGGCCATGCCCCCTCGTCCTCTGATTTCCCTTCATCTGGAAGATGCTCCCCACTGGCACCCTGTTTATATCCTTAAGGTACTTGAAGGTCTCGATCATGTCCCCCCTCTCCCTCGTCTGTTTCAGGGAGTACACATTCAGATCTCTCACCCTTTCTTCATAGGATAGGTGGCTTAACCCTTTTACCATCTTTGTCGCTCTCCTCTGAACCTTCTCTAGCCTCCCCACATGCTTCCTGAGGTATGGCCTCCAGAACTGGACTCCGTACTCCAAATGCCATCAAACCAGATGGGTGTACAAGGGTATTATGACCTCCCTATTTCTAACTGGTGATCCCCCTTCCGATGCATCTCAGCATTCCACTCCCCCTAACCACTGCCCTCCTGCACTGCCTTTTTTGCACCTTCAGGTCCCCCAATGTAGTGATGCCTGGGTCCCTTTCTTGTTCTGTTACCCCCAGATCTCTGCCCCCTCATACAGTACCCTGTCCTCCGATTTCTGTAGTCAAGATGCATGATTTTACATTTTTCCGTATTGAATGCAAGCTGCCACCTCTTTGACCATGCCTCAAGCCTCCCCAAATCTCTCTGTATTTGTTTTACCCCTTCCTGCGTGTCCACCCTATTGTAGATTTTGATATAGTCTGCAAACATGCTCACACCTCCCTCAAGGCCCTCCCCAATGTCCCCTACAAATATATTGAATAGTAGGGACCCCAGCACTGATCCCTGAGGGACCCCGCTTGTGACCTTGCCCTCTCCGGATGCACCCCGTTTATTATGATCCTCTGCCTCCTGGCCCGCAGCCAGTTTCCCACCCATTTAACTATCCTCTGCCCCAGTCCCAGTCCTGCCATTTTACACAGCAGCCTCCCATGGGGCTCGGAGTCAAACGCCTTCCTGAAATCCAAATAAGCCACATCTACTGCCCTCCCCTGAACCAGTTCCTTGGTGACCCCATCAAAAAACTCTATCAAATTTGTTTAACAGGATCTGCCCCTGGTAAAACCATGTTGCTTTGGATTTATCAGGCCGCTTTCCTCCAGGTAGCTGGTGATCCTGCCTTTTATTAGTTTCTCCATGAGCTTGCCTACCACCGATGTCAAGCTCACGGGCCTGTAGTTTCCCACTTCCTCCCTCCCTCCCTCCTTATGCAGTGGGACCACATTTGTCTGCCTCCAATCTTCTGACACCACCCCAGTCTCTAGGGACTGATTGAAGAGTGCAGTCAATGGTACTGCCAGTATCTCCTTTAGTTCCCTTAACACCCTTGGGTGCACCCCATCCGGCCCCATTGCCTTGTCCACCTTCATGCCACCTAGTTCCCTCAAAATTTCCTGCACGAGAAACGGCCTCATCTCCACTTCTCCCTCCCCTGCCATTTCTTTTCCTGCCCTGCTGCCTTCATCTTCTTCCTCCTTATTGAACACTGAGCAAAAAAAGTTGTTTAACAAGTCTGCTTTTTCATCGTCCCCTTGTAGCATCTCCCCCTCGTTTGTTTTTAGTTGGAGTATCCCCTGCCGAGTCTTCCTCTTTTCATTTACATACTGAAAGAAAGTCTTATCCCCCCTTTTTGACCCCTCTAGCTATTCGCTCCTCTGTCTGTGCCTTTGTCCTCCTTACCGCTACCCCAGCTTCTCTCTGGCTCGCCTGGTATTTTACCCAGTCCACTTCCACCTGTGTTTTCTTGAACTTCCTGAAGGCTTTCCTTTTTGTCCTTACCTTTCTTGCTACTTCCCTAGTATACCACAGAGGTTTCCTCCTCCAATTATTCTTACTTGCTGTCTTGGTACAGATGTCAGTGGCCCCTACACTTTATCCTCCCCCACATTGCCTCCACCTCTGTCAAATCTTCCACCCCTTGCAAAGCCCTCTCCACTGTCTCCCCCATTTTTCCAAAGTTTGCCCTCTTGAAATCCAGCACCTTTAACCTAGACCGGTGAACCTCTGCAGTGTTCCTTATTTTAAACCTGACTGTGTTGTGGTCACTCGTACCAAGATGTTCTCCCACCGATACATCTCCTACCCTATCCCCATTTGTCAGGACTAGATCAAGAGTAGCTCCTGCCCTGGCTGGCTCCCTGACCAGTTGATTTAGGAGGGCCAATTGCAGGGAGTCCAGTATTTCCTTGCTGCTGGTTGAAGCAGCCGAAAGGGTGCTCCAGTCTACGTCTGGTAGGTTCAGGTCCTTCATCAGCACCACTTCCCCCTTGCCGCCATTCTCACGAATTCATCAGCCATGCTTCTATCCACCAATTCCTGCTGTGCTGGAGGTCTGTACACCACCCCACATATGCACTGTCTCCCCCTTCCCCACCGACAACGAGACCCAGAGTCCTTCTGCATCTCCCCACTTACCCTGCAATTCTGATGACCCGATACTCTCTTTTACATAGAGTGCAACCCCACCTTTTCCACCCTGTCTCTCCTGAACAATTTGTACCCTGGTATCTCCATTTCCCATCCCTGCTCCTGGTGGCACCATGTTTCCATTACTCCCACTATGTCAAGGCCCTCCTCCACCATTTTCGCTGTTAGATCTGGGATCATAGGGTACATTAAATAGTGTACACATCTAACATAGAAGTGACTTGTTCAAAGAGTGCTAGGTTTCAGGTATCAGTCAGTATTCATTCAGTGTCTTCTTACATTTTCATAGTAACCTGCTGTCTAATCATAATCTTCCTTTTTACAGTTGCTTGACCCATAAATACATTTGGCTGCAGAGCCGATAACATATTGTGAGGAGGAGTAGGGTTTATTTATTTATTTATTTATTTATTTATTTATTAGTTTGGTAACCGGGTAAGTGCACTAGGCAACAGTCCTGCCTATTTTCAGGCACAACCCGGGAGAGTACAACAAAAAGAATACAGTGATGACATCTGGACAAAACAGTAACAAAAAATAGGTTCAGTCTCAACAGTCTGGGAGGACACATATGATATAAATACTAAACAGTACAAATTATACGATAACAAAATCAAGATACACCAAGATACGTAATTCCTAGACATCTATGAACACATGAGAAATAGGGAGGGGACTCCCAGATAACTGCAGTTGCAGTTTCCTAGTGCATAGAGGTGAGAGAACAGTGAACGCTTAAAGGAGAGGTGGGAGGGGGAGTGTTTAACCGGGGGGGAGTGAGTTCCAGAATTTAGGGGCAAAATATACGAAGGCCTGTTCCCCCATTTTTGTAGAGCATGGCTGAACTGATAGCATGGGGACAGATGAGGACCTGAGCAAACGGACGCATGAGACCGGGGTAAGCAAGTCTTTCAGGGAGGACGGACTGGGTGGTCTGGTGAGGGAGTCAATAAAGCACCCTAGGGAGTAAGAACGGAGGTCTTTGGGAGACAGTCAGTGTAAGCCAGAGTAGAGCAGGCAGTGATGCGTAAGTCAAGGGGCTGATAAGGCAAACCTACAGATATTGTTGTAGGAAGTGTCCCACTTGCTGAGCACACAAGTATTGACATTGAAGAGAACAGGGAGGGCATAAAGGAGTTGAGGGAGTAGCATGCTTCTAGCTACTGCTATCCTAGCAGAGGGGGTGAGTGAGTGACGTACACAATAGGCTGCGCCAATTCTGGTATTAACGGCCCAACATACCTCATTGACATGCAAGGAAAAATTGAGGGCAGAGTCAAGCATGACCCCAAGGTATTTGAAAGTTACAGTGTTAGTGACAGCTTTGCCTTCCCGACTGAGGACAAGGAGTTTAGAGGATTCCGAGAGCACTTTTTTAGATGATCCAAACAGCATAGCCTGAGTCGTACCTATGTTAAGGATTTGCTGGTTGGCTGAGAGCCAGGATTGGAGAGATTGAAAGTCCTATGAGAGGTTAAGGTTAATGTCAGCAATAGACTTGGCAGAATGGTAAAGCACTAGATCATCTGTGTACATGAGGTGGCTGCTGTGAAGGGAAGTACAAGGAATATCATTTAGGAAGAGGGAGAAGAGAAGAGGACCAAGTATAGAACCCTGAGGAACACCACGGGTAATAGGGATAGGGGAGGAAAGAATCTTGCAGTAGGAAACAGTCTGGGAGCGGTTATCCAGGTGGCTACCAAACCAAGATAGGGTGGAGTCAGAGGCACCCATGTCTCTTAACTTGGACAGTAGAAGCGGGTGGTGAACCATATCAAAAGCTTTGGATAGGTCGATGAACACAGCACCTATGAGTAGGCCCTTATCCATATTGCTTTTGATATCACTCGTAAGCAGGGTCAGTGCTGTGGTAGTACTGTGCCCCACCCTAAAGCCATGTTGGGAGGGGGATTGAAGATTAAAGTTACAGAGGTGCTCAGAGACCTGATGATGAATGCATTTTTCCAGAAGCTTGCTAAGAGTGGGGAGTAGAGAGATGGGGCAGTAATTGGACAGTAGTTTAGCATCACCCTTCTTAAAGACCAGGATAGTTCTAGATGATTTTCAGATCGGGGGACAGTGGCAGTGCTAATAGAAAGGTTGAAAAGCCTAGTTATAGGCCTAGCAAGCCATGCCGCAAACAGCCTGATAATCCATGGGTGTAATCCATCAGGGCCAGGGCTGCCGCTAGAAGGAACAGTTTTGAGTAGGTCCAGAACTTCCAGGTAGGTGACCTGAGCCAGCTCCAGAGTAGGTGGAGTAGCGGAGGTTGGAGAAGGGGCAGATCCAGACTTGGGGAGCCCAATGGGGGCAAAAGTAGGTAGGGAGAAGAAGATGGAGTTGAAAGCATTGGCAATGGTGAGAGGGTAGTTGCAGTGGACATCATTAATGTACATATTAGTGGGAGTAGTAGGTTTGTTGTTCCCAAGAATTTCCTTGATTTGAGACCAGTACTGTGTAGGACATGTAGTGGAGGAGCTTAGGAAGTTTCTGTAGTAGGAGCTTTTAGCCAGACAGATCTCCTTTTTGCATTTGTTGCGTAATGATCTGTAGATATCGAAATCAGTAGGAAGACGGGAGGTCTTCCAGACGGACCACATTTTATCCCTGAGTTTCAGAAGGTGAAGCAGGGGGCATTTTAACCATTTGGTGATTTTCCCTTTAACCCTTCTTGTGGTAATAGGGATATGTTTATTTTGTAGCGAGAGTAGAGAACTGTTAAAATAGTTTGTGGTAATGTTTATGTCATCAGTGGTGTAAAGTGGGGACCAGTCAACTAAGTTAAGATCATGAACAAAGTTGTCTATATTTAGGTTAGAGAAGTTGGAAAAAGTTAACACTTTAGAGGGGAAAGAGGGGGAAGAGGTATCCCATATACAGAACACAGGGTAATGATCACTTATGGTATCCAGAATAACACCGACAGAGGTAAAGGCGTCCTTTCTATTTGTCAGGATCCAGTCAAGTAGAGTAGCACTAGTACCACCGCTGTGAGAGATTAGCCTTACTAGTCAATGAGGATAGGAGGCCAGAGCAGGGGCCAAGCCAGTCCAGATTGAAATCTCCAAGACAGATTATGTCATTTTTCCCAGTCACGGATAGTAGATAATCCATGAACTCCTCAAACCCAAGCCTGGAGTTTCTGGGAGGAATATATGTACAGAAAATGTGAAGTTTCTTTATACCCCCAAGCAGTAGTAGGGAATGGAGTACTTCACAGTTGGTAAGGGGGGGGGGAGCAGGCAGTAAAGTGATGTTTAGTTGTGGTTTATAGTAGAGAGCAAGTCTGCTGCCTCTTTTGGAAGTAGGGCGATCAACCCAAACCAGGTTATAACCTAGGAGGGAGCACTGGGAGTCATCATTGGAAGACTTAAGCCAAGTCTCAGAAATGGCAAGAATGTCTGGGTTGTTGGTACTAGTCCATGCTTCCAGGTCCGGGAGGTTGGCCAGTAGGCTCCTAGCATTAATGTGAGCAAAAGAGAGGCCAGAAGACTGGGGCAGACGATGAGAGTGGAGAGACTGGGAGGGATTATAAGGTGGAGTAGGACCTGGATTTGTCTCAACATCCCCAGCAAGAGTAAGGGATAGGGTAACGATACAGAGAGATGCAGTAATATAGGCCCAAGCTGCATGTCCAGGGGAAATAGAGAACCTGCCCAGCATGTATTTGAGAAAGAACACCAGTTGTTTGAGGACAAGCCCGTATTTAGGGGCAGAATTAGATATAGGTAATAGGTCAGATAGGAGGTTAGAGAAGTGGAAGTTATCCAGAGAGTATGACGAGTAGGATGATATAGGCAGTACTGGACCAGAGAGAACAGAGAGTACCCATAGCAAGAGAGCAATAGAGAGAAGGGAGAGTATGGGTAAGGGAGTCATGATTAGCAGGAGTAAAGACAGGAGAACAATCTGGGGGGTAGTGAGTAGGCAGCAAAAGGGTAAAGAATTAAACAGAACAGTGAGATTGCTAGAGGATGTAGACAGGAAGGGCGACCACTAGTGGCTGGAGATGATAAGGAGCAAATGGGAAACTCTATACTTAGAAATTTAAACCTTCATTACTCGCGCGATAACTACATCCCTTCATTATTCGTACGACAACTACACTAACACGAGATCCTCCTGCAGCTATATATCTAACACCAACAAAGGGTGGGAAGGTATTGGGCGATGGGAGCAGTCGCGAGTGATCATGGGGTACGCGTGATCTGGGGACAAGCTCTAATTCAAGCGGTGCGTGTTCCAGTGACTTGCAATCCGTACTCTGAGTGTTTGCTTGGGAGGCTTCTCCCGATACAGCCCTCACAACCTGCATCAGCGATCCCACCACTAAGGAGAGAAGAACAGGTAGGTGTATTTATAGCAAGCCTCACACAACGAGGTTAAGATGTAACAGGGAAATATCGTGTAGCCACCTGAGTGAGGTTTCAGCAGGCTGTTTAAACAAGAATTAAATGCGGTTCCTATAGCATAACAAATCAGGCTAAAATACAAATCAGACTGCTAAAAAACAAATCAGGCTGAAGTTAATTACATTAACTCCCTCTTAGGGTTCATGCTAACATAGGGCTAAAACAAGTTCAAATAGGGCTCATCCCCCTTAAGTTACATGTGCAAGTAAGGCTAAAACCCAGCGATCTATGAAAAATGCTGAGTGAAAAAACAATCTCCACAGTTGGGTCGACATATAATTCAGTTTGAAAAAAGGAGCCAAAGCACAATCTGGGACCAGCTCCGATTCAAGCGGTGCATGTTCCAGCGACTTGCAATCCGTACTTGAGTGTTTGCTTCAGGGGGGAGGGCTTCTCCTGATACAGCCCTCATGACCTGCAGCAACGAACAGTGATCCCACTGACTGAGTGTTTGCATCGGGGAGCTCTCCCGATACAGTCCTCACGACCTGCAGCAGCGATCAGCGATCCCACCGACTGAGTGCTCGCTCGGGCCTCCAATACAGCCCTCACGACCTGCAGCAGCGATCAGCGATCCCACTGACTGAGTGTTTGCTTCGGGGGCGGGGCTTCTCCCAATACAGCCCTCCCGACCTGCAGCAGTGATCAGCGATCCCACTGACACCTTGTTGGGCAGAAACTTTGTGAAGTTCAAAGAAAAGAGCTGCCTGAATCACAGGGTGGCTCTTTGCTTTGATCTGCATGATGCCGCCCAGCAAACAGCTGATCGCGTCATGATCAGCCTGCACCTTGTCCTCCTCCAATGCAACTTCCCACTGCAAAGTATCCCTCCGACCTCCACGTCACTTTCTGTGCCCTGGTCCATGAAAACAACTCCCTCACACTGCAAGTATCTTTCCCACCTTCCCATTGCTTCCTGTGCTTGGTCCATTAAATCAACTCCTTCCCACCTCCCTACTGTTTCTCATGCCCTGGTTTGCAAAAGCAATGCCTCGCCCACTGACAAGTACCCCCCCACCTACCCATCACTTCCTGTGCCCAGTCTGTGAAATCAACTCGCTTCAACTGCTGAGTATCCCTTTCATCTCCCTGTAGCTTCCCATGCCACGATCCATGAAGGTAACTCTGTCTCACTGCCAATTATCCTTCCCACCTCCCCATCACTTCCTTTGCCCTGTATATGTTAAATGAGCACTAGGTTGCCCCGTTCCCACTGTCAGTACCTGAGATAAACAACCCCATTCCTCACAGTCTTTTTTAATTTTGTCACACTCTATAAAAAGAAAACAGTCCATCGATGTCTGTTGTCGCCACCCCACCCCCGCTATTACCCATACCCCACCTGAACCCCCTCCACTCAGCACCCACCATCCCACCCTCCCCCATTCCTTTCTTACCAATCAGGTGTCTAATTACATAATCCTCTCTGTACCAGAGACACATCTTCACTCTTCAATGCCGGACTAGGAACTGAGGAAATCAGGTAAGCACATCAGTGTATTTCCGTGGATTTTGAACTTGTACTCATAACTTGGTCATTTTTTTATATTTTTCCCCTATATTTTCAACATTGCCTTTTTGGGACACTACTTCCTAAACAAGACAGGTAAAATTGTTCAAACCCACCTGAAAGGTGATTCCACAGTTACTTCTTGAAATCACCTTCATGCAGGATTTGAACATTTTCACCTACCAGGTTCATGAGGTAAATATAGGAATTATATTGAAATGTGGGTCCAAATATTGAAAAACAAAAAAGTTATGAAGGTACATTGAGATTTTTCAAGGCTGACTCATAACTTCAGTAATCTTTAATATTTTGCCCCCAAATTTTCAATATAGTAATTTTTTCATACCACCTTATATTTCTTATTTATGCTCCCACAGCCCCATCTGCCTACCTCCAGCCGCCACCTTCATCCCCATTCAGCCGGCAGGCTCACTTATATATCGGCTGGCACAGTGCTATACCCGCAGAGGGGACCCCCTATGTCCCCCACGCGGGGCCAGGAACCACTACCGCGGTGAGATTCCACGACAGGCCCCCTGGTTGCTGAAGTGCGGCCATCAAGCTGTCTCGGTCGTCTGCCATTTTTCTCACTGTATTTTTCCCCGTGAAGTGCGGATGTGCAATGACATCAATGCACTACATGTCAACATCCCTCACACTTCACCCCACATGTGCACTGCTCCTGCAGTGCCCCTGATTTCCATCGGGGGCCGCTGCAGCACGATGGAGACCTCAGTCCCTCCACAGGGAAAGGAGAGCAGTCTCAAATGCTCAATCCTTTCCTTCCCCGGCCAACCCCCAGTGGCCCGGGCGCATTCCCAAACCCGGGTTACCGGTGTGGTGTGAGGTGTGGCATCCAGCGCCTCAACCCTCAGCACCACTAGGCCGGCAGCTTCACACCACCTTATGAATGTGACAGATGTTATATTTTCAATCCCGGCCAAAATATGTTGGCACACTCGTGGTACAAAATGACATTTCAGCCAGTATTTTATAAATGACCCACACCATATTCAGAAGGAGGAGTCATAAAAAGACTGTGTTGAAAATTTGGGGTCAAAATGTGAAAAAAAAACAGCAATGAAGTTATGAAGAAATATTGAATTGCGGCAACGTACACTCATAACTTTATTTTTTTGACCCCTAATGTTTAACAATATCCCTGTGTTACACAACCTTATGAGCCTGACAGGTGTCATTTTTCAAATCCCTCCTGAAACATGTTTTCATAGTCGCTCTGCAAAATCACCTTTCAGGTGGGATTTAAAAAATTCCACTTGTCTGGATCATAATGTCAGGTCATAAAAAGACTGTGTTGGAAATTTGGGGTCAAAATATGGAGCCCAGTGAAAATTAGGCCTATCCTGGAAAATACAGTCTAAAAATGTGTAAAAGCAGGACACCACTAAAAATTAGATATTGCATCTCGTCTGGACCTGGTACAACAGCAATGCAAGAGGTGAACATTTGGCATTGACAAATGCTTCATTTTAAATAACTGTCCCAAAATGATTGCAATCTTTGAGTAGGTAGCTAGGCAGGTGGACAAGACCCAGGCAGAGGATGTACAGTTGTCTGTTTGGATTTATAAAATATGTTCAGCAAATTCAGCAATTGAATTGGTTGAGAACATAGAAACATAGACTTTGACGGCAGATAAGGACCGCTTGGCCCCCTAGTCTGCCCATTTCGCTACCTAGAGGATAAGCTGCAGATCCTATTTAACCAACAGCCTATTCTAGGGACATGGATATGTTGTTCATCCACACTTTCTGGCAGGTTCCTTTCCGCTTTAAATCTTGCCGGAAGGTCTTCAAGCTGGCTCCTCCCACCCACCCGGGTGGTAAAACTCTCGGCTCCGCCCCATGACGCCAGATCTTCCTTACCACTTGGAAGCTCAGGTTCCCTCCTTAGCGCTCTGCGTTTTCAACTGGTTCCTGATTTTCGGTTTCTCCGAATTTAGTTGGAAGTTTTCTTTAGCTTTGGTCGTCTTCCCTCGCTGCTGCGATGGATATTTCGTTTCCCGGCTCTCGGAGGTGCCCGGGTAATACCTCCAGGAAAGACCCACAGTCCACGTGCGTTTACTGCCTCGACTTGGACCGTGATCCGCAAGCTTGCGAATTTTGCTGTGCCCTTTCGACCAGCGTCCTGGAGGAACATGCGGCCCGTTTGGGGCTCTGGTGACCTGAAATTTTTTCCGCTCCGGGAAAATCCTTGGAGGCTCGTCGGGCAGTGTTCGAGTCGGCTGTCTCAGCTGAGCAGCTCAATCTCTCTTCCTCCATGTGGGAGGTGGCGACCAAGTCTGTTCCCCCTTCCTTGGTCCCGGCGCTTATCCCGCTCTCTTTGAGTTCTCCTCATTCAGCTTCGTTCAGGGAGCTTCACCAGTCCCTTTCCTCGAAGGGAGAGGGACCTTCGGGGCTAAGTCCCATCGTTGGCGCTGGCGGGAGTGGGAGTTCCCCTTCCCCTGTCTGCCGACTTTCGACTTTGGTCGAGGGTGTGGCTCAGGCTGCTGGCTTCATGGTGTCCCCGTCAGGTCAGTTGGCCATGACTCCCATCGACGTTGTCGAGTCTTCTCTCGACCCGGGCAGTCTACTGCAGGAGCCGTCAACCTTTCGCCGGTTTCCCCGGCAGAAGCCGAGGTTCTGCCTGCACCTTCAGGGCGACAGGCCTTTGTCCTTTTGTCAGAGCTGAGGGAAGAGCGGGCGTCCCCCGCTCCTTCCCGGGCCCACCCTCGGTTTCCCCGAGGATCTGTGTCTCGGTCTCGGTCCTCTTCTTGGTCAAGCCACTCCCGTCGACTTCGGCGATCTCGGTCGGGGCACTGAGTTAAGTGGCATTACCGTTCCTCCTCATCTCCCTCCTCGGATGAGGAGTGGCTTCGATGCAGATGGCGTCGACGTTACGAGGAGTTCATGTGGCAGCAGTTGCTTTTGTCCGGGAACCAATCGACTCCGATTCATTCCCCGTCCAGCAAGCAGATGCAGCCTGAACGGCTGACGCAACCGCTCGCTGCAGTCGAGGTGCCCACTTCAGGGCCAGTTGTTCGTCCGAACCTTGCTGCCCCACCGACTTCGGTGGAACCTCGGTCGGGTCACGACCTGTCCCACAGGTTGTCTGTCCCCTTCACTCCCGCCCACCCTCGGCGGGCGAAGAGTGGCTCAGGCCTGAGGCAGCTCTTCACAGACCCTTCAGAGTCCGATGTCGACTCCTCTATATTCCCCAGTCGGGAGGACCCGGGGTCCTCTCCGGAACGCTCTGTGGATGACAGCCCATCATCCTTTCTGGGTCTGCTTCAGCTCATCTCAGAGTTCACCGGGATGCAGCTTGAACCCGTTTCCAAACGGGTCTCCTATCCCCTGATGGAGATTCTAGACTGAGGGGATTCACCCTCGGAGGCCTTCCCGGTGGCCAAGGCCATTGTCGGCCCGGCCTTGGAGCTCTGGCAGCGGCCTACTTCCTGTCCTGCGCCCTCGGCCAGGATGGCCAGGAAGTACTCTGTCCCTGTCAGTTCTTTGCCCGGTTTTTCGGAGCACCCCTCTGCTGAGGGGTTAGTTACAGACAATGTCTTCCAGCGTTCTGTGAATGCTCGGGATGTGGATAGGCCCCCCGACAAAGAGTCCAAAAGGATGGACTATGTCGGGCACAAGGTTTATGCCGCGTCCTCCCTAGGCCTCCGACAGGCCAGCTCGGCCGCACTGATGGCACATTTTTCCCACGCCCTTTTGGGCTTCCTGGATGAGGTGCTCCCTCATCTCCCGGCTGATCTGCGGACCACGGTCCGGCGGGTGCGGGACCAGGGTAGGGCGGTGGCGAAGCAGCAGCTCCAGACTGCTCTGGACTTAGGTGATTCCTGTGCCAGGTCGGTAGCGGCTGCGGTGGCCATGCACCGCAGGGCGTGGTTGAGGCTATCCTCTTTCTCAACGGATACCCAGCACAAGTTGGCGGACATCCCCTTCTTGGGGACTGACCTCTTCGGCCCTGGAGTGGAGGGACACCTCCAGGGGACTGAGAAGTCCGATGCCACTCCAGACTCGGTCACCCCGGCCCGGAGGGACAAGGGCCGCCGGCAGCCCTTGCGTAAGCCCCTTTGTCCCTCGGCCCCTGCGGCTCGACCGGCCCATTAACACCAGCATGAGGGCCAGCAGGCTTGTGCTGGGCATCCTGTCCCCAAGCCAGCGGCTTCCTCCAAAGGGAAGCAGGGAGGTAAAGGCCCAGGAGCTCCCTTGGCCAGTCCCTCCTCCAAGCCTGCTCAGTGACGGGCTGAGGGGTGCTGTCCCCAGCCCCGACACCCCTACCCGGGTTCCCCCATGGGAGACGACTCCGTCCCTCCTCCGCCTGGTCTGCTTTCACGGACCTCTGGGTGTCAGAGGTGCTAGGGGAAGGTCCTGCCTCTGGATTGTGAGCAGGCCCCACCTTTTCGAGCCGTTTCCCTTCGGGGGGTCATGGGGTCCACAGCCTCGCTGTCAGCCCGCCGAGCTGACTTGCCTGGCCCCCCGAGATAGAGGTGATCAGGAAGGTGGCAGACCCTCCTCCAGACCCTGGGTTCATGTCCAGGAATTCCTGGTCCCCAAACGGATGGGGGGGGCTTGCGCCTCATTCTTCACCCGCACAACGGGATGGTCACTCTGACTCAGATATCCCATCCTCGGCACGAGACATGTGGCTCTATTTCCTGGTCTTCCAGGGTGTATTTTCACTTTGATCCGTCCATTTCTTGGGAGACTCCTCTGTCTCTAAAGCGGGGGATCTCTTTACGAGTTCCAGGCCATGCCCCTCGGTCTCTTCTCAGCAGCATTCCTGTGGCACTGAGGGGTCCAGGCGTAACCCCACCCGGATGGCGGCCTGACTGCAACCCCTCCAGGGCGGAGGGGGATGGTCCAGAGTTCTGGCCCTCTAGATTGTTCTCAGGCTGGTCTCCTTTCTAATGGAGCCATGTTGGAACTCGTGTTTAAGCTGGTGATCCTTCTTCGGGACGAAGCTCGACTCTTGAGTCTGAGCTCGGCTCCCGGCGGATAGGGCCGAGGTTCTTCCTCCCTTACCTAGTCACGTCTGACTGGACAATTGCACCCTGCCCGGGACTTCCTGCACCTTCTGGGCCTTGTGGCGGCCTGCACCAGCATGGTCTCTTTGGACCCGCCGGTCCATGTGTCCCCCTTTATGGGGGCTGGCCAGCCAGCGGTCGCAACGCTGCGATCCTTTGGACCAGTCCGTGACAACAGCCCTGGGGTTGGGGAACGCTCTCCTTTGGACCATTCGAGCTCATCTGCAGGAGAACATCCCATTCGTCTGCCCCGAGTCGACGGTCTTCTCTGACCGATGCATCTCGGATGGGTGGGGGTGCCCATCAAGGGGAATACAGAGTGCACCGCCTCTGGTCCTCTCGTGAGTCCTGATGTCTTTCCAACCTGCTGGAGCTCCAGGCGGTCCACTTAGCTCACACCGCTCGCTCTGTCTGTGCGGGGTCTAGTGGTTTAGGTCCAGGAGGACAATACCACGACCATGTGTTACCTAACCTGCCAGGGTCGGATGAGCCCCTTGCCTCTGCGTAAGGAGGTTCTCCGCATTGGGTCTTTTACGCAGCTGGGAGGTGGTTTCCTAGCCATTTCGATGGCAGGAGCCTCCAGCACCCTGGCCGATGCCCTAAGCCGGATAAGGGCTGTGCCTCACAAGTGGTCTCCCTGCCGGAGGTAGCACAAGATCCTTCTCCCTCTAGGTCACACCTCGGGCGGACCTTTGTTTTTCTCTCCAGGGAGAATTCGAGGCCGAGACTGTCTCATGCCCGCCCCCTCAGCACGGTTCGCTGTAGGGGATGCCTTTGAGGCCACGGACCCCGGGCCTCTTCTACGCCTCTCCCCCATTCCCTTGACCCACAGGCAAGGCGAGGAGGGACTAGGCGCAGGTGATTCTGCTAGCCCCAGACTGGTTTTGCCAGCTCTGGTATCCAGCTCTCCTCAGTCTCAGCCCAAGGCTCCCGAGGCGGCTTCCCACCCGCCCGGTCCTGATCTCTGTTATCAGGGGAAGGTATTCCATCCAGATCTTCAATCCCTGCACCTGATGGTCTAGCCCCTGTGTGGCTGGTGGCCAGGTCTTGGGCCTTCCGGCAAGGTCCTTGACGTTGTTGAAGCATCCTGCCAGGAGTTGACCAGATATGCTACGCCTTCAAATGGAAAAGTTCTCCATTTGGTGTTAGGATAGGGCCTGGTCCCCTCTCCTGTTCCTTGGCGAGCATTCCGGACTACCTGTGGTCCGTTCTTCTTCTTGAACAAGGGCTTCGGTCGACGACTCTTAAGGTGCTCCTGTTAACCACTCCTGTCTTCCGGGCGCGGGCCGGAAGGTAGTCGGTGGCGCAGGAAAGGTGATCTGGCACTTCCAAGGCCTTGATCACACTTCCCCTCTGGGGAGAGTATCCCCATCTCTGCAGGATCTTACGCTGGTTTGGGCTTAGCTCACGGGCAAGCCGTTCGAACCTTTGCACAGGTGCGATTTTCCCCACCTGTTGTGGAAAAACACCTTCTTGGGGGCTAACACGCCAACCAGAAGGTCGGGAGAGTTCCAGGTGCTCCTTTGAGTCTCCCTATCTGGTCTTCCACAGGGACAAGGTTGTCCTGTGCCCCACCCGAAGTTCCTTATGTAGGCGGTGGCGGAGTCTTTCCCTATCTGGGTATTGTCTCTGCCGGGGTTCAACCCCATTCACCCCTCGGAGGCCGCATATAGGATCCATTGGGATACTAATTTAGTGCTTGCCTTCCCAGGGAGCGTAGGGCTGAAGTTCGGGAGAGGTTCGCCAGCTGTTCATCATCTACGCTGAAGCCGCACCTGGCAGATCTGCAGCCAAGCAGACGACGAGCGGGTGGGTCACCTACTGCATAGATCTCCACTATAGGTGGGCGGGCATGGAGCCTCCCAGAGGGATAAGTGCTCATTTTACCCACCTTTCCGCTGCATCGGTGGCTGCTTCCGAGGATACCCCTGTCCAGGATATCTGTAGGGCTCCTACCTGGAAGCTGGCATATACTGTTTATACCCCCTTCCACATCGACCTTGGGTCACGCCGGGATGTTAGTCAGCCCTGTCTCTCAGTCTTATTCCCAAGTAGGTGTGTGGCCTCTGTCTCATTCCTCCCGGAGAACTGCTAGAGTTCGCCAGAAAGTGTGGATGAACAACATATCCATGTCCCTAGAAATACAGGTTACTCACCTGTAACAGGAGTTCTAGGAATGGTATTTGTTGTTCATCCACCACCCGACCCTGCCTCCCGCTCGGGCAAGACAACCTGGCTTCCAGCGGCTAGATCATGGCGCCATGGGCAGAGCCGAGTTTTACCACCTGGGTGGTGGAGGAGCCAGCTTGAAGACCTTCCGCAAGATTTAAAGCGCAAGGAACCTGCCAGAAAGTGTGGATGAACAACATATACCATTCCTAGAACTCCTGTTACAGGTGAGTAACCTGTATTTTCTTCCTACCCCCCACAAAAATTGCCTTATGTCTGTCCCATGCATTCTTGAATTCTCCCACAGTTTTAGACTCCACAACCTCCTCAGGAAGGCTGTTTCATGTGTCCACCACCCTCTCTGTGAAAAAATACTTCCTCACATTGCCCCTGAGCCGTCCCCCCTCTATCTTCAAATTGTGTCCCCTTGTTCTTGCACATCTCTTTTTCTGAAAGATGCTACCCTCTTGGACTTTGTTGATTCCACTGAGGTACTTAAACATTTCTATCATGTCCCCCCTCTCCCTGAAACTATTGTTTAGTAGTAGTAGTTTATCTGTTAAGCACCCAATCCCAGGGGCTCTGAACATTGTACACAAGATGAAAAGCATGAACATAAAACATAAGTAAATAAATACATATGACTTAAAATATAAATTAGGCAGCATACATAGATAAAAAGAGCCAGTGGGGCTAGTTTGGGTCAAAAGCCTGCCTGAACAAGTAGATATTTAGGCCCCTCTTAAAGGCCTCCACTGAGGGAGCCTCCCTCAGAGATATGGGCAGTGAGTTCCACAGAGCCAGGTCAGACACTTCAAAAGTATAGCCCCTTGAAGTCTAATGCATGACCCTGGGAACTACAAGGAGGCTCACCTTGGAAGAGTGGAGAGGGCAAGCAGGGCAGTAATGAGACAAGAGATTACACAGCTAGCCTGGGCCCAGTCCATATAGGGCTTTATATAGGTCAGCAAACTGCCCTTGAAGGTCATTTGCCACTTCACTGGCAGTCAGTGCAGGTCACGAAGGACCAGGGTCACATGACACAATCTCAAAAGGCCTGTCAGTAACCTGGTCGCTGTTTTCTGCACTAGCTGTAGGCATCATAGGACCCCTCCACTAATGCCAAGATATAAAGCATTACAGTAGTTGAGTCTGGAAGTCACAAAGGAATATACTAGTGAGGGCACATCCTCTGGTGGGATCAAAGCTTTAATCCGGGAGATGTTCTGAAGATGGTAAAAGTTGCTCTAGGCTATAGATGACACTAGAGCCTCAAGTGTCAATCTTTCTTCTAGAATGACACCTAGATATTTCACCTTAGTAGAGGCCATCAGACTAGAGGAGCCAAGCATCAGGTTGGTCCTGCTGCTGTGGCTTCCACACCGTGCCATCAGCCAGGCCTAATCATCAATATAGCCATTTTGTCAGGGCTGAGTCTCAGCCAGCTAGAGGCTATCCAGTCCTGTATTTTGACCAGGCACACATTTAGTGCATTAACCGCACCAGACGTCATGGGTGAAAATTACAGATACAGCTGGGTCTCATCTACATAGTAGTGAAAACCCACACTGTAGCATCTGATGATATTTGCCCAGGGGCGGCATGTGCACTGCAAACAATGTGGGTGAGAGGATCAAACACAGGGGTACCCTACAGAGCAGGGGCTTTGGAAGTGAGGAAGAATTTTCCATTGCCCCCTCTGCATACTGTCACTGAGGAAGAAATCAAACCAGTGAATGACCGTACCAGCAAGTCCACAGTACTCATTAAGGTGATCCAGCAACAATGCATTGTCCATCATGTTAAATGCTGAAGAGAGATCTAGTAGAACAAATATTGACCGTTCCCATCTATCTCTAGCCCTGAGGAGGTCACCCGTGCACCCTGACCAACACAGTCTCCGTACTATGTTCAGATCTAAATCTGGACTGGAGCAGCTCATACATGTTAAAGGCTGAGAAGTGTGCCTCAAGCAGCAGAGCCACTATCTTCTCAATAACCGTTCCTAAAAAGACTAAAATTTGCCAATCAGTCTGGGTCCAAAGATGTTTTTTTTTCAGAAGGGCATCCTTCAATGCTCTTGGAATGGAACGTTCTGAAATGGAGCACCGGACTGTCTCAACAAACACTGGGCCCAGAAATCCCACACAACTGACTAGGAGGCATGTTGGACTGGGGTTCAGTTCGCAATGAGCGGGCCACAGCTCAGAGATCACTTCACATACCTCCTCCACTAATATCTGCCTAAACTTGCCCCAAACAGGAGAAGTGCTCCTCATGACAACCTGCTCTCTACCACTGGGCCATGACAACATAGTTAGGGTTATCCCGAACCTGATCAACAGCACTCTGTCAGAGAAGAATTGAGCAAACTCTTTGCACCTGGCAGATGAAAATGCCTTTACCAGCTGAAGACAGGCAGGATGTAACAACCTGTCAACGATCCAGAAAAGCTGAGCTGATCTGTTCCTCTCCACTACAATCTCCCTGGACAGAAATGCTGCTTTCATAAGGAAGATTGCCCTCTGATACTCACCGTAGTGAGTTCCCAGACCCAGTCTGTCCTTATCAGCCCCAGACTTCCACCAACAATGCTTCAGTCTCCAACCCATAGCCTTCATCTGCCTAAGCTCTCTGTCAGACCACGGGGAACCTAAGTGAGGAGTCCTAGGTCATATACAATCTGGTGCAACAATCTAGCACAACCACACACTTTGGCTGAGGGTCCTTGAAAGTTTTAAGAAACCCTAATAATGCAGTAGCCTTTAAAGTTTCAAGGACCCCAACTAAAATACACTTAAAAGTACTTCACCTGTAATATTTCAAGAAACCCCAACTTACATGAACTTTAAAGTGCTTCCCCTGTGCCACTGTTTCAAGACCTTCCCATACCAGCAACAGGAAAAAACAGTTTTGCATTTATGTTACAGCTAATAGTCTCTATTGTTTTTTACCTCTTGTCACATTTTCTTACCCTTTACTTGTAGATAACAGTTTACATTTTATAAGTGCAACAACACACTCAGGGTTTCTGGTTCATGTTGGATTAAACTTTGCCTCACCGGGGCGGCAACAGCTGAGTGGGAAGGACACACACAGCTCAAGCTCAGCTCCAAAGAAAAAGAAACAGAAGCAAAACTTATCCAAAACCAAGATTGTTTGCATTCAAACAGTACTAATATATTCTTAACCTGCAAAGACTCAGCCAGGGTTATTCTTTTGCGATGGGATAACCGAAGAGAACTGGAAAAAAGGATCCTGCCAGTGGGATCACAGGGGCATCAAACATGCCAGCAGGACAGCAGTCAGTGGAGAGCCACATGGAGGGAGCTAACACTGAGTCCCTGCAGAAAGCCAAAAATATGCTGACATAAACAATACAAAAATTAGATAAGAAATTAGATCATCAAAATGACAAAACTGGTTCTTGGGGAGCAATGTGTGGAAGTGATGGTGGGGTCAGCTGGGGAGCACAGGCGAATGACTGGGAAGACACTTGCCACAACAGCAGCAGTCATCAAGGAGCAGACTGTGGTCTATAGCTGAATTGAGCAGCTTGAGAACCTGGCTCAATTGGCCAATGTGAGGCTTTTGGGCATTCTGGTGGGGACTGAAGGAGGGGCCCTTCTGACCTTTTTAGAGTGACTGAAGCCATAGAACTTGGACTTGTGGTCCCAATCATCAAGGCTTATAAGATTGCCCTGCACTGAACTACAAACAACATGAGGGGACTGCAAACGGTTCTCCTTACCACAACCACTTCGATACTGCAAACTCAGATTTCAAAGGCCAGTAAAAGGGCTTCACCTATGATGTTCGAAGAAGCAAAGGTGCTGTTTTTCACAGACTATTCATATGTCACTAGACAAAGGCATAAATCATTACAGAGGTAGCTAACAAAGTGAAAGCTGTGGGGATTGTCTACAGACTGTCATTCGCAGCCCACTTACAGTTTAATTACTTGGACAAAATGTACTCATTTACAGATGCAAAAGCAGCCAGGGACTTTGCTGCAAAGCTGTCCTCCAACATTGAATATGGCTACCACAGAGACACTAGAGGCCAACAATTAGACCTAAATGTGATCTTTCAAAGACTTTGGTCATCTGGACTTGATTCTAATGCTGTCATTGCTAGACCCACTTTCCTAATTAAGATGGATCTTATTTGTGGACTTTTAGAAAAGGAGCATATGGGCTGGCCAGGTGGCATAGAGGGTTGAGGTGCTGGCACCTTATCTCTTCCCATGCTGGCGACCTGGGTTCAGGAACGGACTTGGGTCGGCAGGGGGAGGATAGGCGTGAGTGTCTGATGGACTGCTCTCCTATCCTGGGGAGGGTTAGGGATTTCCTCGCTCATGTAGCGGCCCCAGTGGAGACCAGGGGCACTACAGGAAGCAGTGCACTAGGGGGAACTAGAAAAACTGGAAAATCTGCACCGGAAGTCTAGCCGGATGACGTCTGCCAGCCCCAGGCATCCCCGAAGACTCCCCGAGCAGCCACAGAATGCCTCAGCAGCTGCCGGGACCGCAAGAAAGAAATAGTGTGCTGGTGCCTCCACCCAACCGGTGCCTTACCCCTTGGAGGAGCGGGGACCCACCTGGTGAAAGGGTTACACTGGGGCTACTCCGTGGACGGCTGCAAATATGAGGTAGGTAGCTGAAGGGGGGGGGACAGTAGGGAGAATGCCTGTGGACCTAGGAAGCCAGAAGGAGAGGCAGCTCGGGCGCACGTAGGGGCGATAAAAAGATTACTGAAAAAAAAAAGAAAAGGAGCATATAACCATTGTCCTAAATAGATACCTCCACATAGCAATTGTTAGGAAGTAATGTGAAATAGGTTTCCTCTTTAATGTACAGGGGGGACTGGAAGGATGGGAGAAATAATGGTCCCAGAATTGAAGTGCTGGGTATAGAGGTGAAGCAAAAAATATTTTTCCAACCAAAGTTTTGCATAAAACAATTTAACTGAAGGTGTTTCTAGTCTATAAAATCAGAACAGTGCTGCCCGTGTAACTGGGGACAGCGGGAGACAAATTGGGCAGGTTGTGCCGGACTGTAAACGCAGATCACCGTTGTGGTGATACAAGATGGCGCAGCCGCCATCACATTGGAGTCCTGAGCAGTCAGGACAGCTGGCACAAATGCAGCATCTGTGAACTATAGCAAGTTAAATGGCACACCCGTGTCAGTTTTGCTCCTTGTGCTCCACTGCCTCCAATTCTCAGAGTCATCCTGTAGCCCACAACAACCCTTTTCTTTTCCAGGTACATAGTTTTCATTGTTTTATTACAGGCAAGTTTAAAGCAAAGAATGTTTCCATACCACAATAGTTTGGGAGAATAACATCTCAACATGCTCTAATCACAGTTTTCTAAAAGGTTAAAGGGGCACTGTCAGCTTTACCCCTCCATTTTTAATAATCTCTGTACGGTTTGCCTCCCCACACTAAGATCTCGTATGATATCTCCTCCATCACCAATAAAGCAGAGATCCTAGACAGTTTTAACAAACATTTTGCCACCACAGGAATGGCCTTTGACTCCTTACCTGCCAATAACCTGTGAACCCAGCTTTCAACCCAGGGCTCAGCAATCCCTGTCCCTACCCATCGTACCCCAGACACAGGATTTTCCTTTCAGCCTGTAACACTCAACGAAGTAGAGGACCTGCTCCTACCGTTGGATGTCAGAAAAAGCACAGGTGCAGATCTTATTGGATCATATTTTCTAAAGCTTAGTCATCGAGTACTGGCAGCGCCAATCACACACCACTACAACCTGTCCCTTGGCATGGGTGAACTCCCATCAATCTGGAAGACACCCAAGTCATACCCCATTTCAAATCAAGAGACCCAAGTAACCTCAATAATTACAGGCCAATCTCCTTACTTCCCATCCTATCAAAACTGCTGTAGAAATTGGTCAATAGTCAACTTAGGAACTATATTGATGCTTCCAACCTGTTTAATTCAGTGCAATCAGGCTTTAGGCCTCGGCACAGTACAATCTCAGCACTTGCTAAGGTAATGAATGACTGTCAGAGAGCCCTTGACTTAAAGAACCACATATGCATTGTCTTTTCTCAATCTAACCAAGGCATTCGATACTGTGGATCATGATCTGCTGTTAGTTACCCTCCACAACATTGGTTTGGATGCAATTTCTTTAAAATGGTTCTCCTGCTATCTGACAGAGCGTATGCAGCAAGTCAATGCAGTGGGTGATCTTTCTCCATTAAAACAGATAAGCAGAGGAATGCCACAAGGCTCCATTCTGGGACCCTTACTTTTTGCACTATACATTAACAACATCGACCATGAAATCGTGTCATCCAGCATCCACCTTTTTGCCAGTGACATGGTCCTCTATGCTGCCAGGCCAACTCCTGAGAGTGCCTGTATGGACTTACAATCAGATTTCTCTATTCTGCAATGTAACCTTTTAAACCAAAAACTACTTCTAAACGCCAAAAAGACTAAGGCCATGCTACTGTCCCTGCTGGATATGGCCTCAAATCCCCTTAAGCCTGGATCTCTGCCTCCTATCGCTACATTGCTTGGTGAGTTACTGGATTATTTTGCAAAATGTAAGTACCTAGGGATGTGGATTGACAACAGACTCTCCTTCATTGAGCATGTAGAGGAACTCTCAAAAAAACTGAAGCAGAGGCTTGGTCTATTCTATAGAATTGAACATCTGCTTACCCAAGAGGGTAGAAAGAGGCTGGTACAAACCACGTTCCTAGTTCTCTTGAACTATGCTGACTTCTATGCTCAGGTCCCAGGGTCTGCTTTAGCTAAGCTCGACACCCTGTACCACAGAGCACTACGCTTCATCTCTGGCACAGCTTACACTACCCACCATTGTGCACTGTATTCCATGGTAGGCTGGTCATCACTTAAGTTCAGGAGACAAAGGAACACTATACTCTGGGCCTGTAGAGCTATTCTCAGCAAACTACCCCCCTACATTTCTGACTGCCTACCCCTTTGCACCTTAGGAAATTGTGCCCTAAGAAGCTACTCTTACATCTCACTATCTGTACCTAAGGTCAAACCCCATTTCGGCAGAGCCTCCTTCAGTTATGTGTAGCCCCAGTTGTGGAATAAAATACAAAAAATCATTAGAACTGGTAAATCCAATTAATTTGTGGAGTTCAAATCACTTTACTCAAGATCCTTCTCCGAGCCCTGAAAATGTTTTCCCTGTCGTTAATTGTGACGCTGTCATTATAGTGACACTCGCAGCTCTTACTTCTCCTCCTACCTTTATCATTCCATTCCCCTTTGTTCATGTGACATTATTCATTTTCTGTTACAGTGCCTTCAGAAAGTATTCACCCCCTTGGATTTTGTCACACTTTGTGATGTTGCAAACTCAAATTAAAATACATTTATATGGGATTTTTTTGTCACGTATCTACACAAATTACTCTATAATGTCAAAGTGGAATGAAACTTCTAGAATTTTTTGTACATGTAATTTCAAATAAAAACCTGAAATGTCTTGATTTGATAAGTATTCACCCCCCTTTGCTATGACACTCCAAATTGAGCTGAGGTGCATCCAATTTCCTTGTGAGATCACTCTAAAACTTGAATGGAGTCCACCTGTGGTCAGTTCAAATGGTTGACATGATTTCAGAGGAAATACACCTGTCTATATAAGGTCCCACTGTTGACAGTGCATGAGAGCAGAAACTCTACCATGAAGACCAAGGTGCTGTCCGTAGAACTCCGTGATAGAATTGTGAGGAGGCATAGATCTGGGGAGGGGTATAAAAACATTTCTAGGGTGTTGAAAATTCCCAGGAGCACAGTCAGGTCCATCATTAGGAAATGGAAAGATTACAGAACCACCGAGACTCTTCCTAAAGCAGGCCGTCCTCCCAAACTGAGCAACTGGGAAAGAAGGACCTTGGCCAGGGGAAGTGACCAAGAACCCAATGACCACCCTGACAGAACTACAGGGTTCCAAGGCTGAGGTGGGAGAACCTGTCCTGAGGACAACAATCTCTGCAGCACTTCACAGATGTAGCCTCTATGGGAGAGTGGCTAGACAGAAGCCCCTCTTGAGAAAAGGCCACATAATAGCATGCCTGGAGTTTGCAAGAAGGCACATGGCAGACTCTGAGACCATGTGGCAAAAGATTCTCTCTGGTCTGATGAAACAAAAATTGAACTCTTTGGCCTGAATGCAAAGCGCTATGCCTGGCGCAAACCGAACACAGCTCATCACCTGTGTAAGACCATCCCTACCATGAAGCATGGTGGTGGCAGCATCATGTTATGGGGATGCTTTTCAGCGGCAGGGACTGGGGCACTTGTCAGGATAGAGGGAACAATGAATGAAGCCAAATACAGGCACATCCTTGAGGAGAACCTGCATCAGTCTGCAATAGACCTTGGACTGGGGCGAAGATTTACATTCCAACAGGACAATGACCCCAGGCATACAGCCAAAGCAACACTAGAGTGGCTTCAGAACAAGAAGGTGAATGTCCTTGAGTGGCCTAGCCAAAGCCCAGACTTGAATCCCATTGAGAATCTGTGGAAAGACTTAAAGATTGCCTTTCACCGATGCTCCCCATCCAACTTGACAGAGCTTGAGCAAATCTGCAAGGAAGAATGGGCGAAAATCCCCAAATCCAGATGTGCAAAGCTGATACAGACATACCCAAGAAGACTCAAAGCTGTAATTACTGCCAAAGGCACTCTTACAAAGTATTGACTCAGGGGGGTGAATACTTAAGTAAACAAGATATTTCAGTTTTTAATGTTTCATAAATTTTTGTTACACAATAAAAATATTTTTGCCCCTTTAAATTGTTGAGTATGCTATGTGAATCAAGGTGGGAAAATCATTTCAGTGCATTAAAAATTCTGGTAGTAACACAAAATGTGACAAAATCCAAGGGGGGTGAATACTTTCTGAAGGCACTGTATATCTCCAAGGAGTTTGATCCCAGTAGTGCAACATTGTTATATTATGAACTGTTTTTTTTTTCATGAACACTAATTGTATACAAGTCTTACTCCTGCTGTATTCAGTGTTGTTGTTTCACCCTATGACTTAACATTTCTCAGGTTGTCTGTGTTCTCCTATTGCACTGACCATGTATTATTGTTGTTCTACTGTATTACTTATGTGTACTTCCCAGGCCCACCTTGCAAATGAGCTTGCTCAATGGTGTTCTACCTGGTTAAATAACGATTGATTGATTGATTGATTGATTACCCTTGATGTAGTTGAAGCAGAATCATGTTATACTATTTTGATTTGAAGTTTAATGTATCAGTTGGTGAAATACCATTTCATGGATGTATATGTGGTATATATTTGCTGTTAAATGCAATAAATAAAAAATCTAAAAAAAATAAATTTTTTCCTCAGGGCTCCAGCACCTGTAACCATGGTTTAATCCATCACAAACCATACCACGTCATTAATTATTGTTTACTTCAGCAAGGCATTTTATATTTTACTTCATGGAAAACTCCTGGTGGAAGTAGCACAATATGGAGTCGGCAAAGTGTATAGGAGATGGATTGCAAATTGACAAAAAGATTAGAAGCAGAAAGTGGTGGTGGATTGTCCCCATTCAGTGCCAAGTAGGGACCCTCTGAGTGGTGTACCCCAGGTGTCATTGATGGGTTTTTTGCTCATTAATGGGTAACATCCGCCATCGTAGACTGACAGGTATTGTATGGGTCTGCCCCTGATCTGCACTATTAGTGCAGAGATTTGTTTTTCTTTCACTTACTTTGCAGCTTTAGTATCAGGCTTTATTTGGGGATCCTGCTGTCCACTTGTCCCAACATAGGGTAAATAAAGTTGCTCCAGCAACGTCTCATAATCACAGACATTGACAACGGTAGGCAGCTACGGTAGATTCAGTTAGTTCAAATGGTTCTTGCAGCTTTTAAAAGCTCTGATATACCTATCACCAGTCCTGTTACCCTCCCATGACTATGTACAGATCGTGCAAAGAAGTGGTAGCTAGTAGTGTTCAGGCTTTCAACAGTGAGGTGGGCAGATTCTTGAGGGAGAATGGTATTGAGGGTAACAGCACGAGCAGGGTAGCATTCCAACTGAAAATAGGCAGGTATTTGTCTAGTGCACTTTCCTGGTAAACAAAAGCTGAATAAATAAATAAACTGATAAGCTTGGAGGTGTGTCTGTAACTCACTGCATGAATTCGTTTTGGAAACTTGATTAGGGGTCTTTGCTAATCAATGAAATTCTGATTAGCAACCAGCCAGGTTGAAGGAACAATTTCACTAAATATTTTTTTATCTCTAAGATACAGTCAAGGAGTGTGCAGTTGAAGGGAAAAGTGTCATATTATGAGAAAAAATTCTGCAGCTCTATACTTTTTACTTACTGTACAGGAAAAATTACTGTGATAAGGAAATTTTTACTGCAGTGTAACAAATCAGTTGACAACATAGTGGGGGAAAGCAGCATCTTTCATAGTTCAATATGTTAACTGGCTGCAACATCAGTTTTACTTTTGCTGTAGCACCTATTGTATTTGGTTCCAATTCTGGCCTTACAAGAAATACTGGGGCATATTGGGGAAGGGATAAGATTGTTCTACAAATATATATTTGTTACAGTTTGAAGGAATGGTAATCATATCTCCCGTACTCCAATTCTCCACTGTGTACAGAAGGCACTTTTCAGTCTGTGCTGCCATCACCTTAATTGCAGATCTGGGATCTTGCCCTCCCAAAAAACATTTATTGAATCTGAGAACCTCCATGCTTGCAGTATTGGTCTTATTTATTTATTTTATATATTTATATATGTATGTATGTGTGTATGTATGTACTTATTTATTTTTTTGAAACAGTGAGACTGGTGATTTTGTTGAATAATAAGCTTAATAATAATAAGCTTTATTTGTTGAGTGCCTTTCAGAAGCATCAAATCGCTTTACATAAAAGAATAAAAACAAAATAAAATATAACACACAGTATAAAACAGAAAATTGGTAAAATTCAATATGGTTAGGCAGCATATGCTTTGTGCCACAAATATGTTTTTAATGCCCGCTTGAAGCCCCCCACAGCCGCGCACTCCCGTAGCTGACAGGGTTGAGAATTCCAAATGGCTGGGGCCGCATACATAAATGCACGGGCCCCTGAAGATTTTAAGGACATCCTCAGAATCTCTAGCAAGCCCTCATCAGCCAAGCAGAGCAATTGCTCAGGGCGGTAGCGGGACAGAAGCTCTTTCAGGTAGTCTGGGCCAAGTCTGTGTAGGGCTTTATAAGTCAGAAGTCCGACTTTGAAGGTGATCCACCACTGAATCGGCAGCCAGTGCAGTTCGCACAGCACCGAAATGATATGACACATCCGCGGAGTCCCCGTCAGCAACCGGGCTGCTGCGTTCTGCACTAGCTGCAGGCAGCGGATATCAACCCTTGGTAGCCCTAGGTAAAGGGAGTTGCAAATAATCAAGGCGCGAGGTCACAAAGGCGTAGACCAGTGTAGGAAGATCACCAGACGGAACAAGGTGCTTGACCCTAGCAATGTTCCTCAGATGATAAAAGGACGACTTGACGACTACCGACATGAGATCGCAGTGTCAACCCATCATCAAGCACCACCCCCAGGTCCCGTACCCATTCAGAGGCAAGAAGTTGGGAGCCCCCCAGGAAAAGCCCCGTAGGCTGATCATCCCCCAACCCCCCTGTCCAGTAGCTCAGGTCCACAACCATCACCTCAGCCTTTCCCTAGTTCAACTTCAGCCAGCTGGAATTCATCCAATCCTGGATTTCAGTGAGGCAGTTATTAAATACCGAGAGTGCACTATCCTGGTCAGGTGCAAAAGACAGGTAGAGCTGGGTATCATCAGCATAGCAGTGAAACCTCAGCCCATACCATCTTACAATGTCTCTAAGGGGCAGCATGTACACTGTGAATAACATAGGGGACAGCACCGAGCCCTGAGGGACCCCACATGACAGAGAGAGAGGGTTGGAGGAAGAAATCCCTGACACCACCCTCTGGGTTCTGTCAGTGAGGAAGGACTTAAACCACCTGTGGACTATACCAGACAGGCCACAGATGAACCTCAGGTGCTCGAGCAGCACTCCCATGGTCCACAGTGTCAAATGCTGAAGAGAGAGATCCAGAAGCACCAAGATGGAATGACTTTTCCGATCTTTCGCCATCAGGAGATCATTGAGCACCTGAACCAGTGTAGTCTCAGTACTGTGCCTCTTTCAAAAACTGGATTGGAGAGGTTCGTAGATGCTATGGATGGTCAAATGGTTCTCCAGCTGTACGGCCACTACCTTCTCAATCACCTTCCCCACAAAGGGGAGGTTAGAGATAGGTCTGTATTTGGCAAGGCAGTCTGGGTCCAGAGAAGCTTTTTTCAGGAGGGGTGTCACCACCGCCTCCTTCAGGGAGCTAGGGAACTCACCTGACTCAAGGGAACACCAGACTATCCATGCCAGGACAGGGCCAATAATGTCACAACAACCCATAATCAGGGAGGCTGGGCCCGGATCCAAACTGCAGTATGTAGTGCACATACCCTGGACAATCCGCATAACATCTGCGAACTCCAGCCGGTCAAAGGTACTCCGGGAAAAAAGGGGGAGAGTGACCGAGCGCCGATCAATAGCATCCCCAATAGAGTATGCTGGTTGGATCTCCACCCTGATGTCAGCCAGCTTATCCGCAAAGAACCAAGTGAGCTCATCACACTCCAGTTGTGAAAAAGCTCTTCAAGACTGCAGACAGGCTGGGTTGCACAGCCTGGCCACAGCACAAAAGAGCTGAACCAGTTGGTTCTGAGCAGCAGCAATCTCCCCGGACAGGAACTCTGCCTTCTTACGGGAGATTGTTGATTGATAGACATGATAATGTTCTAGCAATCTAAGATGGTCAGCCTCCAGGGCAGATTTCCACCAGCAATAATCTAACCTTCGTCTAAGTCGCAGCATCTCCCTCAAGGTCCCGTCAAACCAAGGGGACCGAGGGCGAAGGGAGAGAGGATGAACATGGACAAGAGTGATAGAGCCCAGGGCTGTAGTAATGGCCTTATTATAGCCAGAACCAAGGCCTCTGGACTCTCGTTTGCCACAGGAAACTCCAATAGCTCAAGTATCCCTAGATAATCAAATTATGTTATAGTTTTTCAGTTTTGGAATTAATGCTTATTTTGCTGTGGCGCTCCAACATTTTAATTTTATTTATTTGTCATTTTTGACCATGAAAGGCATACCAAGCTGTGACAGCTTGTTTCCAGGTACGCCCTGGGGGTGGGTTACATGGACCTGTTTTATTGACAGGAAGAATGTTGGCCATGACACTGAAGAAACTCCTCAAATCTTCAATGACCTCAAGCATGCTCTAGTTTGGACACCCTTCCTCACTGTACCTTTTACCAAGCCAGCTGTAAAGGTGGTAACCAGCCTTTTCAAGAATGAGGGGTGAGCATTGTTGATATCCTGTACTGGCTCAAACAATGGTGTACAGTTATGGGAAATCCAGAACCAATCACTGACACAGACAACATTTGGAGTAGGGTTGGCATGTTTGGGTCTGGCTGCTACAAAGTCTTGAATTCATCACCTCCCAAACTGATTTTTTTCTGGGTCATGACAGGGGTGCTTTTCTGTTAAGGGCAGCTGAAGACTTGCTGCAGATGTGGCTCAACTTCCCACTTGAGCAGTGCCTGTGACAAGGTTAGTTGCTGATTATGTTTGGAGTTTGGTCTTCTCAGTACTCACTCTAGAAACACAGTGAAATGTAATCTATATGATGAACCTTGTCCTTCTTATCAATCCTTCCTCTGGATAGCTCACAATAAGGACAACCTCATGGACCAGTTGGAGCATGATTTTTATATCAGTCATGAACAAAGGGGTGTCCCCAAGAAAGGTGATTAGCATCCCTGAAAATGCCGTCCACCTGAACCTCCTCCTACTTACTTGTTGACAGTACCCCAGTAAGCTGTCACACAGATGACTCAAGTTGATCAATCCCAGACCCTGGAGGAACAGATCATTCTGGAAATACAACCTCTACTGGAAGATGTCCATACCCAAGATCCGGACATTCCGCTACCTACATCTTCAGTGGATGTGCAACAAATCCCACTGTCTTCAGAAGCACCATTCTGATGCTCCTTTTATTGAGGTCCCAACTATTACAGTGACCCCCAGAGTAAACCATGACATCCTCAATGCCACCTCCTTCAGCTCCAGTCACAGAAAATCTATAGGTGGTTTCCAGAAAGTGAAGAACTAGGGGGCAGCCGAAGCCAAAGTTGACCTGGTGGGAGGATCTTCCCTACGTAACAAATACAAGATTTTCTGAAAAAAGAAGGACTGGGGAAATGGAGTAGGACTTGGACAGGTCCTCAGTCACTTTCTCACAACTTGATCCTTCCTCTGAAAATGAGGGGTGTACTGCTGACCAGCAGACTCCAAAGAAGAGGAAATCCAGGGTTAAGGGAGGTTGGAGAAAACAGAAGTAATGGGTGTAATAGTGTTTTTTTCTTCTGCTCCACTTTGCTATGGGAATGTCAGTCCACAATTTTAAGGTAGAAACTCTTAATGGCTATAGCCTAAAAAGAGCTAAGAGCTTGATGGTCACTTTTTTGGTTCTGAAGGAGTCAGAGTGTGACATACTGTTTTTTCAAGGCACTCTGTTGAACACCCTTGGGAAGATTTGCAAGGCCCAGAATCTCTGACCATATGGACTGTATTACTGGTCAAAGGATGAGGACAGAAGCTCTGGAGTGGGCATTCTTTTTTTTTTTTTTTTGCATTATTTGTTTATACCGCTTCCCCACTGGCCCCCACTCCTTCAGGCTCTACAAGTTCCCTCCGACCCCCCTGACCTTACCCAGCCCTCCTCAGGTCCTCAGATCACAGCCGATCCCACGGGATATCCTGGCGTATCCCTTCGCCGGGCGGGTCCCCCTCCTCCGAGGGGGAAGGGCACCGGGGGGTAGGGGAAGGCCCCCGCACACACTTCAGTAGGGCCCGGGGGATGCTGCTGAGAAACAGGAGGCCCTGGGCAGGTGCTGGAGGTGCTCAGGGAATGGAGAGCTGTCATCTTGGCAGCCAGCGAGCAATTTTCCATTTTTATGTGGGGGCAGCATAGTGACGACATGGCATACGCTGACGTCCGCTCCTCCCCCAGTCCACATTGGGCCGTGCATCCTGCGATACTCCCAGCCTCCGCTAGGAGCTAGCAGGCACCGGACCTAACCCCTCCCCTCCCCGGAGAGGGAGGCTGTGGTAGGGCTCAATCCTTCTCCCCAGCCAACCCTCCAGTGACCGGGCCGTTTCCGAACCAGGTCGCAGGCGTCGCAAGAAATCCAACCGCTGCACTGGCGGGCCGACCAGGCATTCTTTTTTTTAAAGGGTGGAATCTTTTAAACTTATTCAGCCTTTCATTTATAACACCAGGGAATCTTATTGTGAGGGGCTTCACTTATGGACTGGCAGACTCAGATTGAGGAGCAGAGTAGGCACTTCCAAAATATATAGTGACATGCATTTTTGGGATGGAATGATTAAGAAATCTGGCTTGACAGATGTTGCCTGTAAGTCAGAAGGAGTAGGAGACCACACAATGACAATGTTATGATGTGGTTAAAACACTGTTAAATCTATTAAATAATTTAGTCCATTGTGATTTGTTCAGATATCCCACAGTTGGGTGCTAGCAATTATTTTGGGGGTGTCTTAGTTTTTTCCTTTTACTTTTAGGTGCTGGCAAGATGGCAGCCATTGTCTCGCTTCGTCTTGCTCAAGGATATTAACTTTCCTGCCAGTCAGCTATTTTACAGAGAGCTAGGTTTAGCAGATTGGTCTGTTAAATCTACCACCGATGATGACTGTTATCACTGGTGGATTATCTTTTGCAGGCACCTTTATTTCTTCTATTTCTTAACAACTAAGCAGAATTGCTAGTCAGTTTAATTCTACAGTGGGTAATTGTCACAATAATGATAGAATAATGTTCATGATTGGATGTTGGCAGTGTACTGAGAGGGAATATTTCATTATGTTAATATGGCTTTACCATAAAGACTTAGAAACATAGAAACATAGACTTTGACGGCAGATAAGGACCGCTTGGCCCATCTAGTCTGCCCATGTCCCTACCTATAGGATAGGCCGCAGATCCTAGTTAACCAACAGCCTATTTCTTCCTACCCCCCACAAGAATTGCCTTATGTCTATCCCATGCATACTTGAATTCTCCCACAGTTTTAGACCCCACAACCGCCTCAGGAAGGCTGTTCCATGCATCCACTACTCTCTCTGTGAAAAAATACTTCCTCACATTGCCCCTGAACCCCCCCCATCTTTAAATTGTGTCCCCTTGTTCTTGCACGTCTCTTTTTCTGAAAGATGCTACCCTCTTGGACTTTGTTGATTCCACTGAGGTACTTAAAAGTTTCTATCATGTCCCCCTCTCCCTTCTTTCCTCAAGGGTATACATATTAAGCTCCTTAAGTCTCTCCTCGTACGGCTTCTCTTGCAGACCCTGCACCATTTTAGTTGCCCTCCTCTGGACTGCCTCTATCCTGTCTATGTCCTTGAGGATGGGGTCTCCAGAACTGGACGCAGTACTCCAGATGGGGTCTCACCAACTGTCTGTACAACGGGATAACAACTTCCTGTTTTCTGCTGGTGATGCCTCTCCCTATGCATCCCAGTATACCCCCACCCTCCTACTGCCTTCTCACATTGCTTGCTAACCTTAAGGTCATCTGATATAATTACTCCCAGGTCCCTTTCCTATTTTGTTGTTGTTACTACCTCTCCCCCATTGTGTATTCTTCCCCTGGGTTCTTGTTTCCCAGGTGCATTATTTTGCACTTCTTTGCATTGAATCCTAGCTGCCATACTTCTGACCATTCCTCCAACCTTGCCAAGTCCCTTCTCATCCTTTCCACGCCTCCTTGTGTATCAACCCTGTTGCAGATCTTTTGTAATCTGCAAAGAGGCATACGTTTCCTTCCAGTCCCTCTGCAATGTCACTTATAAAGACATTAAAAAGGACTGGACCCAGCACTGAACCCTGTGGTACCCCACTAGTAACCCCTCTTTCTTCAGAGTGGACTCCATTTACAATTACCTTCTGTGTCCTGTTGTCCAGCCAATGTTTTACCCAGGCTACCACCCTGGGACCCACTCCCAGGCTGGTTAATTTGACTATTAATCTTTGGTGTGGGACTGTGTCAAATGCCTTGCTAAAGTCTAGGTAGGCCATGTCCACAGCCCCTCCCTGGTCTACTACTTTTGTCACCCAGTCAAAGAAATTTATTAGATTCATCTGATATGACCTTCCTGCTCTGAACCCATGCTGCCTTGGGTCCTATGCCCCACTGGCCTCTAGGTACTCAACAATTCTTTCCTTCAGAAGTGACTCCATCACTTTCCCTACCACAGAGGTCTAACTGACAGGTCTGTAGTTTCCTGCCTCCGTCTTGGTCTCACTTTTGTGAAGAGGAATCACATCCGCCTTCCTCCAGTCCTCGGGTACCACACCATCCTCCCATGATTTATTAAAAAGAGTAGCCAATGGTTTCACTAGTTCCCCCCTTAATTCTTTTAGAATTCCTGGGTGAATTCCATCAGGCCCCATTGCTTTGTCCACCTTCAGTTTTAGGAATTCTTGCAGAACCTTTCTTCTGTGAAAGGACTGGGATCGACCCCCCAATCAAGAATGCTTCTGTTAATTGGATTAGGCACTTCCCCCTCCTCTTTTGTGAATACTGAGCAGAAATATTTGTTCAGTATCCCTGCTTTTTCACTGTCCCCCTCTGCCCACCCGCCGTTCATTCTATTCAGCCTCACTATCCCTCCCTTTGTCTTTCTACACTCACTGATGTACCTATAAAAGGTTTTATCCCCCTTCTTAACCAAGTTGGCTATCTTTTCCTCAGTTTGGGCCTTTGTTATTCTGACTTCCTCCTGCTTTCTTCTACCTTAACTGGTACAGCTCTCTGTCCTGCTCCTTCTGTGTTTCCTTATACTTCGGAATGCTATCTTTTCTCTGACTTTCCCAGCCACCTCTTTTGAGAACCATAGTGGCTTTTCTTTCATTGTGATTTGTTTATTTGCTTCACACAAGGCTTGTTGCCTCTGTGATGGCAGTTTTGATGATTCCCATTGTTGCTCCACCTCCTTCTAGCCTGTTTGCTAGTGCTTTTCTGAGGCACTCTTCCATCTTGCCAAAGTCAGCCCTCCTGAAGTCCAGTACCCTCACTTTTGTTGGCTTGACTCTGTAGCTGAGTTTAACGTGAACCACACTGTTTGAAGGTCACTTGTTCCCAGATGGCAACCCACTTCTAGATCTGAGATCCTCTCACTGCCCCCATTTGAGAGTACGAGGTCTAAGATTGCTCCCTCACGAGTGGGTTCCGAAACTAGCTGTCTGAAGTCTGCCACCTGTAGGGCATCGAGAACGGCCCTGCTCTTGGATGTGGCTGCAGCAAATGTGCTCCAGTTAACATCTGGCATATTCAGGTATCCCATCAACAGTATCTCCCCTTTCTCTGCCATCCTAAGAATGCCTTCTATCATATCCTTGTCCATTCTCTCCCCCTGACATGGGGGTCTGTACACAACCCCTGTGCGGATTGTGGTGCCCTTTCCAGTCTCCAGGGTGGCCCACAGTGCCTCCTCTCCTCCCCGTTTACTCTTTTGTTCAGTTGCTTTTATCGCTTCCTTTACATAGAGAGCTACCCTTCCCCCTCTTCTCCCCTGCCTGTCTCTCCTGTAGGTTATGAACCCTGGTATGTTAACATCCCAGTCATGGTTCTCTGTGTACCATGTTTCTGTGACTGCTACGATATCCAGGCATCCCTCTTCCATCAAGGCCAGCATCTCAGGGAGCTTGTTGCCCAGACTACGGGCATTGGTACTCATTACCCTCCATTTCCTGATGGCCTTACTCCTTTTTGCCTCATCCCTGTCCTTCTTGCCTTTGTCACTTTCCCCATTTACCCCTACCCTTCTCCCAATCGACACCTCTATGTTGGTGTTTACCGCACTTACTACCGTGATTTTTTTGGGGGGGGCTAGGATTTCCCTGCTCCTTTCCAGTGCCACCCCCCTTGGCTAGTTTAAATGCTTGCCAATGAAATATTTAAACCTATCACCTAGGATCCTGGTTCCCCTCCTGGACAGATGCAGCCCATCATGCCAGTATAGACTTGCATCACTCCAGGTGGACCCCCAGTCCCCAATGAAGCCAAATGCCTGAGCTCCGCACCAGCTTTTCAACCACTGATTGAATCCCATGGTGTGGAACACCCTAGCCTCTCCTACGCCATAGATGGGCAGCACATCCGAGAAGGTTACCGTGCATGCTACTTGTCTAAGGCCCCTCCCCAATTCCACAAACTCTTCCTGCACTTTTCTAATCCCTTTCTTAGCCAGGTCATTTGTCCCTAGGTAGACAATGACATCCAGCTCCCTCCCCTGTGCAGCTGCTCTTGCAATCCTGAGGATTCGCTCCCTGTCCCTCCAAACCATGGCGCCAGGCAGGCACCTTACCTCCCTCTCCCCTTCCTCCCCCAGTTCTACCTTCCTAACAGTGGAGTCCCCCACCAGGAGTTGTTTCCTTCCCCTGTGGGGTCCTCTGCCACCCTCCTGTGGGTCTCCGTTGTGGAGGTTCCCAGCATCCTCCTTGGTCTCCACTGTGGGTGCCTCCATAGAGGAACCACACTTTGCCAGAATGGCATAGGAATTGTGGAATGAGTAGTAGCCATTTTCAGTATTCCTAGAATTTATTCAATTGAATAGTTTAAGGAATTTGCAGCGATAGCCAAATCAATTAATTTTTGTGTGGTTTAGAGTAACAGTCTTGCTATTCCCCACTTATTTTGTACCAAAGGTAACATAACAGTGACTCCGCTACTTTATTTTATATATATATATATATATATATAGAGAGAGAGAATAATGGATAGGCAAGTGTGTGTTATGGATTTTTGTTTACACACCCTTGGTGTGTGATGACCCATAAACCTCGAGAGTGAAGCTCGAGAGGTTTATACAGTCATCACACACTGAGGGTGTGTAAACAAAATCCATAAAATCATACTTGCCTATCTTTTATTTTTTATAATTGCTGTTTTTTTGCACACTTTGCGTGGGTGTATTAAATGATCAGAATGCCATAATAACCCGATTTTGGGTTATTATAGCATTTGACAGTACTCATAATCCTGTTGTTAAATAGGGTCACCAGTAATTATATATATATAGATCCATGTAAAAATCATGATCACAAAATCCCAATGTAGAAAATGGCACGTCATTAATAGCGAGTGGTAATAACGCGACCGCTCAACATAGCACCTTCAAAAATAGCTCATGCATCTTTTCAGCTAGCTAGATTGGTAGGCTATAAATGATATTAACCGCTGTTCAGTGAAATATCTGATGCTGGCCAACAACTTCCTGGATCCAGGATCATCATGGTTCCATGGTTTCCTGGTTATCTGTGTTAGCAGCTCCCATAATTCCTTGCACCCCTAATCTCTTTAAAATGGAGCATAGCTTGCTCCTGCTTTCTTTAGTGTGCTCGTCTCAGTTTGGGACTGTTGTAGTGCTGCGATGGAGTTAGAATTCGAAGAAATTACAAGCCAGAAAGGTAGGCTATTAGCAGTGTTTCGTGGTTTTGTCTACCGGAAAGACAAAGATTGTGTTTTTTTTCTGTTTATTTTGAGTCGCTATTTTGACATACATAGAGGTGTGAAAGGGGCTTTTGTGCAAGACTGCTTGACTTGCTTGACCCCAATCCATGCTGGATTTGATCTCCTTGTGTTACTGCCCGACTATTGCTAAATGTGATAGCACTATTTCGGGAAGGCACTATTATTGTTTGCCGGCTGGCAGTAAAAGTCGTTGTTTCAGCACAGTTGCTATTTAGTAGTGATCGCCGTTGTTATAGTCACTGTAGAGCACTCGTGATTGTTCACTTGCTATTATTGCATCACTATTATAATGGGCTACCATATAGAATACAAGCAAATGGGTATGGTTTCACCCCTATATTTAAAGTTGAGCAGGGCTTTCTATGTTAAAGCTCAGATTTAGAAGTTTATTATCTTTGCAACTGTTTGATGGATTTGCACAAAATTTGGCATGTGTGGTCTTGTGGGGCAGATCTCTTGATGTGCCAAGTTTTGTTCTGGTTGATTTTGTGAATTCTGAGATGTGGATAGTGTAAAAATATAAAAAAATCAAATTTTTCCCCTTTTTTGTTATCTCCTTGTGCCCAGACAGTTTGGAATTTTGGTCTGAAATTTTCAGGTAACATTTCTGTTATTTTCAATGGGCAGTACAGTTTCTTGGATAGCTTCCTGGAATGAAAAAATAATTTGGTCCTCACAAAAAAGGATCCTTTTTTGTTTGGGCCAATTCTTTTTTGTGACAAAAAAAATTCTCTTTCATTTGCTGCCATCTTGTTTTACATTTTTTAAAATGTCAAACCCCCAAAAATGACATCCTGTAGATAGACTAAAATATATATCTTGCTCATTGGGACTCCATTAGGTGGATTCTCCACTTATCAGAGGGAAACAAATGACCCCAGAATGTGTTTTTATTTTATTTTTAAGTCTTTTTTCGTGACTTGCTTAGGCGTTTCTTGTGAATCATTTTTCATTCAAACAAAAAAGGATCCCTTCTCATGAAAAATATTGGGGACTTAATTTTTGTCTGGCTTTTTTTGTGTCTCCTTTTTCATTTGAACGAAAAATGATCCCTTGTCACGAAAAAGGATTTCAGACAGTTATTTTTCTGATTCTTTTTTCATTTCAAGAGATCCTTTTTCATTTGATACTTAAAGGAGTTTGGACTTAGTTTTTTCCAGGATTCCTTTTTTCGTGTCAAGGAATTGTTAATGCCCCCAAAATTTTTCCTATTTTTCCCTGGTATTAGTGGAACCCCCATTCTCTCGTGGCCTTCCCTGTAATGTTTAAAGTTTTCCCTGATGTCTAGAGGTACCCTCACTGTCCCATCACCATTACTGTAAATTTTCTTATTTTTTCCCTGGTGTCCAGTGGCACCCCCCACCCTCTGATGGTCATCCCCATTTTTGTGCCTTTACCCTGGTGTTCAGTGGTGCCCCCACTGTCCAATCACCCCCCTTGGTTATTTTGTATTTCCCTGGTGTCTAGTGGCACCCCCACCCTTCGATGCCATCCCCATCTTTCTGTCCCTGTAATAAAGAAAACCCTCCTTCGATGTCTCCAGTTTCATGTAAAAAAAAAAAAAAAGGTTCCTCGGCGATGTCACTCCCCACCCCGACCTCCCACTGTGCACCCACCACTCCACACCCCCAGTACACCCCCACACTCTCGCTTATCTGAAGATGTCCCAAGATGAATAACCACTCTCCGACTGAACATGTCTTGCTGCTGGAACTGCCGACTGCTATATGAGAAACTAAGGTAAATGCAGTTCAAAATATTTCAACAGGATTTTCAACTTTGGTACATAACTTTGCCATTTTGGCATATTTTGACACCAAATTTTCAACATGGTTTTTTTGGAGACCACACCTTATGTGCAATGTTGGTGGAATTACGCAAATCCAGCCTGAAAGTCTATTTCATTGTCACTTTGTAAACTCATATTTTGGGTGGGATTTAAACATTTTCACCAACCTTGTTTATGAGGTGGAGTCATAAGGAGGGTGTGTTGAAAATTTGGGGTGAAAATATGTTAAAATGGCAAAGTTATGCGCATCCAAAGCAAGTTAAGCAGGGCAACTCAGTAACCGAATAAAGACCTGAATGCTAGGTCATGTTAAAACTGTTTTATTACAAAAACTTAAAAATGAATAGCAGCACTCACCGACGTATACACAAGCTGATGTTTTGCATCACACTGACACTTTTTCCAGGCATCAGTGTGACATCAGTTTGATGGGAACGTCGGCTTGTGCACGTGTGTACGTGTTTTTGACATAGCATTCAGGTCTTTATTCAGTTACTGAGTTGCCCTGTTTAACTTGCTTTGGATTTAGATTTTCACAGTGGCATCAGCTCCTGTTACAAGCAGCCACCTTCTCTGATTGAAAGTTATGCACCTCCCTTGACATTTAGCTATGCTCCCTCATAACGTTTGTAACTTTTAAATATTTTTGCTCCAAATTTTTAACATAGACATTTCTTTACACTGCCTCATGAATGTGACGGCGGTTATAGTTCAAATCTTCACCAAAATGTATTTTCCCACCTGTGACATAGAATGACATTGCAGTGGCCCAGAATGTTGTTAAGGCAGGGATTTGGAAACTTTTAGTACTGGGTTCATGATGTGGGGGTAATAACAAGGCTATGCTGACAGTTTGGTTGCTCCAGGCCCTGTGCTACCACATCACCATACATATACACATCTATGAAGGGTTTGGAGTGCAGGGCCCAGACGTCCCTGTGCTCGTACAGGCAAATAAGGGTACTGTTATACTGTCTCAAAAAGTATGGAGGGATGGGAGTGCAGGGCCCAGATGGCCCTGTGCTTCGACAGGCAAACACAAAATGATTATACTGTCTCAAAAAGTAAGGAAATTATTTGCAAAAAACTCCCATTAATGCAACATTTAGTGTTCAGGCTAAAGCGGTAAAAGTAGGGAAAAGTGGCTTTAGGGTTTCCAACCCTAAAACCATCTCCACACCCCTAAAACAAATCAGGGGTTGAGTCTTAATGGGGGTTGTCAACCCTAAGGCTCACCCCATTAGGTGTGTATGTTCGCAGAGTGTATAGAATGGGGTGAGCTTTAGAGTTGACAATGCCAAGGAAGACTCCATCCCTAATTTGTTTTAGGGTGGGATGGGGTTTTAGGGTTGGAAACCCTAAAACCAAATTTCTCTACTTTTGACGCTTTAGCCTGAATCCGAAATGTTGCATTAACATGTCTTTTTTGCAAAGAATATATACAGTATAAATATATATATGTACAGTATATATATATATATGTAATAGATAACCCACTCTTGGGTGTGCAGTTTTGCTCTGATATATACGCCTTGAGTAGTGCATTATACACGAGGCTGCAGGCAGAGTGTGCCAACCACCCAGGTGCATGGCATATCAGGAGTGCAACCGCACACCATAGAGTGGGTTATCTATCTTATAAAATGGCAAAATTGTTTTTATGGGGGTAAAAGTGCAGGTGTGCGGTTGCACTCTGATAAATGCACGGCCATGTGATGGAATCCAACAAATCAGTAGACGTAATTTTTCCTAACCATTTTATTAAAAACAAAATATATGTATGTATATATATATATAGATATATAATGAAAACTGTTGTATTGCACTGTTCAGAGTGAGTCCTTATACTGTACTGGAAAAAATTTATAAATAAAAAGTTAAAAAAATCCACCTAAATAGATTTTGTTTTTCTATCTCTCTGGTTGGATTTGATTCAGACTCAAACTTCCTTAGTGAAAGCTTCATACCATAGGATGGTACGGGTTCTCTCAGGTCTAGGTCTCAGCAATCATTTGTTCCTGGCCTCCGGAAACTGAATGTCTTCCTGTTAGATGATGAACAATTAAAACCAAACTTGGGTAGTTTAATTCAGGCAATCCTGACACTGGAAATCCCATCAGCGTACCTGAATTGCAGTTGTGATGGCAGCATTTCAGCAGACAGGAGAATGGCGGTAGTGCAAACTGCAAACTGTCTGAATTCAGGAAGGAGCTGCTAACACTTGTTAACAGGTGTCAATTTTACTGCGCAGCTGCAACACTTTGATCAGAGACTATTCCAGGACCTTCATGACTTGGCAGATGAGTCTGGTTTAAGTCTGTGGCCTGAGTATATAATAACTGATTTTGAGCAGGCGGCAGTAATTGCCTGCAAAATAGAGTATCTAGAAATGTCTACTAAGGGGTGTTTGTTTCATTGTGGACAAATAGTGTGGATAAGGATACAGGGGCTGGGTTTAGCACCACAGTATGGCAGTGACCCTAAGTTCAGTCTCCTCGTGAGGCACCTAGTTGCTCGGACTTTTCTGCCACCTGATGAAATAAAGGCAGCAGTCACTGAAGTGAAAAGTATTATGGAAGACAATAGCAGTATTTAGATATGGGCTTGAAAAATAAAGCATCTTGATTGGCTGAAAGTTGTGGTCAGGCATGCATTCATTTTTCAATAGAGCCCAGTGGAAACCGAGTGCCAATTTGTGGTGCCCCATTACTTAGCGTATCATTGGGCACCCTGCATTTTAAAACTGAGTAACCGCCATTTTGTTTACAGCTCGCTAAGCAAGACAGAAGTCCAACTCAACTCCACTACACACATACACACACACACACCCCAACCACAAACCAGCAAACATAAAACAGAGAGCCCTCACACATTCCCCAATACCCTGACATAATTTTTGTTCCATTTTGTTTTCTTTTAAGGAGTAAAAGAAAACCATGCTTGAGATTAGCTTCACAGTAGTCCCATAGTGCACCAACAGTCCCTGCTTGGTGAACATCCCAAATACCAGCATTATACTGTTTTGTTAAATAAAAAAATTAAAAAAGTTCATACTGACTGTTAAAGCCATCAGATCGGCTTTTCCATATATTACTCCCAGTGCCTCCAGCTCTCCACAGACTCCCTGCTTGGAAATGTAAAATAAAAGCTGTCAGTACAACAGCTGTCGGCTTCAAGGGAGTCTCTACCAGTGTCCTCGCACTCCCGGCTGACACAACGCTTCACTGATCATCATTCTCGGCCATCAGTCCCAAGCTTCCATCACTTATTAATAAAAGCTCTACCCTCAAAACATAGCCACAGTAGTGGGGAGTGATCTTCAACTACAGGTGCCACCGTGCCACAGAATGACCGTGACTGTAAGAGGGGTGGGGGAGGGGACATCACAGTTCACACAGTAGCAGCATGAAGAGGGAGACAAGGAGAACACAGAGAAACACAAAACCCTTAACAGGAAAAAAATGGCTTTAAAAGTCAAGCCCAGGGAAAGTGTGTGTGTGTGTGTGTGTGGGGGGGGGCAGGTAACTATGACAACCAGGTCAAAACGTTAAAACTATGGAGGCTTCAGTAGCACAAAAGTCCCTAGGTTTAGGAAAAAAACAGCATTCAAATGCAGGTGGAGGAACTATTTTATTACAACGAAAAATCAAGCAACTGAGTGTTTTAACATTTAAACATAAAAATAATTTTTTTCCAAACATATAAAATACAGTTGCCCATTTTCTAAGTGCAGTAATGCCCTCTATGGTGGGTGGTATTAGGCAATACCAGATCTTCCAGGGGCTATAAGGCCCTCCACCTGCAGCGTCAGGCCTCATTACACCCCTGGGCGGTCAGGTATTGCTCAATACCGCCCACTCTGTTGGGTATTATTGTTTAAATAGATCATTAAGTTTGACAAACAAAAATCCAATGGTAAGAGTCATACATTCGAGGATAACTTGTAAGTCTGTATGGTATTCTGAGTTAGACCTGAAAAAAAAAAAGAATATTGCTAATAACACAATGATTAAATAACATTTAAACAACAATAGATGGTGGTAGTTCTTAGTATTCTGCTGTAGTGTGCAGGAGGCAGAGGTAATCCACATGAACCCAACTGGTGAATCAATAGCCATCTGCCTGTTGAGACAGGATAAATCTATCTTCAAGCTCTTCATTTAGGTACATGAATGGCAACCAAACCCCTAAGAATTTCTCTGATTGTAGGCGCAAGTCTCCTGTAAGTTTTTCTGAGCGGTAAATGCTCTTCACTATGCCACTCCAATCTGCTAGTCTGAGACAGTTCTGCAAAAGCCATCTTTTAGTAATGGCCTTACCTGTAACCACCAATAAGATACCAGGAATGCCTTTTGGTGGTTAGCATGCCTGCCTGGTGGCCAAATGCCCAGCACCAAGGTTTTGAACTCTAGGGTTCTGGAAGTACGTGCAGTTGTATTCAGTCTGGGGCCCAATTTCTGCCAGAATGGTTGGATAATTGGGCAGTCCCAAAATATGTGGAAAGCATGCCCACCTCCCCACATTCTCTCCAGCATTTGTCATTGTGACCTGTAGTAAAATGTTTGGTATAGGAGGATATGAGGAAAATGCAACTAAAGAACTACCTTAGAGAGCAGCATACCGCCAACTTATGTGATCTTAAGGGTTTCTGGATGTACTTGAACAATTTGCTAAATCCTACCAAACAATAGGCACAGGTGAGCCTGGAACACAGAGGCAATAATATAACTGACCAACTGGAAATATGCAATATCGTTAATGACTACTTTTGCAATTATGCAAAACATCCCTCTTGTCGAAACTGCAACCTCTCATCCATGACAGTTAACACATAGTTACCCATTTTTGATCAACCATTATTTTATTTTAAGGCAGTTACCCATGCACAAGTGTGCAGATTATTAAAGGGTATTAACACAGACAAATCTGGTGGGGCTTATGGTCTCCACCCTAAGTTCTTATAGTTAGCTGCTCCAGCCATAGCCTACAAGGTTAATCAACCTTTCATATGAATTTCAACAAGTGCCTGACCTCTATAAGTGTGTACATGTAGTTCCATTATTCAAAAATGGCAGTCTCAGACTAGGGGAGAATAATAGGTCTGTATCTGTTTTGTCAGTGTTGTCTAAGGTCCAGGAAAGAATCATTCACACTCAAATATCTGAATATCTAGAATATCACCATTTAATGGGAGACCGACAGCATGGATTCCATCATAACCATGGAACAGATACTGCTGCCTTGGTGGGGCTCACAGAAACTGTGTACAGAGGCATGGATAAAGGACTGATGACAGGAGCAGTGTTTGTGGACCTCACAAAGGCATTTGGCATGGTAGACCATAGTTTTATAATGGGAAAACTTAAAAAGATGGGTTTTTCACCTCCTGTAATTAACTGGTTTATAAATTACTTAAGTGACAGGATACAACAGGTTAAATTGTGACCAGTGCTGTCAAACACTAGGGTTGTCTTGTGTGGGGTGCCACAGGGGTCCATACTAGGATTACTGTTATTCAAGCTCTTCATAAATGATGCTCCAGTAGTCTGCAATAAAGGTAGTATGCTTCTTTATTCAGACGTTGCAGTACTATTTACCCAGGCAAAGGAGATTGCAGTTATTAATAATAATTTAAATATTGAATTCATCTCTCTGCATAGATGGTTTGAGAAAAAATAGGTTGATCCTAAATGTAACAAAAACACAAGCAATGTTACTGGGTTCAGCTTCAAAAAACTAGAACAAATGCCAACAATTTTCTAGTATCCACTTACAAGGATGAACTCCTCAATACCGTTAATGTTTTTAAATACCTTGGTGTTCTTATCGACTCGGATCTGAAATTTGGCCCTCATATTAGAAACCTAACGTGTAAAATGCATCAAAAACTAGGTCAGCTCTACCGGATAAACAAATTATTGACATACAACGCCAAACTAAGTACTGCACAGCATTGTTTGCTTTTCATATTGGATTATGGCTCCCTGGTTGTCAACGCAGCACCTAAAGTTAATCTTGATGCTAAAAAAGTACCGTATCATAAAATTGTAAAGTTTATTTGTCAGTGGCAACAGGGTGCATCACTGTTCAGTTTTAGAAGGTTTGGGATGGCCTCCTTTCAAAATGAAATCAAAGCTGGCTTTAGCAAACTTCAGCTTCAAACTGTTGAATGAGCAACAACCTGCTAGCTTAGCATGTTTGCTACAACTAGTCTCACCGAATTTCAATTCAAGATCAATTTCAAAATCTTTGCTTATCAGTTCCTTGTATGCAGGGCCCCTAGTGCTCTGCGGCAGAATTTCTTGATTTCTGCGGCAGGGCTCCTAGGCTTCCACGGCAGCATTTTCTGATTTCTGCGGCATGATTTATTAATTTCTATGGCAGAATGCAGTCCTGCTATTGGCTAAAATATGATGTGATGTCATAGACTACATCACTTGCCAAACATAGAGGAGGGTCTTCAGGATAAACAAGATGGATACGGGAGCCTGTCACTGTGGAAAAACTGTATAGCTGATTGAAAATTCACCAAAAACAATGAATTCTGTGGCGCTATATGAATTTTGCGGCATGATGCAAATTCTGCGGAAAACTCTGCAACTGCATAATCGCAGAATTCCAGGGGCCTTGCTTGTATGTCAACAAGCATGGGCCAAAAATCATTTAGTTATTGGGCTCCTTCTATGTGGAACACTATTCCGGTACCAATCAAATCGCTAGCTAGTTTCGCTTCATTTTCTAAAGAACTGAAAAATAATTTCTTAACATTGAATAACTGTGTATGTTCTGCCTGAATTCTGATGTATCTTATAATTATGTCCTTTTATCTATGTGCTAAATTTTTTGGGTTATATTGTATTGTTTTTGTTTCTGCTTGCGTTCAGCTTTATGCTATAATTATATCTTATTTATGTGTTGTAGTTTCTGTTAATATTTTACCTTATCTGTATGCATACTGTACTATTGTATACTGTACTTTTGTACAACGGGTCATACCTGTAAATGGTGCCCTTGGCACCAGTGTACTTTACCTGGTTAACAAAATAAAAACAAACAAACAAAAACAATTTTCCACCCAACTCTTACTAATTATTGGAGGCTGCTGTGTGAATACACCTTCCCATATGGTCTTCCATTCTTTGGGAGTTAATCCTCTGCCTATCTCTGTATTCCAGGCTGTCTGGTATGAGGGAGGGGATTTTTTTCCTATTCTCTATGTAAGACTGAACTATGTGATTGCTGTACTTTTTTTGGAGTTGACCCCTTCCTGCACTCTCAATTGCTTCTATCTGGGGTATGGACCTGTTGGGAGAGCTTGCAGTCTAGCACCTTTCCTAAGGAAGGAGGTAACTTGTAAATAACAGAAAAAGTCAGATCACTGCAGGGTCAATTCTGTTTGCATCTGGGTGAATGGTTTAATAATGCCATTGTGTGCAAACTGGGGAAATGGTATAAGGCCAGACCTCTTTCACCTTATGAAGGTGATGTCTGTTTTATTGGGAGAAACTCTATACATCTGTTGATGTGTGTGTGTCATGTTAGGGGTGATTGAGGTGAAGCTCATTCTGCACCATTCACCAGTTTAGATAAAATTGTTTAAGCCAAGGGTTTGATGCAGAATCGGCTGTTCATTTTTCAAGGAGGACATTGAACACTTCCAGCGGTGAGTGACCTGCACTGTTCTTTTGTTCCATTGTTGTCCAGGCACTGTCCTCACCACCATTTTTGTAATCTATCCATGGCAAAAGTTGTACCATCTGATAGCAGAGTTTCAAATTTGGGGGGCTGGCACCTTCACTCCCTTTTGGCCTCCGCATATCTTTCCAGTTACTCTTGTTCTCTTCCCACTCCATGTAAAGTGATTTAGTGCTTTGTTGATTTTTGTGCATTCAGTTCTGGGATGTTGAAGGGCACTGTCTAGAACACAAAGAGAAATCTTGAGAGCACATTCATGCAAAACAATTCAGTTCTTCCAACAAGGGAAAGGAACAGCAGGTCTCAACTTTCTAAATCTGCAAATACTTCTGTGATCAGTTTGACGTTGTTTGCTTAGTAGAGGCCCATCAACCCAACAAGGATATGGATGCCGAGATATCGAACCTGTGTAGTGACCCATTTAATTTGGAGACCTGGGTGGGTGACAATGCTGGGCCATTTTTGGAGGCAGTCAACCCCCAACCGGTACTCCGTAGTGCACTGACTAGGGTGGAACGCAATGGCGGGGGAGTGGCCCTCTGTTTTAGATCTGAGCTTTGCTTCACTGTGCACCCAGTGGGAACTACCAGGTCCTTTGAATGTGTGGCAATGTGTTGGGGTCCAGGTGCAGGCTGCAGGATCCTCCTTATTTGTCGCCCTCCTGGGGCTGGGGAAGATTTCCTGCAGGAGGTGGTGGATCTCGTCGGTAAAGTGTTGGAGTCCCCCAGATGTTTATTGCTGGGGGACTTCAATGCTTGGGCAAATGATGAGTCCTCCAGGCTTGGTCCCAACCTGCTCCAGATGATGTCATCACTGGGCCTGATATAAGAAGTTACTTCCGTAACTCACCACGGGGGCCACATGTTGGACATGGTGTTCTCACTGGGGCTTGAGGTTGTTAACCTCAAGATTGATCAGGTCATTTGGTCAGATCACTGCACAGTGAAGTTCTTGTTCAGGGCCCCCCCCCGAGAGCCCTTCCCCTGTTGAGATGATCAGCTACTGCCCTTTGAGGAGAATGTACCCTTAGGGTTTCTTGGTGGTGGCTGACTTATCTAGTGTAGACACTACATGTGCAAAGGGCACGAGTGAGGAGGGTTCCACCTATAATAGGGTGATGTCCACAGCACTCGATGCACTCACACTGGTCCATGTAAGACCCAAATCTTCTCACTTGAGGTATCCTTGATTTAATGGAGAGCTCAGGGTGGTGAAGGTTAGGGGTTGGTGGAGGACCAGGCTGGAGGAGGGCAAACTGGCCCTACGTACCCACTATGGTGACTACCAGGGGACAATCAACCATAAGAAGAGTTCCTGTCCAGGGAGATTGCTGCAGGAAAGAACTGACCAGCTGTAGTTTTTTGGACTGTAGATGAACTATTATGAACCCCTTTTTCTACTCCCTCTTTTGTCTTTATGTAAAGTGCCCAGAGCCTCTGGGAATGGGCGCCATATAAATAAACTTTGCTTTGCGTTGCCTAATAGGGATCAGCTGTCTTAATTCTGGGGGTCATCGTTCCACTTATTAGGAATGCCTGTAAATTCAATTATAACATTCAGTTTTGTTTTCAGATGCATAATGAAGTTTCTCTACTGTTGAACATTCTATTAGCAGATTTAACCATTTAGAATATGGGGATGCGTGTAAGTCCTTCCAATGTTATTGCAGAAGTATTCTTTTCACTATAATAATCACCAAATCAATAAAGCCTCTAGTATAAATCATATTGTGATTGTGGCAAAAAAAAAACTGGAGCCCAGTAACAGAAGTTTGGAGTCTTACGGAAAATCCACCCCCCTCCCCAGTACACCACCAATAAGAGATGTAATCCTATTCCAATATACATTCTGAGCTGCCTGGACATTCTACCAACATTTGTGATAAAGTCCCCTTATTATTCTGGCATCTTTGACAGCTATCTGAAATTAAGATGAAAAGCTTATGCAATTTAACCAGAGTATGAAAAACCCTATTAAGTATGTTATACTGGATTTGGCTACATGTATTACTTTCCTAACCTCCTTTGTGTAAACCTGCAATACTTCCCATTCAGTATCACTCGTCTGTATATTCACTTATTTTTTCCTAGGCTTCCCTGACTTCAGGAAGATTATCTAACTCTGAAAAGACTAATACTCGTATAAGTTACCTATAATTTTATTAGATGATGGGTTAGAAACAAAAAACTGTTCTACATGAGAAAAAGAGAGAGAGAGAGAGACCCATCAACTCTAGATGACCTATTAATTTGTCCAGTTATCTTAATATGTAAATTAGGCAAACAGTTACTGGCAAAGCATAAATTTGCTTAAACTGTTCACACCTAACAACATTTCCATCAACATAAAGCTATCTAAGCTGACTTACACCCTTATTCTTACAAACCTTGAAATATTAATTATTGCTGATGGCAGGTAGATGTACATAATTCAGAACTGGGGAGAATTGGATATTTTTCTATATACTTTAATATAGCATGGGCCTCATGTCATAATCTCACTGTATTTTCAGACAAAATGAAGCCTTGTCCAAATAATGATTCTTGTGTAATTTAACCCGCATAGTGCTCTTATCCTTCCATCGTGTAGAAGTGATTTCTGAATACAACTAATAAGGAATGCCCTCTTCCAAATAAAAACATTAATACAAAGGTTGTTGCTGGGCTGTCAAATAATATAGATAACTGTTCTAGAGTGGAAGCCCCGCTTTGTCAACTGGGCAATAATACTTTGTTTTTCCTATTCTTTTTTTTTTTATTTTTTTTATTTCAAATAAATTTAACTACTCTTCTTTCCAGATTCTTATGGATTTTTTGGGAAGATCAACAGGAAGTGTTTGAGAAAGAAATAACATTTGTGGAAGAATGTTCATTTTTACCAACTTTAACCTAACCCAGAATGTAAGTGGAAGTGACTGCCACCTACCCCTTTCCTCAAAAATCACATTACACAACTTAACATAATTAAATCCATAAATTCACCTACTGATCTTGTGAGCTGAATCTCTAAATATTTAAAGTGTAAATTAATCACTGACAGTGACAACATTCCTACACTGTCAGCAAAAGAAAAATGGGAAGAAGAAACTGGCAAAGACATATCCATAGAGACAGAGGAATTGTCATCCGCCTGGAATAATGTCACCAAAGCTAACACAGAGATACAAGGCAAACATATGCAATTTAAAATCTTGCACTATTTCTATTGCATCCTCGAAAAGCTAGAAGAAATGGGCACACTAACTAATGGTCCTTGCTGGAGATGTGGGGCTCGATTCTAAGATGGGTTATACCGGCGTAAGGTGAGATATGCCAAACGCCATGGCGTATCCTGCTACTTACACCATGCTTTATGCCTGGTGGTATTCCAAGTGGTGATTTGCACCATGGCGGATGCAGGCTGTGACATCCATGGTTTATGCCACCCGCTATGCTGCAGCCCGCAATGTCTGGCACAAGTGCAGGTTACAACAGCAACTTCACCCAATTCTAGGAGGCAGCTGTCATAACCCACAATTGCCATTCTAGAAGGGGCACTAGTGGAGCTAAACTCCAACAGCCTGGAGCTGCTGTAGGTGGAAGCTGACGGTGCTATCTGTCAGCTACCCACCCCGTGGCACTGCAACACCAGCGCAGCTGTGTTCCCCATGCCCCCACAGGCATATTCCAGTCCCCAACCCCCCAAATGTCAGGGACCCCCTTGAGTCCTTTTCTGGTGCACCCCCCAATGCCTGTACCTTCTGTCCTGCCCCCCATGCCCCCTGCTGTGTGCCAAGGTGGTCCGGGGGGGCTTTGAGGAGCTGCCTGTCACCGGCCACGATGTGCGACATGCGGGTTCTATACATCAGGCATATCCTGCATGTCACAAGTGCCGGAACCCTGCCGTTCCTGGAATGAGGTGTTGGGTCCCTGGTGGAGCAGCAAATGGCGTTACTCACAACTGTGTGCACATTATGCCCTTCATCTTGGAATCAGCCCCCTGGTGAGTTACATTCTGATTTGTTATATATTTTCTGGGGCTGCTCACTGATTGCAAAATTCTGGCAAAATGTTCATAAGTTATGTTCAGAAACTAGCTGTTATGCTAGGGATACTTAAAAATTGTGATTGGAATACCCCCAAGTTCACAGTTTGGCTCAAGACACTATAGGAAAATATGACCATGAAAAGACTGATTTCTAGAGCTGGGGGAGGGAACACATATGCAGCAATACTCGGGCACCATTCGAAAATTATTCTGCTGTCCCTTCTAGGGGAGAGCAAGACACAGATGAACCAACAGAATATGAAGTGTAATACATATATGAAATCACAAATGATGAAGCAACACATATGTAGGTCTATTATATGGTGCATTACTACTACTCTAGCCAAATCAACAAATGCTACTTAAAGAGCTAGTGTACTGCCTAAAACTAACATTAGATTTTAAAAGCTGCCAACCATTACCTTTTATGTCTGAGGTACTTTTTATTTTCCCTTTGTTTAATTATAAGATTGTTTACCTGATGTTAGTAGGTGTGATGTGTGGAACCGCACTCTGCCTGGCAGCTGACATATCTAACTGTACTGCCCCTCACTACATCATCATAACTGTGACCTCACTGACTGTGACATCACTGCTTCTTAGGAACAGCCACTCAGGAGCTGCCAGGTCATTCATCTGTGATGTCGCTGTCAGTGAGAACTCAATGCTGATGATGCAGTAGGTGGCAGTACAGCTAGATATGTCAGCTGCCAGGCTAAGAGCTGTACCACACATCCAGCACAGTATTATTACATATAAGACTTGCTGGTGAGCAAAAGGAAACTTACTTCAGAACTAAAAAGTTACAAATTACTACTTCTTAAAATTTGTATTATTTTCCTGTCTGCTTGCTTTGGCTACACTAGCTCTTTAAATTAATTATTTCTTTTTGTTTATTTATTTATTTGATAACCGGGTAAGTACACTGGTCCCAGGGACCTTTTTCAGGCATGGCCCAGGCCATTTTGATGGCACATAGCACACAAAGTTTACAGCTGCAACAGGAAATAGCAACATATAGTGAGCACACAGGTACAAAGGCAAGTCATAACAATGCAGCAAACACAAAGTACATAGTAAGAGAAGCAACAGCTGTGTGCATTCTGTTCCAGAAGGCAACTTGCAGTTTATCCAGTTTATATTAGGACCCAGAAATTAGACAGTCAACCCAGTAAAACTTACAATGAGGTTAGGATAAACATCTACAGTGTGCTCTGGATGATAGTGCATCCAAGAAGTGCTTTTTAAAGGTAGGAGGTGAGACAAGTGAATGCAGATTATCCAGGAAGGAATTCTAAAGCTTATTTGTCACATAGTAGAAGGCTATTTGACTCATATAAGTGAGAAGCCTAGGACATTCTAGCAGGTGGCTAGCAGAGAACCATAGGTCACACCTGTTAATTTTTTGGGTTTAGCAAACCAGGCGGCAGGGATTTGGTCCCCACATGCAGAGTTTTAAAAGTAAAAGAGCCTAGCAGCAGTTTCCTATGATCCTGGGGGGAGAGCCAACCAAGAGTCATGTATAATTGGCAGCAGTGGGTATGGAAGGGGGCTTGGATAACAAATCTGCAGACATTGCTATAAGCCATGTTCATATGACTGAGAAGCTAAGGGGATATCAAGGATATTATGGGGAGCAGTATTCTAGAATGGGAAGGAGGGTACCCCTCCCTACAGCTAGTCTGGCTTCAGGGGTCATAAGGTATTTGAGATGATAGCACACCCCAAGACATTGACTGGCCTTTTTTTACCACCAAGCCTATGTGGGTAGTGAAAGTAAGAGAGTGGTCAAGAGTGACACCCAGATATTTGAAGTTCATTACTTGTTCTAGCAAGGATCTGTCTGGGGACCGAATGCTGAGGGAGTTTAATTGAGAGGAAGAGTACCGTGATAGCCTGTGTCTGGATCCGAACAGCATACACTTAGTTTTTTTGGCATTGACAATGAGCCTTTGTTGTGTGAACCAGTGGGAGGCAGAGGAGAAGTCTCTGTTCAGGGTGTGAGACAGCCTGGAGGGGATAATATCACTGTAGTATAAGATCAGGTCATCTGCATACGTGATTCTCTTGCTGGTATATGGCTCTGAAAGAAGAGGGTTGACAAAAAGAGAGTACAGAAGAGGACTTAATATCGACACTTGGGGGACTCCTGTGTGAACTTGGAGAGGATTGGACAGTACACCCCCATGCAAACCATTTGGGTCCTATTTACTAGGTGACTTGGGACCCAACTTGCTGTATCTTTGGAGAAACCAAGGGTGGTAATTTCCTTCAGCAGAATCCCATGATCAACCATATCGAAGGCTTTGGATAAATCCATGAATATGGCCCCTGTGAGATTTCCCGTCAGGTCCATAAATTTAGCAAGTGCTGTGGTCATGCTAAATCCCCTCTTGAAACCATGCTGATCCATAGAAAGCAGGCCATATTCCTCAAGGTGTTTAGATAGCTGACGATATACCACTTTCTCAAGGATTTTCCCCATGTGGAATAATATAGACACTGGTCTATTGTTTTCTGGAAGATGTGAGTCACCTGACTTATAAATAGGGACAATTCTAGCTTCCTTACAGAGTGACAGGATAGTGGATGTGGACAAAGATAGGTTAATGACATAAAATAGTTGTTTAGCAACAAAGGCAGCAGCTAGTTTTAGAAACCTGGTGGAGAGTCCATCACTACCTGTACTGTTCGAGTTGGGTAGCACCTTCTGAAGTTGATATGTCTCAGATTGGGACATAACTCTGAAATAGAAAGGGGACAGCTAGCCATCTTTCACGGTGTTACAGGTCATTGTGATGTGGAGGGAAGCTGGGCTAAGTAAGATTCAAAATTTGTGAACTTGTAATTCAGGATGTTTGCCATGGTTTCAGGGTCAGATTGAAGTCCCTTTTCCATGCTAAGTATAATAGAACTATCTTTTATAGCTGGTTTCAGAATGGAATTCACCGCTGACCAGAAACTGTGGGGGGTCTTGTTGGTTAAGTACCTGTTGTAACTTAAAAAATGAGGTTTTCAAAGACTTGATTTCCCACTTGCAGGTGTTCCTGAGTCTTCTGTATTCACTCCAGTTGCACATAGTGGGAGCCGATCTGTAATTAGCCCAGGCTTTGTCACGTAGTTTCGTGAGGGCAATCAGTTCCTTGGTGACCCATTTGGTATTACCACCCCTGACTCACCGCGTTGTGATAGGGAAGTGTTTGCCTTGAATGGAGGCTAGGGTAGCTATGAGGAACCCCAGCGTTGAATTTACATTATCCAGTGAGAATAGCTTTGACCCATTTATTCCACGTAGATCCAAATTGAGTGCCTCCATGTTCACCTTTGCAAAGTTCCTAAAAGAGATGAGCTTTGATGGAATATACATCCTACAGCTAAACCACATGCAAAAGGTGGAGGAGTGGTCACTGTTGGAATCTGACAGAACTTCAGCGATCCAAACCCTATTGTCCTAATTTGTCAAAATCCAGTTGAGCAGGGAATGATTACTTGACCTAGAGTTATGCCGAGTAGGATATTGAATGATCTGGGAAAGGCTGACTTTATAATGTTAATGTTTGACTGTTGAATTGTTGTATGTTTATTGTTGTAATAGTTAAACATTGTACTGCAGCCAAGATGGACAAGCACAACATATAGGAAGCAAGGTAGTCTGAAAAATAAATCCTGGCAATAGTTTGGTTAGTAAGTAAGTATTAGCCACTGTTACAAGCTGGCATAATATGATGTGGTACGCACTTTGTATCTGTCAGTAATTTGTTATCATTACCTATACTGTATTTAATACAATCTCAATTAAAAACCAGTGGCTGGTGTTAGCCTGGCCCCTAGCAGTGGTTGGAGGTGGGCACACCAACACTACAGTGTCAGGGTGAAAGTAGGGCAGATGCCCACCGTACTGCACATGGGAGCGTGCATTGCACCACCATTGGTGCCATTGCACGTCCCTTCTTCCACACCAGAGGAGTAAAAGGGAAAACACTGCTGACCAGTAGAATGACACCGGTCTCCCACAGGCTCTGCACCCGGCTATCTGGGCACGTCCTGGACAAGGTATGTCCTGCAGAACACCAGGATGACAAGGCTGGGGGGACTGGTGGATGGGGGCTGATTGGCATGGGGAGCATAAAGAGAGAAACCAAAAAAAAAAAAAAGAAATTGAAAAGTATGTTCAGAAACAATTGAACACAACATTCCATTTTCACCTTTCTGCCTTATCCAAGGGATTGCTCTTGAAACACTTGAAATCTCAAAATATCAGTTAAATTTGATACTGGCAGCCTCTTTAGGAGCCAGATAGCTGCTTTAAAAAACTGGAATTTGCCTAGATTTCATAGCATACTAGAATGGCACTCTCTGATGAGCACAGTAGCACATAATGAGAGGATTTGTTACTCACCGTGAAACAAAGCTGAAATATTCAAAACTACTTGGATGTCATTCTGTAATATGAAAAAAGTATAATCAGGAAACATATTTTTAAATCTATAATTCAATGTTTATGGGCAACCATTGATTACTGAATGTTACAAAGAAGCGTGATATTAAAAAAAGCGATTAACATGTATAGCTCAATGTATCAATTGCTCAAAGATTTTTAATGTTTTACTCATCCTAGTTTCCTGTTTATCTGTGTGATGTTGTTCTATTTCTTTTTTTAACTGTTTATTCACAGTGAAAGAGCAATAACAAAATTAATAACATCATGTATAATAAAATCATTATCATACACAAATCTCATACATGTGTGGCTATTTCTCTATATATGATTTCAAATGCAAAAACTTATAGGAGCATGGGGGGGTGGGCATGAGTCTATTGAAAACCCCTCTTGAACCTCTTCAAGGTACAAATGTTTCATCCACTTGAGATTTATAGAAAACCCATGTCTGCCAAGTAAGTTCAAATTGGGGAACCCAACCTAGGTGGAATGCAATAGTACATTCTAAATAATATATTTAATTTACAGTGTTATGCCATTGGGCAAACAGTGGTGTATGTGGTATTTCTTGATTAAATTATTTAAATTACTGCAATGTGATATTAAAACTAAATAAAACCTTTTCATGAAAAAAAAAAAATATATTTAAAATGCCAAGGGATGTTATAGTCTATAATTTGTGTTGATGACAAAGACTGAATATTGGAGTCAAAAATCATAACTTCTGTTTTTTCCCAGTTAACCCTTGCTGTGCCACAGACTGATATATCAGTCCAAAATTGCTATATGTTCCAAGTCTGTCGGCAGCCTAAGGGTTAATCATATATCCAGAAACCCTTTAGAACCTGGACAGGAGCTGCAAAAGACTTGAAAGATTTACTTCAAAATTATCCAGAAAAATCAAGACATTGTCTGCATAAACTGGCATTCTTCTACTCCATTATAGCAAATGCCTCTAATTTCTGAATCCTGGCGTAGTAATTCTGCCATAGGTTCTATAAATAAGGCGAAGAGTAGTGGAGAGCATGGACAACCGTGACATGTCCCTCAATATTATTATTTTTTTTTTTTTGGAAATAGCCTGATTTGTTTTTACTCATGCTACTGGGGCATCCACCCAGTAGACAAAAAAGGGCCTGAACCCAAACTTATTAAGCACCTTTTTTAGATATATTTTAGATATATCCAATCAACCCGATCAAATGCTTTTTATGAATTCAACACCTGTAAGGCTGCTGTAGATACTCTTATATCAAAAATAGCAATACGCACTCTCCTGACATTGTGCACCAGCATCCTGCCTCTGATCAAGCTGGTCTGATCTAGCTTAATGATTTTGTTAGTAACTGTATTTATCTAGCTTGCTAGTCCCTTTGCACATATTTAATAGTCTAAATTTAGTAGTGAAACTGGTCTGCATGAACCACATTTCACTGGATTTTTATCCTTTTTAAGCAGCAGGCTGATAATGTCTTCACTGAAGCAAGGTGGCTTACTATCAGTTAATACCACATTACTGAATAACTAATATAGATAGGGTAACAAGTCTTCCATAAAGCAATGATAAAATTGTTAACAAACCAATCTGGGCCTGGGAATTTCCCAGTCTGAAGTTCTTGAATCATCAGTTTAATTTCCTCCAATAACATCTGCTTATCCAGAAGCTGACTTTCTGATATATCCAAGTAATTCAATTCAATATCTTGTAGAAACTCCTCTACTTTGACTTCAGATGGACTATATTCTGGTGTATATAGATCCTCATACAATTTTGCAAAGGTATTATTAATCTCTCTTTCATCAAATATTAATTGTGAGTCATTATTTTCAACAGACAGGAATGGATTGAGTTGCTATTTCTTTATGCTTGCATTTGTAATGATGATATTTTGGCTCATCCACATAAAATATTATCTTGATTTAGAAAATTTGGTTACCTTTTACTAATTTTTAAATGATCCCCAAGAGCAAATTTAAGCTATACAATGGGAGATGGACGAGTAGTGGGTGAGACAAAGCATAAAACCAGGGTTATGATGATATAAGCATAGATCTCACTTTGAGGGGGAGCTCTTGCAGCAGACTACACCATAGGGACTGAAGCCGGCAAGCACCAGGACCCCACAGAAAACGTCTAGCTAGCAGTCTATAGCGGGGAACCACCCCCTGATGTCAGCCAACCCCTGACATTGGTCAATGGTATAAAAGGGACAGTCCTCCAGCCCAACATCAGTTCTTTTACCAATATTGACCCATGTACATCTGCTCCACGGATGCCTTCTGCTTTAGTAGACCACCATTTTTCATGATTCCTCATGCTTTATTATTTTCTAAAAAATACTTATTTCTTCAGTATTTTCTCTGCTTGTCTTCTTCTCTGACCTTGTCTGTAGAACCGCATTGGTCCAAATGTGCTTGTGGCAAGTAGATTCCGTTGAAGGACAGCCATGCTTCCAAACTCTTTTGCCTAGGCCCCAACCACGATACAGAGGCCGGCCAGCGCTGCTTGAAATTCAACCAGAGGACCAGAATCCACCACCAGAAGGCCCTGAAAAGCTTCTTGCTCAAAATCAAATTAGCAGCAATGGAGAAAGAGATCCAGGGAAAAAGTACCTCCTCATCCCCGATCTCAGGGGCCTTGTCTTCTTTGGCTTCTCACAAGGACAAGAAGTCGGATGGAAAGCACAAGCACTGGGATAAGTGCAAGGACAAACCTCTGTCTGCTTCTCATTTCTGGTCCCCTCATCAGACAGGGACTGGCTCCAGGACTTCCTCTTGCAGGAGGTCAGACTCGGTATCCATGGCAGCCCTCACTTCTTCCGGGCTCCCAGTGGTCAAAATACCTGCCCTCATCCAGATGTCGGGTGGTAGTTCTTTGGGGTTGGGACTTCGTCCTCAGCCTCTCAGCCCCTGAAGAGCAGGCTCTTCCATCAGACAATGGGCTATCAGCCAGGTGACTTGGTCGGGTCCTCTTTGGGTGGTGGGTGCTTACCCATTGTCCATCCGGCCTTGGCATCTGCTAAGCCAGCTCCTGGCTCCGAGGCTGACACCACCCAGCAACACCAGGGGCAAGTGCTCACCTCCCCTGGGAGAGTGATGCCTCTGCCCCTTTTGGCAGTTAGCTCCCCTTGACAGGCTGCTCCTAAGATGACGATGGTTGCTTCCCCAGACCGGCATCAGTCTGTGCCTGTCTGGGTGGTGCTGGCCACCATGACATCGTCCCCAATGACACCCATTCCATCGTCGCCTGAACATGACCCTAATGTTACTTCTCAGCCAACTCCTGGACGGTCTGATGTCCGGCCTGACGGCACCTACTAGGTCAATGCCAGATAACCAGATGCCGACTGGGCATCACTGATCAACCCAAATCCTCAAGATCCAATGCCTGGGTTGCCGCCACTGAAGGGACTGATGCCAGGACCATCTGACATCCCCCAACCAACACTGGCTAATCTCTCTATGCCACAGAACCCTTTGCCAGATCTTATGGCTCTCTTTATGACCTGGTGGAATGTGATCAAGGGCAATCTGATTCCAAAGAGGCCTCCTATGCCCCCCACCAAAGGAACTTCTTCCCTGGGAGTCTAAGCCTCAGGCTCCTCCTTGGCAGCCTACGCCAGCTCCCAAAGAGCCTACCCCACAACCAGATGACACTGGCAGGGGTTGCTCCAAGCATCATGGTCGAAAGCACTGTCGCTCATCCTCCAGGTCCTCAGACAGACACTGACATCAGTCGCATGACTGCAAGCACCACCGTTTGACCTCCCAATCTTCCTCTTTGGGGTAGTCAGACAGGTGTTCCACTTCTTCATCCTTGGTGTCGTCTGAGTTGGGGGTGTTCCCTCCTCCATCAGATACCAAGGACACTCCCAGATCATCTCCTGATGACCTGATATTCATGGTGGTCATGCGGCACATCCAGTCAGACATGGGTTGAGACACCGAAGACCCTGAGAGGTGCCATTTGGCCATTTTCCTACATCAAAAGGATCCAAAGCCTCTGGTGGATCCATTTAAGGATGTCACTAAATTGGCTTGAAAACACCCATCTACTACTCCTGCTGTTTCCAAAAAGGCTGATCACCTCTATAACGCTCCCTGAGATGGGCTTTTCTTCGAAGAGCAACCCATTGTAGACTGCATGGTCATTACAGCTGCCCATGATCTATCCAAGAGGCCCCATCATCGCAGCACTCAGCCTCCAGACAAGGATTCTAAACAGGTGGGCCAGCTCAGCAGGAGAGTCTATGACTCAGCCACCTGTAGTATTTGATCCTTGAATTTCTTAGCCCACATGGTCCAGTATCAAAATGCCCTGTGGGAGAAGGCCATGGAGCTGGTTCAGACTCAGCAGGATAGCCTTCAGAAAGCTGAGCTACTGCACATCTTGAAATCAAGTTCAGAGGTAGGTACTCATGTCCTACATTCCTCCTATGATATGACAGGATTGGCAGCTAGGGCAGCAGTCATCAGTGTTTGCCTTTGCCGTTACTCCTGGCTCCACATCTTGGGTTTTACCCCGTATGTCCAGGCAGACATTATGGATGCCCCTTTTAAGGGCTCATTTCTCTTTGGCAAGGAATCCGAAAAGGTTATGACTCATCTTCAAGAATCTGGCAAGGATGTAAGATCTGTCCACACCACGTACAGATCTAACCAGAAGCAGAACCTCTGCCAACTATTTCATAGGCCCTCCAGGCATCAGCCCTGAAGCCAGCAGACCAGAGGTGCCTTTAAACATAAGGCCACTTCTCAGGCCTCAGTAGGTTTGGGCTCCAGAGCCCCCAAAAGCTCCCAGGCCCTCTTGTCTGTCCCAGGTTCTTAGGCCTGACTCCTTGTCCAACTTCCCTCCTCTGGCAGAATCTCTGGGGGGAGGTGGTGGGGGTCACTTCTCTCTATATCTAGAGGGATGGCAGCAGATAACCACAGATCAATGGGTTCTTCAACTGATAAAGAAAGGGCGTACTCTGGAGTTAGAGGAGTTTCCCCCGGACAACCCACCCATAAGCTCCCATTACCCTCAGTCACACCTCTCCCTCATTTAGGAGGAGATCCAAGCTCTCTTGCTGAAGCAGGCCATGGAGTCAGTTCCACCAGATCAAAGTGAGAAGGGATTTTATTCCCACTTTTTTCTGGTTCTAAAGAAAACAGAGGACCACACAGGAGGTTCCTTCTCTTCCGCTTCCAAAGCAACCACTGCCAATTCCACGCCCTGCTATTCAGCCTGTCCTCAGCTCCATGAGTCTTTACAAAGTGCTTGGCAGTAGTGGCTGTGGTCCTCAGAAGGAAAGGTCACTATGTCTTCCCCTATCTGGATGATTGGCTCTTGGCAGCTCCCTCCAGGGATCAGCTGATCAGCACCATGGAAGACACCTTTATGTTGTTTCAGGACATAGGGATCACTCTCAGTCTCCCAAAGTCTTCTCCATGGCCCAGCCAAAGGCTGCAGTACATCAGGGTAGTTCTGCACACCACTGAAGGAAAAGCCTTCTTGCCCCTGGACAAGTCAGAGCACTTTCAGGACCAGGTTCACCTGGTGTCCTCATCATGGCAAATCCCAGCCAGAGTATTCCTAGAACTGCTAGGACACAAGGCAGCAGTCATTGCAACTGTCCCTCTTGCATGCTTGCACATGAAGGTTCCCCAATAGACAGTTTGAGTCCAATGGGACCAACATGCAGATGAATTGGAGCAGCTGGTGACAGTCTCCACTCTGGTGCACCAAACTCTGACTTGGTGGTTGAACCCTTCCAATCTTTCTACAGGGGTCAACTTTCGGCAGGAATCTCCTCATCAGATTCTAACTACAGATACACTTGGCCGGGGCTGGGGTGCCCATTTGTGCATCACCAGACCCAGGGAACTTGGTCTCCCCAAGAGCAGCATCTCCATATCAACATATTGGAGATGTGGGTGATACTTTATGCCCTACAGGCATTCCAGACGAATCTGCTCCCAGGCCCTCTCCTATTCAGATGGACAATATGTCAGTGGTTTCTACAAAAACAAGCAAGAGGAGACTCACTCTTAGCCCCCTGTGCAGGGAGGCCATGAGAGTCTGGTATTGGGCCATTGAGCATCATCTGGAACTCACTGCCATGCATGTCATGTCCCAGGCGTACAAAACACATTGGCCAACAGTTTATACTGGTCTCGGTCCAAGGCAAATGAATGGGAACTTCTTCAATCTGTGGCTGAAGAGCTCTTCGACAGATGGGGCTGACCCAAGTTGGACCTCTTCATGTCCCCACTCAACGTCAAACTGCCCAGTTTTTGCTCACTAGATCCAGGGCCTGGTGTTTTCTGGTGAGATGTGTTGTCCCTCTCTTGGACATGGAGGTTTCTATATGTCTTTCCTCCCTTTCCATTACTGCAGAGTGTTCTTCTCAAATTGCAGTCGGAGGGAGTGGGGATGATCCTTGTCGCTCCCTACTGGCCATGTCAGATTTAGTTCCCTCTACTTCAACTGCTGGCAGTGAAACCCCCGATCTCCCTGCCCCTGATCTCCGGCTTGCTCTCTCAGGAGCGGGGCACCCTGGTCCATACGGACCTCAAGTCATTACACCTGCATGCATGGCTCCTGCAGACCTAGCAGTTGCTCTGTTTGGGATTTCTCCCGGAGTGGCAGATGTCTTGGTGGCTGCAAGGAAGCCTTCCACCAGGGCCACTTATGCGATGAAGTGGAAGTGGATCTACATTTAGACATCCGCTCGCCACCTTGATCCCTTCACCTGTCCAGTGAATTCTGTATTTGAATGCCTCCTTTCTCTATAGGACTCAGGGATGAGCTACACCTCCATTAAGGTGCCTTTATCAGCCATCTCTGCGTATCATGCAGCTGTGGCGGGCAAAACACTTGCCCAGTTGGATCTTTCCCACACTTTCTTTTGGGGTATTCTTTACCTTAAGCCTCCCATCAGGGACTCTATTCCCCCATGGGACCTTTTACTTGTTTTGGAAAAACTTACACTGCCTCCCTTCAAACCGGCCGCAAGTTGTGAGCTATGCTTTCTATTGTGAAAAGCGTTATTTTTAGTTGCCATAACTTCTACTCGAAGGATTTCTGAGCTTCAGGCTCTGATGTGTAAAGAGCCTTATTTAGTTTTACACAAGGTCTGGTATCCTTGCAGACAAATCCTAAGTTTTTGTCTAAAGTGGTGTCTGAGTTTACACTGAATTAGGATGTCCATCTACAGGTTTACTACCCAGAGTATTCTAACTGAGGGGAGGCTTTACTTCATATTCTGGATGTTCACTGGGTGCTTTGTTACTTTGTAGACTGCACTCATGCTGTCAGAAAGTCTGACCAGTTGTTTGTTTCTTTCACCTCGAGAACGGAAGGGGCTTCTGTATCTAAAGAAACCTTGACCAAATGGTTAACTAACTGTATTGTTTAATACTACTGCAAATATTACAAGCCTTTGCTGGGTCTGGTCAAAGGCTACTCTACCAGGGGTATGACTGCTTCTTTTGCTTCCCTTAAAAATGTGTCTGCAGCTGATATTTGTGCAGCTGCCACTTGGAGTTCTGTCCACACCTTCATTCAGCATTACAGTTTGGACATTACCTCTTGACATAGGACGGGCTTTGGCCTCGCTGTCTTACAAGGCCTGCTCTCTTGAATAGTTTCAGTAGATTTTACGTCCCCCAGCTGACGGGGGTTTCTTCTTCCACTGCTGGGGACTTTGTCCTTGTGGTGTAACCTGCCTCAAAAGTGCCCCCTTGAAGTGAGATAGTACTGTTACGTAAGAACTTACTGTAACAGTAGATCTTCAGGAGGAGCTCTTGCAGCAGGCTCTGCTTTCCCTCCCACCTTCCCCTTGGTGTCTGTTTTCTCCATCATTGACTATTTTCGTCTCTTCATTTCGGAGGAACCTCCTCGGTTCTCCAATTCTGAGTTTGCTGGGGTCTCTGGTGGGAGAACAGAGGTCGGACTGGGGACTGCCCCTTTTATACCATGGGCTAATGGGGACAGGCCGACGTAAGGGGGCAGTCCCCCGCTATAGACTGCTACCTAGAAGTTTTACGTGGGGTCCTGGCACCTGCCAGCTTTAGTCCTTGTGGTGTAGCCTGCTGAAAGAGCTCCTCTCGAAGATCTACTGTTATGGTAAGTTCTTACATAACTGTACTTTTGGATGCTAAGGCTTGAGACTATTTTATGTCATCAGTCATGTGGCAGAAATTCTTGATAGAGCTGAACCCACCAAAAAAAGAAAACTGGACAAAAAATCCTTTACAGTTGCTCAGTGCAAAAATCTTAAAATGGCTCAGGGTCCCAGACGCAGAGATCAAGAGGGCTACGGTGATCTCGCCCTCCCCAACCCCCGGAACAAAATCAGGAGCTAAACTCGAAGCGACCAACCAACGGAGGGTACCAGACACAGAGGTCGAGAAGGCTACAGTGATCTCGCCCTCCCCATCCCCCGGAACAAAATCGGGAGCTAAGCTCGAAAGGACCGACTGACGGAGGGTCCCAGACGCAGAGGTCGAGAGGGCTATGGTGATCTCACCCTCCCCCACCCCCAGAACAAAATCAGGAGCTAAGGTATGCAGCTTGCACAGCCCCGAGCAGTGAAACATCCGCGGACCTGTTAAAGGGAAAGTGGCGCCATTTTCCAAATTCGAATTTACACCAGGACTGATTGCAGTCAGCGTACATGTGGAGATAGTCTCTACATCTACAGCATTGTTCCTGCCTGCTTTAATTTTAACAGTTTCCGACTGGTACTTTAATTGTTCCTGTAAGAAGCTGTGTCTAGCTACAACCTACTGTTACTTTATTGGAAATTAAACCGAAGATTCACTGTTTAGTCACTTTCCTTACAGCATAGTGATTGCTAGCCTCTTTTTATAATATTCCGAAAGGCACTCCAAATATCCTGTAAAGAGCTGGATTTAGCTACCAACTGCTGATACTTTAATTTGCTCTCTAGCCGAAGACTTACTTGCAGTACGCTGTTATTTAGCAATGACCTGATTGCCTGTTTAATTAGTTCTTAAGGCTCTCAGTGATTTTCTGATGTCAGAGTTGTTTGGATCTGAAAGCTCACCTTAATTGTAGTGTAACATCCCAGCCATGTCTGCTTCTCGGCTGTAATTTGAGAACCTGGGTTCCACATCTATGTTGGCCCCACCTAGCCTATGCTTACCATCCCCCCCCAATAGTCTGGCTTTTGCCTACATATATTCTTACCTCCTCTCCTGTTCTCCACAGCTCGAAGGGACTGACTGACGGAGGGTTCCAGATGCAGAAGTCGAGAGGGCTACGGTGCTCTCACCTTCCCCCACCCTGGAACAAAATCAGGAGCTAAGGTATGCAGCTTGCGCAGCCCCGAGCAGTGATGCGCAGTGATGCTCCATGTCTGCTTCCCACCACCCCCGCCACCCCCCTTGGTGAATACACTCTTTTATAGGGACTTGGCTGCTGGCTGAACCAGTAAGTCCATTTCTCTATTTGCAGACTATAGAAGTTCACCACTAGAGGCTGCTCAGCTCCCTGACACATACAGATAGCACTGCTATGAGCAAGAACCTCAGGGCTCGGCTCACACAATACTGTTAAATATAAGCTTTTCCTTCCTAATTCCTGTGTGCTAAGTTTAATCAGCCCTTCCACCTCACCTCCTCTAGACTTATTCCTTTGTTTAACCGATAACTACTGCCTCAGTGTTCCCTGGCTGTTGTCACTTCAGAATCTCTCCCCCTCTCGTAAAGGGTCTTCCAAATTCTGGCACCATGTTTAATATTGTGCTTCTAGAATATTATTTTCCCTGGCACACTTATCTTCTGGCCTTACTCATCCTCCCCCCCGGCCGGAATTACTAATGACAAACATACGGAGCCCCAGCCTAGTGCCATGCATTCACTAATTAGCACTTCTGCAGCTAACAAATATGGTATATCGGAGCACCCGGATCCTGTATCCAGCAACCTCTGGAAGTTCTCTTTCCAAGGAAGAATGAACTAGACACCCCCCAACTCCAGAGGTTGCCATGGCCCTGATGTGCACATATTCCACTAAACAGCAGATACCAAACCAGGACAATACAAGGCGCAGAAAGTCCCGGATCACTAAAACCTGGTGGAAGTGATACCTCTCCAGGGTGATCGTTATTCTGTTACTGATTTCTGGGAACATTCACACCAACCTGGACCTCCTGGCACTGGGTACCCCACAACCAACGGATGTCTAAAAATTGCATCAGTTAATATTGGGAGTCTACTTCTAAACTACCCCAATTCCAGGCATGGGTTGCTGTCCACAAACCGCACATTATCTCGCTCACTGAAACATGGCTGTCTCAGAAAATACCTGATTCCTCCATCTCACTTGATGGATACACCTCCTCCCGGCTAGATAGACAAGCCAAGCGTGGGGGTGGATGCTTGGTTTATCTGAGTAACAAAATAAGTGGCCAGGTTATGCCACTCAGTGTAAACACTACTGAAGCCCAGCTTCTCCCCATCAAGCTATCTATAGGACGGCAAGGCAAAGCAATGTCTCTGGGCCGGCCCGTTGGTGCAGCGGTGGGATTTCCGCTTGCGACGCCGGCGACCCGGGTTCGGGAATGAATCCGGGTCGTCAGAGGGCCGGCCGGGGGGAGTAGGATTGAGCGTCCGATGGGCAGCTCTCCTACTCCGGGGGGAGGGTGCGGGCAGCATTCGGTACGTTGGGGACCCCTGGTGGAGACCGGGAGTGCCACGCAGCCGACGCTTGACATGGGGGGGAGAGGAGGCAGGGCGGACGCTGGCGTCATTGCATGTCCCTCCTCCTCTGGGGAGAAAACCAGGAAAAAAGGAGGAGCCGCCTGCCACCGCAAATGACGCTCGCCGCGGCTTCGATGTGCCCCCAGGCCAAGCCCCCGACCTAATCCCAGTGCCTGCGGCATAAGGGCCGGTGCCGTAGACCCCACCGTGGGGGGCAAGCCATGGGGTATCAGTGGGCTGTGGCCAATTTGGGGGGCAGAAGCCGGCGGCCCGTGACCGGGCTGAAGACTAGGCGGTAGGCGGTTCGGGAGTAAAAAGGAAAATAAAAAAAAAAAAAAAAAGCAATGTCTCTGACCACTGTTTACATACCCCCCCCCAGCAAGCAAGCCCGTGGACTTGACCTATATTTCAACCACCTTAGCAAGATCAATAAAGAATGTGAGCAGGTCATCTTGCGGGACTTTAACACAAATTGGCTTGCCCAGAATTCTATTACCACGAGGGACCGAAGCCATGGCCTATATCTCACTCAGATGGTAACACAGGCAACAAGGATGAACTACCGCACCGGCACATGTACGCTCATAGACTGGCTTCTCGCCACCAACCCTGAGCATATAAAAAATGTTACTGTCCTGCCTGACACCTTAAGTGACCATTCACCGGTACTATGCTCCTGGACTAATAAGGGCCCTAAAGTCCCCCCCCGGTCTCCAAAAACTGCTACCTCAAACAGGAGCTTGTAGGCTATTTTAAGAGGTATCTGAAGGAAGCAGACTGGTCCCCGTTAGCAGGCTGCAGTGACGCTAATAAAGCCCTTGACTACCTCATATCAACCTTTAACAAGGCTTGTGACATATTTGCCCTTGTCAGAACTGTCAAAATTAAAGGAGCCTTTAACCCTTGGCTCACTGGCCCTCTAATTACCCAACTGAAACAATGGGCAACATCTGGCATATTGCCAGGGAGACAGGCAGGCAATCTGACATTGATGCTTACAAAGAGGCTAGGAATAAGTGCACTAGGCAAGTAAGAAATGCCAAAGCTACCTACTATAGAGAACAACTTAAGAGAAACTGGGACAATGGCAGGGAATTATGGAATAGCATTAATTCACGTACTGGTAAAGAATCCAGAGCTCCACCGGATCTCATAGTAACCACATCTGGCCCGTTACAGCAACCTATTGACCTGGCCAATGCCTTCAATAATGCCTTCACAGACCTCAGCTCTGTCTTCCCCCTTGAATTTCTCCACACCCAACCAGAAACTGATTCCATTGACCCAAACCCTACTCTCAACCCTAAACCAGGCCAACCACCATTCTACTTTAGGCAAATAACTAGGGCCCAGACCATAAAATATGTCAAAAAAATCGTAAAAAAAACCCAGGGTAGGGAGTGACTCGCTAGACATGAAGTTGCTAGCGCTAGCATTGGATGAACTTGCCTGTCCAATAACCATAGTTTTCAACATCTCCTTGCACACTGGAATCTTTCCAGATAGGTGGAAGACTGCCTCAGTCACCCCTGTGTTTAAAAACGGGGACAGAACTAACCTGGGAAACTACTGCCCAATCTCAGTACTACCACCTCTATATAAAGCGTTAGAAAGGGTTGTTTCAGACCAGCTAACTGAATACTTAAACAAGTACAATCTGCTCTGCCCGCAGCAGCGTGGGTTTTGTATCGGACACAGCACCACCACAGCTTTAATTGACTTTACCTCTCACATCTATGAAGCCCTTGACATGAGCAAAACGGTGGGTCTATTTTTAAAGACCTCACCAAAGCCTTTGACACAGTCAACCACCAAATCCTGCTCAGACACCTGAAGATGTTGGGACTGTCAGTAGATTCCATCTCCTGGCTTAATAGCTACCCCTCACACAGGACACAGTGTATGAGAATAGGGGGTGTAACCTCAAGACTTAAAAAGGTAACCCTTTGAGGTTCCCCAAGGCTCGATCTTAGGGCCACTTCTCTTCAGCCTCTTTATTAACTCCCTTCCCAAAGCCTGTCCTGCTAAAATGTTGCTGTATGCAGATGATGCAGTTATCTCAGTGCCTGGCAGCCACACATTAGAAACAGCACAAAACCTACAGCATTGCTTTGCTTTGCTTGAGAACTGGTTTACCCCAAACAGACTCCTTCTAAACTATAAAAAAACCAAAAGTTATGAACCTAACTTTGCCATATGCCAAAAGAAATGCTGAACACCTGACTATCTATAGCCAGAAAGGGGATGACATTGAACAAGTCACAACCTTTAAATATCTCGGGGTACATACTGATGACACCCTCTCTTTCGTATACCATATAGACCATGTAGTCAAATCCATTAATATTAAGTTAGGAATCTTCTATAGGCACAGGCAAGCCATGACCCCAGAGGCTCTAAGCCTAGTCACTCAAAGCTCCATTCTGTCGATCATTGACTATGCCCTCATCATCTACCGTGCTGCCACAGACTCAGACCTAAATTGAGTAAAAGTATTACTCAATAAGGCTTGCTGCCTGGTCCTGGGGGCTAAACACCAAACCCATACCTGCGCCCTCTATTCCTCCTCTACTGGCTGGCTCCCCTTACACCTAAGAGCGAAGTATCAGGCTTGCCTAATAGGCAAAAAAGCCCTCCTTGGACTCACTCCCTACTCCACCGCAGCTCTGTTCCAGCACTCCAACTCCTCAAAAGTCACCAGGAGCTTGGCTAAGGGTGTGCTCCATGTACCTTTCAGAAGAACCAGCTTTGCACAGCGTTCTCTCTCCTACCGTGGGCCCACCTGGTTTAATGAACTCCCTCCTACCACCATGGAACACACAGAAATTGGACCCTTTAAGAGAGAACTGCTAACCCTTCCAGCCCAAAAGAACCAATGTGAATGCAATCAATAAATAAATACCTGTGACTAATCACTATCAAAACTTTTCGCTCCTCTGCTTACCCCCCCTTCCTTCCTCCCCCTTCCCGACAAAATCTCTTGGGGGCTACCCCTACCCCTGCTCTTCCCCTCACCCCAATCCCCTTATACTGTGACAAAGCCCCCCTCAGGCTGCTCCCACCTTGCTATGTAGTTCTTGTCTGTTTGACTCCTTTTCCTGTTTTTTTAATGTGACCAGTTTAGAATGTCAAATTGCACTCCTCGCCCTGTAACACTTCTGATACTGTTATTGGCTTATTTGCCTGCTACCTGTACAGCCTGTAACAAATTGTGTACTCTGAATGTTCTGTAACTTGTTATGTAAATTTTGTCTCTCATCCACTGGACATGGAACCTTTGTAAAAGAGCCTTCCTGGCTCAAAGGTATTAATCTGCAACTGAAATAAAGAAATAAAAAAATATAAAATATTTAAATTTGCAGCAGCAATATCAAAAACTGCTGTCCCTATCAGTTATGATGGGAAATAATTTTTCAACTTAAATTAAGTAAATTAAAAAAGATATGATGTCCTCTCAGTATCAGAGAATGTCATCCTTGGTGATAGAACAAAAGTATAACACAAAGTCAGAACATTTCAGACCAACCTTTTTGATGATTGCAAACAATGCATAGATTTACAGTGTTTTTCACAGTTGAAGGATGAGGAGAGTAAGATATTATTGGGCACAAAGGGACAATACAAATTTCTAGGGAGACATGCCTGTAACATGTTTAGTACTTCTAGTGCCTTAAGGAAATTCCGGGGGGGGGGGTGGGGAGGGGAGGGAGTTGCAGATACTCAGATTCCAAAACTTCCACTGCACAAATTGGTTTTGTTGCAGGTGTAACCCCTTCAGCTTTAGCTTACATAGATATGTGCCTCTTTCTTCAGGATGTGGTTTCCGTACAGGTTGCAGTGAAGATTTTATTAATCTTTTCACATAAGGCTGTGGCACGGATTAACTTGCAAAAAAGCAAGGAGATGGCTTTGGGTCCTTTCAGGGACTGCTGCATGGCTACTGTTTCTGGTATTGAAATTGCAGAGGGCCCGGTTATGCTCCTAGGTATACAATATGGTGAGGGTATTAACTGGCTGAACGAAAGGATACAAGATGAAAAAAGATGAAACAAGTGGGTGATGATGAAAGAAGATAATTTATATGATTAAAACATTTTTTATTCCTATTTTTGTATGCATTAGTTGTGCTTTTCCCCTTCTGAAAGAATTGGAAGCTAAATTATATAACATCTTCTTCAGACTGTTGTGGGAAAGTCACGTGAATTCTATCAAAACGTCTCTTACCTACAGGAAACTCAAGGATGGTGGCCTAGATATGCCAAATCCTGTGGTCTGTATTTATTTATTTCGTTTTTGTTAATTTTCTAAAACCTGTGCTCATGCAGATGAACAAACTTTGAGTTCCCTTTGCCAGGTTGTGGTGTACTGACAGTTGGGTGGGGGTATCAACCTCTGTAATTACAAAACAATGGCTTGATGAAAGGATAGCAGCTGAGATGCAAGATGTGGTGTGGTTATGTTTACACAGAAAACTCCAAGTAAGGGATAATCACAAGCATAAGAACATTTCGGAGCGCTTTTGTCTCAGAGAATCGTGTTATCCAGAAACTGGAACTATGTGTCATCTGTTTGTGACTTGTTCTTATATTTTGGATTTCTGGCCTGACTTGGGGAGTTCCTGGTGGGCCCCTATGTTTTTAACCACTTCATATGAGAACATAATATTTTGTGACTTCCCAGGCTCCTGGAAGATTTGGGTTTACAGCACCCTGTGCATCATCATGGCATGTCTGAAATGGTGTATCTGGCAGGCAAGGTGCATTTTATTGTTTTAAAAAAAAATGATTAAACTGAACATTTTGTTGTATAATGCAGCCAAATAATTGAGAGGTGTGTATGACTTAGATAACAAACATTTAACTAGACAAAAATGCTCTGTTTTTTTAGAAAGGAATTACACAGTTATAATAAGGGGAAATAATTGTTTTCCATTTTTCCTCCTTTGTGACATGTCACAGGAGAGGTATTTTCTTACCATGCTCTTTACATTGGGTGAATTTTTTTTGTTTAAAGAAATTTTGTTTATAAGGGGTAAACTATTGTATTGTTTTGTAAAAAGATTATGTTCTGTGCTTGTATATGCTTTATTTTTTTTTGAAATTGTAGTTTATTACTTTCTCATTTCCAACAGACACATCTTAAAAAAAAAAGCACAACACTATAGCTTCCAAATGAATAAATGCTACATGGAATAATGCAATTACAAATGGAATTAATATGCGTATACATTTAGAACTTATAAACCTGTACTTCAACCTTATGACAGGCCTTTAAACAAATTGTATACTATTTAAAAAAGGTTGCGTAAACCTGAGTCAAAGATCAAGATCCAGGACCTAATTGTATCAACATTTCATATGCAATTTCCACAAAGGGAGTCTAACAAAACATACATATAAAATAATATTTAAACATACTAAATATTAACTTCTATCAAACGGCTTACCCTCCCTCCCTCCCCCCACACAGCAGGTTTAATAGATACTAGTTGAAACTGTTCTCAGAGAGTTCATTATTTAACCATTCAAGTCTTCTCTTGATAAAATCTCTAAAGTGGAGATACCCTCTTTAGTGCCAAGAAACTCAAAAAAAGGGAACCAGCGTGTTTTATAGGAGTCAAGTCTCAGATTTAGGTTGGCTGTAAGTCTCTCCATTGTTTTGATTTGGTGGCAACACAGTAGCCAGTGCTTCTCTCCTGGGGGTATCTCAGAGAGCCACAACCGCGTAATAGCCTTCTGGGCCACGGCTATCAGGATAGGAAATAAATAATTGGCTTTAACACCTTTTAACCCTTACGGAGTTTCCCCCAGTATAAAGTATCATGGATGCTTAGGGATTTGTACTTGTAAAATCTCGCTGATTCGGTTACTGACAAGGTTCCAATAATCATTGAGTTTATTACAACTCCACAAAATATGTTCATGGGACCCCACCATCCCGCAACCCCTTCAGCATTCATCTGAATAATTTTGCCCGAAATGTTTGGTTTTCACAGGCGTTCAAAAAAATCTTGTGGGTATTTGCCACCGGAATTCCCTCCATGCAGAGGAAGCTGTGGTTCTGTGTGCCAACCTCCAAATCTGGTCCCATTTTATAATTCCCTCCCCCATACCAAACTCTTTTTCTTAAAGGGTCTGAACTTTAATTCTGACATCTGATACCTCCACACCACCCACTGAGTATAGTAGAGATATCAGATGAGGGTTTTGAGAGGGCTCGGTAGCCAACTTCAAAAGAGTATCCAGGAGTGGGTTTGCATCCCCGAATGACCGGTCACCACCACCCACCACTGATTGAAGATAGGGTCTGATTTGTAAGTAACCATAGCAGTCAGAAGCTGAAACTCTGAACTCTCATTGGATCTGGGAGAAATGTTTTATAATATCTCCTGCATACACCTGTGCGAAATATCTAAGGCCTAAGTTTGCCCATCGTTTAAACATCTGGTTCTCCTTACCTGGCTGAAAATCGGCTCTGTCCAGGATCTTACCACAACGGAGAACCCTACTTTGTAAGTTCCTTTCTTTTATAACCTGAGACCAGACTTTAATCATTGTCTTAAGTCACGGGTTTGGCAGTCCCTGTAACACCCTGTGATTGCTTCTGTTAAATAGAATTGAAGCTAGGGTACATGACTTGAGAGTCTGAGTATCCATTTTAACCCAGCTTCGTTTTTCTCCCTGTAGTGTATAGGCTGCCACATGCTGCAATTGAGCCTCTCTAAAACAAATCTTGAAGTCAGGGACATCTAAACCCCTCCTTCCCTTTTGGTAATTTCAGCAGAGCCCAACTGAACCTAGGTCTCTTCCCTGCCCAGATAAACTTACTAAGAAGCTTTTGGATATCTAACCAAAACCTCCTAGGGGGGCATAAGGGGATTGTATCAAATAGGAAGAGCATTCTCGGGAGGATATTCATTCTCACTGATTCTATCCTGCTGGAGATTGTAAGAGGTAGGGTAGACCACCTAGCACAATCCTTACGTACTGTCTCTAGTAACCTGCAATGGTTGGTTTAATATAGCTTAGTAAGGTCCTTCGGTACATGGATCCCCAGCTATCTAAAACCATTAGTGTTCCATTTTAACTTAGTTAAACCTGTTACCCCCAGGGGAATGGTGGCTCCTATAGAGACTATCTCAGACTTGGATTAATTTATTTTAAAACCGGAGATACCCCCGAATTCCCCAATGAGAGATAGAGCTGCAGGTATAGACACCTTAGGGTCCTTTAGGTATAGTAGGGTGTCATCTGCATAAAGCGAGATGTGGTTATCCACCTCACCCACCTTGATCCCCACTATATGCCTGAGCGTCTGAAATGCCTCCGCCAGGGGCTCTAAACTTAGCGCGAATAGAAGGGGGGAAGGGGGCAGCCCTGTCTAGTCCCCCACATAATGGGGAATGAGCCAGAGAATACCCCGTTCAGTCGTACTCTAGCTGATGGGTTACTGTAAAGAGCAGCCACCCATGCATGGAATTTAGGCCCTAACCTGAATTTCACAAGTACTTCACCTAGATAATCCCATTCTAGGCGGTCGAAGGCGTTTTCTGTTTTCACCGAGAAAATTTTTTGCAGTTGTTCTCTCGCTGTCTTAAGGTCTCCTAACAAGGAACGAGGGCCTCCATTTTTATGTAAGTCTTCTAATTCTTTAATTTTTTGTTCGTGTTTGTCTTGTTGCTGCTGCCTCGCTTTCTTTTGCTGAGATGCATATGCGATTACCTCCCCTCTTACCATCGCCTTGAGTCCGTCCCATAAAAACTTAATTTTGGACACTGATCCTGTATTTTCTTTAATGCAATTATCAATTACCTCCTTAATTTTATTTATGAACCCCTCATCTTTAAGGAGCCCAGCATTCAAGTGCCATAAGGACTGCCTGTGCCTCGGTCCTAGACTGAGAGTCAGATTGATCTTTGCATGATCTAACAGGCATATGGGATAGATCTGTTGGTCCACAATGGACCCCACCCACGCCATATGTACATAAAACCTATCCAGGCAAGAGTAGGAGTCCTGCGGATGGGAGTAAAAGGTGTAATCTTTGCTAGATGGATGTTTGTCTCTCTATGTGTCTACCATACCTGCTTCCGTGCATAGGTGATAAAGGGTTATTGCCCCCAGACTGGCTGCCACCTTCCCTTGCCTCGCAAATTTATCTACCAGAGGGTCCACAACAAAGTTCCAGTCCCCCCACCATCACCACCTGACCTGCGGGTAATGAAGTTATAACTCCAAAGACATATCTGAAAAAATCAGGGTCAGTAGGTGTCGGGGCATAGACATTCACTACGTGCAGCACCCTATCTGCAATTTTGCCCGAGAGAATTACCAGTCTACCCTTCCCATTTGTGAAGGAACCCGTCTTTGTGAAACCTAGGCCGTTCCGCACCAAGATGGCCACCCCTGCCTTTTTTGGATTCTGGTGCGATGAGGCAAACACCTCTCTGACCCACAACCTGCATAATTTCTTATGTTCTGTTTCAGAAAAGGAGGCAGTATAGCGCAGTGGTTTAAGGCTCTGAGCTGCAAATCTGGAGACCTGGGTTTGAATCCCACAGCCCCCACTTATAGCGCAGTGGTTTAAGGCTCTGAGCTGCAGATCGGGAGACCTGGGTTTGAATCCCACAGCCCCCACTTGCATCTCTCCATTCTCCCGCAGAGACCACCCCCCCTCCCCCGAGGAGACCGGAGGTCGTGAGGGCCTGCCCTGAAGCCCTCCCTGCCCGCAGAAGCCCCTAACCCGAGACACACCAGGTAATTTCTACCTTGATCCAGGCTGCTGCCACCACCGTTGGCCATCTGGCGCCTTTTCTGAAATGGCCACAAGCTCCCCTGCTCAGTGCATGAATCCCGGCCAGAGTAGCACCTCAAGTTGCTGCCCAGGCTCAAGCGAACAGAACTGTTACTTTGTGCCTGATTTTGAAACTTTTAAAACGCAACCAGCTAAAACTATTTGCATTTGCCTGTAACTGTATTTAAAAGCTTAGAGTCACTGCACCGAGACACACCAGGTAATTTCTACCTTGATCATTTTTTTTCCATTAGCTCCTTATATTGTTTTGCCACTAGAGGGAGCCTGATTAAGCTCGAGCAATTTGCTCCCAATACCTCACTTGTCAAATTTTACTGCTCTCTAGTAGCTGTTTTCACTTGGTGATTTATATTAAAGGAGCCCTCTGCTGTCTCTTTCCTCTCTACCTCACTCCTTTCTCTAGTCAAAAATGTCCCCATCTCCCCTCCTAGCGCTCCTCATGGGAATACTTTGCCTTCCTATCCTCTTTGAGCTTTACTGCTTGTACACATCAACAGCTTCTGCCAATACTTATACTCAGTTTGACTTCTACTACTCCAACATGCTTGCTACTGCCACTCCACTACCTCTACCCCCCTCTGCTCTCATCAGCAAGCGTATTAGCCCAATAGTCAGATACCTTCACCTTCATCTAAGCCGCCACCCTGCATCTCTATCAGGCGTACCTCATCACCCACTATGGTTACTAACCCTATCTCTTATACTATCCAGCGACATTGAGATCTACCCTGGTCCATCTCTGCATCCCGTCATAACCTTGCCCCCCCCCCGGCCGCCACTCTCCCTAAAACTGATGGACTAACTTTCGCCCACCTGAATGCTAGGAGCCTTATGGCCAACCTCCCTGACCTCCAGGCTTGGATCTATACTAACGTCCCGGACGTCCTCGCCATCACAGAAACCTGGCTTAAGCCCACAGTGCCTGACTCTCAGTGCCACTTTCCTGGATACAACATGCTTCGTATCGACCGTTCTGGCACTAAAAGGGGAGGTGGCCTTGCCCTCTACTTCAAAACTCACCTAAACATTACCCTTCTGCAGGACCCCCTCCTACCAAACTGTGAAATCCTACACTCCCTACTGCTTCTTGGGGGTGTAAAGAAACTCCATATTTTTTGTACTTATATCCCCCCAAAAAATGCTACACAAGGCATCACTGAACTCCTAGGGTTTCTGCCTTCAGTTACAGGCAAGGATGACATTATCTGCCTTGGTGATTTTAACCTTGACTGGTACGAGAAAAACTCAGCTAACCTATCCTCCTTAGCTAGCAAGGCAAATCTATCCCAGCTCATACATGAACCCACAAGGGTCTCACGTGGGGGCAACTGTGCCACCCTCCTTGACTGGATACTTACTAACAGGACAGAATATGTTGCCTCAGCCAGTGTGCTACCTGACACAATTAGTGACCACCATCCCATCTACTGTGTCTGGAACACTGTCATTCCTCCCCTCTCTGCTAAAACTGTAACCTTTCCTAATCTCTCCTGCCTAAGTCATGAGGACTTCTTAACTGACCTTAACCAGGTTGACTGGCCCCCTCTCTACCAAACAGAGGACATTAACATAGCCACAGAATATTTCAACTCCATCCTCCTCTCTCTTCAAAACCTTCACATCCCAGTCACCACACGTAGGATGGCAGGGAAAGTAACCAAGGGGCTAACACGCCCCCTGCTTCAACTTCTCAAATCTAGGGACAAACTTTGGTCCAGGTGGAAGATCTCCCACCTCAGTGCAGACTTTGAAGACTATCGTGCATTACGTAACAACTGCAAAAGACAAATTCGTATTGCCAAAAGCACCTACTATAGGAACCTACTAATAACATCCTCTACAAATCCGCGCAGGTACTGGTCCAAAATTAAGGACATTCTCGGCAACGACAAGCAACAGAATCCAGCTGACATGAACATTCAAGGTGTTCACTGCACCAACCATGACACCATTACCAACGCCTTCAATGCCCTTTATTCTTCTCCACCAGTCGCTACTCTAACTAGCCCACAACCTGACTGTCCCTCTTCTCCTCCCTCGCCCCTCCCACCCCTCCCTTTCGTTCTGGCTCCAGCCACATACCTGCAAGTTGCAAGCTACTTAACTCCTTCCGGCTAGCGGGGTCAAGGGCCTGAGGGCATCCATCCTTGCATACTTAAGCAGTATGCACCTTGGCTGACCAGACCTATCACCTGGCTTTTTAACCTCTCGATTCGTATGTCTACTGTCCCATCCACCTGGAAAACTGCCAGAACCATCCCTATACACAAAAAGGGCGATGTCAAACTCATGTCCAACTACCGCCCTATATCTCTTCTGCCCACTCTCAGTAAGCTGCTTGAAAAAATAGTCCACCGCCAGCTTGCTGCTCACCTTGACATGTTTAATCTTCAAACCCTGTGCCAACATGGTTTCCGGCCCAGTCACAGTACCACCTCTGCACTTACACAACTTACAAATGACATCAGAAATAATATGGACCGTGGCCTACTCACTGGGGCCGTCTTTATCGACCTGTCTAAAGCCTTCGACATGGTACACCATCCTCTCATGCTAAAGCTCCAATCCATTGGAGCATCTGATAAACCCTCTCCTGGTTCCATAGCTATCTTGACAATTGGACTCAGGCAGTAGCATTTCACAAGGCCCTTTCCTCCCCCCTAAACATCTCCCGTGGAGTTCCCCAGGGATCCACTCTTGGACCTCTACTCTTCTCCCTCTTCCTAAATGATATTCCCACCATGTCCCGGCATAGCTGCACTCTTATGTACGCAGATGACCTTGTTCTCTACTCTGGGTCAAAATCGGTTGCTGCCATCAACTCCACTCTCACTAATGACTTACAACTCCTGCAGACCTGGCTCTCTAGCAACCACCAAGTCCTGAACCTAGAAAAAACCTGTGCTATGCTATTCGGATCCTCTAAGAAACTGCCACTGCGAACAGGCTCCGGGTTCAATGCCTTGATGGCTCCCTCATCTCAAACACTGAGTCCTTCAAGTACCTTGGGGTCACTTTGGATCCCACACTTGACCTGTCTCAACATGTCAATATGGTGTGCCGTGCCGTCAATGCTAAAATTGGTGGAGCTTATCGCGTGCGCCACTCCCTCACTCCTTCCGCTAGACTTTCTGTTGCGAGAGGTATTCTCTTACCCCAGCTCCAATATGCTCTGCCCCTCCTCTTTGCTGCAAACTCTGCTACACTCCACAAATGGGACACTGTCTACAACAACATCTGTGGATTTGCCTTAACTCCCACGTCTTACCCATCATTGTCTCCTTTCGCTGGCTTAAATTGGCTGTCACCTAAGGATATTGAGCCTACTCCTGGGCTGCTTTATAGACTCCCTGTCTAGACCTCCCTGCCCCTGTCTATCTTGCCAACCTCCTGACTCCTGCCTCACACACCCGTACCCTCTGGTCTTCCCTCTGCCCCCAAGCTCTCCACTAGACCTTGCATGACAAAAATGGGTGAACAGGCATTTGCCCATTTTGCTCCCAAATTCTGGAACTCACTCCCCCTTATGGTGAAAACTTCAGCCTTTCATCGAGAATTCAAAAACTCGCTGTTCACCCACCTCCTAGCCTCTGGCCAATGCAAATGCTCTTAATTTGCTTTGTCCCACTGCAGGCTGTCGGGTCTGACCCTGAGTACTACACTAATGTTCTCCCATGCAATATGTTTGTCTAGGTGGCTATGAACCTTGATGTCTTTACTGTCCTCAGCTGTCTTATGGTTACCCTAATTGCTTTATTTTCATCCTTATTATGATCTATGCCTAAAATGTACCTTATGTAACTATTACTGTGCTACCCAATGTATATCTTGTTTTGCTCCTGTACACCTATATTATGTCTGTGCATTTCTGCATATTGTAACCAATGTCCTGTGCTCTCCCGGGTCGTGCCTGAAAATAGGCAGGTCTGTTGCCTAACGCACTTACCCGGTTACCAAAAGCTAATAAATAAATAAATAAATATATTGTGTGACCCTGAGCAAGTCACTTAACTTCCCTGTGCTCCCAGGTTGCACCTGTAAAAAAGCTTTCAGCTTAGTGTGTCACACCTGGTTAAACAATTGGAAAAAAAAAAAAGAAAAGAAAGATGGGTTTCTTGCAAAAGGGCGATATCACATCTTGTCCTGGCTAGATCCTTTAATATCTTATGCCGCTTGGTCGGAGAGCCCAACCCCTTTACATTGAAAGAAATCAATTTTAGGGTCCCCATCGGAAAACCAGACTTCTGACTTCTTGCAATTGGCCCCTGTTCCAGTTCTTATGCGGGGACCACTTAAATATTTTATGTCCGTCTTGATCTCTATTAAGCACTGAGAAGGCTTGCCTGAGACACCTTGCATGATCTAAAGTACCTTTCTGCGTTACCCCCCCATCCCCCTGAATCCCAAAACAAAATTCCCCCCATCCCCAAGTTGTTGTCTACTACCAACAAACTTACAATAAGAAAAAGAAGAAAAAAAAGAAACATACAACACATTTTCCAAACTGAACTATGTACAGACAAACCCCTGAGGGCCTGCCATGGAAGGACGCTCCTTCCATCCGGGAACTTAGGCCTACTACTTGGTCCCATGCCTTCCACTCTCCAAAGGGAGTGACAAGATCGGTGGTTCCCCGTGGTGAACCTTCAGAAGGAAGGAAAGTAATTCCCTAACGGGAGACAGCGCTGTAAAACTTCTGGCTGACCTCCGATGGGCGACCTATCCCCTGAAATATCTTCCGATGAATGCGATTAAACAGGGTTTGAGGTGAGTGGTGGATTTGCCCTCCTCTAAACTCTGTTCATTCTTTTTTGCAAGGTATCCGGTGCTAATCAATTAATATGAAAAAAAAACAAAAAAAAAAACAAGGGGCCTGGGCCCTCGTTAAAACTCAGATGGGTATTAATTGTGTACTTATTTCATCTTCAAGCAAGCTTAACCAGTCTCATGGGTAGCTCTCGCCCTAGTATTCGAGAGGGATGGGGGAGGGATGGTAGGATATTCGAGCACCTTCCCTTTTTCCAATGAACCCGGCCCCCGAGCGGCCTCTAACATTAATAAACATGGCCGACAGCAGTTGGGGTAAAGCAGAGAAAGTATGTAACCAAGAGTCATCCCTTTTCCCCCCGAACATAACAACAACCTTCCACCTTCAAAAGTTTACCTTGAGAAGCGAAGGGTTCCCCCAACTTCCCTCCAGGAGGATCACAGGCTTCCAACCCCAGAAAAGAAATAGTATGTTCAGTATGTGCACAGTTTATTTTTCTGCTATTACTTTAGAGTGATGGTAGAGTAATCAACTGCCTGTGCTCCAGCCAAGGACACAGACCAGGGGGCAGTTTCAGGAAAAATCTTCAACCCTTCCATTATCTCAGGTTGATTGAATATCTTGTAGCCCTTTTCCCAAAAGAATTAAATCCTTGTAAAGGGACTTGTCCGGGCCAGTTCCTCTAGCTGTAGCGCCGCTTGCAGACCCTTTTCCCACCATTTCCCAGTGTAGTTGTAGCAATGTCTGCTCCGACAGTTCCACTTGAAGATCTGGGAGGTTAATACCTGCTTTCTGCAAGGGCTTGCTGGCATGTAATAGCGAGTCATGTAGCTTACTGCCTGAAGATCAGTGGACAAGTAACTTAGCCGGGTATCTGAGCTGGGCTTTTATTTGCTGCTCTTTAAGCTGCTTAATTACCGCCAGTACCCGTTTTCTTTTCTGCATGGTCGCTGGGGGGAAGTCGTGGTCAACATACACCCTTTTTCCATTCAAATTTAAGTCCCTCTTCACCCAGGCCTTACGGAGTATCATGTCTTTGACTGGATATCTATGGAATTTGGCAAGGATTGAGCGTGGGGGGGCTTCTTTCTTAGGCTTTGGGCCAAGCACCTGATGTACCCACTCCAACTGTAAGGGCTCTGTACTGGGGATGTCTAGCTCCTGGTGAAGCCAAGTTTTAATGAATTCCACTGGATCATCCTGTTCTGCTCCCTCTGGAAACCCAAAAATTTGGATAGTTTTTCTTCGTCCTCTTGATTCTGCATCCTCAGCCCTCGCAGTGAGCTCCCGTTCTCTCCTGGCCAAAAAGAGTACTGCTCTACTGAGTCACATGGAGTCATTACTGAGCCCATCAAGGCCCGTTTCCAATTTGTCGGTCCTCTGCTCAAGACGTTTCAACTCCTGCTTGATATCCTTCACATTGGAGTCAATGAGATGCAGCATTTTAACGATATGGGCTGTTGCTCGGCAATCAAGGGAGCTACCTCGAGATGTAGTTTCTTCCTCTTCCCCACCCGAGTCTGCTGCTGATTCTGAGGCCCTAGGTGGAGTATTACTTGGGCTATGTTCTTGGATGGATCTGTGCCTATTGGGAGGTTTAGTTTTACTTCTGCTCCATGATTTTGCCGACTGCTCATTTCCTTTTCAGTGATTGTCAGTTTGCAACTCAACCCACCGCAAAAAGCATTGGATTTTTAGATTAATTCCCAGCACTACTGCAGAGCTCTGGCTTAAGCTTCCATTCTGTACGGTGACATCACCAGAAGTCTGTATATGCTTTATTTTATTAATAAAAGCTCCCCAACTCTTCTTCAATAAGTGCCATGGGATCGTTTACTTCCACCATCCTGGACAATGTCCTGAGACTGGCAGAAGGGACCTCGGTTTAATGTCTCATCCGAAAGATGGAACCTCAACAGTGCATCATCCCCACAGTGTCTTACAGTGTCAGTTATAGGTATTACCCAACTAACTGGAATGGGCCAGAACCATTTTGTAGTATTTTTTAATGCCTTGCGTGCATGACATCATTATCCCAACTGATCTAATTTTCTTTGCAATCCTGCTTTTAGCAGAGCTATTAAGTAATAGATAACCCATTCTAAGGTGTGCGGTCGCTCTCTGATATCGATTAGCTGTAAAAGCATACACGAGGCCACAGGTCGAAAAGGTGTCAAGCACCCAAGATGTGCGTATATCAGAGCGCAACTGCACATCCTAGAGTGGGTTATTTATCTTATAAAATGGCAAAACTGTTTTGGGGGGTGAAAGTGCAGGTGTGCGGTCGAGCTCTGATATATGCACGATCATGTGATGTGTTTCAACCAACCAGCAGAGATAATTTTTCCTACCCATTTTATAAAATCATATAACTGGCCTAAAGCAGGATATCCACATATACTTCATTTACCACGGGAGAGTGAAATACGTCACTTGGCATAAGAGAGACCATTTGGTTTGCATAAAGATTAAACATAGGGGGCACTGTTGAGCAGAGAACAAAGCTGGCCTCTTAGATGAGAGGCTCTGCATGCCTAGGCTATCATAATCTATAACAATAACTGCATTTTGGTGAAAATGTCCTTAAACATGATGAGAAGTTAAGTAGAGAGAACTATACACAGAAGCCACAGGAGTGGAGAAACCACACGGACTCACTTTGCAAACGTGGTAGAACAAGTGACAGCTCAGAACCCAGATCTTTCGAGATGTTGATGCCAGAGATTTTGCAGTCCGTGAATTGGGCTGCTTGATTATAGCATCAGCAATGTCACGGCTGACATTAAAGGCATGGCCCAAATCACACAGGCAACCTTAACAAAAATAGATCACTGGTTTGAGAAAATGGAGGAGCAGATCTGGGAGACAAAGAACAAGTTACACATGGACAACCATAGTCTCGATAACACACGGGACATCACTATGCTCAAAAAGACAGTTAATGATCTGGAGGCATGCAGCAGGAGAAACAATATCAACATTGCCAGATTTGCAGAAAAAATGGAGGGATCAGATGACATTAGGTTTCTCCAGAGAGCCCTGCCTCAAATCCTGGTGCTTGAGTGCACAATCCCAATGGAAGTCAAATGAGCCCACTGAACTCTGCAACCACCATGAGCGGGGAGGCCATGTGCATTTGTGGTGTGACTCCTTGGCTTTCAGGAGAATGAGCAGCACATTTGAGGAGCCAGATAGAAGAAGGACTTAAAGTTGGATGGGGCTAGAATTTCTATATTTCAGGACTTCCCCAAAGAAATTGTGGATACTCATAGAGAATTTGACCCCATTAAAGAAATTCTGAGGGAGGTGGGAGTTCAGTACAGCATGCTTCACCTGGCAATTCTGCTGGTAAAGCACAATGGGGGAAGCATGAGTTTACATTAGTTTGAGACACGCAGGATGTTTACAATGCCTGTGTGACGAGAGCGACTACTCTAGGTGCAGAACATATGATAGAGGAACTGCCCGAGAGAGTAAACTGTGCTAATCAAAACCCACTGTATAGGAATATGAGGGTCAGTGGTTTTACAAAGTCCAAAGCTGAATGAAGTGTGCATCATCAGGTAACAGTGTACCTTTTGACTTTCTCTATTTGCACAGGGCCTTATGACGTGAACTCTTAAAACTGTTGACTTTAGGGACCCATGGGAGGAGATTGTATGTTGCGGTTGGTGTCTTAAATAACTGTCACCCTAAATGTTGTTTCCCATGAGAGGAGTGCAGGGGACAACAGGTGGTGCACACACTGACTGGATTGCATGAGTTAATATGTGTCTGGAGAGTAGTGCAGGCTGAGGAACATGAGCTTTAAACCCCACAACCTGTAAGCATGTGGGTTCTGTACTTGAGTTATGGGTGGCCCTGTTTTTGCATTTAGAGGGTACTCAAAACCTAGAATGGGCATTAGACTAGCATGGGATAAAGTAGGAGTATGACAAGGTGTTTGAGAGGCAGAATAACCTTCTTTGTGGTGCATGAGGAATCAAAATACTGATACTGGCAGCGGGTGAAGGAGCCATTATCTCCCTTGCATACTTCCAGTATTATTATTGGCTAATGGAAGTTTAAGAGGTGATTTTAGGGTGAAAGATGTGTGGTGGGAAGAGAGATCCCTCTAGACTGTGCTGGGAGGGTTACATTCTATGGAGTGGGTGGGGGCAGGTGGTCTGCTTACACAATGCCTCTACCCTGGCAGTGGCACCCATGACTCATCCTGTGAAATGAGCCATTTACTTATCATAGGCATGTGAAGTCACTCCCCTTTGCAGCCACTTGACCCCAAAGCAAAGCCAATAAAAATTCAAATACTCCACAGCATCTTGCCATTCTAAGCACTTAGGTGGTGCCATGAAACGCACATTAGTTGTAAGTATGGCTTTCCTAAACTCTCTGCTGTAAGAGTTATTATAGTATGTGTGTGGATTTTAAATCATGTAGTCATGCTATAGTCCAGGGGTGTCCAGTGGCAGGAGGAAGGACTTTAATGTATTTCCTTATCCTTGTGCTGAGTGTCACTCAAGTAGAGTCACACACTCACAGCGCGAGAAGGTGTGTGGTCCGAAGGAAAAAGACGTGGTTGGAAACTGTTCTGAATGCAATGTTATGAACATTTCTTGTTTGCATTGCTGAGTTTGTGTTGTTGTTTCATGTTAATATTTACATTCATACCAGTGTGTGATGTGCTCCTGGATGCAAGCAAATGGGTGAGGAGTGGATCAGGATGTCTGACCAGGGCAGAGGGTTGGGGGAGCTAAGAAACATGGCTTATGGCAAGTATTACCACTGTCTAAATAAGAAATAATGGCCATAAGCTGGAATGTGAAGGGCTTGGGGCATCCCATTAAGCACACAAAGGTGCTAATACACCTAAAAATGCTTGGATGTGACAAAGCTTGCATTCAGGAGATACACTGTGTAGATGCAGAGGCAAAGAAAATGTGTCACAAATGGACTGGCAAAGGGTTTCCGTGCCTACAGTTTGAAGCAGCATGGGATGGCACTATTATATAGAAGAAGGTTAGCATTTAAGGAGAAAAAGGTAATGAGGGATACCCAAGGGGAATGGATCTTGGTAAGTGGTGACCTGTACAGGCAGACCATGGTCATCGGCTCCGTTTATGGGCTGAATGAGGATGACCCTCATCTTGTTTGGTATTCACCCACAAATCTGCAGAAATTCACACATCAGATATAACACTGAGGTGGCATTATATGTTCCACCAAATAGATCAGACTCAAAGAGGGTATGGAAAGAGCCAAGGGCTGGAAGACATACGGAAAGCAGCACACCTAGATGGCAAGGAATATACATACAGCATCATTCCACAGTACATGACACAGCTGCATAGATCTTACATATGTATCCAGGGGGTGGAATGACCAGTTTAGAACTGTAGGCATAGGGGAGTGTCATATTTTGGACCATGCCCCAGTTAAAATCCTGATAGAATGGGACCCTGAGAGATATAAACAACCCAGATAGTGTCTTAATCTGAGCATATTTATAGTAGTAAAAGACTTTGGGCTCAATTCTAAAAGAATCCCTTGGAGCGACACAAGTTCATTCACATATCTGGACTCTGTTGTACGGTATGGGCTGCCCGCCCATTGGCTCACGCTGTGAACCAATGGGTGTGCAGCCTACCAGCTGTCAGTCGGCATGTGGTGGGACTGCAGGTGGGTGGGGTGCTGCCGTCCGCCCGGCTGACAGGGAGTAGCAGGGCGGTGGGGCTCAGTGGGCGGTGGGGAGGGGGTACACTAGACCACCAGGGTAGAGGAGTATGTTATGATTTACAGATGCCCACGATCGGGCAGCGATCGGTCCACTGGACCACCAGGGATATTGGACGTGGGGGGGTTACTATACTGATGCCCGCGATCGGGCAGAGTGCGGTCCACTGGACCACCAGGGATATAGGATGGGGGCTTATTCTTGGAGACAAATGCCCGCGATTGGGCACATAGCGGTCCACTGGACCACAAGGGATATTGGTCGGGGGGGTTCTTTTAGACGAATGCCTGTGATTGGGCTGCAGGGGGCGTTGGTCCCCGACGGCTGCTGCCTGGCAGGGCACCAGGCGCAAGTCATCAGGGATCGGCGCACCTGCATGCTAATGTCATGCAAATGGGGCCATAATGACATGCAAATGGCCCCATGTGCGCCTTGCATAAATTATGGCCCTATTTGCATGTCCCCTTTTGAATATCGCAGGTGCTGTGCATGGCACAATGGCACTTGTGCTAGCGCATCTCCACGCTCCACTCTGGCCACTTGCGCTGGCACAGTGCCACTGCGCCCTGCACAGTGGGTGTGGCCAGGGTGCGATATTTAAAGCTGCTGTGCCATAGCGCAGCTCCGTTGAATATCGCCCAGACCACACCCCTGCGCAAGAAAGTTGAGCTGCACCCAGGCTTGCGCCACAGCCTGGCACAGTTTGAATATCCGGGCCAAGATCTTTAGATAATATAATATCCACTTAAGTACATGCCACAAAAGATAGTATTCCAAGTTAAAAACTATAAAACAGAAATATATGTATGGCAATAGGAGGGTATAAAGAGAAGTTTCCCTAAAGTGAACAATAAGTCTGTGGGCACAGTGCTCATACAGTGTTCTTTTCTAAATCTTGACTGATACCTAGACAGCAATGAATACTTCTTTAGGTATTATACAGTTGCCCATGCACCAGTCTTCTGAAGATCTTTGGAACTACAGGCAACAATGCTATAGGTAGGTAGTTTGATGGGTTTGTAGGTACACCCCTTTGAATATTGACACTACTTTTGCCTCTTTCCACCAAGTTAGAATCAGCCCATCTTTCAAACTCCAACTAAAAAGATTTGTTAGTGCTAGTGAAATAACATCAACAGCATCTTTTACAAACCAAATCTCTATACCATCAATTCCGTGAGATTTGTTTTTATTTAATTTCCTCATTATGTCTTTCACTTCTCTACATGTGATGTATTTGACTCTAAATTTTGGGACTTTAGGGTCTTTTATGCTATTTTCATACTCTTGTTTTTTCATCACCTTTTTCCAGTCTTGATGGTTGAGAAATATTTACATCAGGAAGATTTATAGAATATTCATTAAGAATATTTGCTGATTGTTTACTATTTTGCAATAATCCATCTTTTTCCATTTGTATGGGGGGCTTTTTGTTTACTGGTATCTCCAGAGAGTTTAATAAAGTCGATTATTTACCTGTACTTGACATTTCATAAGGTTTTTTATTATATGAGTTAGTACTGCATTTTTGCCTTCTTTATTTTAGTTTTTACTGTGTTTCTTGCATCTTTATTGTCTATCCCAATCTTCTGAGTTTAGGGTTTTATTTGTTATTTTTCAGAGTCTTTTTTTTATTTTGATCTTTTTTTACTTTTTTCTGTTATCCATGGGATGTGTGTTTTTTGTTCCCCATTATTTTTACAAATGGAGCTGTTTTATTACGTGCCATAAAGAAAAGATTATTAAATCCCTGAATTGCCAAGTCAAGTGATGGAATCAGATATAGGCTTGACCAATTTATTTGTCCTAATTTGATTTTGATTTTATTCAACTATTATTGCAACAATGCCCTGGGTATGTGCCATGACTGGCTAATCTTGTATTGTTTACTGTCATAGAGCACCCCAGGACACTCTAGTGCAGCTCTTTACTCTGTCCTGTTATTGTAACAATCCCAGAGGGGATATTAAAGTTGATTACATTCTGCACATATACAATGTTTGCAAAACATATAAAAACATTAAAAAAGGACACATAATCTTAATACAATCATACAAAGAAGAAGCCAGCAGATACAGGCCTTATGGTCTATCAAGACTGCTCGAGCATGCAGCTCTCTGTGTTCAGTACTGATCATGTAAAAGAGGAAACAAATAATAGGATCCATGCTACAGTATACTTATCCTAATCATTATACATTAAAAAATGTCCCTACCAATTTACAAATAATATAAAATATGATACATCTGATTAAAAATACAGATAACTTTGACTTACATTTAAGCTACATCCTAGTGACTTTTATCAGTATTTCAAACAACTAGTCAAAAGTTCAAGTTACAACGGCCTGGTGGCACTGAGTTTGAGGCACTGGATGCCACACCTTACTCCACACCAGCGATCCGGGTTCGGGAGCAGACTCGGGTCGCTGGTGCGTCAGCTGGGGGGGGGGGAGATGGGCTTGAGTGTCCCATGACAGCTCACCTACTCAAGGGAGGGTTGAGCCACATCCCGCACACTTGTCTGACTCCGAGCCGAGGCTCGGAGTACTACAAGCCCCAAATCGTAGGGGACTGGTGGCCACTATACAGTGTGACATCGGCACTCAATGCCTTGACGTCGGGGGTCTCACACTGTTGGTGGAGGGAGTAAAGAGGAAAGCAGCCTGCCCTCGCCAGGAAGATGGAGCCACGGAGACATGCCCTCAATGTGCCTTCACCCGCCCGACAGCCCCGGACTGATGAAACGTAAGTAATGGAGCATAGGGGCTCTGCCGCATCCCCACTCGGGGGGTAAACCGCAACTCCATGGGGATCCGGGGAAGGGGTCGTTTCAGCAGGGTGAAAGGCAGAGGGATGTCTGCCTTGGGGCTCCTAATGGGTCGGGGATACAGGCTAGGAAGGCGGCATAAACAGAAGTAAAAAAAAAAGTTCAAGTTATAATACATTTAATATATCTATCTTCATTTATTTTCAAGATATTGTATGAACAAGGACTTTTTGTAAGTCTGAGTTCTAACCTTCCCCTTTTGCCACCTATTCTGTATTCATAACTTGTGTTTTACAGTTTCTTTTGGAGGTAGCAAATTGTTTAGTTTGTGGTTAGGATCACATAGTTTTTCAAACATGTCTCTGGCTATCTTTTCTCTTCTTTCTTCTAACCTTTTCAATTTACACTTTTCTAATAACTCTTCATAACTAATCTCTTTGCTGTACATAGTCCTTAATGCCCTTTTCTGTACTTATATTGTAAACTTTCTTTGCTATAGGATTTGAAACACCCTTTCCAAATTTTTTGTTCTTTAAAATTGGATCTGTCTTTGGCATCCAATTTGAGATCACAGCTTAAGGTGTTGTGGTCTCCAAATATGGGCTGCTTAACCAGGACCTATTTTACTTTTATGTTTGGAGACACAAATATCAAATCAAGTATATTGCCAATACTGTTTAGTGTGCTTTTCCTCATTGTGTTTGTGGTTGTTATAAACCACATTATTTTTAACTGTTTAAAACTAGTTTCTATTGCTTGTCACCTCAGATGCCCCCATGCTGCATTGAAATCACCTATTATCACCAGTTTCTTACCAGCAGAATGATGCATTATTAACTGAGCCAATTTCTCAAATTTTGTAGTTTTAATTTTTGGTAGACAGTAAATTGTACCAGCAATCAAAAATTTTATTTTTGGACAGATACTAGTAAGCATTCTATATTTTCTACAGCTCCTGAAATAGTTATATTAGTTGGTCTGAGTTCTCATTTTATGTACAAAAGCACCCCCTCCACGTCTGAATTTTTCTGTCAGATCAATAGATATTATACCCTTCTATCTTAATCTCATCATTGGTTATTTTTTTGGTTTAGACAAGTTTCTGTTAAAGCAATGATATCTGGGGATTCAGTGTAAGCCCATGTTTTAAATAAATGTACTACCCACAATTGTCTGTACAACTTTGTTTGATTCACTGAGGAATGACTGTACTTGTGTAACTCTAAAGTGTCTCCGCACCTTGATTTTTGACATGGAACCTTTGTAAACAAGCTCTCTAGCTCAAAGGTTATGCAATCCGAATCTACAATAAATAAATTAATAAAAAATAAAAATAAATCAACCTTGCTTTTTAAGCTTCTAGCATTATTATAAATGATTTTCAACATTTCAGTATTCTTTGGTCCAGGGTTTAATTCAGTGTCTGCATTTAGAATTAGTGCTAACATTAGGGGACATCTATTAATTTGCAGTGGTAATCTGATACAAGTTATTTGTTGTCAAATTATCTCCTCTGTAATTTCTGAGAAATAATTTATTCTTTTTATTAACTTATTTAGGTTTTCTCCAGTTTGCTTTGGACTTTGTGTGACCTCAGTTTGTAAAGCCATCACTGATAATTTTTTAACTACTGGTACTTGTGACAGACAAGTTGTTATTAATATACCCACAATTACACATGAAAATAACAGATTCACTAGTTGCATTTTCGTTGTACATTTCTAAAAACAACAGGACCAAACCTACTACATTTCTATAGTAATAAAAGTATTGCTGTCAGTCACCAGAGTCTACTAGCTGTCAGTTTTTTAAAAATGTTCATACAGCAAATCCTGTCTTTAAATCTATAGCAGTTATTATTATGTATCTATAATGTATTTAAAATGCATTAAAACCACAAATATTTTTTTGAAAGCCTCCTGGCGGCCTCCCATAGGTGGACTCACACAGAATGACTCATGAGACTCCCACGAGAGCCACTCACACGTGCAGCCATTAGCATGGCTGCACTTTTGAAGGTAGATGACTCCTCCCCTTCAGACCCCACTGGACTGCTTCCACCAACAGTAGCCCCCCATGTACCAGTCCCAGGTGGACAGATGAATTCGTCTGGTGGGCAGGTGTGTGGCTGCAGATGATGGTACATGCAGCAAACAATGCAGCAGTTCACATAAACGGCACACAGCCTATTACTGGGAGTCCCACTCTGGAGATTCTTGTGCTGCTGAACTGAAGATGAGCACGGCTGTACTTTTGAAGGCAGCTGACTTCTCCCCTTCAGACCCCACCAGACCGCCTCTAATTCTTAGGTTTCAAAACTTCAGAACCTGTGGATAAAACCAGCAACGTGATAAAAGAAACAGTGCCAGGGACATACAAACTGTGTTTAGTCAGTAACAATTCTGATTTATATTACTGAGGAATGGAGAACTCATAAATGGCAGAATTCTGCCAACAGTCAGCATCCCACTATTCAAAACCAAGTAAGCTAAATAGCACCGTAACATAGTGCAGCCACAATAAACTTACTAGCGATGGGAAAATGTTCAGCTGAAGACATCAAGGAAGAAGGGCTCTTCATGGGGGCTGGCTATGAGGGGATAACATTTTTTCAGTAAATACCTCTGTGCATTCATTTAACATTGTGTATTTTGTGCCCCCCCCCATACTGAACTCCAAAGTTTAAGAGAACTCCTGGTTAAACAAACGATTTCACTGTATGAAGGGGTAATAAGGAAAAATAGATTTACTGAGTTTCAGTAATATGTTGCAAACAGTCTTCTTTAGCATCTCTGTCAGCAGTCGGGAACCCCAGCCCTCAGTCCTTACCTGATTGTTGATCTGCCTTATGCCGCTCCATTGTCATTAGAGTCAGAGTCTCTGTCCCTAGCTGCAAATTCTCTCTTGATGCAATTTGCCACCTTTCCAGCCTCTGTGGGGTCTGTAGCCATGTATGTCCATCTTCTGCAGTTGAGCTTAAGTCTTGCTGGGATCTTGAGAGTGTGTTGGACCCCAAGCTCTCACAGTTGCATTCTCACATCAACAAATGGTTTTCTCTTCATGCATTTTACGATGCTAAGGTTGGAGAACAGTCACACCCGCTGACATGGCCATTCCAGTGTTTTAGCCCTCTAGCTACTTCTAATACATCATCTTGGACTGAGTCATCTGCCAGGATCACTATGACAGTCAGTGGTGGTGGGTGGTCGCCCATGATGCACTGTAGGGTTATACAGTAAGCTTTTATAATTTCTATGTCTTCCAGTTTTAAAATGTCATGGGACTAACATTAGACAAATTGTTTTAAGTCTCCCCCTTCCTCCAGACCATCTGACAGACCAATTAACCTTACGTGAGAGGCTTGAGCTTGATTTTCTAGATGCTACAGCCACAGATGGAGCACAGAGTTTTCTTTCACAAGTCCTGCAGCCATCATCACAGCTTTGGCTGCTGTATCTGATGCTGTTTTGACCACTTCCTGTATACCCATTACTTTAGCAACCAGAACAGTAACATTCTGATTTGGAGTCCATGGATTTGATAGCCTGCAGCAAAGCTGGGAGGCACTGGTGTTGGTAGCTGCCGTCACTGGCTCCCCGCTTCTTGAGACCTTGTCTTTTGGGTGAGCTCCTTCACTGGTGTTTCCTCCTCAGGTATTCCTCCCCATCATATCTGTTTGGTAATAAAGTGCTGCTGACTGAATCCTCTGTCGGGTGCTGCTGTAGTTGTTTATGTCTTAAACTAAATTTCATTTTTGAGTAGATATGCCACTCCATCTAAGTTGCTCAGTTCGGCAATTAGCTCTTCCACCATGACTACATTTTTAAGGACCTTGCCTGCATGTAGATCTTGGGCAGTTTGCTCTGTATAAAGTTTATCTTAGCTATTACAATGATGGTCCACAAAAAACTTTAGCTGCATAAAAATATCTAACGCTTGTCTCCCAACGTAAGTGTCACCCTAGGTAGAAAGTCATACATACAGATAGAGGGAGCTCTGCTATAAATGCTCTCTGTGTCCCTTAGCAAAGGTACCCACTACACTTAATGCCTGTACACTTCTCTTGAGGCATAACATAACTTTCAACATTCACATTCAATTCAGACCTGTGGGCTATATACCATAGTGTTATAGTAACCCACCCTCCTTACTGCTGATGCAGAGGTTTCTCCTCAGCCCCAGCTCACAGTTGGGCATACTTACTTGGATCTCACAGGGCAATAGTAGTATTCTTGACTGACAGAGTTGAGCACATGTGACTCCATACAATCCGATAAACTTGATGTCTGCAGCTGAAGTGTTTCCCCTTGGCTCCCCCTACACTCAATCGGTTGCTCTTTTAGGACACCTCCTCCATACTACATGGAAACTTGAGTAGACCTGCAAGGGCTTTGAGTAGCACCCTTGAGAGGAACCCCTCACATCTCCAGTCTCATCTCACTTCTGAATTTGTGGTACCAGAAGGGTCAATTATAGCTTTTTTCCTTCTTCCACATTCTGTCCTGTACCCCAGGAGTACAGCACCTTGCCCCAAAGAGCAAGGAGCACCCATAGTATCCTCTGAACTCTGTTAGTGTCTTTCTCTCTCTCTCGCTCCCCCTCTCTCTCTAGCATGGACTCACATTTCTAAACTGATTCTGTGCTTCCTGTTTCACTCCTTTATAGGCAGGGGAGGGATAGACAGCACCAGTGCTAATCAGCTGATACACTCATACAGCTCATATTATGACATATATCATATACTTCTGCAGTCTGGACCCTTCCAGACTCTTATTCTCTTATGAACTTTTTTTTATTTATTATATTTTTTACTCCTCGCTCCTTCAGCCTTCGCATTTAGGGGGAGCCCCAGCCACGTCACCCTGGCATCCACCATCCGGCGCGTATGCTCTCAGGGTTTACCCCCCAGTAGGGTGGTGGAGGGAGCCCTCCTCCACTGAGACCAGATCCAGTATCGCACTGTGGCTGGCCAGGTGCGGGGCCTGCAAGCTCCCCTGTCAACCACTGGGAGCTATTTTTGCTGTTTTTCGCTTTCCTCGGGGGTGGCGCATGCAGTAACGCCCGTGATGGCCCTGCGCATGCTCCCATATGCGACACCATCAATCGTCTACACCACTCCCTTCCCTCGTGTTGCAACATCAGTACACCTGCCCCCAGCAACTGCCAGGGACCAGGCAAGCACCAACTGCCAGAGTCCCCCCCCCGGAGAAGGAGAACTGTTCTCCGGATGCTCAATCCTTCTCCTCTCTGCCGACCCCTGGCGGCCCGTGCTCATTCCCAAATGCAGGTTGCCAGTGTGGAGCAAGGTGTGGCACCCAAGCCCTCAACCCTCAGTGCTTATGAACTTTTTAATGCTTTAGAAACTGGACTGAAACTTTGGCAAGGGGTAAGCGGCTGGTTACAATGGACTGACAACAACTGATTTTTGAACTCATACTATTTTGTAAGGCATTGCACATCCACCACCAGTAATGCCTGTTTGAAAGAAGCACATGAAGGGATCAGGCCCACTGGCACATCAGCCGCTCTGTTTGAAACAGCAGAGATCAGAGTTCAGAAATGAGCCTGAATTGTTGGAGGTCTTGCAGTGGGAAGAATATCAGGCTCCCTAGTAGACTTTCCTCCTCTTGGGAGGTCAGGTGATCAACTCCATCATATCATTGCCACCAGGAAGATCACAGGTGACAGAGCAGGCCAAGTTTCACTCCTTTATAGGCAGGGGAGGGATAGACAGCACCAATGCTGATCAGCTGATACACTCATACAGCTCATATTATGACATATTTATTTATTTATTAAAGTTTCGGAATTACAATCCTTTGAGTCAAAGACTTTTTTGCAAAGGCTCCACGTCAGTACAAACAGACATATTTCTTTAAGACAGATTGAACAAACATCATTAAGTAGAATAATAAATTGGGACTTTACATGATGACATCAAACATTTACTATGCTTGGTTTGTCTCTCTAGGGTTGTTTATAGACCCTAGGTCGTCGAGGTGGAGTGAGTTAGTAGTAGCCACACGTCTCGTAGTCAATGAGATGTCTCTTGATTCCGTTTTTAAATTGGCCTAGACTAGGGGCCAGGGAGATGGGAGAGGGGAGTTCATTAAGCCAGATAGCTAAAAGACCTTTGTCCTAGTGCGGTCCTGCAGTGGGGGACTAAGAGGGGTGTGCTTGCCTGGTACCTAGGGGTGCTCCTGTGAGGGTTTGGTTGGATGAGGGAGTGTAGGCCAGTGGCTGAAAGCTTCATGAGAATCTTTTTGGCTTGGAGACAAGTGTGGTATTTCATATACCTCTGCAGTCTGGACCCTTTCAGACTCTTATTGTCTTATGAACTTTTTCTTATTTATTACATTTTTACTCCTTGCTCCTTTGGCCTTCACATTCAGGGGGAGCCCCAGCCACATCACCCCAGCATCCACCACCCAGCGCGTATGCTCCCAGGGCTTACCCCCCAAGTGGGGTGATGGAGGGGGCGCTCCTCAACTGAGACTGGATCCAGTATCGCACTGTGGCTGGCCGGGTGCGGGGCCTGCGAGCTCCACCCTTGGTTTCTCTGCTGATGTGGTGACATGGTTTAACAGCTACCTGTCAAATAGGAAACAGGCCGTAGTTTTCAATTCATCAATGTCAGATCTCTCCACTGTCCAGGTTGGCATCCCCCAGGGCTCTGTTCTGGGCCCCCTGCTTTTCTATATCTTCATTAATGACCTTCTGCTGCTTGCTCCTACCTGCTCATCGCTCCTCTAGGCGGAAGACCTCGTCATCTACTACTGCGCCAAAAAATCTCAGACATAAACCACTCTCTTGGCTCTGACTTTCTAAGCATACAATCCTGGCTGACAGTCAACAACCTGGTTCTCAATATCAACAAAACACACTCTATGCTCTTTGGCTCATCTGCCAAACTTAAATCAAATCATGACTTCCTCAAAAAGCTCATGTGCAGATGGCTCCCCACTGGTCAGCACCAGCTCCTTCAAATACTTGGGTGTTCTCCTGGATGAAACCCTCGATTTTGATCTCCACATTACCGCCACCTGTAAATTGGTAAATGGTAAAATTGGTGGGGCCTACCACACTAGCTATGCCCTTACCCCATCTGCTAGATTTGCCATTGCACAAGGCCTTTTGCTCCCAGCCCTGACCTATAGCATGGTCACCTACCTTGGTGCCACCAAGTCCTCCCTCCACAAATGGGACACCACTTACAATAACATCTGTCACTATGCCTCTGCATCACCTCGGTGTAAACACCACTGCCTGCTCTATGCGGACTTAAACTGGCCCTCTCCCACAGCTCATTGCAACCAGTCCTACGGTTCCCTAATTGACGGAATAGTCAGGTCAGGTCTCCCACAATCCCTTGCCTCCTTGCTTTACTCCCAACCCCCCTCTTATGGGCTCCGATCTTCAGACCAAGCCCCACTTTATATCCCAAGATGCAAAACCTCGATGGGTTCACAAACTTTCTCTCTCACACTGCTTCTAAGTATTGGAACTCCATACCTCAACCTATCCGCCAAGCTCCCAAACATGCTGGTTTCAAGAAACTTCATCGTGACCATCTAGGTGCCTCTAACCCTTGCACTTGCTTCTACCCACCTTATATCTTTTGTTCCCCATCCCTTCTTACCACTCTGCACTTATTTCCCCTCCAGCCTCTTCCTCACCTCTTTCCCATGACCTTCCTACAATTCATTCTCTTTCACCTATCCCCTCTTTCTCCCCTACTCCTGCCACCCCTCCTCTCAAGGTTACTACCTCTAAGGGCACTTATTGCATACTGTTTATAACATGTCCATTTATCCGCTTGATCATTGTATTCATTTGCTTTGCACATGTCCATGCTTTTGGCTTTGTTTAATTACTGTATTGCCTGTATCCTGACTGTCCGCAAACTGCAATTCTCCCTATCCCTATGTTGATTGTATTTATTTATTTATTTAGTTTTTGTTGACCGGGTAAGTGCACTAGACAAATCCTACCTATTTTCAGGCACGACCCGGGGAAGGGGGATACAGATGAATGCAAACTGACCTTGAATCAGATTAAGCTGTTGGTGGTATTTTTAGTAAATGAGGGAAATTTGGCCAGGACACCGGGGAAATTCTCCTACTCTTTTCGATAAGTGCCATGGGATCTTTAACATCCACCTGAACTACCACCAATCCAGGCAGATGGGACCTCGGTTTAATCATCCGAAAGATGGAGTGACCCCTTCCCACTGTTATCTCTTTCATGTGCTGCATCACATGGTGTGATTTATGTATTTCAACTTGTATTCTCCCGGGTTGTGCCTGAAAATGGGCATTTCTATGCCTAGTGCACTCACCCGGTTACCAAAAGCAAATAAATAAATAAATAAATGAGGATGTCAGCCAGATCTATGCACTGGCATTTATTTATTTATTTAAGAGATTTACCAGGAAGGCATGCTGAGCGGAGTACCGCTTGATTCCAGATGCGCCCTGGGGGTAGGGGGTTTACAATGGTACAGTAGTACAGATGAAACAAATCATACATAGTGTGAATTGTTACAGGCAATGGTACAGTAGTATAGAAGAAACAAACATACATAGTGTGATTGTTACAGACAATGGGTGAGGCATTCATACAATTCAAAATATTTATTTAATTCAAAATAGCATTGGTTCAGTTTATTTTCGTTTAATAACATTAGGTACACACCGAGAATGGAACCCAGACTGGTTCTAGTAGCTGATAGATAGGAGTTGTGAAGGGGATTCAGCGAGGGGGAAAGCAGGAGCAGTTGGTAGCAAAATGTGTTCTGAGAAGGGCATTCCGTTGAGGAGTACTTGTGGTGTGTCTGATATCAGCTGCCAGGGAGTTCCATAATTTGGGCAACCTGAAGCTGAAAGCTGCCTGGCCAGATCGGGTGGATCTGTGTGGAATGTGCAGGAACCTGGAGTCTATGTTTCTGAGAGCGTAGGCAGGTGGGGAGAGGGCAGTTAGGGATGATGATAGGTAGGAAGGGAGTGTATGTGACCAGAACTTTGCAGCGGTTCTAGCACCATGGAGTAATCATCGGTTTTCGAGTGGGGGGAGGTCCAGGGACTGGTAGAGGTCACAGTGATAGGTATTGGGAGGACGGTCCAAAGAGAACCGACAGAAGGAGTTGTATAGGGGGTCGAGCCTGGCTAAAGAAGTTTGGGGGGCAGCACCGTAGACAGCATCACTGTAATCCATAGTTGGGAGGATCATTTTTTGGACAATAGCTAGTCTGGTTGGTAGAGGGATGCAATTCTTGTTTCGGTAGAGAGCTCCCAGCAAGGGATGCAATTTTTTGTGCAGAGCGTCTATATGCGCTGAGAAATCAAGGTACTGATCTAGCCAGACGCCGAGATAACGATATGTGGTGCAGGCCTCAAGTGGAGATCTGTCCAAAGTGTAGAATGTGGGTGGTGCACTAAGCTGGGTTAGTTTGGCCCGAGAACCGAAAGTGAGCGAGACTGTTTTTTCTGAGTTTAAGACTAGTTGGTTTCCGAGGAACCAGCATTGGATGGAGTCGAAGTCCTTCTGTAGACAAGCTGTCACGGCGGTTGCGGATGGGCCAGAGGCGAACAGCACTGTATCGTCTGCGTACATATGGATGGCCGTTTGTGTGCAGGCAGCAGGCAGGTCATTGAGAAAGATAGAGAACAGCAGCGGGCCGAGTACAGACCCTTGGGGGACTCCACTGGTGACAGGAAGTGAGTTGGATCGAGCCGAGCCAATATGGACTGATTGGGACCTACCTGCTAGGTATGAATGGAACCAGTTATTTGCTTTCACAGACAGACCAGTTTGGGCAAGTTTAGCCAACAACAGGGGATGAGAGACCGTGTCTAAGGCTTTTGCCAGGTCGATAAATATGGCTGCTGTTATTTCCCCTTTGTCCATGCCTGTAAGGATGGAGTTAGTGAGGTGAAGGAGGGAGGTGGTGGTGGAGTGATTTTTTCTGAAGCCGGCTTGGTAGGGGGTGAAAAAAGAGATTGTATCTAGATAGTGGTGGAGCTGGGATAATACAAGGTGCTCTTGAATTTTGGCTAGGATGGGGAGCAGAGATATGGGCTGGTAGTTGGATGGGGAGGAGAGGTCCCCTCCTTTGGGTAGGGGAATGACTGTGACTTGTTTCCATGCTTTGGGGACAGCCCCGAGTTTAAAGGACAGATTAAAGAGCATGGTTAGAGGGTGGGCTATGGCCGGTGCTGAGAGTAGGAGCATTTTGGAATCTAGACCCGATGGACATTTACCTTTGGATGGGTTTAGTGACTGCAGTATTTTAAGCACCTGGCCAGGAGCAATTGGGCAGAGCGAGAAGGAGGCCGGGAGGATACCTTAGGGGGCACAAAGGGCGGGGTGGGGATTGGAGGAGAGTAGTGAAGAAGTAGTGGTGGAGAGATATGAATTAAACTCGGTGGCAACCAGGCAAGGATCCTTGATGATTTTACCTTGAGGTTGAGATTGGGAGTGGGGGTTGGGCGGTGGGGTGAGAAGGGATTTTATTGACTTCCAGAATTGAGTAGGGTGAGTGAGATTATTGTTGAGCGATTGTTTAAAGTAGTTTGATTTGGCCTGACGATGAGTCTTGTACAGGCATTTCGTAGTGACCAGTATTGTTGCTGGGCCGCATGAGCACCTGTGGCCTTGAAAAATTTCCAGGCTCGGTTTCTGGCTTGTAGTTGTTCCATGAGGTTTGTTGTTACCCATGGTAAGTAGGATCCTCTGACTCAGGATCTCCTGAGCGGGGCATGTAGGTCCCAGATGGCAAGGAAATTTGAAGAGAAATATTTCAGGGCCTCGTCCATGGAGGTGGCTCTGGGGATGAAGGACCAGTCAGTGGTGGTAAGGTCGTTTAGGAGAGCAGTCAGATCCAGTGATTTATAAACTCTGCTGTAAAGCGTGTGGGGTGGAGGGGCCAATGGTCGGAAGATTTTTCGCACTATAAAAACCATATGGTGGTCACTAAGGGAGTTCGGTAGTAGACCAGCTTTAATTATCCGATGAGGGTGGGTAGTAAGTGCCCAGTCCAGTAGTGTGTGTTTATTGGATTTGTGGTTTAAGCGGGTGGGTTCACCTATTTGCTGGTGCAAGTTTAGTGCATTTATTTGGCAACGCGATTTAGAGGCTGCGCAGCCTAGCCAGTTCTGATTGAAATCTCCAAGGATATGGAGTTCACCGCCTTCCGTAAGGGACCTCAGGTTACCAAGGTGGTCGAGGATGCAGTTGGCCAGCAGTGGGGGCCTGTGGTCCAGGGTTCCATTCAACGTCCCTGGCTACGAGAAGAAGGAGAGCCAAGGTGTGCCTTAATAAGTGCATGATCTTTACTGGTGCCCCCCGTCGAGTGGGATGGTTAGGAGTTAGTAAGTTTGCTTAGGGTCTGGATAGAGTGGGATATAGAGGGTAGGTGTCTCAGCGTGGACAGAGGGAGGGAGGATAGAGGCCCCCAGGGTCCAGTTGTGCCAATGGTACCGGTTGTGGTTACTGGTGCCGAGGAGGAGTGGAGTGGTGGCTTAGTAGCTAAGGAGAGAAGTGGCAAAGGGTCTGGTAGACTAGGATTGGATGAGGTGGAAGGGAAGATAAGGCTAGGCAAAGCATAGTTATGGCTGCAGTGAGAAACTGCATTCTGTATTTTTTTTTTTTCAGTAGAGGATTGAATCTGCTCTGCGGTGGCCACTAGAGGCAGAAATATATAAGGAGCTAATGGGAAAGTGGGCTGATTGGTTTACAAGCTCACGAGGTCAGCTCTATATAAGGAGCAGCTCACCAAGGTTGGTGGGGGTGGTGGGGAGCCTGCGCATAGCGCAGGCGGGGTTAGAGCTCCGTGAAGGAGCAGCTGGAATCTCCGATGACTACCTGGCTCTGTTTCCGTTCCGTGGTCCGCGGTGGGGGATCTCGTTGGCTGTGGGGAGGGCTGGGGACAGCTTGCCCTCACGACCGCACTGCAGGAGGGGAAGAAAAAAGGCTGCTATAAGTATAGGTAGGTAGGAGGAGGAGCGTGTATAATTAAGACGTTGCAAGTTCTACTTATTCATTTAGTATACTTCCAGGCATATTTTACATGCAGCACATACTAACTTTTAGCACTTTGATACTGGCACGGTTTAGAACAGCCTGAACAACCTGGGGAGTTAGAAGATCTTTAACGGTAAGGCTTGCACTGCTCACATTTAATCTCCCCTTAAGTAAAAACAGTACCGCTCCCTTCCCCTTTGCCTATTTCATCCAGATTGAGGTAAAATAGCCCCAGTTGCAATACAAGGCAGATTAACACAAATTCCCCTTTAAAAGCAGGTTTTCTAATATAAAGTAAAGGTCAGATTGGAGGCAGGGTGCTGTGCAAAAGACTATCAGCACTGCTCCACTGACATAAATTCAAAATGCACAGCAGTCAAAATGGCACCAAGTTTGAATATTTGTGGTGCAGTAGAGCTCCGTGAAGGAGCAGCTGGAATCTCCGATGGCTACCTGGCTCTGTTTCCGTTCCATGGTCTGCGGGGGGGGGAGGATCTCGTTGGCTGTGGGGAGGGCTGGGGACAGCTTGCCCTCGCAACTGCACTGGCTCTGTTTCCGTTCCGTGGTCCGCGGGGGATCTCGTTGGCTGTGGGGAGGGCTGGGGACAGCTTGCCCTCGTGACTGCACTCATCTGCATGTATGTCCATCAGTGGAGCCCTAGCCAGTGCCATCCTGAGCAGAAACAGAAACATGGAAAATGCTGCCTAGGCCGTAAATGGCATGTGGTACTCCCTGACCCGGTGCTACCTGTCACCCAGATGGAAAGCACTGAATTTTAACATCAGATGGCTTTGGAGGACCTCAAGGATCCATACTGAGGGGTAGATTAGTGGGTAGCTCTCTGGGTTGGCAAGGGTCATGGTGACTGTGAGGAGGCTGTGGGCTGAGTGGGGCTGGTGCAAGCAGAAGGAGGATAAGGAATTTATATATATATATATATATATATATGAAATATATTATTAAAAACACTTACATTTAAATGAGAACAGAGGCCTACATGTATATTAAAAGTTACAGAAAGATCAATGTATTAAAGAAGCCAAAAGAAAAAAAAAACTCTTAATTGTATATTAGTTTGACATATGCATGATTGGACTTATGGGAGGGCACAGGCACAGGGACTCACCTAAACCCCCAGAATTTTGAGATGAATCCCTGTAGTTCATGCACCACTGCCAGTCACTTATAATCGGAGGGAGGGGCTAAGTTAAAGGGAAAGTCCCTTCAAACTATTTTCTGTATACCTCTTTAATATGCATGAACAATGATTTCCTCTCTTGCACCCCCTTATTTCATCCTGCTTTAAATAAAAATGAGGTTGCTTCACTCTCTTTTGCCCTGGTGAGAAAACCTGTTTGTCTCCATTGAAAAGGTAATGACCTCACTCATGCAGGACATCTTGGGAGCTGATGATGCATACCTGCACATACCAGCAGAGATTATACTTTCATTTGGTTCTGTTACATATCTTATGAAGTCCCTATATTCTCTAAAATCATTTTTTTTCTAAGTCAGACACACTTTAGACTACAGAAAACTGCAGGACACTTACTATACCTTGAAAAGTTTCATGGTCAGCAGAAAACAAGAACCTACAGACTGCAGAGGACAGCAACAGCATTGACTAATGCAGTATAGTTACTGCAGCCTTTAGCACTAAAACATCATAAAAATCCAGGCTACCTTACATGAGTTGGGTCATGATCTTTGCAAGGGAGTCAAGCAGGTTTTCACACCAGACTTAAGTACATTCATTTACATTTAAATTCTGATGAGATTAGGAGGGTGCAGTAGAGGTAATCATTGTTCATGCCTACAAACTACACAGGTAAACAGAATAAGAAGCTGATGAGGCCTTCCCTTTATAAGGCAGGGTCCTCCATGGATCCTAAGTTACTGGAGGGGGTGCAGCGCAGGGTGACAAAGATGATCAGGGGGCTGGGGGACTTATCATATGAGAGGAGGTTGAAGGAGTTGAACATGTACTCACTGGAGGAGAGGAGAGACAGGGGTGACATGATTGAAACCTGTAAATACATGAAAGGAATAAACAATATGGGTACAGAGGGGCTGTTCAAAGTAAGGGAGGAGAGGGCCACCAGGGGCCATGATATGAGACTGGAGCGAGGAAGGTTCAGGAGGGAGATGAGGAGACACTTTTTTACAGAGAGGGTGGTGGCTGGGTGGAATGCGTTACCTGCAGAAGTGGTATGCAGTAGAACAGTGGACTGCTTCAAACGAGGATGGGACAGGACAAGGGGGAGTGTTAATGAAGGGGAAGGGTGGAAGGGAGGGGCAGCTGCAGAATAAAGGGTGCTAGCTGCACATTCGAGCAGACTTGATAGACCTCTAGGCCTTTATCTGCTGGCAAATTTCGTATGTTCGTATGTTCGTAAAACTCATGAAATGTCACTATAGTAGAACACTGGTCCTATAGTAATAGCTGTGGAGACTTCTTGTCCATTTAATGCATCAGCTGTTTTCCAAATAAGGGTTGGTTGAATCCAGGTGGGCTCCTCCTAGTACTCCACACTCATGTATGTGGATAATCTTCTCATCCCCTTGTTGGATGTTATTATGTCCCTCACCCCCCTCCTCACCCTTCTTAACCACTTCACTCAGCTTTCTAGATTAAAAATCAATCAATCGAAAACTGAAGTTCTGGCTTTAAATTTGCTTTGCGGCCAGCTGGTTAATACAGTAGTAGAGTTACTGCTTGCCATCCAGATGACCTGGGTTCGTGCCCTGAGCCTGGGATGTCTGGTGTCGACTGGTGAGCCAAGGTTTATTTCTTATTTATTTATTAATCTTTCAGATACAACCTTTAAGCTGTAGCTCTTTTACAAAGGTTCCATGTTATGAAACACAATACAAAGGTACACACATACATGTATTAATACAGGAAAAGAACACCTAAACTGTTCACAATTAAATTCAGCTTTGAATGGAAGATTTCAACAGCTGGGTAACCTAGCAGGCAAAAAGAAAAAGTAAGTGAAGGTCAGAAAGGTGTTGGGGGAAGGGGGTGCAGATAGGGAAAAAAGAAGCAGCCTCAGATCTAAGGCTTTGTCAGTGGAAAGGAAGGTGAGGAAGCAGGAGAGAAATAGTGAGTGATTGAAAGAAGGTTAATAGACCCAAGAGAGAAATGGGCATGGGATGTGGGAGAGGGGGAGTAGGAAGGGGCTGTTTTAAGGGGGTGTCCATATACAATAGAGGGTATAAGGTGCACTTTTGCTTAATTCTGTGGGAGGTGAAACTAACTACCCTTGGTAATTGCTTTTTATTCACATATTTATTTAGGGTTTAACCAAGAAGGGGCTTGTAAACTCTGTTTATCTTGTTAGTAACTTCAGAAGGATTTAAATACTGCATTTGGGTAGGTCCTTGGAGGTAGCTAGATTGTCTACTAGGATTTGCTGACAGTTAAACTATTTTTAAATTTCAGGTGGCTGAGGAGTTGAAAAAGAAACTTGCAAACTCTGCTTATCTTGGAAGTAACCTCATAAGTGTTTAAATACTTCATTCTGGTTGTCCTTGGGGTAGCTGGATTGACTACTAGGCTTTTGGGACTGAAACTATTTTTAAATAATTTACTGGTGCATAGGAGTTTGTGATAGTTAAACTCTTTTAAACAGAGTTACTGGGGTTATGAGTGGTCACAGAAAACCTGCAGTGTGAAACAGGAAAGACGGTCTTTCAGCAACAGAGGGTGGTGGATTAAGGTTTACGTTTGTTTGTTACAATTCTTAAGATTTTCAGTGCAGAAAGAGTTTAAAGCACAGCTGACTTATTTTGGGGCAGACAGCTCTCATAGCACAAACCACCAGGCCTGTTTTGGGGCTGGGAAGGTTTACCTGTGTCTGACTTGGATGTGTGGATTTTCTCTGATTGATTAGCAGGGTATTTTCTATCAAATTGTTGTGTAGGGCATCTTCCTGACAGGAAGGCACTCATTGCAGCAGTGGGTCAGAGCTTCTAGCTGATTGTTTTGCTAGGACAGTTTAGGCCCAACCCTTCCCACCCTCACCCCACCCACTTTCTGAAATAGTTCCTTTATACCTGGGTTTCTGACATCATTTCCTCAAGAGTGCAAGGTATGTCACTGTCATATCCTCTCTAGCACACTGCACTGACAATATGAGCATAAACATTGTATAATATAAATATATATTTCTACATTACAAACCAATCACACACAAAAAAAAAAATGGGAGAAAAGTAAATGTAATGGCGGGGCAGCAGTCTTATGGGAGTCTTTCTGGAGGCTGAGATGCTGCTCCTATTGCAGACAACTGTCTGCCCTGAGGGAGAAGTGTCTCTTCAGGCCACACTGGACAGTAGTACGGGACCTTCCCCAGGCCACAATGGACAGTAGAAGGAACCTCCCCATCCAGGGAGCACCAGAACCACCACCACTACCTCCAGAGGTTGCAAAGAAAGCACAGCAGTTGGACACAGTGGGCCCAGGGAGGATGAGGATGGTGAAACAGAGGCACACCCAGTCAGATGTTACACACCACAATCCATATGCATTCTGGGGAGCATAGCTCCCTATAGATACACCCAGAGGAGACTAAGGAGGCTGAGGACAACTGTCACAAGGGAGGCCCACAGGAAGGAGGCAGAGGACACCACAAGGAAAGGAAGCAGCTCCTGGTGGGGACTCAGTATTAGGGATAGAACTGGGAGGAGCTGGGAAATCTGAAGTAAGGTGCCTGCCTGGTGCCATGGCTTGGAGGGACAGGAAGCGCATCCTCAGGATCACAACAACAGCTGCAAGGGATTCTGAGCTGGACGAATTGTCCACCTAGGGACAAATGACTTGGCTCATCATGAGGTTAGAGCAGTGCAGGAGGACATTGCAGAGTTGGGGAGGGCCTAAGACAAGTAGCAAACACAGTATCCTTCTCAGAGGTGCTGCTGTCAAAGGAATTGGGGAGGCGAGGGTAGTGGCACCATGCAGTTTAATGAATGGTTGAAAAAATAAAAGTGAGCATAGGGTTTGGCTTCATTGGGACTGGGGTTCCACCTGAGGGACACCAGCCTATACTGGCAGGATGGTCTGCATCTGTCCAGGAAGGAAAGTCTTTGAGCAATCGGTTTAAATGCTCATTGGCAAGCTTTAAACTAGTCAATGGGGAGGCACTGACAAGCAGCAGAAAAATCCCAGCCTCTCCTTACAAAACAGGGTACTAAATAAGAAAAAGACCAAGGTAGAACGGTCAGTGGGGGATGCTGCAACAGAAGGTAAGGCCATCAAAAATGGAGAGCAATGAGTACCAATGCCGTAGTCTAGGTAACAAGCTTCCTGAATTAGTGGCCTTGATGGAGGAGGAACATCTGATATCGTGGCAGTCACAGAAACATGGTACACACAAAACCATGACTGGGACGTAAACATACCAGGATGACACTATCTACAGGAGGGACAGGGAGGGTAAAGAGGGGAGGAGTAGTTCTTTACATAAGGGAAGGAATAAAAAGCAACAGAACAAAAGGGTAAACAGGGAGGAGATAGAAGCACTGTGGGTAAATTTGAGACAGGCAATGGCACCACAATCCGACAGGGTTAGAGACAGACTCCTTCTCAGGGGAGGAAGTGGACAAGGAAATGATAGAAAGTATACTTAGAATGGCAGAAAAGGGGAGATATTGCTGATGGGTGATCTGAATATGCCAGATGTTAACTGTAGCGCAGTTGCAGCTGCCATCAAGAGTGCAGTTATTCTAGATGCCCTACAGGGGCATGCCTTAGACAACTAAGTACTGGAGCCCACTGAGAGGAGCAATATTAGACTTGATACTCTCAAATGGAGATGGAGAGAGAGATCACAGATGAAGTGGGTAGCCATCTGGGAACTAGCGACCACTCCAACAGTATGGTTCTACAATAAACACAGCAATAGAGTCAAGACATACAAAGACAAAAGTACTGGACTTTAGAGGGCTGACTTTGCCAAAATGGGTGAGTGCCTAAGGAATGCACTAGCAAATGGGCGGAAGGAGGGGTGGAAGAACAATGGGGAATAATAAAAACTGCCATCACAGAGGTAACGAGCCTTTGTGAAGCAAATAAACAAACAAGGCGATGTAAGAAACCACTATGGTTCTCAAAGGAAGTGGCAGTGAAGGTTCAAGAGAAAAAGAAAGCATTCAGGAAGTACAAGAATCTGGCAGGAGCAGGACAGAGAACTGTATCAGTTAAAGCAAAAGGAGGCTGGGAAGGCAGTCAGAACAGCAAAGGCCCAAACTGAGGAAAAGATAGCCAACCTCAGTTAAGAAGGGAATAAAACCTTTATAGGTACATCAGGGAGCAAAGGAAGACCAAGGGAGGGATAGTGAGGCTTAATAAAGGGGAGGGAGGGTGGGCAGAGGAGAATGTGAAAAGGCAGAGATACTAAACAAATATTTTGCTCAGTATTTACATAAAGGAAGAGGGGAGGCACATAAAACAAACAGTAGTAACACTCTGATACAGAAGTTGATACCAGCCCATTTACAGAAGAAAGGGTTCTGAAAGAACTCTTAAAACTGAAGGTGGATAAGCAATGGGGCCTGATGGGATTCATCCCAGAATTCTAAAGAACTAAGGGTAGAACTAATGACACCACTGACTACCCTCTTTAACAAATCATGGATGGATGGGGTGGTACCGGAGGACTGGAGGAGGGCAGATGTGATTCCTTCACAAAAGTGGGAGCAAGGCAGAAGCAGGAAACTATAGACCTGTTAGTTTAACCTCAGTGATAGGGAAATGATGGAATCACTTCTAAAGGAAAGAATTGTCACATCTGGTGCCAGAAGGCACAGGACCCCTAGGCAGCATGGATTCACAGCGGAAGGTCATGCCAGACGAATCTGATAGATTTCTTTGACTGGGTGACCAAAGTAGTAGATCAGGGAGGGCTGTGGACATGGCCTACCTAGACTTTAGCAAGGCATTTGACACAGTCCCACACAAAAGATTAATATATGTTAGCCAGCCTGGGGTGGGTCCCAAGATGACAGCCTGGGTAAAGAATTGGCTGGAGAATAGGACACAGAGAGTAATAGTAAATGGAGTCCACTCAGAAGAAAGGAGGGTTACTAGCGGGCACCTGAGGGTTCAGATTAGGACCAGTCCTCTTCAATGTCTTTATAAGCGACATTGCAGAAGGACTGAAGGAAAAAGTATGTCTCTTTGCAGATGACACTAAGATCTGCAACAGAGTTGATGCACAGGGTGGGGTGGAAAGGATGAGAAGGACTTGGCAAGGTTAGAGGAATGGTCAAACGGATGGCAGCTTAGATTCAATGCTAAGAAGTGCAAGGTAATGCACCTGGGAAACAAAAACCCAGGGGAAGAGTACACAATGTGAGGTGAGATACTAACAACAACAAAAATGGAAAGGGACCTGGGGGTAGTCATATCAGATGACCTAAAGGTGGGCAAGCAATGTGAGAAGGCAGCAAGGAGGGTTGGGGATTCTGGGATGCATAGGAAAGGCATCACCAGTAGAAAACAGGAAGTTATTATCCCTCTGTACAGACAGCTGGTGAGACCCCATCTGGAGTACTGTGTGCAGTTCTGGAGACCCAATCTCCGCAAAGACATAGACAGGATGGAAGCTGTCCAGAGGAGGGCAACTAAAATGGTGCAGGGTCTGCACCGGAGGACATATGAAGAGAGACTTAAGGAGCTTAATATGTATAGCCTCGAGGAAAGGAGGGAGAGGGGGGACATGATAGAAACTTTCAAGTACCTCAAGGGAATCAACAAAGTCCAAGAGGGTAGCATCTTTCAAAAAAAGAGGTGTGCAAGAACAAGAGGGCACAATTTGAAGATAGAGGGGGGGTGCTCAGAGGTAATTTAAGGAAGTATTTTTTCACAGAGAGGGTTGTGGATGCATGGAATGGCCTTCCGGAGGAGGTTGTGGAGTCAAAATCAGTGGTGGAATTCAAGCATGCATGGGATAGTCATAAGGCAATTCTGGGGGGTGGGGGTAGGAAGAAGTAGGCTGCTGGTTAACTAGGATCTGCAGCTTATCCAGTAGGTAGGGAAATGGGCAGACTGGGTGGGCCAAGTGGTCCTTATCTGCCATCACATTCTATGTTTCTCTGTTTCTATGTTTCTAAATGGTAAGTGTCACACTGAGTGGCCAAGTACAGGGAAGTGGGAAGGGGGGGGAGGAGGAGACTGATGGAATGAAAAACATGGGAGTTCCTACCGAGAAGAGATCAAGCAGGAACATTGTGAGAAGAAGACATATCAGGTACTCACCTGACAGTCATACACACTCCTGGTCATGAGGTACTGTTTAAGTTCAAACCTAAAGCCTGGAGACTGCAAGTATTTTGCATACCAAGGGACCTCATTTAGCCGAGGGGGCTCTGTAGGAGAATGATCGTTGACCAAGTGCAGTTCTTTCAGAAAGGACAGTGTGCACCCTGGGTTCTACTCCTGGTGCCATACTTAGTATTTGTTGAGGAGAATAGTTCGGTGATGGGGGGGCCTTGCCCAGGAGAGCCTTTTTTCCTAGGAGACAGGTTTGGAATTTGATTCTGTTCCCAAGGGAAAGTCAGCCTGTCTGTGCATATAGCGTGCAGGTGTGGGTATGGTGATCAGCAGCGAGGATAAGTCTGCACGCTTTGTTGAGGGTAATAACTACCTGCTAAACGCTGTGTCCATGGCTGCTCCATTTACCACAAGACCATAGTTGATGGTAGATAGAATGGAATTAGAGATGGTGAGATGAAGAGCAGACGGGGTGATGCTTTTCCTATGCCTATACAGCACACCTATTTTGGCGTTGACTGCCTTTACCACCATGTCTATATGTTGAGAGAAGGAGAGAGTGTTACTGATTGGGAACCCCAGGTATTTGAATGAATGAACCTGCTCCAGAGGGGTGTTGTCTTTGTTGAAAATGGTTAGGGTGGGGTATCTCTTTTTGAGTTGAGGTGTGGAGAGAAGCTTGGTTATTGTTTTTTTATAATTGAGTAAGAGCTTGTGAGTGCTGAACCAGTCCTCAAACTGATGGAATGTAGCCTGCTAATCATTCTGCAGGGGAACAAGGTGAGAGTTGCTGCTGAGGATGACTGCGTCATCCATGTACAAGATAACTTTAGTGTTACTGGCCCCGGGTAGAACATTCAGAAAAAGGCTAAATAGCTCTGGTCCCAGAATTGACCCCTGTGGAACACCCAGAGATACTGCTCTGGAGTCCGAGACCACCGGGCCGACTTTGACACGCTGGGTCTTGTATGACAGGTAATCTTTAAACCAGCATACTGCATTTGGGGCAACTCCCAGGGACTGAAGTTGAGCCAGGAGGAAGGGTTGGTTGATCGTATCAAAGGCCTTTGTTAAATCAATGAAGATGGACCCCACCAGCTTACTGTCATCCAAAGATTCATTCACAAAGTCGGTGTACTCCACCAAGGCTGTGGCAGTGCTATGGTTCTTTCTAAAACCATGTTGTTGAGGACACTGCAGTTGGTACTTCTGGAGGTAGTCTGAAATTTGATCCGTGACAATCTTTTCCAAGGCTTTGCATAGGGGGGAGAGGATAGAAATTGGCCTGTAGTTTGCAATGCAAGACCTGTCTCCACTCTTGAAAATGGGGGTAACTAGGGCTTGTTTCCAGACTGTGGGGAATTTTGCCAGGGTGAGGGATTTGTTGAATAGTTTTGTAATGGGTACAATGATCTCATCGAGGGCAAGGGCAACCAGTTTCATACTGACCCCATCTCTACCCATTCTGGTTGTGACCAGTGCTTTTTTTACATAAGACAAGGCCTCTTTGACTGTTACCCACTTGAAGTAAAAGTTCGGGTGCTTTGGCTCTATCGGGTTTTGGTCCTCATCCACTACCTCAGGCTTTAAATAGTCGGGGGGAGAATGGAACTTAGATCAGTGAATGAGATATTGAAAGATTCTGCAATGGTATAAGGATCCGTGGTAGATCCATTTATAATGAGCATAGAGGGGTATTTTTTGACGTTCCTCCTGAGGCGATTTTTTATGTTCTCCGAGAACCTCTTCCTGTCTTCCCAGCTCTTACCTAGCTGCTCTCTGTGATAATCTGCTTTAGCCTGCTTAATAAGTTTCATGCACCTGTTTCTAGCAGCTCTGTAGTTTTGGTAGTCATTTATTTCTCCAGTGGACCTGGCCCTACACCACAGGTTGTCTCTGTCCATCATAAGAGCTAGGAGCTCGCTAGTTATCCATCCATTTTTCCTGCCACATGTTTTCCTTTTCCAGACTGGGGCAAATTTATCACATACCATGTTGAAGCTATCAGCAAAGTATTTAACCACAAGGTAGAGGTCAGGTTGCACATCTGTGTGAGACCAATCGATTTGAGACAGGGCTGCCTTGAGGGAGCCTAGCTGTCCTTTTTCAGGACTCTGGTTTGCATTATAATAGGGGGAGGTTTATTGTATTTGTTGGACCATCTGCATATAATAGGGGAGTGGTCACACAGGGTGTTGGATTGAATCGAGACTTCAGAAATCCTTGAGGGGGAACTAGTGAGGAACCAGTCAATGAGTGTATTATTACCTGTTTTATAGTTCATCCTGGTGTGTTCCGTTACTAGCTGCATGAGGTACGAGCTGGCAACTGCATCCTTCTGGGGGGGTCAACTCTTTACTGAGTCAGTTTATGTTAAAGTCCCCAGTGATAATGAGTTCACTGTCCTTAGAGAGGGTTGCCATTGTATCTAAGGCTTTGTTCAAGCCCTCGCTGGCTTTTTTGGGTGGGAGATAGACTGATGCGACTACAAGGGATTTCTTATGTTGACCAAATAGAAGTTTGACTACAAGGAGGTCGTGATCATCAGCCACACCAGTTATAGGTAGCACAATGCCTTGGAGAGTATCCCTGATGTAAATGAGACAGCCACCACCCCTTTGGCCATGCCTGTCACACCTGAAGGCTATATAGCCTGGCAGTGCAATGTCAATGTCCTTAATCTTGCTTGTAAGCCATGTCTCGGTTAGACAAATGATGTCTGGGCAGTGCAGTGCCATCCAGGCCTGGAGCTGTGTCTGTCTGGCAAGCAGACTACCAATATTCATAGCCGCTATTTTTAGGCCACTGGTCTTTCTCTCACTAGTCCCAGAGGTAACTGGAGGTCCTGGGTTAGGATGAATGTTACCAGACAGTAATAGCAACAGTAGTAAGGCTTTCCTTTTTGTGAGAGTGATGAAAGTCAAGGATTTCCCTTTATGGTGCTTGAATTTGCAGTGGTGGGGCAGCATACTTTTAAGAGAGGTTGGTGGCAGCACATAAGAAGTACTATTGCCATAGGTAGTGGCATGATTTGAGATCAGTGATTGGGCCGGTGGCACTGGTGCCTCGTAGATATTTCCAGACGTGGAGGCTTCTGGTAGGGGCTTCAGCAAAATGCTTGCAGCAAGGCAAGGGCCAGAGGGGGAGAGTGTTAGGGGGATGCCATCTGCCACAGGGAGGAAGGGCACCTTCTTCCATTGCACGACTGCTCCCCAGTGATCCGGGGGGGGGGGTGTCATGCAGGAAGGAATACGTGGTCCCTCTGGGGTGAAATCATGTCAGCATGCACCCACTCACTTGCTAAGCACTGTGGGGGCATTGCCTGCCCAGAGTGTGGCCAACAGGGGAGTTCCAAAGGTAGGAAGGGGCTTACCCATCCTTCCAATGGCCTAATAGGCAGATGCCAGGTCACCTCTCAGGACCACACCCTTGCATGGGATAAGGGGAGGGCTTAGAGGGGGATGAAATACCCCCAGTAGCACTGAGCAGATGAAGCCACCTCACCCCCACACCACAGCAGGGTCACTTTGACTCCTCCCATGCCTTGCCGGCTCCTCGTCATGGGCCCAGACCGTCGCGTGAAATATCTTATCCTGGCTTGATGGAACCAAGGGATTCCACCTGTGGGGGATAAGCCATGGGTTACGGTTGGGGTATCCAGGGAAGGTTGTCAAGCAAAGACTGGTGGTAGGTAGGACCTCCGAAGGGCTCCTGTGGCAGTTATAAAGGCTTGGGTACGTGGAAGGAGGTCCCAGCAACTGACATCAAAAATAGAAAGGAAAAATATAAAATAAAATAAAAAATCCACTTTGCTCCCCTCAATTTATGACATCTCATGGCCTTACCTAGGCTTCGGATGGTATCACTTGTTTAGGCATTAAAATTGTGCCAGACCTATCTAAACTATGGGAGATCAATCTCCGGTCATTGCTATCTGCCCTCAAGACCAAATGTGACTGCTGGAAATTGCTTCAGCTAACTATGGCGGGGAAGATAGCTGCAATTAAAATGTTGTCAGACCTGAAAATCTTTTACCTTCTCTCTCATATCCTCTTTGCATTTCCACCTAGCTGGTTTGCCAAGATTGGTGGCATTATAGGTAATTTCATTTGGGAGGGGAAACAGCCCAGGTACAGCCATAACAGGTTCAGGGAGCACTGGTCTGAGGGGGGCTGGTGCCTCCCCTGGTTTGAGGGTTATTTCTGGGTTTTTAGGCCATGCAAGCCTTGCAGTGATTTAAAATGTATATGGCTGAGACTCCTCAGTGGGTCATCATGGAAGCCAAGCAACATGAACTTCAATCTCTTTTCTTACTTTTCTGCTCTGCTACCTGCAGAGCCATGACTGCATATCCCACTAATGGTCCTACCATTAAATACTGGTTCAGACTAAATAAAAACACTTGCATTGAACCAGTCCCATTTCCTTCACTCCTTTCTGAAGAAACCCAGACCTTACCATAGATCTTAAACCTTTAGATTGGCCCTCATGGGAGGCTCTGGGTATTCACTACCTAAAAGACCTTCTAATACCACAAAAACTAGCTGTGAACTCCTTTCATGAGTTTCAAGACTGATGGGGGCTCCCACGCTCAGACTTCTGGAGATATCTGCAAATTAGGAGTGTACTGCAGCCATTGATTTGGGCTATGCATTCCATTCCTAAGCATGATATACTCTCCAACTGGCTCTTCTGTAAGAAAGGACTAGCAGGCCATATTTACTCCAGTATTAGGGACACCCTGCCTACCCAATCTCTGCAATCTAAGGCTAAATGGGATAGAGCATTGCAAATAACCCTATCTAAACAAAATTGGCAGAAATGCATGGATTTTGCACACAGGACCCTTAAGAATGCATGGAGTAGACTAATTCAAAATAAAATATTACACTCCTAGTACATGACTCTGGACATCCTCCGTAAAGCAAAACTTTTACCCTCTGATTGCTGCTGGTGTTGCAACTCTCCAGGAGGTGACCTTCTTCATATCTTTTGGTCCAGTCCTTTAATTTAGCTCCTGTGGTGACAGGTCTGTCAGCTTGGGACTGCTGTTCTTCAAAAACTAATTCCTCACTCACCTGTCCTGCTCTTATTAGGCATTGCCCCCCAAAGCAGGCCTGGAGCACAGATGGCTCACACTTCTGAGCATGCAGGCCAAGAGGCTTCTCCTTTACAAATGGTGCACAGCTGACCTGCCTTCCTTTCAGGAGCTCCTTGTCACATTAACTCAACTCCCAACCTTAGACCGCCTCTCCCATCTGACCACTAACCCGCTAAGATCCTGCTATGAATGCTGTCAGCCTTATCTCTAATATATCACTCCCAAGACAGGGTTGGGCTAAATCATCCTGGATCGTCCTTCTTTGGCTCCTTTGCTACCACCTGTTTTGTTGCTATTGTTATCAATCCTATTTTACATCTCATAGGTGTGATTATGCAATTATCCAGATGTGGATTTTACCTATGCTGCTTTTTGTTTTTTTCCTGTTTTTATTAACTTTAATCCTGCAGTCACAGTTATACCCCATTTCACCAATGAGCATGTTGAAAATGTTCCAATATATATCAGCCTCTATATCTTATTAAGTTTTTGAGCTGTCATGCATATTTTGTTCTAGCCACACATTATAGTTGTGGGGCGTACTAATGATTGCACATGTTTACCTCTTGTATTTTCCTGTTTACTTTTGTTGTATGAATTTTTTTAACTACCAATAAAATATTTAACTACAAGCAAGAGCTGGTTTAGCATCAAAACGTCTAATAACATTACTCATCTTTCTAAAAGCTGACAGTCTATTCTCATTCTCTCTCTCTTGCTCATACATTTACACCCTCATTCTGAATATAGCCTCCTAACAGAAACTTTACATTTTCCCACTTGTGGCAGGCATCCTCTGAGAGCTGACACCAACTCCCCTGAAACAAATTGAATAATAATATTATAGCTGTCATGAAAATAAATGAAAAAATACTGCATCTGCTCCTCTGTCATCCCAAAGAGAAAATTTATTAAAGTCAACTTTAAGAAAATGTAAGCATTGCCAGATGAAAGTCAAAAAGAAAAGAAATGTGAAAAATGTGAGGTTAGGTTTGAAAGGATACCATTACCTGGGTGGAAAGGGCCATGGTGCGTCCAGGGTTAAAAATGTACTGCATATACTGTAGTAGTAGTCGTAGCAGCAGCAGTAGCAGTAGCAGTAGCAGTAGTAGTAGTAGTAACAGTAGCAGTAGTAGTAGTAGTAGTAGCAGTAGTAGTAGCAGTAGTAGTAGTAGTAGTAGCAGTAGTAGCAGTAGTAGTAGCAGTAGCAGTAGTAGTAGCAGTAGTAGTAGTAGCAGTAGTAGTTGTAGTAGCAGTAGTAGTAGTAGCATTAGTAGTAGCAATAATAGTAGTAGTAGTAGCAGTAGTAGCAGCAGCAGTAGTAGTAGTAGTAGTAGTAGCAGTAGTAGCAGCAGCAGTAGTAGTAGTAGCAGTAATAGTAGTAGTAGTAGCAGTAGTAGTATTAGTAGCAGTAGTAGTAGCAGTACAGTAGGACTAGTAATAGAGTTATGTTTTTAAGTGCTCATCCAAAGCTCAGAGCACATACACATAATGCCTAACCAATAAGCAGTAATACGTAGACAAGCAGGACAAAACTTCCCAGTAAAGTCCAGAGGCAGCCCCCCTCCCAAAACAAGTACGTAAAGGCCTTCATCATTTGATAGCTTTTCAACAGATGTTTAAAGGTGGCTAGGGAACCAACAGAGCAGACCTCCACCGGGAGTGAGTTCCACAAAGTGGAGACAGCCGCCTCAAAAGCATAATTGACAGAATACTCAGACATGAAGGTGGCACCCTCAGAAGCCCCATCCCAGGGATCTAAGTGCCCTGGTTGGGTCGTAGTGGGTGAGAAGCTCACAGAGATACTGGGAGCCCAGTTTGTTCAAGGCCTTGTACATTACTAACAATCATTTGATCAATGCGAAGCACTCTTGTCAGCATAGCGTCTTTTTTTAAAGCTTTTTTTGTTGACGAAGAATAACAGACAGCAATTGCATCTCATGATCTGACAACATTAATCATTATGTCAGCCTTGAGTCTATTGCAACTGACATATAATTACGTCTCCTCTTTTTTCCATAGGAAATCAGGTGATTCTGTCGTTATAAAGGAGCGTTGATAACGGCAAACACGCGCATCGATTTCCTTCCTTCGCATGCTTAGCAGCAGCGCCGACTAGCCGAGACTGTTCACCACTTCCGTGTTAATTGAAACAGAACCGCCACAAGAACGGCGTAAGTCATTTCTTTTCTCTCCTTATACCCAGGAAACACAGAAAACCTTAAGAAATGGGAAAAAAAGCAGCAGTTTAAAATACAAAATCTCGGCACCGGACTAAAAGGACCGATGTTAGGATACACTGGGAGGGTAATAGTGCTATTTATTTTATATAATTGCTGAGGCAAAAAGGGAAACCGCAATTATATAAAATAAAAATGGGTCGTGTAAAACTCGATTTACATACCCTCGCTAGGATTTTGACAAACCCTCGGCTTCGCCTCGGGTTTATGTAGCATCCCACAACTCGGTGTGTCTAAAATCTCATTACACCCCGACCCAGGGAGAGCCGGTAATTATATGAGAATATTATATGGGTGGTGTGTTTAACGAGATTTTACACACACTCGAGTTGTGGGATGCTACATAAACCCCGAGGGTGAAGCCCCAGGGGTTTATAAAAAGCATCCCACAACGAGGGTGTGTGTAAAATCGAGTTTTACACACACCACCCCATATTTTATTTTTTATAATTGCAGGAGTGCGCTTTTTCGCCTCAGCAATTATAAAAAATTAAATTACCTAACAGATTAGTGTTCAGGAAGCTGCGGACCAGTCTTGATTTTGTGCGGTCCCCAGTCTTCCTAATTATAGGGCCGTACTTGTTGTAGAAAAAAGGAAGAGGATATTTCATTTAAAAAAAATGTGTAGACACTTACGATTTTAGTTTTCATATAAACTTCACACATGCTCGCAGCGTCCTTCCGTGCTTCGAGAGGCAGGGGCAGTCTGACATGGACTCGGCTGTGGTGTCAGAGTGACGGTAAAATACTTGTTTCTGTTTTCAAGTGGTTTACTGCAGGAAAATAGTTTTTTATTTTATTTTTTATGAGAAGTTCATTTCCTCGAATAGGAGGGACCAGGAAGTGTGCTGCGCAATGGAATTCTGTCACTGAACGTGAACATCGGAGAACAGCGACTGAGGGATGGCTGTTCCTAGGGAAACCTGGCGCGTGTTTGCCATTATAACCAGCCGAGCTGGTTATAACGGCAAATTATAACCAGGTTTCCCTATGGGAAAAAGCGCTCACCGGTAATTATATATAGAATAAAGTATGGGGTGATGTGTGTAATGGGAATTTTACACACACCTGAGGTGTTGGATGTTACGTAAATCCGAGAGTGAAGCTCGAGGGGTTTATTTAAGCATCCAACACCGAGGGTGTGTATAAAATTCATGCTTTACACACTACCCCATGTTTTATTTTGTATAATTGTTGGGAAGTGTTTTTTCACCACAGCAATTATATAAAAAAAAATTTAATCACTGTTCAGCTGTCTGTTGTCAGCACAGTCCCTGGTCCAGGGCTGTTGAAACCTATTCTTCCTTTCTGTTTTTTTTTTTTAATTCAAGTAAGTGTTTTAAATAACAGACAGGGCTAAGTTTGAAATATTACTGCCAAGTCTGTTTGTTTTCGAAAGATTTGCTTACCGCCGAGACTAGAGCAAGTGGCGATGCATCTCTCTGCAGGACGGAGAATGGGAAGACAGACAGCTGGCGCATGCGCTGAGCGATGGAAACCTTGTGCATGTTTGCTGTTATAAACACTCCTTTATACTGGCAAATTACAAACTGGTTTCCTTAGGGAAAAACTCTCCCCAGTTATTATATCTTCATATATGTGCATCTTACTTTCTCATAGCTCACTGATTCTATCAGGGCTTGGAACGATTAGGCCCGATTCCAGGACACACATCGCAACTTGTGGGAGTATGCGAGTTATGACATGTGCCACTATGCCGGGGACCCTGCCCCCTATTCCAAGACAGGCAGGGTTCCCGGCACTTATGCCCTGTGACTTGCAGCAGCTGCAGGGTTGTGCCACAGGAATGGTGCAATGGACCTGGGTGCTGAAAGCTTGCCGACCGGGAAGAACTGCCTCCAGACCTCCCCAGCCACAAAAACAGCCCGCAAGCCACCGTGGGCCATGGGGAAGGGTCGGCAGTGTGGCAGAGGCACAAGAGTGGCACCAGACAAACCGGACCCGGGTGCCAGCGGGTGGCACCCCGGTAATGGGGGGAGGGCTTTCCAGTATTGGGAGGGTCCATGGGGCACAGCTGTGTGTGTATTATGGCACTGTGGGGTGGGGGCAACCACCATTTTACCTGGGCAGAAGTCCCTTAGACCAACTAAGAGCTAATCTATCAGTGCAGTGCCACAGTAGCTCTTGTAATTGCATAACTTGGTTACGGCAGCCACCCTCCCAGAATAGGGCACAGTTGCTGCTGTAACCCCCCCTTCCACTGTGCCATAGGGGCTGTGGCTGGCGGATGTCCCCCTTGGGTGGAGACCATCCTCACCATGGCTCAGGCCACCTTCTGGAATCCCAACCAGCATAACGTATGACGCAAGGTGTGACTTGCACCATTAGGTTTGCTGCAAGTCACCTTGCGACATGCATAAATGTCTTGGAATCGGGCCCAAGTTTAAACAAGGATCACTCTGTTTAAATGGTTTTGAAATGGTTCCAATTTTTTGGGAATGCTCGAGTAAGCCTTTTAAAACAGTAATGAATTTTTTCTAACTCAAGTGTGTCTATCATCCAAGTTTGGGGTACAGGGGAATCTTAATCTTTTCATTTTATTAATGTAATTTTTTTTTGCTATGATCATTCCTAGATATATGAATGCTAAATGAGATGGGTAATTATTATATCCAGTTCTGCTGGCCTAATATGACTGTGTGTGTTGGGGGGGGGCACTTATGATCATTGATATTACATTTGCTTTAGAATTTTTACTGATGACTCTACCCAGAAGAAGGACAGTGAAGGGCATGTATGGTATGTAACATATAAATCAGCGTAGCAGACAATTTGTGTACACCTTGTAAAAAGGTAGGAGATATCAGAATTCATTTTATATAGTTTAGTAAGAGTATAATATGTACAATACAATGTATTATCCTAGATGTCAAATGATCTAGATGTCCATTGACTCACAAACCATAGCTAATTCTTTCAATCTGCATTTCTCTGATCTCTCCCAATATACCTCTTCCTTCGATCCCACTGCAGTGTCCTCCCACTCCTCATCAGGAACCTGTCTGGATAAGTTGGAAGTGTTGTCCCTTGTGCCTCCTTATACTCTTCCATTCTATTTTAAGGCTGTGTCTAGAAAGGAAGTCCTGAAACTCCTGAGGTCCATCTCTGATCATACCAGCTCTGGCTCAGACTCCCTTGAACCCCGCCTCTTGAAACTTGCAGCTCCTTTGCATTACTGCTGGCCAAAATTTATACGTTATCACTTTCAGGTGGAGTGGTCCCTGACCTCTGAAAGCTGCTTGATCTCACCTGTACTTAAAAAGGGATCCTAAGATTGTCATGAACTACAGACCAATTGCCATACTCTCGGTAGTGAGCAAAATCCTGGAAAAAATTGTCACAACTCAGACAACTGACTATCCACTTAAGCACAGCCTGCTGTCGGATACCCAACATGGCTTCAGGAAAGGACATAGCACAATGACTGCACTCCTTAAATTCACCACAGACACTCTTTCAAAAATGGATACTGGCAATCTGACTGGAGCTGTCTTTATTGACCTCACAAAGGCTTTTGACCTTGTTGATCACACTTTGCTTCTCTCCATGCTTCGACACCTACATTTCTCCTCCTCTGTTGTGACTGGTATGCTAGCTACCTGACAAATAGAACTCAAGTAGTGAAATTTAATTCCTCTCTATCGAACAGTACCACCATTAACATTGGTGTACCACAGGGCTCCATCCTAGGGCCCCTCCTATTCTCTCTTTATATAAATAACATTGGAGCTGCTCTGAAATCCTGCTCTGCTATTCTATATGCTGATGATCTTGTCATCTATACAAGTTCTACTAATATAGACACTATCAACACAACCCTTTCCTCTGACTTTAACAATATCCAAAACTGGCTACACAACCACAAACTGGCTGTCAGCACTAGCAAAACTAAAGCCATGCTGCTTGGAGCGGCCCTAAAGTTCCGGGCTTGCACAGCAGCACTGAAGGTGCAGGACTTAGAAGGTCAATTACTGGAATGTGTGACCTCTTTCAAGTACCTGGGCATCCTGCTAGATCAATCTCTTGATCTTAATCTTCATGTACAGTCTGTTTGCAGAGCTGTCAACTCCAAACTGGGTGTTGCATATAAGACTAGTTATGTGCTCATGCCATTGGCTAAAATGGCCATTGCGAGGGGGATTCTGCTCCCCACCCTAACCTCTGGGGCTCCCTTATTTGGAGCTGCTCATAAAACTGACCTACTCAGATGGGATATTACGTATAACAACATATGTCGCTATGCCTCTTCTGCTCCTCGGCTTAAACACCACTGTCAACTTTATAATGATCTTGGTTGGCTGTCTCTGTTAGCTAGTAGGAAATACTACCTTGACTCTCTTAGTGATTCGATAATTCGAAATCAGACCCCATAGGTGTCTTGCAGCTATGCTTGTTCCTGAGGACACACTCCATGGTCTACGATCAGCTGATAAATCCTTTCTGAATTTGCCGAGGTGCCGCACTAGGAAAGGAACTGTTGCATTTGAGCATGCAGCTCCACAGCTGTGGAATTCCCTTCCCCTCGACATTAGACTTTCTAGCTCCCACACATGCTTTAAGAGAAAATTGCACTCGAATCTGCTGATTGCTGATACCTGTTCCTGCTTTCACCCTACTCTAATGACTGATGTTTCTGGCCATACAATAGTATTTCTCACCTCTATATAACCCTCTTACTGCCTCAGCCTGCCCCGGCTCCCTTTCCCTGCCCATATACAATCTTGCACTGCAGGCATCTCCCTTACACTTACATACGCTCATATAATCTAATTTCATGGCTTGCTCTCCTCTTCCTCACTTATCGACCTTTTCCTTAATGACACCCCCTGCTCTCAAAGGTTATTTCTTCCTTTTGTATTGCCTGTTTTTGTTTTTGTGTACCTTGTTCTGTTCATATGATATGTCACCTGATAATTTATTGTCCAAGGTCCTCTCTATTCATTGCATAGGTAGGCACCTATGAACTTATGAATGGCCTACTCTGTATGTCTCTGACATATTGTATCCACTATAACTCATTGAATGTAAAGCGCTTTACTTTGTATGTTCTGACATATTGTATCCTCTTTAACTCATTGTATGTAAAGCACTTATAATTTGTTATCCTGTTAAGTTTCTGCATGTCTGTACTCTCCCAAGTCGTTCCTGAAAATAGTCATTTTATGACTAGCGCACTTATCCGGTTAACAAAAGCTAAATAAAAATAAATAAATAAATAAAAATGTGTTGTGAGTGGATATTGTGGCTGAGGTGGAGGGTGTTATAATAATTGCTTTCCCATTGTGTATCAGGGAAGGAGTGCCTGAGTTCTCTCTATCATTTACCTTGTAATATACTGAGATCATTCAAAGCCTCTTGTATCAAGATACCATAAAATGGGGTTGTTCATGTAGGTTTATTGCTCTGGGTTATTAATGTTTGTTCTATTAAGGAAGATTGTGGAAGTGGAAAAGTACTCTGTGTTTGATGTACGAAAGCCCTTGTTTGCAAAAATGTAAAGAAATGGCTTGCAGAAGGTCACACCATCACTGCAATTCTTCAAACAAATGCAAGTTTCCACTTAGATGAAAATCCTTTAGTTACATACAGACACACAAATAGTGCCAGCAGAAGAAAGCATTACATTCTATATTGTCTGCTCGAGTTTGCAGATCCCCAGTAACATATGAACATATGAACAGTGTCAGCAGCAAAATGTCTTACCCTCTATCTTGCTTTCTGCAAGGCATTGTGAGGCCCAAGTTTTATAAACATGATTGGTAAGGGATGGAGGGGAATGGTGTTTACAATATACTGGGCTATAACATGACAGTGTACTATTCCAATGAATTGTTTTTAAATTGACTGTATTTTATTAAGTTTTGAATTCAAAACAGTACACTATAACCTACAAACATAACTACACACCATCCCAAACTTATTTTCAACTGAAATGTTAAAACTTTAAATAAGAAACATGCCAGTACATAGATGTAAACTTAACAAAAGAACTAAAACATATTTAAAACCATAATTAAAGCTATAACTTAGTCAAAAGGCACTCTATCCGTGACCTTCTCCTCTCCATAAATGGTAACAATCATCATACACTCCACTACATATCATTGTGTTTCATCTAATCTGCATAAGTGTGTAAACCTTTTCAAATTTTTTACTGGATTTCAATCTGTCATTAATGATTGCTATCATTTTCTCTGCCTTAAAGGCAAACAGCAGGTCCACATGCCACTTGTTAAATGAAGGATTCTCCTGGACAAGCCAGTGATATGGGATCACCTTTTTGCACAGGTCAGTATGAGAGTCATAGGATATTTCTGCACATCTATCAGGTGCTGCTTATATTATCCACAAATTAGACATACTTCAGTTGTAAAGGCATCTTGTAAACCTAACAGGGGATTTATTTTATTTTTGTTTGCATCCCATAAGGGCCTGATTTGTTGCACTCCCATGAAAGGTGAAGGAGAGAATCCACTTCTTTACCACGTCTTGCTGAAATTTCCCCATTTTAAACAGTTTTGTAGGTATGTAGTACATGTTACTAAGCACTTTGAACTGCATAAGTTGATATCGGTTGAATTTAACGTGTTTATAACTGTTGTTCTATATGTTGGCTGGGTCATAAGGTTGGTTCACTCTGTGCAAAGCATGTTGTCAATAAGGGTGGCTGCCGTTTATTTTGTTCCTCATGAGATCATAAATCTGGGTATGTAGACTGGAAATTGGATGAGGTGGCTTCACCTACTTTGCCAGCAACATGATATGTAAGCCATACTTATTATCCCAGGGCTGAGGGCAAAAGTGTTTACTTGGCATGAGGAAACATGCTTTGGAGTTGGTGGAGTCCTGTGTTTGGGATGTATGCTAGGCAATGAGTGTGACATCCATTACCTTTTGTAAAACAAACAAAACAACTTTTATTCATTTTGTAATGAAGAACAATAGAGATTATTCCATCCCAGGAACAACAGATGAGGTACAGACAGGAAAACATTTCCAGATATGCAATGTGTGGAGTATTTCCAGGATAATATTTATTTAGTTTCTTTTAACTGGGAAAGGAGGACTAGACAGTTCTGTCTATTTTCAGCCTCGTCCCAGGGAAGGGGGATACAGATGGATGCCAACTGACACCAGGTTAAGCTGTTGGTGGTATTTTTAGTGAATGGGGGAAATTTAGCCAGGACACTGGGGAAATTCCCCTGCTCTTCCTGCAGGGGGTGCAACTCTCTGTCAGGAGGATGGAGTAGTCCAGTGTTGGTCGGGCAGTGGAAAGAGAAAGATGTGTATCAGGGAAGACACAGCCAGATGGTGATTTTCTGCCTTATGGACCCTTGGAAGACTCTATTGCTATGGATGTTACAGACAGTTTTGAGAAAGTAATAATGGGGTCACAATCTGTCCCTTCAGTACCAGGTTCTCCTGTTATTTCAGAACACAGCTCACCTAAAGCCAGAATCAGTGAAGAATGTATTTTGAAAGAGAAACTTGAGAAAAAAAAGCAGCAGTTATTAACCATGCTGTCGGAAGCTGAGGCCAAATATAAGCATGACAAGCAAAAACTGGATGAGAAACGAAAAATAAAACACTTGGCTGTGAGCCCTAATATTTCCACAGGACAGAACATTTTTTGGACATAGTATGTAACTCACCGGGTAGCTCTGCAGGTATTACTCCAGACCCGGCACCAAGAGATTCGAGTCAGACGTCTACTTCCAGCGATATTTCTGCATCTGCAGAATAGATTCCAGGCAAAGTGCTGCAACAAGTGGGATGGATATTTGTTCAAGACAGATGGGTCCCTGACCCGAAGATCCCCATTCAAGGTATGCAGGATATAATTTAGGCCGCTACAATGGATCCCCTATTTTCGGCTGTGCCTCACGATGATGCACTGCCAGCTGCTACAGCTGCGGCAGCTGCGTGCACCATAGGTGAGCCGGAGAAGAACTTGACTGCACCAGATGCTGAGTTCATGGGACAATGCCCTGTATTGAATGGAAACCACGTAGAAGTTCCTATGGTGCTTCAGGAACAGGCAGCTGACAGTTTGTCTGACACAGCAGTCGTACTACCAGTGCAATGTTGCAGGTCAGAAGTAAGTAAAAAATCCACAACAGGAGCAGTAATCTTTCCACTGACTTCTACCACTGGACAACCTATTCCTGATCAGGCTATGGCTTCTCCGGGAAGCATGCATGCAGGTAGCATTTCTGTTTCTTCCCCCTTACATGTCTCTGAAGATGAATGTATGGATACGACTGTACAAGCTGATGATGGAGTCAATGCCATTTCAGCCCCTTCTAAACCGGCTAGCTATGCCAGTCTTTTTAGACAACCCACAGTAGCAGCAAAAAAGAAGGCTTGTAGCTCATCTTCACTACAGGAAGGAGGGAGAGGCTTGAACAATTTCCAGATAGGAATTTCATTGGAAAAACTTTGATCACTGATTCTCTGCATTTTACTCCAGCAGAGGTTTATGTTTTTATTCATGCTCCGGGGACATTAATTTCGATATTAGTTTTTGTACGGCAGCATTGCTGGATAAATTCTGGGCAGCTTATTATGCTGTCAAATATACCCACTGTGGGCAGCCTTCATAGCCATTCCAAACCTACAGTAAAAACTGTCACTATCATTTTTGTAATGAAGGGGTGAGTGTCAATGACATTGTATTCTGGTTGGAAAAAAGGTGTGATTTGCAGGGGACTCCTGATCCCATCATTGATGACAATGGCTTGTGGACTGGGGGTGGAAATTTCAAGTACGCCTAAAGCAAACAGACCAAGGTACAAGTCATTTGCCTAACTGCTTTTTTCTGGGGAGAGACTATGGTATCTTGTTCTATCCAGGTCAGCTGAAGTCTTGTTATTGGTGTGGCTCCCGATGCCATCTGAACTCGGACTGTGACCGTGTGAAATGTTTCCACTGTGCAACTCTTGGACATTCGGCTAATATGTGCATAGTGCCACCTGTATGTAATTTATGTGGTGATGACAAACACACATTTGGATCATGCCCATGGGCAGTGCACAATTCTGAAGAATCGGCTGAACAGGACTTTTACCTTCATAAAGCCAAAAAGACCTTTAGGGCCACTAGACCTCCCTCTCACCCACCATTTCCCCCTTCTGCAAGACAGGATTTGATTCAAACTAGAGGTTTGCAAACAACTGCCTCTACTCCAGCAGGGCCCTTTGAGAGAGTGCACAGCAACACAGTCACAGAGGCAGTGGTGTCACCGATTGCAGTGATGGAGATGCCCCCTCCTCTGGCCCCCCTCCCCCATTGAGGACAGTGGCCCCTGATCCAATTCCAGATCAAACACATGGCTTTACAAACATGACAGTAGTGTGTACACCAGTTACAGCAGCAGAGATGCTGCCCCCTCCACCTCCTCTCCCCTTACAGTAATATAGTCGGCTGATACTAACTCTGACATTTATCAACCAGTAGTAAATCGTATCAAATTGAGGGCCCCATTACAGTCAACCTCTTCATCCTCTGAACCTGTAGTTCTGGGCAACAGATATAAGATTTTATAGAGTTGGAGTGATACTATGTATGAGGCAGGCAGACTCTGATGCTTCAGTACAGTCTGCGCCAAGTGAATCTACCATAGAGACAGCATCTAAGGTTGTTACTGTCCCAGTTTGATAAAACGGGATTACTCGTTCTCAAGCAAAGAAGACAGTATAATTTATTACACATCATCTATTACCACCTTTATGGCTAGCTAGCCTAAATGTCAATAGTATTAAATTTAATGCTAAAAGATGTACTACTTTTTCTGTGTTAAAGCAGTTAGGTTATGACATCTTCCTTTTACAGGATACCAGACTGCATTCTTTGCAAGAAGTATTAATTGCACAAAATGCAAAATGAAAGGTGGGGTGTGGTCTCCCGCTGGTCTATGAGTGTTGACCAATGTAGTGGTTCAGGTGTTTGTTTTAACAATCTAGATATACCTGTGAAAAAGCTTACTGACATGTCCCCAGGTAGGTCACTCATTCTAGACATTGAGTTGGAAGGTATGGCATATAGGTTTATTAATCTGTATGCCCTACAAGCAAAATCCCAATGTACTGATTTGTTGAAACTGGTGCAGCCCTACCTCTACACTATTAAACATGTATTATTTGGAGGAGATTTCAATATTAGTCTTTTGAAAACTGATAAAAGTAGTAAATCCACCAAGGCATATTGTGACAGTAATTTTTTACTCTCCTTGCTTAAACAATCAGGCCACAAAGACTCCCATGCTACTAAGGTGCTTGTACCAGCACACACCTATTTTAGGGGAAAGTTATCTGCCTGCGTTGATTTTTGGTTTGTCTCAAATATGTTGCCTGTTTCCCATGTTGAAACTGTTCCCATAGAAACATCGGATCATGCTCTGGTAGGAGTTCATGTCTCCACATCCCCCCAAGGGCTTCAGGTTGTGGGATTTGGAGGATGAACAGCAGTCTGTTAAAAGAGCCTGATATTTTAAAAGAATTTACTGAAATTGTCAAAGACAGACAGTCTGTACATTTTTTATATGGTTCCCCAATTCAGTGGTGGGAGGATAACAAAAACTGCTTTTCAGCATTTTGTAAGGCAGTAGCCACTAGAAATGAACACCTTAAATATGATCAGTATTTACACCCAATAACAACATTTTACAAATGAATTTCTAGGCAGTCCACACAAGGGATAGATCTGTCCTCCCAGACTGAGGAAGTTAAGTCAGAAATGCTTTCTTTACAATATAATAGGCAACAAACTTTAGAACAGGAACAGCAGTTTGACACACAAGGTACAAAAAACAGAACAAACCCCTTTGAGGACTGTAGATCTAGACTCCTTAAAAGGCATATTATAAAACTCATGGATGCCTCAGGGAAGGTGATGGGGGATCATACCTCTCAACTGTCCCTGATTTTCAGGGACGTCCTTGATTTTGCCTCAAAATTTTACTCTGTCCCTCCTAAAAATTGTGTTTTCGCGACCAAACAGTGGGGGTTATAAGCACAAACAAATGTCAAACATTAAAGTTACAGACTTGTTTTTCTTTAGAAAATGCATTTTACACTAAATCATTTATTCTACCAGCTTCCTGAGTGGATATCTCCAATTTTGAAGAAGTGTCCCTGATTTTGGTCCTTTGTCCCTGATTTTTTTAAGCCTTGTCCCTGATTTATGAGGCAGGAGGTTGAGAGGTATGTGGGGGATAACCAGAGTATTTGACAGGAACTGAAAAATCACTTTAATGCTCACCAAGCAACTACTGTGACACTGAATGAACAATTAACACATATATTACAGGCAGCAGCTTTACCTCAGGTGAGCATAGAGCAGATTCATTTATTGGTTGCCTCAATTACTCCTTCAGAATTGTTGGCGGTGATTTCGCAATTAAAACAAGGAGTGGCCCCTAGCTTTGATGGGTTGCCAGTTGAATTCTGTACAGCCCTGTGGGAATTGATGCCACTGAATTTCTAGAGGTTTTTCAAGCCTTTTTGACTGACTGCCAGTTGAATCCTCAGATGTATGAGGGCTTACTGACTTATATATTTAAACAAGCATTTGTCAATGCCAAAGTTCATCGTTTGGAATTGATGTTGGTACGCAACGATTGGCAGGACTACAGTTCCCAGCAGAAAGAACAAGTTATGCCACTGAGTTCATATTCCTGTTGAAATACAATGAAGTGCATACCTGTTTCCTCAATTTGTGATCTGGCTTTGAAGAGCGACAATGTGTCTACGATTCAGAGAAAATAAGGACACTGGAGCCCCACCATGGGTGGGGGATGTTATGGTTAGAAACTGTAACGCCCTAGGCGTTTGTTGGTATTTACAATACAAATTTTCAGCATGGCCTTTTGTGACCCCCCACCTCATGAAAGCATTTGGGATCTCTGCTCATGAATAGTGGTACCGTGATTTTGTTAATCTGTCCCGAACGTTGATTTCTCACAGCGACCACGCCATTCTGCACCAGATGTGCAAAAACCCAGTTCAGGCAGGATGTGAAAAATTACAGCTGTACCCTTCATATGGAGGTGTAAAGAGAAGGCAGTGTTGAACATTTGGAGTGAAAATATTAAAAATGCTTGAAAGTACGAGCATACGTGGAAACTGCACAACACACGCTCGTAACAGTCATTTAGTGGAATAATTTCACCAAAATTTCAACATAGGCATTTTGTGACCTCTACTCATGAACACTGTCACTATGATTTTCTTACTCTGTCCTGAACGTTTATTTCCCACAGTGCCCACGCCATTGTGTGCCAGATGTGCGAAAATGCATTTCAGGCAGGATGTTAACAATGATAGCTGTACTGTTCATAAGGAGGTGTGCAAAACTGACAATGCTGAAACTCTTGAGTGAAAATATTACAAATCCTTGATGTTATGAGTGTGCGTGGAAACTGCACGCTCATAAAATAGTAATTTTATGGACTTTTGTCACTAAATTTTCAACATAGGCATTTTGGGACCTCCACTCATGAACAGTGTCACTGTGATTTTTGTAATCTGTCCAGAACACTGATTTCCCACAGCGACATGCTATTCTGCACCAGAAGTGCAAAACACATTTTGGCAGGATGTGAAAAATGACAGCTGTACTGTTCATAAGGAGGTGTAAAAAAAATGCTGATGTTGAAAATCTGGAGTGAAAATATTACAAATTCATGAATTTATGAGCGTGCGTGGAAACTGCACAATGCACACTTGTAAAAGAGTAATTTTTTGGATTTTTTTACCAAATTTGCAGCATAGGCTTTTTGAGAACCCATCTGAGAGACACTGGGGGATTGGGCACCCCAGTGTCAGTTTAAAAAAAAAAACTGCAAGGGAAGGTTTTCTTTATTTCAGGTCCTGACACTGGGGGATTGGGCACCCCCAGTGTCAATGTTATGTTTGAGGGGTGGTGGGTGCTGAAAGAGAGGTTCAAGTGGGCGGAACAGTTACAGGATGTGACCACACATTGGGAGTGGTGCGGTAGTGGGAAGTTTTTCTTATGAGGTGGCAACACTGGGGGATTGGGCACATACTTGTAGACCAGAAGTATATGTGCAGGCCTGGAAAAATCTCTAAAACCAGACCTGAGTGTGTGGGAATAAGACTCTTCACATACTGAACAGAAAATTCTGATTTTTAAGTCAGAATTTTGGCTGCCAAGACTTTGCACTAAGGAAGTGCCTGAAGACTTTTAAAAGGACATCCAGAGACTTGGATCAAGGACTTGCTACAAATTCTATTTTCCTGTAGGTAGGGAAATGGGCAGACTAGGTGGGCCAAGTGGTCCTTATCTACCATCAAAGTCTATGTTTCTATGTTTCTATGGCCTAATGAACTGTCATCTCTACAAGGACATGTGAAAATTTTCCTGAACTTTAACATCAAAACCAGGTATAGTTTAGACTACAGTATCTAGTGTTTTCTGTGAACCATCCAGTTTTACTTTTGTTATTGTCTGCATTTCAATGTTCTTCCAAACTGTAGACTTTTCTGTATTGCTTTTATGTTAAGTAAACTTTTATGATTTTCTTATCAGCTCTTCCTGGGGTCTGGTTGTGTGCTTTAACATTTTAAACAGAAGGGGTTTGAAAAGACTGTGTGCCTAAGAAGATAGAACCACTTGGCTATCATATAAAATTAGCTAGGTAAGACGTAGCCAGTGAGCGTGGTGGGATTCAAATATTAAAAGCAGTGCAGAGTCAAGGGAACTCAGAACTACAGACTCCACCCTCCCACTGGAAAAAGGAAGTCTGGGAAGTCTTCCTGAACCCTTGCTCCTGCTCATAAGTTCTTAAAAAGCGGGATCCTGTCTGCAAACAGGAGGTCATGCTGGGCTGCCCGGGTTTGGGGGCCAGGGGCACGTGACAATTACTACTCCAGCACCACAAATGTCAAACAACAAAGGTTAACATTAACAAAACCATAGTGAACACTGACTATAAACAAAAATAACTGCGGGCTCACTATTAGGCTGTGAGATTAAAGTCTCAAAGTAGTAGAAAAGAGTTCAGGTAGCATCTTCATCTTCTGTTTGGTCTTGCTGGTCTGTCTGTTGCAGTTTCACTGCTGCAATCCTGGTTACAAGCTTCCTGCATAGGTAGGATCTGTAAACAAATCAATCATTGACAACATTGACAACAGTTCTAAGTTTTGTAGGGAAGAGTATGACGTGGGGCCCCCAGATCCTGTAGCTTGCTGAACATGCAATCAAATTTGTTTCAGCACTTCTAGGTCACATATGGAACATCAGGGAATAAATGTGCTGTAGTATCTTCCCCCACTTAAGGGTCCATATCAGTGTGCCATGTTCAAGAGCCAGTCCCAGGTGCCAACACTATCCATGACCACTGTGAGTTCTAGGACTGTCCTCTGATTGCTTGTCACGTGGCAGACTCTGTAGGCTGTAACCACCATGACTTCAACCATATCCCCTTGCTGTGGGCCCCAAAACACCCAAGTCCTGGGACCTTGGCCCAGCCAAGTGAGAGGAGGAGGATGGTAGGTGGGACGAGCCCACATAACACTAGCCTTTAATGCACCTTGCAGGGGCAGTGCCTGTTCCAGGATTGTTCTGATTTGCTCAGATCAAAATTATATAAAGGGAGTGGGACATTACCACACTTGCTTAGACCCAGCACAGCCACAACAAAAGGGGAGGGATTGTAATTGCACAGGGGAAACATGGAGCCAGGGTGGGGGCATACTCTCGAATTTACAGGCAGTTGGGAGTTAGGTAGTTGGAAAGCAACTGGTAGGTAAGATTAGGCAGGTGGCTCACGTTGCACATTGTGCATAGCAACTGCTCCTTCACTAGATGCCACCATGCAGCAGACTATCAACCCAGCAGCTACAGGGGTCATATTCCTTACCTTTCAGGTCCAATGGCTCTGTAGAGGGCACAGGTTTGATGTTCCATAAATGGTTTGATCAAGCTGTACTTTCCAATTGGTGTGGGTGTTCGTCCTTTACAACCGAAAGCTGGGGGGGGGGCTGTGCTGAGAAGCATCAATATCAGAAGGTAGGGTACTAATATAATGTGAAGGGTCTGAACAGCCTGGTGAAAAGGGCCAGACTCTTTCAAGAACTCAGGAGGAAGGGAACTATGATGACTCTCTTTCAGGAGATACACCTGTCTGAATCCGAGCATGTCAAATTCAAAAGGGCCTGGGTGGGGCATATGTATGCAGCTTCATACACTGCTCAATACTCATGGAAGAGGGGTGGCTATCTTAATTTATAAGAGCTGTCCCTTAGAGGTGGAGGGGGTTGCCAGATGACCTGGAAGGCTGATATGTCTACATCAGGTGTACCCACAGGTCCACCTGGCGCACAGTACTAAATCTGTATCCACCAAATGCTAAACTGTCAACATTTAGATTTCCTCAAAGACACACTGCTGAGTCATGCCCCGGACCCTGGCAGTTTGTTCCTTGGGTTGGGGAGGACTTCAACTGGGGTTATTAAACTCCAGTTGGACAGATCAGGGGTGACCACCTCAATGCAAAGCAGAGTGGACGAATGTATTAAGAGACTGTCACAGGAGTTGGGCCTGGAGGAGGTCTGGAGGTTCTTGCATCCTTGAACTGAAGACTACATCTTCTGGCCACATGCACATCAGGCCTACTCCCAAATAGCCTTTTTTCTGTTCTCCATGGTGTGGTTCATTGTACTATAGAGACTACCATGCTATCCAACCATGCTCCAGTGGTGCTCAACCTCAGTGTTACCCCTGCATAGTGATCTCATAAACAGAGACTCAATGTCTCATTCCTGAACCACTCTGACTTCCAACAAATGACTGAAGTGGAGATCCAGAACTTTTTTAGCAATGAATGCTAAAGGGGAACCTTCCTGTGCAGCTTGGTGGAACAGCCTTAAGGCTGTACTTACAAGGCACATTATATGCTACGCCTCAATGTGCTAAAAAGAAGCCCAGAAAGAGCAACTGGGGTTGGAGGAACAATTGATCGACCTGGATATGGAGCACAAGATTATGCTTGATGATGCTGCCAGGCAGATATGACCACTGTAAGGCCAAGCCGAGCAGACTGCTAGAGGCCAAGAGCGAGGATAACCTCATGTATTCAAGGCAGAGATACTTCAAAATGGGAAACCAGATGAGCAGGCTGCTGGCATGGTAGTGCCACAGGGAATCAACAAGTAGAATAATGCTATGCATCAGATGGATGGGCTCTCAGTAGTGTGACACAGACCAGAGTAATATACTGCAGCACTTTGCAGAACTCTACAGAGGCCTTTATGAGCAGGAGGAGGTCCCAGATGACAAGGCAAAGCTTGATGCATACTTTCACAGGGTCCATGTATGCACACTTACAGAGGGGGGTGAAAGCAGCATTGACATTCCTGTTACCTTGGCGGAGATCTCAGGCGCAATCTCTAGTATGAAAGCTGGCAAAATCCCTGGCCCAGATGGTGTCGGTGTGTAATTTAATAAGACATTTCAGGAAAAATGGGTCCCGCTGTTGTTGACAGGTGCTGGAAGGTTCAAGAGGGGCTCCAGCCTCTTGGCAATATTGGTAATATGCCCAGATAACAGTAACTACCAAAGTCGGATAAGTGTGCAGCATTGCATAGTTCATAACACCCCATCTCCTTGCTAAATGTGGACATGAAGCTCTTTACCACCATTTTAGTCTCCTGGCTGCAGGGCTCTGTGGGGTCCCAAGTTCACCCTGACCAGTATCCAGTGAGGATGGTGACTGAATATGAGTGACCATCAAAACAGTGACTCATATTCAGTGCTTTCCTCCTGGGCTACCCTGCAAGGGTAGTGACCTTACGCGAACACGAGGGTAGTAAAGGGTGACAGGAAGGAGGGGGTGATAGAGAGAGGAAGGGGAGGAATAGGGAAGGGGTTTTGGGGGACAGTGTGCCTGCTGCTGCCGAGCTAGTAGTATGGTGCGGTGGTGTAGGTGGCTAGCTCTGGTGCAGCAGATACAGGGTTCGGGACTGGGTGCATGGAAACTTGCCACTGCCCTGGAGTTGAGAATCTATATTCGGGAGGTGTGCAGGTGGCAAAGCCCCCACCCGTCTCCACAAAACACTTACTTTTTTCAGATGTTGGGTCACCTGGGAGTGTATATTGCCGATTTGCTTTTCGGCAATATACACTCGCCATAATAGCGATCGCTATTATGACATGGAACCACCTGGACCAAACAGGTTTTATCAATGAGAGATTAATGCATGACAACATTAGATGCTTCCTCAATATGATGGTCTGAATGAAACAAGAAAAGGAGTTACAGGACCACTGCAGGTTATAAGATAAACTATGAAAAGTTTGAGGCCCTTAAATAGTAGTAATAGTATTCTTTATTTATTTATGGTACCCTTTCCTGGAGGCCCAGGGCACCATTACAATAAAAACAATAAAAAATCACAAACAACATCATACCCAAATAAAATAACAATAAATAACTACCTGGATTTCATTTAAAATAGCATGATAAAACTCAGTAATACTTTACTATATGCTGAGAAATTGGATTATGGGATGTCTCCAAGTGCCTGTTGAAATATGTAAGTTTTAAGGCCCCTCTTACAAGCCTCAACTGAGGGGGCCTCCCTCAGAGTTCTGAGCAAAGAATTTCAGAGGGTCGGGCCCGCTATCCCAAAGGCCCAATCCCCCAAGGTCTTCAGCCCAGCCCTAGGAACCACCATGAGGCCCTCCTTGGCTGATCAGAGTGGGCAGACAGGGATGTGTGAGTGCAGGAGCTCAGCCAGCTAGACTGGTCTCAGTCTGTGTAGGGCTTTGTTGGTTAACAAACCTACCTTAAATGAGATATGCCACTTTACCAGCAGCCAGTGCAGATCTTGCGATGCTGGAGAAATATGGCACAATCTAAGAATGCCCGTGAGTATCTTGGTGGCTGTGTTCTGCAGCAGCTGCAGGCATTGCAGTGTACCACCACTAACCCCAAGGTACAGAGCATTAGAGTAGTCTAATCTGGAGATCACAAACACATGAATCAGTGAGGCCAGGTTGTGGGAAGGGATAAAGAATCTGATCTGGCAGATGTTTTGAAGATGGAAAATGCCATTCCAGACTACAACAGACACCTGGGCCTCCATTGTCAGGCCTTCATCCAGTATGACTCCCAGATTCTTCAACTTAGGGGCAGCTAACAGCCCTGAGTCTCCAAGCCAAAGCCCAGTCTCTCCTGCGCCAGCTGCCAAACCCCCCATGGCTTGGCTCAATCACTAAAACCTCAGTTTTCTTAGGGCTGAGTCTTGTCCAGCTTGATGCCATCCAGTTCTGGATCTCAGCCAGGCACTTATTAAGCACACCGATAGCACCTTGTGCCCTGGGAGCAAAAGGCATATAGAGTTGAGTATCATCTGCATAGCAGTGAAACCCAAGCTCATAACATCTAATGACCTTGCCCAGGGGAAGCATTTAGGCTGTAAACAACATTGGCAACAGGACTGAACCCTGGAGTACATCACAGGACAGAACCACTGGGTGCAAGGAAACATTTTCTAACACTACCCTCTGGGTTCTTAAGATAAGTGGAGTCTGCCCTCTGCACCTGCATGACAGTCTCCCATTTCAATGGGTAGCCCAGCACATCATCAGATATCTGGGGATCCGGTTGTCATCCAGACATAGTTCCTTATTTAAGCTGAACTACGAGAAACTCAAAGGGGACATCAAAATGGATGTGACGCGCTGGAGCCTCCTACCTCTTAGTATGGGAGACAGGATAGCCACCCTCAAAATGAATATTTTACCAAGACTTTTATTTCTGTTTCAAGTCCTACCCATGAAGACCCCAGAAGATTCTGGAAACTGGCTCCAGAAAACCTTACTGATTTTTGTCTGGGCATCCTGAAGGCATAGGATCTGGAAAAGTCTTGACTCTCCTGAGAGAAAGAGGGGGATTAGCTATGCCTGATCTGTGCCTATACTGTCTGGCACCTCGATAATAACCTGGACCAAGCAACAGTCAGATTCAGGTTGGCTGGACCTGGAATTAGATCCCAACCTTCCAGCTCCTTTGTTTGTCCTACCACATATATGCCTCACATTGACCATGGGGTCTAAGCACTAACGGGTGGGAATTGCACACCGGAGGTGTGTATCCCACCCGCACAGCTCCACACCTGCAGACAGGTGTGCACTTGCCATATTCATCAACTGCTAGCGCCTGTCTGCTGCCCCCCCTCCCCAGGCACACAGGGCTCTGCAGGGTGGCCTGGGTGGAGCTGTGGTCACAGGTGACCTGGGTTGCAGAGTGGATCCCAGGTGCAGGTAGGCATGGAGCCAGGTGTGGGAATAGCCATCAAGCATTCACCCTGCCCTATGCCCCATTGGCCCCATTTGACAGGAACCCCCTTGCCCAATACCCATACCCATGGCATGTCCAGGTGCACTATCGGGTGCCCTCCAGCTAAGATCCGTCCCCCCTGTGCATGGGACATACCCCACATACACAGCCGAGCCCCACCAAAGGTGGCAGCCATACGTACCCTTTCTGGTACCTCCTGTATCGCAGCCGGTGTGATCCCACTCTTCCCCCATTGCTGCTGTGCTGTGAATGCCATTGACCTGGCAAAGCAACACGGCGAACACACAGTGCAATGTCACACTAATGCATACTGAGGCGGCTCCCCTGGCATACTCTTACACTCCACAGAACCAAGTAGTAGACACGTGCGACTACTGAACATCTACTGTAACAGTCAAAGCCTCCCCACTCGGAACAAACAGCTTACAAAGCAAAATAGTACAGAGCACAGTGGGGCACATGGTTTAAATTTTTTGCAGTGTGCTATGCTCATCTCCAGCACACATATATTTATGGGTTGGATGTCACTGTCATAATGTAGTCTGGGTGCCATGTCTGGAAGAGCACCTCACCACGGATGTGGCTGGCATTCCTGAGGAAGGGAGTGTCACTGCCTGTTGTGGGGACTGGGCAGCCATGCACCAGGGTGGGGGGTGCCCACCACAGTCTTGCTGTCCAGGGCAGGGGCTCTATGGGAGGGGGCATGCTGCCAGGACTGGGGAGGCTCAGTGTGTTGGGGGGGCTGCACTCATGTTCCTGCGGCTGGGGGGGGCTCTGTGGGTGTTCAGGCCTGGCCGTGTACCGTGATTATGTCAGGGTCTCACCTGACATATCTTCTGCACCACTGTGCCCCCCAGCGGATACACTACATGCCGTTGTGCGTCGTGCATAGTGTGGACAAGCCCCTGCCCACACCTGGCACATTGCCATCTGTACAGCCAGGGTTTGGGTATGTAGGGGCTGTGCACCTGGTATAGTGCATCCCGTGCAGGGTGCACAATGGGTGTGGAGTGGCTATGCGCTGCAGACCTATGGTGCATGGCCACTCTGTACCTTGGTGAATAGGCCCCCATATTTGCGGCTATCAAAATCCATGGACCCAGCATACTCTCAGGATGCCTCTGAAGGCAGTGTCCATAATGCACAGGCCTAATGACATTAATCCATTCACTGCCATTATTGGTGACCCAAACCTCCACACCATGAGAGAGGATAGAGGCTACTGGAAATGGAGCCACAGATCCCTGTCTAGATTTAAACACTTCATACAATTGGAGTGTATACCTCCTTCACAGAGCTGGAACAGAGGCACAATCTGCTTAGTCAGGACTTCTTTTGCTTCCTACTCATCCAGCACTACTTTACCACTGAGGGCAGACTGGCCAAAATTAATAGATAGCCCACTGGACAGGAGGACTTCTTTTATTGGGCAGTTATGCTAGCCAGTAGAAGAGGCAACATATCTTGTGCTTACCAGATGCTACAAGGTACAAAACACCCAGAGTTCCAGGAGGTAAGGGAGGCCTGGGAAAGAGAGGCCCAGGTGGTAGTTGATGAGGAAGACTGGAAGAAAATGTGGGAACTGGGCTGGTGCACCACAGCCTCTCCATCTTGTAGGGAGTTCCACTGGAAATGCCTTATCTGGTTTTTCCACACCCCAACCATCATGAGGTGTTTCATGGGAAGGGTGTTCAGAACTCTGTTGGACAAGGGTGCTGTCAGGTAGGTATGCACTATCATATTTTGTGGGGCTGCCCTAGTGTGTAGCTATACTGGGCCAAGATTCATGAAGCCCTTGAGGGCATATGGGGCACTACTATCCACTTCATGTTCATGCATCTTTTCCTGGGTAAAAAAGTGTGGCAGTTATGCCACAGGCCTCAGCGGATGCTCCTTCTTGCCTTGTACATAGTGGCTATGAAGGGGGTAATGCTGAACTGGCTGACATGTACCCCACGGTCAGTGGACATATGGAAGCTGAGGGTCAGGGAAATCCAGCGAATGGAATGGATCACAGCCACACTGAGGGTTACCCTGGAGAAACATATAGTGCTCTGGCAGAAGTGGGACCTCTGTGAGACCCAAAATGAAAGACAGGATCTGCCAGCAGAGGGGTATGGGGAAGATCCACTTCTGCTTAATGATGCTTGATGCTTGCTTGCACACCTGTGAGTCCCTAAGCAGGGGAAATATAGAGCACCTAACAAGGGGCTTGGGAAAGGGGGATGGCCAGTGACAGGGTTGGGGTGATTTATTAAGCATGGTACAGCTTTGGGGCCCGTACTCATTTCCTACCCCACATAAAATAATCACAATAATACAAAATGGTGAGGAGACAAACAGTCACACACATGTTGCATGTTAAATTATTTTTAAGTTCTAGTGTGGTTAAAACAGCTGTTTCTGATGACAGGTAAACAAGAACATGTAGACAAATCAAGTATCACCTTTAAGAAGACATAATTCTGTGAAAACACAAGGACTTGTTATTATAACAAGGTCTTTACCTGTATGATATTGTCATTGCTCTCTGGTTAATGTCGTATTCCTGTATGTAGTATTTTTCCATCTTGTACACCAATAGAGCTGAGTTTAAAACAAGAAAAAGTCTTTAATGAACAGTGGGTCATGGCCCCACTCCGCCCCTTCAGGTAGACCTGTTAAATTAATATTAATGCTTCTGATCTGGTTTTCTAACAGTTCAAAATGGCTATTAACATGCTGGGAATCTTTAGCATGTTAAACCATCATACAAACTACAAAAAAATTCAAGTTCACCTTCCCCCCCCATCCCCTGTTTTACTGGGTTTCCCCCAGCATTCTGTCCTGGGGCCCCCTTTATTCAGTTTATTTTTAAACACATTACCATGTATTTGTAATAACACTAAGGCCCAGATATTCAAAAGAGCTGAGCCATGCGCAATAGGGTTGCGCCTGCGCAAGTCCGAAATTGCGCAATTCTGCGATATTCAGCAGGAGGCAGTTATGCCTGAAATCAGTGCTGAGCAACAGCGCAATGATAATGAAGGCATGTGCAACTGAAGGGGGAGGAACCATGCATAAATGGCGCAGTGCGATATTCAACAACTTGCACCATGCACAATAGGGGAGCACGCGGAAGTTGCGCCATAGCGGAAATGAGCCCAAATAAAAAGGAGCAAGGGAGAGGTGCAAGAACGCTACAGGGAAGGCACATGAGGCAGAACTCTAGCTACACAGACAGGGCATGAGAGACACACAGGGTAGGCCAGGGAAAGGGCACCCTGAACACAGAGGCACAGGGAAGGTGTGGGGAGCCACAGCCAGTGCAGAAGGGGGAAGTGCCATACAGCACAGACACCACCACGGGCAGGTGTTCCCAGAGCAGGGGAAGTAGCAGTGAGGACGGCGGGGGGAATACAGTAACAGCTGCCGGGGGAGTGAACACAAGCCAGGGACATGGCCAATGCCACCTTCCAGATGGAGGCCATTATGAGGGGGGTGAGAAGGCGGGCGGCAGGGGGGCATGGCCGTGGAAGGGCCCGTCGGCGGTATGCCCCCAACAGGCAGTACCGAGCCCGCACCAGTTTTGAGCTGTATAGTGATACTGAGATTGTGGGCCGGTACCACCTGAATCGGGCAATTCTGAGGCAGCTCTGTGAGCTGTGCAGTGATGTGATGCAGGCACCCACACGACGGAGCCATGCCCTGTCAGTGGAGACTAAAGTGACAGCTTGCATGTGCTTGCTCACCACGGGTACCTTCCAGAGACCAACTGGGGACACCACAGGCATAACCCAGTCAGCCATGTCAGGCCACCTCACCCAATTCCTCAGCGCACTATTGCCACATGCTACGGAGTACATCCATTTCCCCAGCACACCGGCGGAGCGCACAGCAAACATACAGGAGTTCCACAGGGTAGCACGTATGCCTGGCGTGCTAGGGGCAATAGACTGCACCCATGTGGCCATACGTGACACCACCTGGCCCGTTAGGGGCCGACACATCAGTCGCAAGGGCTATGCCAGCATCAACTGCCAGGTGGTGTGCGATGCCAGGATGATAATCAATGTCTGTGCCACGCACCCTGGGGAGCACACATGCCTTCATCTGGCACCAGTCAGCACTGTGCCACAGATTCGAGTGGGGACATCCCCACTGGCCACCTAGTGGGTGAGTATGCAAACCACATGGACAATCATAGGGCCTGGGGGGGCATGGACAGAGGTGACATGGGTAGTGGCCTACATGGCCCGGGGCAGGGCGATGCTGATCACCAAACTAACCTCCACTCTCTACACACAGGTGACAGTGGATACCCACTCCGTTCCTGGCTGCTTACACCCTACCGGAGGCCCTCGACCCCATCGCAGCAACGCTACAATGAGGCACACGCCACCACACATAATGTCATTGAGCGGGTGTTCGGGATGCTGAAGGCATGTTTCCATTGCCTGGACACCTCCGGCAGTGCCCTACAGTACAGCCCCTCAAAGGCCTACGGGCTATTCCTGGCCTGTTGCATCCTGCACAACATGGCCAACGAATGTGGGATAGTTGTACAGGTTGAAGAGGGAGACAGTGATGGGGACGATGAGGACGCCAGTGACAATGGTGATGGGCAGCCCCCCCCTTGGGCGATGGGACCCCCGACTGATCTGGCTGGCACAGCTGCACCGGGACACCATCATGGAGGAGCACTTCAGCCAACCCAGGTAAGTCTTGGGGCCATGTTCAGCCAACAGTGGCTAAGGCACAACCCACAAACACGCATGGACACACACCAGGGGTGCATGCCGTCAAGGGATGTGGCAGGGCACGGAACCACACACACAACCAGGGATGGGTGAGGACTAACATGCCACGTGGATGGACACACACACACGCACAAACACACAATGCACCAAACTTGCACAAAGAGCAGGAGGCACACCGACCCAGAACACCAACCCTAGCCACACACATGTCCACAGGCCACCACGCCCACTGCCTGTCCATGTGCATGTGTCAGATGCTGAGCACCATTGCACATTGGTGTACAGCGCAATGCAGGCATCATCATGCACACGCAACTGCAGACAGCAGCCAGGAGGGTGTGCAGGTGGACTGTGTGTCTGCATGCAGGGCCGGGTACCCACCCATGCACTGCCCACTGAAAGACACAATGCACACAGGGCAGCACCAGACAGTAGCCATGCTGGGAGACAGGTCAGTCATGCGACACAGTGCTCTGGCTGCCACGGATGCGTGGGCAGCCCCACCGAGACCCGCCAGCACTGACAGGCTGACCACTGGCCTCACGGGGTGGCACCAATGGTCCTCCAGGGGTTCCATTGCATGAACGCGACCATGCTCACGCAGGGATCTGCAGCATACCGAAAATGCCTGCTCCAGGTGTGCTCGGGATGCCCACAGCTGAACCCGGTGTCGACAGGAAGGGAGTCACACAATGCCGGGAACAGGGGGTGGACAGTGCACTGCGTGGTGTCCGCGACGCATGGGCACATGACTATGTGCCCATTGTGGCTATGACAGCAGTGAATGCCTGTGCATGCCTGTCAATGGCAGCGGTCACATCCTCCCGCAACCGGTCCATCCCTGCCAGGATCAGAGCAGTGTCCCTGCTGTGACGCTCCTCTGCCTGCTCCAGAGCCGCACGCAGTGCATCCACCGATGTCACAAGCCACATTTGCTGCTGGACTGATGCTTGCAGTAGGCAGGTGTGCTCGTCCAAGAGGTCATCTGCCTCCTCGGGATCCTGTCCCTCAGGGTGTGCACAGCCCTGATGCTCAGCACCCCTTGAGGGTGGGCGCTGCGCACCAGGACCAGGTCTGGGCATGTCCACAGGTGGTGCACAGATGACGACGCTGAACCCTGTACCCCCAAGCCCATTGGCTGACTGCTGATGCTGCCCCTCCGGCTGCCGCTCCCCAGGGCTCAGTGGTGCTGCCACAGTGGCCGCAACAGTCCCACTGTCCTGAACAAACACCAGTGCTGCCCCACTGGTGCTGACAGGCACAGGCTGGGACTGTGATGACACGCAGGCCTCCACAGCAGCACCACCCACAGCCATGGCTGCTATGTGTCCTGCTGTGTGGCCATCCCGTGGCACACAAATGTCACTGCCCATGATGTTAGCGACATCATCATCGGTGACGGACTCTGCAATGGCCCCAGGCATAGCATGCTGGCATCCGTGGACGCCGGCACGCTGGGACACAGGCAGGGCTTCCTCCGCACCTGTTACAACAACATCAGTTTGGACAGCCAGGCGGCCCCACTGTCGCACTGAGCCACATACACCTGTGGAGGTGGATGGGACCTCCTCCATCTCCAGCTGACTGTCCTCAGTGGACAGGCCCACCACTGCTGACCCATACAGATGCTCAGGATCTGTAAGGGAAAGCAAAGTCACGTTACTGCATGCGACCTACCCTGCCCCCAGACAGACCGTGACTTACCATGCAGTGATGGGCCACCACCCATCTGGAAGCCACCACCCGGAACACCCTCAATGGTACTACGCTGCATGCTTCCAGCAATCCTCTCCTCCTGTGGGGTCAGGTGTACCACCTCCGGCTGTCCCCCACCTGTTGCAGCTCGTGCTGCCCTGATGGCAGCCACCTTCTCCTTTATCCTCCTCCTGTCCATGCCCATCTTTTTCTTGCACTCCTGCACAGAGTGCTGGTGGCTGCCATGCAGGTTCACAGCACGTGCCACCTCCTCCCATGCAGCAGCACAGGCTTGAGGTGTTCCCTGCCATCCACTGAGAAACGGCTCCTGATCCAGGTAGGCGTCAAACAGGGCTTCGGTCTTGGCCTTGCTAAAGTTAGGCCTCCTCCTCCTCCCACCACTGTGTTCCTCCTCTCCCACAACTTGCTCGGTCATTATTTAGCCTGTAAGAATGGCAGTTGTTACCTGTGACTGTGCAGTCCCATGCATGTCTCTAAATCCACAGCCCACACTCCCAAACAGCATGCAACTCACCAACACACTGCAGTAACTGACTATGGCCAGTGCAGCCCAATGTTGCACTTTTATAGCGCAACCCATGCAAATGAGGCGAGGCGCAACTTTAAGTGGATGCAAATTGCAGTGCTGCGCCATTGAATGGCTGATTAGATGATTTGCATATGATGGCTGAATATCACGATTTTGCACTTTGCGCAATTGTGTTGCACGTGCTGAGCCAATGGCGCAGTTCTGTGACATGCGTAGTACACACCTCACTGCGCATGCCCGGTTGCTGATGCAGGCGTCTGCTGTGCTGCTGATGTGCTGTGCATGGTAGGCAATGCAGGGCATGGCCACCATTGTGCCAGTGGTGCTATAGCGATGGTCACCTACATGGCGCTGTGGCACTGGGCCAACTTAGGTGCACTGTGCCAACTGCGCAGTAGGCCGCTACTGGCGGTAGCATACAGGCAGCCAATTGCGCTACACGCATTGGGTTCCAGTGGCGCTGTGCATGTCCGTGCGCCAGAGACCCTTGACCCTGTGCCTGACCTTTGCCCCCTAGGTGCCATGCGTCAGGCATTGGTGCACCTCTATCACGCTGTTTGGTGACAGCGCGATAGGGAATGGCAGCGCTGTACCGCACAGCATCTGCACGTGGGGAGCCGTGCTGCAGAGTGCCATATTTGCAAATCGAGCAGAGAGCATGGCACGCAGGAGGGCTGCTCAGTGGTCGCCAGTAGAGCTGGCCAACCTAGTGGCCATTGTGGAGCCACACCATGGGCCACTGTTCGGGGAGGCACCCCTGGACAGGTCCAGGACCCAGGTGTGGGAGGAGGTGGCCACTGCACTCAAGGAGGCCACAGGATGGGGGAGAAGCACAGAGCAGTGCCGCCACAGGTATGGGGACCTGCGGCGGAGGGAGCCGTGGCTGCTAGCCCGCCTGCGGGCACGTGCCAGGAGAGGCACGGTGCCATGGCCAGGTAGGTGTTATGTCAACACACTTTTGTCTTCCATATGGGTATCACAGTTGTATGTGTCCAGCACATGGGGGAGGGACCGTCTGGGGTTGGCTGTGGCGGTGTTATCAGGGTGTGGGGTGGGTGGATCTGGCTGGGTGGGAGGGCACACACCTGGGGGCAGGGGGGCTTTGCTATGGGATTGTTCTGAGTTCCTCTCTACATATTTGCACCACAGGCCTGGAGGAATGCTGCCTTGCCCGCGATCTTGGTGACAGGAGGAGCAGAGGGAAGCCAGGCAGGCGAGGGTCCTCACCACCCACTGGACCGGCCCGATGATGGTGAGTGCCATAACTCCATGATTACTATTGCATGCTGTGTAACAGGGTGGACAGCGGGGCATGGCCACCATCCATCGACACCACTGCCATGCACGCGACTTGTTACAGTTAACACTGTCCAGTGGCAATGCATGTCTGGGAGTGCGTCGATGGTGGTCCATGCGTGCACTACGTACATGGCTGTGCCACTGCCTTTGCACCACATAGCCATGTCACTAAACGGCCATGGTGGTGCTGTGCATGACTTGGTCAATGGGTGTGTGCAGCATTCCGCATGGCTGTATGCACCTGGGTGGGCAGGTCATGTGGACGTGATCACTGTGGGTGGTCACACACACCATCACAGAGGTATGTCCCACGGCCGTATGCCATGCACAGTGGGCAGGCTGTATGGGGCTGTGCATTCACACCTATTGACTGTGCTCCCTTGTCCTAGGTACATGCCATCTCCAGGAGATCAGGGAGGTGCTTAGGGAGATCCTCCAGGTGGCAAGGGTGTCGCTGGACATCCTCCGCAGGATAGATGACACCGGGGTCCTGCGGAGGCACCGACCAAGACTGAGCCAGAGTGGGGAGCGGCGCTCCTGCTAGGGTCCTCAGCCCCTGAAATCCCCTACCCCCTGGACCCACCCTCACCCTCCTTCCCCATCCCATTTGTCCACCCCTGCCCTTACCACCCCACCTTGTTTGTGGTCCTCCCCCCACCTTGTATATATTTTGTAAATAGTCTTGTACATAGTTAACTTTTATATGTTATTTCAATACAGTTATTTTGATATGAATACTGTGGTGGTCTCTGATTTTCAGCGGGCTATAGGTGCTCAGCCGCAGTGGTGTGCATGGCGTCAGGGGTGGTGCGGTCATGGGTATGTGTGTGTGTCCATGTGGAGGTGACTATGGTGTGGGGATAGCTATCAGTCAGTGTCTGTGGTGTGTGTGTGTTGTTCCCTGTGCACTGGATGACTGTATGCAGTGGTCCATGGTGCGTGCTGTGTGTCCATGGCACCCCTATCAGCCCGTCCATGGCCTGTGCAGCTGACACACATGCATGTCTGTGACCTGCATGGTCCGCTGGCATGTCAGTGGTGGCAGTCCCTGCCAGGCAGCCTCTGTACCCATCACACTACTGGTTTGCCTCCTGTCACTGGTGTGGTGCATGTCTGCCTTGGGTGACACTGTGGCCTCCACAGTTGTCCCACCTCCAGGCTGTGCCTTGTGTGTGTTGCAGGGGATGTGCACCACTGTCTGTGACTTGTGCTCCGGGCAAATGATGGTGGTGTACGGGTCCACAGTGCCTGCGCATGGTGGCTGGCACTCCAGTGCCATGGAGGACTGCGGGTTGTGTGTACACGGTTTACATGGGCCCACGCTGGGGCTTGGTTGCCCCGCCACTGCGTCCCTGTGTTGTTGTGCCTTTGGGTATGAGTGGGTGTCTGTCCATGCACTGTGTGGCATCCGGTGTGGTGCATGCTTCCATGCACCACTGTGGGTGTCTGTGCTGGCTGTTGTGGCCAGTGCTGGGTCGAGGTGTGTCATTGGGATACTGTGCAGGGTGCTGTATCACTGGTAGTGGTGTCCGGGGCAAGCCCTGTCCCGTGTGGGGTACCTCATATGCCGACGCATGGTTGGTCTCTCAGCAGTACCTCGGGGGGACTGTGCGTGGTGGCACTGTGTATGCCGTTGTTGCATTGCTGTGTGCTGCCACCCGCTGATGGGTGTTCATGGTGGGGCTGCCTTGCATGGTTCTGTGGTGCACAGGGTTGCAATGTCACAGTGGGGGTGGTGGCATGCATGGGGTTTCCTGCAGTGGTGGTCGCTGCTCCTGGGGAGGGTGTCTGGGGAGTCACAGTGCAGGGTGTGCTCTGCATTGTGGGGATGGTGTGGCACGGGGTGGTCAGCCCTCCTTGTGTGCCAGTCACAGCTTGCCAGGGGGGTGTGATGGGGCACCATGGGCCAGCTGTGGGTTGTTTGCTTGTCTCCATGGGCCGGTGGTTATTCCAGCCCTCCCCCAGTTGTGCAGTGCTTGGGGTATGGGGGGACGATGTCTGTTCTGCTTTGTGTTCCTGTGCCCATCTGTGGCATGGGTGGTAGGCCCCTACCTCCCTGGTTATGCAGTTGCATTGCTCTGCAGCTGGGGGGCTCCCTGGTTGTGCTATGGCACCTCTGGACTGCTCAGCTGAACATCCCTTGTTGCGCTATGGCGCATCAGATATGCTCAGCTTCCCCTCCCTAGTTGCGCTATGGCACAGGTGGTGTGATATTCAGTCGTCGTCTGTAGGCGCAGTTTGGCCTGCTCCGTTTTTGAGTATCACGCCTCTTGCGCATGGGTGTAATGGACTTGCGCTTGCTCCTGCTATTGCACACTTTTTGGGCGCAGTTTGAATATCTGGGCCTAAGTGTTTTTTTATGGTGATGATGCAGTGGTGCATTGAGTGGCCCCAGTTTCCCTGCTGTACAGGAAGCATTAACATCTGACTTTGTTGACTTACAAAAATGGTTTCTCTTAAACAAATTGGTCCTGAATGCAAAAACAAACAAACAACAACAACAACAAAAAAAATCAATGGTATTCTATAATTAATGAAAGAAGTTGCCTGCTGACTCAGTTCTTTTCCTATGTACTTTAAAGGGGGTGGAAACTGAACAGGTATGAGAATTTAAATATCCTGGCCTCACTCTGGATAGCTCCCTTTCCATTGAACAGCAGATAAATTTTATGATACACATAATTAATCAAAGACTGGGCTCACTATATGGATTAAATTCACTATTCACATTTTCAACAAGGATGCTTTTGTTTCGGAGTTGATTATGGTATTCTGTTCTATTATACAACTGGAGAGGGGTTGCTGGCCAGGGTGAGGACCCTCTTAAATCGGGTAGCAAGATTTGCAACACAACTGCCGTACTGTACTCACCATTGTGAATTATATAAACAAGTGGGATGGCTTCCATTAGAACAGAGGTATTTACAACAAATAGGCACCTTTGCAAAAAAGGTGATCGTGGACTGTGTTCCCACTTCATTTAATTCTGTCTTTAGAAAACATCATAGCACTGTTTCTACCTCTTTATCCCTGCATTTTCAACCTTCTTTTTTAATTCATTACCGGCATCCTTATCCTGTATTAACAACTCTGTAATCTGTTTTAGACAGCCACTAAAAAACGACGTTCTTGCTAACTGCCAATGTAAATGTTTTCTTAGGAAGGTCTACCTGTATGTGTAATTGTATATATTGTTTTAAATATTTTATTTATGTTTCGTATATTTGTTAAATGTTCTCACCCTTGGAAAGGGGTCTTTGGCTCAAAATCTTACCAGATTTTAAATAAACAAAACAAACAAACAAACAAATACTCCAGCATTTATCTGAATAGCTATTAATGTTCCAGTTCAGTTTTTAAAAGGCCCACTGAGGTCTCCACTGTTGTAATACAGGTAGCCAGTGTATCAGTGTTATCATTCATAGCCATCACTGAGGCTAGCAACAACTTCATCTTGTGACCCATTGACTGTAGAGTTTCCTCAGACTCCGCGCTTTCAGGCAAAAGTTATGTAATAAAGGCTGTGATTTGTCTTTGTGCGGATTTAGTCTCAAAAACCTGCACATTTTCTGTGGGGGCATGCTTTAAGTGAGCCAGCGAGCAATCTGCTGGCTTGTAAATAAGAGACTCAGGCTGTATACCAGCATGAAACAAAGTTGCACTCATACACCAGGGCCAGGAGCTGGATGCTCCAGTGAAGTAAAGATGCAGAAATTGCTGTTTTTCCAAAGTAAAGTGTTTTAATATACAATTCGGAAGACTTTTAACACTGAAGTAGCAGAGAAAACTCCATTAGTAGGAGTGCCCCGGCGCTTCGCCACATAAGGCTTCGTCAGGGGGTGGATACTCCAACTGAATGACAAACATATATATACAAAAATCAGTGATATCACAAACTGATATGAAATTCAAAACAAGGTTATCAATTAAACAAACAAATGCATTCTGTAAAGAAATTCTATGCTGACACTTAAAATGCTTTTAGTTGTCAACAGTTAATATTGCAGGGTTGATATACCTCGCTCTGTGCGCTGTCATCCCCAGAAAGCAATGCATCCATTCTAAGCTCTTCCTGCTCTTATTTCCCCCCATCGGACACCCTTAACAATAGAGTCCCCAAAAATGATGACCACGTAATCCCCTTTTTTCTGTCTGAACCTTGATTCCCCATCCGTGTCATCATTCATAACTCCTTGCCCCACTGATTTTACCTTGCTAGTGGTTAACTCCTCACCCCCTGCATGTATCGCCTCTCCCCTTAGAATATTATTACCCTCCTCTACCATTGCTACTGCATTCCCCTCCTCATCCTCTGAAATCCCCCCAATAGCTACCAGTTCTGGAAGTTTATCTACTACCTCCAAGTCCCCCTCTCCTTCCTCCTCCCTATCCTTGTTACTCTCAACTGACTTATCTTCACTGATACCGCCTTGTATCACCTTTCCATCTTCTCCAAAGATTTGATTTCCAGTAAAAACTCCCTCCAATACTGAACACCTAACTCCTTCCTTGCTATCCCAATTCTGTCATGATATTTCCGAATTATCAACAATAACTCCCCTTTCACCTCCTTTTCCCCTCACTCTTCCCTCCCTGGCTTCATTATTCCCCTTCCCAAATTACATACTCTTTCCCTCTCCCTATTCCTATTCATGACTGCAACATACCAATCCTGATTGTCTGTGTCTTGCAGATCTCCTAAAGGGGCAAACCTATTCTGCACCCTAACAATAGTCTCACTGCCATTCACATTTCTTGTTTCCTCCTGTTTAGACCTCTCTTTCCCCATTCCCTCTTCTTCCCCACCCCTGTCCACTCCATTTCTCCAATCACCACTACCATGACCAAACCTTGATCCCCCTTCTCCCTGATTCTTTGCATAACATTACTCGCACCCCTTCTCCTTCCCACTACCTGCCATCCCCCATCCCCCAAGTCACTCTTCCATTGCCATACATTATTCCCATCTTACTTGCCTCGTCATTCTCCACCCTCATGTTTCTACCACTCTCCCTCCATACCCTATCCCTCCAGCATCCTGGGATATTTGACTCCCTGGGAGTGACTCCAACATGTCCCCCCATGTCCCATCCCTCCCCCCCACACATTGGTAATCCCATATTCATTGAACACATTCATACTTCTTCCCATTTTGCATTTCCAGCTCCCTTCTCAGCCTAGTGATCTCAGCCTCAAGTTGAGTCAGTCTTGTAGGAGAAGATGGAAGGTTTGATACCTTTTATTGGACCAACAAGTGTCATGTACAAAGATGGAATTATACACAAGCTTTCGGGGCCACACATGTCCCTCCTTCAGGTGAATCAGTCAACCTTCTACAAATTGGACAAAATCCCAATCTCCACAGCATATATGTATACACTGCAGCACTGCAGCCATTACACCCAATTACCCTACCTGACCCCACTCTTACACCTTTTTCCCACTGCTTTTTACTAATACTGGTCCATTCTCCCAACCCTCCATTATTGTGTCTTTCTCCTCCCCACTCTCCCCTTCTGCAACAATATTCCCCTTCAAATTGCATGGTAAATCCCTGCTAGTGTCCTTTTATGGTTAGTTACAATAATCTGTGCTCCTAACTGCAACCCAGTTTATAATATTGCCAAATTTAGGCCCTTAGATCCCCTTAAGATACTGACTAATAGTGTCTAGTGTAACTAGTATTCACATTAACTTAGACATATCCCAACTGCAACACTGTGACATACTAATACCCAGAACTTGAGTGTACCCTCCTTAGATATCACTAGTACGTTTACATTTCCCAGTTCTAAATAGTGTGTACCTTCAAAAACAATCAGAATCACTGCACAGCTAAGCACAATCTTTTAAGTTAACCCTCAAAAATCAATTTGAAAATTTACCTTACCCTTTTACCTGAAAACACTTAAAAGAGTGCCTTGCTAGTACCAACAGCGTGAAAATAATTACCTGGAGTTTACATCAACTCTAACTTTTCATACTGGAACAATGTGTAAATGCTAATGCCTCCAAAAATGAATTCGCACCTCTCAGATGTCACAGTAAAATGGACTGTAACAATTGTGAAAGTGTGTACCCTCACAATAACAAGCAACTTTAATGCACAACTAAACACATCCTGTTAATTAAAAATCTAAAATCTAAATTTTTACTATACCACACCCTCTTCCCCCTTAATTTAAATTATATTTTGTAATTATAAACAATAGACCCACTGCTGGGCAGAGCCTGCTTGCTACTACCGTTTAGCTGAGCATTTAAGAATGTTAACTGTATGTAAACAGATATGCCTATCAGCCCCTTTAAAACATGTTGAATGATGCACGCACTCTATTTCAAATAAATAACACTGAAATGTTAATCCTCCCTGCATACTTAATATCCCAATCCCTTGAAATATGATGCCCTAACCTTAAAATTAACAACACAGTATATTATTACATTTCTGAATACTAATTTATACCCTTTTATGAGCAATACACAGAGTGACAATACACACAACTTCAACTGTAGATTATTTAACATGACCCCTTTTCTTTTCTGGATTTGATTTGCTTATCCAAAAATGCCAGCCCACCTCAAATCCTCATTTCCATGTAGGTATTTACTGTACTGCAGCACAAGCTAATAGATATGTGTTAGCCAACCGTAACCCCCCTCCCCCAATATTTTGGGGGTGGCAGGCTTGTGATATGCTTTCCTTGCCGTCTCTCCATCCCAGATAAAATGGGAAATCACACTGCATTTTTGTAAACCAGGAGAGTAGCATTATTAAGCATCCCCAGTGGGTATAGCAGACAGAGGAGGAAATTCATGTTTGTAATGGTGATCTGCTCAGTTGGGAGATGGGCAGTTTAGACCACCTGTCCAAATCCTATTTAATATGATTAAACAAAGTATCTAGGTTTGTGGGTTTCATAAGAAGTGGATGCATAGCTACCTCTATCCCTAGACATGTCAGTTGATTTGGTGTCCACTTCAAGCTTATAGCAACAACCTCCAGTTTCTGTACCCCATGATTCAGTGGCATGACCTCTGTTTTAGGTAGATTAAGCTTATATGCAGAATCTGCATGGAATTCATCAATCATTTGAATGGCAGCAGATGCGGATGACAGGGAGCTGGTTACATGTAGCTAGCAGTATGTTGCTCCCCTGTGTATGTTGATAAGTTGAACTGGTCCTGACCAATGTCAGTTCCTTTGATGTTTAAATTAAAAAGGAAAGGGGAAGAAGTCATCCCTGCCTGATTCCCTTGTACAATCTCACTGAGTCAGAAACAAAAAACACTATAACTCCTTGCACTTGGCTGCATGTATTGCACCTTATGCCATCCTTTGAAGGATTCTGTGATGCCATACCTGCCCAACACCCAGAAGAGGGAACCCAAGCTACACTATCAAAAGCTTTTTCTGCAAGCAGACTGGAACCACAGGCATATCAGGCTCACTGAATGCAGCCAACACATGAACACGTTTTTGGAGGTGATCTGAGAACCCTCATCAAGGCAGAAAGCAAACCTATTCTGTTCCAATAAGGCTGTCCCAGACCTTCCCCATTAAGAGGCCATTACCTTAGCCAAAATTTTCATGTCAAAATTTGTAAGAGATAATATATGCTGGCATGTCCATCAATGTATGATGCAAGTGTGGGTGGGTGGGTAACTTTCACAGTAGCTCATAGATACATACAGTAGATAGATACACAGATACATTTGTTTATTATTTCATGTTTTAATGACTAAGAAAGAAGGACTATGTAATTCTATCTACTTTCAGCCTTGCCAGGGGTGGGGGTGGGGGAGATAAAGATGGAAACCCAACTATAGTTGAACCAGATTAAGCTGTTGGTGGTATATGTTTAGTGAATGGGGGAAATTTGGCCAGGACACTTTGGAAATTCCCTTACTGTTTTCTAGAAGTTTCATGGGTCTTTAACGCTCACCTGAACAACCACCAGAACAGGCAGCTGGGACCTTGATTTAATGTCTCATCCAAAAGATGGCACCTCAGGAGTGCAGTACCCCCCCAAGCTGCACTACTGTGTCAATATTGGGATTTTACACCAAGTTCCTGGTGTGAGGCTAGAACCCGCAACCTTCTGATTTTCCTGCCTCAGAGGTGAGCATGCAGCCTGTTGAGCTGCTGACATTACATAGATGTTGACAGCAGAAAGAGACACTTTGGCCCATCTAGTCTTACCACCCTACCTAACCACTCCCTAGTGCCTCACTTTCAGTTACTGCCCCCACCCCTATTTTCAATTAATCCCACATGCCTTTCCCATCCTAGCTTGAAGCTGCTGGCTGATTTGGCTTGTATCACTTCCACTACAGCTTATTCCACTTGCCCACCACCTTTTCTGTGAAGAAGTGCTTATGGATGACCTTTTTGAACCCCCGGAAACCTTCATGAATTTTCTTTAGTCCTTGTATTTGAACTCAAAGAAAGAGTTCCTTGATGGTCACCCTGTTTATCCACGTACTTGTAAGCCTCTGTCAAATAACCCCTTTCCCTCCTTTTTTTGAGCATGTACATGTTTATATCCTGTAGCCCCTCTTTGTATGTCTTTTACCTAAGGCCACTTATCATCTTGGTTGCCCTGCAGAGTACTGCCTCCGCCTTGTTACAGTCTTTCCTCAGGCATGGACTCCAGTACCGTGCACGGTATTCTGTATGCAATCACACCAGAGAACGGTTCAGTGGGAGGATCACCTCCAGCTTTCTACTGCTTATCCCAGTCCTTATGCACCCCTGCATCCTGTTTGCTTTGTCCCCTGCCTTGTTGCAGTGTGCAGTCATTTTTAGGCTCTCCACTATCATTACTCCTAGGTCCCTTTCTTCCACTGTGTTATCCAGAACCAGACCCTATTTCATATTGTACTCTTGGGTTCCTTTTCCCAATGTGCATCACTTTACTTCTTTTAGTGTTGAAGACCAGCTGCCAGATCTTTGACCAGCGTCCAACTTGCCAAGATCCTCCCAAAGTTCCCTTCTCCCTTTCTACAGGCACAGATCTTTGTGTCATCTGTATAGAGACAGATCTTACCTTTGATGCCATAACCTATATCACAAATAAGGACCGGGCCTGGCACCGATCTCTAAGTTACTCCACTTGTTACTTCCCTTATCTCTGAATACTCCTCATTAACTACCATCCTTTGTGTTCTTCCCCTGAGCCAGCTCTCCACCCAGATTGTAACTTTTCCCTCCACCCCTAGGTCTCTAATCTTTTGGACCATCCTCATGTGGGGGACTCAGTAAAAGGCTGTGCTGAAGTCTAATTACAGTATATTACATCAGCTGCCTGTGCCTTGTCTGCTGCTGTGGTCACCTAGTTGAAGTCAACCTCCTTCACCTTCCTGCTGTCTTCTGTTGTTGCCTCCAGGTACTTTTCCCTGTCCTCGTCCCTTTGGCTTCCATTATATTTTGAAAATGCTCTCCTTTTTGCCCTTGCAGACACCTTCACATCATCTGTGAACCACATTGGTCCATGTGTTCTTTTTTCCTTTCAATACCTTTGCAGCTGAGCAATCTGCCACTTTTATCACTCAATTGTTAAATACTACCCACTTCTCTTCCGCACCCTCCACATTCTGTATAGTTTTCATCCTTTTTTCAGTTGCTCTCATTTTGCTAAAGTCTGCATTTTTGAAGACCCATACCTTTATCCTTTGCCCCTTTGCCTGTTCCCACCTGGATCTCAAATGCTAGTGTCCTGAGGTTGTTGGAACCGAGTAGTTTGAGGACTGCTACATCCTAAATATTCTTACTGTTAATGAGCACCAGATCTACCAGGGTCTTCTGATTGTTGGGCCCTGAACTAGTTTCTCTAGGAACACCTCTTGACAAGCCTCCACCAGGAGATGATTCCAAGCACTAGCTGTGATTGAAATGTTCCAGTCCACATGCAGCATACTGAAGTCTCCAACTATCACCACTTTCCTTAGATTGGTTGCCATCCTAAGTGTTTCTACCAGTTCCCTGTCTGCTCCTTGATCCTGTCCTAGTGGTCTGTAGACCACTCTAATCTGGATTTTCTTCACTGTCCCTGTTGCTGTTAGCACTTATAGGGCTTCCAATTTACCTAGCCCTCCTATTTCCCTTGCTTTAATCTTTAACATACAGTCCTACCCTTCCTCCCCTGCTATTTGCTCTGTCCTTTTGAATAGTGTGTACCCTGATAGGGTTTGTCTCTGTTATCACCACCAGGTCAAGTCCTCCCTCCATTACCGCTGCATGAAGTTGCGACATTTTCTTGCCAAGATTCCCTGCACTGGTGCATATCATTTTCCATCATATCTCCCTGTCCCCTCTATTTACCTTTTCCACAGGTATACTAGATCCTGCTGAGAGTTTCACTTAGGGAAGGCCAGCAGGTCCCCGCTTGTTTGTGAAGTTTTGTGTGCACCTTACCACTGTTACTCCACCACTGGTTTAAGCAAGCTATAAGCTGTGCCCTCTACTCTGACTCCCCCTTGCTAGTTTAAACAAACTATAAGCTGTGCCCACCTTTCTCCTTGTGTCCTCCTGCCCTCCTTGTTGGGGTGCAAGTTGTCCTTTTTGAAGAGTCTGCACCCTTCCAGCTCAGGCCCCAGACCCCAAGGAACTGAAATCTCATATGACTGCACCAACCCTTTAGCCATGTATTGAACTAGAACAAATGGAACTGCTCCTTTTGGTTCAGGTGTGGCTGTGGTTACACCTTGGAGAAGGTTACAGTATCTGCTCTCTCCCATTTGCTACCTTCCCAAGAGCACAGCTGTCTGCCTTTCTCCTGTTTCATTCTCCATTTGCTCAGGTCATACGTGCCCACATGCACAAGCAGGTCTGACCCTCCCCCACCCTCTCTCATGAGTTCCATCACCCTGGCAATAAGTCTGTCCACTGTTGCTCCAGGAAGACAGCAGACCACCTCTTTACCATAGGACATGAGACCCAGTTCCTTCCACCTTGCACCTGGTCCCATGGTGCCATGACCATCCCGTGTACTGTCGAAGTCCATCATGTTCATGTTGCACAGTCAATGTGAGACCATTAACATCTGAACAGACAAATTGCATATTTTAAACTGTCCTGCTGTCACAAGGCAGAAGACGCTCTGCAAAAAGTGATAACAAATTTGTGTATGACAGTTCTGATGGTTATCAATATAGAGAGCTCATTGTTTCCAAGAATAGCACCATCCACCAGTGTGACATTGTACAGTTCTCCTATTGTTTCAACTTGAGGACAGGAAAACACTTGCTTTGTGATCTCATTAACAATATGTGGGTTATGCTAAATACATAATACAAATGCAGCAACTAACAATGTACAGTAGTTTATCCAGGCAAAAAAAGAATTCACACAATAGTAAATTGGGAACATGCACATAAACCAAACCAGATGGAAATGAATGGGCAACCTAAATGGGAGTCATACAGGACCAGGCAAGGCAAGGGACAACAAGGGCAGCAGAAGCAATAGTCCAAGGAAGAGGGTACCATATTTGCAGTGCAGGATTATTCATAGCTAGGGGCAATAATACAAGTCCTAGGTGGACCATGCATGTAAGAAACAATGCAAGAGAGAAGAAAGGAATGACCGATTTTAGTGGAGCCTGCATAAAGAACTACTGACACCTCAGGCTGGGCAACTCATGGCAAGGAATTGCCTGTCCAAGGACCTAAACTGACCCTATTTTGAATTTTTTAAGCAGAAATTAATAAGATATTTACTTTACCCATGATCTTGCTTCTGTATCACTCAAAGCTGCTCAGTGCCCATTGAAGCCGCGCCCCTGAAAACAGTGTTTTGATGGGGGGGGGGTAGCATACATTTTTATACCCTCCTTACCATGTGTAAGTGCCTACAAAGTAAACTACACACATTTATAGAGTGCTGCCGCCTCTGATTACTATATGTAGTCATTAGTAGCCTTGCAGCCCCTTCTGTACTTAGCATCATCAAAACACTGTTTTTAGGGGCAGGGCTTCAATGGGTGCTGAGTGGCTTTGAGTGATACAGAAGTGAGATTGTGGGTAAAGTAAATTAGATATCTTATTAATGCCTGCATAAACATTTTCAAAATACTGGCAGTTTAGGTCCTTGGGCAGGCAACTCCTTATCATGAGTTGCCTGGCCCAAGGACGTAAAGATGTCAGCTGCTCTTTAAGTGCATAGCCTATTTGCACAGTATTTTTGTGCACTTAAACGGGTTGTGCACTTATCCAAGTTATACTAGTTTGAAACGTTTTTTACTCAGTGTTACTCTAACGAATGAAATGAGCATCAGAGTAGCAGGTCCTGTTAAAAAAAAATAGTTTATTGTTGTTTGCACTTGCTAAAATCAGTTCAGACATTAAAATAACTTACAGTAATCACTATTTATCTTGTTTTATTTTTAAAAGTAATCTGTTATTTTATTTTGTTTACGATTGCTCACCATGATTTGATACATGGGCTTCAAAATTAAAGAGAGTGCTCAGATCTGTTTTCTCCCACCGCTGCACGTATATATATCGACATTCTCCCAACAGCATATTGCCTCTGATGCCAGAATGTCTGGTTCCAAATGGCTGGAGTCATCCTCTTCCTCAGCCTCCTTTGTCTCCCCCTGCATATCTGAGCATATGTCCACACCATTAATGTGGCAATGTCTTCATCGATAGCCACATATTTTTCAAAGTCAGCAATTTTCATAGCGGGAGAAGGGGGGGAGGTTCATCCACACTGGCAAAGCCTTACTTTTATGAAGCCATTCCTGACTGTCTCAGTTTTGACTGTGCACCACACACAAGCAAGCATTTTTATAGGTTCCGGGACATTGATCTTCTATGCCAGATCACTGACTGATTGCTGTGTACCAGACCCAATGCAGAATAAGATCTTCTCAATTATCGGGAAAAAAAAGAAATAAAGTATCATAAGTTTTTGTTTAACAAAAATAATTGTTATTTACTTTACAATTTTATGTACAGTATCATGACCATACATTCCATGTATACTGATGCGTAACATTGTGGATGTTCTCTGTATCAAGCAGCTAGATGAAAGACTTCGCATTGGGTGGTAAAAATATACGTTTTTGTGTGACAGTGTCAGATTGGGGTTGGCACTGCAATTACCAAGCAGCAGGGCAATTTGGAGCCTTCTCTGGCACATTTGATTGTTCAGCGTTTTCAGCCACCAGGAGAAAATCTCCGCTGTCATCCATGTGTTTCCATTAGCCTCATAGTCCACAGGTAGCACTTCAGTGAAGATGCCAATAAGGCATCAAGACTTCTTGTACTTGCCAACACAACTGGCTGAAGTTTTTCTGTCCCACCCATATTTGTACATAATAAAACTGAAATCCTCTCCCCTGCTTTTTTTACCACCACTGGTGACATTAAAGTTGAACGGTAGCATACGTTTTCAGGTTGCATGAAAATATAACCCAGTTTCATCACAATTACAAATTTCATCATTGGTAAAATCACTTAAAATATGTGGTAAGTCTGTGTTAGCCATGAATCTGCTGAATTGATGTTTGTGTCTTTTTTCTCCTCTTGGCAGCACTTTTATAAAATACCATGGCATTCTTTCCAGTGGTAAAGCCAGCCGTTGTTGGTGAAAATTGAACACACATGATAATTAACCCATTTATTGGTGCGTCTACTGCTCTGCTTGCTGAAAACCAATCTAAGAGAACATGTTCTACTATTTCACTTCTGCTCTGCTTTTTTATGTTTGCAGCTCTTATTTTTGCCACTCTCCCACTTGGGAGTCAAAGATCTTTATGGAGGATACGTCCTCCATTAGGCCACATGTTTGGAACTGTAGCTGTCAGCATAAGGACCATTCAAAACCTTTTTGCCAGCTGGGGCCTGACCATAATGATGTGCAACATCTATGCGTACAGTATATAACTTGACCAGACCCATCACTCCTCAGTTCTTTCTGCTGCCGTCAATTGTCCCCGTCAGACCTGCTGAAGGAAATGCCATCAGCTTAGCTGTCACTGTTTATTATTTTCATGTTTCTTGATGTTCTGTGATACTCTCTGTATGCTTCTGAAGTCAAAAGAGGCTTTATTTTAATACTGTAAGTACAGATATGAAATTTATAAACAGGACACACATGGTTTGTTTGTTCTATTTGGGCCTGTCTCAAAACATGAGAACTTGTGAAAAGTGCCAGAGCCTCAATGAGGCTACAAGGTGATGCCGTGAGAAAGCTCTAGAAAATGTCCTTGTATTAAGTGCATTGACAGCCATGGAGTAGAGAAGAAAAAGGGTTCAAAATCTGCTTCTTCTTCACCATCAGCTAAGAAGCAGGCATTGACGTCTAAGGATATGGATAAGGACAAGGAACAGCCATTTTTGCAGACCTCCTCGTCATCCAGCCATAAGTACAGACACAGAGAAAAGTACAAGTCCGCTTTGCCAGATAGGTCCCAGTCACCACTGAGAAAATGTATATTCTTGTCAGTGCCTGCTTTGACAGCGTTGACTACACCCCCCCCCCCGACTGTAGCTGTAACACCAAGGTCAGGGCTTAGCTTAGGCACGGCCTTACCCACTATGGATGGTATGACGCCATCATCATCAGGCCAAAGCCCATTGACGCAGATTGTCTTGACCCCTTTGCAGGGTCCTATCAACTTCTCAGGCTGTGCTAGAGTTGTTTTCTGAACTGATTCGACCCATTCTGCCAGGATTGCCAGTACAGGCAGTTATTTCACTGACAGGGCCTTCTGGTACTCAGCCCCTGTTGATGGGTTCTTGTAGCACACAACAGATTTCTGCCTGTCAGCTGCTGCCAGTGTTGCCAGTCCTTTCTGCAGTTCCTGTCATTGCCCCTGCTGAGGATAATGAGATGGAATATAATCTTAAGCTATGGACTTAGAGGGTTTAGAAGAGGAATATGAGGGACAACGATTTCTGGTGAGTCCCCCTCACTCTAGATGTACCCTCTTGTACTGCAGTGAGGACTCGGTGGTTTATATCCCGAGATCTCCTCCTGAGGACCCATCTTTCCAAGCTGTGATGCAGCAAATGAAGTCTGCCATGGGCCTTACTGTGGAAGAGGAAGATTCCACTAAAAGGAATCTCACGGAATGTTTGGAGGTGCCCTGCTTCCCTCTCCATTATTATTCTACCTATATATCCTGCATTGGAGGTTGCTACTTGTGCTGCATAGTATAGACCAAACTCACTGCCTGTAATTCCTACAAAGGCTGATAAGCAGTATCCTGCACCATTTGCTAAGCCATATTATGCTAACCAGCCAGAAACTGACTCTGTAGTCATCATGGCTGTTTGTGATAGGTATAGAGCCCCTAGACATATGAGTACTTTGCCTTCTGGTAAGGAATCTAGGAGGCTAGATGTGATGGGCCAACGTACTTATGCCTCTGCATCATTGGGCCTTAGGTTAGGTTAGGACTGCAAACTAGCAGTTCCACATGATCAGATATCAGAACAGCCTGTGGAAAGCTGCTTGTACTGTGGCATAGGCTTTTTCTGATGGCTCTGTCAAGACTGATCTGCTCAAAACATAGCCTGCCGGTGCTGAGGTCAACAAACATTTGCTGGGCTCAGCATATGATATATCTGATGCTGCCACCAGGCCTGCAGCTTCTAGCATTTCTCTCTGCCCTCTCCTCAGCTATTACCTCCAGGGGTGAGTGTGTGTGGGGGGGGGGCAGGATCTCCCTGCATCTCAGACAGTAGTGGGAGATCAATACTGATGAGTGAGTTCTGGAGATAATTGCAGGGGGGTATGCTCAAGAGCTGTTACAGATGCCACTAGATCATCCTCCTCCTCCTTCCTTTCTAATAATATCCCAGCAAGCTCTGATTTCTCTTCTGCAACTGAGGGACTGGCTCCGTTCTCTGAACATGAAGGACGCACACCTTCATGTAAAGATCAATTAAAGAAAATTGGGTATCAATGCTGTATCAAACCTCATATGCTGGTGTAACCCCTAGATGGCGCTATCCCAGGGGCTACTACCCCTGCCTGATTTGCCACTAACAGGTTGAGGGGCCTGGATCCAATGGCGGGTGCCTCCACCCAGAGGTCAGGGTTTGCAATAGTTAAACTAACTTGGTCACAGCCCTCTGGGACACTGCAACCCCTTTCTTCCCACTAGTGGCCCACACAATATATCAGAATTACCTTCACAGTATACACTTACCCCCAGGTCTGGTTCCGCACTGGGACCTCCTGTGAAATGAGATACAGTGCAACAATCACAGTACAGTACTTTAACATAGACAATACCTCCAGGCAGTATAACTGTGCTGGAACAAGCAGCTCTGATTTATTTGGGGATATAACAAGGACAGGGGAAATCAGGTTAATTAGCTTATCACTCTAATAATTCATTTATGGCTCTGTGCACAGGCCTCATCCCTATCACTTACTGTCCCTGGGTACCCAAGCCCTAGTGGCTAGTCCAAACCGTGGCAGCTGGTAGGGGCCCTTTCACACAGAGAAAAGGAGAATTAAACAGTCAGCAGTACAGTAATTCCATTTGGATTTAATGTGGCAATTCAACAGGGAGCGACCCTGAATTAGTACTCACGACCTCCAAATAAGATAGGGTCCTTCAATGTCAGCAGGGCTCACTTGAGGTACACAAACCCTTCACACATCCATACAAAAGAAAGCACTATACCAGGCAGGCTGCATCTGTATCCCGATCGCAATTACTGCACAATACCCGGAGAACACACAGCAGATTCAGTTCCTGACAGACCGAGTGTATTTTCAGCAATTCCTCCAGTCTTCTACAGGTGAGCCTGGTTTCTACTCTTCAGAGATCCTTTGATTCTTTTCACAGGACGGATTCAGTCCTAACAAGCTGTTACACAAGCTGCAGACCGAACTTGGGCCTTACAACGTTTTTTGACTCAAAACTGCGACTGAAAAGCACAGGGCTCCTTCCTTCTTCACTGCCAAAGCTCAACTGAAACTCAACCGACAAAACCGGCACTTCCTTGAGTTCCTCCCAGTTCTTGACTGGATTGGCTGTCACTCACAATAGACTGCTGCTGTTGGTCCAAAAGGCACTGAAGTCTAAACTACATCCCCAGAGTCACTGCCCATACAATCCTCTCTGTGGCTGGCTCAGATTATGAGTCCAAGTTCTGATTCGTCCAAGGCACCATTTTAGAGCTAGCTTACCCCACACTGATTGGTCCAGTTCAGCAGTTCAAAACTAGAATGGGGAACTAGTAGACACAGTTCTGACTGCAAAGAAAGCAGGTTAGACAAACTGTAATTTCATTATTACTCTAAATAATTTCTGGCAAACAGTTACATCTTTCAGATAGGTTCCTTTGCACCCTAGTGACTGCAAAAATGAAGTGAATTGGCAGCAGCTCGAGTGGTACTCAGAGAAGCACACAGTCCCCCCATACAACCTAATTATGTCTGCAAGCAGACAGCTCTTAAAGAGACAGTACCAGAGGCTCTAAAAACACTCACTGATAAATGGCTTAAATGCCAAACACCATTCAGGCTTGGAGCATTCAAGCAAGCTCCTGGAAGTCTTTTGGGAACCCCCATTTGCAGCGGGGTTACACTGGGTCAATTCAAAATCTTCCTCACAACCTGTGACTGGTCTCCTCTTGACCATGCCCCTAATATCGATGCTGCCCTTGACTTTTTTATCACCACCTTCAACATGGCCTGTGACAAGTTTGCCCCTTTAACAAAGCACATCATCAAAGGCCCACATACCCTATGGATCTCCCAGGCTCTCCTGGAAAAAATGCGCCATTGAGATGCCCTGTGGCACCTAGTCCAGGAGTTTGGCGCACCTGCAGATTGGCAGTGATATAAGGCTGTCAGGAATAAATGCACCTGGGATATCCAGAAAGCCAAAGCTGAATACTATAGAACCACTCTCACCTTGTTCTGGGGCTCAGGACAAAAATTCTGTTATAACCTAAAGGAACTCAGTGGGAAATCCATATCACCCGCCCTCCCAGCTTAACATCAATGGCAGCATTACCACTGACCCCTTACTCATTGCCAGCTCCCCAAACTCGTCTGTCTCTGACCCTGCTTCCTCTCAACTTCTTTGACCCCCACCCCACTCCCCAGTCCCCTGCTGAGTCCCCCCTCTTCCGCTTCAAACCCATCGCAAAGCTTGAAGCCAAATCATAGCTCTTAAAAGCCATTAATAAATCCCAGTATAGTAGTGATTCCCTGGACCTAACTCTCATATGCCTAGCCTTAGATGAGGTGCTTCTCCTGCTTACAAAACTCCTAAACCACTCCCTCCGACTTGGCCAGTTCCTGACTACATTGAAAATGGCTGTCATTACACCCATCCAAACAGGTGGTGATGCACCTCCCCGGGGAACTACCGCCCCATCTCCATCCCTTCCCCAAGGCTCTGAAGAGAATCATTGCAGATCAACTTACTGAACACCTCAATAAATATGATCTGCTCAGCAAGGAGCAGCATGGTTTCCAAGCTGGGCACAACACTACCACTGCACTACTGGAGTACACCAATGCTATTCATAAGGCCCTCAATGGTGGCCGTTTGTTTGGGTCAGTCTTTGTGGACCTATTGAAAGCTTTCAATACCGTCAATCACTCCCTACTTCTCTTGGCCCTTACCCAAACTGGCCTTTCCTCTGAGGCCACCATGTGGTTTACTAACTACCTAGGTGGATGGTCCCATCAAGTCAAAATTGGTAGCACACTTTCCTCCCGCTTCCCAATCTGATCTGAGGTTCCCCAAGGCTCCATCCTCTCATAACCAGAATAAACACAAGGGCTGTCCCCTGCAAATCCTCAACTCCAATTCCCTACTGCTTGATCAGGTCTACTCCTTTAAGTACCTAGGGACTACCCTCAACCTGGCACTCACCTTCCAGGAACATATCCACTTCCTCAGCTCCGCTGTTAACTCTAGAATTGGTAAACTCTATTGGCACAGACAGTGCCTCCCCCCTGAGGCCCTTCGCTTGGCGGTCCCTCATTTGTCCTGTCCCTTATTGATTATGAGATCACAATCTATGACTCTGCCTGCAATCCTGCCCTTAGTAGTATTAAAATGTCCCTAAGCAAAGCCTGCTGCCTCGTCACAGGATGTGATGGGATGACCCATACCTGTTCGCTTTATAGCCAAGCCAACTGGCTCATTCTTGACTGTAGACTAAGATATTAGACATGTATACTTCCCCAAAAAAATAGCCTGTGGATTAGCCCCTCCTGGTCTCTCCAATCTTCCCCAATCAGCACCTATGGTGAAAACCACCCATACTGCATCCAAACCTTCCTTCCTGCTTCCTTATTATAGAACATCATTGGCCAGAGATCCTTCTGCTACAGGGCCCCTCTCTGGCTGAACGCATCGCCCAGGGCCATAGCCACTGACTCCAAACTTGGCTCCTTTAAGAGCAACCTTAGAGAACACCTCCTGTCCTTCAGCGACTGCTACTAGCCCTATGCTCCTCCTTTCTCCCCCCGCTCTCATTACCCTCATTCAGCCCTCAGCTGTTGCCCTGCTCCCTGCCCCTGCCTCTTTCTTTCTCATACTCCCAACCTTGCCATCTAACAAGGGATACTTTATCCTGCTCTAATAATACTTATTTCTCCTATTGGGTATATGTGACCTCATTTGCTACAGCTTGCCTGTTATTATTCACTATGTATTGTATTAATTCTAATCCTGTTTTCTCTGTGCTCTGTACCACCTGCAATGTTATTATGATTGTACTCTGACGTGGAGCCTTTGTAAATGAGTCTCTGATGCAAAGGTTTGTAATTCCGATATATTCTAAATAAATAAATAAGATCAGGATATTCCACAGACAGTAACTCTGCATTATGGTGGATGGCAAACACTGTGAGTCCAAGATAGTGCCATTTGGTTTGTCTTATGTGCGATGGGTCTTTACCAAATGCTTGGCAGTAGTTGCAGCAGCCCTTCACAGGGAAGGCCTGTATGTTTTCACCTCTCTGGATGACTGGCTCCTGAAAGCCAGCTTCAGGGAAGCCCTACTACATACCCTATCTCAGACATGTCAGTTGCTCAATGAAGTAGGGGTCACAGTAAATGTGCCAAAGTCTTTGTTGACTCTATGACAAGGACTGCAATACACAGGGGCAGTCTTGGACATAGAGAAGGGATGTACTCTCTTGCTGCAGACCAGAGCAGACACCCTGATTGCTCAGGCACACTTGGTATGCAGAAACCACTATGTCTCTGTTTGAACAATGTTACATCTCCTGGGCTTCATAGTTGCAGCCATAGTGATTATAGAACACTGGCACATCTTCATATGAGGATACCTCAGTGGACACTCTGGCTCCAGTGGAATTAGTTGAGAGATGTGCTTAACCAAATGGTTCTCATCATGTCTTTTCTTTGGAGAAAGTTGTGGTGAGTGGATCACAACAACCTGTTGAAGGGTGTTCTGTTCCTTGTAGCAGTTCCTGTACAGATCCTCACCATGGATGCCTTGGGCTCTGGCTGGGGTGCTCATCTCAGCCCTTACCAGATACAGGGGTCATGTTCCAAGATGGACACTGAGCTGCACATAAATGCCCTGGAAATGTGGGCTGTCCTGTACAGCTTCCAGGCTTTTCAGAATCATATGTGCCACGGTCCACTGCTAATCCAAATGGACAATGTTAGTGTGATGCATTACATCAACAAACAAATGGGCGCTCACTCCTATCCCTTATGCAGGGAAGCAATGAGAGTATGGCACTGGGCTGTGTCTCACAGCCTTCAGCTATTGGCCATGTTTCTCCTAGGTTTCCAGAAAGTCTTGATAGGCAGGTTAAGTATGTCCCAGTTGATGGTTTATAAATGGGAACTACTGTCCTCTGTGGTAAATGACCTCGTAAGAAGATAGGGTTGTACAGAGGTGGACCTTTGTGTGTCCACACACAATGTAAAACTGCTGCATCTGTGCTCACTTGCTCCAGGGCCTGGACATTTCTGGTGAGATGCGTTGTCTCACTCCTGGGAAGGGAAATTCCATATATACATTTCTACCCATTCCTCTAATAAAGAGGGTTCTGCTCAAGCTGCTGATGGAGAGTGCCAGACTCATCCTCATTGCTCCATTTTGGCCTCACCAGATGTGTTTTCCACTACTTCAAGGAACCCTGGTCCATTTGGACCTGAAGTCCCTACACCTGCATGCGTGTCTCCTGAAGGCATAGCCATTGCATACTTTGGGGTGTCCCCTAAGTTGCTGATGTTCTGTTTGTGGCTAGGAAGCCTTCTACCAGACATACTTATTCTCTTAAATGGAAGCACTTCACTTTGTGGGATGCTTCTCAGAATATGGACCCTTTTGAATGCTGTGTTGGAATACTTGCTTTCTTTGTCTGACTCTGGCCTGCAGTAGCTGCTATACCAGCTTCTCATGATTCTATTGATGGTCTCTCATAGACGTGCTGGTTTTGGTCTTGCTGTACTGCAAAGCCTTCTGTCCTGATTACATATCAGACTGCACCACTCTCCTGGGCAACTTGTACTGCTTGGGAATTGTTCCAAAGATATGGCCTAATGGAGGAGCTATCTGCACAGAAAATAGAACACTTAATTAAGGACTTATGTAACAGTAGATCTTTGAGAGAATCTCCTCCATTAGGCCATACCATACCCTCCCCTCCCTCCTTCCCCCTTTAGCATTCAGTGAGGGTTATATCAGATGCAGTGCCTAACACCTTACTCCATGCATCCTGTCTCGAGCCCCATGCCTCTCCTTGTATGCCTGGTGCTGGTCTCATCTCCTGGTTCCTCATGGCTGGAGGTCCTCTGAGGCTAATCTCCAGTAGGGAACTAAGGAGTAATTGGGCCACCCACGTTATATATGCATAGGCGCTGCACATGATTGTGAGTCGGCCCTGGCTGGCCAAAAGTTCCCAAGTGGTCCTGACACTGAGGTTTATAGTTCCAAAGGTGTGACCTAATAGAGGAGAGTCTCTTGAAGATCTACTGTTATGGTACGTTCTTACATAACTGATCTTTTGTCATATAGCCCATATTTGGGAGACAGTGGACATGTCCATTCCAAATTCAAGGGCAAACTTCGGTCTCTTAGCACCTGGCTCAGACAAACACTGTAGAACAGCAATCTTATTTCCAATTGAGAGCATTACCTTTTTTGAATCACACTGACAGTCAAGCAGGGAAGGCAGACAAGCAGTAAATGAGGGCAGACTAAAGTACGCTGAGCTAAATAATGCTAGTGATTAATACTTGGGGAATGGTGGTGGGAGAAATTAGCACCTGTCAGATTCTGACAATGTGCACATAACACAAGATTGCTCACAGAAAGAGGTACAAAGATTGTGCACTTATACAATCTGCATTTATTAGGCAGCTTTAACATGGAGATGAAAAAATCTAGATATGGTGAAACTATGCATTTAACAGAAATGTGCACTTATCCAATATACACTTTAGGTGGGATCCATTGTATTAGGGAAATAAAGAGCTAAGGCATGCCTTGTTTGTCTGTCTGTTAAGCAATGGTTGTCCTGGATCCCATCAGTCTCATAGTGAAGGGTGAATACTCTGTGTGTCAGAGGACCCAATGTGGAGCAGAATTGTACGGTGTGTAACACCTGTCTCCATAGGTCAGGCAAGGGTTGTCCAGTCCAGGGTGTTAGGTTACACTAATGGATTCAGTCAGTCTCACACTGAAGAGTGAAGACTGTGTGTCAGGGGACCCTATGTGTTGCAGAATCATACAGTGTGTAACCCCATTCTTAATGTGTCAGGAGAGGGTTTCTGAGGCCAGGGTAGTATAAGATAATAAAGTGTCATTTTAATTTCATGGTGAAAGCTGGAGGCTCTGTGTGTCATGGATTCCTGTGTGGTGCAGAATCATACAATGTGTAAGCTTGGTTCCCATGGATGAAGTGAGGGTTGTCGGGGGGGGGGGCGTCAGGTTGGGAGGATATACCAAGAGGTCACAACAGTCTTTTTTTTATATTAATTTAACATACTTTCTTGCACCTGAGCTGCTTCTGCTGCATAGCTTTTTTCCGCAGCCCTGTCACTCACTGTCTCTGGGACTTACATCCAACCTTGCAGTGCCCCACAGTTTACCCCCAATGATGGAGCCTCCCAGGTTTCCCAAGTCCGGGAGCTGTTTAGTTCAGTTGTGGTCGGTAGCCCAGTTAGCAGTGCGGGACCTGCAAGGAGGGGGTGACATCATGCTGCTGCGATAAGGGGATTTTCTTTCCCTTGTTTTGTTCCCCTCCCCATGCCATCTCACAAGCTAGAACCGGATGGACATTTGCATGCAATGCATGCAGAAGTTCCAGTTGTGAGGTGCTCTGCCCACCCATTGCAGCTGTGCTTGCACTGCGATATGTGGTCACCCAGGTGGCAGTAAGGCAGTGGAGCTGACGAACCTCCCTCTCCGGAAGAGGAGAGCATCCTCTGTGATGCTTCATCCTCCTTCCCATTGCCAGTTCCTGATGACTCAGGCTTGCTTCCAAAAATGGGTCACCAGGGTTACGAGAAGTAATGCTACCACTGTGCCGATGTGCCAGCCCAGGTACCATCAGTCTTAGAGAGGAGGCTAGCGGCTATGTTTGTCAGGGGACCATGTAAGGTACAGAACTGAACATCATGTAATCCCTGTCCCCTGTATGTCAGACAAGAGTTGATGAGGCCAGAGTGTTAGGCTATACCAAGGGGTTCCTATGGTCATATGTTGAAGAATGGAGGCACCATGTATCAGGGGACCCTGTGGGGTGCAGAACAGTACAGTGTGTAACCATGGTCTCTCGTGGGTAAGGTGAGGGTTATCTGAGGCCAGGATGCTAGGATATACCAAGGGGCCTCTTTGATCTGAATGGTGACGACTTTCTGTGTCAGGGACCCTGTGTGGGGCAGAATCAGATATATGCATAACACTGGTCCCCCATGGGCCAGGTAAGGGTTTCCAAAGCCAGGGTGGCAGGATATAATAAGCTGTTTCTTCGATCTTGTGGTGAAGGGGGGGAAGCTGTGTGCATTAGTGCATACTGTATCAATAACAGTTTCATCTTTTCTGTGCTGTCTGTTTTCTCTTACAGGCCCAGTTTGATGCTTGTCTTTAACACATTAATTGATAGACACGGAAACACAGTTATATGCCAACAGAAATTGCAGCCTCACATTAAAGTACAGTACCCTCAGGCTAACCTGGCAGTTACGGATGGCACAAAAACAGTCACAGAGAGATCAAAACAGCCACCGAGAAGTGAGAAGGCAGTTGATACTTCATAAACAATGAAAATGGAAAATAAATATGTGTAAGCCACTTCATTTTCACAACACACAAAACTCAAACATGCTGGCATGGTTTTGATTTCAAAGTATGTATGCTGATAGAATTGAAAGCTTAAAGTTCAGTTAGGTAAATAAAGGCAGTTCCGAGGTTATAGTCACCTGATTGAATCCAGACCAGCCTATTCTTTGTGAAATACATAATTGCAATTTTTAATGCATTTGTTAAACTTAAAATTGTATGTATAATATAGTGTGCACATAACTGTATTTGGGATACCGTTCTCATTGGTTTCTGATGCTATAATACACAGGTCTGTGCTGTAATGCATGGCAAACTGTGTATTATGATCAACTGTTATACACAGTTTTCTGTGTGTCATCAGTATCCAGTAATCAAATAATCTCTGACTCTAAAATTGTTCTTCAAACATCTCAATAACCTTTATCAATTTGAGTTATTTTTTTAAAAGCACCGGTTTGCATATCCACTTGTCATTCCTTAAGAGTCTCACTGTACACAGCTGCAAGCTGCTTTCCATAAGAAAGTGCCAATTTTAAGTTGTTTCCCACATTTACCAACATCCACAAAACATTTAAAAATGCAGAAAAGGACATAAACTGTTGAAACAAATCAGACTTGAGTCATCAGACAAATAAGACAAATTTCAAACAGAACTCATTTGATAACAATGCAGTCACAAATGCATATTCAGAAATGACTAGCTCATTTTTCTATCTTCTGTAAAACCAGTGGTTATGTAACATACAACATGGAGAGTTATGAATTTACTTGTTTTTTTCCACACCCCAAGATGCTTAATTAAACATCTTAAGCTTTGCTCTTGGGGGTTAAGTGGCATCACACACCTTGGGTGTGTAAAACACAGTGTAATGAATAACTTCCTATGCATTATTCAATATTTTATTTGTAAACTCTTTTACAAATTTTTTTTTGTCACTGGCCAGATTCTCTGGTCACCTGACCTACCAATTGCTCCTCAGATGCCTCCAGGCTTCCCCCCCAAACGGGGCCGCTGGGCAGGAGACCCCTCCATGGAAACACGGGTCGCAAACCCTGGCTTGCCCCCCAGGGTGGGATCATGTGAGCAAGACCCCCCCCACTGGCAGACTATAGTCGGGCATGGAGCGGCAGGGCTGGGACCATACTTTAACGGCCGGCATTTTTTCTTGTGTTTTTCCCACTGTGGGTGGGGATGTGCAATGATGCCAGCATCTGCCCCACCCCCCATAACGTGAGGTGTTGGCTGCATGGGATCCCCCAGCCCCCGCCAGGGGTCCTCAGTGCACTGAACACTCTGCCCCCCCTTTCCCCCAGAGAGGGAGAGCAGTCCATGGGATGCTCAATCCCTCTCTCCCCGGCCAGCACTCCGATGTCCTAGATCTGTTCTCAAATCTGGGTCGCTGGTGGCGCAGGTCGGTGCCCTGTCCCTGTGCCAGCACACCGGCTGAACTCTTTTATAAATTTAATCTTAGTATGCAGCTCTCTTCATGCTGCCAGAGATGCTGCTTGCAACCTTAACTGGCAATATGAGACAGATCAGCTGTCAGCTCCACATCACAGCACTTACAAGCCTGCATACCTGGTCTTGGCTGCACTTTTTCTTTTTGTATAATCTGTTTATTGATTTCACAGAAATACAGAAAATAATACATTTAGCATGTTGGTACAATACATAAGAACTCCCCTAGACCATTTTTAGGGCAGCCTCTCATCATCATCACAACTTTAAATATTACTAAATTTTCCATGGTATTCCAACTGCTGTAACACTAAGCATGTGTTTGGTCTCCTTTACTTATCCTCCATATATACCAGGCTACTTTGTTATAACATATTGGGAACTATCTTAAGTTGCATAAACTGTATACCTGGAAATGGGCAATATGCCCTATGGAGTGTTAAGACTAGGAAAAGAAATGAAGGAAGGAAGAAAGAAAGAGAGAAAAAATAGACAACCAAACCATTTCATTCTGTCCTAGAGAAATTAATTGCATTTCAACCATAGCCATCTCAATGTAGTGGGATCGTGACAAGGTGTGTCCATCAGGGATACTCCTCACTAACCATACTGTTTATACCCCCCTTCCCCTGACCCTGGGTCCTTCCACGTCCTTTACCAGGTGCCACCCCTGTGTAGGATCTGTAGTTCCATTGTTGGCAGGGATGTAGTAAAACCCGCCCAGTCTGACGTAAATCTCTCCTCTTTACCCTTTAAGGCATATGTCAACCTGTCTGTCTCTAGGGTAGCAGCCAATGAGTCTCTCCACATTCTAACTGTGGGTTGTATGCACGAGACCCATGTGTTGAGGATCATCTGTCGGGCCACTACCAGGGAAACTCTCACCCATCTTGGGTAGAAATCCCAGTCTTCAATACCTACCGCTTCCACCACAAACAATAGTGATGTGGGCGAGAATGTGACTCCCCCACTCCATACTTGTGATAACTCCCTAGTGATGTCCTTCCAATAAGATTGTAGTCTCAGGCAGGCCTAGAAATAGTGGAAATATGTACTCTTGGCTGTCTTACACCTGCCGCAGCTATCGGAGATACCTGGATAGAATTTGTGCACTAAACTTGGCGGGTGAAACAGCCGGTGAATGAATTTATATTGTGTTTCCTTAAACCTGTTACACAGGAGTAATCCCATATGTGACGAGATTATTTTGAGCCACTGATCTTTATTAGTGGTAATCCCTAGATCTGTTTCCCACTGGGATTTAGTTTTTTCAGACAAGTCCATGAAGTATTCTCTGTCTAGTTTAGCGGCTCTTCCTATCAGGCCTGTCTCATGTCTTTTAGCCTTTAGTATTTCTTGTTCTACCACTATTAGTTTACATTTATCTCCTTGTTTTCTGTCAAGACTGTTGCCAAAATTCCTAATCTGAAGGTATTTGTATAAGTGAGCTCCTGGTAAGCCCAGGCCTTCCTTAATTACCTCAAAGGAATGCATACCCTCTCTGCCATACAGGTCCCCTATGCATCTAATACCTTTTTCCTCCCAGAGCTCAAAGCCTGGGTCTTCAAGACCCAGTAAAAATTCTGGATTTTTTGCCAGGGGTATCAACACAGTGTGATCTTCCTCTGTTTCTCTACATCTCTTGATTGCCTTCCATGCCTCTAAAACCCATGTGACCAGTGGGTTGGGGTTGTGGAGGCGCTTATATCTCCCTTGCCCTCCCTTTGAGAGGTACATAGTTAGTCGGCCTGGGCTTCCCTCTTGTTCAGGATCCAGCCCAGATGCTGCCTCCCCCTTGTTAACCCAATTGTGAAGCTATCAATACTGAGTGGCTAAGTAGTACCCCTTAATATCCGGGAATTCTAACCTTTCCCTCTCTTTGGTGGCCTTCAGCCTGCTTAGCTTCATCCTAGCCCTTTTCCCCTCCAGATAAAATCTGCAAAACCCTTTTCCAAACAAAGAATGTCCTGGGAATTGGGGCACATCGGGACCATTTGCAGCGCATAGAGCACCCTCAGCAATATGTTCATTTTTATTAAGTTAATCCGACCTAGCTATGAAGTAGGGAGTGCCCTCCATCTCACTAGGTCCACTATTACTGTGTTGAATAGGGGTGTATAAAACCATTCGTATAGTTTGGTTAATAACCCCCCCCCCACCCTGATACTAAGGTACGTGAAATTGTCTTTCACCCTTTTCAGGCCCCATGCATTTTTTGGAACATCCTCCCCTTCCTCCCCCAGAAAGAGTGCCTCAGACTTTTGGTAGTTAAGTCTGTAACCTGAAAAACAGGTGAACTCACTACTAATACTGATGAGGGCAGACACTGTATCATTGAGATGTGTGATGAAGAACAGCAGATCATCTGCATATAGGATAATACGATGTTCTCTCCCTTTGTGACCTGGTATCCCCTGTATGGATTTACTTTCCCAAATCCTGATAGCCAGAGGCTCAATTGCTATGGCTAAGAGGAGAGGGAGAGGGGGCACCCCTGCCTAGTTCCTCGGAACAGTTCAAACTCCTCTGAAGATATTCCATTCACCACTACCCTCACCCTGGGTTTCACATATAATGCCATAGTTAGCTCTACAAACCCATCTTCTATCCCAAACCCACACATGACCTCGAAGAGGTAATCCAACCCACTCAGTTCTATTGAACGCTTTTTCCATGTGCATGGTTAGCATACAGGTTCACCTTGGGTGCCTTGTCCCACCACCACACCACATTAAGCAGTCTTCTCATGTTATGGTAGGATAGCCTGCCTTTCACGAATCCTGTTTGATCCGGGTGTATTACATCCAGTAGAACCTCTTCCAACCTGAGGGCTAAAACCTTAGCCATAATTTTACCGTCATAGTTAAGCAAGGAGATTGGTCTGTATGCCGAACACTCCATGTCATCCTTTCTGGGCTTTGGGATCACACAGATATTTGCTTCCAGGCAAGTTTTGGGCAGCTACCCCCTCCTCTCTAGCCTCCTCCATCACCGCCCTCAAGTGGTCAGCAAGGTCCCCTTTTAGAGACTTGTAGTATTCTGCCCCAAATTCATCTGGGCCTCCTACCTTACCCGACTTCAGCCTATTAATGGCCATTAAAACCTCTGAGGTCATACTTTTTGTACCTAAGCTGTTTCTTTGCGCTTCCATGAGGGTGGGAATCGTAATGTTTCATAAAAATTTCCTTGCCAACTCATTCGTGCCCGTGCACTCAGCTTGATATAGGGCACTATAGAACTGTTTCAATCATTCCTGTATACCATTACTGTATGGAACTAATTTCCCCTGCGAGTTTCTTATGGCCACTATTCTGTATGAGGCCCTACCCCACTTCATCTGTTTAACTAGCAGTGGGCTGGGCCTGTTGCCCCATTCATATATTCTTTGCTTTACAAAAAATAGTTTGGATTGGGAATCAGTCATGTAGCTTTCACTGAGTGAGTCTTTGGCTAGTCTCAGATTCTTTTTGTCCTCTTCCATACTCCCCGATCTTACCCTTTGCTCCAGGTCCTTACTCACGTGTTGTAGTTCCTCAACCTTCCTTCGTCTTTCTTTTTTAACCCTGGCTGTGTAGCTAATAATTGCTCCCCTCATGTACGCTTTCCCCGCCTCCCATAATGTCCCTTGGTTCTCCACCATCCCCTGATTTACTATAATAAAATCCTCCCACTGTTTTTTCAGGTAATTATGAAAATGCTCTCTGGCAAGCAAATATGGGGGGAAGCGCCAGCCTCCTCTGATGCCCTCTTTGTTCCGTATCTGTAACTCCATCCGTATCACGGAATGGTCAGAAATACAAATCGTCCCATGTGACACGTCCCTTACCCCCTCGCACAGTGCACTTGAAATATATATATAGTCCAGTCTGGACCAGGAGTCGTGAGGTAGGGCGTGAAAGGTGTGTTCCCTTACCCCGGGATTTCTTGCCTGCCATCCATCTACCAGGTCTAAGTCCCTTAATCCATCTACCCATGTCTTGGTGGCTTTGTTGATTTGTCTTTTGTTACCCGAGTAATCCATATCTCTGTCCATGACACAGTTGAAATCTCCCCCTACTATTAAGTTTGGAAAATGCTCTCTATGTAGTAGGTCCAGAATTTGCCGATAACATCCAGGCTCATACATGGATGGTGCACACACATTGCCCAGTGTGATCACTTGCCTTCTGACCTTCCCTGTAACGGATATGTATCTACCCCCCTCAGTATCTCTCACCACCTTTTTAACTTCTATGGGGAAATTTTTGTGAAACAAGATCACCCACACCTCCTATGTAATGTCACGATGCGGATAACAGGCTGACCCCCAACCAGCTTCTTATGCTCCTTTGGGGTTAGGTGCGTTGCTGAGTAGGCTAACTGTGTGAGTTTTTCTTAAGGGCTGCAAGGATCTTAATTCTTTTAATTGGTGTTTGGCTGCACTTTAATTAAAAATAGCACTGCGAAAAAAAAATGGAAAGAGTCAAAGGAGTACTTAAAAAATATTTTTTTATTATAAATACTAATTCAATAGAAGTGAAAAATGAGCCACTAATAAAAATGGTAGTACCTCCAATTATCAACCAGACAGCAAATTACAACAGGTGGAAGAACTCTTTAACCTTATGTTAAAGCTTTAAATAATTTTCACGTTTTAAAAGGTATTACTTTGAATTTTTTAACCCAGTTTACATAAGCAATAATACACTTTGGGGCGTTGACTGTACTGGGTTTACTGCATTTCCAGTGGTTGAATGCACAAGGCTGCATGCCTTACCATATCGCTGGGCATGCAGTAAACCCTGTACAATTAATGTCCAATCATGTCTTATTGCTTATGTTATCATTATGTGCTCTCAGCCTCCTGGTGTCATCTTTAAAATGAATGTCCAATGCCTACCATAGATATCTCCATTAAAGTGAATTTTTTTTAAAGTTTTGGTCAGGAAGGTGCAGTGAGCTAATGCTTGTTTCCAGGTGCAACCTGATGGGTTGGGGGGAGATTACAGATGCTTATGGGAACAGAGAATTACAATAAAAAGTAATTTAAAAATTAGAAGTAAGATAAGGCAGTTCAGCCATAGTGAGAAAAGTGAATACCTAACAAATCTGCACTGTTACTTTCGCTAAATACAAAATGGTTGTTGCTACATGTAAACTGACCAATGTAAGACTCATTTCTGAAGCGCAATACAAAATGGTTATTGCTTCGTGTAAACTGACCAATGTAAGGCACATTTCTAAAGCTCAATACAAAATGGGGATGCTAACTACAAAATGGCTGACATTGACTGTACCATGTCAGTGTTCACAGATGTACAGGACTTCCTGTATTTACAGGAAACTGGAGCAGCCCTCATGGAAAAATGTGATTATAGTTGTGCATTGCTTATACAGGAAACCAAAAGCAAAGTCTGCACGAAAGATCCCGACGCTCTCCCGTGTATATACTAGACATCAATATATAACAAATGAACCAGGGCGCTGACCCACTTGTCACAAAAAATGCATAACATGCTCTTCCCTTATCTTCAGAGACTGTATTTGAATACAAAATGTGTAAACCAAGAGATATGTTAACAAGCAGTGACCGCCTTTATGCATTTGCATAAAGTCACTTTCTCAAAGACACCACCTCCAGGGAAGCAGCTGAATATATACAGCTCACTTAGAGGTGTAGTCCCATGTTACAGTTTCACAACACCAGAGTGTGTATGACCATAGCTGAAGTGCAAATAGAAATTAATGCAAAATACAAACTGCACAAAATACAGCAGTATCTGATTTGAAAACAGAATTTGTTCATTTACAGTACTTTGATAGTTAATTAGTTTTTACAATAATATGATCATGGCCCGGTGACACTGAGGGTTGAGGCACTGGACACCACACCTCGTGCCACGCTGGTGACCTGGGTTTGGGAGCAGACTCAGGGCACCGGGGGCTGGCAGGGGAGAGGAAGGATTTAGTGTCCCATGACTGCTCTCCTTCCTCTGGGGTGGGTACGGGGTATGCAGCACGCTACAGTGGCACCTAGCGGAGGCTAGGTGCACTGTCAGTAGTAGGCATTCTAAGGGGAAGGGAGCGCAGCAGACATCTGCAGGTAGGTGCATTAGGCGTCAATGCACGTCTGGCTCCCTGGGGCAGTAATGGCAGAAAATCGTGGGGTGACCACTGCTGCTTATGGCTGAGCCCTGCATCCCTGGACACGAGAGGCTTGGCCACCCAGTTCCTGGTCACAGGTCCCCCGGGGGAGGGGTCCTGTTAATTTCATCAGGGCCTGTGTGAGTCAGGTGCATGTAGCGAATGCCAGACCTGGTCCGGGAGGCATGGGTGCCGGTGGCCGGCAGTTGCTGTGGCCTGCTCTGCACGGGAGGAGTAAAAGTGTTAAATGATTAAAAAAAAAAAAAACAATAACATGATCAATAAATTACTATAATTTCCATAGGTATCATAGTTGGATATGTGTAATCAATTCAGAGTTGTCATTGTATCCCTATATTTTTGAAGGTTGCTCCCATTGAGAGACAAAAAGGTTATGTTAGTAAAAACAGATCAGATTCATATAATGCATTCACACCCTGATATTGTATTCTCAATTAACTCAGAAATTACAGCAACTCAAAAATGCCATTAAGTCCTGGCCTGTCCCTAGCTCCCAGAAAGAAAGGCAAAAATTATTCTTGCTTTAGAGTCATCTAATCACACCAGAGAGCAATCGTATCCCTATTGTAGCCTTTTTTTGATTTTTCTAGATTTGAAAGACAGTTATCTCGTAGATCATGCACAGGTTCGTTACCACAAAACCCTTAGGACTAAAGTGAGGACATGCTGTAACTGAAACATATCAAGAGAGTGACTGTCAACTAAAACAAACAACATCAGTGACCCCCTGAACTATCAAATACATTATTCCATCATAGACGTAAAGATAACCACTTCTAACAGACACTTAAAAAACAATGGCCTCGACAATTAATTGGTATGGAGGAACTTTGAATTAATATTTTATTGGTTTCGGTAACACAAAGGAAGCCTTTTTCCAGCCTGAAAAACAGTCCTAGGAGCCTGCCAACGGCACTAGCAAAAGGTCTCTCAAAGCATATGTGCAAGCTGGGCAGATACTGAGAGGTTTCTGGCTCCTAAAAACCTGACCAGCAGCAGAGACTGAGAATTATTTATGAACCAGCTGTAGTTGATCATACAGGTAACATTTGTTGAGCTCATTAAGTGCATTATGGAAGATATGGATGAAGTACAGACCAAAATAGCAAAGGAGGCAAAATCAGTCCCTTTTCCGGGCACTGAAGAATTTAGTTAACTCAATAAAAATCTTAAAGGGGCCATAGAAACATAGAAACATAGAAGTTGACATCAGATAAGGACCGCAAGGCCCATCTAGTCTGCCCATTTCTTTTTCTACCTTATGACTGTGCCATCGGCCTTTGCTCTGTCAATGGCCTATCTATTCATACTCATCTGTATTGCTCCCTTATGCCTATCCCATGCCTGTTTGAAGCCCTGCACTGTATTCATAGCCACCACTTCCTGAGGTAGGCCATTCCATGCATCCACCACCCTTTCTGTGAAAAAGAACTTCCTCACATTACCCCCTTAATCGGCCTCCCTCTAATCTCATGCTGTGTCCTCTTGTCCTGCTATTTTTCTTATATAGAAACATGTTAGACTCTTTCACCTTGTTAATGCCCTTAAGATGTTTGAATGTTTCAATCATATCACCTCTCTCCCTCCTTTGCTCTAGGGTATACATATTGAGCTCCATTGATCTGTCCTCATATGCTTTCTGATGCAGTCCCTGCACCATTTTGGTTGCCCTTCTCTGGACTGCCTCAATTTGGTTAATGTCCTTGTGAAAGTGTGGCCTCCAGTACTGCACGCAGTACCCCAGATGGGGCCTAACCAGAATCTTGTAAAGAGGGATTATTACCTCCCTCTTATAACTTGTGATACCCCTACTAATACACCCCAACATCCCCTTAGCCACACCTACTGATTTAATGGTCTGCTTGGATGATTTCAGGTCATCACGAAAGTAAATAAAATAGTACAGCTGGATAAGCAAAAGAAGACTGTGAGAGACAGCACAGACTGCAAGTCTAATTTAGTGTTTAACCAGAAAAAGAGAGAAAGAGAGAGAAAGAGCGAGATTCTAATAAGAATGGCCAACCGAAATGTATTTTAGAAAACAAAAACAGCCCATTGTATTTTGTTTGACTGTATTGCTAGCCTAAGTGACACTGGGGTGGGGATCTCACAATCAAGTCAAGCTTTTGGAGATAACCCTTCTCTATCTATGCCCCAGCTCCTTCACAACAACTTCAGATGCTGTACCATAAACACCCAATAGGGAGCAGAGGAGGAGAAGGAAGAAGAGGTGCATCAGCTGGAAGAAATTTACAGCAGAGGGAATGGAGACCCTAATGGTGTAACACCAGGAATTAAAAGTCATAAATATTTCAAACTAGAACCTCTCTGAAGTGAAACAGCATGTTTTAAATAAAGGACTCATTTTCATGCTTTCAGCTGGGATTAACAGGTTTTGCACCATTACTAATCTATATAAATGTTATTGCAATTCTAGTCTTAAGTCCTTCTACAACAAACAGAAAATGGAAGCCGTAACAGATTTAAAGTGATTTATCAAGTTTGCCATAGCAAATGGGAGTAGTAACCTTGTGAATCAATCTCCTACCATTCAAACTGCCAAACAGTGTTATTTCCCATGAAAAAAAAAGTTTATTTCTGTGCTCTGCTTCATTTGCATAACCCTACCCATTTTTTCTCAGTGCTGCAACCCCCAACCATGACATCATACAAGGGAAACACATTTTTTAAAGGGACACTGTTAGTTTTTAGCTGACTCTTTACAATGTTTGCAAGTAGCTATATCTGGCGTTATAACATGTGTAGAAAAAGTCTAGTGATCTGATTGGCTGAAAGCAGCTCAGAGCCATCTAATCACTGACCCATTATTACACTCCTGAACTAATTACAGCCATTCAAGCCCTATAACATAAACTTAAAAAAGTATCATCACACTCCTACCTTCTGACAGGAGCTGTCACTTCAGACCTGTCACTTCACCAGCAGGCAGTAAAAGTGAAACAACATCTACACAGAGTGGCAAATTAGCTTTTTGGCCTACCTGCATCGCAAAAACATTTTTCCAGATGCTTTTCTACAGATTGTACTGCTGTAAACACTACTGAAATAGGAGACTGCACTTTGATTAGGGAGCTAGAAAAATCAGTTATTCATTATACCCACAATGTCTCACAATGTAAATTAGTATACAGGCTATTATATTTCTGTGGTCACTACGGAAATAGGAGACTGTATCTCTCAGTAAACAAGTCTTGTAGTAGATATTGTATGTAGAGCCAGGGTTCAACATGTTTTTAGGGTTCTAGTTCGGTTCAGGTTTGGCAGGGTATGGTTTGAGTTCGGTTCAGTACAATTTGATAAGTAAAAGTTTGGGTTCGAATTCAGTTCGGTTCAAGTTTTTTGTTGTGTAATTTATCAGTTCAAGTTTGGGTTCTAATGAATTTACTTTACTGCCTCCATGTGGGTTCTCCTCATCTCACATGGTCTGGGTTCGGTTTGGGTTCATCTGTTTTTTTTTTAGGGTTAAAGTTTGGTTTGGATTGGGCAAAAATTAAATAGTTTCATTCTTGGACAAACTCTGGCTCTAACCGTATGCAAAATGCCTTGTTTTGAAAATAAACATAGAAGAGCTTATATCATTCAAGCCACTACTAAAATAGGAGATTGCACCTCACAGTAAGGAAATTGGAAAACAGTTTCTTATTGAACCCACAATGCCTTGGTGTGGACATCTACATATTAGGTGCTATACTGCAGTCACCACTACCAACTTAAGAGCCTGCAGTTCTGAGTAAGGAACATTTAAGTCAACATTATACATTACCCAGAATTCCTTATTGCTGTATGTAAAACATTGACAGGTCCCTTGTATGACATCATTCTGGGTGTGTGGCCACACAGAGAAACTGGAGGGCAGCTAGAGAAAAGCGCTAATAAAACATAACAAAAAAATGACTATGACAGATTTTTGTTACAAAACAAATTGCAGCTTCAACATCTGAAGCATAGCTGGCAGTGGCATACTGTGTGAAAAAGGCATTTGCAGAACCTTCATAAATCACTTTAAACACTGATAAAACTTTGGAGGACCAAGTACTGGGTGATGGGGCCATCAGCATCCTAAGGATGAACTCCACATTTGTATCACTAATGAATCCAACTATGCTGATTTTCAAAAGGCCTAAGAGAGAGATTTGATGAATCTATATCAGGAGTTCCCCAGGACTGATTACAAGAATATGCCAACAGAAGACAACGAGGTGCTAACAAATCTTCAGAACAATAAGATGATAATTGTTAGCCCAGCAGATAAGGGCAGCAGCACTGTTGTCCTCAACATGGCAGACTATGTTTTGTCAAGTGGAGAGGCAACTTGCTGACCAGTCATTCTATAAAAATCCTACTAAAACCTTTAAAATGTCAACTGATGTTGAAATTGTATGCACCTATGAAAATTATTTTGTCTCTAAACAGACCAGAGATTTTTTTAACAACTGAGCCTTCAGTTCAATCAATGATGTATCTATTGCCCAAAATAAATAAATTAATTAAATAAATAAATCATTGGCTAACCCTTCAGAAGGACGTATTAACACAGTTATTGGTTCCTTTAGAGAACCACTACTGAAATATGTGGATTCGTTTATCAAAGATTATGTGTTTGTGTGTGATGGGGACTTTGGTCATACATCAATAATATCACTAATACTGGAGGGTAAATAGATTAGGATGCAAAATATTTAATAACTATTTATCAATCAAAATAATACTCTGGGTTTGATTATATTCTATTATCATAGTATTACTGTTACCATGCATATCAAAAGTATTAGGGTAAAGCAATTCATGCACAGACATGCAAAATGACTTGGGCTAACCATTTCCACAGAGTGCTTATTGAACTTGGCAAGAATACAGAACTCGGTTTAAGACCATGGCAGCTTGCCAAAACTACCTCACAGAGGATCAATTCAGTTACAAGGTTTATTGTTCAGGGGGCATGGCCTGGCTTGCCAAGATGGAGGATGTGCTCTAGCTAGGCTCCCTACCAGCACTGAATATAACCAGTACTTTAAATGACAATCTGCACTAAAATAACACATTTAGCACAATAACTTGGTAGAGATAATCTATGGCCACACAAAAACCACTGAAATGACAGACAAAATTGCAGTTTGAGGCCATGACAGCTCAAACAAACTCAGCGGCTTCTGGAGAGGGGGTATACAATGGTGCAGAATATGGCCGCAGTGGGAAATGCCAGCTCCTCAGTGACATACAACTCACTTGCCTCCTTACCTGCAGTAATCCTAAATCTTCAGTTGGAAATGAAAGCTGGCTTTCAGCATATCACATCACAGATCCTCAACCTCCAGAACATTGTTTTGAGACTCGCAGAGGCCACAGTGGCTCGCTCAGTCAGGTTGGATGAAGCCAAGAGGAGCGTCAGTGACCTGGAGGATACTGTTATTGACCTCGTAAGACTGTGTGATGTTTTAAGAAGACTGTAATGGATCTGGCTGACCAAGCAGATAACCAGGTGGATTGAGGCAGGTGCTCCATCTTGCACCTCATAGGCTTGCTGGAGGGGTTGGAGGTGGAAATCCTGATAAAAGTGTGCAAGGATGGCTGGAAGAGAAGCTGGGGATAGTCTCTGAGACAGCAATCAACAAAATAGAATTGGCCAATTGCATAGGGCCGAAGCCTCAGCTATGATATTTCTTAGTAAAATATTTAAAGTTCCCAGAAAAAAGGTAAGTCCTGAGAACGGCAACAAGACAGAGCCCACTCAATGTCCCAGAAGAAAATGTTACAGTGTTCCAGGATTTCAGCCATGAACTCTAGGCAAAGCACTAAAACAAGAAGGACTTCACCATAGAGGCTGGGAATTTGCTTATTTATACCCATTGACACTTTGGATAATGAGACCGGGTTGCCCTCCTTGATTCTTTGCAACAGCAAAAGAGGTAGAGGATTTTGTTAACTTGGAAGATACTGCCGAGGAGGGCCTCTCAGGCATTTGCAAAACTGCACCTGCTACATAGACTATTTTGTAAGTGCTCTTTAAAATGTTTAAATGTTGGCTGTTTGACCCACATACCTACCCCCCTTTCAGCTATTCTTGGCCTGACTCCCCATGTCTAATGATGCCCTAATTTATTTATTGAATTTTGTTGACCTGGTAAGCCCACTGGGCCTAGAAGTCCCTTTTTTAGGGGCAACTGGGGGGGAGGGGGGATACAGATGGTGACCAACTGAAACTGAACCAGATTAAGCTGTTGGTAATCACAGTAGAACTGTAACCCCAACCCGTTGTATCACATGAAGGGGTGTACTGCAGTAATAAGCTTACTGTTTCTTCCCGGTGGGCGGTTGGATTGGTTCACCATTGGCTAGGGAAATAAAAGAGAGGGGCTGGGAATCTGGCAAGCTGGGGTGCACCTACACATATTGCTGCCTGTCCATACTTTACCACCACGTGATGCTTGTACCATATGCCATAGGCTGACTGGAATGTGGGGCAAGATAAGATCATGGCTGACTGCTTTTGTCACACAAACTATGCAGCTGTGATTCAATGATCATTTTGATCTTTGTTTGGACAGACCCCACCGGTCCTCTGGCTGGAGGGCAGTGGAGAGACAGAAGGCAATTTGAACTACAGTATCTTAGTATTGTTGGCCTAGAATGAAGATAGATATGACATCTTCAGTCAGGCCATGTCAAGTTCTGTTTGTACAGACACTTTTTTTTATATATTTGCTATTTTACCCCCTCTGCACCCACAGCCTTACCCTCTCTTGGGCTGTCCTAGGCATCAGTGCTTGGCTGCACCCAGACCTCCTCCTTGGTGGCTACCTCCATGCTGCTTTGGTTCCCCCCCCGATGGGGAGAGTGGAGTGGGAAACCCTTTACCACTCCTCTCACCTGTCTGTGATTTTGTCAGGCGCCTTCTCCAGGGATCACCAAGTGTAGGGAGGCTACGTGCCAGAGGCTGTGTCCAGGTTTGGCTGTGGGGGCATTTCCTTTTTTCTCCCAGCCCCAGGAATGATGGCACTCTTGGAGTCCCAAGGGAGGCACATCATGACATGACGGCCATCCCGGAACTTGGCAGATGTCCTTACCCACCCATGGCATCCCTGAACTGCACCTCCACCTGTGGTCACTCAGGTGGTGGTATCTCAATGGCGATGACAGCCCTCCCTCCCCAGAGAAGGAGAGCAATCCAATGGATGCTCCATGCTTCTCCCCTGGCTGCCCCCGATGACCCAAGTCCACACCCATACCCAGGTCGCTTGCGTTGCAAGCAGTAGTGCTACCGCTATGCTGAAGGACCTTCTCACAGACACATGTTTTGAGATAAACATGATTGGGAATGTGTAAAAAAAGTGCTTGTGACTTTGAAATGTATGACTAACTTTCTGCTTCTTTTACAGTTACAGTATTTGTTTAAGAGTGGTTTCCAGATTTACTACTACTGTACTTCTGTTTAACTCACTGAGCCCTATAGTTTTACATGATGGCTAGTGCATAATGAAAAAGTTTGATGTACAATTCTTTTGTTTTTGCTTTTTTGGGGGTGTTTGCTCATTGTAAAAGTGAAAAAAAAAATATTTTCTGCCTTGTTTTTTGCTGATATAAAAAAATGTAAAGGATATCTAAAAATGAAACACCTCTCATTTTGCAGATATTTTTGCGCTGAACAACTTTTGTGCTCACAGTACCATGCTATCATATTTTGTTTTAAAGTCATTCACATTTTTTCATTGAAAAAGTAAAAAAAAACCTGAATTTTCTGCCATTTTTTGTTGGTTATAAAAAAAATATCTATAAATGAAACACCACTCATTTTGTAGATAGTATTGTGCTGGACAACTTTTACGTTCACAGTACCATGCTTTCACATTTTCATTTTAAAGTTAGTCACATTTGAATATGGTTAGAGTGCTACTGAGGCCGAACATTCTGAACCTGAATGAGTTAAGAATGTACTATGACATAGTCTTACAAGGAAAAATATCATGATGACATAATGCATAAAGAAAAGATGTCAATATCTTTTCATGTTCAGAGAGATATCACTTTTTATTTGGCCAGTTATCTCAAAACATATGTTGGATAAATATATATATATATATATATATATATACATACACACATACACAATAGGGGTGAGTGGTAAATGAGTGAGGTAAAACAGTGTATCATCCACTGCAGTGTGATATTTTTATCCTCTGCTCTACTGTGATGATATCAACTATTTACACACACAGGTCACAAAAGGTCATCACTCTAGGCAGCTTTCCCCTCAGCATGCAAGAAACACCTGTGCTGTTACCATAGACACAAATGCAGAACTACTTCAGATGTCTCACTGCCGCCTACAGCTAACTCAGTGAGCATTACAAAACACACCAATCCCCGCCCACCAACTTCCAGCTCATTACTGTAGCCAGAATTCTAAACAGCACAGCTTCACAGAACAGTCTAAACTACTGCCTGCAGCTAACTCAACTACCACTGAAACACACTCTCACTTGTTCCTCAAACTCTGATTCTGACCCTTTACAATTACTGTGATACTATCAGCTTGACTACAGCCAGAATCCTAAAGAGCACAATTTCACAGAACACTCTGCACTCTGCCTGCAGCTAACTTAATTGCCACTAAAAACAGTATCAGCTGTTCTGACACTCTGCCTCTCAGCTCATTACAATTACTGTGATGCTCTCAGCTTCACTGCAGCCAGACTTCTAAACAATACAGCCTCACAAAAGTATGTTTCTCACTCCTACCTAAAACTAACTCATTTAGCATTGCAAAACACACTCGCATGTCTCCCAGAATTTGTAACACTGTCAGCCCATTCAGAAAAGCGCACACACAGAATGAGCAAACACATAAACAGGAACAGAACACAAGAGAGCATATCAAAACTTCTAAAACTCTTGGCCCTATTGTATATATCGAATACGTGATGGTCAGATCGTGTGCTATGGCAAATATTGTCACTCCTGCTTTGTGAGCTCTGGATATCTTACTCTGCAGGAGTGACAATATTTGCCATATCACACTCATGCCCACAATGTATCCCCTATTTATACAACACGTGTACGCTGATAAATAGCAAGATAAAAAGTGATATCTTGACCAAACATACAAAGATATATGAAGTTGATCACTGAGCATGCTCAGAAATATATCTTCACATGTGAGATCCCTGATATCTTTTGGTTGCCATTGCCATTGACTGTAACCTTTGTATTCATCATTTCCCCAATGGAGAACCATTAAACAGAGGGTCACAGTTTACATTTTGTACTTTTTTCCTTTTTTAATGTTTTAAAATTTCTATCTCAAAACCACACAAATTATATATTATAACTGGGTTTCCCTATGAGAAACAATGTTCCCCAATTATTACATACAGATTACATCTGATACATTGTTAGTCATGTTAGATATCACTTCATTATATGCTAACACGCCACATGAAAGAGGTTAGAAGCTTTACATACAGCACTTCAGAGAGCTGATTTGTATACTGAGGAACAAAACGCTTTTCTTTGTCAGTTTGTTGAAGAAGTGCTCAAATGTAATTCTTTTACATTTTTGGGTGAATACTTGAATGCAAAGGCATGGCATTGGGGGCAGCCTTCACCCCCATTATGCCATCATTTATCTTAGGGAATGGGAAACACTGTAATTGGGGACCCTGCTAACAGTTCATTTTTTTTGTAATGAATATCTTTATTGATGGTATAGACATTACTGTGCTCTTCTGGAATTGGAGCATTGAAAATGTGTTCTGTTTTTGTCATATTTGGAGTCATCCAACCAGCATTTAAATTTACATTGACTTACTAGTTCTTACAAATGCATTTTTTTGGGGATATAACCTTTGGAAAAAATGACACTGTTGGTATTTAGACTACCATTTACCATAAACCTATGGATCACAACTCCCTCCTACAGTTCTTGAGCTGTCACCCAAGACACACAATTGACAGCATTCCAGTAAGTCAGTTTTTAAAATTAAAACAGAACTGCAGTAAGTAGAGTAGTTTTGCAATTCAGGCTTCAAAAATGACTGAATGCTTCATTGATGGGATGCAGAAAATATGTGATACTTAAGGGATGGCAGAGGACTGAGTCTACAGAAAAGGATTCACTACTGGTACTGAGACAAGCTAGAGGTAGAAATGTAAGTGTCAGTGGTGTAGGGAACAATAATAACCATCTGTGCAATCGGGTGAAATCACAAACATTTTCAGAACACACTGGTATGTCTTAGGAATTGAATCAAAGCTGCAGAAACTGACAGAGAGCCTGCCTAGAATGGTTTATAGACATGGAAGGACAACTGGTGATGAAGTGGTACATAGCCACCAAAAAAAGAATACCGTACAGAAACCATGGTTTGATTGGCTTCTGCCTCTACCTAAGGGGAACTTTGCCTGCAGTAACTGTGTAAACTGTGGAGTAATGTTAAAAACAAATACACTTAGTAACATGATGTTTCATCAAAGACTTTATTAATTGCAATAGAGTGGGTGTAATCTATGTAGCAGTATGTAATTGCCAATGTTTTTATTTAGGGAAAACTAAAAGAAAATTGAAGGAAAAGTAAAAGAAAATTGAAGGTGCCAGTGGGGGAGCACCCAAGTACAACTGAACATAAAGACAGAGAAAATTCCCTAGCCAGCCATATCATTGATAAGAGAAAATCCCATCAATTTAAATCCATGGAAACTGAAATGCCTTATGTAAATCCCCAAGGAGGTGACTATGACCATGTTTTGCTATGAACACAATGTTACTGGATATATACATTGGATGCCAGGAGTGGCTTTGGTTTTAACAATACATTTGACTTTGTCGGATCTGGCCAGTAACATCGTGCATGAAAACATCGTGGCACAAAACAAATCTGGGAAATCATTGCAGCTGACAATGTTGGCTAGCAAAACCATCACAGGTTAGAATCATGCAAGCAGGCAGCATGCAGGATGAGGTGTGGACGCCCCTGGTGACCTGTGGGTCCCGCAGCCCACCCGCCAATTCCAGGTCCCAGCAGCAGTAGATTCTGTAGTGATCCCAGTGCCACCCCCCTGCCATTGCCAATCGCTGCCCACCAGCACCACTGTCACGGTAGGCAGTAAACTGCAATACCTCCCTGGTGTCTATTGGACCCCACCCCCCCAGGTAGTCCCCCACCACCCAGCTTCCACCCCCACCTTGACCCCTAGTGGGTGACCAGCACAGCCCTCCACTCTCTGCCACAGCTGGCTGCCTGACTGAGCTGCAATGAATCCATGCCGGGTGCACTCATTCATTACAGCTCAGGCAGCCAGCTGTGGTGGAAGTGGAGGGCTGTGCTGTCGCTTGCTAGGGGTCAGGTAGAAGCAGGGTGGTGGGGACTACCTGGGGGTGGGGGTCCACTGGACACCAGGGAGGTATTGCACTTTACTGCCTACTGTGACAGTGGTACTGGTGGGCAATCATGGCATGGTGGGGTGGCACTGGGGATCACTACAGAATCCATATTGTTGGGACCTGAAATTGGTGGGTGGGATGAGGGACCCATAGGTCACCAGGGGGTCCGTACCTCATCCTGCTGCCACCTGCCTGCGTGATTCTAACCTGCGATGGTTTTGCTAGCCAACATTGTGGGCTGCAATGATTTCCTGGCTTTGTTTTGTGCCATGATGTTTTCACACACGATGTTAGAGGGCTGGATCCACATTTCACCTATGGCTATTTTTGAAACAGAGTATTATATTTAAATTATTATGCAGTGACTATTGCTAGCTTCAATTATTATGCAGTTTTAATGAATCCAATATTTCATTCATTATTCCGTTTGTCTCCCTTTAAAACAAATCTTCTCTCCCGGGTTATCATCTTAGTGAAAGGAATATGCCTCATAGTATACCATGCTTAAACCAAATACTTATTTCTTTTCTCTTTTTTATGTGTGTTTTTGTTGCTTAATAAATAGGTTTCATGATCTTGTAGGAGGCAGTATACTGTTTTAGTTAAGGACACTGAGCTGCAAACCTGGAGACCTGGGTTTGAATCCCATCAGCCCCACTTGCCTACTCTGTGACCCTGAGCAAGTCACTTAACTTTTTTGTGCTCCCAGGTTGCACCTGGAAACAAGCTCTTGCTTAGTGTGCCTTTCCTGGTTAAACAATTTCCCCTTTCCCCTTTCCCATTTACAACTACCATGGACCAGCATGGGAAAGAAATCTAGCAGACATAATTTGTGGTGGCTACAAACTTTGAAGCAGCAGATTTTCCAATTAATAACATTGTACCTTTTGATGTTCAGTATTATACAGCTTATTAATAGTTACATGTCTAGATGAATGTCTTAATTGTTCTGCATAAATCTTCCTAGTCCACTATGCTCTGTCTTTGAGTGTCACCATTTACTTTTTTTAGAATGTATTATGTATAGTATTTATTTTTATTTTTAGAATGCATTATGTATAGTATTTATTTTTATTTTTAGACTGTATTATGTATTGTATTTATTTTTATTTTTAGAATGTATTATGTATAGTATTTATTTTTATTTTAGGATGTATTATGTGTAGTATTTATTTTTATTTTTAGAATGTATTATGTATAGTATTTATTTTATTTTAGAATGTACTATAGAATATATTATGTATAGTATTTATTTTTATTTTTAGAATGTATTATGTATAGTATTTATTTTTAGAATGTATTATGTATAGTATTTATTTTTATTTTAGAATGTATTATGTATAGTATTTATTTTTATTTTTAGACTATATTATGTATAGTATTTATTTGACTTTTTAGACTGTATTGTGTATAGTATCTTTGGATTATTTTTGTTCATCTCCTTCTTAAAATGAAATGTCTTGGTTAAGGTAGTAGTACATAGCAAGAATGTGATTTGATTAGTTCCAAATATTTTATGATAAATTAGCAGAAAATCATCTTGAGATTTAAATACATTTAATCAAGTAAATATGATGCAATAGAGGCTGCTATATAAACATAAAAAAAGAGTATAGGAATGCATACTATACAATATCATAAATAATGACAATGTTACTTTTGTGATATATGTAACATCTGGATAGGTTTTCAGATATGCTACGTGGTTGTGATTGCTACTTATTCTGTTTTTAATTGGATGTTTGTGATTTCTCATCTGTCTGAGTGAGGGTGATGATTTTGTCAATTTGCACTTTACTTGTACACAATAGAAATGCACAAAGTAATTATGTTGTTATCACCAGAGCTCCAGATAAGAGGAGTACTGACCTATTTTACTCACCTCATTTAAGAAAATACTCTTCAGAAAATTTTTTAATGCCCACTGATACTCACCAAAAATTTGCAAATACTCCACACTCCAAAGAATAGTGCTTTGTATAACATAACTGACTTGATAGTTATAGTCTGAGTCACACTCAGGTTTTTCATTGAAGTATATTGCACGGTTGAACAAGTAACATAATGGGAGGGGGTGTCCTGGTGGAAAATAAATTCTCTAGGTCCATCTCATGTTGATTACAAAATATTTGCACAACTGGATTCATAGGCGGTAGAAAGGTGTCAGCATGGCTCTGTTGGTAGCACATCCATCTCTGGGCCAGAAGGTCATGGGTTCTAGTCCCACACTGGGATTGGGCTCATACCTAAAATGCTGGCACCCGAGTGCAGTATTAAGGGGGTGCTGTACTGTCGGGGGGTGCCATCCTGTGGATGAGATGTTAAAGTGAAGGTCCCTTCTGCCCATCCTGGTGGATGTAAAAGAACCATGGCACTTTTTGCAGAGTAGAGGAATTATTTATTGTAACAAATCAAGTAATAATAACACATGAATTATACAGCTTTAGTCAAAAGGAAAAAAGAAGAAGAAAAAATGAGACACAGGATAAATCAGATACAATTGTGCTGATTTCAAAGTCATGTCCAGGGACAGTATTTCACCATTTTCTCCATAAAGCCTGAGACAGATACATTTGCTCTGTGTTGCAGTGTTTCCTCATAGCTATTTTAATCATCTTGAGCAGTACGGTTTGATCTAAATACAACTGTTGCAAGACATATTTACACCTAACGTGCCAAATCAAAACTTTAATACAAGAAATCATTAGTAACAATACAGAGGGGTCAAATTTTGAAGGCACCCATATATCCCCATATATAAAGGTGTTGCAAGAGATATTGGTCCAAAAAGGATCAGACCAAGAGCTACCAGAGAGGGCCCAAAACCTTTGGATAAAGGGACTATCAAAATACAAATGTTTAATGGTTTCAAACTACATCACACAACTGCTTCTAGGCAGAACCTTTTGATGATACTCTTATGTTTATTATTATCTTCAACATTTAGTCTGTCGTGGCAACAGAGCCAAGCTACATCCCAGTATTGTGCAGGAACGGTCTTATTGGTCAAATAATTCAAGGCAATTTGTTTTAAATGGGGGGAACTCTGGGCATTACCTCCACATCAGTATGAATCAAAGATTTGTAAAAGGCTTTACAATGCTGGGTACGAATAGTGTCCCAAGGAATTTTGCATTTTTTAATAAATTTCAGAAAAGATTCCAAATAGGGTGTTAAAACTACATTGTGTCTAAAAATGGACTTTGTTCTTTGCCATTCAGCTTGAAGCAGTTTCAACCATATAGTAGCCCATACCATCCACATGGAGGAATGTGTGGAAACCCAAGGTACAATATTTGTTTAGAAAAATATACTAAGAAAAAATATGATTGGATGAAGCATATTCAATCCTCCTTGATGGAGAGGCAAATATAAAATATTCCTTTTGATAGGATTCAGTCTGCTGTCACATACCATCTGAAAAAAATACTGAGTATTCGGATTTCAAAAGACTGAGGCAAGGGAAATATTGCACTTATATAATGAAATATGGATATAAACATTTTTAATGGCACTAACTTTTTTTGTTTTGGATAACTGCCATTTTTCCATTTTATAACCTGCAGAGTCCCAATATCCAATGCTTTTTCCCAGTTAAATGTCGATAAATTAATCTATCCAAAGTAGATACCCAAAATTTCTATTGGATCTAGGGACACTTTAATATTATCAATGTCAGAAGGGATGTTTCCGTGGGGTCCAATAGGCAGCACCCAGCTTTTTGGGAGATTAATATGCGACCACCAAAGCCTCCCCAGACAAAACATCATGAATAAATAAGCAAATGTTATGTACATATGTGGATGCTTTAACTTCAGTTAAGGACAACGGATTTTGAATCCCAGGAATTGTGGGTGTTATACTAATGGCTTGTAACAGAGGATCTGATGTCCAGATGTAGAGAATAGGGCTGAGAAGACATCCCTGCTGTACACCTCAAAGTAAAGGCATTCGGGTTCCCAGACACCCATTTATGTTAGTGATAGGAGCGAATATAGAAGTTTGATCCAACTGATAAAGGTTTGTGAAAAGCCATATTTGTGTAATGCAAGAAATATATACTCATGGGAGACCTTATCAAAGGCCTTTTCCTGATCCAGTATGAACAAAAAATGTCAGTTTCTTTCCCTATTACAATACTTAATGATTTCTCTGACAGTAATAAGTTGTCCTGAATTGTCCATCCCAGAATCAAAGAAGTCTGTGAGGGATATAGCAGAGTGGAAAATACCATGGCTAGACATTTCTGAAAGGTTTTGCAAGGATTTTACCATCAGTGTTTATAAGGCAAATCAGTCTCCAATTTTTCAATTCTGCTTGGTTCCCTTTTTTAAATGAAAATATCTGTATGGCTACAGTAATAGAACCTGAAATAGTAAGCTGTTTCAAGAAATGATTAAAGACAAAATCTGAGATTGAGGCTAATAGAGTAGACACACCAGAGGGTGTAGACAGAATGAGAAGCGACCTGCAGAAACTTGAAGAATGGTCAGGGGTTTGGCAGTTGAAATTCAATGCGAAGAAGTGCAAGATAATGCATATGGGGCACAAAAACCCAGGCACAATATATCAGTTGGGGGGTGAGGATATAGCATGCACCAAGCAGGAAAGGGATCTTGGGGTTATCATCTCTGATGACCTCAAGGTAGGGAAACAGTGTGACAAGGCAGCAGGTAAAGCAAATAGGATGCTGGGATGTATAGGCAGGGCATCACCAGCAGGAAAAGGAGGTCCATAATTCCACTATACAAGACACTAGTGAGGTGCCACCTGGAGTACAGTGTACAGTTCTGGAGACCATACCTACGTAAGGACATAGACAGGGTAGAGAAGGTTCAGAGGAGGGCAACAAAGATGGTGCATGCATTGCATCACAAGTCCTATGAAGACAGGTTGAAGGAACTGAACATGTACTCCCTGGAGGAGAGGAGGGAGAAAGGGATATGATAGAGACATACAAGTATCTTACAGGGAGGAACAGGGTGCAGGACAACACTATTTTTAAGCGAAAAAGATGTTCCAGGACTAGAGGGCATGGGATGAAGTTGGAGGGAGGACGATTCAGAGGAAACGTGAGAAAGAATTTCTTCACAGAACGGGTGGCAGACAAGTGGAACACCCTGCCAGAGGAAGTGGTGGGGGCTGAAACAATCATGGGATTTAAGAATGCATGGGATAGACATAAAGGAATTCTGGAGGTCAGGGGTAAGGGGCAACAGACTTCTAGGAAAACAAACTGAACTTACAAGCTCAAATGGGCAGACTGGGTGGGCCATAGGCCCTTATCTGCCGACACTGTCTATGTATCTATGTATCTATGTAATAAATTAGCAAAAGTCTGATAAAACTCAGAAGTCAAACCATCGGTGCATGGAGAATACCATTTTCTCAGTGCAGAAATGGCTTCATTGCCTTCTGCAGTACTAATAGGTTTTATGAGCAGACACTTGGGGTAGACCCAAAGAGTCAAAAAATTGTGTAGTGTGGTCATCCATGGGAAACCGTGATACCACAGTAGACAATAAAAGTCTTGAGCAACCTGCATCATACCCTGTTTAGATATCTGAACATCACCAGCTTGATCTACTAAGGAATGCATCCTCCTCTTGTGAATTCTGGAGGCACAACTGTGAAACATATCCCCAGTTAAAGGCTGACCCTGGGTGCCATATTTTTGCTCAAAGGAAAGTGTCTTAGCCCTGTCATACTGTATTACTTTCATCCTGTCTTTAAGAGCCTGTATTTGAGTAGTAAAGAAACACCCACCCCTTTGTTCCTGTAGGGAAATCAAGTTATATAACTGATACTGTAAGTCTAAATATGTCATATAATCATGCAGATACGTAGCACTGGAGTGTCGTTAGCCAAATTACCAATATCCTTCTTAGCATCTTCCCACCAAAGAGACTTATCCTTATTTAAGCAAAGAACCATATTAAGAGACCATAATAACTCCTGGATGGCAGTTCGAAAATTCTGTGTGGAAAGAATATTATTATTTAATCTCCAAACTGATTTCCCCAATTTGTGTTCTGGAGCCACTGTAACAGTACAACCTAATAATGAATGATCTGTAGTTTCTACAGGTACTGTTCCATTATTCGTGATAAAACAGTATAGGGAAATAAAAATAAATAATCAAGACGGGTAGCCAAATTTGCCCTGCAATACGTGTACCCTCAAGTGGGATGTTGGGAACGATATGCATCAACCAACTAAGCATCCTTACAAATTGTTCTGTAAACAAACTGAGTTGCAATATAATTTAGGTATTTTTGCTCCCTATCTTGGAGGTGTAATGGACAATTAAAGTCCCCACCAAAAATGACAGTCTTAGAGGTATATAAACATGGGTTAATCAATTGAAAAAGGTAAACCCTATCAAATTTTGTTTGTGGGTGTAGACAGCAACCAGCCAATAGGTAACCATGTCCACTACACAATATATGAGTATTGCTGTACCAGGCTGGAGATCAAGAACTCTCCAACACCGTAGGTTGGACTCTGTTAAACAGAACTGCTCACCCAGTGCAAGTATCATTTCTAATGGAAACAAAACAAAATTCCTACCTACCATAGCCTTTGTGCTGCAGCTATGTCAGACAGGGTTCTAAGTCTAGTACAGTATCCTGTAAAAAAATACATCAGCAGAATATTCTTACAAAATGTGGAAGGTGACTTCCGGTGATGTCACCAACTCGAATGGCCGCATAGGAGAGGGGCTCCAACACATCCCGCTAGAGAAAACTCCCAGATTCAGCTTCATTGTTCCTAAAAAACATATAAACTTAATAAACAATGTCTTGGAGTAAAGACAAAGAGAAACTGGGGAGACATAAAGAAAGGGCAGATGGCGGTGGATGTGTGAGATGGCCTATTTCCAGCCGCAGCATATCACCAGCAAGCAGCATGGCCGGAGATCTGGATCCCGACACAGACAAAGAAAGCAAGAGGCTCTCCAGGTCCAGATATGAAATGCTTCTAGCAGAAATACAGGTGTTTCGAGCAGAAAATAAAAAAGAGTTCTCAGCCCTACAAACCAGATTGGCTGAGGTGGAGGAAAGGCTAGAATGCTCTGAGGAGACTTCAGGGGAGATCGCTGAGGAGACCACCCGCTTACATCAGGCTGTCGACTACCTAATAGATCAACATGAAATCCTACAAGACAAGCTGGTGAATTTAGAGGCTCACTCCAGAAGGAATAACCTCTGTATTTACAGCCTACTAGAAGGGTCTGAAACTGGCAAGATGGAGGACTACTTGACTGACCTGCTCAAGGATGTATTAGATCTCCCCCCATCATTTCAATTTAAAATTGAGAGGGCGCACAGAGCCTTGGTGAGGAAACCAACGGATCCAACAGCCAGACCACGCTCGATAGTTTAAAAACTGTCCAGTTATAGAGACAAAGAACTGCTTCTTTGAACTGCGTGGGCTAAACGAAATGTGACTTACAACTCAGCTAAGCTGCTGTTTGATAATGATTACCCTCCTGAAATTATGAAAAAAAGACTAGCTTACACTCCAATTCTGAGACTCCTGAGGGAGAAGGGGATTTGCTTCCAAACCCCATATCCTGCCAAACTGTGGGTCTGCTGGGATTCTGGCATTAAAGTATATGCAAGCCCGGACGAAATCCAGCTGGAACTAAAGAAGATGGGATGGTGTTTCCAGTTGACTGGTCCAGTGCTGCAAGAAAAGCGACACTTAGTCCCCCTAGATTGCAATGGCAGAGCATCTCGAACAAACGCGCAGGCACAGGCAAAGGGAGAGGATTCTGTTCACTTCAGGAAATCAGGGAATTCATTGGGAGACCCCAAACAGATCCTAAAGAGGCAGATCACAAAGACCAGAACTCAAACACTTGAACTGGCGACCTGAGGGTTTAAAAGGCCGTCTGCTCACATCTCCTGCTTCAGAGTACCTGTAATGTAGATCAGGACACTGATATAATGACTCAGTAAGGTCTCATTTATTTATCAGATTGAAATATTACACGCAGCCTTTATCCCTTTGTTACTTTCTGAGCTTTAAGGGGATATGCTATGGGCTGTGGTATATAAAAAGACCTATGTTGTTTCTGTTTGCAGGTTCAAGTTTACTGAATCCCCTAAGCATAAATATGAGAGAGATCAGAAGCGGGATGTGCTGGGGTGATGTTTGAGGTGCTTAAGTGTACCCCCCGCAGCTAATTCTACCATTGCCCATTCGGGGCATTTTTAAGGGAGGGCAGTCATGCAGCTTAGCTGGACTGCTTCCCTTGTGTGGTTGATGTTACTTTGTATCAACCTCGATAGGGGTCGGGGAGGCCTGGCCAAACGTACGGTCACAATTCCTCCTTTAGGTTTCGGGTCCTTTTTAAGGTCTGCTAAGCCTTGGCTCAGAGGGACAGTTTCTATACTCTCTTCCTTTGGAAGTACTGCTGTAAATGAGTTTAAGATGTTAAAATCTGTTACGTTTAGGTATTTTGTTATGTTGGTAAATGTGCACAATTTAGTTTATAGTTGCCAATCAGAGAATATTATGTTGAAATGGATGGGTCAAATGTATAAGGAAGTTCAGAACTTCTTGGTGTGGAGGGAGAAGGAATCTTTTAATATTTTGGCATTTAGGCACTTGGGTGGGTTCCCCTTACAGCATTCTTACTTACCCATGTTAGACCAGCTTTGAATACTTAAAATATCCCGAATGGCTAAGCAGCCTATAATCAGGGCTTGATCCCATAATATTAAAGGACTAAATAACCCATTAAAGTGTTACAAAGTGATCAGTTCTCTGAAAAAAATTGAAACCTTCATTCTTTCTTCTACAGAAAACACATTTAAGCAAACAGGAGCACCAAAAACTTTCTAAATTTGGGTTCTCCACAATAGTGGGGTCAGTTTTCAGGAAGGGGAAGAGGAGAGGGGCGGTGGTTCTAGTCCCTAAAAACATACCTTTTCAGTTGTCTGACTCCTATACAGATCTGGAGGACAGGTTGGCACTAGTTGTGGGTCATCTGGAGGGGCAGGATATCATGCTGGCTTCGATCTATATTCCTCCTGGGGAGGGGCCCGAAGTAAGAAAGATGTTATTTCAGAGGATTATGGAAAAGCACAAGGGGGTCCTAATAATTGGAGGTGATCATAATCTAACTACCTCTCACCTGGATACCTCCAGTATGAATCCCCTTAAAAGATCTTCAGCACTACGGGTGATGCAGGTCTGCCTTTCTGTTGCACAATGGGTGGATGCCTGGAGATATCTTCATCCAAATAAAAGAGAATACAAACATTTTTCGGCTCCCCACAAAATCTATACCCGGATAGATTATATTCATGTCTCTAAAGAACACTTATATAGGATTCAAAACTGTACACAGACACCTACGGTGTTATCTGACCATTCTCTCCTGATGCTTACTATGTCATGGAAAAGGGAAAAACTAATACTCTGTGGAAGTTTAATAATTTTTTGCTGAACTTAAAAGATTTTAAGGAAATAGTTCAGCAAAAAATTAAGCAAATTCTAGCAGACAATGAGAAACAAGGGATAAGGAAGGGAATTCTTTGGGACACCCTGAAAGTAGTTCTTAGGGGCGAGATAATAAAATATGCGGCTTGTTACAAAAAGAAACAACAGTTGTGCCTTGACAGACTCCATAGGCAACTTAGGGACTTACAGGCTCAGCATGCTGCTGGAGATGGGGCTTTTCCACTACTACAGGCCACTAGAGATCAGATCCAAGGGATCCTAGACATCCACACTGAGCAAGCCTTACAGTTTATCTGGCAAAAATACTATGAAGGGGGACCCAGGGCTACCCAGTTACTAGCCCACAGACTTAGGCAGCACAAGACCCAGTCCAATATTACTCAGATCAGAGACCCAACTTCCAAAAAAATGGTTACTCTTCCCAGGGAGACAGAACATGCTTTTCAGACCTTCTACAGTGCCTTATACAAATCTGAGGGAGATAAGGGTGCTCGGGAGATGTAGGCCTTCTTAGAGGGTCTTAGACTCCCTAGATTATCTGAAGAACAAAAACAAATCCTGGAGAAATCTATCTCCCCGGTAGAACTTGCTCAAGCTCTCTCAGCTCTTAAAACCTTTAAGAGCCCGGGCCCGGATGGTTATACAGGCGATTTCTATAAGGCATTCAGGAAAGAGCTATCTCCAGCTTTGTTGGAGGCCTGTAGATGTGTTCAATTAGGTGAATTAACCCCTGGCACCTGGCAATATGCCTACATTTCTAGTATGCCAAAACCAGATAAAGACATCGCATCCTGCTCCTCGTACAGACCCATCTCGGTTCTTAACATAGATTATAAAATTTTTGCCTCTTTATAGCTAAGAGATTTGAAGTATTCTTGCTGGAGGTAATAGATCTGGACCAAACCAGTTTTGTCCCAGGGCGTCAAACACAAGATAACATAAAAAGAACATTACTACTGTTACAGCATGCTAGGAGGAAGGGGTCCCCGTTTCTTTTGCTTTCTCTGGACGCAGAGAAGGCATTCGATCGCGTTGAATGGCTGTTTCTGTGGGCGGTTCTGGGGAAAGTTGGTATCCCAGATTCCGTTATTAACCTAATAAAGCTAATGTATATGGATCCCAGGGCTTTCATCTGAATCAACGGTTCATTCTCCCACCCCTATTCCATTGTCCCGTGGTACAAGGCAGGGTTACCCCCTGTCCCCCCTGCTGTTTGCTCTGTATTTAGAACCCTTAGCCCAAGCTTTGAGACAGGAGGTTAAGGTGTCCGGGGTGAAGGTGACCTCTGGCATTCATAAACTTGCACTCTATGTGGATAACTTAGTGATATACATGACTGAGCCCGAGGCCTCCTTCCCCCCTCTCTGGGATAAATTGACCAAATTTTGGGAACTGGCAGGATATAAGGTCAACTTGTCTAAGACAGAGGTTTTGGCCCTGAATTTTACTCCATCAGCGGCTCTCAGAAATAGGTACTCCTTCAAGTGGGACTTAAAAAGTGTAAAATATTTAGGGGTATGGATTGGTATGACTTATGAAGACCTGTTCCCTTTAAATTACTCTCCCTTTTCGCTTAAAACCAATGCTGAGTTGGAAAAATGGAGTTCTCTTCCTTTATCCTTATACCAAAAAGTGGAATCCATTAGGATGGTGGTCCTTCCCCGCTTTCTCTATTTGACCCAAACTCTCCCAGTGCAGGTAACAGATTCATTCTTTAGGTCGCTACAAAGGAAAGTGTCAGCCTACATATGGGGGAAACAGAAACCGAGGATTAATCTCTCAGTTTTGCAGCTTCCCAGGCAGCAGGGTGGTATGTCCCTTCCTAACCTTAGGCTATATTACTTAGCTTCCCAAGTCAGAATTCCTTTGTATTGGCTAGATAAGAATTACAAAGCCAGGTGGAAGTCAGTTGAAAGCCAAGAGAGGGAACTCAAGGATGTCTTTCAGACACAGCTTTCCTTTCCCCTTACCCTAAAAACTGAGGAAATTACAAACCCACTTACACAATCCACTCTGAGGTCCTGGCAGAAGATGTTGTCCCTCTCAGAATTTACAAAGTGGAGGCCCGCCCTGCTTTCCTTACCCCATATAGATTTCTTTACCCCGGCCAAATTGGATAAGGGATACCTCAAATGGCAAGGAAAAGGTTTGCACCTGATATACCACTTTATGCCACAGGGGATAATCTTATCACTTACAGACTTAGTTCAAAGGTATGGCATCCAATACTTAGATAGATTCAGATATTTTCAAACCAGGGATTATCTTTGCTCCCTCAAGGAGGTGAGGTGGAGGGACTGCCCCTTCCCTGGTCTCCTGGAGACTTTGATAAAAGTAATAGATGGGAGATCCGTCCCAGCCCATATTATTTCAAATCTATATAAGGGTTTACAATCTCTGAAAGAGAGCCCCTTAGATAAAACTAGGCTAGCTTGGGAGAAAGACTTGGGGATGGGAATCTCCCTGCCTATATGGAAAGACACATTAAAACAATGCAGAAAGGTACCAGCTCTGGATGCTGGAAGGAATTTGCCTGGAAAATATCTGTGAGGTACTTCAGAGCTCCTGTAGTGACCCAGAAGGACAGCAAGCAGGGGAAAGCAAATTGTTGGAGACAATGCGGATTCTCCTCAGCCACTCTAGGCCATATTTTCTGGTCATGTCGGACTCTGCAACCATTTCTTGCTCGTTTCTATGAAGCCCTTCAACAAATAATCTCCCCAAATATCAATCCAGACCCTCTCTCTTTTCATTTTGGCGACTGTCCCCTGGTTCAATTGGACACCCCAACAAAGAAATTTATTAATCTGGCCTTTCTTGCTGCCTAAAAAGCAATTACTAAAAAATGGATGTCCCCCTTGCCTCCTACTTTGGACCAGTGGCAACAAATAATGATTGACATTTATAAAATGGAGAAAATGACAGCTACATAAATCTCAGGCTGCTTTTGAGAATATGTGGAGAAAGTGGGTAATATATATCACACCAATACGAATGGAATTCATTCCATGATCTCGGGTAGTTCTCTGCTACCCAGGGGGTATCAGTTGTCCCGTCTACCCATTTTGATGTATCAGCTTGGCAACATGTAAAATATAATGAAATACAGGATGTGAGTGCACTTTATGTTTACTCTTATATATATTTTTTTTAATTATTTATGTTCTCTGTATTTTTATGTCTCTGTCATCTTAATGTGTTGTTGGTATACATTTTTGCTTTAAGCAATGTATATGTTCTTTACTATAAAATAAAGAATGAGAGTTTAAAAAAAATGTGGAAGGTAACCTGTATATGTACAAAATGTGTAATGCTATTGATATTTAATGCAGCAATCTGCATGCTGAAAGAAAAAGATGGCCAGAACAAACATTAAAGTCCAAGAAAAAAGACCTAAGGTGGATGGGTATGTTTCTTTTCAGACTTTACCACTTGGACTTGGACCTTCTTTCCATTTATGAGCGCATGCAGGATGTTGTCTATCATCCTCGGTATCAGAGGAAATCATCCTCCTGGATGACACCGTGGAGGATGCTTCAGAGTCAATGTCCTCATTCGAATCCCCCCAGTTTCTTCATTTTTCAAGGGGGACGAACCTATTCTTTGCTGGTACTGGAACAGAAGAGCAATCCATCTGGGAAGACTGTGGGGCTTTATTGCCCAAGAAACATTTGTGGGTTACTTCTGTGAAAGGGTCAGAGGGAGGTACTGAAGTTCCAGGATGGGGAGCCAAAGTAGTCTCAGAAGTGAAAACTTGTGAGGTCTGTGGAAGAGATTGTCTGGAGTTAACTTTCAGAAGAGAAATATCCCCAGAAGAAATAGTAGAAGCAGTGGGTACACTGCCAACCATCAAAGAGTCCCCAGGTGGGACTGTCGTAGTACCTGACTCGGCAAGAGGACCCGGAAGTAAAGTATCTGAAGCTGTAGAGGTTCTGGCTTTCTGGGCATTATTCAAGATATCCTCTTGTCTGGGCCTATCAGTCTTATTGTGGGTAGCCCAGGAACAGATCCAAAAGGAGTGTCCTTCAATTTGACAAAGATTACATTTGACCTTATTGGGACATTGGACACCAGTATGTCCATATTCCAAACATAGATTACAGAATCACTGATTACAGACCTTACTGAGATGTGACAAGGATCTGCACTTCAAACAAGCTTTTGGCTGACCAGGGTAAAAGCAAACTCCCCTCTAATGACCAATGAAAAAGCTGTTTGGCAAATGTGAAATCTCTGAGTCTGTCACTTTTAGTTGTACTTTGTACTTCCAGCCACCAGTTCAAATATGATATTTGTCCAGAAGAAGTCCAGGTTTACCCAGCACCTCACATCTCTGCTTGAGCCAGTAAGTGATGTTGTGAACATCCACTCCTTCATTTTGGAACATAACTGTAACAGTATAGATGGTGGGTTTAGTAAGGGGAATTGCTTGAAAAAGGAGCCATAATTCAGAATGTTTTAAATTATTATATTTAGTCGAGAACCTATCCAAAGTAGAAGGCAGCCTGAAGCTGATGTCATATAGTGTGTTCCCAGAGACATAAATCAGTGCATAAATGTCTGAAGGCAGAAATCCCATAGACTCCAAAATAAGTTGCTCCACCATAAAGGAGTGATCAGGAGACAGATCATTGCTGCCCCTATATTTGATTCTGACAGTATTACGCTGTGGGGCAGGGGCAGGCTGTGCAGCAAAAAGATCTGAAAACCAGAACATAGACTCTGAACTCTGCTCAGAAGTGTTAATAATGGCAGAAGCCTGTGGAGCTTAATCTACAGGTACAGCTGAAGAGGCATCATTAATCACATTTAATTCAGTCATTGAAGTTATGGGCACAACAGGATTGGGTGCTAAAGGGGCAGATGAAACAGCAGCCCCAGCCTGCACAGTGGGAGAAGCAGGCATTGCAACAGCAGCCAATGCAGAATCCCCACAAGGATTAGTGTCCATTTGTGATGAGGTAGGATCTGAGTAAGATGCACTCTGCGTTGACTTAACAGATTTACTATATAATGCTGGCACTCACTAGCCCAACACCCAGAAGCCTGAACCTAAGATCCCAAAACCAAAATCCTGACAGTGGGATTTTGCTTGTGGTGGACTATTCTTGCATGTTTCAGGGCGCTTCGCCTCCTGCAGCCCCCCCCCCCCATATTTACTATTGCTAACTCCGCTACAGGCAAAATCCCACTATTGGGATTTTCAGTATCAGGATCTTAGGTTTGGGCTTCCAGGTGTCGGGCAAGTGAGTGTTGGCACTATGTCGTGATACCATATTAACTGCAGAAACAGTATTATCAGACAGTCCAGTATCAACCTTATAGACAGGGACAGTGGCAGGATCCAGGATCAAACTCTGGCTGTCAAGACCAAGAATCCACCCTGCCTCTTGCAGAGCCCTGGCTGGACTCCAGTAACTGATAGGCACTGCATCCAACATCCCAAGGGTATCCACTAATGTGGGCAGCAGAGCACTGTCAGTGACTGCCCCCACACTATGGAATAAAGTGCCTGCAGAGCTCCATTCCCTCAACACCCACTACCAGTTCAAAACCTACCTCAAGGACTGGCTCCTGACAACTTCCTTTTGTCACTGCTTCCCTGGATAGTCCACTCTTTTCCCTGGTGGCACTCTACCAGGGTTCATGCATGTATAAAATAGGTCAAGTGGGTACCAACTTACCTGGTCTGCTTATGCACTGAGCTTTGTACCAATGTTTGTTTGTCAATCCTGCCACCCGCCTCCCCCCACCCCTTCCTCTCTTCTCACCATACTTTGCTACACTGTATCCCCTTTCTATATAGTCTGTGAATCCCTTATTGTTACATATTGTAAGAGCTGTTGATAGAACTGTATGTATATGTATTCTTTCACTTATTGTAATGCCTAATGGATGTGTTGTTTCTGAAATACTGTATTCTTTTGTTTTTCTATTCACTATTACCATGCACTAGTGAACCTTTATCTTTTATTGTAGACTGTTCCTTGCTATGTTGTCTGTAACATTAGTCCTGTGCCACAGCACGTGGCTTCAGTTGTGCCTGAAAATGGTCCCTGGGATCAGCCCACCTACCCAGTTATCAAAGTCATAAATAAGTAAATAAATAAATAGAGGGCTGTGCCACAAGCTGAACCGTGGGCTCTGTGCGGGACCTGTCAGGCTCCACTCCATGAGCAGGCAGATTAACAACCAGGTTTTCCAGCTCACTGCCTGTATTGTGCTTTGTTACTGTGGCTGAGTCACTTGACTGTGCTGCTCGGTCACTAGACAGCAATGCAGATGGTTCTCCATCATTAATGGAAACTGTCCCATTTGAAGAAATCAAGTTTGTATTAGATTTATGAATTACAGTTGAATCAGATCCAGTAGAAACAACGCAAGTGGTGCAGACTGAAAAACAGGGGAATCATGCTGATGACCAAGCTGCAGCAGGTAGAGGGACAGAAACTCATTCATTATCTAACTCTGCAGAATTATTAATGTAAGAAAAACACAGACCTGTTAGTTGCAATGTAAAAGCAGTCTCTGGGGGTGAAAAATGTACAGTGTTTGACTTGCCATGAGAATGCAAGTCCTGTTTAGCTTTATGCCAGTTTTCTTCCTCAACTTCCAATAATGCCAACAACTGCCTCCTTTTTTTTGGCCAGCTGGTCATTTAAATGTTGTTCCACCAACAAAAGTTCATTTTCTGTCATCAAGTCAGATGCAGTCATTTGAGGATTATCTGGAGAAGAGTTAGGCTGTACAGGCTTTACAGGAGCCGTGGCAGCAACAACAACATCAATCTCTGAGGCATATCCATCCATTTGGCTTTCTGACATTCAATTGGTGTTTCAGGCACAGTAAGTATGACATCCATTTTGACATCTGTAGCAACAGCATCTCCTTCTTCTCCACCACCACCTGGGTCAGCCATCTTGGTGGACAGCCAATAGTTTCTCTCCTGGCAAGAGTAGAGGAATTTTTTATTTCAAGCAAATATTTTACAGAAATAACAAAACAATATAGTCATCATTCAAGCATTTCTATGTGCTACCTACTGGAGAGGAGGAGAAAAAAAAAGAAAAAAAGGAAAAGAGGTCAAACAAACTACCCTAAATTTAAACTGATAAGAACCAAGTACAGTGTGTCCAATATGATATACAGATGTGGATGTAAGTGTACCTTTTTCCTTATTATACACAGAACATGAATTATACTGTACATTATCTGGGAAAGCAATTGTGCTTCTGTAACTTCTTTCTGCTGTAACAAGAACATGCATCTTGCTTGCCACATATAGAAATGGCAGATAGCAAAAACTAAATGAAAGGTACTGGGATGTTATTTAAAAAGTCTGGGTGGAAATATACCCAGCACCAAGATATCATAAGTTATACAGGATATACATTTGTCATTCCATTGTTTTAAGAAAAGAGACCAACAGGATTGTGCATAAGGGCAAAGTAAATAAAAATGCTCCTGTGTTTCTAAAATATCTATACAAGACTGACAAGGGCACATACACTCCTCAATAGATTTATGTTTGTGAGTATTTCTAACTCCAAGTCTTCCATGGCAAGATAGCCAGGTGGTGTCCCAAAATTTCATGGGAATGAATTAAGTATACCAAAGTATGAAAAGTATGCAAACAATAAAAATAATTTCAAATGGTTAACACCAAAAATTAAAGCATTAATCAACAAAAAAAAAAATAGATGGTTAAAAAAAAAACATTTACATACTCATGCAATTATACAATACAGAAATCTTGTAAAAAAAGTTAGATGGGAAATCAAGAAAGCTAAAAAAGATTATGAATTCAAATTGGCATCATTAGTCAAAGATAACTATAAAACCTATTCTTATATAAATAAATAAAAATGTGGTAATATCATCGGACCCTTTAAAAATTAACAGGGGGGAAATATTAAGTAATAAAGAATGTGTAGAGATTCAAAATAAATATTTCTGCTCTGTCTTCAATACAGATACTTCAATAAAAACAAAAGATATAAATAGATCAAGTCCAGTACATATACAGATACATGTACATGTACATGATGTTCATGATAAATTAAAAAGCATTACATACAAATAAATCACAAGGACTGGATGAAATTCATCCTAGGGTGCTGTATGAACTTGCAGATCAATTAACTCCACCTCTGACCTATATCTTTCAAAAATCCTTAGATAGAGGACAAGTTCCATAGGGTTGGAGAGAAGCATTAGTAATCTCTATATTTAAAAATGGATCAAAAACAGATCCAAAAAATTATAGACCAATTAGTCTGACATCAATTATAGGGAAGATTATGGAATCAATCTTAAAGGATTATATAATAGAACATCTGGAGATAAATAACTTGCAGGACCCAGTACAACATGACTTTTGCAAAAATCGATCTTGCCAAACTAATCTTTTAGTCTTTTATGAGAAAGCGGGAAAAGCTCTTGATGAGGGAAATAGTGTTGATGTTATCTTCTTAAACTTTTCAAAAGCCTTCGACAAACTTCCACATGGGGAGCTGATATATACCCTCAAGCAATATAAGCTAGATAACAATATAGTAAACTGGATTGATGCATGGCTAGAGGAGCGAAGGCAGAGAGTGATAATTCCGGGTGAAAAATCAAATTGGGAGACAGTGACTAGTGGGGTCCCCAAGGGGTCTGTTCTCAGACCTTGTCTCTTTAATATCTATATAACTTCCTTGAAGGTACCAAATAATGATATTTGGTTAACAAAATTTGTGGATGATTGCAGAATTGGAACTATAACAAATACCCTCAAAAATTCAAATGATCTGCAAGAAGCACTAAACAGCATATATACTTGGACATCAAAAAGCAAGCTTGAACTGAACAAAAATAAGTATATAACTATGCACCTGGTTAAAAAAAATAACAGTGTTTGTTATAAAATAGATAGCACTGAACTTAGTAGTGCTATTGAGGAAAGGGACTTGGGGATCCTAATAAGCACTGATTTAAAATTCAGCCCCCATTACACTAAAGTAGTAAGAAAAAGCAACCAGGTATTAAATTGCATTCTGAGACATATATCAAGTAGAGATAGGAAGGTGCTTATGCTCCTCTATAGTGCCCAGATCAGACCACATCTGAAGTATTAGGCTCAAGTTTGGGCCCCTTATAAAAAAATTGGCATTCTTAATATAGAGCGAATACAAAAAGAGCTACAAAGTCCATCGTAGGGCTTGAGAAGAAGTCATATCCAGAGAGATTAAAATACTTAAATCTGTAAAATTTGGAATATAGGAGAATTAGGGGAAATTATTGCTTATTATTCAGAAGCTTAAATGATCCTGCATTGCTAGCAGATTTAGGTTTAACTTGCAGGAAATCCAAATATGAATCAAGGGGACATCCATACCAGTTAGAGATTCAAAAGTGGCAGACCTTACCACGCAAACATTGGTTTAGTCAAAGAGTGGTTGCTGGATGGAATTCTCTGTCACCAGAAGTGGTAACCAGTACAAGCATGAATTCTTTTAAAAATAAACTTGATATGTACCTTCTGGGCAAGAAATAATATGCTGGAATACTAAAATACGAAACACGTGGCAAGCGCTATGGACGTAAGTCTAATTCAGCTTGAAATTACCTATGTACCTATGACTTGTCAGTAAGTTGAGTGAAAATTTTCTTTAAAGTGTCAGAATTGTCTCCTATAATTTGTGTGTGTGTGTGGGGGGGAGTCATAAAAATTATCCCAGATTATCACATTGTATACCTATCTCCTAGATAAGGTGACAGTAGTATTTGGAGTAAGCTTCCAGATTTTACATTTTTGAAAAACTGGAAGCACATAGGAAGAGTAATTTAAAAGCTTTCAATTTTGGGGGAGAGTAAAAAGAGCCTCATTCCATATATTATAGATGGCCACCAACCATCCTTTTAAATTTTCAAACTAAAAGGGAGATGTTCCTTTTAAAGTTGGGGAAATATTCCAACATATAAACAGGATGTGAAAAAAAAACAATAGGGTGCAACATCTGAATACCCTCAAAACTATAATCATGATATGTACACATTCTTTTAACTGGATTTAACAGACTTCCCCAGAAGCCTTGAAAGAAAACATTGGTAATCTGGACCTCTAGGGCTACAGGAACTGGGAATACATGTGCCAAGTGCAGAGAGAGAGAAAGAACACAAGTTTTTAATAAAAAAAAACTGTTTCCTTTTTGCAACAGTTTTATATTTCCAGTATTGTATAATACCTGCAGCTCTTGATGTAATCATGTTCCAATTTAAGGTAGCATCATCAGGACTACCAAATAAAACTCCTACAATGTTTATAGGTGGTTCAGAAATTGGGATATTAAATATATGTGGAGAGTAATTTTCATCAGATAGTGGATTCAATCTCATACCTTTACTTTTAGTAAAATGTAATTTTGATACCAAGATGTTCTCAAAAGTTGACAGAATGTGTATCAGATCAGACTGTAACAAGTCTTCGGTAGTGCAGATACAGATATCATCTGCAAAGGTACATATTGCTGGTGCCAATTGGCCATTTGAGAGATGTAATCTGAGGATGGTAGAATTATGTAAAAGATGGCTTAATTGACAGCATTGGCAGACCCCTTTTAGACCCCCCCAAAAACAGACCCAGGTATTCCATTTATGAAAGGTTGTATCCAGATATTTTGATACAACAACTGTATCCAAGACAGGAATTTGTTTAGAATATGGTATTTTTTTAAACTTGAAACAAATATTCATGGTCTACCCAGTTGAAAGCTTTCTCTCGATCAGAGAAAAGAAGATGGCCAGGTTTTTTTCTCTAGAAGCAGTGTCTGCAAAAAGGTCCCACAGAAAAATAAAATTATGAAAAATAGACATTGTGGGAACTGCACAAGATTGTACAGGGGAGAGTAATATGTCAGAAACTAATGCTAACTTCTTTAATAAGATAGAGGCTAATATTTTATAGTCTATGTTCAGGAGACTACTAGGCCTCCAGTTTTTCAAATCTGTCTTGTCACCTTTTTTAACAGTAGAATCAGTAAAGATTGTGTCATTTGGCCGGGCAACTAGTACATTTGTAATAAATCATTAAAAACTAACGTGAGAAGGATAAAATTCCCAACAAACGTCTGGTACATCTCTGCAGTAAGACCATCAGGGCCCGGAGCTGATTTTTTCCTCAGGGCCCTGATAGATTTTTCTACCTCCTCAGGGGGCAATGTGTAGGAGAAGTTTGGCCTGTAGTTCACCTGAAATTTCAGGTATTTCTAATTCTTGTAAATAATCATCGTCCCAAATTACGGTGGAGGGAGTGCCAAACATCTGCTCTAAAAAAATACCAAGAAGTATTTTTGATATCTATCAGGTCAGATAATAAGTTCTGATTGATAGGAGCAATTATTTTTTCCCACTGCGTATGGGAAACTCTATCTTTACAATTTTTATAAATGTCAAGTGTGGGTGTTTGGCCTTATGTGCCATATTGAGCCTCCATTTTAATGATTCTGCTCTATTGTACTGGCATGTAAACATTTCAGACTTAAGCTGGTCTATTTCAGTTTTTAGGTTTATTTTTTCTTCATGTGCTCTGGAAATAAGGGTAAACATATTTTTTTCTTAACTGTAAGTATTTAAAATAGGAGGATTGATTTTTGTTTTTGGCATATTTCTGGAAAAACAATTTAAAATCAGATTCTGAATCCTGCCACCAACCCACCAAAGAGTCATAAGTATCCATTACAGAAACTCAAGCTTTAAGAAGCTTGGTAAACGAAGCTTCTAGAGCTGAATCTAATATAAGATTATTATCAAGTTTCCATTGGGAGGAGCGAGAAAAGGATGTATGGGCATACTGTAATATGCATGACAGAGAGACTGCTAAATGGTCAGATGTTCACAAGGAATTATGGATGCCTGATGCACATAAAAATTTCAGGAAAGGAAAAAATAATTGATTCTCGTAGCTAAAACACGTTTGACATATGTTTTAGAGTGCTTAGAATGACCCTCCTGATACCTATCCTTTAACCCTGTAGTTTCAAGGATAGAATTTAAACAATTCGGGCAGGATTCACAAACCTCGGGGAAGGTCCTGCAGCTGCAGCAAAACCTCAGCACAAGAGGGTTGCTACTTGCGAAGCCACAGGTTACCCGCAGCGGTGGGTATTCACAAAGGTGGAGCCAGATTATGACCGGCTCCATGGATTACAGCATCCTTCGGTTGCTGTTGCCAGGGACAACACTGCAGCTGCGGGAGGCTGCTATGGACAGTGGGACCCGCTGTAACACCATCCACAACTGCGGCGGCTGTGAATCGGGTGCTCCGCAGCTGTGGTGATTTTGAAGCACCACTGGGGTTGCAGAGTGGGACTTAGTCCCAAACCACGTTGTGAATCCTGCCCTTCATGTCACCAATTTTTTTTTTTGCCTCCCCTATGTTCTAGTGTAAGTCCGCAGTTGAAATCCACCCCTCCAAGAACTATGTGTCTATTTGTGCGTAATCTGGGGGGCATATACATTTATAAATCAAAATTTTGTTGATGCATTAGAGACATCCAGCAACAAAACTCTTCCTGGACAGGTGTCAACAACCTTGGTAATATGAAAATCGAAACCTTTAAACAATATTCCTACTCCGTCACAGGTGTCAGTTCCTTGTGACTAGTAGGAAACACCCAAAGTCCTTGCTTACTGAGTTTGGGAGAGTTCATGTAATGTTTTTATCCTAGTACTGTATCTTGTAGAAAAAAAAAAACATTATTTGCAAAATCTTTTAATATCTGCATGGTGGTCAACCATTTTTTATAAGACTTGATGCAACAGACATTTAATGTCAAAGGTTCCATGCGAAAATCACCATGCATAATACCTAAAGAAAATTATGGCCCATGTTGTTTTTCCCTCAGAGACCTTCTTTGATTTTTGACTTTTTTGGGGTTTGCAGATTCAGGTTGCAAGTCAGAAGAATAGTTCATCTTAGAGGAAGCTAAAGAGGAAGAGTCAGAATCCCCTCCATCCTCGTTCTCCTCCTCCTCCTCCTCAGTGTCTTCCCAATTTCTCTGTTTTGTTAGAGCTTGGAAACAATTTTGGGTGGAGATATAAGGTTTTGAAAAGGTAGAAGCCACTTTTTGCTTTCCTTTACCCCTCATAGGGGGAAGGGACATATTCAGGGGGCTCCTGGGGAAGGGGGAGGGCATTTTTTTTTGCAGCATCTAGGTCAGCTTATGGGATGTTTTTTTTTTTGCTGAACAAAGGAGGAGGTGGGGGGATGGTGGAGTCCATAACCTGTAAAGGCTGCACTAAAGGTACCTCTTGTACCGGTTCTGTGGCAGGAGGTGGTGTACAGGAGCAAGCATGTCCTCTACCACTGAAACTGTTCTAGCTGCATGTACTTGGGCTTGAGATTCAGTGATCAATTGCTCCTGATCCAAAGGAGCCCAATCTAATCTATTGTGGGCAGCCCAAGGGCATTGCCTATAAGAGTGGCCTTCTTCATCACAAAGATTACATTTGAAAAGGTTTGGGCACCCTAAACTTACAAGGCTATACTCCAGACAAAGGTTGCATCGGGGTTTGTCACATACCAAAATCAAATGGGTGTGAGACCCACATTTGTGGCATGTCTTAGGTTGGCCAGGGTAAAAGCACAAACCTCTGTCTCTCCCGATGTGGAAACTGCCTGGCAAATGCGAAATTCCAGAATTTGTTTGTTGTCATTTTACTTTTACCCTCCAGTCACCTGTCCATACCAGATCTTCATCTAGAATGGCTTTTGGATGGTCCTGTAAGTCACAGCACTGCTATAACCAATATTGCATGTCGGCAATGCTGACTCCTTCATTTCCAAAGAGCAGAGTGATATTTTTGATTGTGTGTTTGGTAAGTAGAATGGGGAAAAAGGGAGACCAAAGGGGACCATCCTTAACACTAGCATACATTTGCCAGAATTTGTCCAATGTGTTAACAGTTTTAAAACTTATGTCACATATTCCCCTCATACATGGATAAAGGCAAATAACTCATTTGCACGAATACCCATGGTTTCTTTTAACATTTTGTGCAAAACAGTATGCCTATCTGGGGCTTGCGGCAGGTTCCCTGAAAACTTCAGCCATACAGCATTTTATCACTGGGTTGGTTCCTCATATTTTGAAATAAATCTGACATTTGAAATTGTCTAGTAGAGGTATGCAGTTCTCCAGTAGTGGATGTCTCCCTAGATTTGGTGATTTCTGAATTTGGGTTGTCCATGTCGGTCTGCTGCAATAGATCATTGTGAGGCTCTGTGTTCTGATCACCTGTATTCTCTGTTGTCTCCATGACAACAGTCTGATTTTGATTATCCTGTGGAACTATATTTAATGTTTCTTCTGTCTTGCACCTTGGCATGTTTTTGTGTCCCGAGTGATGTTTTTTGAACTCTGACACTGAAGTTCTGTCTCTTGCAGGTTTTGCACTTGGTTTTTGGCCCCTGTTTTTGGTGATAATATCTTTTGCAGAAACCAGGCCAGGTGAAGTCCAACTTGCAGTGGCGGAAGATTTTGACCATCACGCTGCTCCAAAGCCGCTTCACGGTTTAGCACCAAATGTCCAGGATGCTGTTCAAATAGGCGTCCCCCTTGTAGTCTGAAAGATGATCAAGGTAAGGGCTCTTGACTATCATCAACATGAGCTGGTGCTTCTGTGACCATTTGCAACATGGCAGGAGTCGGTAACAGATGGAATAGTAAAAGCAGAGGAGGTCTCAGAGGTATTTTTTATTGTTTGATCCAAGGGAGCCATCGTAAAGTCTCCTTCTTCCTGTAGTAACTGTAGCAAAAAAACTTTGTGCATTTTCATGGCTGCACAAAGTAAGTCCTCAGAAAATGGGTCCCTGGGCAGTGTAGTAGCTGAGTGTCCATCCAATTCAGAAGGAATATTTCCATTATCTCCAGGCAAGGAAACTGTTTTAGGTTGGTAGGAATAGCATTTCCACTTACCACCAATTCTGTTGGGTTAAGTATCTGTGTAGTCTTGCTTCCTGACACAGCTGTGTTGATCTCCATTGCTGGACCTGCAGGGTTGGAGATCAGCTCCCCTGCAGGACGGGTACACCAGCCATTTCCTCTAGCTCCCTCTGGTCATCTGCCATGGTGCTCACACCATCATCAGCTCCCCATCTGGAGAGTAGGGGAAGTTTTTATTGTGGAAATTGCACAATACTAGGGATGATATATATATATATATATATATATAAAACTATTTACATCATTCTAATTTTTAGCTGTATATAATGAATATGTGTTTTACTATAGAAATATTTGTGCTTAACCCATACAATATAACTAGCTTAAGCTTTACTGTATATTTCCCCTTTATTCACCCCTCTGGTGTATTTCTATTATATATTTATAAAAATCTTCTTTTTTTAAATCCACCCAACAGTTTTTCCAGTTTTCCCAAAGTCTGTACAGATTCTATTTTCTGTTCTTTTTTGTAAAGTTGCTGTGTTTGTCCTATAATTATTCTGACCAGCTCTTGCTGTGTTATATGTTGCTACTAGATAGTCCAATGAAACCTGGACTGCCAAATATGGTATTTCCATATACTACATATCAGTCATAGTGTACTGGGAGTATGTTTCATCCAAATCCTAGTGTATATGCCAAGTATAAAAACGTCATATGTTAATTTAGGAAAATTATTATTTTATGCTGTTTGTGCCAGAAGTTTCTAAAAATTCATAACATATGGGCACTCCAAGAATAGATGTTCCAGGGTTTATAGCACCATATTGCTCAAGTCTCTAGGGCAATATCTCTCCTCCAATTTATTGTGCTTGTGATTATTTTTCACTCCCAGTTTACCATGGCATGCCAACCAGCAAGTATCCCACAGATATCGGGGGATTCTTGTATCTGTATGTTGCTGAACAGTCTGGGGAAAGCTCTGTAAAGTACCATTTGGAAAAAAAAAAATTGCTCAGAAAAGTAGGTTAATAAAAGATGGTCATACATCATTTTCCATGATACTATTTTTAAATCTTCTAGCTTTACTTTCCACTGTCTTATCTTTTGCAATGTAGTTCTGACATGAACTGGGAAGGCATCAATTGTCATTTTAAAAGTCCATTTATACATGGACCATTGAGGTAGCAAATGTGCCAACCATTCTGACCCCCAACCTGGCCATATCCTAGGTGTGTCTTTTAAAATCGGAACAAGGTTAGAATATCAAAATAAAGTATGAAAGAACAATAGTGGTTGTACCATACCTAGCCTTCCTTGGGAGACCAGTCTGTTTGTGGTATTTCTTTAATTGGATTTAATCTACTACCCCATATGATAAGAAAGAACACACTATAAATCCTTGTCTCCAGAGACATGGGAGAAGGAAATACTGAACTGATAAAAAGTAATATAGATATAATAAAGGTTTTGATCAAATAAACTCTTTTGAGTTTGGAGATCTGCGGCTCACTCTGAGCTAGGGACCTAGTCTCTCAAATCACTAATTCATGCTCCCAGTTAAGTATATCCATTTCTCTAGGGCCAAATATTATCCCTAAAATTTCAGCTTCAGGGTTGTTCTTACTTCACATACCATGGGTACTTCCTGTAATCTAGAATCCCCTATAGCTAAAACCTTGCTTTTCTGTAAGTTAATCAGGACTCCTGTTGTTTTAGAATAATCCTGAAGTGTCAAAGATGCTACTTGGCCTTCCCTCTCATTACCTAAAAATAGACACAAATTGTCTGCATATGCCATTACCTTCAGGGGTGGTGTCACAGGGGATACAATTATTCCCCCTATACCATCTTGTAGCAAAATTTTCTGAATAAGAATGTCAATAATAAAGGTGTAAAGCAAGGGGCTCAATGGGCATCCCTGCCGAACACCCCTCCGAATGGATATTTTTTGTCCTATGGTACCACTGATTAAAGGAAAGAAACAGGCCTGTGTGTATAGGACCTGCAACCATCTTATAAAGGTAGCTGGTATCCCATAAAATTCTAAGATCTGAAATAAAGTAATATGAGACACTGCGTCAAAGTCCTTTTCTTGATCTAGGGCTATGACATATCCTTGTAGTTGTCCCATATGACCTCTAGAAAAGACCTCTCTCAGACATATTTGATTGTCTGTCAAACTACGGCCTGCTATGGCACAAGTCCGTAGTAGGGAAATTAGCTGTTGTGCCACCTTCCCTAACCTATGACATAATATTATAGATAACAGTTCAAAATCAATGTTGAGTAAAGAAATTGGCCTCCAGTTGTTAATGTCCATCTTGTCCCCCTTTTTATGTAATAAAGTCAAAAAGGCCTGAGCCATTGGGCCTCTCATATCCAGGTTTTGTAAGATGTCATTAAATGTTTCCATCAATAAGGGACTTAAGATCTCTTTAAATGTTGTATAAAAATTAGGACAAAGGCCATCTGGGCCTGGGGCAGTATTCCCTTTTAATTTATTTATTGCCTGAAATACCTCCTTCTCACTAACCGGGGTGGTTAGGCACTGAAACTCTGCTGGATGTAAAGGAGTCATATCACATCCTGCTAAAAAGTCCTGTATAGTACACTTTGTCTGTACAGGTGTACTAAAGGAAAAGGAGAGATGCTGTGAAATAACTGCAAAGATGCTATCAAAATCAGTGTGCAGCTTTCCTGTCTGGTCTTTAATGGCCTCCCATTCCTTTTTTTGCACCCTAGAGAGGCAATCTTTGAACATGTCCAGAGAAGTTTTCGTTCCCTGTGTCCCTGCTAATTGCTCCATTCTCCATGACTTAGCCCTATTATAGAGATAGCCTCTCATTTCTTCTTTTATCTGCTGGACCTGCATGGAAAGATCCATATGGTCACAGTTTTGTATGGATATACGTTTAAACAGTTTTTTGCAGAGTTACAAGAACTGGAAGTATGTCTCATTACTGTTTTGTTTGCCCACTTTGCTTCAAAGTTGTTATATTACAATTTGGATATCTAACCACCAATCTACTGCTGTATCATACCATGCTGCTACTGTAGCTCTGGCCTTTAAACAGTCTATAGTTTGGTGTCAAACTTTTTGGTCAGTTAACAGTTCATTGTTTATGCGCCAATAGCCAGGCCCCATATTATTTGTTTGTAACTGATCCAAACTAATGTGTAATTCTAAATGGTCTGATGTGGCTGTAGGGAGTGTATCTGCCTTTAAGATTTTCCAGTGTTTTGAAATGAATATATAGATTATTCTGGATGAGAGGCTACCCCTGTGATAGGTGTGTCCCCCTTTTTGTTTAAGCTGCCTACAAGCATCAAGCAATGAAGCAGTATTCAGAATTTGTTTCAAGATGTTTGTGTCACAGAATAGTTTGGACGTTCATCCAGTCTTATCTATCAATTCTAGGGGGCAGTTAAAATCTTCTCCCAAGATTATTTTCCTATGGGTGTGTAGGTAAGGCTGGATTAATCTGAATAGGTCAGCCCTAGGTTTTTTCGTATGAGGGGCATGTATCACTCCTACCCTTAAATCTTGCTGTTGGTATTGTATGTCCAGAATAAGAGCGCTGCCTGGTTCTACATCCATAATTTTCTGAATTTTTACTGGCCCACTAAACAGTATCCCCACCCCGGAGCACAGCTCCTCTCCCAAAGACTGCACTGTAGGAACCCATGGCCAGAATTTTTGAGCCTGATAAATGTCAGATTCAGATCTTAGCCAAGTGTCTTGAAGAATACAAATCTGTGCCTGGGAGTCATGTAAAGCTTGAAATGTAATGCATCTTATTTTATAGTTCTTGATACTGTTTACATTTAATGAAACAATGTTCAGTGTGTCTCCTCTTAATGCTAACATGAGAAGAGGTTACTAGGGGCTGCCTTTTTACTTTCAGGGTTTTTTCCCTGTTTTTTTCCCTCACTCTCTGTTTTTCTATCATACTTCCCTATGGTGTTCTGCAGTGACTAGTGTAGTTTGCATGTTGCCATTTGAGATGTCAGTTAACGTGTCTTCAGTGTCCTCAGGAGTAACCCCAGGTGGAGGTTGTAGAAGGTTACTCAAAGACTGGACCTGTGGAGTAGCTGCAGCTGTTTGCTTCTCCTGTGCTGTATGCACTGTCTTCCTGGTTCCAGAATGTGTCTATGTTGTGCATTGTCCATGGATACTGTAAAAATAAATGGCCCACTTCTTTGCATAAGTTGCATTTGGGTAGGTTTCTGCAGCAATTGATGGCATGACCTGTTTGCAGACAAAAATTACACACCAATGCATTGCATGTATTGTTTAAGTGAGCAAAGGATCCACACCTATGACATGTTTTTGGCTGTCCTGGGTAGAAACAAACCCCCTTTCCAAGCCTAGATAAAAACAACTTGGTAAGTGTATAGGGTCTTCTTCAGTCATACAAGTTTTATTTTTATTTTATACCACCCATCCAGATATGTTCACTGTCCAAAATTGGTACTGGCCACTCCAAGACTTCAGCTTTTTGTTTGACCCAGTGTAAAATGTCAGCTATGCAAACATTTTCATTCCAGAATAAGATTGTGATAACTTTAACAGAAGGGCTTGTTAAGGGGATGGCTATGAAAGGAACCCATAACGAAGACTGCTTGAGAGATGAATATTTCATTCAGAATTTTTCCAGTTGCACAGGTGTACTGAAACTAACGCCAAAGAATGTAGCCCTAGAAATGTGAATTAGCGCAAAGATGTCTGAACCCAAAACTTGCATGGACTCCTTTAATAGCTTTCTTGCCACATATACCCTATCGGGTTGTACATCCAGTCCATCTTTATATCTTAATCACACAGCATTTCTTCATGTCCTGGATTTGCCCAGGTTAACAAATAAATCAGCCAGTCAAAACCTTGGGTTCTGTGGCTCTGAAGTGTTCGACCTGGGGGGGGAGGGGATCTGCAGTGTGCTGCTGCTCTGAACCTGTTGAAGCACTGAATTCCCCCTGCTTTCCACTCTCAGCCACCATAGTTTCAGCCCAGGTTTTCTGGGGTGCTGACTGAGAGTCACTGACATCACTAGTGCTTGTACCTTCCCCTGGGTTATCTTGTATTATTTTTTTTTTTTTGGGATACTCCGCCAAGTATCCACCCTAGTCACGGCCCCCTAAGGTCCCCCATGCCAGTCGATCCCGCCGGTCACCCCTGGCTTGCCCCCCAGAGGATGGGGCCACAGAGCTGACTCTCCACATCCCAACCCGTGGTCCTGTAACTGGTTGGGAGGATCGGTGACATGGAGGACCCCCGGGGAGGGCTTCATAGAGGCGGAGTCCCCATTTTGTATTTTAATGTATCCCTGGAGAGCTGATGTGCAATGACGTCAGCGCACTACGTGCAGACATCCGTCGGCTTCTCCCCCCGGTCAAATGCATGCACTGTTGTACCCCCAGCCTCTGCTGGGTGTCACTGCAGCGCCGCATGCATCCCTCACCAACCCCGAAGGAAGGAGAGCTGTCGCAGGATGCTCAATCCTTCCTTCCCCCTGCCAGCCCCCGGCAGCCCGAGTCCGTTCGCGAACCCGGGTCGCCGGCGCAGTGCAAGGTGTGGCTCCCACGCCTCAACCCTCAGCACCACCGGGCGGTTATCTTGTATTATATCTGCAGTGGCTACCTGCTGCTGTCCCCCACAATCAGCATTTCTATCATCTGTAGCATTGCTGTGTGGTAACTTAGTAGTATTTTATGTGTCACAGTACCTGGTATAGTGGACTTTTGCTCCGTGTTTTGTGCTGAGCCCATGTTACACTTGTTGTCTGCAGCTGAGCTGCGCTGCTGTTCTGAAGGTGCCACACCTTGTTTGCTTCCAGTGTGTGTGGCCTGCACATTCACATCCAACTTTCTGGCCATTCCTTTGCCTGTCAGCTGTTTAATCTCCTCTGCAGTAGGGGGAATCCCAGGCAACTAGTGTTTTCCATCTGGTGCCAAAAATCCATCCTGCTGCCCACAGGGCTCTCTCTGGTGACCAGGGTACATCTGCCCGTAGTAGTCCTTCCAGATTCTCTTGTTCTGTTTGCTGCTTAATTTTCTCACCACTTTCCATGGCAGCGGGCATCTGGGATACAGTCTCTGAGGCTGTTTGTAATTTCTGCAGTAACAATATCCATCTTGCCTCCTGCTCTGCAGCTGGTAATTCTTCAGCTGAGTCCTTAGTAGCTGGAACTGCTGCCAACACTACAGGTACGGATTTTACTTGCCCGCAGGGCTCCATAACATCATCCATTACAATGTCCATAGGAATATGTACCTCATTCTTCACTTCAGGTATTTCCATTAAACTGCAGAATACAACTTTCTCAGACTTGGAGCCCAGAGCTCCCACACATCCCTCCTCCTCCATTGCCTCACAATTGTCAGCCATCTTGCTGACCACCCAGACACAGCTCCCCCTGCAGGAGAGAAAGGGAATTTCCCCAGTGTCCTGGTCAACATTCTCTTCCCATAAAACCAGTTCATGCAATTGTCCAAGGCTGTGTGTGGGTGTTGATGTACAAAATGGCTGCCACTACACATTTAGTCACTCCACTGCCGGTCAAGCATTGCTTATGAAGTGCTTTGGACACAATGTGTATGAAAAGTGCTATATAAATGCTAATTCTTCTTCTTCTTCTTCCTCTTCCTTTTCTTCTTCTTCGTGTGATTTTTTTACTCATTTGCTTAGGCTGTTTGACTGTTACATTTTGAGATTACCCACTACTCTCATTATCATTTAATTCATCTGTCTCTTCCAGTTCCAACCTGGAAAAGTAGCATTTCAAATAAAGCAGTTTAACAAATCTGTTTAAATCCACTATTGTGTCAGAAGTATTTGCACACTGAGTTGGCACAAAATTCAGTCCTTTACTCAGGGCACTAATCTTTGTATCCCTGAGAGTATAACCTGACATATTTACTACAAGCACATTATCTCCATTAACTTGACCAGAATTATCAGTCATTAGTGTCTGTTCTTGTTGTATTTCCTGTTATGTTTCTGTCCCTGTATATACTGCCAATTCTGAGACTGCTGTTGCATTACTTGTTCCTGGTTCTGTACATTGCTCTTGCCCCGAAACTCTCTTTTGTTGCAATAGGACTGTCTTCTGTAATTGTGCCTGCTTACTCCTCCTCTTCCTCTTCTTCTTGTCTGTCTAGATTTATATTCTGAAGTCTGATTCTTGGGCTCTGATGAGGAGCCAGGGGTATTGGGGCTAGAGGAGGAAAGTAACTCCCTGGAAACTGTCCCTTGGTTCAGTTGAGCACATAGAATGTCCTCCTCTTCCTTCTCCTCTAAAAAGAAAATGTTGATGCCCCACTCTCCTCATCAGACCCATGTGTTTCAATGCCATCCCTTCATTCATTATTCTGTTTCCTTTATTTAAATGTATGATAGTAAATTTTGTTTTTTGGGTAAACTGTCTAGGAGATCCTTTGTCTTTATCTAAATTAATTGTAGCAAAGGTAGATAAAATTGTTTAAATCAATATGTTGTTCCTGGTTACAGGTTACAAATGAGCATGAAAGCATTTTCCTGGTATGCACCTTCATTTTTAAATGAATTTGGAGAACTGATTCAAAAGCACATTCAGAATTTCAGTTTAAACATTTATTGTTAAAGAGATTGTATTGTGATACTGTTTGTTACTGTGATTAATTTTTGTATTGTGTATAATTGTAATATTATATTGTGATGTTGTATCTTATATGTCAGGCGTGGCTGAAAAAGGGCTGTGCCCAGTCCACTTCCTGGTTAAAAATAAAACAAAAAAATAAACAAACATAACTCTTCTCTCCCCCCTTATATTACTACATGCAAGCCTAGGTTATCATCTTAGAGAAAGGAATGTGCTTTGTAGCGTATTACGCATAAACCAGATACTTATTGTTTCTTTTCTCTCTTGTTATGTGTGTTTTTGTTGCTTAGTAAATAGGTTTCATGATCCTGTATTATCCCATTTACAACTACCATGGACAAGAATGGGGAAGAAATGTAACAGACATCCTTTGTGGCAGTTACAAACTTTGAAGCAGCAAATTTTCCAAATAATAACATCATGACATTTGATGTTCAGTATTATATAACGTAATAATAGTTGCATGGCTAGATGAATGCTTGAATTGTTCTGCATAAATTTCTCTTGTCCACTATGCTCTGTGTTTGAGTGTTGCTGTTTATTTGTATAATGTATTATGTATAGCATCTTTTGACTTTTTTATATGTCTCCTACTTATAAGGAAATGTCTTGCTAAAGGTAGTGGTACCTAGCTAGAATGTGATTTCATTAGTTCAACGTATTTTATAACAAATTAGCAACAATTCATCTTGTGTTTTAAATAAAGTTAATCAACTAAATATGATGCAATAGGGATGATATATAAACATATGAAAGTGTAGAGAAATGCATACTATACAATATAATTATTAATGACAGTGTTACTTTTATTATATGTGTAACACCAAGGTATGTTTTTAAATATGCTATGTTTTGTGATAGCTACTTGTTCTGTTTCTAACTAGATGTTTGTGAGTTCTCCTCTGATTTAGGGTGATGATTTTGTCAATTTGCACTTTATTTGTACATAACTGAATTGCACAAGGCAATAATGTTTTTAATGAGCATCACTGTATAGGTGTGTATTTTGTCTATTTGTCTTTCACTCTTCATAAAGCACACATTTTTGTGTGAAACGTCAAGTTTTTCCACTATTGCTGCCATGTTTTTCTAAAACACTGTACGTTCAATAAATTTTCAGTACAACTTTACAAGTTTGTAAGTGAGCCTAATTTTTGGTACTGTTAGTGAGCACCAGTCCAATATTGTCCCATTCTGAGTGCATTCCCTGACCAATTGCCTGAGAAACATCCCCTGCAGATAGTCCAGGATATTCCTGCTTCTGGCTGAAGTCACAGCTGGGAGGCTCCAATCTATATCTGGCAGATTGAATTCCCCCACCAGCAGCACCTCCCCTTTTTCTGCCATTGTGCCAGTGGCTTCCTCCAATGCATCATTTCTCCTCCTGTGCTGGAGGTCTGTAGATCATGCCCACACAAATAGTGGCTCTGTTTCCCATCTCCAAGGTGACCAACAATAGATCCAGCCCCTCCCTTCCACTTGGATTCCCTGCATCTCAATTGCTTTGATACCCTCCCTCAATACAGAACCACCCCTTCCCTCCCTTCCTTCCCACCCTGTCTTTCCTGAATGAGTATAGCCTGGTATGGCCATGATGCAGTTGTGGTTTCCTGTGCAGCTTGACTCAGTAATAATCATGACATCCAGGTCTGCCTCTGCCATGATGGCCTCTAGGTCCACAATTTTATTTCCTAGACTTCTTGTGTTTGCACACATGGACTCCCACATTTTGTTACCATTCTGCTTGCTACTCCCTTTTTTCCTTTTTGACCTATCCCCTTATCCCCTCTCTTTTTACAGATCATGTTCCCATCCCCTTTCATTTCAACAACTCTACTTTTTTCTTTATTTTGCACTCTAGGGGATTTACCTCTCCTGAAATCCTCCCTTCTTTCTTCTTCAGTCTTTGAGGGGGGCAGCTTATGCCTCCCTTATTTCTTTCACCGCCACCCTTTACTTGTTTAAATGTTCATCAAAGTAACATTTTAACCATTCAGTGAGGACTGCAATTTCCTTCCAAGAAAGATGCAGGCCATCACCCATGTATAGGCCCTTATCCCTCCAGGTTGGCCCCCATTCCCCAATGTAGCCAAACCCCTCCTCTCTATACCATTCCTGCAAAGATGAGTTGAAGTTTGTGGTGCAGAAAATCCTATCCTCCCCCCTGTCATAAACAGGCAGCACCTCAGCAAAAGTCACTGAGTGTGCTACCTGCCAAAGACTCCTCCCCAGCTCCCTAAAATCTTCCAGCACCATCCCAGCCCCACCCCATCCCTAGCCAAGTCATTAATCTCGAGATGAACAATTTCATCCAGCTCCCACTCCTGCCCTGCTGCCCTAGCACTCCCTAAGATCTGCTTTCCATCCCTCTGAGCCGAGGTGTCAGGTAGGCATGTCATCTCCCTCTTTCCCTCCCTTCTTGTTCCCAAATCTACCCCTAATGATCGAGTCCCCCCACCAGGAGTTGTTTCTTCCTCTGTTGGGGACCTCTACCTCCCGCTTTGGGGCCTCCCCTATGGAGGATCCCTACGTCCTCCCTGGCCACTTCCACAGGTGCCCCCTCCTAGCAGTCCTATCTCACCAGAGTGGTGAATTAATTTTGTAGTTTCTGTGTGAGAATGCATGACATCATACAGTACGTATCAAAGAATCTTTTCAACTTTGACTGTAAACATGTACAAGCTGGGCTTGGTTGGCACTATAGCCTAGTGGTTAGAGCAACAAGCTGTAAATGAACTTGGGTACATCCAGCAGACCTAGGTTTGATTGCCACAACTTCCACTTGCATATTGTGTGACACAGGACAAGTCACTTAACCTCCCTACTGCTCCCTGGGTTACCCCTGAGAACAGGCAGTTGTGCCTAGTGGGCCTTACCTGGTAACCAATTAACAGACAGACAGACAGACATACAGATAGATAGATAGATAGATAGATAGATAGATAGATAGATAGATAGATAGATAGATAGATAGATAGATAGAGAAGCCATAGTAATTATTAAACATTTACTACCAGTCCAAAAAAAAAATATTTTGATTGAAGTTCCATTCCTGAGTTAAAGCAATATCCTGAGGACCTTGGATGACCTGGATATAGAACAAGGTACACAATTTACTGCAATGGCTGTTAAAGTATTGTGCACAAATATACACGATAAGGAAGGCCTTGACTCGCTTGTCTTCTTTTTTAAATTAGAGATCATGAACATGATATGCCTTCCACATCATTTTATTATGGGCGATTGAGTTTGTTTTAAATTTTTACTCTTTACTTCTGAACTCACATTATCTACAGATGGAAAGCTTGGTAATAGAGGACACCTTTGCCCACAGTCTTACACAATTATATGAGAGTCTTTATTTATATCCAGCAAATAATGACTTCCTAGAAAGAAGGTATAATGCTGATATCCTTACTTATTTAGTTTTACTTTTATTGATCAAGTAAGCATGCTAGACAAGTACAATGCACCTTATAAAATTTTCTCAACTGCCCCTGCCTCTCCTGTATTAGTCACTCCCCCCACCCTCTCACTCCCTGTTATCCCTTTTCCATTTTTCTGTCTTCCCCACCCTCTGCTAGGCCCCTGTACCACTCCACCGCTTCTTGGCTCCCATCCCTATCACCTCCCCCCCTTTTTCTCCATGCCATCTCCTACCCCATCTCCCTCATCCCCAGACCCTGCTGTCTTTTTTTCACTTCCTAGACCCCTCCTTATTTCACCTTTATCCCTTCTCCCCACCAATATGAGCCCTAATGTTTTCCCCTTTGGGCTCCAGGGATGGTCTCTCAGTTACATCTGTTACTTAATTTTCCCTGTTGAATGTAGACAAAGCCTCAGACAGCTCATGTACTGTTAATAGGCAGCCCTTATACTGTTACAATATGTAATTTAATTTGATAATTAATTTCCCATGTTTCGTCTTTATACAGTTTTACTTATGTATTATTTGTTTGCCTATCTTGCTATAACTTGTCCTGTTTCTATGACATGGAACCTTTGTAAAAGAGCCTTTTGGCTCAAAGGTGTAATTTCCAAAACTTAAATAAATAAATATTCAGGTACAGCCAAGGATATTACAAAGTAAAGAAAGTAAGGCAGGCTTCATACAATATTAGCATACAAAATTCAACAAAAATAGATTAGAGAGAACTGTAGAATATGGTGAACAGCAGTCAACTAAATAATAACTCATAGGTGATAACAACAAGTCCAGGACAGAAGTTAAGGAGTGACCTGGGAGCACAAGGAAGTTAAGTGACTTGCTCAGGGTCACACAGTATGCAAGTGGAAGCTGTGAGATTCAAATCCAGGTCTGGTCTGCTGGATGTCACCAGATTTGCAGCTCAGAGCATTAAACCACTGCACTATACTGCCACCGTCTCCATGGGAGGTTCACAATACAGATTTCATTTGAGAGCATTTAAAACTGACACAGTGTTAAGCTATACAAAGTTATAATGTCAAACCATGTAACAGTAAACCAGGAGGAATAAAAATCAGCAGTTTGGGTAACTGCAATAACAGGCAGAGACTGCTGTTTGGTAAAGAAATAAACCATCTCTGAATGAATGCGTTAGACATCTTCATTCTACAAATTCAAATTTGATGTTTAGAGTAACAATAAATCCCCAAAAGGTAAAACTTCTTGGACCTTAAAAGTCAAGAGGGTCTCTGGTATAATGTAGACACATACATCCTTTGGAAACCTGCTGACAGGAATATACTTTTGCTATCAAGTACCTGTCACCCTACCACAGATTATGGAACATCCTGTAGGTAAGGGTACGAGAAGTGTGTGTTGGTGCCAGTTGGTTTGGCTACACTAGTTTGGCTGAACCACTTCAGTTCCCAATGCAGTAATTGGTATACAGTAAAACAGACTACAACAAGGATTTGTCAATGCCAAGTGTTGCTTGCTGTCATTAGCAGTGGAAGTGCAATAGTTAGACAGACGCAGTATAGGAATGGCAGTGAAGTATTGAACTGACGCCAACTCCACCCCCACCCTGCAGAGATGGACAGGCAATGGGGTGTGCCTTTTGGTCGTCGCCCATAACAGTCATGACATTTCACCTCATCCTACCCTGCACACACTTTGACCTCTGCTCATGAAAGGTGTCACTGTGATATTCTTAATCTGTCCTGAACATTGATTTTGCACACCAACCATGCCGTTGTGCGCTACATGTGCAAAAACACATTTCAGGCAAGATGTGAAAAATGACAGCTGTACCGTTCATAAGAAGGTGTGGTAAAATGGTAATGTTGAAAATCTGGAGTGAAAATATTGAAAATGGTTGAAGTTATGAGCGTGCATGGGAACTGTGCAATGCACACTCGTAAAACAGTCATTTTTGGGAATTTCTTCACCATATTTTCAACATAGGGTTTTTGGGGGCCTACCTCATGAACTGTGACACTGTTTAATCAGTTCTGAAAAGTGGTTCCATGCAGTGATGGCGAAATCACCTTTTGGGACTGAATAACAAAATGCCAGTGACTGAGTTCATGAGGTGGGGTCCCAAGAACCCCATATTGAAAATTTGGTGAAAAAATTCCCAAAAATGGCCAAGATATGCACCAAAGTTGAAAGAAACCTATTTATACCATTATACAGCTTACTGGCATTTCTTCAGTTCGCGGTCGGCTTTGAAGAGTGCAGATGTGTTCCCAGTCCACCGAAGATCATCGCGCCGGGCTCCGGAGGTAAGTATGGAGTGAAGGGGGTGTGGGGAGGTGGGGTACACAGAGGGTGGGCGTGGTTGGGGGAGGGACCACTGGAATCAATGAGGGACAATTTTCTAATTTATAGGTATACTTAAAAAAAAAACTTGCGGGATGGTTTTCTATTTTGCAGGGTCATATTTAATTTTGGCACACTGGGGTGAGCTTCCAGCATGTCACCTGAGTGTTTGGGGGGGCTGTAGCTGACAGGGAATTTGGCACCCCCATCGGCACATACCGAGTGCTGGGGGGAACAAGAGCCGAGGGGGATTGGGCACCCCCTCAGCACACAAGAAATTGAGGGGGAAGCATTATGCTGATGGGGAGTGGGCTCCCCCATCAGCAAAATTACCAGGAATGGCCGGCCCAGTGGTGCTGAGGGTTGAGGTGCTGGATGCCACACCTCGCAGCACACTGGTGACCCGGGTTGGGGAGCGAGCTCGGATTGCCGGAGGTTGGCGGGGGAGGAGAAGGCTCGAGTGTCTGATGACAGCTCACCTTCTCCAGGGAGAGGGTGGGTTCTTTCACCGCCAAGCGGTGACTCCTAGCGGAGACTAGGGGGGCGTGACAGCTGCTAGAGTCACTGGGGTGCAATTGGTTGGGGGCGTAGGCCATGGATCAACCAGCTCTGGGGACGGGAACTTGAGGGTGGGACTTTGTGAGCGTTGGCACTCTTGCTTTGACGCTGGGGCATGCAGTCTGGAGGAAAAACAGAAAATGCCCTTCCAGAGTCGGGTAGACAGAGTGCTGAGCGGGGTCTCGATATGCCACCACCTGCCTGCATTGAGCGAGGGACACGATGAGTTTCCAAGGTTCAGGGGTGGCCAACCCCGACCCCGGGTGAGGGGTAAACTGCACCATGATGGGGAGACCCCGTTCGGTCAGGTAAGGCGGAGGCAGGGACAAGCTTCATGGGCATCTCCTAAAGATGGGACTCCAGAGGGGAGGGGGAGTATAAACAATAATTGAAAAAAAAAAAAAAATTACCAGGAATGGAGCATGCTGACAAGAGGGAATGGGCACCCCTGTTGGCACGTATAAGTGCAGGGGGGTGGCAAGAGCTGAGGGGGATTGGACACCCCCCTTGGCACACAACAAATTTGGGAGGGGGGACATTATGCCGACGGGGAATGGGCTCCCCATCAGCAAATTGAACTGGAAGGGGGCATACTGACAGGGGGATTGGGCATCCCGTCGGCTTTTTTTTTTATTGAAATGTTTCACCAGGAAGGCATACTGAATGGTGGGTGGCGGCTTTCCTTCAGCTTACTGGGGACTGTGAGAGGCCGATGGAGAAGCCGTCACCATGGGAACACAGCACAATGGAGCTGTATATTTGGCTGCTGCATTCAGGGATGCCCCACAGCAAAAATAACTGATTGCATAGTGATGGGCGCTCCCTGATTACACCGGCTCAGTTCCTTTGATCTAGTGGCCTGCCCATTAACTGCCAGTGATCAACAGCATGCTCCTGTATTGGATGAGGCAGAGACCAGCCCCTAAATGGGCTGCCGCCATTTGGCACAACACTGTCGCACCTCCACAACCCGCTTGTGAAAGAAACCCGACGCAATGTGTTTCTTGCACATGTGTGCAAGCAACACAAAAAGGGGTGGACCATGAGGTCATTATTGAATATGAATTGATGATGCTTCCTAGAGATGCAGTGAAACTGGCAATTTCGCTGCATGAAATGTTTCACGCAATTGCTGTGAAAGTTTGCAATTTTGCCCACCACAAATTATCTCCCTTCTGGTGTGGTGCTGTCTAGTGGTCCCTCCCATCGGCCACTCACTGGCTCACATTTCAAACTAAAAATTCTCCCTGGTGTCTAGTGATCCCCCCTCGGCTGATCACAGGCCCAAAGTGAATAAAGCAAGCCCCCCCCATTAACTCATTGTTTTCCCTGATCCCCCCAATCTAAAAAAATTCAATCCCCCACTCCCTAGTTTGTCTAGTGGACCCCACCCTGTCATCAGATAGCATCCACCCACTCCCCCACAGTATCCCGATTGAGCCACTGGCACAGCCCTCCACTCATCTCCATGGCCGTCAGCTCAACTGAGTGCTTTAATGACTGAGCACATGCTTGTACAAAAGTTGAGTGGAGAGCTGTGCCAGTGGCCCAGTCAGGGTACTTGAGGGGAGAGGGGGTGCACTATCTGATGACAGGGTGTGGGATCCACTAGACACACCAGGGAATGGGGATTGTAATTTGTTTTTAGGATCGGGGGATCAGGAAAAATAATGCGTTAACTGGGAAGGGGGATTACTTTATTCACTTTGGGATGGTGATCGGCCCGGGGGGGGGGGAGAGCACTAGATACCAGGGAGAATTAATTTAAGAGGAAAGTTGGGCCAGTGAGCAGCCAGGGGGACCAGGAATCATTACTGCAGGAAATATCGCCTGCGGGGGTTAAATTACGCCCTGGCATGGTAAAATTGTGCTGGCTCAGGGGAGAAATTTAGCTCACTCTGTGGGTGAAATTTCACTTTTGGCCCGTTGAAATATTTTGCAAAATGCCTGAATTTTGTGAAATATTTCACTGGGCAAAACTTTCCAATTTGACACAACACTAATGCTTACTAGTGGCAGGAGCTGTTGGCATGCATCTGATGTGGACTACTGCCTGTGGCATTGTGATGGAGTCTGCAACACCCACTAAGACTGCCACAACCCAGTGTAAATTACTGTAATCGTTGCTATTCATTGCTGACCTCAAGGTGTATACTACTTGATGGCTCCAATTCCCCACTTTATTCATGCCAGTCAGTATATTCTCCCTTGCAGGGCCATGGATTTTACAATGCTATTTTTATATTATGCTTATTATTTTCTATTATCACTAGTATTACTTTTTATTTTTATGCTGTGTGTTTTATATATTAGATTATAAATGGCAATATGATGAAAATAATATAATATTAAAATCTATTTGTATTACTTTTTATGTAATGTTTTATTGATATGACAAAACAACATGATATGTGATAATGAATATTTTGTATTTACTGTAGAAGAACAAGTTGACCTCTATGCTTTTTGTTGTAGTTGATATTAATTTTTGTATACTAAAAAAATAGTTGTGTGATAATATAATAGTATGCTTCATTGGGCTGCTACAAAAGAATAACGGTGTGCATGGCATTCAAGTTAACTCACCATAAAGGTAGGAAGGGCCATGGTAAAGTTGCTTTTTGCAACTTTACCATGACCCACTTTACTTGATGGCCTTTTGTATGGTGGGAGAAACAAAATATGTTTTTGCAGAACACACCATGGCATAGATTCCTCACTGAGTTGTAAAATGAGTGCCAGGACACAGGTTCTTGGGCTTCTGTTGGTAATGCAATGGTGTGCAGCAGAGCATGACCCTGTGATGTGAGTGATATGACAATAAATTTATTAGCTTGGATGATAGTCATACAATATAATTTTTTAAATACTGTCAAATTTATTTTTTATTTATAGAACAAGAAAAGTTCAGAATGAATACATGATGAGTCATGAGGATGATAATAAATAGCACTGTGTATGGTGCCTCAAAGTGGACAGGCAATTGTCCATGCCCACGGCACACAGGTTGGAGTGATGTCATTTGCAGCTTGTGTCACATTCATAATAAACATGTGAAGAGTCATGGAGATAATAATAAATAAGGGATACACAGAGGGGACCTGTGTGATACATGATTTATTTACACTGGTGTTGTTTCACCTTGGGTAACCTCACAAGTGGTGTAAGCCTCGAGTGAGGTGCCCAAGGAAAAACAGCATGAATGTAAATAAATCATGTATCACACCCCGCATATTCCATTTATGCAACAGGAGTGGACTTTTTGTGATTCTTTCATTTTTTTATAGTCTGCCATTTGTCAAAGTGCTGTTGTGATATTCTTAACGTGGAGTAACATGTTCCTTGTTTAGAAGCCTATAACAGCGAAAGTCTATACATGTGCATTTTGCATTTTAAATCCAGTTTTATATGAAAATAGAAGGGACGGTAAATTTACCCCAGAAAGGTAGCCAGCCAATGCCTTCCCTTTCCTGTTGCCGAGATCCACCCCCATGTTCAGGCATGTAATGAACTGTGACCAGGGAGAGCACAGGGGACTGCCCCATTAAAATTAATGGAGGTCAATTTTATGTCTGTTTTTTCATATAACAGTGGCTAGTTCTATATTAATGAAGGGCACCGCTCGACTAACTAGGGCTGTCTTACCTGAGCAGTGCCCTTCATTAATATTAAACTGGTCACTGTTGGTGAAAAAACGGATGTAAAAGTGATCCCCATTGACTCTAATAGGGTGTGCCGCCACACTCTCCCTGGTCACATGTCATTACGTGCCTAAATGCAGGGTGGATCTCAGCAACAGGGAAACAAAGGGATTGGCTGGCTACCTTTCTGGGGTCAAATTATGATTCCTTCTATTTTCATACAAGAGTGCATTTAAAATACAAAATGCAAATGTATAGACTTTCATTATCATAGGCTTCTAAACAAAGTAAGGCACTAATACATCGCACAACATTACTTTAAATTTTTGTGAGGTTATCAGGTTTCTTTTTCGAAATGGTCACTTTGTGACTTTCGATCTGGTTGCTATGGTATTGTCAAGGATGTGACTTCTGCTGTCCCTGCTGATTGGTAGAGTGAGCGGGTTTTGAAAATTTTCTAAGAAACATGGTGGATCTGCTTAGCAAGTGTGGCCACCTGAGTGGAACGATGTCAATGAACTGATAGAGGCTGCTGATGGGTTCATAATAGAGATTTCAGTAGCATGAATATAGTGATCTCTTTTTAGTTGACCTGTGCCCTTGATTCATCACCAAATGACCATTACAATATACAAAAATGATGTGAAAGCTACCCTCCATAGATTATAATGGAGCATGTCCCCGTGCTCTCCCTAGGATCGCATTATAACTTGGCTGAGTGCAGGGGCGGAGTGTGGGTGTCTCTTAAGACCGGGAAGTATGAGCAACCCCGTGAAACTAAATTTACAAGTGCTACTGCATTTTAACTACTGGAATATTTTGAGGCATCTACACATTAACATAATTTTCTTGCGGTAAGGCACCGATATATTAGGTGCACACGCTGAGACTGGTAAGTCTCTTTAAGACATTTATGAAATTGTGCCATCAGATGCTTGGAGGCAGGTACTCTGTGTAGTAGCCTGAGGATTGTAGTGGCATCTTTTGCAATGCCTTTAACATTATCAATCTGTCTAAGAGTCTGCCATAGTTGGAGCCATTGCCACTGGCATATCCATGGTAGTGCACATTTAGTCTGTAGTACTCCAAATGGAACAATATCCCCATCTTCCCAGATGTCTCTTATGAGCCCTACACCTAGGATTCATACTGCTACTCGACATGTAACTTGCCGCCAACCAACTTCCCAACCTCGATTTCCTGACTGAGTTGGTAGGCCAACAAATTCTATCCCGTAACAACACTTGCCGACAAACAACCCATCACTACAGTATGCCCTCCAAATAACATCTCTGTCCTTCAACAGCATACTTTCAGACAGGACAGGACCAAGCTGCAGTATGAAAAGCCTTGCATTCAAAAGTCATGACAAAAATTACTTTCACTTCTCTTTTCCATCCGAAACTGCATACTTTCAGTAAACACACTGCTGCAGTATGAAAAGCATTACATTCAAAGAGCATGAAAAAAATTACTTTAACTGCTCATTCTCATCAGAAAATGCATTACATTCAAAGAGCAAAATTACTTTAAAAAGAAAGTACTGTAATGGAACAGTAAAGGTAAGCTGTTTTTGTGCATTTGTTTCCAGGTCAGAACGTACTGTCCTATCCAATTATCAGACTACTATTCCTGTGCAACAGCTGTAAATGTATGCTACAGAATTAGCAAATGCACAGAAGTTTACTGTTGCTCTAAAGTCTAAAGTTTTAAGAACTAATATGCTAGCTGCTGTTTTGTGTTTCCACCGTGCATTGCAATGCACATTTGTTTCCAGCTTCAGAATGTACTGCCCTATCAAATTAAAGTTAATGTATGCTATATATGACTCCTTGGTTCTCAATTTTTGAGTGTTGGTTTCACTATCGGGAGGTCTGCATGGATCTGTTATTGTCATATGTGTAAGTTTTCCGGCCTGCTATCTAACTATACAGCTGATATCTATAAATTGGGTAGAAATCTCTGCATGTAGTCGGGTTCTGAGCCAGGGACTATAAAAGATGAAGGAATTTGGTTTGGTTATTTTTTTATTTGGACACACTCATGGGTACCTCTCCTAGGATGGGAAGGAAGGTTAGTGCAGTAAGCCCTTCAGCTGTCTGACAGTAGAAATGAAATAGGAGAAAATCCCCCTCACTGTTCTTTTTGGGGAGCTGCAATTTGGATAGCTTAATTGTGTATTCAAGGTTTGCCACTCCAAAACAAATGCTAATATTCTTCTATCTATTGATTTGAAATTGTGTGCGGGGTGGATCCCCAATGGTAACACATAGATGAGGTATAGAATTTGGGGGCTCAGGGTCATTTTAATGGATGAGAGTTTGCCCCAGAAGGACAGTTTTGTTTCTCCCAGTGAGCCATCTGAGACTGAAGCATGCTCCTAAGGGGCAACAGAAATTTAGTTCACCAGTTTAGTTCAGATCGCTACGTAAGTGGAGTCCCAGATATGTTATTTCAGAATCTGGGCTTCTAAGTGGGAGTAAGGTGAAGAGCGTATGCTGGTAAAAGTCATTAAAAGGGAACACTTCAGACTTTCACTACTTAACACGGCATCCAGATGTACTTGAAAATTGCTTAAAGCATCCAGTGCTTTGAGAATTGAGTCCCGGGGCAGGAGGAGGAGTAGGAGTTAGAATGCACACAGGTGCCAGCTAGGTGTTCAGTTGCTTTAACCTGCTCCACCCAAGAAGTCACTGATGGCGGCAAGACCTGAAGCTTTGGACTGAATTAATCCCATCAAGGTAACGCAATAAACCTCTAAATGCAGACAGACAGTCCTTCGGTTGGAACACTGTTGTCTGTGTCATTTCTTTTGACTTTTCACTTACCCAATAGCTGAGTTCACTGTATTTTCTACAATGTAGAGGCAGGGAACAATTTGGGGGAATGAGACAACCAGAACAGATGGAATAAAAGGATAGGGGACACACATTATCCTGCACAGCTTTTTACTGACGTAACGGAGAACGAGTCACCAAACAAGCAGGAGGCCAGAGGCCAGGCAGGCAGCAGCTTTCAGACAGTATGCAGTTCCTTGGAAGCCCATACAGTCTATCCCTTCTTCAGAAGCATTCCAGGTGAATATCAAATGAATTATCTTTATATAATTAGGAACTAAAGTAAAGGCAAAAGACTGTCTAGCTGACCGTAATTTGTACTAAGAAGACAAGAACACACACAACATAGATGAAGTAAAGTGATTACAAGAGTTTACCTAGCTGCCTGTGATTACTATTATATTCATATAAGAAGTCAGGTTTGCACACAAAATACTGGACGACAGGGAGCGAGCCAACCAGTAATATCTGAAGAGGACTTTTTTTCTGAGGCTCATGTTAAGCAAAAGCAGAAGGGATGTTTATATGTCTGGTGAACAATTTAAACAAGAAAATAAGGACAACCAAAAAGTACTCTCAAAAGCTTTGCATTGCTCACAAAATGCAATTCACATTTCTGGTGATGGGTGCTGCTGGTGTGTGGCATCCAGTGCACCCCCCCCCCAATCAAACATAGCACATATTCAGAATTAAACAATTTAACTGCCTATTGGTTTTTGGACTTTAAACTCCATGAGAAACATGAGAAAGGGGGTCCTCTCAGTTTCTAGATTGGAATTCCAATGTGAACAAGCTATACCACCACTTCATGGTGGGACCCATTTGGTATAGTCCCTACTCTAGCTTCTCAGCTCTGAAATACCTGCAGTGGCTACTCATAAATTTAGAGTGCTGCCTGAATTGGCTTAAAGTGCATTGCCTAATTGGCTCCTTTAAATACAGTGCTTCCACCCAGGAAATTACACAAGTAGTGACAGGAAGCATGGTGAAATGAGTACCACAACTCCCAAAAATCTTAAGACAACCAAAAAGCATGCTAAAAACCTTTGCATTGCTCACAAAATGCAATTCACATTTCTGGTGAAGGGTGCTGCTGCCAATAGACAGTTAAATTGTTTACATTCTAATATGTGCCATTTTTTTTGGGGGGGGGAGGGTTGTGCACTGGTATTTTGTTTTTGATTGTTGTTTACCACACACCAGTAGCACCCCTTAGCAGAAATGTAAATTACATTTTGTGAGCAATGCAGAGGTTAGAGCTTGCTGGTTTAGGGAGGTGTGGCACCCCTTTCAGCATGCTCCCTTCCAGCACCTGTGAAATTTCCTGGGTGGAAGCACTTTATTTAAAAGGAGCCAATTAGGCAATGCACTTCAGATTTATGAATAGCCACTGCAGGCATTTCAGAGCTAAGAAGATAGTGTAGGGACTTTACTGAAGGGGTCCCACCATGAAGTGGTGATATAGCTTGCTCACATTGGAATTCCAATCTGAAAACTAGGAGGAACCCATATTTTCATGGAGTTTAAAGTAAGTAAAGCCAATAGGCAGTTAAATTGTTTAAATTCTAATATGTGCCTTGTTTTTTTTTTGGGGGGGGGGTGTGCACTGGTAATTTGGTTTTAAACAAGAAAGTAAATGGCTAAGTAAGTTTTTTCAAACAATGGGAAACAAAAGAAATAAAAGCCCAGACATAAAATGTAAGGGGTCTACAGGCAAATTGTCAGCTCCAGGGTCCAAAAAGTTACATAGACAGTCACAACTTCTATTTAAAAATTGCTGTGACCCTTCAGGGTCCATAGAAAATAAAATGCCATCAAAAAAAGATTTAGAGAAAAAAAAAGAGAAACAAGGAAAACAAGTAAACTATTTACCTTCTACCAGCAAAGGCAATCAAGTAAATCAAGAAGCGACTACAGTTAATGAGGTGCCCGATTCCTCAGCAGAAGAACTAATTGATCCAATTGCTGAAGACGCAGGACCAAAGGGGCCTAAAAACTTTACAACTAAAGGGCATCCCAAAAATAACTAAGAGTTACAACCTCCAGAATGGGTATAACAGTTAATTCTAAACATCCAAACTATTCAGGCTTTGTTGGAGAAACTACATACAGTATTAGAAGTCTTATTTATTTATTTATTTATTACTAGGATTACAAATACCTTTGAACCAAGGGTTCTTTTACAAAGGTTCTGCATCAGCAATGGGTGCAAGCAAAACAGTGGTAAGATATAATACAGGGTCAGGAGGTTAACATAGAAGTAAGCAGAGGTAAGATACAATACAGGTCAGGAGGTTAACTTAGTAGCAAAAGACAGTACATGTGTATAGACTAGCACAGTATCAAACAGTCAGTGGCAAATAACAATGTACAATTAACAATATGGGTATGTATATATAGCAAGACACAGATACAAATAAAAACCATCTTGGGGTGACATAAGTGGAGCAAGGAGTGGGGGATAAGAGAGGAAGGGGTAGGGAAAAAGGGGGGTAGGCAGTCAAGGATTTGACATTGTCATAAGTGCAAGAACAGAAAGATAAGTGCTAGATAGTCTGGGGTGGAGCAACAACAGATAGGGTGATAGGGAGGGGGAAACAGGAGGAGAGGAGCGGAAGGGGGTGGAATTGTAGGTGGGAGGCAAGAGGGGGTAAAATGGTAGGTGGTGGTGGGAGAGAGATGGGGAGTAGCAGGGAATGGAGGGGTGGAGAGAAGTGGGGAGGGTAGCAAGGGAGGAGCAAAGAGGAGGGAGAGGTAAAATGAAGCTGCAAGCCGAGGCAGAGCAGTCACAACTGCTGAGGTCAGTGGGGTGCTGGCAGAGTTTACGTTTGAATGGGCAAAGCTTGTTTTCAGCTGCAATTTCAGGGGAAAGTTGCTTAGCAGTAGGGGGGCCCTGGTGTGGAAAGCATGTTGAGCCTGGTTGGTACGGCAGAATGGAATGATAAATGTTGGTTTGAGGGAACTGCGTGTAAAATGTGCAGTGACAGCAGGCAACATTAAGACATGAGTTGCAGGGGGTGTGAGGTTAAGACAAATTTTCTTAGCCAGTAGGCAGGTCTGGTAGGCAAGTCTACTATTTAGATTGAGCCAGTTGGATTGCTTGTAGAGATCACAGGTATGCGTATGCTTCTCTGCACCAGTGAGAAGTCTACAGCATTTGTTAAGGACTGTCTTGACCCATTTTAGGGTGGTATCAGTGCCAGCCCCATAGAAGACAAGCCCGTAATCAGTGATGGATAGAACTGAGGCAGTTATGGCTGTGTGCATAGCTTCTTTGGCAAGACAGTGACAGTGGTGGTAGAGGACCCTATTTCTTGAGCTGACTGATTTTGAGATGTGGAGAAGTCATGGACAATTTAAAAAATTCAATGCAAACTATAGAGAAAAAGTTGGAGCAAGGAACAAAAAGAATGAATGAATTAGAACACAGACGATCTCAGCTGGAAGATCTGGTTCAACCAGTGGTATCTGATTTAAAATTACTTCAAAGGCAACAGACTGACTTATTGACGAAAACTGATGATTTTGAAAATCATGCTAGACATAAAAACTTATGCATATATGGATTGCAATAGGAATGGGAGAAAGTGACACCTTTAAAAGATATTGTGAAAGAACTGTTTTCTCAGTTGTTGGGAGAAGGTGTGGAGATGCCAATAATTGACAGGATTCACTTACTGGGGCAATTTAAAGGGAACACTGGGACAAGACCAGCAATTATGAAATTTCTTACAACAGAGGGGAAGGATCCGATAATGACTGCCAATAACAAGACTCCACACTTTAAGTACAAAGAGCAACAGATCACTTTGAAGAATTACTTTTCAAAAAAACCTTTGGGACAGGAGGAAAGCCTTTGATAAAATACAATAACATCTATGGAGAAAGGGACTCAAAGCATATATAATGTATCCTGCAAGGCTGAAAGTCTTCTTGAATAACCAAACTTTATTCTTTGATTCATCACTGGAAGCTTTGCAGGACCTTAAAATAAGACTACCAGAATGTTTTTCTACTTATGAGAATGATTAAATGGTTGGGCTAAGCTTCTGCTGCATATGTAAAAGTGAAAGAAGGTGACATCTGGGGGGGGGGTGCTGGCTCTCTGAGTGCATTGTTCTCAGGTGAAGAAGAGGATCACCAGACTTTGGTCTTTGGTGAAATGGGGGGGTTAGGGTGAGAATAGGGGTAGGTAAGGAAAGGACGTACTTTCAATCACAAGGTAGTGGTTTTCTTTTTACTGTAAGTTTATTGATTCTGTATAACAGGTGCAAAATGAATGTTCTTTCTACTGAAGGACTGCTGAGAATGTATAGGTAAAATGGTGTTCCCCTTAAAAATAGGGACATGGAATATAAACAGATTTAATTCACCCATCAAATGATATAGGAGCCTAACAAAAATCAGAAAATTAAAATTAGATATGGTTCTTTTGCAGGAAACCTTCCTTGATCAAAAAGAAATGGATAGACTTAAAAAGAAATGTTCCAGCTTATTATACTATTCTTTACATTTGGCAAGGAAAAGTGCAGGAGTTTTGATAATGGTGGCTAAACAATTTAAAGGAACAATATTGGGAGCTCAATCAGATACACAAGGTTGAATTGTGGACATCAAAGCTAAAACTGAAGGCCAGGAGATAACAATATGTTCAGTGTATGCACCCTTAACAGGGTTCAAGGAATTTTTAGCAGAAATAAATGGAATTATCCTTGGCCTTGAGTGCTTTAAGGTAATTTTAGAAGGGGACCTAAATTGCCCTAGGTGTGACCCCCTAGACAAATCTACTGCTTTCTCTACATGGGACAAATGTAAAGGGAAACAATTCAGAAAATGTTTAGATACTAACAACGTCATGGATTTATGGAGAGAATTAAATCCTAATGTAAAAGATTATACTTAATTTTCCACCAGACACTGGATGTTCTCATGTCTTGATTACATTTTCATCTCTAAAGATCTGTTAATTTCATGTCTAGCAACAGATGTACAAATATTACCAAAATTAATATCGGACCATAATAGGGTAACTTGTGACCTAATTTGTGAAAACTATCTAAAGAAATCAAATATGTGGAGACTAAACACTTATATTCTAAAAGACCAATCAGGCACAAGGAGAATCGAGGAAGCCATTACTAATTTCATGAAGGAGAACAATATTAACAACAAGAACATCACTAACAGTTGGGATGCCTTTAAGACTACAGTCAGGGGCACATATATTTCAATAGCTGCATGGAAAAATAAAATTAGAAAACAAAATTATCAACAAACTCAAGACAAACTGAAAGCACTAGAAGCAGAAGTAAAGGATGGGAAGTTAGATAAACAAATAGAGCTAATAGAATTAAGGAAGTTTATGAATTCAACAGAAATAAATCAAACCAAACAAAACTGGGCAAGAAAAAAATAAATTGGAAACAATATAGTGAACAGATAGGCCAGCTATTAGCAAAAAGGATTCAAGAACAAAGAACACAGGTCGGACGTAACATTAACTAGGAAAGCTAATGGTCAGATCTGTGTCTCCCAGGAAGACATGGAAGATGAATTCTTGGAATACGGCATAAACTTATATAAATCAGAGGACAACACTGAGGCTAAAAATATACTTCACTATGGAAAATTCTGCAATACAAAAGTACAGGAGGAAGACCGGAACAATTTAATAAAACCAATAACTATTACAGAGAATATAGAAACAATTCAAGGAATGAAAAAAAAAAAAGCCCAGATGGGTTTACTTTAGAATTCTATAACACTTTTGGTACAACACTTGGCCCATGGTTACAAATGTTGTTTAATCAAATTCAATCCCAAAACATAGTACCGGACTCATTCAATCATGCTTACATTTCTTTAATCCCAAAAAGTGGTAAAGATTTTTTTAGAACATAATATTATAGACTGGTGGTGATTTTGAATGTTGACTCTAAAATATACACTTAAATATTAAATAACATAATTTTACAACTTTTAGGACATATTATTGTTACAAACCAATCAGGATTTGTGCCCGGCGGGAACATGCAATTAAGACTCTTTAAAATAGAATTTGTAGCAGAATATCTTCAAAGCTCAAATATTACAATGGTATTTCTTTCTTTAAATGCCACTAAAGCTTTTGACATGCTTGAATGGTCATATCTATTTCATGCAATGGAGTTATTTAACTTCCCACCACAATTCATAAAGAATATTCAAACAATATACAGCAAACCCTATGCTCAGTTTAAGATTAATGGTCATTTATCAAAACTATTCAGACTATATTGAGGAGTTAGGCAAGGATGCCCCCGTCTCCCTTGCTATTTATAATAGGAATAGAGCTGTTGCTAAAAGAAATACAGGCAAATCAGAAAATAACTGGCATCAAAATAGCCTCACAAAAACTGAAATACAATGCCTATGCTGATGTTTTTTTAATATTGACTCAGGACCCAAAACAAAGTCTCACTGAATTGATGAACTTAATAAGGGAATTTTCAAAGATTGCTGTATACAAAACAAATGAAACCAAATCAGAAATGATAACATTCAACATAGAACACCCCGAGGATTACAAAAATATAATTAATGCTAAAATTCAGGAAAATGAGATGACATATCTAGGGGTAATAATCTCCAACAAAAAAGAAGGATGGTATTCATCAAATTTTGAGCACTTATATAATTCCTTAAAACTAAAATTTTCAGGTTGGAGTAGTTTCTCTTTATCAATATGGGGGACAATACAATTTATTAAAATGGTCACTGTCCCAGTTTTAGCATACAGATTACAACCTATTCTTTTTCCAATTCCAGTTCATTGGTTTAAAAAATTTAACAAACTTTTTAGTTCTTTCATATGGAATAATGAAGCACACCAAATATCTTGTCAAAAGCTATGTCTATCTAAAGAAAATGGAGGGCTTGGATGCCCAGATATACAGCTTTGTTATTATGCATTTATGATAAAATAAGTTATAAAATGGGCATTCAATGAATCAGGCTTACACTGGGAGAACCAATTAATTAATTTATACAACAAAGAGAACCAAGGTTAGGTATGAGATCCAGTAGTGACATTATTAAGAACCTGAGCCATATTCTAAATACATTTTTAAATATTACCAAATGGATAACATCAAAATCACCTTTAAATAAGATTTGGGATAACCCACATTTTACACTACAAGGAGCCACACTATCTAACAAACATTGGTTACAAAAAGGAATAAAAAGATGGGATGATTTCTTCGATAAAGACTCTTGACTGACATGAATGAACTTTAAACATAAATTTCACTTGGAGGATTTGCAGTTATTTTATTTCAAACAATTAAACAGTATATATAGGAAATACTACCAGAGATGGGAGAGAGCTCCAAACAATATTAAAATTGAATCAGAATTAAAAATCTTTCTTAATAAGGAAGCAAAGAAAAACAGACTATATCCTTGGATTAGATCTAAATTTAATAAAAGCACATTACTAATATACAAAAAAAAACTAAATTAAAGTAGGAAAAGGAACAAAGACCAACAATATGAGACCAACAATGGATGTTGGCAATATCTCAAATATATGAATATAAACTATCAAGGGATAAATCTATACAATTCAAACTTATGAATAGAGCTTATTACACACCTAGCAGACTGTTTAAAATTAAAGTAGCGAGTTCAAGTAACTGTTGGTACTGTAATTCTACAGAAGCAGATGTTATTCACATGTTTTGGGACTGTACATGCAGCAAAACTTGGTGGAATCAATCATTCACTCTCTCTTTAAGAAAATTGGCCTACAATTTTCACATTGGGAACATTATTCCATTTGGATATTAGAAATGTATAACTCACTAATGATAGCCAAAGAATTCAGAATTGTATTTAAAGCTAATATAATGGCAATTAAAAGATTAATTTTAAAGAACTAGAAGGCAAAGGATACACGTATGAAATTCCCAGAGTTAGAGTGGAAACAACTATTTTTAAGTGCATTATACAGTTAGAACCATTTCACTGATTATGATCCTATTTGGAAACTTTTCAATAAGAAGGTGGAGGATTGGTCCCAAAAAGGATTTTTTCCTGAGGCCAGAAGATGAAGAATTTTAGACTATTGCACTTTAATAAATCTCAGGGAATGCAATATTACATGTATAAAAGAGGTTACTTATATAATATATGGGTTGAAAGATAAAACACTTTGTTAAAGATTGTTCATTGAAGTATGTCCAATAAAAAAAAATGTTTTTTGCAAAAAAAGAGTTGCAGGAGAATGTCACTAAAAGCAATATGTTATCAACATATTACAATAATTTATGATGACCCCCCCCCAATTGCATGCCACACACATCTGGGTCCTCCCTTAACAAAAAGGCTAGTGCCACTACAAAATGGACTGGGGAAAGCAGGCACACCTCCTGGTCCCTGTACCCAAGTAGTGAGGTTCCGAGAGGGCACCGTTAGTCACTATCTTTGCTGAAGACTCTGCATATAGGAACCACACCCAGCTAATGAAACTCTCCCCCATCCATACTGGCCCAGCACATGAAACAAGTACCTCTGTTCCACCTGCTGAAATCCTTTTTCAGTGTCCTAGGATACAACTGTATGGGTAAAGTAGTGGCACAAGAACCGTGAATCAGGTACTGAAGTCATTGGACATTATCTGTGGCAATTCACCCTTTAATAAATTCCCCTAGTCTTTATCGGCCAACAGAAGCAGATAGGTTTCTAACCTATTCACTAGAATCATGACCAGTGTTGTGTAAACTCATACTATTAGGGAGATTGAGTGGTAGATCCCAGGGTCAGTCAGGGGTTTACCCTTTTAAGGATGACTGATGCAACCACTTCTTACAATTAGAGTGGAAGTACCCCCATTTTCTTTACCTCCTTGTAGAATTTGACCAAAATAAGGGCTAGCTCAACTGCATGTCTTTTATAAAAATCCACTGGGAAGCCATCCAGGTCAGTGGCTTTATTAGTTGTCATACTTTTTGTAGCAATATGTTTTCTGTATCTGAAATTTTATTTATCTTCTTATTTATTTATTGAAATAATTGGTAACAACCTCTGAGTACAACTTGCTCATTTGCAAAGGTTCCTCATCAGTTGGAAACAAATACAGGGTACAGAGAACAGTTAAATCAGCTTGAGTAGAGCCTTGTCAACAGCTGGTACAAGTTTTGAGGGTACAAACAGGTGTATCATGTTATAGTATATTACAGAGTAATTAAAACATATTGTACAGGTTTAGGAGGTTGCCAAGTGGGGTAGTATGTTATAAATTAGTATAGAGTAATCTCAAAATATACAAGCAATTGCAATTTAGGATTAAGGATTGCTAAAGGTGAAGCATAGCACTGCAGATTACCAGATGTTAAGATACAGACCAACTTAGGTAGTGACCCTACATGTTTGCAGTTGATTAGTAGTGGGCAGTAGTTAGCTTTATAGAGGAGCCATAGGTCATGCACCAGGCATAGTTGACTGTAGAGGAAGGGTACTACAGAGAGGTGGAAAGGGAACTAGTATGGCAGCAAAGAGAAGGCTAAGGAACAACTGATTGTTCAGGTTGGGTCAAAGCAGTGACAGCCAGAGTTCAGGGCAATATTAGACTTGAGGGTCTGTTTGAATTGTGAGATGGTGGGGAGGCTGGCTATGCTGTCTGGGAGTTTATTGAACCACTGGACTGCCTGACTTGCAAAGGAGCATTGTCTCTTGCTAGTTTTATGGAGAGGTATGGCAAGTGCTTGTTGAGCCATGGTACGTCTGGCATACTGGCTGTGGATGGGCCTGGAGAGGGATCCCATGAGTGCTTTCTTGGCTAATAAGAGTGTTTAATACTTGAGTCGTGCTGATCTGGGGAGCCAGTTTTTGAGCGCATTAAGACTGCATGTGTGAGTGTATTTGTGTGACCTTGAAACAAATTGGAAAGCTTTATTGAGTACCATCCTGACTCTATCCAGTACTGTATCAGTGGCTGATCCATATATTGGGAGCCCATAGTTTATGAGTGAGAGCACTTAACTGGAGACGGTTATTTGTTTGGCATCCTGAGTTAGGTTCAATCTTTGTCTATCGAGCGCAGCAAAAGTTTCCTATTTGCTGTCCCTACTATGGAGTCAACATGCTTGGCAAAAGATAGCGTGTCATCAAGAATAACACCCAGGTATCTAAAGAATTTTACCTGCTCTAGGGTGGAACCCATTGTGCTTTGTATGGTGAGGGGAGGTACCTTATTTTTAAGGTGTATGCTTGAGAAGAGCATTGTTTTGGTTTTTTTGTAGTTGAGAACAAGCTTATTGAGCATAAACCATGCTTCAAGGGCATCAAAGCTTTGTTGTAATTCACAAGTAAGGTTGTGTGAAGCACTGCTGTTGTAAATCACATCATCATCTGCATAAAGCAGCATGCTGTTGACAGAGAGACTAAATAGGAGGGGGCCCAGGATAGACCCCTGTTAGACTCCTACAGTAACACTCATTGCACTTAAGAGGACTCCATTTTTCTTCACTCTCTGCTAGCGGGTTGTCAGGTAACAATGAAAACATGATGTAGCTTCTTCAGATGGGCCAAGTGATCGTAGCTTGGAGACTAGCAGTGGGTGATCCATGAGATCAAACACTTTTGTTAGATCTACGAAGATAGCACCAACTGCCTGCCTACTATCCAGTGCCTTGTGGAGAAAAGTTGTGTAGTCAGTGAGTGCTGTGACAGTGCTGTTGTGCACATAACAGGTTTTATTTATTAAGATACTCCATGAGCTGATCAGACACAATCCTTTTAAAAGATTTAGACAGGGGCAACAGAATCAAGATGGACCTATAGTTTGAAGCACTTGAGCTATCCCCACTCTTGAGAACAGGTGTTACTATGGCACTCTTCCAGATCTGTGGGAATTGGGAGAGCCTAGGTGAGAGGTTGAAGATATTATCAAGAGGAAGAGCCAACTCATTCAAGGCAATAGCTATTAGCTTCATGTCGACCCCATCACTCCTGCTCCTGGTTTTGGCAGGGACATGCTTAACGTATTTGATGGTTTCCTTGATTATGACTCTCCTGAAGTAGAAATTCAGGGTGGCTGGTCTAGTGTGGCTATTACCCACATCCTCTGGTGGTAAGTGCAGTGGATTTGCTGGGAGTACTAAGCTTAGGTCAGAACAGGCTGCATTGAAGGCATTTGCTATGTCTATTGGTGAGGTGGCATCCCCTCAGAGGTGGATAGCATGGTTGGAGGAGCTTTAATTGCACAGCCTACACCCTGCAGTTGTCCCAAATGGGACAGCTTAATCTGGCCATGCAACCAAACCAAGATATTGATGAAAAGACTGACCAACTAATAAAAGAGTAGCCTGCATCTAGTAATCGGATGGAAGAGCGAACTGATTATTCAGACTACCTAGAGGGCATGTTAAATGAATTACAGAATAAAGAATAAAAGAGCTTTACATTTCAACATAGCTTTGATCTAAATGTTAAATAGTTTTTACATGTTTTAAGTTTGACAGGTTGTCTTCTTTAAGAATAAGTATATGGCTACATTATTGCATTGTAAACTTTTTAAATTATCTGCAATTTAAAGTTGACTAATTTTTCTTTTAAATATAGAAATGTTTTAAAGTGCTTCTGTTGCTAGCTGAAGAAGATCTAGGGCCTAGTCACAAACCATATCATTGCACTGTCAAGCCAGGTGTTAAGAACTTCAATTTCTGTAGAAGCTTCTACTTTCAATAGTACCTTCTAAAATTTGAAAACTGAATGACTATGATCTAAATGTCAAATAGGTTGCTTTTATCTCTAACATATTGGAGTAGAGACAACGTTAATGCTTGGCTTATTTATATTTTTATTGTGTCTATTAGTAAAAGGGCCTGCCCCTTCAACGCGATAAATGTAATTGTTTTTGTTTGCACTGCTGTTATGTAATATTGTCACATTGTTTAAGATACAGTAAAATTCATATAATTACAAAATGGCATTCTCTGGTATTTCTTCTCAACCAAATATGAAAGAAAAACAAGATGAAACTGTATATTTAAGGGATATAATTACTTATCAGGCAAAAGAATTAGAACAAAGGTTTAGGATAAGGTAATATTAATCAGACAAATATATTAGGCCATGATTAAAATAGGGTGGTTATAAGATAAACCTAATTGAACACTCAGCCATGTGCACTGTCAAGCACACCCTGTTAGACCTCACCCTAGGCAAGGTAAATTTCTGAATAGGGTGATTGTTCCCACCGGTTCCGAGGGATTATTCCCAGGACACGGAACATCCCTTGGAGGTTGGGTCAGGGAACCAGACCAAGTAATTACCCTGACACTACAAATGGTGACCCCTGACATACAAATTAATACAATTTTTACTTATGTTACTATAACCAAATCCCTATATTAGTCATTAGCACATTTTACTTACAAAACTATCAGTTACATAAATACCTAAAATATCTATAATTACCACGTTATACTACAACATCGCAAGTTAATGCCTATCAATCTATCTTCCCCTATCTCTAATTATTAAAACTCCCTTCATAGTTATTCTGCCACCGAATAACAACAAAACAACCTAATCTCTTATTATACATGATATTTTTATTATGTAATAGTAATCTTTTCTAAATCACTTAAGCCTTTGTTACCTGTTTTTCAAACTCTTATGCAAGCACCCTCTTTATATCATGCACTGTGTATCTTTGTCTGTGTAAAAATCCACATACTACAGGGTTTTAAATAATTGATTAGCAGTTTTTTTTACTGGTACAATACTAACTGTACAGAAAGTATTTATATAGGCTTTCTACAAGTGTTATGTTTGTTAAACACAATGAGGCAAGTGCTATGCATTTTTACAATGTTTTAGCATTTTTATGAGCAAAACGCTAATAAATTTTTAGAGTTAAATAAAACCCTGTACTATAGCCTTGGCTGTAAACTCGAATCCCCCCCCACCACATGCACATACGCATACATGCTCCACCAAAATAATTTGTTCTTCAATGCATCGACTGTGCAGTGCTTCATTATCGGTTATCTTACATCTCCAAAGCCAATAGTTATACCCTGTTTTTGTTTGTCTAATATATATCTTAACTAGTACAATTACTACATCCACTAATTTAGACTGCTTTTCCATATAAAGCTAGTCTAATGGTATCAACTTTCATAGCCATAAGTGTCATATCTTTTTTTCTCTTTCCTGTCTGTAAACCACTGTAATCCTGGGCAATACATTCATACTACAGTATGTACTACACACACACACACACACACACACACACACACACACAGTTTTTTATTGGGTTGGCTTATTCATCACAATTTGTTCTTATATTAGTATGTAAATGTCATCTTACAAAGCAATCCCAACTTGTACCATGCCATTCTTGTCTTAATACAGCTTTGACTTTTTAAACACTGCTTTACACCACGAGTTGGCTTCTACCCAAATGTCAACAAACTGTCTACTTCCTCCTTTTCTGTGCATATGTCATTTCCCTTTTAAAACTTAACCCTTTACTGTCATTCTATAATTACTCATTTCATAGTGCAGTTAACTAATATTACATTATTCCTTTAATGTTTTTTTCACTATTCACGCACGTCTTTTGTTTTGTTTCCTGTTTTTAACACAAATAGGCATGCACAATAGTGCAATTCAGTCCTTAGCTAACTTACTCTCCAACCAATTATCACTTTCACCCTATGTGACCTTTAGCATGTCACTTGCCCTTCTTGTGCATTTAAGTACATACTGTTGCCTTTCTTCTCTTTTCCAAACATGAAATACAGCACACTCGTGTTTATATATTTTTTTCATATCTCATTGTCCTTGGTTTTTAACAAAACATAAAAAACTGCATATACAGACATGTAACCCTAAGCTACAATAAACTTCAGCATTCTTTTGGCATACACAACCCAGTTACCAAAGACTAAAATAAAAAAAATGTAACATAGGTGTTCATTACTAAATTATATGTTACCGTTTATTAATGCATTTTCCTAATTAACTAATTCTCATCTATATGGATGTTTAATAGAGGCACTAATAGCCCCCAACATTTGCAAACATCACTATGTTCACTATTCTAACAGTAAAATTAGTTACAGTTCAAGTATATTTCCCTGGCAATTACACCAAGTAGTAACACTATCATATCTTCTCCCAAATAGACATGGCAAAAACCACACATAACAAATGTATTCCCAATAGACATTATTACAGGTTTTAAAACACATTAAGGTCATTATACTGTTCTTAAACAAGCACCACCCTTGTGACAAGTACCAGACATTTCATATTTCAGTATACATTACACATCCACACACTCTAACCTTTGCCAAACATCTGGTATTAACCCCAAACAGGGTCTGCACCTTAAACTTTAGTACATTGTTAAATACTAAAAAAAAAAAACCTTTGTCATAGACAAAAAACTATGCTCATCACACTTATAACAAAAGGCACCCCCAATTTTAAAATACATCTCCTGGGCCAACATACCAAACAACAACACTATAGCATATTCAGATGGAAGTGTCCAACACATACATGATAAAAAAAGTCACGAACGGGAATCATAGTGGGTAACAAAACACAACATGGAGATTACTCCATTACTAAGTGAGAGGCAATACCAGTTCAAGCAAAGTCAGCTTAACATGCTGAGGTTTTGGCCCTGAAGGAAGCATTTAAGCACAAACCAAATTTTATCTTTACTGACAGCAGTTACAAAGTATATACCTACAATTTACACCCTCAACAGCCAGAGGCATTTCCCTCAGACTGGGGTGAGATTTGGCAAACAAGTGACCAAACCAAACCCATTGAGCCCGAGGTGTTCCACATCCGAGGGCATGGGAGGGACGACATATTTTTCCAAGCATTCTTTGGGCAACTATGTGGCAGATTACATGAAAAGCATGCACCATGTCTCTGCAACCCACCACCAGTCAAACCATGATGGAGGTCCGCCTGGCTGAGCAAGAGGTTGGCCACCCCTTGGACAGCAAGGGGTTCAAGAATTGCAAAATTGGGAGTCAGAAGGCCTAATACAAAAAATAACAAAAAATACTTATCTGGTAAAAAAATGATTCCAGCAGGCAGGAACTAATCCATTTGGCACATATAGGCTTTCAATATGTACATCTGGGTATCAAAGTAACTTCAATTGGCCTTCCATGACAACAAACATGTCTAATTACATCAACAGTTGTGTAACCTGCCAAAAATACGAGCAGGCCCAACCAGTTCCCAACCCCAACTTGCAAGTAAGTTTTCATGAGCCCTGGGGGATACATGAGTATTTAGTGGGACCATTTATCCCCCAGTGAAAATAAAAAATATTGTTTGGTTATTACAGATCATTTTACATAATACGTGAAGGCATTCCCTACAGTGATGCCCACAATCAAATTTCCTGTGGACACATTGACCAAAGAGATTTTTCCTCGTTGGTGAATCCCCTCCCACATCCATTTACTTACAAAAATTGCATTTTAAAAAAAAGTTCATGTTTTTGAATTGAAAGACAAGTATGGTATTAATTGACATTATGGTATTCAGTACCACCCTCAATCCCAAGGTCTAGTTCAAAATGTTGGCAAGCACTTACAACAGGCCTTGAGAATGGAGTACAATAAATTTATTAACTCATTACAGGAGCTCAAATGCAAACACAAATGGCCCTGGACACTAATACCAGGCAAAACTGCATTTAAATAAGACAATAAGTACAGTCTCCAGTAAACTGTAATGACATTGGAAACTGGGTTTACTTAAAAAATACTAAACACCCATGGATCTTAAATATACCAAGCAAATAAAACAAATCTTTAATAATGTAGTACTTCTAAAAATAACAAATTATAAGATCATAATCTCACCAACTACTGTTTGTTTTGCTTTTTTTTTTGCTTTTAATTTTTTTGCCATTTGTCTGGTGTTACTCTGCAGAAATTGTTTATTTAAATGTTTAAAGTTTGTTATAGAGTGGAAAAATACCTAGGTGAAAACTACTACCAGGGTAGTAGAAAAGAAGATTTAATAAAACTTTTTAGGATTATGCTTCTACCAACTGATGCTTGCTCTACTATTTTAATTTTAATTCTTCTCAGTACTTCCTCTGGCTAACCTGCTTGGTTAAAAAGTACAAACAACAAATGCTTACTAGTTCCTACATTTATTCATGTATATAGTGTTTTTATTTCAGCATGACACAACACAGTGAGTGAAAAACCCTTCTTGAAGAAGACAAATACTGCTTATACTATGTTGGATAAACCTGCTATGTCTCATGCAGCATTGCGTATGGTTAAGAACAAACCTCCACGATGTTTCACATGTAAAATGTTACAAAAAGTTATTACAGTATTTTTCATTACCACATTTACCTCATAACTCCAACAAACCTACCAAACTAACAAAGTCATACAATAATTCTACTAGCACATCCATATCACATACATGCACAGTATACACACTTATAATCCTACAGTAAATAGCACCCTCACTGCATACCAGTGGTTAGTAACTGTTTTTACATGGGCTTAATTGTGTGGTTGTCTCAAGTTAATTTCAATGTGTAAGTTAAAAAATATAATTTTTTTTTGATGGGGCCAATATGCTTCAAATTTAAAGAATTTGATCTTAATTGGTGGCACAGGAATCGCCAGATAGGCTGTACTGGGCTTCCTAATAGTGAATCATATTAGTAGATATCACTTGGGCCACCAGTTCTGCTACACAAAAACAACTGTGGAGTAAAAAAGACACAGACATCTTCAACCAAGCTTGGGATCCTTTGCCACAACAGATCACTTTAGCAATATGTTTGAGGAGGCTTTCCACTATAACTTATTTGGGCTAAATCTATTACAATTGCATTACACAACAATTAAAAGCCTCCCTCATATTACAAACCCTAATCTACTACCGCACAACGAGGCCTCACTCAAGACTCTATATGCAAATTAAGCACTGTTCTGGACACTGTGCCAATTTTCAAGCTTACCTTAAAAACCAAAAACATGCAATTTCAGCAAGCACTCAATACACAATGCAATATATAAACAAAACACAAAATCTCATTTTAACACACCTAAACATTTTACAGTAGCAATTAGTGGAGCTTCAGTTAACCAAATTAAAGTTAAAATCCACTAAATTAGATTAAAACATTGTATTATTGTTTGTTATCCTGATTAAATACATTACTGGTGGTATTTGGTCTCGCTATTGTTGTATTATTGTTGTATGTTGTATTATTGTAATTGCCAAAGATAGTGTGCACCTCTGCTGTCATCATGTTTCTGTTGCCTTTCAGAAACTGGCCATCAGCACAATGTGGTACACGTCCCATTTTCATGCATGAGTCCATTGATGACACCTTCTTCTCTTCAGTGCATTTCTGTAAAATAAGAGGGAAATGCACAGCCTACACCCTGCAGGTGTCCCAAATGGGACAACTTAATCTGGCCATCCAACCAAACCAAGATATTGATGAAAAGATTGACCAACTAATAAAAGAGTGGCCTGCACCTAGTAATCAGATGGAAGGGCAAATTGATTATTCAGACTACCTAGAGGGCATGTTAAATGAATTGCAAAATAAAGAATAAAAGTGCTTTACATTTCAACACAACTTTCATCTAAATGTTAAATAGTTTTTACATGTTTTACGTTTGACAGGTTATCTTCTTTAAGAATAAGTATATGGCTACATTATTTGCATCTTAAACTTTTAAATTGCCTGCAATTTAAAGTTGTCTAATTTTTCTTTTAAATATACAGAAATGTTTTAAAGTGCTTCTGTTGCTAGCTGAAGAAGATCTAGGGCCTAGCCACAAACTGCATCCTGGCACTGTCAAGCAAGGTGTTAAGAACTTCAATTTCTGTAGAAGCTTCTACTTTCAGTAGTACCTTATAAAGTTTGAAAACTGAATGACTATGATCTAAATGTTAAATAGTTTTTACATGTTTTAAGTTTGACAAGTTGTCTTCTTTAAGAATAAGTATATGGCTACATTATTTGCATTTTAAGTTTTTTAAGTTACTTACAATTAAGAGAGATTTATTTTCAATACAGAGATGTTTTAAAATGTCCGTGTTGCCAATTAGACTGTGTGTTCATGAACAAGATCTAGGGCTTGACCACAAACCACAACCCAGTTCAGCTAAGCTGAATGTTAAGATGGTATTATACTCTTTCCATTGAGACCATCTTATTGTCATGTTCTCCATGACGTCAATTTTTCCCTTACAACCAATAACATAGATGGGGCTACATGAAACGTCCCTTACTAAGTTAGGAGTACCATTGAAACTCCTGAAAGTCTAGCAGCCACCTTATCAGCTATAAAAGTCTGTCTTAAACACAACCAAGGTAGGAGAGGAGAGGAGAAGAGAAGAGAAGCAGTACTGCGAGAGCAGAGACCTCTCTTAGGACCTCAGCTTGAACATCTGGGTACTTGTGGTGTGGTAAGGTTGCCTTTCTCTCTAACATATTGGAGTAGAGACAAAGTTAATGCTTGGCTTATTTATATTTTTATTGCATCTATTAGTAAAAGGGCCTGCCCCTTCATTGCGATAAATGTAATTGTTTTTGTTTGCACTGCTGTTATGTAATATTGTCACATTGTTTAAGATACAGTAAAAATCATATAATTACAAAATGGCATTCTCTGGTATTTCTTCTCAACAAAATATGAAAGAGAAACAAGATGAAACTGTATATTTAAGGGATATAATTACTTATCAGGCAAAATAATTAGAACAAAGGTTTAGGATAAGGTAATATTAATCAGACAAATACATTAGACCATGATTAAAATAGGGTGGTTATAAGATAAACCTAATTGAACACTCAGCCATGTGCACTATCAAACACATCCAGTTAGACCTCACTCTGGGCAAGGTAAATTTCTGAACAAGGTGGTTGTTCCAACCGGTTCCGAGGGATTATTCCCAGGACATGGAACAACCCTTGGAGGTTGGGTCAGGGAACAGGACCAAGTAATTACCCTGACACTACAATTACTTTTTCCCATTAGTTCTTTCAGGGTTGCTCAGAACTTCTGATTATTACCACAGCTGTCCCTGAGCTACTATTTGTATTAGTCCACTTTTATTGCACTTATTGCCCCGGTGCATTTATTTTGGACTTCTTTATATTTAGTAAGATAAGCGGGAGCCCCTGTGGCTTTGGCTCTGCACCATAGATCGTCTTGACCCTGCATAAGGGTGAGAAGGGGTGATGTGATCCAGTCTGTTGAAGAACCTCTAACTTTTTTCCTCTTATAGGAAATTAATTTGTCGCAGGCTGTGATAAGGTGTTGTATGAAGTAGTCAAGGGCCTGGTTTACATCCATTTATTTGTCCAGTGGGGGACAGTCAGTATTGGAGAGATACTCCTTGAAGTCATCAATGCAGTGTTTGTGTAGTACCCTGCTATTTATGATTAAGGGAAGAGATTTCTGAATCTGTGCCCCCATAAATATCTGCCCCTAGAAGATTAGGCAGATCAAGATGACCTACAGGTAACTTTAACTTTATCTAGGAGTCTATCCAGTTATTTGTCTGAGGCAGTGGTCTCTGACATTTATAATTAGAAGTAGAATTCCTGAATGTGGTTGTGATGTCTTGAGGCCTGATGGCTATCCTGCCCCCCTTCTGTACTCAAAGCTGGGACCAAGTTGCTTTCTTCAAGCTGCCTCAGCTGATTAGTCAAAATGTTTCCTGCTTTATCCTTACCCTTGTTGTAGACCTATTTAATTCTAAAAAAGGAATGCTCAAGTCCACATTGCAGAATTTCATTAATATACCCCTTACATTTGTTCACTATGGTTCGAACAGGTTTGCAGTTTTTAAAACACCCCTCCCCGACTCTTCCCCAGGTGACCAGGGCAAGTGCCTTGGCCACCCCTCCCTAAACACAGCCATTCCCCACCCTCCACCCCTCCTCGTCTTCCCACAACTGCATGTTAATTAAAAAAAGCACATTGTCAGCTCATGACACAATCAGCCACATCTCTCTAATGTAGTGTAAGCAAAAACACAGCTAAGCTTTCTTCTCCTGTGACTGTAAATGAACAAAAGAGGAGTAACTGTGAATATACCGATACAGCCTCAGCTGTGGGTGACCTGCTGCTCCCTCCCAGCTGTGTATGTTTTATTTGAGGGGGGCCCTGTCAGATGAGTATTTGGAGGGCCTTACCAACTCCACTCTTTTTAGCCCTCCACCTTTGAAGAACAAGTTCATGACTCCTTGATGTCACCTCAACGCTATCTGCCCATACTGCCATTGTCCTTCTCATGACTTTTTCTTACACTTTCCGGAATTGATGAGGTGCTCAGACTGTGGCTTGAATACTTCTGCAGGCTGAGGGTCTCCAGCAACTGTAGGCACTTGTGGTGCCTAAGGTTGGTCTTGACTAGTTTTATTGTACAACTTGATGCTTACTAGTGCACTGTTATACACCCAGATGGCAGCTTTAAGAAATTACATTGAAAAAAAAAGAACAGAGATTTAAAATCTTATGTCCAGATCTGGCTTCATGCTTTGATTTAAGTTTTAACTTCTGGCACCATCCTTTAAATCAGCTCCACTTCAAGGTAAGACTGGTGTGGTCTAGTGGTAAGAGCAGAGCACTTGGAAACAAAGATTCCAGGTTTGCGTCCCACCCCAGCTGTGTGTGACCTTAAGCAAGTTGCTAGACCTCTCCGTGTTTCAGTACCTGACAGTTCTAAAACTGTACAGAAGCTGGATCCCACTGCAAATGACATGTTAACTGTAAAATATGAACACAAATAAATCTCCTCTAAAGAAGCTGATGCTTAGGGGAAGGTCTACAGCACAGATTTTTTTTACATGTCAGATCAGAACAAGAATTTAAACATTTCATTAGCTGGGGTGTCAGCAGGCATTAGGCTTACACACAGGCCACAGGGATTGCTGTCTCAGGTAATATGCATCCAGAGATCAATAAACAAATGCTTTCAACTCATACAACTGTTCAGAGCTGTCGAGAGATCCTTCAAACCCCATACTGAGAGCAATTGGACTGAGCCCTCCTATTCATCACCAATCTGAGTCTGAGTTGCAAAGCTTTCTACCACTGCACTTATTTGCACGTGAGTAACAATGTTGATGTATGCAGACAGGTCATATTTAAAAACCACAACATTTACCGTATGTATGGTGTTACAGACAGAAAGGGAGGAAAGCTTTAAATAAGCCTGACTGTGATGGCATTTTGGAAGAGCAACAGCATCTGAAATGGCTACTAGGTTCAAGTTCCATCAAGTCCATTTTCTGCTTCTAGAAGAAAACTGAATATTTAACCCTTAGGCTGCTGACAGAATTAGAACATATAGGAATTTTGGACTACTATATCAGTCTGTGCCCTGCAAGGGTTAAAAAGAAATTAGCTACAGTCTTCACTGGAGACATAATTAACTTGGTCACAACATACCACTGGAAGATTTTGCATGTTCCAGAACCCCCTTGTCTGCACAAAATACAGTAATTGTCTGTGTAATACAACACTGAGCTGCAAGTCTGCCCCATATAATAAAAGCCAGCTGTTCATTTATATACGGGCAGTGCCTTGAAGACACATGCTAGCATAAAATGCACTTTGTCTGATTTTCACTTTGCAAGTGTACCCTTTATTTATAAGCAGGTGTCCTATTCCCAATTGCTGATGAAGGGCTTGCTTTCCTTGCAGAGTACTAATACCTTGTGACAGGTGCTACTTTGTAACCCTGTTGTGCGCTGCAGCTACGCAAGGAAGGGGACAATGGCCACCATGCAGATAGCCAGCATGGCCATTCTAAATGCATGGCAGCCCTAATTACCCGTCATAGTCAAATGCAACTGTGACTGCTGCAGGCAGGCAGTTGCGGGTTAACACAGTACAGCTTTTGTGGGGGGTTCCAGGTGTGATTTTTCTGAATTCTGGATAAAACACACTGCTTTTATCAAGGTCATTATTCAATTGATGATGAACCCTCTTCCCAGGTTTTTCCACACACTAATCAGTTAGCTACTGTCTCCCCCCACCCATGTATATTGATTACTCTAAGTTCTTATTTGTTGATTATTGACAGTGCCTGTTGGTTGCTACTGTTTCCCCTACTAATGTATCTGATTACCCTCCCTTATTTGATGAGGGTCCTTTGTAAAAGAGCTTTTAGCACAAAGGCTGTAATTCTGATTAATCAATCGATCAATAAATAAATAAATCTAAGTATGGACAGATTGTCACTCTTTCTTTGCAGTGATGCTGCTCATATAGCAAGGCACTTTGTGAACACTCTTGGGGCAGACATCAGTCCAGTGGGCCTTGCCCTGTACTGATACTAACTCAGATGTCCTCTGAAGTGTAGATACTTTGTGGGCCTTGCCATTACTGGTATCAGGAGGTAATCATCTTATAGATCCAGGGAGCATACGCAGTCTGCTGCAGGAGAGATGGAATTACTGTTTGCAAGGTGGTCCTTTTGAATATTTATTTTTCCAGGGGTCTTTTCAGACTCCTGATTTTGTCTTTGTTATCAATGAAGTACCTTGAAAAAAATCCTTTCCCCCTTTCTACTGCTGGGATGTTTTCTACAGCATAGAGAAACTGCAGTTTGTGAACCTCCAATTTTAACTGCTGCATGCATCTCTTTTAGTGAATTTTGTTTGAATATTTTGAATATGTTTTGTTGTGGGAAGGTAACAAAAGACAGACTGAGGACTTCTCTCACAATCTCCAGCACTCATTTGTCTGATGTGACAAGACTGCCAGTGATGGAGATGGTGAGACAGGCATTCTCGTACTGTACAATGAAGTAAGGAAACTTGTGTCTTGTCAGGGGTTCAGTTTTGTTTGTGGTTGTTGGGCTGGAGACGTGGCTTGTCTCCTGTCTCCACCACCACTTCCTCTTTGTGAACCTCTGGGTGCACTCTATGTTTGATGTTGGTACTGCCGGTGATAGTATCCCCTTCCTACACCTCCTCTGCCATAGGGTCTGTAATACCATCTGAACTTACTTCTTTTTTTTCCCCATAATACATTTAAGCTCCTGGTCAGGATTTGATCCCATCTACTCTGGTCACCAAGCCCTGTCACCCACCTTTTCTAGGACTTACCGCCTCTGTTAAGTTCCCACGGAATACCCCCTGTAGCGAGACCACTGTAGTAGGCACCTCCATAGCACAATCCAGATGTTTCTGGAGGAGTGAACAGTTGATTGTCCAGGGCCTGTGGGAACCGGAGCTTCATCTCAGTGGTATGGCATGTACCGCAACTATATTCTCTCAGAGGCTGCTGGCCAAACAGTGACATGCTGTGTGTGAGCATGCAAGCATATACACACACACACACACACACACATGCATCCACCAGCAAGCCTGTCCCCTTTCTGGACACACTGACTGGGCTGCCTCCTGGCATTTACCAGCTGGCAGGTGAGCAGCGGAGCGACTTGTTCCTTTCTTCCAGACAGAGGACAGCAGTCCATGGGAGACCAGGGGTGGATGTCAGTCCAAAGGACATTGCACTGTACTGATAGTGACTCAGACCTGCTCTGAAACAAAGGTACTGTATGTGGCTTGCCGTTATTGGAATTTGGAAGTAAACGTCTTACAGATCCAGGGAGCACACCTAGTCCCCTTGCTGTAGAGATGAAATTACTGTTTGCAAGGTGATCCTTTTGAATTTTTCTTTTTTCAGGTGTCTGTTCAGTAATGTGATGTCAAGGATTGTTTGTTACTGTCTTGATGTTTTCTTTGTTAGGAAGGAAGTACCTTGAGAAAAACCCTTTTCCCATTTCTGCTGTTGTAACTTTTTCCACAGTGCGGAGAGACTGCAGTTTTTAAACTTATTTCAGTTGCTGCATCTCTTCTGATCAATTTTGTTTGAAGGTTCTGAATTTATTTTGTTTTGGGACACAAAAAAAGACAGACCGAGGGCTTCTTTCATGGTGACTTGTCAGGGGTTAATTTTGGTCTGTGGTAATTGAACTGGAGATGCTGCTTGTCTTTCATCTCTTCCACCACTTCCTCTTTGTGAACCTCTAGGTGCACTATATGTTTGGCGTTGGTGCTGCCGGTGATAGTATTCTCTTCCCATACCTTCCATGCCATAGGGTCTGTAATACCTTTTGAACTTGCCTCTTTTTTTATTTATTATGTATTTTTGCTCCTGGTCACTGGCCAGCCCCAATCTGCTCTGGTCTCGTCACCCACCTTGTCTGGGACTTACCTCCACCATTGAGTCCCCCATAGAAAACCCCTGTGGTAGGGCTATGTGCTGGCCAGGCCCCTCAGGAGCACAATCCATATTTTTTTGAAGGAGGGCCCAGTCAGTTGTGGGGGACACAGAGGGGACTGAAGCTACATCCTGCTGTTTGGGGAAATATCGCTGTCAGTTTCTCCCAGAGGTTGCTGCCAGTGCAATGATGTACTGCACTCGATGTCCAAGCATGCATGGCCAGGCATCCACCAGCAAGCCTGTCCCCATTCTGGATCAACTATGCTGTCTCTTGGCCTTCACCAGGTGGCAGAATAACAGTGGAGAGACCTGTCTCTCCTCCCCAAAACAGGAGAGCAGTCCATGGGACAATCATCCTCTGTCCCTGGCAGGGCCCCATGTAACTCGAGCTCACTTCAGAACTTAGGTCACTGCAAGCAATAGCTCTACTGCCATGCAATGGGCTGGCCAGGACCTGTACTTCTTCACTAAATTTTTTAAAGTAGCTTTGTTCTTATTAGTCACATCTGGAAACGAGCCTTGGCTCAGTGTGCCTTTCCCAGTCACCAGATTTAAAAAATAAAAAAAAAAATCATATGACTATCTGTCTAGTGTCCAAAGAGGGAGGTATTCTCAAAGAGGAAGTCTGCAGCTTTGTTATGTGGATCCACAGAAGGTCCTGTGGTTCTTGAACAAGTGTACCTTCAGGCAGATACTGCGTTTGCCAGAGCCTGCTTGCTGTACCATTTCCGTCCAGAGTCATTTGCAGTTAGTGCTTGTAACATCTGTGCCCTTTCATCCAAGGGCAAGTTGTCACAAAAAGGCATCACAGCTTTCCAAAGTGCCTTTTTGTAGTGTGTTGTATAACTAAGTAATTCTTCCTGCCTTATAAGGAGCGTGGCAGAAGAATGAGATTTGTTTCCTAATGTGTAATTTTTTCTTGAGTCCTTATCAGAGGGTGCTGATGAAAACTCGTATTTGCTTTTCAACATTCAGCAACCCAAATTTAACCTCTTTGGGTTTGGATGAACTAAAAGTATTCAGAGCCAGCCTGGTTACCAGATACCTCTTTTTATCCTTCTTGTCAATTGCTGTTGCAGATACTGGCAATTGGTAGCTCCTCTTTCTCTTTATTTTTTTTTATTAGTCATTTTGTCCACCAGGTGGCTCTCCCTCAACTCAGACCCCCCAGCTCTGTCACCCCAATGTCCACTGGGACTTACCTGCCAGCCATTACTCCAGGACTTACCCCCATTGGCGGGGCCGACAGGGTTCCCCTGACCCACACTGGGGACTAGATCCAGTATTTGGTCAGGTGAGCCCAGCAAGTCAGGTGTGGGGCCTCCGAGGGTCAAATGCCATCCTGCTGGTGGTAGATCTCAAAAATGTTATTCCGAATTTGTTGCTAAAATGTTTTTGTTCCGCCCTATTTTCTTCCCCTGGTGCGGAAGAAGTGGCGTGCAGTAATGCCAATGGCCGAGATGTGCACATTCCCACAAGCAGCATGCCGGGTGTCTGCCCTGCCTCCTCCCTCTCTTGAGTGATGTCCTAGTGTGCTGACCCCCAGCCACTGCAAGGGTCCAGGCTGACACTGGTCACCAGTCCCACCCCTCTCTGGAGGAGGAAAATAGTTCCTTGGACAGTCGCTCCTCCTCCCAATGGCCAGCCCTCCAACTCCCGAGCTCACTACAGAACTTGTGTCATCGGCATCGCGAGCAGTAGCACCACCACCACGCCAGCAGGCTGGCTTAGGTAGCTCCTCTTTCTCATCCTTTTAAAAGTATCATGGAAAGGAATACTGACACTTTTTTGTTAAAGTCAGACCCAGTGTTTTCAAGACATTGAACTTCAGTCCCCAGCACCTTTCTCTGAACTGAATCAGCAGTGGGATGTACAGTAAGTCATAGCAGCCATTGCTTTTAGGTAAGTAGATTAGGAAGATTAATTGTCTAATGCTTGAGGAGGTGAGCCTATATCCCCCTCACGAGTGACCTTGGGGATGATAGACTGTTCTTCCTCCTCATCATAGAGCATTTGCTCCTCTACTAGACTTGATGTATTAGAGGTAGCAGTTTTAGTGGCCTGATCCTTCAATGTCTTTTAAAAAAGCTATCCCATTTCTTTAAACTGCTCCATAGAAGGCATTTGGCCTTCCCTAGTAGGCTGGACAACTGAGTCATGTATTTTTTCCTTTTCAGGCTGTAAATGTTTTTTATTTTCTTGGCTTTTACAGAGTGTAATGGGAGGAAGACACCTCAACATGTCTCTTCTTGGAGTTTTTTTCACTTCAAGGTATCTTAGCTGAGGGTTTATGCATTTTAACTTGCCTCCTTGAGGATGAAGCTTTAGACTGATCTTTAGGGGAAGCTGAATCTGCCGACATTTTCACAAAGGTGGTCTTAACCTGCATAAGAGGAGAAGATTCTTTGGAGTTAGACAGAGGCTGGAGCTGATAGTGATTGCTCCTTTGTGTGCCTCCTTTTCTGTGTTTTTGGATAAAAGCCCTAACACAGATCACAGTTTGCTAAATCTTGTTCTGGGTCCAAACACTGGTAGCACTCTGTATCTATCTTTATCTATCCATCTGTGTATGTATGTATGTATGTATCTCTCTGGCTCTCTCTCTCTCTTGCTACCTCTCTGTCTATGGAGGTTCTGCATGAAGCAACACATCATGTTTTTCGCTCAGAGGAGGGGCTGGGCATCAAGAAACAGTACACCACTTTTTCACTAAGACTCTCGAGACTCCAAACCCTAATGTTTTTTTTTTTATTTCCTTACTTTGTCCGCTTTGCATTCTTATACTCTAATGTGTGTATTAATGTCATTTTTACAATGAATTTCTTTTCTTCTTGTTATGGTGGAATCGTGTCTTCATTCAGAACAGATCCAGATGTGCAGGGACCTCTGGCTCTACATCAAGTGAAGAGTCTATCTGCCTGCGAAAGTTGAGTGACTGCAAAATCACCTTTTGGCATGGATTTGAAAATTTCTCCTACCTTGTTCATAAGCTGGGGGTCACAAAAATACAGTGCTAAAAACCTGGTACAAAAATATTAAAAAATGACAAAGTTATGAGTAAAACTTTAACATTTATTTATTGAATTTTGGTGACCAATTGAGCCTGCTGAGACTGAGGGTCCCCTTTACACGGGCGACCTGGGATTAGTTACAGATAATAAAGGCACAATACATTGATCATGTGCAGTATGACAAGCTATCAATATATTGCACAGGACTAAGTAGAACAGTACATACAGACAAGTGTATATACTGTATATATGGACCGCTACACTTCACAGTTGTACAGTTCAGGACTAGGCATTAGTTACACAATAACAACATCTGCATAATAACATACAATAGAAGTGCTGCTTATGTTAAGTGACACAATTGGTAAACGCTGTAGCTTACCAGGTTAGGAGGAAACAGATTCAGAGGCAATATGTAGGGTATGCTTGTTAAGGGCCATAAAGTACAAGGCCTGCTTATTTTGCAGGAGAGGTGTATTTTAGTGAGTACAGGTGCGCTTGTAAAATGCACTGAAAATACATTGATGCCCAACACTTGTTTCCTCAGTTCCCAGCTGACAATGATGAAGAAGGATGTGTTTCTTGGCAGAGCAGCTGTGGACCCAAGATAAGGGAGTGAGAGCTGTGTGGTGGGGTGGTGGGTGCTGAGTGGGGGCTGGTGTGAGGTGGTTGGCTGCTGGTTTCTGAGACCATTCTCTTTTTTTTTCAGGATGAAAAAAAAAAAAGAGAGATCTGCTGTTGGCAGTTTTCTTTTTTTCATGGTGACTGACACTGGGGATTGGGCACTCAGTGTTGGTAGACTGTTCAGTGGCACTAGGGGAGGGAATCTCAGTGTCACTAGCTTTGAGGGGAGGACTGAACTGGAGGGAAGGGGGGTTCACATACAGTGGTACTGGAGTTGGCACCCTGCTCCCCTTATAATTCAGAAAGTGTGATCTTAGCCGACACCAGTGGTGGGCACCCTAGTGTTGGCACCCCGCTGTCAGTTTTAAGCAAACGTTTAACAGCCAGCAGGATTTTGCACCAGCCAACCATTTCTATTTAAGACATAGGTCAGCAGGGGGATACTGTTGGTGGGACTGGGCACCCGCCATCTGGTAAAATTAAATGTGGGTCAGGAGGGATGAATTCTTAGGATGGGGGTTAGGTGACTTAGCAGTGTGAGTGGAAATGATTTCTTTCACACTGCTTTCACTCCTTACTGCCCAGCCCTTCCCCTGAGCCTGTAGCCTCCTGTCTGAAGCACAAGGTACAGCTCCAAGCCAGTGCCTTATAGTGCTATACTCTTTGGAGGAAAAGAAGTAAAGCTCGCCACATGTTGACTGCAGAATCAATCATAGCTGTCTTTAGGCAGGGCCCTGTGTGCCCTGCATCAAGAAAAGAGATCACGTCTGATCTTGTTTGCTCAGGGGAGAGGGTGGCCATTAAGGCTGACAACCCCAAAGAATACCCCACCACTGATTCACCAAGACTATGAAGACAAAAAAAAAAAAACGAATGTTTTTTTATTTTCCTACTTTGTGTTCTTCAACCCTAATGTCTGCATTAATGTGGATTTTTGCAACGAATTTCCCTTCTTTTTGTGATAGCAAAACTGTATCCTCATTTGTGCAGAATAGAGTAGTGGAGATATTTTCATTCTAGCCCTGCTTCGCCAATCAACTAACAAGTGAAAGACAACAGTGTCTTAATACTTGCAGTTGCACCATTATACTGTAACATACTAGCATAAATACAGTACTAATAATTAAGATTTCTTATCTGTGTCCTGGGATTCTGGGATGGGGGTTGGGTAGCTTTAGGGAACATCTATTTCAACAAGCATTTGGGGAACATTATTAACCTTTTACCTGAGCACATCCTAAACTGTTAACTTGTTCATTTGTTTATTGTGTCATATGGATTATGTGCAGTTGTTTATTTATTTACTCTTGTGGTTTTTAAAGTGGTTGAGTTAATTGTATTTACAGATTTATGTATTACTGTTGTGTTGTAATGGTGCCCTGGGTCTCCAGGGAAGGGTGCCACAAACAAATAAAGGCTACTAATACTACTAATATATTAATACAGCCACTGAGGCCACTCTTACAGTTGTAAGAGCGCTCTCCCTTACTTCCTTAGGGTAGCAGAATCACTCATCTTCAGTTTGTGGCACTCATACCCTAAGAATGCACAGGAGACCACTCTTACAACCATAAGAATGGTCTTGGCAGCTGTATTTACATACAGTTTATGCCATGGCTCCAGGAAAAGTTTGGGAACTGTGAAATGATGTAAAATAATACTTTTAAGTCAAAAAACACTATGTGGGAACCATGAGCACGTCTTATAAACAGTGATAAACATGAAATGTTGAAAACAACAAATTTCAGTGACTTAGCCATCAATTTATAGGAGCACCATGTAAGCACTAAGACATTACAAGGTATGCGTTGTGGTGGTATACCTGTTCACCTTGAGTCTGTTGTGAGGCACGAGGCATCGCCAAGTGTCATTGACCATCTGAGAAGTGCCATTATTAAAACATTTATTGCAATTATAAAATGAGTCTGACATTTTCAAGGTGAAAATGCACAAATATAAAATACTTTTAAATATTTTAATAATTAAAAAAATTAAAAGTTAATTCTTCCTGCCCACCACAGCATTGGTATGCCACATCAATATCAAATATCATGCCCAGTGAAGTATCTTTTTTTTAAATTGGCTCTTAATCCATTTAGTTTCCCTAATCCACTGCATTTACAAGTTTCCTTGCCTTTCCTCCTTCTTCATTTATATTATTTCCTAACTTTCCCAACGCTATCTCTTTTTTGTCTTTCATACATGCAATAAATGGAATGTTTACTATGGATGGACTCTAAGAATTCAGATCTCCACTCAGTTATACTGGCAGAATGCTCACCTTCCCGACACACACACAACAGAAGCCCTGATATGGAGCCAGGGCTTTTGTTTTATCTATGGCAAGTTAAGCAGCAGCGATTTCCCATATCCTGTCAAGATCATGAAGAAATACACATGCTTTCAAAAACTATGCAGTCAAAACAGCATGCGTGGTTTGGAGTTGATTTATTTATTTTAACACAGTTTTGAAACACACACTTTTGGGGTCTCTGCGCAGTGCTTCTTTTCATCTCCTGTGTTTGCACTGTGTTGAAAAATGGATGAACAAAGATTTCCCTGGCAAGCAGGTACAGTAAGAATATGAGGGGATTTTTTATGGTCAGCAAAGAAACAACAAAATTATAACTGTAAGTACTGTAGTACTTCATTTTTATGCTTGCTTGCACTTGTGCAAAGCAACCATATTTCTATCATAATGGATCTGAGAGGTGTTTCACTGTTGGTCCAATGCAGGGCAATCTGCAGTGGGCTTGACAGTGTCAGACCAGTGATCAGCCAGGCTGATCATGACACTCTTCTGTTCTTGCTGGTTGGAAACTTTGCGAAGTTCAAAGAAAATAGCTGCCCATATCACAGGGCATCTCTTTGCTTTAATCCACATGATGCCACCCAGCAGTCAGTTGATCAGTGTTATGATCAGCCTGCACCTCACAGCAGAGCCACGTTTTTCCTTACAAGTCCCCCCTCTTCACCAATAAAAGAGTCTTCCTCCCCTCTGAGAGCTGTGCTTCTACTGAAGTCCCACTCCCCTCCTATCCCCACCGAGATGGACACACAAAGCTGGGTTTCTGTTCTGGTCCCCTTCCAATGATTGGAGTGGCCAAGTCACATTTCTTTTAAAGTCCTCCCTCCCGCTAAGACCAGAGTGGCAGAGCTGTTTTCCTTTTTAAGCCCCCCCAACTAAGAGTGGAGTGTCAGAGCTGATTTTTTCAATACAAGTTCACCCTTCACCAACAACTGAGTCCTCCCACTCCCCTCAGAGATCAGAGTTGCAGAGACATGTTTTTCTGCTCCTGTCCCTTCCCCCGACAAGAGACCAAAGTGTTGGGACTGCATTTCCCTTTAAGTCTCCCCTACTTCTGAGACCACAGTGGCAGAACAATATTTCTTTTCAAGTCTCACTCCCCTCCCCATTGAGATGAGAGTGGTACAGCCATATTTCTTTTCGAGTCTCCCTTTCGACCACCCCACCCATTTCAGTGCCATTGCCAATTATCCCACCCTCTGCCAAGCATAAATCCCAGCTCTCCATCACTTCCCATGCCCTGTGCCCCTTTGAAACAATCCCAACCTCTGCCTTGCATCTCTCCCTCCTCTTCATCACTTACTGTGCCCATTTAAAACAGTCCCACCCTCTGCCAAGTATCGCTTACATCACTTCCTGTGCCCCGTAAATATAAATCCAACACTGGGGTGCCCAATCCCCAGTGTCAGTACCTGAAATAAAGAAAACTGTCCCTTGATATCTTGTTTATTTTTTTTTTACATCCTGTAATCTCTTGATATCATTTTTTTTTACACCCTGTAAAAAGGAAAATGATCCATTGATGTCTTTTGCTGCCGTCCACCACAGGCATTACTCTCTCCCACCCCGATTCAACACTCACTGCCCCACAACCCCCTTCCACCTTTACTTACCTACCAGGGTTCCAATGTCACAATCCTGCCTGGACCAGACACGTGTCTTTACTCTTCTACACCTGACCAGGAACTGAGGAAATCAGGTAAGCACGGTCAACGTACTTCAATATGTTTTGAACTTCTACTCATAACTTGGTGAGTTTTAATATTTTTCCACAAAATGTTCAATATGGACTTTTTGGAACCCCCACCTCATGAACAAGGTAGTAGAAAGTTTTAAAATCTGTCCTGAACAGTGATTTTGCAGGTGCCCCACAGAAATCACCTTTCAGGTGGGATTTGTAAATTTTCACCTACAGTACCTTGTTCATGAGATGGGGTCATAAGAAGGCTATGTTAAAATGTGGGGTCAAAATATTAAAAAACTAAGTTATGAAGGTACATTAACATTTTTAATACTTGCTTATAGCTTTGGTAATATTCAATATTTTGACCTCAAATTGTTTACATAGCCATTTTTTCACACCACCTCATGAATGAGAAAGGTGTTGTTTTTCAAATTCTGGCCAAAATGTGTCTTTGCACCTGTGTCATGAAGTGATGTATCAGCAAATATTTTATAAATCACATCTATCATGTTCAGAAGGAGGTGTCATAAAAAGGTTATGTTGAAAATGTGGGGTCAAAATGTAACAATACAACAAAGCTATGAAGAAATGTTGAAAATACTCATAACATTGAAACAAATATAAAAAGTTGAAAATACTCATAACATTGCAATGTATGCAGATTTTTTTACCCAGTTTTCAACATAGCCATCTTCTTACCCCACCTCATAAACATGACAGATGTCAGTTTTCAAATCTCCTCTGAAACATGTTTTCGCTGTTGTTCAGCGAGATCACCTTTTGAACAGGATTTAAAAAATGCCATGTGCAGTGATCATAAGGTGGGGTCATAAAAAGATAGTGTTGAAAATTTGGGATCACGCTGTCAAAAAACAAGTTATGAAGAAACGCTGACATTTTTCAGTGTTTACTCATATCTTTGTTTTTTTTTTTCAGATTTTGGCCCCAAATGCACACTTAGCCCTTTTGTTAGCCCACCTGATGAACATGATAGGTGTCATTTTTCAAATCCCCTTTGAAACATGTTTTCTTAGTCTCTCTGTGAACCCCCCTTTTGATAGGATTTAAAAAAAAACACACCAGTCTTGATCAAAGCATATGGTCATAAGTAGACTACGTTGAAAATTTGGAATCAAAATATGAAAAAAAAACCTAAGCTATGAAGGAACATTGAATTGTTCCGATGTTTACTCATAACTTTATTTTTGCAAGTATTAGCCCCAGATGTTCAACATGTCCCTTGTGTTACCCACATCTTGAACATGACAGGTGTCATTTTTCAAATCCCTGCTGAAACATGTTTTCATAGTTGCACTACAAAATCACCTTTTGGATGGCATTTAAAAAATTCCACCTGTTTTGATCATAATGTCAGGTCATGAAAAAACTATGGTGGAAATTTAAGGTCAACATGCAGGAGCCCATTTAAAATTAGATATTGCCTCTCAGCTGGCATGTCCTAGGTAAATACAATCTAAAAATAAATAAAAATATAACCCCACTGAAAATGAGATATTGCATGTCATCTGGTTTAACATGTGTAAATACTGTATATATTGTAAAAATGTATAAAAACAGTATACCAGTACAGCAGAGCCCCCACTGAACTGTGCATCTATGCTGCTCTATCCAGAAAAAAATGCACTGTAAAAGCTAGACCCCACTGAAAATGTAACTTGCCTTTCAGCTAGGCTGTCCTAGGTACATACATTATAAACATGGGTAAAAGTGGGCCCCATTGAAAAAGAGACATTGCATCTCAGCTCTGCTATCCTGGGTAAATACAGTGTAAAAAAACAGAAAATCAGGATCTCCCCAAAAACAAGATCATATCTAAGTTGTGCTATCTTGGCTAAATACAGTACAGAAATGCGTCAAAACAGGACCACAAGTGAAAATGAGATATTGCATCTCAGCTGCATCATCCTGAGTACATATATTGCAAACTGTGTAAAAGCAGCACCCTACAGCTGAACTCCACTGAAAAGGAGATGTTGCATCTAAGATGATATGTCCTAGAAAAATACATTAGAAAAGCAGGACCCCACGGAAAATAAGATACCGCATCTCACCTCTACTATCCTGGGCAAATGTAGTATAAAACTGTGTAAAATCAGGACCGCTTTGCAAATGACATATTATTTCTCATCTGGTCTATCTTGGATAAATATATAATAAAAATGTATAGAAGAAGAATCCAGTACAACAGCATGTAAGCAAACATTTGCATTGACAAATGTTTGTTTTAATTTGTATGTGTGTGTGTGACAAGATGATTATGATGGCAAAATAGCATTTCACTATTACATTTTTAAATTTAAGCACTTTTATGTTTAGGGCCTAGCTGAAGGCGTTGATGAGTAAAGGTGGTGGCCATGTTTGTGATGGCAATCATACATGTGTGGTTAGTACTGATTTTATTGCTGGCTGTTGGGTCTTTACCCTAAACTATTGTGCTAAGATAACAGCATGGGTAGAGATGATCCTCAAACAATCATGCTGCACATTTTTTTAAAATCCCTGTTATAGTCAGGGGTGACCGCTGTTCTTCGGCAAAAACTAATGCTATTCAGTTGGGATGCAGGGATCTCGAGACCAGCACTGTGGGAGCGTGCATATTTGAAAAAAACATTCTATGTTATAGAGCACCACGCTACAGCTGGAGGTGATGTGCAAGTCTGACAGGCAGCCATGTTGTTAGAATGTATTTATATGCCTCTGTCTTGTCGCCCCTCTCCCTTCTAGCATCCCGTTAGTACATGTTGGGGTTCTCCGATCTCTCTTCATAGGCCTTGTCCTGTTTGCTGTGGAACATAGAAACATAGAAACATAGAATTTGACGGCAGATAAGGACCGCTTGGCCCACCCAGTCTGCCCATTTCCCTAACTATTGGATAAGCTGCAGATCCTAGTTAACCAGCAGCCTACTTCTTCCTACCCCAACCCCCCAGAACTGCCTTATGACTATCCCATGCATGCTTGAATTCCACCACTGATTTTGACTCCAAACCTCCTCCGTGAGCCGTTCCATGCATCCACAACCCTCTCTGTGAAAAATACTTCCTTAAATTACCTCTGAGCGCCCCCCATCTTCAAATTGTGCCCTCTTGTTCTTACACCTCTTTTTGAAAGATGCTACCCTCTTGGATGTTGTTGATTCCTTGAGGTACTTGAAAGTTTCTATCATGTCCCCTCTCCCTCCTTTCCTCGAGGCTATACATATTAAGCTCCTTAAGTCTCTCTTCATATGTCTTCCGTGCAGACCCTGCACCATTTTAGTTGCCCTCCTCTGGACAGCTTCCATCCTGTCTATGTCTTTGCGGAGATTGGGTCTCCAGAACTGCACACAGTACTCCAGATGGGGTCTCACCAGCTGTCTGTACAGAGGGATAATAACTTCCTGTTTTCTACTGGTGATGCCTCTCCTATGCATCCCAGTATCCCCCAGCCCTCCTTGCTGCCCTCTCACATTGCTTGCCCATCTTTAGGTCATCTGATATGACTACCCCAGGTCCATCTCCATTTTTGTTGTTGTTAGTATCTCACCCCATTGTGTACTCTTCCTGGGTTTTGTTTCCCCAGGTGCATTACCTTACTTCTTAGCAGTGAATCTAAGCTGCCATACGTTTGACCATTCCTCTAACCTTGCCAAGTCCCTTCTCATCCTTTCCACCCCACCCTGTGCATCAACTCTATTGCAGATCTTAGTGTCATCTGCAAAGAGACATAATTTTCCTTCCAGTCCTTCTGCAATGTCGCTTATAAAGACATTGAAGAGGACCGGTCCTAATACTGAACCCTGCGGTACCCCACTAGTAACCCTCCTTTCTTTTGAGTGGACTCCATTTACTATTACTCTCTGTGTCCTATTCTCCAGCCAATTCTTTACCCAGTCTGTCATCTTGGGACCCACTCCCAGGCTGGCTAACTTGTATAGTAATCTTTTGTGTGGGACTGTGTCAAATGTCTTGCTAAAGTCTAGGTAGGCCATGTCCACAGCCCCTCCCTGATCTACTACTTTGGTCAAACAGTCAAAGAAATCTATCAGATTCGTCTGGCATGACCTTCCCACTGTGAATCCATGCTGCCTAGTGTCCTGTGCCCCTCTGGCCTCTAGATACTCGACAATTCTTTCCTTTAGAAGTGATTCCATCATTTTCCCTATCACTGAGGTTAAACTAACAGGTCTATAGTTTTCTGCTTCTGCCTTGCTCACACTTTTCTGAAGGGGAATCACATCTGCCCTCCTCCAGTCCTCGGGTACCACCCCATCCTCCCATGATTTGTTAAAAAGGGTAGTCAGTGGTGTCACTAGTTCTACCCTTAGTTCTTTTAGAATTCTGGGATGAATCCCATCAGACCCCATTGCTTTGTCCACCTTCAGTTTTAAGAGTTCTTTCAGAACCCTTTCTTCTGTAAATAGGCTAGTATCAACTTCTGTATCCAGCGTGTTACTACCTGTTTGTTTATGTACCTCCCTCTCTTCCTTTGTAAATACTGAGCAAAATATTTGTTTAGTATCTCTGCCTTTTCACAGTCTCCCTCTGCCCACCCTCCCTCCCTTTATTAAGCCTCACTATCCCTCCCTTGGTCTTCCTTCGCTCCTGATGTACCTATAAAGGTTTTATCCCCTTCTTAACTGAGTTGGCTATTTTTCCTTGGTTTGGGCCTTTGCTGTTCTGACTGCCTTCCCAGCCTCCTTTTGCTTTAACTGATACAGTTCTCTGTCCTGCTCCTTCTGCGATTCCTTGTACTTCCTGAGTGCTTTCTTTTTCTCTTGAACCTTCACTGCCACTTCCTTTGAGAACCATAGTGGTTTCTTACATCGTCTTGTTTTGTTTATTTGCTTCACACAAAGGCTCGTTACCTCTGTGATGGCAGTTTTTATTATTCCCATTGTTCTTCCACCCTCCTTCCTGCCCATTTGCTAGTGCATTCCTTAGGCACTCACCCATTTTAGCAAAGTCAGCCCTCCTAAAGTCCAGTACTTTTGTCTTCGTGATAGCTTGACTCTATTGCTGTGTTTATTGTGAACCATACTGTTCAATGGTCGCTAGTTCCCAGATGGCTACCCACTTCTACATCTGTAATCCTCTCTCCATCTCCATTTGAGAGAATCAAGTCTAATATTGCTCCCTCTCAGAGTGGGCTCCAGTACTAGTTGTCTAAGGCATCCCCTGTAGGGCATCTAGAATAACTGCACTCTTAGTGGCAGCTGCAACTGCACTCCAGTTAACATCTGGCATATTCAGATCACCCATCAGCAATATCTCCCTTTTTCTGCCATTCTAAGTATACTTTCTATCATTTCCCTGTCCATTTCCTCCCCTGAGAGAGGTCTGTGATCTAACCCTGTGCGTATTGTGGTGCCATTGCCTGTCTCCAAATTTACCCACAGTGCTTCTTCTCCTCCCTGTTTACCCTTTTGTTCTGTTGCTTTTATTCCTTCCCTTATGTAAAGAACTACTCCTCCTCCTCTTTTACCCTCCCTGTCCCTCCTGTAGACAGTGTATCCTGGTATGTTTATGTCCCAGTCATGGTTTTGAGTGTACCATGTTTCTGTGACTGCCACAATATCCAGTTGTTCCTCCTCCATCAAGGCCACTAATTCAGGAAGCTTGTTACCCAGACTACGGGCATTAGTACTCATTGCTCTCCATTTTTTGATGGCTTTACCTTCTGTTGCAGCATCCCCCACTGACCGTTCTACCTCAGTCTTTTTCCCATTTAGTACCCTTTTTTGTAGGGAGAGGCTGGGATTTTCCTGCTGCTTGTCAGTGCCTCCCCCTTTGACTAGTTTTAAAAGTTTGCCAATGAAGCATTTAAACCGATTGCTCAAAAGACTTGTTCCCTTCCTGGACAGATGCAGACCATCCTGCCAGTATAGGCTGGTGTCCCTCCAGGTGGAACCCCAGTCCCCTATGAAGCCAAACCCCTGTGCTCCGCACCATTTTTTCAACCATTCATTAAACTGCATGGTGCCAATTGCCCTCGCCTCCCCCATGCTTTTGACAGGCAGCACCTCTGAGAAGGATACTGTGTGTTCTACTCATCTTAGGTCCCTCCCCAACTCTGCAAGTGTTTGTCATCCTTCTTTCTACTGTTCTACTGTTTCTGCTGTTCCCAACTTGTTCCTATCCTTCCTCAAGTGTGGGCTCTGGAACTGTACATAGTACTCCAGGTGCATGCAGTCCACCTCATGACCTACATAGTGGTAGAATCTCTTCCCTCCTGACTGTGACTGATGAAACCCCACCTGATATGACTCAGCATCCTAGTTGCCTTCCCATGCACTTTGCTAAAGTAAGAGGAGGATTTTAGACTCTTACGAATTATTGCCCCTAAGTTGCTTTCCTCCCTGGGGTGTTCTACCTTAACCCTGCTGATCCAATACTCTGTCTGTAGATCTCCGCACCCATTGTGCATCACATTGCACTGTTTGCCATTGCATTTTAATTGCCAAGTGCCAGTTCACTTTTCTGGTCTCTCCACATCCTTCTTCAATCAGCTGATTCCTTTCTCATTGTTCAGCTTCTGAAAAAAAAATCAATTTTCCCTGCAGCAAGACCCCAGTGTCACTAATAAACATTTTGAAGATGACTGGCCCAAAGATAACCCCCTGAAGTACTCCACTAGTAACCTGTTTGACCCCTGAGAATTTACATTTGGGGACCACCCTGAGTCCTTTCTGACAACCAGTTCCCAAACCATCTAGTAAGTTCTTCCCCTAAACCGAAGTCACTAACCTTATTAACCAGTCTCTCATGTGACACATATTCAAAAGTTTTCCCGAAATCCAGATGTAAGAATATCAGCTCCCTGTCCCTTGTTGATACTGTAAGTTGTGTATCCTAGTAGACAAAGTCTATCAGGTTTATCTGACACAGTCTGCAGCTTGGGAACCTATGCTGATTTCCTCTAAAAATTCAACAATTTGTTCTTAATTACTGCCTCCATAGTTTTACTGACAATGACTATCAGACTGGTCAGTCTATAATTGCCAGCGCCCCCTTTGTAGCACACTTTTGTGCAAGGGCATCATGTTTGCTGCATCCAGTCCTCCGGCACCCATGCATTGCTGGTGATCCTGTGAAGAAGGCTGACATGGGAGTTTCCCAGTGCATGGCCCATCTTCCTAAGAACCCTGGGGTTCATATGACCCCAGGGATTTGGTAACCTTATTCTGCAGCCCTGTGAGTACAAGGGTCTAATAATTTTAGACTAGAGAATTTTGAAGCTCGAAACCCTGTAATGAGGACTGACTACACAATATGTCTTGCTGGAGCACAGAATGATGAATATGGGTTATTTCTACATGTTCATCCAAACTCAATTCAAACTCAGGTCTAGGTGCCTTGAGCCTTACAGAGCCTTGGCAACAGAAAATATATGTTGTGTAATTCTTACCAGAGCTATACATTATAATGAAATTATGTGTTTGTTTAGTAACAAAGATGTTGTTCAGATTTGCCGCAGGGCTGTGCCAATGTGCATTTTTTCATTGCTGCTCCTTTCCTGATCCCTTAACCACAACAGTCATATGATGTCATTTGAGTCACTACACTATAATTATTCCTGACCGCAGCCCTTTATAGCAAGTTTTTTTATTGTATTTTAAAGCAACATGACATAAACTTAGACTGAAAATAAATTAACTTTTTACAAAGGGGGTCTATTTGCCTCTTGTTAGCAGGAAGAAGCTATGCTGTAAATGACATCCTGCTATTTCTTACAGATGCTGTAACTCAGAAAACTTAAAAAGAGATTTTAAAGTTTCCAGCAAGAAAATCATAGTTGGGATCAGGAGAACTCTGTTATGCAAAACTTCAATAAAATGTCAGTCTTGGGACTTTCCATGTTTTTAACCCTTTGAGGGCTGAATATGTTTGGGAAGTATTTAAATTCTGGACATTATATATATAAAATTGTTTGCAAAAAACTATGTTAGTGTACCAGTTAGGGTTCAACTTAATGCAAGAAAAGTCAGGAAATGTGGCCTTAGGGTTTTCAACCATAATTCCCCACCCCATCCCCCAAGCAGAAAAAGGAAAAAACATTAGGGTTTTGGATCTCTGGAATCTTGGAGAATCAGTGGTGGGGTCATCCTTGCATGAAGAAAGGACATCACATCTGACATCGTTTGTTCAAGGAATGGGGTGGACATTAGAGTTGACAACCCCAAGGAAGGCCCCACCACTGATTCGTCAAGACTCTGGAGGCCCCAACCTCAAATTTCTTTTCCTTTTTCTGCTTGGGGGGTGGGGGGTTAGGGTTGTAAACCCTAATGAAATATTTCTTGACTTTTCTGGCATTAAGTTGAACCCCAACTGGTACACTAATGTATTTTTTTTTGTAAATAATTTCCTTTCTTTTTGAGATAGTAGAGTCATATCCTCATTCATGCAGGTCCCTTTAGGACCCGCGTCAACAGATACAGATGCGCACTTCCCTTCTTTTTCTCCACATTTATTATCCTGTCTGGAATCTCATCTTTAATAATTCTAATAGTAGCTAGATACCCCGGGTCTTCTGGTTAATAGTTATGACTGCACTCAGATTTGCCATAGCTAGTTTGGATTTTCAGGACAGATTAGTAGCTGTGACTGCCCCCACTAAAGAGGAACTCCCTCAGTCATGATTGAGCAAACTCTACCTTCCCCTCCCAGCACTTAGCAGCTGGTCTCCCACCTCAAGTAACATCTCCACCCCTCTTCACCTATCCTACCCCACTACCTTCCCATGCATCTCTCCCCCATTGACTTTTCACCGGTCCCTCATTGCCTCTGTCCCACCTATTACCCCTCCACCACTTTTCCCATAACCCCCCCTCACCCCCACCTACCTTTTTACCCATTACCCCCTATCAGTCATAAACTATAACAAGGCCAACCTTTGGAGGTTTTACCATCATCTAAAATATTATTATATCTGCTGCCACCTCTTTGTTCTTCTCATACTTTTTTAATGTTATTGTTGAATTACCTGTCTAAGCTGTTCAAGTTCAAAGCTATTGTTTTCAGTAATTTGCATATTCTGCTTTTGCCTGTTTAAGCCTACGAATTGTCTGAACTGTATGTTATTGTATGTTCGCAGATGTGGAACCTTTGTAAAAGAGCTTCTAGCTCAAGAGTATTGTAATCCAAAACTTCAAATAAATAAATAAATAAGTAACATTTGGGCAGGATTTTCAAAACACTTCGAAGGTACAAAAAAAATGCGCAGGTCCCAAAATGTATACAGTTGTGGAAAAAAGGGGTAATTACATGGAGTGGTATACACAAAACATCCACATCTGTGGTAAAAATACACTGCAGACTGTGGAAAAAGTGCAGCTGCGGAAGTTTCTGAATATAAATAAAAGCCGTTGAAAAGTATGGCATATCCTTTTAAAGGCTATTTGGAGTCACAGTTTTTCTGCAGTTGCAGAAAAAATGTGCACATGCAGCACCAAAGAGAATGAGGCATAAGTCACCCTGAGCATAAAGCAGTGTACTAACAATTGGGACACAATTATAGTGGGGGTTCAGGCACCATCAACTGCAAACCTATGGGCTGTATAGTAGTGTCAGTTGTTACAACAAAATTGCACACATTTCCATTGAAAGGCAAGAAAGCACAACCACATGATCCAGTGCAGCCCATAAAGGAGCCCCACAGGCAGGAGAGGCAGAGCTAGTAACAGCCACAAGTGAGTGCTACTGAAGCAGGTAACATAAACACCCAAGGGAAAAACACAACCAATGGTTACAGAATGCCACTGTGGTGCATGTTCCAGCTGGTACTGGTGGTGCAGCTGTGGTCCCAGTTGTTGGATTGGCTGCTGGACTCATTGTGAGTACTTTCTGCTGCATCTATGGCAAGACTCTCAAAGTCTGCTGTTCCAGTTAATATGGATCACCTGTTGTTCTGGCTGCTGAGCCCTTTCCTCAGCTGTGGATCCATACTTGCACATTTTCTGCAGCTGCGGAATTCTGTAACTTGCCTTATTTGAGATTTTCTGCAAGTGCAGACTTTGGGCTAGATTCACAAAGCGAGCAAAAAAGTCAGCACATGTGGAAAAAAAGCTTGCAAAACTGTGGAGGTGCAAGTGTGGCATATTCACAGTTGAAATTTCTGTAGGTGTGGAAAATGACAAGAGAGGTGAGTAGCAAAATTCCGCAAGTGCTGAAAATCCGCAACATGTTTTCCGCAGCTGATGAAATAATATTAAAGACCCAGCAGACAGAACAACAGCTGGTGATCCATAATAAGTGGAGCAGGAGACTTTGATAGTCTTGCAAATGTTGCTGCAGAAATAGCACTCCCAGCAAAGCAAGCAGCCAATCCCACAACTGGGACCATGGTAGCACCACCTGTACCAGCAGGACTTTGCACCCAGTGGTAATATATACAGTATCTGTTGGTTGTGTCTCTGAGGTATTTCTTTCTCCTGCATCTGTAGCACACACTTCTGGCTGTTACCACTTCTGTCTTTGTTGCCATTCAATGGAAATGTGTGTTAGTTTTGGTGCAGCAACTGATACTACTATACAGCCCACAGGTTTGTTGTTGTTTGGTGCCTGAACCCCCACTATGATTGTTTTCCAAGTGCTAGTACATTGCCTTTTGCTCAGTGTGAGTTACGCCTCGCTCTCCTTGGCGCAGCATGTGCACAACATTTTTTTCTGCAACTGTGGAAAAACAGTGGCTGAAAATAGCCTTTACTTTACAATGCCATTTTTTGTGCAGGAATTTTCAGAAGCTGTGTATTTTCCACAGTCTGAAGTATATTTTTTTCCACAGATGCGGGCTTTTTGTGTATATGACACAGCACAATTACTGAATTTTTTTCACAACTGTGCAAATTTTGGGGACTTGCACATTTTTTTCCCCCATCAAAATGTTTTGTGAATCCTGCCCTTTTTCTTTGTAAATATGTCGCAACTGAATTTCCGCAGTGCTGCAAGCCATTTTTCCGCAACTGCAGAATTTTTGGCTCTCTTTGAGAATCCATCTCTTTGTCCTTACTGTGCCATTGCACTTCCTTTTGCTGCCACTACAGGCTGCTAAGATCCTGTATCTTAAACTGATTTTCCGTTTGCCATAACAAATGGGAATAGTAATCTGTAGGATTTGTGAATCTCCTACCATTCAAACAGCCAAAAAATGATGTTTTCCATGGAAAAAATGCTTTTATTTCTGTTCTCTGCTTCATTTGCATAGCCATCCCCTTTTTTCTCAGTGCTGCAAGCTCCAACTGTGACATCATACCAGGGAAACTAAGTCATTAAAGGGACACTGTCAGTTTGTAGTTTTAGATGGAAAAATCTGCTATTTACTGTACCCACAATGCTTCACTATGTAAATTAGTATACAGGCTATTGTATTTCTGTGCTCACTGCAGAAATAGGAGACTACATCTCTCAGTATAGAAGTCTTGTAGCTACATACTGCATGCACGATGCCTTGTTTTCAAAATAAACATACAAGAGCTTATATCATTGACACCACTACAGAAATATGAGACTATATCTCACAGCAAGGAAACTGGAAAACAGCATCTTATTTTACCCACAGTGCATTGCTATGGACATTTACATATTAGGTGCTCACCACTACCAACATATGGAACTGTACTTTTGAGTAAGACACATTTAAGTCAATACTATAAACTACCCAGAATTCCTTGTTGCTGTGTGTAAAACATTGACATCTCCCTGGTATGACATCACTCTGGGGGTGTGGCCACACAGAGGAACTGGAAGGCAGCCAGAAACAAAGCACTGATAAAACACAACAATAAAATGACTATGACAGATTTTTTAACAAAACAAATTGCAGCTTCAACATCTGAAGCATGGGCTGCAATGGCATACTATGTGAAAAAGGCATCTGAGAATCATCAGAAAATCCCTTAAATGACTCATCTCCCCCTTATTAATTTTTTCATTTAATAACTACCTAAGAACAATGGCACCATTTTTACTTTTAATATAGTATTATATTATATTATTCCAGGTGGAGGCCATGTAGGGCCCTTGGGACATGAATATCATGCTGCCCACACCAACCATTTATAATTCCTCTTTCACCTTCTTTTTTTTTTATTGTATCCTACTGGTTGGTTTTTTACTTTGAGGCTTGCATGTTCAATTTGAGGCCTGGATCAGGTACGGTTCTGTTTTTTTTCTCCTACCCTATAGTGGATCCCTTGATTTGGAATCCACCTATGGTGTTTCCCCCCACGTTTAGGAGTCACTATGTATATAGTTCTGCCCATTTGGCAGTTGGGAGTTTTTCCTCTTTTGTTCCTTGTCCCTGGGGTTTTTAGGGTTTTTGTTTTCAGTAGGTTGTTAGTAACTTGTTTAACAGCTTTAGTAGTTAACTTTATTATATTTCAGCATGACTATGCACTATCGTTTTTTTGTTTTTTTGTGAAAAATCCACACAGATCCATCTTTGCACTTGTTTCATTTTTTATTATTACAGGTTATGTGCTTTTTTTAGTTGTTTCTTTTTTTTATTTGTATCTGGTGGAGGTCTCCCATTGGGGTATTCTCCTTTTGCCATCCTGCTGCATATGGTCCTTTGGGACGAATGGTGTGGGGTGGGCCTTGATGCCTCCATTACTTTCTTGCTGTTTTGTAAATTATGATTCAGGGTTTGTCTGTTACAGGGCTTCATAACATGCTGGATTACCTTACCTTTTCCAAATGTATATGACCCCAGTTAAGATTCTGTAACAAAATATCAGTCGCATGAATAACCCTATTAAGAGAGCCAGAATAATACAATATCTTAAAATACATCCTGCAGATTTGTATTTCCTACAGGAAACCCACATGAATGGGTGGCACACTTGAATATAATTTTTACATGGATTCTCCCCCAAGCCACCCCCATCTGGAAAAACATTGAAATGTCCATAAATGATTTATTTGATTTGGGGTCTATCCTTTTTTCAGCCCCAGCATGCCTTCCTTCCCATACTCGCTTCATTTATTTCATGGCACAAACTCTTACTCTCTCTTACAAGTCTGGAACTTATTTTTCATTTCTGTAGAGTGTTAGTGACAGATGATGACTTTCTTCCTTTGGTCATGGACCTCACTTTTCACCAATGGAAATATAGTTATCTTACCTACATGTACCAATTTTTGGATGAGCCTGGGGTTGTTCCTTTTGAAACGCTTCAGAACACTTATGGGCACACTGATAGGGAACATTTCAGGTACTTGCAAGTATGTACATATCTACTTCATAAACGTAATGAATACACTAAGCTTTCTGCCATACGTCCCTTACTTTTGGCCATGATCATGGATTTACATAATGACTGCCCCGGGATCACGTGATTGGTAATGTGTACCAGAGATTGCAAGAAGTAAATGCAGAGTTGATTCATTGGAGTCTGGATAAATGGAATCAGGAACTTTCTATTGATTACTCCCACTGGGAAAAATATGCTACCTCTGCATACAAAATTACTTTCTCGACCTTATGGCATAAGTTTACATGGAAGTGTTATTCTCTATACTTACGCACTTCTGCTACCCTTATGCACTTTTTACCACATAATTTTGGGGATTGCTGGTGGGGTTGCAGATGTAACTCAGCTCACCAAGCCCATATTTTTTATTTCTGCCCATTATTTAGGATGTATTGAACAACAGCAGTGACTCAGGTTGACCTCCTGATTGGTCCCTCTTTCCAAGTAACCCCTGAATTTATTTTAGTGTCAGTACCCTTACCAATCTGCCCTTTATTTCATAAATCTATGGTCTGGATTTACATTCCGGTGGTTACAAAAGTGATAACTTGCCTGTGGATTAAACCAGTCCCACTGACACTGGGGTCATGGCATTCTATTATTCAGGACATATATGCAATAGAAAAATTTACAGCTACCCAACAGAAATGTCTGGAGCAATTTGAACTCCAGTGGAGACCCTGGGTCTTTGTTATATGTCAATAGATGAGAACTGGACCCCATAATACTTCATTTTGGCCCGGCTGTTATGGATAGTTTTCCTACCCATGGCTTACTTTTGTTTGTTTTTGATGCTTGCTCTGTGCCGGGGAACCTCGCTCTGCTGTTACCCTCCACTGTTCATGTTGTATGATTGCTGATACTTTTTTTCATTTTCATTCTTTTTTTCTTTTACTTTACATAATGCCTGTAATACATTTTCTCCTGTTGTTACTTTGCCACATATTGTAATTTTCATGTATGACATTTTTGGCCTTATTGATTGATGTGCTCTGATGTGTTAATAAACATTACATATATAATATATAAAATAAAAAGAATACGGAAAGCGTGTGGGGAGTAAAAACACCTGGATTCTTCCTTACATGATTATATTTTCAGTTATATGTACTTTAGTGAAACATATAAGTCCCACAGTATATGCCCCTTTGCCTTCACTATACATGTTATCAAACGGCTTATTTTAAATGATGACCAGCTTCTTGTTTTCTTTGTTCTTTGAGCAGAGTGGGTTGCACAAATCCATCTATCTGTTTTTTTAAATAATAATCCATCTGATACCATTCCTAATCCATGACTTTACAGTGGAATTGTAGTACAGATTGAGAATCTTCAGAGATGGAACCCACAAACAGCCAGAGAGTTGGCATATTTATTGCCCGAATAAAACAGATATTCTCTGGTGTGATTTAATAGAGATAAGCAGAACATTCAAATTTACAGAACCTTGAGAGATTTAGGCTCAAATTTCTGGAAGTATTGATATTTACTTGCTTTATCTCCAGACAAAATGAAATGTAAAAATAAAAAAGCTGCTTTATTAAAGAAAACATTTATTTTCAAACATAGATGTTTGTATTTCACGTTGTCATACAAACCATTAATGTTAACTTTGATTTTTTAGACTAGCATGGGGACTTTTGATGTGTGGGTTTTGAACAGTTGTAATAAGCAGTATGTATTTTTTGTTTTGTTTCAATATGATTTAAAAATATTTTTTGATAAAAGAACAACCATATAGAGTTTTTTTCCCCATTTACACATTTTAGATATTGAAACATTCATTTTCTGACTGGATTGCTGGAGAGGCTATATGGTATTGTGATTTGGAATCAATTAGGTCATCTTTACATTTCCCTCATGTTATGAAGTCCTTTATGTAACATTACTTTAATTTAGTTTTAAAAAACACAATTCTTTATGTGTGTGAGTTCTTTTTTCCAGAATCCAATGCCAGTAACGGGACCTCCCCCTCACAACACAAATGCAAAAATATTGGGGAGGTTGCTCGTCCATTCTTATATTTGAAGAGAAATGGGTTAAAACATGTGACATGTTTGAACATCTAATACCAAGGAGTGTAATCTAAAGAACTGGAAAACATCAGTATTAGTGGCACAGAAAACATTAGAAAATTTGACAGTTTATGATTCTATCAAATGAAATAGTCAGCTAATAATCATTAAAAAAATTATCACTTTTAGTTTACTTGTTTCCTTCTGTTAGACTCTAGTTATTTTTTGTTTCATAAAGTATTGTATTTGGTTAAATGTCATTTTATTCAATGAAATATAGGCTTTTGCATTCAATAACTGTGCAGAAAGATCTATATAGAAAATACATAAATTAATAAGCATAGTGTTATCAACTAATTTAGGACTTTGAGATAAAGCATTCTATAACACAGTAAAGGACAAAAGCATTGTGTTCCTAAATGGAGTATTGACTCCCTTCCAAACACTGCCTCCATTCCCCCTCTCTGTTACTCTGAGAGAGGCAGGGGCATGAATCATTATTTATGTTGTTCAGAAATGGGTTACAATGCATTCTGAAATACCATCTGCCTGCTCTGTATGGTCGTGGCTCACTTTGCCCTAGATAACCACATTTCTTTATTAAGGTTGAAAACGAATGAAATTGCAGATCCACAGGTTTCCCTTTGTCTGCCGGAGCTGTAAATGATGGGTGGCAAATTAGCTAATTAAGGCACATTAATAACAGATAGATTTAAAATAAATCAGAGCACCTCCAGAACATATAGACAGATGAAGATATAGATAGATAGATAGATAGATAAATGGACAGATAGGTAGGATATGACATGATAGGATATGCTAAGATATGATATGATACAATAATGTACAATCCACATACGATATCAGATATAATTTCAGATATTGAAAACATTTCCCAACATCTGAAATCATATCAGATATATCTGATATATGATATCTAACTATCTCACAGGATGCAGGCACAGCTACAAAATGGGTGTTTATACAGAAAATGACAGTAAAATTTTTTTTAAATGGTAATATTTAAAAAAAATTCAGAATCTCGACTTTTCAATTACTCAGTGGAAGGAATGCAGATAAGATTACATTTTGGAACTATGGTTTGATAGGAAAATATTATCTAACTTGTGATCTGGAAAATATAAATAAATATGAACTTAATTAATTTCATTAACTTGGATAGCTTTCTTTTGGAGCAGCATTTTAAATGTCTGGAGAGATGCCTCTCATTATCCAGGTTCTGAAGGTTTTAAAACAAATACTTCATTCACTCAGCAAAACTGTTCTGTCATTGTGTTGCCCTTGCTAATGTCAGAGCTACATCTTGATAATGGCATGGACACCATAGTGGTTCAGTAACTTTCCAGCCCCCCTTAATTCCGTAGAATTTGACTTTAAATCACCTTAGAGGTCTAAATAAGGAGGAGCTACCACGGTACATGATGCAATGGAATCCATAGGTAGCATCATCTGTATCCAACAAGACTTCCTACCACCAGCACAGCCCTTGCATCTTACCAGACATGGAGGAAAGGTTTACCTGATAAAATGACACTGGTAGTGTCATGCCTAATATTTGACTTATTGCAATTTAGGCACATTGCTCCAGAGTGTTGCACAGGATACAGAACAGAAGTCCAAACCTTGTCTCTTGACCATGGGTTAAATTGGGCAGTAATCCACAGGAAGGAACTAAGTTGTCATATTCTCTTACAAACATGCATGATTGCAGATTTGTGATGCTGTGTTTGCCTTTGAAAAATCTAGTTACATTTTTCTGGTTAATACCTTTTTTGAGAAGAAATGAAGATTTTTTTAAATACAAGCTTTTATAGAGACCTTAGACATCTGGTAAGCTTGTGTAAAAACTATTCAGATAGTAAAATACAAGGTATTATTTTAAAAAGTGTACTAAAGTAAACTTGCATGAGACTCCCTGCTCCCGGTCACCAGTCTCTGCTGAATATTGAAGAGTCCTACAGAGATGTTGACCATACCTCAAGTTGTACTTTAACTGCTACCTGACTCCTTTTACTTTTCTGATCCCCATTCAACAGCATTGAAACTGTTCTGCGCATGTGGTATATTATCTCGGAGCCCAATTGCGGAGCAGACACGGAAACAGTAAAACATGATTTTTCAAATGTATATAACTTAAAAACTACAAAACTCCCAAACATAACCCCCCCCTGCAGGAAATCCTTCCCTAACAACCTACACAACCATACAAAATTTCACAATTTAAAGATTTATAGTTTTTTATCTAGATGAGAGCAACAATTCAGAAAAAAAACACACCATTGAAGTTAATGGTAAAAATTTTTTTTCACACTTTAAAATCTCAAAAAATACTAAGCTGATTTGCATGATACTTTCAGAGATTATGGATTCTGTAATATACAACACATCCTGATAGGTTCATGTAAATCTGTAAACCCATCTTACTGCAAGATGCAAACAACAAATTCAGTTTGACATAGAACTCACCAGCAGTGTCTCACACACATGTATATATATATATATATATATATATATACATACACAGTATATATATATATATTATAGGTAGGTAGGTAGTGTTGAGTAGCATGTTTCCTGTTAAACCTCAAATGTTGCACTTGAATAGCTTTGCAACCGATCAATGGATTTCCTCATAGTTTGGTATGTACTGTCCCATGGGGTAAATCTCTTGATGTGGCAAGTTTCGTTCTGGTTGGATGTTCAGATTCTGAGATTGGGACAGTGGAAAAAGTCATAAAGTCATTTTTTTTTCCGTTTTTTTCTCATCACCCTGTGTCCAGATGGTGTGGAATTTTTGTGCGATTTTTTTTTTATGGTAGAACCAGCTTGGGTAACAGAACAGGCATGCCAAGGTTTGTGAAAAACTATTGATCTGTTGCAAAATTATAGCAGTTTTTCATTTCCCATTGCTTTCTTTTTGTAACTTCAAGTTTATTTCTTTTTAGCACAGTGGTTACACATATCGGAGAACAAGTTATACATTTCATTGTGGATACAGTCACAGAGCCTTGAATTCCATTTACAGATAATCAAATAATATAATTGAGCAACAAGTCCTTACATTCTTTCTTCTTGTGTTTTAGATCCTTTTATTCTGTGTATGAATCTCCTTTAATAAAAAGAATGCTTATTCCCAACTGTGGTCCGTATCCCTTAACTCTGTGAGGAACATTCTCCACTTCAGGATACCGAAGCAACATAATCAATTAAAAGCTGTGCTACTGTATCTATTTTTTCTTATTTATATTATAACAATAAAGCTCATTTACAACATAAAATGGCTGGTGTGTCATTTCATCTAGTTAGCTGTATTTAATTGTATTGTGGGAACCAAGTTTCTGTCTTTTTTCTTCCTTCTGTAGACTAAAAAAATAAGAGGATTCAGTATAAAAGGTCAATGGTCAAATGCTTGCTGGGAGAGTACTGAGATTCCTTCTGTTTCCTCTACAAGAGTCATAAAGGGAATCCACACTGCATTAAACTTATCTTTTTGCAGTCATAGTTCTGCTGTGATTCTCTCAGGCCTCTGTATGGATTTTATAATTTCTAACCATTCTCGAGTAGTTGGGAGCTGTGTGTTCAGCCATCGTTTAGTGATGGCTTTACCCGCTGCTGCTAAGAGGATTCCCATAAATGATTTTTGATCATTGATGGGACACCCAAAATCATATTTTCAAATGATAATTGTTCTGCAGTGCCAACTATTTGCTGGTATTTTACCATGGCTTCTGTCCAAAAAGGCTGCAGCGTGGGGCATTCCCAGAAGATGTGGTAATGTGTGCCAACTGATCCACAGATCCTCCAGCAGTTATCTGTGTAAGAAGTGTTATACTGTTTTGTTTTAGTGGGAGTGTTAAAGTATCTACTAATGAGTTTCTACTGAAACTCTCTCCATACTGGAGAAGCCAATGTACAAGAACCCCCTTCCCAGATTTCTGTCCAAGTTTGATCCCCCAGTTCCAAGCCTGCTTCCCTCTCCCAGGATCCCTGACAGGAGGGCCCTCCTCTGTGGACTCAATGTAAATCTTGACCAGTTTGGAAACCAGATGTGTCTCCCTTTGGGTATTTGCTGCTTTTAAAATTAATTCTTCTAATGGGTGCGGGTCCTGCAGGACTGTTCCAAGGTTAGAGCCCCTGCCCAAGAAAGACACCACTTGTAGATATCTAAAAAAGTGAGACCTGGGGATTCCAAATTCTTGTTGTATTTCCCGAAATGTTTTGATTTTATTCTGTTTCACAAACTGTCAGAAGTAACAAAGTCCATAACAACTCCAGCCAGCAAAAAAGTGATCTAACCTGGGTTGGGGGTGAAATCTGAGCAGAGAGATTTGTGCCTGATTAGAGAGTACTTGTGTTATGTTGAGATCTTTCTTTGCCCTACCCCAGCTCCAGTACAGTTGATTTTGCCATGGATTAGGGAGTCTGGCTTTCATTAACTCTTCAGGGGGACTAGTAAAGTCCAAAACTGAGGTATTACCTGGGCTACTGCCCTCGTCCATACCCACCCAAACATTTTAAGGGTCTTTTTTATAATATTCCACCCAGGGAACCAACTGTGCCATGAGGTAATAGGTCTTTAAATTAGTAGTCCTAGTCCACCCTGCAGCTTGGGCCACAGGAGTGTATTCCATACTATCCTGGCTCTTTTACCATCCCACACAAATTTGTGTAGAGCTTTGTCTATTTTATGCCATTCTGCACTAGGTATGTGGAGGAGAAGGGAACTAAATAGGTACAGGAAATGTGGGAGAACGTACATTCGTATAATTTCTATTCTACCTATCAGGGATAGGGGTAAAAGATCCTACCATTTCAGATCTGTACAGATCTCTTGTATCAATTTACCATAGTTTACTCAATACAAATGTACTAAAACTAAGAGGATGTAGATGCCCAAATATCTGAGACTAGTGGTAGTCCATTTAAAAGGCAGTTGTAGTGCAAGTTCCAGGGTATGGATTCCACTGACTATCAGGATCTCTGTCTTGTCGCTGTTAATTTTAAAACTGGAAACCTGACTGTAGGTCGTCGAGAATGGGGTATGTAACCAGAGGGCTCTTTAAATATAGCATAATGTCATCCGCATACAGTGAAATGCATTTTTCTTCCCCATCTACTTTAATGCCTTCTAATTTAGGTTGTACTCTTATGTATTCGGCTAGGGATTACATACTGTAAGCGAATAACAGTAGGGACAGTAGGCATCCCTGTCTTGTGCCTCTTTGTATGTCCAGTTCTCTTGATGTTGTCTCATTAACCCTTATCTTGGCTTTTGGGGTGTAATAAACGGCTTGTATCCATGTTAGGAATTGTTTGCCAATCCCAAACTGTCCCAATACCTCCCTTAAGTAATCCCATCAAATGCCTTCTCAGCATCCACTACTATCGCCACCTGTTGTTCCTTAGCTTTACTCCCCATTTGTAGGATATTTAGGCATTGTCTGATATTGTCATAGATATGTCGGTTGGGAACAAAGCCGGCCTGGCCTGGGTGGACCAGGCTTGGTAAAATTCGGTTCACTCTCCCTGCAAGGATCTTTGTAAAACTTTTTCAATTAACATTAAGCAGTGAAATCGGTCTACATGAGGTGCAATGCTTGGGGGATTTGTCTTCTTTAGGAATTACTGGAATGAAAGCCTCTCTCCATGTATGAGGGAAGTCTTCCTTATTTTCACATGAATTAAAGAGGTCTACCATTAAAGGGGTTAGAAGGGGGGGGGATCTTCTAGTAGAATTCTGTGCTAAAGCAGTCAGGCCCTGGGGATTTCCCTGTTTTCATTTCTTTTGTCACTAGAGCAATCTCAGCTGTAGTGAAAGGGGCCTCCAGAGCCAATCTATCGTTGTCTGATAGTTTAGGTAAGGTAATGCCAGTCAGAAAGCCCTGTATATTCTTTTGACTATCTCCATCTGGGGCCTTGGCTGAATATAAACTAGTATAATATTCTCCGAAGGCTTCCATGATTTCCTTTGTGGTATACACTCCACTGATATTATCTTTTTGAGTTTTCTGGAGTTTTTTAACATATTTTTCAGCCTGAAGTTTCCTTAAACGGAACGCCAAAAGAATGCCAGCTCTGTTGCTGTGTTCACAGTACTTCTGGCTGGTGTATCACAGTTTGCCTTCTACCTGCCCGTCCAAAACAGTTTGAAATTCTTTCCTAACCTGTTGTAGCTCTGCCTAGAACTGTCTTGATCCTGATTCCTTATGCTCTCTTTCTATGTTATTCAGTTTTTGTTCCCATTTAGTCTGGTTCTCTCTGCGCTGTCTCTTCTTTCGAGATGGATATGAAATTATGGCCCCCCTTAGGACAGCTTTGAGCCCATCCCAATACCATTTCCATCCCATATCTTGTACTTTATTATGGGTCTGATAGTCCTTAATAACTGACTTCATTAGGTCTCAGAATTCTTCCCACTCAAGAAAAGAGGTATTTAGTCTCCAAGTGGTACATCTTTCTCAATCTTCCAATTGGATTTCAGCCGTGGCCGTGGAGTGGTCAGATACTAGTCTGGGGTGTATTATACAGTCTATGATTCTGTGTACTTCTGTTTGACTACACAAAAAATAATCAATCCGTGAGTAAGATTGATTGGAGTTAGAGTAAAAAGTGTAGTCTCTTAGAGTGAGGTTCAGTTCCCTCCAGATGTCCAGCAGGACTAGCTCCTGAATTCCCCCCCTCACCATTTGGCTCATACCCCTATTGGTAGTGGTGACCTGCAATGATCGATCTAATGCTAGATTCAGAATGCAGTTAAAGTCTCTACCCAGCAAAATCATGCCCTCCCCTAATTCTGAGATCTTCCCAAATAATTTTTTGTAAAATAGAGGGTCATCAACATTCAGTGAATAAATGTTGATTAGGTGTATTTTTTGAGAAACGTCAACCAGAGACCACAACCACACAAGGAATTTTCAAATCTATCTCTAAGGGAGGTCTCTTCTGATCAATACAACTGTGCCCACTTTTTTGCTTGTTGGGTGGGCCGAGCTCACCACCTTTCCCACCCAGGACCTCCTCAATTTATTATGCTCAGAGGGGGCAATTTAGTTTCTTGAATAAAACCAATATCTACCTTGAGCTTTTGCAGGTAGTGTAATATTTTTGTTAGTTTAATGGGGGCATTAATTCCCTGTACATTCAGGGATACAATTTTCAAGGTACCCATCTGTCTACCTGAATTTGTCCTTCTATTATGTGACATTTTTCCCAATAGGTTTCTTCCTTGATGTTATTCTCTCTCTCTCAACCTCTTACTTCTGGTCATCCCTTCATGTGGCTTAAGTGGTGGTGTTCCTGTTGTACTTACCAGCCTTAAAAAAACAAGCCAAGCACAACTGATGCTTGTAAATGATGAGATTGAACTATCCAACCATGTAAACTAAACACCGAACACAACAAACCAACAGTAAATGTTTTAACCTGTGTGGTACTGTAAAGAAACTTGAGCTTCCAAGGTCAAAAAGGAAGGTGCAGCTATCACTGCTATACTTGCTGTTAAACAATTCTGACCTATGCAGGTCAGTGTAGTGTCGATGTAAGGCCAAGTGGCTGTGTACCAATGTCCACTACGGGCTATTCAAGCAGAGACTGGCTATGATCAGAAAGCTGGGGCCACCATTCAGAAAAGGGAAAGAAAAGAATTTCTTCCCCTTTTGTATTCTGTTACCATCTTAAGTAAGAAAGTACCAGCAGTATTAGTGGGCCCACTTTACTCCCTCTCCCCCTGCATATCTTCAGTGTACAGCTATGAGATGAACCCACACTCAGTTCTACCTCCCTCCTCCTCCCTAAATAAAACTTTCTCCCCAGTCAGTCTCTTGAGACGTTCCCTCTGTTCACCCAGCCATTCCTCCATTTCATTTACTTACAGCCCAAGTGCAGAGTTGGGCCTGCCGGGTAAACCAGAGGAGATGATAGTGTTTAGCTCAAAATGTCTCTTGGGGAGTTTCAAACCCTGCCTCCCAATTTTATGCTGGGGCCAAGAATAATTTTTCAGTTATTGTTCATCACAGCAGGAAGCTAATCCCTGCCATTCATAAAAAGGACACGTTTATGTCTCTCTGACTGTTAAGATTCAGTTGGTCCCCTTTTTGTCCTCCAGTGGTTGGTACAATGTCCAAGAGGAAGACCGTGTTTTAGATCGGGGACACAGGAGGTGGAGGGTTTCCATAAAGACCTGGATCATTTAGGTTCTGGTAAGTGTGGGTAGGTCTTAGCAACATGGGAAACAAAAGGAAAATTCGGACCTGATGTAATTGACGGGATTACCTACTCTGCGTTAGTCAGCTCACAGAGGATATTTCAGGTAGAATGGCCTGCTCGAAGTATGACATCTGTTTGGTCCTTGGTCGGTACCTTCTTGTTTTTTATTTTATTTTTTTTATTTATTTAGTTTTTGTTAACCGGGTAGGTGCACTAGCCATAAAATGACTATTTTCAGGCACGACCCGGGAGAGTACAACAAAAGGAGAACAGTTGAACAACAGCAACATGGGTACAATAGTACAAATAGAGGTACAGTACAGCAGTGCTACAAAAATACAATGAGTAGAAACAACAAAAATAATGGCAAGCATTATACAGATAATGGCAGTAAGATATATAATAAGTGCAGAAACCATGGACCCGACCTGTGGTGAAAGGGTTAATAAGATAGTAAGGTTATATAGAGAAATGTGAGGAATGTTCAAATATAACAAGAAAGACTGACAGAAGGAAGGTCAGGGTGGTAATTGGCAAAACAACAGTGGATGGTCAGCAACAAGGTTCAAGAAGGAAGAGAGCTAGTAGTCAAGAGTTATTTACAAAGAGAAGGAAAAATATGGGGAGGAAGGAGACAGTCTTGGAGCTGGATTAGAGCAGGGTGACATTACTGGTAAGTCTCAGGAGCTCAAGGTTGGGTCAAAGCACATACAAGCATCAGCTAAGGATAGATAACGACGATATTCACTTTTAAATCCAAAGTGAGACTGAGACAGCCGGAGGTTGAGTGGAAGAGCATTCCATAGCCTGGGAGCAGAGCATTGGAAGGCCCCTGTGCCTTTAGTCATCCAAAACATCTCGGAACATAGAGCAAGGATTTGTCAGCTGATTGCAGGCCATGGGAGGATGGTTGAGGGACCAGCAACGCCGCCAGCTGGGACTGTTTTTTTTCCCGGATGATTGAGTCCATTAGTGATCCAAGGTAGTATTGTCTACTGGTAGAGGGTTAGAGCCAATTCAGATCCTTATAAAGAGGGCAGTGATGTTTGAGTCGAGGTGACGAAGAGGCAAATCGGCATATATTGTTATAAGTTACATCCCATTTTAGTAGGGAGGTTTATGGGCAGAGGTAAGAATAGAGGCAACATAGGTAAGGGGTTGAGAGCAGAATACCTCGGCAATTGCTAATTTGGCCAGGTGTAAGCATGTAGCTCGTTTGTAAGCTACTCCTAGTTTCGAGTTTACAGCTTTGCACGAGGACTGAATGTGAAGATTAAAATCCGGGACTGGTCCAGGAGGATCCCAAGGTACTTGAAGGAAGTAACATTTTCAAGTGGAAATCTTCCTGGGTGAAGAACCTCCAGCAAACTAGAACAGGTCTTAATCTTCGGTGCAGAACCTAGGAGCATGGCTTTCATTTTCTTTTCATTTAATACAAGCTTACGGTCTAGTAGCCAGTCTAAGACCTTATTGAAGTCTGAAGTAAGTGATGTGCTTATGCAGGCCGTCTGGCTATCAGCTCCTTTAAGTTGGCACTTAAATGAGAGGACTAGGATATGGATGTAAATTGTCCCTTCCGTGATTTGCCCGCCCTTCACCATGCCACACAGCTGATCTCTTGCTCCAGAATGATGGAGGGGGACTCCAGAACTTGGAGGCTGAGTTTTCTTAAAGTGGAAGCAGCTTCAAACAGTGAGTCACAAAGTAGGGGACCCCTCTCTGTATGAACACGAAGATGGGTTGGGTATAATATCTGGATTTTAATGTTCTTTTCTTTGGCTTGCTTAATCATATCTTTCACTTGTCTCCTCTGCCCGTTTAGATAATCAGAAAAGTCTTGGTCAATTGAAATGTACTGGCCATCTAGTAGCAGTTCTTCTTATTTCCAGGCCTACTGCAGTATGTATTGCCTGTCTTTGTAGCTAAGCATCCTTATGATTATGGGGTGGGGTCAGGCATTCTGTTCTTTAGGCTTGGATATTAATGAGCAGTGGGCTCTCTCGATAATAAGTGGACGATCATCAGGGATTTTCAGGATCAATCTCAGGATATTCTAAATGAAGTTCTTCTTAGATGGATATGAACTATCCATACCTTCAGGGACTCCATAAGGGCAGAAATTATTCCACCTGGAGCAGTTTTTCTGATCATCCAACTTGGCGTGTAGTTCCCTTTCCCTGGTAAGTAGATAAAGTATGGCTCAGTCATGTTGATTTGTTGAGTCTAAAAGTGTACCCACCGCCTGTTTGGCCGCCATTGTTCTTTTATCAATTTGTTTTATATCTGCTCTGACGTCTGTGACCAAGGATCTTACTTGGTGAAGAGTTCTTATTATTCCATCTAATTTAGACATGATAGCGTGCTGATCTAGTGGTTCAAATCAGTCTTCCGAATCCACCATGCTCGCTACTGGGGAAGCAGGTCGGGAATCATCCTGTAGGCCCTGATATTTATCAGCTTCCATCAGGGTTTTAATTTTGGCTGCTTGGATATTTCTGCCCCCGCGATTTAGTCATTGCCATTGTGTAAATTTATATTATGTTCTATTTTTGGTAAACCATTGATTAATGCTGGCATTTTGCTAGGTTTAATTAGTGGCGACCCCCAGCGTGTTCGGATCAAGTGGCCATTCACTTGGTAATGTCACCGGAAGTCCCATTTCCCATTGTTTTCAATAAGAAGAGCACTTTTCAGGATAGAGGGAGAAAAATCAACAAAGGAATTTACTCTTGCAAAAAAGGATTTAGTCTCACGAGAGTGTTTTCTTTTATGCAAGAGCAAAATCCTTTTCTCGTGAGAAAAATAATTCCTTTTTCGCTAGCCTCCATCTTGCTTTCAGTTTTTTTTAAGTTGAAAAGCACTCAAAATGAATGTATTTAGAGACACCAACACATGTATCTTGTTCATTGGGACTCCATTAGGTGGACTGTAAAGTTATTTGGTGAAAAACAACCTTGCCATGCCTTTTTTTTAACATTTTAATTCTTTTTTGTGACTCTCTTAGACCCAATTCCTTTTTTGTGACTCAATTCTTTTTTCATGAGCTCACGAAAAATGATTTTATAGGCTACTTTGGTTCATACCTCAGCTACTGTTTGAGATTTTGACCTCACATTTTCATCATGGCCTTTTGAGGACACCACCTCATGAACAATATGACTGTTGTTAGGCAAATCCTGTCAGAAAGGTGATTTCACAGTTTGTTGGTGAAATCACCTTTCTGATGGGATTTGTGTAATGAAAGTCATATTGCTCATGAGGTGGGGTCATAAGAAGGCTATGCTGAAATTGTGGGGTCAAAATTTCAAAAAATGGCTGTGTTATGACCATTCCTTGGAATTTTGCTATGCACGCTCGTGATGTTGGACATTTTAAATATTTTCACCCCATATTTTCAACATAACCTTCTTATTACCCCACCTCATGTATGTCACAGCTGTCATTTTTTTAAAAATCCTGACTAAAATGTGTTTTTGCACCCATGGTGTAGAATGGTGTTGCAGTTGCACAGAATTACATTTTGGGGGGATTTGACAATTTTCTGTACTGGGTACATGCAGTGATGTAATAAGAAGGTTATGTTGAAAATTTGGGGTCAAAATTATTAAAAATGGCACAGTTATGATTACTTGTTGCAATTTCATTACACATGCTCAAAGCTTTGTGAATTTTAAATATTTTGAGCACAAATTTTCAACATAGCATTCTTATGAAACCACTTCATATATGTCGTAGATGACGTTTTTTCAAATCCTGGCTAAAATGTGTTTTTGCACGTGCAAATTGGATTGGCATTGTGCTTGTGTGGAGTTATGTTTTGATGGGGATTGAAAAATTTTCTGCACTAGCTATATGAGTTGGGGTAATAACATGGCTATGGTGACAATTTGGTGACTGTTGTCCTATGACTAGAAGCACAGGGGCCAGAGATCCCTGTGCCTCCACAGCTTGATACATACAGTATACTCATCTATTTGGACCCTGTGCTTCCACAGTAAAATAAGCATACTATTATACTATCTCAAAAAGTAAGGAAATAAATTGCAAAAAACTTTGTTAATGTATCAGTTGGGGTAAACCAACAAAAGTAGGAAAATATGGCATTACGGTTGCCAACTCTAGCACTCCATTCCCCACCCTGCGCAGACCCACAGGCGGTGGGGTCTGTCTTGGGGGATATTCAGTGAACATGGCGACCGTGATTGAGCGATTACAAAAAGGGTGACTCAGATATGGTGTCTGTGTTCTAGGCTACCTGGCAGGGTAGCGACTGGATATGGGGTAGTCGAATACTGCAACATGATGTTGCTATATATACATGCATGTGGGGGGAGGGATCACGTTGCATGATGGGCAGAAGGGGATGGAGGGTATGTGGGGTGTAGTGCAGTGGTCAGCTACTGAGCTGGCCATGTGGCATGGTGGGTAGGTGGCAGGCTGGGGTTGGGAGGGTGCCGGGTTCGGTTCTGGAGCACGATTGCTTTTTGTGTTGGGTTGTGTTTTTCATTTTTTTAAAAGTTTTCCCAACATACCACCCCTGGTGAGAATGTAAGTGGGATGTGTGGGGGCACCAACATGAAAACCCCTCATAACATAGAAAACTGTTATTTATTTCTGGCGATGTACACTCGCCCAAATGGTAATTGCTATTTCCGCAATCGCCGTTATCACATAGAACCATCTTGGGGCCATCAACCCTAATGCTCATCCCGTTCCATTACAAAATTAGGGGACATGGATACAGCATAGGAGAATGAGGTGAGTGTTAGGGCTGATGACCCCAAGACAGACCCCCCACCTATGGGTCTGTGCAGGGTGGAGAATAGGATGTTAGGGTTGGAAGCCCTAACTCCACATTTCCCTTCTTTTATTGGTTTAACCCTAACTGATGCATTAACAATTGTTTTTGCTGTCACACTCTCTCTCTCACACTCTCTCTCTCTCTCTGTGTGTATATATATATATATATATATATTCATGTAAAATCCATTTTAATGCATCAGTTAGGGATTTGTTCCAATGACAAAGTGAGGGAGATTCAATGTTAGGGTTCCCACCCTTGTACCGCACCCCACCCCACCCCATCCCATGTGTAAACAAGTTGAGGTGGTGCAGAATAGGAGAATGGGGTGAGAGTTAGGACTGACAACCCTAACACACACCCTGTTGGTGGGGGTAGGGTGCAAGAGGGGTGGGAACCTTAACATCGAATTTCCTCGCTTTTGTCGCTGTGGAACAACCTTAACTGATGCATTAAATGGAGTTTTTGTGCCATGAATTTCCCTTCTTTTTGAGAATGTGCACTATAAATAGTGAAGTAACAGCAACGCAAATGCAAGTGCAAATGCTAATGCACATGGTGATGTAAACATAAATGATAACGCAAATGGTAATAGAAACGCAAGCACAGATGTTAATGAAAATAGAAATGCAAATGCAAGCACATACAGAAATGAAACCGTAATGCACATGGTCATGGTAATGCAATTGGAAATGCAGAAACTTATGGTAACAGCAACAATGATGCCAAAGGAAACACAAACAGAAACGCAAACGCAAACGGAAGCGTATACACAAACGCAAATGGAAATGCACATGGTGACTCTAAAGGAAACGCAAACAAAAACAGTAATGGAAATGCAAATGTTAACAGTAACACAAATGCAAGCACAAATGAAAATGGAAAGGGTAATGCACACAGTGGTGTAGACGGAACGCTAATGCAAACGGTAATGGAAATGCAAGTGGAAACGCTCACTGTAACAGTAACGAAAAATGCACAGCCTTTTTTCCCCCTAAAGCTGCATAGAGAATCACAGTGAATACAAAGAATGCATGCATAATAATGGGTCTCGGAGCAGAAAATGAACACTTGGAATACTAAATTGCTTATATCTCAGGAACCGTACGACGTAGAAAATTTTTTTTAAATGTCATACTATTTATGACTATCATGGCTAGTTTTTTTCACTTAGCCCTGTGTTTGGGGGGCTAAGAATTTTTGTGACGAAAAGTCCGTATCTTGCACCGTTTCTGAGATACGGGCCCTGAAGGTGCGACAGATGCCATAATGTTATCCTATGGGAAAAAGTGTCAACTTCAGAGTGCCGTCAGTTTGCCATCTTGTAATATTTGTTCATCAAACCACCAAAAGGCACATCTGTAGGATGTTGGCTTCCTTCCCTCCAAATTTCAGTCCAAAAGACAAAACCGTTATTTTGCAGCAGGGAGACAAAGAATTCCTGTAATGCAGCAGACCCCGTAATGTTATCCTATGGGAAAAAGCATCAACTTCGTAGTGCCGTACGTTTTCCGCCCTGTAATATTTTTTGACCAAACCACCAAAACCACATCTGTAGGATGTTGCCTTTCTTCCCTCCCTCCAAATCTCAAGTAAAAAGACCAAACCGTTTACAACATATTCAATGTCAAAGATTAGTACGAGTTCCCTATCTGTTTCATTATAAAAAAAATCTGTCCATCTTGTCCTGCCCTCACGATCAAAGATGGTGATCAAAGAATCTCATGATCAAAGAATTTGAAGGCTCATGATCAAAGAATTTGCAGGCTCATGAACAAAGATTTAAAAACCTTATAAATCAAAAAATTGAAGGAATTGTGGTAAACCACCACCATGGTTCAACAGAATGAAGCCCCCTGAGTAAAACCCACCCTCATTTGACTTCCTAGGACACCCTTGGGCTGAGAAAATTGATTTTTAAATTGGGCCATCTCATCCCTCACTCACGATGCACGATCGCGATCAAAGAATCACGCGATCAAAGAATTTTCAGGCTCGCGATCAAAGAATTTGCATGGTCACGACCAAAGAAAAAAAGTTGTGAAATTTACAAAATTAACACAATTGCGGTAAACCACCACAATGGTTCATCAGAACAAAGCCCCCTGAGTAAAACCCACCCTCATTTGTCTTCCTAGGAAACCCCTGAGTTCAGAAAATTGATTTTTTTCATCGGGCCATCTCATCCCTTGCACCCGATGCATGATCACGATCAAAGAATCTGGCGGTGTAAGAATTTGCAGCCTTGTGATCAAAGACATTCCTCACTCTTAGACAAAGAGTGAGGGATGAGATGGCCAGATTTTAAAAAAGTTTTCTGTAGCGCAGTGGTGCCCTAGAAAGTAATTGTAAGGGTGGGTTTTGCTCAGGGGGCCTGGTTCTCCCCATCTGAATAAAAAAACATTAGTTCCATTATCCCTGGTAGTCTAGTGGCCCCCTGCCCATCATTTATTTATTTATTTATTGAGTTTTGATGACTGGGTAGGCCCACTGGGCCCTGGAGGTCCCTTTTTCAGGGGTGACCCAGGAGTTACAGGACTAGTAGGATACACACATAGTACAGATGTAGGTTATAGCGTGTATAGGTGACATATAGCAATGAACATATTACATAACAGGTTACAGTGATTAGCAAAAGTGAAACAATGGAGGAGAGCCAGAGCAACACCTGGGTTGCAATTACCCGAGTAGAGTATGTTAGGAGGAGAGCCAGTAGAGAAGGATTAGGGCTCCCAGCTTTAGTAGGTATGAGGTAAGTGCTCAGGCAGGAGGGCAGAGTGGAAGTGTCAGGTAACATAGCATTGGCATTGACTCATGGCGAGCATGTGTGCCCTGAGTCTTGTTTGGAAGCTCGCAGGTGATGAAGCTTCCAGAACCTCAGGAGGAAGGTTGTTCCATAGGGAAGGGGCAGTGCGGGAAAAGGACATGCCTCCTGCCTTGGTCCTTACCCTTGGGACTTCGAGAAGAGTTTGGCCTGAGGTCCGTAGGTTGTGAGGATTTCACTTGGCAGTTATGAGCCCTGAGAGGCTTGGGGGAGGTGCTGAGCTAATTAGCTTATGTGCTAGCAGAGCACTGGGTACCTGAGATGGGCTTCGAATGAAGGCCAGCTGATAAGTGCTAGAGAGTCACAGTGGTGGCTCCTAGAGTGGGACTGAGTGGTGAAGCGGACCACCTTGTCGTACAAGACCTGTAACTTATGGAACTCAAGCTTGGCCATTCTCTGAAGTATCAGGGCAGTGTAGGTGAGTGTTGGGAGGAGGACACATGAGGCAATGGCAGTCCTAGCTTCTGGGATCAGCTGATCCTTGAGGTGATAAAGGGTACCAAGTTTACCATGAATGACTTTGGTGACTTGGTCAACATGTTGTTTTAGAGTGAATTCTTGGTCCAAAGTAACGCCAAGGTATTTTGTGGAGGCAACCACTTCTAGTTTGTTACCTGCCTCGGAAGTGAGTTGCAGGTGTTGTGTTCTGTTTAGGCCAAGGGATCTAGGTCCGAACAACATGGCCTTGGTTTTGGTGGTATTAAGGACCATTTTATTCTTAATAAACCAGTCCTCCATAGTGAGCAGGTCCTCTTGGAGGGATGGACCTAGGTCTCCCAGGTTGTCAGAGGATCTGTAAATCACGGCGTCATCAGCTTACTGAATGACAGCACTGCTCCCGCAATGGTTGTGCAGATCATTAATAAACAGGGAGAACAGAAGGGGACCGAGTATAGACCCTTGTGGTACCCCCTCCTTTAGGGGCAGTGGATCAGAGATCTTGTCCTTCCACCTGATCCTCTGAGAACGACCAGTAAGATAGCTTTCAAATCACCTGACAGCATGAGTGTCCAGGCCTATGTTACACAATTTGTGATGTAGGAGTCAGTGGTCGACCAAGTTGAAGGCCTTGGAAAGGTCAATGAAAACCACTCCAGTGTTGGACCCTGTGTCAAGTTCCCTAAGCACATCTGCAGAGAACTTAGTTACTCAGTTTACTTGGTTTATAGAACAAAAGGAGGCAGTTTGCCTATCGAGATTGTCCTCCATATACATGGAACATTTAACCCAAATTCTGATCTTCCATCCATTTATCAAGTTTATTCTTAAATATTGTAATAGTTGGTGAATCAACTATGTCCTGTGATAGTGTGTTCCATATTTTAAGTGTTCTAATGGAAAAATAATTTAGCCTCTTATTATCATTTGCCTTTTTTACTTCTAATTGTTTGTTGTGGAGTCTGGCCACAATTTTTCTTGATGAATAAGCAATGCCACATATCGTCATTAGAGCAGGAGATTCAAGAATCTTAAACAACTGTAGTAGGTCACCTCTAATCCGCCTCTGCTTAAGTGAATAAAGTCCTGTTCTTTGCAGTCTGGTATCATAATCAAGATGAGCGAGGTGGGGGACAAGTTTAGTGGCTCTTTGCTGAACTTGTTCCATTCTATTAATATCAGTCTTTAAATAAGGACTCCAAAACGGAGATCCATAGTCCAGATGGGGCCTAACATGTGACCTATACAAAGTCATGAGGCATTGTTCTGTTTTACAAATAAAAGTTTTATTAATCCTATGAAGTAGCGCATTAGTTTGATTTGCAACTCTAGAGCAATGAGAAGTAGAAGATAGTTTGTCATTTACTAATATTCCTAAATCTGTTTCTACATTAGAGGCCCTGATAATAGTGTTATTTAGGTAATAAGTTTGTCTGGGGTTGTTTTTCCCAGGTGGAGTACTACACATTTAGAAACACTGAAGCACATTCTATTATTAAATGCCCAATTCTCAATTGAGGCTAGATCAAGTTTTAGATTATAACTGTTTTTCTGATTGTTGACCTTACCCCCAATTTTGGTGTCATCTGCAAATTTAACCATAAAATTGTTGGTCGAGATACCATATCACTAATGAACAAGTTGAACAAAGTGGGACCCAAGACAGATCCCTGAGGAACCCCACTAGTCACCTCTCCTATGTCAGACATCTCACCATTTACCCATACTCTCTGAGTCCTATTTCCCAGCCAACTGTCTATCCATGAAATAATGGATGTTGAGAAACCTAGATGGATTCATTTATTAATCAAAATGACATGTGATACTTTATCAAATGCTTTACTATAATTAGAGCGGTGTCTGTCCCATGTTTAGCTCTGAACCCATGCTGGGCCGGGGAAAGAAGCCGGTGTACCTCTAAGTATTCACGGAGTTTTATGTACACCAGTTTTTCCTGGATTTTTGCTAGGGTGCAGAGCAGGGAGATTGGCCTGTGGTTGCCAATGGGTTCTGCTGGCCCGCCCTTGTGAATAGGAACCACGTGAGCATGTTTCCACAGCTCTGGGACAGTCCCTTCTAGAAGGGACCAGTTTATGAGCCAGGTGAGAGGCCTTGCGAGTGCTGGAGCACCGTCCTTGAGTAGTCTGGCTTGGATACTGTCAGGCCCACCTGATCCTCTGGTTTTCAGGGACTTTTGGAGGGTGAGGACTTTCATAATACTGTGAATAGTGATCCCTCTATCCCTGGTAGTCTAGTGGCCCCCCAATGAGTATTTTATTTATATGTTTCTTTTTTATCCATGGTAGTCTAGTACCCCCCATCTGCCCCACATGTGTGTTTATAAAAAAAATTTCTCATACCCCTGGTAGTCTAGTGGCCCTCCATCTATATCTCATTATTATTATTAATATCCCTGGTAGTCTAGCAGTCCCCACCCCATCAGAATAAAATAAATAACCATATTCATGTTCCAGTAATCTAGTGCCTTCTCTGACCTCACTCAGTTGAAATAGCTCACTAGCACTTCTCATTCTTCTCCTCACGATTGGAAAGACAGCCTGCTCAATGCCAGCCACTGACTGTGTATGAGCTATTCAAACAGGATGCCTGAAATTATTTCTGAGCCGCCCCTGTTTGAACAAGTGCTCATAATATACGCAATCAACGGCCAATGTGGAGGAGAGGTGGGCTGTGCCAGTCACCGGCTGGGGAAGGGTGGGGGTGCTGGGTGGCTGGCATGGCTGGGTGGGGGAATACTAGACTACCAGGACATTGGAACATGGTTATTTATTTTAATCCGATGGGATGGGGGTACCGCTAGACTACCAGGGATATTAATAATAATGAGATACAGATGGGGGGGCACTAGACTACCTGGGGATATGAGAATTTTTTTTTTATAAACACACATGGGGAGGCCACTAGACAGCCATGAATAAAAGAAACATATAAATAAAATACTCATTGGGGGGACCACTAGACTACCAGGGATAGAGGGATCGCTATTTACAGTATTATGATGGGGAGGGGGCCGCTAGACTACCAGGGATAATGAAAACAAAAGTTTTTTTATTCAGATAGGGCAGAATGAAGCCCCATGAGCAAAACCCAGCCTTAGTTAAGTTTGTAGGGCACCCATGGGCTGAGAAAAACATTTTTTAAATCTGGCCATCTCGTCCCTCACTCGCGATGCACTATAGCGATCAAAGAATCTCGTGATCAAAGAATTTGCAGGCTCGCGATCAAAGATCATTAGCGAGCCACAAACAAAGAATTTTAAACCTTAGAACTCTGTTTTTAGACTGATTTGGATGGAACCAAAGGCATGGCTTAATAGATCGGGGCCCCCTGAGTAAAACCCATCAAAGTTTTACTTCAGAAGTGACCCCTGAGCAGAGATATTTGTGTTTGTGTGATCGGAAAACTGAAAACAAGATGGCAGACCTCGCAGTCAAAGAATTTTAGAAATTCCTTGGGGACAAAGACTCTTGAACCGTGAGGCTGCAAATTCTTTGACCGCCAGGTGGGAAGAGATGGCCAGAACCCCATTCTTTGTTTGCAAAACATACATATAAATTTTCCCATTGACGTATAATGGGAACTTAAAAGTGGCATAACTTTTGAATACCTTAATATTTTTTCACCAAACAAAAGGAGGCATGTTCGGCCACCAATGCTCTTTCAAACAAGCCATCTTGCAGAGTGGCACACCACACTATGGCCATGCAGGACCACATTCAGAATCATAAAGGTGCCTCCAAAAATGGATAATTTTTCATTTTTCAGCGCTTTCGTACACAAAGACTGTAAGTCTAACCAAATCACAATTTCGCAGATCAAGAGATCTACCATGCCCCTCTGGGTGTACAAACTTACAGGCAAATCTGTTAAACAGGTCCAAAGTTATTAACCCCCAAACATTTGACTTTAGTATGTAACTGACAGCTGAACCCTAACTATAGTGGTGCGACTGCACCACTGTAATGTATATATATATATATATATATATATATATATATATATATATATGCACCTGCTGCATACTGAAGACTTTTTTTAATTAAAATGGGATCATTTCACAGACACTGTTATCTGGTATCCAGCTGGGCCAGTTCAACATTGCATCCACTTAAGTAAAGCAGGCATCCGAATGAGGGCAACACATTACATAAAACTCTGTAGAGGATCATAGTAAGTGTGCCGCCAGACTCCTTTTTCCAGTCATTTGAAGTAAGTGAAGACAGAGCTAAAAAGTATAGATATACTTTTTTCAGACCCTGAGCTAAATATAAAGAATGCCATCTAAGGAAGATTGCAACTGAATGGAGACTTGTTAACTAATCTGTTTTTTTTGGATAACACACTTTTGTACTGAAGCAGGGGCTATGAATTATTTTAATAAATTAGATCATTTTTATGTATTTGCTCCTTGCTTTACAGATTGAGAACCTAGCAAGCCACAAAGTTAGCACTGCAGGAATACACTGTGGTGAGCAGTAAAGCAATTATGTTCCCCCCTTTATTTGGGCCAAAATACCTTTTATTTATGAGCATCATGGCCACATGTTACTAATATATAACGTAGATCCAGAAGCAAATGATTTGATACCTTTTAATGGACCAACATAGATGTAACAACAAGAACAAAGTGCTCTAGCTTTCGGACCAACCAGTCCTTCTTCAGAAGCTCATGGCAATTGTTTAGAAAATACAATACTTATAACAGCTAGATAATGCAGAGAAAAACAGAAAAAAAATCCCCATTGGTTTAAAATACTCATTTAAAAAAAATAAATAAAATAAAAAAGAATAAAAAACACAAAAACAGAAGATGATGTCAGAGAAGTTTAACAGTACAATACCGCTTCAGCCAGAAAGAACCTTGGGTCAGATGTGCTTGGTGGAACACACGACAAAGAATCCTACTGCATATAAATTTAATTGACATAAGATAACACTGCTGAAGCAGATAACTCCTAAATCAAGCTATGAGTGTCACAGTTAGTATAAGGATGTGATTACTGAAAGGCAACCCTACCCAGATTAAAGACAAACTAAGATTGTTATAGGGCTCATGAAATTTCAATGTTAGCATTATAGACAAGAATTTACCAGTAAAGTTGTCTTAAAAACATCAGTGCACACTGCGTGATGTGTAAAACCTAGCTGGACCTGTCACCCAGCTGTATTCTCAAGCTAGATATAAGGCCCAAGAAATTTCAAAAACTTCAGGACTATATAAATGATAATTTAAATATAAATTGATAATATTAGTGTCAAACAAAAAAACTCTAGTCGAGGAACCTCAAGGAATTAAGACCATATAGCCTGATATGTACTGATGTCAATATATACTGAGAATGTAGCAACTTAATGTACCACAAGTGTCTAAGAAATCTGAAAAAGAGATAAAAATGTAATTTCTCTCCTCCTCTTCATACAAACAATACGACCTAACCCACCCCACATCACAATAATGTGGGTGGGGGAGATACATAGCTTAAAGGAGATGTTTCTCTCTCTATACCCCCCTTTTCTCTCTCTCCCACAGACACACACACACACACACTCTCTCCTAGTGAACCTATATTAACTTCAGTCACTGCAATTGTTCCCCAAAGGAATTCAACTTGTCATGAAATCCTGAGTAAAAGGGCTTATGTCTCCTAATATCTACAGAGTAAAAATGTAACACTATTTAACCATACTACTATCTGCAAAGTAACATTTCCAAGGATACTAGATAGAACTACCATGAAATAAACCTGCCACCCTCCCCAGGATAAGGTAACTAGAAGTAAATATAAAGTATATGTGTAAGACCAGAGGTCTAACATACCTACATATCCACAAATTACTACAATATTAGCCTAATGTAAAAAGATCTGTGCAGGACTCCCATGCAAATGAGATCACACACCTCGATATGTACAGAGTTACAAAAATTATATATAACAGTATACGATAACACTCCTGTATGTACACTAGCAGGCTGGGTATTCTGAATATGGTGCAATGGAATCAATCCCCCCCCAGGCAAAGATAAAAAGTAATGAGGAATTAATATTCATTATGTGCGTGAAATAAGAATAGTAACACATTATAACTCCATATATCTAAATAGAGACTTACCTCAATGTGACAGCAAGCCCCACATCTGTTATATCACATACCTCACAACACATACCCAAACATACATACACACGCATCCACATCCCACACATGCTGAAGTCCTATAATATGTCAGTTTGAAGAAGAAAAGGTCTGTGGATGTTAGTTTCTGTAGTGTCCCATAAAGCCAAGATCAACGCTCATCCCATCTGCTACCATATTGAGATGTAAATAAGTTTAATCTCAAAAGCTCGTCCTGTTGTGTGTTTTTGAGATTTCCTTTTAAGATCATTACTGACATATCTGAGACTGAGTGGTCAGGCTGGGAGAAGTGGTGCCCCACTGTTTTTTTCAGTCTTCCTTGCTGTAATAGTATGTCTGTGTGAGTTTATCCGAGTGCGGAGCTGTTGGCGTGTCTCTCCTACATAACCTGTTTGTGGACATCTCTTGCACTCAATGAAATAAACAACATGTCGTGACATGCATGTATAACTCCCATGCACCTGGAATTGTCTGTTTTGTGATGTAACCACACAGTCCGAGGTAGAAATGATCCCACAAGTCTTACGGGGCGTTGATTGCAGGGTCGTGTACTATTGTGTGACATGGTATTCTGTTCCAGTGAAAGTTTGCTCCTAATAATTAGGCTGGATAAATTTGGTGGTTGTTTAAAAGATAGTAGTGGGAGTTCCTTAAAAATACAATTAAGGGTTTCATCCTCACTAAATATTGGGTGGAGATCTTTAATAATCTTACGCAGACATTCAAGGTCTGGATGATATGTGACTACCAAGGGTATTCTGTCTGTAGCTGTCTTTTCTTTATATTGAAGTAGTTGTTGTCTTATTTTTTCAAAGGCAATAGTTTCTCTTAACGTATTCCACCATTCAAGTATAAAATTGTCTGGGAGGGATGGACTTCCAATTTTTCAAAATAAATCTTTTTGTTGCTATGGAGGCCAAGTATATCAATTTTCTTTGGTTCTTGTTTAAATCCAACTTTTTCGTATAGTTAAACAAAAAAATTTCTGGATTACATTCAATTTATTTTCCTAAAAAGTTTGAAACCTGTTTTGTCGTTATATCCCATATTTTCAGAATGTCTGTACATTGCCAAAGGCAATGGTATAAATTTGCTTTTTTACCACATCTATGCCGACATTTATCTTCATATTGGGGATTTATTTTATTAAGTAAGGAAGGGGTTATTGTAATCCCTATTGTTTATCTTTTGTTGTATAGTTTTATTCTTGGCAGCACATATACCCTTATTAACATACATTCTTATCTTTTTCCATTCCTGATCTGTTAATATAATCCCCATTTGTTTTCCCCACTCTAAATTAATTGTGGTCCTTGTATCATCTAAATTCGCTATCATTTTATTATAGAACTTTGCTAAAAGTTTTTTTTGTAGTGGATCCCAAACTTGCCTTCAGGTTTACCAATTTTATTTCATAATTATTTCCCATATCTCCATAGAAGGACTTTAATTTATAAAACTTTTCCTTTAAAGTTCCTGTATTGAATAAAGTGTTCTTCATAAAGTAGATGTTTCCATGTCCTAATTCCATTTATTCCCCAAAATTTTATTGCTGAATTTGCCACATTAAGTTCATTTTTTTGTAGTGAGATATTTTCATATAACCATGTAATATTAGTCAGCCCCAGTTTCATTTTTGCTATAACTATATAGTTAATCCAAGATACCAAAATGTTATTCTTCTTGGCCTCCCTATACTTAGTCTGAAATAATATCTCTTTGATATCTATAAAGGGATGATTTTTTGTCAATAATTTTTATATCTCATGTTCAGGTTTTAATAAGAAGGTCCATTCCCATAAATGTATCATTATATTACTTAAATTATACAATAATGGGTCTGGGCAACCCATCCCTCCATTATTTCTTGGTGTTATTAGATAACTCCATGCAATTCTTGGGTTTACCCCTCCATAAAAGTTTTTTAAAGATTTGTTTTAAATCTAAAAAAACATTTATTACCCAGGGCGCCTGTGGAAATCTGTAAAACAAAAACAATATGAGGAAGTATCATTGTCTGTAATACTTCTGACCTTCCCCATAGAGAAATTGAAAGATTCTGCCAGTTCAGTAAATTATCCTTTATCTTTTTCTTAAGATTGCCAAAGTTAAGATCTAAGTTATCCTTCATATTATTAGTAAGGGCCATTCCCAAATATGTTAGCTTACCTGTTTTTGAGAATATATTTATATAAGCATATTCCTCATCTATTGGTCCCTGTGAAATCTGCATTAATTTAAGATGGAGGATCTGGAGGCTGTCAAGGTGCAGTCAGACCTGGACATTGTGGCCATCACAGAAACCTGGTGTAATGATAACCATAACTGGGAGATGACCATACCTGGCTGCAACATATTCAGAAGAGACAGGGCAGGTAGGAAGGGAGGAGGAGTGGCACTGTATGTGAAAAATGATATAAGGGCCACAGAGATCCAGGAGGAACAAAATGGGGGAGAAATACTGTGGGTTAAGCTGGAAAGGAAAATAGGGCCAGCCATCGGCACTAGTGCGGTCTATAGACAACCAGACCAGGAGGAAGAAACAGATAGAGAGCTAATGCTAGCCATCCAAAGGATGGCAGACAAGGGTGAGGTAGTGCTGGTTGGAGACCTCAATATACCAGACGTGGACTGGAGCATCCCAGCAGCAGCATCAACTAGGAGCAGATTTATCCTGAACTCCCTTCAGTGTGCCTTCCTCAAGCAACTGGTCATGGAATCAACTCGGCAGAAGACAATACTGGACCTTGTGCTCACAAACAGGGACAGTGTGATGGGGTAACAGTGGGGGAGCACCTTGGGAACAGTGACCACCAGTCATTGTGGTTTGAAATCACAGAAGGAGCAGAAGCAAACCACACAAAAACATGTATCCTGGATTTTAGGGACACAGACTTTGGGAAAATGGGGAGATGCTTGAAAGAGGCATTAAGGGGATGGGGCAGGAATCGGGGTTGAGGAACAGTGGGCAGTATTTAAAATGGGGATTACAAGAACAACAGAATTATGCATTAAGCAGGTTAGCAAGAGGTAAAGGAAGAGGAGGCCATTATTGTTTTCCAAGGAGGTAGCAAAGAAAGTGAAAGCCAAAAAGATTGCATTTAGGCAATACAAAAAGACACATGCAGAAGGGGATAGGAAGAAGTACCAGGAGAAGCAAAGGGAGGCAGAGAGGTCAGTAAGGGAAGCCAAAGCTCAGACAGAAGAGCACATTGCAAAATCAGTGGGTAGAGAGGACAAAACCTTTTACAGGTACATCAATGAAAAAAGAAAGGCAAAGGGAGGGATAGTGTGACTGAAGGGGGAGGATGGGAGCCACATAGACGATGACAACAGTAAAGCTGACATACTGAACAGGTATTGCTGCTCAGTCTTTACTGAGGAAGAGGAGGGTAATGGGTCTGAAGGAAGTACAAGAGGTGGGAATGGTGCAGAAATGGACACAAGTCCCTTTACACGAGAAAGGGTCCTGAAGGAACTGGAAGTAATAAGAGTTGATAAAGCAATGGGGCCAGATGGGGTGCACCCCAGGGTCCTTAAAGAACTAAGAGAGGTGGTGGCTGAACCTCTGGCAATCCTGTTTAGCCAATCACTGGAAACAGGGGAGGTACCCAAAGACTGGAGGATAGCAGATGTAGTCCCCTTATACAAAAGTGGGAATAAAGAGGAAGTGGGGAACTACAGACCAGTCAGCCACACCTCAGTAGTGGGGAAGATCATGGAAGCACTACTGAAGGAGAGATTGGGGGAACATCTGGTTGTCAATGGACTACAGGACCCAAGGCAGCATGGTTTCACCAGGGGGAGGTCATGTCAGACCAACCTCATTGAATTTTTTGACTGGGTGACTAGGGAGGTGGATCAGGGGAGGGCAGTGGACAGGGCCTATCTGGACTTCAGCAAGGCCTTTGACACTGTGCCACATAGAAGACTATTACACAAACTGGGGAATATGGGTGTGGGCAGGACAGTAGTGCAGTGAGTAGGTAACTGGCTGGGCGGCAGGACACAGAGGGTGGTGGTAAATGGCTGTCACTCCACAGAGGGAAGAGTGACCAGTGGGGTACTACAGAGATCAGTCCTATTCAACATCTTCATCAGTGACATTGCGCAGAACCTAGAAGGCAGAATTTCCCTGTTTGCTGATGACACAAAGCTCTGTAACAGAGTAGACACACTAGAGGGTGTAGACAGAATGAGAAGGGACAGGGGTTTGGCAGTTGAAATTCAATGCAAAGAAGTGCAAGATAATGCAGATGGGGCACAAAAACCCTGGCACAATATATCAGTTGGGGGTGAGGATATAGCATGCACCAAGCAGGAAAGGGATTTTGGGGTTATCATCTGTGATGACCTCAAGGTAGGGAAACAGTGTGACAAGGCAGCAGGTAAAGCAAATAGGATGCTGGGATGCATAGACAGGGGCATCACCAGCAGGAAAAGGGAGGTCATAATTCCACTATGCAAGACACTAGCGAGGCTCCACCTGGAGTATGGTGTACAGTTCTGGAGACCTTACTTATGTAAGGACATAGACAGGGTAGAGAAGGTTCAGAGGAGGGCAACAAAGATGGTACATGGATTGCATCACAAGTCCTATGAGGGCAGGTTGAAGGAATTGAATATGTACTCCTTGGAGGAGTGGAGGGAGAGAGGGGATATGATAAAGACATACAGGTGTCTTACAGGGAGGAACAGGGTGCAGGAAGACACTATTTTAAGCAAAAAAGATGTTCCAGGACTAGGGGGCATGGGACGAAGTTGCAGAGAGGATGATTCAGAGGAAACGTGAGGAAGAATTTCTTCACAGAATGGGTGGTAGACAAGTGGAACACCCTGCTAGAGGAAGTGGTGGGGGCTGAAACAATCACGGGATTTAAGAATGCATGGGATAGACATAAAGGAATTCTGGAGGTCAGAGTTAAGGGGCAACAGACTTCTAGGAAAACATAAAGTAAACTTACGAGCTCAAATGGGCAGACTGGGTGGGCTGTAGGCCCTTATCTGCCGACACTGTCTATGTATCTATGTATTAAAATTAATTTGGTAACCTGAAAATCTGGAGAATCTTTCAATCTCTGATAAACTGGCTGGAATTGAAGTTGATATATTTTGTAAAATTAGCATTGTATCATCCGCAAATGCATTTAATTTATATTCTTGTTCATCCATCTTTATACCTTTAATATCCTGATTGGCTTGAAATGCCTTCAATAAAGGTTCAATAGCCAATAAAAACATCAAAGGGGAAAGTGAACACCCCTGATGTACATCATTTGTCATCTGTAATTCAGCTGTTAAAGTTCCAGTAATCATAAACCTTACTGTAGGTGCTCTGTAAAGCTGTTGTACTAGACCTGTAATAGATTCTGGTAATCCTCAAGATTCTAATATCATGAACATATACTTCATATTAATTAAATCAAATACCTTACTGGCTTCAATGGATAAAGCAAAATATTTTTTAGGTAATGTTTGTGCATATTGGAACAAATATCGGGTTCTTTTAAGAATATCCGCTATTTTCCTTCCTGGTACAAAACCACACTGATCAATATATATTACTTTTGAAATTTCTTTAATTAGCTGATTTGCAACTAATTTGCTAATAATTTTCTAATCAGAATTTAACAGGACTACTGGCCTGAATTCCTCTGAGGAATCTTTAGGCTTACCTCCCTTATAAATTAAAATTACTTTAACCTGAGTCATTGTATTAGGCAATTTAGCTATACCTTGTTGTACCTCCTGAATCATTAATGACATCCATGGACTATGTTCCTCCTTAAAAGCTTGGAAGAATTCACTAGAGAATCCATTTATACCAGGACTTTTATTTTGGGAAGTATTTGAATTGTTTCAGTTATTTTGCTTAGTGTAAATTCTGATTCTTTTTGGAAGTTGTAATTCCTGTAGGTAATCCTGTAATGCATTAATAAGCAAATTATCAGATTTTTGATACATTTCTTTATAGAACTGCAATATTATTTCTTGCATTCCAATTACATCAGATATTACTTCTCCTTGTTTATTTTTTAAATTAACAAATAGGTTCTGTTGGTGTTATTTTTAATTAAATTAGCTAATAACCTACCAGTTTTGTCCCCCTGAAGGTAACGTGCACATTTCACTCTTTTAATCATCTGTTCTGTTCCTGGTAAATCAAGTTCTACAATGAAGTCTTCACTGACTCCTACTCTTCAGAATATTTTTTGGGTTCCTTTAATATCAATTTATCTAACTCTTTTAATCTTTCCCTTAATTTAGTTTCCCCCACTGTTTTCTGTTTTCTTATCCATGCTTGATATGAAATACAAACTCCCCTTAATACAGCTTTCATTGAATCCCGTAAATCTGCAATTGGGCATTGTCCAGTATAATTATAATAAAAAATTACCAGATTGTTTGTCAGATTTTTTCCTAAAGGGCTCCTCTTTTAAGAAAGAATGATCAAATCTCCACTGGTTGCCTTTTTTATGATCTACTTGAGTAAACTTAAATGTTGTTTCAACCGTAGCATGGTCAGAAATCAAAACTGATCGAATTGAACATCTATCAAAATATGAGGTCATTGTTTTAGAAACAAAAATATAGTCTATTCTAGTAAAGACTTTTTTTTTATTATAATGAGTATATTATTTTTCCGCTGGATGGTTTAGATGCCATATATCCACTAAATTGTGCATTTGTAAAAATCGTAATAACAAGCTAGTAGTTTTTTTTATTATAGTTCTTACGTATTGATGACTTATCCAATTTTGGATGTAATATACTACTAAAATCCTCCCTAAGAATAATATTCTGAGCTTTTAGAAATACTAGTCCTTTTATTATTTTTGCTAAAAATAAATGATAGTCTACAAATGGTCCATATATTGATCCTACTGTCATCTGTATTTGATTGATACTTATGTTAATCAGACATATCCTACCTTGATCATCTGTCCATTTATTTCCAAATATGCAGTTCACATTTTTCCTAAATAACATTGATACTCCTACACTTTTATTAGTTCCTGCAGAAGCAAAGATTTGTTGAACCCGGTTTCTTTTAAGTTTTCTAGATTCCAATATGCACAAATGAGTTTCCTGTAAAGCAACTATATCACCCTGTATTTTATTAAGGTATGTGAATACCCTAGAGTGCTTAACTGGTGAATTTAATCCATTAACATTTAGGGTGGCACATTTAATATATGCTTTTGCCATATTCATACATATGAAAACCATTAACGTGAAACCTATACAAACCTTCACTCTCCCCTCCTGACTGATTTCACCATTCAAAGAAACACAAAAGATACAAAATAAAAAAAATGAAAAAATACCCCTTCCCACTTCCCTTGGCAACAATTGTTTGCCCACCATCATTGTGTATTAGCTTTTATCTGTCCTCTAGAGGATGCTAATATGAAAATTTTCATCATTTGAGCTGAAGCCTAATAATCTAATTATCTAATTACAAAGGAACTTTCCTCTGTTCAATTCACATATAGTGCCAACTAACATTTCTTTAAACATATCCAGAATTTTTTCTTTCAGACTATTAATTGCATCTTCCACTGATGAAAACACCATCCTTTCTCCATGGCAGCATTTGCCATTGCCAAAGCTCATAAGTTTGCCCTCCCTTACCTAAGTCAACCCTCCCGAAGTGGGCCTATCCAGGTACCCCTTCAAGATCCTAGGGGCTTTGGCCTTGTTATAGCCTATAGATAGCTCTCCACCTGAAAAATGTAAATTGTTAGTCATGATTGTATTCCTGCCAAGTAGTAATCTAGGTAAAAGCAGTATCATGTTGATAACCATGGCTGTAACCTGCAAGCAAACCTGTAATTATTTTCTGTAACTTAATGTCTCTTCTCTGCATCAAACCATGTATTGTTATCCCGGGTCGCCCCTGAAAAAAGGACCTTCGGGGCTCAGTGGGCCTATCTGGTCACCAAAATTTAATAAATAAATAAATAAATCTAGAACCACTTTCAGCTTTGCTGGGGAAAAACAAAGATGACCACAGCCCTTTACCCCATGATTTAGTTCTCAAACAATTACATTTCTCTCTTTGTTCCATTAGTTCCATAGGCAGATCATGATAGATAGCAGTACTACTTCCCATTAATTGTATTCTCCATTTTTTATACACCTGAGTCATTCAATTATTTTTGTCCAGAGACTTCGTAAATTTCACCAAAATAGGTCTATAGAGATGTCCATTTTCAGGTTTTTGTCTTAAAGATCTATGTATGTGATCCACCTCAATTTGTATCTCTCCCGGGTCAGTCTCTAAATAATCTGCTGTTATTTTCTGAAAGGATTCTTTCAGTATATTTGTTGCATCCCAGGCCTCAGGGACCCCCACAATTCTTATGTTTTTCCACCATGATCTAGTCTCATAATCAATTAACTTTTCTTGTACACTTTTATTATGAGTTTCTATAACTTTTATTTGTCTGGCAGTTGGAATGTATAGCTCTTCCAAGGCAGATATTTTCTTTTGATTCTCCTGTGCCAAAACCTTGTGATTGACTCTCTGTTGATAACCCATTTATAACAACTTGCATAGCATTAACATGCTGCTCTAGCAAAATCAGGTTGTTGAGTTTCTCATCAATGCTCTGCATTTGTTTAACTAGGAGCTTAGCCCATATTGGCATACCTTCTGATGACAGGATTACTGAATCAGAGTGACTAGGCCATTTGTTCATTAATTCCTCTTCCATTCTTATATCCTTTTGGGCCCCCAGATTAATTCTGGCATTAAATTTCTCTTCCCTCATAGTCCCAACAATGTTACATTCATTACTCTTTTCAGCTCTAGTTATTGATGAAACAAGTAGGTTACTTATCTGGTCTGCAGCTGAAGGGAATTCCTCTGCCATTCCTGATAAGGTCTGCAAAAAATCTGGGCTTTGTTACGTTGAGGAGGTTTCAGGGATAACCTCTAAATTAATATTCACATTGGTTTCTTGAGTCAAGTCACTAGGAATTCTCCTATGGGGGGGTAAGGAACCCTCCCTCTGTAGTTTCAACATTTTTAAACTGCTCTTCCCATCAGAATTATAATTCCTGGCAAGTCTTTCTGTATCCGTATCCCCTAGTATATTTCCACCAGCTGGCTCCTTCAGTAAAGTCTCCACTTGCAACAGTCTAATAAATCTTTGCTGAGCTATTAAAGCTTCTCCCATTGAAGGGCCAGATGTAGTGTTCTGTCCTTGAGAGTTAAACACTAAATCAGCTTCAGTATGTTCCCCCACCAGCTTCCAACTGAAGTCTGAGGCCTCGATTAATTCACTCGTCTGCCCCTCCTCTTCTTCTTCCAAACTCCGCGAGTCATTAGACATCAATTGCTGGCCACCATTCGAGGTTGAAGGAATTTCAGAATTTAATGAAGTTGAACCAGAAACACTATCCTTAGCTTGTTTATAATTCCCGCTTTCATTTTGAAACTCCTTAAGTTTTCATCGTCTACCTTCTTCATTTTAACTTCACCGACAGGGTCCCCCCTTAAACCATTTGCCATTGTGCCTTCAGTTTGAATTTTTGCAGGCACAGATCCTACCTTAGCATGGGTTTTTATTGTATAAGCATCCAGTGTTTCCTCTGGGTTTTTAATGGGTTTCGCTTCTGTTTTCTTAGCTGTTAGCTTTTTTGTTCCTTTCTTGTTAGGCATCATTATCCCAAATGCAGCAAACAGCTTACTTTCTTTCTTAGCCGCTCTAGTTTCAGGAGACCAGTTGAACTGCAACATATATGATTGAAAGTAAAATCCTCAATTCCGCAGTGGCGGAAGACACGTTAGAAAAAACTAGAAAATGCTCATTTTTAGTTTCAGCTCAAGCCATGAAAATGAGTGTCCACACAGATGCAGTTCTGAGGGCAGACTGAGAACCATTGACTCAAGCTCCTCCCCTCCATCATCCTTTGTGGGCTCCATTTGAAGTGATTCCACTGACTAAACCTGCCAACCACACAATCACTGTATTGTTTAGAAATAAGGGGGTCAGCATAACAGACCTTTTGTATTGGTTGAAACAGCGATGCACAATGTTGGATAACTCTGATGCGATACTGGATGAAGATCAGATCTGGACAGGGGGATGGTGCATCTGTGTGATCCTAAACAGTACAGAGATGGGACTTGAACATCTGCCCAACCTGTTTTTTTCTAGGCAGAGACAGAGGGGTATTGTTCTATGCAGACCAGCCCAAAGCCTATTATCACTGTGGGGTCTGTGGGGCATATCAGCAGTTTATGTGATAAGTTGAAGTGTACCATATGCAATGGACTGGGGCATACGAGTGGTTTCTGTAGAAACAAACATAAATGTAATTTGTGTGAGACAGTGAGTCTTACTAATCACACATGCCCTTGGGCTGCACATAATCAGCCAGACCAGGCTGACAGTGAAGAGCAGCACCTCTTGATAGCCTTAGCACAGAGGGGAAAGTGCAAGACAGCAGGTCCCTAGACAGCCTCCACATGCTGTGCCCCCCTGGCCTCTCCTACAGTGGATATTGATCCCAGAGAAGTGGTACCCCCTCCTCCAGCTACTACCACTGAAGTGCAGCAGGTTGATGCAGAGGACAATGAAGTTGTTCATCCTGAAACTGACACTCCCTTAGAGCAGCCTGAAGTGGTTGATATGGAAGTAGTTCCCACTGTGAGCAACCTAGAAATGCCCCCACCTTCCCATCCCCAAAAAGAAAACAGCAAATAAAAAAGTGGTCTCTAGAAGAAGGCAAGCTTGGGAAGTGCCTGCTTCCAAAATTCCGAAAACTACCGACTTTACCACTTCTAATAGGTTTGAGGCTTTAACTGAGGGGGCAGCTACCTCAGTGAATGAGTCTGACACTTCTTCCCTATGGTCATCCTTACACGACCCAGAGTCAGATATGGCTGGACCACCTCTGTCTGATAAAGGGAACGTGGAAGAGGAGTCCCAGTCTAAAGGAAAGGGTAAACAGAGGCGCACCAGGGCCACCAAGCCTAGAAACAAACAACCTCCTTGAGAGCACCTAGTAGTATGTGGCATTATGTTTTCTTTAAAGATCAAATGAAAAAGTTTAACATATTGTCAATAAAAACTTGAGGTCAAGTCCCTGTATCATGGCTAGTATTTCCTGAAAATATCATGCTGTTTGGTTTTGTGGTTTTCTTTAAATCAGCATCTGTTAATGTGCTCTGCAGTAACTGAAAACAGTGAAGATTTTTCTGTCCCTATAAGTGAGTGATGAAATCATTCTTGTCCAGCCTGTTGCTGCTGCAATTAAGTCCCTAATTGCCTGAAGAAGCTGTTGCACTTCCCAGTCAAAGCAATCTGTAGGGCTAGTTGTCTTTACTCCAAGTGTTTTACTAACCCATCTGGCTTGTGTTTAGATCGATTAGTTTACAGCTGTCATTCTGTTCTCATAAAGAGTTGGTCATTTGTGTTTCAGTGGTGCACTGAAATGGTATAAATGACCGTGTGTGAGAAATCATCTGTCTGTATCACAGCAGTCAGTACTATCACATCAAAACTCTGCGTTGTTGTCTGGCAATATAACACAGGATTGTTTAATGGATATAAAATAAATCTAAAGCTTGCTAAGTCATAGAAGTAGTGTGTGTTTGATGTAGCCTTCATGAATATGTTCATGTGAGAACAATATTGTTGATATGTCAGATTGACAAACAGGTGTCTGCCACACTCTGCTATTTCAGGAACATGTACTGTATGAACACACAAAATTCAGTTCTCTGAGGGATTCTGTGTGAAAATACATCATGTATGTGTGTAACTAGAAATATTATATGTCATCCTGATGCCCCCATCTCCTGCCCCTCAGTTGAGGCTGCTGCACTCTGCTTCCCACTGCCCCCCCACAGGTACGGCCAATGCCCCCTGTTCCAGTCTCTACAGACAGGACTGCTGTGCTCTGCTAAGCCCTAGAGTCCCAGGGCCTCTGCCTCCACAGTTGGGGCTGCTGCACCATGCTTCCCCTGGCTGCCAAAAGGTGGGGCTTTTGCTGCACCCTGCTACCTACTTCCACTGCCCTAAATGGGCAGGGCTGCTGCAACACATGCACCTTGTCTCAGTCTCACATCCAGGACATCAGGTTGCATGCAACTCTTGAAGTGAAGCAGGCCATAGAAGTGTGGCAAGGAGAGCCTTCTTATTGGTCCATAAAAACAGAATCATATTCTGGTGTAGCTGTGCAATTTAATACCCTGCCTTTTACTCTAATAAAATTAATTGACTTGGTACCTGGGAGAGCATTAATCTTGGATGTAAAAATTTGTAACACCTTATATAGACTGGTGAATATTTATACTGCACAAACAAAGGCAGCAAGAAAAGAACCATTTCAGGCTATTCACCCTACTTGCACACATCATAAAATGTGATTCGGGGGGGGGGGGAGGTTAACTGTGACATGTCCTTATCAGACAGAGTAAGAGCAACACTAAAACAAACAAGCATTTGTCAATGCCGAATGTTTGCTTGCTGGTATTAGCATTGGAAATGCAGGAGTTAGAGAGATGCAGAATAAGAATGGCAGTAAAGTATTGAACTTCATGCCAACCGCACCTCCACCCTGCAGAGATGGTCAGGCACTGAGGTATGCGTTTGGGTCACTGCCCATAATGTTCATGCCATTTCACTTCACCCTGTCCTCCAGACACTGACACATGTTGAGGTGTGCCTTGGGGTGTTCGGCTGTACAGTCACCCCATTCCATAAGGACATACACTGAAATGGGTGCAGTATGGGTGAACTGTGGGGCCGAAGAGTTCAAGGCACACCTCGATGCCTGTCATTGGCTGCAGGGTGGTGGGGGGGTGGAATGGCATGAGCATTACAGTCAGCAATCCAAAGGCACACCCCTGATGCCTGTCAGTCTGTACAGGGTGGGACATTATGGTTAGACACCCTAATGCTCTGGGCGTTTGGTGGTAATTACACTACAAATTTTCAACATGGCCTTTTTGTGACCCCCACCTCTTGAAAGCATTTGGGACCTCTTCTCATGAACAGTGGCACTGTGATTTTGTTAATGTGTCCCGAACTTTGAGTTCCCACAGTGACTGTGCCATTCCATGCCAGATGTACGAAAACACAGATCGGGCAGGATGTGAAGAATGACAGCTGTTTCATTCATAGGGAGCTGTGAAGAGATGGCAATGTTGAAAGTCTGTACTGAAAATATTAAAAATACTCGAACTTCCAGGCTTATGTGTAAACTGCGCAATGCATGTGTGTAACACAGTTATTCACTCTGTCTAGGGCAATTTCCATCTGCCTGGAAAATTGCCACTGTCACTCCTATACATAAGGGTGGAGGTAGGGCCCTTTCTGGTAATTATTGTCCCGTCTCAATCCTCTCACCACTCTCAAAAGCATTAGGGAAAGTAGTATCCTCCCAAATATCTGAGTTTCTTACCGAATACAGTATCCTCTGCCCTGAACAACATGGCTTCCGTGCTGGGCACAGCACCAATACTACCCTCATCGAGTTTTCTAACTTCCTCCATTTCTCCCTGGACTCAGGCTCTCTTGCTGGTGCAGTGTTCATCGATCTGTCAAAAGCCTTTGACACCGTATCCCACCCTCTCCTGCTGGATGCACTCAGCCTCACTGGCTTTGCTGCAGGACCTGTCTCATGGTGCTCCAGCTATCTGTCTGCCCGGTCCCAGCGTGTAAAAATCAATGGCACCCTCTCTGACCTCTGCCCTATCTGATCTGGGGTTCCTCAGGGCTCTATTCTTGGGCCCCTGCTCTTTTCCCTTTATTGCAACACCCTGCCAGGTGCCTGTACTGGTCAACTCCTCCTTTATGCAGATGATGCTGTTATCTGCGCTTCTGACCGTAACCCCACCACCCTCCAAGATTCCCTGCAATTATCCTATAAAGACGTGGAAGCCTGGTTTAAAGAACATAGACTGGTTATCAATCTTAAAAAGACCAAATCTATGATCTCCCACCCCCAAAACAAAGTTAGTAATTTCCAACTTCAAGTCTTCACCAGCTCTATGTTCCCACTCGAACAAGTTTACACATACAAATACCTTGGGATAACCTTTGACCCTACCCTCACGTTCCATTCCCATATCTCCACCTTAGCCTCCACCACCAATATTAGGTTGGGAATCCTTTACCGCCACAAACACTGTCTGCCCCCCCGATGCCCTTCGACTCGCAGTTATGTCCTCCATTCTGTCACTTGTTGACTATGGCTTACCAGTCTCACGGGCTGCTGACCAGACCTTGCTAAACAAAATCTGCCTCACCTTAAATAAGGCCTGTCGACTAATCTTAGGTGCTCCTAGACTTATACATACCTGCCATCTTTATTCCCAGGCAAATCTGCTCAATCTTGAATGAACGCTCTTAGGTATCAAACCTGCATCCTTACAAAAAAAAACTCTCCTTGGGCTCTCTCCTCCTGGTTTGACTGCCGTTATCCACCATGTAAACTCACTAGCTTCAACACGGTCCTCCTGTAAAACCAAGTTGAAGGTCCTAAGGCAAGGACCTGTCATGGACAACGGGCTTTCCTCTACCGTGCCCCTTCTTGGTACAATTCCCTCCCTGCCAGTATCTCAGACACCTCCACAATCTCTTGCTTTAAAACTACCCTCCGGAACCACCTTTTCACTACTCGCAGCTGTTGCTGTTTCTAAGCTATCTTGCTCACTCTCTGACAAAGCCCCCTGTTGGCTGCTCAAATTCTCTACCTTCTCTACCCTTGGTTCCTGTTACCTCCCTGCTGACTCCGCTAAAACACACTGTATTGATATCCTATGTTTTTGCTGATGTTCTAGTTATTTCCCTGAACAATGTTAACTTCACCAATCCTGTATGTTGTAAATTGTTGATCTCATTTGTCCTCCTGTAAATTGTTGATCTCATTTGTCCTCCTGTATCCTCAAAAAAACTGTACACTGTTTCTCTGTACCAAGTTGTTATCACTGTATTGTCCTCTCTGTGACGAGGTACCTTTGTAAACGAACCTCTGGCTCAAAGGTTGTAAACTGATGCTTAATAAATAAAAATAAAAATAAATTTAGTGGAATTTTTTCATCAAATTTTCAACATAGGCATTTTGTGACCTCTGCTCATGAACAGTATCACTATGATTTTCCTGCTCTTTCCCGAACATTGATTTCCCACAGCTACCGGGCTATTCTGCGCCAGATGTGTAATTGCATATTTCGGGCAGGATATGAAAAATGACAGCTGTACTGTTCATAAGGAGGTGTGAAAAATGCCAATGTTGAAAATCTAGAGTGAAAATATTACAAATGCATGTAATTACAAGGGTGCGTGGAAACTGCACAATGTACACTTGTAATACAGTCATTTCATTGACTTTTGTCACTAAATTTTCAACAAAGGCATTTTAGCACCTCTACTCATGAACAGTGTCACTGTGATTTGTTTTTAATCTGTCCCGAACACTGACTTTCCACAGTGACCACGCTATTCTGCATCAGAAGTGCAAAAACACATGCTGGCCAGGACGTGAAAAATTACAGCTGTACTGTTCATAAGGAAGTGTGGAAAAATGCCAATGTTGAAAATCTGGAGTGAAAATATTACAAATTCGCGAAGTTAAGAGCATGCGTGGAAACTGTGCAATGTATGCATGTGACACAGTCATTTTATGGACTTTCATTGACAAATTTTCAAAATAGGCATTTTAGGACCTCTGCTCATGAACGGTGTCACCGTGATTTTCTTAATGGTGTCCCGAACACTGATTTACCACAGCGACAGCGCTATTCTGTGCCGGTAGTGCGAAACCACATTTTGGTCAGGATGTGAAAAATGACAGCTGTACTGTTCATAAGGAGGTGTGGAAAAATGCCAAAGTTGAAAATCTGGAGTGAAAATATTACAAATTGGTGAAGTTACAAGCGTGCGTGGAAAGTGCGCAATGCACGCTTGTAAAATAGTAATTTTTTGGATTTTTTTTCACCAAATTTGCAACATAGGCTTTTTGAGAGCCCACCTCATGAACACTGGCACTGTCATTTTGTTACCCAATCCCGAAAGGTGATTCTGCGCAGTGACCGCAAAATCACCTTTTGGGACCAAATAACGCCATGACAATGCTTGAGTTCATGAGGAGGGGTCCCAATAACCCCATGTTGAAAATTTGGTGCCAAAATTCCCCAAAATGCCTGAGATATGCACCAAAGTTGAACAAACCCTATTTATGTCATTATACAGCTTACCGACATTTCTTCAGTTTGCGGTTGGCTTTGAAGAACGCACTCATGTTCCCGGTCCACCGAAGATCGCCGCACCAGACTCTGGAGGTAAGTATAGGGTGAGCGGGGTGTGGGGAGGTCAGGTGCGCAGTGGGTGGGTGTGAGTTGGGGAGAGAGGACAGCGGCCGGCATGAGACCGTTTCCTTTGTTTCAGGGAGATAAAAAAAAAAATAAAAAGACGTCGCAGGATGTTTTATTTTTCCAGGCTTGTTTCCAGCACACTGAGGTGAGCTTCCAGTGTGCCGCCTGCCTTTTTTGGGGTGGGGTACTGAAGCTGACCAGGATTGGGCCCCCCTGTCAGCAAAGAACGACTGTTTGCGGTGGACCATGATGCTGATGGGGATTGGGCACCCCCTTGGCACACAACAAATGGGGGAGGGGGTTACATCATGCTGATGGGGAGTGGGATCCCCCGTCAGCAAATTAACTGGGTCAGGGGCTGCTGATAGGGGGGATTGGCCACCTCCAATCGGCTTTCATGGGACCAAGAGGTAGCAGCAAGCCACCACCATATTTAATTTAATGTTACACTTGGGAAGGTACCACCCTGCAATGACGGATCGCTCCCTCATTACAGTGGAATGGCTGACGCTGCAACGACGAGGTGGCCCCTCATTGCAGCGGCGAAAACTTTTCTACTTGGTGGCACTTTTGGAGACCAGTGTCTTCAGCACACTGTGCCTCCATTGGTCCACCACTGCCAAGCCCCCAAATGCAGTGCCTCCGTTGGCTGCCACAGTGCCGCACCTCCACAATCTGCTTCTCTCCTAAGCTGCTGCATAATGTTTCTTGTGCATGCATACAAGCAAACATAAAAGGATATTTTTCGACATGGCCTATTTAAAATCCATGATTCAAACAGCAAAGTTGAAAGATGTGTATTTCAGTTAGGAAACATCCATACCCAACTTTTCAAAAGGGACCCTTGGCTACTAGAATAGATTATATTTTTATAACTGATAACATTTCTATTCAATCTGTGAGGATGTTACCAGCTGAATTTTCCAATCATAACATGATCCATGTTACACTAGGTCAGGAGTCTAATCTGAAGAATGGCCCAGGGGATTGGAAATGTAATTAATCACTTTTGCTTCAGGAATTTTAAAAAAATAATTTACAATATTTTATTCAGGCTAGGAACTCTGTTCTCATTATGAATACTGACCACTCCCTTTGGTGGGAAGACACACTTCTAGATTTGGTCTCTATTTTCAAAAAAATGTAGTAAAGATCAGAGGAATACTACCTACTGTACATGAAATATTTACATAATAGAAAACTACTACAACATCTTTTGACACTAGCGTACACAACAGGACAAAACCTTACAAATCAAATCCATTAAATCAAAAAAGAGATGGCACAACAACATTTAATACAGGCCCAAAGTTTATAATATCAGCAAAAATACGATACTAAAGGTAAAATGGGTTTGGTTTGTCCCTTTGCGCATTGAAGGAATAGAATTCAGTATAAGCAAATGGATCAACTAGTATGTCCAGACCAGGTGGTACAAACAACACCGCAGGGGATCCTAAATATTGTTACAATACACTCCATGAGCCTTTTTTAACCAGATAATTTAGATTTACCAGATCCGGCAGCCTTTTTCCAGGCCCATACAGTCCCTGATATATCTTTAGAAAAAAAGTCTCAGCTAACTGTACCCATCACTCCAAATGAAGTTGTGTCTGCCATTTCATCCTTGGCCAAAGATAAGGCTCCAGGAGGAGATGGGCTCACGGGGAAATCTATAAGTGTATAGGAAAAGAACTTGCTACAGAATTAGCAGAAATCTATACTTACACATTGGAACACCAGTCTCCATCAGTGAGAATGGTAAATGGAAGACTTATATACTTTAAGAAAGGAAATAGGCAGGACATTACAAATTGGAGACCTATTAGTTTCATCAATACAAATGTTACAATTTTGACAAAAATTTTTAATAAAATATTATTAGTGGTGGTGCAAGAGCTAATATCAAAAGCACAAACTCATGCCCTCCCAGGGCATTCTATAACAGAGCATTTGATTTTATTAAGGGAACTTTTTGTCTAACACTGGGCAGGAACCCTGACAGGTTTTCTGCTCTCAGTAGATCAACAAAGGGCATTCGATTCGATTAGTCATTCTTTCTTATGGGCAGTACTAGCACATTATGGGATCCCTTAGACATTTATATCTTGGATTAGAGGTCTATCTAAGTATGCCATGGTTACCCCGGTGATAAATGGATGGGTAGGCCCGATGGTCCCAGTATTGAGAGGGGTGCACCATGGGTGCCCATTAAGCCCACTGCTTTATGAATTTTTTATAGATCCTCTGCTGTGTGCTTTACATTCATCACAGAATATTAGGCAAGTGACTACACCTGATTATACAGTTCCCTTTGTAACTATTGCTTATGCGGATGATCTCTGCACAATAGTGCCCGATGTTTCAGCTGCTCAAGAAGTCTTAGGTATTTGTCAAAGTTACAGCTCAGAATCAGGGGCAAAATTAAATATTCAGAAGTGCTCTGGTCTTGAGTTAGGATGGCCCCTAGTGCATACCAATGAAGTAGCAGAGATTACCTTAAGTAAGGATAAAAAAAGTTGTTGGGAATTATATTTGGGACACAGCAAGATGATTTGGAAAATTGGAACAGTAAATTACAACAAGGGAAAAATCTGGTGGTCCAATGGAATACGTGGAAGCTAGGGAAAAAGAAGAGGGTATACGTGGTCAAAATATATTTAGTGCCTATATTTTTATTTATTAGTTATGTTTTTCCTCCCCCGAAAAGTCTGGAAACTACCCTACTTAGTGTGTTTTTCCAAGCAGTCGGGGGCAGAAGACTGAACCCTTTAAAATGAAACATTGTTTATTTACCTATCACATGGGGAGGTTTGGGAATGGTAAAGCCTATTGTTTTTTTTTTTACAGCATTTTCATTTATGCTAATATAAGGCCTTTGTTGCAACATACAGGTCAAAGCTGGGTACTAATCTTTTATTTTTCTTGTCACATTTGGTATCAACAATGGGAAAGGGTAGATTGGGACCATTTGGCAGATGCACTCTAGTTCCCTTGTACATTAGAGAAACTTTTGTAAAAACCAAAAGCTGCAGAGTTACAAGTGTAATGGTGTCGACCAAACCCAGAAAAATGTTATATGATTGGGTACAGGAAAACAATTTTAGAGAATTAGAAACATTTCCAAAATGCCCCCCACAACATTTATCTGACTTACACAACTTGTTAAAAGAACAGCACATCCCAATTAAAATGTGGGACATACACTGGCTTAGCTGTCATTTGAAAATTAATGTCAAGGACAATCAGAAGCATAAAGTTCTTGAAGATAGACCCTGTAATAGAATTATTTACGTGCAACAATTGGAAACTTTGGATCATTTGTTTTTTACTTGCTCTTACATTTCTGGTTTTTGGGGTGAAATAGCCACTACTTGGAATGAGCCCTGGTTTGCCTCTGTTACATTTGAAGACTTAATGTATGGTCATTACCATGGGTCAATCAATAAGTGGCATAGGAGTTCATTACATATAGTAATATTGTGCAGAAAATGGTTCATATGGAATGCCAGGTGTTTATTTAGCCTGCAACAGAAGCAGATTCTGCATTCTGAGCTAACAGAGAAGATTACATCAGAACTGAGACAGATTTATAAACAGGAAGCTAAGTTTATGTTGTCTAGGGTGTTAAGGGCAGCATGGCAAAACATGCCATGGATCATAGATTCAGATGTTCCAATAACTTGAAAGTTTGGGGTGAATATTTTCCTTTTGCCATTTCTGTCTACCCTTTGGTGGATGTATTCTATAAAATTGATCTATTTTATTGTATTTTATTTTTTTCATATAGCTGAGGTTAAAGCTTGTGTTATTTTTTGATTTCCTCTTGATGTTGTACTAAAAGCTATGTGACTGTTTTCTTCTTGTTCCTACTTGTGTTACTTTGAGAAATTGTTTTTCTTTTTTTTTGTTATTCTACTGTATGATATTTATGATGCTTATACGTTTGATTTTCCTTTCCCTAATAAAAACCCCTATTCTTTCTGTAGGGGGACTCTTTGTCATCCTGGCATTTGGCCACGATGGCAGATCCCAGTACTGTTGGTGAGAGGCTGGATGTTATGGAGGTAGGAGAGTGGGTCTCCTCCCCTGCCATTCCATTGCAAGAGACTACTGCAAGCAAACTAGGAACAGGTATGGAGGTGGACGAAATACCATCCACATCAGGACATTATTCAGTGAACTTGGAGAATGTGCCATATGAATCCTTGAAGTTAACCACAGAAACAGAGGAACTGCCTGGAAATGGAGGAAGGTCTGAGCCTGAGGGATGCATCTTGTAACAGTGAGTCTAACCTGGTTACAAATGCTGAGGCCAGAAAGATTCAGGAGATTTTATTGATGGAAGAACAGCGCTACATATCTAGAAAGCAGGAACTTTTATTTATTTTATTTATTTATTTGAACGTTTGTGACTGGGAGAGGCACACTGAGCCGCAACTCATTTCCATGTGCGACCCGGCAGTAAGGGAAGGAGAATATTTTTAAAGATGTAGACTGGCTTACAGAACCAGAGTAAGCTGTTGGTGGTATTTTTAGTGAATGGGGGGCATTTGGTCAAGACACGGGAGAAATTCCCCTACTCTTTTCTAGAAGTGCCATGGGATCTTTAACATCCACTTGAACAACAACCAGAACAGGCAGACGGGACCTTGGTTTAATGTCTTATCCAAAAGATGGCACCTCAGGAGTGCAGCATCCCCCTCTTGATGCACTACAGTGTCAGTACTGGGATTTATCCCACATTCCCGGTATGGGGCTAGAACCCACCACCTTCAACTTACCGAACAAATGTTGCAGTTGCAAATGTCAAAGCCACCTGCCAGTGTGAAAACTGCTCAGCTAGTTGTCAGCATGGAGGCCTCATCAATGGGGCCACCTGAGAGTAGGATGGAGTACTCTCAAAGTGCTATGGAACGTTCTGAAACTGGCATGTCAAGTGAAAATGCAGGCTCTGCATCTCAAAATGAAACAGTTTTTGGCCCAGGACATGGGTCTTGGGGACTTTTGGGAATGGCAATTAAGGACAATTTATGGTCCAGCCTAAGACGCACTACAGTAACTCAAAACACTGACGCAGGGAGTGAAACCTAATCAGTAGACAAGGCCTCACTGGCGGCTAGATGAGAGAAAGGTGGCCAAACAAGGAAGTGGATTTCAGGTGCTTCACCCATCCAGATGTCTGAATCAGCCCTTGGCTCTTCTTCGGATGTACAGGAGGACACACAAGCACAATAAATGGACACTTCAGCACTAGAAATATCTCCAGAATTCCTGTTTACACAAAATCCACAGTTACAGTTCAATTTACCAGCAAGAGAGAAATCATATACTGAGGTAATCCGGGACAGTACTGACAATCACCAGAATGCTATGCAACAAAATACACTTGTTACAAATATAGACTCAGAGCAACAGAATCAGGAGAACCAACAAATGACCCACAATGCACCAGCCAGAAATACTAATAGACCTTATGCTTCATTCTTTTGCACACCAATACAGCCGGCCAAAAGACACAATGCAGTAAGGCTGAAATACATTGGGGGATGGATGAGGCCCCAGATCGGCTATTCCTGCAAGGGTTTTATTGAAAGATTCTTTAACCTTTCAAGTTTTTTGCAAATGAAATATACGCTCTAATTCAGGTATCTGGTGAAACAACGTTTAACATCAGCTTTAAAACTCTGAATGGCTAGAACGCTTTTGGATCTGGTATAATAAACTTAAAACAACACCATTGTGGACACCTTTCATTGCAATACCCCTGACTAACCTGGCACAAAAAAATGTGACTGTCCTTTTCAGAAATGAAGGGGTGAATATGAATGATTTGGTTCATTGGCTTAAACAATGGTGTACTGTGCTGGAAGATCCAGAGGCAATTTTTGATTCAGATCATATTTAGACCGGATGGTGGAGGGTAAAAGTTATGCTGAAATCCAATTCAGCGGGAGTCTTACATTTACCAAACAGTTTTTTCTTGGTGCAGGACAGAGGAGTGTTGTTTTACATGGGTCAACTGAAGGCCTGTTATAGTGTGGCTCAGTAGTCCACTTGAGTAGCATATGCGATAGGCTGAGATGTACAGTATGTGGAGAACTAGGGCATTCTGGAGTACAATTTACCAATGGGGAGAAATGTAATTTATTGTACGTGAGGATGTAGGGCACACGTTTCAAAGCTGCCCATGGGCAGCTCATAAGCAGCCAGACCTGGCTGATGAGGCAGAAAAAGGTTATATATTGCTCTAGCTCAATGACATAAAATAATCACTCGGACGTCTACACAGACTAATGAGGTGACTCTCGTTCAGTCCCCAGACATACCCAGATCTGATGCCTCCACACTAGCATCTGCACAAACTACGCCCCCCCAAGTTTTCACAAATGAATGCTCCCCCTTCTAATAGTGACCCCCCCTCCCTGGCTGCCAGGCCTGTGTGTCACCGAGGCCCCCTGCCTGACCTACAAGTGACTCCGATGTTAGAAGATGAATCTTCCTCTTCAGTTACTGAAGAAACCCCTGCTGGACCCCAGCGTTCCCAAGTGATGAGACCTCTCCCCGCCCAAATCTGAGGTTTTGACCTCTACCAGAATAACTAGACCGGGGGGTCCTTCAGGTCTTCCTCAGTCAAAAGCGTAAGAGACAGACATTCTGCCAGTGGCTAACAAATATGAATTACTTTCAGTAAATTCAGAGGACTCAAACAATGACTCAGATATGTCCTCAGTCGTGTCATCCCACCCTGAGTTAACCACTGACACAGAGATACCATCTCATTCTTCTGGACCCCATAAACAGAAGGCCAAAACCAAAACTAAACATAAAGAGCATACACCTAGAAAACGTAGGCCTAGGTGAGGAGATTATATGTACCTTTTTGTTATATAAATGTCTGCCACTTTTGCTTGCTTTATTGTGAATGTAAACAGTATTAAGAGACAGGAAAAATGTGACTTACTTTTTTCCTTCTTTTCTTACTTCACATTAGGAATGATTTTTGTACAGGCTGTTAGATTCCACACTGTATACGAGACCTTACCAGCTAAACAAATCTGGTACCTCGGTTCCTCATTTTGGTCTATTGGTGAGGCAGCATGCTCGGGGTGGGGATACTATTTAATATGCCTGAAATTGAAGTAGTAAAGTTAAAAGACATATCCAGGAAGAGTTTTAATACTGGATGTGAGGTTTCAGAATATCAGTTACAGATTAATCAACATTTACGCCCCACAAACCAAAACTCAAAGAACTGATGTATTAAAATCAATACAACCATACTGTATCTACAAACTTCACAATACTTCAGATTCGGTGGAGACTTCAATTGCGGACTCTCCACCAAAGACAGGACAAAAACCCCAAAAACTTCAAAACTTTTCTGCAACTCCAACTTTTTATCTTCAGTCATGTAGACAGCCAGATTACAGGACGCATATTGAAAAAAGAACATACCCCCACACTTCATAAGGGTCACCTAGCGACCAGAATATATATTTTTCTTTACATCCAGACATTTACCTCTGTTATCCATTCAGGTAATTATGGCAGAATTTTCAGACCATAATGTTCTTTTCTTACAAACTGGCCAAACTAACACTTTAGTTAAAGGCCCAGGAACCTGGAAAATGAATACATCTTTTCTTGAAGAGGAATTCATTTCATTAACAGTTAAGCAATTTCATGAAGCCAGGAGGTCAGTTCTTATTTTATATGATGACCCCCTGATTTGGTGGGAAGACACTAAATTTGAAATGTGCAAATTGTTAAAACAAATAAGTAGATCAAATAGCGACAACCATTAGAAACAATATTTACAGAAACAGAAGCATTTACAGAACGTGTTATCATTATCACATACTACAAAACATGACTATACTAAACAGATCAGTGTGGTTAAAAGGGACATGCTATCCTTTCACATGCAAAAAGCCAGGGCCCTACAACAGCAACAAAAATATGGGACACAAGGCATGGCAGAGAGTGTATGCGCTTATGAACATTGCAGCAAGAGAACAAAAAAAAAAAAGAAATGGATGCATTATATGCTGCACAAAATCAATTACAACCTATGAATTCAGGAATCTTAAAAGCGGTTACAGAATATTCACAAAACATGCACAGGCCGTTAATGTCCAACATAGCCCAAGCCACCCCGTTTTTGTCAAATCTTAATTTGCCACAACTCCCCAAGAATCTTATAACTACAGTTACTCAGGACAAACAGTGCCAACAAGTACAAGATTCTATGTCCTCTTTGAAAATTGGGACTGCACCAGGCCTAGATGGACTACCTAATGAACTGTACAAAATTATTGGCCAAGAACTATATGTAGCACTAACTCAAGTGTATAATTTTATTTTGAAACAATCTACAATGCCCTTAGGAATGAATATGGGTTCATTAATATATATTTACAAAAAAGGGGATAAAACAGTTAAAGAATTGGAGACCAATTGGCCTCCTAAGCACAGACTTTAAAATTCTAACAAAAATCTCAGCCTGGATGTTATTTTCGATAGTGGCTTGACTTTGAAATCTCAGGTCTCCGCTGTTGTTAAATCTTCCTTTTACCATGTAAAGAATATCTCCCGGGTGAAACACCTGGTTCCTCCAGCTGACCTCCCTATATTGGTCCATGCCTTTGTAACTACGTGCCTTGATTACTGCAATCCCTCTACCTAGGACTTCCTGGGGTTGATATTTGCTGCTTGCAGCTGGTGCAGAATGCGGCAACCAGGCTTTTGACCGGTACATCTAGGACTAGTAATATTATGCCTGTGCTGTGCAAACTGCAGTGGCTGCCGGTACAGTGGCGGATCACCTTTAAGGTAGGTTTGCTGACCTACAAAGCCCTACACGAGCAGGGACCCCGATATCTGCAAGAGCTCCTGATTCCCTACTGCCCCCATCATTCACTCGGATCTGCTGATGAGGGATTTCTGGAGATTCCCTGGGTTCATTTGAAAACATCTGGGGCACGTGCCTTTTCCTGTGCTGCACCTACACTGTGGAATTCTCTACCTCGTCGGTTAAGAGAATGCCCGACCATCATGAGTTTTAAATATGATTTAAGACCTATTTGTTTTATCAAGCTTTTTCTGTACGATTGATTTGTTGTTATTGTTTTTATTGGATTTTATTGTAAAGCGCCTTGATAAGCTGAAAGGTGCTCAAGAAATAAAAATTACCTCACCTTAGCGAAACAACTTACTAAAATTGCCCACATAATGATATCAGGGGCCCAGTCATGTTCAATACCAGGCAGAAATATAGTGGACCATTTAATACTGTTACAGTAGATAATTGAGAGAGGGAATAAGGGCACTTTGTCTGTCTTTGTGATATCCCTAAACCAAAAACAGGCCTTTGACTCCGTTAGGCATTCCTATGGTTGTCTTTAGCAGCCTATAAGGCTCCTGGTATCATGACTGACTGGATAAAATGTTTATATAACACAGCTACTGTAGTCCCTGTTGTAAATGACTGGAAGGGCCCTATAATTGGGATCAATAGAGGGTTAGACAGGGATGCCCCCTAAGCCCTGTTCTATATATATTTTTTTTCTAGACCCCCTACTCAGATGTCTTAACACATCACCTATCATATGTCCTTTGACACAAGAGGTTGGAATTGTACCACCCAGTGCATTTACTTATGCTGATGATATGAGCCTCTCAGTTTCAGATGAAAATTCTGTAAAAGAATCAATCCGAATATGTGAGGAATTTAGAGGAATTTCAGGATCAGCACTGAATCTGGGGAAATGTAAAGGACGACATCTAGATGACACCAATACATATACTGATACTTCTCTCTATGGGATACCTATTACATCAGAACCAATATGAGTGTTAGGGATCCTTTTTGGTACTGGACAAATGGATATAATGAACTGGGAACCAAATATTCAGTTAGGTAGATGTAAAGTTGAATTATGGAACAGATTGAAATTAGGGAAAAAGAAAATAATTTATGTAATAAAAACATTTCTGTTGCCACCTTTTCTTTATATTAGTTATGTTTTCCCCCACCTAAGGCCCTGTCCAGACTAGCAATGAGCTGTAAAAACATTTTTTTAAACGTTACTGTTTAATCCGTTTCTGTGCGTCCACATTGAATAGCTGAATTGGTTTTGAAACCGTTACCGAGCTTCTGCATTGGTGTATGTAATCCATTTTCTGGTACTGTTATCAAAAACGTTATAGTCTTCTGGAGGTGAACCCCAGCCACCCATATCCCAGCAATCAGCGCTGCACTACACGCTGCGACGCACGGTCCCATAAGGCATTGCAGTGTCTTCATGTAAACAGACCACTGACATGGAGGCACCTGATTTAAACACTGCTGTTTTGCTCTGCCTGAATCATTGGTTCATGAAGCGGCAGCTAGTGATGAGGGAGAGAAAACATCGTCGGGTAGTATGCCACATGCAAGCACATAGATTTGAACAGATGCAGCAGCATACTATTGCTGCTGTGAGTGACCTGCTTCTCTCAATAACACTGAATACTGTGACAGTCGACAGAGTAGTGTGGAGACATCCAAGGTCCACAGACTGCTGGGAGCAGATAGTGCTTTCTTCTTGGACCGAGCAATGGCTCAGTAATTTCCGCATGTCTAAACAGAATTTTACAGCTTTGTGCACAGAACTGAGCCCACACATCAAGCGGTCCAACACAGTACTGTGCAAGGCTGTTGAAGTGCAGCGATGGGTTGCCATTACCTTGTGGTGCCTTGCCACTCATGCGGAATATTGAACCCTTGGGCACCTGTTCGGGGTTGGCAGATCTACTGTCGGGGAGATAGTAATCGATGTGTGCAAGGCCATTGTCTGTGTCATACTACCCAAGGTGATCTGAATACATAATGTGCCAGACATCATACAGGGGTTCGAGAGTGAGTGGGGTTTCCCCAATTGTGGGGGTGCAATTGATGGGACCCACTTCCCAATTCTGTCACCTCCTGGTAATGCCTGTGAATTCTACAACAGGAAATCCTACTATTCTGTAGTGATGCAGGCTCTGGTTGACCATAAATTTCATTTTCTGAACATTAACGTTGGATGGCCTGGTAAGGTTCACGATGCTCAGATGCTCAGGAATAGTAAATTATACAAGCTAGGACAGAGTGGTCAGCTGTTCCCTTCTGTGCCTCGAGACATCAACGGGGTCAGTGTACCAGTTGTGATATTGGGAGACCCAGCCTATCCTCTTCTGCCTTGGCTTATGAAGCCCTATTCTGATTTTGGAAATGACCTTCGCCGTAATTTTAACTACTATCTGAACAGGGCCCGAATGGTAGTGGAATGTGCCTTCAGCAGATTGAAAGGCTGTTGGAGATGTCTACTCAAGAGAAATGAATATGCCATTCAGAATGTCCCTTATGTGATAGGAGTCTGCGGTGCATTGCACAACCTTTGTGAGGATAAGTCAGAGGCCTTTCTGGCAAGTTGGATCTCAGAAGCCGAGTGGTGCCAGTTCCCTCAACCAGCTGACCAAGACTGTCTTCCCCCAGGTGAATTATCTGTGGCAGCCATGAATCGCCAGGCCACTAATATACGGGATGCACTAGCAGACTATGTCAACAGCCATTAATGTGTGTGACAGTACTGGCAGTTGTATCTGTGAGCCACTAAGCAGCTCAGCATAGAAGTGGTACATTATATGTATTTGTGAAGTTAAAGCAGAATAAGCCATAGATGTTAACATGCTTCTTTATTACAACTGTCATGAGAAACTACTCAGATAGAAACAGAAAAGGAAGCACTTGTTATAACATATACATAGTTAAAACTTCTAAAGTTAATTGGAAAAATAATTTTCAACAGCTAATATTTTGAAACGTGTATGTTGTTGCATAACTTTTAAAATGTATTTGAAATGTACGTAACCTTATAGCACAACAAATATGTCCTAAAACTGTAGTGTTTTTAACACTGGAATTGCTAATTAAGCATCTTTAATAACCTGTACTGTACAACAGCATAACTATTAAAATGTAGTTTAAACGTTAAACATTTGAATACAAAACTCATGGTTCTGTTTCTAAATGTGCACTGCACAATATGTATTAAAACCATATATAACACCTATAAATGTGTGTCATCATTATTACTGCAGTGCTGCAATGACAACACCACACAGCAGTAACACAGTAACTAGCATTAACAGTAGAAAGTTAGCCATGTATTCTGACTGATTGCTCAAAAGCAGTACTTGTCAGTAGTGCCAGAACAAAAAGGTGATGTATATCACTCATCATGCGGTCAGAGGCTCACATGTGGTCAGAACCTTATTGCCGTACTGACAGATACCCATACCTACAAAGCTGTCCAAGTAACATCATCACCCATTAAGGCCTGTGTGAAACCGCCATGGAAAAAAGTACCAGTATGATTATGGTTATCGTTGTAATGTTGTCCCATGTCACTGTGTGTAGATTGTGACATAACATCACACATAATGGCAGCTTGTCCAACACGTGAAGCCACTACACCAGCAGCATTCAGTTGTTCACTGATGCAGTACTGACCACCTGCATGGGAACAGTACTCAGTGATGCCTGTGCTGACGATAATGGGGTGGGATTACCAAACGTGGGGACTGGTGCAGTTGCTGCATAAGGAAACGACAATGAAGGAAAGGACAGACACTGTGGAGCGGGAGCAATACCACCTGTTATTCCAGGTTCATGGCTATGACTTGCAGTAGTTTCAACCTGTGAAGGTGTACATGTTTGTGTATTTTGTGCTGCCACAATAGGAGGACGATAATGCCCAGACAGTATCACTAACATATTTCTGAAAAACTCTGCATTCTGCTCTGCCTCCTGCCTACGTACCCTTTCTTCCATCTCCCTCTCCTCCCTGACCCTCTCCCTCTCCATGGCCATCAGCTCCTTATGTTGCTCCATCAGCATTTTCCTAGTGGGCTCGAAGACTACTTCTGCAAGCTCCTGCATCCGACTGACCTCCTTCTTCTTTCTGAGGTTGCATAGTGGCTCACTGTTGGATGTCCGCTTGTGCCGAACAGCATTCACATCAGAGGATGCAGTGCTGCTGCCAGATGTTCCACATGGGCTTGATGTGCCCTCACCAGCAAACTCACTATCTAAGCTGACGGATGACTCGGCTGCCTGATCAACATCTGCAATAAATAAGGTTAGCACATGCTGAGTTGGTATACTGTTTGGGGGCCGGGGGTGGAAGGCATACATAATGAAGCAAATGGCAACACATCTGATTCTGGAAGTTCAGTGACAGGGTAGTCATCTGCATCAAGTTCTGAGTCAGGAGGGTCAAAACCTCTGTTTCAAGTTCACTGCTTTCAAGGACATGCAGTGGATCAGATGTAGGTTTTGTGCCCAATATGCGATCAAGCTGGTCAAAAAACGGATATACAACCCGACAACCGCCAGATTGGTGATTGCTGTCCTTCACCTTATGATACCTGACCTTTAGCTGCTTTATTTTATCTCAGCACTGTTTGGCTGACCACTCAATTCCATTTTCAAATACTCAGCCACCTTCTGGTATACTACAGTATTTCTCCTGAAACTATTTAACTCCTCTTGTATGTACTCCTGTGACCAAAAATCAAGCAGGAGTTTAGTGGCCTCTTCAGGCCAACTTGCGCTACGATCCCTCATGATTCCGTGTATACTGCTACTGAACTGCACAGAGGAGGGTATTTAAACTTTCCCGCTCAGCGCTGTTGACACTGAGTGTACTTCCTGGTAGGCACCATGTGCACATGCCACAATACTGCACTATGCTCTGGGAAGGTAAAGCAGTGCATTGTGGATCGCTGGAGGACACATTTCAGAAAAACACTTCGTTCACCTGTCCGCACTACTCATCCGACTGACGAAAAATCAGGTAACGTTTCAGTAACCATGCTAAAGACCTGCTCTTTGGAGGTTTAAAAAATGGTTTAGGGAACGCTTCTTAAAACGTTACAGGTCTGGACTCAACCGTTTTTTGACCAAGCGGTAACGTTACAGGACACCAGTAACGTTACCAAAGCACTAGTCTGGACAGGGCCTAAATGTCTAGAAACAAGTATCCTTAGTGTTTTCTTCTAGGCTGTGTGTGGCAGCCGTCTCAACCCAATTAAGAGAAACATTATGTACCTGTCCATAAAAATGGGAGGTTTGAATATGATTCACCCACTGCTCTTCTTTAATATTATATTTTTCATAACCAATTTTAGACCATTACTTATTCACACAGGTAAAGGGTGGGAGAACTGGCTATACTGGCCAGCACTGCATGGCTTTCTCAAGGCATACGGCTCCTCCTCCATCCTAGTTAAAGTTACCTCTGAGATCAGGGTTGCCATGGATCAAGGTACACTCTTTGGTACTATCTTCATAGACCTTTCCAAGTCCTTTGACCTGGTTAATTATGCACTCCTATGTGCTCAACTTCAGTCACTTGGCCTGTCTGCCCCTGTCCTTGTGTGGTTTTCCAACTACCTTCAGTGAAGACAGCACTTCACAAAACTCTCGATAAGGCTCTCTTGGAGCCCACCTTGGTAACTTCTGGAGTCCCTAAAGGGTCTGTCCTAGGGCCCCTCTTTTTCTCTGTATTTGTTAATAATCTCCCATTTGTACCATCTCATAGTAGCACCACATTATATGCAGATGACCTGGTAATCCTTACCCACTCCTGTGACATCAGTGTCATTAATCACTAACTTAGTGATGATTTTTGTAACATCCAGTCTTGACTTAGAGCTAACAAACTCGTCCTCAACCTCAAAAAAAACACGGACTATGCTCCTTGGATCCCAGGCAAAATTAAAAGCTTCCCCTGCTCCCCTGAGCATTAATGGGACTGATGGATCCTTCATGAATTCAATTCAATTCAAATTCAATTCAAATTTTATTTATAAAGCGCCTTTCAAAATCAAGGCGCTGTACAGAAATATAAAAAATGATAAAATCCAAACATTTAAAGTCAGCCGCAACTAACAAGGATACGCTAAATTAAAAAGATATGTTTTTAAAGCAACTTTAAAGTTATCGATGGTTGGACATTCTCTCAACCAATGAGGTAGAGAATTCCACAGGGTTGGTGCCGAGAAAGCAAAGGCACGAGATCCTGATGACTTTAATCGAACCCTGGGAATCTCTAGCAATCCCTCGTTGGCAGAATGGAGAGGACGGAGGGGGCAATAGGGAATCAGGAGATCTTTCAGGTAGCTGGGTCCCTGATCATGTAGAGCTTTAAAGGTTAGTAAACCAACCATAAAGGTGATCTGCCACCAAACAGGCAGCCAGTGCAGTTCGAGGAGCACAGGCGTAATATGACTGGTTCAAAAAGTCCCAGTCAGAAGCCTGGCTGCCGCACTCTGCACCAGCTGGAGGCGGCGGATATTGACCCCTGATAGCCCTAGGTAGAGGGAATTGCAGTAGTCCAGACGAGTAGTGACAAAGGCGTGGACCAATGTTGGAAGGTCCTCCGGGGGAATCAGATGTTTCACCCGGGTGATATTCCTCAGATGGTAAAAAGAGGATTTGACAACAGCTGACACCTGAGATTTCAGGGTCAAACCATCATCACAGATAACGCCCAGATTTCACACCTGTCCAGAGGTAGAGAGTGGTACACCACCAAGTAATAAACCTGATGGTTGTCCAGCTCCCAGACCCACCCCCGGACGACCTGGATCCACGACCAATACCTCAGTCTTATCCGGATTGAGTCTCAACCAGCTCGAACTCATCCAAAGTCTGATCTCATCAAGGCAATTATTAAGTGCAGAGAGTGCATCACCCTGATCGGGGAGAAAGGACAAATACAGCTGAGTATCATCTGCATAGCAGTGAAAACCCAGACTGTATTGCCTGATGATTTCTCCAAGTGGCACATACACTGCAAACAACATGGGAGCTAAAATGGAGCCCTGTGGTACCCCACAAGGCAGGGAGTGAGTGCCAGAGGAATAAATTCTGGTGACAACTCTCTGAGACCTGTCCGTGAGGTAAGAACGAAACCAATTGAGGACTGTACCAGACAGCCCACAAAAGACCCGCAGGCGCTCCAATAGCACTCCATGGTCTGCAGTGTCAAATGCAGCAGATAGATCGAGAAGGACCAGAATGGTACACGCCTTTCGATCTCTGGCCGTAAGGAGGTCACTCAACACCCGAACAAGGGCAGTCTCTGTACTATGCCTTTTCCTGAAACCAGACTGGAGAGTATCATAGACATTATGAGATATAAGGTGATCATCCAATTGCAACACAACTGCCTTTTCAATAACCTTACCAACAAATGGCAGGTTAGAGATAGGGCGGTAGTTAGCTAGACAATCTGGGTCCAAGGAGGATTTTTTAAGGAGTGGTCAAACTACCGCCTCCTTAAGGGGGTCAGGAAAAAAAACCCTCTCCAAAGACTTCCAGACAATGTCTGCAAGGATTGGGTAGATAACTTCTACACAACCTACTAAAAGTGGTGTAGGACCCGGATCCAAACTACAACTAGTTGGTCGCATTGTTTGGATGATCTTCACAATGTCCACAAATTCCGGGTGGTGAAAATCTAACCAGACAGGCCGAGGACAGGCCACTATCAATCGACCACCACAATCCCCCGTAGGAGAGGTCGGACCGATGCCAGACCTGATGTTGACAACCTTATCCGCAAAAAACTGAGCAAACTCCTCACATCTTAGCTGAGAAAAAGCTTCTCTAAGCTGAAGACAGACTGGATTGCACAGTCTGTCCACAGTCCGGAAAAGCTGAGCTGGTCGATTTTGTGCAGCAGAAATCTCTCTGGACAGGAATTCTGCCTTCTTACGAGTGATTTCTGATTGATAGCTATCATAATGTGCCATCAATCTAAGCTCCGTCAGCATCGAGGCCCGACTTCCGCCAGGCTCTTCCAGCCTCGGCCTACTGCCTTATTCCTTCAAGGAGCCATCAAACCATGGGCTCCGGATGGAGGGTGAGAGGCCGAACACCTAACAGGTGCAATTTGTCCAGAGCATCTCCCACAGCCTTATTATAAGCTAGTACAAGATCATCTGGACTCATGCATTCACCAGACAAGCTCGATAGATCCAGCACCGCCATTAGGTCATTGGGGTTAACACCCCTTAAAGGGCGGTACTGAACCATCTCCATAGGGGCAGACCTATTAGAGGGGACCCTGAAACTGAACCTTATGGTGTAATGGTCAGACCAACTGACTGGTTCCACCCCCAGATCAGTGATCTCCATGCCCAAGAGAAAGACCAGATCCAATGAATGACCCCCTATGTGGGTAGAGGAGGTAACAACCTGTGTCAGGCCCATCGTATTCATCAGCTGGAGGAGATTTTGACCAAAATGAGATAATTCATCGTCGACCCAGGCATTGAAGTCGCCCAGAAGTATCAGTCTGGGAAACCTCAACACCAGGTCGACGATGAAGTCTGCAATCTCCTGCAGGAATTCTCCACCGTCACCTGGTGGACGGTAGATGAGGAGGATCCCACAACCTGCACCCTCGCCCAGGATATATTCAAAGCATCTGGTTCTTCCCAATGGCACATCCCCAAGGCCCAGCTCAGATTTAAACATAATAGCCACTCCCCCGCCCCTACGATTCAGCCTTGGACGGTGTATCACCGAGAACCCGGCTGGAGTTACCGAGGCCAATATAGGGCCTGGATTTTCATCCAGCCAGGTGTCGGTGATGCAAGTCAGATCAGATGATCCAACAAGATCAGCAATAATAACTGTCTTGTTCTTAATTGATCTGGCATTGCATAACACCGCCAAGGCAGATGAGCTGTCGGGGAAGACCTCGCACCTGTCCAATTACTTCGGAACCCTTGGGTATGGGGACAAGACAAGAGTAACCTCTATCCTGACCCCATTTCACCCCAGGACATCTTCTGGACCCTAAAACCCCAATCCGCCCTCCCCCCTGTCCCCCACCAGGCCCAGCTCTGCACCTTCGTCCACGCCTCCTCAGAATGCCCAACGCACGACACCTAAAATAGGTATCGGATGACAATAGTGGGCACTCAAAAGGACATAATTCCCTGAGCCTAGTGGGGGAGTAATGCTCAACCGTCATTAATCAAATCAAATATAAAGAAACAAAAATAAAACGAAAACCTATGGATATCAAACCTATAAATAAAATACTCTCCATTTCTCTCACAGAGGGGGAGCAACTAAAACAAACAATCTAGTATAAAATAAAACCCGAATTAAACCCCAAACAAAAAATAACCCAAATAACAAAAATATAATAATAAAATAAGATCAAATAATCCTAAAACACAATGATAATATTATCAAATGCCACTGGATACTAAACCCAAACAAAAAAAAAAAAAGAAAATTTGTATTTTAAAGTTCAATGAAGCACCTCTCATGTGCAACAGTCCAGCAAGTCATCAGAAAAAATGTTATATACTCCCCCAATACCACCTCGCACATGGTGGGGGACCATTTATAGAATGAGTTCAAACATTAATTATATAGAAAGTAAAAATATGCATCACACTCTCACCACCCTAAGTCCAGGAACTGGGCAAAGACAAAGGAGTCAGTTCTCCAGCAAGTCCAGATACTGATAAAAAACAGAGTCGAGTCCAAACAGGGAAAAGAAAAGGTAGAGTCTCCAGCAGATCAGTCAAGAATCCAAGTAAATCCAGGCAGGAAAGCCAAAGCAGCTCTAAACACAATCCACCGGTGACTGGTCCTCACAACACAATCATAGGTCGAAAAACTCCAAGCAGGCAGTCATCCAGGGGGACAGTCACTGGCAGAACATAAGCCCTTAAAGCAACAGAGACACCCCCCAGCCGATCGATGACCAGTGGCTACAGATGCCTTAATAGTCAGCCCCACGGCCAAACCTTAAGGCGGCTTAGAAGAAGCCCCAATCCCCCCCAGCTCCCTAGGGAGTACACAAGGCGACTCCTGCCCGGACGAAGACCGAAAAGGGGGCCGTCGCTTCTCGCAAGGCTCGAGCAACTCACCACTCGAACGGATCGCCAAAGGAAACCCCAATTCGAACCTGCCAACCAAACGAGCCACTCCCTGTTGCAGATACCACCAAACAATCCACAGCTCCAACAGTAAGCTCTTCTCCCGATCACAGGCTCCCCCAAACAAGATCTCCACACAAAGCGATGAGCTCCACATATCCTGGCAAAATCGGGACGGTGAGGGTCAAAAGGAAATCAAGCAGCAAACCAAAGGTAAATCCACAGAGTTTGTTCTTGGTTCCAAAAAAACGAGATAAAGTCGAGTCGAGTATCCAGATGGCATACAGATGCAGATTAACAGTGCGTTTAACAATACAATTTAACGATAAGTCAAATAAGGTTAATAAACATAATAAACGTAACTTTAAATGTAACTTTAAACTATAAATTATTTAAAACCAAAACCTAAGACTAGTTACTCTTAGTAACTCTTAATGGCTGACCCAGCGTGGCCACCATCTTAGACCATCTTCAGTAGAAGTGATTCAACAGCACAAAAAAGGAAAAAAAAAAAAAAAAGATTGAAGATTGTTGACTCCATCAAGTACCTGGTGGTTGCCCTTGACCCCCAGCTTGACCTTGCCCAGCATATCCAAAACATATGTAGGTCAGTAAATAGCAAGTTAGGCCTGGCTTATAGAGCAAATAACAACCTCACACCTGCTGCTTACCTTGCTCTGGCTAGAGATGTGTTCCTCTCCACCCTCTGTTATGGGCTCATCACATTTGCGCAAACGGCCAAGTCGCACCTCTCAAAATGGGAGGTAGCCGATAACAACATTTGTTGCTTCACACTTGCCACCCCTCATCTCACCCACCATTGTGACCTGTACAACAAACTTACCTGGCTCTCCCCAAGCAACCTTCGGAGCTTTATCCTGGAATGTTTCACGGACTTCATCATTAGAACCGCCACCCCTCCGGTACTGGCAGAGTTCCTCAAACCTGCTTCTTCCTCATATTCCCTTAGGTCCCATGGCTCAGCAGTTCTTATGGTTCCTGCTACCCAGATGCAAATGGGCAACAGGGCATTTGCCATATGTGCTTCCAGAATATGGAACTCCCTTCCTATTCAGGTCTGCTCTACCCCCCCCACTCCTGTTTCTGAAACTCCCTCTGGGGTTACTTATGAACATACGAACATACAAAATTTGCCAGCAGATAAAGGCCTAGAGGTCTATCAAGTCTGCTTGAATGTGCAGCTAGCACCCCTTATTCTGCAGTTGCCCCTTGCAGCTCTCTTCGGTATGCAACTGCTCTTAATCACACTAATGACCTCTGCTGAAAGCAGAACACTTGTCTCTGGCCAGCTCCGTTTGGCACTTTCCAGAGTTCCTGTGCGGGTTCCTCTGGCTAGCCATACCTGCCCATTTTTCTGTTTGCCTGTATATTTTGTGCTATATGTATTTTAAATTGTTTGCCCTGTCAAAATCTTTTGAAATGTCTGTATATTGTCTCCTAAACTTATGTACAATCCTTACTACCCTGAAATGTATGGTTTGTTTTACCTGATGCTGTATGTAACTCTGTTTGAACATGTCTCTATATTTTCCTTGTAATCTCTCGGGTCGCACCTGAAAGTAGGCATCTGTTTTGTCTAGTGTCCTTACCTGGTTAACAAAAACTAACTAACCAAATAAATAAATAAATAAATATACGACCTGCAAATTATGGTTTCAACAATGGGAAACTGGTATCTTGAGATTAGTGAAAAATATTCTATAACACCAAGGTGCGTAAGAGATACTTTCACTAGATTTCGGCAATGGCAACTGACTAGTCATATGGTGATTTCTTTCCACAGGAAGCTATTATTTGCCCACTTACTGGATCAGGTGTGTAAAGTCCTCATAGTTTTTGAAAATCGTCCAGCCCCACATAGACCAGCCCTCCTACAAAGAACCCAGGATACTCCCACATGTATTAGCTGCCATGAAAGAATTAACGTGAAAGTCAACCACAAACACAAGCAGCTGTCAGAAAGACTATGTAGTAGGCCCCAATGTATTCAGCAGCTTGAGACCATAGAACACTTGTTTTTTCAATGTACTTTTATTAAAACATTTTGGGATTTTGTAGCCCAGGCTTGGTTAGCACCAGTTTTTGCCTCAGTGACATACACTATGATTATGTATGGAGAATTTCCGGGTATATGGAGAGACTGGAATAAGGACATCCTATGTGTAATATTTACAGTATTTATTTTATTTAGTTTTTGTTTACCTGGTAAGTGCACTAGCCATAGCAATGACTATTTTCAGGCACGACCCGGGAGGGTACAGTACATCAATGCATACAGAAACATTTCATTACAAGTACAACATAACAGACAATAGTATATATTTCAGTACAAGTAAGGCAGAATTTGCAATAGCATACAGAGTTCATAGAGAAAAGGAAAGGTGGCTATAGACAAAGGTAGAGGGTAGTTACAGTGTGAGAAGGTAGTTTGAAAGGAAGTGGTTACCAAAGGGTAGCTCCAGTAACAGTGTGATGGGAATAATAAGCAGAGACATATTCAATAAAAACAGGTTACAAGACATTTATTTTGAGGAAAAATAAGATAGATAGTGAATGCTATTGTATATGAATGGGGCTGTAAGAGTAAGGCAAGGGGGTATAAGAGTAAAAGAGAATAGAAGGAAAGCAGGAAGAAGATAGGGGACAAGTCTAAATGGAAGGTAGGACAGACACAGATGGGGAAGTGCTATTTATATAGTGGAGTAGAGCAGTAAAAGTAGGGAGAGACTAGGTAGGGAGGAGGTGAGAGCTAAGGGGGGGTTGAAGCAGTGGCACAAGCAGGAGGACTCAAGATGGGAACTAATTTTCTTAAATGTTGCATGTGATAGTGCTAGTCGCACAGACTGAGGGAGGGATTTCCAGTATTGGGGGACATGATAGGCGAAAGCACTTGCACCTTTGGAGGTATAGTGTCTAGGTATGCAGATGGGGGTGCTGTCATTGGATCTTAGTCCGTAGGAGGATGTTTTGATTTGGAAATGGGCTGCAAGGGGTTTGGGTATTTGTAGCTGAACAATATTGTCTATGACAGAGCCATAGGCATAAAGCCGTAGCTCAAGCGGAGGAAGCCATCCTAGCTCTGAATAAAGGAGACAGTGGTGTTTCAGCTTATGTGAGGAGGACGCATAGAGACAGATGTTTTTGTAGGTTACGTCCCATTTCTGAAGACTTGTTTTGTATGCAGAGGTGTATGCAGCAGCCCCATAAGTAAGTGAGGGCAGGAGGATGCCATGTGCTATGGCAAGCCTTGCCGAGGGAGTAAGCACATAACTGGTACGGTATGCTATTGCAATTTTAGTGTTTACCTGCTTACAAGTCAGTTTTATGTGTAGGTCGAAATTAAGTGATAGAGGTAGTGTGACACCCAGATATTTGAAAGAGTTCACTACCTCATTAGAAAATGGGCTTTACAGTACGACTTCTCTGATTGGCTGAGCAGCACAGCAGGGGGGTACATTAACTTTCGATAGATGCCCGTTGTGAAAAAAGTGCTAGCCCAAACCTGCCTCATGCCCAGAGAAGTATTCTTGTGCCCTATCTGCTTCCTCATTGGTTGAGGCACTCCACACATAACTTCAAACAGCCGCCATTTTTTTAGTCAGTTAGCGAGTGAGCTTTCACAACCTGACTATAGGATATGAAACAAAACACAGGCATTTTGCCAAAAAGCACAGTTTTCCCCAACTATTTATTTATTTTTTCAAATGTAAAAATGTGCTGCACAGTATACCTGCCCTCGCTTTGTGACCGAGACATCCTCAATCCGTAGCATGTCTTGCGCCACCTCCTCCCACCTGCCATGCCGGTCTGCACATTCAAAATGAATTCGGAGCATTTCTCACTTACAGCTTCTCTTACTTGCTCTCCCCTGCAGTTTTTTTTTCTCACTGTGACTGAGGTTACTGCCTGCACACCTCCAGAAGCGCAGAAACTTTAACCTCGTCCCCAAAATCCTGCCTGCTGTACTCTAAGATGCCACTGGTGTTTCCTACAGCGCTACTCTTGCTTAGCTATTCCGCATTCTCCTGTGATGAGAAAAAAAAGCCGCACACTTTGACGCCTTAAATGACTGTGTAATGCGCATGCTCGTGACAACAGTTGGCTTTTAAAATGAACTGCAGACGCCCACCATATCTGAATGACCTGAAACTTACCAGTCGCAGATCAGATGGCTATATTCTCCCATTATGCCAGATCGCTGATAAAAATAAAGCCTTCTCTCTTTCACATCTCTCCTCCTCTGGTGTTTCCTAGCAGCGCTACTCTTGCTTAGCTATTCCCACATTCTGCCGCATTATCTCCCCATGATGAGAAAAAAAAGCCGTACACTTTGACGTTTTAAAATGATTGTGTAATGCTGCCATACTCCGTGACAACACCTGGCTTTTAAAATGAACTGCAGACGCCCGCCATATCTGAAGGACCTGAAACTTACCAGTTGCAGATCAGAGGGCTATATTATCCCATTATGCCAGATCGGTGATAAAAATAAAGGCTTCTCTCTTTTACATCTCTCCTCCTCCCCAATTTAAGAGCAGAAACGACAAAAGGCAGGCCTGCAAATGAAACTGTAAAAACTCTACTGTACGGGCATCAAAAGCATTCAACCAGCTATGCTTTCATTTCCTTAACTACAGCATCTCCATTAGGACAAAAGTTCTCTGTTCCAGTACAGGCGGAGGAACTATTTAATTACAAAACTTAATGTAACTTAATTATTTTATTAACAATTTTTTTCTCTGCCATTTCTTTTTACTGTGCTCATTTTCTAAGCGCAATAATACCCTCCAGGGTGGGCGGTATGGGCAATACCGGACCTTCCAGGGGCTATAAGGCCCTCCGCCTGAGGCGTCAGGCCTCATTACACCCCTGGGCGGTCCGGTATTGCCCAATACCGCCCACCCTGTCGGGTATTATTGCTTGCTTAAGCCATTTGATGAGGAGATTTTAAATTTTGTATGGGCATGCTTGAGTTTGGTATTTGATCCAAAGAGCATCGCTTGAGTTTTGGCCTCATTCAGTACCAGTTTGTGACTAGTTAGCCATTTTTGGGTGAGTTGAAAGTGGAGGGAGAGTTGATTATTTATGTCTTCAATGTTTTTTGCACTGGCATATAGAACAATGTCATCTGCATATAGCAGGGACTCTGTCCTATGTAGGTTGGAGGTAATGTTATTTATGAAGCTAGAGAAAAGCAGAGGCCTGAGAATGGATCCTTGTGGCACACCAGTGTTTATAGTGGCCCTGTTTGATAGGGTAGAGTTGTATTTCACAGTTTGGGTCCTGTTGGATAAGTAGCTACTAAACCACTTGAAAATGTTTAGCGAAAAACCAAGTAAGTAAAAAAAAAAGTAAGTAAGTAAAAATTTATTTTTTAAGCGCTTTTCAAAGCCAAAGCGTTGTACAAATAGAAACAATTAAAATACATACATATAACATAAAACAACAACAATAACTATATAATCACAATAAAATCACTCTGCATATGCCTTTTGAAATAAATAAGTTTTTAATTCTAACTTAAAACTCTCAACGGTCAGGCAGCTTCGTATCCGATCTAAGGGAGCCTAGGAGGATGGAGTGATCCACCAGGTCAAATGCCTTAGCCATGTCAATAGAAATGGCCCCAGTGAGAAGACCAGAATCCATAGCCTCTAGTGTATCGGATGTGAATTTGAGAAGTGCGGTGGTGGTGCTATGGACCTTGCGAAAGCCATGCTGGGCCATGGTAAGTAGATCATGTTTCGGGAGGAAATCAATTATTTGGGCGGCTATCAGTTTTTCAAGAATTTTATTGAGGACTGACAGGATGGATATGGGTCTGTAATTTGAGGGATCCTTTCGATCACCTTTTTTGAAAACGGGTAATCCCTGCTTCCATCCAAATGTCAGGGACATAGCTCTGGCAAAGAGAGAGCGTGAAAATCTTGGCCAGTGGGGCAGCACTGTGGGGAGCTGCTATCTTTAGCAGCTTGGGTTCTAGATTGTCAGAGACAGCCACAGTGTAATCAGAGATGATTTTTAGCAATTTAAGCATGTCACATCTTGAGATAGCCTTGAAAAAGAAATGAGGGCCGTTTACATCAGTTGGGGGAAGGCATGCTTGACTGGGTGGGAAAAGAGGAGGTGTAGTTAGTTAGGTCAGAGAAATTTCTGTTAAAAAAATTTGTGATAGTTCTAGGGTTATTGCAGTGTATGCCATTTAGTAACATGTCATTAGGGGTTGATGCTGGATTCTGACCTAGAAAGGATTTAATGTGGGACCAGAATTTCTTTGAGTTGCCGTAGGAGTTTGTTAATAGATCTTTGCAGAAAGAGCTCTTGGCCTTTTTGATGTCCTTTTTGCAGCAACTTCATAGTAACCTGTAAGAATTTAGGTCAGAGGATAACCTTGAGCTTTTGTAGAGGAGCCAGCATCTGTCTGTTTGCTTTAATTTAGAGAGGAGGTCAGATTTCAGCCACCGCGTTTGCTTATTTTTTACTCTATGAGTTACAAGTTTGCAGTATTTATCCTGGAGTGTAAGGAATTTTGTCAGGAATAGATTGAGGGCAGTTTGGGCATCATTAGATTTAAGGAGGGAGGACCAGTCAGTAGTGGCAATGTCGTGTGGGAAGAGCTGTGAGTAAAATTTTGCATAGTTGTGAAAGGTGATGAAACAGGGCTTTAATGGGTTGGGGTTACTCTTTCCCCAGATACAATAGGTTGGAGAGCTATCAGTGATTGCATCTGGTAGTACACCAGAGGCAATTACATTTTCAGGGTGGTTGGCCATTATCCAATCAATTAGGGTGTTTGTGTTTGAGTGAGGGGAGGCTCTGGTGGGTTCACATATTAGTTGGTGCAAATTATGACTCTGCAGTTTGGTCAGTGGGTTGTACTGGTTGGCACCCAGCCAGTTAATGTTTAGGTCCCCTAGAATAAGGACCTCATTTCTCCCTGCAAGGCTACAGCTTTGTTCCAGCAACTCATCTAGCCCTTTTAGCCCATTTGTTGGGGGTTGTAAGCACATATGATATGTAACTTTTTAGTACCGAGGGTGAGCAGGACATGTAGTGCCTCACAGTGACCTGGGTTGGTTAACTTGACAACAGTGACCTGGAGATGCTCTTTAAAATAGATAGCCATACCACCCCCTTTTTTGAGTCCAGCTCTATCCAGTCTCAAGAGATTGTAGGATGGAAGGGAGCAGAGAAAGTCAGGTGTGGATGGTTTTAACCAGGTTTCGGTTAGGCATATGATGTCTGGTTTGTATAGTGAGGTCCATGCAGCGAGCTTATTTAGGTTGTGCATAAGGCTCCTGATATTGTGGTGAACAAAGATTAAACCTTTAGCATGGCTAAGAGAGTCAGGAGTAGCATTGGCTGGTCCAGGGTTAGGTTGAATATCCCCAGATAGTAGGATAGCAAGTAGGAGTAGGTACCAGAGCTTCCGGCACAGAAGGGGACATGGGGCACGGTAGTACAAGTGACTATTGTTTCGGGCATAGGCAATCATGTAGATCCAGGCCTTGTTTAGTAATATTGGGGTGAGGTCACAGCATGGGGTAGGGATTAGTACTAGGTTAGAATAGTAGTATTCATGAGGTAGGAAATTTGGGAGAGTAGATCCAGATTGTGGTACATTTTGGATAGATATGTGTAGCAAAGACAGAGTGGTCATAAGAAGGAAAAATGTCATGGGCTGGTTCACTTTGTCTATTCCTGTTTGACAGAAAAAGTACATGAGAGTTATCAATTTCTGCAAGTGGTAGGGATATAGATCATCAAACAGTGGGAGGAAGCACCTAGGAAGGAGGAGCTATTGTGTATTTAAAGGAGGCCTGGGAGTGGGGAGAAAAATCTTGAGCATGATAATAAGCCCCGCAGTCACCGACAGGGAGAAGCCCAAAAGTCAGTCCCAGAAAGCGCTAAATCCACTGGGGAAAAGGCGCACCAATCAGCAGTGCATCCAGCAGCAGGCGGACCAATGAGAGGTTCCAGCACAGGGCACCGTGCCAATCGGAGGGCACCTGCAGTGAAAGTACCCTCTGGGTAGGAGCGGTAAGTGCCTGAGAGTGTACCTGGGCTTGGGGTCCAGGAGGCGACTTAATTTCAGTCTTGGTGGGGCGGATGGCAGTCTAGCTCACTGCCTGGAGTGGTGCCGCCTAGAGTGGGCAAGCCCCGAGAGAAAGGAGAAAAATAAGGAAGTTAAATACCAGTTTTGACTTGGGCGGGAGGCTGGCAGCAGACCGTCAGCATGGGCTGGGGGTGATCAAGTTATAACAAAAGCTTCAATTTTTAGATAGACAAGGGAGGGATTATGTAAACAAAAGAGAGAAAGCATGCAGCTAACAGCATGGAGCCGAGAGCCAGGAGGGGGTAGGAAAAAATGAAGTGGCATATATGGACTGCGCAATGTTTATTTACATTGCAACAGAAACAGGTGTCCTATCCAGAACTTTGGGGGAAAATCATAAAGGATTTAAGACAAATTTATTTTTCGGAAATGAAATGTGTACGGAGGAATGAACTTTTGGAAAGATGGAGCAGTCTACCATGGATAACTGATTCAGATTTCCCTGTTACATAGTGTAACAACTGTTTATTTATTATTGTCTTAAAAATGCTTTGTTTATGGCCTGAGTATGGATTTTGCTTGTGATTGTATATAGTTTTCTTTGAATAAAGTTTCCCCTACTCCTGCAAGCAGTGGAGAAAGTCTGCTTGGTGGCCCTTTTGACTCAGATTAAGCTCTACGTTTCATCCTGGCAGACAGGGAGGATTCAAATGATTTCAACCAAAACCCACATACCTAGTTACATATGGCTGTCCTTTCAAAAATTAAGGACCTGAAATATTTCTTATTTTCAGATATTAACTTTGGGTAGAAGACAGCTGTATCAATATGTCACAGAAACTGTCTTTCATATAGAACTGAGCTTCCCTTCCTGTCCCCTGAATGATGCAAGTGTTGTGCTGAGCCAGCTCACAAATCCCAGTTTTCCCACTTTTGTGTGGGATGTACTCTGGCTGAGTAATCACAGTAGATGGGGTGTTGGGAACTCGCACAAACATAAACAAGTGAGTGAAAGAGTCTGTCCTAGGCCAACTTACATGGTGACAATGTTAACACAGGAACAGATAAAACTTTTGCAAAATAACTGGGCACTCACGTGTGATAATTAAAAGCAGCCACATGAACTTGAAACGTAAAGGTAATATGGTTTTATTCATGTAATATCTGCATTACCACATACATGCAATAACCCACATAGCAACTGACAGACATGTTTCAGATCTGACTGACCCCTTTTCAAAGGCCTTTGAAAAAGGGCCAGTAAGATCTGAAATGCGTTAGGTGCTATGGGGGTCCTTGCTTGTATGTGATAATGTTGATTTTACTTAAATAAATGCATATTTACCTTTACGTTTCAAGTTCATGTGGCTGCTTTTAATTATCACAGGTGAGTACCCAGTTTTTTCTGTGAAAGTTTTACCTGTTTTTATTGGTGCGTGGCACCACCTTCCTAGTGTGCCACATTTTTGGTATGTTAAATCTAGGAACACTTCTTTTTGGAATGCCCCTACACAGTAAATTTTCCGGTGATGTGTGACGTTAACCAGTGCTTGGCAGGAGCCAATGTTCCATACTATTTCTTAAGAAATGTTGGTATTAAATTTATTTTCTAGGTACTTGCTGAAATATCATGGTAGCATTTTACAAGTCATTTGTGCCATCCTAAAGTACTTTGCACAGTGTTCTCATCTCACTCAGGAAGGTATATCAGCTAGAGCAAACATTAAATGCTAAAGCAAAAATTAAGGTTTTGTAGAAACAGCATCAGTTTCTTGTCTTAGAAAACACTGAGGCCTGGATATTCAGAGCACCTGTGCATGGTGCAACTGAGTTGCGCCGGTGCAAGTATGAAGATGCGCCATCAAGCGATATTCAAAGGGAGTCATGGCACAGCACAAATCCTATTGCACCAATGTGCAACTATAATGTATGCAGCGCAAGTGCAGGGGGCATTTCCATGAATATAAGGTGCAATGGGATATTCAACCGTGAAGCCATGGTGCAAGTCTGGAGCAAACCCAAGATGCACCGCCCAGACATGCTCCCTTAAAAACAGGGCTCAAACACACAGATAGTAGATGCACAACCTTGCACCGAGAGAGAGGGAGAGAGAGAGAGAGAGGGAGGGAGAGAGAGAGAGAGAGAGAGAGAGAGAGAGAGAGAGAGAGACACACACACACACACACACACACACACACATACAGAGGACCCTAGAGGCAGACATACACACAGACAGGCACCGAGTCCAGGGGGACACACAAAGAGAAGGAGGGGTGGAGAGAACACCATTTCTAATGTAGGCAGTAATGAGAGGTGTGAGGAGGCAGGAGGAACAGCTACGTGGTCGATGAAGGGCCCAGTGGCGGTTTGCCTGACACAGGTGGTACCGTGCCTGCATCACATTTGAGAACTATAGTGACACAGAGATCATGGGCTGGTACTGCCTAAATAGGGCCATTCTGAGGCAGCTCTGTGAGCTGTGCAGTGAGGAGATGCAGGCACCCACCAGACATAGTCATGCCATGTCCATGAAGACCAAGGTGACCGCCGTCATGTGCTTGCTCGCCATGGTCACCTTCCAACGACCAACAGGGGACACCATGGGTATCATCCAGTCAGCCATATCCCGCCTCTTCACCCAGTTCCTCAACGCCCTGCTGCCATGTGTTTAAGAGTTCATATGGTTCCGCAGCACACAGGTGGAGCAAGCAGCAAACATGCAGGACATCCACAGGGTTGCACGCATGCCTGGCATGATTGGGGCCATTGACTGCACCACATGGGCACCCACATGTCACCTGGCCCAGAGGGTATTGCATACATAAACAGGAAGGGGAACCCGACCATCAACTGTCAGGTGGTGTGCGATGCCACGGGGCACATCTTCAGTGTCTGTGCCACACACCCTGAGAGTGCACATGATGCATTCATCTGGCACAGCTCTATGCTATGACACAGGTTTTAATGTGAGGACATCCCCATGGGCACCTTGTGGGTAAGTATGGCACAGGCCAGGAGTGAGGGGCATGGCAGACCTGGAGATGGGGGAAGACAGGGTGTGCGTGGTGGAGTGGGCACCAGGGACAGGGCAAGGGGTGCAGAACAGCATAGCGCAGGGCTAACCATGTCAATCTCCACACAGGTGACAGCGCGTACCCACTGAGGCCCTGGCTGCTGACCCCTACTGGTGACCATTGTCACCAGCAGAGTAGAGGTACAAGGAGGCACACACCAGCACACGCAATATAATCAAGCAAATCTTTGGCATGCTGAAGGCACAATTCCATTACCTAGACAGGTCAGGCGGTGCCCTACAATACAGCTCTTCGAAAGCCTGTGGCCTATTCCTGGCCTGCTGCATACTGCACAACATGGCCATTGACCGTGGGATAGTTGTCAAAGCTGATGAGGGTGACAGTAGCGAGGACGATGGTGACAATGGGCTGGAGGGAGGTGGGCAGCCACCCCCTGGATGGAGGGACCCCTGACTCCTGCAGTTGGAACATCGCCACCGCGGTGTGACACACATGCATGGATCACACAGACCAGCACACCACACACATGCAGGGATGTGCACAGTGAGATGCATGCACAGAATGTGGCGCACAGCAGGGATAGGAGAGGCAGTGCCACACACCTGCACACACACACACACACACACACACACACGCTGCACAGGCATGTGTACACGCACACATGCACCCACACACGCAGTGGAACGTGGCGTGTATCAGACACATGACACCAGTGCACAGGCGCAACCGGCACTGGGATGCCCTCATCACACCCACGCCACATGTCCCAGCAGCCTGGCATGCACACACAGGTTGCATGTGGCACAACACACATGCGCGACACTACATGCATGCCGCACCTACACCACCCATGTGTTCACAGGGAAGCAGCAGACTGTGGGCAGGGCAGCACACACCTCAGGCCAACCGTGTGGTCCCATGGCCACCATGGCCATGTGGGTGGCCATGGGGGGCGTCAGATGCCCCCCAGGGGAGGACATGCCAGACCACGGCTGTGTCCTCGCAGGGGTATGTAGGTGGCCAAACAGGCTAGCCCTGGGCATGTCCGGGATGCCTACGTCAGAGCCTGGCATCCACTGTGATGGGGTCACCCAACCCCTGGAGCATGGGGTGGGCAGCATGCTGTGTGGAGGGGTCCCCTGCACATGGCCATGCCCAGTGGCAGCCAGTGACGCAAAGTCATCTGCAATGGCACCGGCAATGCAGTCCATAGCCACAGTCGTGGCCTTCTGCATGGATTGCAGCCCTTCCAGGATCTGTGCAGTGCCCCTGTCCTGCTGCTCAGCTAGCTGGAGCACCTCCGCCACAGTGCACGCACCCCAGTGGCTAGCAGCACCTGTTGCTCAATGGATGCCCACAGCAGCCGGGTGTGCTCAGCCAGCCAGACCACATCCTGCACCTCCTGGCCAGGATGCCGATCGGCTGTGGGTGACCTGCCAAGCCGCCCAGCCTCCCTCTCTGGTGGACGCTGCACAGTGGGGTCTACAGGGGGAAGAGGTACAGCAGGTGCACCGCTGGCAGAAAATGTGTCTGGCTGCCTGGTGGCACCTGCAGCCTGCTGCTGCCTCCTGTCTGTCTGCTGGGTATCACCCTGCACCTGCATGGCCATGGCAGCACCACCACCCATTCCGGGAACAGCAGTGGCACCACACACCGCTGCACCCACGGTGCTGGCAGGTGGCTGTGCAGCTGCGGGCATGGTGCTGGGCCCTGATGATACCTGTGCTGTTGCCAGGGGCAACTCCACCACAATGTCACCCACGCTGTCCAGGATCAGGGTGATGTCATCCTCGGAGTCGGACCCCACCTTGAGCTGTGTCTCTGCACACAGCACACCAAGGCTGGTATCCTGTAGGAACACATCCAGCACCTCGTCTGACCCTAGGCCAAGGAAATCCACTGGCACCATAGTGCTCTGCCACAGCCTGTCTGAGCCACGGATGTCGATGGATGTTGAAAGTCCATCCACAGGGCCGTGGATGCAGCCAGTGCCCCATCCTCTGTACAGAGGCATGCTGGTGCTGCAAGAGAAGAAGGGAGTGTCAGTGGTGCATTGACCCCCATGTGCTCCCCCTGTCAATGCTGCTGGTGTCTGAGGCCAGCATTGTACCATGTATGGAGGTGCACACATGTGCATGTGGCATGTGGAACAGCAGCATACACATTGGCATGCCCATGTACACACCCTCCGGGGCAGTAGATGTGTGTGAGTAACATACATACCATGCAGTGATGGGCTGCCACCCATCTGGAAGCTCCTCCGGGGCACACCCTCCACCGCAGTGTGGCAGATGGTGGCTGCCACTAACACCTCCGTGGGCATCAGTGTGGGTGCAGTTGATGGCCTTCTGTCAGTGGCACCACAGGATGTTCTTATGTCTGCCACCATCTCTTTGATATGCCACCTGTCCATCCCAACCTTCTTGCGGAACTCCTGTGCAGATCACTGGTGGCTGCTGTGCTGGTTCACGAAGGCCACCACCTTGTCCCGTCTGACAGACCTGTTGTGCGGTGTGCCCATGGCACCACTCAACAGGACCTCCCTGACGAGGTAGGCCTCGAACAAGGCATCAGCCTCTCCTTTGGTAAAGTTGAGCCTGCACTTGTGTGCAGGCCCATGCTCCTCGCCCTCCTCTTGTCCCGACATGTTGCCACCTGTGAGCATTGACAGCACAGTGTGTCAGTGCCAGCATGGCTCTGGGCAGTCCTGCCTTGCAGTGCTGCTACATCTCTGTGTGTTCCTGTGGCAGCATCCACTTCCCTGTCAAGGTTGCAATACCAGTCCGTGGCCTGTGCTGTTCTGTGGCGCTAATAAGGCACATCACATGCAAATTAGCTGTTGTGCAATGGTAATGATATGATAATGCACCCTACTGTGCCATGCATTGGCTGATGAGGTCATTTGCATAGGGCGACTGAATATCGTGAATTTGCACCATGCTCAACAGTGTTGCGCTGGAGCAACTCCATGGCGCATGTCCTGTGCATGCAAGGTGTGCGGTCCTGCAGTGCACATGTGTGCACCACATTGCATGGGTCTATCATGCGCATGGCGTGTCTTGCATGATACTGTGCTATTGCTCATGCACTGCTGTGATGGCATTGCGCATGCCCTCTCACACTGTAACAAGGCCCAATTGTGCATATGCACGATGCGGCATACTGCACGTCTCCTGCACATATGCGACACTGCACGGGGTCAGGACCTGTCATCTCCAGCCTGGGGTCATGACACCACACACGGGGTGGGTCATGGCATGGTACGCATCCCTGGACATGCAATGTGGACCTGCATTGGGCATCCACATTGCGCATCTCCATGATGCGCAACTGCATGCTGTTGCTCCCTATCGCGCAATGCACATGTGCTGCCACAACATGTGTGTTCCACCATGGATGCCCAGAACACCATTGTGTATGAAGATGGTGAGCAGACGAGACTGTTGGGCATGCAACTGGATGAATGTTGAGCTGGTAAACCTGGTGGCAGTGGTCCAGCCATATGTGGCCCAGCTCTATGGGCAGGTGCCACTCCAGCAGGCATGGGGGGAGGTGTGGCAGAGCACGTCATGGGCCCTCAAGAGGTGCATGGGTGTGGCCCGGTCTGCTGAGCAGTGTTGCCACAGGTATGGGGACCTGCAGCGCAGAAGCCCAGATATGCTGCACAGGATGCAGTTGAGGGTGCAGCATGGGGCAGTCCCACAGCCAGGTAGGTGTGTTATGCTGGTGTGCATGCCCATGTGCCCAACTGTGGTGTGTTGCATTTTGTGTGGCATGCTCCGCTGCTGAGTTGGGACTGTCCTTGCAACCACAGACATCATGCATGTCCATGGCATGTGTGGTGGGTATGATGGTGTGTTGGCCAGGGGTTGTGCTGGGTGTCAGCCATGTGCACTGCTGGCTGTGGGTTGGTGGGGGACCATCCATGCATGTATACTCATGGCCTCCTCTCTACATGTTGTCCACAGGGCCAGAGGACTGCAGGTGGTCCCGGGAGGCTGCGGACAGCAGGAGGGCCCAGGATAGCCACAGGATGCTGCACACAGGGGTTGGAGAGGTGCAGGTAAGAGCGGTCACATTGGTGGTACTTGTCACAGTGGGTAATCATAGGGTGCAGGGTATGGGCATGGACGAACCAACCTTGTGTCAGATTGGCTGTGTGTGGCGCATGGTCCATCTGGCATTCCACTGTGGCATGTCTGTTGGTGGCATGTGGCCAGCCGTGGGGGAACTGTGGACCCAGCCACCAGTGCTGCCACCCTGTGCCAAGTGCCTATATCCATGTGCGCATGGTGCCCGCGGGCTACACTGATTGCCTGTCTAAATTTATTCTAAATCTACTCCATTATATTTTTCTTCTTTCACTAGCTGTACAGTTGTTTGTATTTGCTATTTGTATTTCTGTATTTTCTTTATTTGTATTTCTGTATTTTCTCCCTGTCCTCTCCTCACCCAGGGCACATCTGGAATTGAGTGGTACTCTGCTCAGTATGGCTACCTGGTAAAATGCTTAAATAAATAAATAAATTGTGGTGTGCCGTTTGGATTGCTGGGGTGGACGACATGGCATGGGTACATTGTGGACCCCCTGTGGTGCTTTCCCCCACTGTCCACTGCATGCTGTGGGTGGGTGGTGGACATATGTGCAGTGCACTGATTGCCTCTCTTGTCCCTTCCTTTAGGTGCACATCAGCCTGCTGCCAGGAGACCATGGGTCCTGGTGACAGTCATCGCTCTCCAGAGGAGGATCCTGCAGGTGACAGTGGGGATCAAGAGTGCACTGCGGGCCCTGGAGAGGTCCTTGAATAGACATTGAGGGGGCCTGTCTACATTGCCACCTCCCCACCCATTCCTGTTCCCCGGCATTACCACCTCCATTTGTACAGACCCACTCTCCCCATACCCCTCTCCCTCACCCCCTCTCATGCCCCATCTTTTTACTATTGTTCTTCCTTTTCTGATATAAACATGCTTTTGTGATACATATCTGTGTCTGTGTCTGATTTGCAGGTGGCGTGGGGAGCCATGCTGCAGCTGTTTGTTCCCTGTTTCTTGGGTCACCATGGGTGCAGGGCGGGTCACTGGCAATGCCATGGAGGCTGTGGGGTCTGTGTTGGGTGTACCGCTGTGTTCTATGGTCTTGGCGTGTTTACCTAGGTGCACACGGGTAGGGTGTGCTGGCTCATGGACACGTTGGGGTGTTGTTCTGCTGTGTGTGGCCATGGGGGTTGGGGTGCCATGGTCTGGGTATGGGTCCCCTTGGTGGCATGGCCCCCCTGGGGTTGTTGGGATTCCACCATTCACAGGTGCACTATCCTGCATGAGGGAGCCTGCCTGTGGCATTGTGCAGGGGTGGTTCAGCACTGGTGTGAGGGGTGTGGGTATGGGTGTCATTGTGCCAGGAGGCTGGGGGTCACTGTTTCTGGGGTGTGCTCTGCGTGGGTCTCCTGTGCCCCTTCTCTGTGCTGCCTTGGTTCTGTGTTCTTTCTGCCTGTTGCTCCTGCTCTTCTCACTGGTGTTGTGCTCAGGTCTGCTCCGCGCCTCCCTGGTTGCGCTGGCGCATCCTTGGTTGCGCCATGGCACATCTTTACCATATTTAGCTGGCTTGCGCTTGGGATTTTTGGGTGGTACATCTTCTGAATATGGCTCCAGGTGCGCCATGGCGCACTTGACTTGTGCTGCGCTGATCTTGGGCCGGGGAATGGTGCATTTCTGAATATCCAGGCCTGAGCATGCAATGATATGTTGCTGGATATAAGCCCTGATAGTTGAGAATTCACCCATTCTCATGTTCTCTGTGTTGTGATCTGAAGGGTATTAGCAGCATGAGAAATTATTTTTTTTGTCTTTTTATATTGATTATTTGTATTCTTTTTCTTTTGATTTTTCTTTTTTTTGGTTTCCTTTTCCCCTTTGTTTTCATTTGGCATAGGATTATTTTAATAAAAAAATAAATAAAATACCCCATTCTTGTGAAAAATGCATTGGGTTCTTTTTTTTTATTTAGTACACTTTATTCCATCCTGACACCTAACCAGCCCACTTCAGTCTGCCACTCTGCTCAGCCCTGTCACCCACCTTCTCTGGGACTTACCTGCTGCTTCCCTGTTCCCCTGTGGATAACCCTCATTGGAAGGGCTGTTGGAGGCCACCCCTTACCTCAGATCAGAAGTTGGAAGGTCAAATGAGGGAGCAAGAGTCCGGTCAGTGGAGTCTGTGTCATGTGATGGATGGCATTCTGAGCGGTCAGGGATTTTTCTCTTTTTCCCTGTTTCCTCAGCCCTTGGACATCATGGAGACTGCATCTGATACCGAACTGCCAGAGCAACAATGTCCTCCTTCCTTAGTACTGGCTTCAGCCTGCACCACCACCTGTGGTCACCCAGGTGGGGGTATTGCAGTGGAGACAAGGAGTCCTCCCTCCCCGAGGAGGCAAACATCTACTGGGACACTCAGCCATCCTGCCCTGGCTGGCCCTCCAACACTCTAGGCTTGTTCCTGAACCCGGGTCACTGACATCATAAGCAGTAGCTCTACTACAATGCTTATGGGCTGGCCCACCTTGTGTTCTTTAACTTACACCTGGATACCCACCAGGACAATACCAGAGACGGACAAAAGGGTCATTAGTTTTACATCTTATCTCAAGGATGGCACACCCAGACAGATAGTATCCCCTTAATACTACACTCAGTTGGCAGTGTTCATGGCATGAGTTCAGTCCCTGTGTGGACTACAATCCATGACTTTCTGGCTCAGAAGAGGATGTGCAACAAAATTAACCATGCTGACACTGATTAGCAACTCAAGGGCAGACAGGATGGGCTGCAAGTCTTTTTCTCTCATCATCTGCTCTGTAAAATAGTATGTAAAGAAATTAATAAAATGTAGTCCTGTTAGGACGGCCCACTGGCACGGTAGTACTGCTATCTCTTGAGGCGTCGAAAACCCAAGTTTGTGAATGAGCTCAAATCATGTGAGGGCCAGCTGGGGGGTGGAGGATCAAATGACCAGGGGACTGCTCTCCTCCTCCAGTGAGAGAGTGGTGCAGACACTCAGCACAGCACTGTCCCCTAGAGGAGGCTGAGTGGCAAGTGCACTGAGCACCGGAGCAGTGGCAGGTGTCCAGCATGCTGTGCATTGGAGTGTCCATGGCCCTGCCATTGATACCACTGTACACCATTGCATGTGCTCCTCTATGCCAAAAGGGATGGGGGGATGAGAAAACAGGTGGGTAAAACATCCTGGGTGACAGGAGGATCACCACCCCTTGCAGGCCCCACACCTGGTGACTTGACACGGCCACTGGATTCTTAATCCAGTGGGTTGAGGGTGCTCCCTGCCACCCGACCACATGGGGTGAGCCATGGAAGCAAGGTCCAGTAAGCCCAGAGAGAAACTGGGGTGATGGGGTTGGGGGGGGCTAGTGTGTTTGGAGCCATGCCAGATGGGAGAAAAAGGACAAACTGAAAAAAGAAATGTAGTCGTGTTTGTTAGTTAAAATCACAGATACAACACACAACTTCCCCCTTTCACAATTTCATATTAAAGCACCGGGGAAGGTGTAGGTATGGAGGGATTAGAGAGCAACATACCGTAAGAAAAAAATACAGTGATGACAGTACAACATTGAAAAAGTACACAGCATAATTAAAATAAAATGTCATCATTTTCTCAATTTATTGTACATTTATGGAACACTGTTCTGCCATCGTACATTTTGTTTTAGTTCATGCACTGCAGTTCAGACTCTTATTTTGCTGGATAGTGTATGTTGACATTAACAGTAGACCTTTTCGACATCATAGCAATTATTTCTGCCTCGCAGTGTCCAGATCTGTGCCCCTTATTGCTGCACACAGTAGGTGTAATTGCTCCAGTCATCTGGATAATGACATATAGAGAGGCATGGTTGAAGATAAAAAATGTGATGAAAGTGGTCAATGGAATAGACTGCACTCTAAAAATGTGCACTTCAAGTCAAGTGGAAACAGGAAGTATTACACAATTAACAAACGCTGCTTAAATTAAGGGAAAGCTTAATTAAAGGATCTGTGTTTTTATGATCGAGAGAAAGAGGGAGAGGGAGAGGGCAATCAGGAAAGAGTTTATGTCTCCTGCTTCCATAACTTAATAATTCTTTGACACCTCTCTTAGGAGTTTCTTGGTGACACAAATAATTATCATGTTGTCATGACAGCATAACTATTGATATATCCTCATTATGAACTATATTTTTAGAGGGCAGGCAGTAAGGCATTACTCTGACCAGGTTATAAACCCAGCAACTTATCTGGAATGGATATCATTAACTACAGGTACTGCAGGACACTTTTCAGAAGGGCAGTTTTACAGGATTTAGGACACTGTCCTACATGCTGGGCCGTTGGAGATCTAAGGTCTCAGCTCCGGGCAGCATGGGCAGAGATGGCGTGCCTCAAATTGCATATTCAAGAGGAAATATATTACAAGAACCGCCCGCCATTTCCTCAACATCCAACAGAAGCACCTTGACCACAGAGGGTAGTTAGTCTGGGAGGTTGGCAGGTGGTTAGGAGGGGCAAATCGGGTGCCGCATCACTCAGTGCTCTCCAACATATTACCACCACAAACCATACAAAAACTACAAACAGGTATCTGCCTCTATCTCCAAAATCAAACAAAGGGGCAGAGGACACTGCAGCACAGGAGCTAGCACAACAAAACTCGCCCAAAACAGGAACCAAAACAAAAAAAGCAAAAAGGAAATCAAAAAAACTTCTGATCATAGGAGACTCCATGATCTGGAGTTGATACTATCTCCAGCCAGGGTAATGGTCAGATGTCTCCCAGGTACATCAGTGTGGAGAGACACTGACTGCATTGCTAAAATTGTTCAGGAAGCAGGAAAAAACATTGATGTCCTGGTACACATAGGGACTAATGATCTCGCCAGCCGGTCAGTTGTGGAGACCAAAGAACACCTGACCAGGCTGGGTGAGAAACTATCATTCATTTCATCCAGCATCTCCTTCTCTGATATCCTTCTAGTCTGAGACAGGGGGCAGATGGATGGAAGGTCAGAAAAGGTGAGATAGGGGAACTAAACATGTGGCTCAAGGGCTGGTGCCAGGAAAAATGAACACAAATTTGTAGGGAACTGGCAACAGTTCTGGGAGCGAAAGTTCTTTAAATTTGATGGACTGCATCTGACTAAGGAGGGAGTCAGTGCATTGGGGCAGAAGTTTGACGTCTTTGCAGAATATTTAAACTAGCAAATGGGGAGAGGGGTGCAGCACCCCATATGTCGAATGGGAAGAACACCCCTTCCCCCTCAACTAGTGGTCAAACAGGAGTTCATCATGTTTGTAGTTCAGTTGCATCACCAGGTAAGGAAAAAGGTCTGGCTCCCCATACGACGCAGCAGGGGAAACACCAGACCTCACCCAACAACTAACATCGAAATCTGGCCAATGGAAAATCATGTACACAAATGCTCGTAGTCTGGGAAACAAGATCCCAGACCTGCAGACAATAATGACAGAGGCTAAACTGGACATAGTAGCAATTAACGAGACATGGTTTACCAGTAACTACACTTGTGAGACTTCAGTACCTGGCTATGTACTGTTCAGAAGAGACAGAGGTGCAAAATGGGGGTGGAGTGGCCCTGTATGTCAATGAAAATATCAAATCTACAGAAATTCAGAATACACATAAGGGGCCAGAAGAACTGTGGGTCACCCTGGAAATGGGAAATGGGACAGCCATACGAACTGTGGTTGTCTACAGGCCTCCAGACCAGGGGGAGGACAAAGACACATTACTGTGAGAAGATATACAAAACATGACAGCTAAAGGGAAGGTTCTGATAATGGGAGACTTCAACATGCCAGATACAGATTGGTCAATACCAGCAGGAACATCTGCCAGAACTAGACCCATGGTGGATTCCATGCAGGGGGAGGGCCTCAAACAACTGGTATAACAACCCATAAGAGGCAGGGCTAGCCTAGATCTAGTACTGACTAACAGGGAAAGGATCACAGATCCCCAGGTAGAAGGTCACCTGGGGGCCAGTGACCATCACATGGTATGGTTCAATTTGGCCATTAGAACTAAATCAGCCCATTCCAAGGCAAAAATATGGGACTTCAGAGGAGCTGAATTTGATAAAATGGCCAACAGAGTTAAGCTAGCCCTGGCAAGAAGAAATACAGGTGAGGGGGTACAGGCAAAGTGGGCAAGCATTAAGGATGCAATACTTGAAGCAACATCCCATTGTGTTAGAGAGAAAAGCAAGTGCAAAAGAAGGAAACCACTTTGGTTCTCAAAAACAATAGCAGAAAAGGTCAGAACCAAAAGGCTGGCCTTCAGGAAATATGAGGGGATGCAGTGGAATGAAGATAGGGAGGCATAGCAAACTTCCTTGAGGGAAGCAGGGAAGGCAGTAAGGCAGGCAAAGGCCCAAACCGAGGAAACACTAGCACGAACAGTAAAAGAAGGTGACAAGACTTTCTATAGATACAATAGTGAAAGGAGAAAGTCCAAAGGGGGTATTGCTAAGATCAAAGGGGATACGGGGGCATGTGTGGAGGAGGACCATGTAAAAGCATCTATCCTAAATAGATACTTCAACTCAGTATTTACTGAAGAGAAGGTAGGGCATGGCCCACAGCTCAGCACTATGGACACAGGGGGGAGGGAGGTGTGCACTAGTCCCTTCACAAAAGAAAGGGTCCTGCAAGAGCTTGATAAGCTCAGGGTTGACAAGGCAATGGGACCTGATGGCATACATCCCAGGGTACTAAAGCAGCTAAGGGTGAAACTAGCAGGGCCATTATCAGAACAGTTTAGTGAGTCTCTGAGCTCAGGAGAGGTCCCAGAAGACTGGAGAAGGGCTCATGTGATCCCACTCCACAAGAGTGGTAGCAGGGAGGAGGCAGGGAAATACAGACCAGTCAGTCTTACTTCAGTAGTGGGCAAGACTATGGAGGCACTCCTTAAGGAAAGGATATTGCGACACCTGGCATCCATAGGAGCACAGGATCCAAGACAGCATGGGTTTACAAAAGGAAGGTTCTGTCAAACTAATCTCATACATTTTTTGACTGGGTAACCAGAGTGGTGGACCAAGATGGAGCAGTTGATGTCGCCTACCTTGACCTCAGCAAAGCTTTCACTACTGTTCCACACAGAAGATTGATTAATAAGCTGGGTAGGCTCGACGTGGGTCAGAAGTTGGTCAACTGGGTGGCAAACTGGTTGACAGGCAGAAAACAGTGAGTGGTGGAAAACAGTATACAGTCAGAGGAGATGCAAGTCACATGTGGGGTACCTCAGGGATTAGTCCTGGGTCCAGTCCTCTTCAATATCTTCATCAGTGACATTGTAGATGGACTGGAGGGTAAGGTTTGTCTGTTTGCAGATGACACCAAGATCTGCAACAGAGTAGATGATCCAGATGGGGTGGGCAGAATGAGAAGAGATCTGGATAAACTAGCAAAATTGTTGGAAGAGTGGCAACTGGGGCTCAATGCAAAGAAGTGCAAGATCATGCACATAGGGAAAAGAAACCCTGAAGCCACCTATAGACTGTGAGGGGAGTTGCTGGCAGTCACAAGGGAAGAAAGAGACTTGGGCATCATCATTACCAATGACCTGAAATCATCCAAGCAGACCACTAAAGCAGTAGGTAAGGCTAGGGGGATGTTGTGGTGTATTAGTAGAGGTATCACAAGTTGGAAGAGGGAGGTAATAGTCCCTCTTTACAAGACACTGGTTAGGCCCCATCTGGAGTACTGCATTCAGTACTAGAGGCCACACCTTCACTAGGACATTAACCAAATTGAGGCAGTCCAGAGAAGGGCAACCAAAATGGTGCAGGTACTGCATCAGAAAACATATGAGGACAGATTAATGGAGCTCAACATGTATACTCTAGAGCAAAGGAGGGAGAGAGGTGATATGATCGAAACATTCAAACACCTTAAGGGCATTAACAAGGTGAAAGAGTCTAACATGTTTCAATATAAGAAAAATAGCAGGACAAGAGGACACAGCATGAGATTAAAAGGAGGCCGATTAAGGGGTAATGTGAGGAAGTTATTTTTCACAGAAAGGGTGGCGGATGCATGGAATGGCCTACCTCAGGAAGTGGTGGATATGAATACAGTGCAGGGCTTCAAACAAGCACGGGATAGGCATAAGGGAGCAATACAGATGAGTATGAAGAGATAGGCCATTGATAGAGCAAAGGCCAACGGCACATTCATAAGGTAGAAAAAGAACTGGGCAGATTGGATGGACCTTGTAGTCCTTATCTGCCATCAACTTCTATGTTTCTATTGGGCTAGCTGGCATACATCATGATACCTGTGCTGCTCTGATTTTATAACCGCGGGTTATTACAATGATAATTACTGTTGAAATCTTTCATGCCGACATCAACGTAAATTCAAATTACTTGAGGTCACCTAAAATCAGTGGAAAGGGTATGCTACATAAAAAATAGTTTCTGACTTCATTATAAAACAATGGCATAATATTAACACTTCAAGGTACCTGTACCAACTAAAACAGGTACATAGCATGTAAGTTTTAAATGAAAAACATTTAGTTTATGTGATACATTTTAAAATTTTTCAAGCAGTCTTCTATTTCCCTAATAAGAATAAATGAGAAAGCACTCACAAAATTCAGAAATTCCTTTGTGATATTCACCAATTTTATTGTGGCTGACTGCCTGAACAGTAACCTCTCTCCAGCTCTTTGACCCTAGCACAGGGTCTTTCTCAGGGGGCGGGTCTGAGGAATTACAAATCAAGTGTCTTAAATACCCAATTATTTAAAGTAACAAATGTGACACTTGGCCAGCTGGTTCTGATCACTGTATCATTTTTTGTAATATAAAAATGGGTTATGGACTGTCTATCTTGAGAAATGCTGAAACAGCATGTGAGATCACATATACACACACACACACACACACACACACACACACACACAAACACAGGTTTTAGATACAAGGTGTTACCTGGAAGGCCAGAAACTAATTACAGACTTTTCTAAGTTAATTATAGCTTTGACTGCTAAGAGGGAAATCAGTGTCCCTTTTATGATGTTTCGAGGGGGAAACCAGGTTTAGTACACTGGTGCAAAATCATAAATGCTTTGGTGTCTGTGTGAGAGGGGATACTGCTCACAGATCAAAGAAATGTCATTTGAAAAAGAAAATGAGTTGTGCTGAGGCTTACAGAATTTAATACTTTGAAAAGACATCCTGTTTTTGTATAGATATATTGTTTTATATATTCTGACAGAGGAGCTAGGTGACCTCACACAAAGGGGTTGGCAAATATAGTTTTCTTTAAGGAATATTCTGTTTTACTTCAAAGAGACACTTCTATCTAGACTCTGACAAAGAAACACCTTTGAGCACTTTAAGCAGGTATTTAGAGAGAGAGACAAATCTAAGTACTGTAGTAGGAATTGCACTGTTTAAACTTTGTTCTTTTAAAAGATTTGTATGGTTCTTGTGATATTGGTTCTGTATTTTATGTTTTACATATTTTGCTTCTATTTTAGTAAAACTCTATTTTTAGAGTCTACTTGGTCTGTCTTTGATTTCTTTCCTTTTACAAGTGGAGTATATATGGTAAAAGCAGACACAGTACATAAGCTTGAATGGTGATACCAAACTGGAAAAAGGTAAGCACTTTTAATCTGAGGTCTTTTATTACAGTTTTTAAGGGTTCATTTCTATACACCTGGTTAGCTGCCCATAGGCAAAGATATCTGGCCCACTGAAGACAGAATTATCTGAGCCTGTGCATTAGGTATGCTAGCAAGAGGTTCACAGTTTGAATCCCTCCAAGACTTGAGATCAAAGGTTGATTTGAACCCCCAAAACAGACAGGAGGGTTACCCTATTTCTGTAAACTGTTCACAAGACTGTGCTTGGAGGTTGGCACTTTGGGAGTAGAGGGCTGACCTGCTGAGTGGGTTTGTGACAACAAACACCCAACCGTGTACACCATTAGTATAACAATCAACATATTTAAAACACCACAGACAGTTAATGAGCATTATTGTAAATTTCTTCTTTTCTCTGCACATTTAACTTACTGATTTATTTACTATTTTTTCTTTTTATTTTCTTATTCTTACAAATGTAACTGTACTATCTTAAGTTAAATGTGCAATCATAAAGGAAAAGTCTGCCATAATGGGAGGCATGTACTATTTCTTATGCACAATGAACATCTCAATAGTAAATTTCTTGTATGTATACATAGAAAGAAATAAAGGGGGTAATGTATGAGTCTCTGTATGGTTTACAAAAAGATCTACTCATATTTAATCCACCTCTTAGTTCATTATTTTTATTTTTATTCACTATCAAATTCTATCAATTAAGGTGGAAAAACAGGTGTGAGAGAATATTGGCAGCATAAAGGGCTTTTTGAGTTCTCTTTTGTTAGATTGTGTTAGGTCAGCCTCAAGGCCAGCATCTAACATCTGGCTGAAAGGTTATTGTTTAATTTAAATTTATATATATATATATATATATATATATATATATATATATATACATATATACACACACACACACACACACACACACACACACACATATATGTGTGTGTGTGCATGTAGTTATGTATTCATTTAGCTGACCTGGTAGGCACACTGTAAAAATATGTTTCCATGTTCAGGCATGACCTTGGAGTGTATTCAATAATGCACGCTACAATAATGGTAGGACAGGAAAAAACTAACAGGCACAGTATCACTTTACAGTGAACAGTTTATAAGCTGTATTTGTCCTTGGGGGGAAAAAAAGAGCCTTATGGGATAATTGTGTTTTGTGTGATATTGGGGGCTTTTAATCTGAGCTGACACTCAGGAGCAGCCTGCTGAGATGCCCCTCAGCCTCGTAAAAGTAACTCTGGTTATCTTTTATGACTTTTTGTGGCACAGTGCAGATTCCCAAGTGTCAGACATAGGCAGGTGTTCCGCAACTGAAGGAAGCACGACACCTAACAATGGAATTCCCTAGTCAGTGCCACAGAAATGACAGAAAGGTGTTCTTTGTGCATAGTTGTTTTTAATCTAATATTTTTATGAGAGGAGAAAGAAGTACTTTATATGAAGCAATCATTTCTGGGGTCTGTGCACCTAAAGATTCAAAACAACCCTCCACCAAGACAATTGATATCTATTCCATCTCTCCCTATGTTGAGATATTTAAGGCAGCATATTATAAGATTTTGGTAGCCTCAACCTGCAGCTGGTGAGGAAATGGCTATATTGTAAAGGCGCCATTTGAGAGGAAATTGCTGTTTGTACCTGCTCATAAAGCTAGGGCTCTTAGTGGATGAAATGAAAGGCACAGTCATATGTGCAGTTTTTGAAGCAAAATATAGCAGCAAACTGCCTGCTTCTGCCCTCTAAAAGGAGGATCTTAACTATTCGTTAATAGCTGCAGGGCAGGTGCAAGAACAATCTGCCCTCAAAAAGGCATGTATCAGTGCTGCATGCACACACCCGCGAAACCCCTTTTCTGTAAATTAATTATTCGACTCCAAGCAGCCCTGAACCCCCTCTATACTGACATTACAGCTGAAAATAACATTTTAAAAACAATGTTATGTTTCCTTTTTTGGATTTGAACCATGGTCTCTTGCTTAAGATGTAAAGCTTTAGGGTTTTTGTAAGGATGCAAGCCTAGCTTTCCAGCTTCAGTATTCATAGACAGCAGGACAAGTTAATAAACAACTGCACTAGCCCACAGAAGCTTGCACCAGTCCACAATTGCAGCCATTCGGGGAATTTGCATGACTATCAATAAGGGCAATAAGGACAATGCAAACATAATTTCTGCCTAAGAAATTCACATACACAGCTTAAAAATTAATACTTGCCACTCTAGGACATGACTGTACCACTCTTAGAAGTAAAGAGCAGTAACATCAGTACAATTCTCCACACTAGCCAGTATGGACTGGTGCATGAGGAACTGCACTAGTCAAATGTAATTTGCATATTGTTGCAGACTATAGTAGTAAAATAATGTTAAAACTGAGCCCTCCTCGACCCTAATTACCTGACACATTCACTGAACTACACAGCTGCACTCTGATGTAGCTAAATTATTGTGTCACATACCAATGAAACTGGCAACTTGTGTGCTAATCCTGGTGGCTTTTATATTGTAAACAGCTTAACACAGAATGGCCCTAACAGGAACATTTAACAGTACACTTACTATTGATCAGGGCTACATAATGCACTTGAAACATTTTTAATCAAATACCACTTCTTTGTTAGAGTGGGAAAATGTAAAAAGAATTCAAACATCCGTATCAAAGAGTGTGAACTAAATGCCATACCACACCATATTATCTACCAGAGAATGGCCTATAGATTGGTTTAACTGTACACTTCTAGATATGTTAGACCACACTGGGGTGTGCCCTCCCAATAACTTTGGGATGAGAGTGATGCCACAACCTTACCACACCACTGGATCACCACAGATGTCAATGTGACTCTTGAGTTTATTATCTCCTTTACAAATAATTGGGGGGGGGGGGTATCCAGATAGTAGAACAAGTGATGTGCCTCTTCCCAGAGAAAAATTTAAATGGGCCTGGTGACTGGTCAGTACAGTTTCCCTGGGATGCTGCACCTACCTACCTACCTCCCCACTATGGTCACCTCTCCATTGGACCCCACACAATACCACACATTTCCCCAAATATGCATGCACTCATACTCTAGGTAGGCAATAATGAGCAATGGATTCAAGCAAATCACAACATTATTTAAGGATGTACTCTAAGGGGGAAAGGAGTCAATGGAAATATGAGGTAAGTTTTTGTAAAATGGCTAGTCTTTTGATGCCCTGTGTAGGCCCAGCCAAATAATCACAGCTGCTCTTAAGTGCTCCACTTAGGCACAGCCAAAATGGTGCCTTCTATTCTATTGCTCTGAGATGGTGCAGAGAAATTAAACACTTCACTGGGCTGTTCCTGAAAATGTCCAGCTAGTTGCAGCCCTGACACTCAGCCTGCCCCCATGCCACAATAAACAGTACAAAATGGAATCTCACTTTCCTGTACTGAAGGCAATACCCTCTTCCACTTGTTACCAGTGTCATACCTAGTAAATTCTATAGGGAGCTCCTAAAGAAGTTACTGGGTACCTAACCACTGAATTGATGTAGGCCCATAGATGTTGCAGCTGCTTGGTAAGTGGTGGTGCACTTTAATAGTAACAATGCTCAGTTAAACCCCAAACCCAAAGGTCATGCAATTGCTTAAATGGCTTAACCTTAACTCCAAGGTATTTGTAAATTCCTAACCTTAAGGCCAAAGGCAAGTGACAAACTCCCAAGTATTTTATACAGAGTCCCAATTGCAGGGCTGAGACATGAATTTACTTGCATTTCTGCTGCACACAGGAGTTTTCCTCTCAATGGAGGGCACTGCAGGACAGCTGTCAGGAGTCTCACCCCATTAGGCTGATCATCTCCCTATTCTCCCAATTTTAGTCTCATCGGTGTCTGTGATGGTGATGCAGCTGGAGGTAGGGCTGTCATCCAGCCAATCAAGCCAAGGCGTGTCCACACCAACCCACACATCTAGGTTTCCAAAACCTCAAGTGGTTTAGCCTGGCACCAAGCTATGATACCTGTTAGAGGACCACGCAGAAGTCTTGGGTGATAGATCACGTCTTTCTCCCTCTCATTTCTGTTCCATGGTGGCAATACTCAGCGTCAAGCAGCAGTGTGTTGGCAAACATGAGAATACCTCCCTTTTCTCTTGCAGCAGATGCTGCTTGATTGACACAGTTTGCCAGTAGCAGAGACAATCTGTTGCAGTACTGCTTGACATGTCCCAGACAGCAGTCCCTACTCTGATGATATCTCTTCCATATCTGTCTGAATGTTAGCTCAGCCACTGCTCTTCTTATTGGCAATAGCCAATACAATTGGTTCACAGGGTTACCAATCAGGACAGGCAGTCCTGAAGGTGTGATACAGGGCAGGCACTTGACCATTGGAAAGACACTGGAATTAATTAGGTCTACCTGTAGTCTTTAAGGCTCCATTACTGGGCACTGTATCTTGATTGATTGCTGGTGCAACCCCTGACCCTGTTGCTATGGAGGTAGGGCAGAGTGTACAAATATGGTGGCTTTAGCTGGTGCGGGGTACTAGCTCCAAATGTTTATTAGCAGGGCTGCTGTCCAAATTTATTTATTTATTTTGCTGACACTGCTGCTCTGCAAGCGGTCATGCTTCTGTATACAAACTGAAAGCTCTACCCGTTATGGGAGCTAACTTTCAATCTCCAACTCTAATGTCCCATTCCTTTGCCACTACACTATAGAACTTTGATGAAAGCAGACTTGAATATTAAAGGGTAACAACAACCATGAAGCATCCAGGTCTGTGGTTTATCATAGAAGTGGTTTGAAACTAGTGGTGGACCAGGCTACACCACGTGTAGCTGGGATAATGGAAGGGTAAAAGAGAATGGGCAGTCCTCTATGTCAGAGAAGGCATTGAAATGGTAGAAGACTGAGAAGTTGTAGAGGACTGGTCCATCAGGGGAGGGAATGAGGAAACAGAATCACAGAGGGCACACAGCTCACAATAGCTTTAGTTAAGAAGCAACACATGATGGTGGTCTATGACCTCCAGGACAGGGAGATGCGGGTGATAGGGAACTACAGGCATAAACAGAGAAGGAGGCTACAAGAAATGAGGTTATAGTGGTGGGGATATCAATCTGCTAAATATAGATTGGGACATTACAGCAGATAAGAGCACCGAACATCAGGCACTGATAGATAAACTGCAGGACTGCATGCTGGTGCAGCTGGTCAGGGAACCCACAAGGCAGGCTTCCATTCTCAATGTGCTGCTCACCAACTCAGAAAAGGTAGGTGGACTGTGGGATGAGGAACCACTGGGGTCCAGTGAACATAACACAATATGGTTTGAACTGGCCTTGGGTATCCTCATATCCTTGTCAAAGGCCGAAGTTATGGCTTTCGAAAGAGCAGACTTTGACCAGATGAAGGAATTAGTCTAGGATCAAGATGCATTATTTGGAGAAGAGAAAATCAGGACGGCATAAAGAGGTGGGGAGTAATTAAAGGGGCCATTCTTAAAGCAACTAAGTCATGCTTGAGAACATTTACCAAGAGAAACAGGCACAACAGATTAATCTGGTCCTCTAAGAGGCTCAGGGAGGCAGTGAGGGCCAAACAAAGGCCTTCTTCAGATGCAGAGAGAGAAGCAGGAACATGAGAAATGAAAAGAATACCATGCAAAGATGAAGGAGGACATGAAGGCAGTCAGAAACTCAAAAGCATACACATATTATGGAAGTGATCAAGAGAGGGGGAAAGGAGGAAAGGGAAAGACAAGAGGGGGAATTGTAAGGCTGGTGGAGACGGACAGGGTAATAAAGAAGGAAAAGCAGAAGGCTTCCACTCTTAATGATTACTTCTGCTCAGTATTTACAGTGAAGATAGTGAGCCTTTGCGTGAAAGTGTCATAATGGTTACTGCAAGGGGAAACCCAGAAACAGGGCTTGGGGTGTGTACAAGAGAAAGGTTTAGAAAAAGGCTCCAGGGCCAGATGGGATGCACCCTAGGGTGCTCAGTAAATGGCATCTGAACTTTCTGAACTCCTGGCAGGGCTATTCAATAACAGAATACAGTCAGGGGTGGTTCTGAAAGATTGGAGGGTAGTGGATGAAGTTCTTCTCTACAAGGCAGAGGGCAAGGAGCAACCTGGTAACTATAGGCCCATCAACCTTACTTCTATTATGGGTAAACTGATGGAGACACTAGTCAAGGAGAACCTAGTGGACTACCTGAAGAAAAATGAGCTCCAGGACAGAAAATATGACAGCAAGTCTTGGGTAGGATAGGAGCATAACAGGGTATAACAGGATGGACTGGATGGACCCATGGTCTTTTTCTGCCAAAATTGTTTGCAGTTCTATGTTTTTATATCACTGGCAAAACATAGTTATTACATTTTTTTGTCTTCAGGCATGCAGAGTTCATGCTAAGTGCCTAGTTCAGCTCCAGCTAAACAAACATGAAATATTTAACAAAATGGAGTTACAGTTCATTTACTTTATGTTTTGCTTCCTTATCAAGGAGAATGAGAGAAAGGAAACAATAGTTTTTCCAGCACAACATCCATCTGAAAGCTTTAGTATCCGATTGGCCTGGACACACATTGGGTGCCATACCAGGAACCTTGGGATACACCCCCATGCTCCAAGAGAGCTAGTCTGGGTTTGAGTGTACTAACATACTCCATATATGTTTTTTAGCATGGTACTTTGGCCAAGGGTGGTCTCTTGCTATGCACTTTTTTTGTGTGTGAAAATTGTTTATTGATTTTTTTAACAAACAAGAATACAGCAAGTTAATACAAGATGCAATACAATTCACCAGTAATTACATGTTGGTATGCATATATATTTGGTTTCTTAAAAGGTGGGTGTAGTACTGTATATAGCAAGACAGGAGAAAAGAGGTCAACTCACAGGTTCCCTCTTTCAGTTACTGTAAGTCACCAATAGATTAACTCAAATTCGTAAGTGGGGAAGATACCTTTTTCTGCAACCTCTACCAAGGGATCCTATGCTTAATGGAATAGCTCATATTTTCCCAATGTATTGTTTTGGTGTCACTCAGTTCTTAGGCAGCCTACTAAGTTATATGACCAGTAAGCTATGGGTGATGAATCCACACTGTGCAAATACTGGGCCAAGGCTTTCCTTGCTGAGACAAGGACCAAACCCCAAAGTGGATGCTTACACCCTGGTTCTTTATGGGGTTCTGTCCCTGACAGAACCTCATGCTCTGTGCTTGGCAGAGTTATTGCTCGGGTTGCCTCCATGAGGCTATGCACAGCATTGCATTACTGCTTGATCCCGTCACTCTCATATACCATATGATAGCATGACCCTTCCTGTGGTTTACACTTGGGGCATGGAGGATCTTTAGTGTTCTTAAATTTACCACAAAGTGCAAAGCCTCAGCTGCCCATCTGAACAAACATCACCCCAAACCTTGGAGTTCATTAGACCTTTATTGGATTAAAAAAAAGAAAAAAGAAAAAGAGTAGCACCCCCATCATGAATTAATATTTCATGTCATACAGACACTTTTTCAAGATGTAATAGCTCAATTCTCACATGCTCTTGTATATCGCCAGTAATGAAATGCAAATGTATGTAAATAACTTCCTTGAAGAGGTAATTACCTATAATATATTTAATATAAAATCCAATTTAAAACAGAGCAGTAAGACATGTCATACTATTGCAGGAAGCAAATAGGAAAAGGGAAGGGGGGAGAAGAAGGCAAAGAGGAATAAAGTGAATACAAACAGGGAAGTAAGAATGGGGGGTGACAGCAGGGAAAAAGTAGGAAGAAAGTCATCATGAGGCATTATGTATACAATATATACAGCGATAAATGCAATTTGCAAATACAAAATCAGCCTATAGACACAGACCCAAAATATATATATATATTGCAAAAAAACTGTGTTAATGCTTTAGTTAGGGTTAAATCCACAAAAGTAGGGAAATGTTGTGTTAGGGTTTCCCAACCTAACACCCAAACCTCATGCTGCACAGACCAACAGGCATTGGGGGTGTGCCTTGAGGTCATCAGCACTAACGCTCACCCCATTCCATAAGTAAATAAAATGCAATGGGTACAGTATAGGAGAACGGGGTGAGCGTTAGGGCTGATGACCCCAAGCCACACCCCTGACGCCAGTTGGTGTGTGCAGCGTGGAGGTGGGGTGTTAGGTATCTCAATACATTTGTGGGTTTAACCCTAACTGGAGCATTAACAAAGTTTTTTGCAATTTATTTCCTTACTTTCTGAGATAGTATAATCATACCCTTGTTTGCCCGTAGGAGAACAGGGCCCTATCCCTCCATAGAGCACATGTGTATGTAGCTATGGGAGCAAAGGGCCCACCAGGCCCTGCTCTTCCATTTATAGGACAACAGTGACCAAGTTGTCAGCATAACCATCTTATTACCTACCTCATATATTTTGTACAGAAAATTTCTGAATCCCCGCCAAAACGTAATTCTGCACAACTACAATGCCATTCCGCGCCACAGGTGTGAAAACACATTTTGGCCAGGATCTAAAAAATGACAGCTGTGACATACATGAGGTTGTGTAATACAAAGGCTATGCTAAAAATCTGGGGTTAACATTTAAAATTTCCAAAGTTACATGTGTGCATAGTGAAATTGCAACAAAAGGTCATAACTTTGGCATTTTTACATATTTTAACCCCACATTTTCAACATTGCTTTCTTATGACCCCACCTCATGAACAAGGGCAGAACAAATTTCAAAATCCCACCCAAAAGGTGACTTCGCCAAGCAATCACCTTTTGGGCAGGAGTTGCATAATGACAGTCCTATTGTTCATGAGGTGGGGTCCCCAGAAGGCCATGTTGAAAATTTGGGGTCAAAATGTTAAAAAATGGCAAAGTTATGCACTAGAGTTGAAACCCCATTGAAATACATTGAACCACATTTATCTTAGTTTCTCATATTGCAGTCACCAGTTCCAGCAGCAAGATGTGTCTTCGATTGGGGACAGAATCTAGAACTTGGGACCTGTTTAGGTGAGTGAGGGTGCGTGGGGGTGTACTGAGGGGTGTGGGGTTGTGGGCTCTGAATGGGAGGTGGAGGTGGGGTGGCTGATCAGTGTTGGACCTTTTTTTTTTTTTTTTCAGGTTTAAAACAACAACAACAATAAAAATAAACAGTGAGGGACCATTTTCTTTGTTCCAGCTTTTATTTAGTTTGTTTTTGTTGACCGCGGGTAAGTGCACTAGGCAAATTATGCCTATTTGCAGGCACGATCTGGGGGAGAGGGATACAGATGAATGCCAACTGACCTTGAACCAGATTAAACTGTTGGTGGTATTTTTAGTGAATGGGGAGAAATTTGGCCATGGCACTGGGGAAATTCCCCTACTCTGCAGTAGGGGGCCTCGCAACTGTTTGGCAGCTGGCCAAGATGGCGAACAACAGTCCTGGGGAGCGGATGGAAGCTGTGGAGATGGGGGAGCAGGTCTCCTTTCTCATCTCATCTAAGGCAGAGACCGATGCTAACAAAAATCCTGGAAAGCAGAAGTTGATACCTTCATTACCTGAGCAAATACCTAGTGAGCGCAAGCTGGGAAATAATGAAAGAAACCACACAGGAGCAAGGTGAGCTGATGGAAATGGCTGCTGAATTGGATTCTCTTGAAAAGAGTGAATCAGCATAACCTGTTTTAGCCCAGGAAATGGTAGAGACATTGGAACTACAGCGACTGTTGGAGTCTGAGAAGCGAAAGTTCTTATTCACAAAGATGACTCTACAGCAGAAGATCCAATTGCTGAGGTCTGACAGCACAGCTTACACTGTTAGCAACACTCAGCTGAGTGCTCATAACAGACCTTCAAAGGAGCCGCCGTCTGTCAGTGGAAACAACGCAGACACTGCTGCCCATACCTCGGATTCCTTATCACTGAAATCTGTGAGTACTCATAAGACGTTTCATTCTAGTACTGTTGTACAAAATCCTGGAATCTCCTCTCAGACGAACGGTACAGCCACCAAGTTAAATGAACAAAAGTGGTCTGTAGAACCAGCACAACGAGGAGTGGGCTTGGAAAAACAACCAGCTTCAGATCAATGAATTTCTGAGGCCTCTCCAATCCGCATGCCATTCCCCCGAAATCATTTCACAGAATTCTCCAGACCTACAAATATAAAAAAATATAAAGGACAGTAATATCAGTGATTCCTTGCCTATTCCAGATGAGTTAACTCTTACTCAAAATCCTGTTTTGAATCTGCGGCCTGCGGTTACTTCACCCCAGCAGACTGCTGAAGCACCTCAAAATGCTTTACCACAGGCCAAGGCTCCTATAAACAAAACACCGGAAGGACAGAAAAATTGTTTTTCTTCTCCTTTTCAACTCCCCATTATACCTGCAAAGCGTCATAATGCTGTTTGACTGTCCTATGTGGGTGGTATGCCTGAACCCCCAGACCGTCTCTTTGTTGGTAGAAACCTCCTGAAGGACTCAATGACGCTTTTTTCCCATGAGATTTATGCATTAATTCATATTTCTGGAGAAAAGACCTTTGATATAAGCTTTAAAACTACTCAAGGATTAGAGAGGTTTTGGACAAAATACCACTCCCTGAAACGTACAGCTTTGTGGATTCCTTTTCTTGCTAAACCCCTAACCAAGCCTGCATATAAAATGATTACCATTTTGTTTCTCAATGAAGGGGTGGACATAGGTGATGTTTTATACTGGCTAAAACTACACTGCACAGTACTTGGAGAACCTGAAGCCATCTTAGACTCAGAAAATATATGGACAGGGGAGAAGCAAAAGTGCTGTTAAAGACTGCAGACTCGGGGGTTGTGCATTTACCCAATTCCTTTTGTCTTGGGTGTGACAGAGGAGTATTGTTTTATCCAGTCCAGCCAAAGGCCTGCTATAAATGTGAGTATTCTACTCATCTGACCAATGCCTGTAATACTGTAAAATGTAATCTCTGTGGGGAATTGGGGCATCTAAGTTCTGCTTGTCTGAATGAATGTGAGTGCAACTTATGTGACGAGCTAGGTCACAATTTTCAAAATTGTACATGGGCAGCACATAATCAGGAACACGATGATGAGGGAGCTGATCAGCATTTTATAATTTTCCAAGCACAGAAAGCCAAAACAAGGAATAGATCTGCTCCAGTGCACTCTGTTCTGCCCAAGATGTCCCCACAGCCCCAGCCAGTCCACCTCCACCTCTACCTCCTTTAGTGGAAGCCCCTTCTGAGGTGCCAAACTCTATAGATCCTCCTCCCTCACCTTCAGCATCTACTTCTTCTGGAGCTCTTGTAAAGAACCCCTTGGTTAGTCCTGAGATGCCTCCACCTAAAGAGTCTGTATAAACAAGCTGCAGATGTTCAGCCAGAGCAAAGCTGAAAGCAGCACCCCCCCCCGAAAAAAAACAACCAGGACCTCCCTCATCAATCTTGCCAATCAATATGAAATCTTGCAGGAGGCATTAGCAGACTCAGGTGAAGAATCAGATGTCTCGTCTATCACCTCCTCGCACCTTGAGGGTACCACTGACACAGAAATATGTACGAAGGGGAAGGGTTCACAAAAATGGAAAGCTAAGTCTAAAATGAAAGGGACAACCTCTGCTGGTAGGAAAAGATGACCTCTAGTGGGAACTTAAGCCCCTTAGTGGTCCTTTTTTACACTGTAATAACATGTCGTGTGACACTTTCTCCTGTCTTACTATTAATTTTAATAGCATTAAAAGAATGGAGAAAAGACATACAGTGTTTTCTTTTCTTGCGTCCTTACACCTAGGATTAATTTTTTTACAGGACACTAGGTTTCACACCTCATATGAAATAAAACAGGCCCAAAGGGACTGGCTTCTTGGCCCTTCCTTTTGGTCCATTGGACAGGACACTTGTTCTGGTGTAGGCATTTTAATCTGTATGCCAGTTTAAGTTATTAAAATTATATGACCTTGCCCCTGGTAGAGCTCTTATTTTGGATGTACTTACACAACAGGCACCTTATCGTCTCATCAACCTATGTGCACTTCAAACCAAAACTGCCCAGACATAACTTTTTTTCTTTCATACAACCATATTTACATACCTCCAAGCAAGTTATCTTTGCTGGAGATTTCAATTGTGGCCTCAGTCTACAAGACAAAAGTGCACAACAAAACTTTTTGGTGATTCACAGGCTCTAATAAAAATTTTATATACTGCACAACTACGGGATGCACACTTAGAATTCATGAAGCAGCAATCTCTCACCTTTCCGAAAGGTGCTCTGACAACTAAAATAGACTATATCTTTCTGTTCCAGAACTTGTTCATCACATCTGCTAAGGTATCAATCCTGGAATTTTCAGACCACAAGATGGTATCCATTACCCTTGGCAACAGTCCATCCTTTACTAAAGGTTCAGGACTTTGGAAGTTCAATACTGACTTACTGCAAGAGAATAGATTTCTCTGCTCTTTAGCACAGCTTCTGGCGGCTAGGAAATCTGTCCTGATTTGTTATGAAAACCCCATTGATTGGTGGGAAGATACAGAAGCAGACTTTATGCGTTTTCTAAAACAATACGGTCAGAACAGAAGTGATACCTCCTATCTAACATACTTGCAACAACGTCATCATTTACAAATTTTATTCACAATTGCTAGTACTACTGGACAAGACCTGACACAACAGATACAGCTGGTACAGAAAGATATGCTATCCTTTTCAAACAGAAAGCTACACAACTTTTCCACCAACATAAGCTTGGCACACGAGGAACAATGCAGCTGATTTGCCCTTTTGATCAAAATTTCTGTAGTGTGGGACAAAAAAGGATGTCATGCCTTGTTGACGAGGTAGGGACTCAGAATACTTCCCAAAATACAATTCTGCACATGGTCACTGATTTTTCTATCAACTTGTTTTCCTCAATAACATCAGACTCATGGAAATTTTAGGAGTACTTTAATGATATTCAGGTACCGTCAGCCCCTTCTCACAAAGCTACTACAGTTAAGCTAACCGATATCCCTCATGGAAGTTTTGGATGCCATTCATCACTTAAAGAATAACACCACACCTGGGCCTGATGGCCTTCTGAATGAGCTGTACAACAGTTTTAGGAGAACACCTAGGTAATGAGATCACTAGTGTTTTTAATGCCACGTTACAAATGGGTAATATAACATTAGACTTTAATAAAGGAACATTAATATACTTATATAAAAAAGGTGAGAAGACAAATTTGAATAATTGGAGACTGGTTTGTATGCTAAATACAGATTTTAAACTCCTAACCAAAATTCTTACGAAATGCCTACTCTTGGTAGCAGAAACAGTTATTTCCCTGGAACAATCCTGCTCTGTTCCACATAGGAAAATCCAAGACCACCTTATACTATTACGAAAGATAATAACTAAAGGCTATACCAACACTCTCCAGGAATATGTTATTTCACTAGACCAAAGCAAGACCTTTGACTCTGTTTGTCATGACTTTCTTTGGGCTGTTTTACAGCATTACAAGGTACCAGACACTGTGATAGGCTGGATTAATTCACTATATAAAACAGCCACTGTAGTCCCAGTAGTAAATGAATGGCCAGGCCATGATACCAATTAAATGAGGAGTAAGACAAGGGTGCCCCATGAGTACCTTTTATACATATTTTTTATTGACCCTTTACTACGGAAAATAAATGGGCTACAGTCTGTTATTCCAGTTTCCTGTCCAGATACACAAGCCCACTCCAAGGCCCTAGCATATGCAAATGATCAATGTCTGTTAGTAGCAGATATGGCTTCTGTATGTAATTCTCTATCTCTATGTACTACTTTTGGTTCCTTGTCAGGGGCTACACTGAATCTAGATAAATGTGTTGGATTTCCTTTAGGAAACCCCCCACACCCGAGACCAACATTGGCCCTATCTGGCTTACAAATGGCCCAGTTTCTATATTAGGCATTACATTTGGTCCTTCAGATATGGAAAAGTTAAATTGGGAAGAAAGACTGACAATAGGGAAGCAAAAGGTGACACAATAGAACAGGGATAGGATAGGCAAGAAGAAAAGGGTGTTCTTGATTAAAACCTTTTCAATACCCATCTTCCTATATTTAAGTTATGTGTTCCTGATTCCTAGGTGGCTGGAAACATCAGTTCTGAATCTATTTTTTCAAGCCTTATGGGGCAGCTGCCTCAACCCCTTTAAAAGAAATATAACCTACCTATCAGTTAAGGATGTTGGTCTATCGATGGTTAACCCTATTTTGTTTTTCAATAGTTTTTTTTTTTAATATCTAATTTAAAACTTCTCCTAGTTAATACACAGAGGGATTGGGAACAATGGTTATATAATAATTGCAAGATCTGGTTTCACCAGTGGGAAACAACTTTGTTAAGAGCACTAAGAGCCACAGCAACAACCCCACCTTATCTTAGAGAGACATTTCTCATGCTAAAACAATGGAAAGTCACAACTCAACGGATTATTTCTTCTTCCTTACATAAGGCTTTATATAGGCAACTCTTGGTAACCTTGTGTGCAGTACCGGAGCCCTTTGAGAGATGCCCAATCCCCTACCTACAGTTCCTCCGTACCCTCTTACGTATGCCAAGGATACCGGTCCACATGTGGGATTTTCATTGACTGTCATGCCAGGAGAGAATAAATATAAAGGATGACCGCAAGAACAAACAACTCCAAGACAGAATATATAGTCGCCTTCAGTGCATCAACACCACCGAAACAATAGAACACATCTTCTTTGATTGTCCCTTTATTAAAAGCTTCTGGGCCTATTTTTTTAGTCTTTGGTAACCGGGTGAAGGTTACCAAAGGTAACTTATTCTAATCTAATGTGTGACCATTTTTCTCATCATTGGAAGAAATGGAATTTAAGTACCTTACATTTACTTTTTACAGTGGCTAAATGGAATATCTGGATAGCCAGGTGCTTGTTTACCTTATAGCAGAAAGACAGTACTTATATTGAACTAACTAGAAAAACAGTTAAAGATTTACAAAACATATATGTTTTGGAATGTAATCAGCTGTCAAACCTGGACATTTTTGAATTATGGAAAGGACTTCCTTGGATAACTGATACAGATTCCACAGTTACATAACTGTAATAATGTCCTGAATTAAGGCTATTATGTAATTGGTCATGTTTAATTTTCTTGTTAGTATTATTGTTTAACAGTCTGTACCTTGTTTGGATGTATTCTGATTTTGTGTTTAATAAACTCTCCCCTACTCTTTTCGAGAAGTGCCATGGGATCTTTAACATCCACCTGAACTACCACCAGAACAGGAAGATGGGACCTCGGTTTAAAGTCTCATCCAAAAGACGGCACCTCAGGAGTGCAGCACCCCCCTTATGCTGCACTACAGTGACAATATTGGGATATTAACCCAAGTGCCTGGGTGTGGGGATAGAACCCACAGCCTTATGCTCTCCCAGCCTCAGAGGCAAATGTGCTACCTGCTGAGCCACTGACACTGACATGGGAGGGTGGGGGTGCCACTAGACACCAGGGAACAAATGTAACATAATGGGGATGGCGATTGGAGGCCGGGGGGTACCACTAGATACCAGGGAATAAAATAAAATAACAAGGATGGTAATTGGCAGGTGGGGGGTTGCCATTAGACACCAGGGAATAAAATACATATAACGGTGATGGCGATCGGAGGGTGGGGGAGGGTACCACTAGACATCAGGGAATAAAATAATGAGGATGGCGATCAGAGGGTGGGGATACCACTAGACACCAGGCAAATTTGGAATGGGGATCAGTGGGTGGGAGGTGCCACTAGACACCAGGGAATATTTTGATTTAATTTATGGGGATGACAATTGGTGGTGGTGGTGGGGGGAGGGTGCCACTAAACCCCAAATAAAATATATGTGTTTTCATTTATGGGGGCACCAATCAGTGGGTGGGGAGTGCCACTAGACACCAGGGCAAGGGTAGCTCACAGTTCACACTGTAGCCGGCAGCACGAGTTCAGCTGTGGCTGCAGAATTCAAAAAATTCCCACTGTTCTCAAACAGACAATGCGGGGGAAGTGCTCCTCTCACTATGCTGGGCACCTGGGGATTTTGGGTGCCCAGAAAAGGTATTTGTGGACAACGTACTAAAAAACAAAAATCAAAATCTAGCTAAATGGGTTCTGATGTTTGTTTTTTGAAATACAAGCAGTTTTATGTAGTTTCTACATTTGTTCCTTTGTGGAAAAAATCAACAAGATGGCGGTTGCCACAGCACAAAAAATCTGGCGCAAAAGCAAAAAACGGCATTTGTGGCATCAAATTTTTACTTTCACTGCGGAACATTATCTGAAATGCCCTACTGCGCATGTGCAGGTCGGAAAACAGTAAATTTTAAAGCCTTACAACTAGGGAAACATTTTATATTTTTTCAGCAGACCTGTCAAATGCACTACCTTGGGACATGACATATGTCCCCTGTAAGTTTGGGGAAAAATTCTATTCAAGGTAGGCTGTAGGGAAGAACAAAAAACACCTATGTCAAATATAGGAAAAAAGTTTGATTTTAACAAAAAATGACACATGCAGATCTCAGAAACTGCACAAGCTGCAATCACAATTTCTACACATAAAGACCTTGGTTCCTAGATACTACATACACCATTTCAGCTCATTTCATCAAAGGGAGCCAAAGATATTAATGTGCAAAGTTAGGAGTTTAACATTAAACAGGCTACTCAACCCTAACGATAGGGGCGCTACTGTGCCCTTAAAATACTCACACACTTGGTACCCAAGAAAAAAAACATATATACTGTGTGTGTGTATATATATATATATATATATATATATATATATACACACACACACACACACACACACACACACACACACACACACACACACAACAGAACAGCACCAATATAATGTCCTGGCTGCCAGACATAAAGGCACCTTATTTTAAAAAGGGTGCCAGTGGAAAGTGCTCATTCACTCCTGGAGGGGAGAGGGCTCTTAATTTATACTGCCAAAATGTCTCTTGACACACCAATTTGTTACTTAAGTCTTCTCCCCAATTCCAAGTGATACTTTTTCCAGCCCCTTGAAATAAAATTTGTGTCCAGGGCCCTTCCTACTGATATGCAGCGCCAATGCATTATCCAAATATTCTAGTCTAATACTCCGCAAATGTTCATAAATTCTCATCCTGACCTTTCTAATAATGTTTCCCACATAAAGACTCCTACAGCTACAAGTGACTGCATATATAGGCATATGGCATGTGTGAGTGTGTCATATGGTTTTTATCTTCATGAGAGGTCTGTGACCTCTTGACCCCTCACGAGTGGCAAAGCCACGAGTGAGGGATCAAGAGGTCACAGACCTCGAATGAAGATGGAAAACCATATGGCACACTCACACATGCCATATTTAGTTTATACAATGAACGTGATAACAAAAGTAACAAGATCAACAAGGCATATACCAGGTTTGTTTTTGAATTTTAAGTCATTACGACGGTCTCATTTATGTTGCAGCTCTGCCTTTTGAGAGACGCTCCGTTAGCTCCCGCAAGTTGATTGAGTCTCCTTTGTCATGGTGACTTTCTCTTTTTGTCTTTTTTTTTGTGTGTGACGTTAATGGTGTTGTGATCATCAACGTCAGCCTCGGTTGATTTACTTTTGAATTTGCCTCCTGACTCTGCCTGTGATTATCAGTTTTGTGTGTGTGATTTAAAATGCCGTGAGTCAGGTACTGGACGACAGAGTCAATCTTTTTTTTGTGTGTGTGTGCTAGAGACTGTGTCTGATGTAGGGGGTGTTAAAATCAGCCCGATTCACTTTCACTTGTCATTCTGACCATGATGTGACAGTTGGTGGTTAAGAAACTGCTTAGGGTGGAAAACTAGTTCCCATTCCTCACACTTCTCCTCCGTGATTGTGACAAACCAGAGTGTGAAGATACCTAGTGTGATGAACCCGATTCATAAGATAAAAGAAAATGTTACTTACCATAGTAATCTTGTTTCTTCCAATGGAATCTTACTGTATTCTGACTTATGCAGTATGGTCTCACTATAGGACTGCCCCGGAACCGAAATGATTAATAGAACCTATGCAAATGATGGAATGCTAGGCTTGAGCTTGGTTTTCAAACCACTGTCCCTGGTAAACAGTCCTAAACCGTCAGATTCTTATGAAGCATGCACAAAGAATTATCTAATTATGCTACTACTACTACTAACAACTAGTCCCACCCTGTTATCAATTCTTATTTCGCTCAAATGGTTCAGAATGGCACCACTAAGACTCAAGTCACAGATGCCCAAGAGAAAAAACATACCCACAAGTTTGCAACATCATTAGCACAGCTGGAGTGCAGTGACCTACAAGTTCTTAGTAGGGGGAGGAAGGGAGGGAGCTCAGAATACAGTAAGATTCCCTTGGAAGAAACAAGATTACTATGTGAGTAAATTTTTCTTCAAACCCCAGGAAATCTTACTGTATTCTGACTTATGCAGACTACCCAAGCAGTACCTTTGGAGGTAGGTCTAGAACCTACTTAGGAAACAGGCTCTGCAGGACTGCTGTGCCAAACCTGGCATCTCCTCTGGCCTGAATATCCAAGCAATAATGCCTGGTGAATGTGTGGACTGTTTTCCAGGTAGCTGCTTGAAGATAATCGTCAGGGGAATATCCCTAGCAGCTGCTAAAGAAGCAGCTTTACCCCTGGTCAAATGGGCCCTGAAGCCTGTGGGTAACTGTTTACCTACCTTACTGTAACAGAATTGAATGCAAGCCACAATCCATCTTGCAATGGGTCTTTTAGTTGCTGGCTTCCCTTTCCCCACCTCTCCATAGGTGAGGAATAGCTGAGTTTGTTCCTGCCTATGACCTTTTGTGTGGTCAAGGTAGTAGCTGATTGCCCTTTTCACATCCAGGCTATGCAGCCTATGTTCACCTGAGGTGGAATGATCAATAAAAGAGACAGGCAGTATAATGGACTGGTTAAGGTGGAACCTGGATACAACCTTGGGCAATAATTTTCTATTAGTCCTCAGGACGACTTTGTCCTGAGGACTAATAGAACAGCAATGTAACCAGGCTCTGTAGACAAGGCCTGAAGCTCGCTAATCCTTCTAGCAGAAGTCATGGCCACAAAAAAATACTGTTTTCCAAGACAAATACTTGAGATCTGCTGAAGATATGGGTTCAAGGGGGTCTGCATGAGCTGGGCAATGCAAATGTTCAGGTCCCACATGGGAGTTGGTTCCCTATGTGGAGGATGCAAATGTAGCAATCCTTTGAAAAACGTTTTGAACACTGGATTTGAAGCCAGGGAAAACCTTTTACCCGCAGATAAGTAAGCTGAGACAGCTGCCAGGTGCACCTTCAGGGTAGAGGCCCTTAAGCCAGTAGAATGGAGATGAGTGAGGTATTGCAAGATCACTGGCAAACTGGCCAGGTTGTGGTCCACATCCCTTCCTTGGCACCAGATGGAAAATCTCTTCCATTTGGAAGAATAGGTTTTCCTTGTGGATGGTTTTCTGGATACCCTAAGTATCTCCATAACCCCTTATGGCAAATGCAAGTCTGCATATTCTAAGTCCTCAAGAGCCAGGCTTTGAGCCTGAGGGACTGAAGGCTGGGATACATGATCCTGCCTTGAGAGGATGACAGTAGGTTGTGCCTCCTGGGGAGGCTGATTGGTTTGGCTACTGACATTGATAGAATCATGGAGTACCAGGGCTGTCTGGCCCAGTCTGGGGCAATGAGTATCATTGTTGCTGGCTGGGATCTGACCTTGTTCAGCACCCTTTGCAGCAAGGGAAATGTATGGAAGGCATACAGAAACCTTCCTGTCCAATCCAGCAAGAGTGCGTCCAGAGGGATTGTGCCCTTGATATGGGGTCTGCAGCATAACTGTGATAGCTGGTGATTGCCTGGAGCTGCAAAGAAGTCCACTTCTGGAATGTCCCATCTCCTGAAGACAACCTCAGCACCTGCTTGTTCAGTGATCACTCATGGTGGTTCTCATTGATTCTGCTGAGGGTGTCTGCCAGAACATTGTCCTTCCCTGGGAGATGGACAGCTGAGAGGGAGAGCCCCAGGGAATATGCTAAGGTCCAGATTTTCATTGCCTCCATACACAGTCGAGTTGACCTATGCCCCACCCCCCATTTATTTATGTAATACATGGTGGTTGTATTGTCTGTTCTGACCTGCACCACCTTGCCCCTTACTAGATTGGCGAATGACTGGATAACCAGGAGGACTACTCTGAGCTCCAACAGGTTGATATGCAGGAGTGATTCCTGTTTTATATATGTGCCATGTGCTGTGTGATCCCCATATGTGCCTCCCCAATCCAGAAGGGACGCATCTGTGGTCAGAACTAGTAAGGGGGCTTGCTGCAAGAATGGCACCCCTTACCTGAGGTTGGTCTTGTCTCGCCACCACTGTAGAGCTTGAAGAAATGTTATTGTGACAGGCACTAGCCTTGGCAGTGAACCCCTTTTTTGAAGCCAGTGAGCTCTGAGGTGGAACTGAATGTCTCTCACTTGGAATCTGGCTCCTGACACAGTTGCTGTGGACGCTGCCATGTGGCCTATCAGTTGCAGGAAATGCCTTGCTGGCCTTGGTACATGGAGCTTGAAGGAGCTGGCTACCTGTACCAGGCTGTCCACTCTGTCCTGAGGGAGGAAAGCCCTTCCTCTTTGTGTATCCAACTCTGCTCCTACGAATTTGAGAAGTTATGCTGGTTCCTGAACAGACTTTTTTGATTCACCAGGAACCCCAGTGAGCGTAGGGTATCCTGTGTGAGTGCTAATGACTCTTGCACTTGCTGATGTGACTGACCTACTATCAGCCAGTTGTCCAGGTAGGGGAACACTGTTACTCCTTGTCTCCTCAGGTGTGCCATGACCACCGATAGGCATTTTGCGAACACCCTTGGAGCAGAAGTTAGTCCGAAGGGCATTGCCCTGAACTGATAATGGCCTGATGGCAGTCTGAATTTTAGATACTTTCTGTGTGACTGCCGGATAGGGATGTGAAAATAGGCGTCCTTTAGGTCTAGGTATGGTAGCCAGTCTCCCTGCCTTAAGGCTGGTAGAATAGTAGTCAGAGTCACCATCTTGAACTTTGGTTTTGTTAATTGTTTGTTTAGGTGTCTGAGATCCAGAATGGGTTGCCACTTCCCTGTTTTCTTTATTGTGAGGAAGAACCTTGAGTACAACCCTTTTCCCTTCTGGGCTGAGGAGACTGGTTCTACTGCCCTTTGTAACAGAAGGCTGGAAGCCTCTTCCTCTAGTAAGGCTGTTTCTGATGGGAAAGAGGGTTTGAAGACTCTTGACCTCGGCTTTGGCAGGAACTTGAAGCTGAGAACAAGACCCTGGCCCACTGCCTCCAGGACCCACTTGTTTGTGGTGATATTTTTCCACTCCTAGATGTTGTGGGCCAGCCTGCCCCCTACTGGGATTGGGGAGGCGACCTGAACAGACACCTCAGAGTGTCTGCTTTGCCTGGACTGCTGGCTGAGTGCTGGGGCTGGTACAACCACCGCCCTTTCTGCCTCTGCTTCTAAAGTATCCCATTTGTTGCTGATACTGGGGGAAAGCTTGAGGCTAGAAAAAAGGCCTGTAGTGAACTCTGCCCCTTCCACCTCTTATCTGGTGTTTTTTGGGTGTAGATGCTCTTTCTTTTGCTGTAGCACTCTTGTAAGCAGCCTTGTATTTGTCCATTTTCTTCATATATGCCTGTTTGTTCTCCAAACAGAGACATGGGGTCACAAGGGAAGTCCATGGCCTTGATTTGTGTGTCCTGTGTCAGATTAGCAGTTCCAGGCAAACCTCCTGAGGGACGAAACATTTTATTTTGACACCATTACCCAGATTTTGTTTGTTGTTGAAACCTCCTGAGGGACACTGATGTTGCCATCTGTCTGGACACAGTATCATTGACATTCACTGCCATCCTAAATTGTGTTTTGGAAGCCTCAATTCCTCTTGTTGCAGCTTCCTCCAGGTCAGATGCCATGGGAGGTGGGACTGCCTTTGCCAAATCTAGGACAGTAGTCCAGAGATTCTTTTGATGCCTGGCCACATATGACATGTATGAGGCCTGTCTGATGGCAAGGGATGACCCCAGATACACCTTTTTTGCCACTGAATCCACTCTTCTAGAGTCTTTATCTAGAGGGTGAGAGGCCAGGGGGATGCCAGCTTTGTCACAGGCTGCAGTCTGCACTGCTCCCTCATGACTTAGTATCCACCTTTTTTTCTGTAGGAGGTACTGAGGTGGGTGTCTACAAGAGCTTAAGTGTCTGCATTTTAAAGGATTTGTGGATAGGCAGCAATAATCTTTTTGATGCTGGCACATCCATCATTTCTCTGTAATCCTCTTCTTCCTCATCTTCAGTTGACTCCTGAGTGGGGAGGTCAAAGGTCTGTGCCACTTGCTTCATAAATGAGAAGTAAGAGGTAAAATCCTCAGTCCCCTTGTCAGGGGAATCAGGGTGGTGAGGATCAGGAGAAATGTCCGGTTCAATGGGCTCTCTATAATCCTCATCCTCCTCTTCTTCTTCCTCCTCCTCCTTACCTTCAAACTGGTTGCCACTGAGGTCTAATGAACTGGAGACCAGGGTTGAACCGGGGTTCTGAATCGTTGTAGACAATGGTTGTTTCTCAACCGGAACCGGAGTTCCGATTTAAAGAGACTGAATTATCCTGATCGTGTTAGCGATCTCTTCTGCACTAGGAGTGGCAGTTTTCTTCCTGATGTTTCTCTTTTTTTTTTTCTTTTTACCCACAGTGGCCGGTTCAACGGCTGTATCTGTGGCCTGTTTCTTACTGGAAGAGCTATCGCCCCTTTCATAGGGCAGTTCCTCTGGTTCTTTTTGAAGAGGAACCATTTTTTCAATGGCTGGGTCAACAGCCTTTTCAGACATCCTTTCCTGCAGTCTTTTCAACCACCTCTCAACCGTAGACTGAGGAAAGTTTTTTCAGATTTCACAGTCTCTATTTAGGTGGTTAAACCCCAGACAAAAATACAAATTAAGTGAGGATCAACCTTGGCAAAAGGTTCCCCACACTCAGTGCAGTGCTGGAAACCTGTAGGTCCCGTTCTCTTCTTGGCTTTCTGTGACATAACCCAGAAGAAAACTATCTATAAAACTCTTATATAAAATATAAATCCTTTTTTTTTTTTCGGTTGCGCTAACCGACTAAATGAACCAGAAGTTACCCCGGTAGGAATTTCAACCAAAAACCAATTTACGCCTGAGTCGGAACAATTTTAAGTAAAACAAGACTAACAATTTAAAAGAATAAAGGAAACATTGGTTCCTTCTCGGTTAAAAAACAAAAAAAAGGAGACCGATCTACTTACCCAACGAACACTAAATCTAAACTAATTTTACCTGAAAACAAAGGAGAGTGCTTCAAATGCCAATTAAATTTAAATAGTACTAAATAAAACCAGGAAAAATAAAGTTTTTCAAGCACTGAAGGAGAGCTCTCTGGAGACGTCTTACTGAGGCAAGTGGAGTAAAGAATCTGACGGTTTAGAACTGTTTACAGGGACAGTGGTTTGAATACTGAGCTTGAGCCTAGCATTCCATCATTTGCATAGGTTCTATTAACCATTTCGGCTCTGGGCAGTCCTATGGTGAGATCACACTGCATAAGTCAGAATACAGTAAGATTTCCTGGGGTTTGAATTGCTATCTTATGAACTGGGTTCGTCATCAGACTGGATATCGTGTTTATCTTGTTACCTTTTTCATCACGTTCATTGTATAAACTACAGTCTCCGTACCATAAGTAATAAAAGAATGTATGATTCTCCAGTTTGTGGTGTCACAAACACATCTTCCACCTGTGTATATTCACATGCTGAACAATTACCACATGTAAATGTTCCATCTGGAAGCTTATTCCTCTATGTTATATGTTCTGGAATGTATAGGCTATACGCAAGTACATCTGCAAGGTTCTTTCCTCTTTGATATATAATTCTAGGATCATTAGACACCACATCTGCTAGGGCTGGTTCCACTTCTAAAATATGGCAGTTTTTCACCAGGATCTCTTTCAACTTATAGGCCTGTCTACTGAAGGTAGTGAGAAAATGAGGACCATTATATTTGTTGTTATTACTCCTATTTCTAGGTCTCAGCAGTAACTGTCTATCCATCTCATCTACCTGTAGTCTGGCTTTCTTAACACATGTAGCATCATAGCCTCTATTATAAAATCTCTGTGTTAAAATTCTAGATCCTTCCAGATGTCTTTCATTCTCACAACAATTGTGCTTGAGGCGCATAAACTGCCCCCATGGTATATTGGCAACCACATATCATTCTGCCCCTTACAGAAACTCGTGTGTTGTGCTTGGCAGAATTATTTTTAGGGTTGCCGCCATGTTGCTATGCACAGCACTGCAGCATTGTCTGATCCTGTCACACTCATATAACATATGATAGATAGTATGTCCCTTCTTGTGACTTACACTTGGGACAGGGAGGATCTTTAGTGTTGTTAAATTTATGAAGCTTGCTAGGGCAATGAAAGTACAGTATTAGAAATTGTACTGAATTTGTCTTACCCTATTGCTACATGCATGTTGATTAACATGTGACATCTGCATGCCAATGTGCGGGGGTGATGCCCAACCCTGGATCCTCACTCCTTGCCTTTCTGCATGGTGGGTCTATTTCTGGTAAACTGCCCAGTAGCATCCTTTGTGCGCAGCTAGATGTCTGGCTAGAGGTTAAGGTCTTTTCATGATTTGCTGAATGAGCATTCTATTGGGGGTATCTAATGAGCCAGTAACCCTGCGCAGTAGCAGTCTAGTTTTAAGATATTTTTATTTATTGAATTTTGTTGCTCCGGTAAACCCACTGGGCCTAGAAGTCCCTTTTTCAGGGGCGACCAGGGGAAGGGGGGGATACAGATGGTAAGCAACCGAAATTGAACCAGATTAAGCTGTTGGTGGTATTTTTAGTGAATGGGAGAAATTTGGCCAGGACACTGGGGAAATTCCCCTACTCTTCAGAGGGGGAACCTCTGTCCAAGATGGCGGACGCACTCTTGCTTGCTGAGGAGGTTGCGATGGAGGTGGGAGACCTGATCTCAACTCCTGCCTCTGAGTGTGTGGAGACTACGTCTGCAACTACAGAAGTTATGCAGGTTTCTGTCTCTGCTGCAGAAACTGAATCAAAATCACAGGTTACAGCCTTAGAACCTCTGCTGGGTCATCCTGACATGGACTCTCTATAGTCTTTGCCTCTTGTGGTTTCAAAGGGGGATCTTTCCTCTATTGATTCTGATACTGCCTGTCTGGCTGAAAAGGAGATTCGAGAGCGTTTGGGGGTGGAAGAACGACGTTTTGCGATAATGAAGATGAAATTGAACCGGAAATTACATCGGATCCATGAGGTCAGACTGGCTGGATGTGTGTCCCCCGCTGTCCTTGATAGCTCTCTGGGACAGACTACATTGCCGTTGCAAGTGACAGAAATGCCACCCTGTGCAGAACATTCTAGCGAGTTCCAAGCTGCTGTACTACGCCTACTTCTCAGCCGTCCACGTAGAGTACTAAGATCACATTGCCTAATTATCCTGGTTTACCTACTGTGTTACACTCTCCCTCTAAGTTAGTGCCTCAGGATGTAGATCCTTCTACAACACCTACCTGGACTGTAGAAATGGCATTGAAAGGTGCTGGATGGGTGCAGGAACCTACAGCGGGGACTTGGGTTTCAGGTCCGTCTCCTATTCGGTCCCCCCGTCTCGACGATTTTCCAGAGCTGCAGCATACACCAAATAGGACTGTGAACACATCTGACCCCTTGTGTCTCCCTAGGGAATTGGAGCTTACACAGAACCCTGTCTTGGAACATTTGCAGGGTTCTCTTATTCGGGCTACTTCTCCTCATACCATGACAGTAACCACAGCTCCTGCAGTAGTGGAATCCTCCTGTAAACAAACAGAGCCAAATCGTTCCTTTCCTTCATTGTTTAATTCCCGATTCAAGCTGCAAAGAGGCATAATGCGGTATGATTGGCTTATATGGAGGGTTTATCTGAGCCTCCGGACCATGTGTATGTAGCTCGGGCACGTCTCAAAGACTCCTTGAAATTCTTTTCTCATGAAATATAAGCACTGATTCATATTTCTGGTGAATCTACATTTGATGTCAGCTTCCAAACGCCTCGTGGCTTGGAGCGTTTTTGGTCACAATATCATGCTTTAAGAAATACTGTCCTGTGGACCCCATTTAAAGCCATTCCCCTTTCCAAACCAGCCTTTAAGAATATTACCATTCTGTTTTGGAACGAGGGTGTTGATGTAACTGACTTTGTCTATTGGCTAAAACAGCGTTGCAATGTTCAGGGTCAGCCTGAAGCGATTTTGGACATGGAGAATATTTGGACTGGGGGCTGGAAGGTTAAGGTTATGTTACACTCTAATGATTCTGGTCCTGTGCACCTACCTAATTATTTTTTATAGGTCCTGATCGGGGGGTCCTGTTTTACCCTGGACAGCCGAAAGCTTGTTACCGGTGTGGAGACCCCTCTCACCTTAGTAATGTATGTGATAAGTTGAAATGTAACACCTGTGGAGAATTGGGCCATGTGGGGGTACACTGTCTGAATGAGTGTAAATGTAATCTTTGCGACGAGATGGGCCATACATTTCAAAATTGTTGGTGGGCTGCTCATAATCAGGCCACACATGATGGTGGAGCTGATCAACGCTTTGTTATCAAGCAAGCTCAGAAGGCTCGCATTAGGACTACCTTGGAGGTACCAACTTCTACAGCCACACGACCCTTATTGCAGGTCAGGCTGTAGAACCTCAGGTGGCCTCTCGTGTGGAACCGCTTCCAGAGATGACTCCTTCTACCCCTGACCCTGTCCAACCTGTTCAGCTTGTCCTGGACCCTGTTCCAGGTCCGAGTACTATGCCACCCCCCCCCGAGTACCCACTAGTGTTATGCATTGGAGGTCTATGAGGAATTACCCCCGAGTATCACTGCCACCTCCTTTGCTTTTGGAACCCCCTCCTGTGGTCTTGTCTAATGCCTTTGAGCTGCTTCAACCAGTCTCTGATGATGCTGGAGGTGAGTCTGACTCTTCTTCCGTTGCATCATCCCTCTCGGATGGTACCATTGATTCTGAGATTCAACTGGGTACTGGTCTTTCTCATAAGCGGAAGGCCAGAGTTAAGCTCAAGGGGAAAAAGGTGATAGGGAAAAGGAAATCGTAAAGTGTCTGTTTCTTTTTGTGCTATGTTTCACTTTGTTTGCCATACTTTTAATGTGAATAGTATGAAGCGTACGGCAAAAAGAAGATTGATTTTTTCATGTTTACAGCTTTTACCATTGGGGATTTTTTAGTTGCAGGATACTCGACTCCATACCACACAAGAGATTCGGCAAGCACAACAGGACTGGCTTTTAGGTCCTTCATTTTGGTCCATAGGCCTGGACTCTTGCTCAGGACTAGGGATATTACTCATTATCCCAGATTTCCATTTGCTAAAATTAATTGATGTAGCCCCTGGTAGAGTGCTAGTCTTAGATTTTTTGCTTGGGCCCTGCCCTTATCGGGTAATTAATATCTATGCTCCCCAAACTAAGTCTGCACGTATAGCTTTATTTTCTTTACTTCGCCCTTACTTGCATACCTCTTTTCAGGTATTATTCTCTGGTGACTTTAACTGTGGCTTAAGTATTCTTGACAAAAGCTCTTTTGCTACTACCCAGAAATTGTTTTGTGACTACCATGAATTAGGGAGGTTGGTTCGTACTGCTCATCTAACTGATGCTCATTACTCTTTTACTAAACAACATACTCCTACATTCCAAAGGGGTAAACTGGCAACCAGAACAGATTTTGTTTTTTTGTCTCATACCTTACCAATTAACTCTGCTATAGTACAAGCTGTGGAGTTTTCTGATCACAAACTGCTTTCTGTAGGCCTTGGCCCTGATGTCCTTGTTCGCAAAGGACCAGGGCTCTGGAAATTCAACGTATCCCTGTTACAAACCCTGACTTTCATGCAGTCCCTCGTATCCTTTATTCAGGCCCAAAAATCCGTTTTTATCTGTTATGAGGACCCTATTATATGGTGGACTGACACTAAACATGATTTGGCACTTTTTTTGAAAAACTACAGTCGTCAAAAATATAGGAGGGAATATTTGGAATATTTGCAGAAAAGGGTACATTTTCAGTCTTTGTTGATGATAGCTTATACGACAGGACAAGATCTTTCCCAACAATTACAATTAATACAGAGTGATATGTTGAAATTCCAATCTAGACAGTCACAGCAACTATATTATCAACATAAATTTAATGTCGTAGGAACAAGGGCTGTTGTTTGCCCTTTTGAGTTGAATTCCCGGCAAGTTGCACAGGCATGTTGAGCCTTGTTGATTCTGATGGTGCCTTAAGTACATCTCAGTCTGACATTTGTTGGATTGTGACACGTTATACGACAGCCCTATTTTCTCCTTTTTCAGCTGCAGATGGTGATCCTGCGGCGTTTTATAGAGACCTCGATATCCCAATCCCTTCACAGCCGTGTTTAGACTCAGCATGTATACCTATCACAGAGTTAGAATTGAAATCGGCTATTTCTTCCTGACCCTTACAGAGGACTCCTGGCCCGGATGGACTCCCCGCTGCCTTATATAAGGTACTGGGTGACCACCTGGTCCTTGAATTAACCTCTGTGTTTACTTCCCTGTTAACACATGAGTTTATCCCTTTGGATTTTACAAAGGGCACTTTGATTTATATATAAAAGCAGAAAGGAGATATACATTCTCTTAAGAATTGGCGCCCTTTATGTATGTTAAACACTGACTTTAAGTTATTAATGAAAATTATTGTAACACGACTGATGAGGATTGCAGAAGTGGTTTTGCACCCTGCCCAATCCTGTTCCGTACCGAACAGGAGAATCTCTGACCATTTGATTCTCCTTCGAGAATTATTTTCTCATGGGTACACAGATTCTGTTTCTGGTCTTATTGTCTCAGTAGATCAGAAGGTGGCTTTTGATTCGATTAACCTTGATTTTTTATGGGAGGCACTTCATTTTATGCATGTGCCAGGTGAAATGATTCGATGGATTCAGGCCTTTTATAGGACGGCCACTGTTGTGCCTGTTGTGAATGGTTGGGTTGGACCAATGATCCTCATAAAGAGAGGGGTTCACCAAGGTTGTCCTTTGAGCCCTCTGTTACATGTATTCTTTTTAGATGTTTTGCTTTGCCATCTGAATGCTCACCCTCAGATCCATGCCCTCTCTAGCTCTATTTTGATCTCTCCATATACGGCTATTGCATATGCAGACGATGTCTGCATCATTGTGGCCGATGAAGCCTCTGTGGTCACTGCCCTTCAGGAATGTTCCTCCTTTGGTGGTTTTTCTGGTGCGGGTTTAAATTTTACTAAAAGTCTTGGTATTCGGTTAGGATCTACAATAGCCCCTTTGGCGCATATTGGTCCTTTACGACTTGTCGAGGACCCTATACGCATTTTGGGAGTTTATTTTGGGACTGTGGATTCAGACCTTTTTAATTGGAATGCTAAATTACAGCAAGGTAAACCTAAGGTTGCCTCTTGGAATAAGAGGAAGACTGGAAAGAAGAAACGTGTTTTCCTAATCAAGACCCATCTGATGATAACTTTTCTTTATTTACGTTACGTATTCCCAAGCCCCAAACAATTGGAAACTGCAGTTATTTGCCTGTTCTTTCAAGCTTTTTGGGGGAGCCGGCTCAATCCGGTGAAACGGAATGTTACTTACTTGCCTATTCCTGAGGGGGGTGTTCATATGATTAATCCTCTGTTATTTTTTTCATGTATTTTTTTGACTGCAAATCTTAGGCCTCTATTGATTAATACTCAGAGAGGCTGGGAACCATGGTTTTATGATACTTGCAGATTATGGTTTCTCCGGTGGAAATGTAATTCATTAACTGTGATACGACAGACTTCGGGTATACCAATATATGTTAAACATATGTTTTTACGTTTGAAACAGTGGAAGACATCTACCCAGACGTTATTAACTTATTCTCATAAAGTGTTATATAATAATCTGCTCCTAACTGTTTGTGCAATACAGTCGCCCTTTGAAAAGTGCCCTAGCCAACATCTTTCTTCCCTATTGTTTTTGTTACGATGTAAACGGGTGCCTGCTCATATGTGGGACTTTCATTGGCTGTCGTGTCATGAAAGAATAAACGTAAAAGATAATCTTAAGCACAAGCAGTCTCAAGACCGACAATGTTCTAGACTATTGTGTATTACTGAATTGGAAACTATATCACATTTATTCTTTGAGTGCTCTTTTATTCGGAATTGGTGGGGGTTTTTTTGGTAAGGGCCTGGGCCACTCCCTTATTTCAGACGGTTTCTTACCAGAATATTATATATGGAGTTTTTTCTCCCCAGTGGTCCTTATGGACTCTGCATATGTTAAATTTAGTTTTTGTAGTCATCAAATGGAATATTTGGATGGCTCACTGTTTGTTTACTTTACAGCAAAAAGACTGCTCCTACCTAGAGCTAGAGAAGAAAATTGTACAAGATCTAAAGAACATTTATGTATATGAAAGTACCTTATTTTCAGCAGAGACATTACTTGAACTCTGGAAAGCTCTTCCTTGGATAACGGACTCTGATTTTGCAGTAACCTGATGGACTGATTCCCAGTGTGCATATTTCTGTCCTTTTCTTTTCATGTGTGTTTCTTGCTTATTTTTGTTTTGAATGCAAATAAGTCTTTGTTAATTGTTTTGTTTTATTATTGTACGATTTCTTTTGTTTCAATAAAACTTTCCCCTACTCTTTTTCGATAAGTGCCATGGGATCTTTAGCATCCACCTGAACTACCACCAATCCAAGCAGATGGGACCTCGGTTTACCGTCTCATCCAAAAGACAGCACCTCAGGAGTGCAGCACCCCTCTTATGCTGCACTACAGTGTCAGTATTGGGATATTAACCCAAGTGCCAGCTGTGGGAACTGAACCCACAGCCTTCTGGTCTCCTGGCCACAGAGGCGAGTGTGCTACCTACTGAGCCACTGACACTGATATATATATATATATATATATATATATATATATATATATATTCAACCCTTAGGTTCTTAGGTTAAACTTTCTTTTCAGGTCAACAAATGCCATGATTATTCCACCTCCATACATGTCAGCCACCTTTTTCAGACCCTTCTTTTCCTTCCTCAACAGCCCTTGGTGCAAAAATACATCATACCCTTGTGCTCCCTTGAGGGCTCACAGGAGTAGTGCATCTGAGGAGAGGCCTGGTTTCAATTTTTAAACCTATGGACTCCTATCCAGCAGTTCACAGTGGTTCTGGTGTATGGGTTTTTAATTTTCCTCACTTGGTGGGTGAGAAGGTTGTGAGGCAGCTCTCCTTCCATAAGTGGGCAACCTAGGAAGGCCTCTCCCAGTTGCAACAAATGTAGAGGTCTGGACTCCTCGTCTATGAAGGCAAATATAATTTGGGAGGCCCTTGCCTTCCTCCCTCACTGGTCTATGGAATGCTATACTCTTAATGTGTGCTAGCTTGCCCTTCCACATAACTGTATGCAATGCTCCTCTGAGCTGGGTGAATAATTTCTGGGGCAACTTGATGGGCAGAGATTGAAATAAATACAAAATGTTTGGTAGCACACACATTTTCATCTCTCTGAGAGATAAAGGCAATGATGTCCATCTCTCAAAGTCCACCCTGATTTGCTGTGGGGTGTAGTTTATTTCATAAATCTTAGTGAGCTTCTTGGGGATGTGAATGCCCAGGTATTTTAACGAGTATACCTCCTCTGTGTCCAGTTGTTACAATTTGACTAGGGTTTCTCCCTAAGCACATCAGCTCACTTTTTCCCAGGCAATAGTATGGCCTGCCAATTTATCGTATTCCTCTTAATACAGTTCCTAATCTCTCCAGGGAAGCATGAAGGTTTTGTAAGAACAACAGGAGATTATCAGCGAAGAGTGGGACTTTGTGCTCCTGTCCCTGTACTGTTAATCCCTGTATGTCTTTGTCAGCTCAAATAGTGGCTGTCAGTGGCTCCAAGGTGATGACATACAGCAGAGGGGATAGAGGGCCTCCTTCCCTGGTCCCTCACTGGAGTTCAAATGCATGAGAGAGGTACCCATTTGTCATCACCTGTGCCATGAGTTTAGTTTAAATCATTCATACATAGTGGTGCATTCCCGAGTCTATCCCAAATGCCTGTAGGGCCTGCATCATATTCCCCAACTCCACATGGTCAAATGCCTTTTCAGTGTCTAAGGTGAGGATCCCCTATTATTCCTTTACAAAGCTGGACTGGTCTGAATGAATTATATTTGGAACAGGTGTAAGTCTGTGAACTCCAAGCTTGGTGTAGCATATCATACTAGATATGTTTTAACCCCCTCAGTGAGACTAGCTATTGCCCGAGGCATACTCCTACTGACCCTAACCTATGCGGTATCTTCATATGCCACCATTCCTAAAACAAATCTCCATCGGTGGGATGTTGCCTGTAATAATATATATTGGTACGCTGCCTCGTCCCATAGGCAGAAACACCACTGCCTCCGCTACTCTGATCTTAACTGGCTATTTTCAAATGCCACCAGGCTCTACTCCCTTGGCACCACTATAGACAGTATTATGAGGTCTTAAACCCCTAAATCACTGGCGGTACTGCTCACGCCACAGACCTCCAACTATGGTCTGCGCTCAACTGATAAATCCTTCTTAAGAGTGCCAAAATACTCAACCACCAAAGGTTCTAGTGCTTTTGCCCACTACGCTTCTCTGCTGTGGAACTCCTTCCCTCTAGATGTCCACCTAGCACCCACTCATGACACCTTTAAAAAAGCTCTCCATCACTACCTCATCTCATCAAACCAATGCTCCTGCTTTAAACCTCCTTAGCTCCCTGTCCTCCTCCCTGGCTGCAGTTCTTAACCTGCTTCTGCCAAAATACCATTTCAATGTCTCTTCTCTTATGCCTCTCCCCAGATGCGCCCCCTACTCGACAGGCCTGCACCTCTAAAACTAACCATGTTCCAAACCTAACCTATCTCAGCTTGCCTATTCCGTGCATCAAACCCCATTTACACTTATTTGTTCTGTTCCCCTGTCCTTTGCATCAGTACAAATTTGCTTACTTACCCTTGTGAGGTATATCCTCGCTTGCCTTGTCCCCAGCCACACCCACTACTTGCCTTGGCTTATATCTCTGAAACTTACCCTACTCCAAACATGAAAAACCTCAGTTTTCCTATCCCCTGCATCTAGCCCCCTTAGCACTTATTTGTTTTGATTCACATATTTTCCTTGTCTGTAGAAAATTGTTTTTCCTCCAGGGTCATATCTGATGTATGTCTATTTTTTTCTTTTGAATTTGTGCCCATGTATCTCTGAGCTATCCCTTGTATTTTGCAACTACACTGTTTTTGCTCTACTGCCAATATGCCTCATCCCAATGCTATAACTGTAAAAATATGTCCTGTAACCTGCTCTCAATACCTTGTATCTTATTTATGGTGCATAACCTGCTGTAGAATACCATTGTTTATACCTTGCTGTAACTACCTTCTGTTGTATTCTCTGTAATGTTACCCTGTAACCTTCCAGGTCATGCCTGAAAATAGTCATCTCTATGGTAGCACACCTACCCAGTAAACAAAAACTAAATAAATAAATAAAAATATGGCTACTAGCCTATTGGTCAGAACCTTGGCCAGGATTTTATAGTTTGCTGTGAGCAGGGAGATGGGTCTATTCAATGAGCATAATGTGAGGTCCTTTGCTGGCTTGGGATGGACTATAATGCAAAATGACCATGTGGAGGGGGATAGTATTCTCCTGTCCAGACTCTCCCTGTACATTGTCATTAGTGGCTCCTGGATATCTAATATGAATTCTTTATAAAAGACAACAGGAAGCCTATCAGGGCCAGGGGCTTTCCTACCCCTAAATCCCTGCACTGTCTTCCTAATTTCTTTTCAAGACAAGTCTGAAGAGGGAAGCCTTTTTCAGAGAAAAGGATACACAAGAACAAGTGGTCATGCAATGAAGCTGGAGGGGGTAGAATCAGGGAAAATGTAAGGAAACACTTCTTCACAGAAGGGGTAGTGGATGCCTGGAACAGCCTCCCTAAGGAGGTGGTGGGAGCAAAAAATATAATGGTATTTAAGAAGGCATGGGATAGGTAGAAACGGACCTTAGAAGCAAGAAAAGGGGGGTGGATAATGCCAGAGATCAAGTAGGGTCTACAGTGTGACAGTAGGTAGGGAACATGGGCAGACTAGGTGTTATGTTTCTATGTTTCTGTGTCTGTATCTAGCTCTGTGGCCTTGGGTTTGGATACTTTCTGTATGAGATGGTCTTAAAATGTTTCCTGCTGCTCCTGTGACAGGGGGCATTTTGACTAATATAAGGATTGGCAGTACTTCTTGAAGTGACCTTCAAGTCTCTCTAGGGTCTACTGTTGTGTCTCCCCCTTCACTCCAGATTTGGGCTATTTGAGCTGCTCCCATTATGGCACTGAGCTGCAATGTGAGCCATTTACCCTGCCACATCTGTTAACAGAGTTTGTCTTTCCTGCTGACGTGTTACCAATGTTTTATACTTCATTTTTGCTCTTTGGAGCACATTATATAGTTGGGGAGTGGGAAGGACCATGTTTGCTCACTCACACACACTTATCTTTTTTTTCCAGCTTACCCAGATGTGCTCTTCCCCCTTGATTTTTTCATTGCTGAAGGCTATAGATATTTCCTGAATGTAGGGCTTTAAGGCTTCCCTCCCAATAGAGTGAGAGGTGCCCCCATTTTTGCTAGTGAATAGGAAGTCGTTGATATGTTTCGAGATAAATTATTTGTGCTCCTAAGACTTAAACAATGTGGGGTCCAGCTCCATATAGGTAAGTTATTTACTCCCTCCCTTGGACCTAGGGCTACACTTACAGAGATGTGATCTGATATTAATATAGTGTCTTGATTGGCTTCTAATAAGCATGGCAAGAATGATTGCTCCACAAGAATTAGGTGGATGCATGCATAAGAGGTATGTGTGCAAGAATAAAAGGTGTACTCTATGAGCTTGATTCTTAAAGCTCCTGTCATGGCACAAGGGGCTTGTGCCACAAAGAATGGTGCAAAGTGTCTCTTGTGCGATGCACTTGGAGTGATTCTCAATGGCAGCCTATGTCAACTGCAGGCTGCCTGCCCCAAACGGGGCTAGCACTGCCCCTGCACCCAAAAATGGACTGTGGCATGGTACTAGGGGGCTTGTGGCAGACACGGGCTGCCATATCCCCTAATGTGGGAATCTCAGAACTCTCCAAGAGGGAGAAATTCTAAGAATACTTAGATAAGCCAGGGCTGGTCTAAGAGTACTTAGAAAATTCTCTTCTGGGAGAGCTGACCTGTGTGCGGCAGTGTGTCGCGGTCCCCTTCCCCAGTTTCATTGCAAGACAAATACTATTACCAGTATTAGATTATGGGGCCCCTTTATTTTTTGGACAGGGTAGTTCTTTTTTGATGAAATCTCAACTCATGCTGAACAATATATGTAGATTTGGTTTAAGGGTCCCAGTTTGAACACACCATTCCCTTTTGTATAACAGGATGAATGCTTATTCCCCAGAGCATGGAATCAAGTATAATACAGCAATGTTTGTCTTTTCAGTATGCAATAGGGGGTCTCCTCGTATCCTCAATGATAGGCTCTCAAAACACACAGGAGCCTATCAAACCAGGCTCAGTGAGGCTTCTTTATGTTATGTCAAACATAGATTGTCTCAGACTGAACAATCATTTACATGTTATGACCCACAATTGTTAAATAAACTATCACAATTCACTAAAAAAGCAAAAACCACAAAGTACTTAACAAAATGCTTATATCTCATTTTAATCAATTAACTAATTGTTCTTGTGACAACATTTGAGCTGTGCATTTTTTTATTGTGTTTTCTTCCTTTTATTGTATTATTTATTCTGTATAAGTATGTCCTGTTTTTGTATTCGTTGTTATTGTTCTGTACTTTTATGTCACGCATGACTGAAAAAGGGCTGTGCCCAGTCATCTTCCTGGTGAAAAATAAAAAAATAAACAAACAAAGTTGGTGGTATTTACATTTAAAACAAAACCCCATCCTGGTGGTATAGTGGCCCCCCTTCCCTGATCCCCAATGTCCCCATAATAATACCTGTTCATACAATCACCCTTCCCTGGTAGTCTAGTGGCCCCTTTCCCCAATCCCCGATGTTCGGGTTGATATATTTTCATACAACCCCCTTTCCTGGAGGTCCAGTGGCCACTCCACCCCAGCAGGTGGTGCCCACCATCCTGCTCCCCCATCCTGAAAGAGAGCTGGTGATCGGCACAGGCCTCAACCTTTTCACACCTGCACAGTAAAGGATTTGGAGAAGAAATGCTATGTTAATGTTATTTCAATATTACTAAAGTCCCCGTACAGACTGTATTATCACTTTGGAGCACTGTCGCTCCACTGATGTCATTGCATAAGCACCTAGCGGCCATTTTACGCAGCTACTGAAGTGTGGTGTTTGAATAGCAAGTGGAGGTTTGTTTACATGTCACAGAGAGCTTTAATATATAGTGACCATGAGTTAACAACATTTCAAGGCATGCAGAGCACAGCATTATGTAGGTAAGCCTCCAGCCTACAGTGCTGTGTTTTTCTTGGGCAGGTTTGAATACCCCTGTTTATGAGTCCTTTAACTGCTGCAGGCTGAATGATGCAATGCCAAGGATCTTGTGTTGGTGCACTTTATCAGTTTAAACAAGCTTGAAGTTAATAACAATACCACCCACTGACTTCTGGCTAGCACTTTTTAACAAGCAAATCTGTGTTTCAACAGGGATAATTGTAATCCACGGAAAAAAATTGTAATCCCAACTGGAAAACAGATTTGTTTCAACTGTGGCTGGCTAGGCCAGTAATCACACCTCTGATGACCTTTGCAGCTTGGGCTGGAACAGGATCAAAGGAGCACTCCTCAGCAGCAGGTCTCAGGTGCAGGCTAGCACTGATGGTTTCTCACCAGGCAATGCAGATGGATAGTAGCAGGCCTTAGCTTGGACCTGGTCACTCTCGTGTTCTGTGATGATCTCTGGCTCAGCTCTTGGAGTGATGCAGTGTTGACTGAGTTCCAGGCGTGGTAAGACTGAAGTGCTCCCAGACTCACCGTTGGTTGCACTGATGATCGAAGGTGCTGGAGTACCTGGAGACAAGGTTCCTGACCTCACCTTCTCCTTTGTCACACCAAACAGAGGTAGCAGGGGCTATCTCCTACCTCTGACTTCCAGCAGCAGTCTCTGGATTGTCTTGCTCTTTTTCTCTCTCTCTCTCTCTCTCTCTCTCTCTATGCAGCACTCCTCTAGCAGCTCTCAGCAGGCAGATACATAGCAATTCAGTTCAGACTGAACTTTTGCAGTTCTTTAAAGCACAAATACCACTCCTTGCTCTGGGCCTGGATAGGGCCTCAGCTCTTCCTCCAGTCCTCAACATGTCTGACTCCTCCAAATGCCCAAACAGGACTGCCTGAAACACCTCCCAGCTGATGGGATGGTACCAGTGCAAGACCCAGACATCCTGGCTCCTAATTGGATGACTTGACTGTCAGTCATAGTTCTTGCTTTTTCATTGTTGCAAAAAGGGCACCAAGCACTCTGCCCTTTTGGTTCCCAGAGTGCTTTAGGATTTTACTGTGACCCTTAGACTCTGATTGGCTGGTCCAGAGACCATGGGTTGTCAAAATGGCATTATGTTATTTACATAGGCACTTACTACTGACTGCTGATTCTAAACAGTTCTGTAGCCCAAACGCTTTAATACTTTTAATTTTTTAAATTAGCCTTGTTGGTACTGTGTTCCAGTTGCATCAGTGGTTGTAGCAGAGTTCCAGTCAGTCCTCTTCAAGTGCATGGGCATGCCTTTCATTGGTGACATGGAGCACTGGATTATTTAGCAGCTCCACTCTCCTGCTCAGTAACTGGCCTCCAGCACCAATCCCAGTTGGAGGTCACCGGCAGCACTGGTGGACCAATCTTGAGCCTCTGGTGGCTCATAAGGTAAACCCAATTATGAGGGGGGCCACATACAGTACATAGGTTTCTAGGCATTTTATGGTATGTAAGAAAACAGATGGCTTACCAAATCCCCCACCCCCTGCTGTCATATTGGTTGTCATCTTGTGATATTACTAATCTTCAGGAACTCATCCAATGCACACTGGAAACCCAACTGAATTTGACGGATTGTCTCCTGGGGCAAACTATCCCACAATTTGACCACCCTCTGAAAGAGGTAGTATCTCAAGTAAAAGTTTGGTGCATTTACACACATGCTAGGTTTTGGCACCATTACAATACCTATGTGTGAAAGTGCACTGCTGTGACCATTTTCAGTGCGTCCACACACAGGAGCTGTAGAACAGTGCAGAAGCTATGGAAGTGTTGCAAGCAGCCTAGCTTACCCTTCACCTTGTGTTTTATTCATGTCCCTCTGCTGGCTTATTGATTTATTTAAAAGTTTTACCAGGAAGGAACACTGAACAGAGTACTGCTTGATACCAGGTGCGCCCTGGGGAAGGGGGAGCAGGCTTCTATCACAGCAGCTGCATTATTTTAGGTGGTGTTGAGCATTCACACAAGGATTGAAAAATCCTGCACCATTTCAGCTCCCCACCATTGCAGAGTTTCACAAGATCTGGAACGGATCAGTTTACAAAACTCCCAGATTTGTTTACACTTATCCTCTGGCAGCAGATCAGCTACTCTGCACCTCTCACATAGTCACTGGTTGAAGAATGCTTAGTTTAAACAAGCCGTTTGATTCACAACCTCTGAAGCTGCCATGCTGAGGTGCTGGACATGACCATTGGACTATTTAATTCCTCTGAGACGCCTCCAGAAATGAGTCTTTATCTGTTCTGCAGTAGGACTTGTTATTTGTTAAAACAAAGTCAGCTTTACATATCATTATTTATAGAACATTAATTTGCTTTATAAATGTTTCCTGTGCTGTGCAACAAATTCTGTACATTCTTAATAATCCTACTTGAAAACAACACAGCCCCAAATGTTTACTTGAATCCTCAAGTCAGACTGGGTGTCCATTCACTACAGGGTCCAGCACTTCAGCAGCATGAGAGTTCACCATTCTGAATGCAGCTCACATGCACACGGCTGTTGAAACAGACTTGTGCAGGTGTGCTGAGCCTGTATGTACATGGGCTCTTGTCTTCTTTTTGGGGAATGGAGATCTCAAAGAATCATCTCAATGTGGGTGGGCCACCAGGAGATGATTCACAGATGACTGGAATGCAAATCCTTCAAAGGTAGGAGGAATGCTGCCATTCATATCAGACTAGCATTTCATTATGTGGGAGCCTGATGATCAACAGCCGTACTTTTTTATTTCAAGGATTGGGCCCAGCATTGGCACTACCATCTCCCTGGCATAGATTTAAATTATGTTAACATTTTATTGGTAAGTTCCCCACTAAACATATAAAACATGATGCACAGAAGGCTACACATTTGAATTCTTGTGATAATGTTTCTGTGGGAGTTACTGCTCGTTTTGTCCTGCTTTCATTTATCATGTGCTGTGCAGTGCACTATTTTGTGAGGTCAAATCAGATTCTTTTTGTTGTTGTTGTTTTTGTTTAGTCTATCTACTCCTGATCTGATGGATGGCCCCATCTGACCACCCTGCAGCCCCAACACAAGCAATTTCCAAGTACTTACCCCAATCTCAAAGTTCCACAGTGGCTTGCCACCATGTCAAGGTCCTCCAGGTAAAATGCTTTTCCCCAGCAGGAGCAGAAGCCAGTCCTGAACTGAGTGCCTGGCCGATGGTGCAGGGCCTGTGAGGGCTAGTTGCCATACTGTCACTGTAGTGGTTTTCCACCTGTTACACTCTCCAGTGGACTGCCAGCATGCAGTAATGCAGCTTGGATATGCACAGTTATGTGCAGCATGCATTAGCTTATGCAGCGGTTCCCAACACCAGAGGCAGCCTCCTCTTGTGTTGCCACCTAGCCTCTGCTCGGCAGCAGTCAAGCAGCACAGGATGGAGTTCCCCTTCCCCAAAGGCAGAGAGCTGTCCAGTGGGTTACTGACTGCTTCTTTCCCCTCGCTGATCCCCTGCAACAGGTGCCCATTCCAGAATAACGAGTGGGTGTCTTGCTGCTGCACTAAAAGGCCGGCAATCAAACCAGATTCAGAGACTCTATGGCACTTAAGATGGGGCTTCTCTTTCTATTTTTCTTGGGACTCGATGCTTTAACTTTACCTGAGTGCAGGGACAGAAACACTATAAGGCTAAATTTGCCAGTTCCAACTGTTATATTTTAGGCAGCTCTATGAAAGTTAATTTTTTGTATCCCTCTAGTATTCATGTGTATATATAGACTGATTTTTCTTTGGCCCCCTCTTTCTTTCTGATTGCTGCTTTATCTCTTCAGGATATTAGTCCTTCTGACCTGAATAACAATCTACACATTTCTAGGAAGCTACAATTTCTTGCACTTATTGTCCTTTAAAATCACTTTTAACGGCTGCTTTCTTTACCAAACACCCTACTTATGGGAGGAGAGGTGGTGGTCACCATATTTGGCCAGTGGGTAATGGTGCCCTGACAGCATCCTCAGTGGGTGAAGCTGGTAGGGGAGGAGCCTCAGTTATTATATAGATAGGGTACCTTCAAGTGCCAGTACTCTGGAGGGGGAAAGCATTTGTGGTGGAAAAGAAAGTCTAAGTGCTGGGAGCTGACACTGAGCATCAGCATTCCAGTTACCATCTCTGGGTAGGCACCATAACGGGTGCCAGCAAAGGCCAGCTGGGACACCCATGATACAGATGCCAGTTGAGGGTACCCAATGATTGTGAAGATGGCTGGCAACAAGCTTGTTGGCATTAAAAACAAGGTACAACTCTGAAAAGGAAGTTATTCTCACATTTTTGGGATAGCTGACCAGCTAAGCGAGATCACTATGGAACTAATGATTGGAACCTGTTAAATACAGAGCTTGTGTATGTTGAAAACATTAACAGTAGGTCACCATTGCCATGATACAGTGATGCTTGTCACAAAACATTGGTTGGTCCAAGTGCCAGGTGTCTCTTTACAATACAGTTAAGGAATTAGAAATATTAAATGTCTCAGGAGTCGAGTCAGCCAAGGACTCCTCTGACCTAAACTCCATTATTGTCCCTAATAGGGATGTGGGCAGCCAAGGAAAAAACCCTTACATGGTAACTCTTACATCTTCATACAGACAGATGATGTAAAAATTACAACCAATGTTATATTAACTGAAAATGCAATGGTCTGACTTAAAAAAATGCAGTTTATCATCATATATGAGGGGAAAGGACATCTGTAACTCAAGCGTGACTCTGCCACTCATGAGTTATGGTCCTGCCCCCTCACACTCAAAAATGAATTGCCTATTTTGAATCAGACCATTGCATATTTCCTATTTAAAAACAAAACATTCCCACAGGAATCACTCACTATATTTAAAAAAAATCCAGGTGTTCCATGAATATTTAGAACATCTATGCAACGGTCTTCAAAACATTTGTGCTGAGGGTTTTCAAACTGTGCATGCTGAATGATGGTTTCCAAAATCAACATGCTGCACAATGGTTTCAAAAATCTATGTGCTGCACAATGGTTTTCAAAATCTCAGTGCTGTACAATGGATTTCACAAAACATTCACACAGAAATCCTTCACAAAAGTTTTGAAACTTTACCTTCTGTGTGACGGTTTCCAAAATCTACATGCTACGCGATGGTTTTGAAAATCTATGTACTGTGCAAAGGTTTCTAGTTAGTGATTAAGTTCCATGCAAACAAAAACTTTAAGGTGACATAACTTATTAAATTCATTAATTTTAAGGGAGATACTTTTATCTGAAGAAAAATGTACTCACAAGTAGAGACTCAGTCACCCAGCCTGTTTGGAGGTGGATGGGGTCTCTTCATTGTAGTGGGTGGACTTATGTGCAGTGATCACTTCCCAGCTGTAGGTGGTCATGGGGGAGGTTGTGTCCTGGTGGCCGTGAGGTCCCTGTTGGCTCCACTGTAAACTTTGTACATCTTGTTCTCCTGGAGATTCTTTCTGGCTCAGTTTCCTACTCTGCAGACCCAGCTGTCGGAGAGTTGGGGCTGCAATAGTCAGGCTGCTGAAGAACTTGATTCCGCCATGCAGGTAGAGCTTGAGTTGTGCAGGTGCAAAAAGATGGGAATTAATGTTTTTTGCTTTCAGCTCCTTGACCACTCCCAGAATTTCAAGGTGCTGCTCCATAATCAGAGGTGTAAAGTCATGTGCGAGGTAGATTTGTGTGTCCCCAAACACAAGTTCTTTTTTACTACAGGCCGCCCTTAACATTTTCATTTCATTGAGTAGTCAACAAATCTTGCCACTATTGAACATAGGCAAGCTTTAGGGTCAGAGTTTTTTTGGCACCAAAGCATGGTGTGCCCTTTCAATTTATAGATTCATGGCAGAGTCCCAGCCCAGCAGTTCAAACAGAAACAGGGATACAAATTCCTCCATGCCTTCTTGCTCTGTTCCCTCCGGTATTCCGTAGAATCTGATGTTATTTCTTCTGGAGCACTGCTCTAAGTCATTGAGTTTTGCTGTGATGGTTCACTCCCATTGATATAAGTAGAGCAGAGCCACATTCTGATGGTCGCCCTGATCACTGAATTCCATCAGGCATTGCTCCAAATCTGTGGTGCGCTTGACGAGCTCCCTCATCTCTCAGCGTGTCTCCACCAGGTCAGACTGCATAGATTTTAAGGTGCAGGCAATTTTTTGAAGCTCTGAAATTAACTTTCTTGAGGTGATTGTGCAACTGGCCTTTTCCTCCTTAAGGTCTCTAAGGCAATCTGGTGTCTTTGGATCCTGTGGCGGCAGGCTGGCCATACTATCCTTCTGGTGCCTGAGTGAACACTTTAGTTGGGAGCTATCAGCCCCAAACTCCTTAAGCTACTGCTTAGCTGCCATATTAATCAGATGAATCCTGATGGTAGATGCCAGCTAATCCGCTGTTGGGCCTGGAATTATGACAGATTTAATGGAGGCAAGGAGCGGAGCTTAACAGCTTAGCTGATCATTACCCAATTACATCACAGGAAGTTCCAAGGGAGATACTTTTGTATTTGTGAGACAAGAGTAGAATGAAACACAGAATGACCCCATAGTATGAAGATTAAAGGGAACGTCCCCTCAGCCTATTTTCTGTATACCTGCGTAGTTTGTGGGCATGAACATTAATTCCCTCACTTGCATCCCGTAATGTAATCCTAATTTAAATGTAAAAGAGGTTGCTTCACTGTGTTTTGTCCTGGTGTGAAAAACTGTTTGTCTCCATTTCAAAGGTCATGACCCCACTAATGCAAGGCATCATGAAAGTTGATGATGCATACATGCACAAGCCAGAAGAAGTTATACTCTCATTCAAATTTGTTATATGTCTTGTGAAGTCCCTGTATTCTCTAAAAGTATTTTTTTCTAATTCAGATACACTTAAAACTACAGAAAACAACAGGACACTTACTATGCCTTGAAAACTTTCATGGCCAGCATAAGACAAAGACACAGAAACTGCAGAGGACAGTGCCGGCACAGACTTCACTTATATAATGTAACTACTGCAGGCAGTTTCTACATTATGGGTGCACTTGCTACCTGTCAGTCAGATAGTAGCTGGCCGAGATGGTGAGCTGAGGGTCAGTGCCAGTCTACATTTGTGGACCTGACAGTGGCTCACCTATTTAAGGATGGGTGAGTCATAGCTGACAAGGGGTGGGGCTGGTGGGTGCTCCATGTGTGGGCAGGGGAGGTAGACTTTGACAGTGATATGTGTGTGTGGGGGGGATACTAAACTGCCAGGGATGGACATCAATACATTACCACAATAACAGATTGTGTGAAGGAGAGTGTCCCACTAGACTGCCAGGGAAAGACTTTAGTACAGTTTCACAATACCAACAGGATAGGGTGAGGGAGAGGGTCCATGAGACTGCTAGGGTTGGCATTGGTAGATAGGATTCTTGTGTGGAGGGTGGCTGAGACTCAGTACAATGCCTCTGTGCATTTGTGCATGGACACTTTGTGCTGAGCCACTAATGGCCACATAAAGACATGCCAGTGAGCCAGCCCAGTGGCACGGCAGGCTGAAGCATCCATTCCTCCTTGCTGCCACACCTTCATCCCGGGCTCAGGAACAGACTTGGGTTGCTCAGGGACTCAGCCGGGGACAGAAGATTGAGCATCTGTAGGACAGCTCTCTTCCCTTTGGGAGGGGGGGATCCTGCAACTCACCACTCGACTGCCACCTGGAGGAATCCAGATGGCAGCGCGTGTGCAGTATCATCATTAGGGAAAGGGTGGAGTATGGAGTGCTGAGGGTGCCTCTTCGGAGGTGGAGCATGCATGCCATACTCATTGCATGTCCAGCCATGCTTGGGGAAAAAAAACAGGAGGAAAAATGGAGGTCAGGACTTACTGAAGCCTGCCCCAAGCACCAATGGACCGCCTGGTCTCAGAGGGGTGGAGGAGACTCAGGATGACCACAAGTGATTTGGGACAGGGCTGATACAGTTACGCCAACCTGCCAGGAGGATAAACAATATATGGAAAAAAAAGACATGCAAATGGCCCCTTAACACCATGCATGCCATACAGTATGTGGTCATTAGCTTGCTGGCTGCTTTATATGGCTCCCAGAAGTGATGGCACTATCCCACTTAGGATGGGCTCTCTCTCTTTGCTCCTGAGAGCCTGTTGCTGACTGGGGGATTTAGTAATGAGCTCTGAGGAAGGGGTACACCCCTGAAACATCAGCACATCACACATAGTGGGACTGGCTCGCTTGGTTTCATATACAGGTGGGTTCGAGGTTCTGCTCCCCAGCATTATTTTTAAGTTGGAAACAACCTCATTTGTTGCTAATTGCATCGGTGAGCACTTTTGTTTACCTACTAAGGTTGAGACACTATTTTGCACACAACCCCCTGTGGCCCTACAAGACTGCCAGATAAAATGTCTACAAATGCTTGTTAAATTGCAGAGAAACTGGTTCAAAAACATAAGCCTGCCTGCAAGCATGTGAGGTTTTAATTATACCTTTTCACCATGTCTTAACAAAAATGTTTTGAAATAAATTCTGCCACCCAAAAGTCTGCATTTGAAGGGCTTTTGATCCATGTTTTAATTGCTGATCTACCAATACAGAGTTGCCACTGTGATACAAAACTGTTTACTGTATCTGCACAGCATGACATCTTGTATGAATGGCCACGGATGGAGCTGAAGCCTACCCCAGTACTTCAAATCTTGAATATGTTGGACCTGTATGAGGTACTCCACACCACTGATGCATGGTTCCATTCCTGCAGCCTGGTGGAAGGGGAAGGGGAGGGAAGGGGGAGGGGTGGAATATTTGGCTCAATGACCTTAATAGCACATTTCCAAACCATGGGTATTGGGTTGAAAACCATAACAGCACATTTCTAAACTTTGTGGGGTTTGATTTTTGTGTAGAGGACCACTAATCTGCACTAACATAGTTTTTCTGAAATGACCATATAGTATAGATGGAGTCAGTGTGGGAGCCTATCAGGAAGAAAGATTTAGGTATCATAATAAACTGTTACTGGAAAATACTGAGTCAGTGTAGCAAAGCATCAAGGAGTGGAAACAGAATGCTGTGTTGTATCAAGCAAGGATTTACAAGCCACAGTAAAAAGGTATTCAAGCCAAATTACAGGTCACTGGTCAGAGCGCATCTGGAGTATTGTGTGAAAGTTTGGAACTCTCATCTAAAGCAGCTTAAGGAGAAAATAGACTGCATACAGAGGAAGCTGCAAGGATGAGTCAAGGAGAGTGGGAGAGAAATTCCCAGCAAAGGCTAGAAAACAAGACTGTGTGTAGTCACTGGAGAGGAGAAGGAAGGGGGCATGATAGAGGCCTTCAAATTCCTGGAGGGGTTATAATAGGGTAGACACTGTCACAAATGCACTTGGCATGTCAGGCCCTCTGCTCCCACAGTGCCAACCTCTGAGCACAGTAATGTGAACAGGGAACAGACAGGGTAACCCTCCTGTCTGCCTGTGGGTCTGAATCACCTTTAGTCTCAAGTTCTGGGGGGGATTCAAACTGTGAACCTTATGCTAGCATACTCAAATGTACAGGCTCAGATAATCTGCTGTTTTGGGGGATGTCTCAAGCAGCAAAAAGGTTTTAGGCACATATAGAACTCATAAGAGAAACGTGTATAATCTAAAAACATTTATTAAAAAGTCACATAACAAGACAGAGTTCCTGACATGTTTCGGACTGACCACACAGTCCTTTATCAAAGGTTTAAATGAATATCCAGAGAACACAGTATTTATCTAATAGTTAATTATCTAAACAGATGCAATTCATCTTATCAATTATTACAAACTAGAATCCAAATGAAGCTCCTTCCTTTAAATGATTATTCATCATTCACAAGATAGCTATCAATGGATGTTGTCATGATTACTTACAAAATACATTCTAATCCTAATAATTAACTAATATTGAAATTACATACTACATTAACACATATTAATTTATTTACTAAAACAGAATAGTCATCCAACAGTGAACAAAAGGAAGGGGGGGGGGAGAAAGTTTTACATGTCGAGCATAGAACAAACATTCAACCATGTCAATCAAATGCCCCATATCTAATGAAGCAATAATTATTCATTTAATATAAATTCCAGGAATCAAAAACCACCTTTTAAAAGATTTTTTTCCCTATCTAGTACCTACAAAATACCAATTCATTTGCGATCTTTTAAATACGGATGCAGCTCCAAAGGACCATTAAGTCCTGGACTTTTATTAGCTTTTAAAGTTAGAATCTAATAATTTTCTCTCTTCAGCACTAAATTATTGTAATCTCCACCTCTTGGGTTTTTATTAACTGTATCTATTGCCATAAATTTAAATATATGATGCTCAGGCTCATTTGCCGTAATAACATGAGCTGCTGTAGCATAAGTAATATCCCCTCTCTGAATAGCATGCGCATGCTTTCCAATTTTGATTTTGAAACTTCTAATTGTTTTACCAACATTTAAAATTTACAGTGACTAGTCTGAGGGAACGAATTACATTTTTAGACCTTATGAATGGGTCTATGGAGGATAGGAAACTAAAAACTGCTCTGTATCATAAGGAGGTTGATGGAAATACCATCCTTTTAGCCAGTAGCTGCCATCCTGTACATGTAAAAAGGAATATACCAATTGGCCAGTTTCTTAGGACTAGGCAAAATTGCACAGAAATGGAAGATTTTGAAAGGTGAGCAGAAGAACTAACGAGTAGATTATTACAGAGGGGTTATGATAAAAATAATGTAGGTGAAGCTCTTTCTAGGGCCAGAAATACTGAAAGAAATAGTCTTTTACAAAACAATAATAGAAATCAAATTGTTGAGTATTGTTTTAATTAAGTGACAGACTTTTCAGCACATGCGAAGGAACTTGAAAATGTAGTAAGAAAGCATTGGCATGTGCTGGGAGTCGAACCAGGATTACGTGAAGTGGTTAGTAAGCCAGTGAGATTTTGCTTCAAAAAAGTTCCCACTTTAGGAGATTTATTAACACAGAGTCATTTTGGAACAAAACCGAAAGAGACATGTCTGAATAAAATGAAGGGAAATCATAAATGCAAAAGATGCATTTATTGCGACTTTATGATGCAGGACAATTGGTTTTCTAGCCCTAATAGTAATAACAGATTTGAGGTTAGGCAATTTATGAATTGTGATACACAAGGAGTGATTTATCTGGCCATTTGTGATTGTAGCGCACTTTATGTTGGTAAAACAATTAGAAGTTTCAAAATCAGAATTGGAGACCATGTGAGTGCTATTCAGAGAGGGGATATTACTTATGCTACAGCAGCTCATGTTATTACGGCAAAGGAGCCTGGGCATCATATATTTAAATTTATGGCAATAGATACAGTTAATAAAAACCCAAGAGGTGGAGATTACAATAATTTAGTGCGGAAGAGAGAAAACTGTTGGATTCTAACTTTAAAAGCTAATAAAAGTCCGGGACTTAATGGTCCTTTGGAGCTGCATCCGTATTTAAAAGATCGCAAATGAATTGGTATTTTGTAGGTACTAAATAAGGAAAAAAATCTTTTAAAAGGTGTTTTTTGATTCCTGGAATTTATATTAAATGAATAATTATTGCTTCATTAGATATGGGGCATTTGATTGACATGGTTGATTGTTTGTTCTATGCTCGACATGTAAAACTTTCTCTCCACCCCCTTCCCTCCTTTCTCATTCCTTTTGTTCACTGTTGGATGACTATTCTGTGTTTTAGTTAATAAATTTATATGTGTTAGTGTAGTATGTAATTTCAATATTAGTTAATTATTAGGATTAGAACATATTTTGTAAGTAATTGTGACAACATCCATTGATAGCTATCTTGTGAATGATGAATAATCATTTAAAGAAAGGAGCTTCATTTGGATTCTAGTTTGTAATAATTGATAAGATGAATTGCATCTGTTTAGATAATTAACTATTAGATAAATACTGTGTTCTCTGGATATTCATTTAAATCTTTGATAAAGGACTGTGGGGTCAGTCCGAAACATGTCAGGAACTCTGTCTTGTTATGTGACTTTTTAATAAATGTTTTTAGATTATACACGTTTTTCTCTTATGAGTTCTGTATGTGCCTAAAACCTTTTTGCTGCTTGAGATTTCCTGTTGGTTTTGGAGCACTACCTCCCAGTGCACACTCATTTGGAAAAGTAGTCTTTAGGGGGATGCCATATATCTTTCGCCTAAGTGCACCTAACCAGGCATCCAAAATAAACCTTTCAAACTCTATAGTGTCAGTGGTTCAGTAGGTATCACACTTGCCTCTGAGCCTGGGAGATCAGAGGGCTATGGGTTCAGTTCCCACATCTGGCACTTGGGTTAATATCCCAGTACTGATACAGTAGTGCAGCATGAGAGGGGTGCTGCACTTCTGAGGTGCCGCCTTTCGGATGAGATGTTAAACCGAGGTCCCGTCTGCCTGGATTTGTGGTAGTTCAGGTGGATGTCAAAGATCCCATGGCACTTATCGAAAAAAGTAGGGGAGTTTTTATTGGAAAATAATATAGCAAAGCAAATACAGCTCAATAAACTTCAAGACAACACCTGTACATCATTTCCTAAAGGCCCAACACACCGGTTATGTCAAAAATAAAAAAGAAAGAAAACAAACATAGCCATCCATATTGAAATCACACATATCTACCTAACCATAATAATGCAGAAAAAATTAAACCATGAGTAATATAAAAGGAAAAAAAACAACCACTCTACACCTTCTATTATACACTTCCTCCTATTTTTTAATTTTTTTTATTTATTTAGTTTTTGTTACCCCATAGTTATTCATTGAAATGGTTATCCTCAAGTGACACCCTCAAAAAAAATCAGAGCAAGAGCTCTCCACCAATACACTACTAAGGAGGATGATGATAATGTTTGTTTTTCTTTAACATATATCATAGATACTTCTTAGTTCTTTTTTCTACTAATCCTTCCAACAACAAATTTTTTTGTTGAAGTACAAAAAGACACCTATTTTGCCAGATGCACCGTTTTAATATGGCACATATGACCCTGAGAGTTCCAGGATACAATATCCCCCAGTCTGTACCATACTTCCCATATACCAACTCAGTATAAGACATCATAGCAAACATGGGTAATGACCACCTGTGAGCTAACTGCGCCCACATTGCTGCAATATAGGGACAATCAAAAAACAAATGTTGCATAGTTTCTACTTGACAAGTACAGGAATCTCTCAGGCAGAATCTCTCCTCCACTTTCTTATGTGCATGATTTCCCCTAACATTCAATCTCCCATGGCAGCACATTCATATAGTATCCCACATCTTCTGTGGAATTCTGCATTCTAGTAATTGTTTTGTCAAATGCTGTTCTTCTATGGTCAATGGACACTTAAAGTATGGTTCTGTTAAGAAATTCTGATTAAGAACTGAAGTGTATAGAAGTTTTCTATGTTACAAAAGTGTTATTTGGGAAGGTACTTTACATACTTTTATTTTTTTGTAAATTTCAGTGAGGTACACAGAAGTCCCTTGAGGGATATTAATAAAAGATTTCCATTGTGTCACCCTCCATTTATCATTAAAATACCTAGTTCTGGTGTTAAAACTCAGAACCCAAGCATCTTGATGGCCTGCCAAACTAGAGAAAATATTAGCATGTACAAATAATAAAAAGAAAAAGAGGACTGGGTTTGACATATTCAACCCCCCTTTTTAATTGACCAGTATGTAATTGATCGTTTAACTGGGTTCAAGAGACTTCCCCACAAAAGCTGGAAACATAAGTTATACATTTGTACCTCCAACCAAAGAGGAAGAGGAAAGATATAGCATACTGTTAAAAAAATAGGAACAACAAAGGTTTTTAACATATGGACTCTTTTTTGTCGTGTCATAGGATATGATTTCCATTTGTCTACTTTTTCTTCTGCTATAGAAAGTCGCTCTGTCCAGTTTTTTCCTGCAGCCTGAGAGCCACCAAAATAAAGTCCTAGAACCTGAATATTGTTAGTGTGAATTTGAATTCCACCACTCTCTGCCTTACCTAGATATGAATGTGCATTCACCAACATGCCTATACTTTTCTGTTTGTTTCAGGCTGACCCTGAAATCAGAGAAAAGGATTGAACAATATTGAGAGCCTGTAGCCCCGACTCTTGATCTGCTACTAATAGACAAAGGTCATCTGCATATGCCATAGTGCTGGGAAACTCCATTCCTGCAGTATCAACTATATGTCTGATAGCATGATCTTTATTTAATGTCCTAAGAAGAGGGTCTATAGAAAAAACGTATAAAAAGGGGGCTTAAGGGGCAACCCTGTTGTACCACTCTTTTCATCAGTATGTGAGATCCCTTAATCCCATTAACCACTGGAGTCACAGAAGCATTTTTATATAAATTCTTAATCCATGAAATAAACTCCTGTGGGATGCCATACTGCCATAGTACTTCAAAAAGATAACTATGTGGAACTTGATCGAAAGCTTTGGACTGATCTAGGCTTCTGACATACCCACCCATATTGTGGCCATCAAAGACTTCTCTACTTAATTTTAAACTATTTAACATGGATCTTTGCAGCACTGCACATGTTTGAGTGTGATAAATTAAAGACTGTGCTATTTTTGCCAGCCTATTGTTAATAATTTTACATAGAATTTTCCAGTCTGAATTGATTAGACTGATAGGCCTCCAATTATCTAGCTTAACTTTTTCTTTGTTTTTATGTAAATAAATCAGGTTACTATCAGCTAGAGTAGCAGGCACTGGTAATGAACTTTGAATAATAACATTAAAAACTGCAGTTACATGACAAATTAACAACATTTTGGCCTTTTTATGAAATTCATTCGAAATTCCATCTGGACCTGGTGTTACATTACTTTTTAACTGACAAATGGCAGCACTGACTTCATCTGCAGTAATAGGTTGTGCCAGATCTTCTTTAATGTCACTTGACAACTGCGGGATATCTATATATTGAAAAAAGCCCCCCAGTCATTTACTCTAAAGTCTTGACCATATAAAGTGTTTGTATGATTGGAAACCAATTGTAAAATACCTTGATTATCTGAAACTCTAGTTTCATCTGGAGTCATCAAGGAAGACATATATTTTATATTTACTTGCTGTTTACAACTAGCAAATGGATTTATTACTTTTGCTGACCCTTTCCTCCCATATTTTTGTTCCAGAAATACTGAAATAGACCTGTCATACTGGCAGGCATACATTTATTTTTTAAATGATGTATCAGAGAGGAATAATCTAGGTTAAATTCTGCTTTCCATGAGAGAAGTTTCTGTAATTGTCTTCTTTTATCTAAATATTTTATATATTGTGCTTTAGAACAGGCTTTAGCTGACTGTTTACAATATTTTTTTATTTCCAATTTTGTTTCCTGCCACCATAAAGCTGGGTTATCGAATAGTTCATAAACTGACAGTTTGTCCTTCAAAACTGTGGATAATTCCTGCCAACCAGAATCATCTTCTAGAATTGCTATATTCATTTTCCAGTTATTACGTGCTTCCGGCTTATTAAGAGGATGCCCTAAATACAGAATAACCATACAATGATCAGATGCCTCTCAAGAAATCACCTTTTGTTTGTAACCTGGTAACCAGTTAGAAATAAAAAAATAATCTATTCTGGTAGAAAATCTCCCTTGGTGGAATGTATGCATAGGAGGTTGAGGCCCAAAATGTAACCCCTTTGATTAAGTTCGCTGTCTTATACGTGGAATTAAGAAAGTTAGAATCATTATATAATTTTTGAGTTGTCCCTGTCTTAGCTGAAAGTGTTCAAATACAATTAAAGTCCCCCCCAAAAATTATAGATTTAGAGGAATGGAGAAAGGGATGTACAGCCTTCATAGTTTCTATTCTTTGAGTTTTAATTTGAGGATTGTAAATATTAATTAATCTCCATTCCTGATTCTGTAATATAACATCTATCATTAGCACCCATCCTTGTATCAAATCAACTAGCCTTATGACCTGAACTTCTAGAATATTAAAAAGAATAGCGACCCCTGCACATACATCTCCCGAAAGGGACCAATATGACAGCCCTCTCCTCCAGTCCTGTATTGCCTGACTAGTCTCTCTGATAGAATAAAGTCCGGTGTCCTGTAAAAAAATAATATGTACATTAGTGTCTGCCAACATAGAAAAAATGGTACGTCTCCTTTTGGGATTCTTTAAACTATTTACGTTCAAAGTACCAAAAGTCAACATGTCTGACATTTAGCAGAACAGAAATGTGAAATGTCAAGATTTCTTCTGCCTTTCCCTGGAGACTTCATTTTGCATCTTTTTTTTTCCCTAGATGTTCGTGAGTCACTGGATAGTTGATCCGTGTCAGTAAAAAAATCCTGCTGTGAGGATGCCACTGAAGAGGCATCTGAATCATCCTCCATCTCAGTCACTTGTTTCATTTTGTTTAAAGCTGCAAATTTATTCCTGGTAAAAAACCCATTCTCCGTGTGGACTTGTGAGGACTTAGCACCTCTGTTGGCACTGCTTTTTGTTTGTCCTCGAGTTCCAATCTGTACCCAGTCCGATTCTTCTGGTGGTGGCATTATTTCTTTCTGTCCAGACCCGCATGCAAGGGTAGAATTACTAGGTGCAGGTTCATGAACAATAATTGAAACTCCTTCCAAGGAATCAGCCATACCATTGCAAGAAGATATATCTTCACCAATTCTAGAGGCTTCTGCATCTGATGTTGGCCTGAGATGTTCTGACTGAGGAAAATCAGGGACCAGGGCTGGTAATTCTGATGCAATTAAACTTAAAGACTTAGAGGACCGTTCTCCTGAAGTAGGCCGAAACTGAGGTCTGGCCTTTGCCTGCTGTTGTGCCCTGGAAACCATTTCTTCCTGATCTTCCTGTGGGGTTCCTGGATTGTTATGATGGGCCCAAGGACAATCACGATATGAATGTGTGGTTTCTTCACATAAGTTACAATAAACTGGCCTCGAGCAATTTATACTTGTATGCCCAGATCTGGAGCATATCGAGCACTTCGGTTTATCACATACATTGCTCAAATGCGTTTGTGCCCCGCATCGAAAACAATACTTAGGTTGGCCGGGATAAAATATGAAACCCCTGTCCCTATCCAAGTAAAAACAGCTTGGTAAATGTTGCATAGACCCATTAACTTGCGGGAGCCGAACTTGTAGTTTCCATCCTCCAGTCCATAATTGTTCTGAATCAATAATGGGCTCTGGCAGGCCCAAAACTGTGCACTTTGATGTTAACCATCTAATAATGTCAGCCACTGCAACCCCTTCATTTTTGAACAATATTGTAATTGTTTTAATTGCAGGCTTTGTGAGGGGGATAGCAAGAAAGGGAGACCACAAAGGCATATGTCTAACTTGCTGATATTGATGCCAGAATGCTTCTAGGCCCGCAGACATTTTGAAACTTAAATCAAAATTGCAATCTTCTGAAGTATGAATAAGAGCATATATCTCTGATGGTAAAAACTGCAAACTGTCCTTCACCAGTGTCTTTCCGATATATACGAAATCAGAAAATATGTCATGACCACCCCTGTATCTCAATCTTACTGCCTTCCACCTCTTGGCCTGTTCAGTAGGAGTACTGAATAGGCCAGCATAGGTTCAGTCACTCGGGTGCCCCACCCCGATGTCCTGGGGTATTGCCTCTCTGCCTTTGTTCCTTTTCTTGCCTTTGTTCCTCTTCCTGTCCATTATGAGCTGGTATAACAGAGCTAACAAGAGGAAGTTTTTGTGTTTATTTCAACCTTGTACTGTACTGTATACACTGTATATACTTTTTCTTCCTTGTATATTTTTGCTTTTTGTATACCTGCTTCTGTACTGTACTTTGATGTATTTGTGACCAGGTCCACCTTGCAAATGAACCTTGCTCAATGGTGCCCACCTGGATAAATAAAGATTTTGATTGACTGATTGATTGAAGTAAACTTTGAGTCTCATTGTTCTGTTCTTTATGTGATAATTCCCCCATATCCGTGTCATTGTGCTGAGTTGGGCCTTTCTCCCTCTCATCTCCCATTATACCATTCACAGCAATCTTAGAACTGACATTTAGCCATATAGGATTTTGGGTCAAATATAGCTCAGGTGGAATCTCCAAAGGATCTGTCATGTCTATCAAATTTCCCTGAGGCTCTACACCATCATGTGGCAGAGAAGACCATGTTTTAGCAGCAGTCGACTTTTCCCATCCAGCCCCATTCAAAGTATCTGCAATGGTAACTCCAGTAATCAAAAGATTATTATCATAGTCCGGGTAGTAGTGGCCCGACTCAGAAGCAGTACATATTTCATCACGCCCTGGCTCAGTATCAATTGCTGGAAACTGTTTGATATTAAATTCCATATAAATAGGGAAAACTATAGATAATGCAGGGTGGCAAACAGCATGCTGCTGTAGAAAAATCAAGTCAGTGTGTAAGGATAAATTAGCACCTGTATCTGAGCATTAGGCTCGAGGTAGTTTGTCAACTCCAGGTTGTTCGTTTTGTGTGACCGTAACAGCTGTTCCGCCTCCTCTGTATGTAAAAAAAACCCTCCGTTGTTTGCTCTGCAACGTTAAGCGGGTCCACGGGAGCATTTTGCACTTTCAGACAGTAAATACTTGTCTTCATTTGACCGTCCTGAGACTCTAGGTACTCACTTGATTTAGTGAACGTACTGCCAGTCCCTATGGAGACATTGGAAAGTGGAGCTCCAGTGACATTTAGCAGGCTGCCAAAAGCCTTTGATGATGCTGCGTCATCCTGCAGCTGAGGCCTGTCAGAAGTCGACTGCGCTACAGTGACAAAACAGACTGAAGTCGGTAAAGCTGAAATCCGAGGTCTTGGTCTTACTTATTGTTCTCCCAGTTTCAAGTCTTCAGTATGCAGACTGTCCAATAGGTTTTCCGACAAACTTGTCTGCAACAATTGGTCTTGAAAATGCACCGCACTCATGCTGTTTCTCGAGGTAAGGTAAACAGAAGATATGTCATCAGTAAAGTTTCTTTCTACCATGTTGGCCTCTTACAGAATAGAGGTTGAGGAGGAGACTGACTCCCCCACATCTGACACATCTGCAATATCTGGCACCAAGCTCTGAGAGGCCATCACTCTGAACAGCCGAGCCCGCTACAGGAAGAATAGGGGAATTTCCCTCGTGCTCGGGTCAAATTTCCCTCATTCACTAAAAATACCACCAACAGCTTAATCTGATTCAAGGTCAGTTGGCATTCATCTGTATCCCCCTCCCCGGGTCGTGCCTGAAAATAGAAAGAATTTGTCTAGTGCACTTACCTGGTCAATAAAAACAAACAAAAAAAAAAGACCTTAGGCGCAATATAGCTTTTTAACACCAGTTGATATGAAATGTTCTTCCTCTTAAGATGTCATAAAAGTTTATGATCTCTATACTCTGGCAGACTCACAAAAATCCCATTTCATTTCCACTTCAGCGCAGCAATAGGCCATAAAATGCAATGTCTCAAGGAAGTTAATCACATTACGGAGATCCGCTGGTTTAATATATATCCTTTAATTTTAACTGAAACCTGGGGGGGGCATCCCACAGGCTGTCTCATGAGAGACACTCACATACCACATTCTGTATACAAATATCATAGAGCAATCATAATCAGCTGGCCAAGCGTCACAGACACTATTGAGTTATTCAGACTAAATGGTTAGATGACCACCCAAATGCACAATATTGGACTGACAGAAGGAAAGTTTATAAAAGGCAAGACAATTTTATTTCTATAGCAATCTATCCTAGTGGGCTCAGAGTACTTCACAATACACATAATCGTATTTGATATTTACAAGAATAGATAAATAATTAACTTTATTAGAATTAAATGCTAAAACCGACCAGTGTCAGTGGCTCAGTAGGTAGCACACTCACCTCTGAGGCCGGGAGATCAGAGGGCTGTGGGTTCAGTTCCCACATCTGGCACTTGGGTTAATATCCCAGTACTGACACTGTAGTACAGCATGAGAGGGGTGCTGCACTTCTGAGGTGCCGTCTTTTGGATGAGACGTTAAACCGAGGTCCCATCTGCCTGGATTGGTGGTAGTTCAGGTGGATGTTAAAGATCCCATGGCACTTATTGAAAATAGTAGGGGAATTTCACTGGTGTCCGGGCCAAATTTCCCTCATTCACTAAAAATACCTCCAACAGCTTAATCTGGTTCAAGGTCAGTTGGCATTCATCTGTATCCCCCTCCCCCGGGTCGTGCCTGAAAATAGGCAAGATTTGTCTAGTGCACTTACCTGGTCAACAAAAACTAAATAAAATAAAAAAAACTTGATAAAGGAATGTAGATTATTAAAACATATAATCAACAAAGTGTATAATGGAAGATGTGAGGAAGTATTTCTTTACTGAGAGTGTTTTAAACAAACTATTTATGTGTGTTAAACCAGCAAAACAGACTGCCCAAGGAGGTGATAACCTGGGATCTATCCCAGATCCAGAATCAGAAGGGACCAACACAAAGTGATAGTTAGGGACTTGTGGGAGTACACAAACACTGAGAATGTGTAAGGGAGCCAGCAGCTCTTATTAGGGCACCAGGGCAGACCAAGTAGATGAAATCTATATCTGTCCCTACTGTAACTATCTATGTATGTACCTACATATATATGACTGCTTGGATTCTATAGTTACATATGAATGAACAAAATAGAGACTGCTCACTCACAAAACAAAATATAACACAGAAATCTGTGTCAGGATTTTCAAAGAAATCCATCACAATTTTTACGCGATTGCATGGAATTGCACCAGAAGCTTAGACCACCTAAGCATCTTCCACAGTTTTGTGCAATTGCTCCAACCATGGCGGTGTGTGCATCCAAAAATTATGCATTTAGCATTTTTTTGATGCAAGCTGCCATATTAACGTAGAGATCAAAGCCCTGAACTACTGGATCTCACTGTCTTGGAGGGTGCCATTGTTTTTAAGACATAGATACTTAGATACATAGACGGTGTCGGCAGATAAGGGCCTATGGCCCACCCAGTCTGCCCATTTGAGCTTGTAAGTTCAGTTTATGTTTTCCAAGAAGTGTGTTGCCCCTTACCCCTGACCTCCAGAATTCCTTTATGTCTATCCCATGCATTCTTAAATCCCGTGATTGTTTCAGCCCCCACCACTTCCTCTGGCAGGGTGTTCCACTTGTCCACCACCCGTTCTGTGAAGAAATTCTTCCTCACATTTCCTCTGAATCATCCTCCCTCCAACTTCATCCCATGCCCTCTAGTCCTGGAACATCTTTTTCGCTTAAAAATAGTGTATTCCTGCACCCTGTTCCTCCCTGTAAGATACTTGTATGTCTCTATCATATCCCCTCTCTCCCTCCTCTCCTCCAGGGAGTACATGTTCAGTTCCTTCAACCTGTCCTCATAGGACTTGTGATGCAATCCATGCACCATCTTTGTTGCCCTCCTCTGAACCTTCTCTACCCTGCCTATGTCCTTACGTAGGTAAGGTGTCCAGAACTGTACAGTGTACTCCAGGTGGGGCCTCACTAGTGTCTTGTATAGTGGAATTATGACCTCCCTTTTCCTGCTGGTGATGCCCCTGCCTATGCATCCCAGCATCCTATTTGCTTTATCTGCTGCCTTGTCACACTGTTTCCCTGCCTTGAGGTCATCAGAGATGATAACCCCAAGATCCCTTTCCTGCTTGGTGCATGCTATATCCTCACCCCCCAACTGATATACTGTGCCAGGGTTTTTGTGCCCCATATGCTTTATCTTTCACTTCCTTGCATTGACTTTCAACTGCCAAACCCCTGACCATTCTTCAAGTTTCTGCAGGACCCTTCTCATTCTGTCTACACCCTCTGGTGGGTCTACTCTGTTACAGAGCTTTGTGTCATCAGCGAACAGTGAAATTCTGCCTTCTAGGTCCTGCACAATGTCACTGATGAAAATATTGAATAGGACTGGTCCCAGCACTGATCCCTGTGGTACCCCACTGGTCACTCTTCCCTCTGTGGAGTGACAGCCATTTACCACCACCCTCTGTGTCCTGCCGCCCAGCCAGTAACCTACCCACCACACTACTGTCCTGCCCACACCCATATTCCCCAGTTTGTGCAATAATCTTCTATGTGGCACAGTGTCAAAGACCCGGCGGCTGTGTTATTTGTGGTTATAAAATGGGTAGGGAAAATACTACACCCTTACTGACTAGGACCTGCGTGTTGAAAGAGCACAGCACACGGGTGAAAAAAGTGCTAGCAAACAGGACACAGAACATTAGCAATACCAATGCCTTTTCTGAATTCCTGATTTCCATTACACACATGGCTGCCTCCTTTACTCACTAAAAAAAAATCACCTAGACCCTAAAAATAAAACTCCCTTAAAATAAAAAGAACAATCAAACTGATTAAATGTTCTTTTTCTTTGTACTCCCCTTCTTACACACATACACAAATTAAAATGAAATACTAACAGCTTCATTTTTTGGAGCTTCTTTTCTGACCATGGAGCCACCAAATAGGGAGATCTTTGCTGCTTACTGTGCCCCAGATACAATTGACTCCCTGTCATCACCAAAGCCTTCTTTTGTATTTGTTTGTGTGGGGAAAGAAGTAGAATTCTGCTGAAGTTTGAATTTCTGCATTCCAAGATTAACAAGAGCCTGTAGCCCAGTGGTTAGAGCACTGGGACAGTATTCTGGGGGCATGGGTTCAATTTCCAGTAGGTCACATTATTTCTTTCTCACTACAATTTGTGATTTAAATTGCTCAGCAGTGGCCAATACTGCACCAAAAAACAAACAAACAAACAAAAAAAACAGCTAATTGTCATCTTAAATATTCTGTCTGTTGAATGTGTGAATAGACAGATGCTTGACAACTGGGGATGGATTACTTTTTACTAGCTATTTGTAACAAAGGAAAATACTATTTTTTTAATTTAAAAAATTATATTTTTTTGTTTTTAAATGTTCTCAGTTTGCCCATTTTATGAGCACAGTAAGAAACTTTGAGGTAGTCATTGTGCTAACAAAACACACACCACGCTGTGTCTTATTACTTACCTGCCACAGTACATAAAATCTGACTGCATACAATGTGTGACTGCCACTATAGCTCTTGCATTCCTCCAAGTGATTCCTGTTCACCTCACAGTGGGTGCTATGCACACACACACAAAAAAAGATTGCCTACATGCCTTGTAACTGAGGTGTGTAGGCAACCCTAAGTTGTAATGCCACACAGCGGGGGTCCCATGAACCCCTGGCAGCATTCACAAACCATGTACAAGGCAGTTATGCAGCCGATCCCCTGACCGCATGGTCACCAATGCGCCGGGAGTGTGCCTGCATCATACGCCATTCACAAAGACATGTAGTGCCAGGTACGGGGGCAGGTTGTAGCAGCTGGGATCCTGCCATAACCCGCTGGCTCCCCCATGGACTTCACCCACCAGCTGTGGCGGGACTGGGTAATAATCCTCCATGCTGCCACAGCCTACTAGGCTGATGGGGAGGGCTGGAGCAATTGATCGGGTGAGTGCCCGTACATGTAGGCTATGTGTCCCACAGTGCCATTCATCCCCCCCAAAACACAGGTCTGCCTCAACTCCATTATCTCCAAGCTTCCCCCCCAAACATGACAGCCCCATCCCGTATATGCACATACCCCCCCACATATGAGAGTTCCACCTCTGATATAGCACTGCATCCCTCCCCCAAACACTTCTGCCCCATCCCTGTTAGTATCACTCATACCCTCTAAATACAGGTGTGTCCCGACTCCATTAGTTCCAAGCATCCCCCCCTCACACATGGCAGCACCATACTGTAAATGCACATACACCCCCAAATGAGAGCTCCGTCCCTGAGATAGCACTGCATCCTTCCCCCCAAACACATGTCTGCCCCATCCACGTTAGTGCCAATCATACCCCCTAAACAAAGCTGTGCCCCAATTCCATTTGTTCCAAGCATCCCCTACAACATGTCGCCCCATCCCCAGTGTAGTACTGGTCATTCCCCCCCACACATAGGGGTGCCCCAGTCCATAAATCCCTGACTCAGTGCCCCAGCAGTGGTGGCGAGTGAACCCCCCCAATACCCATACCTGACAGTCGGTACCGCAGGTCTGGACAGCTAGTGGCACATACCTCTGCACACCGCTTCGGTCACCGGTTGTCCAACTGATGCTGGGAGCATGCTGCTATAAAGGCTAGGAGATTGTCAGTGCTGCTGGTGGGTGGGGGGTCCACTGTCCACCAATGTTACTGCTGGGGCACTGGGTCAGGGGCTGGGGATTTGTGGACCCCATCATTTGTACGGGGGGGGGTTATTTATATATGCATTACATTTTGACCACAATGACTTGTTATGGGGATGGGGATTACATGTGTTAGGGGGTGATCATTTGCACAATCAGGGTCGGGGCATGCATCTGTTGGGAGGGAATGATATGGACAAATGGGTACAGGGCATACATGTGTTGTGGTGGCTTTGATACTATGGGGACGGGGCAGACTTCTGTTGGCTGGCAGGTTGGCTATGCAGGGGTGGCCACAGTGACGAAAGGGGCTTGGACAGGGGGTCCTCTGGCCATCAGGGCTTGGCCTCATGGGTCTGGATGCCTACACTGGGTATGCACACACCCAGACCTGTGCCTTCACTGGCAAGTCATTAACTATGGGACCCAGGATGGGCATCCAATTCAATGCCCACCTGGATCCGATACTCTGCCCCCTGACTGGCCTGCAGAGTCCTGCATGCCGGGGGGTGGGGTCGCAGACAGGTGCCCTGCAGGTGCATGTGGTAATGAATACTGTGCACCCTGCACCTGTCCAGGGCCTCGGAGGTACACGGGCAGCATATGCGCCTTTGGTGTGTACTTTCTTCCCATTAGTGCATAGCACCCCATATTTCTATTAGGTATTATTGCATCTGTCTAGTGTCTTGATCTGAGTATTTTTATTTTTTAATCGTATGTGGTGCCTGTATTGTGCCTTAATTGAATGTATATACATATTTTCGATTTGGCTGGGCTTTCCTACCTCATTTGTTAAATAATACTGTTGCTGGACTTGCAGTGTCCACATGCCCTAACCAAATGCTCTTCTTAATTTGCTTAAAGTTGTATTGCATCTGTATTGTGCCTTAATCTAAATATTTTATTTTCTGACCCTCCCTCATTTGCTGACTTCTGCTTTTGTTGGACTCATTATAATTTTGTGTCTCAGTTACTTGGTCTACTTGGTGTGACTACAACAACTCTGAGTAGCTCCCCCACCTACCTATGGCATTACTGTTGGTGCTGTACATGGTCTAAGGGACTTCCTGTCTCTGACCCTAGTGTATTCTGTTACTACTGTGAGTATATTTATACCTCTACTAGGAATTGTCTTGCCACCTTTATTTGCTTATGTTAGCTGCCTAGTTAACCGGATACTTGTTGTTAAAATATGTTGCTATTATTGTTTTGCCTTTATTTCACCCTGATTCTAGCTCCCCCACCTCTCTCTGCACATAAAGTGTCCTCAGGAAACTTGATGTACTCTACCCTAATTATTACCGCGTTGCCCTATGTTCCAATTTCCCTCCCACATACAGTTCTTCAGCCCCCACTAGCACTGAATACGTCATCCCCTACAGATGTTCTGAGGTCATTTTAGACTAGACATTTCATATGTTCAGCTAGACAGGGGCTTGCAGTCTCATATCTGGCAATAGAAGAATGCTGCAAATATTTGTGCAGTACAATGAAACTCAAATTTAACTTGATCTCTCATCTCCTACTGTGTGGCAACATTTAAAGGAATCCTGGCCCAAATCTACTCTCTCAAACCCACTCTATGCCCCATGTGGCTCTACCATCCCTTCCACATGCAAAGGTCTGAAGCTATTCCATATTAACTGCAGGGCCCGATATTCAAATCTGCACCAAACAGAGCACAAACATTTGCACTGTGCTTTGCGATTGCCTGGATGCCAGAAGATGCTATTTGATATATACAGAATAGACCAGCTATCGGCTGGGGTGGGGGAGGCCACCAGCACCAGAGATACTATTTTCTAAAGAACAGGATGGCACTCAGCGGGGGGGGGGACCACTAGCACCAGGGATATCATTTTCTACAGAACAGGACGGCACTCAGCAGCGGGGGGACCACTAGCACCAGGGATATTATTTTCTACAGAACAGGACGGCACTCAGCAGGGGGGGACCACTAGCACCAGGGATATTATTTTCTACAGAACAGGACAGCACTCAGCAAGGGGGGACCACTAGCACAAGGGATATTATTTTCTACAGAACAGGATGGCACTCAGCAGGGGGGGACCACTAGCATCAGGGATATTATTTTCTACAGAACAGGACAGCGTCGGCAGGGGGAGACCACCAGCACCAGGGATATTATTTTCTACAGAACAGGATGGTGCTCACCGGGGGGGGGGACACTAGCACCAGGGATATTATTTTCTACAGAATGGGCTGGTGATTGGTGGGGGGGGTGCTAGGAACCACAGGAGGTGGTTGTGCTCCCCCAGTTGACAACCAGCTAGGTGACTGCATTTCCTCCAGCAGCCGCTAGGATTGCCTGGAGTTAAGTCAGGGTTTTGTTCAACTGTATTTGCGCTGTGCAAAAGGCCCAAGCTATACCCTTTTGTGCAGTGCAAAGTCACTGAATATGGGGTAGTGCAGCTATTCATGTTCATGCCCCTCCCCTTGCTTACATGCAGACATTATGTTTTGTGCAGGCGCTAATCTTCTTTGCCTGCGCAACAGCCTCTTTTGAATATGGGATCCAGTGCAAGTCATTAAATCCCCAACAGACTTTTTGAATATCAGGCCCCAAGGGTCTGGTACCTAAACTGGACAAGCTGAGAGCCTGGGTCACACGGCAAGTATCATTGTATAGTTGGACATGTGACTTAAGTCCAAAATTCTTATATCATGCATCCATATACAAGGACACTCTGTGTACAGACAAGACAACCAAGCATGGAATGTATGTTGCTCCCTGTATCATGGACAATCTTATAGTGTCTGAGGCAGTGGAGGATACTCCTTATATTATGGAAACCCTTTACATGAAAGTACATCTTAACACTGTCTTGGCTATACTAGTGGGCTGTATTTATAAACTGCTGATGGGGTCTCACAAATTTGATGCCATTATACATGTAGGTGTACATGGATCTACCATTGGGAGGTACAACCTTGATGGTTAACCTTAGCCTTAACTGACTGGGAAAGGAATTATTGAAATACTAATGTGCTTGTTACAACTTAAACTGCTCCCAAATGATCATACTACAAATTGTAACTATGGATCCAACAACCACAGCTTTCTTGACTGGATTCTTGTTAAACACCCTGACAGAATCCCAACTGTTTTGTATTTTCAGACTACTTCAGTTACTATTCCATTACCTACTGTATTTGGAAAATGTGTAGCACAAAATCCCCTTGAGAAGTGATCACAGCTTGCACATACAGGCATTCATACAGGATAACTTCTATGCAGACTTGTCCACCATAAGATGGGACAGTATCAACCTTATTCCCTCCCTAGCTGAGGCTTAGGAATTCTTCACCAGTGAATTTCTCAATATCTGTAACAATCAGAATATAGTGTATATGGTCAAACACCTCTATTTACCTTGGATCTTTAAGGAAATTATTGAATTGTTCTCAAAAAGAGATGCAGCTTGTGCCAGGTTTAGAAAGATCGTATCTCTCAATGATAGTGTTATAGAAAACTTTATAATCTAAGTAAACCGACTATGGCTAAAGCAAAAGTTGAATACTGCACAGCTACCTGGAGAAAAAAAACTTCATTTCAAGAAATTCTGGCCAGGGTCTAAAAATCTTTTCGAAATGGATCTTCAAGAGCAAATTGATCAAATCTGGAATCCCTCTTGAATGCCCACATCACTAACCTCAACATCACTTCCAAGTTCCAAAAATTATTGGTGCCATCCATAGTTGGTCTCTTTTCAAGCAACCCAGAGTCTCATGATCTGCCAAACTTTAACTTCCAAGAAATTCATACAGCAGAAGTCCTCAACGCACAGAAGTGCCTAAGCCCAAACAAGAGTGCTGATACTGTCTCTCTTGACTGAATACCTTTTTGCCTTGTGACACATCATACAGTATCTGTATCTCAGTTACCATGCTGTTAAAGTTCTACCTCTCTTCTGATGAAATACCTACTGTCTGGAAATGTGCCAGAGTTGAAACCCACCACAAATGAGGGGACACATATGATCTGAATAAATACAAACTCATTTCCATCCTTCTTGCCCTCTCCAGTGTTCTCAAAAAGTGGCACTCACAGCTGACTGAACATCTCAGTCTGCACAATCTACCCTCTCATATGCAATCTGACTGCAGAAAGAGGCATATCACCATATCTGCATTGCTCAGAGTCACCAACAATCTTCACATAACCATTGATAATTGTCTCCTTATTGGGGCCATCTTTGTAGGTCTCTCCAAATCCTTCTAATTGGTTGATCACGCAGAACTCTTGCTGAAGCTCGACTCTAGATCTCAGACAACCAGCAATAAAATGGTGCAAAAACTACCTCAGCATCCAAATCCAGCTAGTGTCCATGCAAGGCATTTGTTAAGATATTGTTGTTTTAAATTTCGAGGTCCCTCAAGGCTCTATTCTTGTCCCTCTCCTGTCCTCCATGTTTGTAAATTTATTTATTTATTGAAATGTTTCACCAGGAAGGCACGTTGAGCAACAAGTTGCTCATCTCCTGGTGTGACCTGGGGGATAGGGGAACATGAGGATATTTATTTTTTGTTTATTGAGGTAATCGGAAAGACCTTTGAGTCCAAGACTTATTTACAAAGGTTCCACGTCATACATAGAAGGTACAGGGACAACACTTGTTACAGATTGCAGTACAGTACATTACAGAACAGGTATTGGATACACATTTGCTACTATTCAAAGATGACTTGAATTAAAGTATGTAGCACAACCATAGAGTAGCAGAGAGGTTCTGAAGAAGGCTGTTTGTCAAATAATAAGTACAGAGAGATTAGAAATGGAGATCATAGAAGGTTGGTATAGGTCAATGGGGGGGGGAGTGTCAGGTGCAGTCACATAGGCTGGAGGCCTGAAGGCGTTTCCTTAGCCTGAATTTAAAAGGGCCAAGCCTTATTTTATTAGTTATTAGGCTTGGGAGTAAGTTTGTCCAGGAAGGGGCTTTGTAGCCGAAGGATCTTTGGAATTGGGAAGTCTGGCAATGGGGTACCCATAGCAACCATTTGTTCGAGAGATGGGTGGTTCAGACAGGAGATGCTGCGAGAATAATTTTGTCAAGGGCGGGGGGGTGAGGCCTAGAATTATCTTTTTGGTCATTAGGCAGGTGTGGTACTTGATTCTGTTGTCTAAGTTTAGCCAGTTAGTGGTACTGTAGAGGGAGCAGGTGTGAGTGAGGTGATCACATCCAAGGATGAGATGGCAGGCCTTGTTTAGCATGAGCCGGAGTCTACTGAAGGCTGAGGTGGGTGTGGCACTGTAGATAAGAATACTGTAGTCCAGCAGAGAGAGGACAGAGGAGTTTATGGTAAGTCACAGAGCCGCAGTGGTGAGGCAGTGTTTGTGCCGATAAATTACGCCTAATCTAGAGTTAAGGGCAGTTGACAGGTGCAGAATATGGTGATTAAAGTTGAGGGCTGGGTCCAGTGTGATCCCTAGATATTTAAAGGTGCTCACTTGTTCAAGGGGGGGCTTTGATTGACAGTAAGAATTTTGGGGCAGAGGCTCTTAAGTGGGTTCTGGGGATGGGAGAAGAACATGACTTTTGTCTTATTGTAGTTAATTATTAGACACAGGGTAGTGAGCCAGTGCTCAGTTTCACAGAAGGAGTGTTGGAGTGTTTGGTGGAGTTTAAGGGGGTCAGGATCAAAGGCGAACAGGATGGCATCATCCGTGTATAGGAGCAGCCTGCTGGGACAGGCCGATGGGAGGGAGTTTGGTATAGACTGAATAACAAAGGGCCAAGAATGGAGCCCTGTGGGACACCGGAGCAGACTGGGAGGCTAGGGGACAGGACGGTGCCTACCTTGACCAGCTGTGTTCTATCAGAGAGATAACTGGTGAACCTTTTTATGGCATCATTGGAAAGGCCACTGTAGGCGAGTGTGTTCAGTAAGAGGGCATGGTTGATGGTATCAGATGCCTTAGAGAGGTCCACGAAGATGGCACTTGAGATGTGGCCATGATCCAAGGTGGAGTGGATATAGGAGGTAAATTCTAGGAGGGTGGTGGTGGTACTGTGTCCCTTTCAGAAGCCATGTTGCTGGTTGTATAGAAGGTTATATTTAGTAAGGTGGTCAGTGAGGTGATCGGCGACTAAGTGCTCTAGTGCTTTAGACGGGGGGGGGTAGAATGGAGATGGGATGGTAATTGTTAGTGGATGTGAATTCCCCACTCTTATAGATGGGGGGTGATGGAAGCTGATTTCCAGCAGAAGGGGAATTTCCCATGACAGAGGGAGCAGTTGAGAGTATGGGTGAGCGGGGTTAGAACTTCCAGGAGGATGAGGCAGAGAAGTCTGAGGTCAAGGGAGTAGCTGCTATAGTGAGAGTGGTTAAGGGCTTTGGCAAGGTAGGGTTTGGCTGCCTCCAGGGTAAGGACATGTAGATAGAAGGGTGAGCAAGGGTGGAGGGGGTGGTCAATGGCAGGGGTCAAAGAAATTCGGGGGGAGGACATGGTTGAGATCAGTGAAGGCAAAGTTTAGGGCCAAGGCTATACTGAGGGGATCTGAGGATAGGTTACCATCTATTAACATTTGGTCTGGGGTCAGATTTGGGACTTTGCCGCAGAGTTCCTTAATATTATTCCAAAATTTGCGCCCGTTGCTCCAAGTGGAAGTTAAGGAAGCCTTGTAATAATCTACTTTGGCGGTGCATACAGCCCATGTGCGCTTGTTATGGGCCTCCCTATTCCATTGCCTGTCCATAGGCCATTGGGTCTCATTAGCTATATACCATAGGGTATCACGCTGTCGCAGTAGGCCCAGGAGGTGGTCCGAGAACCAGGGGGCATGGTTATCTTTGGACATCCTCTTGGTGAGGGTGGTGAACTTGTCACAGGCAGCATTGAAGGTGGTGATAAATAGATGAAGGGCATGATCCGGGTCGAGGGTGTTTGCTAGGGGTGTCCAGTCCCAGTCTCTGAGGTGGGCCTTGAGTTGGGCTAGCTTACCAGGCCCAAGTTTGTGTTGCAAGATAATTTTAGGGGGGGGGTTTGGAGGTAGTGCAGGAACAGGTGCATAGCACAGGACAGTGATCACTTAATGCATCAGGGAGTACCAGGGTGTTGGTTATTCTGTAGGGGTGGTTAGTGAAGACTAGATCTAGAAGGGAGGAAGTCCCTGTACGGGTGTTAACCCTGGTGGGGGTGGTGACTACCTGTGTGAGATCGAGAGCAGCAGCCTTGTCAATGAATGGAGTGGCTGTCTTGGCCAGCCAATTTATATTGAAGTCACCCATAACTATTTTTTCGTGCTGTGGGGGAAGAGTAGAGAGATAGGACAGGATGGCTTGGAATGCTTGTTTCTGATCCCTGGGAGGGATATAGGCAGTAGTGAGGAGGAGAGGAAAGGTTGACTTGCCTCGAGTTAATTTTAGGGTGAGAGCCTGAGCCTTCGATGTTAGTTGAGGCAGAGGGAGCAACTGGCCTGTAAGCGAGTGCTTAAGGTAGGGAGCGCAACCGCCCCCTCGCATACCCAACCTGTCAGTTTATAGAGATTTGGTACATAATATAAATTTACAGTAGATTACATTCAAATAATTTGAACAGACTGTACAGGAGTAATGAAACAGTGGGATGCTAACAGTTTTGAACTAGATAGATACTACACCAACACTTTTGGACTAGATAGATACAACAACACAAAATAACATTTTGGCATACACTAAATGACACATAACTGTGTAGCTGGAAAATGGCTGAATAGCATTGCTGTAGTTTGATCTAGAGAAGTTAGTGAGGAGTAAACATAGGCAGCACAGGTTGGCTAAAGTATAACAGAAGTGCAAGTTAACTACAAGTGCATTAGAGATTAGGGGCCAGCCATAGCTAGGGCTACGTAAGGGGGAGAAGGGAAGGTGAGAGAGAGGTAGGTATGTCGGTAGGCAGAGAAGTGGGGGAGGGTGGTGAAAGGGGATGGAACGAGGAGGAGAAGGAAGAGGTAGGAGGAAAAAGGCCTGCTGTGGTCTGACCCCTCCAGCATGCTGAGGACCCTGCCTGCACAAGGCAGGGGTCAAGCATGACAGAAAGGGAGCAGGTTGTGGCAGCAAGAGGTAGAGTACAACTGGAGTGAAGCAGGTTGTAGGCAGTGAGGGGGAATAGGCTTCAGAAGAACAGAACAGAGGGTGAAGGTGAAAGAGAAGAGAGGCCGATTCCCAGCCCTTCAGGATGTGGAGAAGTGATGGGAAGAGTTAGGTTACTAGTGTAAGGATAGGGTAGGGACTGGCCCTTGGTACAACTTTGGATGATTGAGAAATCACAGTAAGAGAACAATGGAAGGCCTGAAGAGAAAGTATTGGGGGAAGGGAAGGGAAGGGAAGGGATGCTAGTTTTTAGGTGGGTGGGGGGATGGAGCTGCAGGAGGGGCATTGCATGGGTACCGAAGAGGGGTAGGGTTTGTCAGGGGCTTAGATGGGGGAGTTAGTGAGGTTTGTAGCAGAAACAGCTAGGTGCAAGGAAGTTTTTAAGGGCAGAGCTGATGGAGTAGTAGGAGGATGAGTGATGAATTTGAGGGGGGAGGGAATTCCACATTTTTGGGAGGCGGTGAGAGTAACCGGATTGGCTGATGAGGGTGGCTCTGTGGGGGACTGCCAGAGTACGGGAGTCAGATGATCTAAGGGAGTGAGAGGGAATGGGGGGTGTTATAAATGAGGGGGAGTGGTAGGAAGGGAGTTCACCCAACTAATGCTTGGAGGTGAATTTAGTGCAGTGGGAGAGTCGTCTGTTTGTAAGAGAGGAGAAGGATAGGGCATGATAGAGATCACAGTGGTGGGTGTGAGAGGGAGCATCAAGGGCAAAATGGCAGAAGGAATTGAAGAGGGTATCCAATTTGGCCAGGGAGGACTTGGGAGCAGCACCGTAGACTACATCATAGTAGTCAAAGATGGGCAGGATCATCTTCTGAACAAGTTCACGCCCAACCATGGTCTAAATGACCTCCCAAAGCACAGTAGGAGGTGTCATCTACATACTGTATCTATGCAGATGATGCCATACTGTACTGCAGTGTAATGATAATGTTTGAGGTTAATCCAGCACTCCAATCTGATGTCAACACAATCACATCCTAATTCATAAGCAAACACCTGATCCTTAATGCAACCAAAACTAAGTATATGGTGTTTGTATTGTAGAACTTGGTAACTCATTTAGTTGATCCACTTGTAATCATATCATTGGATGGCAATGCTATTTAGCAAATTAACATATTCAAAATCTAGGAATCTGGCTTTTTGTGTTACTTATGGTAGGCCTGTCGATCCATCTTAATGATATGGACCAAACTCAACTTTTTCTACAGGTTTACATGGTGTCTCAGTGTTCTCATGAGGAAGCAGGTGGTCTCCCACTTCCTACTCCTTATCATTGACTAAGGAGAGATAATTTACTGCTGTACTGTGTGAAAAAAATGCTCTGTTACTCCGGGATCATTTGTAAATCAAGTTGTGTAGGTTCATTCTCTCCTGAGGATGGTCTACCCATCATTATCTGCTGTATGACCAGCTTAACTGGTCCAGTCCCTAAGGCAGTTGTAACAACCATGACATTCTTTTTTGTACAACTGTGCACAAGAAAAAGCCCCTAATTATATCCTAACCAACCTCATGCAGTCAAGTAGTGCCTACTCACTCTGTTAAATGGCAACACTTACCGTCTCAAGACCCAGGATGAATTGTTAATTTAGTAGAAAGGGCTTCACATGTGAAGCACATGGAATTAACTCCCTCTTCAGCTGAGGAATGCTTTTACCTTGCAAGTGTCCAAGTCCAGTCTTTGCAGCCACCTTAGAACCTCCCATATTTATATTGGTCCAGCCTCCCACTCTACCCGGTTACGATCGTGTTGCAATACAATTCTCTTGCTCTATATTTCCTGCTGTGACGCTCTGCCACCTACTTATTATTATATGTATAATATTTGTATCATAAATAAATGTGTATTTGAATGTCTGCTTAGGAAAGAAAGCAGCCTAACATTGTAACAAGTGACCTTTGACATCAAAGGTGTCAGTGTGACTAAGTCAGCAGGCTGGCATGAAACTGGCCAGTGGAAAACACTAATTAAAGACTTCCTTCCAGAGGGACAGTTTATTACCCCTTATAACCTGCTCCTGCTTTTGAAGCTGGAAACCAAATAGGAATGTTATGATCCTGAGGGAAGAGACATTTTAACAGTCTCTTGTGAACATTGTGAAACCTGAAATCATTCTTGCAAAACAGGAAACCAGCAGAGAGATATCAACAGAAATGCTTTTGATAAAAGACTCATGTTAAAAAATTACTAACTGCTGATTTCCACAGTAGTAACATAATATTCTTTTGGATATTCATACTCAGATTACAGATTTATCATAAATCTAACAGTGACATGGGTGCTGGACATCACCAGGAGGTGGAGAAAACTGACTTTTGAATATTGTCTGCATCTGAGAAGTTAGTGCAGACGTCCTCTCTAAAGATCAAAGACACAGTCTCTGGACTGATAACTAGGCACTTTAGAAAGATATAATTCAGCTGGAACTTTTAAATATTTTGCAGGCGTTTGGGTTGTTCTGTAATTTGACAATTATTTTTGTTGACTGAAAGTATTGATGTTATATGTTCTGTATCTGGAATTTTATCTATTTTACATTTTTAGTAAACACTATTTCCCTTAAAATTCTGCCTGTACCATCTCAGTTTCTTTTGCATGTGAATGCTAGAACAGTGTTTAATTCTGACAGCTGTTAAGAGCTCAAAAGGGTGTGTTACTATCTTTCTAAAAGGTAAGAATATACCTAGATCTCTTAGGCCCCATTCACACTGGGGCATTTGAAACGGTTCTCAGCGCTTGGACCATTTCAAATCTGTGCTGGCCCGGATCGCATTTGCACATAACCCACTTGTAGATCAGAATTTTGGAAGCATGCTCAAACCCTGATGAGACCTGGGCTTGAACATGCTTCCAGAAATCCGTTTAAAAGTAAAGCGATTTACCTATAGTGCGAACGCACCAGCTCGTATCCTTTTAATGCACTTCAAGCGAGCATGCAAAGAGATTACAGGTTAGCTTTTCCATGCTGCTGAATTTATTCTATAGTGGGCACGGACCCTGCTGCAGTGTGAATGCTGTAAAATGCATTGCCTGATGCGGATCACAGGAAGGGGTTTGCAGTATGAACGCTACAGCATGGTAAGTGCTAATCCACTTTTAAAAACGTTTTGCACAACCATGCTGTAGTGCGAACGGGGCCATATTGAGTTGTAAGGGTACATTTGGGGAACATGACTGGGTGCCACTGGGTGAAGGATTGTATTGCATTTCCCCAAAGAGAATATATATCTGAGCCTGTTAACTGGGTATGCTAGCATAAGGTTCACATTTGACCCACAGGACTCGAGGCTGGTAGGTGATTTGGACCCAAAACAGACAGGAGGGTTACCCTGATTGTCTCCTGTTCACACTACTATGCTTCAAGGTTGGCACTGTGGGAGCAGAGGGCCTGACCTGTGGAGCACATTTGTGACACCTGCAACCCAACTTTGTTAGCTAATTTAATTACTGTTTGTCTATATTGTACTTACCTTTATAATATGTGTGTTTGTCTTGTATATTTTAGCCTGTATGGGACTATTTATACTAGGCTATGTTAGCCTTTTGACCACAACAATACCCTCAGAATCCCTTTGAAAGAAAGATGCTGCATCTCATGGTGTTATATCCACTGTAGTTATTTCAAATAACTAAATGACTTGGGAAAACTGTCACAAAAATTTGAGTGCCTTTGAAAAATGGGCAGATAAGTTTTGGTGCAAAGTTGAGGATACTGACTGAATGGAAATCAACCAGTGTTTCAGCACTCTCCCTTTTGAACAGCCTGCTCTTTTTATTTCAGAGAATATTCCATCACGCCACCATCTGGAAACAAAGCGCCAGCAATCCGTGGCAATGATGAGGCATTTTTTCAAGGTCAAGTGGTACTATAAACTAAAACATTACTTTAACTAATCATTTCAGTTTAAAACGCTAGTGTCCTGCCTAAAACCAATATTAGTCTTTAAAATTAGTTAACCGTAACCTTTTATATCTGATATATATATATTTTTCTTTTCCCTTTGGTTAATTAGAAGATTGTTTACCTGAAGTTAGTAGGTATGATGTGGGGAACAGCACTCTGCCTAGCAGTTGATATATCTAACTGTGTCCCTCCCACTACATATTCAGCAATGTGAGGTCATTGACTGTGACATCACTGCTGCTTAGGAACAACCGCTCAGGAGCTGCCAGGTCAGTCACCTGTGATGTCACTGTCAGTGAGGTCACAATGCTGATGATGCAGTTGGGGGATTAGAGGTGGATATGTCTGCTGCCAGGCTAAGAGTTGTTGCACACATGCAGCACAATATTACAGTATGATGTAGAAAACTACCTAATAAGCAAAAGGAAAAAGAAAAATCCTTGAGAAATAGAAAGTTACAACTGAGTACTTCTTAGAATGTGTATCATTTTCCTGTTTATTTTAGCTCCACTAGCCCTTTAAAAGACTACCAGTTTAATGGACAGATTCAGGGTCTTATAGAATACAAATAATACATACCTAAGTATTATATCGGAGTCCCTGCATAACTGAATTGCTTTAAAGTAACCTAGTCAAATAACTTGCACTTAACTGAATCAAACACATGCTTGTAAAAATGATTTAGATACATTCAGCATACAACAGAAACTGAAGAAGACAGCAACTGACTTACATATATTTGGAAATGCATTCAGAATATATGTTTCCTAATTTAACTTTAATAAAACCCATTAGTTAAAATGACATTATTTATTGTTGACCAGGTAAGTGCACTAGACAAATTCTGCCTATTTTCAGGCACGACCCGGGGGAGGGGGATACAGATGAATGCCAACTGACCTTGAACCAGATTAAGCTGTTGGTGGTATTTTTAGTGAATGAGGGAAATTTGGCCAGGACACCAGGGGAAATTCCCTACTCTTTTCGATAAGTGCCATGGGATCTTTAACATCCACCTGAACTACCACCAATCCAGGCAGATGGGAGCTCGGTTTAACATCTCACCTGAAAGACGGCACCTCAGAAATGCAGCACCCCTCTCATGCTGCACTACAGTGTCGGTACTGGGATATCAACCCAAGTGCCAGATGTGGGAACTGAACCCACAGCCCTCTGATCTCCTGGCCTCAGAGGTGAGTGTGCTACCTGCTGAGCCACTGACACTGCATTATAATATGTGTTAATTCAATCAAGAAGAAGTAGTTTTAAGCATTGTTCTGTGGTATGTTATATCAATTTCTGAAGACATATATATTGTAAATACACTACTAGCTCTTTTCTTTACTTCCATAAAAATACCTGGTTTCGTCTTTCTTATCTCATATATCTTACAATACAGCCACAGTATTGAGTAGGTAAAATATTGTAGTCCGTCATTCAAAAATATATGTACAGCATATACATAATACTGTAACATATTGGCAGAAGGACTCAACAGCAAATTATACAGTTTGCTAATAAGCACAGATGAAAAATGGATTCAAAATTGACTCCAGTATTAATTAATTACTGTATATATGTGCAAAATCTGATCTGCGGTTAAACTCAAATGCAAGTTGGACGAGACTTATAGTTCACTTTCATGAGCACCATGTTTAAAAATGGTAATATTGCTGATACTCAGATACATCCAAACTAATAAAATAAATTTATTTTAACTGTATGTGCCAATCCTTTAGGTTGTTTTTTAGCCTGTTATTTTATGCTTGAGTGTGCCCTATGGAGCAGAGCACTGCAAGTTTAATTACATGTGCTGACCTGTCTGTGTGTTCCTATGCTGAAATATAGAGTTACACTGAAGACAGGCTCAAATAAATACCCTGCTAACATTCTTTAAAGAGCAACTCTGCTATTCAGCATGTACTTTTATAAATATATTAATTTAGCTATTATAATTCACTAGAGAATATTGTTTTTCATTTTCAGATTTCCATCCAGGATGTGAACCGGATCTTGGCAGCCTCTCTAAGAAGTGTCTGTAAAAAATATTTGACTACCCCACCTGACCTCATATTGCCTTTGCTTATGACATCAAAGTGCTTACCTTGGCAAACTGTGATGTCACAGAAAGCAACTGTGAGGTCAGTTGAGGATTGATAGTTTTTGAAATGCATAATCAAATATGTACTGCAATATCTGAAATATTTAGCAGACAAATAAAATGACAATGTGAAAAAGTAGGAGATACTAAGTTTAAGGCTAATTGTTGTCAGCATCCTAGTTTTAAAGAGCAAACAAAAAGAGGCCGCCTAGTTTTAAGCCCATATTTGTAATAGTTACTTGCTCTTTACATTCTAACTGTAGACTGTACTGTATACTGCAGTACATGCCAACATTCATGCAATTCAATTTGTAGTTTTATGTTGCTGGACATATTGCATATGGATATGGGATCAAATATATGTTTCAGACTTGGACATACACATGCATATGCAGCATTTATGATTCAATATAAAATATCCTGAATGTCTATATAAAATGCCTCTTCTATAATGTAAATTGAGTCTAATCTCTTTTGGAGTTTGTCATTGGTTTTCATGACGGCCTGTGGCCTGAGATGACTGGAAGCTGTAATCAGTGACCCATAACTTTCTATACTAGACTTGTAATTGTTGACCTACACTTTACAGCTCACTCTGATTATGAGGGAGGTTCCTAAGCGTGCTCAGGAGTGCAGATTCCTTCTGGTTGCTCTTAATTTGGATGGGATTTGCACTGAAACAGTAGGGGTTAAATGAACACAAAATAAATTAGTATCCCCCCCTACAAAAAAAAAGCAGCTGTTAATTAAAATCCTTTGCGCTAATAGCTTTATTGTCACTTTTTAAATATCTAGGTCCTAATTTTGGTTGCTGGTCCCTTGGCTGTGTGTCAGACAGTTGAAAAGCTTGTTTGAGCTTGCTTTGTACTGATTGTTTAACGCATTCAGTCAACACTAATGACAGGTTGTTATCCCTTAGCTATCAGACACTTCAGCTAATGGTTAGCATGGCTTATTGTTTTGTGACTAAAACAAAAAAAAAGGCCAGCAGTGTGCAGAGGGTAAGAAGCACTTTGCATTGAAGGCCCCCACCCACAGCTAACTCCTTTCACTTCCTTGAGAGCACTTGGAAATTTCAAGTGAGGGGAATTAAAGAGGCCCGGTCTTGGGGCTTATTGAGTGGCCCAAATATGAACCACCCTCACCCCAGACTTGCACAATATGACTGTCGCCGTTGTAATGGTCTCCCAGCTGGACTTACTTAGCTGGTCTCTCCTTTCAGTGAAACCCAAGCTTAACTTAATAAAGAAATTATTTGCTTTTAGCATAAACTCATGCCATCTGCGTCACAATGGTTACAATTATATACTTTCAGTATTTCATGAATCATCAGAATTAGAAGTTTCTGACTTACTGATATTGTTTTCAGTTGCATGGCAGATACAATGGTTTTGGTAATAACATGTAAATGTACTGACATACTGTACATTGGGAGCTTTGCAAGGAAGGTATACAGTCTATCTACAATGTGTGTCAGATGAGGGGGTGGGTGCTGTTGAACAAAAATCCACAGCTTCCCACTCAGTAATTCTATATTCTTCAGTGTAATCTTACAGTGGACTCACTCCAATTATAACAAATTAAACTATCTATAAGGAGGTTGAAGAACAGTATAGGGATATTATGTTGCTCATGTACATAGAAACATAGAAAATGATGACAAATACAGGTTTATTGGCCCATCCAGTCTGCTTACACCTGTCTAATTTTGGGATTGTGTCCCTTTCTGTCAGTCATGTGCAATATTCAGTGATAACTTTTCCTAAAATCTCAGGCAGATTTGTCACATAAAACTGAAAAAAATGGAGGGAACTGATTAATCAGGTAGCATTTTATTTATTTAGTTTTTGTTGACCGGGTAAGTGCACTAGACAAATCCTGCCTATTTTCAGGCACGACTTGGGAGGGAAGGGGGATACAGATGAATGCCAACTGACCTTGAACCAGATTAAACTGTTGGAGGTATTTTAAGTGAATGAGGGAATTTTGGCCAGGACACCAGGGGAAATTCTCCTACTCTTTTTGAGAAGTGTCATGGGATCTTTAACATCCACCTGAACTACCACCAATCCAGGCAGATGGGACCTCAGTTTAACATCTCATCTGAAAGATGGCACCTCAGAAGTGCAGCACCCCTCTCATGCTGCACTACAGTGTCAGTACTGGGATATTAACCCAAGTGCCAGATGTGGGAACTGAACCCACCGTCCTCTGATCTTCCAGCCTCAGAAGCAAGTGTGCTACCTACTGAGCCACCAACACTGCATTTCATTGAATGTGGTCTGTGACAGCAAGGTTAGAACTCTTCTTAATTTAGAAACTTCTTACTTGTTCAATTGCAGCTGTTTTGTGAAACTTGGCTCAGTGGCTCTGAAAGAAAACAGTTCTGAATTTATGGGAGCAAAAGATAATGAGTCTGTAAAAGCATGTTTGGCTTCTCTGTGGTCAGCTGTTTTTTTTCCCTTCTCCATAAAGAACAGTCAGCAGTATTTATGCCAGTACCCTAATCAGCAGTATCCTCCTAGTGCATCATGGCATGGCAGGCAGGTAAATGACTATCAGTATCCAGCATTCCTAGTCAGAATTCCTATCAAAGAGGCTTTAGGTGTTGTATGCATAGTGTGCAAATGAACTGGTGCACAGCTAAATGGAGAGGATACCATCAACATCACTGTCTTGAGTGTTGAGTGATATGGATCTCATAGCATTCCTTTGTTCCACAAAATCATAGCATCTCTCTCTGTCTTTCATCACCCAAGCATGGGGCGACTCTGTCTTTAAGGTAAAGAAAAAAAAATGCAAACTACAGCACACATTGACAAGCTGTGATATTTGTTTTGTCACAGTGATTTCAGATTTGCACATCTACATTAGTCACCTGCATTTTCAGGCACTTGTGCCGCTGCTGTGAAATGCCTCCCTGGAGTCACTCTCAGAGGCTTCATCACCAACACCAGAGTTTACAACTTTTGTAACTCTTGATTGCTGTCCCTGCAGAGTACAGTACTGCACATCTCTACAAATGCAGCAAACCTTAGGCCATGAAGATGGGCGTACACATCTGAAATCCACTTTCAGAATGGCAGTGCTGTAACTATGGGGGCATGACCACCGGGGCTCAGTTGCCATAGTTCTGAAGTGAGTTCTTGTAGCAGAGCTATTTACTAATAATGGTGATGGCTGTGGTTGGGGGAGAAGTGGTTGAATTGAAAGGTATGATCCCAGTGGAATCCCATAGCTTCTCCATGTGTATTTACAGAAACACTATAGAGCATGTTCTTACAAACAACAAGCTTTTATTGTTATTTAGTCAGAGTGACAGCTACACAGACATGCATGATACCCATTGTCTTTATTTGCTCCCACTGAGCACAGACACCCTTGAACAGCAAACTGGCAAACATTGTCATTAGCATAATGCACTGGTGCACAACACTGTCCCCAAGACAGTGACCTGTTGCAAGACAGAGGCAAGCTAAGAAAACTGCTAACTGAGCATTTCTTATGGTGACATAGCATACTCCTTCCCAATAATAGTAAACAGTTTTTTCTTTTTCTTTTTACATGTGGGCATTAGAAATGCAACATGAACATGACCAAGGGTTCATTGTGTTACTCTGCTGCTGTTCAGGCAGTTGCAGCATGCAGCATTATGTAAAATAGTTGCAGCCATTGTTTCATGGGAAGGACTAGCAGTAGCGGTAAGGACGTTGGCACTGTGAAAAGGAGAAGCACCAGTGGCAAACATCTCTGGGACGCCAAGGTCAAGTGATCTACCATTTTCTTCCAGGTGCACTAATTCTGGTATGAGGTAAGCATCGCGTGGCTCTCCCTTCTCCCAATAAGTAAATGCTTTTCCCTGGAAGGTGCGTTTCCATGAAGAACTGGTTGGACGTGAGTTTAAAAGATTCAGCACTTCCTACTTTCACCCATTCCTTTGGGTGCTTGTTCTATAAGTTTACCACTCTCTGCATGAAAACAAGTTTCTTACATTGTCTCCATTTTTCTTCTTCCATTAGCAAAGGGTACGCCCTCTAGTTTTATTATCCTGAACAAGCTGAAAACATTTTTGCTGATCCACCTAATCCAATCCCATTATTACATTTAAAAACCTGAAATCATAGTTCCTCTTAACTTTCTTCCTATGAAAAACATATGTAGCCTGTCTAAATGCTCAGCATAGCTTTACCTTTTCTTTCCACTAATCATTTCAGTGGCTCTCTGCTACAGCCTTTCTACTGTGGAAATATCCTTTTTGTACGGTGTCAACCAGTATTGCACACACTACTCCAAGTGGGGACTTACTTGCCAGTGCCCTATAAAGGGACAAAATCCCATCATTCTTACAACATACCATGCCCCTTTAAATGCAGCAAAACATTCAATTTGCTTGTTCTCTTCCACTACACATTGCTGTGATAGTGGCAGCTTACCATTAGTGATGAACCCCAGGTTTCCATCATGGTCTAGTGTTGTTGGCCGAGTTTGATTTAAATAGTACTTCTGAATTGAATTTATTCTGCCTGCAGTACAAGAAGGACATTAGATTTATCCACACTGAATTTCACTTGCTACTCGTTCCCCTCCCCCCAGCACATTTAATTCCCTCTGTTGATTGTTTTCTTCTACTGCCTGCACTGATTTTGTATGACCCGAGCAATTTTATTGTCTTTGTTGATGCCCCTGTCTGCAGGTCATCTATAACAATACTGAATAATAAGGGTTCCAAGGGTGACCCCTTACAAGTTAAGCTGATTGCGAGATACTGAGACCTCAACCTGTTGGTAACTGGCTCAAAACTACTTCTGGTTCCCGTACATGAAGAAGAAAAGTTTGCATTCCTATACTGTTTTTTATACACATTGTATCCCAAAGTGCTTTGCAAGCCATGAATAATTCTTGGAATTTAGTGACCATAAACATAAAATGGCAGCCTTGAGTAATTCTGGGAATTTAGTGACATAAACATACAGCGGCAGCCATTCTGCTCATCATAACTCACACGGTCATGGACAATTGCCTGAATCTATTTTAATGGTGAGCTGAATGTTGTCGTTGGCTTGGCTACTAGCGAAGGCCCCAAACTCTTGTCAAATATGCCATGTGTTCTTTGCCTTCCACCTGGATAGACTTCTACCTTGACAATATTACAAATGGGCATTAGGGACCTCAGTTACTGTAAATGTCTCATCTGCAGGATGGCACACATTTATAGTACAGCACCCCCTAGTACTGCACTTGAGTGCCAGAATTTGGGATATGAGTCCAAGTCCTGGTATATAACTAGAGCCTATGCCTTTGTAACCCAGAGATGGATGTACTACAGTATCAACTGAACCACAATGGCATCATATGCACAGTATGCCATTGCTCATCAAGTATATCTTGAGGAGTGTGTGAGGGTCCTCTACCTCCAGTTTCACCTTATAAAATGTAATTCTAACACTAAAATAAAGGCCACAGAGAAAGAAGTGGGCAAAATGGGAAATTAAGGGTCCATCCTCAGTCATTATTTCCAGCACAAAATGGTCACAAATACCACTTTGTACAAGCAAAACATTTGTAATGCAAGAAACCCTTCCCACATTCCTGCAAACCGTGTGTGTGCATAGGTAAGAGGCTTGAGGGAAATTCACTGAACACTGTGACCCCTCTTACTGTCAGTGCAGTCTGCAGCAGCTTGGTAGAATGTGTTCATAACTGCATGCCATGATGGCAGGAGGAAGAGAGCCAGTTAAGAAATGGAAGCAGGACCACTGCCAGTGACTTGTGTCTTTTGGGTTAGGGCTCAAGGAACACCATGCACCAGGAATTTGTGTCTTTAAATGGATTTTGGGGGGGATGGACCAGGGAACACCAGGCACTCCTTGGAACAAGAGGGAGATGTATATTGGAGGACCACTGGACACCATAGGTTACTTGGAACAAGGGTTTGTGTTGGTGCAGCTATCACCATGTGGTACTGTGCTCAGTGCTGGATGGACGAGTAGTGCAAAGCTGAGCATCATCACATGCAGCAAGTGCATGCCCCAAATCAATCTATGCCACAAAGAGGTAATCCAGCCCACACACAGGTGGGGTGGGAGGGTATACAGGCAGCCATAAGTGCGTCTGATAATACCACTCACACCATCTTTGCTATGAAAAATAAATATCACAACCTCTGTGGCACTGTGAAAAAAGCTGGCTCATCACCCCCAAATATAGCTGGCCCTGGGTGGGGAGGATATTTTTTTTTCAGTTGTTTTACCAGGAGTAGCACACTAAGCTGAAAGTTTTTTTACAGGTGCGACCTGGGAGCACAGGGAAGTTAAGTGACTTGCTCAGGGTCACACAGTATGCAAGTGGAAGCTGTGGGATTCAAACCCAGGTCTGGTCTGCTGGATGTCACCAGATTTGCAGCTCAGACCCTTAAACCACTGTGCTATACTGCCTCCCTGCCTTCGATATCAGTGATCCAAAGCTGAACCACATCAAAGTCATGGCTGCTGACATATTGTATTTTGCCATCAATCCACTGACTGCGAGGGGTCTGACCTGGACACCATGGAGTGTGAATATCCTACTGTACCACTCCATAGTACTTTGACTGGAGATGGTGATGGCTTATGTTTGCTTTTCCCTTCTCAGTGGTGGACTTGCTGCATTTGCTGTGGGTGACATGTCTGCCCAGTTCTCCTCATTGTTTCCCTTGCTGTACACTTGCCAGAGGTTACTGTTTGTGGGAGATTCTGGGGATAGCTTCATTCACCTGCTTGCACCACCAGGGTCACTTTGACTGGATTAGATCTTGTGAGAGAGGTTTCGGTGGACTTAGTGGCATGGGTGGCTGAGACAGAGTGCCATTATTGCAGCATATTTCCTGCCCCTGGTGTCATGCTGAGAGGATGGGAGTGGTCCCCTGAAGGCTGCTCTCCACGGAAGTCCACCTGTGAGAGCGGTGAGCACAAAAACAAAGCTGAGGGTTTGTCATGGTGTCCTGACTGTTTGGAGTGTCCCAGAACCAATGTGTCATTCGACAATGATGAGTGGCTTACAGTCAGAGTTGGACTGACCCACCAGAATGCCTGAAAATTTCCAGGTGGCCCCCACTGCGTATCTGTCCATCTTCTAAACTCTGAAAATCTTTGCATTTATCATCCATTTTCTATCTAAAGGGGGTATTTTGGACACTGCAAGTAAATGTAAGCTGCAAACACAGAGCTAGCATATCAAATCAAAATGGAATACTGATATGAGTGTGTCACTGTGGGCCCTCCCCAATTGATTTTTCAGGTGGGCCAGTGTATTAACCTTCCAGGAGGGCCCCCTGTACCCCAGTCTGACCCTGCTTACAGTTTGGGACTTCGTATCCTGAAACGTGGATAAACTGTGATTTTAGATCTGTGAGCATTTGATGACTATCAACTCTTATGTTTTTGAAGGGATCTGCTGCGGAACTGATCCTGTAGAGAAGTTTGGAGCTTACGAATTTTCGGCCTGTATTAAACATTTGGATTTTGGTACCTTTGGCTTACTTTATGATCTTGTTTTATCCTGCACAGAAGTTACTGTGTAATTTAGTCTTCCTTTATTTGCCGTACTGGTCAGGTTATGTGGAGCATGCCTTATTTGTTTCAGCTGATTCTGCTGGACATCACTTTCACTCCTCCATCTTAAATACGATTGGACCCTTATTTATTAGTCGCTCCCTGTACAGTAGTGAACTCAGATTTTGTCATGCCATAAGAACAACTGGTTCTGTTGATGTATATTCTCTTTCACAGTACCCTTGAGTGTGCGTGGATAGGGTGAGAGAAGATAGTTCTTTTGTTTCGTAGGTGTATGTTAGTTTGTGTGGACACATGGATTAGGGAGGGTTTGTGGTGGTTGAGGGTGATGTCTTTTATTGGGTTGTTGTGTAGTGGGTTTGTTGTATTTTATAAAACATAGAATATAGAATTTGTCAGCAGAAAAGGACCACTTGGCCCACCCAGTCTGCCCAGATGGTCCCTGCTTAATCTGTTTCTGCAGACCCTAACTGCTCTTTGGCAAACCTCCTTCCTCCCTGCCTATTTAGTTATATTCTCCTATGCCTATACCATGCATGCTTAAAGCCCTCTACTGTTTTCACCGCCATCACTTACACTGGCAGTCTGTTCCAGACATCCACCACTCTCTCAGTGAAGTAGTACTTCCTAACGTCCCTCTTAAACATCACCCTCCAGCTTCACCTCAAGCCCTCTGGTCCTAGTGCTCTTTCTGATTTGAAAGAAACTCCCCTCCTGCACCCTGTTAACCCCTGTGAGGTATTTGTAAGGTCTCTATCATGTCCCATCTTACTCTCCTCTTCTCTCCTTCAGGCTGTACATTTTGCGTCTCTCCTCATAGGCCTTTTGATGCAACCCCTGCACCATTTTAGTTGCCCTCCTCTGGACTGCCTACACTTTGTCTATGTCCATTATGAGATGCAGCTTCCAGAACTGGACACACTACTCCAGGTTGGGTCTAACCAGTGAGCAATACAATCACATGAACATGCGGTCAGACACTCCACAACAATCAATCTTGCCATCTCACTTCATGCTGAGAAGACGTTTGACTAGATAAAATGGCAATTTTTGTTATATACATTGCATAAATTTGGGATTGGTCTTAACTTTCTATCATAGGTACTGTAAATACCATCTGTACAAATCCCCGAGCAGGGTGAATGACCTACTGTCCCTGTACCTGAATTTACAAAGAGGCACTAGACAGGGCTGCTCCTATCACTGCTTTCTTTGCTGTTGAGAGAGACCCCTAGCTATTGCCAATAGAGAGGATCCTCAATATATTGGGAGCTTCATATGACCCACAAGGCCAAAATGTCTCTATGTATGCTGATGATATTCTCCTATTCATGAATGACCCTGTGAAGACTGTGCCACCACTGTTAGAGGCCTTGGAGAGGTATGTAAAAAGGGCCTGGCTTTAAAATCAGCAAACACAAATTTGAGGTATTTGAACTTAGGGGGGTAATATCACAAATAAAAGAGTCTATACCATTCAGACAGGCCCCTAAGAGCTTTATATATCTTGATATCCATATCAGTAAGGATGCTGCGGGCCTATATAAAGTTAACTGTGAGCCTCTATTATGCAACATATATGCAGACTACCAGAGATAAGCATATCTTCCATTGTCAGTGGGTGGCTGAATATGAATAAGAATGACTATTCTACCATGGCTGTTATACTGCTTTAGAATGCTGTCTAATCCTTTCCCAAATGAGGTGTGGAAACAAATGGAGAAAGCCACACATAAATTTGTATAGGGGACTGGGTCACTCAAGAGTATAAACAGCATTACAACACAAGAACATAGGAGCCTAGGCCTCCCCAACTTTAAATACTAATATAAGACTTGTTAATTATTCATGAGCTAAACTAGCTAATTTATTAGCTGCCATGCTGGTCTGAAATCCCTTAGAAATGTCCGGCAAAGCTGCGACACTCAGCTCCTCTTGCGCTCTATGCTAACAGCAACGGCGTAAAAAACAAGAACTGTTTTCAGTGCTGCTGTCAAAAAATATAAATTATTATGATTAGACTTATAATCACAATAATGACCTCACTACAGGTCATTTCCTGGCGAGTAATGACTGGCTGTGAGGTTGGCCCTCAGCTGTGTCTCTGGCAACCCCCCCAGCTGGTTGTTAACTGCCAGGAAATGATCAGCTGTTCAGTCATTATTGCTTAAAGTGCTACTGATGCCACAAAGAAAACTTTGAAAAACATAATAATTAGATAAAATTCTGCTTGTATTCCATATATATTCTAGATTTCTTCTCCCCATTATTTATGACTGAGGAACTGTGCATGAATACATGATTGTTATCCCTTGCAGTTACTTTAAAGTTAATCTGCGTCTATAGCTTCAAGTCATAATGCTCTGTTATGACATCACAATCTGTTGCCATGAGAGTAACTGTGATGTCACAATCAGTGCATTATGACCTCAAGTAGGGAGGCTGCAACAGAAATAGATGAACTCTTCAGGAACAAAAATCCTGTTTTCATGCAAATGACCTCAGCAATAAATAATGGGGAGGAGGAATAAAGAACTAACATGAAATACAAGCTGAATTTTATCTAAATTGTATGTTTTGTTAAAGTTCTCTTGAAGGTGGCAGCTGCTCTTTAACTACTTAAGCTGCCCCAGTTATGCAGTGAATTTCTAAACAAAGTGAAACTGGTTGGTTGGAAATGGAAGCAACCAGCTTCCCTGAAGGATGGCAAGCCACTATACCACTATCATACATTACACCAGCAGTATTTAAATACCCACAAAACTCATGGATGAAGCACTCTTTGAAAGGCTAGGATGCTAGGAGGCAACACCTGGGGATGGTAATTTTATTTTAATTGTATTTGAATTGTGGTAACCGGGTAGGCCCACTGAGATGGAATGTCTCTTTTTCAGGGGCGACCTGGGGAAAATGGTAACAAAGGGAGGAACAGTGATACAATAAATAATAGCACGTGGTAAGTGTATGCAGACACTTTTACAAAAACATACACAATATACAAAGCAAAACTTCACACAGGCAGTAAATTAAGTTACATCTTCAAAACTGGTATAGGGATAAAAGTCAGAGAACGATAACTAAGCAAAGTGTATGTACAATTAGTTATAACTGAATACAGAGTTCACAGGTAGAATGAGAAATTATTTACAACTGAGACCAACCAGACAATTAAAGCATGACTTGTATAGTACCAGAGCACAGCATAGTAAATAAAGGGAGAATAAGCAGGCTCAGGTAAGGAACCCAGAAAGATGGCAAGAGAGGGGAGAGTGATGAGAGATAAGGGGAACAGTCAACAGGAGCAGGTACACAGCTGAGTGGAGGCAAGGTGAGATTTGAGAGAATGCTTGAACAGGTGAATAGCAGTACTGGTCATGACAGTGGAGGGAAGAGAGTTCCAAAGAGAGGAACCCAATAAGGCAAAGACATGCCGACCCACTGCTAGACGGGGTTTAGGGACAGAGAGTAATGGTAAGTCAGTAGACTGTAAAGGTCTAGTTACAGGTTTACACTGAAAGACAGGCAGGAGGCAAGGAGGAGCGTAAGTGTGCATAAGTTTGAAAGTCAGGCAGAGGGTGGGGAATTGCAGCCTGGCTTCAAAAGAAGGTCAGCCCAGTGAGCAAAGGACAGTGCAGTGGTGATCTCTGGCATTAGCGCCAAGGGCAAATCAAGCTATCCTGTGGCAAGACTGTTTTAGCTTGTTAAGAGGGGAGACCTGAGTGGACTGGAGGATTGGGGCACCGTAGGAGATAACTGGAAGTAGGGAGGAGGAGGCAATGACAAGGCAGGAGACAGGCATAAGATAGGGCTTGAGGTGGTATGGCATTCTGAGCTTCTGATGGAGGGTCTTGACCACTGAGGAAATATGGATGTCAAAGATGAGGTGGGAGTCTAAGGTCAAGCCCAGATATTTAAAGGATTGAACCATTTCAAGAGGGTCACCCTGAGAGGAGTAGATTAACAGTGGGGGTGGGGTGGGAGGCTTGGGGGTCCATTGGAGGAAGAGCATAGATTTAGTTTTCTTAGTATTAAGCACAGGAGGTTATTAAGAAACCAAGTCTCAAGGTTCAGTAAATCCTGCTGGAGAAGGTGGTTTAACACCTGGAGAGATAAAGGTCTATACTGGCATGATGGTCTGCATCTGTCCACGAAGGGAACCAAGCTCCTAGGTGATAGGTTTAAATGCTTCCTTGGCAAGCTTTTAAACTAGCCAAGGGGGGAGGCGCTGATAAAAGGCAGGAAATTTCAAGCCTCCCCCCACAAAACATGGCAGGTAGTAAGGTAAACACTGAGGTACAGAGCTCAACACAGGGGAGGACAGGGGTAAATGGAAAAATAGACAAGGACAATAAGAGCACGGATGGGGGAAAAAAGGATAAAGCCAACATTAAATGGAGGGCAATGAGTACCAATGCCCGTAGTCTGGGAAACAAGCTTCCTGAGCTAGTAGCCCTGATGGAAGATGAACAATTGGATATTGTGGCAGTCACAGAAACATGGTACACCGAGAACCATGACTGGGATGTCAACATACCAGGGTACACAATCTACAGAAGGGACAGGGGAAGGTAAAAGAGGAGGTGGAGTAGCTCTATACATAAGGGAAGGGATCAAAGCTACAGAACTAAAAAGTAAAGGGGGAGGACAAGAGGCACTCTGGGTCACGTTGGAGACAGGGAATGGCATCACAATCCGCACAGGGGTTGTATACAGACCCCCGTCTCAAGGGAAGGAAATGGACAACAAAATGATAGAGGACATTCTCAAAATGGCTGAAAAAGGGCAGATACTGTTGATGGGGGACCTGAATATGCCAGATCTTAACTGGATAACATGTACTGCAGCCACATCCAAGAGCAGGGTCATTCTCGATGCCCTGCAGGGGGCAGGCCTTAGACAGCTAGTGTTGGAACCCACTCGGGAGGGAGCAATACTAGACCTGGTACTCTTAAATGGACAGAGGATCACAAATTTGAAGTCAGTAGACATCTGGGAACAAGCGACCACTGCACAGTGTGCTTCACAATGAGCACAACCATGGAGATAAGCCATACAAAAACAAGGATACTGGACTTTAGAAGGGCTGACTTTGGCAAAATGGGTGAATACCTGAAAAATGCACTAGCAAATGACCAAAAAGGAGGGGTGGAAGAATAATGGAGAAAAATCAAAACTGCCATCATAGAGGCAACAAGCCTTTGTGTGAAACAAATAAAGAAAACAAAGTGGAATAAAAAAACACTATGGTTCTCAAAAGAGGTGGCAGGAAAGGTTAAGGAGAAAAAGGCTGCATTCAGAAAGTATAAGGAATCACAGAAGGAGCACGACAGGGAACTGTATCAATTAAAGCAGAAAGAAGTGGGGAAGGCAGTCAGACTAGCAAAGGCCCAAACCGAGGAAAAAATAGCCAACTCAGTTAAAAAGGGGGATAAAACCTTTTATAGGTATATTATTGAGCATAGAAAGGTTAAGGGAGGGATAGTGAAGATTAATAAAGAAGAGGGGAGGTGGGCAGAGGGAGGCAGTGAAAAGGCAGAGATACTGAATGAATACTTTTGCTCAGAATTCACAAAAGAAGATGAGAAGGAGTTACCTAAACCAGACAATAGAAGCACTCGGGGTAGGGGGGTTGACACCAGTCCATTCACAGAAGAAAGAGTCCTGAAAGAACTCCTAAAACTCATGGTGGACAAAGCAATGGAGCCTGACGGGATTCACCCCAGAATCCTGAAAGAACTAAGGGAGGACCTAGTGACACCGCTGACTACCCTGTTTAACAAATCATGGCAGGATGGGGCAGTACAAGGGACTGGAGGATGGCAGATGTGATCCCTTCACAAAAGTGGGAGCAAGGCAGAAGCAGGAAACTACAGACCGTAAGTTTGACCTCAGTGGTAGGGAAAATGATGGAATCACTTCTGAAAGAAAAGAATTGTTTGAGTACCTAGAGGCCAGTGGGGCACAGGACCCAAAGCAGCATGGATTTACAGCAGGAAGGTTATGTCAGACGAATCTAATAGATTTCTTTGACTGGGTGACCAAAGTAATAGACCAGGAGGGGCTGTGGATAGCCTACCTAGACTTTAGCAAGGCATTTGACACAGTCCCACACAAAAGATTAATAACCAAGTTAGCCAGCCTGGGAGTGGGTCCCAGGGTGGTAGCCTGGGTAGCAAACTGGCTGCAAAACAGGACACAGAAGGTAATAGTGAATGGAACACATTCCAAAGTAAGGGGGGTTACTAGTGGAGTACCTCAGGGCTCAGTACTGGGTCCAGTCCTCTTTAACATCTTTATAGGTGACATTGCAGAGGGTCTGGAGGGAAAGGTATGCCTCTTTGCAGATGACACAAAGATCTGTAACAGAGTTGATACACAAGAGGGGGTAGACTAGATGAGAAGGGACTTGGCAAGGTTGGAGGAATGGTCAGACATATGGCAACTTAGATTCAATGCAAAGAAGTGCAAAGCAATGCACCTGGGAAACAAAAACCCAGGAGAAGAGTACACAATAGCAGGGGAGGTACTAGCAACAACAAAAATGGAAAGAGACCTGGGGGTAGTCATATCAGATGACCTAAAGGTGGGTAAGCAATGTGAAAAGTCAGTAAGGAGAGCCAGGGGGATACTGGGATGCATAGGAAGGGGCATCACAAGTAGAAAAAGGAAGTGGTTATCCTCTATACAGACAGTTGGTGAGACCCATCTGGAGTACTGTGTGCAGTTTGGAGACCCCATCTACGCAAGGACATAGACAGGATGGAAGCAGTCCAGAGGAGGACAACTAAAATGGTGCAGGGTCTGCATCAGAAACCATATGAAAAGAGACTGAGAGAGCTTAATATGTATACTCTTGATGAAAGGAGGCAGGGGACATGACAGAAATGTTCAAGTACCTCAAGGAATCAACAAAGTCCAGGAGGGTAGCATCTTTCAGAAAAGAGATGTGAAGAACAAGGGGCACAATTTAAAGATAGAGGGGACGGCTCAGGGTAATGTGAGGAAATATTTTTCACGGAGAGAGTGGTGGATACATGAAACAGCCTTCCTGAGGAGGTCATTGGGTCTAAAACAGTGGGGGAATTCAAACATGCATGGGACAGACACAAGGCAATTATAGTGGGGGGTTGCAGGAAGTAGGCTGTTGGTTAACTAGAATCTGCAGCTTATCCAGTAGGTAGGGAAATGGGCAGACTGGGTGGGCCAAGTGGTCCTTATCTGCTGTCAAAGTCTATGTTTCTATGTAACATGGCATGGTCAGAGGAGGACCAGTAGAGGATGGCATCGTCAGCATATAATTGAACTGATGCACCCTGACAATGTTGTGGGAGCTCATTGATAAATAAGGAGAACAGGAGTGGACCGAGAATAGAGCCCTGAGGGATCCCATCCTTCATGGCACTGAAAGGGGAAGACTGGCCGGCCCATTTGACACATTGAGGATGGCCAGTAAGATAGTTTGTGAATCAGTTCAGAGCTAGGGTGTCGAGTCCAAAGATGAGTAACGTATGCAACAGGAAATTATGATTAACAAGATCAAAAGCCTTGGTGAGGTCAACAAATATTGCAGCAGTCACAAGGCCTTTGTCCATACTGCTAAGGATGTCAGATGTAACAGAGATGAGGGCGGTGTGGGTACTATGTGATTTTCAGAAGCCATGCTGGAACATGGAGAGAGAGTTATTTAGTTCAAGATAAGATTGAAGTTGGGCATGAATTATTTTTTCTTGAATTTTAGCAAGGGGGAAAAGGATGTCGATAGGATGATAGTTTTCAGACAAGGAATTTGGATGACTTTTGTGTATTGGGACGACTATTGCAGCTTTCCATTTACTGAGCACAGTACTTGAGCAAAAGGACTTGTTGATCAGGTCACGCACGGGAGGGGCAGTGACAGGGGCACCCAATTTAAGAAAACGCAGTTCTAAAGTGTCAAACCCAGGTGAGGAGGTGTCCTTGTTGCTGCTGAAGTGATGCAGAACCTCTTTCCGATGGCCAATTTAAGGTGGAAGGATGGACTACTATCAGTGGGAGTTGGGCACTGTGGCTGTGGGGCATGTGTCGGCAGGGAGGTCTTACATTTAGATAGGTCTGTGAAGGCTAAATTAAATTCTGTAGCAATTGAGATGGGGCTGGTGACCTCAGAGCCATTAAAGGTGATAGGAAGCAGTTTTTACACCTCTAGATGCCCTCCAGTTGTTCTTTTATTGGCTACCCAGTATTCTGATATGCGTTTGACTTTTTTTGTTAAATTAAGAATCTAATTTTGTTGTTTTTATAAGTACCCTGAATCCCTCTCTGCTCAGCAGTTGCTTCTCTCTTTTTTCATACTGTCTGAACTTTCTATGACATCACAAACACCATTCCAGGCCATTCAAATGAATAGCATGGAATGGGAGTTTCTGATGTCTTAGAATGTCTTAGAAATATGAAAACCGAGAACAGTAGCTGGTGAGGAGAGTAGAAATCAATGTAGATCTGAGGGCACCCAAAATATAGATTATTTATTTATCAAAAAATCATCAAAGCATATCAGAATACATAACTGGCATGGAAAGGAAGCTGTAAGGGCAGTTAACTGGGCAAAAATCATTTCCTATCTCCTTTAAGGAGCATGGTGTGGGGTAAGGAAGTGGATTTGCCCTCAAGTAGGGAGTTTATCTGTCCCAGAATTATTTGGGGCAAGACAGGTTATTGGTTTGGAGGGTATGCAGGTAAGTACATTTGGCTGAGTGCATCTGGGACTTACATTGGTTGTGAAGGTGTCTGTAGGCCTGCCAGCCAGATGGCATGCCAGAACTCTTGTAGACCTTCCATGCAGGATCATGTGCAGTCATGAGAGCTCTTAGATCCTTAGAGAGCCAGAGGGCAGAAGCCCCCTTGGATCTCCGCCTAACCAAGGGTGCATTATGGTTGACTACAGAATTGAAGATGTTAGTAAAGTCTTCTAGAGTCAGGCCAACATCAGGTAAAATGTTGTCCAGAGACCTGTCAGCTTGGGAGAGAGAGGTTAGGAAATCTTGGGGACAGAACAAGGTCATATTCCTAGACAGCACTATTTTTGGGGGTGGATTAATTTATTTATTTATTGAATTGTGATGACCGGGTAGGCCCACTGAGCCCCGAAGGTCCCTTTTTCAGGGGTGACCCGGGAGACAGAAACAGTACAATACAGTCAGGTAGTAGAGGGTGCAGAGAAAGTAGACATGAAATTCAAGGTTACAATAAAGGCAATATTTCAGTATATTGAATGTAAGTGCAACAATTGAGGGAGATGAGGCATGCTTTTGGAGTCATTTTGGGTAAGAAAAAGGAGAGGGATTGGTGTAGGATGTGGGACCAGGGGTGACTATTCAATACCCTGACAATGGCACAAGCTTGCCCCAAGCAGGTGGGACTTAGTTTAACAGCTTTGGGGCTTCTTGTACTAAAGGTGGGAGAGTGTTCTACAGCTTAGGGGCAGTGTGAGTGAAGGATTTGCCTCCCATGTTAGTCTTGACTTTGGGGATTGTTAGTAGGGACTGACCGGTGGTCCTGAGTATACGAGGGTTAGACCTAGGAATGATTATTCTTGTAAGGCTAGATGGGGCAGCCGGGTGCTGCAGTTTGTAAGCAAGGCACAGCAGCGGGTACTGAAGACAAGCCTCCAAGGAAGGCCATTGAACCTGGGCTCAGCGAGATGCAGGGGTAGCTTCTTGGGTGAACTCAGTCGCCATGAAACCTCGCCACCTTGTTGCACAGGACTTGAAGCCCGTCGACCATGCTTTGACATAATTCCCAGTTACAGGGGCAGCATAATGCTAATGTAGGCTGAGGACACTGGAGGCAATTGCTTGCCTTGCCTCTGGATAAGTTGTTTTTAGCGGTACAAGGTGCCAAGTTTGCCGTGGATAGACCTAGTTACCTGGTCTACATGGGACTTAAAGGTGAGACCTTGGTCGATAGTTAGCCCAAGGTATTTTTGGCTGTCTACAATGTCTATACTCTTTCCAGCAAGGGAAGTTAGTTGTAAGGAATTGGTCCTGTCCAGGCTGAGGGATCTAGGGCCAAACAGCAAGGCTTTTGTTTATGCTGCTTTGAGGACCATTCTGTTAGATGTAAGCCAGGCCTCAAGTGTATTTAGGTCCTCTTGGAAGAGAGAGTGCCCAGGTCCTGGAGGGTAGACATGGACCGGATTTGGGAAGTTATTCCTCCAGACACAAAAGGTGGGGGAGCGATCACTCAAGGCATCATGCAGAATGCCAGAGGCTTTAATGTGCTGGGGGTTGTGAGTAAGAACCCAGTCAAGACGAATATGGTGACCAGATTTATTGTTAAGCCTGGTAGGATCACTAATGAGCTGGGAAAGATGTAAGTCAGATAGGGCACTGTGAACAGAACCCAGTTCAGGGCCTAGCCAGCTGCAATTAAAGTCACCACATAAAACCAAATCCGTGGGCGGGAGAGAGGTCCAGGAGGTGAGGAGAGGTAATGGTTGAGGAGGGAGCTCTGGGAGGGATATAGATGCACCCAATAAGTAACTTTTTCACTTGCCCAAATACTATAGAGATGTAGACTAATTCCATGGAGGAATCGCAGGGGGACAGTAGGAATTCAGTCACAGACAAGGAGGATTTGGCATTGATAAGTACGCTGCCACCATTTTTAGAGGGCCGATCATTTAGAAAGGTTGTGTAGCCAGGAATAGTTATCTCATGTGAGAGGATGATATACAGCTTCAACCAGGTCTCAGAAATTGCAAGTACATCAGTGCTATACTGATGCATTCATTCCTCGAGCTCAGGGATCTTGGGTCAAAAATCAATCAGCCCACTAGTGAGCCTGACAAATGCCCCAGGTTGTATTAATACACACAGTAACCCTGAGTTCAGGGGTTGGTAGGAGAGAGGAATTAGGGCCCCGCAATACCTAAAAAACACAGACATGGTCTGGTTGAAGAAACTGCCACAATTTCAGGTGGAATTTAACCTAAGCCAAAGAGAATTTTTTAGATACCTGCAGATGAAACATTTTTAATACAGCTAGGCATCAAAGTGCAGGTCCTACGACAACTAACACCATCAGAATCCTTGATAGAAATCACAAGGATCATGAGAGTTGTTATAAAGTGTGTGACAGGCAACTGCAGAATATTGCAGAACTCAGAACCATGTTTGTTAAGGGCAGCCAAGGATGCATAGCAGTGAGAGGCTGGTGAAGCAATTGAAGATCTGACATGGGAAAGGGCCATATGTGTGGGAACCAAAACCTATACATCCCCAGGCTAAAGGGAATTTAAATGGAAAATGCTAGAGTAGGTCTGGAAATGTAATTGGGTAAAACCAGTCAGGTGACCATTCATTATTATAATAATTGGTTTCCCTTTTTTCCCCGAATGGAAACTTTGGCATAATTTGCTGTAATGTTCATTACGGCAAACATGCACATGGTTTCCCTCACTCTGCGCATGCGCCTGCAGCAGTTCCTGATTTCTCTGCCATTCTCTGCTCGCTGAACCTAAGGGACAAACTGCCACTCTGAGTAGGTGGTAAGTAACAAAAGGCAAATTGACTTTCAACTTGCTGCCTATAAGACAAAAAAAATAAGTAAAGAAAAGCGACCGCGGCAGTGCACTCTAAATTAACTGGACCGCAGCACAGACAACTTTTTATTTTATATAATTGCTGAGGCGAAAAAAGGGAAACTCAGCAATTATATAAAATAAAATATGGGGTGCTGTGTGTAAACCTGAAGTTTACACACACCCTCGGGGTTCGATGCTTTTCACAAACCCCTCGAGCTTCGCTCTCAAGGTTTATGTAGCATCTAACCCCTTGGTTTTGTGTAAACGTCTCATTACACACACCACCCTATACTTCATTCTATATATAATGCACAGTCATCCTTGTCCTAAACCTGACAGGATTTGTTAGAAGCCACATCACACAGTGAGGGAAATCAATCCTTCTACAACCAGAACTGACCTTCCATTACAAACATGGTTGCTACCTTTACTTACTAAAATCCTTCATCTAGATTCTAAAAATAAAACCACCTCAAATAAAAAACAAAACAAATTAAATGTTGTTTTCCTGATCATCACACTTTCTGTATACACATAAACAAATTAGAAACATTAATGCTGTTCATAGGTTTCATTACTAGTGTTTCTTTGTTGACAATGAAAAATCCTCCTCCTATTTTTACCTGCTTATCAGGGAAATCTCTGCTGCGTACCCTGACAGAGATAAAATTGATTCTCTGGCTCCATATGAGACCTTTTTATTTATTTATTGTGATCTCAGGTTAACACCTTTGAGAACAAGCTCATTACATAGGTTCCACGTCAGGTAAAACAAAACAGTGAACACAGATACTGTGTTGCTGGTAAGCAGCAAAAATTTTAGGACTAGACATACAAAACTATAACTTATTATAGAACTATAGGACATGAAAAAATAACATCAGTGTAGGTAATGTACAACATATGCCAAAATTCAAAGAATAGACAGAGAGAGAAAGAGGAGTACTGGGGGCTAATTGTTTGGTAAGACAGGGCTGCTATTCACAAAATATACAGGTAGGAATATACAGAGAGAGAAAGCGGCATAGAGGGGGCCAATTATTTGGTAGGACAGGGCTGCTGTACACAAAATATACAGGTATGAGTGCGGGGGGTGGGTGGGGAGATACATTGGCCCAAGAGGCCTCGTCAGTTGGGGGTCAGAGGAGAGAGACATTTCTGCATAAAGTGGAGGTAGGCCAGAGTGACCATCAGTTTAGGAGGAATTAGGAAGGAGTGGTAGGGGTGGACTAAGGCAGCGAGAAAGGTGTGGGGGGGAGATACAGGAGGAGTGTGGATAACAAGGGGGAGGTATATTAGGGGAGATATGGAAGAGGTGAGGATTACCAGGGGGAGGTTCTGGCATGTACATTAATCTATGCAGGAATCAAATCACCAAAAGTTGAAAATTATGGGCCATCAGCTGAATGCCCCAGTGGGAGAGTAGGTTGGAGAAAGCCGTTGTTGAAGTCATGCGGACTCAGTGAGTGCAGTCACAGCAGGCATTTGCAACAAGATGTTTCCTAAACTTTCATTTAAAGGGGCCGAGTGTAGTTGCAGAGGAGATGTCTGGAGGTAGAGAGTTAAGCCAGTAAGGAGCACATTGGCAAAAGCCCTCTGACCTAGAGAGGTACAGTAGCAGAGAATTTTGAAAACCATGCTGTCTGTGCTTCTGGTGCAGTTACAATTTTCATAGGGGCAAGAAGCTTCTGAACCCCTGTAGGCACCAGGCCTAGCCTTATTTTTTTAGCCATATGACAGGTTTGGAACCTAAGCCTGCCATCGAACTGGAGCCAATTTGCCTGTTCATACAAATTGCAAGTATGTGTTAGCCTTGGAGAACCGGTAGCCAAATGGCAGGCTTTATTTAATGCTACTATGATATGGTGGAGGGCCGTGGTCATTGCAGAACCATAAATTACTAGTCCATAGTCTATAAGTGAGACCACTGAACTAAGGATAGCCAGATTAAGAGCCTCACTGGATAGACTATGTTTATGTCTATGAAGCAGTTCTTTGTGCCTATTGACTTCCTTAGCAGTAATATCTATGTGATATGCATATGATATGGTACTATCCACCTTTACCTCTAGGTATTTAAGGTGATGAACTAACTCCAAAGGGCCTTTGTTGTGTGTGTGTACAGTGTGTTAGGAGAAGGACATTCTACCAGTGGACTTGTGCAGAATTTTGAATCCCTGTATTCCATAGTAAACATTCCATATGTTGAATGTGGGGAAAGACAGAGAAAAAAGAAACAGGATGTGGAAAAAAGGCAATAATACTATATAGTGTATGGGTTATTATTAACCAAATTTGATTAATTCTTAGTGTTGTTGTACCATCGTTGTTGCATCAAGAGGTTGTTGTACCCTCTTGAGTATATCACATCGATGGTACAACAACATGGAACACCAGTGCATGCTGCTGCTGTCGACTCCTCTTGAAGCGACGCTTTTGAAACAAGCTAGACCTTACTGGTGGGTGCAGTACTGGGAGAACCATGGCAATGAAGATACACAGAGACAATGTGAACTCCTTGGAGAAAAGTGGGCACATTTAGATTTATTTATTAAAAAAACTGAATCTGTGAGAGTGGTGCACTGGAGATGGAGTGGATATTTTTCATGGGTGAGGGGTAAAGTCTGAAACAGTGACGCAATGCTCATGAAGTGCTCCGCTATTGCATAACTTCTGCCCATACACTATAAAAGACAATGGATGGGCAACAGTAAACAACAATGCTGAGTTCACTTCTTGAGATTTCATGACAATGGTAAACTTCTTGAGCTTTGCTCTCGAGGTTTACTAGGTTGTCATGACAGCCTCTCAAAGATAACACAGCATTGTTGTTCACTGTTGCCCATCCATTATCCTCTATATAAACAAACAGAAAAGGTGGGAAAACACATGTAAGCACCATCTGGGAGCTTACTAGTTAAACTGTGTAGCTAGGCAGAGAGAGAGAAAGCAATGGTGCCAGTAGGTCTGGAGTGTGGGCTTCCTTGCTGCCTGCAAGAGGCCCCATCCTTGGGGGTATAAAGAGAGGGTTTGGTGCCATTAAGTGGAGGGACAGAGAGGGGAGGCAAGAAAAGAGTGAGTCAAGGTTTGGCCCACAAGTTTGGCAGGAGGGCTGAGGTGGGCCGCTTGCCACCTCGGCCCTCCTCCCTCAAAGATCCACATAAAGAGAGTGTGGCTATTCTGATAGAAAGTGAAAGGGAGCAGTGGAGCATCAGCTGGGTCCTGTCAGTGTCGTTGGGAGCAGGAGCCTGTGAGAAACTTAAGGATGGAGGCCCACCATGTGATCTCTGGCACCATGGTAGGGTAAGCATTGATGGTGGCCCTGTTTTCTAAGTAATCTTGCCTGTGGGCGAGTGTATCCAGTGGGCAGTGAGTGTTTCTGTGGGCGGGCCTGTTCTGACAGATGGGGCCTGAGGCACAGTTCAGAGGTGGCAGCTTGGACTGTTAAGAGTATAAGGATGGCAATCTGCCCCTTTTCCTCCTGGCCAGTAGCCACTACAGAGTTGTGGGCTGTCTGAGTGTGCAGTCTATGAAGGCAGGAAAGGATCCATGTGGGGAATGGTTGGTTAGGACCCCGGCGGGGTGGCAGACCATCCAGGTGCTCTGTGTCCAACAGCAAGCAGTCCCCTGGGTGAAGGCAGTCCAAAAATTGAAACTGCTGCATGAGCAGACAGTGTCTGGAGTTACTGGACAGGCCAGGGGTATGCATAACCACCTGGAAGAGCCCATCTGCAGACATGTGGCATCAACGACTGAGTATCCAGAAGGTGTTTGGTGTTTTTTGTTCTTGCTAAAAGGAACACCTTGGTGAAAGTTTATGTCTCAGTATGTCTTTCCTAGTAAATCTCTTTTAAATAAATAAATAATAAATAAATAAAGTTACGACATCTCAGGAAGAGAATAGCTGCCATGTATACAGTAGCCCCCGATGCAACAAGGCAAGTAAGAAATGGGACTGGGACAGTAGAAATATCTCGTGCTGTCACAATTGCTACCTTAATTTGAGTATCGCTGAGACAATGAAAAGGGAGAAGTAAGCAAGTGTCTGGTTGAAGTCAGAGTAAAGGGAAGGAATAGAAATAGAAATTCTGCCAGTATTGAGATACCTATATGTGTGGCCTGTTTCAGCCCACCATGTGTGCTGCCGTCAGGAATGAAGCCTTTTCAGCTTGAGGGAATGTCTGAAAGGCAATAAATCAATCTGTTGGAAAAAGAGATTGTTGCAGAAAAAACTGTCAGGTCCATACCTGTGAAGTGCCCCACCATATCTGTTACCCTCACGCTCCATGGAGTAGTTCATCAGCTTTCTGGTTTTATATTAAATCATAGATACATAGACAGTGTCGGCAGATAAGGGCCTATGGCCCACCCAGTCTGCCCATTTGAGCTTGTAAGTTCAGTTTATGTTTTCCTAGAAGTCTGTTGCCCCTTACCTCTGATCCTGAATCAGTTTTGCACTTTTGATTCTGGAGTGGACATTGAATTGAATTGATTTACATTGTGCATGTTGTGCCTGTTAACGAACATTGCCCCCTGTAGTTAGTCCACTGAAGCAAAGAAGTGAACCTGTTCCTCAATCTGCGACGCCATCTCGCAACAGAAGAACCAGGTAATGAGCATATTTCTATTTTCTTGGACTGTGTTTTCATGATTGTATAGTGCCCCATCCCACAAGGTTACCACCCGGATATCCTAGAAAGCTGGAGTGGGGGATTGCACACAGTTACATAGGCAGATTCAAACTGCTTAAATACATTCTTGAAGTTCATAAAAGCACATATATTTGAACATATATGGGTGTTTTTTAGGATAAATCTACTCTTCCCCAAAAAAACATAACCTGGAAGGTTTTTAAGTTTTGAACACATTTCCATTAAAATACTGCACTTGTATTGATCTGAAATGAAAATAAGGTAACAAGTGTTTTTTTTCCTTATTAAAATGTGTGACACACATGGTTTTCATTGTCTTTAATTGTTTCTGCTATCCTCCCAGTTTCCAGAATGTGGACAATTTATGTCTTCAAAGTTAAAATGGAAGCATATTTCAATTAAAGGTCCTATTTATCTTTTTAAAATAATTTCCTCTTGTTGTCATTCATTTTATGTCAAATATTTAAATGCCATTTTATAAGTGCAACAAGACACTCCAGGGTGTGCCAGTATGGTGATATAACAACACTTCTCATGTGCATTTAATTGCACTTGGCTGCACCTTATGCGTAACAACGCACCTGAGGTGTGTGATTTTTTTTCTTCATAATGCACACTCTGTCATGCCTTATTGCACACTTACTCTAAGTCATTGATTGTTTTATCATGTGCCACAGGAAACAACACAGCATTTGGGGCTTTTCCAGTCCACTGAGCAACTTCGTCAGTTACACCCTCTGTGGAGACCAAGACTTCCAAATGCAGAACTGAAATCCTACAGAATGCTTGGGATCCTCCAGCACAAGGGCAATGGATGCAGCCAGGGAGTGGGGGTTATAGGTGGGCAGATTCCAAGAGCTAGGGACAGGAGACACCCTGGATGGGCTTTACCAGCTGCCACGGGCCCCCCATGTTTAGTGCCTATATTCAGGAACTTCTTCTTGGAAATGAAGGTGATAACCTTAGCACCAAGTGGCCTGTCCCCCCTCCCCCCGAGTGATTATTTGTAATGCCATATTGTTGGGGGAATAAAACAATGGTGGTGAGGGATTACATCACCAGTTCCTCAGCTGATCTGTTGTACCTCACATAAATCTAGCTTGGGGATGATTCCAGTGTAGTGTTGGAATTTTCTATTCTGGCAGGGTTTTCTGTGGTGCAAAACCCACAAGAAACTGATGCACTGCAGGTAGTCATGGACAAAAAGTTACAAGTGGCTGCAAAAACCTTTACTACACAAAAAACCTCATTGTCTTGTAATGTGAGCTTTTTGTATATTAACATTTTTTTTGCAGCAGATTTGACTTTTTGTCCTTGACTACCTGGAGTGTATTAGTTTCATGTGTGCTTTTGCTACTGCTTCTTATTGGATGGCACCTGTCCCAATGAGTGCACAGTCATGTGATTCCTTCTCTGTGGTGCACCACTCAAAGCAAGGGTGCATGTGAAATGAGGTGGTCATCTGCTTTTGATCTGAGCTGTGTTTCACTGTATTCCTGTTGGTGGAAGCCAGGTTCTTTGAAAGTGTGGAAGTTGAAGGCAAAGCAAATTTGTGGTGCAGAATTTTCCATGTCTGTCGTCTACCAAAGGACAACATTGAATTTCTTTAGGAATTAGTGGACAACAGCACTTTCTTCTGTGGAGTACTCAAAATTATTAGTTCTGGGAGACTTCAATGCCTGGGTCAATGTTGGGGCATTGCAAGTTTCTACCAAATTTCTAAAAATAATGTCTGCTCTTGACTTCAATCACGTTTTTTCTGCTACCCAAGAACATGGCCATACTTTGGACTTGCTATTCACATCAGGACTCAACATCATGAATGTAAAGGTTGATCTGATAGCTTGACCAGATTGTTTCATGGCAAATTTCAGTTCAGAGCCCCCCTTGGCATGCCCTCCCCTTGTTGAGATAATTCAGTACCACCCTAAAGGAACTTGGTTCTTGATAGGTTCCTGGAGGTACTGGACATCTTGAACACATTGGCCAGCTGTGCAGGGAGTGCAGACATCACCGTGGAGGTCTATAATAAGGACCTTTGATTATAGTCAATGCCCTTGCACCTTGCCATGTAAACGCATTAGTGTCCTGATGAAACTCCCCATGGAATAATTATGAGATGAAGTGGCTGAAGGCAGTTGGGTGTAGATTGGAGTATTCCTGGTTGAGAACATGTTCAGTGTAGGACAAACTGACTCTAAGGACCCACTAGGGGTGTACCAGAAGACAATCACCCAGAAAACAATAGAGCTCCTGCCAGGCTTGACTGAGGAGGGCAGGAATAGACCAGTCATATATTCCATATTGTTGATAGACATTTACAACCGTTTTATTTTCTTGGAGCTGGAACTGAGTGGCTTGACCCTCACTCCCCCAGTCATCCACTCATCCCTCCCGAACTTACCTCAGTTGATGATCCTTCCAGGCTTGCCCCCCAGGACAGGGCCACTGAGTGGGTGGGCCCCTGATGGTGTCTGAACTTGGTTCCCAGTAGACCCCCTACTACTGGTGTTCCTCCCTGGCTTGCCCCCGAGGGTGGGGCTGTGTAATGAGCCGGTCCCAACGGAATTACTGAAGTCAGTCACCAGCTGAATGCCATGGGCAGGCATAGTGGGACCAGTAAACAGGGCATCATTCTTGGAGCTAGCATTTTTGGATGATTTTCCCCATGGGAGGCATGGTGTGCAATGACATGGGGCGCCGAAGCGCCAATGTCCAGCATGTCTCCCCACAACATAGGCTTCAGCGGCTGCTCCCCCTGGTCTCCACCAGAGGGCAGTCAATGAGTCAGATGCTCACTCACCCTCCTCTCCAGAGGAGAGCAGTCCATGGGACGTTCAGTCCTCCTCCCCTCCAGCCAGCCTTCCGACTCCTCAGGTCTGTTCCTGAACCTGGGATGTTGGCATCGCAAGCAGGCCAGTGAGACATTTACATCCTGTCTGTCTGAAGTCTAGGGGAGCAGTTTCTGTAGCTAAGTATGATGAGTTTCAGTCTTTCTTCCTTGACAGGGTGTCATTCATTAGAATGTGATCTCCCTGGGTGGACTCATCCCTATCAGTGGGTAGACAGTTTGTGCAAGGGCCTTCCAATTCCTTGGACAGATTTCATTCAGTACTAGTTCAGGAGATCTCTCTGGTGATGTCTTCAGTGTGACCGACCTACTGTAGTTGGATCAAGGTCCTACCTGGAAACTGGTGTACTACTGGGAGGCCCTGGGTCCTGTAGTACTCAAGATCATCAGGAGCTCCATGGGAGTGGGACTTTTTCCCACTTCATTGAAGAATGCAGTAGTGATCCCTTTTCTGAAGAAACAATTGTTGGACCCTGAGATCCTGGCTAATTTCTAACCTGCCTCTAACCTTCCCCTTTTTAGGGAAGTTAATTAGGAAGGTGGAAGTGTCTCAATTGCAGGCTCATCTGGTACAATATGATATATATGAGCCTTTCTATCAGGACCTCAGATCTTGGCACAGTACAGCGACTGCCTTGGTAAAATCGCTGAATGATTTCTTCCTGGTGAAGGATCTAGGGAATACTCTTTTTTCATTCTCCTCAGCATGTTATACCATTGACCATAGGGTTTTGGCTGATATTCTGAGGATTTTTGGAGGACTCAGTGGTGTGGTGATGTGGTGGTTCAAGTATTTCCTAGCTAACAGATGTCATCAGGTGAACCTTGGGAAATTCTTCTTGAGGGAATCTGTAGTTTCCTGTGGCATTCCACATGGCTCAATTTTGTTCCCCATTTTCTTTTTGCGGTATATTTTCTGCCTTTAGTGGAGATTATGAGATGGTATAATATGGTTTTTTGCTGCTATGCAAATGATACTTAGTTGCCCATCTTATTTGCACAGGATTGAGGGACTCTGTTTATGTGATAAATCAATATTTCTCTGAATTAAGTGATTAGATGGCTGCTAGCTGGTTGATTCTTAATCCAGGAATGATGGTATTGTTGAGTACAGAACCAGGATCTTAGAAGTCTGTGATGAAGAAAATTGGACCCACCCTATCATCTGGGGGTCATAATGGATGAGAAGCTGAACCTGGAACATCACGTAACAGTTGTCATCCATTATGATTTCCTTAATTTGTGTGATAGCACTCAGTTGAAGCTCGTTCTCTAATATGATGACCTGGTCTCTGTGATCCAACCCTAACACCCTACCGCCACCCTGCAGAGATTGACAGGCATCAGGGGTGCATTGAAGTCATCAGCCCCAATGCTCACCCCATTCTCCTATACTGATATATTTATTGCAAAAAGCTCCATTAATGCATCAGCTAGGGTTTCTATTACAGAACAAAAGACTGGAAATTTTATGTTAGGGTTACCAACCCTACCACATCACCACCCCCCCTCTCCACTCACCAACAGGCATCGGGGTGTGCCTTGGGATTATTGGGCCTAACTCTCATCCCATTCCATTTGTAAGGAAGCTGAGAGGGTACAGTAAAGGAGAAAGGGGTGAGAGTTAGGCCTGATGACCCTAAGGCACTTCCTGGTGCCTGTTGATGTGTGGAGAGTGGGGGGTGGCAGTCGGGTGGCAGAGTTGGTAACCCTAACATCAAATTTCCCAATCTTTCGTTGCTGTACTAGAAACCCTAACTGATGCATTAATGGAGTTTTTTTGCAATGAATTTCCCTTCTTTTTGAGAAAGTGTAATGTTACCCATATGTGGTTATGGGAGTGCAGGGCCCAGATATAATTTTGTCTGATTTTCATGAGGGGGCCCTGCGCTCCCATCTATACATGACTGTAGAGATATTGTAATGAATGCTCATCTTCCCAGTGCTGCATAATGGAGGGCTCTGTGGTCCCTTTATTGCATAATGGTATCCATATGTGCTTCCATCTGCCCATAAGTACAGAGACATAACGCAGGCCTAGAGACATTCCAAGTACCCCTTGTGCTGCAAATGTGGCAGTATCTCAGTAGTCATAGGAACTCTGGAAAAAAATCCACAGCAGTTGTAATCATGATCTGTTAACCTGCACACATGCTAATCTGTGCTTAGCGAAAAGTCTGTATCTCGAACTGTTTTTGAGATATAGGCGCCAACAGGTAGCGTGGCCACCACAATGTTATCCTATGGAGATTTTGAAATGTCCGAATGCTATAACTATTGAATCAATATAAATTTTTTCACCAAACCAGCAAAAGGCACATCTGTGGTGCAATACCTTCCTACCCTGCACGTTTCTGCCCAAAAGTCCTAACTGTTCATTTGCTATGAAGTGCCAAAGAAACTGTTTTTTTTTTTTTGGGGTGGGGGTACTTTCGCAACTTTGTGAAAGTTTTGCAAATTTCGCGAACATTTTGCAAAAGCTTTCGCAAATTTGCAAAAGTATGTTTGCAAATTTGTGAGACTTCCAATGGAAAAATTGAAAAAACATGTTTCGACCAATATTTTTAAAAACTAATGTCAGGATCATGTTCCTTGGGTCCCAGTTTGGTAAACACAACTGTTGGTGTTTACCATGGGGCAATATTTTTTGAATTGCAGCATCTTTTAGCTGTCGCTAACTGAAAACAAGATGGCGGCTATGCAAGTCCAAAACTCATTGTGGTAGTCAAAATATCTTTCGCGAAAGCAAAAAGTGCTTTTGAGGTGAACATATTTTTTTTCCCCATAGGCTATGATGGGAAACTTTAAACTGTAATAAAGTTTGAACAGACTAAAAGTTTTTCATGAAACCTTCAAAAGGCACATCAGTGACCCAGACCCCATATACCCTGAAAATTTCAGACCACTCGCCCAAACCATTTGGGCTCTAGCCCCGAGCAAAGAATTTGCAAAAAAGTGAGGATTTTTTCACATTTTTTGGCACTCCACAGCTCCACAACCACACATCTGACTGGAATGAAACGTGCTAGATTCAGATATTTTTAGTATCAGACAGCACATGCAAAATTTCAGGCAAAATCGGACAAATGGTTGCAATGTTATTAAAGTGCAAAAGTTTTGGTTTAACACAGAAGTGCCATGCAACCCTAACTATAGTGGCACTACTGTGCCACTATATATATATATATATATATATATATATATATATATATACACACACACACATATATACACACACATACATACACACAGTAAATATATATATATATACACACACATATACACATACACACACACACACACATATACAACACACAGTAAATATATATATATATACATACATACATACACACACACACACACACACACACACACACACACACACACATATATATATATATATATATATATATATATATATATATACTATACACACACACACATACACATATTCTGTGATGGGATATGATTCTGCAAAAAATCCATGACCATGGAATCTCAGAATTCCAGGGGCCTTGGTAACCACTGACACCTGTCTGGGAAGGAAATAGATGCCAAGAAGCATGGTTCTGTTGTACACATATTGATAGATAGCTGATATGTGTACTTACAAATCTAACAAACCTTTTCGGGTAGTAGGGCATGTAGTCATGTCCTCAGCTGTGACATCTCCAATCTTTAGGCATTATTTATTGTCCAAGAGAACATGGCACACACCTGTGTGATGAGTTCTGTGACATCACATATCTCTTGCATATTCATGCTGTGGAGTGTCCTCCTACTACTGTACACCTTATCATACTCAGAGGGTCCCATGATATTCACATCTGTACAGTAAATTACCTTGATAATACTGGGCATTCTAGTTACTGCATGCCCCAACGTTGTCCTCTGTGGACAGGAATATACAGTAGTCCTGTATGTATTGCATCAGTGGTTTAGTGACCTCCCTCAAGCACCTGGGCATGGATGACTGACTCTCCCTGGTGGTATCTCCCGTGATGTGGTGGAATGATTTTGTGACATAGTATGCCAAGGCAGTTAACACCCTAATTTGCATAGCAATGGGATGGCTCCATCTGGTTGCGGTTTGTAGAAGAGAGCCACAGGCAAGTACAGAGCATGCCAGTGGTCCCAGGATCAAACCAGAACATTTCAATGCATAGTAGTTCTGTTGATGTGCCAGGATCTAGTCTGGGCCTGTAAATACAGAGATGCCTTTAATGGCATCTGTCCTCCCCAACACTAGTTTCACTTCAGCTAGGAATACAGTACATTTATCAGGAAACTTGAACACTTGATCACTGTCAGTGGCACTGATAGCACACTACTTCACAACAGTGATATGGTTTAATGATGTGCACTCGGACCACTTGTAACCTTCATCTGCTTGCAACTCTTGTGTCTTGGCAGGATTATGGGCTCTTACAGTCCTGTGACACTTCTGGGAAAACTTTAGAACTCATATATAATCTTAGTTGTATTTCCTATATTTTCTGTTTTTATTTGAACTTAATCTTTTAATGCAGCTGGTCTACTGTCATAATCTACAGCTTGTTACATCATAATCATTTGTATGGCAACCAACTGTGATTCATAAGCAGATGATTATGACATGACATGTAGACATGCAGCAGAAGCAGATGAAGACTGAGGGACAACGATCCTAGTTTTATACAGGTGTCCTAAGTAAAAAAAGAATAAGGGAGAGGGCATAAATGCAGAATATTTGTGAAATGGTGTCTAAGCAGAACTGTGTTCAATTATTATGAATATCTATATTTTTTCCATAGATGTCACAGGTTCTGTATGTTCCAGGTCACACACATCATTCCTCTGATGCACCATTAGCAAACGTTGGGTAGAAAAAGAAAACATCACCAAGTCTAGTCCAGTGCCCTTCAGGGCCTACCTTCCCATAACTTTTACCTTGGAGTGTAATGAGTATAGAGCCCAGAGTGAGGTACACTGGAAGGTGGTGGAGCCCCTCTGAGTACACAGTACAGTTCTGCATTATTGTTTAGTATTATACCATGGCATGGGTAGTCATGGTCGCCTCATCCTGTTGTTGCAGGGCTAAACAAGAGCTAAAGTGGAGCCCCCCTCCACCCATGACGTGGAGCAAGACCTGGGCCAGAGTGGTTCTGAAAGGATGAAGGTGACCAGGCCCCTGTGGAAAAGAAAGATCCACAGGGGGTGGTTACCAACTCGAGGAGCAAGCAGTGGGGGGATCAGCATGGTGGAGCACATCATGCAGCCCTGCCAATAGCAGACTCCCAGGGTTCCATGTGGGCTGGTATGGGCCCATGGTGACAAATCCATAAGCAGGACAAACATTGAGGGGTACTGTGACATCTCAACATTTGCTTAATAAGCCAGCCCTGGGTGTCATGCACCCCAGTTACAAAGAAAAACATCCATGGGTCTAGTATTTTTCTGGAATTAAAACTTTGCTGTATTTAATATAATTAATGTGTCTGTGGCTTTTTAATTGTACAGCTGTGTATGTTACCTGTAAGGGGGTGGGCAGTTGTGTGCTGGGGTGTACTTGTGTGTTAGGGTGTTCACTGGAATACCTCCTGCATCGTTTGGTGTGTGTACACACATGTGTGAAACTGCTTGTTCAGTCATGACTTTGAAGTACTGTGCTTGTGACTGCTGTTTACTTGTTGTGTTTGGACCAGTTTTTGTGTGCATCACATTTCTGTTAAGGGGTTGTGCCATCACTGCCGCAGCCCCCGAAGGTGACACCATATCTGGACCTAGTATCCTCATGTGCAAATATGCTTCAGAAATTAACAAATCTGATAACAGCATAAGTATAAGGGCAGCATGACTATTACATGCACTGCCAAGTATGTGTAAAGTATGCCAGCCTGCCGGTGCAGTGGTGGGTTTTCTGCTTGTGATGTCAGTGACCCAGATTCAGGAATGGACCTGGGGAGCTGGAGGGCTGGCCGTGGGGAGAAGGATGGAGCACTCTCAGGGCTGTTCTCTTGCTCCGGGAGGGAGGGTTGGGTTATGCCCAGCACATGAAGACTCCTGGCTGAGGCCAGGAGGAATCACAAGCACTGGAATCCAAAAGATAGGGGGGCAGGGCAGATGCAGGATGTCATTGTACGTCCCCGCCCGTAGGGATCCAATAATACCTTGCCCTCATCTGCCATGAATAATGCCCACCCCTGGCCCCGATTAGCTTCCAGGCTGGCTCCCGACTCTAGTCCCATATTTGCGGTACTGAGGGGTCTGGTGCCACAACCCCACTATGAGGGGGAAAGCCAGGGATGTAGGGAGTCATGGCCAAATATGGAAGTGGGGTCCAGGGGTCTGTGACCGGGTGGAAGAGCCGGCGGACGATGGCAGCAAAAAGAATTAAAAAAAAAAAAGTATGCGTAAAGTATTTCAGTGCTGAAAGCACTTCAAACCCTTCCTTTCAGACAAAAGGCAACAAGAGTTAAGGTAATATCATCCTGCTACAACTGATGTGGTACCGGGTCAATATTTCGTGGATGAAATTGCACAAGGAAAATCACGCGGTCTAAAGTGCGTAATGGAATACAGCAACAGGGGTATGATAGTGATAGAACACTACTGCTACCCCTGTCAGTCACTTTGCAGTAGAGAAAGGACTGAAGGCACCACAGGTGCTGTGCCTGGTCAAGTCACTCCCGTGGTGGAGTGGCTAGGGCACATGCACCTGGTGTAGTGCAAGCCCAGGGATTGGGGTGTGAATCCCTGTTTTCCAATGTGTTGTTTTTTTTTTTATTTTGCAAAAAAAAACTAAGTTCTCCCACTCGATGTTTACCCTTTTCCCCTCAGTCCACCCCCACCCCCTTGGAGTTAGATATTTAGTTGGGAGGTGGAGGCAAAGCCCCCATCTCAGGGGTTGCAGGGAGCTCCACGACCTGAAAAAAAGAAGATTTCCCTATGTGTTGCAGTGGTGTGTGCTGTTCTGTAGTGGTTGGCGTTTTGTTCTTTACGTGCCACATACCGTAACGTATGTGGCATTGTTGTGGTGCGCAGTTTCGTCCGTGATATTATGACCCGTGCCAATAGATATTGCTATTTTGAGGTACACCACTCCTTTTTTCATTTGCTTAGTGTACACCAATACCAGACCAGTGATCAGAGTTCCCAGAACTGGTCAATTGTATCATATCAGTATGGCTTTGATACACTCTGTAAAAGCTGTTTAGACTATTTATCTCGAACAATCAATGTGCAGTGAAAATGGAATAAGGTGACTTACCCAATTATTGAATCCCCAGATCCTGAACTTTTACCATGTGTTAATTAGCTGAGCAGACTGGTTTGCCTAAACTTGCCATGGCCATTGTCTTTCTTATACTGCATATCCTGTTACTAGAAATTTATTGAGATAGGCTGGTGAGTTATAATTCAAGGCATCAGAAAGTAGTTCATACGGTGGGTAAAAAATTTAAGGTTTGTCTCTCAAGTGTTGGCATGTACATGCGGTATTTGTTTTCCTGTCATTTATCACCATGACAGTGTTTTCCCCTTGGCATCATGAAAAGATTGACACTGTCACGCTACTCCGTAAAGGACCCTCCCATATCCTCATACCCTCTGTAGCAACCGCCCCATTTCCAACCTCCCCTTTCTCAGTCAAGCTCTTGAAAAAATGGTCTCCTCCTACATACCTAATCACCTTCCTTGCAACAATCTCCTTGTTACATTTCAGTCTATCTGCTCCTTCCAAAATAACAAAGAACCGCACAGCCTCTACAGCACAGCACACCAGTGTTTTTGTTTTTAAGTATAGGTTCCTAATGTCCGTATATGTTTGTCTTTTTTTAAATAACACTGTTGTGAATTAGTTATGTACATATTTAGTTGCACTTTATGATTGTCACTTTAATTTATGGTTAAATGTACACTGCACCATTAAGAGAATCATTATTTAAGGCATGAATTTTAGAAAAACACCCTCCTGATGATGTACTGTTAGTACGAAATTGGTTGAGGTGTAGAGCTGGGAAGAAGAGCTTTTTGGTCATGTTGGCGTCTACATTTTGTTAAATAAATTTATACCTTTTGTACTCCAGGACTGAGGCTGTGCGGTTCTTTGTTATTTTGGCTCGGCTATTAAAATCCTGACAACATGAAGCCTGACACCGTAATCCTGACATGGTTGAAATACCTCTAAACAAAATATCGACAAATGAATGACCATCAATTAAAATCCTGACTTTCAGTTACAACACTTGCAACACTACATTGTATCCCAGCTTTCCATCCATATTATCTAATCTAAGTGGATATGAATGGGCAACAAGCATACAACATTCCTTACATTTTCCATATAATGATTTAAAATCGGCTTTATAAACTCAGCGGCTACATTAACCTGAGGAGTACCCAATGCTCTATGTTAAAGCTGTTCTTTTTTTTCTTACAGCCACATTGATCATCAATCCATATAATGATTTGAACTCGGGCTTTACAAAATCAGTGGCTACATTAACCTAATGAGTATTCAGTGCTCTGTGTTAAGGCTGTTCTTTTTTTTTTTAATAGCCACATCGACCATCGATCAGCATCGACTTATATCAATACAGATCCTGTTTATCCTTAAAACGCCTACTCCATATAATATTTATGCAGTCATGTACCTCCACTGCCTGCTGGATCCCAGTGCCCGGACTAAGCGCTGCAGACAGGGTATAGGACTCTGACCGGGAGGGCAAGCAATTCAGCCCCAACCCCTCAATCCATCCATAGATTTAATGGTCCAACAAGATAGATTTTTCACCTATTAAAATAAATTAAATATCACTTTCTGCTGATGGCTGAAAAGCAGTTATAGAGAGTGCCCAGTTGCCAGTTGTAAGTTGGGAAGTCGGGATTTCCGTAGTCGGTATTAACTATTTGTCGGGCTGTTCTTATTCGGAATTGTGGTGTAGGGCTTCCATTTGACGAGATTCTGGGTGTCAGGATTCCATACTAGACCAACTGAGACTGTACTTCTTTGGGTTGTCAGCAGCCTTATCCTCGCACTGAAACGAAACGATTTGGATATTTGTTCTTTCCATGTATCTTTTACAGATCCTACTGCTCTTCTTATCTTCTAAACTGCCCCTGTGGTATGCTGTCCTGAGTGTACTATATGCCTGATTTCATCTGGGGTTATCCACGTACCTGGCTGAGAAAGTGACTGCATTGCACTGAGGAGTCCCAACAGGATAAAATTAATGTTAAACATTGTTGTGCTCAGCCTAAGCTGGACCACATGTAAAGCCTTTTTATAAACAATTATTTTCTGTTAAAAGACTTGTTAGACCACACTCCATATATGGATTTGCATACCCATGATATGTTGCATAATGTCTTGCATTGGCCTTGAGGCTTTAAACTATGGTTTGGAGAATCACCCAGAAAAAAACAATTTGAATATTTGTTTCTCCATGCATCTTTTATTGTTTACACAGCTTTTCTTCCCAACTGCCTCTCCAGTATGCTTCATCTGAATGTGCGAAATGCCTGATTTCTCCTTTCTGCTGACCACAGTTCCTTATCTCTCCTCCTCCTCCTCTTTGACTTTGACCTGAGTACTGTGTTTGCCAGCATCCAACACATCATCCTGTTTTACCAGTTTCTGAAATGCTGTACTGAGGTCTTATGCACTGTACTGCCATGGCCCATTTTTACTTCTCCAATCAATCACTTTTTCTTTACCTCTAGTGGTGGATACTCATCTGCCACTAGACCTCTTCTCTATGGCACACCCGATGGCTGTGTTTTCAGTTCTCTCCTTTTCCCCATTTATTTCCTTCCCCTCACCACCTTGTCTCATCTTTCAATCTTGGGCAGCACATCTTTGCGGACTATACTCAAGTTTGCTGCATATCTCCATTGATTGTTATTCTAATCCTGCTCTGTTTTTTCTCTCTCTGACTGTCTTTCATAGGTCAGCTCTTGACATTGTCTTAATTTTCACCAGTTCAGAGTTTCTAATAATAAATTGCTAGCTCTTGACAAAAAAAAAAAGAGCCTTTGGAGATATTTCCATTATGTTGCCCACTTTTCTTGACTCCAACCTGTCTTATGGTGTCTTTGATTTTGAACAATCTTTTGCACCCCCATCCTTATGTAGTGGTGTTTGGATACTGGAATGTTTGATCTGACTTTACAGGATCAGATAGCCCAGAAATTTGGATCTGTATCGGAAATTCAATCCAACCATCAGATTAAATTATAAACTTTAAATATCTTCAGTTCTAAAAAAAATAAATAAAAAAAAAACAGGCTGAATGGAGCTTGTATGTGTTCCGGTGCTGGGCAGTGGTGCAGCAGAAGGAGAGCACGCTCCAGAACAACTATAGCCAGTGCAGACAGCATCCACACACCAAAACCCTGCAGACTACAGAGTTCACGCTGAGGGTTAAGGTGCAAAATTAATAGATTAATTTACAGTAAAATCAGAGAACACAGTGTAATTACATCACACACAGTATGTGCCCCCCTCATGAAGCTATATATGGGCAAAGTGCCGGGACACCTACTCCATGTGATTTGCTTACACTGTGTTCACTCATTTTACTTTAAAAACTGTATTAATTTTGCAACTTAGTTCTCCGAGTCAACTCCTTAGTCTGCAGGATTTTGCTGTGTGGAAGGTTTCTGGACTGGCTTCAGTTCTCAAACATAGTTACAGTAGTTACCTAGCAAAACATCAGAAAACCCACAACAACAGTAAGTAACTAGAATAAAACTTACCTTTGGTTCTGTGCTTGTTCCTTTTATCTTACAGCCAAAGGTGGAGTTGAGTTGCTTAAAGTTTTGCATTCATGACATCTTTTCTGTTTGACATTGGGTATGCTATCTATTAAATCAATAAATGCAACATTCATTAAAATGTAATTTTTTTTTTTACCTCTTTCATTGTATACATAGGGGAGATATTCAGAATTGTGCCAAATGGTGGCGCATGTCTGGCGCAGTGCAAATCAGATACGCCATGGCACAGCGGGAGTCATATTCAGAAGATGGGCCACTGGAAATGCACCAGTGCAAGCTTGCTGAATATGGCACAGATTTGCCAAGGCACAACCAGAAATGTGCCAGCACAACCATGGATATGCAGAGCAGATCTGAGCACAAATCCAGTGAGCAGGGCAAGAGCAACAAGCCGAGGGACACATAACCAAGGAAGCACAGGGACAAGGGGCACAGAACCCAACCAGCAGGATACACCCGGGCACACAGAAGCATTGATCTTGAGGGAACACAGGGCACGAGGGGATGGTGCACAGCCACCAGCATAGGCACCATGCCCTACACCCACCACAGCTGGTCCGCAGCCCTCTGATAGGAACGGTCCCCAGAAGTGCACCCCAGAATCCAAATGTAGCCTGAGCATCAGGTGACAGAAGGGGACAATGGCCATTGCCAGCCTGCTAGCAAAGCCCCCCCCATGCAGCCCAACATCTTGCCAGCCATGGGCAATGCCTAGCTGCAGTGGGTGTCCACCCCCCTGTCCCTGGAAATAAACACACCCAGGTCCGTCACCCCCACAGACACCACCAGTGCCAGGCCCCAAAGGCTGTAGATCCCAGGCAGGTGTCCACCCCCCAGGTGACTGGACTTGCACCACTGTATCCTGATGTCCAATCCCCAGCAGGCAGTCTATGCCTCCAGGACAGCGAGGTCCGTATGCATATCCCCCCCACCGGCCTGCCCACCTCAGTACAAATCCCCATGGTGACTGTGAAGAGACACACCAAATCCCACTGATCCCCAGTTATATCCCCCACCACCACCACCATGTGAAACACCACTGGACACAACATGGAACCCTTGGGAACTCCACACATGCCCCCCCATGCTGACACCATGGACTAATGCCTGAAATCTGCAGCATGGCTACACATGCCACCCACAAACCAGACATGGACACAGGGAAGTAGCAAAATAAACACTTTATAACATCATAGCAACAGCAATACAAATGAGTAAAACAAGGGATCAGGGACAAGGGAGGGAGAAAGTAGGATGGGTACAGGATACAGGGGCTATACAACAGGATGGAGGACTGCAGAGAAATGGGGAAAGCATGGGAAAGGGGGCTATGTATAGGGAAGGCCTAGTACCGTCCCCAGTCAGATGTCCTCTGCTGTTCCATGGCCTGTCTGATGGCTGCTGTCTCCCGTATGTGGTGCCAGTGTACTGCCAGTACCCTCCGCATCATGTCCAGGATCTGTTTCAAGGCCTGCAAAATGGGCCCTGCCCTCCTCCAGACCACCATCCATCGGCCACCTAGGGATAGGGACAGGACAGGCAATTATTGCTATGCCTCAAAGATCCCTGCCCACCCACAGCGTGCAGTGGACAATGGGGGCACACTCCCCTGGAGAGACCACAGTGGACTCTCACACAGAGGGCCACACCAACCAGCCACATGGCACACCACAGTGATGCATACAGGTGGATGGTGCAGCGCAGTGTGCACATGTTTGCATGGGCATGGTCACATGGCACAGAGTGAAAGTACTGCCACAGCACACATGGTGGATGCCATGTGCAGGCCCCCCCGACAGCCGGAACAAGGCAGCCAAGGGACATGTCACAGTGGCATGCACAATGGACAGTGTGCCAGTCACGGCTGTACAGGAACATGGCTGAGGTGACCATGGCCAGACCCTGTCCCCACTGCTATACCAGAGAGACACATACATGAAATGGGACAAAGCTTACCTGCCCTGTGCGGTGCAGCGGGTGCTGCCTGCTGAGCCCTACTGGGGTCCTTCTGGCCTGCTGTGGCCACTCTGGTCTGCCCCGTGGAAGGAATGAAGAGAGGAGGACATGAGTACAAAAGCACATATGGAGAGCCCCCCACCACCACACAGCCCGCATGGCGCATGGCGTGTCCCTGTCTATCCTGAGTCCCCCATGCCAGCATGACTGCAACACATGCAGCAGCCATGCATGACATGCAGCGTCCCCCAGGACCATGATGTACTCCTGCTGGGGACCATGTCACATAGCCCTACACACACTACAGCATGCCACATGTGCATACCTACCTGACTATGACACTGCTGTACGCTAGATGTGCACCTGCATCCTGCGCAGCCTCTCTAGGTCCCTCCTGTGCAGGTCCCCATATCTGTGATGGCACTGTTCTGGGGTCCTGGGCACCCCTGTCCACCTCTCCATGGCCACGTACACCTGCTGCCAGATGTCCCCCCTGGCCTGTTGTAGGGGCACCTGCCCGAACAACTGCCCGTCAGTTGGCTGCAACACAGCCACAAGGTTCACCAACTCCAGGTCTGACCAGTTCACCGAACGCCTATCCCTGCTCTGAGCCATGGCTTCAAGATGCAACATCAATGTCTGTGTAAATGGCCATGGAAACGCGTGTGTGTGGGCTGCACATGTCTGATGCGTGACCGTAAATGGCGGGATGCAATCGCACAGCACGGGGATGCACGACAAATTGCGCAGTGTGGGTGAATAGCATAGTCCTCATGATGTGCACCACACCATGGCTTGGTGGGGGCACAGGGTCACGCATACGACCTGGGGGTCAGAGGTCATCACCCCACACACAGTGCATATGTGCGTGATAGGAGCCACGGTCATGAACCGCACACATGCATGATGTCATCCCAGTGCAGCATGCGCAATGCCACAGAATTGCACATGGTATGCAAGTCACGCGATGGGCATGTGCTACATTGTACGCACATGCGTACTGCAGGCATGCACGCACAATGCGCATGTGCAGGTAATGCACCACGGAGTTGCTCTGGCACATCCTGATTGCACACAGCGCAGTTTTGCAGTATTCAGCTGCTGTATGCAAATCACCTCATCAGCCAACGTGTGGCACAGTATGGTGCATTAGCATATCATTACCATTGCGCACAGGCTCATTTGCATGCGATGCACCTTATAAGTGCCACAGAACACCACAGGTCACAGACCGGTATTGCAACTGTTTAGGTAAGTGCCTGGCAAGTTGGATGAACAGAGGCCTACTACAACACTGATACAGAGAGATGCAAAGGGCCATGCTGACAGTGATCCACTGTGCTGTTCGTGTTCACAGGTGGTGACATGTCGGCAAATGATGGAAAGGAGAAGCATGGGCCTACACGGAAGTGCAGGCCCAACTTCATGGGACCAGAGCAGAATGCTCTGTTTGAGGCATATCTAGACAGGGAGGACCTGCTCAGTGGTGCCACGGGCACACCTCAGGAGCAGTCGGCAGGCAGGGAGGAGGTGGCACAGTATGTCAACACACATGGCAGGCACCAGTGCACTGTGCAGAAGTGCTGGAAAAAGGTCAGCACAGACAAGAGGCACAGCAAGGAGAAGGTGGTGGCCATATGGGCATCCTGCAGGGTGTCTGGCAGTGGCCCACCCACCGTGCCACCACTATCAGCCACGGGAGGAGCTGGTGGCAGCCACCATTGGCCACACTACAGTGGAGGGTGTGCCCGGTGGTGGATTCCAGATGGGTGGCAGCCCCTCACTGCATGGTGAGTATGCACACAATAGACAGGCCTGGCAGGTGTAGGATGGACATGCAGGTGTGCCTACTGCCGTGCTGCATGCCATATGTATGTGTGGATGCAGTCTTGCATTGCACCACAATGGCAAGTGGCAATGATGCCATGCACATGGGGGGGCACATGGATGATGGAACAGCACTAACTCTCTGTTTATGTCTTGCAGCATCATCACATCTATGTAGGGAGGACCAGGCAAGAGGTGGCCATGGCCACGGACATGGATGCCATACCATCAACATCCACAGGCATCCAGAGCAGGGATAGGCCATGACTTGGCTGTGTCAGGCAGGTGTATGTACTAGGCCTGGGGTCGGACGATGCCCTGGCTGAGATCCTGCATGATGCCAGCCTGTCTGTGCTGTGTGTGGAGACTCAGCTTGGGGTGGGATCCGGCTCCGATGATGACATAACCCTGATCCTAAAATGTGTAGGGGATGTGGTGCCTGACACGCCCCAGGCCACTTCCTAGGCACCATCAGGGCCCAATTCTGTTCCTGTGGCTGCATTGCTGCCACCCATCCTCAGTGGCATGGTGGTGTGTGACACCACCGCTGTGTCCAGCATGGGAGTGGTGCGGTTGTGACTGCGGCAGTGCAAGGCAATGCCCAGCAGATGATTGTGCAGTGGCAGCAGGATGCAGGTTCCACTGGGCAGCACGACACAGTGTCCACCGCCAGTGCACCTGATCACAATGTACCCCCTGTATGGCCCCCTGTGCAGTGTCCGCCAGAGTGGGAGACTGTGCAGCATGATGTGTCACCCCCAGTGGCTTGGTGGACAGGCTAGGAGGTGTAAGATGCTGGGTGGCTGGCAGATCACACCTGGTTGCTGCAGGCATCTGTAGAGAACCAGGAGCTGCTTGCCACTGAGGTGCATGCACTGTGGGCAGAGGTGCGCCAGCTGGCCAAGCAGCAGGACAGGGGCAATGCAAGGTTCATGGATGTGCTCCGCCAGGTGCGGGAGGCCACAACTGCATCAATGGACCGCATGACCAGTGCCATTGTGGCATTAAATGGACCGTATGACCAGTACCATTGCGGCCAAGCTTGCATTGGCGGCAGCCATTGGGCTTGGCCATGCGCAGGGAGCCCCCTCACAGTGCACTGTCCACCCCATGGCCCCAGCATCTGCCGACCCCCTCACAGCAGACACTGGGCTCTGATGTAGGCATCCCAGGCACCCCCAGGTCTGACTTGTTTGGCCACCTATACCCGCCTGCAAGGACATGGTCACGGCTCCGGACATCAACCCCTGGGGGGCATCTGACAAACCCCCCATGGCCAATGCACAGCCTGCATCTGCTGATCGGCCCCAGTGTGGCTGCCCACATGGCTGTGGTGGATGTGGGACCACACGGCTAGCATGACCTAGCATGACCTGTCTGCTGCCCTGACCTGCTGTTTGCTGCTGCTGCCCCATGCACACGTGAGTGGTGGTGGTGCAGCATACATGTGGTGGTGTGCATGTGTGTTGTGCCACATTCCCCCTGTGTGTGCTTACCAGGCTGCAGGGACATGTGGCATGGGTGCAATGAGGGCAGCTCTGTGCCGGTTGTGCCTGTGCACTGGTGTCATGCTTCTTATCCATGCCATGTTCCTAAGCATGTGTGTGTGTGCATGCCTGTGCTGTGTGTGTGTGTGTGTGTGTGTGTGTGTGTGTGTACCCATGTGCCAGTGCCTCCGCCATGACTGCTGTGCTCCCTTGGCCCTGCATACATCCCACTGTGCATGTGCCGGCCAGTGTGTGGTGTGCTGGTCTGTGTGACCCATGCATGGGTGTCAGTGCACTTACCTGCATTCTCCATAATGTTCCCATGCAATTGTATCGCTGTTCCTTCTTGCACCAGGTGGGGATCCCTTCTTCCTGGTGGTGGCTGCCCTCGACCCTCTGGACCATTCCCACCATTGTCCCTGCCACTGTCACACTCATCTGCCTCAACGGCTATCCCACGGTCAATGGCCATGTTGTGCAGGATGCAGCAGGCCAGGAATATGCCACAGGCTTTGATGGGCTGTATTGTAGGGCACCACCTGACCTGTCTAGGCAATGGAATCGCATCTTTAGCATGCCAAAGACATACTCGATGATATTGTACGTACTGGCATGTGCCTCATTGTATCTGTCCTTCGCAGGGGATGATGGTCACCAGTAGGGGGTGAGCAACCATGGCCTCAGGGGATATGCGCTGTCACCTGCATGGGGAATGACATGGTTATCCTCATGCTGTGCTGTCTCCTGCTCCCTGTCACCCACTGCCCATTCCTCCACACCCGCCATGCCTGCCCTCCATCACCCCCAGGGCGGTGCCTCCCGAGCACCCTGGCCCATGATCTACTCACTCACAAGGTGGCCCGTGAGGATGTCCCACATTCAAACCTCTGGCACAGGGCAGAGCTGTGCCAGATGAATGCATCATGTGCACTACCAGGGTGTGTGACACAGACATTGACTACTGAAGCAAAAGCAATATTACTTAATTTCTTAAAATATCCACCCGACAATGTCACAATCAGATTTGAAATCAGCAAATCTGATTTCAACAGTTCAGATTACAGATTAGATTTACTTTTGTAAGAAAAAAAATGCAGACAGAAGGAGAAAAGTAGAAAAGGTGGAACAATCATTTTCTGGTACTCTAATTCTGAATTGAACAACAAGGAATTAGTCTTGGTAAAAATTAAAAAAATGTTCTTACCTGTTTCACCAGTAGAACCCTACTAGTGACAACAGACAGTGCCAGACAAAGTCCCTGCCTGAAGTAAAGTTGTCCGATAGCCACAAGTCTTACTATAAACATGTTAGTGTAAGTTCACAAAGTGTCTATAAACACTGCTAAAGCAGACAACAAAAACAGTTCTTGCACAGCACTCCACTGCTGGAAAAGTTTGGTATAGCAATTTACAAAAAAACCACTGGAAAATAGTCTCAAATTTGCACTATAGGTCCAATAGCAGCCAAATCTGATCTGCACACGTGCACAAGGAATGGAAACTGCAATGCAGAAGTGCCAGAACACATAGGAAATGCAGGCTGCTATTTCCTGTCTGTCATTCCATTCAGCATACCAGTAAAACACTGGATTTCAGATAATCAGATATTTAAGACCTAATGCAAGATCCAACCAGCGTCAGATTTCTGATTGATTACACTGAAACCAGGACATGGAGGAAGAGGTTAAGATAAGTGAAGACCTGGGGATGAGAGATCACAACTTGGTTTTGTTCACCTTGGTCCTAGATGACCAGAAGAAAAGTCTATGACAACTGTCTTAGATTTCAAGAGGGCAGATTACCAGCTTCAAATGGAATTTCTTAAAACAAAGGGGATTTAACACAGGAGGCAGCAGGGCCACAAGAAGGGAAGGTCATGCCAGACTAAGCTGAATGGGTTATTTGAATTTATCAAGGGAAGTGGGCAAAGGCTGGCTAGGTAGTCAATGTACTGTATCTAGATTTCAATAAAGTTTTTGACATGGTACCACATAGATGGCTTATCAAGAAGATGGGGTTATCTAGAAGTTGAGGCAACGCTAACAAGGTAGGCATCAAATTGGATAGGTTGAAGGACCCAGAGAGTGATTGTACATAGTGAACGTTCAGAGAGGTCAGAGAGGTTGCGAGTGGGATACCACAAGGGTCAATGCTGAGACCAGTATTGTTTAACAAGCTCATTTGCAACATAGGAGAAGGCACCAAGGGACAAATTTGCCTCTTTTCAGAGTACACTAAAATGTTTGGCAGGGTAGATTACAAGAAGAGGGTTCAGTACATGAAGAGGGACTTAGAAATGTTGGAGGTGTGGTCCAAGGTATGGCAAGTAATGTTTTATGCGAAAAAGGGCCAAATTGTGCACATAGGCAAGGGTAACCCAAAGACAGGTTATTGGAGAGGGGATGAAAAATCAGTCTGACCACTGAGAAAAGGGATATGGAAATCATGACTGAAGATAGCCTCAAGTGAGCAATGACACAGTGCATTGTAATACTTAGGAAGGCAAACGTGATGCTGGGATGTAGAGGATGAGGGTTCTCCAGCAGGAGAAAAGAGGTACTGTTACCGCTGTAGTGATCACTGGTGAGGCCACACCTGGAGTACTCCTTCTATTTCTGGAGCCTGCACCTGAAAAAATATTATAACCACATAGAATCTGTCCAGAGTAGGGATAGCTATAAGGAATTTTTGAAAACTGAGATAGCAAATGGGGTGGAGAGCGGGTGGAAGAGGATGAATTACCAAAGGGCATTCAGCTTAAGCATGAACAAGGGAAGGTTGGCATGGCTCAGGTAGGAAACTGGGCAGAAAAAATGGACTATGAGTTGTTTTCTGTTGACAGCTTTCTATGCTGCATATTCTTGCAGTGCATATAACCTGCTTCCACAAGGACCACCAGGAATATCGCTACTTCCAGCAATCCTCCCCATTCTTTTACTACTGCAGCTAGAAGTGGGGTGAGCCTACATCCTTATGAATTACACTATGAAGTAGATGGGAGGGGGATGTGAGCAGGAGATGGGGTGTAGTGGGAACAACAACCTGATAATGAACTAAGATAAATATGACGAGGGAGCAGGTGTGGGGATGGAGGTGGCTCAATCATAGCTAGCTCAAGTTTATGGTGACCAACTCTTGTTTATTCAGTTGCATTCTAATTATGCATTTTCTGATACATATCATGAAATACGTACTGTAAAACTGACTTTCTATAGTGTACTCTCTGTGTGACCTTGAACAAGTCACTTACCTCTCTGCATTTAATGCCTCCTTCCCACTGTCTCATTCTCTTTGTCTCTGATCATATCCTTCCTGAGCTTTCCTTAACCCTTCCATGCTTACTTCGAGTAATGTGACTGTTCATGGCTTGTAAAGTGCTTTGGGTAACTATATACAATGTTTTCCCCAGAACAATCAAAAGGATAGAGGGCATTTGTCAAGCAATACATTAATGACACATATTGCCCCTTCTCTGTTCTTTGATTTTCTCTCCATTTCTTTCACTGACACCTTATACTATCCTGTTTCTTCTAAACTTTTCATTTTCTGTGTGTATGTGTGTGTGTCTCCATCCTTTAATTGTTTCCTCTGTGTGGCTGCCCCACTTAACATTATTAAACCGTGGTCTTTGATGCTGCTCCCTGATTGGTTCAAACCTGGTCACATCACCAGCAATAGCTCACACTGTTGCCCTCATCATTACTTGATGATGAACAATAGTTTACAGCAGTAGGCAATAGGAGAAAAAAAATGTCAGCCACTCTGTTGCTTGCAGGCATATGAGTTCCCGGTCATGACTCAGGTGGGGTCAGGAAGCAGCCTAAAGAGCTAGAATGGACACCACACCTGTGACAATTGGAAAGGCAACAAGTGCTCTTTCTAACATATGTTAAACCCTTAGGGGCTTGGGTAAAGCTTCCGGTAAAAGAGCAAGAAGACGACCGAGAATGCTAGTCGAAAACACCACTTTGTTGGTCCAGAGGGGAGCAAGGACACCTAGCTGGGGAAGTTTTTTTGTAAATAATTAGAGGCCACTAGCACAGTAGGGGATATCTGAATAATACAAAATTCCACATTATCACAGCAACATTAATGTTATGAAAGTCTGCCTATCTTCTCCATCTCTCCTTTTCTTTCCTCTTCACAGCTTGGATGGCACCACTCCAGAAGCAAGTCAGTCCTTCAAGTACCTTGGTGTGTGACTAGAGAGCAAACTTGACTTCTCTGTCCATATACCCACATTGATGCCATCCATGCCAAGCCCTGGCCTAAACCTGATGCCTTTGTATGCAATAAAGATTATCTTTCTTCAGTGGTCTGCTGTGAGCTTATCACCAAAATGGTGTTCCTGGTCTTTGACTATGCAAACATGGCATATGGTGCTGCTCCTTCAACCTCCCTGGCCAGACTGGACATTTTCTGCAACTCCTTCTGCCACTTTGTGAATAACTTCCCCTCTCATATTTATCATTGCTCACTTTATTCCTCTTTAGTCATTCTCCCTCTACCCTTGCTTGATGGTAGGAGTCTTGTCCTGTTAGCAAAACACAACACAGAAGCCCAGATGTTGCAGTGGGAAGTTTATTCCAGAAACTACAGAAAAACAACGTACCTGTTGGGAGTTCAGAAACCTCAGAACACCATAGTGTCATCATGCAAACTCGGTGAAAAACAGTCTTACAGAATTCTTATACGATGGATAACAACATACGTTACTAGGTAATGGACTTTCCCAAAAAGGCAAAAGAACTGAAAAAGGCAATTCTATTGGCGGACAGTTAGCACCTCAGACAGTTAGATCATTACTTGTTTTGCACGTACACACTAATAAGAGTAAAGCTCACTAAGGCTAGTTTTGCATAACAATACAGTGATTCATAAGAGATGCTGACCATTGCAACAAGGCAAAAAGCTGTAGGTGGTGCACAAGCACTACCAAATAATCACAGTGAATGACAGTTCCTAAGTACACAATAACAAAAGTAAACGAAATACAAATTGTACCTTATGCCACAATAATAGGTGTTTTAGCATACATGGAGGTATATGGGTATATGTGGTGTGCAGATCAACATATCCCCCACCCCCGTTGCCTAATTAAAGAGGCAACACCAAAGAGATAGCACTGTAGGCTAAATCTTGGTGTACTGGATGGCATGAAGAAAGTAGATATTGGAGGAGGCGATGTGATATTCACAGGAGCAGAAGTATTGTCAAACAGGTCATCTTCAAAGGCATATGACCAATGTATAGAGTTTATGGAGTAACCACACACTGGTGTAGTTACATTGAAGACATCACATTGGCACAAATAGTGATAGCCTTGTATAATACAGCAGTTTGTATGCTGGGCTAAGGAGGTGTCCAGTTCAGGATAAAACACCAGCAGAGGAGGAAGGTTGATCCATTCTCGATAGATGTTGCCCTGCAGATGGTCCACAAAGTGGACTTTAGCCAGTTTGTCAAAAAACACAGAATCCTTGTTGAAGATTGGCAGAGAAATGGTGAAGGAGGTGTATAGGGTGTCCCTGATGTCACAATGATGTGTTGTGTAACAAGGTCCTTGATTAGGATGTGGTGTGACATAACCCAAGTTTCTGGCTGTGGCTAAAGAAAAAGAAATAGCCTTGGCCATGCACTTGGTAGTACAGGTCAAGGTTCTACAGTATGGACATTACCATTTGGCCATACATTTATCTTGGATCAAAACAGGGATACACCATAATTCCAGATCCCAGAAGAGATTGGTAATAGTGTTTATGGCATAACTACCATAAGATGAACAAATGATTTCCCTGCCTATGTATTGTGCCTTCACTTCTTTATTGTTATAATAAATAAATTCATTAATTTTGTTTTGGGTCTCAATAAATAAACATGCTATATCATGCATGTTATACACAGTGAATCTTTCCTCCTGAGATAAACCAGTAATACAGTACAGCATGGTCTGTATCACAGTTTGAGCTTGTTTACTATTAAAGTATTTTATGTGACGCTTGATTTTTGCTAAGTCAGCTCTGTTGCAGCTTGACAGGCCCAAGCCAAATATGCCTGTTACGTTACCTACAATTCCTCCTAGGTCTGTTATACGCAAACCACATTTATCACATTTGGAGCAGAACATGCCCTTATGCTCAATAATATGCCACCCAGCTATAGGGTCTTGAGCACATGCTTGATATGCTGCAACAATGTCTAGAAACATGGTAGCATGAAATCTGGAGACATTTGTACTGGAGAATTGGCCAAATTTGGCGATGTTCCAATAAGAAATATTGAAAACAACAGGAACATGCATAAATTAAACATTGTTGATAAGTGTCCCAGGGATGGAAGTTGCTGCCAGACCACTAGGTGGACTAGTTCCACTACTGGGCATCATAAAGGTTCATCAAGGGAGGCTGGTATGACTGTGAGAAAAAGGGTAACAGTTGCAATTGATTGTGTTAAACAGTCATGATGTATGGTGGTATTAAAATATTTGGCACAAAAGTCTTGCCCCAATGCTGCTGCAATGTTAGAAGGTCCTGTATGACATTGATTGGCTTGGTGTATGCACAAAGTGCCACTGGGTCAAATGTGGGCATTGGGCCAACCTTGAAAGGTTCGTTTGGCAAGACGAGCCACTTGGAGGCCCTGATTGGTAGAATTACCAGTTCTCCATTTGATTTGCACACTAGAGTTGTCTGGAGAAACCACCATGGCTCTAAGATAGTTGTCTTTTCCTTCTGTCATAGTCACATGAGTGGCTGGCAGTCAGATGGCTACACCCCCATTGGGGGATGTGGTGATGTGGGTCTCAGGAGGTGTAGGATTCAGGTGATGAAGGAGTATCTGGAGATGTTTCAAAGCTGGTTCCAGAACACTCACTGTAGCACACAGTAAATAGCAGGTTGTTATCAACAACATTCTGAAAAACAAGGTACAAATAGGTAAAAATACAGATCTCACCCCCATCCAGGGAAGGAGGATTAAACACCTTTATACAGTTTCAGTTGATTTACATGGTACCATTTTTGCTTAGTTTTCTTCTTTTGGGTTCATCAGCTCTACTTGGTAGATAGCAGGGCTCAGTTTGTTCACAATATAGTTGGAACTAGCCCACTTGTTTGACAGTGAATGGGATGAGGTACCATATATCACAGTACTATGACTTGATCACCTACTTGCCAATCAACTTCTTTCGCATCCTTGTCAAAGTACATTTTGGACCTTTCCTGGGTCTTACCTATGTTTTGAGTGGCAAAGCGGTAAGTTTGGACCAAATTGTTTCTCAACTGTCTGACATAAGTGTCAGCCGACACTCTGTCCATGGTTGGGGAGTTGAGATCTAACCACTAGTGTTCCAGCAGTCTCATCTTCTGACCTGTCATCTCCTCAAAGTGTATGCACTGGGTTGCTGCAGCAGGGGTGACTCTAATTGTCATTAGGAGTAAGGACAACAGAGTGTTCCAATTTGTGGCATTTTCCTTTGCAAATTTACACAGCATCAACTTAATCTTCCTGTTGGCTCTCTCCACTTGTCCAGAAGACTGGGGGTGATAAGCTATGTGAAACTTCTGTTTGACCCCCTAGCAGTTCCAGGCATTCCTGCATAAGTTGTCCAGGGAAGCTTGCTCCCTTTTCGGAGTCTACCTTGAGAGTTAGACCCCATCTGGAAAATACCTGTTCTACTAGTATCTTAGCAGTAGTCTTTGAGGTGTTGGCTCTGCAAGCAAAAGCTTCTACCCATTTAGAGAAGAGATCTGTGATCATAAGTGTATACTTGTTACTCTTACTGGTGATAGACAAGGGTCCAATGAAATCAATTTGTATGGCATTCCAAGGACCGGATTGCCTCAGTGGGAGTAACCTGGTATTTTCATGCCAGGAATGGGGTTATTCTGGACACAAGTGATACAGTTGTCCATATAGTATTGGACATCTGTTGACTGACTAGGTCACCAACCCATGTTTTGTAGTCTTTGTAGAATTTTAGCCACACCTTGGTGTCCACCTGTGGATGTGTCATGTACCTGGTAAATCAACTCTGGTTGGAGCTCCCTGTGGACCACCCACAGTTCTGTGCCCCCAGAGTCATACAAGACCAACTTCTGGTCTGCAGAGAGCAAGAGGTTTTTAGAGTGTCTCCTGAAAAGGTTGTCCACAGACATCTCTTTTTCTGTTTCTGTGGATAGGTATTCATATTCCTCCTTTATTTCAGGATCTGCCATTTGTGCTGTAGCCAGATCCAATGGGACCTCTTGGGTCCTCTTCTGTGCAGCCACTATGTGGGCTTCAGTTTTGGTTTGGGTCTTGGCATGGTATGCATTTCCCATTCCTCCCCCCATCTCGAACACCTGCCTTAGCCAAGGTATCCGCTCAATCATTTTACTGATAGAAAGGGGCAGACTTAGTATGAGCTTTTACCTTTTGAATGTAAAGCTTGTAAGAGAAATTTTCAGCTAAGCTGTCAACGTACCAAAATAGGTCTTTGTGTTTAACAGGGGTTCCATCTGAGGAGGCACAGTCATGGGTCCTTCAAAAAGGAAGAAACTCTGTAAGAGAGTTACACACCCACGCTGAGTCAGAGAAAATGATGGTGTCCCCCTCCTCTTTGCCAAGGATGATTTCCAAGGTGCAGGCAACGGCTTCCAATTTTGCATACTATGAGGATCAAACTGTACACTGTTTGGATACCTTAATGGTGTCACCATAAGACCAGAACCCCCAAATCCTGCCATTTGTTTCCCCTCTTGGTAAAAAGAGGAACCATCAGTAAAGATGCGTCGTATGGCTGGATCTGCCAAAGCAGTGTTAGTGGTGTGTAGAAAAGGGCTTAGTTCTGGCAAAGTGGGTGACTCTAGGCCACACTGACGTAGATCTCCTTGGTAAAAGAGTCCATGTGCTAGGATGGATGGCATCTTTGTGGGGTATACAGTGATGTCTCTGTTTTGTAGGAGGAGTGACCAATGGGCAAGTCTGGTGTTGGAGACATTACCAACCTTGACTTGGTCTGATAATAGAAAAGTGGTAGGGGTCCGATTGGTGTGCAGCACCACAGGACAAAGGCCTGTGATGTAAGTGAATGTTTAACAGCCCAAGCTGTAGCAAGAAGGTGTCTTTCACAGAGAGAGTACTTTTATTCCACTGGAGATAATACCTGGGAGGCATAGGCAATAGGCCGATGGGCCCCATGTACCTTCTGTGCCAAGACTGCAGACATTGCAGTGTCTGAAGTGCCAGTTTTCAAATGGAATGGCAACTCTGGGTTGAGATTGACCAAAGTTAGTGCTGAGACCAATGTCTGTTTTAGGGAAGTGACAGCAGCTGTGTGTTCTGGTTCCCATGACCAAGGAACATATTTTTTTCAGTAACATATACAGAGGTGCAGCTTTCTGTGCAAAATCCCAGATGAAGTCTCGGGAATAGTTGACCATGTCCAGAAAGTGCCTACGAGTGGAGACACTAGTAAGTATGGGCAAATCCTGCATGCCTTGGACCGTATCCAAAGCAGGGCTCCTGCCCTCCACAGTAATGTGCAGGCCCAAGAAAGAGACTTCAGAGAGGCAAAACTGTGTCTTTGCTGGGTTGTAATTGAGGCCTGCTTGTTGCAGAAGTGCAAAGAGCTCCTCTAGTAGTTGTAGATGTTTGTCCGAATCTGCCATGGCCGAAAGAAGAAGATCATCCACATACTGCAAGTGGCATTCTGGGGAAGAAAAGCCCTGTAGGGCATCCTTCTTGTGAATATGGAAAAGGGAGGGGCTATTATGAAATCCTTGTGGAAGACAGGTCCGTGTGTACTGATGCCCCTCACAGGTGAAGGCAAACTTGTATTGGCTCTTAGGGGTCAATGGCAGTGACCAAAAGCCATTGGAAATGTCCAGGGCACTGAATAATTTGTGTTCAGGTGTCAGGAGTTTGAGTACTGTACATCTGGTTCAGATGCCACATTAGGTGCACAACTTGGGGATGCTTGATTAAGCTTCCTGTAGTCAGTGGTCACTCTCCAAGTGTCGGGCTTTTTCACCAGCCAAATTGGGGAATTGACTGGAGACACAAGGCCTAATGACCCTTTGCATCGAGAGGGATTCAGTTGTGGCCTTCAGAGAAGGGATTACTTTGGCTGGAAAAGAGTATTGCCTTTGGCATGGTGGGTCTGCACCAGTTACCCATATGAGGGTGTTCATTCTGCCACATTCATGCTTGGGTTTGGCAAAGGCCTTTTGGTGTCTTTCCAAAATAGGCCTCAGTTGATCAAAAAGCGGATGTTGCTGAAACATGAGTATGACATCATATTCTGCGTCATTCGTTTTCACTGCTGCCACAACATGTGAGTCAGAGATGAGAAGCAGATGATTAAGGCTGGGTGCCTGAAGTAATAACCTATTGGTTAAGTCTAACATGCACCCAGATTGAGAAAGAAAGCCAACACCTGGGAAGCTGTGATGGTGAGAGAGAATCATGAGGTCAAAACAATGGCTTCACTTCTAAGGTACCAATGCTGCTTGGTACTGGTTAAGACCGATAGGTCATAATCATGGTCCCCTCAAAGGTCTGGGCGGAAGTTGCCTTCCCTGTGGACCAGCAAGAATGTTTAGGATCATTCTGATGTAACATCGAGATGGCAGCATGTGTATTCATAAGTAGTTCAAGCTGGCAGCCCCCAACCAGTGCTTCTACACATGGGCGACCAGAGTCATCGGTAACAAAGGAAGTGAGTATTCAAACCGGGGCCTGACACCATCAGTCTGATTCCAGTCAAGCTTGCAATGCATCGTAGAGCACTGGATCTGCATCACGGAGCTTTCTTCTTGCTTCAGCATACGGAGAGTCTGACTGCCCACCCACCAAATCCTGTGCTGTGGTGGGGGCGGGGTCTGCTTCAGAGTCGGCTGCTATGACCTGTGTTGATTCTATGCTAGCCTTGTACTCCCAAAGCTATTTTGCTGCAGCCTCTAAATCCTTGGATGAAGGTTCAGACCATTCTTTTTGTCTGTAATTGCCCTTCTGATACTTCGTTTTGTACGAGTTCTTGTTCTGCTGGGGGTCTTTTGATTTCACCTCCACCTCATACTGAGTGGAAGAATCTGCACTTTGCTGTACTGCAGCCACTTTAGGCTTTTGGCCCAAGCCCAGATCCTTTGTGTGTGCCTGGTACATGTGCTCCACCCACTCCATGATTACAGTCAGGCATTCCCCTTTGGAGAATATGGTGGCTTCCACCTTTTCATGGATGGTTGGCTGGAGGTTCCTCAGAAACAGGGTTTTGTACTCAATTGAGTCCTTGTTGGGATGCTCACTAGCCAAATCTTTGCCAGCGCTGTACACGAACCACGAGAGGTTGTTGTATTTGGCTGAGGTCTCTTTAGCATGCTGCTTCACCTGGGTCAATAGCATTACACTCACCATGTTGGGCTCATGTGCCACCAGGAGGTGAGCCACAACTCTGTCAAAAGGGGCTGTGACGTAATTACCTATGCCTTCTGGAAATTTTGACCACAGTGTTGGGTCCACCATTTTTTTGCTTGTTTTTCTCAATTCTCTTTATGCTCCCCAATGACTGGGCATCTCTCAAAGGTGGTCACTCAGACTGGTGCCTCTACTCACCTACTTGAAGCCTCCTCCCCTCAGCACCCCCAACTGGACATTTCAGCCCCCCCCGGATCACCCCTGGGGGACACCTGCCTCTCCTACCCGGCAGTCTTTCTGAGATCAGAGGGTCTGCCCGGTGAGGGGGTCAGCCCTGCCATTGGGGAGTCGGCCCAGTGTTAGGGATGTGGGCACAGTCCACTGGACCCCTCATTGCCTCCCAATCAAAGGGGTGATTTTCCACTTGTTTTGTTGCCCATTGGAGCTCATAGGTGCAATGATGTCTGTGGCACATATGTGCTGATGTCTGCCGCAGCTGCAGCCCTGCATCTGCTCGTGCTGCATGTTCCATTGTGCTGCCCCCGACTACCATCAGGGGCCACCCAGGAGCAGGGCAGACCCAGAAACCTCCCTGGGAAGGCAGTCCTCCAGACACTCAATCCCTTCCCTCCCCTGCTGACCCCCAATGACCCGAGTCTGTTCCCAGACCTGGGTCGCTGGTGCGGTGTGAGGTGTGGCATCCAATGCCTCAACCCTCAGTGCCACTAGACCGGTCTTGGGTCCACCATTTGCTTTAGAACCTGCACTTGGTACTCGTGAGAGGCTGAGCATTTGGTAGTGTTGCTGCACTTTTTCCAAGTCACAGTTCAAATTTTCAGTAGGGGTCATATGGCCAATTTTGTTCACAATGTGTTGGATGGCCTGTGCAGACTGTAGGGTGCTAGGGCCCACTGCCGTTCCCTGTCTAACAATGGTTTTAGTGACAGCCTCTGCTGTGGTGGTAGCCACACCCAGGAGGAGCATCTGCTTTTCCATCTCCTTCTTCAGCGTATCACTGACTGCTTGTTTCAGTGCTTTGGCCTGTGTGTCGGAGATCCCAGCATTTGAGATTGCCTTCTGAATCAGGCTTTCCACCTCTTCCTTCGCCTTCTGTTTTTTTTTGTATAATATTTTTATTTGTTTTTCCAGTAAGCTATTACATACAATCAAATACATAACTTATTCATCCAGTTACCACCATTATATTCCATAGAGATCAATCTCTTCACTTCATTCCACACAATCTTACAGTTGATTTCTACAGAGTTGCATTACATTAGATTATACTGGTTTAAAATTATGTCTAGTAACATGTTATAAAATAAGATTAAATAAAATCCAATCAGATCAGGTCAAAACAAATCAATACAAAACAAAACAAAGTGCAACCATTATTCTCTGCCTGGTACCTTCAATCTTCAGCTCCATCCACTCTTTTCCACACTTTTCTATCATTCACTTCTATCCACTCTCGTAGCCTTCCTTCCCATACTATTTACCCTCATCTTCACCACTTCATTTTTACTACTTTCACATACCTTTCTTCACTTCCTTTTTTCCTTTCTTATTCTCCTGTACCCTCCCATAAAATCCAACTTTCTTCCTCCGTTAGGGAGGCCAAGAACAGGGCCCAGTGCCTTTCAAATTCCTCTTCCCTTCCTCCCATCACATACATCAGCCTCTCAAGTCCCAATGTCTGTAACACCGTCCTCCACCACCCTTGCACTGTTGGTGCTATCTGCGAAACCCACGTATTCTGAATCCCATGTCGAGCCAGGATGAAAAGTACCCTAATCCACCTGGGAAGCGGTACGCATTCCTCCTCCTCCCCATTCTCCACTCCAAATAAACATCCTAGAGGGTCCACTGGCAGCTCCCTTCCGGCTATTTTCCCCACTCTATCCACTACTTTCCTCCAATATCTCTGCAGTATTGGGCATTCCCAGAAGCAGTGCACATACGTTCCCCTTTCCAAACCACACCTTCCACATAAGGGCGACACTTCAGGATGCACCTTGTGTACAATTACTGGTGGTAGGTATACTCTGTGTATAAATTTAAAGTAAGCCTCCTTATATTTGTTGCATATCATTATTCCAGAGTGCATCTGTAGCAGTAGTATCCAGTTCTGGTCCGATATCTCCCTCCCAAGGTCCCTCTCCCACAATTTCCTAGTCCTTATTGTCCTATCTGGTAATATAGCCTTCCCTCTCTTAGCAGCCCTGCCTGTAAACCCCTTTTCCTGCTTTTTAGCTGCATATATCATCCCATCTACCGGGTCCATTTCATACAACCTTTATTTTATTTTCTCAAACTTCCCACTTATGCCCTGGTCTGGAAGTACCGGAAACTTATGCCCTGGTCTGGAAGTACCGGAACCTATCCCTCTTATCCCTTCCGACTACTTCTTGCAACTCCTGCAACGAGCAGAACTGCCCATTCACCAACAGATGCCCCAGGCTACCTATTCCCTTTCGCTCCCAGTTCCCAAATCCAATATCCTCCATTCCCGGCAGAAAGTAGGGATTCCCCGCCACCGGCAACAAGAGTGTCTCTTTCTCTTGTGTCCATCCTTTCGTCTTCAACACTTTCCAGGCCATCAGTACCTGTACCACCATAGGGTTCACTTCTTTTCCCATCTTATACGCCCTTAGCCCTCTACTATGGAGATATGCTGTTAGTTTCCCCTGTGCCTTTCCCTGCTCCAATTCCACCCATCTGGCTACTTCAGATTTATGTACCCAGTCTGCCACATATCTTTGTTGTATAGCCAGAAAGTAATTCTACAAATCTGGAAAGTTTAAACCCCCTTTTTCCTTATCTGCCTTTAGCTTCCCTAGACTCAACCTCAGATGTTTCTCTTTCCAAATAAAAGCGGTAAAGGCCTTCTCCAACCTATTCACATCCTCCTTGGACAGGCCCAGGTGTATCATTTTTAAGGGATACAGGATCCTAGGCAGCACATTCATTTTTATTATATTAATTCTACCCAGCCATGACACGGGCAGGTGCTCCCATCTTCTCAGGTCTGCTTCTATGATTTTTATCAATTTGGTATAGTTTAAGTTGTACAGTGATCCCAAAGATCTGCCCACCTGCACCCCCAAATATGTCATGTTCTCCCCCACCACTTTGAGTCCCCAATGGTTAATATCCTCACCTGATCCCTTAAGCCACATAACTTCTGACTTTCCCAAATAAACTTTATACCAGGAAAATTTCCCAAACTCCTCAATCAAGGCCAAGAGAGCAGGAACCGAACTCCTAGGATTCTTCATAAACAACAGCATGCTGTCCGCATATAGTGTCAATCTCTGCTGTAAGCCACCTTCTCCTCCCACCCATGTATGTCCTTACTTTCTCCAATTGCCACTGCCAGAGGCTCTATAGCAAGTGCAAACAATAGCAGGGAGAGCGGGCAGCCCTGCCTTGTACCTCTCTCCAAGTTGAAGCTCTCCAACCTGCCCTCATTTACAATTATCTGTGCCCTGGGCTTTCTATATATCGCTTTTACCCACACTAGGAACTGTTTACCCAGACCAAACCTCCCCAGTATTTCAAACAAATACTTCCATTCCACCCTATCAAATGTTTTTTCTGCATCCATCGAGAGGATCCCAATATCTTCTTTTCCCCCTCCTGCCCTCCAAAGCACGTTAAGTAGCTTCCTCATATTATGATACGACTGTCGTCCTTTGATAAACCCAGTTTGGTCCGGTAAAATTTCCTCTGGCCTACTGGCCAAAACTTTAGCCATTAACTTCAGATCACAATTCAACAATGATATTGGCCGGTACGAGGCGCACAGGGCAGGGTCCTTTCCCTCCTTTGGTATGAGGCATATACTAGCATCATAACATGTATCTGGCAAGCTGACCTCTTCTAACCCTTCTCCCTTCTGAAACACTCTGCACAATATCTTTGCAACCTGGGTTCCCAACAACTTGTAGTATTCCACTGGATACCCAGCTGGGCCGCTCGCTTTCCCTTTCTGCAACTTTTGAATAGCTCTCAGCTCCTCTCCCTCCTTTATTGGTTTTCTCAGCCTTTCCCTCTGTGCCTGTGTGGCTTTCTGGACTTTGATTTTCTCTAAAAATTATATCATCCTTTCCTTTGTTCCCTCATCCTCTGCCTAGTACAGCTTCTGAAAGAAGGCCCTGAAGGCATTCCCTATCTCCTTTTCTTTATTCTGTAAAGTGCCCTTTTCATCCCTCACTCCCAAAATTCTATTCATCCTTCTGTGTCCCTTCACTAGATTAACCACCATTGGACTGGTTTGTTTCCCCATTCAAATATGTATCTCCTGCTAAACAGGTTGGCTCTCCCCGCTTCTGACCTTAGATGCGCGTTCAGTGCCTCCCGAATTACCCCCAGTGCCCGAATGGCCTCCCCCTTTCCCCCTCAGGCCACTCTTTTCTCTAACTCCTTTAGTTTACATTCTAGCTCCTTCCTTTGTTCACATCTTTTTTTCTTTATACGGGAAACATATTCAATAATTGCTCCCCTCATAAATACCTTGCCCGCTTCCCATAAAATATTATTCGAGGTGCCCTCCTTATCATTTGTAGCCATGAAGAGATCCCAGCTATCCTCCAGGTGCTTTCTAAATTCCTCATTCTGGGCCAAGTAAGTAGGAAATTTCCATGCAGGAGGTGTCCCCCGTCTTTCCCTACCTTGTATTTTCACTATCACCATAGCATGGTTTGATACATGTATTGGACTGTGCTGTACCTCCCCCACCCGCGTGTACCATTCTCTTGTAACATATATATAGTCTATCTGCATCCATACTTTATGAGGGTTCGAGAAAAATGTATATTTCCTATTTCCCGGATTTGCTGTTCGCCATACATCCACCATTTCCAATTCCGCCATTCCCTCTTGCCATTGTTGCATTGCCCCCGAACTTCTCCCCTTCCCCTTGGAGTGGTCCATTTTTGGATCCATGGCCCAGTTCAAGTCCCCCCCCCATTATTGGCCCTGGGAATTGCTCCCTCACCAATAAATCCTGCAAAGAGGCATACAATTGGTATTCAAATACCTCTGGGGCATACTGAACCCAAGGTAATCTGTTCTCCGTCCAGGGTCCCCACAATGAAATGGGCAGACTGGGTGGGCCATAGGCCCTTATCTGCCAACACTGTCTATGTATCTATATCTCCCTTCCTTCGTGTCCCTGATTATTCTCTGCTCCTCTAAGTTCAGCTCCTTATGTATTAGTATCGCCACCCCCCTTTTATGCACCGAGGCCGAAGCTGCATAGCATTTCCCCACCCATCCCCTGGCCAGTTTGGCATGCTCTACTTCTGTTAGGTGCATTTCTTGTAGTAAAGCTACATGGGCTCCCCCTCTTTTAAGGGTGGTCAGCAACATAGACCTCTTTACTGGATTTGTAATACCCCTAACATTCCAGGTGATTACATTCACATTTTTACTAATCGTCATCTATGTATACTCCTCTTTTTCCTTTCATCATCATCTTTCCATCAGTATCATGAAGGTTTATATATTTAACTTATTTGGTTGCACTTTGTTCATAAAAAACAAGAAACCATAACAACAACATACACACTCTCAACAACATTTTAAACAGATAACTATATACACACATCCCCTTTCCTTTCTTCCCTGTATGACCCATTCTTCCTCCCACCATGTTCCCCCTTTCAATTCTCCTTTATTAATTTTCTTCCCTCCATCTTCCATGTGATCTCCTCCCCCTTCCATTTTCCACTGCTGCCTTCGCTCTTTACCACCCTCCCTTCCCTTTCCACACTCCCCCTCTTCCTTTTTATCTTGAAATATCCATCCCCCAGGCTCAATCCTTACCTTCCCACCTCTCACCCCCTGCCCTCCCCCTCAGTCCTTAGACACTAATAGTCTCCCTGACTCAAGTGTCTGCCTCATCCCCAGGGTGCTGCAACAGGCGCTCCACGCCTCCCCCCATGGCCACTTAACCTTTGTGCCCCATAATAGCCATCCCTATCCTTTCTCCGCGATCTCTTCTCCTATCCCCACCCCCAGTTCATTTTCTCCTTCCTATTCCCTTCAGATGCGGCATTTTCACTTCCCCATTTCTCTGCCTTACTCCCCCCCACCTTGTTTAGTCATTGCCACACAAAATTATTCCATTCAATTATGGGTATCAGCAAGGGCTAGCAGGGAAAGCAGGCCGTGCTTTAAAAAAAAAAAACGCGCTAAGCCCCTCTCCCCACCTGCCCTCCTACCTGCACCCAGACATTATTAGAGGCAGTTCTTTCCATCACTGGGCTTATGGCAGTCTCTCTTGCAACCAGGTAACTCCACCATCTGGTCTAATTCCTCCTCTCGCCATACTCTCATTTTCTGCCTCTGTCCGTTGCCTCCATGTCTCTCCCCACCATTTTCTGGGTGCTCCACCGCTCTCCATCCAGTTCCAAGTCCCCCAGCTCTTCCCAACATAGGGTAATGTCCTCAACCTCTCAAAGTCTCCCATTTTCACCAGCACGAACTCTGGCATCAAAAAACAGTATCTCCAGAACCAAAATAAACGAACGATCCTCCGTATTTACATCTGCGCCTCATCTCTCAAGTCTCATTGCAGAGCCCTCAGCAACCTGATCCAGATCTCCATGCAGGTCTCAGTGCAACTTTTGCCTTAGGCTCCTCACAAATTCCTCTGCTTTTTCCACTTCCCAAAATGAATATGTAACACCTTCACGTTTTATTTTTAAAGTAGCTGGGTAAATCAGGACGTTTTCCACTTTCAAATCATGCAGTTGCAGCATAATACTATTAAATGTCTTCCTTCTTTTCAAAAGCCTGGCTGAATAATCCTGCAACATAAATAGATGGTGACCCTCATATTCCACCTTTCCTTTCTCCCAGTATGCCTTCAGCATTAGCTCTCTATCTTGAAAATGATGGAACCTAAATATTATCTGCCTCGGCGGCTGGTCATTCGTAGGTTTGGGCATCTCGGCCCCATGAGCCCTCTCAAGCTTTAATTTACCCTTCGCTGGTTGCAGGTCTAGTAGCCCAGGCAATACTTTTGAGCAAAAGTCCAGCACACTTTCCCCTTCCATACCTTCCAGTAACCCTCTCAGTCTAAGATTTAATCGCCTGTGATAGTTTTCCTGGTAGTCGAATGCTTCTTTTACCTCATTCAGCTCCTTCTGAAGTGCCACCACGAGCCCAGGAGTCACCAACAGCTCATCCTTCATGTGTGATATTCTCTCCTCCATCTCCGTCATTCTCCCAGCCTGCACCACCTGCTGCTCTTGTATCTCTTGTAATTTCACATCAAGTTTTCCTTCGAGTTTGATTAATCGAGGTTCCAGTGCTGCTATAACTTGCCCTATAACCTCTCTTCCAAGGGCCGCCACCTCCGCTGCTGAAAAAGAAACTAGGCTGCCACCATCACCACCCTTCTTTGTGCTTTTTGTCGCAGTCCTCTGGCTCTTGGAGGGTCCCGGTGCCAAATATTCATCCATCCCAAGTTCGCACACCATCTGCTATACGCTGCTCACAGTTCTGGGCACTTTGTAACTTTTGTTTTAATATTTATATCTGCGAAGAGGGAGCAGCGTTGAAATTCGCATCTGTTCAGCTAGCTGCTCATCAGCACCCCCCTCCTTCGCCTTCTTATTCAATGCAGCTACCAGAGGGTGAGGCCTCAATCCTCTGGAGTCCCAAGGAACACCTTCAGCATCGTTGTCATCATTGGAAAATGATAGCAATGTGATAGGTGGGGCAAATGGCATAGCTCTTACATGATCCTATAGTACTTCCAGTTGCTGATGTAATTTTGACTCCTTAATTCTACACATCGAATGATGCCCACTGCCTTTGACTTGTCCCTTCCCAGCATGATCCTGCAACACTCTGCAAGTGACGCTAACATCGCAAACTTCCCAATGCTGCTTTTCCAGTTCATTCTGGCATCTCTCAAACTCTTGCTCTGATGCCTTATACTCACTCTTCAGTGAATCACTCCTACTAGTAAGCAAACCATTCATCTGTAATACATGCATTTTATCCTGCTGCAATCTCTCGTTCTCTTCCTGCAACCTAAGGATTTCTTTATCCTTTTCCTGCCCGACATGTTCAAGTTGCTCCTGTTTCTCTTTCTCAGGCTTTTCAATATCTCTTTAAAAATCCTTTTGGTGGTCACTTGCTTCCTGACATTTGGAACCTAGCTCTTTTCTCAGAGCTGAAACTTTGGATTCCATTGCCTGGAATAAAGCATACAGGGTGGCTACCATAATACCTTTCTGGTCATGTTTCTTGGCTGCAGACTTTGCCTCCTTGCACAGTCTGCTGACATACTGTATTGGATCAGTCTGCAATTTCATGTCCAGTGTGAAATCATTCCAACCTGTATGGGAGGTCAGAAAGTTTAAGATGACTCATTTGAGCTCAGAATTAATGGCCAAAGTTGGGGATTTCCCTTCACTGTACTAACTGAAAATCCAAGGCTTACCAGTTCACCTCAAATCTTACAGCTAGATAGCTGTACTTTCTGGCTGCGGAGGCCCCATTCGATTGATCATCTGCTGAATGAATGAGGGGCGAAGGCTCTAACACCTACCATGATCCCTATCTCATTCACCTGCTACACACCTTTTGGCGTACTGGTTCGGTTCTGTCCAAACAGGTCATTCTGCAGTCACTAATTGTTTGATGGAAGGAGTCTAGACCTGTTGGCAAAACACAACACAGAAGCCCAGATGTTGCAAGGGGAAGTTTACTCCAGAAACTACAGAAAAACAGTGTGCCTGCTGGGAGTTCAGAAACCTCCAAACACCATGGTGTTCTCATGCAAACTCAGTGAAAAATAGTCTTACAGACATTCTCATATTATGGATAACAAAGCACGTTACTAGGTAACTGACTTTCCCAAAACGGAAAACGAACTGAATAAGGCAATTCTATTGGTGGACAGCCTGCACCTTGGACAATTAGATCATTACTTGTTTTGCATGTACACACTGATCAGAGTAAAGCTGATTAAGGCAAGTTTTACGTAACAATATAGTGATTCATAAGAGGTGCTGACCATTGCAACAAGGACAAAAGCTGCAGGTGGTGCACAAGCACTACCAAATAATCATACTGGATAACAGTTCTTAAGCACATAATAACAAGTATGAAAGATATACAAATTGTACCTTATGACGCAATAATGGGTGTGGTAGCATGCATGAGGATATATGGGTATATGGGGTGTCCAGATCTACACCCTCATGTCACCAGATCCACTGTGCCTCATTCATATCCAAATACTGGTTTGGGTCCCTTCTCTTTTACCTCTCGCCACTCCTGTCCCTCACCCCCTCTACCTCTTCCTCCCTCCTCTTTAGGGATCCTTGCACCTTTGCCATTCCTCATCCCCACTCCTCTGCTGGGCAATCAGCCTTTTCTTATTGTCTCCCATCATTCTGGAACCAGGTACTCTCTTCCCTCCACTTTACTGACTCCCCTGCTCTCTTAGGTATCAGCTGAAACTCCTTCCCTCCCAACTGCTCTTGTTTTCCCTCTACTTAAGTGTTCCCATTGCATTTGTCCCCTACCCCTATATGGGGTGGCTGGAATACCTTGATTGCTCATTTTGCACTTAGTCCTGTAATTAATTTGTGTTCTTTGATTTCTCTTAATTGTAATTACGAATTCTGTCTGTGCTATGTAGTTTGTATCTTCTATTGCTGTCCCCTAGGTCGGACCTGGAAATGGGCCTCATCTCAGTGTGCCTTTCCCAGTTAACAGTTTTCAATTAAGTCAAGTCAATCAATCAGTTGAATTCAAGCAAGCTGTAATAAAACAGATATTGATCAGAAACATTTTTGGATATAGAGGGAAAATAATGACCCCTTGGGATGAACTGTTGCCCCTCAATAGCATTTGACCTCAGGAAGAATAACTATTGTCAGTCAATAGTTAATCCTTCAGGGTCAGTTTTGTCACACTATATCCCTCAATTCCTGTCAATATGTAAGCAATAAGACACAATGTGGTGTTGACTGCAGTGATTTCACCACATGCCAAGAGGTGCAGTAATGCACTAGACCACAGGCTGAGTGTCTTCAGCCTCTGGAAGTGTGGTAAAACTAGCACACACACACACACCAGTGTTTAATTGCACTGATAAAATGGGTCCCTAGGACACTTAAAAAAAACTCTCTAAAGTTTGAAAAGATACAAAAAAAATTATAAAATATTGCTAAAAAAATTAAAATAGTCTCTCCACAGAAGGTTTGCACCTGACAGTCATCAGACTTTCTACACATTCAATACATGGTGTGTTTGTTCACCATGGGATACTAGAATTCTAAATTCTGCATTATTCCACTAGGTAAAATGCCCCAACCCCCAACATGGTATGGTAACATGGAATACATGAATTCAAACTTCTGCAGAATTCCACTGGCATACACACACACACACACACACACACACACACACACACACACACACACCTCGTGTGGAGCCAGAACCTCAGTTCCATCCATTGAAGAGTAAGAAGTAGGGAGTTCTTTTGCAAACTGGTAAGGATAGATGGGGTATTACATAGAAACATAGACTTTTATGGCAGATAAGGACTACTTGGCCCTCTCAGTCTGCCCAATTCCCTACCTACTGGAGAAGATGCAGATTCTAGTTAACCAACAGACTACTTCCTCCTACCCCCACTATAATTGACTTATAGCTGTCCCATGCATTCTTTAATTCTCCACTGTAGTTGACTCCACAAGCTTATCAGAAAGGCAGTTCCATGTGTCCACTGTGACGCTTGGCCAGCTGGTTATGACTATTGTAGGATATTTGTAATATAAAAATATAGTAGGTGATTGTCTCTCATAAGACAGCCTGTGCTCATGGGTGACCCCCCCCCAGGTTTAAGTGAAGCAGGAACCATTTACTTAACTGACTTACTTCAGAATGGTATTTTATTACCTTTTTATGATATACCTAGGCTCTTTGAAGTGGACACGAAATGTGACTTTATGAGTCTGCCGGGGATGAGTCTAATAAACTTTTATGATGTCTTAATAGGAAGAACATTTTATACCAACATGGTGCTAAAAGTTGTAAAACCCTTTGATATGCCTTGGGAATAGGAACTGCTCAAGATCAAAGAGAAAATGCTTAATTAAGGAGTCATATTTAAGAAGTGGAATTTTTACTGATGTCACCTTATTTAATATACCTCCTGATAGGACATCTTGCTTGTATTTTTTTTATATTCTAAAAAGAGAAGCTAGATGACTCACAGAAGGAGTGTGGAGAGACACAGTTTAAACTAATACTGGAGTCTGATCTGTTTGACATATTCCATCTTGGGACTCTAGAAAGACGCACAGCTCTGATAAGCACTTAGAGAGGAAATACATTAGGTAGAAAAGATCTAACTATATGTTGGTAGGAGTTTATCTGTAGTTTTTCTTCCTTTTAAGTGATTGTTTGCTGTTTGATATATTGCTCTGTGTTTACATTTTTCATATTTTTTATCATCTTTTAATAAATATGTTATTTAAAAGACTGCCTGGGCGTCTGATAGTTCTTTTTTGCATGTGATGTATAGAGGGTTAAGACTGACAAAAACTGTTCAAAAGCTTGATGGTGTTACTAAACTGGGAAAAGGTAAGAATATACCTAAGGTCTTTTGTAGAGTTTTAAGGGTTCATTTTGGAAGCCTGGCTTGGTGCCCCGGTGAAAGATTGTACAGCAATTTCCGAAGAGGGTTCATATCTGAGCCTGTACATTTGGGTACGCTAGCATAAGGTTCACAGTTTGAATCCCTCCAGAACTTGAGACTAAAGGTGATTCGGACCTGAAAGCAGACAGGAGGGTTACCCTGTCGGTTACCTGTTCACACTATTGCACTTAGAGGTTGACACTGTGGGAGCAGAGGGCCTGACCTGCTGAGTGCATTTGTGACAGATTTGGTTGACAGCGGTATGAAAAAATTGGTAACACAAGCTTTAACTGTTTGGTGTGTCAGCTTAATTATGTACAGCTCACTTGCAAAGTAAGGCAGTGATTTATTTTTAAAAAAGGAAACAGAACTATATCATTTGCTTACAGTCAAGTTCCTACCTGTTTTATTTTTTTTCTAAACTGCAAGTTAGAGTAGCCGTAGTTAGGAAAGAAGCCTACCTTAGGCACTTATGCCAGGACAGAGGAGTCCTGCACAAGGTGAGAACCACGAAGCAGAATCTTGTGGATGCCCTGATGGTAGCAGACGCCCAGAGCATTGAGTCACAGACTATGACTGTAAAGGACCAAACCTTGGGTGTGGAGGGGCTAGCAGCAAGTGCAGTGTCCAGATCTGGTGAGGAGGGCAGCAGGGCCAGTGCAGGTGAAGGGCCACAGCAGCAGGCGAAGGTCAACAGCATTCTGGAGCCAGAAGCAATCAGGCTACAGACTGAGTTGTGCAGAATGGAGTTGGAGTTCCAGAGAGAAGAGAAGTGAGAACAGTGAGCCCCAGAGGAGAAGAGGGAGTGAGAACAGTGAGCCACAGAGGAAAAGAGGGAACAGGAACAATGAGAAGTGGACCGTGAACAGTGACAGGCAAACCGTGAAGAGTATGAGCACCAGAGGTGACATGAACTGGAGAAGTTACAACTCCCACCAGCAGCACCAGAGCAGGTAAGTGTCTTGGGTTTAACTGGAACTACAGGACTGGGTTACAAATTGAATTCCAAATTGATAGCTGAATTTAAAGAGGGGGAGGATATGGATGCCTTTTTAAATTCCTTTGAAAAAGGTTGTATTCAGGCAAATATTCCTAGAGGTCCTAGAGCTTCCAGCTATCCCCCTACTTACCAGAAAAGCTTGGGATGCGTTGGGTCAAATGGACAATGAGGCCAGTAATGATTACAGCAAACCTAAAGCTGCACTTTTAAAAAAGTTTGATTTAACTGCTGAAGCATACAGAGCTAAATTCCGTAAGCTCAGGAGAAGTCCTGACATGAGCCATGAGGAGCTAGCCATGAAACAACGTCAATGTTTAAAACATTGGTGGGAGAGAATTGAAGCAATGTGTGTAGATAAAATTGAAAATGCTATTTTGTTAGAACAGTTTTTTTGGGCATGCCCAGCAGAGCTGAAAACCTGGCTGGAGGACCGAGATCCCAAAACAGTGCAAGAGGCTGCTGAACTCTTGGACCATTATGCCAAGAGCAGACCTGCTCTGAGAGTGAATGGGGCAGGTGTGGCAGTGCAGAAAAGGAAAAGTGCACTTCAGGGTTGCTAAAACCCTCTCTGCCTCCACCAAAATGAGTTAGCCCCAGGTTTCAAAGAAAAGATTTCTCTGAGAAAAGAAACAAATGTTGGGTTTGTAAAGAGACTGGGCATATTGCCGACAGTGTCCCAAAAGGATAAGCAATACACAACATGGGACCAAGAAAGAAGTGGGTTGTTTGTGTGTCCCTGGAAGCATGCCTGTGAACATGAGGGAACACATGCACCCAGCCACGGTGAATGGTGTACAGACACAAGGGTTAAGAGACACAGGGGCATCCCTGATGTTGGTAAAAGGGGATCTGGTAGAGCCTGGTCAGCTTATACCCAATAAATTTGTAACTGTACAAGGGTTCACTGGTGAGGAAACCACATTGCCACTCACTAGTGTTCTCCTAGACTGGGGTGAAACTGGGGGTACTGTGTAACAGGTGGCTGTAGCCAAAATGTTAGCAGCTGAAATCTTCCTTGGCAACAATCTCAAACAGGGGATGATGTGTGCAGATACCCATAGCCATGTGGCAATGGAAAATTGTAATTCCCTGGACCCCACAGAAGCCATTGTGGAAACCACTGGGAGGCTGGTTCCCCAGCATGTGTCCCCTGATATGGAGACTAATGAAAAGAGTGTAGAAATTTCCCCAGTAGCAGTTAACCACACAGCTACAGAGCGCAACTCCGAAGAAGGAGGGATGACCCATTGTCAGAGGGTTTGGGATGACAGTGATCCTGAGTGCCCTGACACTAGTGCTAGGGAACCTAGTTTAGTGACTGAAGGGGACCTGTCCCATGCCTTGGGAATGTGTAAGGAGTTTGCAGCTGCTCAGAAAAGTGACCCTAGTCTAGAGAAACTGAGGACTTGGGCAGACTCTGATAGTGCACAGGGAGGTGACAGAAAACATAAAGTTTATTGGGAAAATGGACTGAGGAATACCCAGGATGTGAGGACAGAGTGAGGGGTGATAGGCAGGCAGCTTGTCATTCCCCAGTGGTACCATGAGCAGTTGCTCAAGATTGCACATGATATTCTCTTGTCTGGTCATCTGGGAATCACACGTACTATGCAGCGGTTGGCCCAGAATTTCTATTGGCCCAACTTTACCCAGCAGGTGAAGGAGTATTGCAGGTCTTGTCATCGGTGTCAAGAAATAGAGAAGGCAGGCAAGAAAATCCAAGCTGCCCTAATTCCATTTCCCATAGTGGAGGAGCCATTCCAGAGGGTGGGAATGGATATTGTGGGGCTTTTAAATACCCCCAGATCCTCTGGGATGAGGTACATCCTGACTGTGGTGGATTATGCCACCCAGTATCCAGAGGCAGTCACTCTATCCTCACTGAGGACAGACAAAGTGGCAGATGCCTTACTTGGGATCTTCTCCCGTGTTGTGTTGCTGCAGGAGGTTATCACCGATCGAGGGGGTTCCTTCATGTTGGACCTGATTAAATGTTTGTGGGAGAAGTGTGAGGTGCTGCAGTGGTGCACAACACCTTATCACCCACAAGCCAATGGGCTTGTGGAAAGATTTAATGATACCCTGAAGTCAATGCTCCAAGTGTTTGCTGAACAGCATGGAAGGGACTGGGATAAATACCTTCCCCACCTGTTGTTTGCATACAGGGAGGTACCGCAAAAGTCAACAGGATTTTCCCCCTTCGAGGTCTTATATGGACGCCGGGTATGTGGGCCCTTAGACTTGATCCAGGAGGACTGGGAAGGCAAGCACACCACCCAGGGAACTCCAATAGTGGATTATGTCCTTAGGTTTAGGGAAATGCTGAAGGAGTTTATGGGGACAACCCAGAGCAACCTGGCAGCTGCCCAACAGTAACAAAAAGTGTGGTATGACCACAGAGCCAGAGCTCGTTTGTACACGGTGGGTCAGGATGTCATGGTCCATATTCCAGTCCAGAAAGACAAGCTGCAGGCTGAGTGGGCAGGACTGTACAAAGTAGTTAGGAAGGTAAATGATGTGAACTATATCATAGAATTACCTGACAGAAGACATACAGAAAGAAAGAATGTACCATGTCAACATGATGAAGCCATATGCTAATAGGGCTGACATGGTGTTTTCAGTATGTAGTCCTGGGAAGGGAACGGACAAAAGAGACCCCCTTCTGGACTTGCTAGAAAAAAGCAAGCAGAAGTCCTCTGTGGAGGCAGTTAAACTGTCACCCCAGCTGGCCCCGAACAAGATCCAGGAAGTAAGGGAGGTTTTAACAGACTTTGCCCCACTGTTTAGCGCCAAACCTGGACTAACCCTCTTAGCGATGCATGATGTGGAGACAGGGACACATATGCCCATACGGCGGATAGCATATCGGTGTCAGAGGCTGTTCAAAAGGACATTAGGAGGGAGGTGGAGGAAATGCAGGATTTAGGGGGTAACTGAGAGATCCCACAGCCCCTGGGCCTTACCCGTAGTCCTTGTGCCCAAGCCAGATAGCTATACTCATTTCTGTGCAGACTATCATGGACTGAATGCAGTCATGAAGTCAGACGCCCACCCGATGTCCCAGACGGATGAACTCCTGGACAAGTTGGGAGGGGCGACATACCTTATGACTATTGACCTGACAAAGGGGTATTGGCAGGTAGGGTTAACTGACAGAGCTAGGGAGAGGTCAGCCTTCATCACTCTGATAGGCTTATTTGAATTTTATGTAATGCCTTTCGGAATGAAGAATGCCCTTGCCACTTTCCAAAGGTTGGTGAACCAGGTGTTAAATGGTGCTCAGGAGTATGCCGTGGCATACCTGGAAGACATTGCCATCTTTAGTGCCAGCTGGGAGGAACACCTGTCCTACCTTAGGGAAATGCTGGGCAGGATACAGAGGGCTGGGCTCACTGTCAAAGCTGAGAAGTGCCAGGTGGTCATGGCTGAAGTGGCATACCTCTGGCATGTTGTAGGCCGGGGACAGCTCCATCCCAACCAAGTAAAAATAGAGGTGATCAAGGCATGGCCCGGACCAGAAATGCAGAAGCAGGTCAGGGGTTTTCTAGGGACAGCAGGGTACTATAGGAAATTTGTACCCAATTACAGAGCCCTGGCTGCTCCCCTATCTGACCTGGTAAAGAAAAAGATGCCTAAGAAAATTACCTGGGAGCAGCCTGTGAAAAAGCCTTTACCAGACTGAAGGAGGCACTGTGCAGTGCTCCTGTATTGACAAGCCCTGACTCTAGCAGACCCTTTATAGTCCAGACTGACGCCTCAGATGTGGGTATTGGAGCAGTACTGAGTCAGATATCCAACCGAGGAAAAGATCACCCTGTAGTGTACCTGAGTAAAAAGTCACTTCCCAGGGAGCAGGCTTACTCTACTGTGTAAAAAGAGTGTCTTGCCATAGTGTGGGCCCTAAAGAAGTTAGAGCCATACTTATATGGGCAGCATTTTGAGGTACAAACTGACCACAACCCCCTGGGTTGGCGGGCACAAATGGGAAAAACTAATGGTAGACTTTTAAGATGGAGTCTTGCCTTGCAAGGGTATGACATGATGATTTTACATAGGGCTGGAACAACCAATCAGAACACAGATGGCTTATCACATCTATATGAGGAGTGAACTGACTTGGAAAGCTCATCCCATGCAGGGGATAGAGCCCCCAGATTCAGTCTAGGTGGGGAGTATTGTGACACTTGGCCAGCTGGTTATGATTGTTGTATGATATTTGTAATATAAAAATTTAGTAGTTGATTGTCTCACATAAGACAGCCTGTGATCATGGGTGACCCCCAAGGTTTCAGTGAAACAGGAACCATTTCTTAACTGACTTACTTCAGAATGGCAATTTATTACCTTTTTATGATATGCCTAGGCTCTTTGAAGTGGAAACGAAATGTGACTTTATGAGTCTGCCAGGGGAGGAGTCTAATAAACTTTTATGACGTCTTAATAGGAAGAACATTTTATACCAACATGGTGCTAAAAGTTGTAAAACCCTTTGATATGCCTTGGGAATAGGAACTGCTCAAGATCAAAGAGAAAATGTTTAATTAAGGAGTCATATTTAGGAAGTGGAATTTTTTCTGATGTCACCTTATTTAATATACCTCCTGATAGGACATCCTGTTTGCATTTTCTTATATTCTAAAAGAAGGATCTATATGACTCACAGAAGGGGTGAGGAGAGACACAGTTCAAACCAATACTGGTGTCTGATCTGTTTGACATATTCCATCTTGGGACTCTAGAAAGATACACAGCTCTGATAAGCACTTAAAGAGGAAATACATTAGATAGAAAAGATCTAAACTGTATCTTGGTAGGAGTTTGTCTGTAGTTTACTTTTCTTTTCTTTTAAGTAATTGTATGCTCCTTGATATATTGTTCTGTGTTCACATTTTTCATATTTTTATCACCTTTTAGTAAATATATTATTTAAAAGACTGCCTGGGCATCTGCCAGTTCTTTTTAGCATGTGATGTATAGAGGGTTAAGACTGACAAAAACTGTTCAAAAGCTTGATGGTGTTACTAAACTGGGAATAGGTAAGAATATACCTAAGGTCTTTTATAGAGTTTTAAGGGTTCATTTTGGAAGCCTGGCTTGGTGCCCCGGTGAAAGATTGTACCGCAATCCCCAAAGATGGTCCGTATCTGAGCCTGTACATTTGGGTACGCTAGCATAAGGTTCACAGTTTGAAACCCCCAGAACTTGAAGCTAAAAGTGATTCGGACTCAAAAGCAGACAGGATGGTTACCCTGTCTGTCACACTATTGCACTCGGAGGTTGGCACTGTGGGAGCAGAGGGCCTGACCTGCTGAGTGAGTTTGTGACATCCACCACACTCTCCATGAAAAAAATATTTCCTCACATTGCCCCTGAGCAACCCCCCCCCCATCTTTAAATTGTGGCTCCTTGTTCTTGCACATTTATTTTTCTGAAAGATGCTCCCCTCTTGGACTTTGTTGAATTCCTTGAGGTACTTGAAAGTTTCTGTCATGTCCCCACTCTCCCTCCTTTCCTCAAGGGTATACATATTAAGGTCTTGTAGTCTCTCTTCATATGGCTTCTGTTGCAGACCTTGCACCATTTTAATTTCCCTCCTCTGGACCCCTCCATCCTGTCTATGTCCTTGCGGAGATGGGGTCTCCAGAACTGCATGCAGCACTCCAGATGGGGTCTCACCAACTGTCTGTACAGAGGGATAACAACTTCCTGTTTTCTACTCGTGATGCCTCTCCCTATGCATCCCAGTATCTCCCCAGCTCTCCTTACTGCCTTCTCACATTGCTTGCCTAACTTAAGGTCATTGATATGACTACCCCTAGGTCCCTTTCTATTTTTGTTGATGTTAGTACTCCCCCCATTGTGTACTCTTCACCTGGGTTTTTGTTTCCCAGATGCATTACTTTGCATTTCTTTGCACTGAATCTAAGCTGCCATGCTTTTGATCCATTCCTCCAACCTTGCCAAGTCCCTTCTCATCCTTTCCACACCCCTTGTGTATCAACTCTGTTGCAGATCTTTGTGTCATCTGCAAAGAGGCATACATTTCCTTCTAGACCCTCTACAATGTCTCCTATAAAGACATTAAAGAGGACTGGTCCCAGTACTGAACCCTATGGTACCCCACTAGTAACCCCCCTTTCTTCAGAGTGAATTCCATTTACTATTACCCTCTGTATCCTGTTGTGCAGCCAATTTGTTACCCTGGTTACCACCCTGGGACCCACTCTAAGGTTGGCTAACTTGTTTATTAATCTTTTGTGTGGGACTGTGTCCAGGCCATATCCACAGCCCCTTGCTGGTCTACTTCTTTGGTTGTCCAGTCAAAAGAAATTGATTAGATTTGTGTAACATGTCCTTCCCACTGTGAATGCATGCTGCCTTGGGTCCTGGGCCCCACTGGCCTCTAGGTACCCAACAATTCTTTCTTTCAGAAGTGATTCCATCATTTTCCCTACCACTGAGGTCAAACTAACGGGTCTTTAGTTTCCTGCCTCTGCCTTGCTCCCACTTTTGTGAAGGGGACTCACATCTGCCCTCCTTCAGTCCTCAGGTACCACCCCATCCTCCCATGATTTGTTAAATAGGGTAGTCAGTGGTGTCACTAGGTCACCCCTTAGTTATTTTTAGAATTCTGGGGTGAATCCCATCAGGTCCCATTGCTTTGTCCGCCTTGAATTTTAAGAGTTCTTTCAGGACCCTTTCTTTTGTGAATGGACTGGTGTTGACTGTTTGGTTTTGGTACCTTCTTTTCTTCTTCTTTTGTGAATACTGAGCAAAAGTATTCATTCAGGATCTCTGCCTTTTCACTGTCACCCTCTGTCCACCTCCTCTCCCCCTTATTAAGCTTCAGTATCCCTCCCTTGGTCTTTCTTAGCTTCCTGATGTACCTATAAAAGGTTTTATCCCCCTTCTTAACTGAGTTGGCTGTCTTTTCCTTGGTTTGGGCCTTTGCTATTCTGACTGCCCTCCCCGCTTCCTTCTGCTTTAACTGATACAGTTCTCTGTCCTGCCCCTTTTGCGATTCCTTGTACTTCCTGAATGCTATCTTCTTCTCCCTAACCTTTCCTGCCACCTCTTTTGAGAACCATAGTGTTTTTTTACTCCATTTTATTTTCTTTATTTGCTTCTCACAAAGGTTTGTTGCCTCTATAATGGCATTTTGATTTTTCTCTATTGTTCTTCCACCCCTACTTACTACCCATTTTCTAGTGCATTCCTTAGGTACTCACCCATTTTGCCAAAGTCAGCCCTTCTAAAGTCCAGTATTCTTGTTTTTGTATGTCTTGACTCCACAGTTGTGTTTATCGTGAACCACACTGTGTGGTGGTTGCTTGTTCCCAGATGGCTACCCACTTCCAAATCCGTAATCCTCTCTCCATTTGAGAGTACCAGGTCCAAGATTGCTCCCTCCTGAGTGGTTTCCAACACTAGCTGTCTGAGGCATGGCCCCTGTAGAGCATCGAGAATGACCCTGCTCTTGGATGTGGCTGCAGTAAATGTCTTCCAGTTAACATCTGGCATATCCAGGTCCCCCCCTATCAACAATATCTCTCCTTTTTCTGCCATTCTGAGAATGCCTTCTATCATTTCTTTGTCCATTTCCTCACCCTGAGATGGGGGTCTGTATACAACCCCTGTGCGGATTGTGGTGCCACTCCCTGCCTCCAAGGTGACCAACAGTGCCTCCTCTCCTCCATGTTTACCATTTAGTTCTGTTGTTTTGATTCCTTCCCTTGTGTAGAGAGCTATTTCTCCTCCTCTTTTACCCTCTCTGTCCCTTCTGTAGATTGTGTACCCTGGTATGTTGACATCCCATTCATGGTTCTCTGTGTACCATGTTTCTGTGACTGCCACAATATCCAAGTGTCCCTCAGGGCCACTTGCTCACGAAGTTTGTTACCCAGACTACGGGCATTGGTATTCATTGACCTCCATTTAATGTTGGCATTACCCTTTTTTGCCCCATCCCTGCCCTTATTGCCTTTGTCTTTTTTTCCATTTACCCCTGTCCTGCCCCCTGTTGAACTCTGTACCTTGGTGTTTACCTTACTAACTACCTTGTTTTGTGGGGGGAGGCTTGGAATTTCATGCTTCCTATCAGCACCTTCCCCCTTGGCTAGTTTAAAAGTTTTCCAGTGAAGCATTTAAACCTATCACCTACGAGCTTAGTTCCCTTCCTGGATAGATGCAGACCATCATGCCAGTATAGACCCACATCTCTCCAGGTGGACCTCCAGTCCCCAATGAAGCCAAAACTCTGATCTGCACCAGTCTTTCAACCATTTACTGAACTGCATGGTGCGCAGAGTACCCTAGCCTTACCCATGCCATAGACAGGCAGCACCTCCAAGAAGGTTACCGTGTGTGCTACCTATCTAAGGCCCCTCCCTAACTCCACAAACTCCTCCTGCACTGCACTGATCTTATGCCCAGCCGGATCATTTGTCCCAAGGTGGACAATGATGTCTAGTTCCCTCTCCCATGATGCTGTTCCTGCAATCCTGAGGATTCGCTTCCTGTTCCTCCAAGCCATGGCACCAGGCAGGCAACTTACCTCCCTCTCCCCTCCCTTCCCTAGTTCTACCCCCCCAATGACTGAGTCCCCCAACAGGAGCCATTTCCTTCCCCTGTGGTGTCCCTTGCCACCCTTCTGTGGGTCTCCCTTGTGGAGGTACCCAGCATCCTCCTTGGTCTCCACTGTGGGTGCCATCATATGGGAACCATGCTCTGCCAGAATGGCATATGAGTTGTGGGAGAGCTACAACTGGAGGGATGCACCTCTGTTCCACCACCCTCACCCTCCCTGAGCCCACTGTGGTCCAACCACTCCTCATTCTTGCCAACCTCTGAGGCAGTGGTGGTGGCACTGGTGCTCTTTTGGTGGGGAGACTTCCCTACTCCTTGCCAGTTAAGCCTGGAGATGGGCAACCTCCTCCTTCACAGCTGACAGTTGCCTGCAAACAAGGCAGCAATGCAGCTTCCAGAATGTCTCCTGAAAAACTGCTGCCTCACAGCCAGTGCATTGCACCACTCTTCACATGTCACTCTCCCTTCCTGCTTATAATAGATACTATATATTTATATTTTTTTTATTTTTTTGGTGTGTGTGCTTACCCTGTATGCACTGTGCTGGGTTGTTAAGGATATGACAGAGTTGTGCCCCCTGCCCTCTTGAGGAAGTGATGTCAGAACCAAGGGTATAAAGGAAATGACACGCCTGGGGTGGGTGGGTGTCTCCCAGCCACCAGTGACCTTCAGAAACAATCAACTACACCTCTGCTCCACCACCCTGTTGAGTACTGCCCTTCCTTTCAGTAATACAACCAGCACAACAATTTAACAGACAACTCCACTTACATAAACCACTCCTCTGAACCCAGGAGTAAAAATTAAATCAATCATCAGCCAGCAGTGCAATCCTAAAAGTTGCAAAAATATCCTTACAAATACTAGGTCTCTACACCAGTGAGCAATCCACAGTAAAAAGCAAATTTAGTAGTATTTCACTCCATCTGGATATAAAATTAACAATACTCAAACGGAATCCTGCAAGCCTCTTCTTAATTCGACGTTGGGCTTTATGCTGATGATCACATGATCGTCCTAAACCAATCAGCCCAGTTTGCCATCTGCAGCTTATATTAGGTCAATGCTAGAGGGCTCCCTCTCAATTCCCTCTATTGTAATTTCCACCAACTAGCAACATGACTTGCATCTCTTGGGCCCTATACCATCCCATCCTTATCCTAATTGTAACTCTTTTTTCTCACTCCTGCCCCTCTCTCCCAGAGGACATATCCCTTCCCAGAGACCTCTACATTTGCCCCATTGGACACCCCATCAACAATGCTACCTCATCATACTACCTAACAACTCTCCTCCTGTTCTACTCAGCACCAACCTTAACCCCAGTACTAGCTGCACCTTACACAGGTCCTTAGTGGTGCGACCTCCACCCCCCACAGGCAAACAACTATTAAATAGCCCTTATTCCCCCATCCCTAACCCAACTAGCCCAATTAGTCCACAACATAGCTACACCAGTCGTGCACACCCCAACTAACCCATGTTTCTGTACCTTTAACCCTAAACTGATCCGTAAAGCCGCTCTCCGACAAGCTATCCTCCTCCTCCTTCTAATCTCAGGAAACATACACCCTAATCCTGGCCCACTAGTGGCTAGTGTTGCCAAGGGGCGTGCTCTGGCCTCCCTTAATATCTGTAGCCTAACTAGGAAATTCACTCAGCTTCAGGGTTGGATTGCGCAACAATCCCCTGACATACTGGCATTACCTGAGGCCTGGCTCTCCAACAAAATTCCTGATGTCTCTGTCTCACTCAAAGACTACTCTATTTTCAGAACAGATAGGACAGGCAAAAGAGAAGGCGGCTGTGCCATATATGCAAGAACCTCTCTGCAGCCCCTTCCTGTCCCCCTGCCCACGCTGGCTCATGATGCCTAAGCCATCACAATCAAAGCCACCATAGGTGCCCAGGGTAAACCACTGTACATAATGGCAGTCTACATCCCACCCTCTAACCAGAAACAAGCCTTTGAATCCATCCTGGCTAGCATCACCCACCTCCCCCCAAGAGTGAATTGATTATTATAGGTGATTTTAATGTGAACTGGTTATCCCCTGCATCGGCCACGTTTAAAGATACAGTATGAGCCTATGACCTAGTTCAGATTGTTCAGTCTCCAACCAGGGAAGACCCCAGATCAGGGACTTCCACCCTTATTGACCTCATCCTTAAGAATAAACCCACCCACCTCACCGAAGTTAAAGTGCTCCTTGACATCCTAAGTGACCACTCTCTTGTCTCCTGCTGCTGGTCTAATAAAATCACTCCCAGCCCACCCAAAATATCCACCCAAGGCTCCTCAAAAAAGGGGCCCTCTCTAGACTCAAACTTTATTTCTCCTCCTATGACTGGGCACCCATTCATACCGCCACATCCGTAGACGCTGCCCTCACCTCCTTCATTAAAATTTTTAACACTGCCTGCAACATATTTGCCCCTCTCATGAAACAGGTTATAAAAAACAGAGATACTCCGTGGATCTCGCACACCCTACTAAAACTAATGCATCACAGAGATGACCTCTGGCACAGGGCACTGAACTCCCAACTTCCCATTGGCCGGCAGCTCTATAGAGAGGTTAGAAACAAGTGCACCTGGGCTATTCGACTAGCAAAGTCCACCTACTTTAAGTATGCACTCACCTCCTCATGGGGTGCCAGAAATAAATTCTGGAACAATGTAAAGGAACTCTGTGGGAAAGCCACTTCCCCTACCCCCTCACAGATTCTTAATCATGGTGCCCTCTCCCAGGACCCTATCACCATAGCTAATGTCCTGAACAATTCCTTCTGTGATCTTAGCCACATCCTACCGCAAAACTTTTTCGACCCTATCCAAAATGGCCCCTCTAGTGCCCCCCAGTTAATACACTCCTTCCCCTCCAGCTACGAATTATAACCTGCAATGAGGCTAAACAATACTTAACCAAAGTCCTGCGCAACTTGCGTTTTCAGTAGTGACTCCCTAGACCTTAAAATTCTCAGACTAACACTCGATGAGACCCTGCCTCACCTCACCAAAATACTAAACTGCTCACTGAGCCTTGGCCAGTTTCCTACACTCTGGAAAATGGGAATCATCACCCCTATCCTAAAAAAGGGAGATCCAACTGAGCCTGGAAACTATAGACCATTCACAATCCTTCCCCCCTCTCTAAAGCGCTAGAAAAATTGTGTCTGACCAGCTCACTGAATACCTGAACAAACACAAACAGCACGGTTTCAAAGAAGGGCACAGCACTACCACGGTCCTCCTCAAATTCACCTCTTACATACATAAAGCGCTGGAACAGTGGTCACTAGCAGGAGCTATCTTTGTTGATCTAACCAAAAGCGTTTGGCACCGTCAGTCATGCTCTTCTTATCCACTCTCTCCCCTCCCTCCATCTCGCCCCGGATGCAATCTCCTGGTTCAAAAACTATCTAACTAACCGGACTCAACAAGTCAAAATCAACACCACCCTCTCTGCTATGCTACCTGTTCGCTCTGGTGTCCCATAAGGGTCGATCTTAGGCCCCCTACTTTTCACTCCCTTTCTAAACTCCCTCCCTCTGGCCTGTAGTGGTAAACTCCTACTCTATGCAGATGATGCCGTAGTTTACTGGAAGCACTCTAACCCAATCTCTCTTCAAAACACCCTGCAAAACTGCTTTAGAGAACTAGAAATCTGTCTCACTGATCATAGGTTATTACTTAATTACAACAAGACCAAATCCATGATCTTTGCTCACCGCCAAAACCCCAACAGTAATGCCATGCTATCTGTCTCCAATCCACAGGGCATCCAAATTGAACAGGTCACCAACTTTAAGTATCTAGGCATTACTCTGGACACATCCCTCACCTACCACCAACATATTAAACACCTCTCCACCTCTGCAAACACTCGGCTGGTGATCCTATATAGGCATAAACACTGCCTCCACCCCAAGGGTGCTAAGAATGGCTGTAACTTGCTCAGTCCTATCTGTGGTCGACTATGGGATTACAATTTATGGCAAGGCTGATAACACTGCCCTAAACAGTATCAAACTAGTCCTCAAGAAAGCCTGCTGATTGGTCACTAACAGTGATATATTAACACATACATGTGAGCTCTACAATCGAGCTGACTGGTTGATCTTTGAAGGTAGACTAATGTACCACTCCTGCCTCCAAGCAAAAAAGATCCTGATGAAACTTGCACCTTTGGGTCTTCACCCCCTCATCCATCCAACCCCTCATAGGAGCACCCCTAGGCACCCGGCTAACACCACACTCCTGATCCCCCACTGTAGGACCTCACTAGGGCAAAGGTCTTTCAGGTATTGCACTCCACTTTGGCTAAATCAACTTCCTTCCTCCATCTCCCAGGCCCCCAGCCTTAGCTTATTTAAAAAAGGCATCAAGCAATTTCTCCTAGACTCAGAGACCTGTGGCTGCTTCAGCCTGTCCTCCCATACTAGGTTGGAGACAGAACACCTGCGTCTCCCACAGCTCCAAACTAAATCAATATAGTGCTTGGTACCTAAAGCTCTGTCGCTCGACTAGCTTGCTACCTTCTGAATTTGGCAACCAACCCCGATTCACCTCAACGACCCAGGGTCCCCATATAACCCTAAGAGAAACCTAGAGAAACTAACCCAGCAAGTGAGATATTCTGTATGGAGTAACCTTGTAAATATTTGTCTTAATGTAATGTCTGACTAGAAAGCTATGTACTATTTGTTCCCAAGTGATTTTCTGTTTGTACTGACGTGGAGCCTTTGCAAAGGAGTCCTCCACTCAAAGGTTTGTAATTCTGAAATTTCAATAAATAAATAAATAAATAAAATAAATAATTCAAATAAGCAAAAATGAAAGTATCAATAGGAAAGTGTGGCAAACCGTCCTCACAGGTCCCAAGCAGTATTTTGTTTTTTTTTGTGGCTCTCAGTTCCCAAATGAGTACGATTTTCTTCTCTGCAGTACAGCAAATTTTAGCAGTCTCCACCAAAAGCAGTCAAGGCTTATCTTTTTCATGGTCATGAAAGAAGCACCAAAGTATAGGAGGGGAATTTCTCATGGTCATGAAAGACGCACCAAAAATGGAAATTCTGAATAGTACTTGATGTATGAGGAGGGGCTCATAAGTGGAAATTGTTTAACGGAAAACAGTGCAAATTGTACGTAATGCAACAGCTGCTGCAGAAATGCACGATTAGATCTTTACGCACCAAATGGAATTTTTCCTTTTCCTACGATGGTAGATTTTTTAACATATATCAGCTGTGCCAAATTTCTGGTAGGCAAGCAAGCCCACCAGTATATGAAGTGCACCAGCCTGCTTTGCACAGGATATGCTAATGAGCACTGCTAACTCTCTCCATTTATCAGTAGCACTCATTAGCACATCCTGAATACAGGAAGCTGGCTTGCACTTGAGATGGTCGCAGGCATGTTTGCATATTGGAAATTCGACACAGTTTTATATGTTAAAAAAGCTACTAGAGGAGGTAAAGAAAAACTTCCTTTTAGTGCTTGAAGTTCTAATCAGGGCTTTCAGCTGTAGCTATTGCAGTATGTATAGTTTATACTGTTTTCCTCTAATTTAAGACAATTTTATTTTTAGGGCCTAGTTGTAGGTTTATATGTAAGGGTAAAGGTGGCAGACTTGTTTATGATGACAGTGAGGAATGAATGAAGTGGTTCATGAATTCCATATGTGAGTTGCCTAAATTCCAACTCCCACTGCCAGAACTTGTCTAAATCTGTGTAGTTGTGGAGAATTAGGATATGGGTCTCAGAAATGGAACTTTAGCCTATTAGGAAGCAGCACATTTTCAACCCATTTTATAATTATATAATGTTTTGGACCAGAGCTCTGTTTTAAATATGGAGAAAGTATTGGGGGGTGGGCTCAAAGCAAAAGAATGGGGCACCTCCTCACATAAACGCTTTGGATAAAACTGATTATGTATAAAGCACACTATATGAAACCAAAATCCTTTGATTCTTTTCTTTGCTGTAACTGATAACTTCAGATTTTAAAAGAATCCCATGCACAATGATGTATTTTTTAATATGGTTGAAGAGGAACTGTAGGATTTGTTTTTTAATGATGTATTCCTGGTCACCTGCAACAGTTAGGTCAATTGAAATCTCATTAACCTTACGCATATAATTTTGTGTGCCACGTGTGGAGTAAATGATGATGTGAAAAAAAAATGATTAGATTTCATGGACTCTTATAAGACAAGTTAACTGGAGGCATTTTTTGCAAGGTCTCACCAGTCTGTGTTCAGAACCAGCATACCCTGCCTGAGAATGTGTTCTGATGTCTGAAGCTCATTCACAGTTTCAAGGTGTGGAATGTGTGGTACTAAGAGAGACATGGCAACTCTGTAACAATAAAACTACTAATAATGTTGATTTAATCCAAAAGGAGGCAGAATATTGCAGAAACATTTTAAGATTCAATAAAAAGAACTGCTTGTATCTCCGCTGGTGCATTGGTTCCAAACGCAGCCCGATAAGGCCTGACCTTGCAAGTAGTTTACTGGCCACTGGCCCTGAATGGATGCCCACGACAGGCCCATTCGTTCTCCATAGGAAGGGGTGAGCATTATTTTTAAACATTTTGCTATATTTGATTGGAGTTGTCCAGGAAAACCAGAGTTCTTTTTCAAAATTTAAAACTGGAGAAAAAGAAAGTTTATAACTATACCCCTCCCCAAGATTCCTTGTTGTCCTAAAAGAGCTACAGAAATTGCAGTACAATTAGTTTGTATTCTGCACAAGGTTGCACACTATACACAGAAGTGCTTGTCTTAGTCCTCTGTTTGCATCTTCTTAATATTTAACTACCAGTAATATACTCTGTTAGGCAATCCTGATGTGAGAAGATATTAGGGATCATGGCGGGGGTCTAGTAAATTCTAATTAATGGTGTTGAAAAATGTGGCTTACATGATGGGCAAAAAAATGAACGTTTTCTTCCAAGTGTTGGTATGTACATGTGGCAACTTGTTTTTCTAACATTTGTCACCCTGACTACATTTTTTTCTTTTGACGTCATGAACAGAGGTGTAGCTATTAAAATTATTTTTGTGTGAGGTAACAAAAACCTGCCAGCATAACAGTCTGCCTGATAATCCTTTCCTACTCCCTTTGGCCAAGTAACATTTGAGCAAGGAGAATAGATTCCCATGATGTTTTTATCAGACAGCACTGGGAGAAACTTCAAAACTCTGGCACTCAGGGGGCTGGATTAGGGTTTCTGGGAAATTAGGGCACAGAAAAGATGCAAATTAATCTGAGCTATTAAAGAAGAATGCATTAAATCTGCATTTAAGTGGGCCTTAGCATATGGGAAGAGTCACAGAGTGCTGGGCAGTATCAGGGTAGCTTGAGTGGGTGCAACACAGGGGAGCTGGGCTGGGAAAAGTAAGGGTTAAGGGATAAATATAGAGGAAAAAAAGAGAGCCACCATAAGGCTTTGATCAATTCAAATCATAATAAATGTACTGTTCTGACATCCAGTTTGCATAATATGCCTAAATTCCACTTATATCCACTTTGTAAAATAAAGAATGTGTAACTTTACCCCTATTGTTTAGAGCCAGAAGAATGTGACCTTGACTATGGGGTTTCCATGTTGAAAAACAAGTCATTTTCCTTTCAGAAGGCTCATTAGTATAAGAGTCGGATATGTGACCATGGGCTGTTACTCCTAAAGCACTTGGAAGCCTTCTCTCTGTGTGAAAGCTTCAGGAAAACATTCATGCAACAATCACTGACTACATCTGTCACTGAAGCTAAAACAAAGCCATAGGATAGTGCAGGTGTAGAATACTGAGATACGGGATCTGTCTTCCCTGTGATATACCTAGGAACCAGTAGGAGGAGCACTTCTAACAGCAGCAGCAGCAGTGGAATCCGTTTTACAGTCAGTGCAATCCAAGCATCACAGAGCTGGAAACATCTTGTGTAAACTGCCTCAGTGAACCATTTCCCTACAAATAATTAGAAGTTAGTAGTAAAGAGCGGCTTGCTGCTACTTTCTGTCGTTCTAAATAAAGACTAGAAGCAGGGAATAACTTATAAATTGATTACCTTGCTGCAGATGCAGAGATTTGGCTAATCAATCTATGCAAATACATTGTGGGGTTATTTAAAACTGATCAGTAGCTTTTTGTATTCCAAGTAGCATCTGGTTGAACTACTCCCATTGCTGCACTGTAAAAAGAACTTCTGAACATGAAGTTAATAGTGTACACACTTCATTCTGAAGAAAGGCTGTAATTGTGATGGTGGTGGATGGTGGGGGATATCTGTTTGATTTACTTTAATAGAAGTTTGTGTGGGAGTATGCCCTTATCTGTGGAATACTGGTTGCAAGGTCAAAAATGTATCACAGAGATTGAGGCTGTTGTTTACTCTCAAAAGACTGGTAGTTCTCATGTAGAATTAAACTGGAAGTTATATTCCAGGACCTGACTTGTGTTATCTCCTCATTGTCTGCCATTCTGGAGCTTAGACTCCAAAATGCAAATACAGGGAAGATATCAGATCCCTTTTTTAATATTGACACTATTCCTCCTTACACCTGCACTGATCACCTCTTCTTGGGCGCCCCTCAGCCTCACCCCCAAGCTTCTTTGGCACTTATTTCTTGATCTCCATGACCCCTCCCACCATACCTCTCAACTGTCCCTGATTTTCAGGGATGTCCCTGATTTTGCCTCAGAAATTTCTTTCGTCCCTCTTAAATTTGGCATTTCTGACACTGAAGAGTAGGGACTTGAATCACAAAATAATGCTAGCCATTGGTGTTTGAGTCTAGTTCTCATTAAGAAAATGCTACTCATACTAAGCCACATGTTGTACACAGCTTCTGGAACTAATATTACTATGTTTTCAGATGTGTCCCTCATTTTGGTCATTTGTCCCTGATCATTTTAGGTCTTGTCCCTGATTTGTGATGAAGGAGATTGAGAGGTATGCCTCCCACCCCCCATGGCAGGTCTCTCCTGGCTGGGAGATGAAGCCCTTTGGGGTGTTGTCTCCTCAGTTTGAGAGACTCCTAGGTGGGAGGCCAGTCACTGGGTTGAGGCTTGAAAGTGCTCTATTTCATCCTGTAGCACACTGAGGATTTTTATATTTTTAATCACGCTTTTTTTTAAACATCTAACAGTTTTTTCCTCCTCCGGGCAGAGCAGCCCCCCAGTGACCCTTGGCCACTGGCACCCACACCTCTAGACCAGGTCTGGCATGTGAATTTATACGTCCATCCACACAAGCTGGCCACTGACAGGACCACCCCCAGGGACCTGCGACACAGATGCCCGGTGGCTACACCTGTCGAGTCCGGGGGCGCAGGGCTCGACCATCAGCCGATGTGGTCACCCCACCATTTTCCTCCAGATTTTTACCCCAAGGAGCTGGACGTGCAATGGCATCAGCGCACCTACATGCAGATGCCCGATGCACTCCACCCCCTTATCGTGCCTGCAACCGTAGTACATCCATCTTCCGCCAGGTGCCACTGCAGTGTGGCGCAGAACCCTCACCCACCCCAGAGGAAGGAGAGCAGTCATGGGATGCTTGATCCTTCTTCTCCCCCTGGCAGCCTCCGGCAGCCCGAGTCCATTCCCAAACCCAGGTCACTGGTGCAGCACGAGATGTGGCATCCAGTGCCTCAACCCTCAGCGCCACCGACTGGCACATGTTTTTATGCCCTCTGATGCCACTGGTCCCCTTTGGTCCCTGGCCTGGCAGTCACTCATCATCCCCAAGCCTTAACTGGCTCCAGGGATCACTCACCCATTACTCCCTGTAGTGAGGTCAGGGGAGAGAGGGCTTTCCTCCCCACCTCCAGTGACAAAATCCAGACAAGGAGCTCAGGCAAGGTTGATGGTGCAGGGCTAGTGGCGGACTGGCTGGCATCATCCTGCCAGTGGGGATGTTCCACTGTTTCTCCTTTGCCCCACCCACTTCCCGGATGCCTTAACATGGCCTTGCACGCTATTAGCATACCTCCTCCAGGAGAGGCAAGCTCCCTGGTCCAATGCAGGGGTCACTAGCATGGTAGACTCAGACAGCCTGTCTCCCTGGCTTGGAGCACTGCCATGCAGCAGTGTCGCCATTACCCTTGGCACCACCCAGTTGGTTTCCTGGGCTCACATGCGAACCCAGGTTGCCAGGATGGGAGTTTGCAGTGCTACCTGCAGAGGTATTAGGCAGCCCATGCCCTGGGGATTTTTTAACTTTTCTGTTCCAGCCCATCCCTACAGAAGACCAGCACATTTGGGGCTCCAAGCCCTTGCATGTTGAGTTTTCCAACACAGAGTTCAGTCAACATCCTCCCTCATTTGAAAATGAGCTTGGTCAATGGGGATATACCTGATTAAATAAAGCTTTGATTGATTGATTGACTGATTGATGCCGTGCCTCTGCTGCACTTTTACCGGTGGTCATCCAGGAGGCAGCGTTGTGGGGGAGGCAGTTACTGTCCCTCTCCAATGGAGGCGAGTGTCCTCTGGCATGCTCGGTACTCCTTCCTCCTCTCTGTTCTCTGTTGAACTGGGCTCACTCCTAACCTCAGGTTACCAGTGTCAGGACTTGCCAGGGGCAGCCCTGTCACTGCACTGACTGACCAGCACATCAAAAGACTTTTGATTAGTGTGTCCTGCTACCCAGCTGTATCTTGGTGCTAACAGAGACAGCATGTATGATGATCGGATGGGAGGGAGTGAGGAAGTGATTGCTAGTGCTCTGAGGAGCATGATGATTTCATGGTCCTACCTTTGGAGCTAGAGAATCAAAGTTAAACTCACTTCAATCCTCTTAAGCCAGTTGACTAGTTCAAACTTTGGGATCTGAACAAATCACCACACCCCAAACTACAAAACACCAACATAAATTGGTGTTTCAATCACAGATTCAAATCTAATTTGACTGTTTCTAATGTTTTCAGGTTTGACCCAGACTGGTAGCAATTACAATTGTTAAGAGGTTCCAACAGATTGAAGACAAGATAATGCTACAGAGACAAATTAAAAACACAGTCCAGATAGGAGGACTGAATAATTACTGGAAACTCTAAAACAGGAATGAGTCTGAAACTGGAATGTGAACAACTCTGGAAAGATAACAAATAGAATTCCCCTCCTGGAAGTATCAGAGTGACCTCTCCAAAGTGTTGCCATGACCCCCAAGAAGTGTTGGAATGGTTCTTCTCCAGTGCCAAAAATGTCCTCTTTAAAGTATCAGAATGGCTTCTGTGAGGTGCTGGAATGGCTACGCTGAAGTTCCAGGATAGCCCCCTGAACTACATTCTCATGGCAGAATGCCCCCAAGTGAGTGCCAGTGCTGGTACTTCATGGAGCCATTCTGGCAAATCAGGAGGCCATTTCAGCACTTTAGGAGTCATTTTGGCACTTGAGGGGGTAGGGGGATCCCAATTTTTTTACCAGTCTAGATCTGTGAGCATTCTGGTTGGGGATGATCTGGATCCTGTCTTTGTAACCTCAAGTCAAAATGAATGCATTCAGAGAAACAGTGTGCAGGTCTACTTAAAGAAAACAAAAGTTTGGCTGACCTGCCAGTGCAGTGGAAGTGCTTCCATCTGTGGCACCAATGACTGGGTTTTGGGAGCAGATCTTGGATGTCGGAGGGTCAGCTGGGGGGGGGGAGCGGGAGGAGACTGAACATCCCAGGGACTGCTCACCTTCTCCAGGGAGGGAGAAAACTTGGTACCTCATGCCTACCAATTCCTGCTGGAGTGGGGACCAGCATACCTCTGCAAGTCGGGCACAGTAGCATGCCCAATTGTGCACTGAGGTCATTGCACGACTGACTGCCTCGGACAGAAGGGAAGGGGGGAATTACAAGGGAAAAAAACCTTAACATGATCTCCATGATGCCAGGATCCCTGCATGTGCCGGGTCCTAGCTGATATGGAGGGGGTGGATCCCCCCCCACCCGGCAGCATCCGAGGGACAAAAATATGACCATAACAGAAAAAAAAAAAAGAAAGCAAAAGTTTGAGGTAATGGAATACAGAGCATAGTGCTGGTTTCAGTTATGTATTAATGGTGCTGTATGCCATGCCAGTTATGTCTGAATTTGTAAGAAACACCTGCTTCATTGGTTCAGCACAGTACACAGTAAGTAACTGCAGGAGGAAGGTATGTGTAACTATAACACAAATTAGAAAATGGCCAGAATGGATTCTTTATCCTGACTGGTTGAAAGTGGCTCCAACCTGGGCATTTATTTTTCAGTAAATGCCCAGTAAACAATAAGTGCCAGTCCAAGTGGCACCTTACTGTGCAACATTCCATAGTGGTGCCCAGCTTGCTTTTTAATTGGCTGAACGCACCAAAGAAAAATTGAAAACGCTCGCCATCTTTTCCACTCACTTAGCGAGAGGTACTGGTCTCCCCCACCCAACTTAAACAGTATATATTTCCAGCGACTCCCTCTTTTAAAAACAAATTTAAAAAAAGACATACACACACACTTCAGTTATCTTGCTCTCCCAACTGCACTGCCACAGTACACTGACAACAGTCTCCTGACCGCGGTCTCATGCTGACTACAGACACATACTGATGATCACTCAGCACAAGCCCCCCCACAATCACTGAGCCTCCTGTACAGAAAGAAACAAAAAAAATTTACCTCACTATTTCAAGACAAAAAAAAATATTTTCTCTCCTACATCGTGATCGAACATCACTTTTATCATTTCTGTACATCGCAGTCGCAGGGCGCACAGACACAACTCTGGAAAAAAAACTTCAAACAGACTGTGACAAAGATTTTTCAAATAACGCTGCTGTTCTTAATCAGCATGCAGTGTCTCTGTCTCTGTGTGTGTGTGTGTGTGTGTGTGTGTGTGTGTGTGTGTGACTCTCTCTCGTGGTGGTGGTGGTGGGGGGGGGCAGCAATCCACCAGAATGCTGCATGGAGGAGCAACAGCACCAGGAACAGCCTATGGACTACTTTAGCAATACATCTAGCTCTAATACCTATATTTATTATTCACAGTCATTGACTATATTATTTAAAAACTTCATAAAAATTTACACAAATGGCCATTTTCTAAGCACAATAATACCCTCCAGGGTGGGCATTATTGGGAAATACTGGACCTTCCAGGGGCTATAAGGCCCTCTGCCTGCGGCATCGGGCCTCATTACGCCCCAGGCAGTCTGGTATTTCCCAATAATGCCCACCCTGTTGGGTATTATTGCTTACATATTTACCCTCACTGGGTTTATAGCAGCATCTTAGAGAAGTACTAAACAATGCCTTATTTAAACAAGCACAATGAAATCAAGAAGTAAAACTACTGTACAAAATCTATCTGTCAATACATACTGAATGTTTGTGTCTTTACTGCTCCAAGCAACGTTTCACCATGCTAATGCTTGACTTTTAATATCTTTCTGATTCTGATTCAGAAGGTGAAATAACTTGATAAAAGGACAAATCTTAAATCTTGTATCACCACTTGTATTGTACATGTATACAAGTATGCATATGTATATAGACAGTTATTGAAATCAGTTTGCAGTGTTTTTACCTCAAAGACTAGTAACATACAATGCTAATTAAATATATGTAAGCATATATCATATATAGATATAGACTGTATATCTATCAGTAATAAATATATGCTTTACACATATGTATATATTTTATAAAATCAAATCATGTTTTGCAGGTATCACTACATTTTAATTCTTCCTTATAATGCAGCAAGAAAAATATATTCACAGAAATCAATCCATACTTTAATTCACCCTCTCACCAAAACAAAAAAGAAGCACAACAGTGGAAGGTTAATTGGCTGTACTAACTGTGGGGCAGCATGCCAGCCAAAAGCGTGATATTGAATGGGAGAGCAACAGAGACAAATGAGCTAACTAGAGCAAGTATAAAAATATTCCAGCAAATCCCTCAGGAGGAGTCAAAGGAAGCCACGATAAAGGAGTATGTAGGAGTTAATCAGAAGGGAGCTATAGTTATTTTAATAAATCATTATGAGCATGCTGTCCAGTAAAATTAAGAGAGCAGTTTATTAGAAATGAAATTGTTTATTTGGTATAATTGAAAGATCTGACCACCCTATTAGAACAGAGATTTATAGAGAAACTGCTACTACCTTAGGGACTACAGGTCAAACCCTGAATGCACCGAAGACATTAACTCTCAAAAGGTTACTCAAACCACAAGGAACAGAATGAACATACAAATGTCTTCTCCTGCAAATATAAAGCCTCTGAATTGTCATGGTCGGACAATTGTAATTATAGTAGTTCAGATCATTCATTGAAGATTTAACTCATGTCCAGAAAACAACATGCTGTTTTGTTTGTTTTTTGCCATTTCTTCTTTTTTTTGTCAACATGAGGTACATTTTATAAGGTGTTCTGGAGGGAGATCCAAATATGGATACTTTCATGTTTTCATCACCTTAACTACAGCCATGGATATGCAGTATTCAAATATTTACACCTAAATGCAGACTGAGAGCAAAAGGGAACATGAGACTCATCTGTCACATATACTCCACTTTCAAGTGGGAGAATGTCAACATATCTGAATCTCTTTCTAGTGTAATTCTTCCAAAGATGCAGGTCTCCTGGACCACACAGACTCTCCATCTAGATGGGGATATGTCAAAACATGTAACAGGTAAAGGGATGAAGGAGTGAACAGTCACTAACCTGAGGCCATGAATGTCTTTACTGATGTTTAGGATAAGGAACCTGATGGCATCCAAAAAGGGAAAGTGGTTGTTTGATTTTGAGGTTGACGAGGCTTTAGAGCCGTGTTAGGAGAGTACTATATGGCTCTACACTGGATGATACCTTAAAGTTCCACACTGCAGACCATGGGTCGGAATCACAGCTCAAGTAACAAGCAAAGCCAAACTGGTGCTCTTGACTCTGTTCATAATGGACATAGCTCATGGTACATAACACACTGCTCATCTTATTTTGCTTGATTCAACACAGATATAACACAACAACAACTTTACTTGTATTCTGACTTTACTATAGCCTGTATTACAGAACGCTTTACAGGGCTGTGCAAAAACAACACACAAAAAATAGAAAGAGACCAACAGTAATGTACTGCAGTGTATTGCTTTGCACTGAATTGTATTGTGCAACAACAAATAACACATGACCAGTGTTGTAAACAAAAAGAAGACACCTCTAGTATTTTACTTTAGTGCTGTAGTTTCCAAACATTTTTGCTTGAGGCCCACATATAAGTCTAAAGAGTTTTATGTGACCCACTTCAAAAGGATACCTGACAAGCATGAAAAAAAAATATATGGAAATTAACATTCTTCCCATTTGAAATGACCACCAGATGGGTGAAGGTTAACTTGTCACACTGAATAAAATACAGTGCAAAAAACATTCTTGTAATCTCAGATAAATTAAAGGGACCCTGTCAATCCCTTTAGGCCTCAAACTGCCCCTCATTTAAAAAACACATTTTATGACTGTTCACATTCTGTAGGATGTGCTGATATGACTGGCACTTTGATTCTTAATTACTTATTTATTTAAGAGTTTAACCAGGAAGGCATGCTGAGCGGAGGCTGCTCGATTCCAGATGCGTCCTGGGGGGATGGGAACATTGGGATACATTACAAGCACAGTTCATATACAGGAAGAGCAGTACAGTAAGCAGATAGACAAGGCAGCTTCAATTACATTTATGATACAGAGCCGGTATCCCATGAAGTTACACAGAGGATGGGATACAAGCGTAATTTGCAGGTGGGTGAAACTCGGTAATGCTTTACTAGAGGCAGAAAAGGAGCCTAGCATACTTACACAAAATAGACAGGTATTGTGAAGGCCCTAGAAGTCCCAGGAGGACGAATGAACAGGTGCAATGCGGAGGGAATGAGCTAGGTACATGTGCAAGAGGGGGAGAAGTGTGCCTTGAGGAGTTGATTCAGCTGCTGCCTGCTGTCTGAGTGCTGAATTATGGCTGGTAGGGTGTTCCACAGTTTGGGTATGCGGGAGCTGAAAGCAGCTTGACCTTTGTTGGAGGACCTCCGTGGAATAAGAAAGGGCCTGGAATCTGAGTTCCTGAGGGCGTACACCATGGGGGGGCTGGACAGAGAGGGCCAACTGAAGGCAGGAGGGGAGGGAATACTCCCAGAACTTAGCAGTGACCCTGGCACAGTGGGCCTGTCTGCGATTCTGTAGGGACACCAGGTCAAGTGCCTTATAGAGGATGCAGTGATGTTTTGAGGGTGGACGGTCCAGGCCGAAGCGACAGAAAGAATGATAGAGGGGATCTAGCCTGGTTAGGGTTGATTTTGTGGCCATGCTGCAGATTACATCCCCATAGTCAAATATCGGGAGGATCATTTTCTGAATGATGTTAAACTGCGAGCATAACCAAAGTGAGCAGGCCCTGTTCGCGATATACAGCAGCCAGTTTGGGATGTAGTTTTTGTGCATTGTGTCGATATGCACAGAAAAATCTAGGTGTTGGTCAAGTCATACCCCGAGGTATCTGAAAGAGGTGCAGTCTTCCAAGGGGAAATGTCAATGGTGTGGAAAGTGGGGGTTGAGGGGAGGCGGGAGAGTCTTTGCCGCATTCTGAAAGTTAGTGAGACAGTTTTCTTTGGGTTGAGGAAAAGCTGGTTTGAACGAAACCAAAGCTGGACAGTACTGAAATCCTCCTGGAGTCTTTCCACAGTCACAGAGGTGGATGGACCCGATGCAAACATTACCATGCCATCGGCGTACATGTGGATGAGTGAGTGCGTGCTGGCTGAGGGCAGGTTGTTTAGAAAAATGAAGAACAGTAATGGGCCGAGGACTGAGCCTTGAGGGACCCCAGAGGTGACAGGGAGAGGGACGGAGGAGCAGGAGCCAATTTTTACTTCTTGAGACCTGCCTGCCAAGTAGGATTGGAACCAGCTGGAGGCTGTACCTGTCAGACCAGCTCGGACGAGTTTGGACAGTAAAAAGGGGGTGGGAGACTGTGTCAAAAGCTTTGGCAAGGTCGATGAAAATGGCTGAGGTGGTGTGCCCTTTTTATATACCAGTGAGGATGGCATCTGTGAGCCTTAGAAGTGAGGTGATGGTGAAATGCGACTTTCTAAATCCAGACTGGTATGGTGTGAAGAATGAGGAGGAGTCGAGAAAGGGGGCAAGTTGGGAGAGTACGAGTTTCTCCTGTAGTTTAGCTAGGATGGGGAGTAGGGATATAGGGCAATAGTTACCCGGTGAGGAGGGGTCCCCCCCTTTAGGGCGTGGGATGACAGTGGCTCGCTTCCACTCAGATGGGATTTAAGCAAGCGAGAAGGAGAGATTGAGTAGGTCTGCCCGTGGTGTGGCGATGGCAGTGGCAGACAGGTGAAGCATTTTTGAATCCAGCCCTGAGGGGCATTTACCTTTGGAGGGGTTGAGGGCCTGCAGGGCTTAAGCACTTTGGTGGAAGTAACTGGACAAAAGGTGAAGCAGGAGGCAGAGGCAGTGTGCAGAATGGTGGGGGTGAGCTAGAGGGTGGGGGTTGGCGGTTTGGAGAGAGGACACACAGCTGGTGAAAAGGTGTTGAAAACTGTGGCCACTGCGCTGGGATCGGTATGATGGAACTCAACATTAGCAGTTGGGGTTGGGGTCAGTAGGAGGGAGGGAGGGGAGAAAAGTGAGTTTATTGTTTTCCAGAATTTAGCTGGGTGGTTATATTGGTGTGGAAAGAGGCCTTGAAGTAGTTTGCTTTGGCCTGACACAGTAGCTTAGTGCAGGAATTATGGAGTACTCTGTAACGTTGATCAAACTCAGAATACAAGTAAGGTTTTTATACACAGTTCTTTTTTTCTTTTTAAAAGTAAAAAACAGACTGACCACCATACTGGTGTTATCATACCCCAATATGTGTTTGTTTACATTCCTGGATCAACTCCCATTGCATCTTTCCTGGACTTGGGAACACCCCCAATACTGTCTAGCCATTCAAGATGCAGTAGGAGCAGAGGGAACTATTGCATCATGAGTAGCTGCACTGCTTTTGGTGTTCCCAGTGTTCAGGAAGTGAACTCCGCTCGGCCGACGAGGGGTTGCTAGAGATTCCGAGAGTGAGTTTAAAATCTTCTGGCAACAGAGCATTTTCTCATGCTGCTCCCACTCTCTGGAATTCTCTACCATGCCGGTTACTGGAGTGCACCTCCGTGGAGGAATTCAAGAAAAATTTGAAAACTTATCTGTGGCAAATGGCCTTCTTGGATGCCTAAGTTAATTTTATTCTGCTGAGATTTTATTTTGTATTTATTAATTGTTTTTAATATTTGATATTACTATCATTTGATTTTATTTATATGTATTACTGATTTATATTTGATGTTGTGGTTTTAATGTGTTCAGCACCTTGGTATGCAGAAAGGCACTATACAAATAAACTTATTATTATTAATTATAAGAGCAGATGAAGGATTTGAAACAAAACAAGGTTGTGTATAATTATACCATTAGCATGCATTTCAACTCTACCAAGAAAGGAGGCAGATTAAACCCTCAGCAACATGAATGAATTTCAGAAAAGATAAGCAATCATAAAATGTGGGTTATCAACTTGAAATATGCAAAATTATAAATTCAAAATGCAAAATCCATCTTTCGGATGAGACGTTAAACCTAGGTCCTGTCTGCCTGGATTGGTGGTAGTTCAGGTGGATGTTAAAGATCCCATGGCACTTATCATAAAGAGTAAGGGAATTTCCCCGGTGTCCTGGGCCAAATTTCCCTCATTCATTAAAAATACCACCAACAGCTTAATCTGGTTCAAGGTCAGTTGGCATTCATCTGTATCCCCCTTCCCCGGGCCGTGCCTGAAAATAGGCAGGATTTGTCTAGTGCACTTACCCGGTCAACAAAAACTAAATAAAAAATAAATAATAAATAAATAATAACTAAAAAGGGTGGATAGTATCCCTTTAACATACTGGGATTATAGTAGGTGCATGTTGTAGACCAAATAAAGCCCCCCTCGGCCCTTTTCTTGTGACCAAATGTTTGAAAACTATTGATTTAGTAGATGCTTTGCAAGAAAGTAAGATAGTAATTTAAGATCTGTTGGCTTCCTTCACAAACCCCTTACCCAGAATACAGCAATAGCATTGCTGCAGATAGTCGGGGAAAGTCCAGCCAAGGACAGAGAACACCTGCAGCATTTCTGCTCCTCACCAATGCAGCAACTAAAAACATCCACAAGAAATGGACTCTGTGCCACTCCCGATCCTGTTCCAAGTGATTCACCGGGAGTGGATCAGCAACTTTGCACTCATTATGGCGGTGCAGAGAGGCAAGTCTAAACAGGGCTACAGAATCAATATTATTATAGCTTAGAAAATGGGCTTGAAATATACTGAATGCTGATTGGCTGAGAACCCCATTTAGAGCTAGGCATACATTTATTTTTCAACAATGCCCAGATAAACACAAGTCTCATAGTAAGAGCCATACTACAAGGGGTATCACTGTGCCCTACAACTTTTAAAACCATAGTGGCAGCCATTTTCTTTTGCTTGCTTAGTGAGCAAATGGCCACCTGCCCACCTCAATCACCTAACAGTCTAACCGTGACTCTAAATGCCCCACCATAGAAAGTCATGAAACCTGTAAGTAATGCAGAGGGACAACTTTTTTTTTGTTTAAGTAAACTGCCAGCATAGATACGGTCATTTGTTTCAACGTTAGTCTTGCGCTATTCCCCTATTAACCCTGGCTTTTTTAAAAGCAGCAGGAAAGAGAAGGAAACTATAAACTTTACCACTCACAGAGCTAGTGCATGCAAATTTTTCAGCCAGCATGCCATCAGATTACATTCCAACTGTGATACCAATTGCGCTGCAGTGACTGTCACTAAAGACAGAACAATGGAGCACTGTGTGTGTGTGTAGTTTCTGCAGGGAAGCAACTCTGAGCGACCATCTGTGTGTGTGGGGGGGGGAGGAGGAAAGTTTCTGCAGTAGGGAAGCAAATTTTAAAGACTGCAAAAATACCAGTGGAGGGACTATTTTACCAAAAAACAACAACTTTATGATCCTTTATTTTTTTTTGTATTTTCTATGCAATTTTTATTTCTAACATAAAAGTGCCACATGAAGCCCATTTTCTAAGTGCATTAATACCCTCCTGGGTGGGTGGTATAGGCTATACCAGACCTTTCAAGGGCTATAAGGCCCTCTGCCTGCAGTGTCAGGCCTCATTATGCTCCCTGGACAGTCCAGTATAGCCCAATAGCACCCACTCTGTGGGGGTATTATTGCTTACCTAGCAATAGCCTTCAGGTTATTTTCATGATACAGTGTATCGCAAGAAATGCAAATCCAGTCACCTATGACATGAATGTGATGTGTGATGGCCAGCGGCAGAGCTAGGGGTTCTAAAACATGTCTGTTTTAAAAGATATGGGTCAAAATGAGAAATGACTAGGCCAAAATGTCATCGAAAGTGCAAATCTCACCAGTACAGAAGCCAAAACTTGTAAAAAAAAATACTTTCCTATTGTTTGCTTTTCTATCTTTCAACTCTTGTTACAGACCAAGTGCATTGTTATGGATCCCCTGTCAAGTGGAAGCTTCTGGGCAGGCTGCAACTTTTTCCCTTTTTACCCTATCTAGTGCTTTCCCTGTTGATGATGTCTGGTGCAATGCCATGTCAATGTGAAGAAATAAAAAACAACAGAAAAGCTTTCCTGTTAAGATAACCCCTCCCCGCAAATTTTGAGCAGTATGAAGAGTTCCCCCACAGCTACATTCCTTGTGGACGGCTTCATTATTGTACACAGTCCATAAACAGTAAAAAAAACAAAAAACAGACTGGAGGAAAACCATAAAGGAGCTTGAGGATGGGACCCATTTAAAACATACCCCAACCGCAGAATGCCATGCAATGCCACAAAGAGCATGGCAAGCCGTAAAAGAAGAAATTCTTTTGTAGTGTTTTACATAACTGTAATTATCATCATTACTGCTAACAGGAAACATTCTTACAGCTTCATGCCCTGCAGCTCAAAAAACCAGACTCGAATGTATCATCTGTTATAACCTAAACAATATTACATTTCAGATCCTTCAGGCTCTACCATGGGGATCTGGGAGCTCTGTTCTCTGTTCTTTTTCCATTTTTTTTTGTTGTATCAGGTTCTGTTGGCAAACTGCTTTATTGCTGACAGACTGCCACTGTTAAAAACCTGTGTGAGCCTACCACCCAACTACATGGGACCCCCGGTCCGGAGAGCCTTTAATGTGTTTGCTTTGTCTTCCTTATCTGCCCACTGTTTACCTTGGGTGTAGTAAATGAGTAATTATGCTTTGCTCTCAGCTATGTTAAGCACACTGAGATTGCTGTAATCAGGACCATCCATCAAACGTCATTAGCCTTCAAGTCTGGGGTTGCCTGGCCAACATCAACGCTTGCCCATTTGGACAGGCCTTTGGCTAAACTGTGGCTCCACTGATTAGATACATGGTCCCTCTCTATAAGCCAGACTACTGATAACAGTCTAGGACTTGAATGCTTAAACTGGCTACACATACTTTGTCTCAGTGGTGCTTCCTTTTTCCCAGTACTAATTACAAGAAGTATAGGAGCTTTTTTTTTAAACTAAAGAAAGGGTATGCCCTTTCTAAAGCATGACTCTGTGTTTTATGGGGGAGGACAACATGGTTTTTAAAATGAGATTATAAATAATGGCATAGCCTTATCCTCCCACCAATAACAAAACAAGAGGATTTCAGACTCACATGTCAAAGATTACATAAAGCAGCAGCTTTAGAGCCTCTCACGGAGTGGAGCTGTGATTTAACTTAAGGCTCCTGCATGTTGTCAGCATTATAAAGCAGAGCTGGGCTCTGCTTGCAGGGTTAACTGGAAGCTTGTTTTACAAGACTAATTAAAGAATGGCCTTTAAATCAAAATTCCTCCATGGAGGGAGATGCCTTTTTAATCTTATAGCATTCCTGTTTAATTGTTTTCTCTATCGGAAGATGGTTTCCTCCTGGTTGCCATTAAAACAAAAGACAGCAGACAAAAAAACAACAAAAAAATGCCAAAAAACACAGAAGCCCTAGAATGAAAACTCATGTTACAATAAAGTACCCTCAAGGGTTTGTTTTTCTCTCTCTCTATGAACATGATTTTGATTGAAACAGAGGTTTATATATTAAAAACAAGACGTTTGCTGAATTTCTACTCTAAATTGTTTGCATAACTTAAAAATAACATTTGAAGAGCTCTGAAAAGTGTATACATTCTTGCAAGCAATCCCCCCAACTAACTCATGCAGTTGTGCCTCCAACAAATGAATCAGTATTTATGCAAATCAAGTCAGTCATCTGAAATGAGTTCCCACTACTCTACCCACTGATACATTTTTTAAACAAAATATGCCAGTATAAGTAAATGCTTATTTTATCCCCCCCTCACGTACTCTGAGATAACTCTAATCAGAGCTATCAATCATCTTCAGCAGCTTAGAAGAGGCAAAGTGAAGACTGTAATAATGGTATCTGGTGGGTGAGTTCGGCAGTGATCTTTATATCACACCATGCACCACTGGTGACGGTGAATATATTATGTCATTTATATGAAGCGATGTTCCACTCCATGCCACATCCTCAGACTGTGAACACATAGAAATTAAATTCAGACTTATGCATACCGGGGGGGGGGGGAGATCACTCTTTGCAATCAGGTTCTACAAGCTGCTACTGCCTGCAAGAGAAGAGGCTGGTGGGAATCCAACACAGGATTCAGACATGCTTCTGAAGAACACAGTGTACCATCAATGGACATCTCCAGAATAGAGAGCTGAGTTGTGTGCAGATATTTTCTCCTTTCACTATCAGTACTATTTTTTAAACCTGGATGGGCAAGTCAGCATTTTAGGAAGTCAGAGGTCAAGCTTGGGGGAAAAAATATACCATGTATGAATGAATACCGAGTTACCACATATATAAAGGCATGATGGTTTACATTTTAGATATTTTAGCATTTTCATCAGAAAAGCCATTTTCTAGCAGTACAGAACATCAGAGCTGCATTTCAATGGGTGAATATTTGCTCTGTCCTAGCACATACAAATTTAATACCATGTTCCTTCACACTAATAGGGGATGCACTAGTACAATGAGAAAGACTGCAAGTAGCAGAACTGCGTAGCAAGGTTCTTCCCCATGTCTGCTGAACACTGTGCTGACCCATTTACTTGCTGAAGTCCAAAACAGCGGAGCCCAACCAACTTAAAAAGCCCATTCAAGTGTCATTCAGCCATATTTTTATAGCATTTTGTATATGTCAGTATACCCCAGGTCACGTTGGGGCCATTTAGAAATGTTGCAGCTTGCTTTATAAGTCAATAAATACTTATTTTTTTTAAATCTGTTTAGATTATTTACCCAGGATAGGCCAGCTGTCCTGAAACATCCAGGACCAGTTTAATACCTAATGGCACCTCAAGCAAAAACACTTGTGGTGCCTCCCCCTTCACCTTCCCATGCCCCCCTCTCCTTCCTTCTGCTCCACCTCCCATACAAATTCTATGAACACAAGGCTGACCACAACAATTATGGATTTTGTATTAACTTTTCATGTCAAGCTGATCTCTGCTTATACTTTTTACTTTAGTGTGCCTCTTCTGTGTTGGCGCCCCAAGAGATTGCTTGGTTTGCTTGTACCTAATACCGTCTGTGCCTACATCTACCCTGCTGGGTGAACTGAAGCACAGGGAGGTTGGGTGACCTGCTCAAGGTTACAGAATGTCAGTGGCTCTTGTGAAATTTTAACCCGTGTTCCCTGATTCCCTAGCCTCCTATTATCAGACTACACTGCTTGCTTGCTTAAGTTACTGATGTGGTTTCCTCCATATTTAGCTAGGTAAATCAAAATTTGCTCAAAATATTGATATCACAAACTAAAGTGCTCTACCATGGGAGATATATATGCTTGATATCTCCTTTTTTTCAGTACAGCTTTTTCTCCCATAGCCTATGCAAGCACGCTATCAGTCCTATCCCCAGTCCCTCTTACTGGTGTTCACCTCCCCTGGTACTCACCAGAGCAGGGTCTGCCACTGATTATCCTCTGTGGTCAGGCTAGGATAGGGAAGGTCTTCTTCCTGCTGGTACACATATCCAGAGTCTTCTGTTGGTCCAGGTGGTGGCACTCTTTTGGGGCAGGTGGGCAGGGATTCTTGAAGCCTGCATGGCCATTTTCCTAGTTCCCCCAGATACCTAGACATGGTGTCATGCATGCACTACTGAACTGTGGACCCTTCCTTCAATGCTGCTCTTGCCTGCTCTGCCACCAGATTTCCACCTGGTGGCAGTCAAAAACTGCATAGACATGCCTCCCCATCCTGGGGGAAGAGATTAGCTTTTGTGAGGCTCAGTCTTCTCCCCCCCAGCTGATCTCCAGCAACCTGGGTCACCAGCATGGTGGGCGGTAGTGCTACCACCATGCCTTTGGGCCAGCCCAATGCTTGGTATCTCTGAGCATCAGTTTCCGTTTTATACAGACCAAGAAAACTGCACAATGGCACCCTTGACTAATAATAACATAACTTCCATTTTGTATACTCAGAGGTAACATACCAAAGAGGCAGTTTGCAAGAAGAGCAATGTGTAGGATCCACAAAAGGGTGCAAGGAGAGAATAACTGTCCAGATTGTTTGTTTTATGTGCATCTCTCCAAATCATACACATACACTCCTCATAAGCCTCAGGTCTATTGCAAGGTATCATGGATATGCAGATCCTTGTGTAGGATAGGCTGACAAGGCTTCTCAGGGACAGAAATCACCCTCCAGACAGGATTGAGCATCTGAGCCAGTATAGGCTGAAATTGACAACAATGACAGACTGTCCATTAACTCCCAAATTTTGTTGAGTCCTTGGAAACCTATCGAGCATCATTTTTTCTGTAATGGGCTCAACTCACTACTTTGCTATGAGCTCCAGCTGAATGATTTCTGTTTATTCATTGATTTTGTTAACTGGGCGGAATTACTGAAACGGTATCCCTTTTATAAGAGTGACCTGTATACTGAGTTACAAGACATTCCGCAGAATAACGAAGAGAGCATACAGGCATGTATTCTGTTTTCTTTTTCTTGGTTAACCTTCCCTTCAATGTTTATTCCCTTTTCTGGTCTAGTGTAGCCCCATTATTTAAGACACACATACTCCCCTTAACAAAACCCAGTGCTCGTGGGGTAGCTCTGTGCCTTGCTTTGATAAAGCTGTGGTTGGAGAATGAAGTGATCCAATTGACTGACCGCTTTCTAAAAAGGGGGATGTTAGCAGCAGGGAGTCTCACTGGATTATCCCAGTTGTCAGACGCAGCCCTGAGGAACATATACGGCTGTGATGTCTTTAAACTCTTAAGCACTCATTGTTCTAATAAAAAAAAAAACATTCTTAATACCCATAGGGAACTCCAGGGGCTGAGTTATTTGAGGTAATGACAGCCCTGGAGTGAATGGCAATCAGCTTAACTTGTGCTGATCAGTGCTTCGGGGCACTGATGGCACCATATACTAACTCATCCTCTGGTTATGGCTTAATGGCATTTGCTTGTGTAGCCTGCTGCTCATCAGTAACTTAGTGTGTTTTATTTTCCCATGTAAAATTACATTTGCTCCAGTACCACATTACCACCTGCTTTCTTCCCCAGTCCCATGCCATACCATATCCATATGTTGTGTTAACTAATGGTTTACACTGACTTGTTGAATTTTATTTGCCCCAGTACCACATTATCACCTACTTTCTTCCCCAGTTCCACGCCATACCATATCTATGTAACATATGGTGTGTTAACTAATGGTTTTTACCGACTTGTCGAATTGCATTATGTTTTTCACTTGTCTTGTATGTCTCCTTCCCTCTCTTATGCCTCCCTTCCCCTTCCTCCCGGTTACATTTGTAAATGAGACTGCTGTTCTCTGTAATGTTTACCTGGTAAAACATTTTCAAATAAATGCACAGATACTCAATATCCACTGCCACAAATAGGATCTCACAAAATATTCACCGCAGCAGTGCTGGAATTACAGGGGGTCTTGCCAAGGCTCAGGCCCCCTGTTCTGAAGTGAGCCCCGGTAGCTCACATATCACTGCCCTCTGACTTATAAGGGGAAGGGGGGCTCGATTTAAAGATGGGACCCTTATGAGCCCTCCCAGCTCCCAAAGCTCCTGAAGTGTAATTCTAACACTGGCCACAAACCCCAGATATGTACCAAAGTCTATGTGATTTCACTTTTTTAAAAACTTTCTCCCAACACTATGGTACAAGTCACATTAAACTGTTCCACCTATGAGTTATTTACTTATTAGCTTTTGATGACCAGGTAAGTGCATTAGGCAATAAGCCTATTTTCAGACACGACCCAGGAGAGTACATGATACAGTCATTACAAACAAACTCAAGTAACATATATACGGTCTTTGAACGTTTACAACAGATATCCACGCAAGGATAGTCAGGGAATTATACATACAAGCAGGACCATCCACACAGGGATGAAACAGGCAGACTAAGACAAGCTAGGAGATACATCTGGAGTTCAGAGAAACTAAAATGTCTAGGCAGTTAAAAAAACAAAAGCAGCAGGCCAAGCAAGGTTAGGTACAGTCACAAGTATCAAGTGGATAAAGGTGAGAGAAAAGTGCAGTCTTGAAGGAGGAGTGAGATAAGTAGCACTTTAAACTGGGGGGAAGGGAGTTCCAGAATTTGGGAACAAAATGTGAGAATGCTTGCTCACCCATTTTTGTTGAGCAGTGCGGGACAGAGAACAGTGGAGAATTTGAAAACCTCAGAGGGCGGGAGTGAAGCATAGAGTTAAACAGCCCCAAAAGAATCAGGGCGGGGGTTTCTGGTCATGGAGTTGATGAAACATCCTAGTGAGTAGGGGCGAAGGGAATTGGGAGACAGCCATTGCAGGGCAGAGTAGAGAAGGCAATGGTGAGTGAGTCGGAGGGCCGATATGGCAGATCTACAAATGTTGTTGTAAGTGATGTCCCACTTTCAAAGAAAACCAGCATTAGCCTAGGAAAGGATAGGGAGAGCATATAGTAGACTAGGGAGCAAAACACCTGTAGCCAATTGCTTAAGCATTTCTGACTGAGTTGCATAGGTGTTGCTGGATTCAGTACAAAGCTTTGCACAAACTGTTTCTTAAGAGTTATATCTTAGTTTTGCATTGTATTCTGATTGGACTTAAACTGCATTATAATTTATAACCAAGCAGCAAAAACATTTTACAAACATTGCTCCTGAGCTAGTTAAGTGTTAAAAAACAGTGCAGTACGAGTTGCCAGTGCACTGTCAACTGTGAAAAATAATGCTAAACCAACTCATTGGTGGGACAGTTTAATGCGACTTGTACTGTACACAGCAATCTTGCTTCTTCAGTGGTTCCCACACTGTAGAAGGAAGAAGTACTCAGATCAGTGGTTTGTGGAGCTGCTAGCTGTGCTGGTTTCACAAACTCTTGTGATATGGGAAAGGATGCTGTACAGTAGTGTAGTAAAAGCTGCCCTGTACCCTTCTGAACTGATCAGACACTCCTCATAGTCCAGCACTGCAGCATTTGGGTGTATTTCTGTCACATGCAAATAGTATTTACTAGCATCTAAAAATAAAACTTCTGTGTGGGGATAAATGAATAACTACTGCATATTTAATAGCCCTGTGCATTAGTTGTCCCAGCATTTATTTATTAATTTAATTATTTCAAATATTTTACCAGTGAGGAGGACATACTGAGCAGATAACAGTTTGTTTCCAGATGTGTGGGGTGGGGGGTTGAGGAATATAATACAATAAGGTGAAAAAATTACTAGTACATTAACAGTTATGCACCAGAAATAGTCAATGCCAATCAATACAGTACATCAAAAAGGAGCAAGGTACAGTCACAGCCAAAGACACGGTCAGATATGTCCTGAAATTTCTATGATATTTCTAGAGAAATCTCCTGTTTTCTCCATTTCCACAGTAGGGGCAGCAGAAAGAAACTTTAGAAATTTCACAAAATATCTGGAAATATATGACCATGTCTGTGGCTACTACTGCACAAACATTGCAGATTAGCAAACCAATATTCAGTGCAGGGTAAAACAGCACAATGAAGTGCTTAAGGGAGATAGAATTGCACTTGGACAGCTGTGTGAAATAGCCCCAGTGGGGCATACTATATTTGTAGGTGGGAATTGAACATATCAGAGCCAAAGGCTGTCTGTGGAGGGCACGTCCTCTAAGGCCTGGGGTCAGGGACAGTTGCAGGTAGCAGCTGTAAAGTCAAAAAGAAGAAACTTAAGGGAGAAGGGAGAAGAGGTGCAGTGGACAGACAGGGGAGAGGAGCAGAATTTAAGGAAACGATATGAGATGGCTGCTTGGTCAGCAGTAGGTTTTTATGGATAATTGAAAGGGAATGGGAAACAATGCTATGGAGTGAGTAGAAGGTAACAGGGGGAAGGCAGGAGAAAAGAAAGGGAGGGAGGGAACTAAATCAGAATTTGAACATAAAGGATATGAAGGAGGCACAGTGGGTGAGGTGGCTGGCATTAAGGGAGGGGGTGGTGGGTATAAGGGAGACAGTCCAAAGCAAAATGGAAGAAGGAGTGGCAGAGGGGTAATCAAATGGAGTAAAAGCAGGACCCCACTGATAACAAGATGCTGCAGCTCAATTGTGGTATCAAGGGTTAAAAAAAATAAAATAAAAAAACATCAAATCCTCCTATGTGAAACTAGCTGAAGTAAATAAAGTGTAGTGGATTACAATAAACATACAGAATATAAGGGAAGGGGGCACTAATTCACCAAAAGGTGTGGAGCTAGATTTATAAACATTACTTCCAGCAGTGACATCATTCTACGTTGCCTAAACTAACCCAGTTATGCAGTCTCCCATGTTATTCCATGGAACATTACTGTGTCTGGTTAGTTAAGGCCAGGGCCCGTAGTTTTCCAAAACCCTTCAGTCCTTATTTCTGTGCCACATCTCCTGGGCGTTTGCAGTGGCATTTGTGCAGTCCCTGTCACACAAATTGTTTTGGTAGCAGAATTCATTCCTGCCACTAGCTAAAATATGATGTGATACAATCAATGACACCACATGTTTAGAATAGAGGAGCAGCTTCAGGTTAATTAAGGAGAGAATGGGGGTCAGACACTACAATAAAAAAGTATATTGTAGTAAAAAAAAAACACCAAGATCCATGAACAATGAATATTCTGTGGCACTACACATATATTCGGAGGTGGGATGCACTTGTGTAGAAAAATCTTCAGCCATGAAACACTGAATTCCAGGGGTCTTGGTTAAGGCAAAGTAAAGAGATTTTAGTATCGGAGACAATGTCTGTGAATACAGGCCAAGGACCCCTACCATTACTGTGCTATACTCATAAATCCATTTTTTAACTTCAGCCCAAAGAATAAAATTACAATGGTTGCAAGCTTTCAAACAGGAAATTTAGCTGTGCAAGGCTTCTTGCTTTACTTGTTTTTTTATTGAAAATTGGTAATTGGGAAAGGCACACTGAGCCAAGGCTCATTTCCAAGGGTGACCCTCGTGGAGAGGGTACACAGAGAAAGATACATTCAGTGGAAAAGTATAGTCAATATTAACAAAACATTGTACTGGCAAGAAGAATAACCATAAGTAAAAATATACAGCAGGCACATTTGCTGGGCAAATCCAGATTTCTCTTCAAATGCAACTGTTTGTCAAATGTATTGACCCAAATCCACCAAAGATCAACCAGACAAATTAAAGCCAACCAAGTTAAATTTTGTGGTGCAAATATGAACTTCATGATATCACGGTATAATTAATTATTGACTGTTATCCACTGGGGTTGCTTTATCTCAGGGTAGCAGCAGAGAGAATGTTAAGTTTCACATGTAAGATAATACATGTAATCAGAGCTCCATATTTATTTATTTATTTATTTATTTAAGAGATTCACCAGGAAGGCATGCTGAGCAGAGTACTGCTCAATTCCAGATGCGTCCTGGGGGTAGGGGGGTTACAGCAGAACAAGAACATACATTGGCAGAGTACAGCGGTAGGTGAGATAGTTCAGTACAGTTACAGGTACAGTTATAGATACTTAATCACTAAAATGTGCTACCAGACATGCATAGGGAGCAGAAATACAACTATCCCATGAGGTAGCTCATAATATGAGATGTTATTTAATGTGGAATGCTGGTGTTATTGTTCCCTTGAATGAATGGCTCAGTGAAGTGAGACCTTGAGTGCAAGGGAACAATAACGCTGCCATGTTATACCAAATACCAATCATATTTTGAGCTACCTCATGGCAGAGCCTATGCATACTATGGGATTTCAATGTTCTTTGTGTGACAGAAATGGTAAAAGTTACAAAACAAAAAAGCACAAAATGTAAACTGTGCCCTTCTGTTCAATGGCTTAGCATGAGGGACTGGGGCTGAAGTAGGGGCTTGGGGTGGGTGGGGAAGGGACAGTGGTGGAGGGAACAGCAGCACAAAAGGCATCGATGGTTTTTTTCAATTACAGGTTTAAAAAAAATAAAGACACAGAGGGACTATTTTTATTTTGCAGGTACTGACACAGGGGTTTGGGCACCTTAGGGTTGGATCCATGTTTCGCGGCACCAGTGGTGGGCATCCTAATGTCACACACTGTTCAGTTGGGGGTGCTCTGAGCCAGCATTAGGGATTGGGCACTCTGATGTCAGGATCTTGTTGTGATGAGTGGGCAGATAAGGGGGAACTACATAATAAAGGACGGTGGGGAGACTTAATTGGCACTGGGGGTGGGCACCCTGGTGTTGAAATATTGAATCATTTTGCCAACACTTTAGACTGGGCACCCTAGTGTCTGGTTTGAGGAAATTAGGCAGTGGATGTGGGTAATGGCTGCCAAAGGGCCATTTACAAACATACGCATGCACAGCTCTGTTCAGTTGGGGGGCAGGGGGTGGTGGCTATGCACTGAAATGTAGACACGGCCCCACTGAATGAACACTGTTGAAACTGATACAGTTGCTGCATATAGCATTAGACTAGCCCCACTCCCACAGACACACATACAATTTTGCCAAACAACCACATTTAGAAATGCAGTCATAAAAAATCCTTCATCCTTGGAACTGAGCATGTGCACAGTTTTGCCTTAATTTCTCAAAAATGGGGCACGTTAGGCACTTAAATAGCACAAAAGGACACACCTTGGGGCAAACTCTAGCCAAGCCACAAATTTCAGATTTCAAATCCTCCTAGATTATTAGTTCTACTGTAGGTGAACAAAAGAAAAAGGTCTACATTTTGGGCAAATGTACATTTTTTGCACCCCTATAACTTTGCCTCCAGTAAACCATTTGCCACATCATTTCCAGAATGCAGAGATCCAGGAACCAACTCTGTGCCTGCCAGATTGCAAGTAGATTACTTGAATGGGGGCAGAGCTATTAAGGTGCAAGAATCAGGGTTTATTACCCACATGCTTACTCAACTCTACTATACGGACACTACTACCATGCCTGTATAACATACAGCTCTATAGATAGTGTATTTCAGACATTGCAAGGGGATAGAAGGAAAGGCATATTAACCCCCAACCATGTCACTTGGCCAGTGGTACTTTTCTGTGAGCGTCTGTTGCATTTACTGTAACAGTATTTATTATTTTCAGTTGTGGTTGTGTATCTGAGCCTTCAGGATGGGGTGCTAGAACAATAGACATGCCTTGTCAAATGACCATTGGAAATACAATATCTGATTTTCAGTGGTGTACTTCTTTTCCTATTTTTATAGCATTGTGAACTAAAGATCTGAGAGGCTAAGACACTTGCTCAGGGTAACACAGCATAAGTGGCTCTGGCTGGATTAGTACCTGTATCTCCTGCATCTCTTGATGCCTAAGGCTGTGAAGTTGCCACCAGACCACACTGCCCCTTTCTTTAGGCAGTTCTGCTGTCTCTTTCACTAGGCAAGTTTCATCTTTTTTTTGGACTTTGTGACCAAGAAGCTGCCCCAGATCTCTTTCTTCATATAAAGTTCTCTTTTATCTGCTTTAGCTGAAACATCAGCATTGGTCTGGACTCTGTTTTAATGGAACTCCTTTTTTTCGCAACTCTGTAGACAATGCTTGAATGAACTGTGGCTTTCCTACAAATAACTTTCCAATAAAACTCAAAGTCAGTTTAAACACGAGACATTTTTGCCGTGACTAGGATCATTCAGTCAGTCTGTTCATGGCTCTTTATTTTTATGACATGGGATTCTTCTATATAAATAATGTCAGATCTTTTTTTTTTTCTCCAAAGCTGACATAGTACATCAGACAGTAAGATGCTGTATCATCTTTCTTCCAGCAGTATTCTTTGACAAAAGAACACCATAATTAAAGACCGTTGAAATATTGAGTCATGTGAAATAAACATATAACAGTACAATTGGATATATTTTGTTTGTAACTTCCGTTTCTTACTGCCTGGATTCAGTTAACTTATCCACACCATGGGAGTATTCACACAGGGACTTAAAACTCCTGCACCATTTCAGGTCCCCACCACTGCAGAATTTCACAGGAGCTGAAACGGATTAGCTGATAACACTCCCAAAAATGTTTACACTTATCCTCTGGCAGTGGATGAGCTACTCTGCACTACTCACACTGATGCAGAATGCTCAGTGTAAACAGGTCTTAAGGCCACTGAGCATGCTCAGTGTGTCTCAGAAAGGAGTCCAATCTAACTTCTACAGTACTACCTCATTACTTGCCCCAACATCTCCACCCCCAAGCCTTCAGAACTTTCCGCTGAGCAGCTCAGTTGCCACCCTCATGGCTCCTGTTGGGATTTAATCTTTTTTCATTACATTGTTTTTCATACTCCTGGCTCAGCCCCCTTCCACTCCCTCTTATAGCCACATCTGAGTCCCATCACCCACACCGAACCCCAGAGGCTCCCCCTTTACCTCTCTTGGACTTACCCCTCCATGCTGGGGACTTCCTTCCCCTGCAGTAGATTGAATCCAGGGAGAAGTCTTTAATGCTTGGCAGACAATGGGAGTCAGACCCTTGAGTGCATGGAGGCATCCTGTTGAATGTCTTTTCTTCTTCGACTTTACACCAGACCCGAGATGCCAGCCACAGCATGTGCTGCAGTGTGCACACAAAGGACGTGTGCAGCACATGGTGTCTCTCCTTCCCACAGCTGCCTCACTCTCTGCTCTTGCCTGTAGGCTCATTCACAGTAGCTACTTCCTAATCAGTCAAAAAAATTTAAATGGAACACTAGAGAGCCGCGTTCACATGGCATCAGTGTTTTCAGTACCCATTTCCTTTCAGGTGATTTGGGTGTTGTTTGGGTGTTGTTCCGGTCACTGTCGGGTTGGTGGGGACTTGTAGTGATGTGGGTGGTTTGCTTGTTCAGATGACACAGGAAACCACCTACACCACTCTGCAGACCCAGGGAAAGAGGGATTGTGGCTGCAATGACGTGATGGAAAACTGCCAAAACAGCAAGGTTCACATGTCGGCAGGAGCCCCGATCTGGCCGCTGTGAGCCACTGACAACGGCTCACAGTTGGTTGTATGAATGAGCCTTGTGAAACACCAGGAGGGTGCAGCGTAGCAAGACCAGCTCCCCCTCCACCCAACTTAGAGAAGGTGAGCATCTGCTGTGATGTTTAAGCCTTTTCTCCCTGACACTGCAAATTCAGTGCTGATGTTGATGTTGATGCTGATGTGCATACTTAAAGTCATAGCTTTACTTTTTAAACCTTGGTTTTACTATGTTAGAACACTCATTTTTGATTACGAGTAAGTTTGCCATGCTCAGGTAACTGGCTGCTTTCATGGAATTCATGTATCTACTGTTGCTTGAAAAATGAAGAACTCATGCATGCATGAGATTGCCGGAATCTCTGCGCCATAAAGATTCTCTGTATAAATTAAAAATTGCGCTCACTACCGAAACAAAATCTGCAATTGCTAGAAACTGCTTCCCACGTTAGAATATGGACATGTAGTTTGGGAGTTAGCCTCTGCTGGGATTATAAACAAACAGGAAGTTCTGTATAATGTGATCTGTCACTTTGCCACTGACAGTCCATACAGAGAGCATCACTGTAAACTCTATGAAAAAACTAAATGGTTACCACTAACACAGAAAGATACTTTTCAGTGAATGCAACTTATATGGAAAAATATAAAACTGGGTAATAGAACTCTCCTATCAGACTTGTTAATTGCCAACAAAGCAAACAGAGGCCTGCGATTAGCTGAACAGGCCTGGCTAGAACTGCCATTGTGCCAAACAGCCATGGGTCAAAAAGCCTTTCCAATTATGCAGTGCAAAAATGGAATGAGTAGCTCAAAATAACTCCATCTGCCCAAGTCTTGAGACAAAAACTATTCGGTCATTTGCCACTCACATCCCTATGCAAATGTGTATAGTTTCTCATGTAAGAGTTATTGATTGTACAGTTTTTATGTAAGTGCATTGTTTGCATATTGCTGACAAATGCCTGCTTTTTCAACTTGAATCTGTGTGAAACAGGAGGCATCCCCGACACTACATTGCCGACACCCGGCAATGCGGCTGTTGCTGTCGCTGTCGGGGATATCTCCATAGCTGCTGTCGCTGCGGCATGGTAAAACTAGCCCCATGGCATCTGCAACCCATTCAGTTGGAGCTTTGCCACCAGTGGTACCAAACCCAGTCACCACTGATTCAGTTGATTCAGGTGACATCTCATGATGGACATGCTACTGTGCTTGATGTCCCTGCAGAACATCTGGGAGGTATGTTCTTTTCTCCTGTCTGAGCCCACGGTACATTTGATGCTTGATGCATCTTTCTCATAGGCTGTGTGGCCCACCTGCAAGACAGCAGTGTATATGGCATCTGGTGCTTGAGAGAGTCCCATATACACATCAATTTGCTAGAGGTCTGAGCAGTTCATGTTGATCTAACAGAGATCACCTTCTAGGCCCAGGGTCAAATTGTCCAAGAGAGCATGGTCAACACATCCATGATGTTCTATATCAACAAACAAGGTGGTGTCCACTCCTCCAGGCCCTGCCAAGAAGCTCTGAAGATGTGGGAGTTGACTAATTGTTTTCCCGGTGGACTTGAGAGCACTCTAAGTGGTGACCTTGAGGATCCAGTCGATGGACAGACTCAGCTAAAAGGGAGTAGTGTGCAAGGATGACTTATCACTGCATCTACTGGTGGAGTCCATGGCGTCCATGGATTGAGGAATCTGTCAAGTGTACCTGTTTGCTTTATGGGAAAACAGGAAGGTGGGATTTTGTGCTCTTCCCCCTTTGCATGGGCACTTCTGGGGATATCTTCTGCTGTCTTTAGATGGAGGATCTTCTGTATTCTTTTCTCAGAGGCCAATGATTTACAGGGAATAAAGTAATCAAATTCCATTTTCAAGATTGGAAATTTCACAATTGCACTGGTGATTGCTATTTTAATTTCCCAGATATTACTGGGATTCTACTGTCTAGCTTTTGTTTTGAGTATAAACATATGTAAACAGAATGAAAGGAGTCACTGGATAGTTTGAGCCTTTTTATTGGGCCCAACATATGCCTTGTACAGAGATTGCATAGTATGCAAGCATTCAGGGCCACACAGGTCCTTTCATCACTTGCAGTTGCATTCTGAACAGAAGAACTTGAATTTATACTTAAAGTTACAGGGCTGGGGTATCATAGGAGCACTGAGGACTCGCAACAGGACTGTGCTGCATCTCCAATGCTCACACCAATACCTTAGATCACTAAAAAAGGTGATCTAGGTGATCTCAGTATTGTGCACATCTGCCATGACTTGCGTCAAAATGGGAGCCCTGTAATAATGCATGCATCAACATTTGACACATGCATAACTATTTTACTATTTAGAACTGCCAGAAATGCAGTACAACATGTTAAAATAGCATTGAAATGTTGTGTCATATTTATGATTATGCAGGCATAGCCCAAACCTGGGACCTGCACTTGCAGCGTCATAGCTGTTCAAAGCCCTTGAGAGAATAGTGTCTGATCTACTTGTTTCATTTCCTGACCAATGTGAAATACAGTGTTCCAACAGCATGGATTTTAGAAGATCCATGGCACCAATACAGTTAAGACACTTCTTTCTTTCTCTGTCTTGATTGAATGTGTTCCATAATGTGCACACCACACTCTTGCAACTGAAAATGTAATTATCTGTGCAACACCAGCTTGTGCATTAGAGAAAGAGTAATGTTCTCTGGGATGGCCAAGTTTCCAGTTGCCTTGGCGGCACAACTGAAATTATATTCTAGGTGGCCTGGGTTCAATTTCTAGCGGAGGCACTTATTTATTTCTCTCTCTCTCTCTCTCTCTCCTGTTTGTATGTGTTCCATAAATGTGCACACCACACTCTTGTGATTGAAAACGTCTTTATCTGTGCAGCAGCAGGTTGTGCATTAGAGAAGGACTAATGTGCTCCAGGACGGCCCAATTTCCAGCTGCCTTGGTGGTGCAACTGGTAGTGCAACCAGAACGGTATTCCTGGTGGCCTGAGTTCAGGCTCATTTGCACTGCCATCTTTGCAGCGCATCAGCCCATGCACACAGGTTGATCTGCTGCAAAGTCTGCTTTGTGGACACTTACTGGAGTGTACCAAAAGCTCTTTGCATCCCTTTTTCGAGCTGATTCAGGAGTGGGTACCTCTAACGGATCGAGCGCATTATAATGCATTGTAAACTCTCCTCTGCATTTGATCTGCTATGAAACCTTTTTTCTCCTAGACTCCTCCAGTGGTCCCTTGAGCCTCTGTGCTGGAACAATGAAGTATTGGCACACTGGCAGGCGTTCAAAAAAGCAAATGGGACCATATTCATGAACTGTGCTTTATCTGCATAATAAATGGCATTAGCACCAAACAACTGAGGTCAGTGTCTTTTGTTATTCTGAACAGTGCATATGTCACGGCAGTGGCGGCAAGGGGAGCAGAATCTGAGATGCAGTTTATGACTACTTGTGTTTGCTGGGCAGGGGAAATGTACTTTATTGCAAAACAAACAGAACCACACAGCAGCAGACCGAACTGCACAGTGTCCAGCAAAGTGAAGTGGTTACTGCACCCATGGCAAGCAGTGGAAGTGATGAAGGCAGTGAATGTGTCAGTGCCGACGTCAGTAACTTAAAATACAGCCCACATTATGTACAGCCCTTCCACAGTATGACTTACAGTGCAGCGAGGGTGGGCTGTGTAAACTGTTTATTGTAAGATGCACAAACAGAGCAGTGGAGCAGTGGAAGAGGAGCGGAGGAGAATCAGAAGTCCTGCGACTGTGTAAACATGGCTTTTATGTCCCCAGCTGAGGCACTTATTTCTGTCTCTCTCTACTGTTTGTATGTGTTCCATCTATTATTGACTTGACAAAAGCCTTTGACTTGGCCAATCATAAGCTCCATCTCTACAAACTCCATGGCCTAGGCCTGTCACAGGACACAGTCACCTGGTTCCAGTGATATCTCACTTATCGCACTTAATGCATTATGATAGATGGCTCCTTGTCAGATGTTAGGAATGTATTCATTGCCGTTCTCCAGGGCTTTATTCTAGGCCCCCTGTCTTTTGGCTTATCCATAATCTACCTGCTTGATGCCTTTTTTTCTGCAAATGTACATCTCTATGCAGACAATGCTGTTACCTATTACAAGAGCCCTAACCATGGCAACCTTACCTCCACCCTCGAGGGTAATTTTGAGGCTCTTGAAAAGTGGTTCATCCAAAACAAACTGGTTCTAAATTCCAAAACAAAGAAAAAAAGACAAAACTAAGACAATACTCTTTACAAGTTCACAAAGTCATCCACAATAACCCATATACTTGAACAGGTGGACCTCAGGGTGATCCTGGATGATACCTTATCTTTTGCTCCTCACATTGAACTCCCTTTGTCCACTGTAAAACAGAAGACTGGGAGCCTATACCATAACCAGGCCAACTTCACTGCTGATGTGTACGTCTCATAGTTACAAGCTCAGTACTGTTGCTAGTTGACTATGGCCTCTCTGTCTATACAACTGTCTGCAACTCAGTCACAGAAGAATAAATCTGATCTGTAATAAGGCTTGTCACTTTGTACTTGGGGCTGACAAGCGCACACTTAGCTGTGCCCTCTACATCCAAACAAATTGGTTACCCTGTCTAGCAGAATTAAAGGATACCTAAACAACATTTTGACAACAAACTATTCAAAACTCTGACTCCATAGGTGACTAAAGGAAAGGCTGCTGTATTCATTAAGGCTAAAACTACATATATATAATTTACCTAAATGTGGTTCCAGAGCATTTGAATATTGTAAAATCAGCCTTCTAATTTCAAAAAAACTTTCTTACCTGCTTCCTAAAATGGTCTCCAAATGTGTTATGTGATGACATCATTTGAGCTAAAGTCAGAAAGATATATGGTTCTCTATAGTGCTAACTAGTTATTTTTTCCCTTTGTATAGAATTGTTTCACCCAAAAGGTCAAAACTATATGCATTGTTTTGTATAATACACATGTTAGGCTATGGTTCTGTTCATTTTGTCTATTTTAATATGCTGAAATTGTGTTTTAATCCAACCGACTTTCTCTGTGGCAAACCACAGTGCAGTACAAATCTTGAATAACCTGGTGGTCTAGTGGTTATGGTGGATCCAAGATGCTACAGTGGGGGTGCTGGGTGGTGTGCATGCTTAATATGCACTTCTTAACATTTTTATTAAACCTTTATATTTTCTGCCATTATTCTTTTCTAGTACGTTTTAGACAGAACCTACAAATGTAATCCATAGTTTGAATGTAAACATTTGTACAATCAATAAATCAGACTTCTTCAACAAAGTGAAATACAGCAGCAGCACACAAGTACATTACTATGTGTGTGTGTCTGGGGGTGGTTACAGCGACACCCTTCACCACCCCCTAGAGCCATCACTTTTTTGTAGCAAAGTTCTTGTTCAGTCCAATGTTAGAGTTCATACTTTCTTTAAACTCAAATATATGCTTGTCGTGTCTTCTTTTTCCATGGGAAATAATAATAATAATAAGAATCAGCATTTATATAGTGGTTTTTATACCCATTGTATCCCAAAGTGCTTTACAAGCAATACTAGACTGGTAGTGAAGTGACTGAACATGTAGTGGCAGCTATTTCATACATTAATATCCACACACAGCTTTGGACAATTGCATGAACTGGTTTTATGGGAAGAGGAATGTTGGCTAGGACAACGGGGGCAGGTAGTGATCAAGGTGCTGGCAGCCCACATCTTATTTCTCACAGTAATCTGCTCATATTTCTCTCCTCTGTCTTCCCCTGCCCTGAATATAGCAGTACCTTGCAAGAGTGGCCTTCTCAGTCCCCCTGTGGTATTCATTTGTCACTACTCCTCCTCACACGGAAAACTGGTGAGTTCATCACCCTTCTGCATCATGAATGCAAGTAGTAGAGTCCCCGTTCTATTTTGACATATCAAATATAAACATATATTTTCAGTAAGTCAGGCTGATAGCAACAGGTAACAAGGGGAATGATGGGCTTTCCTATCCTTAAAAGATCTAGGCTACCTTTGATTAGGCATTGCTAAATGATGGGTGTGCACATCATTATGCACGTCATTTAATAGTGCCTAATCATAGGTGGCTTAGATCTTACATGGGTAGGAAAGCTTATTTTTCCACTTGTGCAATGCAGCTATCAGCCTGGCTTACCAGAAAAACATGTTTATTATTAATATGTAAAATAACATGGGAGACTGTACTAACCACATTCATAGACTTAGAAGGCAGGATAACCACCAGTTTTGGTGCGGGTGCAGGTGAGAAGAATGAATGCCAGAGAGGAATTGGGAAATAGGCCATTCCAGCAGGGTATAGCTATATTCAGGTTAGTTGAAGACATGAAGGAGGACATTGAGCAGATCATTGTGAGATCTGAGATGTGGGCCTGCCAGCACTGTGATCACTACCTGACTGTGGATGAGAGTAGCCAGTGATGACAAATACTCAGAGTGGCAGGGCTGCACCTAAACTGTTACTTGAATTCAGTGTAGGGAGATTACCCTCAGGTGCGGGGGTGTTGACAATTGTTAGGACAGTATTGAGGGAGCTGTGTAGAGCTCATTCAAGATTTGGAAGGGTGGTAGCCAGAAAACTCGCATTGTGGAGTAGAGCACAGAAAAGTACTGGAGAAGAATTGCTGGGAACTGTCCTGCGGGGTTCTGCAGATCACAGGTAAAGGAGTAGACTGACAATGGAATTTGGGTGGATTTGCTCAAAGTATTAGTATGCCTCTCCTGCTAATAATATCGTTACCCATTCTAAGTGCAGCCCTTATGAGGGCATGAACAGCAGTTTTTCTGGTGGGTCATGATGCTTATTGTTTGGCCCTCCAGGAAGACCTAGTTGTTGGTTAATGAGGTGGGAAAAAACACAACAGGGAAACTGTACATACCACCGTCACTGTGCAGAAGGGTGGTGATCCATTCACTGTTTACTGTGGGAGCAGAAGTCAAACATTGAGAATGTGGACTGGAGAGTGATTTGGGAGGCATTTTTTCACAGTGCCAGCTGATGATGCATATCAGTATAGGTGTTCACAACTCTCTGAGGTACAAGATTACAATGTGAGGTATGATAATTCTCTTCATGAGACCGTAAGCACATATGCGGCACCAGGCAGTACTAAGGACAGGGTATGGATGGTGGGGTGTTCAACTGAAGGCAGGCTAAGTGCAGGGGGTTTACATGTAAAAAGAAAGGCTTACTTGTGGATTAACAAGAGGGCATGGGCTTTGGAACTGAACCAGACCAGTACTTTGCTCTGTGACCCTGAGCAAGTCATTACACTTCCTTGTGCTCCCAAGCCACACCTTCTCTCCTGGCTAACAAAAAAAAACAAAATTCAGTGCATCACATAAGCACTAGATCATCAGGTAATTGAAGTGTTATACTGTAATGCAGTTTGCCAAGGAAAAAGTCAGCAGAATTGCAAAATATTTTCCACAAGTTAAAGTAAACTAAATGAACAAAATCATACATGCATGCATACATACATGTGTACTGATCAAAATAATCCACGAGTTAATACATGGTGTTGATCTTTCTGGTACAACAGTTCAAAACAAAGAGGGACAGAAGAACTAGTAAGCACTATAGATATACATGTGGGTCTCTGTCTTTGGCTCAGATGATGTCATCATGACTCATCACTTAACAGACTTGGCAGCCATCTTAGGGAGAAACCAAGGCTTTTTTCTGAAAGTGAAAGGCTGATGTTTACATTTTTCAAAAGCTATGAAACTGCATTTATATTATTTACATAAATGCAGTTTTAGCATAAATGTAAACAGCAGCCTCTACTTTACCTTGTTATGAAGCCAGATTTTGGAGTTTGCAGTTTTAAAAAACTGCTTGTTTAGGTACCCTTTAAGTTCCAGACATGTTTGCTAGCTAAGAAGGTGCTACTGGGCCTTAACCCACCCTCCCCGCCCTAACTTACTGCTTCTGCCCCTTTCACCAGTCTCTACAACACAAGCGCGTAACTCAGAATGCCCTTGCACTGCCTTTCTACTTGACTCAGCTGTGCAAGCGTTCATTCACAGTTAGGGCCGTTGGCTGGTTAAATAAGTTGCCTGATACCTTGTATCACACCTTGTGTACATACGTTTGACCAGTTTAAGAGAGCACTACGGGCAACCCTAACAGTTCAATGCAACTGTAACTACTGATCATGCTAGCTAAAGTCCCTCCTGGTGTACACTTTGAACTGTGTCAGACTCTGAATCTGAGGTCATGTACCATCACTATGCTTGTTCTACACTGATTCTATCTTCCTTATTGTAAAATTGTATGCTACTAATTCAGCCTATTTATTTGTACTAGTTTGACTGTATTTGTACTTGTTTGACTTCATTCCACGGCAACTTGCTTATTGTATTTATGTTACTTTGTAGTTTCTGTTATTGACATGGAACTTTTGTAAACGAACACTTCCATGCAAAGATATTCTCTGAAATGTTCAACCAATCAGTCAATCAATCTCCAGCCCACATTTTAAAGTAATTTATGACAAGATAGTTTAGGGTAGGTGAGAACTGTAAGTAGGGAGGCTGGGTAGACAACAGAGAGGAAACAGGTCCTCAGAAGTGAGAAAATGCCTTTGAAGGACATGCTAAGATATTCGTATGAGAAAGGCAGGATAGGTGCATTGAAGTGTTGATGAAAGAGAATATGAAATGTTTTGTGACAGGAACACAAAAAGGGTGATGACAGTAAACAGGAAAACACATAGTACAGAGAAGGTGGAACTGAAAAAAAGGAACTGGAAATGAGATGAGTGCATAAGCAATCAGTATAACTATATAAGAACCATTTAGTAATACAGATGTTTAAAGTTCTTCATTAATGTGTCATAAATCACATGTCCCAATCACGCCTATTATTTGTAGAGTTACACTCTTTAATATACAGTATGTCAATTCCTATTCCCTGCTCTTCTGTGTGTTTTTGAAGTTCCCTCTTATTATAAGGACACCTTTCAGACAAGTCTGAGAGAGAGAGAACATGCATTGCATGCTATTGAATCTCCTAGTGCTCCAGCCTGGCTATGACATCAGCTGCAGGGGATTCTGAGATTTTTGATTAGCACAAAGGCCAACTTGGGAGTCGGCAGAATCAACCTGATACAATTGACAACACTGCAGTAAACATTAAATAAAACATTTCTTTTTTGCATGCAAACTGCAAATTGGGACCAGCCCCACAGTTGGGTGTAGAGCTCTTAGTGTTGATTGTTTCTCTTTAACTGCAAAATGCTTATGTGAAACCTCAGTTGCTCCTCTGACTGGATCAGTTTAAAAGAAATAGAATCATTTCATGTTCTTCTGAGGTTTAGAAATGTAGTCATTATTGTTAATATAGCTTTGAGTTTATTAAAAAGTATAAATGGCCTGGTGTAAATACACTGATAGTAATTTATTTCTACTATGCTTTGTCCCCCTACAGCCTGACCAGCTCTCCCATTCAGTCCCTGACATTCCACCCAGCCATGTCACCCACCATCTCTGGAACCTACTTGCATGTCACAGTTCCCCCAAGAATGATCCCAGAGGGCTGGGCCCTTACTGCCCCAGACAGCATTGCAATGTCAGTCGGCGAAGTGGAGAACTCACTTGGTGGTGCTGGGTGATGGACAGCTTGCTGCCTCGGTCATGATTTTTTTCCCATTTCCTGTCACACCCCCTGATGTGGGGAAGGCTTTGGCCAATGTGTGGCATCATGCTGCTGATGTCCCCATCCCTCAGTCCTTGGTTCCAGCTGCACCACCACCTGTGGTCACCCAAGCAGTGGTGTTGCAGCAAAGATCAGATTCCATTACGCCCATGAGGAGGCGAGCATCCATGGGATTCTCAGCCATCCTCCTCTGGCTGACCCAGACTCATTCCCAAACCCAGGGTGTTCAGGGTGTTGGTGGTACAATTGGTAGTGCTACCACTGTGCCAGCAGGCCAGCTGCTACAGTTAGTAATTCTATTCAAGTACAGGAAAGTACAAGCTATTTCCTTACATCACAATAGGCAGAATTTTTTGTTACTAATTCATTGCATTTTATGTCACAAAATTGTAACATACTATATGTTTAATTTTCCCCCTCAAGGGATGGACTAGATACTGGCACTGATTGTAGGATTTGTGATCTCCTTATTAGCGGGTGGTTCATCCATCTATTTATATGTACCTGAATTTAATGTGCAATTATATTAAAACATTAAAAATAGAGTTTTAACAAAAAAAGAAAAAAAAATCTGTTTATTAAACACTTCATCAGAAGTAAAATTAATCACATTCAAGAGAGCTAGCTGTTGTTATTCAGTTTCTGACTGTGGATGCACAGTACAGCAACTCTTATATTACTGACATTAGACTATTAAGACTGTATTGCTTACAAACTTGCTGGGAAAGCCATGTTAGAGAAATGTGAATGGTATTAGACTAAGCAGATTTGTACCAAAATAGTGATTTTAAGACCCATCATTGTACTTTACTGTCTAAATTGATCTGGCCATTGCACCACACAGAAGAGATCAAAACTGGTTAAAACCCATCCACTGATAGGGTAAATGGGTTGACTGCCCCTACAGTACCAACCTGCCTGTCTTATATCCTTATTTTTATTTCTTGAGAGATATGAACAACAGATTTTTGTTTTAAGTTACCTTAAATTAAAGCTGTGCTTACAAAGCAGAAGCGCTTTAAATTCTGACCGCAACAGTGCGGTCCCAACCACCCTTGACTCGGTGGTCTGCCTGTCTACATGGCCCCCCTCTGAATCACTCCAATCTGTGCTGGTGAGGGGCCATGCATTGGGGGTCAGACGGCAGGTCGATGACGCATGTCATGATATGATTGCGCATGCAAATGTGCATGCCTGAAATCATGGATGGCTAGTTCTGTTGATACTTTGCTACTGTTGCAGCCCTTGGTTTTTTAGAGCAGCTACTTTGTTACATTTGGGGGACTGTCTTCTTATAAGAAACAACTTTAGCTGCCAGTACTTTTGGAAAACATAGACTCATTCATGCAGGAGTCTGCATCACTAACAGTGCACATGCCAGAGCCGCCCCTGAATAATGAAAGGCACAGCCACTGAACGGGTTGCAGTGGCGTACACAGTCCACGTGGCAATAGAAGCCACTGTAAGCCGCCCGCTACACTCGGCGTTTCCAGCTTGCTAGGGGATCCGGGAGCATGTTAGTGAGTGGCTTACCATGTGTGTCTACACAGTAGCGGAGCCAGGTCTGGGTTAATTTGGGAGCCAGGGAGGGCCATTCAGTCAATAATGGGCTCCACAATGGGCACTAAACAGTGAATAAAGATGGTGGCAGGGCGCCACTACTCACACTGGGGCAGCCAGGAGGGGTGACCACCCCCCAGTCCCCCCCCGGCTCGCCACTGTGTCTACATGGTCACATTTGCACTGGAACAACCTGAGCACTCAGGTTACTCCAGTGCAAGTGTAACCGTGTAAACAGGGCTCAAATTTCAGTTTGGATCGCTAACCTTTGCGTACTCATCTGTCCATTGCTAGAATTCTCCCCTCCCCCAAAGCTATGCAATATCAGCTTGTTCAAAAGTTTAAAAGACAACTAAAACACACCTTAAGATGACTGTAATAATTTTAACTGTAACGCTTCATTGTGAATACTTTGTGTTGTAACCTTTTTGCTGCCAGTGACAGGAAGCCTCTGAAAACGAGATGTGTCATCTCATTGGGTCACACCTGGTTAAGCAACTTTAAATACAATAAACAAAATTAGTCTAGTCAAATTTCTTCCAAGGCAAGTAAACCAAATGAATGGAGTGAATAGATTGTAGGCTTACTCATTTATTGACTGTAAAGTAAATCTACACTTTCCTCATGTATTCCCTGCCCTCGTTCTCTGGAGGCATGCAGTATGGAAAAAATATGTTCTCAGCAGCTTACACTTTTCATGGCCAAATATTGTAAATCAATAAATGTTTTAAGGAGCTTACAATAAAATACTATACAGAATCTAAAGCACAAGTGTTCTGAAAAAAAATATGCCTTAAGTTTCCATTTAAAATCAGGGGACAAATCCATAAAGTGAATGCTGTGCAGAGAGGCAACCTAGAGACATAAAACAATGTGCTGTGATGTTCACAAGTTCCTTCTCTAATGTGCCATTCTACTCTCAGATATTGTAGTTGGCATAATGAAATATACAGGGCAAATGGTTCTTTTAGAAAGAGGTGCAAGATTCCAATGCCTTGAATGCCAAGACTTAAAACTTGAATTTAATACTTGATTCATCAAAAATCAAGGTAAAGGGGAGAAAAAGATGATCATGTCACTGCCTCTGGAAGATCATGCAAGCTGCCTAATTTTGCACCTACATGTCATAGACAGTAAAACTAGGAAGGCTAGTAAGAAGCAAGTTACTAGCCCTGTTTACACTGACCAAGCTGTTACATACCAGTGTCAATCTGCTTCTATTCATGTTTGAGGCTAGTGGTGTACACCACTTAAAGAGCCGTTGACGTGATCTGGGCAGGCAGCTCATTCCTGGAAGTTGCCTTCCCATTTAGCTGAATGACCAAGTTTTAATGTTTTTTTAGCCAAGTTAAACATTTAAATTTTACTGTAGAGTGCCCGGCTCATAACTTCTGTGTACGAGCTGAACGACTGTCTGAGCGCTGCAGTCCCGCCCCGAAAAATAGCAGTTTGATGACAAGTGGTATGGAATGGGGCTGCAGATGCTCTATGTAGTAAGCAATATGATAGGAATAGGATCGGGGAGGCGGGCTGTCTACATGTACTAACATTATCTTTGCTGGCAGTTCCACATGTATGGGGCTCATAGATCATAACATAATTCACGTAGAACTGCCAGCAAAGATAACGTTGGTACATTTAGACAGCCCCCCTCCCCTGATCCTTTTCCCATCATATTACTTACTACACACAGAGTGCCTGCAGTCCCGTTCCATACCTCTTGACATCAAACTGCTGTTTTTCGGGGTGGGGCTGCAGCACTAGGATGGCTGTTCGGCGCCTCATACACAGATGTTATGAGACGGGCACTCTAAAGTAAAATGTAAGTATTTAACTTGGCTAAACAAATGTTTAAACTAGGTCATTTAGCTAATCAGGCAGGCAACTTCCTGGAATGAGTTGCCTGCCCAAGATGCAAAAATGTGTCAGCAGCTCTGTAAGAATGCTGGCTTCCACAACGTTGTTACACTGGTGTCATGAAAACTGCACTGTGGGATCGATCCTGTAAGGAGTGGCCTGTGTATCGTGATGCTAAATTACCCTCAGACAGTGATGTGCACACTTGAAAACACTCACACTGGTTCAGCTCCTGTCCCTGGGAAAGGAGCAGAAGAGCCACACTGGTTTGATGCCTCCACAGATTACACACACAAATGCACACCACTGTGGCTCTGCAAACCATCTATACTTTTGTAGAAGTGTCCCGTGTAAATGGGGATTTACACTTGCAAATGTACACTGGTGCAGTTCTCCAAAACACCTACACCAATGTAGGAATGATCAGTGTAATCTAGAGCACGGAGTAGCTTATAGAGTTAATTTTTATTTACCAGGTAGATGCACTAAATAGTGAAATACCTTTATTCAGGCATGAACTGGAAAGTTACAACAGGAATAAAATTTCACAATACAGATAACCACAATACTGTCAATGCATGCATGAGGGTGTTAGCATTGTCAATTCTACAGAGTCAAAAACAGATGAAAACAAATAGCAGTACATTATATAAAGGAGAAAACAAATAAGATAGCAACAAGTTAGTGCAGTGCATAAGCATATGACGTATACAACACAACAATTTCTCATAGTCAGGCCATGCCCAGGCGAAAACAGGCATATGCACCATGAAGGAACCCCCTATAGTTGCTTCTGAAGGCATGGATTGAAAGACAATACCAGACTTCAGTAGGAATGAAATTCCACTACCTAGGTGCAAATGTGAGAATGCTATATTCCCTAGATTTGTGCCCATTTTGGGATAGATGACAGCTTGCTCAGTAGAAGTAGTGGGTAAATGGTACACACCCTGAGTGTAGTGAGGCATTAAATAGGTCTGCCAAAGGTCCCACAAGGGCCACTGCTAGTTCCTTCAGTACCCTGGGGTGGATGCCATCTGGGCCTGGCGCCTTGTCCACCCTCAGTACCTTCAAACCCTCCTGAACTCTGCCCTCCATGATTTCCCCATCTGTCGCCCCTCCCCCCGTTTCTGTCATTCCCCCCCCCCTTGGGTATCACCCCCCTCTTCTCCTTAGTAAATACTGAGCAGAAGTAATCATTTAGCACTTCTGCCTTATCGCACCCTGCTCCCACCCAACCGCCTCCTTCCTAATCCTTACTATTTGGTCCTTACAGCTCCTTTTCTCCCTGATGTATCTAAAGAAGTCCTTCTCTCCTTTCTTAATGCCTTGTGCCAGCCTGAGCTCTGTAGACATCTTGGCTCCCCTTACTGCCTGTGTCACCTACCTCAATTCCATCAGGTACTCCTCCCTGTCCTCCCTTCCTCTTCCTGTTTTCTTGTACCTCCTAAAGGCAGCTCTTTTCCTCCTTACCTTTTCCATGACCTCCTTGCTTAACCAGCTTGGTTTCTTAGCCCTAACCTTCTTGCTCTGGGCCTTGCAGCAGGTTTTGGTTGCCTCCACTATCCCCAGTTTTATGAGCTCCCACCTCTGGTTAGTGCCCATACTAGGTTGAATTCTGGCCAGGTACCCTTTTACCACATCCCCCATCCTCCCAATGTCGGCCCTCCTGAAGTCCAGCACTCTTGTGCTGGATTCCCTCTTCCTTGCCCATATCCAATGTGAGCCATACTGAGTGGTGGTCACTCCCTGACAGTGGTTCTTCCACCGTATGTTCTCTCACAAAGTCCCCATTTGCCAGCACAAGGTCAAGGGTATTCCCTAATCTGGTTGGTTCACTGACCATTTGCAGCAGGAAGCTGTCCTGGAAGGTGTCCAATAGTACCTGCTCCCTTCTATTCCTGGTTGTTGGGGTACTCCAGTCCACTTCTGGCATGTTGAAGTCCCCCACAATCACCACACTACCCTTCTCACAGGTCCTCCTGATCTGTCCCACTAGTTCCCTACCTAACTCCTCTGTCTGAGATGGTGGCCTGTACACCACTCCCATTCTGAGAATCCTATTCTTGGAATCCTCGATTTGCATCCAAAGTTACTCCATACTACCCTCCTCCCCTTCCTCCCTTACACACTTCAGTCCTTCCTTCACATATAGTGCCACCCCCCCCTCCTTTCCCAATCACCCTATCCCTACAAAATAACCTGTACCCTGGTATATACAGGTCCCAGTTCATTGTATTGGTGGCCCATGTTTCTGTGATGGCTGCAATGTCCACCTCTCCCTCTGCCATGAGCACCTGTAACACTGCAGTTTTCCTCCTAAGGCTCCTAGCATTAAGGGTAACCACCTGCCACCCTTCTCCCCATCACATCCCATCCTGCCCTCCTTTACTAGCATCACCAATAGTACTTGCCATTTGTAATTTGTCACTGTTATGGGGGGTAAGCTCATATGGTTTCCCAACCTGTGGCCTCTGCATGTCTCTTGCCCACTTGCCACCTCCTGCTCCTAGTTTAAATTGCCAACTTCCTCTATGTACTTCTCCATCCTCTGTTTCAACACGTTCTTTCCCTCCTCACTCAAGTGTAGCCTGTCCTTAGCATAGAGGCTACTGTCCTTTCAGCTCCCTCCCACCCCCCCCCCCAACTGCCCATACCCTCAGCATGACACCAGGTTCTTAGCTATCCATTAAATTCCTCTATTCTCAGCTTTCTTGTTGTGCCTGCCTTGGGCACTGGAAGTATCTCTGAAAAAGTTACTGATCTTTCTGCCCCTCACATAATTGTCCTAGTTCCTCAAACCTCCTCTGGACTATCTCTGTCTTGTCAATAGAGTCATTAGTCCCAAGATTTATAATTAAATGAGGCTTATCCCTACCCCTTCTAGCATATTTCAGAACAGATTGTCCCACTCTTTCTGCTGTCATTCCTGGCATGGCCTCCACCCAAATGCGACTATGCCTCTCCCCCTTGCTACCCCACCTGACTCCTCTTAGTATTGAGTCCCCCAGCACTAAGATTCCACCCCTCTTACTCCCTGCTTGCTTCCATTCATCTCCATCTCTCATTCCCATCTTCTCTTCCTCCTCCTGCACATTATGTCCCCCTTTTGCCCCTGTTGCAATTCTCCCAGCAGAACTTCCCCCTGCTCCGGTTTGGTTCAGGCACTTATCAATTACTCCTCCAGCTGCCTCACCTCCCTCTTCCTTCTTCTTCTTCCCCTCTAGCAGTGTAAAACTATTTTCTGAAGACTCTTCAGAAATGTCCACTTCCTCTCTTTTCATAGTAACCTGTTCCCTCCTTTCCACTCCATGATTGTTGCCACTTCTTCTCCTCCCCTCACAAGGCCCTGTCTCCTCCTTCCATCTGTCTTTTGTCTCCTGACCTGGTTTCCTTGGCAATCGTTCTTACTGGCCTGGGCCCCTTTGTCTCCGCTTCCTTTCTTCTGACCCTCTCCTCACCACTGTTGGCTCAAATTTCCCTCCCTCGTCTCCCCTCCTCCCTCCATCCAGTATTGGGCTAAAACTGCCTCCAGTCTGCCTTGCCTGTCTTAGTTCCTCTTGCAGACCCTCAATCTCCTTTCTAAGTTTCTCTATGTGGTCGCACACCAAACATCCCCCAACCCTCCAGGCAATTTTTAGAAAGATTGGTGTACCACAGTTGAAGCAGCCTACCACCCTACCCATTGCTGTCATTGCCCACCAGCGACCCCCCACCCTTCCAGATGAAAGATACCAAACACTCCCCCAAGTCTCCCCTCTTCCCCTCTATCAGTGCAAAACATTCTTCTCCTTTTCTTAATGTCCTTTACCCCCTTTGTTGTACACGTCTAGATAGATTGAGCAACTGCTTTTTACTTTCCTATCCTTCCTATCCACACCCAAAAAGAGACTTTAAGTAACTATTGCACAACCTTCTTCAAACCCCTCCTCCTCCTTTCCACACTGAAAATAGCAATGCAAAGAAGTAACAATGAAAGCTCCTTGATTTGCAGTTACTTTCCTTCCACTGAGATAGCGGTCACCTCTTCACTTGCTACTGTTCCTTTCCTGGATGTCTGCTTCTGCTATGACAGGTGCACGTTCTTTGCCCATTTAGGGAAGTGATGTCAGAACCCCTGGTATAAAGGAAATCATGGACCTGGGTGGATGGGGTGGGGGCAGGAAGGGTGGGACCAGCCCATGCCTTCCAGAAACAATCAGGTAGCTGAGGACCCTGGTCAGACCATTAGCACCCTTTCCCCACTATGCACTAAACTTTGCAGCTAGTGAAGCCAGAAAAAAGCAATCACAGTTCCACTCAAAGCACAAAAAATAGGTTTGCTAACAAAAGAAACAGGTCTCCAATTCAAACAGCCTCACCAACAACACATCAAAATAGGCTTGAAATTAGAAGATATAGGTCTCCAATTCAAAGAAACAGCCCCTATAAAATCACACCAATAGGTTTTAAATAAGAAGAAACAGGCATCCACAAACACAGCCTGCTACACAGTGAAACATCAAACAAATGAGCCCACTTATAGCCACCAAAATAGGTTTCAAAATTCCAGCAGCCCCAAAACAATACCCTGCTAGCCCCTTAGAAGTAGAGAGAAAATAAATAACTTTCTACCAAGTAAAATCTACAAGAAACAATGTAAAAACAGCAAGAAGAAGCTACTGTACTGGAACTGATCTGATCCGTTCCCTTTCTGGTTAAACTGTGACTTTATACAGTTACTTATATTTACATTTGTCTGGCTTGGCCTACAGCCTTTTACACTATCAAGCAACCATGAGTTCCATGTGGAAGGGATATAGATTTGGACAGGCACCGCCAGGCCTTTTAAGGCTCAATAATCCTTACACATTGGTCCCTTTTCAACCTCAGAGCTCAGCCTTCCCTGCTGGCCTGAGTAAACAACATATTTTTAAATTCTGCACATTTTTTGGGCTCAGTCTGCAGTGCTGACCCAGGAAGGGGGGAACACATGGCTCCCATGTTTCACTCTTTCCCTGCTGGCTGCAGTGCTTGCAGTTGGGGTGGGGGGGGAAGAGAGAAAACTGTATTTCATTAAATAAACTCATTTGTTTAAGCTAAATATATATTTTTAATCCTGCTCCTATGTTTACAGCTTCTGAGCTCCCTCACCCAACCCTTATTTAAATAGCAAGCTCCAAGGAGCAGAGCTGATCTCGTCTTTCCAGTATCCCTTCTGCTGAAATAAAAGGCAGGCCGGGATACAAACACTAAGAAAACTACCCTTTTTTTCCCTATAGCACCATTTTGAGATGTGCCCCAGAAGGGACATCTTTTATTTACATTTGACCTCCCAGCAAGGAGGTCGTTACGCATTACAGCCCTTCTGCCAGACTCACTTCTCTGGGGTCTGAGGGCTAGGATCTAATGTTGTCTAGGGGGAGGAGAAGAAAGAGAAACGGAAGAAATCACCACTGGATGGCCAGTCCAAGGTGAATCCAAGGAAAGATAGGAAAAAGAGAAATGACAGAATGAAAGGTAAGTATATTTTCATCTATTAACTATCTATCTTTTACTTACAGGACGTCCACATCCTATCCTGGCTCTGCTTGCTGATACGCACATCCTGCATCCTGGAGGCAGAACAGGAGGGTGATTTTATTGTGAACCCAGTTTGGTAGACTTCTGACATCGGGGGGGGGTGACTAAAAGACATTACAAAAGTGAAATGATATACATTAGGTTGAGGTAATGTCCAAATAGATGGCGTCACTAACTGCAAATCCCTTTGGGCTCTAACCTGACCCTTACCTGTGACAGGTCACCTACTGACCCAATCACAGAGTCTGTTAACCAAACCCCTTTGCTTAGGCTTTCTGAAGAAGGGCATTATATACCTAGGATTTATATATAGTCACTACACTACTAATGCTTAATTCACCAGTTTTTTTTTTTTTTTAAATTCAGTGTACTTTATTTCTTTTCATTCGGCTCAACAAGGCTGCCTTTGTACATAAAATAACAGTATACAAGACAGTATACAACAGAACATACCCCCGGCCCTCCCCACATGGTATCAGCAGTACAAAGAGAAAGATAAAAAAAAAATTAAAAGAAAAAGACAAAGAAAAAGCACTGAGGCTGGTGTGCTCACACAGTGTATAAGTATCAGCTAAAGGGGGTATAATGTTTGTAGTCTACTCCAGTATTTTTCAAACCTTAGACAGTCTATTATTCACACTGTTATTTTCTCTACTGAAAGGTTGAGCGAAAGTTCCTGCAGCCACTCTGAGTATGAAATGGTTTCACTGTCCAGCCAATGTCTTAGGACTAATTTCTTGACCGACATTGCCATCATAGCTAGATGATACTTCCTCTCCGTGACCGATATAAGGGAGAAGTCACCCAACAGACAAGCAGCCGGTTCTATGTACTCAGCAATACCCAATAAGGGGTCTGCTGTCTGTTTAATGAGTGCCCAAAGTGGAGCCACTTTAGAGCAATCCCAGGAAATGTGATACAGTGACCCCGTTTCTTGCATGCAGCGCCTGCATGCTGAGGAGGGGGATCTGTTCATCTTAGCCATCTTGGCCGGGGTATAGTACATTTTATTAATAATCTAATACTGCATTAGCCTTAGTCTGTCCTGAGAAATAAACCGGTAGGTATCTTGCCAGATCTTCCCCCAATTAAATGTTTTCTCTGGAAATTGGGCATTCCAGTGCCTGGAAGACACATCTTGTTTTAGAAAAGCTCTTTCTAGTAGAGCGGAGTATTTGCCAGAGACCGCATGAGGTTGTGTGGCTATAAAACTAAGTGGCTACTGGAACCTTCCCCCATCCCGTTTCCTGTTTAAGTTGAGAGTTAATCAACATATGTCTGAGCTGGAAGACTATAAAACCCAATTGAGGTCCAAGATTATATCTGTGAATGATGTCCCCCGATGTCCTAACTTGACCCTCATTCCATAAGTCAGCAAGAGATATTGCTGCTAGTTGGGGAATCCAGGAGGCAGTTACCATTTCCCCCCCTATTTTTAAGTTCGGGTTACCAACTAATGGTTGGATAGGGTCTTGCATGTTCTTGTAGGACAGGGAGGTACACATCTGATTGTGGATCTTTACTGAGATTCCATAATTCACCAGTTTTTAACAGTGAGAGATACTTGATATATGTAATGTTTATTTATTTATTTCATGGTTCGATAAAAACATTTGAGCATACAGGCTCTTTTTCAAAGGTTCCACGTCAAAACAGTGAGGTTATATAACAAAATATAGTTTACATAACAGTCGAATGACACAGCTAGTACAGGTATACAGTTGCAGTAGACATAATTCTTGAGGACAGATTTGTGGTACAAGTACATCCTACAATCAGGTATGGTGCAGCGTGTGCACCCAACACAGAAGTTAAGTGAAACATAGGATGAGAGAACCAGTCAACCTAAAAATAAAGCACTGATAGTGCAGCCAGGGTAGGCATTGTCAATGGGAACGGGGAAGGGAGGGTGAGAAAGGGGGAATGAAAATGCAGTGGTGGGAAAATTATTGGTTAAAGGCTGCTGGGAGAAAGGAGAGGGGGGAGCAGAGGAGGGAGTGCAAAAGACAGATAGTGCGGCAGTAAAGAATAACAAGTGGCAGCAGGCTGGAGGAACAGATGAGAGGGAGTGGAGATGAGAGGGGGAGCAAATGCATAGGTATAAAAGGTGGGGTTGAAGTGGATTGAAACCTAAAAGATATGCAAGGGAAGGCGTGCACAGAGGCAATGGTATGGTGGGCCAGAAACAGCAGGGGGGGGCTAGGGGAGGGCCAAAGTGAGAAAAAACATGGGGTAAGTGCAGAACCAGGGTACAGTGCTGGCAAAAGGATCAGTGCTGACCATATTCTCAACTCTCAGTGTCGGTAAGAGGGGAGGGGAGATTGAGAGGGAGGAAGGGCAAGGATTAAAATGGAAGTGACATAACAAGTCAGTAAACTATATGTATAAGAGCCAGAAGTAGCTAGTCACTGCTTTAGATCAACTTTAAAGGTAGGGAGGCAATCATTGTTTAGTATTTGTGTAGGGATACCATTTAGCCAAAGGGGTACCCTAAAACCAAAGGACCATTGTCCTAGTGAGATTTTCCTAAAATAAATGGCCAGGGTGCCCCTGGCCATGCCATGGGTTTGGTAGTTTGATGGGTTAGCGTGCAGCATATCCTTTATGCAGGGAGGGGCTCTCCCAAGCTACGTGCTACATACAGTAAACCCAAAGTCTATCCTTCTCTACTGTGTCTTTTTCTGTTCTTTATATCCACTCTTGTGTTGAAGACTTGCATGATATACAGCTTACCTTCATATCTGGTCACTAATGTTCAGTAAGATATGGGTGAGCAGAATTCAGGATCAGGACAGCAGATCTCTACATTAACACTGGAGCTCACCCCCTTGCTGTTGGGCCACATATATTTTAACTCTGACCCTGAATGGACCATAAAATGAAAAAAATAACAGAAGGCACCAAATTATTTACCTCTTTTTCTAAAAGAGCCTTCAGCCAAAAAAATAATTATAGTATGCCTCAGCAGAGGGCAATTATATGGCATTTCCAAAAGCATGGGGTCTACGTATTAACATGTGGATTGCATACGCGCTGCGTAACTGCAATGCAGAGACAACCCTAAGTTGGAATACTGCAAAGCAGAGGTCCAATGGACCCCCGTCAACATTCACAGAAGGGGTGCATACCCCTTACACACATGATCCCTGGCCGATCATGAAGCTACATGCTGCGGGTGGTCCGGAGATGTGCCCACATTCCATGCCATTCACGAAGGTGTGGAGTACTGGGCAAGGTGGGAACTATATGCAGCTGTGGGGACCCTAATGTATCTTTTATGCACCCTCCAAATTACATCTGTCTGCCACAGTGGGACAGGGAATCCCCAAACTGGTATGCCCTTGCCCACTGGACTGATTGGGAAGGCTGGGGGCATCCAGTTGAGCACTTGCCCATACAATTATTAAAATGAGACCTGCATCGAGCCATAGTCCCCTGCTTGCACAGAGCAGGGGATCCACTACAGGATCCAGTATGGGCATCAGACTGGATGCTCACCTATGTCCTCTGTACTGCCCCCTGTGATTGTGCCTGGTGGGGGGTCAGGGCCACAGACAAATGCCATGCAGCGACATGCAGTTGTGCATACCATTAACCCTGTGCCTACCCACAGGTGTGTAGCTACATGGGCAAGGTATGCATGAATCACGCGACCCTGGCCCCACATTCTTGCATAAGCCCCCATGTGAATTTGAAGCCATTATCACGTCTTCTATTTATCCTTTAAAGTTCATCTGTTCCTGATGAGTATTTCCTAGATGATGTCATAATCTTCTGTTTCTGGCATTAAAATAATTTCTAGAGCAACAGACTGTAATGTCACAAGCCAGTGAATATGACCTCAGCAAGGGACTAAGCATCAGAAACTGATTAGTGCTAAGGGGCAATAATTTTGTTTTCTTGCAAATGCCCTTCACAATGAAGAATGCAACAGCTTACAATTGGAAATTGGTTTGAGCATGTTATATAACTGAGTTCTGCTGACATCAACTGTGACTTTTGTTGATGATGGTTTGCACACCTCTTTAGTGCAAATGATCCAAAGAAATGCACTGTTTCCATATAAGAAGTAGTAACTGCAGTATCACAAAGCATTCTCTATGGACGGCTGTAGTTGGTCTTCGGACTCCTTTATCTTGCATTAATTGGTCTAACAGACTAAAAAAATCAATAGAGTCTTGTTTTAATACGTGGTTGAGTTTATAAGTAGCATACAGAACATGTTAAGTGCTGGGTAAGTAAGTGGCTCTGATTTCTGTATTTTTTTTAAATTAAAACACCTTACTAGATATTATTAGCATGGGGTGCACATGTCAGCGCTGGGAGAATGTGTTCTATTCTAGGAGTCTGTGTATATGTAAATGTAGCCCCCTTACTGATGGGGGTTCCGGAAAAGACTCTGTAGAGCCTGCCTAAGTGTTTCCCTGCCTGCTGGCGTCCGGCGTTTAAGCCGTTAAATGTGGTTCCAAGTGAGTGCTATTTGATCCTCCTCATAATGTCTCTTTAAGAACTGTCTGCTTGCAGACTTCCTTAGTTTGTATGGGGGGGACTGTGTATTTAATGCTCGAATCCTTCCCGAGCTGCTGTCAAATCGATCCATTTCTATAGTCGCTAAGAGCGCAGAGGGAGCCTAAATGACAGGTGTAACTGTTTGCCTGAAGCCAGTTAGAGTATTAAGTAGAATGCAGTTTGTCTAACCTGCCTTTCTTGCAGCTGGGACTCTGTGTGTTTTGCCCCTCCATTTTGGATCTGAACTGCTGAATGGATCCAATCAGTGCAGGGGGACCTCTAAAATGGAGTTTGCTTGGACCAACCAGAATCAGGACTCTCTTGGGAGCCGGCTTACCATGAGGAGATATAGCTAGTAATTCTGGGAAGTGAAGTTCTGGACCTTGGCACCTATTTGCACCAACAGGGAGAGTTCTGAGTGATCTACAGCTGAGTCCATCAATTGGATCAGGTGGCACCAGAAGGGAATGCTCTGCCTTGCATCTGGACAGATCAGATCCGTTGTGACCGTGATGAGAGAAGGAGCGCCGAGCTTCTGCGCCGTATAGTTTCACGCGGGAAGTGCATGGAAGGCCTAAACTCGGGCTGTTGTGCTGCCAATTTAATTCAGACTGAATCCGAGACTATAGAGAGGGAGAGAGGCTGAAAGAGCGGAAACCAGGCTCACACTGTAGAAGACTGGAGAAATTGTTGAATCGCGTTTGGTCTGTCAGGAAGTGAAGCTGCAGTTGAACTCCCGGGTTTAGCAGTAAGTGCGATCGGGACCTGAAAGCGGCTGCCTGGTATAGTAATTTCTTTTACATATAAATGTGTGGAATACTTGTGAGGAACAGCTAACCGGGTTCTCTTGTCCCTGTGAGGTATAGACTGAAAGCCAAGTGAATGTATGCGGACTGAATCCGTCTACTGATCAAAGCTGTGTGCTTGACCTGTAGAATCTCATCTCCCTGCTGTGTGTGTGTGTGTCTGGCAATCCAGAATCACCAACTGTGCCAGGTTTTCAGCGTGGGGTATTGTGAGCAACAATCAGGGCATCCCCTGTGACCGAATATCTATCAACAGTGTTTCATCTGATTTTCTTTTCTTCGTTTCTTCAAAGACTGAGCCATCCGGCTCCGGATTACAATTGGGTGTTGTGCATATTTTTCTCTACAGGGTCCCATCCATCTACACCTGCTGGCGAACCCCGGGCAACGGACCTGGCTAGCCCTCAACCAGGGTACCCAGAGTGTGACTTTGTAGACCCTGTAGTGTGCACAGTACTGTGATCTAATGCCACCAATTAATCTGATTTCCCCTCCCGTGTTATTGTCCCCTAAATAAACCAGATTTGATGTTGTTAAACTTTAAACATGTCTGAAGTGTCAGTACCTACTAATCAAGCATTGTAGTGGTTGGTGTATGCTGATTAACCTTGTTTTACAAGGGGTCCTCAGAGACGAACCTCAGAATCAGTCGCGAGGGTAAGTGGTATTTGATGATTGAGCAGTGTGTACATGTGAGGTATTGGGACTGTAACTTCTGTGCATTGTGCGAGCCACTAGAGAGAATGAAAGGGGGTCTCAGTGTCCCTGAGGGCTGTGACCAAGCTAGTCTAACCACTACAAACCATGACCTCTGGATGGAGGCACCCGCCATAGAACCTAGACCCCTCAACCTGTCGGTAGTCAAGCAGGCAGGGGTAGTAGCCCTTGGGATAGCGCCAGCGGGAGGTCACATAAACACAGGGTAAAAGAGGGAACAAATGTTGTGTAAGCCCCCCTGTCCCGCAGTCTAGGAGTATTCCAGGTGGTAAAGGGGGAAGGGGCATTGTACAGCCATGAACACAGTTCAGAAATGTGTAGCTCATTTACTGGGGTTTGCACTGGAAAGTATGGGGGTGCAGGCAGTCTCTTCACCAGGGGTGCAGCAGCTAGGGGTGCAAACTTAGGTTAGGCAATATAACAGCAGCAACCTTTGAAGGAATACATTGTCCACACTAGATTTAAAAAAGTCAGAACTGATTTACTGGAAGATAAAATAATCAATAACCACTCCAAGGAGCAGGGGGTACAGATCATTCAATGGACAGTCCTCTTTACATGGCCGAAACCATATTGCAGTAACTTGATCCACAGATCAGACATCACTCCAAGAAACCGAATAAGGCTTCCAATCCAACTGGCAGCAACAAAATCTTCCCACGGCCAACGAGACCGCAAGAACAGCTCCCAAAGTCCTCCCACAGTACAGGCCTCCTTCAGACTCTGCTGTGGTCTGTGTTCCTTTCCAGCTCACACCCTTGCTTTCTACATACTGGCCTCTTGCCAACAAGTACCTAATGGCCAAAACTCCCTGGTCGGTCTCACGCTACTTTGTGGCCAGGTCTCCTCGGGGCCAGCAATGCACACCACACGGGCCAAGATCTCCGGGACTGGGAAGCAGGCTGCCACCACTGCCTCCCTGCAAGATCGGGCTGCCACCCCTGTCCTGTGCCCAGGGCCCCAACCCATCAGGCCTACCCCAGAGATCCCTCCCTGCCATCCTGCCCCGGTGCCTGGGAATCATGTGGTCAGTGCCAGGGAATCATGTGGCAGGCCTCCAAACTCCCGGACCCTGGCTCTCTTAAAGTGGTAGGAAGGTCCCTGACAGTCCAGCCGGCTTCTGCTGGCATCCGCTGGCTTCCGCTGGCCCTGGCTATGAGCACAATGCTCAAAGTAACATTTGAGGGTGGTGAACCAGGGTGGCAAATGCCCAACCCCGGCCCCGAACCTCGGCCCTCTGGCCGAAAACAGGCTGCGCTCCTCTCTCCAAGTGAGTCCCTCCTCTCTCTGGTTTGGCACCCAAATCCCCAGTTTATAGCTTCTGATCTCCCCAGTACCCCACCACCAGCAGGGGGCCTAGAGGCTAGGCAGCTCACTCTAGGACACAACAATGCTAAGCTCCCACTGGGGGCTTAGACCAGTGTTCTGTAATATCTGTGCACAGTGTATACTTTGACCCAATAAATGGTATCAAACCATCTGAAAATACATAGAAAACTGACATGCATAAGACAGTGTTTCACATAATTCTGATAAAGCACATTCACTTGATTCAAAACTGTCTTCAGTTTATGATAAAACATAGTCAATAATTCAAAATTGCCTTAAGTGTAGTGATTCTATCATTTTGTCTCAACTTTATATTTGTAATCTCCCTATCTGCCTTTCACACAGACATGTATGATAAATGTGCATACTCTCATACTGTAACTTTAAAACACTTATAGAGCATAGCTGACCCAGTTTGCAAAGAGAAGCACTGCCACTCAACATGCCAGCAGTTATTTTCAGAAAGCAAGCTACAGTAGTCATCTGTTTGCCAGAAAATAGCAATAAAGGTTCCGGGTCAGCGTATAAGGCTTTCATTTGCAGTGCCAGCTTTAGGTGTTGTTTTTTCACCATTGCCTAGACTTGAAAAAACATATTAGGGAAGTGACTAACATTTTTTTGCTATCACTTCCTTGATATTCTATAGAACTGAGGGTTCAGCTCCCCGCGCCTGCAGTTGCATGGCTGGGCACCAGACTCCAGCCACCATCTTTGCTATGGAGGTAAGACTTGTGAGCCTGCAGAAAAAGGGCTCCTCCAGTTAGCTTGCTAGCTTACTCACCAGCCCAGGACATAGAGGACCCAGAGTGGTTACTCCAGTCAGTGCTGTGTGCACAACTCAGGGTGGGGACCTTTGAAACAAACCAATAAAAAAAGAACTCCTTCAAAGCAGCTGATGCTCTGTCTTGGTCTACACCACCGCAGCTCCCCACACTTGCTATTGACCAGCGGGGCACCAGAATCCAGCTGCCATCTTTGCTGCAGGGGTCATGAGCCTGCAGAGAAAGGGCTTCCCCAGCTAGCTGGCCAGCTTACTCTCCAGCCCAGGACATCAAGGATTCTGTGTGGTTGCTTCAATCAGTGCAAAGTGCATGACTTATGGTGCGAACTTTGAAACAAATTAAAAACAAACTCCTTCAAAAGTAGACCATGCTGCTGTTTTTGTCTGTGCTCACCACTGCAGCTCCTCATGCTTGCAGTTGCTCATAGAGGACTTGAACCCAGGCCACCAGGAATACCATTCCGGTCACACTAACCAGCTGCACCACCAAGGTAACTGGAACTTGGGTTGTCCTGGTGCACACATGACTCTTTCTCCAATGCACAACCTGGTGCTGCACACATAATTACTGTAGTACATTTTCAATCACATGGGTGTGGTGTGCATATTTTATAGAACACACACAAACAGAGGAGAGAAAGAAGTAAATGCCTCAGCTGGGCCTTGAACCCAGGATGCCTGGAATACCATTCCAGTTGTGGTAACCAGCTGCACCACTAAGGCAACTGGAACCTGGGCTGTCCTGGAGCACACATTACTCTTTCTCCAATGCACAACCTGGTGCTGCATAAATAATTAATACATTTTCAATCACATGGGGGTGTGTGCATATTTTATGGAACACATACAAGCAGAGTGGTGGCCCACTGCGCAGTGACACCACAACAGCAAAACCTGAAAAAAGACTGTTACAGTGAAAGTCACTGTAATGGTCCGGGTTTCACCAATGCGGCTTCTCCCGGTGTTCTACCCCTTCCCCGAAAAAATTCTGGTCTGGATTTGATAATATATAATTACGGGGTGGCACAGCCCCATGCAAAAAACACTTTGTTTCCAGATAGCACAATGCCACATGTCGGCATTGTACCGTCACTGTAGGGGATGTCGGCAGATTTGCTGTCGATGAACAGTAGCGCTTCCAAAAAGAGGAGCTAAGGCACTTACTTCTTTCTCGCCTCTGTTTGTATGTGTTCCATAAAATATGTGCATATAAAAAACAGCACCCATGTGATTGAAAATGTAGTAATTATTTGTGCAGCATCAGGTTGTGCATTGGAGAAAGACTAATGTGTGCTCCAAGACAGCCCAGGTTCCAGTTGCCTTGGTGGCACAGCTGGTTAGTGTGACCAGAATGATATTCCGGGTGGCCTGGGTTCAAGTCCCAGCTGAGGCTCTTACTTCTTTCTCTCCTTTGCTTGTATGAGTTGCTCAGGGGGGCACTGGGCTTCAATAATAAATAATAAATCCAGCACTCCAGATCAAATAAATTAAGGGAGAGTGATTTTATTTAATAAAATAAAAAATACAATAGTAAGCAATGAAAAGTAATAATACACTATTAGGGTGCTTTTAAAGGGTCCACACCCAGCCCCAGCCTCGGCACTTCGGGGCAATGTTACCCCTTTGTCAGGAGGCGTGACCATGCATGCAGAACAAGTGTTTATACAGTGAGTCAACAGGTGTCAGTAATAAAACAATCACAACATACAAATCAGTGAGCCTTTAACTATTTCCTTTGAAAAACACATTTGAGAGTATAAGGTGAGCCAACAGCAGGTCAGCTCTATTTAGTGCACAGGCTTTTAACTAATTTACTTGGGATTCCAGTAACTAGCAGTCTGATGCACTGCTAATCTGCTGTGGGTTCAGCTAAACACCAAACATGATTTAAAACCTTAATGTGAAATTGTGACACTTTTAAGTTAAAAACTATGGCGCCATAGTTTAGTTCATTCTTTGTCAGTACCTCTTCATCATATATATTTATATTCATATTCATACATCAGAATTATACAGGCATCTCAGAACCAAGTTATTATTTATAACTGCAGAAGAAATCCCAACCTTTCAAATCTAACTGTGATAGTGAAACAAAAATGTACCTTTCTATTCTTTTTTTTTAGGAGTACCTACTTAGACAAAATTTGCTTGATAAAAGTGTACTATTGAATTATACTTTAACTGCTTTTTTTTGGAAATATAACAAGCATTTGTCAATGTTGAATGTTTGCTTGCTGATATTAGCATTGGAAGTGCAGGAGTTAGACAGATGTAGAATAGGAATGGCAGTGAAGTACTGAACTCATGCCAACCCCACCTCCACCCTGCAGAGATGGACAGGCATTGGGGTGCGTCTTTGAGTCATCGCCCCTAACGCTCACGCCATATCACCTCACCCTGTCCTGCAGACACCAACAAGTGTTGAGGTGTGCCTTGGGGTATTTGGTTTTACAATCACCCATTCCATAAAGACGTATGCTGAAATGGGTGCAGTATAGGAAAATGGGGTGAACTCTGGGGCCGAAGAGTGCAAGGCACACCTTGATGCCTGACACTGGCTTCAGGGTGGGGTTGGGGGATGTAATGGCATGAGCATTGCAGCCGGCAATCCAAAGGCACGCCCCTGATGCCTGTGAGTCTGTACAGGATGGGACGTTATGGTTAGAAACCCCTAACACCATTGGCGTTTGTTGGTATTTGCACTACAAATTTTCAACATGGCCTTTTTGTGACCCCACCTCATGAAAGCATTGTGAACCTCTGCTCATGAACAGTGGCACTGTGATTTTGTGAATCTGTCCCGAATGTTGATTTCCCACAGCAACTGCACCATTCTGCGCCAGATGTGTGAAAACACAGTTCGGGCAGGATGTGAAAAATAACAGCTGTACCATTCATAGGGAGGTTTGAAGGGATGGCAATGTTGAAAATCTGGAGTGAAAATATTAAAAGTGCTCAAACTTATGAGCATACAAGGAAACTACACAATGTACGCTCATAACACAGTAATTTCGTGGAATTATTTCACCAAATTTTCAACATAGGCATTTTGTGACCTCTGCTCATGAACAGTGTCACTATGATTTTCTTAATCTGTCTCAAATGTTGATTTCCGACAGCGACCGCGCCATTGTGCGCCAGATGTGCGAAAACACATTTCAGGCAGGATGTGAAAAATGACAGCTGTACTGTTCATAAGGAGGTGTGCAAAAATACCAATGTTGAAAATCTTGAGTGAAAATATTACAAATTCAGGAAGTTACGAGTGTGTGTGGAAACTGCTCAACACATGCTTGTGACATAGTCATTTTATGAAATTTTGTCACCAAATTTTCAACATAGGCATTCTGGGACCTCTGCTTATGAACAGTGTCACTGTGATTTTCTTAATCTGTCCTGAACACTGATTTCCCACAGCGGCCATGCTATTATGTGCCAGATGTGCGAAAACACATTTCAGCCAGGATGTGAAAAATGACAGCTAAACTGTTCATAAGGAGGTGTGAAAAAATGCCAATGTTGAAAATCTGGAGTGAAAATATTGCAAATTTGCAAAGTCATGAGAGTGCATGGAAACTGCATAATGCATGCTCGTAACACAGTCATTTTTTGGAATTTTTCCCCCAAATTTGCAAGATAGACTTTTTGGGAGCCCACCTCATGAACAGTGACACTGTCATTTCGTTAATCAGTCCCAAAAGGTGATTCCGTGCAGTTACCATGAAATCACCTTTCGGGACCAAATAACCAGATGACAGTGACTGAATTCATGAGGTGGGGTCCCAAGAACCCCATGTTGAAACTTTGGTGCTAAAATTCACAGAACTGGCTGAGATATCCACCTATGTTGAAAACCCCCCATTCATGCCATTATACAGCTTACCGGGATTTCTTGAGTTTGTGGTCAGCTTTGAAGAGTGCAGACGTGTTCCCGCTCCACCGAAGATTGTTGCTCTGGGCTCCAGAGGTAAGTATGGGATGAGGGTGTGTGTGTGGGGAGGTCGGGTGCACAGAGGGTGAGTACGGTTTGGGGGAGGGGGCAACGGAGACAACGAGGGACCATTTTTTTCTTTTACAGGTAAAAAAAAAAACATTGTGGGAAGGTTTTTCCTTTACAGGTTTGTTTTTGGAACACTGGGGTGGGCTCCCAGTGTGCCACCTGTATTTTTTGGGAAGGGGGAGTGAAGCCGAGTGGGATTGGGCCCCCCATCAGCACAGAAAATGGGTCTGTGTTGGGGGGGTGCATGATGCCGAAGGGGATTGAGCACCCTCTCGGCATACAAAACTATTACATGGTGAACATTTATGCCAATGGGGATTGGGCTCCCTGTTGGCAAATGAACTGGGGAGGGGGCATGCTGACAGAGGGATTGGGCACCCCCGTTAGCTTCCATGGGGACTGTGAGAGGCAGCCAGTGACAGCTGCCACCATGTTTATTGAAACGGGACACCAGACAAGGCAAGTTGTGATTTGCCACTGGAATCAGGGACTGCCCCAGCAGCAAGATCAGCTGATAGTTAAATGATGGGGCACTCCCTGAGTGCAGTGGCGAATTTCTTTCAACTTGGTGGCACACTGCAATACTGCTGTCATCGACAGCATGCTCCTCTATTAACACCACAGAGACCAGCCCCAAAAAGCATTCCTGGCATTGGCTACAACACTGCCTCACCTCCATAACCCGCTACTCCAGCAAGCTGCCATAACATGTTTCTTGTGCATGTACACAAGCAAACAAACATAAAATTCAAGGAATAAGTACTTTGCTATAGAACCTTAAATAAAAACCATCAGTTCTTATGTATTTTAGAATATATTAATCAAAACATAACAGAAATCGAATCTATAAAGGGATTTTAATAGCAATTTTAGTTTTCATTTGCTGGGTAGAAGGTGCATGGAATTATTGGTGGAATCTTACGTGTGGATATATGGTTTCCAGTCCATCAAGTCATTGAACCCCAGAGGTTTTAATGTTTTTAATTTAAAGATCTACATGGATTCTTTTTGATCTAGTTCATGCTGTCTGTTTCCCTCTCTCATTCTAAATGATGCCATATAGTGTGTTTTGTACTCCATAAGATTATCCTGCTCCACCAGGCGTCTCCCAATTGGGTCTTCCAAATCTCATTTCTGTATTGCCCTATAGTGCTCCTGTATTCTTTCTTAAAGGCACCTGGTAGTTTGTCCTATATATACCTTACCACAGAAGCACCACAGGGCATATACCACATACAGTACCTGGTGGAGCAGGCCAGAAAATGACCTATTTTGACCTCCCTAATTACCGACCTCTCAGGGTTTACAAATGTTTTCCCGTCTATAGATGATCTAAACATTTTGCATCCTTTGCAGGAAAAGAAACCCAGAGGTTTGGTACTAAGCCATGAATTTGGAGGCAGAGGGTTTCTGTACTCACGTTGTATAAGAAGATTTTTAAGGCTTTTGCCTTTTCTAAAAGCTACCAGGGGTCCTATTACAGCTATTTTTCTCAAATCGTGGTCTGTACCCAGCACATGCCAGTGTTTTTTGAGAATGACTTATAGGTCCATGGACCCAGGCCCATACTCGGTCGACAAAATTGTTCTATTTTCTCTTCCCTTGGTTTCTCTATAATGTAACAACTTAGATCTTTACTTTTTTCTACCATTTTCAATGCTCTATCCAAGATCTCCTGTGAGTAACCCCTAAATCTAAATCTTTCAAACAAGTCCTCTTTGACATCTTCAAAGTCCTGTGGTTCTGAACAATTTCTTTTTAATCTGATTAGCTGTCCATATGGTAAAGCTTCTATTGTGTGCCTTGGGTGGGAGCTGCATCCATGAAAGACACTATTTCCTGAGGTCTCCTTATGGTATTCCTTTGTTGTGACAAGGGAGCTTGTCATTCCAGTTAAGGTAAGGTCTAAATAATTGATTTCTCTCTGGTGATATTGGGCTATAAATTTCAATCCCATTTAATTATTATTGAGATATTGAACAAACAACTATATGTCCTCTTCTGTGCCATCCCAGATAAATACCAAGTCATCAATAAACCTTTTGTAAAAAATGCTATTAGAAAAATAAGGATTTGTGTTGGGATCCAGGACTGCCCCCCCAACCCATGAACAGGTTGGTGTAGGAGGGGGCAACCACAGATCCCATCGCTGTGCCCCTAACCTGTTGAAAATAGCATCCCTTGAAAATAAAAAAAATTTAATTTAAAATAAATTTCAAAGATAACAAAATAAATTCAACCAGTTATGCGAGCCTCAATTTTTCTAGCATACATTTAATTGCTTCCAGACCCAAGTGATGCTCTATACAGGTACAGTATATAAGGCAGTACTCTATACAGGTATATAAGGCAGTAACATCTACTGTAATCCACCAATACGATTCACTCCAGACCCTCCCCTCCATTTCTTGTAGCACATGTATGCTGTCCCTAGGATGGGAGTCTAATCTTGCTACCTCTTGGGCACTGGACTTCAGCCTCAATATTTGCTACAGGGGTCATGAGTCTGCAGAGAAAGGGCTCCCCTAGCCAACTTGCCAACTTACTTGCCAACCCAGGACATCCAGGACTCAGAGTGGTTGTTCCAATCATTGCTGTGTGCGTGACTCATGGTGGGATTTATTACTGCTTTATAATCTGCTCTCTGTCTAGCAGTCCCACATGAGTGGTCCAGCATTAGTAGCACAAGAATGGTGGAAGTCCTAGAGGGGAGTCACCAGAGGGAGACACCAGGATGCCAGGAAACTCTGCTGGAGGTACCCCCTGCACTACTGGTATACTAGATGGAATCTGTAAGTACCTTTTTAAGCTGCAGTACCTATTAGTGTAGTACCTGCTAGTTTTAAAAGTGTAGAACTGCTGTAACTTGGTATTACTGGCAGCCTAATGTAACTGAGCTGTATCCTTGGAAGATCTTGGCCCATATCACAAACAGTGGTTAACATTTGAGTTGCATGAGAACTAGTCACTCCCACTCTGGGTAGCCTTTATATTGTTGATATTTTGTGGCATTTACCTGTTTGATAACCCTTCTGTTGTTATAACCTGTTAATGCCTTAAGTCAGTTCTCATCCTTCCCTATGGAGGCAAGGAGTACTTACTGTACATGTGATGTGTCTGCTGCAGTGGTATCTTCTGTTGTCCTATCATTGTGTACTTCCCCGCCTTTTAGATACTGTCCCCACTGTATAACCTCCCAACAAGGCCCCTTGGCTGCTCTCCTTTTCTGTTCATTCTAGACCCTGTCTCCGCCTGTCCTCCTTCAGCACTTAGCAACCTGGCAGATGTTATACAATGCCTATTACAGCTGCTCTTGTTTAGCTCATTTTCTTAACTTTACTTGCCCCGAGTAGAAACTTTGTATGTAATTGTTGATTGTTTCTAATTAATGTTTGTTTTTGTATTTCTTTGATGTAGAACCTATGTAATGAGCTTTCAGCTCAAAGGTGTTAATCTGAGACCATAATAAATAAACAAATAAATCTTCTTGTGGCTGTTCTCCTTTGCACCTTACTGCTTGTGTCTGATCACATTTCCCTCATGTGCCCTTGTTGTGAGTCTTTTATTTGGCTACATGAATTGCAATATAAGCTGCTCAGCTCCATTAACAGAGGTGCATAACTGCCGTTACTTAGATGGCTGGATAATTAGAGCCATGTCCCAGTTCACAGCAGAGGATACAGTGATCAGGATAGCAGAGACTCATATCTCTGAGATGCCTGATCACCAGGCAGAGGTCAAGCCTGAATCTGGCTCAGTCACTCCAGTACACGAGTATGAGACTGGACACTTTTACGGCAATGGCCTTCTTGCATTTCCTTATGCATATATGTCTCCTATATTCACAGATGGAGTAGCTTTTTTATTACCTTTTTAACCCCCTCTTACAGATGTAGGCCCCTGCTCCCATGACTACCAGCCCCATCCCATCCCTTCTCTGGGGCTTTCCTAAAACTTAACAGTGCCACAGTGAAGCTCGTGCTCTGTGGTAGTTTCTTTGGGCAGTTGTTCAGCAGTCCCACCTAGCCCTTTGGTGTAGGAGACAGCATGGTCAGTCTGTAGGTCAGGCTCTGAGAGTGCCAGGTATCATCCTGTGCACTTGGAGGGTTCACTTTGTGGCTCCCTTGCCCCTTGGAATATGAGCATGTATATGTGGGGCTGCACACAGTGACAGCAGTGTCCTCACTTCCCCTAAGGTGCTTCATCTGCACTGCCATCTGTGGTAACTAGGTGGCAACAGTGCAGTGGAGCCTGCATCCTCTCTCCCTAGAGGAGGAGAAAGTCCCCTGGGATGCTCAGTCCTCTTTCCTAGCTGGTCTCTGGCATCCTGGGTTCATACCCAAACTAAGATCATAGGCATCACAATCAATATCCCTACAAGTGTGCTGAAGGGCTGGCCTGATGGAGCAGCTTTTATGCCCTTGAGAAAATCTCATACACAGTCATAAACAGCTGATTTGAACTGGTGTTGTAGAAATAAGTAATGTTGGGACAGTGGGGCAAGAAATCCCCAATTCTTTTTGAAAAGTGCCCTGATATCTTTGACATCAACCTATAAAGCTTTCAGAAATAGGCAGAAGGGACCTGGATTTCATGGTTCATCTGAAGGGCAGTACCTCCACTAGGGCATCTTCTCCCTTGTACTGGACTGCAGATTTGGAACTGGGGGCTAGCCAATGTCCCTTCTGTGAGACATGAACCGATGATCTTCTAGTCCATGATATACTTTCCATATCTCATAAAAACCTATTCTGCATCATTTATTTATTTTTTATTTATTTGTACATCGGTTTACAACCTTAGAGCCAGAGGCTCATTTCCAAAGGTACCTCGTCACATTGAGGACAGACAGAACAAATTTAGGTTACAGCATAAGTCACTGACTTAGGGTTACACAGAATGGTTTCATAACATTTATAGAATTTAGTAGAGTTACACAGAATGGTTTCATAACATTTATACAATTTAGTAGCAATTATAGTACATACAGTTAAATCATATGTAGCAACATACAGTATCTATCATCCTCTGATCATCTAGGTATGAACACTGTCCCTCAAAATGAAGGGAAAAAAAGACTACATTAATGGGCATAGAAATCATATCAGCAGATAGACGCTACAGTGGGAGTGAATGTTTCCATCTTCATAATGTTTGATGTTCATCAAGCAACACAGGCTAATATGAATTCCTGCTTTTAAAAAATGTCAGTTTTGGGATGGCTTATTCTCTGAGAAGGCAAGGTCTTTTGAGTAGTAAATGAGGAACATCCCTCACAAGGCAGGACAGTAGGAGAAGCTATGTACCCAACAAGTGTATACAATTATCCTTAGTTTTTGTCCTGTTGTCAGTATGCTACAGTACGTGCCACTAGCTGAGCTGTGGCCTGACTCACAATGACTTGCAGAGCAGTGTTTACTTCTCCCTTCCCTGAGGAGAATATTAGTTGGTCCCTGCTCATGGCACCAAGCCGCTCATCATTACAGCCTGGGAATAACTTGTTTACTTCACCGGCCTTTCTGGTCTGAGGAATGTTCATGCAACAGCAGTTTGCATAAAAATATTTGAATAAACCTCCTGAGAGGAAATGTCACGTCACATCTCACAAGAAGATCAGTTTTAGAAGAGTACTGAAAAGGACAAAGTGGTGGAGTTCAGTTCAGGGAGTGCCAAGGGACAGGATATCCTGATGGATTCTCAAAGGCTGAGTGACTTTACCTTTAACTATAAAGAACATGTTTAGAAAGCTGCAAAAGATGTTTAGACAGTGAAGGAGCATACTGGGAAGTACTTTTGCTGGCCTGCGGGTGAAGCCACCATTAAGCATACATGCCTTGTCTGTCACTTCTATATGTGTGCTTTGGTTCTGTAAGATTGATAATGAGATTTCAAACATCTAACAAGAGGTGAATGCCTTTCAGATCTTAGGAAGGTTCATCTAAATGAGGCTCTTCTAGTAGGATGGCACTGGAGATGCCAGCATATAGAAATGTAGTTGTCTGTCTAAAGGATCTGCCTGGCTGTGATGCTTTGGAGCATAGCTATAGGTCACCATTGGCTAAATTCACATTGCACGCCTATGTTTTCTTCCTGCACCTCATTTGACTGCAGTAGGCTCACACAACAGGACACCAGTGATTTTATTTGGGATGCTGAAACCTCTGAATTTTTTTGTGTGGGATTGTAATCACTGTGAAAGTTTAGGAGTGATACAGTCTAGTTCTGCCCTTAGCAGTTGCAGCATACAAGTAACTCTCTCCATAGGCACTGCTTTAAAGATGCAGCACTGCTTGATTCTCCATTATATCAGATGGCACGATAAATCAACCTCTCAAAAACATAAGTCTTACTCTACTATTCAAATGCTTGGCTGGTAAGAGAGATGATGAATGCCCATTTCATCCCTTAATGACTTTTGTATTGTCTTAAGAAATACTGCCTGGAATACAATACTAAGCTCTCCAATAGTTTTTGGCATAGAGCTAGTTTTCATCCCAGAGGCAGTATAATAAGTCATTGCTATTAAAATCATAAAAGTATGAATTGAAATGCTATTTTTTTTGTTTTACTAAATGCATGGTGTTTCTCTGCTCATGTGTGGTAGAATTCAAGCACTACTGGAGAAATGGAAGTTATGCACCGGCAATACAGCCAGTGCTTATATCACATCTGCCTGCTAACATTTTAAAAGAAAGGTGCCAAAATCCATCATGTGGTACTGCTTTTCCTCTTTTCATTAGTGATGAGAACAAGACATTGAGACACTTGGGTGTTGCCACTTGTGGTGTCAATGCACTCTTGAGGACCGCACATTAAAATTTACGGTAGTCTCATGTAGCATATAATGATGGGACAAACACATTTCTAGCATGTTATAAAACTGCTCTTTGGAGCCAAGTACTTTGAAAGATGTAGGAGATGTTGTAGGTGTATGATGAAGTAATGTCAAAAGCATGATTCCATTGTCTCATAGTGTGAGTCTGCTTTTCTGTCCGATAAACCTCATTCACGGTGCCAAACATTTCTTCCTGCTTGCAGAAAATTTATGTTACCACTTCCTGGTGCTACATTTCTTCCCCAGTTATCAGAATAGATAACAATATTTATATTTTTAAATAGTCCATAAATACATACCTGTTAAAGGGAGAAAGAAGACCATTGGTTCATTGACTTCCTACCTCTCACCAGCTCATTGGGAATGCCATCATCACCCCTTTTTCTTCAAAGCACTTATCACGCCTGTGCTTGAAAGTTATCACAATATCAGCTGATATTTTGCACTCTGGCAGCATATGCCAAGTGTTCACCACTCATTCTGTAAAGTGGTTCTTCCTAATGTTTGCACAGAATTTTACTCCCTTCAGTGAAATTGAGTGTCCTCCTGTCTGTTTATCCTTTTGCATCTTGAAGAGCTTCACCTTATCTGATAGTGTTATTCCTTTTAGAAACTTGAATATTGTAATCATGTCTCCCCTGATTTGTCTCCTTTCCATGGAAAACAGTACCAGATCTGTCAGTCAATCCTCATAGCCCGTATTTTCCAAGCTGTCAGCCATCTTGGTCGCTTTCCACTGCACTTTCTCTATCATGCCAATATTCTTCCTCAGATATGAGGACCAGAACTGTACATTGCATGCAAGGTGGGTCTGAGAAAGGTAGGTATAAGGATATTATAAGGACTTGAAAAACTTATAACATTTCTGCTAATGTATGCCATGATTTTGATTGCCTTGCTAGCTGCTGCATCACATTGCTGCTACCATTTACTGTTTAGTTGTTTAATTTATTTATTTAATTTATCAAAATCTTAGAAATACACCTTTGAGCCGGAAACTCATTTGCAAAGGTTCCACATCAAATGAACAAAAGACACATAACATACAATTCAAGACTGGAACACTGGGAACAGTAAAAGTGCAGCATTACAGGGCACCAGTGTTCGAACAGAGAATACAAGGATAACATACATTTAGATTACAATGTTACAACAAATGAGGTATTTAAGCAGAAATAAATGTTCCTTTGTCAAGCTCAAGAGTTAAGCAGGATAAGTACTTCTTTGTCAGGTTCTATGAGAGGGGTTGGGGGAAAGGGTGGGGGAATACGTGCAGAGAGCATAACGGGCAGAGGGGGGTCAAGGGCAGGAATCAGGGGCTAGCAATCACAAATGCTAAGACAGGTGAGGTGTTGGTGGAGTTGTCTCTTAAATAGGCCAAGCTTGAGGTCATTGATTATATTCAGGGGTAGTTTGTTAAGCCATTGAGTGGCCCGATAATCAAAAGATCTTTGCACTTGTGAGATACAGAAAAATAGGACATGGAGTGATTGTCTGGCAGTGCTTCTTGTGCAGTGGGGGTTGGGGACAGTGGAGAAGAGGTTCTGGATGGCAGGCAGAGTTAGGCTAAGGTGTTTTTTTCCCCTAGAAGACACACTTGATATCGTATTCTACCTTGTAGATTAAGCCAATTAGAGTGTGCATAAAAGGCTCATGTGTGTGTTGGTCTATTGGAGCCAAGAAGAAGCCTGCAGTATTCATTAATAGCAATACTAATCCTTTTGAGGCTGGTGTCAGGGGCTGCCCCCTAGACTACTAATCCTTAGTCGATGATGGACAGAATGGAACTTTTTATGGTGAGTGACAATGCTTCTTGGGTCAGGCAATGATGGTGCCTGTATACTAGACCAATTCTAGGACTGAAAACCGTAACAATTTATCTCTGTGCTGAGCAAAGGATAGAGTGCTGTCCAGAGTGATGCCTAGATATGTGAAGGTTTGTATTTGCTCAGCAGTGATGCATAGGCTATTCAGGATTGTCATGTCAAAGCTCTTATGCTTATTATGAGGGTTTGCAAACAGCATAACTTTAGTTTCTTTGTAGTTCATTAGAAGCTTGTATTTAGAAAACCAAGCTTCTGCTACAGTGAAGTTAGTTTGAAGGTTCAACTGAAGTTGGAGCAAGTCTGGGCTTTTTAATTTTTTTTTTTAATTTTAGTTGTTTAACCAGGTATAGCACACTAAGCTGAAAGCTTTTTTACAGGAGCGAGCTGGGAGCACAAGGAGGTTAAGTGAGTTGCTCAGGGTCACACAGTATGCAAGTGGAAGCTGTGGGATTCAAACCCAGGTCTGGTCTGCTGGATGTCACCAGATGTGCAGCTCAGAGCCTTAGACCACTGCACTGTACTGCCTCTTGGAGAAGATGACAGCATCATCAGCGTAAAGAAGAAGAATTTGCTTTTGCAGATTAAGGGTAGTTTGTTCATGAAAAGGCTAAATAAAGGAGTGCCAAGAATTGACCCCTGAGGGACATCTGAGAGAACCGGATGACTATTAAAGAGTGCAGCATCTATTTTTACACATTGGTACCCATTGTAAAGGTAGCTCTGAAACCATCCAGCAATTTCTGTGGAGAGTCCAAAGGAACTGAGTTCAGAGAGAAGTGTCTTATGATTGACAGTGTCAAAAGCCTTAGTTAGGTCGATATAAATTGCCCCAGCTATCTGACTGCTGTCAAGGGCCCCATGCAGGAAACTAGAGTACTCCAAGAGGGCAGTGGAGATGCTGTGCCCCCTTCGGAACCGGTGCCGTTGTTTTGATGTTGTGTTGCTGATCTGTATCCCCATCTTTTTTTCCTGCTTTGATTCAGTAATCTCTATGCCATTTAGTAGTGTGTTGCTTTTACTCCATATTCTTTATCCCCTAGGTGCAACACCTTGCACATCTCAACATTGAAATGTGTTTGCCAGTTTGCTGTCCATTTCCCAGACCTGTTCAGATCCTTCAATATTCTGTTTGTCTCTTGTTGCGATGTAACTACTCTTCCTATCTTGGTGCTATCAACAAACCTGACAATCCATCTGGTGGTACCACCATCAAGTTAATGTACTGTGGGTCCTAGGATATACCTCTGGAACCCCACTGATCACTTGTTTCCATCTTGGGAAAGGTTATTTAGCAGACAATTATGTTGTCAGTTATGTATTTTCATTCCTGAAATCTACCCAATACCCTTTTCCAGTTCCTAGCAAGTTTTCCCTAGATTACTACATACAAACAATTGTGTGTGAGGTTGGTTTCCTCAGTGTTGCAATATCACCAGCATTGCTTGAAATATCTTTTGCTGTACTATCTCAGTATAATTTGTGCTAAAGTTTTATAAGTTCTTATAGCATCTGGATTTGACATAGTAATGAAGCACAGCAGAGTTACTTGGTATATAAGACTGTGCTGTAATGGGGGCACAGAACATGCGGTATCTTCCAAAGAAGTCTACATTAGCTACACAGTGTTGCTCTAGCTATCTATCTATCTATCTGTCTGTCTGTCTGTCTATCTATCTATCTATCTATCTATCTATCTATCTATCTATCTATCCATCTATCTGTTAGGGAGGTTGGAACATCAAAGTAAGGAAATCCAATGTTTGAGATTTTTTTTAACCCTATCTCCCTGAATCCTGTGCACCATCACTACATCAAATGAAGTGCCAAAGCTCAGTTCAGATCTCAAAAACAAATGGCCCTGCAATACCAAGTTAACATTCTTAGTATCTGAAAAAGTCAACTTGTAACTTGCTTCGGTAAGCAGGACCTCACTCCTAACATGAAGGGTCTTGTGTGAAGCAGGAGATGCATCGTAACATGTTTTACACAGGGCTGTCAGGTTCCTTTTTGAATCAGGAAATGCAAAGGGTCCTTAGTAAAACAGGAACTGGCTAATCATGCGATTTGGTCAGTTCCCTTTGGGCTCTGTGCAAAGCAGGAGCTGAACCCTAAGTTGCTTCATACAGAGCCCTTCAGGCACTGTACAAAACAAGACTTGAGTCCTAAGTTGCTTGATGCAGGTTTGGAAAGTATGACACACAGAGGCCTTTGGGAACTGTGCATAATAGAATCTGACTTCTAAATTGCTTCATCCCAACAACACATTTCAGAGAGCATTAACAAAATGGCACTTACAGTATGTGTCCATGAGGTGGGGCATCGATATGCCCACTCTTAAGATTTGGGGTCAAGTCGGACTCCAAATGGCAAAGTTATGGCCAAATGTTTTTAAAAGAAGAGTTTGTTTTCATGACTCATAAATCCAGTGTGATTGTTAAAAAAAGCCTTATGAATAGAATACAAGAACAATAGACTGATCATGCCTGACAATAATATTTTTCAATGTTAATAATTTCAAAATGAATTATTTTCCACTGAAACTACTATCAAAGGCACCTCTTTGGATCAAATGATAACAAACCTGAATGTTTTAAATTGTTATCTGTCAGCCATTTTTAAGCTACAGCTGTGAAAGAAGTTCTTAATTTAGCAATTGTTATATATTTTCAACTTTCTAAAATTTTTACACCACTGCGCCAATCATTATCAAAAATAGGGGCTTACCATAGAAATGCCTTTGTAAACATAACACTAAGTGCACTATTGTGCACTGCTAAGATGTTCTACTTTTAGTCTGTTTCCATTTTGTTTATGATTTAATTCAACAGTATTGAATGATCTTATATAATGATGTCGAATGTGTATGCATGTCTGCTGTTATTAACTATTTAATAATAATTATTTATTACTCTGCAACAGTGTATGATAAGTATGCCAAGGATGTCACTGTAAATGAGTGTGATAGATCATATGACCTGTTTATCATTCTTTTAATCAACAAAAGTTGTATAACATCATTCAGTTGTATGTGTGTATGTATATTCTCTGCAACAAAAAAAGAAAACTTTTCTAAAGCACAAGCTAGTGTAACTTAATGCCACAAAATACCACAAAAGTAGTGAAATGTGGCATTAGGGTTTTCAACCCAAACTCCCCACTCCCAGCCCCGAAGCAGCACAAGGAAAGAACATTAGGGTTTGGGGTCTCTGGAGTCTTAATGAATCAGTGGTGTGCTCTTCCTTGGGGTTGTTAACCCTAATGCTTGCCCCCCCCAGCCTATACCCTCTAGTGCGAAGCACAAGCTACAGCTCCAAGTCAGTGCCTCATAGATACACTCTTCAAATGTAGAGAAGTATGTCTTGCCACATGTTGCCAACACAATTTGTTGTAGCTTTCTTCATGTGTGATGTTGTTTGCTGAGGGAATGGGGTGGGCATTAGGGTTGACAACCCCAAGGAAGACCTCACTACTAATTTGCCAAGGATCTGGAGACCCAAAACCTAAGTTTTTCCTTTTGTTGCTTGGGGTGTGGAGGTGGGGAGTTAGGGTTGGAAACCCTAATATGATATCCGAATATAAGAACATCACAATTTGCCAGCAGAAACATGCCTCTTGGTCTATGCGATCTGCTAGAATATGCAGCTAACCCTCATTTTGCTGCTGCTGCCCTCCCTCCCACCCTTCCCTTTAACCCTTCCCCTACCCTGTCCCACCCCTCTTGAAGCCACCCAATGTATTTCAGGACACTACCTCGACCGGCAAGGTGTTCCATTTGTCCACTACTCTCACCGTGAAAACATTTCTCCTCATCTCCCTCCTGAATCTTTTCCCCTCCAGTCTCAGTCCATGCCCTCTCATGCCCCCATCTGGAAAATCCCCCCTGTGCTGGTCTTGTTAATCCCTTTCAGATATTTAAAGGTCTCGATCATATATCCCCCCTAGCCCTCCTCTCCTCCAGTGAATACATATTCAATTCTCCCAGCCTGTTCTCGTAGGGAAAACCTTCCAGTCCCTGGATCATCTTCGTGGTCCTCTGCTGCACCCCCTCAAGCAATCTAATGTCCTTCTTGAGAAATGGGTGCCAGTACTGAACACAGTGCTCCAGGTGGGGACTGATCAATGACCTGTACAGGGGTAGGATAATCTCCCTCCTTCTGGAGGAGATTCCTCTTGTAATACACCCCAGCATTTTGTTGGCTTTTGCAGCTGCCTTCCTGCATTAAGCCGAGTTGTTCATGCTTTCCACAATGATCACTCCCAAGTCCTTCTCCTCAGTGGATTTCCCCAGTTGCATTCCATTCAAGTGGTATTCCTTCCCCTAGTTCCTGGCTTCGAAGTATAGAACCTTGCACTTCTTGGTGCTGAACCCCAACTGCCACATTTCAGCCCACTCCTGCAACTTATTCAGGTCTTCCTGCAACCCCTTCCACCCCTCCTCATCATCTACCACTACCCCCATCTTGGTATCATCTGCGAACAAGCTGATCTTGCTCCAGATCCCGTGCGAGTAATCTGCAATGAATAACCCGAACAGGACTGGTCCCAATACCAAACCCTGCAGTACCCTGCTTGTTACTGCTCTCTGTGATGATAGTTCCCCTCCCCACCCTTTGCTGCCTCCCCTTAAGACAGTTTGTGATCCATGTCATCATTTTAGGCCCCGGCTCCACATGTTCTAGTTCCCCCCAACCTACTGTGTGGCACTGAATCAAAGGCCTTGCTGAAATCCAAATACAGGCCATCCACAGAATGGCTCTTACCCAGCTCCCACGTCACCCAGTCGTAGTAATCCACTAGGTTCATCTGACAGGATTTACCTGCTACAAACCCTTGTTGTTGGCCATACTGGAGCCCATTTTACTCCAAAAGATCACTAACCTCTCCTTTAGGATGGTCTCCATGAGCTTCCCCACAATCAATGTGAGGCTCACTGGCCTATAGTTTCCTGGTTCATCCTTTTGCCCACTTTTGTGGATGAGCACTACATGGGCCATTCTCCAGTCCTGTGGTACACATTCCATGTCCGGGGAGGTATTGAACAGGCCAGTCAGTGGCCCCACCAGAACCTCAACCAACTCCCTTAGTGCCCTCGGATGAATGCCATCCAGCCCTAAGACTTTATCCACCCTCAGTCCCCTCAACCCTTCCAGTGCCCTACTCTCCATAATCATCCCATCTATTATCCCATCTCCCCCTTCCTTCCCTCCGTACTGCCTGTAGTAACTACCCCTTCTTCTTCATGAATACCGAGCAGAAGTATTCATTCAGTGCCTCTGCCTGCTCTTACCCTTTTTCCACCCTCCCTCGTCCTTCTTAATTCTCACCAGCTGATCCTTGCTCCTTCTTTTCTCCCTGATGTAGCGGAAGAAGTCTTTTTCTCCATTTTTGATTCCCTGCACCAGCCTCAACTCCCTGGATGCCTTAGCTGCCCTAACCAGTCTGGTGACCTCCCTGGACTTCTTCCCATACGCTACCTTATCCCCCCCCTCTCCAATTTTCTATACTTTCTAAATGCTGCCCTCTTGGCCCTCAACCCCTCAGTGACCTCAGGTGTCAGCCAACTCAAATTCTTTGCCCTTCCCCTCTTGCTTCTCTTCCTAGTGCAAGACTCTGTAGCCTCTGCCAGGCCCCCGTTTATTATGTCCCATTTCTGGTCTGTGTTCATGCTCGGTTTTATGCCTGCCAGATGCCTGCTCAAAGTTTTCCCCATCTTCCTAAAGTCTGCCCCTTAAAATTCGATCACTCTTGTACTCATTCCCTCCTCATTTTGATCGTGAACCACACTGAATGGTGGTCACTCCCTGCCAGTGGCTCCTCCACTTCCCTACTGCGCCATGGGAAGGCTCCATCTGTATACAGAAGTGCAGGGCCTGACACATTCACTCTTTACACATTCACTGTTTTTTTTATTTAATTCTGTTCCTAAGTTCTCAAGATAGTCATTTTATGACTACCCTATAAACATGCTATGTAGCATTTACAGTATATTGCCAAAATGTCATTTTGCACCGAAATGCCAAAAGACATCTCATCCAGGATTTAAAAAAGGACTTCTGTCACATTTATGAGGTGTTACGGAAAAATGGCTATATGGAAAATGTGTAGTCAAAATATTCAAAATTGATGAAGTTATGAGTGAATGTTGAAATACTGCAATGTTCAGTTATAACCTAAGCATTTTACTGTATTTGTACACCAAAGTTTCAGCATAGCATTTTTATTACTCCGCCTCATGAACCAGGTAGGTGAAAATGTTAAAATCTTCATCAAAACGTTATTGGGTCACGGGTGTGATTGAAACATCATTCTGAGAATGGACTTCTTTGGATTGTACTGGTGTTTTTATCCTGGTCTGGAGCTCCTGTGTCACTACTTTCCTGAGCTGCAAACTGTGCTGTTTGGATTTAAAAGGAGCAGTGTTCTAGACATTTATTCTACAGGACTGCAGTGTCTCACCACAGAGAGTAGACTTCTTTTGGATTGGACTGGCGTTTTTATCCTGGTCTGGGGCTCCCTTATCATTACTTTCCTGAGCTGCAAACTGTGCTGTCCGGATTTAAAAGAGCAGTGTTCTACACATTTATTCTACAGGTCATCAGGTTTCTCACCTCTGAGAGTGGACTTCTTTTGGATTGGATTGCTGTTTTTATCCTGGTCTGGGGCTCCCGTGTCACTACTTTCCTGAATGGCAAACTGTGCTCTTTGGATTTAAAAGGAGCAGTGTTCTACATATTTATTCTACAAGTCTGTAGCTTCTCACCATCGAGAGTGGACATCTTTTGTATTGGACTGGTGTTTTTATCCTGGTCTCGGGCTCCTGCATCACTACTTTCTTGAGCTGCAAACTGAATGATTAACCCTCCCACCCTCCTGCCACCCTCACTCCCATGTTCTGTTACTTTATTTAAATAGTCTCCGAAGTTGATTGACATCAGCTGTTGGTATTAATAGTTGCAGCTGGGGGTGACATATATGAGTAGGCGGGCTGTGCTGTGGCTGCAATGTTATAGCTTTAAGCAATTTACTCTGCTCAGCACCATTGTTGCCTGGTAGTGTTCTAATTCAGTGTGCTTTTGCAAGTTTCTTTTGACAATTATTACTGGTACAGCTTTGCATTTTTGCCTTTGATTGCCTATTCCACAGTTTATATTGTTATAATGATAAAGAACCTCTGTGCGCAAGCACTGAGGCAATGGTTACCCCAAAGGGCATTTGGCCGGGAAGCCAAGTTTCAAAGAAATACAAAATCACACATGCCCCCACAATGCAAAGCATCATGGGCTGCATATGTAAATCACCACAGAATACTATGCTGGTTCAACTTTAAGCAGAAATGCATGGTGCCAAAAGGCCTCTCACACAGTTTGCAAAGGGTGCCAACAGAAGACATAGACATGTGTTTCTTCCTGTTCCCGACTAGTACTTAATTTCCTGGTCAACAAACACTAACTAATTGTTTTAGAGTTAAAAGACTGTGCATTTTTCACTTTTACTGCTACTGTACTTATCACCTCTATTGTATATTTACTTGCCTATGGCATTATATATCATATATATTGTCCACTGCTAGTATTTTATTACTGCTACCTCAATGGAATCTAATGGAACTAGGAAGAGATTTCTAAAGTTTAAAAGTTTAAAGTAGGATTCCTCCTACTGACCCCTTTTCTCTGGGAGGGCTTAAGCCCATGGTTCAATGTGGGGAATAGCTCTTCCTACAGCCTCTACCTAACCCCATCACTTACACACCTCCCTTGCTTAGGGAACATTTTTTTGTTCCCTGGGCTCCCTGTGTGACTCGTGTGGCTGTGCTGTTTCTTCTCCTCTTACTGCTCTGTTTCGTTCTTTTCTCTGATTCCTGTGTCCCCCCCCGCCCTCCTGTTGTTTGCTTTCTTTTGTGTAAGTTTTTTGTCTCACCTGCTGTCTGTGTCCTGGCTGATTTTTCCTCTCTCGGTAGCCCTTTCCTTCTCTCCACTCCCTTCCTCCATTCGCCTCCCTTCCTCTGCTCCTGGGTTCTTCCCCTTGTGTTGTTTCCTTTTTGGGCTTGTCACCCACGTTCAATCCCCTCTACTGCTGATGCTTGTGAGCGTCCTGAGCTCCTCTCTATTTTTTGGTGCTTCCTCCTCCTCCTCTCATGATGCATGCCCGCTTCCTGGCCATCCCCCTGTGGGCATCCCATTCTCCTCCTCCTCGACTCCCCGTCAGCTGAACACCGCCTTTCCATGGCGCTCCTGTTGGAATCCCTGCCGCCTTTCTCTGTGGTGCTCTAATTCAGTAAGTACCTCAATTACACAGCTCTTACTCCTTTTACTTTGCCAGCTGCCATTCACATTTTCTCCCCATTTGCTCTGCTATGTGGCCAACACAGCCTCTAGCTTCATACTTCAGTTTTCTAGCTCCATACTTCAAAGCTGATGAACCTGCTACTGTGCTCGGCACTACCTGACTCATCTTGACTTTCATCCTTTACCTATAACATGAGCCTTGATTTGATTCCCATAGCTGTGCCTTGTTTTATGATTTGTACAAACACTGACCACATTTCCAAATATTATCTACTGAATTTCTACAGGGGTATGTTATCTAGCACCTTTGAATCAGAGCGGCACTGCACTGCACCGTGCTAACCAGTACACACTCAGATATTTCCTCCTGCCTGCTACATGTTCACTTCTCAACAATCTACTATGGCCCCTGAGGGCTCTTTCCATGTTCCATGGCAACATTCTTACTGTGACCCACACCATACCCTCCTGCAACATGTGAATGTCACCCGAGTTGGTGACTACACTCGAAAGTCATCGGGGTCAGAGTGCACATTCAGTTCCTCATTTAACCCTACTGTGGCAGCGGTGATTCAAGTGGATATTTCAATGCTCTCACTGCAGTACCTTGGGGGGGGTATGAGGGAGTGTGTGAGGTGTTTTATTTTTGTTTTCCCGCCATGGATACTGGTTAGCAGCATCAGGTAATGTGCTTCTGTGACCGCTGCTCCACTTGTGCATTGTTTTTGTAGTGGTGGTGGGGTCATAGACAACCTCTTCCACCTGGGGGTACTGGAGGGTATGGGTGTGTGGGGGGGGGTGCTCCCATTCTTCTGATCCTAGTTGTCCTGGCCTACTCGCTACTAATGCCTTCATACCCAATAGCCTGCACCCGCTTACTTCTCTCCCCAGGTTCCTGCTTCAATTACAGTGGGGCCTTCCTTCCCCTGCATGGTTACTGCTTCAATGGCCAAACCTTCTCTACAGCACTGCTTGTTTCTGGGCCTACAATTCTCATCATGATACGTCTTTCTTCCCATACCTGTGTTTCATTCATCTTGCTCATCTCATCTTAGTTCCCTAATCTACTCTCATTCTACAGCAGCGTTCTGGGCTTCAGCCAGCCCATACCAGCAGTACTCCAGACTCTGCCCCTAACTCGCACCTTCTGAGGTGCTGAGTGAAGGTTGACTTCCCCTGTCTACTGGGGATGGGATTCCGTTACAATTACTGCCTTCTGCTTCCTTTCAACCTGACATCCTCCGTCCCTAACTCTGCTGGACAGAATCGAGTGCAGGTTAGCTCACCCCATCTACTGGGGATAGGAGCCATGTCTACAATCTACTGAGTCATACCATGCCTTTTCTATCTCATACCAGTTGCCTCTTCCCTTTGGGAATGGAACGTCTTCGCCCCTTATGCCCTCATCATCCTACCTATGCCTAGCTACCTCAAGTACAGATCATCCCACCTCAGCCATCACCGATGGGTGTCTGAATTACCATTCTGCTGCTTCAACTGTATGCATTCTAAGCCTGATACCTGTATGCCGCTCCCCTTCAGGAACATGACTTTGCCCGACTTACCTTCTCCATCCTACCTGGTCTGCAGCTTCGGTTCATGGTCCTAGCTTGCTGACTTACATGACTGGGAGACGGCATCAGCTTTCAACTGTTTCCATCTTCTGCATCCTATGCCTGATACGGGTTGCAGCTTTCCTTTGGGAACGGGGCCTTATATCTAATTTTCCTTCCACCTCCCAACTTTCCTACAAGCTTCGTATGTTGATCTTCATGCTCTGACTACCTGGTTTGGTTGCCCATTTTTTGTGAATCCACTTGTTCCATTTCTTCTCTGGCTCATACCCCGTTGCTACTCCCATTTGGATTGAGATCTCATCCTCTCAATTGCCTCCATCCTTCTACCTCCACCTGGTGGTCTCGTTCCTGGTTATTCTCCTCATGTACCAGGACTGGAAGCTCATTTCTGCAACCATCTGTTTCAGCTTGTATGCACTCTACTGGACCAATGCTTATCGCTACCTCCTGGACCTGAACCATTTACCGATCTTGTCTCCACCATCGTACTTTATCTAGCACGTAAGTCCAAGTTGTCTCACCTCAAATCCTTCACTTGGGAGCCTACGTCTCCACCTGACAGTTCAGCCTTCTGCATTTACTACCTCTTACTCGATTGCAGCTTCTCTCTGGAAACAGGAACCCTTTGCTCCCAGTGACTTCCTTCCTTCCTCACCAGTCTCCATCCTGCACTTCCATGGATCATCGTACATGACCCCCTTTGGTCTCCTTTCCCTCAGGATTTGGATCTTGCCTGCTTGTTCAGTTTCTATCTCACTCCAGGTCGACTGCCTCATGAACTTTCTTGCTGCAGATCACCCCTTCCAACTGCTGTATGAGTTCATTATTCTTCAGATATGGGAACCTCATCCTTCTTCACTCCAGCACCCTCTATCCTTTTCTCTCATCATTTGAAGCATTCGTCAGATGTGGGGCTCATGTATCTCAACTCAGAGCTCTTGGTGCTTGGCTTTGCTCCTTGGCCTTCTGTGGATCATCCTCTGGTACCTCACTACAGCCTTCCTGCATCCTGCTGCTGTTCGCTGTTCTTTCCTGCACCGTATGTCATCCAGCTTCGCCTAGCCTATCACCTTCCCTGGATCAGTCCTTCCATCCATCAGGATTCTCACCAGACTTTCCTTCTATCTTTGGATAGCTGCCTTTTCATCTCTGCATTGCAAGCTTGGGGCTTCGTCCTGTTTGCTGTTGCTCACTTGGGCATACTGCCTCATCTCTGGCCAGTATTCCTACCCAGTCAACTATTCCTCCTGTTTATCCATCTCACACTCCTACTCTGCCCATTCTAACAGCTCCCATCCACTACTCAATGGATCACGTGTCCATTTCACCTGAGGAAACTACTTCTAGCAAATATACCTTGAATAACATGCCTCATAAACTCTTACATCATCATAAGTTTTCTATAGTGCCCAATCAGCTCCACACGATCATTCCTGGAATCTCATTCGACTGGACAATAGAAAGATCTCATCTGTCTCTATTGGATACTCCCTATGAATCCTGTCTATTCAATCACTGTGACTTCCCTGTCTGCCATGTCTCACAGGCTATCCTCTGACATGGAAAGGACTTAAATCATTCTGTTATGCTCTGACTTCATAACCATTATCACTGCTGTGGATACTGAGAATCGCAAGATACCTCATACCACTACGGGTATCATCCGTTTTACCTTCTGCAGCCTCTCCTGCCAACATCAACTCTGCTGACCACATTACTGGACTCCTGCTTTCTCATCAGACATTGCTCATCTTAAGACCTTCACAGTTGCCTTCCCAGAACTTCCATCATTGGCTCTCCCATGCATAGCTGCTTTACTAATGTCATGCCATGCAAACCACTGTTTTCTAACTCCTGAACATCACCATACCTCATAAATGCATCTGTATTCTCCATCCTATTACCATCAGTCAAGTTAGCTGCCCATCCAGAAATCCTTCTAGTCTATCCTTCTCAAATTATCTCCATTAATCCCTCCAGTGAAGACTTTCACCATGAACAGACTCCTCCGATTCTCAATCCGGAAATCCACAACTGTTAAGGCAAATTCACTATTCCAGTCTTGCCACCAACAAGTCTTAGTCAACCACAGCACTAGGATCCTCTGGTATTTTGCACCACTTGACTTCACTACCAACCCAGCTTATAGACACTTCCAGATCTCCACTTCCAAGTTTCTCTTAAAGGGTAAAGGAATTGATTACTTATGTGCAGCTGTTTGAAATGTCTCTATTTTCATAAATTATATTAATACCTCTAAAGGATCCCTAGTTAACTGTGTTTGAATAAAAGCTGAAGCTTTCAGTTGTGTTATGTATTGTTTTCTTTGTATGGACAACATTCTGTGCAGTTCCTTTCATGGAACCAAGAATTTGAGTTTTGATTATTCCACTTCAGTATCCCATGATATGGGCTATTGAGGATGGGCTGTCCCCAGAAGGCGATGCCTTTTGGGCGATTCCCGCGTGCCTAAACGGCCATGTACTGTGATGGGCATCAGAGCAGCATACTTGAGGGGGCGCGGGTCAAAATCGGACTGCACACAAGGGCTAGTGGCCCCACCGTGAATGGCAATAGGGGCAAGTGGGAATACCACAATCAGCAATGTGGGCAATCACAAAAAGGGTGACGGAGGAAAAAAGCCCGTACCTGGGAATGGTGACCATCCAGCAGCAAGAGAACGGACAGGACAAGGCAGTGCATGGACAAAAGGAAGCCAGCACCCATGCCCCCCACACACACACCACCACGGCACACATTCTCCCCCCACCGGAATCTCACCCCCACCACTGCCACCCCCATGCCACCCACAGCCCAGCCCCACCATGCACCCCAGAAGTGAATGACCATACCCAGATGCAGACCACCCTCCACCCACCACAGTGCATGACAGTGCATGATGGTGGATTGATTGCCATACCAATGTCATAGCACAGTGGAGTCACACATGCCGCCGGTGCAAGTGGACCAGCAAGGTGGGCTGGGGGATCGAATCCTGCATGGTGTGGTAAGTGCACCACTGCAGATGTAGGATTGGGAACAGGGACAGGCAGCAGAAGAGGCAAGCATTAAGATAGGCAGGCCATGCACAGCACCACACACTGGCATTCTGAAAACAACAGTACTCACCACTGCCGATTCACCAACCGCAGTGCCAGCATGCTCAGCATTCTAATGCAGGACCGTACTGCCACCTACAGGGCCACTGCCCACCATGCCAGTTGTATAGCATTGCGTGCCATAAGGCATCATCATTTTATGCCGACTGGCCACACAGAGCTCCCTGCACACATGCACAGGCGCCAGTGGGTAGGCCTGCAACCATGTGATCTCATGGTACATTAAAGGGGTACCAGCTGGCAATGCAGGCGCTCCACTGAAACGGCGATCATGGAGTTGAGTGAAGTCAGATTTTTTTGAGAGCCAAAAATGGAAGCCACTCCTCACACACCAGGGCTACACATGACAAGGAGGTGAAGGGGAAGGTGTACTGGTGGTGCATGCAGAACCACAGGCACAGCTGTCCTGCATGTGTACACACCATGGTGGATAGCGTAGTTCACATTGGCTGCCCGCACAACCATGTCCTCGACATTAGGGAGGCCAAGGTCTGCAAAGTGCTGGCAAGGGTGCATGGGTGGGCATGCATGACCCTGTAGAGCACCAGCCAAGTACTCGTCTACAGTACAGCAGGTGTTTCAGAATCGGTGACTGGTAGGCTGCCAGCACTGCCCCTGCTGCGGTGCACAGTGCAGAAGGTGCAGCAGACTGGTAGGGGGTGTCCTGTGGTGCCCAAATCACTGACTGACTGGCAGATACCACCAGAATATGCCATTACAGGGGATGGTGCGCTATTCCTGCAATTCAATAGTGGTCCCACAGAGGACTGGTTCCTTGTGTATGGTACCCAGTGGTTCCTGCAGTACTCAGCCAGCTGTGAGGACAGGTTTATGGATGGGACATTCTGCTGTGCGCCACCACTTTTTTGGACAACTCTATACCATGCACGGGATGTGTGAGGGGGTGGTTTTGCTGGCCATCTACATCCTCATGTCATCAAGGATAGAACGGGCATTTGCCACTATGTTGGCAGAGGTGTGCAAACTGGTCAGTGGGGTGCAGCCAAAAACCACACTACTCTACTTTGAATGGGTGGTGTGGTGTGCCCTAGGGGCCACATTCGAGTCAACATCCCTCAGGGGCTGTTTCTTCCATTTTTGACAGGCTGTGTGGAGAAAGATTCAGCAGACCCCGAGGTGCATGGCAGGTATGCCAGGGATGAGGAATTCACCCTCAGCCTGTGGATGCTCACAGCGCTCGCATTCATGCTGGTGCCAGCTGTGGGGGGAGCATACTGTGAGCTCCTGGAGCAGTCATTCTACAGGGACAATGAGGACATGCTCAGACCAGTCATCAACTGTTTTGAGGTGATGTGGATTGGTTGTCTGGTAGGCAGGACTGCTCGCAGGTTGCCTCTCTTCCTGGTAATGGCCCGGAATATGTACCAGCCAACCCTAAATGGGCTGGCTAGGACCAACAATGTGGTGGAGAGCTGGCACCATGGCTTCTCCACCCAGCTAGGTGCCAGCCACCCTAGTCTCTGGCATTTCCTGGACTGCGTGTTGGAGGAGCAGCTTCTCACGGAGCTCCGCATGGACCAGCTGCAGTCCGGTGCTGCCACTGCCACCCAGAAGAAGTGTTACAGGGTTCTCACCTGCTGCATAGAGATCATCATTGGTGGTTATGGATCATGCCCCACACCTGACTACCTATGAGGTCTTGCCTTTAACTTTCAGCTGCAGGTGTAGTCGAGTGTGTGCCCTGCTGTACTCTGCTGGTGGTCGAGCGTGCTGCTGTCCACTTGCCCCCATGGTGTTGTGCCCCCACGGTGGTCCCCTGCCCTGTACCACCCTGATCATCCATGTTCTCCTGCTGGTGCTTCCCCCATCCATGCTGCGGCTGTAGTCATCCATCTTGCATGTGCCCGCATCACCAGCTTGCTGCCTACCCCTGTGCTACTGTTAAGTGTGCCCCTGTGGTGCTGCAATACCATCCTCTGCGGACCCACGCTGCTGTGTGCTCCACACTGCCCCATCCTCCCTCCCCTTCACACTGGGTGCCTGTCCCATCCACTCCCACCCTGTCCTATATCCCCTGGTGGTGGTGTTAGTGTTTTTTTTTCTTTTAATCTTGTAAATTCTCCATTCTGACACTCGCTCTTCCTTCCTGTGGGCTAGACAACCATTCTTGCTCTTGTCTGAGCCCTTTTGGGAGTTGCACTGCCGCATTCACCTTAATCACATAAATCCTGTCACTTCATGGTTCAGAAATGTGAGCATGAACTTATCAGTACAGTGCCCAAGGTTCTGAAACCAAGAAGTGACTAGTCAAAACTCCAAAATTCTTGGTTCCATGAAAGGAACTGCACGGAATGTTGTCCATATAAAGAAAACAATACAAAACACATCTGACAGCTTCCGCTTTTCTTCAGGCATAGTTAAATAGGAATACTTTAGAGGTATGAATATAATATATGAAAATAGAGACATTTCAAACAGCTGCACATAAGTAATTAATTCCTGTCCCCTTTAAGTAATCCCACTTTCCCACTAAACAAAATACCACCAACAGCTTAATCTGGTTCAAATTCAGTTGCTTACCATCCGTATCCCCCTCAGTCGCCCCTGAAAAAGGGACTTCTAGGCCCAGTGGGCTTACTGGGTCAACAAAATTCAACAAACAAATAAGTATTTCGGCTTCAGATTATCTATAAACCTAACCAGCCATAGCCATCTCAATGCATCTCACGGGCACTTACACCACAGAAATACCCATATTTACTTCAGCCCATGGACCAGCAGAACATGTACAAGTATAGTTACGACATCAGTACCCAAATAAGCTGTCCAATTCCTTGTACTGAACTTCCAATCATTCTCTCTCTATATATATTCACTTACCATCTGGATCGCATATGCCAGTCTTCATGTATTTGTCTACAAATCACTTATGGTATTTCTCTTATCAGGCACTCAAAGACTCTACTTAACTCCTTCTTCCATTTCATGGATGCTTATTTACCAGCTTATTGCTTACTACTGAATTCCTTACCTCCAGACTTTACTGTGAAACTCAAACCTTACACAAGCTGGATTATTCACCTATGACTTCACAAATCATCGCATTTCTACTGTTCACTGTCTGGTAGCATATCGATCAAATCATGCTCTCTCTGCTCATTATGTCTCTGTAATCCCTTTGGACAAGCATCCTTCTTTACCTTGGAAATCTGGACTTCATTTGCTCTTTTTCAACTGGCTCTCCTTCAGACTCAGGATTCTACCACTCCTTCAGAAATTACCTACTTCTTCAACCTCAGGATCATCATTCAAACTACATCATCCATGTATCCAGGATGGACCATCATCTCTTCAAGAAGCTCACCTCCTCAAAATTAGCTATGGTTACTAGAACCTTGGTCCTTCTCCTCTTAGTATGCCCAGAGGACGGGCAGACCAATGGCCATGGGTCCTGAGAGGTTTCCTCCACCTGGGGGGTTTTCCTCTCCTGAGTGCCAGCGGTCATATTCTCTGTGAGTTGAAGAAGGTATCTTTTTGGGCCTTCTATTCCCTACAAATTCCTACCTACATACCTACTACTCAAGGGTGGGAATAGAGAAAAGCCACAAAAAGTACTACAAGTTACACAAGCACTAATACCCCATCGTTATCCCTCAAACATTGAATGGGAGGGTTTAAGACCGTGGTTCAATGTGGGGAATAACTCCTCCCACAACCTCTGTTTAACCCCATCACTAACACAATCTTCCTTGCTTAGGGAGTGTTTTTTGTCCATCACCATCCCCTCCTCCTTGTTATCCGGAGCTCTTCTTACCCTTATTCTTTTTTGTTTTTCTTTCCCCCTTTCTTCTTCTCTTCGCTTTTCCTCAACTCACTGTTTCTTCCTCCATCTACTCTTTTATTTTTTTCCCTGTGCTCTTCTCCAACTCTCCCCTCCTCCTCCTCTACCCCGTCTCTCCCTCACTCTCCCTGGTGACCATCGTGTCAGTTTCTTCCTACTCCTTCGCTTCATCTTGAAACTCTTTGGCACCTTCTGTCCCTTTTCCCCTCCTTTTCTTCCTTGTTTGCTTCCTCTCTCTCCCAGACAGCATGGTTATGTTTTAAAACTCTTTGTCAGTCTACTACTTTTGTTAGCAGGTGACACTGAAGTTAGTCCTGGCCCTTATACTCCTTCACCTTTGCAACTTCCCAAAGGTTTGAGGGTGACTCATTTAACATCCATAGCCTTTTCCCAAAAACTTACCAACTATTACCAACTATTCTTAACTTGTGACTGGATGCACTAGTGATATCTGAAACCTGGCTCTCCTCTAAGGTCCAGAATTCTGTTGTAATATACCTGGCTATACCTTAGCTAGGCAAGATTGCTCTAAGAGGGGCGATGGTGCTGCAGTCTATGCATCCATCAGGATCCAATTTATGACTGTTCTTGTTGTCTCTGCTCCCTCTTCCCATGAGCTACTCCTTCTTAAGCTTTCTTTTCCCTTCTCTATTCCCATCTTTATTGCTGGTGTTTACTGCTGCCCTGGTACATCCTCTGCTATAATTACTTAACTTCTTTCCTCTATGTGTTCTAACTCCTCCACGTGGTGAGCTATTTATACTTGGTGACCTTTATATAAATTGGCTGTCCCCGAATGCAAATACCTTTTCACAAAATGTAAAGTAACTGCAGATAACTTAATTGATTTCTGAACCAATTCATTTAAATTTAAAATTCTTAAACCACTCCCAACTTGACTGGGTCCTCGCTTTATCACCCCCACCATGTAGTGGATGCAGGTATCCTTCCTGATGCCCTCAGTCATCATCACATGGTTTACTGTGTGTGCAAGTTACATCATCCTAAAGTACCCCATAAATTCATATATCTCAGGTCTTTTAAGTCTCTTGACTTGGCCTCCCTCCTCACTGATCTTTGGTCTATTGATTGGTACCCCATCTCCGCAGCAGCCAGTAATATAAATTCTGCCCTACTTTATTTTCAGGCTAAACTTTTGGCTGTTTGGGATCGTCATGCACTCCTGAGAAAAACTAGAGTGTGAGGTTCTCATCCTCTCTGGATATCGACTGAGGTAGTGACTTGTCTCCATACTAGAGACCTTGCCTGGCATACTTTTAAAATCTCTGGCTCCCAATCTTCATTGGCCAACTATAGACACTTTGGCATCACAGGTACCAAAACCATCAGACTTATGAAGTCTGAGAATTTTGCTTCCACATTCCAAAAATAATATTAATAACCCTTCCAAGTTCTGAAAGGTTATCATTCTCTTTTCACCCCACAGACCCAGTCTCCCACTCCTATTCTCAAAGTTGGTGACTCCCTTATCTCTAACCCTTCTGCCATTGCTATATCTTTTAACACCTACTTTACTACCTGTGCCCTTTCTCTTATCCCCTCTTCCTCTACCCCTTCCCTCCCTTTCTCTGTCTTCCTCTCCTCCTTCTTTTTCCTTCTCTCCTATCACTCCCTCTATCTCCCTAAAGGCTCTGCTTGCCCTTAATCCAATGAAGGGAGGTAGCCCACATGGCCGTGATCCTAAGTTTCTTCTTCTGTCTGCACCTTGTTTTTATTTATTTTATTTTAGTCTTTGGTAACTGGGTAAGGCCCACACGTGTTTGTTTCAGGAGTGACCTGGGAGCACTGGGAGGTTAAGTGACTTGCTCAGTCACACAGTATGCAAGTGGAGGTTGTAAGAATCAAACCCAGATTTAGTTTGATGGATGTGCCAAGCTCGTTTACAGCTCGTTACTCTAACCTCTAGGCTATATTGCCAGCCCACCTGCACCTGCTGTTGCTCTGTCCATTATTCTACTCCTCAATCTTTCCTTTACCTCTGCTACTGTTCATGACATTTGGAAACATTCCATTGTCATACCTCTTCACAAAGGTGGTGACCTCTCTGTTTCTGGTAACTTTGATCCTATATCTCTTCTTCCCACTTTGGCTAGGTTACAGTAATACATTGTTCTGCCTCAGCACACTTCCTTTCTTGACAACTCCTCCTTTTTCACACCTTTCCAGTCTGGCATTAGGAAATCCCACTCCATGTCTACATCCCTCCATCATCTCACTGACTCCACACTCACAGGTATGGATCAAGGACTGATTACTTCTGCCATTTTTGTTGCTCTTGCTAAATCTTTTGACACTGTGGCATATCCCCTCCTTCTAGATAAACTTAAAGCTGCAGGCCTCTATGACTATTCAGTTAATTGGTTTTGTTCTTACAATGGTGGAAGATCTCAAGCTGTCTGAATAGGAAAATCCATTTCATCTCCATTTTCCATTAGCTTAGGTGTCCCTCAAGGATCTGTCCTGGATTCTATTCTCTTTTCCATTTTCTTAAATGACCTCCCCACTGTCTGTTCCTCTGCGTTCATTCATATGTATGCTGATGATATAGTTCTTTTTGTTCTGGCTCCTTTTCCCATGATCTAGCCTCCCAGCTGCAGTTGGATTTTGAGAACATTCAGCACTGATTCAAGTTTACCCAATTATCCCTCAATGCCAAAAAAACAGTCTCCTTGACTTTTGGCACCCATCAGAGGCTTGCCAGATCTCCTTCTCTCCCATTATTTAATACCTATGATGGTACTAAGATAGAAGATGTTTCCTTCTTTAAGTACCTCAGGGTCTGTCTTGATTGGCATCTTGATTTCTCAGTACATATTGATGCTATTCACCATGAGCTACACTCCAACCTTGGAGCATTGTACAGGAATAAAGCAAGCATTCCACTTCCTCCCACCAAGAAATTGTAGTCAAAATGATTCTCCCTATGTTTGACTATGGTGACTTAGTCTACAGTGGTGCCCCTAAATCATCTCTTGCAAGACTGGACCCCCTTTTCCATTCGTTCTGTCATATTGCTTTAGATTGCTCCCCTCGTACTCACCTCTGCTCTCTTTACTCATCAGTTTCTCTCCCCTCTCTTGATGCTATGTGCCTTTCTGATTGTGCATCTGACATCCAAATTCTGGTTCAGCTCCTTTCCCTCCTTTCTTAAATCCCTTCTATCCTCTCCTCCTTCTTCCTCCTACCTTCTCTGCAGCACTAATCCCCCTTCTCTTTCTATTTCTTCAAGGAAAATCTACTGTTGGAGAATCTGCTTTTTCTTACTGATTTCCTAAACTTTGGTCCTCCCTTCTATTCATTCTGCCTCTTCTCCTTCCTCCCTGAAGTCTCTTCTTTATGACTTTTGTTCTCCTACCTGAAACTGTCTGTGACCCTCTCCTCTTCTTATATCCTTTCTCTATACATATGAGTGTGTTTTATTTTTTACTTGCATTCATTTATTAATTTGCTTCTAATTATTTATATTTATGCTTCATGTATTACTATATTACTGTAGTTGACTTCTTATTTTCATCAGTTTATTTTTTAGCTATCTTATTATTCCCTTCCCCCAGAATGCATCTGGAAACAAGCTGTTCTCAGCTCTGTATGTCTTTCCTGGTTAAACTTTTAAATAAATAAAAAATAAATACAAATTATATGCCACAGGTGCAAAAACACATTTTGGCCAGAATTTGAAAATGACAGCTGTCATGTTGATGAGGTGGTGTTATGAGTAAGCATAGAAAAATGGCAACATATGCTCATAACGTTGTCATTGTTAAATATTTTGATCCCAAATTTGCAACATGACTTTCTTATAACCCCACCTTATGAATAATGGTGGTGAAAATGTTCAAATCTGCTTGAAAGGTGATTTCACCAGGTGACTGTGAAATTGCCTTTTGGGACTGATTGCCTAATTCCACCACAACTGTTCACTCGGTGTCATCCCAAAAAAGCCATGTTGAAAATATGGGGTAAAAATATGCAAAAATGATGTTGTTATGCACCAAATTTCAAAACTCTATTGAAATACATTGTACAGCACTTACCCAAGTTTTCCAAACCACAGTTGCTGGTTCCAGCAGCAAGATGTGTCTTTGGTTGGAGAGTGGCTCTACACCATGGGACATGCTCAGGTGAGTGAGGGTGTGTGGGGGAGTGGTGGGGGTATTGGGTGGTGAGTGCTGAATGGGCGGGTTGGGGTGGGGGGTCAGATCGGTGAGGGACCATTTAAAAAAAACATCAAGGGATGGGTTTCATTATTACAGATGAGATTCTGACACGAGCGATCGGGCACCCCAGTGTTGGGCAACAGTTCAGGGAATGGCAGTGGTTGACCTGGAGGGGAGGATGATGCAGAGAAGAGGTACCTGATGTAGGCACCCTGGTCCACTTATGTATTACAAAAATAAACATTCAGAACAGTGAGCAGGTGACCTGCAAGGGGGGGAGAAGCAGTATTGGGGTGGGCACCCCAACAGGGTGGAACAAATCAGGTAGCCAGGTAGTCAATGGTTACCAAAAAAATTGATTGGGCTATTAGATTTTGAAAGTAACTGGCAACCTGCTCATGAATTGAATTTTGAGCCCTTAAAAATGATGATGACTGAAAATATTGACTTGGTTACTAGATTTGGAAAGCTAGTAGCCAAAGTGGCCTGCAGTTCACAACTTGATTTTTATCACCCTACACCCTGGTCAGCTTAATAAATAAATAGATAGATGAGATAGCTAGATAGATAAACAGACAGACAGAAAAAGAGAGAGACAGAGACAGAGATAAACAGGCAGAACAGGGGATTGGCAGCTTACTGCTCTCACTGCAGCCTGCAGCATGACTTCCAGCTGCAGCTGCAGAACTCAAGAAAGTCCCACTGTTCTCATACAGAGAATGTGGATGAATGGCTCGTCTTGCTTAGCTGGACAGTCTGGATTTTGGGGTGCCCAGAAAAGGTTGTAAAAAAACTTAGATAGGTTCAGGTGTTTGTTTTTAAAAAGAGATACTTTTAGAGTGTTTAATGAAAAATTGGGGTTGTTTGCTGTTCTTTGTCATCACTTACAATTCAGATGGTTTGGAATTTTGGTCTAAAAATTTCAGGGTAGAAAGTGGTTGCCCCAGAATGGTGCCTTTCATTGATTTGGTGAAAAACTATTAATCTGTTCCCAAGTTATAAGGATTTGAAATTTTGGTTCTGAGCATGCTCAAAGGGGTATGAAACATCTATCCAAAAGACCCTACTGAGTATGCTCAGAACTGAAATTTCAAATCTTTATAACTTGAGATTGAATTAATATTTTTTCACCAAACGAATGCAAGGCAAGACCTTTCTACCCTGAAGTTTTTAAAACTAAATTCCAAACTGTCTGGGCTGATGACAAACAAACAAACAAACAAACAAAAGAAACCAGCAGAAAACACCAATTTGTCTACTATATGGATCTCAGAATCTGCACATCTGACCAGAACGAAACATGGCATGGCAAGAGACTTTGACCCTCTGACCAAACATGCAATATTTCAAGGAAATCTATTGAATGGTTGCAAAGCTATTATAGTGCAAATGTAGAGGCTTAACATTAAAACAGCCTATTCAGCCTTAACTATAGTGGTGCTGCTGTGCCAATATACACACACACACACACATATATATATATATATATATATCTTTATCTATCTATCTATAACTATATATACAGGCCCAGATATTCAAAAGGGTTGGCATGCGCAAGTCCTACATTGCACCATTCTGCAATATTCAGCAGGAGGCAGTTGCGCCACTGAAAACAGGTTGAGCAACAGCACAATGCAAATGAATGCATGCTCAACAGGAGGGGGAGGAACCATGCATAAACTGCGCAACCCGATATTCAGTCGGGTTGTGCAGAGTTGTGCAGGCGCAACTCAACCTGCGCCTGCACAACTTTTGAGCCCAAAAAAAGGATCAAGTTGAGGGCCACCCACAGGTGAGCTGCTGTATTGCAGGGCACAACACAGTAGCTGCCACCTGTGGCTGGCCCCCAACTCAGTCCTGTGCCCCCCCAGCCCGATCATGGGCAGAATGTAAAAACAAACCCCTCCCCTCAAACATCTCCTAATGCCCGATCATGGGCAGAGCGTATCATAACAACCCCCGTGCCCGATCATGGGCAGAATGTAAAAGACCCCCAACCCGAATATCTCCTGGTGGTCCAGTGGACCGTAATGCCCGATCGCGGGCAGAATGTCCAGTAACAACCCCCAAACATCTTCCTGGTGTCTAGTATCCCCCACCCCCACCCACGAAGCCCCACCTCCCGCTCCCCCGGCAGCCGGCAGCATCCCACCCACCTGCCACCCGCCGCCCGCCGAATTTGTGAATGGGTTCATTCGCCAAATCTGGACTGTCACAATGGTGAAGCTGCATGCCCATTGGCTCTAGCTCTGCACCAATGGGCGGCAGCCCTACTGGACAGTCAGTTGGCAGGCGGCAGGGTGGCAGGCAGATGGATGTTGCCGCCTGCCGGCTGCCGGGGAGAGGTAGGGCTTCATGGGTGGGTGGGGTGGGGGTGACACTAGACACCAGGGAGATGTTTTGGGGTTGTCACTGACATTCTGCCCGCGATCGGGCATTACGGTCCACTGACCACCGAGATATTCGCTGGGGGTCTTTTACATTCTGCCCGCTGACACACTGGGGGTTGTTTCACATTCTGCTCGCGATCTGCCCCGCGAATGGGCATTGGGAGCCGTTTTGGGGGTGTTGTCAGATGTCGCCTGCCCGCGACTGGCATTGGAGATGTGGGCGGGGGTTGTTTTCATGTTGTGCCCGCGATCGGGCTGCAGGGTGTGTTGGTCCCCGATGGCTGCTGCCTGGCAGGGTGGCCAGGCGCAAGTCCTCGGGGATCGGTGCACCTACATGCTAATGGCATGCAAATGGGGCCATAATCAGATGCAAATGGCCCCCCCACGCCTTGCATGAATTATGGCCCCATTTGCATGTCACCTTTTGAATATCGGAAATTTGCGCATGGCGCAATGGTACTTGCGCCACCGAAAGTTTAATGCTCAACTCTGACAACTTGGGGTGAGCAAGTTCCACTGCGCCATGCACACTGGCTGTGGCTGGGGGGTGATATTCAAAGGAGTTGCTCAATAGCGCAACTCCTTTGAATATCGCCCCGGCCACACCCCTGCACAACTATTTTGAGCAGCGCAAGGGCTTGCGCCTCAGAATGGCGCAGTTTGAATATCCGGGCCACAGTATATTCACAGCAAAAAACTCAGTTTAATGCATCAGTTAGGGTTGTTCCACAGTGACAAAAGTGAGGAAATTCAGTGTTAGGGTTGAAAACCCTAACTGAGCATTCCCTTCAACCCCCACCACCACCACACACACACATACATGCAAGTAGGAGAAGAACCAAGGCAACACAACCAATCATACACAACCAGCAGCAGGTGACAGAACTAACATACAACTATGTAAACCACAAAACCACACACTCATGCTCCTGTTGGGCTCTCACATGGGGTTGTCACTGCTAACTCTGATCCTGGACATTCCACGCACCGCAAAACACATATCACTACACACAACTGGGCATCTTCGGCCACACGCTGCCACCAACACACGACACACACAACACATATGGTATTTCGGGGTTCACAAGATCCAAAATAGGATTTTGCACATTCCCTGATATACTTTCGAAAATCACTTTCGCTAATGTCACAGTGTTGTGATATGCATTTGTGACACTTTCATCTTTGCGACAGTATTTTGTGACACTATTTTCCATGCTTTTGCAAGTGTGATACTGTTGTGTCTTCTGTTTGACAGTATTTGGTGCCACTATTTTATATGCAGGTAGCTGGGTACACCAGGGCATGGGAGGGGGCCGCCAGGGTAGGGGCACTGCATAGTGCGGCTGGGATGGACAAGGGACACAGTGACAGAGGACACCAGGCTAACCATATCTCTATCCACACAGGTGACAGTGGCTACCCACTCAGGCACTGGCTGCTCACCCCCTACCAGTGCCCATCATCCCCAGCAGAGGAGCAGTACAATGAGGCACAAGCCAGCACGCGGAACATCATTGAGCATGTCTTTGGTCTGCTGAAGGCATGTTTCTGTTGCCTGAACAGGTCTGGCGATGCCCTACAGTACAGCCCCTCAAGGCCTGCTGCCTATTCCTGGCCTGCTGCATGCTGCACAACATGGCCACTGACCGTGGGATAGCTGTCGAGGATGAAGAGGGGAAAAGCAGTGGGGACGATATGGTTGATGGCCCATGTGGCAGTGGGCAGCCCCCCTGGGTGGAGGGATCCCTGGCTGATGAGGATGGCACACCAGCATCAAGACACTATAGCAGAGAAGCACTACGGCACATACAGGTAGGTGGACAACCACCTATGCACAGGACGGACACAGTGGCAAGGTGGCATGCACACACACAATGCCCATGTGCACACAGGGTGGCAGCAGTGGACAGTGGACAGGGTGGCGGGCACATCAGGTCTGCCACATGGTCACACGGCCACCATGGACATGAGGATGGCTGCACCACAGCCATCCAGCAGACCCAGGCTGTGCATCGGCCACAGAGGGGGTCTGCAACCATTCCCCAGGGGTGGGACTGTGGGAACATGACCGTGTCCTCGCAGGAGTCTGCAGGTTCAAAAATAGGCCCTCACCAGGCATGCCTGGGATGCCCACAGTGAAGCCTGGTGTCAACACCAAGGGGGTCACCCAATGCAGGGTCTGTGGGGTGGACAATGCACTCCATAGGGTCTGCAGTGTCCAGCCTTGTCCCATGGCAGCCAGTGGGGCAAGGCCGACAGTGATTGCAGTGGCTAAATGGTCCAGGGCCATGGTCAAGTCCTTCCGCAGGTGATGTATGGCCTCCTGGACATGCGTGTTGCCCCGTCGTGCTGCTCGGCTGCCTGGTGCACCTCTGCACAGAATGCATGCATCCCAGCTATGAGCAGCACCTGTTGGTCCACAGAGGCCCGCAGCAATCTGGTCTGCTTGGGCAAGGCACGGCACCCGGGGGCGCATGGGTGTGGCGCTGACCCACCGATGGCATACGACCGCACTGCACTGCCCCCCACTCAGGTGAGCACTGCACGGTGGGGTCCCCATGGGGTTGCTTATTGATAGGTGCACCGGCAGAGGATGCTGCACCCAGCCTCCCAACATCCCCAGCCATTTGCCACTGCTGCCCCTCTGGCCCCTGTGCACTGGCCAGCACCTGTGCAGCTGCACCACGGTGACCGCCCCCCAGTGCCGCACTGCCTGCACACACAGTGGTACCAGGGGTGGGTGGCTGTCCCACTGCCAACAGGCCACTGGCCGTGCTGCCAGATATGGTGGATGGTATGGGTGTCTCCTCCATGACAAGTCTCCCACTGTCCAGGACAATGGTCACATCATCATCAGTGTTGGACCCTGCCCCGATCTGTGTCTCCACACACAGCAAACCATGGCTGGTGTCCCACTGGAACACAGTCAGGGCCTCGTCCACCATCACGCCCAGTTTATCCGGCCGGATGGCAGAGGTGTGCTGCAGTCGTTCAGGCACCTGGATACAAGTGGAGGTGGATGGCTGGTCCTCCAGGGCTGAGCATGCCCCCACGGCAGATGCAGCTGCCCCTGCCACTGCATGGTGGTGTTCCAGTGCTGAAAGAGAACACAGATGCGTTAGTGTCACTGATGCAATGGACCCCCCAACCCCGACGCCGTTGTACCTTCCATGCAGTGATGGGCTTCCTCCAGTCTGGAAGCCACTGCCCAACACACCCTCAACAGCGCTGTGCCAGATGGTGGCCACCACCAGCTCCTCCTGTGGCGTGATCTGTGGTATGTTGGCCTGACCCCCACCTGTAGCCAACCTGGTGGCCCATATGGTCCCAACCTTCTCCTTGATCCAACGCATGTCAGTGCCCACCTTCTTCTTGCACTCCTGTGCAGAATGCTGGTGGCTGCCCTGCTGGTTGATAGCCTCTGCCACCTCCTCCCAGGCTGTGGCCCTGGCCTGGGGTGTGCCAGTGGCTCCACTCAGCAAAGGCTCCCCTGTCGAGGTACACCTCAAACAGGGCATCCGCCTCCATCTTCGTAAAGTTGTGCCTGCGCTTGCAGGTAGGCCCACGCTCATCACCCTCCTCACATTCAGACATGCTGCTACCTGTGAGCAGTGACATGTGGTTAGTGGCTGCAGCGGCCCACACCAGCCATCCACCCCACTGTGCTGTCCATCCCCTTGGCAGGTGCAACTTACCTCAGATGGTTGCAATACCGGTCCATGGTCTGTGCTGTCGTGTGTTGCCTTTATAGCGCATTGCATGCAAATGGGATGATGCGCAAACAGTAATGACATGCTAATTCCCCATTGCGCTGTGGATAGGCTGATGAGCTAATCTGCATATGCCAGCTGAATATCGTATTGTTGTGCCTTGCTGCAATGGACTTGCTCCGGCACAAGTCATGGCGCAATGCTGTGACATGCACAGTAAGCACATCAACACGCATGCGCCATGGCATGTACGACCACCTACTGCACAGCATGCACTAGAAGTGCTATTGGCAACCAATGTGCCCTATGTACCATGGGTCCTATGGTGCTTGGGCGCTATGGGACCTATGGTGTGTGGGCGCTATGGGGCCTATGGCACTCAGGTGCTATAGGGCCTATGGTGCTTGGGCACTATGGGGCCTATGGTGCTTGGGTGCTATGGGGCCTATGGCACTCAGGCACTATGGGGCCTATGGTGCTCAGGTGCTATAGGGCCTATGGCACTCGGGTGCTATAGGGCCTATGGTGCTTGGGTGCTATAGGGCCAATGGTGCTCAGGTGCTATAGGGCCTACGGGGTGTGGTGCCCTCAGGCCCAATTGCGCAATATGCATCATGGCCCCAATAGCACTCACATGCACATTGCATGTGCTGACCCCTGCCCCTTGCCGTGCCCTGCCTTATGCCCCCAGGGACCTCTGCCCCACATGCCAGTGTTGCCATGCCCATGCTATGCATCCCTGGAGATGCACGATTGCTGCAGGCAGTGCATCTCTGTGCAAGGCATGCATCCAGAGCATGTTGTGCAGGTGTGCTACTGGGTGCCATTTTGGACTGCTTCATTGTTAAGGAAGCATGCTGCGGTGCACAGTGACCAGTTCCCAAAACTGGAACCAGGTTGAGCTTGTGAACCTGGTGGCCCAAGTGGAGCCCCATGCTGCCAGCCTGTTCTGCCAGCAGCCCCTCGACAGGCCCAGGACTGAGGCATGGCAAGAGGTTGCAGAAGGGCTAGTCCAGGCTACCAGTGTGCAGTGCATAAGGAAGCAGTGTCACCACTGATATGGGGACCCGTTAAGGAGGGACCCAGAGAAGCTCAGGTCACTGCAGGTATGCGTCTGGATGGGGGCCGTGCCACAGCCAGGTAAGTGTGCTCTGACTGCATCTGTCCATGTCCAGTGTTCCATGGGGCAGGCAGGGCTGCTTGCCATGCCGGGGGGGGTCTGTCACTGTGTGCCCTGTGGCTTGGCATTGCCAGTCACTGGTTGCACTGCACCACTGCCCTGTGGCCTTGCCAGGCCGTGGTGCACTCTGTGCCTGGGGGGTGAGGGCAGTGGGCTCATGGTGTGGCTGTGTTCTGATGTGTTCCTGTCCTGGGCCCTGAAGACCAGAGAAGAGCCAGGGCAGGGCAGCAGGTGTGCATGGTGGGCCACGGCAGGCCATTGTGGGCCCTTCTGCAGGTGGTGTGGGACCGAGGGGAGGAGCAGCAGGACCGGCACATGCAGTGCCATGGCGGGCAGGTAGGCACTGTGCATTTTGACAATGTTGAGCAGGGTGGTTGGCGGGGGGTTGGGGTACGGCATCAACCCCCTGTGTGCTGAGCCATGGCAGCTGTGTTCAGCACGTGGTGTGTGTGGTGCTGTGGGGCAGCCATTGCACATGTGTAGCAGCTGTTGGTGGGCTGTGGGTGTGTCTGGCTGCCACCAGTGCCGCTGCGGTTCCGCTGCTGCACCATGCCACCTACCTGCCACTGTGCTGGCAGATGGCCCTTGGGCAGTGGTGTCCAGCACTTTGCACAGCTGTGGCATGCTGGGTCGGTGGCAGTCATAAGCCCACCCACTGTGGGTGGCCAGGGTGCCACCCCAGAGGGTGTGTGTCCCCACTGTCCGCTGTGCACAGTGGGAGGGCTAGGGTGCCCTGGACATGCACTGATCTCCTGTTCCTTCCTTTGCCATAGGTGTCCAATGGGGAGGTCACTTGCCACTTTATAGCCACCTCCTGCGGCGCATCATATCCATCACCACCGCCACCCTGGAGATAGCGAGGCGGACGAGACAAATCCTGCTGCGGGGGCAGTGCAGAGGACTACTGGGGCCGTTGATACCTTTCCTGCCCCAGACCTCCCTTCCCCTGCCTTCCTCTGTCCCACTGTATAGCCCTGTCCCCTGTCCCCATCTCTCCCTCACCTACCCTAGCCCTGCTTTGTATAAAGTTCCAGTGCTTTGTTCCCTGTTTTGTATTGTACATAGTTCTTTTATACAGTTTGCTTTGCTTACCCATCTGTGTCCGTGTCTGCTTTGCAGCTGGCGAGTGAAGCCATGCTGCCATGGTGTGGTGGGTGGCTGTGTGGTATGCCTGTGTTGTTCTGTGGGCCATGCATGGTGGTGTTTTCCCATTGGTCAGTGGCTGTGCCTTGGGGTGGCCGTGGGCTGGCTGTTCGGGCTGTGTGGCATGTGTGTTGGGTGGCGTGTGCCAGGGTGTGACTGGCTGTGGACTGGGTGGGTGGGGGCATGCCAGCCTGCGGGGGGTGGCCAGTGGCAGCCCACCCATGGACATTGGTGCTGCCTGTTTCATATGTCCACTGCTGTGGTGCTAGTGGACGGGGGCTAGCTACATATTCCTGCGCTCCATGGGTGGAGTTCTTTTGTGGGCCAGCTATACCTCCCAGCCACCTAGTGGCCACCCCCCTTCCCCAGTGCCTTGCTCCCTGTTGTGCCTGTGGCTGGTCCTTTTGTGCCTTGGCACATCTTCTCGGCCCCTTGCACATCCCTGGTTGTGCTTTTGTGCATGTTGGGTTGCTCCCTGGCTCACCTCTGACTGTGCTCTGGTGCATCTTTACAATATTCAGTCGTGTTGCACTTATTGTGCCATGGTGCACTGGATTTGTGCTGTGCTGGCCTTGCACTGGTATCTGCCGCATTTCTGAATATCCCACCCTGGGAATACTAAATTGAGTATATCTCAGTAACCGTACGACATAGGAAAAAAATGAAAATATCATATTATTTATGACTTTCCTGTCTAGTTTTTCTGATGAAAAGTCCATATCTCGATCCGTTTTCAAGATACGGGGCCCCGAAAGGCGCGGTGGACACTGTAATGATAGCCTATGGGAAAAATCGTTAATTCGGAGTGCCGTAACTTTGCAGCCCTCTAATATTTTGTCACCAAGCCCACCAAAAGGAACACCTGTGGGATCTTGACTTTCCTCCCTCCAAATTTTAGCCCAAAAGACCAAATCATTCTTTTGCAGCAGGGTGGCAAAGATTTCCTGTTCTTTTGTGCATAGTGTCACAAAATAGTGTCGTGATTTGTGACACTTTCAAAAAAAAAATCAAGAAAATGTTGAATGTGCAACACTACTTTGCGACACTATTGTTTACAAAAATTTGAAAAACATATTTTTGGGGTGTTTAACCCCCCAAAAAAGACATGGCTAGTATCCTCAGGACTTGACTAGGTGAACACTGCAAGAATTGTGTCCCTAGAGGGTCCCAAATTTAAATGCCAAGCATTTCTGTGACCACCAACTGAAAACAACTGAAAACAAGATGGCAGATTTGCGACACTACAGGGGTCATTTGAGACACTAAAAACTGCATTTACGACACTGTCAAGCTTTTTGTTAACTTTTCCCATTGACTGTAATGAGAAACTTGTTTTTTGAATGACTTTTTAACCATTTAAAGAATGCGTAAAAATGCGTAATTACCACATTCTCTGGCGCTATGTAGCTCTGCAACCGTGTATCCAACCATTGCAAAATGTGGCAGATCCAGAGATCTATGTTATTGCTCTGTGCATGCCAAATTTCGTCATACGGTGGCAAAGTTATTAAGCTGCCAAATTTCAGAGTTTAACCTTAAATGGGGTACTCAACCCTAACTATAGTGGCACTACTGTGCCACTATATATATATATATATATATATATATATATATATATATATATATATATATATATATATATATATATATATATATATATATATATATATATATATATATATATATATATATATATATATATATTAGTATGTGCATATAGGAAGAGCAGTATAGTGCAGTGGTCTAAAGGCTCTGAGCTGCAAATCGGTGACATCCAACAAACCAGACCTGGGTTTGAATCCTACAGCTTCCACTTGCATACTGTGTGACCCTGAGCAAGTCACTTAACTTCCTTGTGCTCCCAGGTCACTCCTATAAAAAAGCTTTCAGCTTAGTGTGCTATACTTGGTTAAACAACAACGAAATATATGTATACCAAACAGTTTAGAATTTTGGTCTGAAATTTTCAGGGTAGAAAGTGCTTGCCCGGAATAATGCCTTTCAGTGGTTTGGTGAATAAATATTAAGCCTTTTCCAAGTTATAAGGATTTGAAATGTTGGTTCTGAGCAGGCTCAGTAGGGTATATTTATCAAAAAAAAACAACCTGCTGAGCATGCTCAGAACTGAAAGGTCAAATCCTTATAGCTTGGGAACAGATTAATATATTTTACCAAGCCAACAAAATGTATTCTGGGGCATGCCTTTTCCACCCTGAAAGTTTCAGACCAGAATTGCAAACCGTTTGCACGCTAGGCGATGACAAAAAATCTACACCCCCCCCCAGATTTTTGTCTAAAAATGCCCTATATGGATCTTAGAGTCTGCACATCTGACTGTACCAGAACTTGGCAGATCCGGAGACATTGCCCTGCAGACCGTGCATGCAAAATTTCCTGCAAATCTGTTGAATGGGGGTAAAGCTATTAAAGTGCAACATTAGAGGTTTAACATTAAACAGCCTACTATAGTGGCACTACCATACAACTATAATATATATGGGGCCCAGATGGTTTGGCATTCTGGTTTGAAATTTTTTTTAGGGTAGGAAGGGATTGCCCCAGAATGATGCCTTTTGTTGGTTTGGTGGAAAAATATTTAATCTGTTCCCAAACTAAAAGGATTTGAAATTTCAGTTCTGAGCATGCCCAGTAGGATATCAAGCGTCTATCCAAAAGACCCTACTGAGCATGCTCAGAACCAACATTTTAAATCCTTATGGATTGGGAATGGATTAATATTTTTTCACCACACCAATGAAAGAGCCCATTCCAGGACAAGCCCTTTCTTCCCTGAAAATATTAAACCAAAATTCCTAACCATCTGGGTGCTAGGCAATGACAAAAAAAAAAAATCAAAAAAGCCTAATTTCCCTAAAACATACTTTATGGATCTCAAAATCCAAACATCTGACTGAAACAAAACTTGGCAAGTCAAGAGACCGTGCCCCCCGACCGTGCACACAAAATGTCATGCAAATCCATTGAATGAGGGATAGGCTATTAAAGTGCAAAGTCAGGGGTTTAACGTTAAACAGTCTACTCAACACTAACTATAGTGGCCCTACCATCCACTATAATTCTTTTGAAAAAAACTGAATTAATGCACCAGTTAGGGTTCAAGTTAATGCCACAAAAGTAGGGAAATGTGACATTAGGGTTCAACCCTATCTCCTCACCTTCCAAACAGCAAAAGGAAAAACATTAGTGTTTTGGGTCTCTGGAGTCTTGGTGAATCAGTGGTGGGGTCTTCTTTGGGGTTGTCAACCACAATGCTCACCACCTCCCCAAGACTGTAGCATCCTGTCTGAGTCACAAGGTACAGCCCCAAGCCAGTGCCTCATAGTGATACACTCTTTAGTGGTAGAAAAGTACAGTATGTCTTGCCACATGTTGTCAACAGAATCTCTTGTAGCTTTCTTCATGCAGAGCCTTGTGAGCCCTCTGAGAAGAAAACAGATCACGTCTGACCTTGTTTGCTCAAGGGAGGGAGTGAGCATTAGGGTTGACAACCTAAGGAAGACCCCACCACTGATTCATCAAGCCTCCAGAGACCCAGAACCCTAATGTACTTTGCTTTTGCTGTTGGGGGGTGATAGTGGTGGGGAGTAAGGGCTGGAAATCCTAACATCACATTTCTCTACTTTTGTGGCGTTAACTAGAACTCTAACTGGTGCAACAACACAGTTTTTTTGCAAAGAATTTCTTTTCTTTTTGAGATGGTGGAATCATATCCTCATTTGTGAAGGTTCCTTCAGGACCTGCATGAACAGATGCAGACATGCAGGTCCTTCTGGGCCTTGCATCAATGGCTATGGAAGTTCAGGGCCTTGTGGGTCCTGCACTTCCATGCAGCAACAGATGTTAAGAATTCATGGGGCTGTCTTGTGGTCCTGCATTTCCATGGGACCACAGACAGATGCACAGGGCAAAGAATCCATCCCTCAGCCAAAGCACAGGGCCCTCTCACACCCACAGGTGAAGAGGTGCAGGGCGTTATGCCAAAAGAAGAGTTCTCTTCATTAAATGATACCTGGGCTCATTTGGGCAACCCTGCACCTACCATTCCCAGACTGGGGGGTAGTGCTGCATGACATTGCCATCCCCTCAGCCTATCCAGCAGGGTCACTGAGCTCACCTCCAAACTCAGCTCACTAGCATGGGATTACAAAGCATTACCTGTTGGGGTAAAGGCTAGCACTATACACAATGTTTCTTAATAATAATTTTTTTTTTTTATTTTGACCCCAAATTTTCAAGTTAGTTTTTTTTTTATCATACTGTTGTTTATTCTCCTCGGCAGAGTGGCCCTACATGATCTCCAGCCACCGGCCCTGCACCCCGGACCCGGTCGTGCATGTGGACCACACGAACCCACTCTCCCAGTAGGCTGGCCATTATCACTCTCGCACCCACCGGGCACGCGCCCCTCTCGGGTCTCTCCAGGGGTGCAAGGTGTGGCCATCAGCCGTGAAGATTGCCCTCAGCATTTTCTACATTTTCTCCCTAGTGGAGAGCCGCACGTGCAATGGCATCCACGCATGTAGTGCTGACGCCCGCCGCACTCTCCCCCCTTACTATTGCATGCCACTTGTAGTGCGGCTGACCTCCGCCAGTCACCGCTACAGGGTGATGCAAGCCCCACTACCCACCCCAGAGAGAGGAGAGCAGTCATCAGATGCTCAATCCTCCCTCTCCCCTGCCAGCCCCCAGTGGCCTGAGTCCATTCCTGAACCCGGGTCGCTGGCGTGGTGCGAGGTGTGGCATCCAACACCTCAAACCTCAGTGCCACCAGGCTGACTAAGATAGTTTTTTAATTACTCCCCCCTTATAAATATGACATATGTCATTTAAAGAATACTGGCTGAAATGCCATTTTGCACCACATGTGTGAAAACATGTTTTGTCCAGGATTTGAAAAATGACACCTGTTATGTTTATGATGTGATGTTACAAAATTGTCATACTGAAAGTTTGGAGTCAAAATATTGAAAATTAGTGAAGTTATGCGTGAATGATTAAATATTTCAATGTTCACTCATAACTTAGCCATTTTACCATATTTGTTTCACAAAATTTTCAACAAAGACTTCTTATGATCTCACCTTATGAACCCAGTAGGTGAAAAGTTTCAAACCCTACCTGAAATGTACTACTGAGAAGTCAAGTTTTGGGATGGATTTGAAAAAGTTCACCTGCCTTGTTCATGAGGTGGGGTCCCAAAAATCTGTGTGTTGAAAGTGTAGTGGAAAATGTCAAAACTTAGTTAAAAAAAGTTATGAGTGTACGTTGAAATATTTCAATGCTCACTCATAACCTGGTCATTTTAACATAGTTATACACCAAATTCTCAACATAGCCTTCTTCTGACCCTGCCTCATCAAAAAGTTCCAAATCCCTCTCTAAAGGTGATTTTGCACAGCAACTGCAAAATCACCTTTCAAGATGGATTTGAAAAAATTCCACCTGCCTTGTTCATGAGGTGGGGTCTAAAAAGGCCATGTTGAAAATGAGGTGTACAAGTATAAAAAAAATGACAAAGTTATGAGTAAAAGTTCAAAACCCATTGAAATACATTAAACCGGACTTACCTTATTTTCTCATATCACAGTCACTGGTTGCAGCAGCAAGATGTGTCTTTGATCGGAGAGTGGATCTACAACGTGAGACATGTTCAGGTGAGTGAGAGTGTGTGTGTGTGGGAGGTGTGGGGTGGTGGGTGCTGAGAAGGGGGTCAGGGTTGTGTGTGTGTGTGTGTGTGGTGGGCTCAGATTGGCAAGGGAACATTTTCTTTTTTTACAGGAGGATTAATAAAAAGAAGAAAACATCAAGGGACTGTTTTCTTTCTGCAGGTTTATTGGATCTGGCACTGGAGACTGGGCACCCCAGTGTTGGTTTATCTGTACGGCAGCACTGAGGTTGGGCACCCCGGTGTTGCCACATATTCATGGAGCAGCAGGCAGGAAGGGGTTGGCAAGCAGTATAAGGGGTGGGCACCACAGGCCAATGTTTTACAATAATAATTGGGATGGGAAACATGAGGGAGGGCTGGTTGAGCTGGGAGAGGGTGGGCATGAAAAAAAGATAAATGATAGATAGATAGATAGATAGATAGATAGATAGATAGATAGATAAAACAGAAAGAGATTGAGATTGATCACCGGCTCACTGCTGGCACGCAAGCTAACTGCACACCTCCGTCTGCCACTACAGATGTCAAGAAATTCCCACTGTTCTCATACAGAGAAAACAGGTGACTGGCTCCTCTTGCTAAGCTGTGCACTTTGGATTTTGGTTGCCCAGAAATGATGCTTCTGGACATTTTTTTAAAAAGCAAGCACCAGAATCTAGCTAAAGGTTTCCTGTTTAGCTAGGTTCAGGTGCTTGTTTTTGTAAAATAAATCATTTTTGGTTTTTAATTTGGGGAAAAGAACATGATGGTGGCCATCATAACCCAAATAAATGTTTCTCAGGTTGTGCAAAGTAAGCGGTGATAAGGGAAGAAGCTCTCATAACTCCAGATTATTTTGGTCATATCAGAAGGTTATCCGAAAACCCTACTGAGCATGTTCAGAAAAAAAACATTTAAATCCTTATAACTTTGGAACTGTTTAATAATTTTTCACAAAACATTCAAAAGGCACTACCTTGGCACATGTTGCATCTACCCTGAGAGGTTCAGAACAAAATTCTGTTCTGTCCAGGCTGTAGGTGAGAGCAAAAAAATATATATGTATTAGATATAGGAAAATATTTAGACATTAATGTGAAAACAGCACATGTGTATCTCAGAAATCACAGAAGTTGTTGTCGCAAAACTTTCCACATATTAAGACCTTGCCACCTGGACAACGCAATCCAGATTTAGAGAAATGTCATTGCATGCCACCAAAGTTATCAAGGTGCAGAGTTAGGGGTTTAACATACAAATTCTCAGTCAGTGCTAACCATACTAGTGCTACCATACCAGTATAATTCACTGCAAAAAAAAAACTACATTAATTCAGACATTAGGGTTGAAGAAAGCACTCAAAGTATGGAAATGAAAAAATATTACAGTGTTGGGTCTTACAAGTCTTGTTGAATCCTTGGTGGGATCTTCCTTGGGGTTGTCAACCCTAATGTCCACCTCTCACCTGAGCAAAGAATGTCAGATGTGATCTCTTTTCTTCACACAGGGCCCACAGGGTCATAATGAAAGCTACAACTGATTCTGTTGGTAACACAGTGAAGCATACTTCTCTACCTCTGAAGAGTATGTTACTATGAGGTGCTGGCTTGGAGCTGTACCTTGTTCTTTGGACAGGTGGCTACTGGCCTGGATGGAGCAGGGGTGAGCATTAGGGTTGACAACCCTAAGAAAGACCCCACCACTGATTCACCATTTTTTTTCATTTCCCTACCTTGTGTGCTTTGCATTCTTAAACCCTAACATCTGGATTAACATAAATTTTTTGCAACGAAGTTCTCTTCTTTTTGTGTTAGTGGAATCATATCCTCATTCATGGATATGCAGACAGATTCAGACATGTGGGGCCCTCCAGGCATTGTGCCATGGGAAGAGTATGTCTGACTGTGGCTACGATCACTGGAAGTGCACCCTGCCCTTCCATTTGGCTACAGATGGAGGCGCACAGGGCCAGGAGTCCATATGACTGTAAAAGTGCAGGGCCCTTTGAGCCCTGTGCTTCCATGCAGCTATGGATGCGACAGCTGGTTATTTGTTGCCCATGTGGCCCAACACTGCACCATCCGTCACAAGGCTGGGAGTGGTGCCACATGGCAGCACCATTCCATCAGTCTTGGCCCATCCAGCTGGTTCACTGAGCTCATCCCTGAACTCAACTAACCAGCTCAAGATTATAACAAGCTACCCACTAGGCCAACGGCCGGGCCTGTACATAACATTTTTTCATAACTGTTTATTTTAGACACTTTAATACCAAATCTTCAACACAGGGACAGATTTTCAAATGCAGTCAATTGCCAGAAGCCCCAGGTGCACCACGATTTGGCACATTTGGCTTGCTGCCATCTAATGGGATTTTCCATCCCATGCAGCAACTGATGCACGTTAGATCACCTTTTTCTAGTCTAGCTTGCATCATTCTGGGGGACTTTTTTTTACAGCGTTTGCACTGAAGTTTTGGTGCAAGCTGCCATAAATCAGGAAAACTGTCACAGCTGTATCCGGCCTTAGAATATCAGATGCAGTTGTGGCAAATGGGATTGATGTAGTGGCCACATCAAACTGTTGTGGTGCAGAATTTGACTCAAGCCCTGTGCCACCCATTGGAAATCTGCCCCATAGGCTTTTCATGTTCTCCTCTTCTGTACGTGATAGGTGTCATTCAAATACTGGATGAAACAGCATTCTGAGCCACAAGTGTAACAACATATTTTGGCCAGGTTTTCAAAAAATGGCACTTGTCATGTTCATCATGTGGGTTAAAAAAAGGCTATGTGACCCAAAATGTTCAACATAGTCTTTTTATGACCCCACTTCATGACTCTGGTAATTGAAATTTTTGAAATCCTTCCAAAAAGGTGATTTGGTTGAGCAACTGCAAAATCACCTTTCAGGTCGGATTTGAAAATTTTATCTACCTTGTTTGTGAGGTGGGATCTCAAAATGGCCATGTTGAAAATCTGGTGCAGAAATATTTAAAAATGACAAATTAATGAGTAAAAGTTCAAAATGCATTGAAAATACATTAACTGCACTTACCTTGTTTCCTCAGTTCATAGTTGTGGTTGCAGGAGGAGGATATCTTTCTTCCTGGAGACTGGCTCTACATCACTGGAACCTTGTTTAGGTGAGTGAGGGCTGTGGAAGGGGTTGTTGCTGAATGGGAGGGGGGTTGGGGTGTGGTTGGTGGGGGAAGGGACAGTGGCAGAAGAGAGGAAGGACAGCACAGCAGACATTGATGGATCATTTTCTTTACCATAGGTAAAAAAAAATATATTGATGGACTGCTTTTCCCTTACAGGTTCCAACAATGAGGAATAGGCACCCCAGTGTTCGCTTGATGTTCGGCGGTACTGGGGGTGGGCACCCTGGTGTCACACATGGCTGCAACTGGGGAGGAGGGTCTGAGCTGGCACTGGGGATTTGGCACCCAGGTTTCTGATTCTCTGGTGGTGGGGGTGTTGGGAAAAAACAAAAACAGTGTTGGGAATCTTAACCGGCACTGGGGGTGAGTACCTTGATGTCAGATGCACAGTTTTATTTAGCCAGCCCTGGGGATTGGGCACTTGGTGTTGATTTTTCTGTCAGGTGGGTAGCAGGATACAAAAGCAAGGGCAACATCTTGACCTGCACTGGAGGTTGGCACCTTGCTGTCAGACAGGGAGAGATACACTAATTACTCTTTAGCCAGTTCTGGGGATTGGGCAACCTGCTGTCCATTTGTAAAAAGAAAAGAAACTGACCATTTTTTGCACTTAGCACAACATGGCAAAGGCTGCCACAGAGAAAATATAATGCTCCTTCGTTCAAGAAAATGTACTGTTGCAAAGCCCTGCCCTTGCTGAATGAACACATTAGAAAGAGAAATGGACACAAATTACAGTGTCAGGCATCACGTTTTGGTGATGCTTATAGACCCACCCCCTCAAATATGCATGCAGTGTCATCAAACAACAGCATTTAGAAAAGCAGTAGTACAACAAAGCCATTATCCTTAGAATGATCATTTTTTAAACTGAGCATGTGTGAAAAACCGGCTGTTTTCTTGTTAGTTACTCAAAAATGGAGCTAACTGGAGACATTAAAAGCATAAAAGCACACACCTAGTTTTTTAGTTATTAGTGAGCAAGAAAGGCCTTAAGTTTCAGTCAATTTCCTGTTTTTTGCACCTTTATAACTTTGCTCCCACTGAACCAATTTCCACAACATTTTCAGGATCCAGATATGCTGGCACTTGCTCAGTGCCTGCCAAATTCTAAGCAAATCAGTTAAATGGAGGCATCGTTGTTAAGGTGCAGAAATCATGGTTTAATATTAAAGTGCTTACTCAACCCTAATATACTGGTGTGACCGCATCTGTATAATATTCATATAGATATATATATATTATGGTAGCACGGTAGTGCTACCATAGTTAGGGTTGAGGAGCCATTTACATGTTAAACCTAAAATTTTGCACCTTAATAACTTTGCAACTGTTCAATGGATTTTCCTGAAATTTGGAATACACATTTAAGAACCATACATCTTGGGATCTGCCAACTTTCATAATGTTCGGATATATGGCTGCGGAGTTATTAAGCGTGATCTGCGTGCACATTTACACTTTTTTGGAATGCTTTGCTCGTCTCTACAAGTCGCACGGTTTTCACGACCAGTCTGAAATCTTCAGGGAACGTGCTGCGGGGTCCCCGATGTGCCTTTTGAAGATTTTGTGAAAAAATATTAAACGGTTCAAATGTTATTCAAAAAACAATTTCCCATTATAAGTCAATGGGAAAAGTCAACAAAAAGTTTGACAGTGTCATGAAATGCAGTTTTACTTTTCATAAATGGCCCTTTTACGTCATAAATCCGCCATTTGTTTTCAGTTGGTGATCGAAAATGCTTGCCATTTAAATTTGGGACCCTCTAACAACCTAATTCTTTTTGCATTCACCTAGTCAGACCCTGAGGGATGCTAGGCATGTCTTTATTTTGGGGTAAAACACCCCAGAAGTATGTTTTTCAAGTTTCTGGAAAAAGTACTTTTGCAAAGTACTTTCGCATTTGCGACACTGACGCATGAATTTGCTAATGTTTTCGCAAAGTTCGACAGTACTTTTCCAGGCTGTGGGAAAATGACAGCAATTATTTGCCACCCTGCTGCAAAAGAACGGTTTGGTCTTTTGGGCTGAAATTTGGAGGGAACGCAGCCAACGTATCACAGATGTGCCTTTCAGTGTTTAGTTGAAAACATATTACAGAGTGTCAAAGTTACGGCACTCCAAATTTGACGCTTTTTCCCATAGGATAACATTACGGCGTCCACCGCATTATAGGAATCCTTTACCGCCCTGCTGCAAAATAACAGTTTGGTCTTTTGGGCTGAAATTTGGAGGGAAGAAATCCAACATCCCACATATGTGCCTTGTAGTGGTTTGGTGAAAAAATATTACAGGAAGCCAAAGTTATGGCACTCTGAACGTCTCTTTTTTCCCATAGGATAGCATTACGGCGTTCACCGCGCCTTTCAGGGCCCGTATCTCGGAAACGGTGTGAGATATGGACTTTTCATCAGAAAAATGCAGGGGCTAAGTACAAAACTAGCCAGGAAAGTCATAAATCATATGACTTTTACATTTATTTTCTATGTCGTATGGTTCCTGAGATATAAGCAATTTAGTATTCCAACTCTTCATTTTCTGCTCTGAGACCCATTATTATGCATACATTCTTTGTACTCACTGTCTTTCTCTATGCAGCTTTTGGGGAAAACCAGCCTGTGTGCTTACATTACTTTTACCCTTACCGCTTCTGCTTGTGGTTCCGTACCTGTTTCACTTACTGTTCCTCTCTACGGCACCATGTGCATTACCCTTTGCATTTTCATTTGCGCTTGTGTTTGCGTTATTTTAACCATTTGTGTCTACAGTACTGTTTATCTTTGTTTTTCACTTTGCGTCACCATGCGCATTACCATTTGCGTTTGCGGGCACTGTCCCGCCGCCACATTACATTCACTATTTCTCATTATCATTCTCAAAAAGAAGGGAAATTAGAGGCCAAAAACTCCATTTAATGCATTAGTTAGGGTTGTTCCATAGCGACAAAAGTGAGGAAATTCGGTGTTAGGGTTGAAAGCCCCCCTTAGACCCCCCTCTCACACCCCCAACCGCCTTCAGGGTGCACTTTGGGGTTGTCGGTCCTAACTCTCACCCCATTCTCCTATACCTCTGCTTCTTCACACATCTGATGGGGTGAGAGTTAGGGCCAGCAACCCCAACGCACTCCAATGGTGGTTGGGGGTGTGGGTGGGAAGTCCAGGGGGCTTTCAACTAACACCGAATGTCCTCACTTTTGTTGCTGTGGAACAACCCCAACTAATGCATTAAATGGAGTTTTTTGTCTCTAATATATATATATACACACACACACACACACACACACACACACATATATATATATATGTGTACAGTATATACACAAAAGAAGCTATAGAAAATGGCTGTCCTTTCTTCCAGCTTAGCTCCCTTACTAAAATTTAGGAAAGGCTAATATATTATCAACTTTAAGAACATTTAGAGCAGCATTACCTACTGACTGACTGGCAACATGGTTTCAGAAAATTCCATGGCACTGGCACTTCTCTGGTTAGGCTGAACACTGATATCATGGGTGACGTGGACAGGGGTGTATGACTGTTGTGATTTTCATAGATCTCACAAAGACATTCAGTCTAGTCAGACATGGTCTCCTACTAGAAAAACTCAGGCGACTTGGTCTAGATGACTTGCCCTCCTGGGGGTTCATTCATTAACTGACTGACAGGGTTCAGAAAGTGAAATGGAAAGATATGCAATCCACTTTATGACCCATAACTGATAGTGTCCTTCAAGCATCCATTCTGGGCCCATTGCTCTTTTTCAGGGCGCCGTGTTCACTGCAGCAAACTGGACCTACTGTACATTCTGTGGCAGGACCTCATGCTTGTAGCAGTCAGGCTATGAGCAATTCTGCAGTGATTCTGTGGCAATTCTGTGATGGGCTTTACATTATCTGGCAACTCAAAAGAACCCCAAAATAAAATCTAGTTACTCAGAAAGAACGCTCAGGAAAAGGCAGCCTGGGGCAGTTCGGCAGATGCACAGGCAAGGTGATGTAAAGCAATTCTAGCATCATGATCTGGACTGGATATAGGGCATGGGGAATTGAAAGGTTACTTATTTTTTTAACTGCAGTCTATTTTATTGTCCCATGGTTCCCTCTGACCTGCCCATTGCTGGTTTATCATAGCTATGCTCCTGAGAACTTCTTCCCCTGTCTGCCCAGTTGCTTGAAGACTAGTATTGCCTGGTTGCAAAACAGTGCTGCTCCAATTGTTCCCACCCACCCACTTGGTTGAAGCTTGGTGGTGACAGTTTGTGCTGTAACACTGCTCTAGTTGCTTACTCCTGCTCATGCAGTTTTATACCAGTGGTGCCATCTGTGTCAATGCCACTTGGCTTCCATATCTTCTTCTCTGCCACTCTGTAAGGATTTACTGTGAGGCTAGAGAGTTTCTGGAGCATTTGACATTAGACATTGGTCCAGAAAGCTTCAATTTTTTGTCTGCAATAATTACTAATATTTTTTCATTCACATATATGCAATTTGCAAATAGAACCACCATTCAATCTCATGAAATAGACTTCCTGAAGTTCCCTCAGTGTTTGTAGAGGGTCATAATAGTCATAAGCTTTGGGGCTGTGTGCCAGTGGATTGGAAAGGGATGGCTCCGCTGACTACTGCAACCTAGGGGGGAAGGATGTATAATGGAACTGCCAACAACTCACACTAATGGCATTTTAAACTTGCTGACAATCATTTTCACCATTTAGTTGTGGTTTTCAGTGGTGACAGCCATTTTTACTGCACCAAAAAATGCTGTTTCTGGGGCAGAGGTTTGTTTCTGTGGCAGGACCGTGTTTCTGTGGAATTTGCTGCAACCTCAGAATCACAGAAAACATGGGGCCCTGCCTATTTCTAAATGAATTACCTGTTCATTGTGGAAGTATGTGCCTTCAGCTTTATTCTAATGATGCAGTACTTCATAGGAGCTCCAGTGATGTTACCCTCATCAACTGGCTGCTTGCTGAGACCTTCTTGATATTGGAAAGGTGTTTTTTGTTCAATAAATTGGTTCTCAATGCCCAAAAAATGAAAGCCATCCTTTTTGGCCCTAGACACCTGGGTGCAGCCAGGCAGCAACTGCTAAATTTGTCCACATCAGGTGATAATTACATAGTGGTGGTAGAGGCAATTAAATACCTAGGAGTATAGCTTGATCAAGAAGTCTCCTTTAGAGCACATACTGATGATCTCACCAAATCCATACATCAAACAATTGGTTTGTTACACTGCCTTGGCAATGACCTCACCAAGGAATCTTAATTAGTTATTGTCAGGAGTATGCTGCTCCCTCTCTTACAATATGGGGCCCCAGTTTTTAGCTCCATGAGAACCATTGATCTTAATAAACTTAAAGTACTCTACAAGAAGATTGGCCAATTTGCCCTGGGTGCCCCACCTAGGATGCATCACTGCAACGTCTTCCTCTCTGAACTGGCCATCGTTGGAAGGTAAGTGAGAACATCCCCTCCTCTGTTTCACTTATACAATTCTAAAAGGTCCTATTCTGCACTGTCTTCAAGGCATCTTGTCTCCTAAACCAGTATGGAGAGTGTGCAGGCCCTCTGGTTGCCCTTTACTAGAAATACCCAAGATTAGATCATGTGTGGAGGTGAGATCCATTGCCAGCTCATCTCCCTCCCTGTGGAACACTCTTCCAGCTTCCCTCCAAAACTGCTTCTCACTTGGAGGGTTTAAAAAAGGCATCAAGGTATACAGTGCCTTGCTATAAAGAACCTCGTGATAGTGAATTATCGGATGTAACGAACGGCTCACTTGGCTCCCAGGAATTCAGCACCTGTCTAAAACATTACCGTCATAGCGCGGTAGCACTGTATGCGTGTCAGCACTCAAAACATGGTGCTGAACTCAATTGCACTCAATTTCTCCCATCAATTAAACAAATTCATGTAATAACCCTGTAAAGCAATCAATCAATTAAATAATCAATTATCCAACCAGTTTCACTGATAAAAAGACACACTATGTTCAGGATTAAGGTTTCACATCTCAGTATTAAACACTGCTGCTGTAGGGATGAAGCGATCCTCGTGCTCGGTCCAAAGCTGGCTGTCCTGGACAGACTAGAATGTGTTGAAAGCCTCAAGAAAATATCTGCAGACACCAGCTTTTCTAAATCCACAATTTGTACCTGGTACAAACAGGAGGCATCGCTGTGTGAGTTTATTGCAGAGTGTGGAAAGCTGGAGGGACTTGAGAGAAAAAAATTGAGACTTGCAGATGAAAAACAGATCGACACTGCCACACAGCTGTTGTTTACCAGCAACAATCAAATGGAGTGCCACTGTCTGGTTCAGTTCTATGTGAGAAGGCAGACCAGTTTGCCAAGCAGCTCTATGGTGAGGAAAACCCCTTCAAATCATCTGCCGGATGGCTCTGGAGCTTCCAGAGAAGACATGACATTAGGTGAGTGGCAATAACCGGTGAGCAGTGCTCTTGCGATGATTGAACAGCAGCAGAGTTTCTGCCAAAACCGAGAGATGTAATAATGTCAGGGAGGTACACGCCAGAACAGGTGTACAATGCTGACGAGACTGGCCTGTTCTGGCGGTGCCTCCCTGATGTCACTTTAGCATCAGAAAAAGAAGAAAATGCCAGTAAAAGCTTCAAGGTCTCGAAAGACCGGGTCACACTGCTGTTTGGCACTAATGCTTCAGCAACACACAAGGTGACTCCCTTGTGTATTGGAAAGTTCACAATGCCATGCTGTTTCCACAACATAAACTTAAATTCATTGCCTGTCGAGTATGCCCACAGCAAGAATGCATGGATGACAAGTGGAATTATCCAACACTGGTTCACTAACACATTCGTTCCATCAGTTTGGAGACATCTAAGACTGAAAGGTCTCCCCCACAAAGCATTGCTTTTACTTGACCAATGCCCCACACACTCATCAGAATCTTCACTCAGATCTAGAGATGACAAAATTAAAACCCTATTCTTGCCCAAGAATACAACGGAGCCGGAACGGGGGCAGGAGTAGGCTGATGAGAGTGGAGACTCCAAAGAGTCATAAGAAGAGGACACAGCAATTCCACCAAGTCATATTGCAGTCGCTGGACTGGAAACAGCTCTGGAGTGGTTACAGGGTCAGGATGTGGACCGCCTGAAGGTACTGCAGCTAAGACAGCTGTTGTCATATTCATGGAATTTGGCCCGAAAAAACAAATCAAGCAGAAAAACATTACAGACTTTTTTAAAAGTTAATTACCATGGAACGTAAATGTACTGTTACTGTGACAAGCCGTATGCTGCTATGATTCTGCGTTCTCCGTTTCTCTATGCCACGTAGCACATTTTGCACCTTTTTGCATTTTTAAACGTATTTTAGAACCAAGGACTGAACTTTAGCCTGTGAAAAAGACACAGAAATGCATATCATGTAAGCTGAGCAACTGGAACTACTTTCCTATGTTACGTGGACCAGTCAGAACTGTTATGCTATCGGTATGATACAGTGACTCCATAACAACCCCATTGATCCTCGTAAGAAACCACACCCACTAGCAACTGCCATAATTACTAACAGTACTGTAATCAATGAAAAAAAAATACCTGCTGCAGACTCCCCATTGAAATGAGTGGGAAATTGCTGAAACAGTGACCCTCACACCAGTAATATACATCAAATGTGATATGACCTAAGTTATGATGTTAGAAATCTCTCGTTGACCTTGACCTCTAATGATTTCACTCATGGCTTCACCACTCATGAGGTCACAGGTCAAGATCACCTTGAGAAAGCCCATCACAAATCTAACTTGTGCCACTCCTTCTCCTTTGGGTGAGAAAATTGCAGACAGAAAGAAGGAAAATAGAGATCCTGGTTCACATGGAAGGCCATCTGAACCTTCAGAATGAAGGATGGGGCTGTTCTGAGCACCACCTTGTCCTTATGCATGACAAGGTATGGTTCTTTGTGGGACAAAGCCTGCAGCTCACCAATCCTCCTGGCTGAGCACATAGCAACTAAAAAACTCACCTTGTAAGACAACACATCCAATGGTACTGGCAAAAGCCATTCCAAAGGCTCCTTGCAGAGAGCATTCAGAACCAGATTCAGATCCCTTGGGGGAACCAAGGATTGGAACAGAGGCCAACTTCTGTTGACAGCTTGCAGAAAATGAATAACCTCCCGGTTAGTCCCTAGGGACAGACCCAAAGAGACTCCAAGGGCCAACATCTGACCTCTCAAGGTGCTCAAGGTCAACCCTGTTTCCACTCCTTCATGAAGGAAATCCAAAATCTGCAGAACTGTGGCTTTGGAAGGCTGGATATTTTTATCCCTGGTCAATGTTGAAAAGGTAGTCCACATAGGAATATAAGCTGCTGATGTGGAATTCTTCCTGGCAGCCAGGGTGTCCACCACCTTGTCAGAGAAACCTAGTTTCAGGAGTCTCCTCCTTCAGGATCCAGGTTGCAAGCTGTATTACGCCCAGATTTGGATGCAGAATGGGGCCCCGTGAGAGAAGGTCCCCTCACAGTGGAAGGTGAAACAGAGCGTGTTGAGCTAGGTTAACTAAGTCTTAGAACCACGGTCTTCTGGGCCACGCTGGAGCTATTAGAAGAAAGCTTCCTCTTGAGTGCTGTATTTTCCATATGACCTTGGGGAAGAGAGGCAGAGGAGGGAAGGCATATGCTCTGCTGAAGCTCCACTCTTGTGACAGGGGGTCCACTGTTTTCACCTGTGGACACTGGTAGTGGCTGAAAAAATTTTGAACTTGAGCATTGTGGCTAGAGGCAAACAGATCGATCTGAGGAAACTGAACCTTTGACACAGAAGGTCAAACACCTCCAGGTTCAATATCCACTCCCCTGGATAAACATTTTTGTGGCTTAGCCAATCAATCTGAATGTTCAACTCCCCCACCAAGTGGACCGGTGACAGAGAGAGAAGATTCTCCTCTGTCCACAGTAGGAGATTGGTAGCTTCTTTGAGCATCTTCCTGTTCTCTGTGCCCCTTAGATTGTTTATGTACACCACTGTGACAGCATTGTCTAACCTTATTTTCAAGCCTTTTGACTGCACCAGACTTTGAAAATGGAGCGCGAGGCCCACCATCCTGATCTCCAGAATGTTTATGTGTTGGTGCTGTTCCTGTACTGACCAAGTCCCCTGAATAGGAATTTGGTTCAGAACTTTCCCCCAACCCAACAGGCTGGCATCAGATGTCAGAATCAACTCTGGGGTGACTTCCAAGGGGGACCCTTTGCTCAGATTCACCACACTCATCCACCAACTCAGAGACTGCCTCATGTGTAGTGAGAGTAGGATCCTGGCCTGATAATCCTCCAAGGCTGGATCACAGGCTGAGAGTAACTCCATCTGTGGGGGCTGCGTGTGAAGGCTAGCCCCCAGGACTAGTTCTATGGCCGCTATCATGAGGGCCAGAATTCATAGCAGGTGGTGAGCTGAAGCTGACCATTGGCTACTCAGCCACTGGACCTCTCTCAATAAAGTCTCCTTACTGACTGGCAAGCAGAAGACCTTCCCATGATCCATCTTGAATACTGCTTCCAGGGTCTGTGATGGCTCAAGAGAGCTTTTCTCCCAATTCACTACCCAGTTGTGAGACTCCAGAAATTCCAGAGTCTTGATCACTGACTTCCTTGCCAGGGTGCAGATGGAGCCTAAATGAGTAGATCATCCAGGTAGGGATAGACATGATGTCTCTCCTGTTGGAGTTGAGCCAGCAGGACTATGAGCTCCTTTGAGGAAGATCCTGGGAGCTATTGCCAGCCCAAAAGGGAGCACCCTGTAGTGGAAGTGCTCTCCGAGGACTAAAAACCTGAGGAACCTCTGATGAGACTGTCAGATGGGGATGTGGAGATATGCATCCCTCAGATCTGTGGAAGCTAGATAATCCTCCGGCTGGACAGTTTGGATGATTGAATGAAGGGACTCCATCTTGAAGGTTGTATGCCGAACAAACTTGTTTAGGTGTTTCAGATCCAGGATAAGCCTGAACCCCCCCTCCAATTTCTTGGGAACCACGAAATAGATAGAGTAGAATCCCTGGCCTTGCTCACTGGGAGGCACCAGAACAGTTGCCCTGATCTGTGTGTGGTGGTCCAGTGTCTGCAACACCGCTTGCCTCTTCATGGGGTGTTTTGGTACCGGGGATGGAAGAAAATGCTCCTTTGAGGAAATTGTTGGAAACTATTGCATAGCCTAAAGCCAGAATTTCCAAAACCTAAACATCTGAAGTTATTTGGGCCTATCTTTTGTAAAAATTGTACAGTCTTCCACCAAAGGAAGGAAGGAAGGAAGGCAGAGATGTACCCTCATTTTGAGGTGCCCGCTTTTCACCCTGTGCCTGCATTGTATCTTTGGGCAAAGGCCCCTCTGCTACTACTGATCTTGAAGCCAGAATGGGCTCCTTTACTCCTCTGATTCCTGAAGTCTACCTGTGTATCGATATTATCAGCTCTGTCCTGCTGCGATGCACCTGGATGTGTCTGTGTGGGACCCACCGACCTGAGGGGCCTGGTTTGGGGTCAGGTTTGTCTGATGGGATGTCCTGCAGAACATCAGGGCCCAAAAGCTCTCTGAAGAGCACCAAGAAAGAATTATGCAATTCTGCTTTGCCACTTCCAGCAGGTACACCAGGTGCACCCCCCTAGCTCAGGGATCCAACTGGGGGGGGACTGTAAGGGACATATTAGCTTGAGAAACACCATGGGGCAGTAGGAACCCATAGGAGAGGGTTGTATTAGCATTTTGCAGGTCTTACATCTTCTGAAAATGAAAGGGATCTGATAATCCATTGTGCCAAGAAATGTTGCCCAGCAGGTGCCCAATGTTTGAAAACAAAAAAACACTGAAGCTTAACTCCCAAATGAAAATTACAGTACTACTGCCATGATCCCCACCTCTGACTGTGGGGAAAAGGAGAGGAACCTGCAGAACGTACATCTCTCAGCCCCTAACGCTTGCTGATGCAAGGAAAAAGCTGTGGAAGCAGAGCCGCCATGTCTAGCACTGTGTAAGTGCAGGCATGCGTGCACGGTCCAAGAACTTCCACATGTGTTATGTCGCAATGCCATGCATGTTGTCAGCATGACAGAAGGAGGTGTGCACACCACACAGGTGTGTGAATGGTGCTCCAAAACTGGAGAAATGTCATTGAAGAGAAGATGCTCACACCCAACGGCTTTAGAGTGGCGGGAAAATGGGGGAAAACTGCACGGCTCAATGGAGTCCTGAAAATCACCAAAACCACCTGAAGTGTGGAAAAACAAACAGTCAGTCCACTAAAAGGATTGCAAGAGTAGCCAGAGTCTAAAAACCTCTCACAGCTGAAACCTGTCCTTCCTTTTTCTGCTACTGAGGAGAATTAAAGGGAAAGTGTCCCTGAAAATCAGTAAGCCAAATCACAAAGGGGAAAGTCCCTACAAAATAAGACAAAAAAACACCTAACAGGCAAACAACCAAAAATGGACCCTAAAAACTGAGGAGGGGGAAGAACCGATGTCCAGAGATGGAGGGGTGCCGCCCAGGAGAGACCCTGACTAAAACCACCAAGAATAAACAGGTACTTACCTGAGGCACTTTATTTTTTTTGTAAAATGGAGGCCTCAGAAAAAAATACATACCCCTGAAATAGTGTGGCAGATGTGGCCCCCAATCCAAGCACAGGCTGAAGAAACAGGGCGAGCAGGTTAGCCAATCTGAAAACCACAACTTAACAGGCACGATTTTAATTTAGGGGTGCTCCCTGTCACCAGGTAGCCCCAACCTGCTATACAGAATTGCAGCCCCAAGGCCTAAAAGCTGAAAAATTCTTCAGAAAAGCTTGATATATGCTTCTGCTTTGATGGCACAGCTAAGACTGGAGAGCTGCTGCTGTCCGGAATCTTCATGTGCCCAACATTCACAGCCTTGGGCTGTGCCATTTCCCTAGCAGGGGTGCACAATACCCATCTGTAATTACTACCCAGTGACAATGTGGAGTGCTACAGAGATCTGGGTTTGAATCCTAATTTGTTAGGCAGGCAGTATAACCTAGAGGTTAGAGACCAAGCTGTGAACCTGGAGACCTCATAGACCTTGGCTTGAAACCCACAGCTGCTAATTGCATACTGTGGGACCCTTACCATGTCACCTTGTGCTCCCAGGTCATACGTGGAAACAAGCTTTGACTCAATGTGCCTTTCCTAGCCCAAGATTCTAAAATAAAAAAGGTGCAACAATGATATTTAACGTCAGTGTTTTCAAGCATTTATTTTTACATTCTTCTGTAGGTGGTGTACTAACTAGTTCAGATGATGCAATATTTATTTCAGTGTGTCTTTAAACAGTAGTTTAAAAAGTCTCTGACTGTCCCCTTCTGAACTCACAGTAAGTTATGTCTGTGACATGACCATTGTCGTAGTAAGCACTATGTTGACAGAAACAGGCACTGTGAGATCAGTGGGGAACAACTGAATGCATTTTATCCATACTTCTTCAGCAGGCTAGGAAGATATGGTGTAAACACTGATGACCCCCCCCCCAAAAAAAAGCATTCTCTTTGAATTCTAATAGCTGAAACAGCTGGTAGGATTTTCAAAAGGGTCAGACACAGATGCAGATGTGAATGTTTGATACACCTGCGGTTATGTCCTCTCAAATATGTCCAAGCAGCCTGGCTACTGTTTTCAAAAGATGCATCCATTTGTGACAAAAAGTCATGATCTGGGTTATTAAAAAAACATGCCGTGAATGCAGTTTATCTTTTTCCTTTTGCCCCATTTGATTATTTTTTTTTGCTGCAAAAATTTGGATTCTGTTAAACCTTCTAATAGCTGGTCTAACAGTTCAGATGGATTTGCTATTTGAAAAAAGCAACAGGGAGATCACGGATAGATCCATGTATGGCCCGTTGCGTTTACGAAAGAACACGCTAATGTTTGATAGGGAACAATGGACAGACTGGATGGACCATTGGTCTTTTTCTGCCATCATTGTCTATGTTTCTGTTTCTTCTTTTTTGTAATTTTTTTTTATTAAAAATAACTTTTATTGCACTTCATCACAAATTGTCTCTCTCTCTCTCTCAATATATATATATATATACAGTATATATATATATGAATACCGTTGAGATAAGTAACCAAGGCTCAGTATAATAAAAATAATTCTGTATACATATCTAGGGTGAGGCTCCCCTCTCTGGTACAGCACTGGGGGGAGTCCATCATCAACCATGCATATGTCCTGTTCATGTGAACCAGCCGAATCATGTGCCATGGATTGGGTGGGACACAGGTACAAGGGCCACGGGTGTTCTTCAAAGTTCCTTTTTGATACCGAAATTAGCAGTAGCCAACTCCATCTTCCAGACCCCTTACATTAATTCTGCCTGCTCTCAGATCCTCAAGGGATGAAATTGGCATAATGCTGCATCACATGTAATACCAATGTAGCTGGCTCGGTGGTGCTGAGGATTAAGGCGTTAGATGCCACACCTTGCGCCATGCCGGCAACCTGAGTTTGGGAATGAGCTTGTGTGTCAGGGAATGGGGGGGGAGTAGGATCAAGTGTCTGATGGACTGCTCTCCTCTCCTCTCCTTGGGGAGGGATCCAGGGTGTCTCTGGCACAGTAGTGACCCCCCGGTGGAGACTGGAGGCACAGAGCAGTCAAGGGGAGGAGCACGGCAGACAGTTCTGGCATGGCTGTGCCAGCATCATTGCATTCCCACACTCCTAGGAGGAAACAAAGCTCAAAAATTCCCTGATCCTGGATAAGAGGTGGCTCTCCTTCGAGCCACGCTGCCACACACCCAACACCTGGCCCTGTCTCTGTTCCCAGGCCTGCTCCTCCACCACTCTGTCCGGCACACTTGATTATAGATAGAGTGCTGGAGTGGAGGTGGCCCTACCACAGAGGGCTCAGAGCTGGGGAGTCCAATGGCTGATGGATGGTGGAGGGCAGTCGGAGATGGGGGATCAGGTGGGTGGTAGAGTGGTGTCAGGCCTGTAGGAGCAGTCTGAGAGAGTTCCGGAGATTGGGGTGCATAAACATGCCTGGTTAAATAAAATGACTGATTGACTGATTGAACAGAAGATACAAAAAAAATTTAAAATACCAGTGTGTTCCACTGTGAGGTGAACAGTTCAAATGTTTTCATTCAGGCCGAATGTTGTCCTTTCCATTTTATAAATCTTATTCACAGTAGTCCTCCATTCCCCTAAGCTACCTGTCAGGGGTGTCAGCCATTTTCTATTGATACATTTTCTGCTGTGAGAAGCATGATTCCTAGCCCTGGGTAAGGGAGGAAGGGGCAAGAACAGGGCACTGGAATCAGGGAGAACAAGGGGGCATAGTGTGAGAAAGCAGGGAACGGGGAGGCTCTGGACTGGCTGAGGGGATGGAGATGGGGGGCAGGGCAAGAAGGAGGATCAGATGAGCAGAGGGGAGGCTACAGCAAATGGGGGGGCTGAGGGTATGGGCCGGGGGGCATGGAAGGCAGGGGGGTGCTGAACATGGATGGAAGAAAAGGGAGCAGCAGCCAGGCTACACCAACAGATAGGGAGGAAGGACCACTTATGGGTGGGGGCAGGGAGGATAGCAACACAAAAAGGATACTGGAGTGGAGGGGATGCCCAGGACTGGGGCAGATGGGGTGGTCAGTGTCAATACAGAGAGGACTACATTTGACAACCAGATTGTGGCAGGTGAGAGGAGCTGGCTGGTGGGGGAGGCCGGAAGAAGAGGCGAGGATGTGCAGGGAAGAAGGGAAAATTGGCAGGGTGAGCATGGAGGCAAGGGGGAGGTTAAAGTGGTACTGTTGGAGGATTCCATGATCAGAGGTATCCAGTGGGAGGGTCAGGGGGAAGGTAGAACCTGTCCAGTAAAAAACAAATGTCACCCTGGCCTGATGGTGCACAAGGCCAAGCACGAGGTGTATTCACTGGCAAGGGAATGTGGGGTGTCCCTGGACATACTGGTGCACCTGGGTACAAATGACGTAAATGGGAATAGTGAATTAGAGATACAGGCCAGGTTTTGGGAGCTAGCCAGGGTTTGCCATTCCATAGGATGAGCGATCTCCTTCTCAGAAATCCTGCCAGTGCCGGGGACTAGTGGGGAGAACAAGCAGAAAATTAGGGTGATAAATCGGTGGCTCAGGGAATGGTGTGAGGCTAGGGGGTATGGCCTTGTGGGAGACTGGGGGGCAACCTGGGAGCATAAGGGGCTGTACGCTAGGGACAGGCTCCACCTCAATTTGGAGGGGAGGGAAATCCTAAAGCTGAAACTAGCTGGGTTCATCAGTGAAAGGTGGGTTTAAATTTGTGAAGGGGGGAGGGATCGAAGTAGGGGCTTCTGCAGTGGGCACGATAAAGGAGGGTCTCAGTCTCCACTCCCCTAAGGGGCTGGAGAACTACAGAAAAATGCCAATAGGTAGGGGGAAGGGGAAGGGGAGCATGCAGCCAAACAGGAGCTCAAGGGTAGGGAATGGGAGGAGGGGACAGGGGTGGAGGGTGGTTCTGATAAATGCCAGAGCTTAGGAAATAAGATGCCTGAGCTCCAGGTGATGCTATTGGAGGGGGCAGTAGATGTGGCAGCTCACTGAGACCTGGGCCACCCAAGGGCATGATTGGGACCTAAACCTGGAGGGCTACACTATGTTCAGGAAGGACAGGGGAGAGGGAAGGGGGAGGTAGCACTGATAGTCAAACATGGCATCGGTATAGGAGGGGTGGAGGAGGTGGATGGGAACATGGAGACAATTTGGGTCATCCTGCAAATGTAGGGGGCTAAAAGAGGAAAGTTAGGGGTGGTACACAGGCCACCCGCACTGGTGGAGGCTGTGGAAGAGAGTTTGGTGCAAATGTTGTGGGTCACTGTAGATTGGGCAAGGGAAGGGTAGTGGTGATGGGGGTTCTAAACATGCCAGGAATGGACTGGGGGACTATGATGTCTCTAGTGGCCAAGGAGCAGAGGTTGCTGGATGCCTTCCAGGACACGTTCCTGACCCAGCAGGTGGGAGAGCCGACTAGGAAGGCCAGGACACTGGATGTAGTCCTGGCGGACAGTGACCAGATTGGGGGCCTGAAGGTGAGGGACCCGTTGGTGGGGAGTGACCATGCCACAGTCTGGTTTTTCCTGGACCTGGGGGGGAGCAAAGTTGCACAAAGACTGTGGTAATTGACTTCAGGAGTGCAGATTTCAGGGGGATGGGAAGGATCCTTAAGGGTCAGTTGGATGGGATAAGACCAGACATGGATACTGACAGTAGGTGGGAGATCATTAGGAGAGGGGTACAGGAGGCTACCAGGTCCTGTGCAAGAGAGAGAGAGAGAGAGAGAGAGAGAGAGGCACAAATCTGGTAAGGCCAGAAACCCCTGTTGCTGGCCCTGGGAGGTTCAGGAGGCAGTGAGGGATAAGAAGGTGGCCTATAGGTGCTTCAAGCACTCAAGGAGCGAAAGGGATCAGGGGGAGTATGAACAGATGGCCAGGAGGGTCACCAGGGTGGTGAGAGTGGCTAAAGCAAGGAAGGAGCAGAACTTGGCCAAGGAGATCAGGAGGTGGGACAAGGGGTTCTTTAGATACATTGGGGAAAAAGGGAAAACGAGGGGGCAGATCAGTAGGATTAGGACAGGGGTGGGATGGGCACAGGATCCGAGGGGAGCAGGCCGAGGTACTAAATGAGTACTTGCCTCAGTTTTATCAGGGAGGATGGGGAGCTACGTCAGTTGGGGGAGAGGGTAACCAGGGAGGGTGGGATCCTAGAGATAGGAAGCCTGACATGTCTGGGGAGAGGGAAGGGCCAGTACTGTCAGGCGGGGGATGACAGTACAGGGAGTGGGGGGGGGGGATGTGGAGGTTGAAATTCTGGTAGAAAGAGTGAGAGAAGCCCTCAGGTCCCTTCGTACAGAGAAAGCCCCAGGGCTGGATGAAATACATCCCAGAGTACTGAGGGAACTGGCGGATGTTTTGGTGGTCTGCCCCGGCAGAGCTTTTTAACATCTCTCTGAAGATGGGATGGGTACCCCAAGACTGGAGGGTGGCCCATATCGTGCCTATTCACAAGGGAGGATCAAGAGAAGAGGCAGGGAGCTACAGGCCCGTTAGCTTGATGCCACTGGTGGGTAAGGTGATGGAGGGTATTGTCAAGGAAAGGCTGGGGGGGTGTGCTGGAGAAAATGGGGTACCTGGACGATAGACAGCATCGATTTTTCCCAGGAAGATCATGTCAGACCAGCCTTGTGGAGTTCTACGACTGGGTGATGAGGGCCCTGGACCTGGGTAGGCCGATGGAAGTCCTCTTTCTAGACTTCGGCAAGGCGTTTGATTTGGTACCCCATGGTGGTCTGCTGGCTAAGCTGGGGAAAATGGGGGTGGGAATGCAGATGATCAGATGGACTGGAAATTGGCTTTTAGAGCTTACTCAGAGGGTAGTGATTGGGGGGCTAGTCTTATCTCCAAGGAGGATCTTTAGTGGGGTTCCCCAGGGATCGGTACTAGTGCTCCTCCTGTTTAACGCATATATCTCAGACATAAGGAAGGGTATCAGGAGTGAAATGAGTCTCTTTGCAGGTGACTCAAAGCTGACTGCGGTGGTGGATGGGAAGGAGGGGAGACTGGCCCTGCAGGAGGACCTGGAGGCTGTAGATAGATGGTCAATAAAGTGGAAACTGAGGTTCAATATAGCGAAGTGCAGGGTTCTGCACCTGGGGGGCCAGAGATCTGGGCCAGGGGTATACTCTGGTGGGGGGGACACACTACAAGTCTCAGAGGGCGAGAGAGACCTGGGGGTGGTGGTGGATGTCAGAATGAATAACTCTGAGAATTGTAGGACGGCAGCTGCAAAAGCCAATAAGATGCTGGGTTGCATCACTAGGGGGATTACCTATAGAAGTGTGGAAGTGATCCTTCCTCTGTATAACTGCTTGGTTAGGCCGCACCTTGATTACTGTGTGCAGTTTTGGAGACCGCACTTAAGGAGGGACATTGCACTCCTGGAGAGGGTACAAAGGAGGGCAACCAAAATGATCTGGGGCCTGGGAGAGAGGCCCTACGGCGGAGAGACTCGGGGAGCTCAACATGTACACCCTGGAGGAGAGGAGGGACATGATAGACGTCTTTAAGTACATGAAGGGGCTCAATAGGGGAGGCTCAGTCTAGGTGCTCCAAAGGAAAGGGGGAGACTAGAGGACATGGGTGGAAGCTAGAGGGAGGCTCGGGGGAGAGGAGGAGGTGTTACTTCACGGAGAGGGTGGAACCATGGAATGCACTGCCCAAGGGACTGGTGAAGGTGGAGACTGTGGGAGGGGTGTTACGTGAGCTGAGACAGGTATAAGGAGAGGGTGAAACTGACAAAGTCCAATACAAGGGAAACATCTTGGACTGGGGACAGAGAAACCTGGGGGGGGGGGGCAGCAAAATCGGTGCCTGGTATGGGTGCTGACTATCGAGCAGACACTGAAGCCCAATAGGGCACCTCTGCTGGCATTTTAGTATGTTAGTATATATTGAAGGTGCCTGTCTTTCACCTGCCTTGGGTACTGGAAACATAGCGCCATAGATATAGTACCCCTGTCATAGTGACGTGAGTGTGAAGGACCTCTGAGATACCACTCACTGCTTCACCCAAGAACAGGTGAAGCTGAGGGCAGTACCACATGATATGTGTGTATGTGGCACTGGGTTTCCACCATTTTTACAGGAGGCAGAGCTACTTCTCCTCCAATATCACCATGGTGCAGAAATAATGGACCAAATGCTTTGAGGCACATACGCGCCAAACATAGGAGGAAGAGATTCAGCTTCCTTCATAATAGTCTTTCTATCGCTATGTCTGTGCAGTGGGGTGCCCTAGTTCCCCCTACCACTTCTGGGTAATATATGTTGTGGCTGCAGTTTGTGTGGCCTGAATCACCTTATATATTAAAGAGATCAGGTGTCTGTTGCTCGGTAGTTACGTCTGCATCTTGCAAGTCACCATGAAGGGGATAACTTTGTAGGATCCCTAATGGCAAGGGATAAGAAGGAGCTATAATGTTGAATCTGAAAATACCGTAAGAAATCTCTCCTGTCCAAGCCAAACTGTCACTGGAGCTCCTTGAAGAACTCAACCATTCCTCTTGAACAAATCTGACCTAGATACAGGTGGTTTCTCTTCCTCCAGTCCCAGAATGCCTTATCCAGGTGAACTGGAGCAAACTCCTCCTGAAGTGCTGGGGGCAGACCCAAACCACACCAAGCTTGTGGACTCTCTCGTGCTGTATTTCTCCTACTCTGTTCAGCCATGGGTTACTTGCCATTACTGCATGGTTCCTGGGGCTAGCACCAAAAAGAAATTGTCCCATCTCCCAAAAGGGCAGAAGATCTCTTTCCATGTCTAACCGCTGTAGAATGGGTCCCTCTGTGTACAGTGTAATAATATATGGAGCTGAGCTGCAGCATAGAAAGTCTGAAGATCTGGCATGGCATATGAACATACGAACATACAAATGTTGCCAGCAGCAAAAGGCCATCCTGGTCTGTCTAGGCTGCTTGAGATTGCAGCTAGCTCCCTATTCAGCAGCTGCCCCCCCTTCCCTCCCTTTACCCTCCCCTTTGCCCTGTCTCACCCCTTTTTGAAGCATTCCACTGTGTTACATGCCACCACCTCAGTCGGTAGCGCATTCCACTTTGCCATCACTCTCTCTGTAAAGAAATGCCTCCTTACCTCCCTCCTGAATCTACCCCCCCAATCTCATGTCATGGCCCCTAGTGTCTCTCCCCACCCTCCTCCTGAACAGACCCTCTGTGTCTGTTTTGACTGTCCCCTTCATGTAGTTGAAGGTCTCAATCATGTCCCCTGTCCCTCCCCTCCTCCAGTGTGTACATGTTTAACTCTCTTAGTCTGACCTCATATGGCAATTCCCCCAGGCCCCGAATCATCTTCGTTGCCCTATGCTGCACCCCCTCCAGCAGCCTAATGTCCTTTTGTAGGTATGATGGGCACCAGTACTGCATGCAGTATTCCAGGTGTGGTCTGACCAACGATCTGTAGAATGGTAGAATAACCTCTCTTCTTCTTGAGGTAATGCCCCTTACAATGCACCCCAGCATTTTGTTGGCCATTGCTGCTGCCTTTCTGCATTGCGTGGAATTGTTCATTGCTCCCGTGATGAGCACCCCCAGATCCTTCTCCTCTTCTGTTACCTCCAGCCACACCCCCCAGATGGTAGCTTCTCCTCTGACTTTTTGTTCCGAAGTGCAATACCTTGCATTTTTTTGCATTGAAGCCCAGCTGCCATCTGTCAGACCATGATTCTAGCCTTGCCAGATCCTCCTTTAGCCCCCGCCATCCCCCTGGTCATCCATCATCGCTCCCATCTTGGTGTCATCCGCAAATAGACTGATTTTGCTGCTGATGCCCTCTGAGATGTCTGCAATAAATATGCAAACAGCACTGTGCCCAACATCGACCCCTGTGAAACACCACTTATCACAGGCTTAGGAGATGAGTATTCCCACCTACCACCACCACTCTCTGCTGCCTATCTCTTAGCCAGTTCTCCACCCACCCCACCAGTTTTGCTCCTGCCCCTGTGCCCCATAGCTTGCTTCCAAGTCTCCCATGCAGTACTAAATTGAAGGCCTTACTGAAGTCTAGGTACAGGACATCCTCCGCATGGCCCCGTCAATTTGTCTAGTCACCCAGTCATAGTATTCCACCAGGTTGGTCTGGCATGACCTGCCCTTGACAAAGCCATGCTGCCTCCCATCCTGCACCCCATTCACCTCCAGTAGTGCCAATAGCCTCTCCTTTTGGATGGTCTCCATTAGCACTGGCCTTTACCTTTGGAGGATGAGGGTTTGCATTTTCATCCTGGGCTTCTTCCCATTCCAGATATATCTGAAAATGCCTTCCTGCCAATTATGCCAACCTACATCAAGCACTGGGAGGGGGACATTCTGAAATACACAGAGGAAGCAGGATATTACCACCGTCTATACTGTGTCCACCCTACACATCTAGGATAGCAATAAAGTGTGCCAGTATTGGAGTTTTTCCATTAATTGTACAGAGAGCAGACAAAAATTAACACCTTAGGGTCTGTCTAAAGTAAGGAGGACACTGATGCTTAAATATTTAATTTCTAGGAGATCCCAATAAAAGGGAAACCACCCTTTCAGGGCAGGAGACAGGGCATAGTACAGAGGGAGTTTTTTTATTTTATTGGTATTGAGTTTGTATGCTGGAATAAAGCTGAAGGGGGCCAAGAGGTCAAAGACTACTGGCAATGTGCCTTCTGGGTCTGTCAAATACAGGAGGACATCATCAGCATATAACCACATGTGACACTCTTTACCTCCCATCTAGATACCCTTCAGGTGGGGTGCTCCCTGATTGCCTGTAGCAAGGGTTTGATGTAGATTGTGAACAAACATGGTGATGGGGGCACCCCTGATGGGTCCCTTTACCTAAGGGGAAGGGAGAGGATACATGGCTAGTAACCCTCATAAAGGTCTGCAGTGTATGCTGTATCCACTGGAGCAAAGAGATGAAGTCAGTGGGAATCCCAATTTCCCCATTACTGAGAAAAGATAGTGTCAGGACATCCTGTTAACTGTTTTTTCAGCATCTAAACTAAGGACTAGGGATGGGGTATGCTTTGAATGGATCTTATTGAGGAGATAGAAGATATGTGTCATATTATCCCCCATTTGCCAAGTCCAAACAAAGCTGGTTTGGTCCGGTTGAATCAAAGGAAGGAGAAGGCGGTCCTGCTGGTGTGCCAGAACTGACATAAATAACTTATAATCAGTATTTATTTGCTGGTGGGGTAGATTCAGGAGAGATGTGAGGAAGTACTTCTTCACAGAAAGAGTGGTAGATTCCTGGAACAGCCGTGGATGTGGTGAAGCAAAAACAGTGGTGGGGTTCAAGAATGCATGGGTTAAGCACAAGGAAATCACTGTGAAAAAGAAGGGGAGAAGGAGAAAGAGCTGAAGACTGGGCACAGTCTGAGGTAATAGTGTAGGTAGGGAGAAATGGACAGACTGGATAGGCCAAGCCATCTTTATCTGCTGCCAAATTCTATGTTTCTATTTAGCACCAATATGGGCCTACAAGTTTTACATTCCATGGGATCCTTATTTGGCTTGGGGATTATCAAGATAGTCACATAATTCCAAGTTCTAGGGCTTTCCCCCAGGATCTCATTACAGCCTTCAGTAGAGATCCAAGTAGTTGCTCCTTCTGTCATCTATAAAATTCAATAATATACCCATCCAGTCCTGGGGCTTTTTGTGTTTTTGCTCTACATAGAGATCCCTCCAATTCCTTCAGCCAGCTGTGCCAAATCAGGGATGTTGCTATTTCTGGTGCAAGCAGCGGGAGGTCAAGAGGTACCAAAAGGGCCTTTTTCTGTCCCTCATCATGAGGTGTCTCTGGGGCATGTAGTTTAACATGGTCCGCAAGTCAGAGGAGCGTTTGATGTGCAGTGCTGTGCTGTGCGACTGGAGTGGAATGGATTGTGGAGCAGATTGCTTTTTTCCCTTTTTGGTGGTTCGCTCCGTTTTTAAGGGGCGAAGGACTTAGGGTGCTCTTTGGACTGGAATAGTTAGTACCCTTGAGGGTTTGGATTTAGGGCAATGACTATGGCGGTATAGTTGCAAGGGGAGGAGCTAACAGCAGCTGTTCAAGCAAGGGGATTAGGAAACTTTTTTCCGACTGTGTCCTGTCTTGTTTTTTTGATCCAACGAGGGAGTTTGAAATTCAGAAAGCTGCAGACACAAGACCTAAAAGTGAGTACTAGTGCTAGTGCTAATGTGTCTCTTGAAAGAGGACATTTCACTCCTGGAGCCTTTCTGGTGATCTGCTGGTGGATTTTTGGACTTTGAAAAGGTAAGGGGGGACCCAGAAGGTCTACCTTGTGCTGGCTTGGGAGGTGACTGCTGTAGGGAGAGCCTGCTGTGGGAGACGTTGGTTTAGGATCCACCGGAGGGTGGGTGTAGATTACTGGTATTTCCTAGGATTCCCCAGGTGGCTGGCTGTAGGGCATGCTGATCCTGAGAGCCATAGTGGCAGGTTTGCCCTGGTGGTTAAATTACCTCCCTAAGAAGGCACGGGCTGGATTCTGTCTGGGGTCCCATGAAAAACTACCTTTTCCTTGATGCTGGAGATACTTGTTGAATTGCTCAAGTCTTTGTTTTTCACTATACTCCAAGGATAATCTTATGGAGAACTTTGGCCCAGGCAGTGAGAGTGCCTGGAATTCTATTAATTTCTGCTTACATAAGTCAGTGTATTCATACATGGTTAAGGTGAGAGCTAACTGGGGGTGAAATCACTGGCTGGTATAATCATTCAGAAGTGAGAGCTCTGATGGTTTTTACCACTACAAGACTTCACAAAATGTGACTGTTTGGGACTGATTCTCCTACGGTTGTACACAAGTGAAAAAAGTGACTGGGGCTGGATTGTTGGATTACTTTGAGGGACCTAAAACTTGCTCGAAGTGAAAGAGTTGTGTTTAATTGTTTCTGTTTAAAGCTGTCCCTCACTACGTGAGAGGTGGGGTTGGGGGACTTTGGTTAATTTCATTAAAATAGATTAATTATTGTTTTATTGGTAATAGTTGTAGTAAGCCAATTTGATAGGGTGGTGGTGCTGATATTGTTAATTAAAAACCATTGAATTGACAGTAGTTTTTAAAACAGGCAGCATGTGTTGGGATCGAGTTTCAGTGGGCAGGTGCTACTCCCCCTCCAGGCTAAGGGACCTATGTCCCTTCGATGGTCCCCCTTTGCAACCCGAGGTATATAAGCATTGTCGTGCCTTGGGGATTGCATGGAGGGGGCGGAAGGGGGAGGGGCACTGCGGCCAGAGGGGGGAAGAGCAGAGTGGGTGGATAAGGGTGGTGAGGTCAAGGAGACACACTGGGGTGAAATGGGTCCAGGATAGGGGTCCTCGATGCCTGGTACCCATACCCAAGGGTTCCACTGATAGTGGGCAAGTTGCCCATTCCTCTAAGGCCTCTCATCCAACTCGGGCAGTGTTATGTAATGCCAGGTCAATAAAGAACAAGACAACAATTATTGATGATCTTGTCGAGTCATCTGACCTGGCTTACATCATTGAGACCTGGCTGGACGAGAATGCTGGTCCCATATTGGAGTCAGCTGTTCCAGCCAGGTACTGTGTGTTACACCGCCTGAGACTGGATTGAAGGGGTTGGGGGTTGCTATTTGTTTTAAATCAGAATTGGGCCTTGTAGAGGTTCCAGTGGTGACCACTAGATCCTTTGAGTATATCATGGGAGCAGGTATGGGCAGCAGAATTCTACTCGTCAACCGTCCACCCGGTGGTGAGAAAGTTTTTCTGCAGGAAGCTGCAGACCTCATTGTCGATATGGTGTTGGAACTCTCCAGGTGGTTGGTCCTGGGGGATTTCAATGCCTGGATCGATGATGAACTCTCGCATTTTGGCCAAAACGTCCTCCAACTGATGATCTTGTTGGGCTTTACACAGGTCGTTACCGCTGCAACCCATATTCAGGTTCACTCTTTGGATCTGGTGTTCACCCTGGGGATGGAGGTCACTGACTTGGTGGTGGAACCAGTTGGATGGTCGGACCATCACTCTATGAGGTTCAATTTCATGACCCCCCCATGAGACCACCCCCTTTGGAGATGGCCAGGTACTTCCCCTTTGAGGGGAGTAACCCCTGAGGGTTTGTTGGCGGTACTGGACCTATCGAGTTGGCCCATGGAGTGCATGGATCCAGATGTCCTAGTAGTGCACTATAATAATATGGTGCTGAGGGCCCTGGATTCCATAGCGCCTGTCCGAGTTCGCCCCCTCTCCCTCTGCTCTTGGTCCCCTTGGTTTGATGGGGTACTAAGGGAGTTGAGGAGAGTAGGGTGAATGTTGGAACACTGTTGGTGGAAATCCAGCCTAGAAGGGGACAGACTTAGGTTGATTGCCCATTATTCGGACTATCAATCAGAAATCTTCCGTAAGAAGGCAGAATTCTGGTTCAGGGAGATAGCTGCATCAAAGAATCGACCAGCTCAGCTCTTCTGGACTGTGGAGAGGCTGTGCAATCCAGCTTGCCTGCGGGGTCAGAGAGCTTTTTCACAAATAAAGTGTGATGAGTTTGCTCAGTTCTTTGATGATAAGGTGTCTTCGATCAGGTCGGAGATCCGTAAAATGCATTCAAATTAGCATGGCGGTGATCGATGTGAGGCCACAGGCTCTCGGTCTGGCTGGACAGATTTCAGCCAGCCAGCGATCATGGATATCATGAAGATTGTTCAGGGCCTGCGACCGACTTGCTATAGTTTGGACCCTGGTCCTACGTGCCTCCTTGTGGGGGTGCATGGATGCGATCGGACCTGTCCTTGCTGAGATAGTCTGGTGTTCGTTGGGCCACAGCGTGTTCCCAGAGTCTCTGAAGGAGGCTATTGTGATACCCCTTTTAAAGAAATTTTCCCTCGACCCAGACTGTCTTGCGAACTACAGACCAATCTCTAACCTGTCCTTTTTGGGCAAGGTTATTGAGAAAGTAGTCGCGTTGCAGCTCGAGGACTTTCTTACCACCCATGAAGTCTATGATCCTCTCCAGTCCAGTTTCAGGAAGAGGAATAGTACCGAGATGGCGTTAGTTCGTGTACTGAATGATCTCCTAATAGTGGGAGATCGGAGGAGTTGTTTGATCTTGGTTCTCCTTGATCTCTCTGCAGCATTTGACACCGTGGACCATGGGATGTTGCTGGAACACCTGTGGCTACTCTGTGGACTGTCGGGGACAGTCCTCAGATGGTTCCATTCTTTCCTCATGGGCAGAACTCAGAGGGTAGTGTCAGGAATTTTTTCCTCGGCTCCCTTTGCTCTGCCTTGTTGGGTGCCACAGGGTTCTGTGCTTTCCCCCATGCTGTTCACGGTGTATATGCTGCCTTTTGGAGACATTATAAGGCATTATGGGCTGAGTTTTCACTGCTATGCAGATGATACTCAGCTCTATATGTCCTTTGCACCTGAACAAAATGATGCAATCTCGGTCTTGAACAAATTGCCTCGCTGAGATTCAGGACTGGATGAGTGCTAACTGGTTGAGACTGAACCCGGACAAGACTGAAGTGCTGGTGGTGGACCCAGGTCAGCGTGTAGAGAAGTTGACTCCTGGGTTTCCTTCTGGCCTTCTGTTAGGGGGTAACCAGTTGAGACCTTCTGAACAGGTGCGGAATCTGGGCATAGTGCTTGACAGTGAGCTGACGCTTAAAACACAGGTGTCTGCTGTTGTCAAGTCCTCTTTTTACCATCTGAGGAACATAGCCCAGATAAAACACTTTGTTCCGCATGATGACCTTCCTGTACTGGTTCATGCCTTTGTGTTCTCGCATCTTGACTAGTGCAATACTCTGTACCTAGGGTTACTGGGGGTGGATCTCTGTCATCTGCAGCTGGTGCAGAATGCTGCAGCTAGGTTGTTGACTGGGTTATCAAGAACTTGCCATGTCACACCTGTGCTGCGTGAATTGCACTGGCTGCCGGTGCGATGGAGGATCACCTTCAAGGTCGCATTGCTGACCTATAAGACTCTACATGGACAGGGACCGGGTTACGTTCAAGGTCTCCTTTGGCCCTACTGCCCTCTCCGCCCACTCCGTTCCACTGACGAGGGATTGCTAGAGGTTCCCAGGGTTCGTCTTCAGTCATCTGGGGCCAGAGTGTTCTCCTTTGTGGCCCCATTCCTGTGGAACTCTCTCTACCTCGTTGGATTAGAGAGTGCTTGTCCACTGAATCTTTTAGAGCTTCCCTGAAAACTTATTTATTTAATCTAGCTTTTGGAGATAATACTTAGTTTATTTGGCTGCCTTTTTAATGTTTGACATATGTATCTATTGTTGGATGTTTTCATATTTATTTTGTATCTGCTCTTTGTTTTTTTGAAAAGCGCATCATAAATAAATGTTGATTTGATTTGATTTGATAATAATCGTAAAAGGCATCTGCTATCAGTTTAATGCTGTTCAGTGCTTGGGCTGAGACTAGAAGTTTAAGGTTGGCCACTGTGGAGCGAGCCTTCTGTCATTGAACTAGACGGGTGAGGACTCAGGTGGCCCTGAAGTCAACCTCGTAGTACCTATGTCTCAAATGCAGCAAGGCTTTTTTTGTTTTTTGGAAGGTAGAGTTTATCTAACTCCTGCTTCACCTTATCCATTTGCACCTGCACTGTTCTGTCCCCTTGTTTGTGGACATCCTGAAGGAAGTGGTGTGTATCTTGCAGGTGCAATAGGCATTGCTGCTTCTCCTTGTACTTCCATGCAGAGTACCCAATAATGTGTCCATTCAGCATGGTCTTAAGTGTATCCAACAGGACTGTCTCAGAGTGGTCACCACGCTGATTCAGCTCCAAGAGTTGGAGTATTTTTCTAATAAAAAGTTTCAGAATTCAGAACCGACCCAGTGGCGCTGAGGGTTGAGGCGCTGTGCTGGATGCCACACCTTGCACCACACCGGTGACCAGGGTTTGGGAATGAGCACGAGTCATCAGGGGTCGGTAGGGATGGGGAAGGATAGAGTGCCCCAAGGGCTGATCTTCTACCCTGGGGAGGTGGGATACTCTTGTCTGTTGCACTGGCTACCCCTGGCGGAGGCTGGGGACACTACAGTGCATGGAGGCAGATGCAGGGGATTGGAGCTGCAGCAGATGTCCTCCAGGTGTGCATGGGAGCATGCGCATGCTGGGCTGAACATCATTGCATGTTCGAGCTCCAGGGTGGAAACAAGAAAAAAAAACTATAGTTGGGTGAGGCGATGGTGACGCATAGGCAGGCAGGTCCAACCACACGCCCAATGCCGTCTGACTCTCCAGTTCTCCCTGGGGTCTGGGGCCTCTCCATGGTGCCAGGAGATTCTAGATCCTGCATACCCGATGTAGCTACCAGAGAGATCAGTTCAGGTGGGCGGTTTTCCGGCGGCTGCAGATGGTGATCCTGAGAGATGCCCCAAAGGTAGGGCGCATAAGTAGAATATACACAAAAAAAAGTTTCAGAATTCTTCTGACCGAAAATACTATGGGTTTAGGCACCATTGTGTGGATAGCTGCTCTTTTCCCAGAGTTAGGAATGTTAGCACTGGTGTGCGGTCAGACATCAGTATGTCTACAAGCTGGCAATCTGTTACACTGTGTGTATTCCTGCTTGGTATAGCTATGATCAGTTTCTGTGTGGATACCATGCACTACTGAGTAGTGGGTGTATTTCTTGGACCTGGAGTGGAGATCCCGCTGTATATCTGCCCATTTTATCTCCTGGAGAAATGGGGAGCAGACCTTATGGGCCACTAGTTGATTGGGGGACATGAGTTGGACATGTTCCAGGTGGTCCATCTGATCATGTTACTACCCCCACCAACAGCACATGTTCACCCTGTTAAGCAGTATGAGGTCTATGAGTTGCCAGATGTCCTGGGTCCTAGAGCCTGGGTGGAAATAGAGGTTATCTAGTGTTACCTCTGTTTGATATTGCATACCCTGCACAATAACCAGCCTCCCCTCCTTATCCCTGATTACCTTTCATTCTTGAAATGGAATACTATGTGGAACTAAAATGACGACACCCCCATGGTTGTCCCTGGGAAGTTCTGAGCTAAAGGCACGACTGAAGCTGAATGTCTTTCTCCTGCCTTTGAACACCCAAGTGTGTCTTCTGCAGGAAAAAATCACATTGGGATGCTCCTCTTTTAATACAGGACAGCATCTGGGACCTCTTCATGGGGTTATTCAACATATTATTGTTCAGAGAATACCATAAGACTTTGGAACCCATAGTTACAAGAGTAGGTAGTCAGCTGCCCCCCTGGTTCTCCCCCTACCAAGACATAAGCTAACAACCTCCATGACAGTTTTTGGTTCTCTAGAAGTGCATAACTTTAATCAGTCAACCATAATAACTGTAAACTCACAATAACAAACCTCCACAGGGTCACATAGTGACAGTGTGTGGCTTCCAACCTAGATGGCTTATGCTGAGCCCTGTGCACTAAGGATACTCCTGGAGCACAAGATGTCTCTCCTGTTCAGGAGAGGCCCCATTAGTGGCCCCTTTATTTGGAAGGGTGCACAGGATTGGCGTCAACAGTACGCAGAGGCCCACCCTCATTTGCAAGTCAGCCGAGTTGCTGGGCTTGGCTCCTGGAGGCAAGGTCTGGCTGGCACACTAAGTCAGATCCCAAAAGAACATCTATGGGGAGTAAAGGGATACCCCCAGTACAGCCCCCATCATATGTCTTACTCACTGCAGGCTATGGAATATACTGATAGGCCAGGGACTATGCATCCATCCCTCCTTATCCCCTTGAACAAGATACTGGTCATCTATTATTTTTTTATTTATTTTAGTTTAGTTTTTGTTGACCAGGTAAGCACACTAGACAAATCCTGCCTATTTTTAGGCACGGCCTGGGGGAAGGGGATACAGATGAATGCCAACTGACCTTGAACCAGATTAAGCTGTTGGTGGTAATTTTAGTGAATGAGGGAAATTTGGCCAGGACACCGGGGAAATTCCCCTACTCTTTTCGATAAGTGCCATGGGATCTTTAACATCCACCTGAACTACCACCAATCCAGGCAGATGGGACCTCGGTTTAACGTTTCATCCGAAAGATGGCACCTCAGAAGTGCAGCACCCCTCTCATGCTGTACTACAGTGTCAGTACTGGGATATTAACCCAAGTGCTAGATGTGGGAACTGAACCCTGATCTTAGGGACCACTGCATTGGGAAACAAATATCAGTAACCTCAGAACTGTTAGGTTTTTCAGTAATGTCCCAAACATGTCCGACTTCTTTACAACACTTATAGTCAAGACATACAAACAAAGGTGAGAAAGAAGTAAGTGCCTCAGCTGGGACTTGAACCCAGGCCACCCGGAATACCATTCTGATTGTGCTAACCAGCTCCTCCACTGAAACAACGGAACCTGGTCTGTCCATGAGCACATTACTCTTTCTCAAATGCAAAACCCAATGGCAGCACAGATATTTACTTGTAACAATCACACAGGAGTGCAGTGTGCATATTTATGGAACACATGCAAACAGAGGTGAGTGAGAAAGAAGTCAGTGTCTCAGCTGGGACTTGAACCCAGGCCAACTGGAATATCATTCTGATTGAGCTAACCAGCTGGCCACTGAGACAACTGGAACCTGGGCTGTCCCCAAGCACATTACTGTTTCTCAAATGCACAACCCAATGGCAACACAAATATTTACTGTAACAATCACACATGAGTGCGCTAACCAGCTGCACAACTTGAACCCAGGCCACCCAGAATACCGTTTGAAATATAGTATTCCAGGCAGCCTGGGCTCAAGTCTCAGCTGAGACACTTATTTCTTTCTCACCTTTGTTTGTATGTGTTCCATAAATATGCACACCGCAATCCTGTGTGATTGTTAACTATAGTCAATAGTAGTCCCTGGTAACAAAAGTCCTTCTGCCTCTCGAAGCCTGAATGGCTGCCACATTGTAAGCAGAACAGGACCCTCAGGTAGGATTCTGGTTTGAAAAACAGTTGGTAGCAGGTGGTGAGCCAAAGTCCTGCAGGCTAGAGTCCCTGGCCCACCCTCCCAGGTTGTGATCCCTCCACCTGTTGCCTGGACCTCCCAGCATGCATCTCATCCATCTGTCCATTATACTGAAAAATCAGCACCCCAGGTTGTGGCAAGGTAATGAACATAGCTGGTTACTATGGTTACTGCTTAGCCTATAAGCAACTGGTGCCACACTGTGGCCATGTACCTGCCATTAGTCCAGAGTAGTAGCTGGTGGCCGCTCCCAGCACCCCACCTCAGGAAAGCTGGATGTGCAAGGGAGGGAGGTTATCTTGTTTTTTAAATATATCGTGTACATAAACAAACATGACTGTGGAGACTTTTCACCTAAATCTGCATGTGAATGTGATGCAGTTAACTAGTGTCCAGGCTCAATTTATATGTGCTTTCTAGATGCGCCATATTAAAAAATAGCAAAACACAAGCACAACAACCTCTGCAGGTTTTTCATAAGACATTTTAACAAGCTGCAACTTGTCACTTAACAAAGCAGGCAGGCAGATGCTAAAACCTCAACTTCAGAAACCAAACTGGCATGGCAAAAGGGCAAAGCTGTACCTGCAAAGTAATCATCTCTTTTCAGCTTATGTGTCTAAGGGAAAAAGTGTGCAGAATATTTTAGCATGTATGCTGATGTTTAATGAGAAACTCAGAACGCATTAGCATTTTTCATTTGCTTTCTCAAAGTGCTCATCAGAATGGGGGGGGTGACAGTGCTATGAAAGGGACACTTTGTTATCTGGCAGTCTCAGTCGTGGGACCATGCAGGGCTATAAAACTGCTGATCCTGGCATGTTCTCCAATGTGTAGAGCTAACGCAAGCAAACTGAAGAGTGCTGCCAAGCATCTTTCAGCTGTGTCTCCAGAATGGACTTTTTAGTGCATCTCTAGAGCCCAAAGCATTCACTTCCTCCCAGATATTGTCTGCTCATTGGCTCACACATGCGGTACCTAGACCAGAGTCTCTTTGTCTAAAAATGGAAGTCCTCAGTCGCAAAATAAGCTCTGAATGCAACTGTCTACTGTATATCCTCCTGACTTGGAATCCTGCTTGTTATTTGTGTTCTTAGTTCTAGCACTAGCTTCTGCAGGACAACCACATCACTCAGTACTTCACATAGGACCCAGGCGGGTCTCGAAGCTGATTTTAATTTGACTTTAACTCATTTGATATAATGCACAGATTGTGCTGAATTTTCAATAGAATTACAGTTGTGCAGTGTGTGCATTTTGCCACAGTTTTGGGTTTGCACTTGCATACTGTCAGAAGCCAGGATTACAGGTAACAGGGTGTAGAATATTTTTCTACCCTTTTGGGATACAGAACCATCCATCTGTGATGTTAAATGATAGGCATAGTTTATCCACATCTAACATTTGCAATCTTTAATTGGCAAAATTAACAATTATGATGCAATGTGCAATTCTGTGCTGCAAGCTGGATGATCTGGCCAGTGATTGGCATTCTTTCAGGAAGGGTTCTTCTACTTACCCCTCTCGCAAATAGACCCTTGGCAGCTACTGTATGTGGTACCCTAATTGATGCCTGCAGCCTTACACCTTGATGATCTAGTGTAGCGACCACATTGCCTAGCAAACCAGCACATCCTGGCATTCACATTCACAAGCGTCCCATACATAAGTACCTATTAGTCTGGTGGTGTGGCTATGAACCATGGCCATCCTGGATGAAGCTTCACCTAGTCACAGCACTGACACCTCCCCCTTTTGAAACCCCAGCTTTTGCAAATTCTAAAGCCTGCAACCAGATTTGTGAGGGCTGGCATGCTTCTGTGAATGCCAGTCAACACCCCAGGGGAACCATTTGGGGGGGCAGGGGGAGGCAGTCGCCCCCCATGCACTGAAGGCCAGTGCTGAAGGCCATTGTTGTTTTTTATGGTTTTTAACCACTGGATCCACCCCGCAGCTTCTCTGACCACTTGTTGCCCCCGTTGAAAGCTGAAATAGCCCCCCTGCAACCCACTTTCTTTCACAGTTATGAACACTTTAATGGCCTTATAGGAAGGGGTCAAGAACCCTGTGGAGCATAGCTCAGCAAGGTTTCAAAGTCACAGGTGAATCTCATTAGTCACAGCCACCATGTAGTGTCACCTAGTGTAAATGAGAATAAGGCACGTTACTATAAAATATCTAATCAATATGCTAGTTTAACTTCACTCAACAGGGTGTCTCCAGCTAATTAGTGGCAGTCAGTTTAGATGTGGTCTGGCAATCCATTGTGGCAGCAGTCTTTAAATCATTTGTCAGTTTCAGGCCAGTTTTACTCACTAACCTGAAACTGACTGTCAAATTCCATTACAGGGATATCTTTACTGCTGTGGCCACAGAAGTGTCCCAAGTCATTCAAAAGGAACTGTCAGTGACGGAGGGTGCAAGACCTGAGTGGCTATGTGGGATATCCCCCTCACTATTGTCACAAATGTGGTAAAGGAATTGATGTGGACCAGCCCACATCCTTCAAAATGGCAAAAGTCCAGTTTCAACTCTTGCTTGCCCCAAATCAGATTGAAGAGGTGCAAGTACACATCGGAGAACAGTGTGGTGATTACTGTGCCCCATGGTTTTAACAACTACTGAAGAAAGATTACAAACCACAATCCAAACCTTCAACACAGATTGCATGGCAAAGCTGAATGTTAATCCTGACACAAGTCAGCTCCTTTGTGAACTTCCCACAATGCCATGAGTAGGACAACCTCCATCACTTCTCAAAGGGGTGAAAGAGTAGCTTAAAAAGATTCAAAGAAGCCTGAGTGCTGAAGAGTTGTTGCTCCAGGTGTTGGCAAGTCCCATAACCCCCAAATATTAATAGAACATGCTGAACATATGTCATTTCAAGGCAGTGGGCCTGGTTGTTTTTAAATTTTGCAGGCTATATGAAGTGGAAGGGGAAGAAGTGAGAATAATATCACTGGCAGACTTTATCAAGCCCTGTGCAAGCCTTTTACAATGTGTGACCTAGGGTAACAGGCAAGAACTCAGCCCATCCAAGTTTGTAATCTATATAGATGAAATGGTATCTTCACATCTGTTGTTCTTAATGGACAATGAAGGTAACCGGTCCAAATAGAAGGAGGTCAGAGGACCCAGAGATAAGAGATCAGCATTGTGTGACTCATCTCATGCACCCCCAGTCATATACCAGAGCCAAATTAAGCAGTGTCACCCTGCTTTCTAATGTCACACTGACTGAAACATTACAAACTCTGAAAATCACTGGGACAATACTGCTGCTATGGATGAATTTATAGAATGTATTCTGGTGCCCTACATTAATTTGGTGACATAGAAAAATAATCTTCCAGCAGGGCAATGAACACACCTGATTCTTGATGTCTTTAGAGCTCATCCAACAGATACAATGATCCAGAAACTTAAATCTACAAACATTGTACCTGTGCACATCCCTGCCTCATGCATCAACTAGCTGCAACCTCTCAATAGAAAAGCATAAAACGTTTTTAAAGATTAATTAAAAAAAATATTTACAGTGTGGTGTGCAAACCAAATAGCAACACAGCTTCACCAAGGCAAAACTGCAACAGAAATCCTAGTGGTTCTACATCTGATGTCATTAAAGACAAACCATATGCAGCATCTAATCAATGCTTTTGAGTGTCTCTGTGCTTGTCAAGAGCATTGCATATGAGGATTTGAACTACTGGAATCCAAGATGGACACTGATCATGCCTGAAAAACTGAGGTACTCTATGTCTTTGCTTGAATACTGACTTTCCTAAAAGAGCAAGATGTCACTAATGAAAGGCAAGCCAGATATATAGTATGTCACTTTATATTAGCACAACTCAGCTTGGATCTAATTTCAGTGCTACCAAACAAATGTTCTGTCTTGTCTTAGCATCATTTGATAAAGTATTTGATCATCATTGATCCTGCACATCATTTGTTAAAGTATTGCCATCACTGATATTTTGAACAACATTTCATAAAGTATTGTCATGATTTTAAGGAGGAAAGTCTGAATAGCCTCACCACTGTCACCATTTAACCTGGACTAGTTTGGCTGATCTAGTGCTTTTCATCCCCTTCCTTCCTGTCTCCTCCACCATCTGTGCTTAACCTGTATGAGCTCTCCTTAACATAGTAACATAGATTTTGATGGCAGATAAGGACCACTTGGCCCACCTAGTTTGCCCATTTCCCTCCCTACAGGATAGGCCGCAAATCCTAGTTAACCAACAGCCTATTTCTTCCTACCCCCACAAGAATTGTCTTATGTATGTCCCATGCATTCTTGAATTCTCCCACAGTTTTAGACACCACAACCTCCTCAGGAAGGCTGTTCCATGCATCCACCACCCTCTCTGTGAAAAAATACTCCCTCACATTGCCCCTGCGCCGTCCCACCTCTGTCTTCAAATTGTGTCCCCTTGTTCTTGCACATCTCTTTTTCTGAAAGATGCTACCCTTTTGGACTTTGTTGATTCCACTGAGGTACTTAAAAGTTTCTATCATGTCCCCACTCTCCCTCCTTTTCTCAAGGGTATACATATTAAGCTCCTTTAGTCTCTCCTCATATGGTCTATGTTGCAGACCCTACACCATTTTAGCTGCCCTCCTCTGGATTGCCTCCATCTTGTTTATGTCCTTGCGGAGATAGGGTCTCCAGAACTGGACGCAGTACTCCAGAGGGGGTCTCACCAACTGTCTGTACAGAGGGATTACAACTTCTTGTTTTCTGCTGGTGATGCCTCTCCCTATACATCCCAGTATCCCCTCAGCCCTCCCTACTGCCTTTTCACATTGGTTGCCAACCTTAAGGTCATCTGATATGATTACCCTCAGGTCCCTTTCCATTTTTGTTATTGTTACTACCTCCATTGTATAATCTTCCCCTGGGTTTTTGTTTCCCAGGTGCATTATTTTGCACTTCTTTGCATTGAATCCAAGCTGCCATACCTATGACCATTCCTCCAACCTTGCCAAGTCCCTTTTCATCCTTTCCATGCCTCCTTATGTATCAACCCTGTTGCAGATCTTTGTCTCATCTGCAAAGAGGCATACTTTTCCTTCCAGTCTCTCTGCAATGTCACTTATAAAGACATTAAAATGGACTGGACCCAGCACTGAACCCTGCGGTACCCCACTAGTGATCCCCCTTTCTTCAGAGTGGACTCCATTTACAATTACCTTCTATGTCCTGTTGTCCATCCAATGTTTTACCCAGGCTACCACCCTGGGACCCACTCCCAGGCTGATTACAAACATACGAACATATGACATTTGCCAGCAGATAAAGGCCTAGAGGTCTATCAAGTCTGCTCGAATGTGCAGCTAGCACCCTTTATTTGTGTATAAACCTTTTGTGTGGGACTGTGTCAAATGCCTTGCTAAAGTCTAGGTAGACCATGTCCACAGCCCTCCCTGGTCTACTACTTTGGTCACCCAGTCAAAGAAATCAATTAGATTCATCTGACATGACCTTCCCGCTCTGAACCCATGCTGCCTTGGGTCCTGTGCCCCACTGGCTTCCAGGTACTCAACAATTCTTTCCTTCAGAAATGATTCTATCCCATTCCCTACCACAGAGGTCAAACTGACAGGTCTGTAGTTTCCTGCCTCTGTCTTGCTCCCACTTTTGTGAAGTAGAATCACATCCGCCTTCCTCCAGTCTTCAGGTACCATACCATCCTCTCATGATTTGTTAAAAAGGATAGTTAGTGGTGTCACTAGTTCTCCCATTAATTCTTTTAGAATTCCAGGGTGAATCCCGTCAGGCCCCATTGCTTTGTCCACCTTCAGTTTTAAGAGTTCTTTCAGAACCCTTTCTTCTGTGAAAGGACTGGTATCGACCCCCCTATCCAGAGTGCTTCTGTTAACTGGATTAGGCACCTCCCCCACCTCATCTTTTGTGAATACTGAACAGAAGTATTCATTCAGTATCCCTGCTTTTTCACTGTCCCTCTCTGCCCACCCACCATCCATTCTATTCAGCCTCACTATCCCTCCCTTTGTCTTTCTACATTCCCTGATGTATCTATAAAAGGTTTTATCCCCCTTCTTAACTGAGTTGGCTATCTTTTCCTCAGTTTGGGCCTTTGCTATTCTGACTTCCCTCCCTGCTTCCTTCTGCCTTAACTGGTACAGTTCTCTGTCCTGCTCCTTTGTGTTTCTTTATATTTCCTAAATGCTATCTTTTTCTTCCTAACCTTCCCCGCCACCTCTTTTGAGAACCATAGTGGCTTTTTCTTTCATTTTGATTTGTTTATTTGCTTCACACAAAAGCTTGTTGCCTCTATGATGGTAGTTTTGATGTTTCCCCATTGTTGTTTCACCCCTCCTTCTAGCCTGTTTGCTAGTGCTTTTCTAAGGCACTCTCCCATCTTGCCAAAATCAGTCCTCCTGAAGTTCAGTACCCTCACCTTTGTATGGCTTGACTCTGTAGCTAAGTTTATTATGAACCACAGTATTTGGTGGTCACTTGTTCCCAAATGGCTACTCACTTCTAGATCTGAGATCCTCTCACTGTCCCCATTTGAGGGTATGAGGTCTAAGGTTGCTCCCTCATGAGTGGGTTCCAAAACAAGCTGTCTGAGGCATGCCCCCTGTAGGGCATCGAGAATGGCCCTGCTCACTTAACCTCCCTGTGAGCAGCTAATGGCTGCTGAAATGCTGTTTATAAGTCTGATTTATTATTCATAAGCTAAAGTAGCTCATTGATTGGCTGCTATGCCAGTCTGAAATCTTTTAGAAATGTCATTATAGTAGAGACCCTCAACTGAACACTCGTGCCACCTTGCTTGAAACCTTAAAAAATGTAAAAAATTAATGGTAAAAAAGAAAATTGTTATTGCAATTATAATTGCATTAACAACCTCAAGGCTGGTCAATTCCTCTGATTAATGACTGGCTGGAGGGGGGCAGCCCTTGGCTGCACCTCAGGCCACCCATCCACCCTACCAGTCATTAATCCCTCGGAAATTATTGACTTCTTGTCATCATTGCTTGTTATGGCACCACAAAAAAAAACAGACTAGCATACTGAATAGCAGCAAAAGTGATGTGTATTATGTGGCTCAAAGCAGGCAAGTAATGTAGGTATGCTGGTGCTCCCAGGGTATGAGGGCAGTAGAAGCACTAGAGTGCTTACATTACTTGTTTGCTTAGGACCACCTAATCAATATCACTTTTGTAGCAGTGCAGCTTGTTAATCTGCTTTTGTAGTAATGAGTGCCCAGCTTTTACTCTGTGACTGTTTATGTATCTACCTACCTATCATGGTACACCCGGACTCAGATGTGGCCCTGTTTGTTTGCTGCAGCCATTGTTTATGGCTTGTAAAGCACTCTGGATTATGGGTGTGAAAGGTGCTATAGTATATAAAATCAAAACCATACCTTTTCACTGTCATTTTTCAGTCCGTACATTGAAATGCTTTTGGGTCATTTCTTTTTTAAGTCTCCCTGATAAACGGCCATTGGATTAATTCAATTAGCCTCCCAACCTTTACTTGTAGTATAATCCTGTTTCATATATGTAGGGGAAAATATTGTGCATGAACCAAAACAGTATTTCCAAGACAATTCAGTTTCTTTTTAATCATCTTGGAATACTGTAGTCCTGTAGGACCTAAATAAACAAGATCAGAAATGCCATACTGAGAGAGAGAGAGAGAGAGAGAGAGAGAGAGAGAGAGAGAGAGAGATGGTACTGTCCTTTCTGATATTATTGTGGTTTCTAGTGCAGCCTCCCCAAATGTGAAACAGAAGTTCAGTGAACTGTTATGTGTATATATATGTGTGTGTGTATGTATGTATGTATATATATATATATATATAGAGGCAAAAAACTCCATTTAATGCATCAGTTAGGGTTGTTCCACAGTGACAAAAGCAAGGAAATTCAGTGTTAAGGTTGAAAACCCCCCTTGGACCCCCCACAGCCCACCTCCCAACTGGCATCATGGTGTGCCATGGGGTCATCGTCCCTAACTCACACCCCATCACATGTGTAAACAATCTGAGGTGTAGGAAAATGGGGTGAGAGTTAGGACTGATGACCCCATGGTGCACCACGATGTCAGTTGGGGGGTGGGCTGTGGGGGGTCCAAGGGGGGTTTTCAACCCTAACACTGAATTTGCTCACTTTTGTCACTATGGAACAACCCTAACTGATGCATTAAATGGAGTTTTTTGCCTCTAATTTCCTTTCTTTTTTAGAATGATGACAAGAAATAGTGAATGGAATGCGGCGGCGGGAGCATGGGGCCCTTTGGGCCCCGTGCTCCTGCCACGTGATGTTTTGTGACATAGTAACAGGAACAGCAATGCAAACAGAAGTGCCAACAGTGGTGCACATGGTAATGTAAACGTAAATGGTAAAGGAAACATTAATAGAAACGCAAGTGCAAAGTGACGCCGACGCGAACAGTGACGCAAACGGACATTGAAGCTCATATGAAAATACAACTGGTAACGCAAACAATGATGGCAGTGGTATTTAAAATGGAAATGTTAAGTGTCACAGCAAAAACAATGTGGAGGGGAACAGAAACGGAAAAGCGAATGCAAGTGCACACATAAACGTAAACCGTAATGCGCACAGGCACGGTACTGGAATTGTAAATGCAAATGGTAAAGATACAGGAAGAATAACACCAAAGGAAACAGAAACAGGAATAGAAGCGCATACGGAAACGCAAACTGAAATGCGTATGGGCACAGTTCCGGAATTGTAAACGCAAATGGTAACGGTAACAGCAACAATAACAGCAAAGCAAACAGAAACGCAAAAGGAAACACAAGCGCATATGGAAATGCAAACTGTAATGTGCACGGGCACAGTAAAGAAATTGCAAATGCAAATGGTAACAGTAGCAGCAAGGAAGACGCAAAATGAAAGAGAAATGGAAATGCAAATGAAAGGGCTGCCATAAACAGAAATGGCAATGCGCTTGGTGATGCAAACAAAAATGCAAAGAGAAACAGTAGTGTAAATGCAAATGGTAACAGTAACGAAAATGCAAGCGCAAATGACAACGCAAAGGGTAACGCACACGGTGGCGTACACACGGGAACATAAATGCAAACGGGGACAGAAACGCAAGTTGAAACAGTAACTGCAACAGTAACAGAAGTGCATACCCTGTTTTTGCTGAACAGGTGCATAGAGAAACAAAGAATGTATGCATTGTAATGCGCATCAAAGCTGAAGATGAGAATTGGAAGTACTTAATTGCTAATATCTCAGCAACCACACGACGTAGAAAAAAAATTTGAATTTCACAAAAATCACGATTTTCCTGGGCTATGTAACTCGTAACAAAAAAATCTGTATCTCACATTGTTTTTGAGATACGAGCCCCGAAAAGCGCGGTGTTAGCCACCATGTTAGTCTATGGGAAAAAATGCCAAATTTGGGGTATCATAACTTTGCAGCCATGCAATATTTTTTCACCAAACCATGAAAAGGCACATCTGTGAGATGTTGGCTGTGTTCCCTCCAAATTTCAGGCCAAAAGACCTAACCGTTCTTTTGCAGCAAGGTGGCAAAGAACTCCTGTCATTTTGGCTATAGTGTTGCAAAGTACTTTCGTGATTTGCGAAAGCTTTCACACAGATTTGCAAAAGTGTCATGAGCATGAAAGTACTTTGCGAAAGTACTTTTCCAGAACTTTGAAAAACATACAGTATTTCTGGGTTGTTTAATCCCAAAATAAAGACATGGCTAGCATTCTCAGGCTCCGACTAGGTGAACACAAAAAAATTGTGTCCCTAGATGGTCCCAATTTTAAATGCCAAGCATTTTTCTGATCACCAACTGAAAACAGAATGGTGGATTTGTGAAAGTACTAGGGCCGTTTGCGACAGTAAAAAGTGCATTTGCGAAAGTGTCAAACTTTTTGTTAACTTTTCCCATTGACTTATAATGGGAACTTGATTTTTGAATAACTTTTGAACAATTCAATATTTTTTCACGAAATCTTCAAAAGGCACATCGGGGGACCCTGGCTGCATGTTCCCTGAAGTATTTGGACTGGTCACACAAACCATGCAACCTGTAGGTGAGAGCAAAGAAATCACAAAAAAGCGTAATTGCACAATTGGTTGCCGCTTAATAACTCTGCAGCCGTATATCCAACTGGTACAGAACTTGGTACATCCAAGATCTACCATGCCCAATCATGCATACCAAATGTCAGGCAAATCCATTGAACAGTGGCAAGGTTATTAAGATGCAAATTTTGACCCTTTAACCTTAAAAGTGCTACTCAACCCTAACTATAGTAGCACTACCATGCTACCATAATATATATATATACATATATATATATATATATATATATATATATACTAGAGGCAAAAAACTCCATTAATGCATTAGTTAGGGTTTTCCACAGTGACAAAAGCGAGGAAATTAGTGTTAGGGTTGAAAGCCCTTGGACCCCGCCCCACCCCAACCAGCATTGAGGTGCGCATTAGAGAGTCACCAGCCCTAACTCTCATCCCATCACATGTGTAAAAGCAGAGGTATAGGAGAATGGGGAGAGTTGGGACTGACAACCCAATGTGCAACCCAATGCCGTTTAATGTAGTGGGGTCAAGCGCTCAACCAACACCAAATTTCCTCACTTTTGTCACTGTAGAACAACCCTAACTAATGCATTAAATTGAGTTTTTTGCCTCTAATTTCCCTTCTTTTTGAGAATGATGATGAGAAATGGTGAATGTAATGCGACGGCGGGGGTGCGGAGCCCGAGCTCCCGCCACATGATGTCTTGTGACATAGTAACAGGAACAGCAATACAAACAGAAGGGCAAACAGTGGCACACATGGTAACACAAGCATGAATGAGAACGCAAAGGGTAACGCACATGGTGGCGTAGACAGTAACAGTAACGCACAGGGGGATATAAACACAAGTGGAAACAGTAACTGTAAGAGTAATGGAAGTGCATACCCTGTGTTTTCCAAACAGGTGCATACAGAAACACAGTGTGTACAAAGAATGTATGCATTGTAATGGGGATCGAAGTGTAAAATGAACATTGGAAGTACTTAATTAGTAAGCATTTTTCTGATCACCAGCTGAAAACAAAATGGAGGATTTGCGAAAGTAAAAGGGCCATTTGCAAAAGTAAAAACTGCATTTGCGACACTTTCGAACTTTTTGTTAACTTTTCCAACCGCACGATGTAGAAAAAAATTTAAATTTCACAGAAATCATTATTTTTCTGGCTACCATTTTATATTCTGTATCTCGCACCATTTTCAAGATACGAGCCCCGGAAGGCGCGGCGTATGCCACCATGTTAGTCTATGGGAAAAAACACCAACTTTGTAGTATCGTAACTTTGCACCCATGCAATATTTTGTTACCAAACCAGTGAAAGGCACATCTGTGAGATGTTGGCTACCTTCCCTCCAAATTTCAGCCCAAAAGACCAAATGGTTCTTTTGCAGCAGGGTGACAAAGAACTCCTATCATTTTGGCCATAGTCTGGAAAAGTACTGTCGAACTTTGCGAAAGTTTTTGCAAATTCATTCGACAGTGTTGCAGGTCCAAAGTACTTTGTGAAAGTACTTTTTCCAGAAATTTGAAAAACATATTTCTGGGGGGTTTTACCCCAAAATAAAGACATGGCTAGCATCCTCAGGCTCCGACTAGGTGAATATAAAAAGAATTAGGTTGTCAGAGGGTCCCAAATTTAAATTGCAAGCATTTTTCTGATCACCAGCTGAAAACAAAATGGAGGATTTGCGAAAGTAAAAGGGCCATTTGCAAAAGTAAAAACTGCATTTGCGACACTTTCGAACTTTTTGTTAACTTTTCCCATTGACTTATAATGGGAACTTGTTTTTTGAATAACTTTTGAACTGTTCAATATTTTTTCACAAAATCTTCAAAAGACACATCAGGGACCCCGGCTGCATGTTCCCGGAAGTTTTTGGACCAGTCGCACAAACTGTAAGACCTGTAGGTAAGAGCAAAGAAATCACAATAAAACGTAATTGCGCAATTGGTTGTTGCTTAATAACTCCAGAGCTGTATATCTGACCGGTATGAAACATGGCAGATCCCAAGATCTTTCATGCCCAATTACACATACCAAATTTCAGGCAAATCCGTTCAATGGTGGCAAATTTATTAAGGTGCAAAATTTGACCCTTTAACCTTAAAAGTGCAACTCAACCCTAACTATGGTAGCACTACCGTGCTACCATACTACTATAATATATATATATATATATATATATATATATATATGTAATTGTATATATATATATAATATATATATACACATATACATATTGCACTGTCCCATGGAGTAGGTCTCTTGACATACCAAATTTTGTTTTGATTGGATTTGCTGATTTTGTGCTGCAAATAGTGAAAACAGTGTAAAAGTTGCTCTTTTTCACCTGTTTTTTTTCTTCATCAGTCTGTGGCTACACCATTTGGAATGTTGGTCTGAAGGTTGTAGGGTGGCACAGGCTTGCTCCAAAGAACAAGCCAGCATTAGTTTGGTAAAGAAATATTAATCTGTTCCAAAGTTATTCAATTTTAAAATTTCGGGTTCTGAGCATGCTCAGCTCAGTCTTTTGGATAGCTGCATAGTACAAAAAGGAATCATTCAGGGCTCACGAAAAGGGATTTTGACAGCTCACAGAAATGGATTCATTAAATCCCTCTCTGTGAGAAAAAATTCCCTTTTCACGAGCTGCCATCTTGTTTTCATTTTTTTCTGCCCAAACAAAACATTGTAACTTTACCTATGGATGTCTTCTGCAGACATACAAGCTTGGAGTTTGTGGAAGTCCTTTACAGTTTTCTGCCTTTCATTTATTTTACTGTGGCCTCAGAATGTTTATTTTTTATTTTTAAAATCCCTTTTTGTGACTCACTTTCGATTCCTTTTCGTGATGCGAAAATGGATTTTGACACCTCGAGAAAAGGGATTGGATTATCAGACCAGATGGCTCTGTGGGTAATGTGAAAAGGGATTTTGACATCTCGTGAAGAGGGATTTGGCTCATGAAAAGGGATTAATTTTTTAAATCCCTTTTCCTGAGCTTCCAAAATCCTTTTTTGCATCGCGATAAGAGATTTCTGGCAGGGCCATCTGGTCCCACAATTGCGAAAAAGGGATTTTAACACCTTGTAAAAATGGATTTGGCTTGCGAAAAGGGATTTTGACACCTGGCAAAAAGGGATTCACTTTTCAAATCCCTTTTCGTGAGCTGTCGAAATCCCTTTAGGGTTAGGGCCGGCATGGTGGTGGGGGACTACCTGTAGGGGTGGGGGGTCCACTAGACACCAGGGGCATATTGCAATATACTGAATACTGTGACGGGGGGCCAACTATTGGTGATCAGTGATCAGCGACGGCGGCGGTGGGGAGCAGTATTGGAGATCACAACAGGGTGTGATGCATCTATTGTTGCTGGGGCTGAGAATTAGTGGATGGGATGGGGGACCCATTGGACACCTGAAAGTCTTTACATCATACTGCCTGCCACCTGCCTGTGTGGTTCTGTCTGGCTATGGATTTGTTTGCCGATATTGCAGGCTGCAGTGTTTTGGCGGCTTTGTTTTGCACTGTGATGTTTTGTTCTGTGATGTTCCTGGCTGGATCCATGAATGAGTACTACAACAGTAATACATAATCACCCCCTAAACATTCATGGGGTACTTGGTGCACCCCAAATTACCTCCAGTCTTTACCATGGTGCCAAATCCACGAAGAAAGTCTGATCACCATCAAGAATGCACCAGAGGTGTATCATGTCTTCCACTACAACAATGCTAAATTTCAGAGCAAACTGACAAAACATTAGTGACTTATGGGTAGAGAACTGACAAACACATTTTTGCTCATATACAATCAGCCACTGGGTGTTAAAAGGCACACCTAATATACTTTTCCCTTTGTAGTGAACCCCACAAAAAATATTACAACCAAGCACATAAATTGCTTTTTTGAGGGAAGAGAAATGCAGGGCCATCCAGGTCCTGTGCTACAACAGCCAGGTGGATGTTTGCATCCATGGAGGAATGGAAGCCTCTGGGCCTTGCGCTTCCCTACACAAATGCATCAGTTCACACTGGTCCTGTGTGAGTGAGGATACAATTATAATATCTCAAAATGTAAGGAAATTTTTGCAAAAAACGTTGTTAATACACCAGTTAGGGTTCAGATTAAACCAACAAAAGTAGGGAAATGTGGTGTTAAGGTTTCCAACCCTACCACCTTATCCCCATCCTGAAATCAACAAAAGCAAAAAACATTACGGTTTTGACTGTCCTGAGTCTTTGCAAATTAGGTCTGGGGTCTTCCTTTGGTGTTATCAACCCTAATGCTTCCTCCATTCCATCAGCACATAAGGTGAGATGTGCAGACTATATCAGCATGGGTTGGTAACCCTAAGGAAAATCCCAGGCCTGATTTGTGAAGACTCACGACAGGCAAAACCATAATGTGCTTTCCTTTTGCTGTTTGCAGGGTGGGGGTAGGGTAGTATGGGTTGAAAACCCTAACACCACATTTCCCCACTTTTGTCAGTTTAATCTGATCATTAACTGGTGCATTAACAAAGTTTTTTGCAAAGAATTTCCTTACTTTGTGAGATAGTATAATTGTATCCTCACATGCAGGTCCCTTTGGGACCTGCATGAATACATTCATTTTTGTGAGGCAGCACAGGGCCCTTTAGGCCCTGTGCTTCCATACATCTATTGATGAACATATCCATCTGGCAGTGGAAGTATAGGGTCTTTTGAGCCCTGAGCTTCCATGCCTCTAAAAAATAATTTTATGTGCTTGGTTGTAATGATTTTATTTGTGGGGCTCATGCCAATGGGAAAAATATAATAAGTGGGCCTCCAAATTCCCAGCACCTGATTTTATATGGGCAAAAATGTGTTTCTCTGTGTTTTACCCATAAGTCAATATATTTTTGTCAGTTTGCTCTAACATTTGGTATGTTTGTAGAGCATATCTAGACACACCTTTGGTACATTTGTGATGATGATCAGACTTTCATTGTGAATTTGGCACCATGGTGAAGATTGGAGGCAATTTTGGGGTGCACTGTGTACCCAAAGAATTATTAGAGAGTAATTATGTGTTACATTTATAGTACTCATTCATTCATATATATATATATATATATATATATATATATATATATATATATATATATCATTGTGTATGTGTTTTATTTATTTATTAATGACTTTGGTTACTGGGTAAGTGCACTGATCTGAGGGACCATTTTCAGGTATGACCTGGGCCATAGGTTTGGTATAGAAAGCATACAATACAATCAGGATAAACAGTAGTACAAGACTGAGTGCACACAAAATCAAACACAGTTACAGATGAGATATGCAAGCATACAAATGATACAGATGCATCCATTATATAATAAATAATGGCTTGTAAAAAAATTATTGACAGACTTAGGGCTTGTTACAGTTGCAATATTATCCTAAGGGAATTTTGATTTTTTTAAATTTTTGTGTGCTTTTGTGGCTTCTACTTTTTTGGGGGTGTTATGGGTTAGTCTTGTACTGATTAAGATCTTTCTTTTTAAGACCTTTCTTTTTATGTACAGAGTGTCCTTAAATGCAAATATTGATGGAATAATGGCTTGTTAAACTTGAAACGTGTCCAAATTCTTTTTTTGTATAATTTTGTTTTCATGAGAGCTACACAATCTCATGAAAAAAGAATCCTCCACATGAAAAAATATACAAAAATAAGTCCAAATAATTTTTTCATATGAAGGAATCTTTTTTGTGAGAATGACACAATGTCACAAAAAAAGAATCCTTCATATGAAAAAGAATGTGAAAAAAATGAAGTCCAAGTTCTTTTTTCATATGAAGGATTCTTTTTTCATGAGATTGTGTTGTACTCACAGAAAAGATTCCTTTATACCCAAAAAGAATGTGAAAAAAAGAAGTCCAAATTCTTTTTTTGTATGAAGAAATTTTTGTTCATGAGAACGACATCATTTCACAAAAAAAAGAATCCTTCATACGAAAAAAGAATGTGAAGAAAATGAAGTCCAATTTCTTTTTTTATATGAAAGAATCTATTTCATGAGAACAACACAATCGCATGAAAAAAAGAATCCTTCATATGAAAAAAGAATGTGAAAAAACTAATTCCAAATTATTTTTTTGTATGAAGGCATCTTTTTTCACGAGATTGTCGTACCCATGAAAAAAAGATTCCTTCATATGAAAAAATAGTGTAAAAAAAGTCCAAATTATTTTTTTATATGAAGGAATCTTTTTCTGTGACATTGTGTTATACTCACAAAGAAGATGCCTTCATAAGAAAAAAGAATGAAAAGAAAAACAAAGTCCAAATTATTTTTTCATATGTAGGCAATCGTGTTTCATATGGCTGATTCTTGTTTTGTATGGTCATTTGAAAAATAGAAAATCGTACCAAGAAAAAATATTTTAAATTGTGCTAAAATCTAATTTCTAGGTCATTTTTCCAAAAGGTAGCTGCAGAATCCACCTAATGGGTCCCAATTTGACATGTGTTCGTGCATTTCCATGATACCATTGTTATGGTTTAATTTTTTTTTGTTTTTGAAGAAATGGAAACAAGATCGTGGCCATATGAAAAAAAATGTTTTTCTTACTAAAAAAGATTACCCCCATATGAAAGAGAATCTTTTTTGTATGGGCCAAATTCTTTTTTCATATGAAATAGCTATTCAAAAGATCATGCGGAGCATGCTCAGAACTGAAATGTCAGATCTTCTAACTCTGGAATGAATTAATATTTTTTCACCAAACCAGTGAAAGACACAATTCTTGGTCCAAGCCGTTTCTATTCTGAAAATTTCAGAGCAAAATTCCAAATCGTCTGGGCACTACATGATGAAAAAAAAAAACAACAACCCCCCCTTCACTTTTTTTGCTTTATAGATCTTGGAATTTGCACAACTGACCAGAACAAGTTTTGGCACATCAAGAGATCTTATCCCCAAGACTGTACTTGCAAGATTTCAGGCAACTCTGTTGAATATTGGCAAATCTATTAAAGTGCAAAATTTGGGGTTTAACATTAAAACGCCTACTCAACCTTAAGTATAGTGGTGCCATCGCACCACTATAATATATATATATTCTTTGCAAAAAACTTTATTAATGCACCAGTTAGGGTAACTTATTGCCACAAAAGTAGGGAAATGTGGCATTAGTGTTTCCAAGCCTGACGCCCCACCCCCCAAGCAGCAAAGGGAAAAACATTAAGGTTTTGGGTCTCCAGAGTCTTGGTGAATCAGTGGTGGGGTCTTCCTTGGGGGCTGTCAACCCTAATGTTAACCCAATTCCCTGAGCAAACAACATCACACACAATCTCCTTTCTTCACGCAGGGCCCACAGGGCCCTTTGTGAAGAACAGTACAACAAAGTGTGTTGGCATCCTGTGGTGAGACATACTTTTCTACCTTTGAAGAGTGTATCATTAGGAGGCAGTGGCTAGGAGCAGTACCTTATTCTTTGGATTGGAGGCTATGGGCTGGGGGGGAAAGTGAGCATTAGGGTTGATAATCCCAAAGGAAGACCCACCACTGATTTGCCAAGACTCAGAGACACAAAACCCAATGTCTTTTCCTTTTTCTGCTTTGGGGAGGGGTTTGCTGTTTGGGAGGGGTGGGGCATTAGGGTTGCAAACCTTAATGCCATATTTCTTTACTTTTGTGGTGTCAGATTACCCTAATTGGTGCATTAACAAAGTTTTTTGCAAAGCATTTCCCTTCTTTTTGAGATAGTGGAATAGTGCCCTCATTCATGCAGGTCCTTCAGGACCTTGGTGAATAGATGCAGATGCCCTGCATGATGAGAAGACTCTGTCAACCTACAGAAGCACAGGGACTGCAAATTTTAGGCCTTGCAGTTTGGTGCAGTGACAACTATGAAGAATTCATGGGGCTGTCTGGTGGGCTGTGGAAGTGCAGGGCCCACTTTTTGGCCACAGCTACAGATGCAGAGGGCAAAGAGTGAATCTGTCAGCCAATGCACAAGGACCATTCCTACCCAAAGGGAGGAGAGGTGCAGGACTCCATGCCAAGTGGACACCTGTCTTCATTATATGGTAGCTGGGCCTGCATGGACAACCTTGTATCTTTCATTCCCTGGTGGAGGGAGTGTTGCATAACAGCACCATCCCCCCATCCACACTCCATCCAGCTGGGCCACTGAACTCATCCCTGGACTCAGCTCACCAACACAGAATCACAGCATACCCATTGTAGTCAAGAGTGGCACTACACACAAAGTTTGCTAACATTTATATACTTTTTTTTTAATCTTTGATCCCCAGATTTTCACGATACTTTTATTATGATTTGCCTTATAAACATGACATGTGACATTTATAGTATACTGGCTGAAATGTCATTTCACACCAGAACTGCAAAAACACATCTCATCCAAGATTTAAAAAACGAATTGTCACATTTATGAGGTGGTGTGGAAAAATGTCTATGTTGAAAGTTTGGAGTCAAAATAGTGAAATTTAGTGAAGTTATGAGTGCACGTTGAAATACTACAATGTTCACACATTACCTGGGCATTTTACACCAAATTGTCAGCATTGCCTTCTTGTTGCTTCTTGTTACCCTACCTCATAAACCTGGTAGTGAAAATGATCAAATCCCCACCAAAACACGATTTCACAGCATTGAAATGTCATTCTGTGCCACAGGTGCAAAAACGCATTTTGGCCAGGATTTGAAAAATGACAGCTATCATGTTCATGAGGTGGTGTAAAAAATGGCTATGTTAAAAATTTAGAGTCAAAATATTTAAAATTATCAAAGTTATAAGTGAGCATAGTAAAATTTCAATGTATGTGCAAAACTTTGCCATTTTTACATATTTTGGCCCATATTTTTAATATAGCCTTCTTATGACCCCATCTCAGGTGAGTGCAGGTGTGTGGGGGTGTACTGGGGTGTGGGGTGGTGGGTGCTGAGTGGGAAGTGGGGAGTCAGATCAGAGAGGGACTATTTTCTTTTTTGCAGATTTAAGAAAAAAACAAACACTGAGGGATGATTTTTTTTATTTCAGACCGGTACAGCAAGTGAAGGGTGGGGGTGCCACTAGACACCAGGGAAAGACAAAAAATTATGAAAATGGCAGTCAGAGGGTGGTGGGGTACCACTAGACACCAGGGAAAGACAAATACAATAAGGGGACAGCAAATGGAGGGTGGGGGTACCACTAGACACCAGGGAAAGACAAATAAATTACAGGGACAGCAACTGGAGGGTGAGGGTGCCACTAGACACCAGGCAGGATAAATACATTATGAAGATAACAATCAGTGGTTGGGAGATGCCAGTAGACACCAGGGAAATAGTAAATAAAGGGATGGCGATTATAGGATGGGTGTGGTGCCACTAGACACCAGGGCAATATTACACACCTAAAGAGATAGCAATGGAGGGGGGTGCCACTAGACACCAGGGAAATGCATCTCACTGCTCTCACTGCAGTCCACAGTACGAGCTACAGCTGAAGAAGTCAAGAAAGTCCTGCTGTACTCATCTCACTAAGCTGGGCACCCTGGATTTTGGTGCCCAGAAAATGTATTTCTGTCCTGTTTAGCTAGGTTCAGGTGTTAAGTTATTAAAGTACAAAGATGAGGGTTTAACATTAAACAGCCTACTCAAACCTAACTATAGTGGTTCGACTGTGCCACTATATATATATATATATAATATATAGATATATATATATATATATATATATATATATATATATATATATATATATACACACAATGAGGGCGAGTGGTAAAGGAGTGTAATAAATTATGTTATTTTCAACAGGGTGTGATAAATATAAGACCTGACATTTATCACACCCACGCAAAGCAGCACATACCATGCAAAGCCACACAAAGCCATGCAAATGGTACATTTTGCAACAATGAGGCCCCCATTGTATATATCGGATACATGATGGGCACTCGTGTGATATGGGAAATATGTTCAGTCCTGTACAGTGACCTCTGAAACCTCACTCGTGGCTTAGCCACTGTGATATTCAGAGGTCACTCTATAGGAGTGAAGATATTTCCATATCACTACGTGTTCTATCATGTATTCTTATATATATATATATGTATATATATATATATATATATATATACATATATACATGTATAAAATAAGGCATATGTAGGTGTGTGATATGCAGTTTTTTACACACCCAAGGTGTGTGGTAATATAGAAACCTTGAAAGCAAAGCTCAAGAGGTTTATAGATTGTCACACACCGAGGATGTGTAAAAAAACTGCAGATCACACACCTTTATATGTGTTATTTTTTATACCTGGTGCTAAGTAAGTAAACAAAGCTCAGAGTCTTAGCATTATATGCTTCCTGCATTGCTGATTTGACCACTGTATGGGTTCCATGGCATACTGGTTGTTATGACAACAAGGTGAAGGTTCAATGGCTTCTCCAGTGTTTAAAGTTAAAAAAAAAAAACTGCGAACGGTTCAATTTTCTGAGTCGGTAAGAACCTTAGCGTGGTACACACAATCCGATGCAGGACAGTAAGAGCAGTATCAACTTGCAGGTTGATATGCCTTTACCATACCAACTCGCAGGTTGATATGACTTTTTACAGGTCCCAAAGCAGGTTGCTATTCGGGGGGTCACCAATTATTTTATATATATATATATATATATACAGTGTATATATATATATATATCTCAAACAAACAACTCCATTTATTGCATTAGTTAGGGTTGTTCCACACTGACAAAAGTGAGGAAATTCTGTGTTAGGGTTGAAAGCCCCCCTTGGCCTCCCCCTGTCCATACCCCCAACCGGCATCGGTGTGCGCATTACGGTTGTCGGTCATAACTCTCACCCCATCACATGTGTAAAGAAGCAGAGGTGTAGGAGAATGGGGTGAGAGTTAGGACCGAAAACCCTAATGCGCACCCTGATGCCAGTTGGGGGTGTGGATGGGGGGCAAAAGGGGGCTTTCAACCCTAACACCAAATTTCCTCGCTTTTGTCAGTGTGGAACAACCCTAAGTAATGCAATAAATGGAGTTTTTTGGCTCTAATCTCCCCTCCTTTTGAGAATGATAATGAGAAATAGTGAATGTGGTTTGGCGGCGGGAGCATGGGGCCCTTTGTGCCCCGCGCTCCCACCACATGATGTCTTGTCACATAGTAACATTGTGTCCACAAATGCAAATAGTAATGCGCATGGTGATGCAAAGTGAAACAGACAGAGAAACAGTAGTGTAGACAGAAATGTTCAAAACAACGCAAAAGCAAGTGCAAATGAAAACGCAAAGGGTAATGCACATGGTGGCATAGACATGAACGGTAAGTGAAACGGGAGCGGAACCACAAGCAAAAACGGTAACGGTAACAGTAATGTAAGCGCACAGGCTGGTTTTCTCCAAAAGCTGCATAAAGAAAGACAATGAGTACAAAGAATGTATGCATAATAATGGCTCTCAGAGCAGAAAATGAGGCATTGGAATACTAAATTGCTTATATCTCAGGAACCGTACAACGTAAAAAAGAAAATTAAAAGTCATATGATTTATGACTTTCCTGGCTAGATTTGTATTTAACCCCTGTTATGGGGCTAAGCATATTTCTGATGAAAAGTCCGTATCTCACACCGTTTCCGAGATACAGGCCCTGAAAGACACGACGAATGCCGTAATGTTATCCTATGGGAAAAAAAGAGAAGTTCAGAATACCATAACTTTGGCTCCCTGTAATATTTTTTCACCAAACTACAAAAAGGCACATGTGTGGGATGTTGGCTGTGTTCCCTCTAAATTTCAGCCCAAAAGACCAAACCGTTATTTTGCAGCAGGGCACCAAAGGATTCCTGTAATGCGTCGGACACCGTAAAGTTATCCTATGGAAAAAAGTGTCAATTTTGGAGTGCCGTAACTTTGCCGTCATGTAATATTTTTCCACCAAGCACTGAAACGCACATCTGTGAGATGTCAGCTGCGTTCCCTCCAAATTTCAGGCCAAAACATCAAACCGTTCTTTTGCAGCAGGGTGCCAAAGAATTGCTGTCATTTTCCCACAGCCTAGAAAAGTACTGTCAAAGTTTGCGAAAGCTTTCTCAAATTCATTTGACAGGGTCACAAGTGCGACAGTACTTTGCGAAATTACTTTTTCCAGAAATTGGAAAAACATTTCTGGGGTGTTTTACTCCAAAATAAAGACATGGCTAGCATCCTCATGGTTCGACTAGGTGAATACAAAAAGAATTGGGTTGCTAGAGGGTCCCAATTTTAAATGCCAAGCATTTTTCTGATTGCTAACTGAAAACAAAATGGTGGATTTGCGACAGTAAAAGGGCCATTTGTGAAAGTAAAAACTGCATTTGCGACACTGTCGAACTTTTTAACTTTTCTCATTGACTTATAATGGGAACTTGTTTTTTGAATAACTTTTGAACCGTTTAATATTTTTTCACAAAATCTTCAAAAGGCACATCAGGGACCCCGGCCGCATGTTCCCTGAAAATTTGGGACCGGTCGCGCAAACTGTGTGACCTGTAGAGACGACAGTAAAATTCCAGAAAAGCGTAAACGTGCATGCAGATCACGCTTAATAACTCCGCAGCTGTATAAGCGACTGGTACAAAACTTGGCAGATCCCAAGGCATATGGGTCTTGATTGTGTATTCCAAATTTCAGGCAAATCTGTCAAACAGTTGCAAAATTATTAAGGTGCAAAATTTTGGGTTTAACATGTAAATGGCTCCTCAACCCTAACTATAGTGGCACTACCTTGCCACTATTATAAATATATATATTTTTATACCACGGGGGTGAGAGCTTTCTCAGTAGGATAACCTGTGTTATTTCCACTGCAGTGAGGTAAATCCTGATGACATCAGCAGAGTGAGGATATCGACATTTATCCATACTCTGCTGATGTGTCACCAGAGTGAGGATAAATGCACTGCAGCTTGCATTCTGAAGGAAACTGCTCCAGAAAAAGTTTCTCTTTCTCACTGAAGCTGCAACTTACTCAATTAGTTTTGCAAAAGACTCTCACCTATGTTCCATTGTGTTTCTAACATTGCTAGCCCATTACTGTGCTGATCTCAGCTTCAAAACAACCTGAATTCTAAATGAAAGTCTTTTACAAAGCAGGTTGTGTTTCTCAGTGCTACCTGCAGCAGTTTTTCTTTCTCACTGAGCCTCTGACTCACTCAATTAGCTTTGCAAAACACACTCACCTGTGTTTCTGACTCGTAGTCCAACGAACACACACACACACACACACACACTGACAGCACACACAGAATGAGCAGGAAACACACAGACTCTGAATAAATGTTCCTGCAGCTCTCACCCCTGTGGTATAAATTGCACACATGATGGGCAGATCATGGTTTAGGGAAAATATTCTCACTCCTGCCTCGTGAGCTGTGTATTTTCACTCGTGCCTTCGGCACTCGTGAGAATACACAGCTCACTCTGCAGGAGTGAGAATATTTCCATATCCTCCTGCCCATCAAGTATCCATATATATATATATATATATATATATATATATATATATATATATATAAAGGGATATGCAGCGGTTCAGTGTGTGATAACACATTTATCTTGTACAGTTTCCAGTGGCCTCAAGTAACCTCCACGGTGCGAAGGCATGAGTGAGAGTTACAGAGGTCACTGGAAACTGTACAAGATAAAGCCTTATCACACACTGAACCACTGCATATTCCATTTATGCAACAGGTTTAGATGTTGTGTGAACATTTTGATTTTGGTAGGTGTAAATAATTTGTCAAAAAGGAAAGAAAATAGAATTTTATGCTGTTTTTGCTAATTATAAAAAACAAAATGGTATCTATATATGAAACACCACTCATTTTGTAGATATTTTGAGCTGAGCATTTTCGTGCTCACAGTACCATGCTATCATTTTTTGTTTTAAAGTTATTTATATTTGTTTGTCAAAAAGTGAACAAAATTACATTTTCTTCTGTTTTCTTGCTAACCATATACAATATACAGGGTTTATATAAATGAAATATTATTCATTTTGTAGATAATTTTGTGCTGAACAATTTTCATGCTCACAGTACCATGTTATCTTTTTCGTTTTAAGTTATTGACATTTAAATATGGTTAGTACTGGTTCTGAGGGCGAACATTCTAAATGAATTCTGAAGAGAACTGTGTAGATAAATGAGCTAGTGATGTAGTTACTGTGTGGATAAATGGGTGATGATGTAGTTACTATGTGGATAAATAAATTTATTACCATAGTAGCGAAGATAAATGGTTTTATTCTACAGTTTTTATCCTGACCCCTGTTGCATAAATATATATATATATCTATATATATATGTATATGTAAGTTAGGGTTGAGTACCCCATTTAAGGTTAAAGTGTGAAATTTTGCAGCTTAATAACTTTGCCACTATATGACAGAGTTGCCTGAAATTTGGCATGCACTGGGTGGTACCATAGATTTCTGGATCTGCCAAGTTTCGTAGTGGTTGGATATACGCTTGCAGAGCTATAAAGTGCAATAGAAAGTCATATTTATGCTTTTTTGCAGATTCTTTGCTTGCACCTACAGGTTGCATGGTTTGTGCGACCAGGCCTAAAACTTCAGGGAACATGCGCCATGGTCCCTGATGTGCCTTTTGAAGATTTTGTAAAAAAATATTAAACGGTTCAAAAGTTATTCAAAAAACAACTTTCCCATTATAGTCAATGGGAAATGTTAAAAAAAGTTCGACAGTGTCGCAAATGCCTTTTTTAGTGTCGCAAATTACCCCTGTAGTGTCACAAGTCCGTTATTTTGTTTTCAGTTGCTGGTCACAGAAATGCTTGCCATTTAAAATTGGGAACTCTAGGGACACAATTCTTTTTGTGTTCACCTAGTCGAGCCCTGAGGATGCTAACCATGTCTTTTTTGGGGGGCTATACACCCCAGAAATACGTTTTTTAAATTTTTGCAAACTGTAGTGTTACAAAGAAGTGTCGCGCTTATGAAACTTTCATGATTTTATTTGTGAAAGTGTTGTGATTTGCGACACTATTTTGCGACATTATGTCCAAAAGAACTGGAAATCTTTGCCACCCTGCTGCAAAAGAATGGTTTGGGCTTTTGAGCTGAAATTTGGAGGGGAGACAGCCAAGATCCCACAGATGTACCTTCTTGTGGTTTGTTGATAAAATATTACAAGGCTGCAAAGTTACAATACTCCAAAGTTGACAATGTATCCCATAGGATAACATTACGGCATCTGCTGCGCCTTTCAGGGCCCGTATCTCGGAAATGCTTCAAGATACGGACTTTTCATTGGAAAAATGCTTAGCCCCTGTACAAAACTAGCCAGAAAAGTCATAAATTATATGAAATTTTAATTTTTTGTCTACATCATATGGTTTCTGAGATATAAGCAATTTAGTATTCCAAGTGTTCATTTTCTGCTCCAAGGCCCATTATTATGCATGCATTCTTTGTATTCACTGTGTTTCTCTATGCAGCTTTTGGGGAAAAAAAGGCTGTGCATTTTCATAGCTGTTACAGTTAGCGTTTCCACTTGCGTTTCCATTACCGTTTGCGTTAGTGTTCCCATCTACTCCACCATGTGCGTTAACCTTTGCATTTTCATTTGCGCTTGAGTTTACATTACTGTTAACATTTGCATTTCCATTACTGTTTTTGGTTGCATTTCCTTTTGCATCACCATGTGCATTTCCATTTGCATTTACGTACGTGCTTCCATTTCTGTTTTTATTTCCTTTGGTGTCATCATTGCTGTTACCGTAAGTGTTGGCGTTTCCAATTGCATTACCGTGACCGTGCACTTTACAGTTTGCGTTTCCGTATGCACTTGCATTTGCATTTCTGTTTTCATTAATGTTAGCGCTTGTGTTTCTATTACCGCTTGCGTTATCGTTTACATTTGCGTCACCATGTGCGTTAGCATTTGTGCTTGCATTTGCGTTGCCTTTACTTCACTATTTATAGTGCACATTCTCAAAAAGAAGGGAAATTCATGGCAAAAAACTCAGTTTAATGCATCTGTTAGGGTTGTTCCACAGCAACAAAAGTGAGGAAATTCAATGTTAGGGTTCCCACCCCTTGCACCCCACCCCCACGCTGCCCCCACCAAGCAGGCATTGGGGTCGTCGGTCCTCTCACCCCAATCTCCTATACTGCACCACCTCAGCTTGTTTACATGGGATGGAGTGAGAGTTAGGACCGATGACCCCAATGCACTCGATGCCCGTCTGCTGGTGGGGTGGGGTGGTACAGGGAACCCTAACATCGAATTTCTGCTTTTGTCGCTGTGGAACAACCTAACTGATGCATTAAATGGAGTCTTTTGCCATATATATATATATATATATATATATATATATTCATCATTGCGAAAATCTGAGTTAATGCAGAGGTTAGGGTTCCCAAAAAGTCAAAGTGCACAAAGTAGGGAAATTAAAGTGAAATCTCAGGGATCTTAGCAAATCAGTGGTGTGGTGTTCCTTGGAGTTGTCAACCCTAATGCTCACTCCCCTCCCCCAAGCCCCTAGCTTCCTCCTCGAGCACGAGGTACAGGACTAAGCCCATGCCTCATAGCCATATACTGTTTGGAGGTAGAGAAGTATAGCCTACTACATGTGGCAAGCAGAATCAGTTGTAACTTTCTTCACATGTGAACTGAGAGACTATGTATAACTTTGTTTGCCATGGGGAAGGTGTGGGCAATAAGGTTGACAACCTGCATGTACTGGAACCAACATCTGTAGCAAGCAAATAAAGAGTTATTCTTTTTTTCATATAATATCTATGGTGTGTGAACTGAATTCCATGCTTAAGGCAGTGACAACTGCTAACTGAAGACATAACCACTGAAGGCAGTCTGGGACATCTGAGGAGAAAAGTTGTGGGACTGCATTGGCAACCTTAAAGCAGATGAACCTTTTCCTGGAGGGTGCACAAATATGGTGGTATATGGTTACCAGGCCAGAATGGAACACGTGAAAACTTTTCTCTTGCTAACCCCATAAGGATGGTAGCATACCATTGTGGAAAAGGCTTAAGAGTGAGCATGGCTGCCACAGTTAAATATAAACATACAACATAGGAAAACATAGTTAAGTGCAGTAAACAACTACTGACACCAGGAGACATAAATACTATAAAAACGGTGCAGCAGGGTTTGGATTGATCCACTATTCTTGACATGAACTTATAGGGTGTGAAATGTCACCCTTGCTCATCCTCACACTGTCAAGGCGACCTCTATCAGATCAGGTATCTCTCCAGGGGAACTGCTGTGGCTGGTCGATGATGAGTCTGAGCTAACATAAGCAACCCTCATGTCTGGACTGAGTTTAGGCCAGTGGGGTTGAAGAGGTGAATGAGATCATTTCGAAGCTGCAGCCCACAAGCTGTGAACTGGATCCGGACCCGACAAGTCTCTTGTTGGGTTGTGTAGAGTCCATAGGTCCTGTGTTTCTATCTGCAAATCTGTTGAGTTCCGGTTGGATCTAAAACAGATAGCCACACCCCCATCCCTGTGGTCCCTCCTCAGGCAGTGCAGAACAGAGAACTCAGCCAGGACCAACGCCTCCAAGAACAGCCCAGCATCATCACTTAGCCAGGTCTCTGTAATGCAAACCAGGTTGACCAAGGAAATCAAGTCCACTATAATTGTGGTCTTGTTCCTTATTGACCTGGCATGGCAAAGCACGGCCCAAGTGGGACGGATAGAGACTACTGGCCTAACCCCTACCTGCCCACTTGGTCCAGTGGAGGCCCTCTGTATGGGAACCAACCATGACTGACCTCTTTCTAGTTCCCATTACACCCCAGGGTGCCTCCTGATCCTCCCCACCCTGATGTTGCCCTCCCAGTATGCACTCCTGCACCATTCCACCGAACCACTCGCTTCCTCACGATGCCTGCTACCTTGCAGCATCTATGTGTTGCAGCTGGCGGGGGGTGATCATCAAAAGGGTGGAGGTCCAGTAGTTGGGCTGAGGAGTAGCTAAGCCTAGGGGGGTCTGGCACCCAAGCATAGCACCAATCTGGCTATAATGGCAACTATAGGTCTATAGCAAATACAGCATAACATAGAACCTCAGATAAAATAGCCTCATTCTCCCCAGAAAACCCCAGTGACTGCTATCCCTGACTATACAATACTCCCCTAGTGCTTAAAATGTATCCTCACCTTGAATGTCTGCTTGTGTTGCTGTTTAAACACCTCTGGATATTGCACAATTTTGGCACCCTGCAAAGCAGTATCCTGCGCTGCAGGAGTATTTGCTATTGGACCTAACAGTGGTGAACTGTTATTACATTGTTCAGTAAATTCTGGACTGTGCCCTGACTAGAAGCCTTATAAATTCTATTTGGTAGCACTCTAATTTCTCTCCTGACAACAAAAATTATTTGGGCTTGTAGTTCTGTAAGGTGGGAGGTGATTGAAGGTCATTGTTTTTAGTATTTGGGTTAATATTGGTTGTAGGGGGTAGGTATGGGTGTGTGGAGTGCCTGGTTAGTTAGATTTGTTTGTATTAATTTAGGTTGCACATGGGTTGTCGTTGTGTTTCGGTTAGTCAGTGGTTTTAGAAGGAGTGGAATAATACCAGCCTGTCTGGATTTAGTTAGAAGGTAGTGGTAGTGGCGCTGGTCTTTTGTGATGTGCCGGGGCCCTGGACCCTTGTGAACTGCCTAAAATGCATCCCAACTGTGCGACCTCCATCCCTTTGTTGACCTCCCTGTGTCAGCTACAACAGTGAGGCACTGTTGGGAGGTCAGCATTGCCAGAGAACAGGGAGGCTGATGGTGGCAGGGTGCTGTGGTCTCAGTGGAGGTGAGTGGTATTGGGGTGGTTAGGTGCAGAAGCTGCCCTGGGTTTAGACGGAGCCTAGAGAGAGGTCAGACATGTTTGGTCTCCATCCCCAGGGTTCTCACCAGACTGAGTGGGCTGGTAACCAGAGTGGCTGCAATGTCTACCAGTCCCCTGCAGGTGGTGCTGTGCAATGCCAGATCGATGAGAAACAAGACCGCAATTATGGCAGACTTGATTTCCTTGGTTGATCTGGCTTGCATCACAGAGACCTAGATGGGTGACGATGCAGGGACGGTTTTGGAGACTGCTGCCCCTGCTGGGTGCTCTGTGGTGCACTGCCTGTGGCAGGAACACAGGGTTGGGGAGTGGCCATCTGTTTTAGATCTGATTTGGGCTTCACCGTGCACCTGGTGGGGATGATCAGGTCATTTGAATGTCTGGCGGTGCATGGGTGTCTGGGTGCAGGCTGCAGAATTCTGCTTATTTACTGCCCTCTGGGAGCATGGGGAGATTTCTGCAGCAAGTTGAGGACTTCGACACGGTGTTGAAGTCCCCTATATGTTTAGTACTGGGGGACTTTAATGCCTGGGTCAAAGATGAATCCTTACAATTTGGTTCTAACCTCCTCCAGTTGATATCATCACTGAGCCTGTCACAAGTAGTTACTTCTGTGACCCATCACCATGGTCACACGCTGGATCTGGTGTTCTCACTGGGGCTTGAGATAACTAACCTAGGGATTGATCAGGTTATATGGTCTGATCATTGTACAGTGAAATTCTTGGTGGCGCCCCCCGAGTGTCCCTCCACTGTTGAGATGGTCAGCTATCACCCTTTAAGGCGATTGTCCCTGGAGAGACTGTTGGCAGTAGCTGATCTATTTAGTGTAGATGTTGCATGTGTGGTGGGTACGGGTGAAGCGGTGGCTGTGTAAAATAGGCCAGTGACCGAGGCACTTGATACCATCGCACCGGTCCATGTACAAACCAGATCCTCTCACTTGAGATTTCCGTGGTTTGATGGGGCTCTCAAGGCAATGAAGATCAGGGGTCAGAAGTTGCAGCATTGTTGGCAGAGGATCTGGTTGGATGTGGACAAGATGGCCTTGCGTGCTCTCTATTCTGAGTACCAGGGAGATTGCTGCCAGGAAGAACTGCTTTTTCAGACTATCGACAGACTTCTTCATCTTATCTATCTGCAGCAAAAAAAATCCTTTTCAATCACTTTATGTAATGAATTTACTTAGTTCTTCTCAGATAGAGTGTCCGCTGTCTGACAGAGGATTCTGCCAATGACCCGTATTATGACTCGCAGTGATTGGCCTGGTTGGAACAGAGGTGCTCCACCTGTCTGGGATGAGTTTAAACTGGTGGAGTTGGCTGAGGTCATTGAGGTAATCTTGAAGCTGAAACACATGTATTGTGAACTGGACCTGGCTGTAACTCATTTCCTTGATGAGATGCGTTGGTTCCGTTGGCCCGGTGTTCACCAGGATTGTCCGATGTACGTTGTCGGAGGGGGTCTTTCTGGAAACCTTGAAAGAGGCCCTGATGAGGCCCCTTCTGAAGAAATCATCTCTCTACCCTGATATCATGTCGAATTACTGTCCATTCTCCAACCTTCCCTTTTTTGGTAAGGTTGTTGAGAAAAGTGTGGCTCAGTTTCTCAAGGAGCACCTCGTGTCCTTTAACATCTATGTGCCACTCCAGTCAGGTTTCAGAGCTAGTCATAGGATTGAAACAGTGTTGGTCAGGGTGCATAATGACCTCCTCAGGGCTAAAGAGAGAGGAGAGGGGTCAATTCTTGTCCTCTCAGATCTCTTTCTTCAGCTTTTGACACTGTTGGTCACAGCGTGCTTCTTGCTCACCTTAGAGAGTACTGTGGACTCACCAGCACTGTCATCAGCTGGATAGAGTCCTAGCTCTCTGACAGCAAGCAGCGGGTGGTGATGGGGAATTTCTATTCCTCCCTGAGGCTCCTGCTATGTGGAGTGCCTCAGGAGTCAGTCTTGTTGCCGATGTTATTTGCCATGTACATGCTGCCCCAGGAGAGCTTGTTAGGTGGCACAATGTGGGTTTTCACTGTTATGCAGATGATACCCAACTATACCTGTCCTTTGTCCCTGGAACACCAGATGCTGTGGAAGTGCATAACAGCTGTCTGGCTGAGATCAATGATTGGATGCCCTCCAGCTGGTTGTGACTGAACTCAGACAAGATGGAGGTCCTCGTGATTGGGCTGGGATGACGGCGTGACGGGAGTGCCTTCGATGTGCTCACTGGTTTATTCCTGGAATCTATGCAATTAATGGCCTCCTTTATGGTGTGAGATCTTGGTATGATCCTGGATGACAGACTAAGACTTGAAGCTCAGGTGTCGGCTGTTGTCCAAGGTGTTTTTTTACCACTTGAAGAACATTGCCAGAATCAAACCGTTAGTTCTGCCCGAGTACCTGCCCACACTGTTGCATGCCTTTGTGACATCCAGACTCGATTACTGTAATGCTGTCTACTTCGGGGTCTCTGGAGGTACCCTTCACTGGCTGCAGTTGGTGCAGAACGCAGCTGCCAGGTTGCTGACTGGCCTTTCTAGGTCTAGCCATGTGACCCCAGTGCCGTGAGTTCTACACTGACTGCCTGTTAGGTGGAAGGTTATCTTCAAGGTGAGTTTACTCATTTATAAGGCCCTACATGGACTAAGTCCTGGCTACCTAGCAGATCTTCTGATACCTGCCACCTCAGTCCATTCCCTCCACTTATCAACCAGGGGCCTTCTTGAAGTTCCCAGGACCAGAGTAAGAACTTCCGGTGACTGGGCTTTTAGTGTCACTGGAGCAGACTTTTGGAACTCCCTTACAGCTGTTGACAGGGAGGCCCCATCGGTTGAGAGATTCAAGAGCAGTCTGAAAGCTTATTTATTTTCCCCGGCCTTCCCTGATGTAGTGATCTGACCGCCCAAAAACTACTAGTTTAATGTTGCACCTGATGTTTTATTGTTTTGTCTATTTAATTTATGATATGATATGTTTTATCAAGGACCCTGTCTGTTTTTATGTAAGGCGCCCAGAGCTTCTGGGATTGGGTGCCATATAAATAAACTTTGCCTTGCTTTGCCTGTATGCCTTTTTGACTCATTATACAGCAGTCAACTGCTATGTCTATGTACAGTATACCATGATTCTTTGCTGTGTTTTGCCATGTCATTTATCACTATAAATACTGTATGTCCGATTCCATTGATGTAATTATGCAGTGTCCTTTATTGTTGTAATTATGTTCCACGCCATCGTTGTTATTATGTAATGTAATTGCACCTATGATTTTCTGCTATATATGACTCTAGACACTTTGAAAATAGACTCTGCCTAGAGGATCTTGTGTGTAACAAATGCATAAATAAAAATATAATATTAAAACAACTATCACTAAACTGCAGTAAGCACTATTTCCACAACCACAACTACTTATTACAAAACCAATACATTACAACATCAAACCCCAAATAAAATACATTGTTTATACAACCCCCTACTCCTTCATGCACCCTAAACTCTAAATGTACACTCTCAGTCACTCACCCCCCGCTACAAAAATAAAAGTTTATTAGCACTCACACTAACATACATACTGGTTCCACAGCTACCTATCAAACAGAACCCAAGCTGTTAAATTCAACTCAGCTACTTCTGAAAAAGCAGTCATCAATGTTGGTGTACCACAGGGATCTATCCTTGGACCCCTCCGCTTCTCAATCTTTATTAACAGTATAGCTCAAAATATGTCCTCTTGTTCATCGCTGCTTTATGCCGATGACCTTGTTCTTTACTCTAGCTCGAATAATGTCCACTCTATTAATCACAAGCTCTCTATGGACCTACATATTATTCAGTCCTGGATCTCTAATAATAAGCTCATCCGCAATGTTGATAAGACCCAGGCTATGCTCTTTGGATCCTCTATCAAACTAAAGCAGTGCCGTGAATCTTTCCAGATCTCCTGGGCTGATGGCTCCCCACTGGAGATGGTAACTTCCTTTAAATATCTGGGTGTCCTGCTTGATGAATCCCTTATTTATGACACCCACATAACCTCTACATGTAAGGTGGTCAATGCCAAATTAGGCTTAGCCTACAAAACTAGGCATATTCTAAACAATTCTGCCAGGACAGCCATTGCTAGAGGAATCCTGCTTCCCTCACGCGTGTATGGATCCGTAATCTATACTAACGCATCTATGACTGTTCTCCACAGGTGGGATACAACTTATAATAGTATATGCCGATACGCCTCCGCATCCTCCAGACTAAGACATCACTGCCCACTATACTCAGACCTAAATTGGCCCTCCCCCACTGCTTACAGGCTCCTCTCTCTTGGCAACCTTCTGGACACTATACTGTGGACCATGATGCCTTCCCACTTCGCCTCCTTGCTGACCCCTCAGCCCATCTCTTACGGTCTCCGATCTTCGGACCTTTCCTTGCTTACCATTCCTAGATGCAGAACTACCAAAGGGAAATCTGGCTTCTCGCACGTTGATCCCTCACACTGGAATTCTCTGCCCCTAGATGTATGCCTTGCCCTTAATCATGCTACCTTTAAGAAGAGACACCGCTCCCTTCTCACCACATGTGCTAGTTGCACTTGTTTCAACCCACCGTAGATCATGGCTCCTTCTGCCTTAGCCGCAAAAGCTACCCCCCACCCTCTGTAGTATGAGTGGGCACCCTGCTCTTCAGCATACCCTCAATTTTCTCTCCTCCCTCCCCCCTCCCCCCGTCCTTTCCCTTCTTCCACCTCTCTCTTGTTAGGTCTTTTCTCAGCTCTACCTCTCTCCTGCCTCCTCCCTCTAGCAGTTTCTCTCAGTTTCAGCTGGACGTAAGATACCCTATGGCACCTTCAAAGTGACTTTACAATTATTGTTTATATATGGGCACTTACATTTCATTGTATATTTACTCCTCATGTGCCTTAATTACCATTAGTGTCTTAATTTTGTTTTTGCATCTGATTGTGATGTATTGTACATTTCCTGATACTGTATTCTATGTACCTGTTTATCTCTGTCTTGTTGACCTCTCGGGTCGTGCCTGAAAATAGTCACTTTTGTGTCTAGTGCACCTACCCGTTCGTCAAAAGATGAATAAAAGTACTCACAAACACTAATAAAAGGGCAGTGGGTTCCATAGGGAACAGACCACAGATGAGAAGAATCTCCTTCCAGATCTAGACCATATCCCAGGGATTTCCAGTAATGGGCTAGCAGTGGAGCACAGGAGCCTCATATGTTGCTTAAAATTATGTATTCCCATAAGGCTGAGGGTGTAGAAAGCTTAGCAAGTTTGAAGGCTAGGCAGTGTATTGGGTAGGTATCTTTCAGATACCTTAGGATCTGGCTGGACCAACACCTCAGTTTCTCTGGACACATTAACGCCATTCTAAAAAAACTGTGCCCCAAGCTTGGCACCCTATACAGAAACCGTAGCTGCATCCCTCCCACGGCATGGCGCAAACTAGTCCAGAAGTTGATCCTCCCTATTTTTGACTACTGCGATGTAGTCTATGGTGCAGCTCCCAAATCCTTCTTGACCAGACTGCACTCTCTCTCTCTTTAACTCCTTCTGTTGCTTTGCCCTTGATGCTCCTCCCCATACCCATCACTGCGACCTATACCATGCCTTGTCCTTTCCCGCTTTGGCTAATAGATGCCTCGTTCACTGTGCCAAACTCACTTCTAAATTCTGGCTAGGGGAACTTCCCCCCTACCTTCCATCCTCCCTCTCCTCTCCCCCCTCCTCCCTCCCACTCCCTCATGATCTTCTGATACTCACACCCTGCTGATCCCTCATTGCACTACCCTTATAGGTCGATCAGGTTTTTCCCATCGCTTCCCTAAAATCTGGAACTCTCTTCCCCCCTAATTCATCATTAGTCCTCCCTCCATTCCCTATCCTCTACCATAAATAACTTTCTCACTGTCAACTGCTCCTGCTTCAACCCTCCCTAATCAAATGCTCCACCTTCTAAATATATCCCTTCTTGCCTACTCTAATAATCACTACCTTGCCTTCCCCTTTCTTCCTACTACCTTTCTCCCCTCCATTCTCCTTCCCTCACTTCCTTCTCCCTCTGTGCCTACTGAGCTTCTGTCTCCTACCCTCATGTCCTTCTTCCTCTGTGCCTACCGAGCTTTAGCCCCTGGCAGGGTTCACTACACCCTGGAGAGGTTAGCTTTTAGGCCATTTCCCCCTCCCCCTCTCAAATTTCCCTCTAACTCCTTTCTACTTAGCACTTAAATTGGTACCAGCTACTTATCCCTGAACTCGAGCACTTTCAGTCTTGTCTGGTTAGTGTTTATTACTGTATACAGACAGAAATTCTCAGCCATGTTAAACATTTAAATTCTGTTAACCACCTTTCAAATGCATAAAATATGTGCCATTTTTTAACCGCTCATGTTGTACCGTTACTCACTGCTGTCTAAATGCTTTTGTGTGTTGTTACTGTCACATCCTATTGTACCCCTTCCCCAGGTCACACCGGGAGATGAGCAACTTGTTGCTCAGTGTGCCTTCCTGGTTAAACATTTCAATAAATAAATGAATAAATATTGCTGTCTAGTTTCAAAAGAGGGTCATCCATGAACTGCAAGCACTCTACAGTGGTGGTCCCTTGTGGGAATACCAGCCGCAAAGTGACCAACTTTATTATACGGAGTTTTGAGCCTGCTGATTCTTGGTAGTGAGCTCTGAGTCATGAATGGCCTGTAGGACAGGGGCACTATAAAAAGAGTACGGGCATTAAGGTGCTGCCTCCAGTGGTAAGGTGAGCCTCCTTTGAGAGGTGGGTGAAAAGCCTGTAGAAGAGGCCCAGTTTCTGATACTGTGCTTGACTACAGCATCTACATTGGGGCTAAATGTCATGTCTTGGTCAAGTAAGACACCAAGATACTTCAGTGACCTCACCACTTCAAAGTGAGTGGTGCACAACCTGAGTAGGTATTGTCTCTCAGTGCCTTGCCTCCATTGTCCAAAGAGCATAGTTTTGGCCTTTTTCACATTAAGGACATTGTTTGACAAGAACAGGTTTCTAATTGTTGGAAGTCTCTCTCCATGTTGCTGTTAATCCAGGCAATATCAGCAGAGGATCTGTATAAGATAGCATCATCAGCATAGAGTTGTGACATAATTCCACTGGAATTACTGGGCATAGCATTAATAAATAGGGAAAATAGGAGGGGACCCAGAAAAGTACCTTGCGGAACTTCATCCATTACAACCTGAATATCTGAAAAACCACCTTGCCACTTTACACTTTGTTTTCTACTGATCAGGTTGTTATGGAACCATGACTAGAAAGGTCATCCAACCCAATTATCTTTAATTTAGCCACCAGGAGGTAATGGCTGACTAAGTTAAATGCCTTGGTAAGGTCAACAAAAATTATACCTGTAACCAAGTTGTTCTTCAAAGTATTAAGGATGACTGAGGTCTCATGCACCAGTGCAGTGTCAGTACTATGATTATTGTAAGTACCATGCTGGACATTTTTGAGGGAGTGACTGTTCTCCAGGTAGGTCTGTATTTGGTCATATAACAACTTCTCCTGCATTTTAACAAGAAAGCAGAGTTGAGATTGGCCTACAGTTTTCTTTCTGCCAACCTTTGTGAACAGGAACCACTAGCGCAACTTTCTATTTTTCAGGGACTACACCCAGAAGAAGAGATTTGTTAATAAGATGCTTAAGGGTAGTGGAAATGATGGCGGACACAATTGTTAGGAATTTGTTTTCTAAGTTATTATAGCCAACTGAGCCTTCACTTTTTATTCATCTAAGTTGAGCATGAAGTTCTTTCCTGGTCACCAGTCTAAAATGGAACTGGGTTGAGAAACAGGTATAGGTGTGTGGCAAGGAAGCTGGGAGCTACTGGAGTAGCCCTCTAAGTGGGTCTTGAACCAATCCAAGTCTGTGATGAATTTAATAAATCAGTAGCCATGGATTTTGGATCTGATAGGGCTTGTCCATTGATTAGAATTTCATATGACCATATGTTAGAGTACTAGCTGAAAATAAATGTTTATTTCACATGTGCCGTGTTGTTTATTTTCATGTATCACTGCCACTTTGATTGGCAGCTCCACCTTCCAATTTCCTTCTCAAGTCACTATTCATGCTAACCAATCCACACACTGGTTTTTGAATTCAAACATCTGAGATATTGACCATGCTCACCATCTTAATCCCTAAGTACCTTCTATTGGGCTATTAAAAAGAAGGTGTGCACCAAATAAGCATTTCCAACAGCCCATTTTTCTTCAACATTTAAACCATAACACTGTTTTATTGGCTCACACAGATTCTCTGTCAGTTTTAACCATACTCCTGATTCTGCTGCTCCTGATTCTTATGGCTGACAGACAAAACAACACTCAAACACAGGGTGTGGTTAAGTAAAAACTGTATTTCCAAAGTTGTACTTCTTATTTAATCCACACCTCTGTAGTACTCTCCTGCAGACTCTGAATTCATAGCTCATCAGAAACTACCTGCTACAAATCAAGAGCACCAAGTCACTGTACTTGTCTCCACACATGCTCTCTCCTGCTCCTGCATATGCAATTTTTTCTGTCTCTTGCTTTCCCCAACTTCATCTACCAAATGATACTCTGATAAACAAAGCATGCAGATTCACTTAAAAAAAAGGAAAACAAAACAGGCAAATGTCTGGGGGTGGGGTGGTGGGGGTGATTGAAAACACACAGGCAAAATTTCTATGGGTAGGTGGGAAGAGTCAGATTTTACTACTTATTAGTTACTCCACACTGTCTCTCCTGCACATGCAAGTCTCTTTCTCTCTCTTGTTCTCAGCGAGTTCAGCCATCAAGCAGTACTGCAATGAACAAAACATGCAGCTTCACTTTGGAAAAAAGCAAAACAAAACTTGCAAATGTCTGGGAGGTGAGGGAGTTTGGATACACAAATTCCTATAGGTAGTTTGCGGCAAGAGACTCATGTTTCTGCTGTTCAGTTACATTGAGAAAACCACACATAGCCAAAGCTCCTGAGTTTTCCTGCCCCCTCACTCATGGAAATAAAGGTTTATTTTCACTCAGACCTGTTCGCATATCCCAGGTCATACCTGAAAACAAGCATTTTCTGTCTAGTGTACCTACCTGGTTAACAAAAACTAAATAAATAAATTCCCCTTAGTTATACAGGATAAGCCTTTGGACACACAGTATTGTGTTTTCAAGTAGGGCTGTGCGAACATCCCGAAGTTTGATCTTGTGAGCATGGACTGTCAAACCAGTTAAAGCTAGTGACATTTCTCATATTGGAGTCATAGCAAATTGGCTTATTTTCATCATTTATTTTATTGTTTTTATTTAGATAGATAGTTGAGTTGGATGACCTTTCCTGCTGGCAGGAGGGATGGCAGGATCAACCATATAAAAACGAAATTACTTCTCAGACTGTTAAAAAAAAAATGTTAGTTGCCGTATTGGTCCTTGCATAACAAGATGTACAAACTAGGTGATTTAATACCTTTTTTGGATCAACAGAGATTGCAGCAAAACCTTAAGCTTTTGACCTGCAAAAGTTATTTTGTAAATATGCTAATTGGCCCTACCTCACACTGAGGTAGGGTACAATTCCAGGTGGATGTTTCCATTTAAATATCTTTTTCAGATATTTACATTTTATAGTATAGTATTGGGTATAGTATTGAATGGTGACATGATTTAATTAGTTGATTAAGAGATTGATTATTACTGCTGAAGGTTTGTTATGTTTTGGTTTAATTTTTTCCTCTTTTTAAAGATCTTTGAACCTCATTGTAATATGGATGTACAAAATTATGTCTAATGTTTTAAAGAGTTTAAACAATTAAACTTGTTCTTTTTTTTTTTACAAAAAGTACATTGAAATACTTTGAATTTGCTAACATTTTCTTTTTGTTGTTTTGATATACTTGTTCTACCTCAAAAATATATGCACTGTTTATTGCAGAATAATTTAAAGCAGAACTGTTCATGATAATTGTAACTATTTTATATTAAAATAACAATATATTTTTATGACTTCTTGGTGCCATGTGCAATGTTCGCTTACAAAATTATGTGGACCTTTTTAAAAAATAGACTGTGAAGGGAAAAACCTGAGCCATTTTTACAAAAGAGTTTAAAAGTATTTGCTTTTACTGAAAACAAGTCCTCTCATAAATTGGGTGCTCTTGCTGCTAAGTATATAAGTACAAATTCTGCCATGACAGTCTTTTGTTCTGAGATTAGCAAAAAATGTTGTACAAGTTTGATCACTGGAAACCATCGGAATGGGTATAATATCAAATAATATATTGTATTATGTCAATGAAGCACCCAAACCAGTTGGATAATGCAGTGGCTCATATTGAAGGCTACTGGTTTCAAAAATTTTGCTGTTTGGGGCAATGCCAAACATGGACATGGCTTCCTGCTATGTCATTGATAAGTGTTGTGCACACTGGTTACATGGGCAAAACTGTCCAGAAAAAGTACCTGAAAAAAAATCATAATCTGGCTGGCCCAGTGGCACTGGACTTTGAGTCATTACACCTCACCCCATGCCGGCATCCTGGGTTTGGGAACAAGCTCAGATTGCGGGAGGGGGGGTCGGCAGGTGCGAGAGAGGATTGAGCATCCAGAGAACTGCTCTCCTCTCTTGGGAGAGGGAGATTCTGTCATCCTGCTCATTGACTGCCCTCTGATGGTGGCTGGAGGGCAGTACAGGTTGGGAGGCACGTAACCGGCATCCTTATGTCAGTAGAGAGGGGGACAGGAGAAAATTTGAAAAGGGAGCTGGCAGGATCCACGATGGCCCAACACATCCTTGTGGCCACCCCAACTTCTGGATTATTCTCTGTGTGGGGGGATGTCAATGCTCCCCTGCTTGGCCTCATTGTGGGGGGCAAGCCATGGGGGAATTATGGGGTCAGTTGGGACAGGGAAACTTGGGCACAGAGGATGAGTCCCTCCATGGGAGGGCCATAGCCACCTGCCTGGCTCCAGGGGGATAAAAATCAATATGGGAAAAAAACATCATAATCTGAAGACACATGACACAAAAATACAAGGAAACCATGCACTCAGGCTTAGGGTGTGGGTGCCCACTAGAAATGAACTTCTGGTTACTGGAACACACACCAGCAGTGGCACACTGGAGAAAATAGCAAACTGAAAGTCAGAAAATAGTATAAAGCAACACCCAAAAGTTTATTGCGGCACAGCTTCACAGACTAGTGTTACTATTCCCCGGCACTTTGGGTCCTCACGTGACCCTTCATCATGTAGACCCGGAGCACCGGGGAATAGTGCCACTAGTCTGGGAGCTCTGCCACAAGAAACTTTTGGGTGTTGCTTTATACTATTTTCTGACTTTCAGTTTATTTTCTCTGGTGTGGTGTGTGTTTTTGAAGACACATGACAGCAGTGCAGCATACTACAGTGTGCGTAGGCATCTGGTTCCACATATTATAGACTAATGAACACAGAAGCCCTCTCCATCCATCTCATCATCCTCTGTCTTTAGAGCAGCTGGATATTAAGAAGATTAATCATCCATAAACCTTGGCAAGTAGGTGTTTATTGCTTTTCCTGACTTTTTATCCTGCCAAATAAAAAACATAATTTAGGCTTTTTTATTTGTGTTGTGTTGTGTGGAAATTAGTGATATTTTTGCTTATTCTAACTAAATACCTCAAGTACCCAGCCTAGGCTACCAGTCAGCCCAACACTATTCAAATGAGTGAGCTCTCTGTGCTGTGGTGTACTCATGCTGAGTCTGACACTAAAAATTAGGCTATCATGCACACTGTCAAATGAACTAGTATAGGTTTATTTAGCAGTTCGGTGTTTGACAGGTTCAACCAGTCTTCACCATGCAAGCTAAGATTAACCAGTCAAATCAAAAATCCATGTTTTCACCCAACAATGCCACAATCCAAAAGAATTGAACACCTGAATTTGAGCTGCTTAATTATTTAGTACAACCAAACCTGCAGCTCTTGTTTCAAGGAGACCCAGTAGCAGTGGGACTTCATATATTATACTGAAAAAAGATCCTTCTCAGCTATTCAGAATGCAGAGCTACTTTTCAGTTATTCTGCAGGAACTAGGCAGTAGACTCAATAATGGGACATATGCTAAACCATGAATTCTGAATGTCTAGGACACAGAAGCTTCTACTCACTGTAAACATTCTATCTTTCTCAGCAAAACAAGCATAGTAACTTCAGTAAGTAAATATAGTAAACTGCCTACTTCCACAAAAAATATTTGTAAAAAGTGTTTGATAATTGGAAATTCGGTGTTTAAACAGTGTGGGTCAGAATGTAGGAGGAACTTCAAAATGTCTGTGGGAGTACTGAGCATCATTGAAGTTGTGGTTTGAGGTATCCTATAGTCCCATAGACCTTAATAGGGTAGTGTGGGTATTGTAACTATATGCAGGAAATAATCAAAGAAGAGTGGCAGAACATTACAAATTGGGTGAGACCCTCCCTCTTATATTGTCTAAAATGTTATTTAAAGACTGAATTGATGAGACCACTCTCTACACTATAGTAGGGCAAAAATAATTCATCTGAACAACTCAAATGGCCAAATCACCAGGAAACATTTTTGTCTTCACATGGAATGATTTTCAAAAGCTACTTTTTACATGGAACTTGTTCCAATAACAAACTATTTGAATGGGACTTAACCTTTATTGATAATAAGAAGCAACATTTATATAAATAAATATGAAATAGATAGAAAGTTTCTATATAGCTTTTATTTTCTTTCTTTTTTTTTATGCTCATGCTCCCTTCTTCTCCACAGTCCTTCTCTCCTCATGGACTCCCATAGTGGGGGACAGCCTAAGCCCTGGACTCAGTCTTCAGCCCCCATCCTGCCATGTATCACCCACTGGGGGGGTGAAGGAGGCCCAGCTGCCTCCCCACTTATTCCAAGTGTCAGACCTCTGACCAATCTGGGACCATACCATGCCCCCACCAAGGCCCATCACCAGGAGGAATTGTGGGGCCATTTACCATTTATCTCCTCAGTATCCCTGAGGACATCAGTGCCCAAGGAGGTCCATGGAGGCCAGTGCATGCCGAGATGTGACACCACTTTGGATCTCAGTTGACGTCCTCCCCTCCCACATGGCTCTGTCTGCCACACCTCCACCCGTGTGCACCCAGGTAGAGATGTCTTAGTGGGAGTGGCATCCCTCCCTACATAGAGCAGGTGCGCACTCCCTGGGTGATCGATCCTCCTCCCCCCCCGGCTGACCCTCCAGCATCCCAGGCTCATTCCCCAACCTGGGTCACCAGCACTGCAAGTGGAAGTGCTACTGCTGTCCAGCACTCTATATAGCTTTTAAATAATTCCATCCTTATGTTTGTTTACTGAAATGAATTGGGAACTTTGTAAGTAATTAGTGATTATGTATTGCTGTGTTTTGCTTGACATGCACATGAGGAGTGGCAGGCTATTAAGTCTGGAAAATATTAAGAAAAATTCATCAAAGGAAGAAAAGGGATCTTGAACATAATAGCAATAGTATTCCATATTGTACCTTAGTAATAACTATATAAACAAACTATTTGGTTCACTGAAGACTACAAATGACTGCATAAATGCAGATTTAAAAAATGTTATTAAATTACCAAAAAGTGGAAACAAAAAGGAAAGTGATAGCTTAAAATGAGCTAATACAGCCCAGAATGTGGGTATTATACAATCTATAACAAAAAAAAGGAGGGAATAAAAAGGGAGAGAAGAAGATGAAGGAGGTTTCAAGTAAACATTATAAGTTTCCCACTCAATCAAAACTCTGTCTACTTCCCAAAAACTGGGTATTACTCCCCAAGACATGGGATACCAAACACTAACATGTATCCTATTCTTAATATTCAGGATGTAGGTCACTGTCTTCTGTAGCTCTTGTAGAACCCCACCTACTACACATAATTTAGGTCAGGCAGGAATGAGCTCAAATCAGTCAAAAAGAGAGACTGGGTGCCAAACTGTAGTAGAACTGTGTGTTAATTCAAAGTTTATATCCTTAACTGGTAATGAAACTGAATATGAACAGTTGAAAAAATTTATGAGACGGATTGCATCCTCTTTGAGCTGATGCACTATTTACTGGAATGTGAACTGAATACTTCTGGTGGTAAAAATACATTAGTATGTGTCTGTGAGAGAAAAACATTTACTATAAACCAGTATATCAAATTATTTCAGATATGGAGGCTGTCAAAAAGGCGTTGAGCAATTTTGAATGACTGGTTAGCTCACAATTAGAATTGATCTGCCAGTTTCCTGACCAACAATAGTTAAAGCATCAAGAAGCTCTAATATTAGAGGAAAGATGATTATTTCCAAGTGCAGGACTATTTTAAAAAAAACTAAATGGGACTATGGGAACATGTCTGGATTATCCCAAACGTATAAAGACACTAATGTCCCAATTGTGTTGATGTCTGGTATGGAATTTCTTGGAAATGCAAATCATCAATCATTCCTCACTGCTGTTTGTTTTGTGATCTCAAATTTAATGTCAGTAAAGATGGGATATAAAGGAATAGAAAAAAAGAATGCAGACGTTCAAAAGATGGGAATAACAAACAAATTAATATTGGGGTCAGAGATGAGCAATTGGCAGAATTTTAGCTTATTCGGGCAAACTGGATCAGTTAGGTATTTTTATTGTAAACCAGAGTGATTCATGTGGCCAAACCCATTACAATATGTGTACCATGTTAATCCAAGCTATAAATCAGGTATCTCAAAACATAAGGGTTAATTCTCACAAACATCCTACTCTGAGATTATAAACAGAGCCAATTTGTCATTAAAGAAATTGACAAAAGGCAGCATGCCAGGAGGAGGGTCATAATATTGCAAATGATGACGCTTCAATGTCTTCTATTAGAATTGAGGATGATGTATTTAAAACTGTGCCTTGGAATTATGCTGGCATAAATGGCAAATTAGTTGATGCAGAATGGGTGCAAATGGTTAGGATTTGTGAGGCAAGTGCTCTGCAGAAGATATGGCCAGCTGATAATATTCAATTAAAGTGTTATGCATCCTTCATTTCCTCAGCTACCAAAGATAATAAGCATTTCAATCTGGTTGGAGGACTGACTATGTTTGTAAAAAACACCTCCGTATTTTTAAAAGTGCGTCAGTCCTTGAAGCTGAGGTAAGTTATATATTGATAATTATCCAGTACAAGGGATGTAGTTTATTAATGATGAACATATATGTGCCACCTAAAAGTTCAAACTATTATAGCTCATCAATTTAGTAGAAACTGACAGAGATAATTATGGAAAGTGCAAGTAATTTTCTTGACACTTTCTTTACGTTACGAGGAGACTTTAATAGCAGAGCAACCAATAATAATGACACAAATGAGGAAGACATTTTATACCAGTTCAATTACCGTATAATGTGACCTTAATGGATAGGATGTCTAATGAAGATGGAGACATGTTCTTAACCTCATTAAACAATTGTAACTTGGCAGCACTTAATGGCAGAATGCCAAAGGACTTCCCATGAAAATTCACATACTTCAGCCGTAATGGCTGTAGCATGATAGATTACTTGGATATGTCTTTAGCTGATTTATATCATTTTCAAAAATGTAGTGTTCATGTGAGAAAAGAAAGTGATCATGCTTTATCAGTCTCACCGTGTCTTCCTCTCTTATGCAATAGTGGTAATAGTGAACAAATCATTATAAATCCCCTTTATAAATATTGTCAAAGAGAAGATTATAGACAATGGATCAGGTACAAGATAATATTGATATTCTCCTCTTATTATCATGTGTAGACTACATTAAAGATAACTCTGAATTGTAATTTATCTAAGGTCCAGTATTCGCTAAGATTGTTGGATGTTCCTTGTCAGAGGGGGTCTTCCCAGCTGAATTTAAATGTGCACTGGTGAGCTCCTTTTGATAAAATGACTTTGGACTGAGATGTCCTTGTGAACTACAGACCTGTCTCAAACCTAACGTTTATAGGTAAGGTTACCGAGAAAGTGGTTGCATTGCAGCTTGAGGCTCACCTTGTGACCTTTGATATATATGAGCCTCTCCAGTCAGGGTTTTGGCCCAGATTCAGCACTGAAACCACTCTGGTCCAGGTGCAAAGTTATCTGCACATGGCAATAGATAGAGGACAGCGATCACGTCTCATACTCCTGGATCTCTCCTCTACATTTGGCACTGTTGAGCATGGGCTGCTTCTGTACCATCTCAGGTAATATGTGAGACTCACCAGCACAGTTTTACGCCAGTTTGGGTCCTTCCTTCAGGGCAGATCTCAAAAGGTGGTGATTGGTAATTGCTCATCAAGCCCTAGGGACTTACACTATGAGGTTCCCCAGGGATTGGTCCTTTTGCCCATGTTGTTTTCGGTGTATATGCTACCCTTGGGCAAGATCATTAGTCAGTTTGGAGTTGGATTTCACTGCTATGCAGATACGAACATACAAACATATGAATGTGCCAACAGAAACAGACCACCCAGTCTATCTAGGTCTGCTCGAGTGTGCAGCCAACACCCCTAGTTTGCAGTTGCCCCAACCCCCCTCCCTTTTGTCATCCCTCTGCCATCCCCCCACCCTCACTCTCCCCTGTTCCCTGCACCACGCCCTTTTGAAGCTGTTCACAGATTTGCATGATACCACCCATTCTGGTAGGGCATTCCATTTTGCTACCACCCTCTCTGTGAAATAGTGTCTCCTTATTTCCTTCCCAAATCTTCCCCCCTCCTTTCCTAGCTTGTGCCCCCCTCGTGCCCCTCCTCCTCCTTAACTTAAAGACCCCATCTGCCCCATCCTTATTGATTCCCCTCAGATACTTGAATGTCTCTATCATGTCCCCTTTGTCCCTTCTATTCTCCAGGGTGTACATGTTGAGGTCTCCCAGCCTGTTGTCATAGTCTCTCCCCTCCACTCCACATATAATCTTTGTTGCCCTCCTCTGCACCCCCTCCAGCAGCCTGATATAATGCTTTAGGTATGGCCTCCAAAACTGCACACAATACTCTAACTGCGGCCTTACCAGTGATCAGTAGTGGGGCAAGATCACCTCACTTCACCTGGATGAAAACCCCCTCACTATGCACCCCAGCATTTTGTTCAGTTTTGCAGGCACTCTCCTGCACTGGGCAGTGCTGTTCATGGTCACCATTATCATTACCCCAAGGTCTTTCTCCTCCTCAGTGATCCCCAGCTTAACCCTCCCCCAGCCAGTATTCTCTCCTGGGGTTCTTCACCCCAGAGTGATAGTGATCAGATAATATTCAACTCTACCTGTCTTTTGTGCCTGAGGTTCAGTGGGGGTGAGGGGGGGCAGTAGATATGCTGAACAAATGTTTGACCGAAATCCATGGCTGGATGTCCTTGAGCTGGCTGAGGCTCAGTCCTGACAAAACTGAAGTACTGGTGTTGGAGCCAGGACAGAAAGGGGGTCGAACAGTGTCTGAGAGGTTATCAAACCTCTGTCTTGGTGCCTCATGTCTTGTCGATGTCCATCAGGTGAAGAATCTGGGCTTCATTCTGGATGAAGAGCTGACACTGGAGGTTCAGGTGTCGGCAGTTGTCTGGAGTAGTTTCTATCACCTCAGAAACATCATCTGGATTTGTTCCTTGTTCTCCAGGTGGATCTGCCCTCAGTAGCACATGCTTCGTGATGTCATGCCTTGACTACTACAATGCCCCCACCTCAGGATCAGAGGTGGTGCACTATGACACTTGCAGCTGGTGCAGAAGACAGCTGCAAGACTGTTAACAGGTCTTTCTAGATCAAGTCATATCTACCCTATACTGAAGGAACTGCACTGGCTGTCAGTAAAGTGGCGCATATCTTATAAGATTGGGTTATTAACCTATACGGCCCTGCATGACCTGGGTCCTGGTTACCTGGGTGATCTCTAGCACCCATACTGCCCTGTTCTTCCTCTCCGTTCTTCCGATGAGGGTCTCCTGATAATCCCCAAAACTTGGTTAAAAGCATCTGGGGACAGAGCCTTTGGGGTAGCAGGTCCAGCACTCTGAAACTCATTACTGAGGGCTCTGAAAAAGGCCCCATTGGTTGAACTATTCAAAAAATACCTTAAAACCTACCTTTCTGCCCAGGCTTTTGGCCCTATTATGGATGCCTGATTTTAGTTGCTATTATTTTACCTACAAATATCTTTGATTTTTATGTTTGCTGTGCATATTTGGTTTAATTGAATATTTTAACTGATGGGTTTGCAGCATGAGCATGGTGGTGTGGCGGTGTGTTTGAAAGCGGCGTTTTTCTGGTTACCGAGTACTGGTTCTTTACCCAACTGCTTCTTACATATAATCTTCACTGCACCAGGTATTTGTTTATCCCATTGTTAGCACCAATTTGGAATCATTAGTTTTTCGAGTGCACTTGGGATCCTGTTCTTTCAGAGGTCTTCTTTGAGAAGCAAGAACGTTTTGGTTGTTTTTTTGATTGATTATCCCTTTGGCAAAGTAAGTTTTAATCTTACTGTTCTTCCATGGGAGATCCCTTTTTTACCTGGAATGCCATGCAACTACCTAATTATATCTGGCTGCAATAGACTTTGGAAAACATTTTTTGGGACCTTGGTACTGAGTAGAACTCTAATTCACATGCAGTATTTTACTGTCTGCTTTTTTAGCAAATGGAATTGCTTTATTACTAGCCCACGAAGTTGATAGGGGTGCACAGAATTGTGTTTGCACTGTTTTTGTACTATTAAAGATCTTTTATACTACTTCTAGTCTTTTTAAGTGGTGCTTATCTACTTACATTGTAAGCGTTGTTTTTTTGGAACTTTGCTACTCTCAGGTAGTGCACACTTTTCATTTGTTTTCTAAGGAGTGAGCCCCTGAACTTTGTTTTCTGTTAATTAGGGAGTGTTTGTGGTGTGAATTTATCCTATGTATGTAGTAGGCGAATATTTATACATATGTTTTGTAATGGTGCCCTGTTGCCTCTGGGGAAGGGTACCAGAAATAAATAAGGCTACTACCAGGGATACCAGGGATATGTTTGATAACGTGAAACTATTTTTTTCATAAAATTATTTCCTTCATTTGCATCCCGAGAAAAGAATGAAAGACAAAATGCAAATGTATGGTTTACAGTACTTAAACAAAGTTGGGCATCGTGGTCTAGGGTGGATCCTCCTGCTCATCCTATTGTTACTAGCGTTGGTTCCCTTATGAAACCACTGGCCCAGTATGTTGATGAGCATATCAAAATGCTTCTCCCTCTATGGCCTGCTCACATCAGAGACACCACTTATTTTTTACAGGTCCTTCATGACCCATGTGTAAATGAGGATAGTCATTTTATAACCTTAGACATTACTTCATTGTTCACAAATATCCCCCATTCTGGGGGGATGGAGGCATTACGAGAAGCCTTCTATGAGAAATTGGGTTATACTACTGCATTTATAAAGTTTCTGTTGGTCTTAAGTGAGAAAGTGTTGCACTGTAATACTTTTGTATTCAAACAGGAATTCTACTTACAAGTGAAGGGAACTGCACCTCTTTCTCACCAAATTATGCCAACATTTATTTGGCACAATGGGAAAAAGCAATTTGTGTTAACTGAGCAAACAAATCCCTTTCTCAATCAGATAGGTGTGTATCATCATTTTATTAATGACATTCTTGGTGTGGAAGGGGCCACATGTGGAGTTGGTTGAATTCATAAAATATTTGGAGTCGAAGAATGGAAACTTGAGATTCACTATCCTCACAATTGAAAAGGATGGCAACGGTGAAATAAAAACACAACTTTTTAGAAAAAGTACAGACAGGAATGCTTTTTTCATATAAATTTCCATCCTAAATATTTAATTCAGACTATCCGGAAGGGGCAATATATGACGCTAAAGCACAACACTAGTGACATACAGCAATATTTGAATGGGGCTGAAAGTCTCAGTAACAGGTTCCATAAGAGAGGATATAATGTATAGTGAAATAACAAGAGTGGATTTGTTATAGAATCGTGTTAGAACAAATACTACTTGCTTTAACTTTGTTTCAAACTATACACCACAACGTTTTATGATAAAACAGATCCTTTTAAAGAATTGGCATATATTGGCTATGGAACCCAAACTCCAATCTATTGCTATAACCTCCTTCCCTCCACATGGTGTACTGACATGGCAAAAATGTGGCTAGTTATGTCACCAACAGTCTATACCAGTCCATGGAAAATCACGTTGGAAATCTGCTGCCAGAAGGGATGTTTACCTGTGGTAGCTGCACTTTTTGCTCAAACTTGAAAACGGGTATTGATTTTACACACCATATTATAGGAGAATGTTTCAAAAACAAACCTTTTATTAATTGCAGCACTGCTTACATCATTTATGTGGCTTCCTGTGTATGCAGAAGCTTTTATATAGGTAAAGCTAAAAGGCCATTTAAGGTCTGGATTTTGGAACACTTGTGGAGTATTCAAAAGGGAGATAAGACTAACGTTCTTGCAACTCACATAACGCAAGAAGGAGATGGACATAAATCTTTATTCCAGGGTTTGAAAAAAGTGTGTTTATACACTTTGGGAGGGAATCTTGATAACAGTTTTTTTCAATGTGAAAGTAAGTGGCAATATAGATTGAGGGCCAGTGATGAGAAATGTTTAAATGAAATGTTTAGTTTAGTACCATTCTTGAAAAATGAAGCTGATGTTATTTATGCCCAGATAGATGTCATAATAATTTATTCATGCATCGCAGTATATAATTGATTTACATATTCTAGTATAAATATTTGTATATACATGTTTTTTTAATGAGTTTGTGGGGAGTATATTTTTATTGAATATGGTATGAATCACATATAGATGTGGGACTCTGTCTCTTTAAACAGGTACTTTTTAACAAGCGCTTTCATATCTGGTAGCCAACCCTTGACAAAGCATGTGTAATACGCAAACCATTTTCACAGTGGGGAGGGTGCTGTTATGTGTACTTTTTAATGCTTAATAAATATATTTTTAAATGGAACCGATAGCAATAGGTCTTTTTTTGGTAGACCGTGATGTCTGACTCTGTGTACTGTAGCCTTGGTTTTATGTTGTGGCTCCAGTCAGAATTTAAGTTGCTGCCTCCTCCTATTGCTTCAAATTCATGGTTTAATAAGAAATGTAGGGACCTTAAGAAAACTTAAATACAATTGCCAAATATAGTCAAAATAATCCACCCAGAGAGAATCTCACAACTTAAAGAGAAAATGGAAAAAAATATAGAGCCAATATAAGAGAGGGAGAATGTCTTTTTGAATAAATGTTTTTTTTCATGTACAATTTTGTTGTATATTTGTCCCGTTTTCTCCCCAACCCAGGACCCCAGCAATTGCAGCAGTGCATGCACATGGAGGCACACACACACTCTGGGTGCCAGCTCAGGCCCTTCCACCCCACCCCTGGCAACTGCCGCCACCTCCTCCCACCTATGCTACCCATTGGATCTTCACCAGATGGGAGCAAAACTACTGGGGGTGGGTGGACAACCTCCCCGGGAGAGGAGAGTTGCCTTTTGGCTGCTCAATCCTGCTCTCTCTCCCCCATGCTGGCTCCCCAATGACCTGAGGTCATTCCCAAACCCGGGTCACTGGTGTGAGGTGAGGGAAGGCATCCAGCGCTTCAGCCCTCTGCGCCACCAGGGCCGGCCTTTTTTAATAAACTTTGAAGTGAAATGTAGAATACTCTAAACCAGGGAGATGTAAGACATTTTTTAGATTTTCGTGGCAAGGGGACCAAATAATTAGGTTATTTCACTCTGTTTGGGAACAAATTTAAACTATATGTGACTTTATCAACTTCACTGCAGCCCTTGACTTCCTTAATTAAGAATTATTGAGGCAAACGTTGCTAACAAATCATGTAGATTTAAACTTGTTGCTTCCAGTTATATACAAATAATGTATTAGATGTAACCTTAAGTGTAATGCAACAAAATATTTTACATCTAACAAAGTAGTAGAATAAGAATGCCTGTTGGCTCCACTACTCTTTAACATGTATGTCAATGAAATTCTTCACAATTTATATGACTCACCTTTTTCATTCTCCTAATATAAATATCAGCATTTGCTGTGCATTAGCTTATGCAGATGACATGGCTTTATTGTCACTGTCTCCTATTGTTCTTTAGTGTAAATTACATTTCTTTGCACGTCTATGCGAAAAACGCTAGCCAGTTCTAAACCTCGATAAAACAATGATTGTTATTTTTGGTGAAAATAAACAATACCAATTTTCAGATTAGAAATAATAGGGTAGAGATTGTTAAGGAATATATTTATCTTGATGACACTTGCAAGTAATGGAAAATGGACAAGATGTCTATCTTCAATCTAAAAAGGTCAAACAAAATTCAGCAGCAATATTAAAATTTAACAACAGATAGGAAAAACAGTAATTCTAGTTCTAAAGGATGTGAATGCCAAGCTTCACCTGTAGCTTTGTATGGGGCAACGCCTGGGGCAATGATGTTTTAAATTTGATAGAATTGCCCTTTTCTGCTCTATATCAATCATTGGGTCGCTATCAGAACATTTAGTCAGAGTGGAATTAGGGCACGTAATATACATAAAAACAGGAATTATATCCTATGGGCTCAAAAGTCAGAATCTCCCACTTGATTCTTGGCCTATTCAGTGTTTAAAGGAAAACAATTAAAATCCAGAAAAGGTCAATATTGTCCTCTTCTTCTTCCTCCTTGTGGATTAGTAATGTGACAATTCTGCAAGAAATTGATATGTTATATTTATGGTCTGATGCCAATAAAGGTATATTAATTTCTGAAACATATAGAACTAGGACTTCTGGTGACATTAGCACCCAAGATGGAGTCTTGAGCTGTGTATTGCCAGCAGGAACTTTCACGAGACTTGCTAAAAGACTGTTCTGCTCTAATTAGAGAAGCCTTCTTTACACAAGCAATAAAACACAATGGGGTGTGCATTAGACAGTTCTAATGCATGGCCAGAGGTGTAGTAAGGTATATGGCCCCAGGCCAAGTGCCTTCACGTTCTGGTTGTGCATTACAAATGTCTAGTGCACATCCTCAGAGTGTCTTATTATGCTTACAAAATGACAAAAAGCAGATTGTCTAAATTTTACAAACAAAGAGCTTCTGCACTTGCAGAATTTCTTGTAGAGCTATGAACATATGAACATAAGGGGTGCTAGCTGCACATTCGAGCAGACTTGATAGACCTCTAGGCCTTTATCTGCTGGCAAATTTCGTATTTCATATGTTCATAACTATTAAAAAGAGAGAATTTAATGTTTTGTTTCTTTAATTGGACCCTATGCACTAATGGGCTGTAATACATGCCAGAGGTGTGCCAGCGGAGCTCTTCACCTGCAGACAGGTGTGTACCAGTGGCATTCACAACTGCCAGCCACTTTTCTCTAGTGGGAATCCAATCAGATGCCCAGACCGGGTGGCTCATTGGATCCCTTATGTGGCAGTGCACCCCACGGATGTCTGACAGCTGGTGGTAGAGGGGGCAAGAGGAGGGCAGTGCCACCAGCCATCCCTATGGTGCAGCCATGCATGACTGGGGCCTGGGGTGACCAATGGTGCCACAGGTGTGGGGGGAGAGGGGCACTGTCCTCCACAGGAACTGTGGGACACAGCGCACCAGGCTGCCAGCTGTTGGTGTGAGGGAGTGCATGGGATCCAATCGAGGGTCCACAAAGATGGCTCGGGTGGTGCCTGCCAGCGCTGTTTTAAGGGATGCTGTACAGCGGGTGGGGGGGTGCCTCCACACATACAGAGAGGGGGCTGCCATGTATGCACGGGGGATGTAGGAGCTTACAGCAGGATTATCCCTGCACCCCCTCCACACACCCATGGCCAGCACTGCACACCTTTGTGGATGGTACATAGTACTTAGATGCTCCCAGCCTGCATCTGTCACAGTGCGGTCCACGTACTGGGAGGATCAATTGCGATGGTTCTGCATGCCCCCCCCCTGCATCCGGTGCAGGAGGCACAGCGGATGCAGAGTGGCTACCCACTCCAGATATGCACACATAGCCACTCCAAACAGATTGTGCATAGGGCTTATTGTGTATAAAGTGTTTAGGCAGACAGGGATATAGGCCATGACATATTCTTGCTATGTGGGAGAATAAAGTGGTGACTGTTAGTTTTTTTAAATTGTGCTGCCTCAAGGATATCTCTTATGTCCTGCATTCATGTTGGCAACACTTGTTTTAAGCCATGCATTAGACACTTCTAATGCATATGTAACTCCCTTGCAAATGGGAGTTCCAAGAAATGCCTGCTTGGGCTTACCTTAGCCCATTGGTTCTGTCCTTCTCCCGCTGTCTCTTGGGCTTCTCCCGACTTGGCCCCTAATTTTTCTGGCTTCCCAGGTGCTGCTTTGCCCTCGTGAGTGCCCCAGCCTAAAGCCCGAATGAAAATATAGACCCTCGGGGCTTAAAATGCTGACCGTGAGCTCCCACTGCAAAAGTGCTGCCTCCAGGGCAGCGGGAGTCGTGTTGGTGCACAAATTGCCTTTGATGTGGAGCTGCTTGATTTGCGGTCACCTCAAGGACTGTGCCGTGGGTCCCAGGATCCCTTCCAGCTAATTGGGACCTGGTGACCATGGACAGCCTGTTGGGGGACCGCTCAGATGGGAATTAAAGGAGTTGTGACCAGGGCTCATTTGAGTATGCCTGTGCAGGCCCCGGTCATCTGAATAATGCATAACAGTGTGTCTGGCTGCCTCCAGGGTAGCTATGTTCAGCTCCAGCTGAAAAGTAAAGAATTAAAATGTTTTAAATAATGGAACTGTTGCTGCATGTTGGAAATATATTGTACATGTGGGGAAAAGTGTTTAAAGTTAAAATGAATACTGTTTCCTTGGCAATTCCAGTATTGTGGGACTCTATGTGTCAGCCTGTCAGTTGCTGCAGGGGGAGCTTGCAAAAGTGCAGTAGCGACAGAAAAAGTAAAGGAGCCACATTCTTTATCTGTGCAGCGACTGCAAGTGCAGCCTTTAAGCTACAGAACTGTGGGGCATGTGGGGCAAATAATTACTTCTTTTTGGCTGCACCAGGACATTATTCAGGACTGTATCTAATCTGCAATAAGGGACAGTGGGTTAAGCAGCCACTGCCAGCATTACAGCCAATTGGAATTGCAACAATAGAAAGCCAGGACTTGTGGGACATTCACTGCATCTTATGGGTAAGCAGCCAAGTGCTTATGGGGGCTTACAGGGACATTATTTTTGGCGCCAAATCTACAACCCAATTGTGCCTCAAGTGTTCTGATTGACAGGTCTCTCAGCAACTTGGAGACATGTCACCCCATCCCTGCTACCAATCAGGAGTCGATCTAGGAGCTCTATAAAGAGACAATGTTGCCAGTTTGTCTGGAGATTTTCAGAGATGCAGAGCTGAGAGAGAGAGCAGCAGAGCAGGCTCCAGCCTGCTGGGAGCCCCCCCATGGGGGAGGGGCTCAGGATCCAGCCATGTCATCAGGCCTGGGCCACTTATTTCAAGCCCTTTCAGTCTTCAGGGGGCATTTGTTATTTTCCTTCAGTTAACAGTTAACTAGTTACAGTAATTGTGCTCTCTGCAACAGCTAGTCTGGAGGTTGCCAGTACTATACTTCAGAGGCTACCTTCCCTTCCACGTCAGGGAAAGATGTGGACCTATGATCAGATGTCCAGCAGCGGTGAGAGCACTGACCAGACCAGATGACATCATGCAGTGGTGAGAGCGCTGACTGAGTACCTCAGTGGTGAGAGAGCTGAAGAAGTCTTCAGGATGCCTTTGATTGTGGATGAGACCCGTGGAGGACCTGAGTGAGTACCCTCGTAACCCCCGGTGCGAGGGAGAAGCTAAGCAAGTAATCTTGGGGGACCCAAGCCCCATTAAGAAATGTGTGTTGTTAAGTTTGAAGTACTGAAGTTCTCATTCTGGGCTACCAACCCCATAAGAGACTGCCTAGTTCAAGTAAATGATGCTTCTTGTCTGTGGCTCAAATGGCTAAGTTGCAGGTGCAGCAAGAAGTCAGGTATAGTGAATCATAAAAATGTTTTGCAAGTTGTGTAGCTTTGGGTTAGAGTCCTGCCATCATGGAGCTGACTGCCAAGACATGTCTGCCACTTCATGTGACAGGAGGTCCTAGAGCATATTATGTCTAAGATACCTTAAAGAGAATGTACCAGTGTTTGACCAGAATTTCATCTGAGAGCGCTTGGGACAAGTGTACAATGTCTAGACATGCTGGATAAGACTCCGCTTGGGGATAATGTTCTTGGTATATAGAAAGCACTGGATGTGACTGCCTGAAACTAAAGTATGGGATGCTTGATGAAAGTATCGTTGTCAACTTACTCTGGATAGGTGCCTTTTGGTATATAAAGTACTGGACGTGACCATGTTTAAACTGCGTTTAGGATGCTTTACAGAAGCATGACTCTCATTGCATTGGATGGGACCTTCAAGTATTGTGCTGAATGGTCTGGATGTAAGATCCACATAGTTTGTTCTGGAATGTTCGGACGTCTGCATGTGCAGGGCAATACCTGCCACATCTGCTAAAGTGCAGGGAAATCCTGCTGTGGATGTAAATAGTAATTTGCTGCTTTACAAAAATCTGTTTCCAAGTTGCCCCCAACCTCAAATTAATAGCTGGCCACCTCGACCAGCTGCAACTCCATCAGGCCTGCAACATCTTGGACTGTGGTATGTGTTTAACCAGTATGGTATGAGATTGGGGTTTCTGCTGTATCTGGGACTGGTACCAGTGTGGGTATTAATAATTATGTTTAACATCTGATTTGTCAGCAGCTAGATAGACAGGGATCTGGATGTCTTAAGTCGAATGGTAAAATGTGATTTATGTCTGCCTTTAATCTGTAGCCACCCAGCTGGAGGGTTCACCAGCAAAATCCAAATGATCTCTGTACATGTGTAAATATGGTAAGATAACCTCTACTCCTCCTGTTTCCCTTTCCTAGCTCCTTTATTACCCCCAAAATAAATATCTTATTTGTTGTTTGAAATTCTGTGTGAGCATATTATTAGAGAGAGCCTTTAATTCAAAATATTGAAATGTGGGGAGCTGTGTATTGGGCATGTCTTGGGAAGGTAAATGGTCACCATGGGTGGTGTAGCAGCTCAGGGGGCTACACCCAGCACCATCTCACCCACGTAAAGCACCCTGAGTGGAGGCACTGCGCAAAGGTTTTAAAAAATGTTATGAGTTAGCGAACCCAACCCCCTCAGCCTATGTCCAGGGTAGTGCTGCAGGGGTGTAACACTGGAGGTGGTGCCGCGCAGGGGTGTAACACTGGGGGTGGTGCCGTCCAGGGGTTACACATAGCTAATAACCAATCAGGATTCAGGACTTTCCCTTCCCATTTTATAATTACCAGCAATTCTGGAGTTGCAGACACTTCTTGCTGGGAGTCTGGGAAACTGGTGAGCAAAACGTCTACCACAAGGGGACTGGTGACTAGTCCAGTGTCTGGCAAGCGTGGTGCTGCCTCTGCTCTTAAAAAGAAAATAATTGCCATTGTGCTAGACAAACTTTGAGCATTTCAGGCAGAAACAGAGGCAGAATTTGCTACCCTGCATGTTGAAGTGGACACATTAAAAAACAGCACTGGAGCATGAAAGTGAAATCATGGGCCTGGATGTCCATTCAGATAACACCAACTGTATGCATGTCTCAGCACACCAAGGGCCAGATTTTCAAGGTATGGCACAGGATTTGTGTCAAGCCCTACACCACAACACTTAGGTTCTGGTGGTGCACCCAACCCCTTTGCTGGTACTGTGGCTGAGTTTACAATCTCAGGCACATTTGCAACAGTTTTCACGATTTAAGGCAGCTTGCACCAAATATCTGGTGCAAGCTCCATAAAAAAGGCCCTCAGGACTGCTGCAAGGCAGACCACAAAAAGTTGGTATAACTTGTGGCAATTGGTGCATGGGATAGAAAAATCCCATCACTGGCCAAGAGAATGCTGCAAGCCCTGTGAAACAAACGTTCTTGCACCTGAGGCTTACGGCATTCTCACCAGTTAGAAAATCTGGCCTCAGAAGTTGGAATCCTTGGAGGTTAAGTGTGACAACCTCTTGAGGAGAGTGAGATGAAATAATATAAATTTCTATGGCATTCGTGAAAAGAACGAGGACTGAGACATGACGGACTTCCTTGAAACCTTTCTCCGGACCTGACTCGAATACCCCCTGGACTTCCAGTTTCATATAGAGCAGGTCTATAGAGCACCCAGCCTGACTCTTGCCAACAGGCAACAGCGGTCGCACTCTGTTGTCCTTAAAGTTATGAGCTTTGCCTCAAAAGTACAAATCTTGGTGGAACTCTGGAGGCAGAAAGAAATTCTTTTTAGAGGGCACAAGATTTTACGCCAATCTTGATTACTCGCAAAGGTCATGGAGCATAGAAGAGCATATGCAAACAACTTAAATATCAAACTCCTTTTTCTGCTTGGCTCAGGGTCCTCTACCCTGAGGGAAATGTACTTTATCTCACTATCAGGGATACTTTAGTGGATCTTAAGGCACAAAGTATTGAGGTAACCCAGCCTCTGCATCCGTGTCACAAATATGAAGAAGATTGTGACGCTCAACTGTTCCTGTGGACTGATTCAACCAACTGAAAAGCCCAGTCTGCAGCTACCATGAGTAAGGCAATACTTTTTTCACAATTTTTTGGGGGACTTTTAACGGGTTATGCATGGTATAAATAGCACATTTCATGGAAATATTTCATTAATACCAAGACAAAAACACACATCTTAAAAAAGTGATTTAAAATGAGTTTAAATAATCAAAAATTAACCATAAATGTACAAATTATGCTCTGTAATACTCAGTTTTGCTGCAGCATTGAGTACACTTTAAGATTCTCCACCTTAATGCTGCATCTAGTGTCTGTAAGCATGGAGCCGTATCTGGAGAAGGAATGTTCCATACTTGCACTGTAGACTGGAACAGACGAGCAGCTGTACACAATGTTTGTGAGGTGAGGGAATCTTTCCTGGCAAGCTATCCAGAACCGCACAATATTTTTATCACTGCAGGTCAGTTGATTACATTGCACTTCCTTAATATAGGACCACAGTTCAGCACGAGCATGCAAATTGTCCTCAAACATAGGGATACTGGAGCAAGTTTCCTCCTCCAAAACTGCCAATGTGCCGAGTCTTGTGGGATTGAAAACACAGACTGCAGCAAACAACTTAGCTGCTGCTGATCGATGGAACTTGCCTGTCCCAGACATATAATTTTGGAATTTTATGGCACAAGCTGACATTGTTTTTTTAGTTGGCAGATAGGTAACGTTTTCAGCCTTAACATCTAAAAATGATGAAAGGGAGAAGGTTTTTTTTTATACTGCCCTTGGAGAGATACATGGGCTGCCTGGAAAAATTAATGCTAACTTTGGTGAAACAGATGCTTAACATGGAAGATGGCCGGTTTTACAGTAATCGTAAATTCCATGCGGACCGTGATTTTATTACTGCCTTAACTATCTATGCGGATGACCTGGTCATCCTCACTCATTCTCTGGATATAGGGGTCATTAATTGCCACCTGAGTGAGGACTTTGGGAACATTCCATCCTGGATTTCATCCCATAAGTTGGTTCTTAACCTTGAGAAAACCCAGGCCATGCTCTTTGGGTCCCAGGCCAAGATTAAGGCCTCTCCTGCTCCTTTATGCATTACTGGTATCGACGGTGTCCCGATCCTTGTTACTGACAACTTTAAATACCTTGGGGTGACACTTGACCCGCAGCTTGACCTTGGCCACCATATTCAGAATGTATGTAAGACTGTCAACTGCAAACTGGGTCTGGCATACAGAGCAAAGAGCAACCTTACTCCTGCTGCCCGTCTTGCTCTTGCCAGAGGTGTGTTCCTCCCTTAGCTTTGCTACGGGCTCCTTTTGTTTGCTAGCTCCTCCAAAGCTCACCTTTCTAAGTGGTCTACTGCCTACAATAATGTCTGCTGTTTTGCTCTGGCTGCCCCTCGTCTCACCCATCATTGTGACCTATATAGCAAGCTGAATTGGCTCTCCCCATCAAATCATCTAGACTTTGTCCTGGGGTGTTTCACGAGCAAGGTCCTTGGTACTGGCACCCTCCTGGGCTGACGAAATTCCTTGTCCCGGCTGCCTCCTCATCCTATTCCCTCAGGTCTCTGGGTCCCGACATCCTTATGATACCTGCTCCCCAGACTCTAATGGGGGACAGAGATTTTGCTGCGTGTGCTCCCAGACTGTGGAACTCATTTCCTGCCCAGGTTCACTCCTCCCACTCACATGCGCGCCTTCAATTCTCCCTATGGAACCATCTCAAACTCTCCTCGGCATGTGGTTGTCCCAAACCCCTGTGATCTCTCCTGATCCTTCACTGCACTCCTTTCTCTTGGATGTGTTCTGGACAAGTATGGGTTGTTTGCTGGGTATATAATGTACCATAACCCATGTTTTGGGGTGTTGCTCTAACCGAGGCTCCACTTCCTGGGGCCTTAAGTTGTATATAGTGTTGTATCTGCTGCATCTCAACTTGTAATTACTGTACTGCTCTTAGTTTCTACATGTTTTTCTGTTGTGTATATACTGTGTAAGATATGCCTTACCTGACCTGTTATCTGTCTCAATCTGTATCATGTTGTCCTATGTACTTAAATCTGTAATTCCTGTACTCGCCCGGGTTGTACCTGAAAATAGGCAATTGTCTTGTTCAGTGTACTTACCTGGTCAACAAAAGCTAAATAAATAACTAAATAAAACCATAAGGGATTTTCGAGCACTCCTGAAATCTCAAGCTGAGGACTATGAAACCTGTAGTGCATTGCCCAGTACTTGTTCACTCTCTATCATGACTGTGGACTTTTATGGTAAGTACAAGGCAGAGGGGAGCTGGGATGCAGCATGTATTTTGCTCAGATGAAAAGTAGGGTTGTCAGAACTAGTTTGTGAAAGATTCAAACCCTCCTCGAACCCTGGTGTTCGAATTCTAACTTAGAACTCGAACGCTAAATGGTTCGCAAAAGGGTTCGAATGACCGCGAGACGTTGTCTGTTGCATAGCGTGCCCTAAGTATGGGTCGGGTGGGGGTCGAGTAAACAAGTGAGCCGCTGGGATCTGTGGGGTATTTAGGCAGATATTGCCGCGAGGAGGAGCGCCATTTGCTGAGGATCGAGCCGGAGGCAGCAGCAGCCTAGCTAAACTCAGCATGCTAGCAGGTTAGCTTACCGGCTACTCTTGTCCATAGTGGCCACTTCCATCATCCATTTTCCTGTGAGACCGAGAACAAGAGAAAGGCTGAAAAAGCTCAAAATCGGATGGGAGTGGGACATGGGGGAGGTTCAGGACAGGTGGAGGATTAATCAAGAATTGGGAAGGGACTGGGAATAGGGAGGATCGAGACCGAGATCAATCAATATCAGGACTGGAGGAGGACTCAGGAGGACTCGGGAGAGAGAGAATAAAAATAAGAAGAAGTGAAGAACCTTTGTGAAATGTGATTATTTGAAACTGCAGCACTGCTCAGTCAGTGGTGCACACTGCACACTCAGCAGCTGCCAGCAACAAGCATACAAGGGGGGCACAAAAAGGCAAATAAATCTGAACCCTTCCCAGTGTAGTGTGTGTGTCACAGAGAGAAGCCCAGTGTGTGCCCCTTGACTGCACTGTACCCTACCCAGTGTGTGTTACAGAGAGAAGTCCAGTGGCCAGTTGTGTGGTGGCATTAACCTTACATGACAGAAACGTAGAAATATAATTCTCATTCCCTGGGTTGCATATGTGACTCCGTCTCCTGTGGTCAGCCCATCACCCTGCTACTGTGTGCCCTTTGACTGCACTGTACCCTACCCAGTGTGTGTTACAGAGAGAAGCCCAGTGGCTAGTTGTGTGGTGGCATTAACCTTACATGACAGAAATGTAGAAATATAATTCTCATTCCCTGAGTTGTTGGTTATGTATGTGACTTCTCCTGTGGTCAGCCCATCACCCTGCTGCTGTGTGCCCTTTGACTGCACTGTACCCTACCCAGTGTGTGTTACAGAGAGAAGCCCAGTGGCCAGTTGTGTGGTGGCATTAACCTTACATGACAGAAACGTAGAAATATAATTCTCATTCCCTGGGTTGCGTATGTGACTCCGTCTCCTGTGGTCAGCCCATCACCCTGCTACTGTGTGCCCTTTGACTGCACTGTACCCTACCCAGTGTGTGTTACAGAGAGAAGCCCAGTGGCCAGTTGTGTGGTGGCATTAACCTTACATGACAGAAACGTGAAATATAATTCTCATTCCCTGGTTGTGATGTGACTGCCTCCTGTGGTCAGCCCATCACCCTGCTGCTGTGTGCCCTTGACTGCACTGTACCCTACCCAGTGTGTGTTACAGAGAGAAGCCCAGTGGCCAGTTGTGTGGTGGCATTAACCTTACATGACAGAAACGTAGAAATATAATTCTCATCCCTGGGTTGTGTGTGACTCCGCCTCCTGTGGTCAGCCCATCACCCTGCAGCTGTGCACCCTTGATTGCTATGTGTATGCCTATGCCCAGCAGCCCAATCATTCTGTAAGCCTTGAACCTGGATCCTTTAGTTGCAAACTGTCATATTCTTCAATTACTTCAGTCCACGGTATCATAGTGTCACACAACCAAAATAAAATTTTGAGTTGTAGCCAGCGATCACAGATCACATTGCTTTGTTACACAGGAATTGTTTGGTGTGGGTGTGTTCACCGCAGTATACTGGTAGTACTGGTACTTACTGTCTGTTATGGCTGACACCAACCTAGATGAAGCATCTAGTGCTGGTGTTGGAGCAGGTGTTGGTGGTAGTGGTAATCCTGGTGCTAACAGAAATAACCAAAATGTTTCACGTGATAAAAATTCAACAAACAGCAAAAGAGCAACAGTGAAGTGTGGTAAAGGGGACCTTTAAGAAAACCTGTACAGCTGCTGGGGTCACACGGAGAGGCACCTCAAGGTATGCCATTCATGCTGTTAAGATCCCTGTGACTAGCAGCAATAATGCAAGTGACAGTGAGTCCCTCTCTGACTCAGACAGTAGCTCTTTGTCTCAGTCCGACACTGTTGTGTCTCAGCGACAAATCATTACTTCCTCAACAAAGTGAAATGAGCAAGTCTGCTGACAATGAATCAGGTAGTGCACTTGCAAATACATCCAGCACTGTTGGCAATGAAAAGGACATATCCATTGAATCCACCACTTCTGTGTTGGCCAGCAATGAAAATCCATCAGAGTCTTCTGTCCACTCTTCTAGCACCAAGGAGCATGTCCCAGGTTCTGTTAGGACAGGTGAAAAGACACAAACAGTCTTTAGCTATCTTCCTAGCACTCGAACAAAATCTGTCACATCTGAGGTGTGGAATTATTTCTCTGTCAGTAAAACTGATCCATGCAGAGCAATTTGTTCCCTGTGTAAACAGAGTGTAAGCCGTGGTAAAGTTGTATCATGCCTTGGCACTATAGCTCTTAAACGCCATCTGAAAAAGCATTCGGTTTTGCTTGATCATCCAAAACCCATGTCCTCCATCTTCCAGACCACACGTGAGAAGGGTCAGGAATGTGAAATGGATACTGAATTGTCTGAACTTGATGCGGGCAGAACAACTGCCAGCCCTAGGATCACTGTTACCACCAATGCCAGCACCATTAGTACCAGTTGCACATCCAGTGATGGCACTGAATGTATAAGTCCTAGTCCACCATCTCTGCGCCCATCTGCCCATCAAGCACGGTGTATAATAAACCAGCAGGGACATGTTGCAAACAGCTAACACTGTCTCAGGCATTTGAAAGGAAGAATACCTTTACTAGAAATCATCCAAAGACCCTTCATCTTAATCACGAATTGGTGAACTGTTAGCCGGAGCCCTTCTCCCATACTCTTTGGTAGATCATGAGGATTTTAGGAGCTCATGACATTAGCAGAGCCTCGTTACAATGTTCCTCATCAAGGTACTTTTCCTATGTTGAAATACCAAACATTTATCAGGCTTTAAAGCTACAGTGATGCTTGCACTTAAAACTGCAGAGGGTGGGGTTATTCATGTCACAACAGATATGTGGACCAGCACTCAAAACATAGATTACATGTCCTCTACCGTCATTGGGTCACGTTTCTTGTGCTTCTTCAAAACAAAGATACCCCAAAAGATGGCGCTGCTGCATATAAAGAAGTTTGGGCAAAGTCATACTGCTGCAAACATCTTGCAGGAACTAAATGACCTCCTTGACGAATGGGTTTATTCTCACGGTCTAAAATGTGGCTTCATAGTAAGTGACAATGGAGCCAACATCTTAAAAGCAGTACAGGATGGAGGATTTCTGCATGCTTCTTGCTTTGCACATTGCTTACACTTAATTGTCACGGGATTTCTCAGCAATGAAACACAAGTGGATGGTATGATTGCTGTTTGCAAAAAAATTGTGACTCACTTTTCACATTCAACCAAGGCTATATGGACATTGTCCGAACTGCGAAAAAAACACAAGCTGCCCCAGCAAAAGCTGATTCAAAATGTTTCCACTCATTGGAACTCAACGCTTTATATGCTGCAGCACCTCTTGGAGCAAAAGCAAGCTGTACATGAGTACTGCTCCAGTTACATTATTGGAGATGGCATTATGCTATCTGTGCTGCAGTGGAAATTAATGGAGACAGTGTGCTGTATCCTAGCTCCTTTTGAGACCGCTACAAGGGACATGTCTTCTGAAGGTGCATCTGTGAGTCAGGTTATCCCACTCATAATGCTCATTTCACATCATCTTAGTGTTCTAAATCTACAAATAGAAAAAGACAGATCTGAAGCGCAGACAACATGTCGCCTGTATCATGGGAATCTCGTAAAGAGAATGAGCGAGCGCTTCAAAACCAATGACAAATTAGTTGCAATGACGAAATCAAGACACTACATCCTTGCAACTCTCTTAGATCCCAGGTTCAAAGCTATACATCTTCCAAAAACAGATGATATAGATCAGTACAAATGTATGTTGCTAGATGAGCTGCAGCACTCACAGGAGTCAAACACAGACACGCACAGTACCCTCAGGTTGTCATCACCACAACATGCAGGTTCATCTTCACAAAGGGATACAGAACTGGAAAAGTCACCAAACATTAACAGTAGTTGTTCCACAACTGCCACTTCTTCAGCCCTTAGTAGCAAGCTAAATCTGTGGCAAAACCTTTCCCAAATTGCTGCCATACCAGCTGCTTCTGCTGATTCCTCTTCTGAGCGGTCTCTGTCCAACATGGTAGACAGTTACCTGCAAGAACTGCCTATTCCTATTGATGCATGCCCTTTTGAATACTGGAGATCAAAAAAGTCAATTTGGACAGAGCTGTATGATGAAGCCTGTAAATATCTTGGTTGTCCTGCAACAAGTGTCTCTTTAGAACACATGTTTAGTACAGCTGGCAATATTGTGACAGACACCAGAAATAGGTTGCTGCCAGAAAATGTACACACGTTAACTTTTATTAAAGTTAATAAGTCAAGATTTTCGTATCCCTACAAGAGTATACAAACTGATCCTGAAGTGATTGATGTTGTGGATGTTGATGGTGATGACAACTCAGATGGTGGTGGCTGGTAAATACTGTGTGGGACGGAGTCTCTGCACCAAAAGGAAACTTTACAGACTGTGATGACTTTGGTTGTCGCTCTCCTTTCTCATCTACTACCTTGGACTATATACCCTCAAAACTTTCACCATTTCATGGCAAACTGCTTTGTAGCTAGGGTCTAAACTAAAGTCAACAAGTTTTATATACAGGGCAATTTTAACATCAGTGGGAACAGGCCCAAATTTGGCATAAAAGGACACTGTCACGTCAATCCTTTCTGTATCATATTATTTATAGTTAAAGTGCAAACATATATTTTTGGATTTACCTTCTGTGACTTTGTGGTGCATCAGTATGGGCTGGGACAGGAGACAGTCTATTTTTCAATTTTAAAGAGGACAAAACAATGAGTTCTAATTGGTAGCTGTTTATTATTTTTTCAATTACAGAAGTGTTAGTCATAAACAAAAAATGGATGCTAGTACAAGGGTGAGGGTTGTGGGTTGGTTTTAACATGGGTGTAAGGGTGGCATGGGTGCTACTGCAAAGATGAGGGTGGTGGAAGAAAAGTGGAATGGGTGATGGGGTGAAAGGTGGGTGTTGTTTTAGTTCTTTCATTTACAGATTCGTGATCAGCTGGGGATGGTGAGGAAAAAATGATGACAGACCGAACTACTGTACACATAATATATATTCTTATTAAATACATTGCAAACTGCTGCCACCTAGCACAATTATCCTGTCCCCTTTAAAAAAAGAATAAAGGAATCAGAAATAAAAGAAAATCTGCATCAGCAGTTTTCACAGAATGTGACGTATCATAAAGTGTTTTTGCTTTACAAGTAGTGATAATTTGATACATAATGGGGTTGTCAGACGCTGTCCCTTAAAGATCACATGCCAACTGCTGCAGCTACATTAAATGTTCCTTAGTATGTGGTGAGGAAACCACTTTTTTATTTATGTGACTGAAATATAGATTTTATTGAAGTATCAGCTGCAAAAATGCATCATCTTAGAAAGTTGTATGTATTACTTCAATTTGCCAACAAAAATGTTGGTATATGTATGCATTACCTTAGAAAATTGCATGCATTTTTTGCCAGCAACAATGACTGGCATATTTTTTTATTCAAATGTCTTGACTGACTACGTTATGACATAATATGTTTTGCAACAGTTCCACATGCTGCTGCTGTAGTACTTGGCTTGACTTTGTTATAAAAGCTTTCTTTAAACATAGCAACTTTTGATTTACTCATTTAAAACAGAAAGCAGCAAATAGCTGAAATTAGGTAATATCAGTTATTTTTTCTCATAATTCATGACGATGAGTATATATAACTGAGTACATAAATGGCTAATGTGCCTCTTTCTTTCACTAAGGAACTATGATGCAGCTGCAGCAGGAAAACTTTTAACATATGGGTGGGTGGGTGGGCCTGTTACGTATTAAGTTGCTGGCTTTAGCAAACAGAAGAAACCATAAATAAACCTAGTTGTATTCCTATCAATGTCACACATGATAATTTCTCTCCCCTTATATTGAACAGTTTTTCCTTTACATGTATTTTATTACTATCTTTGTTACTGGCAGCATAATAAAAAAATAGGGTTCGAGTTCTAAAAAGTTCTAAAAAAGATTAGAACCCTAGAACTTTTTCAAAAGTTCTAGACTAGAACTAGAACCCAGAACTTCAGAGGGTTCTGACAACCCTAATGAAAAGGCTCCTGTATACCTTCTGCTATGGAGCAATGACATGACTGACTGTGGACATTGTTTCACTTATTATGTTCCTGAAGGCTTGATTTTCCCCTTAACACTTTCTTCTCCTGTAACTTTGGGCTAGAGGCCCTGGGATAGTCACTGTTTCATTGTGCAGTACTAGTAAATGGGGGTACGGTTTAGGACCGTCTTTTTGATTCCTGCATCACTGGTCATACGTATATATTTTTTTATTCCTCTTTGCCCTCCCTATGGGCCACCCATTTTTTTAATGAATGTGAGCAGTACTTTTGATTTAATATCCAGCTATGCATACTGTATGTGTATGTGTATGTGTGTATGTGTGGGGGGGGGCACTCTTGAGGACTTGAGAAATCTGGGACACCCATTCCTTTTCCCCATGCAATATTACATGCATCCTAATGGAAGCACCACAGAATATCAACAGACATTTCACTGACATCCCTCACAGTGATGACATAATGCCGACACTTGGCATGGGGCCAGCAATGTTTCAAGTATTTTTTGAGTGGGTCTGTGCCCCCCACACCCCTGCATTTAAATATAATCAGCTCCAGATCAGAGTTGTTTCGGGGAGGGGGCAGAACACCGAGAGAAACAGCATCGACGAAACATGGACCATTATAGCAACTGTTGCTGTAATGGTCCTTTTTTGGGCTACGCTATTGGGGTGTCAGTTTACTGTGAGTCACCACATTCTAATTGGGGTGGGTATCCCACCTTTGGCAGAGATATATTGTTAGCTGTAATGAATTTATCTCATATCAACACTTGCTCCATGTGGACTGCTGTGCTATACACAGAGGCAACATACGTTGCTAGACCTTGGCTGCTCACAGTATGTGAAATTTGATGCTGGCTGTCTCCCCTACCCCTGTTTTTAGTGCCTGGATGCCTTAGTTTCTAATCCCTTCCCCTACAGCTATAGCTATCTAATTTAATACAGGTTCATTTCCTCATCTACTTTGATTTATTTATTTATGTCTGGAGGCTGTTCTCCTGTACTACACATGTTCATAAAATGAGAGCGGGTACCATCCTTTTTGTTGTGTTCCTGGTAATTGTATTACATGGTGCCGACATTTTCTATCTTTTCCCTGATTTTCCCCAACCTTTTCCCTCTAAGTCTGTCTGGCTCAGAGAGTGGCACTATGGAGGCAGGATGCTGATACAGCACTCACCTTTCCTCCAGATTGAGGAGCACTCTTGTTCGCTCTGTCTACCCCCTCAAGCCACTTAGAGGACCCTTGGCAGGCCCTCCTGCCTTGGAATCCAGTTCAGCCGTTTATGTTTTGTTCAGCCCCTGTTCAACCTTATGGCTTTTTTGGCTGGTTTCAGGACCATTTTTTTATCCAGTTCTATACTGAGACTGTTCTTTGGATGTGCTTTGCTGTTTTATGTTTTTTTCAATATTATATGAGAGTGGAAATATATCTCCTGTATTGGAGTCTGTTTTTACCCTGGGAGGTATGGCACATTGTTTTACTAGTCCAAGTTAATTGCTCTCCTGTATTTTTATGGGATTACTGTTCTTTTGAGGGGGAGGAGTCAGGGAGTGTTTATAGATTTAGATTGCACTGGAATTTGTCACTTCCTTCTGGTCACTTTTGGCAATTCAAACAAGATGTGTTTCTTTACCCTGTGCAATGACCTCACAGGATGACACAGTTATTTATTCTCATAATGTCAGTGGTTTAAGTAACTCTGTTAAGAGGGCAAATGTTCTTGCCTCCATAAAAAAGGTTGCCTTTCATTTATTTTACTGCTGGAAATGCACTTGTCTAGTTCTGAGCACAAGAACCTGGAACAATTTGTTTTTTCCACCATGACTGCCTGCTCTTTTCAGAAGGGGAAGAGACGAGGTATGGTGTGTTTTGTGTCTAAACAGGTGTTATTCCAGCCCATTTCACATTATACCAATTCACAGGGAAGACTAGGACTGGTGGTAGGCTGTTATTATAGCATGGCAGTCACACTGGCCAGCCTTTGTTTACCTCCTGGCTGCGTCCTCTAGATTTTTATTTTTCTCCTCACATGACAATAGCAGGCAGTTTGCCTAAATCTCTCAGAGCTAGGTATCAAGGTGCCCCCCTCCCCATTGCTGGTTATCAGAGGGGTTACTCTGTAATTGAGTGTTATGAATTTGACCAGGGACTCTCTGCTCCATTGAGGTTGGTGGGGTTGAAGGTAAAGCGGCCGGATCCAAGCAACTGTGGTCCCCAGTGGGAAGTGTCCCTCAGGGCCCTATTCTAAATTGTGTGCTGTGCCTCACAGGTCCTGGATTATCTAGGACTGAAACATGAAATTGGTGGAGAATATGTAGGCCTCAGGGTCTCTGTGTTGGCTACCATAATTCCACAGGGAGGCAAATGCACCAGAACCTACATTGGGGTATGCTGCCTCTTCCGTGGGGGCAGTGGTGAAGTGGGTACTGAGTCTAGGGGAGGCTGGTTGGATGGAATCCCTGGGTAGCTAATAAGTGAAATTCCTCATAGCGACATCCATATTTCATTGCTGATATTGTTTAACTACAGCATAAATAGACTCTGCTTAAACCTACCTCAAGCTGGGTCCTTATAAATCCGATGGGGTATGAAACCCACCTCTATAGCTAGGTTATATATGTCCTGGGTTGTATGCATCCCTTAGATTGCTTAGACTTTGAGTTATGTGGGCAACAGCCCTGAAAAAAAATTGAAAATACCCCTGTGAAATATGAACTTTGCCTTGGGCTTTAATTTCTTGGATCCACTGTACAGTGATTAGTGCCTTACTCTAATAATATGCCCTTTCTTTAATAAATCAAATGGTTGGACTTTAATTATGTTATGGGCATTCCATCATTGATGGGGACAGTTTCTTTGCCAACCTTTCTTGTTTGCAGCACTGCACTGGCTTGAAGAGCATCTGAACTCAAGGGAGGTCACCTCAGACCCAGAAGGTCAAGCAAGTTTTTATTGTGGATCCTCTCCTGGAAAATGAATTGATGCCATCTAAAACCCATATATCAGGGAAGGGGCTACATTAAGGGCTTGTTTTCCAGGATTTGTGGTGCCTCTGAAACCAAAGCAAGTAAGTGTCTGTCAGAGTGAAGAAAAACTTCTCAGTAATTTAAACCATATGTACAGCTTTTCAGAAATGGCACCTGGTAGCTGTGTTTGTTTCCTGTACCATACACTGCATGAGAATGCCATTAGTGGCATTCATTTACATCTCAAGATCCCCATTGTCTCCTTTCTCAATGGAGTGTGTGGCCATGGATCCGAGAGGACTTGCTGTTGCTGCCTCCCTGTGTCATCTTGGAACTGGGTATTGGGTGGGCCTATGTAAGTGTGGCTTAAATCAAACTAATAAACTTCCCCCCAGTTTGTGTCCCTGCTGCTTGTGCTGGACTGGGAGAGGAGCAGAGTGTCATGATGTAGAGCCATGATCGGAAAGGAATGTAGTGCATTTTGGCCCAAATCAGAATAGTGATGACTCTAAAATTTAAAATAAAAACCCCTGCCTCCCTTCCCCTCAGTTCTGCCTGCTCTTGATCCTCCAATGCACTGTGACTGCTTGTACCAGCATCACAGACCAATGAACAGTGCATCCCATAACTGCATAAGCATAACCATGGAGGAGTGCGTTTGTATCACAGAGTCATATAGCACTTGTCAGCCACACTGGGGGAAGGAGAAGCATGTGGCATGGAGCTGCACCAGAGGGAAAGCTTCACTGGAGCACCACATTTGAAATGCATGCTGCAAAACATGAAAAACAGAAGTAGCTGTCTGGAGAAAGTAGACCCTGCTCAAGTTGAGACTGCTGTGAAGAAAAAAAATCATGATTGAAAGGGGGTAGCAAGAGGGACAAGGGGAGCCTAAAGAAGAGCTTGGGGGGCAGATTGACTGAGTATGTCCCTCCACAAAAATAACAGAGTTGCTCTGCAGTAAGCCCTGCTTAAAAAGAATTGAACTGTGGTGGGGGTTAAGGGTGATCCTAAGGGACCAAATCCTCTGCCTGTGTCTTAAGAAGACTGCCCCAAAATAAAGAAACAAGAAATTCTGTTTTAAAATGGGAGAGAGAGAGAGAGAGAGAGAGAGAGAGCCCTCTCCTTTCCAGCCGGTCCGCCGGCGCAGAGGCAGTGCATCCATCTGCGACGCCGATGACCCCGGTTCAGGAATGGACTCAGAAATCGGAGTGCTGGCCGGGGGGAGAAGTACTGAGCATCCTAGGGACTGCTCTCCTTCTCCAGGGGGGTTGGGGGATAGTATGTCCACCACGTCACGGACCCCTAGCGGAGGTTGGGGGTATACACTGTGCCAGTGACGTACTAGTGGGGGGTGGGGCAGACATGGGCCATCATTGCACGTCCCCACCCCCCTGCACAGCACACAAAAATACCAGCACAGAGCGTGAAGCCCTGCTCCACTGCCAACAATGTCCACCGGGTGGGGTCCCAGTTCCATGGCCTCACACTGGGGGGTAAGCCAGGGCATGTTACTGTTGACCTTGGGGAAGGGGCACCTGCCCAGTGGCCCAGCCCAGGGGGGGTAAGCCTGGATATGGGGAGGTGGTGAGTGGGAGCTGAGTTCCCCTGCAGGGGATCAAAAACGTGAGCCACAAACCCCCCAAAAAACTTGCCTTTCCTTTTACATTTGCCTGTCCTTAACAAACGGATATCAAACTGTGCACCAGTTCTCCCCTTGAACTCAGTGTGAATTGATAGGGGAAGTGACTTTGCCCTATGAATTCCCTCCTTGGGGTTTAAATCTTGTTGCCTGTGATATGAGCTGCAGCACAGCACAGGCCCAGAGTCTAGTCTGTGCTGGTTAAAATAAAAAGTGAATAACAAGAATTGTGCTGCCCTTTGACCTTTTATGTTGAAAGAGAAAGAGCAGTGAACACTTGTAAACAGATTTGGTTCTGAATGGAGGTACTTTGACCGGTACCTACCTGCCACAAGGAATGGTGTCAGAGTGTGGCCTCTATTCGAGGAAGTAAAAAACTCATGGTAACCCTGCAACCCCCTAATGAAAATGACTTTGTAACTGGATTAACCCCCAAATGACTCTGGTCCTGGATTGACCCATCAAGATACAATAGCAACCTGCCTGCCTGATTTGCCAAATGGAACACCCCCATTGTTACCCATAACCTGTCTGACTGAGACAGCACCCATGACTACCAACAAGACACCTAGAGGCACTGGATACTACCCAGATGACTCAAGGGTGGATGTAGTGAGAAGACCAGCTAACCTCACACAGTGAATCAAGCTAGTGGTTGCCAATGTCTGGCTGGGGTTGCCACCAAGGAGCAGCATATGCCAGCTGCGATGATGAGTGCCCCTGTCAGTCATTCCACAGATGACATCACCCTTTCAAACCCTGTTGAGTTGGAGGTCCTTGAAGGAGTCTGCAGTCATTGCTTGGAGTTCAGGTGAAGGAGGAGGCTCCGAAGCACGCACTACTCTGCTGCCAGAGGGATCAGACTGGACCTTGGTTACCTGACTCTGCAACAACTGGTGAAACTGTTTCTTTTCCTACTTTATTGGGTTAGTACGGGACTATGGTGTGGATCCTGCTGGGGTTTTAACTGTTTACAAACAAACAGAACAAGCAGCTAAAAGAGATCCACATCTGGAGTCAAAATGCAATACAATGTTAAGCAACCAAAGAGCACAGCTCATTCAGACACTGGACACCGGCAAAGACCAGGCCATGGTCACAGGATAATATCCAAGAAAAAAAGCTTTATTATATACATTAGCACTCACCACCGCTAGCCCACTGAATGTTTTTGAACTCACATTTACTTTGTCAAGGTGTTACAGCTCAACCGTTATCACTGCCTTATGTAGTACAATTCATTCAAGTGACAGTGTACATATTTCATACAAAGCAATGTGTGATTAGTAAAATAAAATGCACAGTAAATGTGCAAAACAAGTGACGCTAAGACAAATCCTTCATATTTAATATCTAAAAAATTATAAAACTGGGGTATGAACATACAAGGAAAAGAACAAGAAAAGGGAACTGGTGGAGAGAGTAGGAGAAGGGGGGAACAGAATTGGACAACGTGGAGAGGAAGGGGAAAGAGGTGGGGGGATGAGTTATGGAAAACAACCAGGTGAAATAATGGGAGGGAAGTGGTGGGTGAGAGAAAGAAGACAGAACACATTCAAAATACAGTCCCTGTAAACTAATCTCACAAAAGCACTAATCCAGATCACAATGTGCTAAGAAATCTTGAATTGAATCATCAAATACACAGCCATGTAAATGTTCTACTCATTTCAAATCAGCTGTGATCAGAGTCAAAACGGCTGCTAGTGCATTAACCTGATACAGGATATCAGACACAGTGCATGGGTCCATCAAGCCTTGAAATACATGGCAATCCCTTGTGAGTGAAGGCTGCCTAGCCTGCCACAAGGTGGCATCTGTGTGCTAGAAGACTGCTATGTCCCTCCCCAGGCTGGATCTGGTGCCGCACACTGCAGCGCCTTCCCCCCAACCTTAGTCCATTCAGCCTGCATATTGAGCTCACACCCAAACTCAGATCACTGGCACAGGAAGGCAACCTGTTCCCCATTGGGACAATGGCTGTCCCTATAAACAATGTCACTTCATAAATTTGTTTCGGCACATTTTACCATAACAGGTGTGATTTATAGGATACCGGGCCAAATGTCATTTTGCACCACTAGTGCAAAAGCTAATTTTGGCCAGGATTTGAAAAACGACACCCATCACATTTACGAGGTGGTGTGAGAAAATGGCTATGTTGACATTTTTTTTACACTGAGGGGAGGAAGTGCAAAGCGGGAAAGAGAGATAGAAAGTACAGTGATTCAGAGGTACTATATGAGCTTCAACTCCACTATGGGGGGCAGAGAATGGATCATTCAGTATCCGTCTCTCTTCTCTTCCCCTATGACAGCCATATATCAGCATAGCTCTCATGATGCAGCCATAAAGAAGGCTCAGTTGAAAATTCTCATTCAGTCCTGACAGAATTCTAGCCTGCAACTTACACTGCACGAATGGCTCTTGTATTAAAGTTTATTGTCCAGATTGCCTACCAACAGTGGGAATTTGCTGTCCAATGTCAGCTTTATATTTCAGGCACAAGGGGTGGGCACCCCAGTATCCCCGACTATTGGGATGCGGAGCTGTCTTCCCTGGGTGGGATGTGGGAGGAATCTTTTGTATATAGAGCCAGGATGATGCAGAGATCAGGAGGAGGAGGGTGGGACATTTTGCAGCCGGTGAGATCTTTTGTGGAGCCAGGACATGGCAGGATCTTTTTATGTGGAACAAGTGCTGGGGCTTGGAACAGAGGTGTCAGGAGTGAAAAGCACACAGCTGGAGGGAGTCGGTGGGGTTTGTTTACACTGGGGGAAGGAAGTGCATGGGGGTGTAACCCCCTATAAATGGCGGTTCCTGAAAGTCTTCCTTGGGCTTGCCTAAATACCCACTGCCAGGCTGATGTTCTGTGTCCTAGCTATTTAAAAGTGTTTGCATGTGAGTGCCCTGTTAGCCTCTGTGCCTATTTCTTTAAGAGCTGCCTATCTGTGGTGTAAAATTAATCTGGGTTGGGGCCGAGTAGTTTCAGGCTTGAGTCCCGCTGGGGCTGCAGTGTTATCACTCCATTCTGCCATCGCTATTTGCGCAGAGGGAGCCCTGCTAGGAACTGTGATTGTTTACTGTTTCTGTTTTAATAATAATAATATTGTGGTTTGTCTAACCTGCTTTTCTTTGCATCATGGACATTTCAGTATTGCCCCACCATCTTGGTTCTGGACTGCCTATTGGGACCAATCAGTACCTGTGGGGACTCTAAAATGGTGTCTGTCCCCAGGGGTCTTGTGGGAGCAAATTTCTGTAGGAATTGTAGTTTTTGCACTTTGGCACCTAAATGGACCTGGAGGTGCAGCCCGTGCTTGCTAGACTGATGGATCAACCAACCAGAACCTTTTGTACCGAAGGGAAATTCCTAAGCTGCCTGCTGCAGTGTGTGCAGTCTGGAGTTAGAGTTTGAAGAGTAAACAGCTTGAGTGATTTGAGTAGCTGCCCCTGCATAGTAGCGCAGGAAATCGGTGGAAAGGCTGAGTTTGGCCTGTCTGCCTGCTATCCCTTGAGAGGAATTCTTTGAAAGGTTTATCAATCGGACTGTATTCGAATTGGAGCATGACAAAGCCACTGAAGAGTGACCAGATTTAAACCTGAAGAAGACAGAAGATTTGCTGTACGCGATCAGCCTGTTAGGACATCCATTTACCACAGAATTCCAGGTTTTGCTCATAGACACTGATATTGCAGCTGGACTGCCATCCGCATTGTGGTATGGGGATTGTTTACAATAAATGTGCTGTGTGCTGTTAGTGGGTTGCGATTTGGTTCCCCACTGTTCAGTTGTGCCACGATTGCTGGAAGCTGCATCCAGCCTTCTAGGACTGATATCTGAACTGTCTTACCCGGCCTTGGCCCTGCCACACTGACCCAGCCAGCTACTTCAGGTGCAGAGAAAACCATTGACGAAAGACCTGCCTGGGGATCGGCCCCCTGCTCAACATCACGAGCAGGAATGACACCACAGTGAATTGTGTGGGCTCTGCTTTTCCTGGCAAACCAGCAAGTCATCCTGCAGTCTACATTTCATCCATCCTGTGTCCTGTACTGAGTAGCGTGAGTAAACACCAGGGTAGTTCCCTGCAACATCAGCTCAATCAAAGTGTGTCATCTGATTTAATTGTTTTGTGTAATCATCACAAACTGAGCCTCCTGACTCTGGATTACAAATTGTGTGTGGTTATGCATGCCTTTTTTTTCATCATAGAGTCCCAACCAGCTGTGACACTGGCCTACCCCAGGCAACGTTCCAGGCTAGCTCACCTTACTTCCAACTGGGTACCCAGCGCGTGTGACTGTGCAGGGACTAAAAGTGCATGCATAATTGCCTGACTAGATCAGTTTTAGAATCAATTAACCCGATTACCCCCCTCCCTTGTTCCATTCCCCTAAATGAACCAGAGCTAACTCTTTTTGCATTTAATCTGACTGTGGTTCCAGTTTGTACTAAAAGCACTGTACTGTTGTTATTTGCTGTGCCTAACCTTGTTTTACAGGGGGTCTCCAGGGTCGAACTGGTGGAAACAGCCATGGTGGTAAGTGCAAACAGTGTGGGGAATTGTATGCTGAATATTGGCTACTGTGAAAGTGTTTGTTGCATATTGTCTAGACCACTAGAGGGGAAATAGGGGTGTTACATTATCCTGGAGGGCTGTACCCAGGTTAGCCTTGCTACTAACAACTCTGTTCTCTGGGTGGAGGCACCCATTTCAGTACCCAGGTCCCTTAATCTGCAACTAGCCATGTAGGCAGGGGTAGTAGCCCTTGGGATAGCACCACCTAGTGGTTACATCTTGGAGGCATTGCTGAGATTAGCACCCCCCCTTAGTGGTCAGACATTAGAATCATTGTTGCCAGAATATGGCCACACCAGAAGTCGTTGTGCACCAGTTGGTGGGGTGGTGCTTATACTAGACATTCCTTTGAATATTAGTAAGGACACAGTAGAAAGGGTTCTCTCCAAAGTCGCAGGTCTGAAAAATGCTGTGGCGATGGGTCGGCAGGCTGATGTAATGACCCAAACCCTCAAGGTCTTGGCAGAGTATAGTGACCCTGTGGGGTTTAATACTGGCTAAAACTTAGGAGCTAGTACTTATATCTCATATGCTCTACGTCTTAAAATTCTCTCAGTATATTTATTTACTTTTATCTATAATTAGCCAACAGACAATTTAAAAATAACTGGAAATGTTTTTCAACTTTTGCATTGACATGTTGTTGTGTCTTTCAGGATTTACATTTTCTAATGACTGTAATCATATAGTAATGAGGGGCACAGTCACATGTTCCTCTATTTGGAAGTATTTATATTCCACACTGACTGCAGTACCACATCACCTGATGAAGCTGTTAATAGGACCAAGTGCTGGGTAAGAGTTAGCTGTCCCAAGGGGTAAGCATACACAATTTTTTCCTATACTGTATACTAGTTTTAGAAGCATAGAACCACAGACAATAATGGCAGAACAAAGTGATGGTCCATCCAGTCTGCCCATGGTTTCCTATCTACCCCCGGGACCTATTGTCCATACAGGGCACTAGCCGTCCATTTCCACCCCCAGTCCCCTCCCTGTTACTGTTGCCCTGAGTAACCACTATACCCTTTAGTCTGTCCTGACCATGCTTGAAACCATTAATGGTTTTGGTGCCCACCACATCGGCTGGTAGACTGTTCCATGGTTCCACCACTCTGTCTGTAAAATAGAGGATAATGGATAGGCAATAGTGAATGACAATGCTGTGTTCACTTTGAGAGGTTGTCATGACAACCAAGTAAACCTCGAAAGCAAAGCTCAAGAGGTCTACCATTGTCATGAAAACCCGAGAAGTGCACACAGCGGTGTTGTTTACTGTTGTCCATTCATTGTCTTTCATAGTGTATGGGCAACAGTTAAATGAAGTGTGTCCTTACTTTTCTGTTTTTGTTCTGTGCCACTTTCTTTCAGGGCCAGCTTTCACAAATGCAGCTGTTTCTCGAAGTGCGGAGGTTTGCGGGATATACATGCACAAAGACAGTCAATGTTCTCATACTATTGTTGTGACGTACAAAAGAGGGTACAACAACCTCTTGAGGTCACAACGATGTTACAACAATTATAGGAATTCATTGAATTCATTCATTAATAGTACTCTGCCATACACCGTATAATTCTTTCTCATATCGCACTTGAGCCTCCCTTCTATCATTTTCTACTTGTGCCCTTAGTATCTCAAACTGTTACTCATACTAAATAATTCCCCACAGTTAACCTTGTTTACTCCTTTCGGAACTTGATGGTCTCTAGCATATCTCCCCTCTCCCATCTGGTCTCCAGCAAGTACATGTTCAGTGCCCTAAAGCAATCCTCAGAAGCCCTGCCCTGTTGGCCCTGAATCATGTTTGTCACCCTTTACTGCACCGTCTCCAGCCTGTCCTTATCGTTCCTGAGGTGAGGACTCTAGAACAGGACACAGTACTCTTGATGTGGCCTCATCAATGATCTGTAAAGAGGTAGTATTACCTTTTTTCTTCTGCTGTCAGTACCCCTCCTGATACATCCCAGCATCCTATTTCCCTTACTATTGGCCTTGTTGCACTGGCTTGATTGTTTGAGGGAGTCATTAATGATAACTGCTAGATCCTTTTCCTTAGCCGCAGTGCAAAGTCTTACCCCATCCATCAAGTACTCTCTCCTGGGGTTCTTTTTCTCTAGGTGCATCACCTTGCACTTTTTGAAGTTGAGTTTCAACTACCAAACCTTCGACCACCTCTCTAGTTCTTGCAGGTCACTCTGCATTTCCCTGATTCACTAGTCACTCTCCACCCTCCCATAGAGGTTAGTGTCATCTGCAAAGAGACACAACCTGTCCCAAATTCCTTCTTCAGTTTCGCTGATGAACATATTGAAGAGGACTAGGACCAGGACAGATCCCTGTGGTAACCCTCTAGTGACCTCCCTGTCTTCTGATTTGACCCCATTAACCATAACCTGCTGCTACTTGCCCTTTAGCCAGTTACTTATCCATCTTACTATGTCCTTAGCCACACGCAGATCCTCCATCTTGTTCAGCAAATGCCTGTGAGGCACTTGGTTGAAAGCCTTGCTGAAGTCAAAGTACAGTAAATCCATGGTGTGGCTCCTATCAAATATCTTCATCATCCAGTCAATGAAAACCATCAGGTTAATCTGACAAGACCTCCCTGTCATGAACCCATGGTGTTTACTATCATGGAGACCCTTGCTTTCCAGGTAGTCCACAAGGTCCTCTTTGACCAGTGACTCCATCAGCTTTTCTACTACAGAGGAAAGAATGACTGGTCCATAGTTCCCTGCTTGTTCATTGCCTCCTCCCCCCCCCCTAACTTATGGAGTGGAACTACATCTGTCACCCTCCAGTCCCTTGGAACTACCCCCTTCTGTAATGGGCTATTGAATAGTCCTACCAGGGGCTCAGGTAGTTCTGCTGCTAGTTACCAGAGCACCCTTGAGTGTATCCCATTTGGTCCCGGGGTCTTATCTACCTTTAGGGCTGCTCACCCTTTGCATGTAAATACTGGCAGCCTCATCTCCAGGACCCCCTTTGTTGCTGCTTTGATACCATTCTCTGGCAAGGGCCCACTGTCTTCCCTTGTGAAGACAGAGCAAAAATAATCATTAAGGATGGCAGCCTTTTGCATGTTCTCCTGTATCACCCTACTGCCCTCAGCTTGTCTAACAGTTCCCCTCTTTTCTTCTTTTTTTTCCTAATATAGAAGAAGAATTGTTTTTCTCTGCCCTTGACCCCCTCTGCAATATGAAGCTTAGTGTCTACTTTTGCCTCCCTAACTGCCCTCTTTGCTTCCTTATTTCTCAGTATATATTCTCTTCATTCTTCTTTCCCCTGCTTTTCTTTGTTCTTGACGAAAGCCTTGTTGTTGTCCCTCACTGCTTCCCTGACCGTTACCAAGAAATATAATGGTCTCTTGTAATTGTTACTTTTGGTTACTGTTGTCATGCATAACTTAGATGCCTCGAGAATGGCACCTTTATTTCCTGGCATCTCTTTTCCACACTTCCTATACTGTCTACCCCAACTAACTTGTCCCAGACTAGCTCCCTGAACCTGTTAACGTCCGATCTTCTGAAATCAAGGACTTCACCTTTCAGTTGTGGTTTTCCAATCCCAAGGGCCAGTTTGAACCAAATAGAGTTGTGGTCACAGTTCCCTAGTGGCTCCCCTACTCTCACAGCTCATATCAGCTCTGAGTTGGTGAGCACCACTTTGAGAAAGACAACCGGAGACTGGAGAGTTCTTTAACTAGCTGTATCAGTAGAAAGCCCTGGAATGTATCCAACAAGGCTTGACTTCTGGGGCTCCTGGCCCAGCACATCACAGTTGATACCTGGCAGGTTTAGATAACCCATTACCACTACTTCCCCATCTGATACTTCCTTTTCTAGTTCTTCTCCGAGCATCCTGTCCCACTTTTCCCCCTGCCATGGTTGTATTTAGATCACCCCCAACCATAGTTTCATGCCTGAGGCTGCTGTAAGCTGCACCCACAGTGACTCTGTCTCCCCATTATTACCCATGATGCACCCATCTTCCACAACCTCAGTGTCATCCCTGACATAAAGGGCTACTCCTCTGCCCTCCCTTCCCCTGCCCCTCCTGAACATTGTGTACACAGAGACTGTCAGGTCCCAATCATTATTCTCTGAGGCCCAAATTTCTGTGATGGCCACAAGGTCCATCTCAGTGTCTGCCATCATTGCCTGGAGCTTGCCGATTTTATTACCCATGTTCCTGACCTGACAGGCCCCCTTCCATCTAGCTCCTGAACCCTTTTTGCTATTTACCTGTCTTACTCCTTTATTCTTCACTGGTCTTCTTAGTTTCTTGTTTTTTTGTGGTGATTGCACACTTTGTGCTCCACCTCTCTATTGTCCCTTGCCCTAGCCCCCATTTAGATCTCAACCCTATTTTTACCCACTGAACTGCTACAAGCCCCCAGTTATGGGGGAGTATTAGCTAGTTTCCTCTTCTTCTCTCCTATCACTATGGTTCCCCTAGTCTCAGTCTTCCTGCTGTCAGTTTAACTGTCTGATATACATGTCAAACTTCTCTTGTGATGTGAAGTCTGTCACCCCTGAAGAGCCTCCTGTCCCAGAAGTCCCTCCAGTCCCCAACAAAGTGGTATTCCTTCTCCTGACACCATCCCTTAAGCCATCCATTAAACTCCTCTATCTCATCCATTCTTATTCTATCCATCATACCCTCCCTACCCCACACAGGAAGGCCCTCAGAAAAGGCCAGCGAGGCTGCATGTGCTGTCTGTCTGTCTGTCCCACATACATACATACATACGAACATACAAAGAAGCCAGCAGAAGAAGGACATTTGGTCTATCAAGTCTGCTCGTATTGCAGGATCCACAGCTTGAGCTAATGTCCCTACTCTCCCTCCCCACTCCTCCCATCCTCCCTACCCATGATCCTTACCTTCCCCCATGCCTATCCCAGCCTCTCTTAAAGCTGTCCACTGTTTTCAACAGGATGACCTCTTCTGGCAGCACATTCTGAGTGTCCACCACCCTCTCTGTAAAGAAGTGCTTCCTGATCTCCCTCCTAAACCTCCCACCCTCCAGCTTAAGACTGTGCTCCCTCGTGTTATGGTTGCTACTCAGCTTAAAGAGACTCTCCTTATCAACCTTATTTATCCCTTTTAAGTACTTGAAGGTCTCAATCATGTCCCCTCTCTCTCTCCTGTTTTCCAGGGAGTACATGTTCAGTGCCCTCACTCTCTCCTCGTATGCCTTACCCTGCTGACCCACTATCATCTTTGTAGCCCTCCTCTGGACCTTCTCCAGCAGGTTAATGTCCTTTTTGAGGTGTGGGCACCAGTACTAAACTCCATACTCTAAATGTGGTCCTACCAGTGACTTGTACAAGGGCAGTATAACCTCCTCTCTCCTACTACCGATCCCCTTAGATATGCATCCCAGCATCTTGTTTGCCTTTGCTGCTGCTTCTTGCACTGAATGGAGTGCTTCAGATCACTAGTGATCATCTATGAAAACAGTCTGCGAAAGTTCCATTTCCCCATTTTCACCAACTGGTTCACCAGATCATTGGTACTCAGGTGTACCAGCACCCCAGCTCCACCCACTCTCTCTTCACCATCCTCCCTATCTTGCCTAAATCCTGGGTGGCCGCTGCACCGAAAAGGCACCTGAAAATCCTTTTCCATCCAAATCCCTCCCACCACCATCTCAACTCCCCTAATCATTGCTGCTTCAACCAATAAGACTCTCCTGGTAGACTTGCTCTTGTTCACCCCAGCACGCCATCATGTTATCCTGCCCCTTTCCTCTGACTGACTCAGAGTCCCCCCTGAGCAGAGTGAGGTACCTAAGCCTTCTTTAGGAGTGCAAAGTTGTTTGCTGTCTGGATGATGTTGTGCTGGACAACTTCCCTGTGGTTAACCCTGCCTGCCATCCCCCTCCCTCTCCCCACCTCCCACCCCTTGGGCCAGTGGACTTCTGGGGGATTAGGGGTGTGGGGGTGTGGACTCCAGCTGAGCTGGTGATGCAGCTGAGATATTTCCTCTCTTACTGCCACCAGTTGAGCTGGGAATGCCACCAAGGTCCTGCAGATTGGGCAGTGCCCCCTTCTCCAGAGCATATCCCCTAGAGAAGAGTGCCGCACAGGTGCCACAACTGTCTGTCTCCTTTCTGTACCCCATCCTTACACATAACCTATGAATAAGGCTATACTTGGCTAATTAGGATTTTTGATATTTAATGATTAGCAGTAGCAACAAACAAACACTGAATTAACCCAGAATACAATTGAACAATGCTAAAAAGCTATGTATGTACTAGAAAAAGCAATAAGGGTATACCCAGAGAGGGTGCAGTTAGGATAACTAATTAGCTAACTAATCTGGCAACTATGATAGGTAAAAGCAGTCTAATAGTCACACAGCAGTACAGTAATACAACAGATCAATGCTATAATTAAAGTTTTGTGCTGAAACTAAAAATAAGGTAATACCCAGATAGCGTGTAGCTTGGTTACTCAGTATACTAATTAGTTAGAAGCTAGCAGGCACATCCATAGCTAAAGCAGTTCCACAGTCCCTTAAGAAGCTAGCACAGAATCTAGAAACATGAGCACACCCAGATAGGGTGCAGTTTGTTTTCCCTATTTGCTAATTAGATAGAGTCTAACAGGCAACACCAATAAGTGACAGTCCCACAGCCTCAAGGGCAGGTAGTAACTTAGTTTTTGTCTTGCAGATGGAGGAGCAATTGCTGTAGTAGTCCTGTTGGAGATTTGCAGATGTAGGAGGAGCAGGAGTCAGCATACTCAGCTGATGACTGCCTCATGATGACTGACGTCAGGCAGACTCCTCTTCAATGATGTCTTTGCACTGTGGTCCTTAGCACTCAGAACCACAGTGCCCTGGACTGCTTGAGATGGCAACATTTTCGAAGAGGATTCTCCACCCAACTGCAGCTGAGTACTGCTCCCAGTTGGCTGTAGGGAGGGAGCATGAGCAAAGCGTAGGGTGGAACATGCTGCTAATTGGCAGCTTCTCCCTCTCTATCCTTCTGGAGGCAGAGGTAGTCCCAGTCTTCAGTGCAGGAAAACACTTAGGGTGCACTCAGAAGGTGGCACAGTTTGAGGGCAGGGCACTCCTTCATTTGCATGAACCCTCTCAACCCCACAAGTGTAGCAGTGGTGGCAGGACAATGGAGCAAAGCTGAAAGAAGAGCAACTTTTTAAACACAGCTGCATTCCAAACATCACCCGATGGTAGCTGAGGACGGCTCCCAATTTGGCTGCAGAGAGGGGACAGGAGAATGGCTTGGGGTACAATAGGCTGCTGAGTGGTGGCTTCTAGATTCTTCTGTAGGCAGAGACAGTTCCAGTCTCAGGTGCAGGAAAGTGCTTTGGATGCACTCAGGAGGTGGCTGGAGGCAGCATGGTGCAGGGGGAGGCCACTCCTCCAGCTATGTGAGCCCTCACAACCCAAAGATGTAGCAGTAGTGCCAGGAATGGTTAAGAAATGCACAAATATTTGTACTGAGACACAGTGGCGGCTCTACACCAGGGCCCGCCAGGGCACGTGCCCCGGTAAAAAAATGCTGTGCCCCAGTTGGTGCCCCATATGGTGCAGAGCTTTCCCCATAGTAACAATATATCGGTGCCCTGGCTGCCATCTGTTGTGCCCCAGCTGTGCCCTGGTAACCATTTGTGGCTAGAGCCGCTACTGCTGAGACACTACAGAGCACTTTTCAGGAGCACAGACTTGAAATGTTTGATTGCTTGTTTTGCCATAAGAAGTGAAACAATATAGTAAAAGAGGCTGTTCTGAGTCATGTTGTAAGTGTCTTCCTTATAACTGTTTAAATGCAGTGTGCATATTTTTTCTGTGAAGCTTACCCCCGAGTGCCTGCAATAAAATGTTTCTTTTTTTGATCAAATATCACATTTTTAAATGGGATAGCCGTCCCATTGCAGAACACCATCCTTGCACCACGAGTGCAATTCAACAAGTTATGGTTTGTGATTGAATGGCATTGGCAGTCGATTAAGAAACCATGGGCGCTATTTTTGGTCTAATAAATCACTCTCTAATTCACTCTAAAAACGAGTGTGACCAACTAAGCTACAGCATTGTGTGATAGATGTGGGACAGCTACCAAAGGTCGGTTTTATTTCTGCCAAACTCACTGAGCTCAAGCTGTTTTTAATGAGTATAATTGAAGTGCAAGCAGTACTACCACTTGCCATACAGCTCATTTAGTATTTTGTATTCTATCAAGAAGAACTAAAGGAATGAGTCAAAACGAATTACAAGGAGCAGCTGGTGGGAATACATAGACTTTTTCACTAAAGAGAAATGATACATTAGAAAGTAAAAGAGTGTAGAGCAAAAGATTTATTAGAAGGACCAGAAGAAAATGAAACATACTGTGGGAGACTTATGGCAGGCATTCTATAAGTTAGAAAAACTCTTAATAAATGAACTAAATCTTACATATAACAACTTTGGAGAAATATGTAGAAACAAGAGCAATGCCCACAAGGATTGAAAGTACTGGCCAGCCCAGTGGCACAGATGGCTAAAGTGTTTAGTGCCTTACCTCTCCTATGCCAGTGACTAGTGTTCAGGAATGAGCTTGGATTACCAGGGGTCGGCCAGGAGGGGAAGGGCTGAGAGTAGCATCAAGTGGCCAACAGGCAGCTCTCCTCTCCTGGGTAGGGGAGGATGATCTTCCCAGTGCTTGGCTGCCACCAAGTGGAGGCTCAGTGGCAGTGCCACGCAAATAGGGGACTAGGCTGTAAGCCAGGGTGGGTGGAGTGGGGACCACTGGATCTGGCGTGCACACATGCCTCCATGCGCGAGCGCAGTAATGTTGCTGTGGCCCCTGGAGAGGTAAGGGGAAAAACTGGAGTGAAAAAGTATGGGCATGGCAAAAGCATATGACACCTGATGGCCACACTTCCACCTGCTGCATCGCCAGGAAGCCCAGAGCAAGGAACTGGATTATGTGCCTTTGGGGGGAGGTTGGACCTCCCCCTCCTGACTCCACCATGGGGGAAACCACTGGGGTGCCCTCACTGCCAGGGACTGGGGAGGCGTAGAGTGGTGGAAGGGGGTTGTTGCAGCTGGCAAACAGGAGCCTCCCTTGCCGTGGCCCCAAGGAGCACAAACAGAATATGAAAAAAAGGAGTGGGAGTACTGAGAGCATCATCTGGGAGCCTTAGTAATTTTCAAATAGGAAATTAATGGGACAAGGCTGCAAAAGATTGTTTGAAGATATTTGTTCAGTTGATAATAAAGGAAGGTAAAAGAAAATGTCATGCACTGTCAAAGGAAATTGAAATGCTAAAAAATGAACTATATCAAAATCAAATGAATCCATCATCAGAGCCGCCCTTAGACTTTGTGGGGCCTGGGACAGAGGTAAAACACTGGGCCCTCTATAACCGGCAATCAGCAGTCTGGTATTTGCCTTCTGTCATATTAGTTTAACAGTTTCACATATGAAATGAAATCATATACAACAGGAATAACAGGCAGGATTAGAGATGGGCGTAGTTGGGAAAATGTGCCTCGTGAATTAATTTGCAGAATTAGTGCAATTCACGAAATGCAAATTGATCCATGAAGTATGGAATTGTGCCGCAAAGTGCATAATTTTGCCTGCAAATTGTGCAATTTCACCTGCAAATGGCAGAATTTCACCACGTGAAGGTGAAATTCTGCCATTCATGGGTGAAATTCCACTATTCGTGGACGGAATTTCGCGATTTGCAGTTAGGCGAATTTTTAAACTAATAGCACAAATTCATGAATTGCTCTACAGAGGAGAATTTTGTAATTTCTCTGGAACTTCGCCAGTGAATTAAAACTTCGCAATGTCTCTAGGCTAGTGTTGCCTATTCAAAATAAATTGAGCCACTTAGATTTTGCTGCAAAAAATTCCTCAATATATGCAAGTTTTATTGAAAAAATCACTCATGGCCAGAGACATAACTTTTAAATGATACTTTTGGGGATATTTTTGTGGCAAAATCATCAGTTAGTAAGTAAACATTCAGTGATTGTGAGATCTTATAGTCAATCGAGAGACGACTTAAGCCATTGGGCTGTTCTTGGCTCATACTTGACTTAAGGTAATTTTTTATCAGTTTCAGCTTCGAAAAGCTTTGTTCAGTGCTTTTACCCGTCACTGGTACTGACAGAAGGACTCTGATTGCCACAGATATGTTTGGATAAGTGCAAGATAGCTTGTTTGAAACCAAGATCTGCAACAACTCCAGCAGTGTTATGCTGTCTTCAGTGCAGTTTGTAAGCAGTATGAGCTCACTGTGACGATCATCACCATCAATATCACCCGAATCTCCCTCCTGAAGAGCTACATTAAGATCTTGGCAGTATTTCAGCAGTTCACTGGATGGTATTTTCTTCAATTTTCCAGGTGCATAGAGGAAGCCAAAATTCTCTGAGTGAGCTTTGTAGAGCTCAAAGCATTTCTCAAATGACTGCACTGCACAGTCAAGTATTATGAGAAAGCATTCAACATTAAAGGCTTCTTCCCCGCTTGTTATTGGAGTGTCCTTTCCATCATATGAAAAAAGCCACTTTTTCTTTGTGGGTTGGCGTTCTTGAAATACAGGTTCAACATCCATCATTTCAGCTATCTCTCTTTAGCAGTCACTTTGGCATCCATAAAGCCATTTTCATGGTATTTCTGGAAAAAACCAGTATGGATTTCACATGTGTCACAGTGACATCGATTTGCATTGTTGAGCTTTGTAGGATTTTGCTTACATGGTTAACAACATTTAGTAGATAATACTAAATTACTAGACTGAGAATGAATTCGAAAGAACTGAGTTTGTGTACAGACAACGATCAGGCTTCACTATGGATTTCAAGGCATTGCATATACAGTACCACTGACATGGTACCTAACAACTTTTACATTTGCTAGTCTACACATCCATCTTGTCTCAGATAAAGATTTTGTGGACTGATCAGGGGCATGTTTCCTCAAATATTCCCACCATGCTGTTGATGCAGAAAAGGTGGTGTAAAGCCACTGGAAAACACCCCAAAAACTCAGTGCTCTTAGAGAAGAGCTGGAAATATTACCTAAGACAAGATTCAAATTGTGGGCTCCACAAGGTGTAAAAAAAGCCCTCAGATTCAGCCTGAGAATGTGGGATTGGACACCCTGTTAGTGGCGTTTCATGTTGGCACCGTTATCGTAACCTTGCTCATGACAGTTCTGTAGATCTAGTCTATATGATTCTAGTTGGCTTAATATCACAAAGTCCCTTGCCACTGCTGTCATGGATTTCAACAAAGTCTAAGAAGTGTTCTGCAATTCTGACATCAGTGTCATCGATATCAACAAACAGGATGACCAGAGACAACTGTCCTTTAAAGGTAATGTCTGGAGTACAGTTCGTTAGCATTGAGAAATATTTTGCCTGCTTGACATGATTCAGTATGACTTTTTTTTACATTTTTAGAAATCAACAAGACAAGTTCTCTTTGAGTTCTCAGGCCAAGATAGTGGTCTCTAATTTCTTGTGCTTTGATCCATTTCAGATGATCTAGAATGAGATCAAACCTGGCCATGAGATCTACTTGCCCCAGGAAATTCCTATTGTCGTGACTATACAGTGTATTGCTACTCCCACAAAATGCCAAGTTATGCTCTGCTAAGTACTGTATTGTAGCGATTAACCTTTCTAAGACTTTGCGCCAGTGGTAAGTCTCTTTTTCAAGCAGTTCTTGTACATCTTGGTCAATAATAGCACCTTTGGCAAGTCTTCTCTCAAGCTCATACCACTCATGCATGCTTTCGAAGTGTGTCTTTGAATCCTCATGAGTTTTCAGTCTCTCTGTTAAGTGTTTCCAGTCACTGAGTCCATGTTTTGCTAGACTGCTTTTTGCAACATGAGGAAACAACTTACATGTGAAGCAAAAGACAGCATCTTTCGCCTTTGAGTACACAAACCAACGCCTTTCCACCCGCTCACCATTAGAGAAGATTCAAAAGTAATATTCAGGAGAGAGGCAATATTCATATATGTCAGTGTCAGCTGTCAGTGAAGTTGGAAAATTGCACTTGGATACTGTATATGGACCTCTGCAAACAATGTCTTCCCTGTCTTGTGACTGACAGTTTTCTGGCCAAAGACCTGGATCTTCAAAGTCCTAGGACAAATTCTATCACAAAACTGTCTGTTCTGCTGCTGGTGTACGGAAGGCAGGATCAGTATCACACTCCCTGACATTTGGTTGATTGTCAATACTCGGAAGGTCAATACAATCATTTGATGCAACTGAGACTGAACCTGATTGAACTCCTGTTGAACTATGGCTACTTTCCAAATCACTATCAAATTAAATATCATTGTTGTCGATATTCATATCCACTCCTGTTGTCATTCTTGTGCATATATATTTTTTTTGGGGGGGCCAGTATCCCTTGTCCTCAGTCCTTCCTACTGGACACCACTCCCCTGCCATGACCACCCCAGCAAACAACTGCTCTGGCTTTCTCCCACAAGGTGGGGCCACTGAGAAGACCCCCCTCATGAATTCACATCCAGATTACCAGTGGCATCACCACCGCCAGCAGGGCTCCCTGAACCTATCCCCTGGGTGGGGCCATGGGGTCAGGCCAACCAATGGACCACACGTCTTGGTCAGAACCGGGAAGTGTGGCAGGTATGGCGGGACCAGAGGCAGAAGTCATTGTGGGATCTGGCCAATTTTTGCTTTGCTTTGTCCCCAGGGATGGAGCACACCATTACATACTATGTCTTCTCCGCCCCCACAATGGATGGTACCAGCTGTGGTGAAACCCCCAGCCTCCGCTAGGGGTCCATAAAGTGCTGGACACTCTACCCCCCCCACTGGAGAAGGAGAGCTGTCACTAGGATGCTCGATCCTTCTCCCCTCAGCTGGTCCTTCGACTCCTGGGTCCATTCTGGAACCAGGGATGTCGGTGCTGCAAGCAGACGCCTTGCCACTGGGCCAGCCTTCTTGTGTCTATATTTGATGTATTTCCAGCACCTTCGTTGTTTAATCTTTGGTTTCTTGACAGAACAAACTGGAACTGATTGAGTGCACATTGCTGTGATCATAGAAACTGTTCCTGCAACATCTTTTTCTTCCTTTTAGGTGATTCAGAAAAACATTTTTTATTTGTATCTCTGTCTCTGCTGGCCTTCTCAGAAAAAGGGCTCCTTTGTAAGTACACAAATGGGAAGTGAGCATCAAAATAGGGTGCTCTCTACAAGGAAAAAAGCTCTCCAATAATACATACATAAAAAACTTTATTACTCACACTTCATCCTCCAGAGAAAAACTATACTGTATGTAAAGTACATAAGACAAGGGACCCATAATATTAGTCCAGCAAATCCCTATCCCACCACTGACAAAACCCTAATCTGAGAAAAAGGACCCCTGCAGGAATGTGGATTTTTCTAGTTCGATACAGTTAGCATAAGCTATCAGACGCTGCATGACCGACACTGCAACTGTCACGACCACGGTTGTCATGTGGTCAGGGGTTAAATGTGACACTGTGGTGTTGAAAACCCTGTTGTTTAGACTAATGCCTAGTTCCAGGTAAACACCACATATATGAAGAGAAAATGCCCATGCATTCAAAAACTCTTTAGTTATATAAACAGTTACTATACCAACATGGTTACACACAAATTTGGAATAACATATGCTTGGTTGGATATCACAATACGCGGATCTATACTATGTTAATCCTATCTAATGTCTGGTCAATGATCGACTCTAGGTTAAAGTTTTACCATATGCCTCGTTACATGATTTTAGTTCTAATGTTAAAAAGTGTTAACTGTTCTCTGTCTGATGGGATCTGTTGAGTTGTCCTCTATGAAAAAAAAAACCATGAAAATTCACCTTAAAAATTTCATAGCAAACAAATACTGCATAAACATATTTCTCTTAATGGAAAAATAACGTACAAATGGTTCTTATCAGGCTTGAAATCTGATTTCAAGTTGCCTTTATTGTACACTATTTGTCTTAACTGCCCAAAAAACTTTCTCCACCCCCCCACACCAATTACTGTGTGTTACAGATGAACTGAAGTTCTGAAAAGATGAACAAAAACATCAAAAGGGATTCAAGTGGAACTGCAGATCAATCAGCACAGTGTAAGCTGTCAATCTGGCCTGCAGTTTCAACATAATGATCCAGCAGTGTCAGTGTGAAGGCATACAGGCTGGAAGAGGCAACTGCTGAGGCAGCTCGCTTTTCTTTTCTTTTTTTTTAATTGAATAAACTTTATTAAGGCATTTATATAACAATGACAATCAAGAAGACAACAACAAGAAACAGCAAGGAAGAAAACACACAACAATTACACAAAATTACAACTGGAAAAAAAACATCCAGCCAGAAACACCCCCCACCGTATCCGGAGCAGGAGGGCAGCTCACTGTTCCACTGAGGTTATATTGCACAGGAATGGGGACGGGGAAGGAGAATTCAAACTGTTTATTTTTAAATTCTATTGTTAAATATTTATGCAGAGATGCAGCATTTGCAAAGCAAACCAACTGGTGGTGGTACTGGATACTGAGGTCATCCACAAGTCAAGTAATGTATTGACTTCCCAGCTTAGCTCTGGCAGTGCACTCGAACCCCAGTGAGGGCAAGACACACTCTTTCTCTCTGTCACACAATGGTGGGAGGGAGAATGCAGTTGTGATCCTCTTGTGCTGCCAACCACCAATAGCCCACATTTTTATTATTCTATTTTCCCCAACTTGTTCCCCACTGTTCCCTACCCTGATATTGTTGTGTGTGTGTGTGTGTGATGCCGTCCTGCTTGCACCCTTCCACCTTATGGCTGGGAAGGCAGGCAAGCCAGTCAATATCAGTTTGAATCCATGATTGTCCAGAAGGGGGTGGTGGTGAATGCCAGGAGGGCCTACTGCCTCCCTCCCTCCACTTCCATGATACGCGCAGCACCCAGCCGGCATCAGTGTCTTATTCTTGGGCTTGAACACAAGCCACAGACTCTTAGTTGGGTGGGGGGGAGCACAACTGCTCACTTAAATAAGGACTAGACCTATCGTGGATGGAGAGCATATTCTACCTATTAACTCCAGTAGTAGTCAGTCCTTCCAGCTTATCAATTTGATCAGAGCTCAGAAAAAAAAAAAAAACAGTGCCATGACGAGTTAAGTTGTAGACTCCACACTCACTGCCCTTGTTGATTACTCTTCCCAGCTTTGTGATATCTTAGATAATGGGGAGGCAGTAGGCTCAGCCTTCATTGACCTTACGAAGGCCTTTGACTTAGTTAACCACAAACTACTCCTAAACTGCCTCCATTCAACAGACCTATCACCGGACACGGTACTGTGGTTTGGAAGCTACCTCACAAACAGGTCACAAAGAGTCAAAATTGGAGACACCCTATCATCAGCTAAGGATGTGTCCCCCGGGGTCCCACAAGGCTCTATTCTTGCCCATTGCTTTTCAGCCTCTTCATCAACTCCGCACCATCTGCATGCACAGCACACACCATTCTCTATGCTGACGATGCAGTGATATCTGTTGCTGGCAAAGATCACAACTCCATCACTACCGAACTCCAAGGCAGCTTCCACAAGCTTGAATCCTGGTTCGCACAAAACAAGCCATTACTAAACCATAAAAAAACTAAGAGTCTACTCTTCTCTACCTCCCAAAACAAAAAGAAATACCAGCCTTTGCTCATTCAGAACCACAAGGGTGAAATACTAGAACAAGTAACAAAGTTCAAATACCTGGCCATCACCTTTGATGATACACTAACCTTCTCTGGCCATATAGACTCCATTGGCAAGTCAGAAAATACAAAACTTGGGGTCCTCTACTGCCATAGGCACTCTATGACACCTGATGCTCTGAAACTTGCCATCAGTAGTTCAGTACTATCCTCCATTGATTATGGGCTGCCTAACTATGGGGCAGGCACTAAAACTGCCCTAAACAGGGTCAGCACACTACTAAATAAGGCCTGCTGACTGTCAATAGGGGCTGCTCAGGACACCCACACCTGCACACTCTACACTGAAAACTGAGTGGCTCCCACTCCATCTTAAAGCACAATACCAAACCTGCCTACTTCTGAAAAAAGTACTTCTTGGATTTACCTCCCCCTGCACTGAGTTGTCTCTTTACGTGGGCAGTTCCCAAAAAATCAACTAGAAGTGTGGCTACAGATAGGCTGGTGATTCCCTTAAAATGGACAAAACTCACCCAGAACTCCATCTTGTACCAAGGACCAAAATGGTACAATGAGCTACCTGCTAACCTCACAGAATCACACAAGATTAGTACCTTTGAATCTGGGCTCAGATACCTTCTTCACACAAAAAAGAGCTATGCTTGCCTGCACTAATGTGGCAGGATTTCTGACACCCTACCCCCCCTTCCCCCCTTCTATCTCCTCAACCCCTCCCCAAATGAGGCCCACTCGCTGACAAACCACCTTCGACGACAACGCCATCCCTGGCTGACCCTCACCCCCCACCTAGATTGACCTACAGACTAGTGAACTACAAGGCTGAACCCTATTTGACCCTATCCTCTTCAACCTATCGTTGGATGTATATAATTACTTGGTATCTGAATGTCTGTGGAACAGTTTTCTGTAAACACTGTTATATATGTAATGTTTGTACAACAATGACCTGGAACCTTTGAAAACGAGTCCTGGACTCAAAGGTATTAATCCCAAACTGAAATAAATAAAAATAAAATAAAATAAATAAATAAGACTAGGGCTACTGAATTAAGGATCTTCAGTACAAGGAACCAACTAATTGCATTTATTTAATAACAGTTTACGATAGCCCAACTCAGATGCTAAACCTCATGTTTAATGAGGGGAAGGGACCTGCTTATACTAAAATAAGGTGAGGTGGAGTGAAGCATAGGGAGGTCAGTGGTCAGCTGATTTATTCAAGGTCAGACACTGAGCCAGTCACTGTGGTGGGGTTTGAGCCAATGATCTGCTGACTCAAAGATATATGCTGTAATCCCAAAACTGCACTGACTTCACCTTATACGTGTGGTCTAGTGGTTAGAGTGCTGGCTTGGGAACCAGAAGATCACAGGTTTGAGTAAAATACAGTGTGACCTTGAGCAAGTAACTTAACCTCCCTGTGCTTCAGTGCTCCAGTCCAACCAGCTGTGGAACTTTGGAAAAATGTAAAAAGCAGAACCCCACTGGAAATGAGATGTTTCATCTCAGCTGGGCTATCTTTGGCAAATAAATTGTAAAGTAATAAAAAGAGTGCTTAAAAAACAGAACCACTAAACCTGATTCTAAAGCAAAATGAACAACGTGTTTTATTGTTTTCACTTGCGCTTGAGCAAGGAACATCTTGGGACTATACGCATTTTAGAGGTATGTCACTGCCAAGTCAATTACAGCTGAAACTGCAATGGGCTTGGCAGTGTACACCAATGACCAGGCACTCTGGTTATGACACAGGTTCTGCTTTGTTGATGTGGCATGTTCTCTAGTTGAAAGAAATGAACTGCTCCAATGTGAAAGAGCACTTCACTTCTTTCTCTAGACGTAACTCCGGGCATGCACATTCGAGTTAATACTAATGTGCATGTCCGAGTTATGGTTATTGTTGGCTCCTACCAGTGCCACGCACTGTCTCTACCCCCTAGTCCGTCCGTTCCTCTAACCCCCACCCGCTTCCACATTGGCCACGGAGTGGCTTTACATGTTGACGGCTCCTGCTGCACTCTCTCTCCCCGGACCTCGCTCCTTCTGGATCCCCCAGGCTTGCACAATATAGCTGCGGTGTGGCTTTATGTGTTGGTGGCTCCTGCCACACTCTGTCTCCCTGGTCCGTCCTTTCCTGTGACACCCCCCTGCCTTCCACATTTGCTGCGGTGTGGCTTACCCTTCAGCATGGGACATTGGGAAACACACTCCCAGTATCCTCTAATGTATACCCCCCAAAAAACACTAGGACACTGGGGAGCCCACACCCAGTGTCCCCTGATGTGTACCCTCCCCAAAAACACTAGGACACTGGGGAGCCCACTCCCTGTGTACCCTGATGTGTACCCCCAAAACACTAGGACATTGGGGAGCCCACTTCCAGTGCCCCAACATCTTCAGTCAAAAACAATGAAAAGAAGAAAACAGTCCCCCAATGTCTTTTTTTTGAAACTGTAAAAAAGAAAATGGTCCCTCTTCATCCCCATCATCTCCCTCACCCATCCCCCACCCTCCCACTGAGCACCCACCTCTCTGTGAACTGAAGAATGAAGATAAGTGCTGTAAAATGGCTGTCAATGCCATTTTGAACTTATGTTGATATCTCGGCCATTTGTAGGAATTTTTGCACCAAATGTTTCAACATGGGCTATTTGGGACCCTGCCTCATGAACACTGGCACTGTCATTTCATTACTCTGTCCCTAAGGGTGATTTCTCAGTCACTGTATGGAATCACCTGTTGGGATTAATTAAGAAATGACAGCACCACTGTTCGTGAGGTGGGGTCCCAAAAAGCCCATGTTGAAAATCTGGTTCAAAAATACCAAAAAACACCTGAGTTACACACAGTCATTGAAATTTTTCTGCACAGGCTAACTTTGTGACTTTAGCAGTTTTTAATACTTTCACTCTAAATTTCCAACACTGCCATTTTTTCACACCATCACATGAACAGTATAGCTGTCATTCTTCACATCCTGCCCGAAATGTGTTTTCACACTTGTGCCACACAATGGCATGGTTGCTGTGCAAAATCACCTTTTGAGACCAATGAATGAAATGACAGTGGCAGTGTTCATGAGGTGGGGTCCCAAAAAGGCCATTTTGAAAATTTGGTGGAACAACTCCTAAAAATGGCAGAGTTCTGTGCGGTTATTGAAAATTTTCTATGCACACATGTAACTTTGGTCATTTTCAATATTTTCAGTCCAATTTTTCAGTATAACCATTTTATCACACCACCTCATGAACAATACAGCAGTAATTTTTCACATCCTGCCTGAACTTGTTTTTGCACGTGTGGTGTGGAATAGCGTTTTCCCATGGATTTACAAATTTCCACCTATGGGGTTGATTGGGTGGGATGATAAGAAGACTATGTTCAAAATTTGGGGTCAAAATATTAATAAATGACAAAGTTATGCCCATTCATTGCAATTTCAGTACGCACCTTCATAACTGCAGAAATCTTACATATCTTTACCCCACATTTTCAACTTAGCCTTCTTATTACCTGAGCTTATGTATGTCACAACTGTCATTTTTCAAATTCTGTCCAAAGTGTGTGTTTCCACCTATGGCATGGAATGGCGTCCTACTTGCACAGAATTATGTTTTGGTGAGGATTTGAAAATTTTGTCTACTGCCTGGGGTAATAAGATGCCTATGCTGATAATTTGGTCACGCAGCTACAGAGGGATGGATGTACAGGTTCTGAAGGACCCTGCACTGCCACACAAAAATAAGGAACATGACGTAGCATGGGAGCTCAGGGCCTGAATGAACTAATGGCATTTCAGAGGTGTGTCACTGTCGAGCCAATCACAGCTGTAACTGCTATGGGCTTGGCAGTGTTGACCAATGACCAGGTACTCTGGTCATGACAGTAGTTCTGCTTGCTGACGTGGCATGTTCTGTAGTTGAAAGAAATTAACTGCTCTAATGAGACAGTGCTTCATTCCTTTCTGTAGCTGTAACTCTACCTATGCACACTACAGTTGACACTAATGTACATGGCTGGAGTTATGGTTATTGTTAGCTCCTGCTACCCGCCGCACTCTCTCTCTCCTTCTGTTCCTTGCTTCTCTGCCCCCCCCCGGCTTCTACATTAGCCACGGTGTGGCTTCACTCATTGGCAGCTCATGCCACCTGACACACTCTCTCTCCCCTTGGTCTTCGCTCCTCTGAACCCAACCAGGTTTACCAGGCAACCAACCAGCCACGGTGCAACTTTACTTATTGGGTACTCCAGCCACCCACTGCAGTCTCTCTCCTTCTGGTCCTCACTCCTCTGCCCCCCCCCCAGGCTTCTACAGTAGCCACGGTGTGGCTTCACTTATTGGTGGCTCATGCTGTCTGGCACACTCTTTCTCTCTCCCTGGACCTCACTCCTCTGAACCCTCCCAGGCTTATACATTAGATGCAGTGTGGCTTTACTTACTGGTGGTTCATGCTGCCCGGACCACTCTCTCTCCCCCCGGTCCTCACGGCTCTGAACCCCCCAAGCTTATACATTGCCCACGGTGCAGCTTTATGTATTAGTGGCTCCTGCCGCCCCGGGCACTCTCTCTCCCCGGTCCATTAAGGCTTCTCTAACTACAAGCTCCTTGCTGCATTTACAGTGCAGCCTCCCCCATGTGGCACCCGCTGCTCTCACTGCTGCCTCCTCACTCCTCTGAAGCTACTACCACTACCACTACCACACACTATTGAAAATACCTGCAAGTGAACGTTCGGCATTGACAATGCTTGTTATATATGGATATATGAAATGTTACTATCTTACTAACATAGGCAAGAGAGACACAATAATTTAGCTCTGTTCTTCATTAGCCCTGCTGTCCACAGGACAGCAGGCCTACTGTAGTGGTGCTAGAATGCACAGTAAGCCACAGCAAATGATGTTGTGTATTCGTTGGGATATATAGGTGTTCCACCAGTGTATGTGTGTGTTGAGGCTTGAGACTGTATGCCGAGTGTTCCTCATCATACACTGGAAGAGTGCCTATATATCCTAATGAATGCACCACAATGGAGTGTGTTATTACATTTATGAAAAGGTCTAGTATTTTAAAGTTTGAACTTAAAAATGTAGCACTGAAAGTTCATGAGTGCATAAACTGATAAACATGTGACAGGTGACCTGACTGGAACAATCAGAAAGCAGTATGTACGGTGGCTATTTTGACCTAAGTTCTGGTAACACTTAGGGCCGGATTTTCAAAAGTTGACGCAGGGCTTGTATCAAGCCATGCATCAGCCCCGTTGTTTGGTGCAGCTGTGCCAAACTCCTTTGACACAACTGCACCCAATTTTAGTGCATTATCAGCAGCTGTGACAGTTTCCCCACTTTACAGCAGCTTGCGCTAAAGATTTTGCGCAAGTCCCGTGAAAGGGGTCCCCCAAAAGGCACAAGTTAGACCAGGGGGAACTGGTCCAATTTGCAGCATTTGGCAGACAGGGATAAAAATACCGATGGGTGCTGAGAGAATGTCGCAAGCCCCTGCATTGCATGATCAGCACACCTGGGGTTTGCAGCCTTCGCGTATCTTTTGAAAATCAAGCCCTTACTGTGTATTCTTCCCCTGTATGCAGCACAAAGAAATGCTTGTAAACTGCGCGTCTTTTGTTTCTCTGTGATTCCTGCCACTTCAATTACTCATGCGCACCCAAATCTCTCTTCCCATTTTGGATCTCTGCTGACTCCAGAAAGCACCCCAACTCCCCCACCACCAAAGGCCTTTGCTGATCTATCCCATGACTGGGGGACCTACTGCCACCAAGGGAGAGAGCATCCAGCCAGCATGACGATGGATGGGAAGGGAAACTCAAAACATCTCACAGACTTGTGAAAGTGAGAGGTGAGCGAGCCACATGGCAACTGTCATCTGGCAGGCTGGCCTATTTTTCCCTGTTCTCTCCATTTCCCAGCTTCTGACATCAGATCCCCAAGGCCATCCACACAGTGAAGTCTGAGCTAAGCTAAAAAATTCAGCTACAAATCTACTTACAAACATGGCATGTGTGACTTTTCTTAATTCCTGGTGGTCCGACTTCAAGGTTCAGCTAGATGTTAACCTGAAACTGTCCTCTGCCACTGTCAGTTACAACTTGTCTGTGTGTCAAGTCAATCAGAGTAGAACTGACAAGCCATGCACTGTCTAAAAACCCATGCAGTCACTAGCGATCAGATGCTACTGGTCAAGCAATTCCAGTTCCAGTTAACTCTTAACCAATCAGGGAAGGATAGCGAGCATTGAGCGTCTGAGCGTGCCCTATTAAGATAGAAACAAAGCCCTAAGCCTATAATGATCGATTATATGGTCTTGCACTTAATGGCTCTCACATAATGTTGGAAAAAAAAGAAAACTGAATTGTCTTTTTTTTTCCTTTCAGTGATGGTCAGTTTGGGTTTCTCATTTTCGTTCCAAAGTGTGGGGCCCTACGCAAGTGTGGGGCATGGGGCAGCTGCCCTGACTGCCCCTATAAGGCCAGCTCGGTTCTATGTGATAATGGTGAATGCCTAAAGGCGATCACCGTTATCGCACAGTCAGAGTGACGAAAACATTTTTGGCTCTCTGACAACCCCGGCACACAGGACAATGGTGCAGGGACATGTATTTTAATGCTGTGGGGCTGCACCCCCACACCTCCTACTAAATGATTCTCAGCTCCAGGGGTGCATGTTGGGGTGAAAGCATTAAAAATAAAGTTCGGTCGGGCACAATAATCACACCAGTGCCTGCACCAACCCGTACTCACCCACCCCAACCACTAGCCAACCCCCAACACCATGACGCAGCTTGGCAATCCACTGCAGCGCCACCCCTTCAGCTCCTCTCCCTCCCAGCCCACACTTGCATGCTCGTTTCTCCCTCAAGCGTAAGGCCTGCACACATGCTGATCATCCTATCACTCCAGAACACCCACTCCTCATCCAATCGCCCTACCTTCCCATCGCCGTGAGGGATTGCGCCAAGAAGGAGTCGCCATTACGGATGGTGACCTTCCCCATGTGCCCACCTCACGGGATACCGGCCAGCCCTGCCCATCATTTACACAACTGGATAAAAAATTTGTAAAACAAGATTGAAAAACATGAAAAAAACTTTAATTGAACTCAAACAGTCTAAACTCTTATGAAATGCTGAATATTGCAATTAGGGACCGTTATTTGATTGACTGGTATGCTGAACTCACAGTTGACATCAATCACAACAAAGAAAAAGGAATAATTTCAGTAAAAAGAATCCATGGCCAGTTTCATCTAAGAGGGTGCTTACTAAGGACAGTACATCAGAAGGAGGTGACATGATCTAGAAGACCAAGAAGGAGTTGAAACAGTTGCCAGTGCTCCTCTTTTAGGAATAAGTACACACAAACAACAGGAGAGTGGAATCAAGAAAATAAAGTCAATGAAAGGAGGAGGAAGAAAAGGAAGACAAGATAGGGTCAGAGAGATAAAGGTCTATGCAGATGTTGTAAAGGAAGAACAAATAATAAATGTAGCCAAATAATAAATATAGCATCTGCTGATTTACCAAAATACCAAGAGAAGGCATTGCGCAGAGGACTTAATTTTGTCCTGACTCCAGAAATTAATTGATTTATTTACATTTTTCAGAGAAATTCAATTATGGCATCATGTTTCAGGTACAGGAGAAGAGTCTACAGAAGAGATGTGAGCAAAGGAGATGGATGGTGTCCTTTATTGGGACAAACAAGACATTCCCATTTTGCCCCTATACACTCAGGCCCAGATATTCAAAGGGGTTGCGCCTGGCACAACAGAGTTGTGCTAGCACAACCCTGCATTGTGTCGTGGTGGGATATTGAAAGGGCTGCCAGCTGCAGTGTAAATCCCGATGCACCAGGGCTGCTATCACCAGGCTGCAGCGAGATGCAGGGGGTGCGCCCATGCATATGCGGTATATCCTCGATATCCAGCCCGATGTGCATTGCATATGCTGGCACAACCCTGCAGTGCGTTGCAGAGGGGAGCTCAAAGTTGAGCCCTAGAAAATAGGGAACAAATTCCAGTCACCCACAGGTGGGCTGCTGTATTGCATGGCGCAACACAGCACCCGCCAGATGTGGGTGGCCACCCACCCACCCAGAGCTCAGTCAGCAAGCACCCGCAAACCCCTGGTAGTCTAGTGGTCCCCCCCTCCCACCTGATCCCCCAAGATAGGTATAAATGACCAGCCCTGGTGGTCTAGTGGTCCCCCCTCCACCCAATCCCCTGAGAAATGTAAAGAGACCATCCCTGGTGGTCTGGTGGAACCCCGCCCGTTGCTGCGATCATGGTACAGCTCCTCAATGAAATCCATGGTGATCCAGTGGCACTCCCCACCCCTCCCACCCACACGGACCCTTGCCCACCCCGATTCTTGCATATTTTATGGCCTCATTTGCATGCCCCATGCTGAATATCGTGGGTGATGCGCCTAATGCAACTGTACTTGCGCTGGCACATCCCCATGCTCTCTATCTGTGGCTTGCACCGACGCAGTGCCACTGCACCATGCACAGTATGTGTGCCGACCTTGCCATATTCAACGATGCTGCGCCATGGCGCATCACCATTGAATATCACCTGGCCCTGGCTGCGGCGCATCCCAGTTGCACTGCACCCAGGCTTGCGCCACTGCCTGGCTCAGTCTAAATATCCAGGCCTCAGTTCCAATATACTAACAGTGAAACACTGGCACAGAGAGAGGTTGGTGAGCTTTTGGAAAAATGAATGGATTGTATTCATCACAACTTAACATATAAAGAACAATCTGCCTTGAACCAGTTGCAACGAGATTAAAATCTATTCATTAAATCTCCAGAAACAAGTGGAAACGTTGTGATGATCAGTGATGAGAATAAGAATTTGATTATGGATTTGTTACGGGATCAAAGAAATTATAGCGCTATCCTAGGCAACTCTATAATACCTTTCAAGGAAGAATTTTAAATCTTCTTGAGGTTTCCCTCAGGTCAGGTGAGATTACAGAGGGTTCAAATATCTCTGGGTCCCCAATCCTATAATACCAATGCATTATGCCCATCCAAAAGTGCATAAATATATTGTGCATCCACCAGTTCACATGATTGTCTCTGGGGTCAATCCATCACAGGCAAATTGTCTTGATTCATTGATTTCTTTCTGCAACGTGAAATGGTAAAACTCAGAACTCACTTCAGAGACATGGGCAACCTGCTATCCAAAGATCAAGATTTCGTTCAGCAGTGTTCCAGCCAGATTTGTCACTGAAGCAAGAGATTTTATCTTAAACCATAATTTCTTTGTGTTTGCAATAAATATCACATTCAGACTTGGGGGACGGAAATGGGGACCTGTATGGCACAATCGTATGCTAAGATTTTTCTTAGACTGTGGGAGACAGAAACTGTTTACTCTGAATCATTCCTCTATGCAGACAGCATCATCCTTTGGCTAAATTTTTCTTAAATTTTTTTTATGCTCCCCCTTCCCTGACAGGTCCTCCTTTTGAACCAATCCTCCCAGCCCTATCACCCCAGAGTCTCCCAGGGCTTACTTCTCCCGGAGACCCCCATGGCTTGCCCTCCATGGCAGGATAGAGAGGAGTCCCTCAACCCACCAGGACCAGATCCAGATTTCTGGGAGGAGCCTGAGTTGCCAGGGGTGGGGCCTGTGGTGGATGGTGATCATCCTGCGGTGACCAGGGAGATGTGGTGTGCAATGTCATCATGGTGCTTGCTCTGACATGCCTCCCAAACCTTCTAGCTTAGGCTGCCTTCCCTCCCCCCAGCTTCTACCAGGTGTCATTCGAGCGCCAGGCTCTTTCACAGCCTCCCTCCCTCCCTCCGAGGAGTACAGCAGTCCTATGAATGCTTGATATTCCTCCCCACAGCTGGCCCTGCAACACCCTGGGCTTGCTTCTGAGCCTGGCTTGTAGGCATTGCAAGCAGTAGTACTACTACTGCACTGGTTGGCTGGCAACGTCCTTTGGCTACATTTTGTTGACAACATCATCTGCATATGGAAAGGGGACTTGAACTGGGTGACTGAATTCATGAGTTGATCAAACTATAATGAAATCAGTATGAAATTTAGCCACAAGTTCAAAACAACTAGTACAGACTTTCTGGATTTGACATTGGGGGTATACTATTTATTTATTTATTCATTTATTGAGAGTATCGGATTACAACCTTTGAGTCATGGACTCATTTCCAAAGGCTCCTCGTCATGGTACACAACATAGTAGGAAGTAGACATTTATACAAAATTACAATGGGGCGGGTAACAGATAACAACAAGGTTAACAATGTGTGACAAATAGTAGGCAGTATACAATATTACAGTGAGTGTAGGAGACAAGGCACACAGCAAGGAATGTGAAGTTGCTAGTCCTATACAGTAGAGTAGCTATACAAGTCCTGTCGGGAGCTTGTGAATGTCAGCGAACCATCTATATAGAATATGGCATAGCACATGCACTAGCAGGAGGTGCGAGCAGTTGGTTCCCAACATTGTCATTCGTTCACAGTAACAGTCTAAGTGCATATTATCCCATTATCACACTGCCCATAGGCAGGCACCAGTTCTAGTGGGAACAATGACAGTGACTGGCAGAGATTATGTGTTTTTTGAGGGTTGTTTTGAAGGGGCTTAGCCTGGGGATAGAGGTGATGGCCTGGGGGAGAGCATTGTACCAGGATGGTGCTCTATAGGAAAAGGACCATTGTGCTAGGGTGGTGTTGACCCTGGGAACAGTCCACATTAATGTATCCGCCGCACGGGTGTTTGTAGAGGTATGTGCCATGCGGAGGGAGGCTGAGACACCAGTGGGAGTGAGGCCTAGCTGGATTTTCTTAGCAAGGAGACATGTTTGGTAATGCACTCTTTTGTCCAGGGTGAGGATTTTTGTTAGGTCATACAGGGTGCAGCTGTGGGTACGCCTATCCACTCCAGCGAGGAGCCTACAGGCTTTATTAATGGATTGATGTAGTTTATTTAGTGCCGTGCAGTCAGTGGCAGAGTAGACAGTTAATCCATAGTCTACGAGGGAGAGAATAGAGGAGGTAATTGCAATATTTAGGGCCTCTGGAGGTAGGCAGGCTTTATGTCGAACCAGTAGTCCTTTGCATATATTTATGGCAGAGGAGAGATTTGTAATACGCGGGTGGAATGATAGGTTAGGATCAAAGGTAATGCCCAGGTATTTATATGTGTAGACCTGTTCTAGTGGGAGGAGGGCTTTGGAAAATACTGTTAGCTGGGCCTTGTGTTCCTTGTTCTGCTGGTGTGTAAAGAGCATAGATTTAGTCTTTTTTACATTGACCATAAGTCTGTGGTCAATGAACCAGTTTTCAACTTGATTGAAGGCAAGTTGTAGGGAAGACTGCAGGATAGTGGGATCCAAGTGGGAGGCATACATTACTGCATCATCTACGTATAGCAGAAGGTTGCATGGACAGGATTTAGGCAGGGAATTCAGGAAGATGCTGAATAGCTGTGGGCCAAGGATGGAGCTTTGGGGTACCCCTGAGCGGACTGGTAGAGTGGGTGAGAGGGTGTTGTGTATCTTCACACATTGGGACCTGTCCATGAGGTAACTTGTAGAACAAGTTTACTAGGTCCGGGGACAGGCCGAGCGGGCGAAGAGTATTTAAGAGCAGAGTGTGGAGACTGTGTTGAATGCTTTCGACAGGTCGATGAAGACAGCTCCTGCAAGCAGCTTTTTATCTAGGACATTGTGCAGCGAGTTGGAGAACTCTATGAGGGCAGTGGTTGTGCTGTGCCAGGCTCTAAAACCATGTTGTTCCCTACATAGGAAGTTGTGCATAATTAAGTAGTCTGTGAGTTGGGTGGCAACGATTTTTTCCAGTGCTTTCGAGAGGGGAGGGAGTATAGAGATAGGCCTGTAGTTGTCAGGTAATGTGGGGTCCCCACTCTTTAGTATAGGTGTGATGGTGGCCACCTTCCAGTCATTTGGGAATTGCCCTAGACATAGGGAGAGGTTAAGGAGGTCAGTCAGGGGGGAGAGCACAGAGTCAAGTACCATATTAAGGATTTTCATGTCAAATGAGTCTTTGCAATAGTTTGAGCCCCCTAGGGCTTTTTTAAGGTAAGAACTTGCTTCATTCATAGAAACAACCCTGAGGTAGAAGGGGGGGGTAGGCATTTCTGGGTTCTGGGGGTTTTGGGGTGGAGTTGAAGAAGCTGGAAGGCAAAACTGCGCTTAGATCCAAGAAGACTGCATTTAGACTGTCGGCGAAGGTGAGTGGATGTGAGGTAATACAATTGTTTACATTTAATTGGGGGAGGGGCATCCTGGACTTTCCATTCAGTTCCTTTAGGTTGTCCCAGAATAGCCTAGCATTCCCCCCAGGATGAGGCCAGGGTGGACTTGTAATAGCTGGATTTTGCGATTCTAACAGCCCAGGTACACTTGTTGCGGGCCATTTTATAGGCCAGTCTGTCAGTATCCACACCAGAGGCAACTGCTTTGTACCAGAGGTCATCCCGGTTTTTTAGTTGCTGGAGCAGTGCTGACGTTACCCAGGGAGCATTTCTTTTTTTGGTTTGAACCTTAGTGAGTGGGGCAAAAGTATCACAGGCAGCGTTGAATTTGCGGGTGAAGTAGTCAAGGGCTACATCTATGGTAGGGGCGCGTTTGATGGGGGACCAACCACACTGGGTAAGATATTTCCTAAGTTTGGTGAGGCCACCAGGTAGGAGACATCACCGGATGAAACCACAAGGTTGGGGTGATTGCCACTGACAAGACCAGGTGAAGAGGATTGGTGAGTGATTGCTTAGTGAGTCTGGGAGTACTTTTAGGTTTGTGATTCTATTGGGTCGATTGGTGAGTAGGAGGTCAGTTAGGGTGCTGGAATGATTTCTGGGATTAACCTTGGTTGGTTGGTTAACTAGTGGGGTTAGGTCTAGTGTTGAGAGGGTGTCTTTTATAGCAGCAGTCGAGCTGGATAACCAATTCACTAGGCCAGGTGGTGTGCAGAAGAGGTTTTCAGAAGGCAGTGGCTACTAATCCCTCACTACGCACAAACTGCACACCCTGAGAAATTAAAGAACTCGATATCATAGGGACAATTCCTCCAATTAAGGAGGGATTATAGCAATACAAAGGATTTTAAAGCGCAAAGTAGAGAACAAGACAAGCATATTTTAAAGAGGGGACACAGAAAGAAACTCTGACTAAAGCTCAAGAGAAAGCAGCTTGGATGGAAAGGGGGAACTTACAGGCAGATAAACCAAAAAAATACAGCTGATTTCAGACCAGTAACTTTTTCCACTACATTTAATTCAGTATCAGGTGAAATTGTGAGTATTGTGCACAAGTACTGGCCAATCCTTTTTGGGGATGGGAAGCTGAAAAAGGATATCGGTACAAAACTGAGTGTTACTTTTATGCAACCAGAAAACATTAAGGACAGTTTAGTACAAAGTCACTATCATCTACCACAGGCTAATAACAATGAGAATTGGTTGCCTCCTTTGCCAAAGGGGTTTTTCAAATGCCAAAGGAGCAGTGCCTGAAGATATACTCTGCAAAGCTGGCCTGCTGGCACAGTGGAAGGGCTTCTGCTTGTGACCCAGACATCCCAGGTTTAAAAATGGACCCAAGGAGGCAGACAGCTGGCCGAGAGGAGGAGGAGGAGGATTGGGCATCCAATGGACTGCTCTCCTCCTCCAGGGGGGTAGGGTGGATTTGTATCAAGCACATGGCTGACCTCTGGCAGAGGCCAGAGGGAGCAGCTGCTGGAGCCCAAACTGCAGGAGGCATGCCAGATGTTGGCGCTTCAGCACCATTACATCATTGCGCACCACGCCTCCCATATGGGCTAACTGCATCATGAAAATGCTAACCCCCATAAATGACACTCCGCTGCCCTGGACCCACTCCGCCCACCGTGCCATCATACTCCTGATGCATTACTGTTCCCCCGGCCTCTGCCAGGAGTCAGCAAGTGCAAGGTCACTGATCCTCCCTCCCCCCAGGAGAAGGTGAGTAGTCGTTGAATGCTCAGGCCTTCTCTCCCTGGCTGTCCCTTTGGCACCTGAGTCCATTCCAAAACACGGGTCACAAGTGGAAATCCAACTGCTGCTCTAACAGGCTGACTGGTGGCTGTATTTGGTATTCCAGCAGGGCTGCTTAACCCCATGGCCCCCCCTGAGGGGCAAGCCAGGGAGGCATCCCAGTAGTGGGGGTAAACCTGGTTCAAAATCACATTGGGAGCACGCCCGCTCAGTGGCCCACCCTGGGGAGAGCCCGGGAGGATCACCACCCAAGGTAAGTCCCAGGGGGCCATGAGGGATCCTAGGGTGCGGGGGCTGAGCCTATTGGGTGGGGGAGTTAGAGACTTGGCCTGTTATGATGAGAGTCCTTCTGGACATTTACTTTAAACACTTTTAAACCTTTTGGTTTAAATGACAAGCTTGATCACAAACCTTATCTGTATTTTTGTGCATACAATTTTTTATTCTCCACCAACAGTTCATCAGAAATATAGAAAAAAGGGGAGGGATTGTATATGTCTAGCAACATCAGAATACCATCAGTTAAAAAACTGTATGGATAAGACACAACTATAGGCTATCCATTTTCATTATACAGCATAGTTCTGTTGTTTTCCTACCAGAGAAATTGTTGTCAAGTTATTTAGAAAAATATATTAATTATGTATTATTATGAAGGTGTGATAAATAAATCTATATTACAACATTCCCATGGAGTATTATCCAGAAGCAAATGATTTGATACCTTTTAATGGACCAACATAGATGTAACAACAAGAACAAAGTGCTCTAGCTTTCGGACCAACCAGTCCTTCTTCAGAAGCTCATGGCAGTTGTTTAGAAAATACAATACTTATAACAGCTAGATAATGCAGAGAAAAACAGAAAAAAATTCCCATTGGTTTAAAATACTCATTAAAAAAAAAAAACAAACAAACAAAAAAAAAAAAAAAAGAAAATGATGTCAGAGAGAGTTAAACAGTACAATACTGCCCTCAGTCCGAATGAACCTTAGGTTAAGATGTGCTAGTGCAACAAACATAAAGAATCTACTACACATAAATTTAATTGAACAAGAAGGAGATAACTCCCAAATCGAAGCCATAAGTACAGCAGTCAGTATAAGGATGTGATTAAGCTGGGTGGGGGTTGCCTTTCAGTAAAGACAAACTAAGATAGTTATAGGGCTCATGAAATTACAATGCCACCCAGCTTAATCACAGCCTTATACTGACTGTGACACTCATGGCTTGATTTGGGAGTTATCTGCTTCTTATGTCAATTAAATTTATGTGTAGTAGGATTCTTTATGTTTGTTGCACCAAGCACATCTTAACCCAAGGTTCATTCAGACTGAGGGCAGTATTGTACTGTTTAACTTCTCTGACATCATCTTCTGTTTTTTTTTTTTTTTTTTAATGAGTATTTTAAACCAATGGGGATTTTTTTGTTTTTCTCTGCATTATCTAGCTGTTATAAGTATTGTATTTTCTAAACAACTGCCATGAGCTTCTGAAGAAGGACTGGTTGGTCCAAAAGCTAGAGCACTTTGTTCTTGTTGTTACATCTATGTTGGTCCATTAAAAGGTATCAAATCATTTGCTTCTGGATCTATTCTTGCAAGGACCAATACGGCAACTACTAAATCAAGATTTCAACATGGAGTATTATGTACTTCCTAGAAGTGTTTGTCTGAGGTAAAGAAATTCCCATTATAAAAATAACAAAAAAAGTTATTTTCCGTTCTTCTTTGGGAAAGGTAGATGTTTAGTTTGTTCTTTCCAATCTTTGAGTATAATTACTTTTATTGCTATGGCATTAGCTGTTATAAGAAACCAGTTTTTACTGTCCATGCCTATTTTGTTATACATCTCCAAAACAATAAATATTTGAATTTTTATAATATGGCATAATAACTGCCAGTTTTTCTAATTTGGTGAATGAGTGGACCCACTAATTCTTAATCAGAACAAACTCTCAAAATGCATATACCATGTCAGCTTTAGATTCTTGACAATGCCAGCAATTTGAAATGGCTAATAATACCATTTTGTTCAATTTGTGGGGAGTATAGTACACCGTATTCAAAAATTTAAACTGTATAGATAATTTATGATACTGATGGATGCCAAAGTGAATTTCCATTTATTATTTGTTAAATCACTTCCTAATTCTGTAGACTATTTTGTGAATGTTTTATTATAAAACTGTTCATATACATTATGCAGATTCTTGACTATCCACGTGAATAGCCCTGTAAATTTCTGATTTACTTAAGAAAACAATCTCCTTTTCTATCCTTAGAGTATTGGGGTCTCTTTACCATCTAGAAAAGTATTTTTATAAACATCCTGCATTTGTCTGTAGAAAAATTAATCTGAGCATTGTAACCATTATTTTTGATATCTGACCACTCACTCACCTTATCATTCCCAAGATGTCCTGCCATCTTTTTACACCTTTCTTTTTTAATCTTATATTTTCCCCATCTTGTCTGCCTAGGCACCTCCATTTGACAGCCCCCCCAGCCCCATCACCCAGCATCTTTAGGGCATACCTCACTCCAGGAGGGTCTCTTCAGAAGTGCCTGTTTGCCAGCGCATTGCCTGCAAGGGGTTGGGTGTCATCCTGGATCTGTTTTCTTTTTACCACATTTTCATCACTGAAGGATCACAACATGCGCCATGGATGTGATGTATGTACTCTTCCTATATGAAGATGCCCCTGGCATCCTGCATGTGGTTCCTCCCCCTCTGTGACTAACAGGCACCTCCACCTCCTGTAACCCCATCTAACTGAGGGAGGAGAACTGTCGGCTTCTGAGGGACCCACATCCATTTCTGAACCCGGGTTGCCGGTGTGGCAGGAGGTGAGGTGTCGAGTGTTTCAGCACTTCATGCCACTCAGCTGGGTTTTTGACATTTTTTAACCCATTTTTTTACTATGTAAGGTTCTCCCTGACACCTTACAATTGGGATTCCACCATATAACATTTTTGTTGAGAAATTAGAGGGCCATTTAATCCTGTTTAGGAATTTCTTTACCTCCTTCAGCACTCCATGCCCCATGGGCTGGCTTTTTGACATTTTCCTTAACCCATTGTTTTATTATATAAGATTCTCCTTGATATCTTAAAATTGGGATTCCTATGTATAACATTTTTTGTTGAGAAATTAGGGACCATTTAATCCTGTTTAGGAATTTCTTTACTTCCTTGCTTATGTTTTTAATAATTACATTTTGACTATGAGAGCAAACCGTACATTTTTAATATCCTCTTGGTGTCCTTGCATCTTTTCAAATATGCAACTTTCAAGGAGTAACTCATCCTCTATAAATGTCCATATCATTGCCTTTTTAACAAGGTATAGGGTATAAACAAGCTACTTTCCGACCTTTTAGTGTACAGTGAAGTTTTCAATACCCCTTGAATACTCAGACCCCTTCCTTTTTTCCTCCCTCAGGGCAACATCCCCCCTTCCTCTTCCAACAAGTTAGTATCCCTAAGGTTTACAAGCTCTTTGATGCAGATCTCTGTATCCAGATCTGCTGGCTGGGATGGTATAGAGCCTAAACTCCATAAACTTGCTGCTTGTGAACTGGCATCTTCCCTTACTAGAATATTCAATCTTTCCCTTACCTTTAATGCCCTATCAACAGCATGGAAAATGGCCAACATTGTGCCTGTGTTCAAAAAAGGGAACTGCAGGGAGGCAGGAAGGCAATATAGCGCAGTGGTTTAAGACTCTGAGCTGCAAATCTGGTGACATCCAGCAGACCAGACCTGGGTTTGAATCCCACAGCTTCCACTTGCATACTGTGTGACCCTGAGCAAGTCACTTAACTTCCCTGTGCTTCCAGATCACTCCTGTAAAAAAGCTTTCAGCTTAGTGTGCTGCTCCTGGTTAGACAACTAAATAAATAAACAATTAGTAACTATACACCTATTGCCATCCTATCAGTTCTGAGTAAGGTACTCAAGAAAGTTGTCACTGCCCAACTCACTTCCTACCTCACTAACTACAATCTCCTCTGCTCAGCATGACTTTTGTCAGAGCCATAGCACTATTACTGCACTGCTCACTCTAACCAAGAGTATCTCCACCTCTCTTGACAAGGGTAAGCCAACTTCAACCATTTTCATTGACCTCACAAAGGCCTTTGACATTCTCCTTTGCAGTAAGCTAAGCGCCATGGGGATATCTTAGCATGCCATACCTTGGTTCAGGAGCTACCTCACTAATAGACAACAAGATGTCAGGGTCAACTCCTCCCTCTCAGACAACTTATCCTCCACTTTTGGAGTCCCCCAAGGCTCCATACATGGGCTTCTACTTTTCTCCCTACACATCAACTCAGTTCACCACTGCTTTGCAAACAGTACCCCTCTCCTGTATGCTGATGGCCCAGGTCTTCTTTACTAGTGCATAGAATGTAGTTGAAATTAATAGTGCCCTCACTGCAGACCTGAAGGCCACTCTGTCTTGGTTGAAGGAGAATAGGCTACTAATAAATCCCTCTAAATCTCAAGCTATGCCCATCGGAACCAGCCAGCGACTAAAAAACATTCACAGTCTGCTAAGAGAGGTTGGTGATTATGGCTCTTCCATGGACTCTGCAAATTCCTTCAAATACCTTGGTGTGACACTTGATCTATCCCTTGACTTTTCATTACATATCACTTCCATCAGTAAGGCTGTTCACATCAGTCTTGGACTAGCCTATCAAGCCAGTCCAAATCTTTCCCCATTAACTTGCATTATAATAGTGTGTCTATTACTCCCCAGATTATTCTATGGCCTGTCCATCTTTGCCCATGCCTCAAGCTCCATCCTGCCTAAGTGGGACATGGCATACAGTAATATCTGGGTTTTGCCCTTGCATGCAACTGACTTACTCATCATTGTACACTTTACTCCAAACTAGGCTGACCCTCTCCTCTGTTCTTTGGGATCTCTCAATTGGCAATATTATCCAAAGTACACTGTAGATCCAAGTGCCTTACTCCTTAGCCTCCCTCATTGTGCTTTGTAAAAATACCTGCTTCCTCAGATCCTCTGACCATGACCTGCTATCTATCTCTAGGATAAGGACTAAGCATGGGGAGATGGCCTTTGCTGTTACCACTCCACAACTATGGAACAGCATATCAGCCCCCATACATAAATGTCCAGTTACCCACACCTTCCAGCCTCAATACCAATCATACCTACTTCAACGTATGGTATGTTCCTGTTTCTAACCCTACCAACAGCACTACTCTTCCTGCCTACATTTGTCAGCTCATTGCACTTAGTTACTCTGTTGTCTGCACTTTTATGTTTCCATCAATTTACCTCCTTCTATGCTGCCCCACTTTCCGGCATGTGCCTTGCTGCATTTTTCTTTTTTCTCTCCATTCTCTGTTTACAGTTTTAGCCATAGTCACAGTTCACTTTAGGCAATTATATTGTATTTGTACTTCAATGACTATTCTTCACCAACTCTGGTATTGTACACATCAATGTACCTGGTTCTAATGTTAATGTATTGTGTTATCCTTGTCTGCATTGTAATTGTCCACTGGTTGTACTCTCCTGGGTTGTGCCTTAAAATAGACAAATAGATGCCTAGTGCACCTTACCCGGTAAACAAAAACTAACTAAATAAATATGTCTTGGCATCAGGACATGTTAAACCCTCAATATCCATGAGCAGACACAGTCTATTCCAAGAAATCCTTGGATGTTTATGATTCCAGATGTATGTTCTCATAAGCTTATTGATTTTCTTGAAACAAGTATCTGGAACCTCAGCCATAACTGCCTGCAAAATACATTATAGATATGGAATGACTAGCATTTTTAAAATCTGGATCTTCCCCCATAATGAGAGTTGTATTTTGTCCCAGTCCTGTAGCTTAACCACAAATTTTGATATTTTTGGATTATAATTGAAAGAAAATACATCTTCTAAGGATGCTGCCAATTTTATTCCAAGTAATCCAGTCCTACATTTTGATTTTTTGCTCTAAAAATATGTTGTACTTTTTCTTTTTGTTCTGCAACCAATGTGGTCACTTTTGGTTTTGATTCATTTACTTTATAATCAGCCACCTGAGAAAATTTAAACAGCTACTTGTAAAAATGTATTCATGATTCTCTTTATTTTCTTAAGACTGCTGTATGGGGCTTCCATTAAAATCAGGATGTCATCTGTATATGCTTTTACTTTGATCTCTAAATTATTATTACAAAATTCCATTATTCCCTTATTGCGTCTGATCTCTATCAACAATATTTCTATTGCCAAGACAAATGGGGTCGGTAACAGGGGGCAGCTCTGCCTTATTCCCCTGTACAGGCGGAATTCCTTTGAGAAGTCAATGTTTACTTTCACCCTGGCCTTGGGACAAGTATAAACTATTTAATCCAATCTATCAATTCTGTTGGAAAGCCCCCACTATCCAGAATAGAAAATCAATAGTTACACTCCAGCACATTGAATGCTTTAGTTGCATCGAGTGAAAGAAAAATTGCTTCAATGTTTTGATTTTTTCCAAAAATTCTATTGCCATTTGTACTTGCTGTGTTCCTATGTGAATTGGCCTAGAAGGAACAAAACCTTCTTGATCTCTATGGATTAATTTTGATAAATGTTTTATCGTTCTAATATTAATAATTTTTGTGTATATTTTGTAATCTGTATTCAAAATTGCCATCGGCCTAAATTTTTTTACATGTTTGTGATCTTTGCCTAGTTTAGGTCATACTGAAATATATGCCACATTAAATGAGTTTGGAATTTGTTTCCTTGTTTTTATTTCTTGAAATAATCATTCTAACAGGGGACAGTGGCAGTTTTTAAAAGTACAGTAAAATGTTAATGTATAACCACCTAGTTGTCAGCATTTACTTTTTGACATCTGATTTATTGTATCACTAATATCTGTTATAGTTATTGGTTTGACTAATGCTAATTTCTCTACTTTGTGATATTTTATGTTTTGGTTTAAGATCCTTATAATATTTTAATTCCTCCTCTGTGTGTGTACACTCTGATTTATGCAATTTTTTTATAACAGTCCAAAAAAAGTCAATTATTTGCTCTTTATTTGTCTGTGTAACTCCCATTTATTTTGCATCATGATTATTTCTTTCTTTTGTTCTTGTGCCCTGAACCTATTTCCCAATATCTTACCAGTATGTTCACTCCATAGGTACACATTTCCTTTTATACATTTTTATCCAACTGTTTTTACATGGTATATTTTAGATTTCTCAATGCTTTTCTTCAAGTTGTTATATTCTTCTGTTTTACTCACATTTCCCATTCTCACTTCTTTTTCTAACTCTGATAGTTTGTCCTCCACTTCTGTAATCTTTTTGTCTCCTTATTTCTTCATGCAGCCACAGAGATAATGGCCACCTGACTGTAGATTTAAGAGTATCCCAGCACTCTATTTTATTTTTATTCTGTTATCTGAAATAAAGTTCCAAATACTTGGTTCATTTTTTTCCCTGACGGTTACATCTTATAACAAATTACTATTCATTCACCACATGTTGTTGTTATGTAGTTTTTCCTCTATCCCCAGTACAAAGGATAATGATTTATAGTCAGAAACCATAATAGGCTTGAATTTAGGTTGGAATAAATTACATGCAACTATTAACCCTTAGGCTGCGGTCTGAATTAGAATGTATAAGAATTTTGGACTGATATACTGTATCAGTCTGCAGCCATGCAAGGGTTAAGTCTTTGGAAAGTATGACATAATCTAGCCTTGACTGTGTTTTATGTCTACTTGAATGATGTGTATACTCTCTTTTCACAAGTCTGTCTCCAATAATTCAATAGAGTAGAGGATGAAACATTCTAAAATATCCTGGACTTACACTTTTTGTTTGTGTATATTTATCCAAATTTCCAGCATGTAAACAATTCATGTCTCCTTCTAATAATATGTCATCACAATTCCGTTGGCAGATTATAAGCCTTATTTGTGAATCATACTTAGTATGATGCAATCAGTTTCTATTTGGTTAGCTGATTAGCATTGTCAATAATACATACGTTTACTATAGAAGTAGGATGTGAATTTAATGCTGCTTAGTAGCTTCTCCCCTTTGATGTGTTAACATGGTTTCCTTATTCACTTGTTCTGGCAGTGGTCAGTAAGTGTACATATAACAGCGGTCACACTGTATAAATTAAAATTGACAAATATTAAAGCGATACATATTTGGTCAATGGTGAATTAAAATACATAACTGAACCCATCTTAAACTTTTAGATTGTGTGCTATAAAAAGTGTAGTCTCATAGACTGTGTTATACATTTTGAGGGATTAGAATATGATAAATGGATGTCCGAAAACACATCATGTTGGAACTGTTATATTGCAAATGTTTATCTCTCTAGAAGAATACGTGTGGTACTAATGTTTTCTCTCCCTCTACTTCTATTTCCTCATGTCATTTGAACATGTAAAACCAGAATACCATTGGCTTGAAATGAACTTGCCTAACAGTGAATACAATTTTGGGGGCTGTTAAGATGTAGAACTGTAGCATTGGGAAATGGAGGAATTCCTCAACAGAAGCAAATACAGGCATTTGCAGTGTCTGTCAGGTTATATTGATGTTTGTATTCTATAGTGTGTGAAGTTGTCATCTTAACACTTCATGTTGCTTAATACTGTTGTGGTTAAATTCTGCATAAAGAGCTCCTGACGCGATGTGCACGTGTGCTGGTTTTCCGTGTCCTTGTATGTCACTGTTGGCGATTTTGGGTAGGCAAGGCACTGCATTGTAGGTGTATTCTCACTGTATCTGTTTATTTACTTCACACCACGGTACCCCATTTTTCCCGCGTGTGGGTTGCGAGTGCTGAGTTGTTTAGTGGCTGACGTCATAGGTAGGGTAGTCTGTGTTGCAGAGCAGGCTTCTGTCGATGCCTGTCACTTTCACTTTTAGAATCTGTAAGGACCGGTAAGGCTAGAGTAGTTCTAGGTGTGACAGAGTTTCCCTGTGAGGAAAACTGGTATTAAACAGTGGAAAGGTGCAGAAGTAGTAGTTATGATGTGTGGGAGAAACAAAGTGTTTGTGTAGTCTGGCTTTGTGATACTGACAATGTGTGTTTAGGTATTTGTAGTGTTGAAAGGTGCCATCTGTTCCGTGAGTTGACAAGGTCATGGAAGGCGGGGAATATTTCCTGCTGCCTTGTGTGTCTTGTGATGGCAAAATGAAATCTGTGGTGTTGTAAGCAGTTGCGTGGGTTGTCATCGTGGAGGTGCTGCTATACATGGAGCAGAAAATGTGGATAGTCAGATACAAGCGGCATATATTGTGTTGGGCACTGTCATTGAATGGTTTCTGTGATGGGCAAAAATGTGCCCCTTGTATTGTACTATAAGCTGCGGAAGATGTGAGTATTGGAGATAAATAAAGAATGCTCCGTGACACTTGTAGATGGTGGTAATGGCATTCAGTCTGTCTGGGCTTATGTGGGTTACTGTCCTGGCAGGTTAGAAAGAGCACAGTTTGCCTATGCATCGATCAAGTAGTAGTGAGTTGTCCGTGTGTGTGGCAAGTATTGCGTGAGCATGCAGTGGTGTGATGTGTAAAAAGGTGGCCTGTGGTGCTTCAGCACTGAGTTTGGGGTATGGAAAGGTGTTCCAGAGTGGGGAAATATGTGCATGGTTGCTGACATTCAGCAGCATGTGGTTGCAGTCCGTGTATGGTGTGGTAGCTTAGCATGTCATGGCACCATGATGGCAATGAAAGCTGCAGAAAATGGAGACTGCACAGCTGCATAGTGGAAGATGTGAGGGAACTGCCTCCTTAGATGCATTTATAGTGGAGCACAGTAGGTGCAGTGCAGAATGTGCATTTGGGTCTCCTGCTGTTTGTGTGTGTTGTGCAATTTGCTTTAGCATCTTGGGCTTTCTGGGTGGATGTTGTTGCATCGATGCTTGCGGGGGAGGGGGACAGTGGGGTGGTGCATAGAATGAAGAGGTGTGCAGTGAATGTTTTTTTCTTCTAAATTAATGGTTTGGCTGGTGTGTGTCCTACAGTGGGACGTATTAGAAAGGGTGGCTCACGCATGAACATACAGAGGGGTATGTTGGACTGGGGAGGTTTGAGACAGTGTGCTGCAATGGCATTCTTCCAGAGGTTGTGTCTTGGGGAAAGGGCGTAATGTTTGTTCAGCAGTGTATGGTGCAGTGCTGATATGTCGTTCAAGGCGTCACAGAGCTGCAGTGAGTGACATGGTCTTTGGATGACACTTAGGCTGCAGTGTGCTCATGCAGCAGGAGTTGGCGTTATGTGTTGACTGCATGTGTAGTGTTGTGGAAAGATTCGTTAGCAGTACTTGGTTTGGTTTGAATCCCATTGTTATTGTCAGTGTCTGGCATAGAATGGCAACCCTGTGTAAGCTGTCATTCTCCTGTTGTTTTTAATTTTTTGCCTAGAATGCATAGACTGCCGTTGGACAGTTGAAGTACCTCTTACTGTGATAAGATGGAAATTCGGAAGTTTGAAAGCAGCAGTGTTATTATGGGGTGTTTCTGTCACTGGTGTAACTGCAATTATATGTGTGTTGTGCCGAAGTATATGTACAGTGAGTTTGGGGGTTGCTAGGATGGTGTCTCAAATGGAAGAGGGCCAGAGGTAGAAAACAAAATTATTGTTTTGTAGAGGACTGCTTGCTGCATGTGAAGTGTGGATATATGTTTCTGTTTGTCTGGTAGCCCTGGTGAAGTGGAAGTAAGTATTTTCACCTTGTGGCTGCAAGTGTGGCATCGAAAAAAAGAGGCATTCAGTGAAATGAAGACCATTGTCGTTTTGTATTTGGCATTTATTTCCTCTCTGTCTTCCCCACCAACACCCACACTCACTCCATCTAATCCTCTGACACCCAACATATGCAGTTTTGTGTATTGAGGACAACACTGTAGTTGCAAGACATGTAGTGTATGTGTACAGCACATGAGTATGAGTATCAATGTATTTTGTGGCAGGTGGGGGTTGGACATCCCCTTCCCATATCCATAAAGTTCGGTCTAGGTTTTGAAAAGGCATTGTGACCTGATAGTTGAATGTGGAAGTGGTCGGGCAGTATGTGCCAGGTGAAAGTAGTTTAGTGTTGTGCATGTGTTCAAATGGTGTTGAAGTGTGCTCTTGAAAAATGGGAAGTAATGATGTGGGGAATGTCTTGAGATACAAATGTGTACAGAAGGTATAGGTTTAGGTGGTGATATGATGACCTACATGCAGTGTGTATTGTTGTGTTGTGTAGCACAATTGATAAACCATCAGTCATGTTACCCTTTGAGATAGTAATTGTGGTCGACGTAGGGAATCTGATATGGTGGTGTGTGGACAAGGCCTGATGCATGGCACATATTAGTAGGGTATGGTTGTTATGCAAGTAGACAACAGTTGATGATGTTAGGCAGCATACTGAATATTAAATATGATGGTGTGCTGCAGGAGGGCTGCCTGCTACAGAGATGGAAGTGTAGTTGTCATACAGTGGATGAGGTGATAGTGATGGCGTTACAGTGCGATGTCATCTAGTTAAGTAAATAAATTATTTGTAACCAGTGTGGCTGATGGAGTTATGGATAAACTTGCCAGTGGACTGCTCCTGGAAAGCAATGACTGACGCTGTCCTGTATGGTTGTGCTATGCAGTAGTAAGCTGTTCACACTGCTAAGGTTGGCTGAGGCATGGTATGGGGCTGGGTTGTAAAAGGAGGCAGCAGGAGGCATGGGACTGCTGTTGATTGTGAGTCATGTTACTGGTGAGTAACCTAACATACTGCATGCCCCTGCAATGCTGGGGGCAGATTCTGCAAGAGTTATGGCTAGCGTAGCAGCAGCTGTGGCCAGTAGAATGGCGTATGTAGCACCTTACACCAGCAGTTGCGACATACGTGATTCGACAATGTGGCCTGCGAGAATGTGTAAGCCACTTCCACAAAACAGAAGTTGAGGCAGCAGTTGCGCCATATGCCCCCTGCATCAGGGTGCTAGGGGGTTAATGTCAGCATTTGGACTTCATTCCAGAAGGCCATACACAAAGTCATCTTTGTCGGGATTGTACAAGAAGTCTGGAGGAGAACTGGCAACAGAAGGTACACCTGCATGTAGATGGTGTAATTTACAGCCTTCTCTGAGAGTCCTGTAGACCTGGGCCTTGTGGCCTCCTCCCCATGGCCAGACCTCCTCTGATGGTGATCCAAATGGGCATTATGCACCCGCCCAACCCCTGTTGGTGCATACTTCCCTATAATCTCACACAGTAACTGCTCCCAGGGCTGTTCCCCCCCCACGTGCTACGTTGACTTCATGTGTTAATCGTGCTTTTCAGGGCATCGTAAACCCTTGCCCCCTGAATCCCTGGTGTAATGCACTGTGCAGAGAGGTGCAGCCCTTCACCATCCTTGTGTGGCCCGCCACTTTGAGTCACCAACCACTTATGTGGCAAATATCCAGAGAAGTACTGGTAGTCTACTGGCCCTCCACTGCCACTCAGCTGTGGCAGCTCACCCAACACCCACCACACCTGTGTCCAGCCAGCAAGTGGCGAAGCCCACCACTCAGCTGTGGTGAAGTCCTAATGTGGAGGAGCTCCACAATCATGGGGCTCATGACTGGGAAGGGGTTGAAAGTAGTGCAGTGGTACCATAAACTGGTTGGGGTGTGTGGCTTTGTTCAAAAGTGGGTATTGTGATGCTGGAGTGTGATCATCATTTTGCCAATGGGATGGAATGCTTGCTGTGCTTGGCGAATGGTGAACCTGCAATACGATGTGGATCACGTGCAGCATGCAATGTGTAATGTGCCCTGATGCCTGGTGCTTACTGCATGGCAAGCATCTTGGATGTAGTGCTGTCTTGTAGCACCTCCTCTTCTCCAGTGTTGTGTGAAAAGTGAATTGTAGTTGTACTCAAAGCTGAGGACCACACCAAATGTCAGCATAATGTGAAATAAGCGGTGCCATGCATTACCACAGTACTCCCCGTCACCTCAAATTGCAAGTCCTCTGTTTATCCTTTTGTCCTCCGTCCCTTCTTTTTTGTAGTTGAGTTATAATGTTTATTAGGTTTGTTTGTTAGTGTATTGGGCAGGTGGCATAAGAGTGCAGGACCCACCAGCAAAGGCCAAAGGCTGTAACGTGACACAGATACAATGTGAGTTCTACTGTCCTTGCTGTCCTGTGATTGTTGCCTGGCTGGTATGTTGTGTGTCTGTGTGTTCCCTTTGTGCTGTATTTTGGGGATTGATGGGCAGGTTACGGCGGCTACTGTGGCTGCCTCCCTAAACTTTGCAGGACACCTTAATGTATGGTGCTTACTGTGACCCTATGTACCTGGATCCGGGCATTGCATAGATATATACATACATCAAAGTGTGATGTCAGAAAAGGGGTGACATGCCCACCTAGTTTGTCCAGTTGTATAGGTATGTGGTTGGACAGGAACACCCACTACCAAGCAATCCCTCGTGTGAGTCCCATGCACTGTAAAACTATTACACAGATGATTTTCCAACCAAGTCCTGTGGGAGTCAAATGCAGTAAAGTGCCACCCTGTCTGTGAAGTAGTACTTCCTAATGTTACATTTGAAGTGTTCCTACTCAATATGTAAGGCATATCCCCTTCACCTTTTAATCCCTCTTAAGTAGAAGACACTTCCCACTGTAAATTAGTGTGTACCCGTGTAATAGTCGAATATCCAAATCTGGTCAATGATGTGTTCCATGGAGAACAGGGTCAATAATTCCAACCAATCTTCATAGGATAGGTGGCTGAGGCCTGTAATCAACTTTGGTGTTCTGCTCAGAACTTGTTGTACCCTCCACACAGCCTTGTGCAGGTATGGGCTACAGAACTGGATGCCATACGGAAGCTTACTATAAGGAACTACGAGGGTAGTCTGACCCCTGTACTTCTGGAGGCAATGCCTCTTCCAATGCAGCTCATCATGCTGCTGGCCCTACCGTAGAAACAGCGAAGTATAGTCTTTGATGGCAGCAATGGACCGCCTAGCTTATGTAGTCTTCAATAGTCCACCTGTCTGATAAGATGCAGTGTCCAGGTGGACAGCATTGTAATTTCTGTCCCCATCATGAAAATAGCCATATGTCTTTCCCATGCATAGTTGAAGTCCTCCACAGGTTGTTATCTCACAACCTACTCAGGAAGGGGGTGGCTTGCTGCCACCGCCCTCTCCGTGGCCATTAATTTCTTTTCTGTTTCCCCTGAGCCACCACCTCTTTGTATTGTCAGAGTATGCCCGCTTTGTTGTTAGACATCTTTTTTTCACAATCATGCTACTGTCTTGGACGTAATAGATTCCTCGAGGTACTTGAAAGGTTATATGATGGGCCTTCTCTGCCTCCTCTCCTCGTGGCGACATATGTTAAAGTGCTGTTCTGTACTCAGAAAGGATTATGGTGGAGAGCATGCACCCCCTGTTGTTGCCGTCCTCTGGACTGTGTCCTTGGTGTGTATGTCCCTGTGGACAGGGGGTCAGTAGAACTTCATGTAATAGCACAGGTTTCACCAAGTGTCTGTACAAAGGGATAGCAACTTTCTGCTATTTACTGTTGATGTCTTTCTCTATATATCCGAGTATCCATGTAGCTCTCTGTAGTGCATTTTCACATTGTGTACGTACTGTAAGGTCATCAGATATGAGTACCCCCACGTCTCTTTGTATTGCTATTAGACTAAGTACATCCACCTCGATTGTGTACTCAGTTTGGGACAAGTGTTGTCACTAAGTAAACCAAGGTTGGGGGGAGGGATAGAGCATTACATAGGTGTCTCTAGTGCTATCTACATAGGTAAAGTACTGCATCTTGGCATGCAGCATATGTAACATAATGTCCAGAAAGCAGGGATGCAAAGATGATAGCAAATGGTAGGACTTCCATAAAAAGGAGAAGGTTACTGAAAGGGCTTCGCGTCAGTTCTGCTGCTGCAGAACATGGAGGGACTGGATGCCTTAACTCATGCTACGGTTGTGACCAGTGTTCAGAAACGAGATGGGGTGACGAGGGGTCATCAGGGAAGCAGAAGGATTGAGAGTCTAAGGACTACTGTACTTGTCCAGGGAGTTGGGGGTTCAGGTATTGGGTTCAATACTGGCCTCTGGTGGTTGCTGGAGATCCAGGTCGTCGAAAGTGTTGATAAGGGGGCTGAAGCGTCAAGTGGCAGGTGTGGATTTGTGTGTGGGCCTGCCACTGGTGTCTCGCACATTTGTCCTCTGCAAGGGGAGAAGCAATGAAATATAAGGCCTTGTCTGTGTAGTGTGATGGCCATTTCTGGAGTGTCCAGCTCTGAGGACATTGTAGCAGTACTGGGTGTGGACTTGGTGTGGAAGATGAGGAGCTCCCCGAAACCTCACAAGGTGTGTGTTGTGGGGTACAGTACTGGTAGGCTGTAGTGCATAAGTGTGGTCAGAAACAGTGGCTGGAGACAAGGATACCTGGAAAGAATGGCCAACCAGAGGGCTGGAGAATAAAAGAAGAGTTAAAAAAGTACTGGGATTTCCAGACACTCACACTTGGGATTTCAATATGCAACTTTATGTAAGCAAGAAGAAATGGCTGGCTGTTGGTATGACTGAGATACTTCCACAGACAGAGGCATACTTAGGCACGAGACCAGAGGTTGACTACCTTCAGTCCCTGGGTGTGTGGGTAAGTCAGTACTACCAACAGCCAGCCATGTCTTCTTGGTTAAATGAAATGGGGCCATAGGTAAAGAAACAAAAGCAGTCTACAAGTTCTGCCAGAAGAAATAATATTGTAAGAAATAGAATGTTGCCAAGGAATGTGACGTCGGAATGCCACAGATCTTGGGTACCTGCTAGTCATCGGTCTATCTGCACACGCAATACATTGTGTGAAACAGTACCATGGCCTAAGATAATGCTAATGTCTGCAGTATCCCTGTAGGTGAATGTCTTCACCACACACACACACACACACACACACACACACACACAATGGTCACATGAGGTGAAACATTCTTCACAGGTCAAGTTGCATACACAGAAAGAGACAGTCACACAGGTATGCAGTGGACGGAGAATCTCGGAGTTATCAGGTGTCACGTAAGGAGCAGGGAGTGTCACAGCACAGTGGCAGTGATAGGTGGGGGAAATGTTATGGTCACGAAACAAACTCCAGCAGTGGAAAATGTGAATAATAGGTCAGTCTGTATGTTTCTGTATGTGTGTAAGGGGGCCCATGTTTGCACATAACAGACAAGTATTTTGGTACTGTACTTAATGTTATGGAGGGTTATTTGTGTAGCCTACTTGGAGTGTGTGTCTATGTATCACGAAAGTCTATGGTCATGTTTATGGTGGAAACTAAGAAGTAGGTGGTGTATGACCGAGGTGTGTTGTCCTGTTTGGAAGGGACATGTTTTATCAAGTGGTAGTACTCTGCTACTGTAACGGCCACAACCAAGTGTCAGCCAGTTAGGATACAGGGATTTGTGACTGCAGGTTATATGTCCCTTCCATCTCTCCCTATGGTGCTGCATTCCAGTCTGAGGGCTATGTTGACAGTGCAGCTGAGATTACCCCAAGGGAATAGAAGGGGGGGAACCATACTTCTTGGGGTCTATCAGTGGAAGAAGATAAGGGAAGGTCCACATTAGAAGGCTGTACACTGTTGGACAGTACTGGCATGGAGAAGTATCTATACTGTCACTGGTAAAGAGGCCGTGGTACATTTGGCATGTTGTACATATGTTAGAATGAGAGTCAGACTGTGTATTTGCACTATTGTCAGAGCTTGCTGAGCTAAGCATGGTGCTAGTAGTAGTGAACACTCACAATTTATCTGAAGTCCTTCAAAACTGCATGCAATGTTAATGTGTATGTTGCTAGATAGTGTAATGGCATGCTGCTAATAAGGTTCACTGTTTAATTTGAACAGATACAATGGTGACCACATGCATTGCTGCTGGGTGCTCCAACACCTCAGGAAAGGGCATCAGTCTGCACAAGTTTCCCAGTTAACCCAGTTATGCGTACTAAGTGGGATCAGGCAGTGAGACGGTCTCGTAAGGACTGGACAACAGCAACGAAAAACAGTCGGATCTGCAGTGACCATTTTACCCATGACAGTTTTGAACCGGAATATAATCTGAAGGTGTCATTTGGTCTCTCTGTCTCCCGTTGTCATAGGAAATTGAGATGCGATGCTGTGCCGTCCATCTTCACGATGGTGTCAGGAAGAACATCATCTTCCAGGAAATGTACAGGAAGGGCAATCACATGCAGTTCCAACACACAGACTTGCGACCTGTGGGAGGTATAAATACATGCATGCTTTGGTGGAATATTTGAAATGTGTACAAGTGTGCAGAAGTTTGGCATTATTCTAAGTGTTATAATATGTGTCTAGTACAGTGTATGAACTCAGGGCCTGACAATGGAGTGGGGTCAACAGACCACAACATGTTCTCTGATGCTGTGTGTTGTTGCTGGTGAACTCAACTGGGAAATGGACAGACTGCACAATTAATGTGGCTTTTGAAGGCTTAGGTGTAGAACTAGCAGTCCCTGACAGCGGACTGGGTGACAAGTTGTACTACAGTAATGTTGCTCAAGACACTTGCCACTGTGGTTGAGGAGCAGTCTCCCAGCACAACAGCAGTATTGCAATTGTCATGTGACAAGGATATTGACATGAATATGTGGTCTGCAGTCCCCTGTATCTGTGGTGTATAAAGTGAAGTTATACATCTTAGAACTGTGAGTGGGTGGCAGGGGTAGAAGAAGTTGCAGTAAGTGCAGTAATACACTCCAGAGCGGTTAGTATGGGCTATAGTGACCCTTGTAAGGCCTGTAAGGCTGTATGATGGTGGTGGCATGCCTCGTTATGGCTCTGGGCAGGGTGGTATAGCTAACACTGGCCACCCTGGCGGCTATTAAGGTGTGCTTAATGTATTACAAATCGAAAGGAAATGGTTGTACAAAATCCAAAATGAACACAGTGTAACATGGCAGCTCTGCAACCATAGTCATTATGGGTTTTGGTCCTTGTGTTGCTGTGTTGAATGTAACATAATACATGGGCTTGTCTGAGATGCTGCCTATTGCACCACATCAGATGTCGTGTAAGTGGTCCTGTTTGCAGTGTCGTGCACAGTTCAGGCAAGTTGCACTGGCTGTGGGTGGCTTGTCCTTATCAGGGGGCATATCAATGTGTGTCAGGCAACAGGGTGTTACTAGATGCAAACCTGTGGCAAGGTGGATGAGGCACAGATGAACCTGGAGTAGATGCCAGCGGTGTCTCAGGAATGTGATAGTGGCTAGTTTGGATGGTATCCACTACTTGTGCCAAACTATTGTGATGTGTGCCTTGTGGCTGACTTGTATTTGAATGTACCATGCACCTCTCTGGAAAAATAACAGAAATAGCTGGCTGGCACCTTAGCACTGCTGACAAATGTAGCATTAGCAACAGAAAAGGTGGCAGCCAGCGGCATTAGTAAGAATTAAACAGGCAAGCAGAAAAATCATGGAACTGGCTAAGCCATCTACTTTGAAAGCTAAGCGGAGACTGAAAAAAAGCAGCTTACTCTGTCACTGGAAAAAAATATTGTAAAACCCTGTAGTACTCACTGAGTAATGAAAGCAATATAAAAAAAAGTATTGTTTTACTAACAGGATAAGAAATCAGTTGGTATCAGCACAATAAGCCACGCGGGGGATGTGGCTTGTCGAGGGAGTGACCATGGGTGGCGTGGAGTTACCCAGTGTGCTAAGCGTCATGGGAAAAACACTCCTGCTGGGGTAAATCACCGACCCACAGCCCAGCGTGGCTTATTGCCAAACTGTAAGTTGGGAGTGGTACAGTGTTGTGTAGGGGACATGTTACGTGTGTGCTTCTCACCATAAAGCTATGCGCTGGTGTCCTGTGGTCTTGAAACTACAGACACTCCTAGTCCCCTCCCACCCCACAGTCTGGATCGGATTTCCACCAGTCTGTCATGCTGAACCAGGCTGTCATGTTACCAGTCTGTGATGTTCTGCTTCATCGGCTTGGTGCAACACATTGTAGATTAGCAGGTCAGCCGCAAAGTGGGCCACATGTCAGCCACGGTTGTCCAACGGTTCCGTACTGTAGATATTGAACAGGAATGTGTCCTGCACCGATCACGCCAGGACCCCGCTCATCACATCCCTTCTCCCTCATGGCATCTCATTCTCCAATGCTGTAAATGCTCATTAACAGAGACTGACTAGCTATGTACTGGTAGGATGCACAGCCATGGAGCAGAGGAGTCTTACTAGGCATGACAGATAGTAACAGGCTGAACTAAATATCTCATTCTGTGTACTCCAAGGGAATCAATGTCAGTGACCAAAGCCTTCTAGAAACCAGTGTTACAATGGTGGTAAGAGATGAACAGTCAGCAGACGAAGGAGTTGGGCATCAGCAATATCATATGTCTTTGTGGTGTGATGAGGATGTCAGCTTCTCTGATAACGATCCTATCCCAAGTGATGTAGCAGTACATACCACTGTGAGCAGACAAGCAACACCTTCTCATTGCTCCAGGAAGACGCAGACCTCAGTGAGAAGTAGCAGTAAAGGTAAGTATGTGTTCAGCAAAGTTAGTGTTACATGAACAGGGATAGAGGAAGTTGTAAGCAAGTGATGCAACATAGAAAGTCATATTGCCAGCGCTGAGGTCATGACTGATAGCAATAAGTTGTACTTCAGAGATGCCGGTAATATCAGTATTATTACAGTTGTTCTCAGTCATTGTGCAAATAGCAGGGCTTATGTACCAGTGTTGCAACATAGCAACTCTTAGGTGGCTGTACAGTGACAGGTGCCAGGGCCCAGATATGCAAAAGTTAGATTTGGGGCTGAAGTGCAACTGTCTGCTGTGGTACTGGTGAGCAGGAGCAATAGCAACAACTAATGAGAGGTGCACCATGGGTCTCAATTATCAAAATATAGTGTCAAAAGGAAGCAGAACATCCAGGGCTGCAAGAGTGGTATGCATTTAGGTCAGGAATTATTTACTTTGATAGGCATCCATTCATCATTCAAGCGACTGTGGGCCGAGGAGGAGTGTGGTACATTCAACAGGGCAACAGTGTTGTTATTGGATGGCTGTGGTGGTGGGAATCTGTGCAGGAAGGTGTGGGGGTTTAGGGGGCCAGTGGAGTACTAGCTTAACAGTTATGTCTCCAAATGGATTGTATGCAGAGATCATGAGGAGGGGTGTGGGTATGAGTACAGTAACAGGAAAAAAAGGTATTTAGAGTGCCCGTGGTACTGACGGCTGAGTCTGTGGATGTCAAGCCTCACACCTTGTCAGTGAGCACTGTGGGTAAATGGGATAGGGTCATTAGTGGCAGGGTTGAGGGGGAAGTGGCTGTGATCCATGCTGCTGTCTGCCAGCTGAGCACCTCAGGGGGACTGTTGCAGCTCTTTCTGACCTTGGCCATGTAATGTTACAGGCCAGAAGGATGGTGCCATGCAGAGAAATGGCAATCCTAGGTTGATGGGGAAATGCCCAAGTAACATGCCGTGGTGACGTATTGCTTTCTTCATACCCACGTGGTGTTTAGTAATTGTGATGGGGTGGGAGGTATACTGCAGTTGTACAGAATATACAACGATATGCATTGTTTTGGAAAATGCAATTAAACTATTAGATCTTTTACTTTGCCTGACTGCAGGGGTTGAAGTGAAGCCAAGAATGAAAGCAGCCACCGCACAAGTTGTCAAGGAATATGCATCTGTAGGCATGCAGTGCAATCTAATCATCGAACCTTTCAGTGGCTTGACATCGTCAGAGGTAGATGAAGGCATCCTACCATCTGAAAAAGATCCTGAATACTTACCATCATCGCAAACAACGCATGACACCGACAGCACAGTAGAGGACAAACAAGGACACTGACAGAGTTGACACAGATTCACGGTGGTAGATGAAATTTTATTTTATTTCATTCCTCAATCTGCAGACTGTTAACCTGGTGCCACTGTCCCAGGTGTGGAGTGTGGATATTGAGACAGAGTTCAAAAGAAAGGAACAATGCTGATTGTTTACATAGTGTGTGACAGTTGCTGTCATAGGAACATCTGGCAGTCACAACCATGTGTCGGATCAGTTCCTCTTGGAAATTTATTGTTGTCTGCCTCTATATTGTTAGCTGGTGCTTCAGTGAGCAAAACTGTCACTGTTCTATCCCATATGGGGATGTCCTGCATTTCTGAAAGGACTTTTTACAGACATCAGTCCAACATTCTTCTGCCGGCCATTCTGTGTGTGGCGTGAAACACAAGACTGGTTAATGGTTGGGTTACAAGCAGAACAAAGGGATATAGTGTGTGGTGCTGATGGCAGAGCAGATAGTCCTGGGCACAGTGCTAAATATTTATCCTATACAGTCATGGAGATGGAGTCTGGCACTATTATTGATGTGCAGCTTATACAGGTAGGCATGCTTTTCTGGGTCACCCAATGGAGGCTGATTTATCTGTCTTGAAGAATACTGCTGTAAGACTAGTGCCTCCTGTGAAACTGTCATGCACCAAATTCCAGATCAACCATCTGTTGATCACAGAGTGCAAGTTTAGCAGGCAGAAAAAGTATAACACTGGAAAAAAAGGAACAGCTAAAAGGGCACAGTACTTTATTGCCATACAACGCAAGTCATGCACTGACCCATGTCCTTTCCACTATAATAACCTTAACGGGTGGGAGTTATGGTATCTGTCTACCCTTTCAGGGGCTATACTGACCTTTGCCTATGAGTCGACACTCCGTGTACACTTGGTGGACTCGGTACATCGTCATATAGGCCCCCCTCTTTTTTTTGTTTTTTACCTTTTGTCTGCTGGCCCTGGCTCCTGAAGCACATAGGTGACCTTGCTGGGCTCTGGCAGCGAAAGTCTCATAATTAGGCCCCCATTCACCTACCAGGGGCCGTCAGTAGGCAAACTCGGGTGGTCACACTGGATGAGAGTGTAGCTTGCTCATTAGGCGGTTTGGACATTTTCTATGGTGTCAACTCTGTGGGAGTGGGGATGTGAAATGACAATCGGTGTCCAGCCCTCCCTCCAAAACGTGCCAGTGTTACCCGCAGTGGAATTCCTGTACTTTGCCAGGAGTTCATCTTGTGTCAGACACTGTATCCTACCTCCCCCTGTAGAGTAGAACTGCTGTCAACCGGAGTGCAATCATAACTCCCCCCGCACTTTGAGTCCAACATCCTTTCCATGAGCCACAGTTGTTGGCAGCATTACTGAAGACTGTTGCTCAGCATCACTGTGCTTGCACACTCTTGGGTACTGTAGCTCACATGCCATATAGCCCAGATTAATATAAGTAGCAAATGTTACTGATCTAGCTGTTGCCTTATATCATGCATTGTCTCTTCCAGGTCTGCTGTTGTCTCTTATTGATAGGGCGGTGAGATGACTAGTATGCAAGTATCAAAGCACTTTACCTATCAATGTGCCAGTATTGCTGATCTTATGTACTTGCACAGTTGTTAACATGGACAAGTCATCCTGAATACATTATCCGTGGGACACAATTAGCAGCGTGTATGCTGTTTCATATCATATAACAGAAGGAGTGGTTATGCAGGTGTGTACACCGAAAATACGTGTACTGTGTCAGGAAAGGACACTTTCTGTATGGCACAATCTTTGAATAGCGAATGTTTTGTTGTGTACAACCAAAAGCAAGACTTTCACTGTTGTAAAACACACATACTTTGCTAGGTACTGTACTGCAAAATAAATGTGAGGGTGGCACAGCAGTGCTTGACAGCTAGTAGTAGAAGGAAATATATACATATCCTTGTAATTTTGCTGTCTCACATTAACAGAGCAAGAATGCGGTGGCAGCTCATACATGGAGTTAGAGGGGTTGAAGCAGCAGTTAGCCACATTGAAGCCAACGATCTACACATTGGCACTTTGATCACCGACCGGCACTCACAAATTAACAAGTGGGTTCGTGAAAGCATGCCTGACACTGCGCATTACTTTGATGTGTGGCACATTGCAAAAAGTAAGTACTACTGACAGGTGTGGTACATTACTTTGCAGCATTATTGATATAGTGACATAGGTTGTATGTGACATTTATGCATACTTACTGCATTCTGTAAGCAGCTCAGTGTGCTGAATAGGTGTATTGCATTGTCCTGCTAGTCTTTCTGCAGTTTCATTGTGCCATACTTTGCAAACATGGGATGACAATGAGGATAAAAGGGTGGTCCCACAGTGTCCACCTTCATCTGTCTGGATTGTATACCATGGCAGTACATGCTTGGCATCCTGTCTGTTACGTATCTTTGAGAAGAGTCACATAGCAAGTGACTTGGTGACAACAAAGACGCCACCAGGGCAAATCTTGTTTCTCTGACATTTGTTGGGGAAGTGAACTGTTGATGCACTGTGTTGCCCATCTTCTGTTCTACACATGGCAGGCCCAAGGCCATACCCTGGGACATATGCCAGACCATGCATCACTTCCGGTTAGGAAGATTAACCTTTGACCATATCCATTTCCCCATGTAACTGTGTCTTACAAGCCCTAGTTATCATTATGTCACTGATACTGTATGTGCAGCAAAGGTACAGTCATTCATAGAGGAGTGTTGTGATGTTATGATTTGCAGGCCTTTCAAAATGCTATGGTACTATAGTGTCAATGTGATCTAACAGTTAGTATGTCCAACTGGGACATACCTAATTTCATTTCATTTCATTTCATTCTTTATTTTTAAAAGGCGCTTTTCTCACAACCAAAGCACCTGTACAATACATAAAGCAATGAATTGACCAAATTTAAAACTAACATAAGTCATTAAAAGCTATACTACAAAGATGTGTCTTCAAAGCTCCTTTAAAGCTTTGGACAGTAGGGCAACTTCGTACCTGCATGTTAGCATCTGTAGAGAGAGCAAGACACAGTTTGTGGTAGAAAGTACTGTATATGACATGTTTAAACACATATGCCACATAGTATCATGCAGTGTTACACAATGAACAGATGAGCGTCACTACACACAACCAAAGCATTTGTTCCTACTGATGTTCTGATTCCCATTGCCCTCTGTAATCATGCTGTCCAGGTAAGAGGGCATCAGAACCCCTAAGTGGCACAACAGAGTAATTCCACATACTTCAGCAGGCAGTGAGCGCTATATTTTCTTATTTGAAAGGAGTTGGACTTACACTCCTCCATGTGCCGCTCTGACGCCTAAGCAGCCTTTCACAGTGCTGTGTGTGTCACCACTAAAGCGGTCCTATGTTATCCCCTTATGATCACTTTTGTTATGACACTTGCCCTTCCACTGCTGACTACATCTTCGGCTTACTCTGCGGGCCACAGCAACAGCCTGCTAACTTTCCTTTTGGTATTCCATTGTGATGCATGGGTAGTTGTTTAGCACTATGCCCTTTTTGATTGTCTCTGTAAGCCCTTCACCGCACAACCTGCGGTTCAAGTGTCGGAAGGGGTGGGGATAGGGCCATGGCCATTCTACTTGCATAGTTGTCCCTATCATGTTTTGCTGTCATGTAAATGTGTGCAGTAGGGGAGAATATGTCCTGCACAATGTTGCCCGTACCACAGTTGACATCATGCCAGTACCAACGGGTTTTGTACTGCAATGTGCCATGCAATATCACGTACTGGAGAGGAAAGTATGTTTGCAAAAGTGTTATTTGTCTGAAGACATGCCAGTGAATGTGACAAACCTGCAATGTAGTAACAGAACAAATATGAAACCTTCACTGTAGGTGTGCGAAAGAAATTAACAAACCTCTTACAGGAGAAGTCATGTGAGGAGCTGAAACCTTGGATTCACAGCTTGGTGAACCAACTGTACTGGAGTGCATCATCATCTGATGAACAGAATGAAGATGTCATTGCTGCTAAGTGGAGATCAGTTGTTGGCCACACACAAAATGTACACACCTTTGAGGATATGCATTTTCCAAAATGTGCACATGGGCGATTAGGTGGCAGGGATCTGAAGAAGAAATGGTTAACGAGAGGTAACCTCCAAACATACTACATACAAAAATGCCAGCACACTAGGCCCTTATGGTCTACTAAGCAATGTATCCCTTCAGGGTGTGGGTATATTGGAGGATTTCACGTGTCTGGTCTCGAGGCACAGCCGAGTGACCGAATCACAGCACTCATGTGAAGTTCTCCACTATACCCACACCCTGGAAGGATAAATTTATATTATACAATGGCAAATGTTGTTTTATGTAATTGTTGTAGCTATTTTGTAACTAACTGAGGTCTGTACGGTCGGAAGGAGGATGTAATAGTTCCATATTTACCGCGTGTTTTTGCAACGCGCAACAGAACCAATGGGAGCAGTTTTGAGTAAAGTGAAAGCAGCCGCAGTGGAATGCGATACGGTTGGCTGGCACTTTTTCCTTATGTTCAGTGGAGGATTTTCACGCTGAAAGGTACCAGCCAAATACTCAGGATGCTGCATTTGGCACAGTCAAGTACACAAGTGTATAATAGAGGTTTCTTGATTTTCAGCACCTGCACTGAGGGCCTCGTTTTACTGTCTTCCCTCTCCTTGGTTTATGAATGCAGGTCCCTTCCCAGATGTGCCACCTGCATTACATCTTTTCAGATGTACAGTGCCCCACTAGCTGTAGCTTTCCCTTGTGCACCCGTCCACAGTGTGCACCTCTACCAGCTTCCTGCAGAGTGTTTTCCATTGTACATCCACCCTTAACGTGACATAACACTGTACCATCTTGGTCTTTGTGGATGTCATCCTCCGGCGATGCATCCCATCATCCTATTTGCCCTTGTTGCTGTCATGCTACAGGTCTCTGACTTGTTATGTTTGACATCGACCACTACCTTTGCTCCATCGCACCCTACGTGACTTCAATTTTGCCTCATCCCACGATATATCTGTGGCTGGATTTCTGAGTCCTTGCTACAGAACCTTGCAGTTCTTCACATGGCATTTCACTTTCCATGTGCCTGACCACCCTGTTAGAGGTTCCAGATCCTCACGAACATGTGAAAAGATAGATTGATGACATGCATATAACAGCGATCCATTGCTTAATGCGTGACGCCTTTCTGCACATGGAAACTTATGGACAGTAAGAACTGCATACTGTGCTGTACTGTGATCAATATCCACCGAATTGGCCTTTACTGTTACACTAACACATGTCTGCTCACAGTATCTGGCATGCAAGGGAAGTCCGTTTCATTGCCTACCCTCACCAGACCTCCATAGACTGATTGATCTTCTCACTGAAGGACTGCACTGAAAAATGAGATCTCAGTTCACTACTTCACTCTGTGATTGTGCACTTCAGCCACATGCAGGACAGACAGGAAACCCACACCCTCCACAGTGTGTGCATTCAGGGATACCTGCTACAACAGAGACCCTGTACTGTTTCCTACCCAAGTGTCCACCTGCAGACACATACAATCAGTCTTGTATGGTGTGAAGCAGGACAGGTCAGCAGCACTCTGCAGTAGTTCCCTTTATCACGAATCATCATTCCAAGCACTTCAGACAGCCTGTCTATTTCTGCAGTGTTTCATTCGTCCCTACCCACTGGTGCCAACACTGTTCTTGCAGAAAGTGTTCCATACCGTGCCACAACTTCATCTCCTGTAAATATACACTGTGTGCTGTACCTCTCATCAATGACACGAAACCACTGTTACACACAGCAAAACATATGATAACCTTTTGCAGTGTAGACACCTGCTACTGCCAGCTAGAACACTAATGTCGCCAGTGCACGACAGAACGTGCCTCACTTGGAGAATAGCAAGATCCAGGTGTCACTGCCATAAGGCGGATGTACACCAATACGCACAACTGGTACCATAGAATAGGTTTGCAACTGTGCTATGTAACCTGATTCTTGTTTTCTAATCTAGGGAAAAAGGCTTCTGCAAAGTTGGAAGAACTGGTGTACAACCGAAGACTGTCTAGTGACGTGTCAAGGATGTCCCCTTTATACCAAACTTCAAACATCGAGGCATTCCACAGCCTTTTAAATCAGTTTGCCCCCAAAATGTATGTGTATTCATACATAGGCATGAAATGCAGGTAAGTTTTCTGAGATGAGCCACACAAAGGTACAAAATGGCTCCTATATATAGCTTTCTACAGTTAGTGAAACACAGAAATGGTAGGTGAAATACTGGATATTGCAGCAATCACAGTGAGGTAAACCAGCACATAGAATTTTGCTACTGGACACTAGACTGTGTGTGTGTGTGCACGCAGCTGAACTGGTTCCCTACCTACTATCTAGGCTGACTGTCTTACATGATAGCCTTTCATGATACGCTTGGCATGCAAACAGTTGATACAGGTCATGCCACAACATTTGCACTGCTATGGGCTTTCAAACGTGCAGTTTTCCATGCTCAGGTAGTTGACATCAGTATGTCTGTGGTCTGCCATAAAGGTTTTTTACTTGGTGGCTTCGCCTAACATGGCAGTGGATAAGCAGGCAGCCCCTCCCACTTTCTTAGTTGTATATTCATGTAGTGCTACTACATTTATATCTGGTCCCATAGGACAGGAGCATGCAGGTTTTGGCCAATTACTAGTAATCTTGTCTTACCAGTTCTCCACAGGTACAGCATAACCACAATGCCACACAATGCATATTAACATGTTATGTGATTCTCCCAACATCATGCAGAACTCTTTTAGCGGTCATGCATTATAACGAGAACAAACTGGTTGACGGACAGAAAACAGAGAGTGGTGGTACATGGTATACAGTCAGAAGAGATGCAAGTCACAAGTGGGGTACCTCAGGGATCAGTCCTGGGGCCAGTCCTCTTCAACATCTTCATTAGTGACCTTGCAGATGGACTAGAGGGTAAGGCTTGTCTGTTTGCAGATGACACCAAGATCTGCAACAGAGTAGATGATGCAGATGGGGTGGGCAGAATGAGAAGAGATCTGGATAAACTAGCAGAATGGTCAGAAGAGTGGCAACTGGATTTAATGCAAAGAAGTGCAAAATCATGCACATAGGGAAGAGAAACCCTGAAGCCACCTATAGGCTGGGAGGAGCTGCTAGCAGTCACAAAGGAAGAAAGAGACTTGGGCATCATCATCACTGATGACCTAAAATCATCCAAGCAGACCTCTAAAGCAGTAGGTAAGGCTAGGGGGTGTTAGGTGTATTAGTAGGGTATCACAAGTCGGAAGAGGGAGGTAATAATCCTCTGTACAAGACACTGGTTAGGCCCCATCTGGAGTACTGCGGCAGTATTGGAGGCCACACCTTCACAAGGACATTAACTAAATTGAGGCAGTCCAGAGAAGGGCAACCAAAATGGTGCAGGGACTGCATCAGAAGACATATGAGGACAGATTAACGGAGCTCAATATGTATACCCTTGAGCAAAGGAGGGAGAGAGGTGATATGATTGAGGCATTCAAACACCTTAAGGGCATAAACAAGGTGAAAGAGTCTAACATGTTTAAATATAAGAAAATAGCAGGACAAGAGGACACAGCATGAGATTAGAGGGAGGCCGATTAAGGGGAATGAGGAAATTCTTTTTCACAGAAAGGGTGGTGATGCATGAATGGCTTACCACAAGAAGTGGTGGCTATGAATACAGTGCAGGGCTTCAAACAGGCATGGATAGGCATAAGAGAGCAATACAAATGACTATGAATAGATAGGCCACTGACAGAGCAAAGGCTGATGGCACATTTATAAGGTAGAAAGAAATGGGCAGACTGGATGGGCCTTTCGGGTCCTTATCTGCCGCCAACTTCTATGTTTCTATGTTTCTAAAGGAAGACTGCAAGCTTCAACAGAAGACGGCACTGGAAGATTCTCAATTCATTTTCCCAAGTACAAGAAGGGAGGTCATATAGTGAAGAAGTGCTGGCGAAACCTACTTTCAGTATGTTTCCATTGAAATATGGCTTTATCTCTTACTCCATAGGCTTTCTAAATAATATTGTAGACATACACATGATTGTCATATCATTCAGATTGATGATCAGATAATTGATGTTCCATTGGCATGGAGGGGCCATGCATTCTGGCTTACCACAAGTCACACTCCCAAGGTTTGGGGTCTTGGTGATTTCTAACAGGAGTCAGATGGGGAAGGACTCTTACTATGTGAGGGGAGGGGACAGAACAGCTCAGTAATGTGGAACTGGTATAGTGCTGTAGGTTACGGCTCTGAGCTGCATATCTGGATAACGGAGGTGGGAATCCCACAGCCCCCCTTTGCATAATCTGTGTGACCCGGAGCAAGCCATGTAACTTCCCAGATCGCACCTGTGCACTAGCTGCGGCTTACTGTGGCTTTCCTGGTTAAGCACCTCCCCCACCCCCTTGCCCAATGGTTTTGTGGAGTCTGGCGCTCTGCAGGTCTGTGGTGAGGCAAAGGTTAATGGCAAAAAAACTGCCACGTTTGGAATACACATACTGCAGCAGTCGCAGACCTGCGGTCACATGACAGTCTGAATGCCTCTGCGACTTCTGTCACAGTGTGGCATATACAGGGAAAATCCAAAGTTACACTGATATTGGGAATCCTGTTCTATTACAGCCTGTGCTAACAGTAAAGATTGTGCCCTACTGCTGCAAACCTGCATTGTACTACCTTTAGGACCTACATGTCACACTTTCAGTTTGCAAAGCTGAAGTGTCATGCACACATACTTCACACAATTGATTGCAATATTAGTAATAGATTGGATGAACATCTGTATACGCAACCTCTGCGTTCTGTGATCCTGGGTTTCTAATTCCCTTGTACCTCTTGTGCTGTGCTCTGAAGGTGACACTGTATCTAAAAACCTCTATGTGGCACAATACACTGGTTGTGCATATCTGCCCATCCAGTATGCATCATCTGTTACCTTACTGTTACACAACGTTGTCATTTGCGCAGCAGTACAGTAACAGTACTGTTGCCCTACATGTCCAAATGGAATCAGTTTTCTTGAGAGTACAACATGTATAACAGATAGTGCCAAACAGCAGATGGCATTGGTCAACCATTGGCTTTCATCATGCCCACCTGCAGTGTATGCTGGCCGATACCGAATCACTGGTAACAGCAGAAACTGACAGTGGACTCAGCAGGAAAAGTGCAATCACTCAGCATGTACATTTCCACTATGTACACTGTCATATTGACAATCAGTCAAGCATGTTAAACAAAATTACGCAATACTGCCCGACAGGGTGTGTTTCGTGCTGGGATAACATAATAGCTCAAGAAGCTGGGCCCAAGGCCACAGGCCGAGTGCGTCCAACAACTGCGGCATGCTGTTATCTCAACCGAAACTCACCCTGGAGAGCATTACTGGTACTGTACAATGGCTAGTTGTTATATATAACATAAAATTACTTTTAAGTCTGTTTGTACTGCTGACGGCAAATATTTAAGTGTCTTCGGTGCAGAGTAACACAAAAGTAGCTCTATGATCTCCGTCTTGGTTCACAGTCCTGAGACTGGACCCATGATGTTGGGCTGGGCTAACATCATGGGTCCAGTTCCACACTACCCAAGCAGAGACCAGGACATGTTCTTGTCATTGTATAACGCAGATTTCTAATTGCAGCTCTTATTTGTTGCCTGGATTCCTCAACCGCCATTACTGTCAGTTGTAAGGGGCCCTTACTGTTGTTCACTTTTGTGTGGCAGACCTACATTTTCATCCATCTGTGCACATCAACGTCAATACATAATACCACAGCACTTACAGCTTACTGTCATATTTGCACCACTCTCCTGTGCTGTCCCAGTACAAGCAGTGTAACAGTACTTCATACTGTGCTGTCGTGGACAGCCATCTCGTCATGCAGCATTAACTGCTCTAGGGAGCATTTCATGCAGCAACACTGTTGCATGACTGACATGCTCCAAGCTTATTTTGCACCTACAGTTTTAAGTTCTTGATGGAAGAAGTATGTTAGTAAAAATCTCCTTTTAAGTGAGGGATCCATGCTAAACTAAAATTTGTACGACTAGGTCATTGGCCATAATCTTACTTACAGCACAGAGGCACTTTCAGGTCTTAGCTTGACAGGGAATGATTCACCCCCTAGGGACAACATCTCACTCAGCTATTCCTTGTGTGATGTTGCAGCCCTCACAGGGTGATTCACAGACTCTTACTGTAACCCCATGTCATGATTTTCTGTTTAAATGCTATCCCTAAAGAAAGGTCTTGAGCTGTGATTCCCTGACAGGTTGTACATTTCTTCATTATACCATGTGCAGAAAGTACCATTTGATACAGATGTGCACCGGGACTTCACTTCTAAGCAAGGCATTCATTACAAAGTGTCATAAGGATGGGATGGTATTTTTCAAGTTTGTTAGCTCTGATTCACCTAAATGAAATTTCCGTTAGTTCCCTGACCCTGTGATGGGACATACTGTGCTCCACTACATACATACTAACTGTTGTTGTTTCTTACTACCTCTGCAGGGTATGTGCAACACCTTATCCAAGAGGCTCAGAATATATGCCGGGATCAAGGAGTACATATAGCACACAGCATCAGAGCGGATTTATATGGTACTCGCTCCTCCACCACTGTGTCTCCACATTTACTCACCCGGACAAAGCAGCAGATGTTCAGGAGCACACAAGTCGCTTCAAACAGAGATGTATACAGAACACAATTCCACATGATGTGAACAGACTTCTGTAGATGCCACACTGGCAGTGCAACACAATATTACAGAGAATGCTCTGCACTACCTACTACAAAATGACAGAGTACAGCACTACAAGTAACTGGCAATTGCTATGTTGGGATTTCCGAGGCTTTTGGACATTAGCCACAACAACTAAGGTATCCCACTCCTGTCTTACAAGAGTATCACATAAAACAGCTTTTGCATCACATGTAATGTATTCAACCTGAGTCATTGCCACACTGCATTCCAATGAGGCTTTGGACTCCTTCATCAGCCTGATTTTGACATTCATCAGAAGACTTCCAATCCATGGCAACTTTCTGCAATGTGACATTATTAGTTGCATGCTGGTAGTACAGTTCTTTAGAACGTTGTTATACTGTTCTTTGACAAACTTCTACTGTTGCCGTGCTCAGTCTCACAGCTGTTGGTTGCAGTACAGCAGGGTATGTATCAGCACAGTGTTGGTGCACAAACCTTTTCCTTTTCTATTTTCTACTGTTATTCTGAGAGGCCTTCAGTGGTTCTACTGCCTGCATAGCTCTTGCCATTGCATAAAGATTGCTTACGCCACTCTGCTGTACATGTTCACCACAGAGCAACAACCCCACACTACTTATAGGTGTTACTGCAAAAGCTATTTGTATCCCCGTAGAACATTCAGGAGTAACAGTCATCTCCACTGACATATTCAGTGGTGCCACAAGGAGGGAAGGGGAAGGCCTGGAGAAAATTATTAGCCATGGTGTGCTACCTTGGTAGCACACCATTTACCCACTGATATGTTCATAGGATGTCACAGGGACCATACAGGAGCACTTCTCCACTGCTGAACATTTTATGTCTCTACCCATAGAGGTCAGATTAACCAGTATGCATCACCACTGTCTTAATAAATGAAAAGTCAGTAAATTTACTTAGTAGCCTTTGCATGACACCTGTGACACATTCTACCTTTTTACCTCTGCATTATACCTAGCACTACTGTGCAGGTAGGTGCCTCTGTAATCCATGAGGACATCTCGCCCGCAAGTCCTCAAGAAACAGTACAGAAAACACAGTGTCATTATTAATCCCTGCCACTGATCTTGCAGTGCTGCACATGCATTAAGCCAGGTCAGTGGCATGGCTCAGCACTGACTAATTTGTACAAGTTGAGCAACCCCATGGAAAGGATATCGCTTAGTCAGACAATATGTAAACTCTCAATTTGTGCTGTCTGCCATTAACATTGTATGGAGGTAGAAGACTTGGTTTGCTGGCCAAGGCACTTAGCTTCACCTGAGCTCTTTCCTTCCAAGACTGCTTGAAAGACAGAGTAGAGAACCTTACCAGAGCAAGGGAAAAGGATTAAGACTTCTTTTGGCTAAGCAGATTTACTGTGTGGTGTTATTTTTATTTTTTACTCACAGGGGTTGCTACTGTTTGTTGCTAGCATTTCATTGCTTTATTTTTCTCTGATTCAAATTGTTGTTGCTGGTATACCTTCTTCTGCATTATTACAAGGTGTGCTCTACAGGTGTGTGCTAACAGATTACTGCTGTAATCTTCTGATTCAAATTGTCTTTTGCAAGGTATATCTTCTGTTACTGCTTTATTTTTTCTCTGTAGCAAAGTGTTTTCTTACAGGTATATCTTCTTTGAAATTATTACAGGTGAGCTTACATTTTGTGACTTTTTATCATTGGGCAAACAAAATTACTGTTTGACACTTTTATTTTATTCTTGTTTTTTTTGTTGAAAAGGTTTGTTGTCTCAGAGGTGTTTCAGTCTCCTTCTCACATTGAAGGAGCTATTGCCTTCCTCCCACAGCTCTTCCAAAGGATTAATTGTGTATGTGAGGGTGGAGCTGGCAAACTGCCAGTAATTCCAACAGAAAAAAGAGGTTAAAGGTCAGGTTAGTTGATATCTTGAGGTAGAAGACTTGGTTTGCTGGCCAAGGCACCTAGCTTCACCTGAGCTCTTTCCTTCCAAGACTGCTTGAAAGGCAAGGAGAACCTCACCAGAGCAAGGAAAAGGATTAAGACTTCTTTTGGCTAAGCAGATTTACTGTGTGGTGTTGTTTTTATTTTACTCACAGGGATTGCTACTGTTTGTTGCTAACATTTCATTGCTTTATTTTTCTCTGTAGCAAAGTGTTTTTACAGCGATATCTTCTCTGAAATTATTACAGGTGGTGCTTATAGGTTTTACAGTTTTATCTAACATTAGGATAAGCTTCAGGTTACTGCATTTGTTGTTGACTGATTGTTTCTGCTCTTACCTCCTTCATATCAGTGTGTCAGGCAACAGGGTGTTACTTGATGCAAACCTGTGGAAGGTGGATGAGGCCAGATGAACCTGAGTAGATGCCATGGTGCTCTGTAGTGATAGTGGCTAGTTTGATGGTATCCACCACTTGTGCCAAACTATTGTGATGTGTGCCTTGTGGCTGACTTGTATTTGATGTACCATGCACCTCTGAAAAATATCGAAATAGCTGGCTGGCACCTTGCACACTGCTGACAAATGTAGCATTAGCAACGAAAAGGGTGGCAGCCAGCGGCATCACTAAAATTAAACAGGCAACAGAAAAATCATGGAACTAATAAGCCATCTACTTTGAAAAGGTAAGTGGAGCTGAAAAAAGGCAGCTACTTCGTCACTAAAAAATATGAAACCCTTGTAATTTCCACTGAGTAATGAAAGCAATATAAAAAAAAGTATTGTTTTACTAACAGATAAAAATCAGTTGGTATCAGCACAATAACCACGCTGGGATGGGTTGTCGGGGAGTGACTATGGTATGGAGTTACCCAGTGTCTAGCGTCATGGGAAAACCACTTCTGCTGGGGTAAATCACTGACCCACAGCCCCGCGTGGCTTTTGCCAAACTGTAAGTTGGGAGTGGTACAGTGTTGTTGTGGATTATGCGGGTGTTTTACCATAAAGCTGCGCCTGGTATGTCCTGTGGTCTTGAACTACAGACACTCTAGTCCTCCCACCCCACAGCTGGACTGCATTCCACCAGTCTGTCATGCTGAACCAGGCTGTCATGTTACCAGTCTGTGATGTTCTGTTTCATCGGTTTGTGCAATACATTGTAGATTAGGTCAGCCTTAGTGGGCCACATGTCGGCCACGGTTGTCCAACGTTTCTGACTGTATATATTTACAGGAATGTGTTCTGTACTGACACGCTAGGACCCCGCCATCACATCCCTTTCTCCCTCATGGCATCTCATTCTCCAATGCTGTAAATGCTCATTAATAGAGACTGACTAGCTGTGATTGGTAGGATGCAGCCATGGAGCAGAGGAGTCTTACTAGGCATGACAGATAGTAACAGGCTGAACTAAATATCTCATTCTGTGTACCTAAGGGAATCAATGTCAGTGACCAAAGCCTCTAGAAACCAGTGTTACAATGGTGGTTGGAGATGAACAGTCAGCAGACGATGAGTTGGGTACTGTGGATATCATATGTCTTTGTGGTGATGAGATGTGGCTTCTCTGATAACGATCCTATCCCAAGTGATGTAGCAGTACATACCACTGTGAGCAGATCAGTAACACCTTCTCATTGCTCCAGGAAGACGAGACCAGTGAGAAGTAGCAGTAAAGGGGGTATGTGTTCAGTAAAGTTAGGTGTTACATGAACAGGGATAGAGGAAGCTAGGCAAGGATGCAACATAGAAAGTCATATTGCAGCGCTTGAGGTCATGACTGATGCACAAGTTGTACTTCAGAGATGTAATATCAGTATTATTGTTGTTTTCAGTCATTGTGCAAATAGCAGGGTTTGTACCACTTTGGCAACATAGCAACTCTTAGGTGGCTGTACAGTGACAGGTGCCTGGGATATGCAAAGTTAGATTTGGGGCTGAAGTGCAACTGTCGCTGTGGTACTGGTGATGGGAGCAATAGTGCAACTAATGAGAGGTGCACCATGGTCTCAATTATCAAAATATAGTGTCAAAGGTGGCGAACATCTAGGGCTGCAGAGTGGTGTGTATTTAGGTGGGAATTATTTACTTGATAGGCATCCATTCATTCTGGCGACTGTGGGTCTAGGGAGGCGGTGGATATTCAACAGGGCAACAGTGTTGTTGGATGGCTGTGGTGGTGGGAATCTGCAGGAAGGTGTGGGGTTTATTGGCTAGTGGAGTACTAGCTATGTGCTATGTTCCAAATGGATTGTATGCAGATCTGAGAGGGTGTGGCATGAGCACAGTAACAGGGAAAAGGTATTTAGAGTGCTCGTGGTGCTGACGGGTTTGAGTGTGTGATGTCAAGCCTCACACCTTGTCAGTGAGTACTGTGGGTAAATGGGATAGGGTCGTTAGTGGCAGGTTGAGGGGAAGTGGCTGTGATCCATCTGCTGTCTGCTACTGAGCACCTTAGGGACTGTTGCAGCTCTTCTGACTTTGGCCATGTAATGTTACAGGCCAGAAGGATGGTGCCATGCAGAGAAATGGCAACTCTAGGCTGATGGGGAAATGCCCTAATATGCCGTGGTGACGATTGCTTTCATACCTACGGGTGTTTAGTAATTGTGATGGTGGAGGTATACTGCAGTTGTACAGAATATACAACGATAGCATTGTTTGGAAAATGCAATTAAACTATTAGATCTTTACTTTGCCTGACTGCAGGGGTTGAAGGAAGCTAAGAATGAAAGCAGCCACCGCACAAGTTGTCGGGGAATATGCATCTGTAGGTATGCAGTAATCTAATCATCGAACCTTTCTGTGTTTGATCGTCTGGGTGTAGATGAAGGCATCCTACCATCTGAAAGATCCAATACTTACCATCATCGCAAGTAACGATGACACCGACAGCACAGTAGAGGACAACAAGGACATTGACAGAGTTGATACAGATTCACCGTGGTAGATGAGAATTTTATTTTATTTCATTCCTCAATCTGGAATTGTTAACCTGGTGCACTGTCCCAGGTGTGGAGTGGATATTGAGACAGAGTTCAAAAGAAAGGAACAATGCTGATTGTTTATATAGTGTGTGACAGTTGCTGTCATAGGAACATCTGGCAGTCACAACCGTCGACCTCTGAAATTTATTGTTGTCTGCCCTATATTGTTATTGCGCTTCAGTGGGCAAACTGTCACCGTTCTATCCTGGGGCTGATGTCCTGCTTTCGAAGGACTTTTAGACATCAGTCCAACATTCTTCTGCCGCCATTCTGTGTGGCGGAACACAAGACTGGTTAATGGTTGGTTTGTGTTAAGAACAAGGGATATAGTGTGGTGCTGATGGCAGACAGATAGTCCTGGGTACAGTGCAACATTTATCCTATACAGTCATGGAGATGGAGTCTGGCACTATTATTGATGTGCAGCTTATACAGGTAGGCATGCTTTTCTGGGTCACCCAATGGAGGCTGATTTATCTGTCTTGAAGAATACCTTTAAGACTAGTGCCTCCTGTGAAACTGTCATGCACCAAATTCCAGATCAACCATCTGTTGATCACAGAGTAAGTTTAGCAGGCAGAAAAAGTATAACACTGGAAAAAAGAAGAGCTAAAAGGGCACAGTACTTTATTGCCATACAACGCAAGTCATGCACTGACCCATGTCCTTTCCACTATAATAACCTTAACGGTGGGAGTTATGGTATCTGTCTGCCCTTTCAGGGGCTATACTGACCTTTTGCCTATGAGTCGACACTTCGTGTCATACTTGGTGGTCTCCGTACATCTACATAGGCTCCCCCTTTTTTGTTTTTCACCTTTGTCTGCTGGCCCTGGCTCCTGAAGCACATAGGTGTCCTTGCTAGGCTCTGGCAGCGTAAAGTGTCATAATTAGTCCCCCATTCACCTACCAGGGGCCGCCAGTAGGCAAAGCTCGGTGGTCACACTGGATGAGAGTGTATCTGTCTTATTAGGGCGGTTTGACATTTTCTATGGTGTCAACTCTGGGGAGTGGGGATGGGAATTGACAATCGGTGTCCAGCCCTCCTCCAAACGTGCCAGTGTTACCCGTGAGTGGAATTTCTGTACTTGCCAGGAGTTCATCTTGTGGTCAGACACTGTATCCTACCTCCTGTAGAGAACTGCTGTCAACCGGAGTGCAATCATAACTCCCCTGCACTTGGAGTCCAACATCCTTCCATGAGCCACAGTTGTTGGTAGCATTACTGAAGACTGTTGCTCAGCATCACTGTGCTTGCACACTCTTGGGTACTGTAGCTCACATGCCATATAGCCCAGATTAATATAAGTAGCAAATGTTACTGATCTAGCTGTTGCCTTATATCATGCATTGTCTCTTCCAGGTCTGCTGTTGTCTCTTATTGATAGGGCGTGTGAGATGACTAGTATGCAAGTATCAAAGCACTTTACCTATCAATGTGCCAGTATTGCTGATCTTATGTACTTGCACAGTTGTTAACATGGACAAGTCATCCTGAATACATTATCCGTGGGACACAATTAGCAGCGTATGCTGTTTCATATCATATAACAGAAGGAGGTTATGCAGGTGTGTACACCGAAAATATCGGTACTGTGTCAGGAAAGGACACTTTCTGTATGGCACAATCTTTGAATAGCGTAGTGTTTCGTTTGTACAACCCAAAGCAAGACTTTCACTGTTGTATAACACACATACTTTGCTGGGTACTGTACTGCAAAATAAATGTGAGGTGGCACAGCAGTGCTTGACAGCTGTAGTAGAAGGAAATATATACATATCCTTGTAATTTTGCTGTCTCACATTAACAGAGCAACTAATGCGGTGGCAGCTCATACATGGAGTTAGAGGGGTTGAAGCAGCAGTTAGCCACATTGAAGCCAACGATCTACACATTGGCACTTTGATCACCGACCGGCACTCACAAATTAACAAGTGGGTTCGTGAAAGCATGCCTGACATCACATTACTTTGATGTGTGGCACATTGCAAAAGTAAGTACTACTGACAGGTGTGGTACATTACTTTGCAGCATTATTGATATAGTGACATAAGTTGTATGTGACATTTATGCATTTCACTGCATTCTGTAAGCAGCCCAGTGTGCTGAATAGGTCTATTGCATTGTCCTGCTAGTCTTTCTGCAGTTTCATTGTGCCATACTTTGCAAACATGGGATGACAATGAGGATAAAAAGGGTGGTCCCACAGTGTCCACCTTCATCTGTCTGGATTGTATACCATGGCAGTACATGCTTGGCATCCTGTCTGTTACGCATCTTTGAGAAGAGTCACATAGCAAGTGACTTGGTGACAACAAAGACGCCACCAGGGCAAATCTTGTTTCTCTGACATTTGTTGGGGAAGTGAACTGTTGATGCACTGTGTTGCCCATCTTCTGTTCTACACATGGCAGGCCCAAGGCCATACCTGGGACATATGCCAGACCATGCATCACTTTCGGTTAGGAAGATTAACCTTGACCATATCCATTTCCCCATGTAACTGTGTCTTACAAGCCCTAGTTATCATTATGTCACTGATACTGTATGTGCAGCAAAGGTACAGTCATTCATAGAGGAGTGTTGTGATGTTATGATTTGCAGGCCTTTCAAAATGCTATGGTACTATAGTGTCAATGTGATCTAACAGTTAGTATGTCCAACTGGGACATACCTAATTTCATTTCATTTCATTTCATTCTTTATTTTTAAAAGGCGCTTTTCTCACAACCAAAGCACCTGTACAATACATAAAGCAATGAATTGACCAAATTTAAACTAACATAAGTCAAAGTTATACTTACAAAGATGTGTCTTCAAAGCCTTTAAAGCTTTGGACAGTAGGGCAACTTCAGACTCTGCATGTTAGCATCTGTAGAGAGAGCAAGACACAGTTTGTGGTAGAAAGTACTGTATATGACATGTTTAAACACATATGCCACATAGTATCATGCAGTGTTACACAATGAACAGATGAGCGCCACTACACACAACCAAAGCATTTGTTCCTACTGATGTTCTGATTCCATCTGTCCTCTGTAATCATGCTGTCCAGGTAAGAGGGCATCAGAACTCCCTAAGGGTACAACAGAGTAATTCCACATACTTCAGCAGGCAGTGAGCGCTTATATTTTCTTATTTGAAAGGAGTTGGACTTACACCTCCATGTGCCGCCAGACGCCTAAGCAGCCTTTCACAGTGCTGTGTGTGTCACCACTAAAGCGGTCCCTATGTTATCCCCTTATGATCACTTTTGTTATGACACTTGCCCTTCCACTGCTTGACTACATCTTCGGCTTACTCTGAGGGCCACAGCAACAGCCTGCTAACTTTCCTTTTGGTATTCCATTGTGATGCATGGGTAGTTGTTTAGCACTATGCCCTTTTGATTGTCTCTGTAAGCTCCTCACCGCACAACCTGCGGTTCAAGTGTCGGAAGGGTGGGGATAGGCCATGGCCATTCTACTTGCATAGTTGTCCCTATCATGTTTTGGCTGTCATGTAAATGTGTGCAGTAGGGGAGAATATGTCCTGCATAATGCCGTCTGCACTACAGTTGACATCATGCCAGTACCAACGGGTTTTGTACTGCAATGTGCCATGCAATATCAGTGACTGAGAGGAAAGTATGTTTGCAAAGTGTTATTTGTCTGAAGACATGCCAGTGAATGTGACAAACCTGCAATGTAGTAACAGAACAAATATGAAACCTTCACTGTAGGTGTGCGAAAGAAATTAACAAACCTCTTACAGGAGAAGTCATGTGAGGAGCTGAAACCTTGATTCACAGCTTGGTGAACCAACTGCTGGAGTGCATCATCATCTGATGAAAGAATGAAGATGTCATTGCTGCTAAGTGGAGATCAGTTGTTGGTCACACACAAAATGTACACACCTTTGAGGATATGCATTTTCCAAAATGTGCACATGGGCGTATTAGGTGGCAGGGATCTGAAGAAGAAATGGTTAACTAGAGGTAACCTCCAAACATACTACATACAAAATGCCATAGCACACTAGGCCCTTATGGTCTACTAGCAATGTATCCTCCAGGGTGTGGGTATATTGGAGGATTTCACGTGTCTGGTCTCGAGGCACAGCCGAGTGACCGAATCACAGCACTCATGTGAAGTTCTCCACTATACCTACAATCCTGGAAGGATAAATTTATATTATACAATGGCAAATGTTGTTTTATGTAATTGTTGTAGCTATTTTGTAACTAACTGAGGTCTGTACGGTCGGAAGGAGGATGTAATAGTTCCATATTTACCGCGGTGTTTTTGCAACGCGCAACAGAACCAATGGGAGCAGTTTTGAGTAAAGTGAAAGCAGCCGCAGTGGAATGCGATACGGTTGGCTGGCACTTTTTCCTTATGTTCAGTGGAGGATATTTCACGCTGAAGGTACCAGCCAAATACTCAGGATGCTGCATTTGGCACAGTCGAAGTACACAAGTGTATAATAGAGGTTTCTTGATTTTCAGCACCTGCACTGAGGGCTCGTTTTACTGTCTTCCCTCCCTTGGTTTATGAATGCAGGTCCCTTCCCAGATGTGCCACCTGCATTACATCTTTTCAGATGTACAGTGCCCCACTAGCTGTAGCTTTCCCTTGTGCACCCTGTCCACAGTGTGCACCTCTACCAGCTTCCTGCAGAGTGTTTTCCATTGTACATCCACCCTTAACGTGACATAACACTGTACCATCTTGGTCTTTGTGGATGTCATCCTCCGGCGATGCATCCCATCATCCTATTTGCCCTTGTTGCTGTCATGCTACAGGTCTCTGACTTGTTATGTTTGACATCGACCACTACCTTTGCTCCATCGCACCCTCACGTGACTTCACTTTTGCCTCATCCCACGATATATCTGTGGCTGGATTTCTGAGTCCTGCTACAGAACCTTGCAGTTCTTCACATGGCATTTCACTTTCCATGTGCCTGACCACCCTGTTAGAGGTTCCAGATCCTCACGAACATGTGAAAAGATAGATTGATGACATGCATATAACAGCGATCCATTGCTTAATGCGTGACGCCTTTCTGCACATGGAAACTTATGTGGACAGTAAGAACTGCATACTGTGCTGTACTGTGATCAATATCCACCGAATTGGCCTTTACTGTTACACTAACACATGTCTGCTCACAGTATCTGGCATGCAAGGAAGTCCGCTTCATTGCCTACCCTCACCAGACCTCCATAGACTGATTGATCTTCTCACTGAAGGACTGCACTGAAAAATGAGATCTCAGTTCACTACTTCACTCTGTGATTGTGCACTTCAGCCACATGCAGGACAGACAGGAAACCCACACCTCCACAGTGTGTGCATTCAGGGATACCTGCACAACAGAGACCCTGTACTGTTTCCTACCCAAGTGTCCACCTGCAGACACATACAATCAGTCTTGTATGGTGTGAAGCAGGACAGGTCAGCAGCACTCTGCAGTAGTTCCTTTATCACGAATCATCATTCCAAGCACTTCAGACAGCCTGTCTATTTCTGCAGTGTTTCATTCGTCCCTACCCACTGGTGCCAACACTGTTCTTGCAGAAAGTGTTCCATACCGTGCTACAATTTCATCTCCTGTAATATACACTGTGTGCTGTACCTCTATCAATGACACCAAACCACTGTTACACACAGCAAAACATATGTTAACCTTTGCAGTGTAGACACCTGCTACTGCCAGCTAGAACACTATCGTCGCCAGTGCACGACAGAACGCGGCCTCACTTGGAGAATAGCAAGATCCAGGTGTCACTGCCATAAGGTTGATGTACACCAATACGCACAACTGGTACCATAGAATAGGTTTGCAACCGTGCTATGTAACCTGATTCTTGTTTTCTAATCTAGGGAAAAGGCTTCTGCAAAGTTGGAAGAACTGGTGTACAAATCAAGACTGTCTAGTGACGTGTCAAGGATGTCCCTTTATACCAAACTTCAAACATCGAGGCATTCCACAGCCTTTAAATCAGTTTGCCCCAAAATGTATGTGTATTCATACATAGGCATGAAATGCAGGTAAGTTTTCTGAGATGAGCCACAAAGGTACAAAATGGCTCCTATATATAGCTTTCTACAGTTAGTGAAACACAGAAATGGTAGGTGAAATACTGATATTGCAGCAATCACAGTGAGGTAAACCAGCACATAGAATTTTGCTACTGGACACTAGACTGTGTGTGTGTGTGCACGCAGCTGAACTGGTTCCCTACCTACTATCTAGGCTGACTGTCTTACATGATATGGCCTTCATGATACGCTTGGCATGCAAACAGTTGATACAGGTCATGCCACAACATTTGCACTGCTATGGGCTTTCAAACGTGCAGTTTTCCATGCTCAGGTAGTTGACATCAGTATGTCTGTGGTCTGCCATAAAGGTTTTTCACTTGGTGGCTTCCCTAACATGGCAGTGGATAAGCAGGCAGCCCCTCCCACTTTCTTAGCTGTATATTCATGTAGTGCTACTACATTTATATCTGGTCCCATAGGACAGGAGCATGCAGGTTTTGGCCAATTACTAGTAATCTTGTCTTACCAGTTCTCCACAGGTACAGCATAACCACAATGCCACACAATGCATATTAACATGTTATGTGATTCTCCCAACATCATGCAGAACTCTTTAGCGGTCATGCATTATAACGAGAACAAACTGGTTGACGGACAGAAAACAGAGAGTGGTGGTACATGGTATACAGTCAGAAGAGATGCAAGTCACAAGTGGGTACCTCAGGATCAGTCCTGGGGCCAGTCCTCTTCAACATCTTCATTAGTGACCTTGCAGATGGACTAGAGGGTAAGGCTTGTCTGTTTGCAGATGACACCAAGATCTGCAACAGAGTAGATGATGCAGATGGGGTGGGCAGAATGAGAAGAGATCTGATAAACTAGCAGAATGGTCAGAAGAGTGGCAACTGGATTTAATGCAAAGAAGTGCAAAATCATGCACATAGGGAAGAGAAACCCTGAAGCCACCTATAGGCTGGGAGGGAGCTGCTAGCAGTCACAAAGGAAGAAAGAGACTTGGGCATCATCATCACTGATGACCTAAAATCATCCAAGCAGACCTCTAAAGCAGTAGGTAAGGCTAGGGGTGTTAGGGTGTATTAGTAGGGTATCAAGTCGTAAGAGGGAGGTAATAATCCCTCTGTACAAGACACTGGTTAGGCCCCATCTGGAGTACTGCGTGCAGTATTGGAGGCCACACCTTCACAAGGACATTAACTAAATTGAGGCAGTCCAGAGAAGGGCAACCAAAATGGTGCAGGGACTGCATCAGAAGACATATGAGGACAGATTAACGGAGCTCAATATGTATACCCTTGAGCAAAGGAGGGAGAGAGGTGATATGATTGAGGCATTCAAACACCTTAAGGGCATAAACAAGGTGAAAGAGTCTAACATGTTTAAATATAAGAAAAATAGCAGGACAAGAGGACACAGCATGAGATTAGAGGGAGGCCGATTAAGGGGAATGTGAGGAAATTCTTTTCACAGAAAGGGTGGATGCATGGAATGGCTTACCACAAGAAGTGGTGGCTATGAATACAGTGCAGGGCTTCAAACAGGCATGGATAGGCATAAGAGAGCAATACAAATGACTATGAATAGATAGGCCACTGACAGAGCAAAGGCTGATGGCACATTTATAAGGTAGAAAAGAAATGGGCAGACTGGATGGGCCTTTCGGTCCTTATCTGCCGCCAACTTCTATGTTTCTATGTTTCTAAAGGAAGACTGCAAGCTTCAACAGAAGACGGCACTGGAAGATTCTCAATTCATTTTCCCAAGTACAAGAAGGGAGGTCATATAGTGAAGATAGTGCTGGCGAAACCTACTTTCAGTATGTTTCCATTGAAATATGGCTTTATCTCTTACTCCATAGGCTTTCTAAATAATATTGTAGACATACACATGATTGTCATATCATTCAGATTGATGATCAGATAATTGATGTTCCATTGGCATGGAGGGGCCATGCATTCTGGCTTACCACAAGTCACACTCCCAAGGTTTGGGGTCTTGGTGATTTCCTAACAGGAGTCAGATGGGAAGGACTTACTATGTGAGGGAGGGGACAGAACAGCTCAGTAATGTGGAACTGGTATAGTGCTGTAGGTTACGGCTCTGAGCTGCATATCTGGATAACGGAGGTGGGAATCCCACAGCCCCTTTGCATAATCTGTGTGACCCGGAGCAAGCCATGTAATCTCCCAGATCGCACCTGTGCACTAGCTGCGGCTTACTGTGGCTTTCCTGGTTAAGCACCTCCCCCACCCCTTGCCCAATGGTTTTGTGGGAGTCTGGCGCCTGCAGGTCTGTGGTGAGGCAAAGGTTAATGGCAAAAACTGCCACGTTTGGAATACACATACTGCAGCAGTCGCAGACCATGGGTCACATGACAGTCTGAATGCCTCTCATGACTTCTGTCACAGTGTGGCATATACAGGAAAATCCAAAGTTACACTGATATTGGGAATCCTGTTCTATTACAGCCTGTGCTAACAGTAAAGATTGGCCCTACTGCTGCAAACCTGCATTGTACTACCTTTAGGACCTACATGTCACACTTTCAGTTTGCAAAGCTGAAGTGTCATGCACACATACTTCACACAATTGATTGCAATATTAGTAATAGATTGATGAACATCTGTATAATGCAACCTCTCGCATGCTCTGTGATCCTGGGTTTCTAATTCCCTTGTACCTTTTGTGCTGTGCCTGAAGGTGACACTGTATCTAAAACCTCTATGTGGCACTAATACACTGGTTGTGCGATTCGCTCATCCAGTATGCATCATCTGTTACCTTACTGTTACATCATCTGTCATTTGGCGAGCAGTACAGTAACAGTACTGTTGCCCTACATGTCCAAATGGAATCAGTTTTCTTGAGAGTACAACATGTATAACAGATAGTGCCAAACAGCAGATGGCATTGGTCAACCATTGGCTTTCATCATGCCCACCTGCAGTGTATGCTGGCCGATACGAATCACTGGGTAACAGCAGAAACTGACAGTGGACTCAGCAGGAAAAGTGCAATCACTCAGCATGTACATTTCCACTATGTACACTGTCATATTGACAATCAGTCAAGCATGTTAAACAAAATTACGCAATACTGCTCGACAGGGTGTGTTTCGTGTTGGGATAACATAATAGCTCAAGAAGTTGGGCCTAAGGCCACAGGCCGAAAAGGCCCAACAACTGCGGCATGCTGTTATCTCAACCAAACTCACCCTGAGAGCATTACTGGTACTGTACAATGGCTAGTTGTTATATATAACATAAAATTACTTTAAGTCTGTTTGTACTGCTGACGGCAAATATTTAAGTGTCTTCGTGCAGAGTAACACAAAAGTAGCTCTATGATCTCCGCCTTGGTTCATTAGTCTCTGAGACTGGACCCGTGATGTTGGGCTGGGCTAACATCATGGGTCCAGTTCCACACTACCCAAGCAGAGACCAGGACATGTTCTTGTCATTGTATAACGCAGATTTCTAATTGCAGCTCTTATTTGTTGCCTGGATTCTCAACCGCCATTACTGTCAGTTGTAAGGGGCCCTTATTGTTGTTCACTTTTGTGTGGCAGACCTACATTTTCATCCATCTGTGCACATCAACATCAATACATAATACCACAGCACTTACAGCTTACTGTCATATTTGCACCACTCTCCTGTGCGTGTCCCGCAAGAAGTAATGTAACAGTATTCCATACTGTGCTGTCGCGGACAGCCATCTCGTCGTCAACATTAACTGCTCTAGGGAGCATTTCACGCAGCAACACTGTTGCATGACTGACATGCTCCAAGCTTATTTGCACCTACAGTTTTAAGTTCTGATGGAAGAAGTATGTTAGTAAAATCTCCTTTTAAGTGAGGGGATCCATGCTAAACTAAAATTTGTACGACTAGGTCATTGGCCATAATCTTACTTTACAGCACAGAGGCACTTTCTAGGTCTTAGCTTTCGATAGGAATGATTCACTCCTAGGGACAACATCTCACTCAGCTATTCCTTGTGTGATGTTGCAGCCCTACAGGGTGATTCAAGACTCTTACTGTAACCCCATGTCATGATTTTCTGTTTAAATGCTATCCCTACAAAGAAAGGTCTTGAGCTGTGATTCCCTGACAGGTTGTGCACATTTCTTCATTATACCATGTGCAGAAAGTACCATTTGATACAGATGTGCAGCCGGGACTTCCACTTCTAAGCAAGGCATTCATTACAAAGTGTCATAAGGATGGGATGGTATTTTTCAAGTTTGTGTAGCTCTGATTCACCTAAATGAAATTTCCGTTAGTTCCCTGACCCTGTGATGGGACATACGTGCTCCACTCACATACATACTAACTGTTGTTGTTTCTCTTACTACCTCTGCAGGGTATGTGCAACACCTTATCCAAGAGGCTCAGAATATATGCCGGGATCAAGGAGTACATATAGCACACAGCATCAGAGCGGATTTATATGGTACTGCTCTTCCACCACTGTGCTCCACATTTACTCACCCGACAAAGCAGCAGATGTTCAGGAGCACACAAGTCGCTTCAAACAGAGATGTATACAGAACACAATTCCACATGATGTGAACAGACTTCTGTAGTGCCACACTGGCAGTGCAACACAATATTACAGAGAATGCTCTGCACATCTACTACAAAATGACAGAGTACAGCACTACAAGTAACTGGCAATTGCTATGTTGGGATTTCCGAGGCTTTGGACATTAGCCACAACAACTAAGGTATCCCACTCCTGTCTTACAAGAGTATCACATAAAACAGCTTTTGCATCACATGTAATGTATTCAACCTGAGTCATTGCCACACTGGGTATCTAAATGAGGCTTCTGGACTCTTCATCAGCCTGATTTTGACATTCATCAGAAGACCTCCAATCCATGGCAACTTTCTGCAATGTGACATTATTAGTTGCATGCTGGTAGTACAGTTCTTTAGACGTTGTTATACTGTTCTTTTGACAAACTTCTACTGTTGCCGTGCTCAGTCTCACAGCTGTTGGTTGCAGTACAGCAGGGTATGTATCAGCACAGTGTTTGGTGCACAAACCTTTTTCCTTTTCTATTTTCTACTGTTATTCTGAGAGGCCTTCAGTGGTTTCTACTGCCTGCACAGCTTGCCATTGCATAAAGATTGTTTACGCCACTCTGCTGTACATGTTCACCACAGACAACAACTCCCACACTACTTATAGGTGTTACTGCAAAAGCTTTTTGTATCCCCTGTAGAACATTCAGGAGTAATAGTCATCTCCACTGACATATTCAGTGGTGCCACAAGGAGGGAAGGGAAGGCCTGAGAAAATATAGCCATGGTGTGCTACCTTGTAGCACACCATTTACTCCACTGATATGTTCATAGGATGTCATAGGGACCATACAGGAGCACTTCTCCACTGCTGAACATTTATGTTCTCTACCCATAGAGGTCAGATTAACCAGTATGCATCACCACTGTCTTAATAAATGAAAGTCAGTAAATTTACTTGGTAGCCTTGCATGACACCTGTGACACATTCTACCTTTTTACCTTTGCATTATACCTAGCACTACTGTGCAGGTAGGTGCCTTGTAATCCATGAGGACATCTCGCCCGCAAGTCCTCAAGAAACAGTACAGAAACACAGTGTCATTGTTAATCCCTGCCACTGATCTTGCAGTGCTGCACATGCATTAAGCCAGGTCAGTGGCATGGCTCAGCACTGACTAATTTGTACAACTTGAGTGCAACCCCATGGAAAGGATATCGCTTTAGTCAGACAATATGTAAACTCTCAATTTGTGCTGTCTGCCATTAACATTGTATGGAGGTAGAAGACTTGGTTTGCTGGCCAAGGCACTTAGCTTCACCTGAGCTCTTTCCTTCCAAGACTGCTTGAAAGACAGAGTAGAGAACCTTACCAGAGCAAGGGAAAAGGATTAAGACTTCTTTTGGCTAAGCAGATTTACTGTGTGGTGTTATTTTTATTTTTATCACAGGGGTTGCTACTGTTTGTTGCTAGCATTTCATTGCTTTATTTTTCTCTGATTCAAATTGTTGTTGCTGGTATACCTTCTTCTGCATTATTACAAGGTGTGCTTACAGGTGTGTGCTAACAGATTACTGCTGTAATCTTCTGATTCAAATTGTCTTTTCAAGGTATATCTTCTGTTACTGCTTTATTTTCTCTGTAGCAAAGTGTTTCTACAGGTATATCTTCTTTGAAATTATTACAGGTGGAGCTTACATTTTTGTGACTTTTTTATCATTGGGCTAAGCAAAATTACTGTTTGACACTTTTATTTTATTCTTGTTTTTTTTGTTGAAAAGGTTTGTTGTCTCAGAGGTGTTTCAGTCTCCTTCTCACATTGAAGGAGCTAATTGCTTTCCTCCCACAGCTCTTCCAAAGGATTAGGTGTATGTGAGGGGTGGAGCTGATAAACTGCCAGTATCTCCAACAGAAAAAGGGTTAAAAGGTCAGGTTAGTTGATATCTTGGAGGTAGAAGACTTGGTTTGCTGGCCAAGGCACCTAGTTTCACCTGAGCTCTTTCCTTCCAAGACTGCTTGAAAGGCAGAGTAGAGAACCTCACCAGAGCAAGGAAAAGGATTAAGACTTCTTTTGGCTAAGCAGATTTACTGTGTGGTGTTTTTTATTTTTTACTCACAGGATTGCTACTGTTTGTTGCTAACATTTCATTGCTTTATTTTTCTCTGTAGCAAAGTGTTTCTTACAGCGATATCTTCTCTGAAATTATTACAGGTGGTGCTTTATAGGTTTTACAGTTTTATCTAACATTGGATAAGCTTTCAGGTTACTGCATTTGTTGTTGACTGATTGTTTCTGCTCTACCTCCTTGTTCTTTCGTCCATGGTTCTTCTTTTTGGCAGGAAGGGCCCAGCCACCCACCCCCATCTCAACCACCCCACACTACACCCTTTTATAGGGTACCACAGTTGTGACATTTCCTGTGGCAGAGCAGGAAGGGGCGGATCAGTGGGCATCCACAAGGTGAGCTCATTTATTAGGGCACTAGTAATTTAACTTGCTATAACAAGTTAAACAAAAACAAAACACAATCAAACCATTACTTGCATTTTTTTCCTTTGAATTACTCTGTCTAGGTTAAAAAGCCAGCAACTTATCTGGAATGGATATCATTAACTGCAGGCGTTGTGGAACAATTTTCAGGACAGTCTTACAGGATTTAGGACACTGTCGCATGCTTGGGCCATTGAGATCTTAGGCTCAGCTCCGGCAGCATGGGCAGAGATTGCACACCTCAAATTTCATATTCAAGAGGAAATATTATAAGAACCACCCGCCATTTCCCCAGCATCCAACAGAAAAACCTCGATCGCAGAGGGTAGTTGGACCAGGAGGTTGGCAGGTGGTTAGAGGGCAAATCGGTGCCCCATCACTTCTGCTCTCCAACATATTACCCCAAAACCATATAAACACTACAAACAGGTATCTGCCTCTATCTCTGAAATCAAACAAAGAGGCAGAAGACACTGCAGAGCAGGACACGACGGCACAGGAGCTAGCACAACAAAACTCACCCAAATCAGGAACCAAAACAAAAAGCAAAAAGGAAATCCAAAAACTTCTGATCATAGGAGACTCCATGATTTGGGAGTTGATACCATCTCCAGCCAGGGGTAATGGCTTGATGTCTCTCAGGTACATCAGCATGGAGGACACTGACCGTGATATGCTAAAATTGTTCACAAAGCAGGAGAAAACATTGATGTCCTAGCACGTGGGGATTCAGATCTCACCAGCCGGGTCAGTTGTGGAGACCAAGGAACACCTGACCAGGCTGGGTGACAAACTATCATCCACTTGTCCGGCATCTCCTTCTCTGAGATCCTGCCAGTCTGGGAGAGGGGGTAGATGGACGGAAGGTCAGAGAAGGGGAGATAGGGGAGCAAACACATGGCTCAAGGGCTGGTGCCAGGAAAAGGACACAGATTTGCACGGAACTGGCAACAGTTCTGGGAGCGAAAGTTCTTTAATTTGATGGACTGCATCTGACTAAGAGGAGTCAGTGCATTGGGGCAGAAGTTTGATGTCTTTGCAGAATATTTAAACTAGCAAATGGGAGAGGGTGCAGCACCCATACATTGAATGGGAAGAACACCCTCCTCAGCTAGTGGTCAAACAGGGATTCAGCATGTTTGCAGTTCATTTGCATCACTAGGTAAGAAAAGGTTTGTCTCCCCATACGACGACAGGGTAATGCCAAACCTCACCCAACAACTAACACACTAAATCTGGCCAATGGAAAATCATGTACACAAATGCTCACAGCCTGGGAAATAAGGTCCCAGACCTGCAGGCAATAATGTCAGAGGCTAAACCGACATAGTAGCAATTAGTGAGACGTGGTTTCACCAGTAACCACACTGGGGAGACTTCAGTACCTGGCTAGTGTATTGTTCAGAAGAGACCGAGGTGCAAAAAGGGGAGGAGTGGCCCTGTATGTCAATGAAAATATCAAAGCTACAGAAATTCAGAATACATAAGAAGCCAGAAGAACTGTGGGTCACCCTGGAAACAGGAAATGGGACAGCCATAAGAACTGGGGTTGTCTACAGGCTCCCTCATACCAGGGGAGGACATAGATACATTACTGTTAGAAGATATACAAAATATGACAGCTAAAGGGAGGTTCTGATAATGGGAGACTTCAACATGCCAGATACAGATTGGTCAATACCTAGCAGGAACATCTGCCAGAACTAGACACATAGTGGATTCCTGCAGGGGAGGGCCTCAAACAACTGGTACAACAACCCACAAGAGACAGGGCTATCCTAGATCTAGTACTGACTAACAGGGAAGGATCAAAGATCTCCAGGTAGAAGGTCACCTGGGGGCCAGTGACCATCACATGGTATGGTTCAATTTGGCTACTACATCTAAATCATCCCATTCCAAAGCAAAAATGTGAGACTTCAGAGGAGCTGACTTTGATAAGATGGTCAACAGAGTTAAGCTATTCCTGGCAAAAAGAAACACAGGTGAAGGGTACAGGCAAAGTGGCAAGCATTAAGGATGCAATACTTGGAAGCAACATCCCATTGTGTTAGACAGAAAAGGAAGTGCAAAAGAAGAAGGAAACCACTTTGGTTCTCAAATACAGTAGCAGAAAAGGTCAGAGCCAAAAGGCTGGCCTTCAGGAAATATAAGGAACACAGCGGATGAAGATAGGGAGGCATACCAAACTGCCCTAAGGGAAGCAGGGAAGGCAGTAAGGCAGGCAAAGTCCCAAACTGAGGAAACACTAGCATGAACAGTAAAAGAAGGTGATAAGACTTTCTATAGATACATTAGTGAAAGGAGAAAGTCCAGAGGGGGTATTAGCAGCTTAATGGAGAAAAGGGAGCATGTGAGGAGGAGGATCATGTAAAAGCATCTATCCTAAATAGATACTTTTGCTCAGTATTTACTGAAAGAAGGTAGGGCAGGGCCCACAGCTCAGCACCATGGACACAGGGGAGGGAGGTGAGCACTACTCCTTCACAAAAGAAAGGGTCCTACAAGACTGCTAAGCTCAGGTGGATAAGGCAATGGGACCTGATGGCATACATCCCAGGGTACTTAAGGAGCTAAAGATGGAACTAGCAGAGCCATTAGCACAACTGTTTAGTGAGTCTCTGAGCACAGGAGAGGTCCCAGAAGACTGGAGAAGGGCTCATGTGGATCCCGCCCCAAGAGAGTGGTAGCAGGGAGGAGGCAGGGAACTACAGACCAGTCAGTCTTACCTCAGTAGTGGGCAAGATGATGGAGGCACCTTAAGGAAAGGATAGTGCAACACCTGGAACTAGGGCACAGGATCCAAGACAGCATGGGTTTACAAAGGAAGGTCCTATCAAACCAATTTCATAGATTTCTTTGACTGGGTAAATCCAGAGTGGTGGACCAAGGGGAGCAGTTGATGTTGCCTACCTTGACGTCAGCAAAGCTTTTGACACTGTTCCGCCATAGAAGATTGATAAATAAGCTGGGTAGGTGCGGGTGGGTCAGAAGTTGGTCAACTGGGTGGCAAACTGGTTGACGGGCAGAAAACAGAGAGTGGTGGTAAATGGTATACAGTCAGAAGAGATGTAAATCACAAGTGGGTACCTCAGGATCAGTCCTGAGGCCAGTCCTCTTCAACATCTTCATTAGTGACCTTGCAGATGGACTAGAGGGTAAGGCTTGTCTGTTTGCAGATGACACCAAGATCTGCAACAGAGTAGATGATCTAGATGGGATGGGCAGAATGAGAAGAGAGCTGGATAAACTAGCAAAATGGTCAGAAGAGTGGCAACTGGGATTTAATGCAAAGAAGTGCAAGATCATGCACATAGGGAAGAGAAACCCTGAAGCCACCTATAGGCTGGGAGGAGTTGCTAGCAGTCACAAAGGAAGAAAGAGACTTGGGCATCATCATCACTGATGACCTGAAATCATCCAAGCAGACCTCTAAAGCAGTAGGTAAGGGAGGGGGTGTTAGGTGTATTAGTGGGGTATCACAGTCGTAAAAGGGAGTAATAATCCTCTTTACAAGACTCTGGTTAGCCCCATCTGGAGTACTGATGCATGTCATTGGAGGCCACACCTCTCACAAGGACATTAACCAAATTGAGGCAGTCCAGAGAAGGGCAACCAAATGGTGCAGGAACTGCATCAGAAGACATATGAGGACAGATTAACGGAGCTCAATATGTATACCCTTGAGCAAAGGAGGAGAGAGGTGATATGATCGAGGTATTCAAACACCTTAAGGGCATTAACAAGGTGAAAGAGTCTCAACATGTTTAAATATAAGAAAAATAGCAGGACCAGAGGACACAGCATGAGATTAGAGGGGGCTGATTAAGGGGAATGTGGAGGAAATTCTTTTCACAGAAAGGGTGGTGGATGCATGGAATGGCCTACCTCAAGAAGTGGTGGCTGGAATACAGTGCAGGGCTTCAAACAGGTATGGATAGGCATGTGGGAGCAATCAAATGAGTATGAATAGATAGGCCACTGACAGAGCAAAGGCGGATGGCACATTTATAAGGTAGAAAAGAAATGGGCAGACTGGATGGGCCTTTGGTCCTTATCTGCGTCAACTTCTCTGTTTCTATGTTTCTATGTTATGGTTTACACAGATAGTTGTATGCCACTTTCAGGTACTGGTAGCCACCATACTATGAGCAGCATTGATAATCTTCCTACTAACATGTCTGTCTCATCTCTTTTATGTGTAGCAAAGACCTATTGCTCTCAGGAATGTCTGTGCGCTCAAACAATGGTAGCTGACAGCAATATGCTTGAAACTGGAGGACCACAATGGACCTCTGTAAACTACATTTGTATGACTTACTGCTGTCACCATCACCTGCTCAGCCACTACTCTATTGCTTAGGTAACTCTGATTTGTGACTTCTCCCTGGTTCTGTTAACGCCTGCCGTCCCAACATCACCTGTGTGTACAATGCCCAAAATAATATGTAGCAGAACACATAACGTACTGCATATTCCATACTCTTATTTGACTACTACTGATCTGTGCCACACCCAATTGATAATCACTAGACCCCATACAGTCAGTGGCACAGAAACATTTCCAAACCGCACAGTGCAGGGCCCAGTAGTTCATACATGAGATTGATGGTACACCCAATAGGCTTTGTCCATGATCTACTACCTGCTGACATGTACATTCCTAAGAGGTGCACCTGTTGTGCAAATAAATTCATTACTTCATTTTTAATGTGTGCTAGAAAACACAATATTCAGTCAAAGACACAGTATTTACTTCACGGTCTGAAATGGTTTACAATCTTCAATAATATTAACGTATACGCCATACTGTATCTAAGTGGTTGTCTTAGCTGAACAACATAACCATAAAACACAAATAAGAGGCTTATTTGGGCTCCATTCATAATCAACTTGCAATCAAGCAGACAAGTAACTTTTACTATCAATAAAACAACTTTGCAAAGCAGTTCTTGCTTCATGTGTGTATCTTTTTCCTTGACATGCCATTTTACATCGGCGGAAGACTGAAGCCATGATACTCTTCACTGGAAAGCGATCATGATGGCAAGAATAGTGCAGGAAGGTATTACAACACGCACATGCCGTCCCTAGGTATCCCCAACACCACCTACTAACTGATGATAAGCAGTGTATCTATACCTCCTGTGTAAGTGAAAACAAGAGAAAATTAGTTAGATGTCTGTAAACAAAATACCTCCTGAAAGTGAATATAGCTGTCCGCCATACAAGTCACAATGCATTGCTAATACGTTATTTTAGTACAAAGACTTGCAGTTCCTGTCTGCATCAATGCTGAATGATAGTGGTGATAGACTTCAGCTGGTCACTTGGCACATGTAGCAGGACCAAACATTCCGAGGAAAGTGACAAGCAGCTGAGGAACTGAGGTGCTGAAGCCACCTTACAATTCCACAGGTTGGCCACACGACAACTGTGCCATGGATTGCTGGACGGTCAATATAGAAGCAAGCCTCAATAACATTAACTGATTACAAGACAACAGTCAGCAACAGTATCATGACAGCTAACTGCAAACACATAGCAGTACACAGTGTAGAAGCTGTATATGAGAGAATACAGTGAAATAAGTTAAAACTACACAATCGATTTCTATTCTGTAGGTCACCCAGTGCAATACTCACTGACCACCATGTAGTGTTACAGTATTTTTGAATTGCTCTAGACCCTGCTGGTTTGTAATTGCCTGGTTGCCACAATATGTTATGTGTACTCGTGCCATCAACCCATGCTATGAATGGCAAACAATCTGACACCTGACATCAAACAGCCAGCAGTCATGTCTGTTTTGGGAGATCACAGAGGTTTTCAACCATGCTGTTCTTCGACGATGGCCTTACTAAGGTGAATGGCTAAGGTCATTCACTTGGGAAGCCATGGACAGACACGCTTGAATGGAGTGAGTCATTTGCCTTTGGTACTAAGGGAAGAAGAAGAATGGCTGCTAGCTTGGCCCCTACCACACTTCTACCATGCCTCACTAAACGTGACTGTATACCAACAACTTACCTGTTATTAAATGGGCAATTTACATCCTGGCTTCTGCTTGATTACCATCTCAAATGTCAACGTATAAATCCTGATAATACCCTACCATTAATAAATGACAGGTGGAGCGCCACCTGATCCCCATGCAGTATCAGTACAAGCACCCTACTGACACCTTGCAAACTGCCATTACATTGTGTGCTACTGCAAGTAACAAGACACAAACCTACACATCAATTTTATTTTGTTACTTACACACACACCCCAGAGACATCATCCTATTGCTATATTCCACTTGACATTGTTACTAAACCCACGGTTTCTCAACTTCTCATGTGCTGTTGTTAACTCAACTGCTCATTGTGAACAAACAGCACACCAGGCATACGTAACTGCTGCCGCCTACCACACTGTCCTGTGGTGCACTGCTTAAATGACTCATGTGGTGCCCTCAACACACTGCACATAACTATAAACAATAACACTGCTAGGCAGTGACCTTCATAAAAGTCTTCATAAGGGTCCACAATATCCTGACTTTCCAGGACAATATGCTTCTGCATGACTGCTGCCGACAGGACAACATGCAACATGGCTTGGTCAGTGCAACATGCAGTCATACCAACCATTGCAGTTAGTTAGACACTGCACGTACACCAGAGGAGGGGTACATGCATTATATGACCTGTGTAAATAGTGGAACAAAACATTGTACTCAGTGACCCTAAGAAAGTGCTATACAATTTATAGGGCACAGTATCAAGTAACAAGTTGGCACTTAAGCCATTTGTCCCTCAAAGGGCTGCAGTACTGCCACATTCTCACCACTGCTGTGATTCATCCATGAAGCACAGCCCCGTGACCAACCCACACCACTCAGTGTATGCCTCCGCTATACCCACACCCTGCAGGGATATATAGGTATTATGCAAAGGTTCATATTTTCTTTCATGTATGTCTTCTTCACTCTTTCTGTGTGGTTGCTTGGTATCCCCATAAAGCTGTACTGCAGGCTGCGCACTTACAGTTTCACATCCAGGCACACTTACGACAAGACTTTTGCCCAGCCTCTTCATGTCTGTGGAACTGACATATTGCTCGTGACGTATATCTAGCACAATATTGTCCGCTACAGGCTGATTCTGCTAGGGCCAAATCATTTGTAAGTCAGGGTTTGTCATATAAGACAATGCACCAAATCAGGTTTCTTACATTGCAATTATGCCATTGAGGCGCTGTGTGCCACAAACAAATGGTGGCAGCATTACTTTCAAGGGGCTGTCATAGGTGTTTTTGTTTTGCCACAAGTTGCAGCATGGGTTGGGTTGCCTGACACTTTTTCCCCTGGGCACACTGGTCAATTCATTCTGAAAAAGGTGACAGGCAACCCATCAGAATACAGATTTCCAATGATTCTTCTTCTGTCACTGTATAATACTGGTTTCTCAATGACTTGAGGGTGAAGGGGATCATATACAGGGTACATGGAAAGTTGCTGGAATGAGTGCTGAGCTACACTTCAGCTGGATCGTCAAAGGGCCTCGGAGGCGAGACTGCCCACTACTCCACAGTATGAGCAACCACAGATGTACTACACTTTCTGTGTACTTCATTGTAAATACCCATCACCAGCCATATCAGAGAGTCAATCTTCAAGCAAGCATACCCTCCAGCATGGATGGTATGGGGCTGTACCAGACTATCCATGGAGTAATGCTGCCCCTCAGTGCAGCCACTGCACCTTGCAGCCACTGGAAGGTCCTGCAGTGTGCATACAGGCTACCCAGAAGGGCTGTGTTACATGTAGAAAATGGCCCATACCTAACAGTTTTACTATTTTTACAACAAGCATGTTAAACAAGTCCCATACATCCAACAAAATGTACAACTACAAGTACTTGTGCAGTACTCCCTGTTCTGCAGTCATAGTGCAGCATTCTCAGCAGAGGGTGCTGATGTTTACTTTTTTCATAGTAAAGTCCCTTACTCACAGGTTAATGCAACCTGTTACACTTTAAGCCCCAATCTTCCACAATGGGTACATCTTCCATCCTCCCCTGCTATGTCCACCAAGGTAATACAAATGCTACTGTATAACACCAAATTTTACATACTCATGTTGATGGGGTTCCTCCAGCTCCCTGTATTGTTGTCTAAAAGCATTGTATGCCATTCACAGAACCCACACATCGAGGCACACAGTCATAAACCCTGGATGGGCCACAATGCAGGAAGCATTCACCTCATTCATGGCTTGCAGTACAACATCCACTTCCTTGCAACATAGAAGTTGACGCTGACGGCAGATAAGGACCGCAGGCCCATCCAGTCTGCCCATTTCTTTCTACCTTATAAACATCGGCCTTGCTCTGTCAGTGGCCTATCTATTCATAGTCATTTGTATTGCTCCTTATGCCTATCCCATGCCTGTTTGAAGCCCTGCACTGTATTCATAGCCACCACTTCTTGTGGTAAGCCATTCCATGCATCCACCACCCTTTCTGTGAAAAGAATTTCCTCACATTCCCCTTAATCGGCCTCCCTCTAATCTCATGCTGTGTCCTCTTGTCCTGCTATTTTTCTTATATTTAAACATGTTAGACTCTTTCACCTTGTTTATGCCCTTAAGGTGTTTGAATGCCTCGATCATATCACCTCTCCCTCCTTTGCTCAAGGGTATACATATTGAGCTCAGTTAATCTGTCCTCATATGTTTTCTGATGCAGTCCCTGCACCATTTTGCTGCCCTTCTCTGACTGCCTCAATTTGTTAATGTCCTTGTGAAGGTGTGGCCTCCAATACTGCACGCAGTACTCAGATGGGGCCTAACCAGTGTCTTGTACAGAGGGATTATTATCTCCCTCTACGACTTGTGATACCTCTACTAATACACCCTAACACCCCCTAGCCTTACCTACTGCTTTAGAGGTCTGCTTGATGATTTTAGGTCATCAGTGATGATGATGCCCAAGTCTCTTTCTTCCTTTGTGACTGCTAGCAACTCCTTCCCAGCCTATAGGTGGCTTCAGGGTTCTCTTCCTATGTGCATGATTTTGACTTCTTTGCATTAAATCCCAGTTGCCACTCTTCTGACCATTCTGCTAGTTTATCCAGATCTCTTCTCATTCTGCCCACCCCATCTGGATCATCTACTCTGTTGCAGATCAGATACATTCCACAGCTGTTGGCATTACTTTACAATTACTGCACGAACACCTACAAAGTTGAAGCAACATATTAACACGCATTGTTATCAGAACTATTCTGCTCACTCTATGTGCCATTGCACAATAATGTACAACAGGGTGTCTGTTCTGCAGTTATAACATCCAGCCTGAAATGTTTGGCCATGAGACCACAGGTCAAGACTGTCCATTACCCCAAGTATGACATTGTTCCAGCACAACACACACCCTGGAGTCATGGATAGCTTTTCATGTGCTCCATACTCAAGCACAGCCAGTGATCACAGGGGCACATTTTCTTCTAAAATATTCAGCTATCTGTGTTCCTCTTGCTTCTATGGAGCACATTTATGGAAGGCAGTTCCTACCAGCGGACAGTGTGGTGTGGTGGGGGAGTTCAGCTGGGGCATTGGGATATATTATCAGGCTTTTTTTCTCAATTGGGTGGATTTCAAGTTAGATCACCAAATGACTGGATAAGTGAGCAGCTGCTACATTAACAGGTGGGCCAGTAGGGTTCAAGTGTGTGGTATCCAGCACTCAGTTTGCATTTCCGACATGCTGGCAAGCAAGCCTTATAGTAGCCAGTACATGTTAGGGGGAGTGGTAGGCAGGCAGTAAAAGAGGATGAGAGCAACTGGCAGTCTAATGCATATAGGGAGGTGGAGAGGGACTGACCATCCGTGGATTAGAGCAAGTTTGCAGGTGGGTGAGAAACAGAAGTGGAAAGAATGCCGGACATGAAATGTGTGTATTTGACCACAGGTGAAGTAAAAGTCAGTGAGCAAGCAAAGAAGGAAATATTATATCTATTTTTTTTTTTTTTACTTTTTACATTTTCCTGTTTTCTTCCCTGTAGTGCCCGGGACCCCAGCAATCATGGCAGTGCATGTGTGTAGGCACACATGCACTCTGGGTGCCAGCTCACTCCTTCTGCCCCACCCCTGGTGATCATCGAGCTCCCCGTGCAGACTGCAATCCACCTTGCACTGGGTGGTAGCCAAAGCCCGGGAAACCTCATGCCTCTCCAGGAGAGGAGAGCCACCTGGAAGCGCAAATCCTACTCCATGCCCTCACCCCCGCCGCACCGCCGATTCCGGTTCTTTTCTCTAAACCCGGTTGCCGTGGAATCCAGCACCTCAACCTCAGTGCCACTGGGCTGCCAGAAAGATTATCTATTTTAAGGTCCATAGACAAAAGGAACGGAAAAGACAGCAGTTGAAACAGAGACAGTAGAATTGTGGCCAGCGGAAGACAAACAAATGACAGAAGAGATGAGACAGAAAGACCACAGTAAGACAAAACCTGGGAGGAATAAACTAAGATCACCGAGGGATAAAATAACACTAATCATTGAGACAGATAAACTCCAAGAAGTAGCAAGACAGCGATCCCAACAGTCATGGTCTCATGCATGTATGTAAGGAAACCAGATGGGTAATTTTTTTTCCAGTTGCCCATTTTAAGCCAGATATATTGAGCTAGATTGTCTTTGGGAAAATGTCTATTTTGTTTTCTGCTTTGAACTGTCGGGCACCGAATGTTTCAATGATCTGTACTTGATGTATGCTTTTGCTGGGAATTGTTATATGTTGAAGTGGCAGACTCGTCCACGATATGGAACATTAATAGCTCGGTTCACCTCTGTGTACACAACACAAGTATATGACCACATTTTTCCTTTAGACCGTTTCTAATTTTAACTTAACTATACAAGAATAGCTGTACACTTGGGAACCTTGCTGGAGTCTCTACTGAATGCAGCTGGTCAGCTTATGGGATGAAGTCGCAGGGCTCCAAGAGTTAAATAGATCCCTATATTTTACAAACAAATGTACATTAGCTATCTACAGGAAACTGTTTCACAGCTACACTTCTATTGTTTACATGGGAAAACAAAGCAATTCAGGAAAATCCATGCCACACTTATAGGGAGGGAAAGGTAACACTGATATGGAAGCCCAGGTGGTGTGCTCTGGACAGGTGGCTATGGACTATGAGCCAGAGGTGCATTAAGACATCAGTGGTATGTGTGTCTGTCTGTCTGTGTGGGTAGCCACGATGCTTGGAGACTCAGTGTGTAGTACTGTTTGTGTGGCTGCATTAAATACTTGATGGCATCAGCAAAACACACTAACATGTCACACAATGTTTACACCTGGGGTCACACTGCAAGCCACATTGTGCGAGGTATCTGGGTGGTGGTACATGTCATAATGAATAACTAAGAACATTGTAGAAGAACAGCAGCCAAAGCAAACAGGATACTGGGCTACATCACGAGGGGCATTACATCCAGGAAGAGGGAGGTGATCCTCCTCTATATAATGCCTTGGTCAGGCTGCAACTTGAATACTGTGTACAGTTCTGGAGACCTCTCTGAAGAAGGACATAGCACTGCTGGAGAGAGTACAGAGGACAGCGACCAGAATGACTAAGAGCATGAAGGGGAGGTCCTATGAGGAGACATTGGAAGAGCTTGGGCTGTACACACTGAGAGGAGAAGGACAGAGGACACATGATAGGGGTCTTCAAGTATGTCAAATGAATAACTGAGAGCAGAACCAAGGAGCTGTTTAGGCTAAAGAAGGGGGGACAAGTTGGGGCATGAGTGGAAGCTGGACAGAGGGAAGCTACGGGGGGGCATAGGCAGCATTATTTCACTGAGAGCGTGGTGGAGCTGTGGAATGCGCTGCCCTTGTGGCTGGTGGAGAAGGGCATAGTGGAGGGTTTCAAGAAGGGTCGGACAGGAACAAAAGCGAACTACAGTCAAAGAAGACCTCTTGGGGCTGGGGGTTGGGAAACCAGCACACACTAGCTGGTTGCCTACCAAGCATACTCCACACACCATTACACCAACTCTGCTAGCTTTTACTATATTACTATGTTTGTATCTCATGTGGTTACTTCTCAGTAATACCCAGGAAAGTGGCAAAACGTAATTAGTGCATATCAATGCCTCAGAACCTTTCTTATAACAAAGACATTGTTTATAACCTACTACATTTCAAAGAAGCCAGTTAGAGCTCAGCCCGGTTTAAAGGAGCACATATTTTAGGGTACAATTTACAGTCTCTGTGCTACTGCACTTGGGAGAAGCACACCATCCCAACTACCACCACTCCTGCCGGGAGTGGATTACTGCTGTACTACAAGGCCTCATTTTTACAATGAAGAGGAAAACAACGCCACTTACACATTTGTTGCCCCCCACTTCTTTTTGCCTTGTGGAGCTATCTATTGTAATAAACAGTAAACATATGGTAGGCTGTGGACCCAGTAGGAGGAGCTACTGCCTGACAGCTCCAGTCCCTACTTCACTGTTTCCCTCTGTTGCTATCACATCTGAGCTCCCTCCATTTTTTTTGCCTTCTCATTTCCTTCTTCCTGAAACTGACACGTTTCGCCACATGAAGACTCACTGGTTACTGCCTGTGCGTTCCGCAAGCCACTGTGAGGACTGGAAGCTACAGTCATGCAGGGAACCAGTGCAGAGCTTCAATTGAGGAAGCAAGACACTGCCACTACTTTGCATACTTCATTACTCACTCAGTCCCACTCCTTATGACTTTTGTTGTTTTCCTGTTTTTAACCACAGTGGTTGCTGAGCCCACAAGAATCTGAAGGTAAAGTCTAACATTCTAGCTCTACATTACAACCCACCCCTTCCAAAACCCATGAACAGTACTCACCATCCACACATTACACCATGACATCATAACCATACTTCTACTGACATCTTCATGCTGCCAGTGACACATCTTTCATTTGCCTACCATAGCCATGCAGGACACACCTACTATGAGTCAAAACATAAATGGACATAAATCCACCTTTCAAAACACTACCCATTTCTGTCACAGCTGACAGTAGTCTGCGCCCCACACTTCCAAGTCAAACAAAGACTGTGTCCTTCAGTGCTGCGAACAAAGTTGCAATTACAACTATGTGGTCCTTCATCCTAACCCCCCACATACACACACACACAGTACAGCATCTTAGCCTACCTCATAACAAATCATGCATGACACTACAGCTGCAACAATACAATGACACACAAACAGATGCAGTATGTTGCAATTGACATACAGTGACAGCAATTGCTCCCACCCTCTACACAAATGTATTACATAACCAGCATACAGTTCAGTACACCACATATATATTGAGCGATTGTCCTGCAACAGACCACTACAACAGTAACTGCCTTACAAGACACATTACTAACATTAGATAAATCTTTCCTTGTCCTTTTCCAGGTATATGGAGGATGCTTTCCTCTGTCTACTACATAGAAGGATTTTCAACATATCTACCTGCTGTGTTTCCAGAGAAAGGAGTCCATAGCACTGATTGCAACAATCCTTGTATGCTCACAATACATGAGACACACATTTAGTAAAAACAAAATTTGTTAGCCCTTTAACCAGGCAGCTACACAGAAACCCACCTGTCAGTAGCACATACACTCAGAAGTGCCTCACACACCACAAGCAACAAAACAGCATCTCCGAAAGGCAAAGTCTCACTGTGCCACCCAAAGACTACTACCCCTATACATACAGATATACATAATCAGTGGTACATACTGAGGTGACCTTCACTTCCAACTACATAACACTATCAGCTATTCATGCTCTCACACATTGCAAACCAACCGAGCCACACAAGTGAAGTGCCACTGCTTCTACATCATACAATACAATGTGCTCCTTTCTGACTTCCCTTGCAATGACCTTTAGCCACTGTAGTATCCATGAACATAATTCCAGATTAAACTACAGTGAGGACAACCTCTGACATTCCCAGACCTACACACCCAAAATTAACACCTAATACCACAACAAGTAACATACCACAGCAGTGCACAAGCACTTATGACAGATTATGAAATCGAATGCAACAGGCTTTCACTGACTACTGCGTACCTACCCAACAACGGGGAAATACTGAGGATACAATCGGAGGCAGCAATCGCTCCCACACTAACCCTTTCTCCATTCCATACACTAAGTGCACCAAGCCAATGATCTACCACCAGCAACATCCCTAATACATTCGAATTCTTACATATCACACACCATTACACTACCTGTAGAAATGAGTAACCTACATACCCAACCACATTATCACTTTGCATCCACCGCAGAGTAAACCTTTCCCCATGACAAGCAGCACTTCACACATATTTACAGACTGCCTATTGTGAATCTCAACAGACTCATGTCTAGCAACACAGCATTTGCCGATTTCATGTATCACACACGTATTCCGCCAAACGCTTCTTCTCCACATGCTGGTGACATCGCTCACATGTGACAGCTATGGAAGCTCCACATAAGCCATCCGTGCCACACTGTCCGTTATCACCTCCACCTCACTTGCTAGCTGTCCAGGCGACTGATGCCTTCTCTGTCTGTCACGCTCCTGACAAAGGCTCCTGACTATGCCTAACCACATCAGCTGACACCAAACATAACACTACTGCCCTTCAGATGACAGATTACACATTTGTTCTTGTCAGCACTGCTGCTGATGCGGATGGAGGGGACTCGAGCATACCACCTTACATATACACTTCCGAGCCCCACTACACAAAACTCAAAATAGTAAAACCACATGTTTTACAGCTGATTTTACATCTGTTCTCCAGTAACAGCTGTGACAGCGCCACACAGCGGACCATCCACCCAGCACCATACTCTCGCAGTTCAACCAGGGTCACTAGCAGTCCGCCCACTGCTCTCCTTGCAAACTTGTATGACTATCTCTGGTTGTGTCTTGATTAATCTCCGATCATGCAGACCCACACCCACAGACAGTACATGCCTAACAGCAAAGAAAACACTGTTTCTGCTCATTTCAGTGCAGCAGTACACATGTTTCACTATTTCAACACACACATTTTCAAGTGGCATTGTGCTGCTGTTCGTGTGTGTGTGTGTGTGTGTGTGTGTGTGTGTGTTTATTGGGAGGGTGCCACTTGCATGACACATTACACATACATTTTCCAGTCATCACCCCAAAACAGTATTTCCTGACATTCGATATTTACCACTCGCTATTTAACAGTCTGCGTCATTCAGACCTTCCAGTTCTGCGCCACTGTCACACAAATTGCTGTCATTTCCATCAGTGGAGTCTGAGGCTTCAGGCTCAAATTGGTAGAGCAGAATAACATTATGAGGCACACCAACTTGTTCCTCCCAAACATGTCATCTCCACAGATGTAATCCTGCTCGTGGATTTCTGAATCTGACATATCACTATCGCTGAGCGCTGGAATGCTCATTTCCTTAGTGACCCTTTCTAAAACCGAAACTGCAGCGCCCACAAACATTCCCTACAAATTACGCCACCACACCACTCAAGGCTGGCCCTCAGTGCACAAAGGCAGGCTTTTCACTGCTTTGCCTAACACCCAGCCAGAAACCATCCCAGTAAATGTTGTCTCCAGCTAACACCACAACCACCAGAGGAAACACTTACCCATGACAAAACCTGCCCCCTCTGCCACCAAATTGCATCATTACTACCCCTCAGGACTCTTTAAAGCTTAGGTGCTAGTACTTATATGCAATGCATCTTACAATTCATGGTTTATTTACTTTTGTCTCTAATTAACCAATAGATCATTTAAACTGAGGGTGTGAGGTAATCAAAACTAGCTTTGGGCTTCTAGCCTGACACCTTGTGTGACGATAGTCCCTCTCTGCCAAAATTATAAAATTTCATCCTGTCCTGAAAGGGAGGGAATGGATTGTAACTGTGGCTGACGTGTTGACTTTGATGCTTGGACAGCTGATTCTGATTAATCTATGCTTTTGTAATATAAAATGTGTTATTGAGGGCCTCTCATGAGACATGCTGTTTCAGCTAAAGATAAAAGCCAGGAGATAATTAAAGGCTAGAAGAGACCTAAATTAAGGATCTCCTGTTTATCTGGCTTAATTGTAGCTGCCAGCTGCTAGGTTGGAAATCATAAGCTGTTATGACGTTTAGAGGAAGAATGCAGGTTGTGTCACTTAGGTGCTATGTCATAAATGCTCTTTGATGTCTGTGAAAGAGCAGGATGCTGCTCATGGATGAAAGAAAGAACTTGGAAAATTACAGACTTGATTGGAAGTCATGGGGAAATGGGTTTTGCTGACGCCACCTTAATTAATTTACATTCAGAGGGATAAGACATCCTGTTTGTATGATTTTTTTAAACAGAGGAGGAGCTGGGTGACATCATGGAGAAGGCAGGCTCAATACAGTTATTTTAATTATGCTGTAACTGTCCTTTAGACACACACATGTTTGGACTCTGAAGCTACAACATATTTCAGCACTGTAAGATTAGAAGAATACATTAGATAAGTCTAAGTGTATGGTTGGTAGGAAATTGCACTTTAAACCTTATTCTTTAAAGTGAGTGTACGTTTTGTGATATATTGTTCTGTATTTATATTTTACATTTTTATCTATTTTAAGTAAACATCTCATTTAAAGAGACTACTTGGTGTGCCTTCAAATTCTTTTTTTTGACAAGTGAAGCATATATGGTTAAAGTTGACACTGTGCAAAGCTTACTGGTAATACCAAACTGGAAAAAGGTAAGAGTTTATTCTGAGGTCTTTCATTGAGTTTTTATGGGTTCATTTTGTACACCTGGTTAGGTGCCCATAGGCTGAAAGATATCTGGCATCCTCAAGAGCAGAATTATCTGAGCCTGTACATTGGGTACACTAGCAAGAGGTTCACAGTTTGAATCCCTCCAGAAACTTGAGACCAAAGTTGATTTGAACCCACAACACAGATAGGAGGCTTACCCTGTTTCTGTTTCCTGTTCACAAGACTGCACTCAGAGGTTGGCACTGTGGGAGCAGAGGGCCTGACCTGCTGGTGGATTTGTGACATGACCAACAGATCCTTTCCACTTCCTGGTCCACCTTCTCTGCCCTGTGCTCCCATGTTTAGTGATGTTTCACCAGGGAGGCACAGACACACCATACAAGTCTATGGGCTCATTTTCAAATTTTTTTCAGCACTTTAAGCAATATTTGATAAAGGAAAGCCACCACTCAACTAATAGGGACCCTATCAGTTGAGTGATGGCTTTGTTTTACCTGTTGCTTAAAGTGCTGAAAATGTTTTGAAAACGAGCACCATAGACTTGTATGGGGCGCCCACTGCACTCTTCCTGGTGAAAGGTCACTAAACATGGGAGCACTGGGACAGAGCAAGCAGTCCAGGAAGTGGAAAGGGATTGGCTGGCCAGGATTTTGACCACAGTTAGATCCCTTCCTTTCCTTTCAGGACAGGATGAAATTTTATAATTTTGGCAGAGAGGACTATCACCCATACAAAGTAATGGGCTATGAAGCCCAATAGCAAACATCACACATTTATTTTAAATGTAACTGAGAAAGGTTTTTAGCTTTTGCATGGATATTTTGTCATGCTTTTATGAACTGAAATGGTCTACTGTTGTAATTACATATTAACCCTTAGATGGCCATGGACTGATATATCAGTCCACAATTCCTATATGTTCTAATTCTGTCAGCAGCCTAAGGGTTAATGAGGGGCACAGTCACATGGTACATTTGGAAGTATTTAAGCCCCACACTGACTGCACTACCACACCCCTGATGAAGCTTTGTTAGATTTATAGGAGCAGTGCTGGGGTAAGAGGTAGCTATCCCAAGGGTAAATATGCACATTTTTTCTATGCTATATGCTAGTTTTGCACAAATGTTTGTACTGAGACACTACTGAATATTTTGAGGAGCACAGACTTGAAATGCTTGTTTGGCTGTTTTGTCAAAAAGTACAGCAATATAATAAATCTGGCTGCTCCAAGTCATGTTCTAAGCGCTTTCCTTAAAACTGTTTAAATGCAGTGTGCATGTTTATCTGTAAAGCCTACTGCTGAGTGCCTGCAATCAACTTTGTCTTTTATTTATTAAATATCAGATTTTTAAATGGGAATGTCATCACGTTGTTGAGCACCATCCCAACTCCACGAATGCAATTCAGCAAGTTGTAGTTTGTTGTCTTAACCCTACCTGTACAATCCTTTTGGTTCTTTAAGTCCAACAAGTTGACCTTTTGTAGGTCAGAATGCATTCTAAACTTGAGATTCTGATTCTTTGTCTCCAAGTGTGATCAAATTCTACTAACCCATCTTTGGTACCTTTCAAACAAGGAGTAAATCATCAATGTACCATTTGTAGAGGTCAATACTGTAATATATAGGGATAATGGATGGCAGCAGTGAACAACAATAATGTTGTTCACTTCGAGAGGTTGTAATGACAACCATGTAAACCTTGAGAGTGAAGCCTGAGAGGTTTTCAGTTGTCATAATAACCTCAAGAAGTGAACAATATTTTGTTGTTTACTGTTGCCCATCCATTATCTTGTATAGTGTATGGGGCAACAGTAAAAGCAAGACCAACTTTTAGACACTAAAATCAACTTTGCGCTGTGATTTTCTGATTTCGCCACCCACCCCTGCACCTGAGAATAAGCTCAACTCTGTCCCGAACTCCGCCCTCACATAAACATTTTTTTTAATAAAACATGACCCTCACTCTAGCATAACCATTTTGTAACAAATAAATTGTGGCGGCAGTCCTTACTTTGAGGGACTTGCTCCACGTGGCTCTGACTTGATGCCAGCTTTCATGGAGACAGCCATTTCCCGAGTCCAGTGCATTAAGTTACGTTATGCGCTAATGACTTAACACTGCTGTTGCATCATCAATGTGACGTACTCAGGATGGTATAACAACATGTTGACATCATAGCAATGGTACAACAGCACTGTGTTTCCACGATTTTCATACATAACAGCACTCTCCATACACTATAAAGGGTTATTAGTCTCAGACAGGATTGACCTCTCCTCACAGCTAATAAGGCAGATGTTTACATAATTTTGTGTAAATGATGTACCCGTGGCAGTACATTTGATCTGCAATTAAAATACCTCCTTAAATATGAAAATATTACTGGTTAACACCATTTCAGTCAAAGTACATAAAATTCAATCATGGGGCAGAGAGATCTGTTTTCTCATACAAGGTTTATGTAACGGCTTGTATTCCATCATTGTGAAGGCTATTTCTGTACAATTATTGGATGTCAAGTGTAACTAAAACAACTCTTTCACTACATGCATGTCCTGTAATACTTCCAGGAAATGGGTTGCATCCCAAATGTATGAGCATACCAGTATCACAGTTTGCTTTATATACCGTATGTATCCACAAACTGATCTAAGAGTTCTCTGAATGATGTGATACAATAGGTTATGGGAGGATTACACACATCTTTGTGTATCTTGGAAAGGCCATAAATAAAAGGCCTAATCAGATGGTCAACGTAAAAGATGGCAGTTTGCCCTGGTGTTGTTTCTTGGATAAAGGCATCATGCAAAATTATATGAATTGTCTTTTACATTCCAAAGTTTTATCACATGATAAGTGACATTAACATCTTTATTACACAACTAATTATGTAGTTCAAGTTCATGCTTATCATTATCAAGCACAATAACTGACCCATTCTTATCAGTGGGCTTGATTATAATATTACATTGGGACGTATTTTCTAATGCTTTATGAATGATATGAGCCCGGTGCACTTGCATATGGAGCTTGCACCATTCACCCAGCTGACAATCAGGATTTTTTATCCCATGCACTATTATAATAAGTTAGACCAGCTTTTGCTGGCCTAGCTTGTGTCATTTCTGGGTACTTTTTTCATGGGGCTTGTGCTAAATATTTGGCAAAGCTGCTGCCATAAATTGGGAAGAGTGTCATAAGTACTAAAATTGGGTGCGGTTGCGGCAAAGGGGTTTGGTGCACTGCCAGAACCTATGTGTTGTGGCATAGAGCTTGGTGCAAGCCCTGTATCACACTTTTGAAAATCCAGCTCATTGGGCCAGATTCACAAAAGGCAAATCAGGATGCAAGGCAATCTATGCCAGAAACAATGGTGCAAGTAGCACTTGCATCCTAAATTGCATCCAAAGGGGATTCACATAGGCAGCCTGCGACATGCTGCAGGCTGCCTGCGCTCAGCTGCACCTATGTCATAAACCCCCTTGTGACATGGCGTAAGGGGTTTATGGCAGCAGTTGCACCCTATTCGGGTAGGGTGGCTGCTATGCCCATGAATGAGATTCAGAGACACCACCAGTGAACATCTGTCAAAGACCAGTTATGCCACCAAAAGGTGGTCTTTGCTGTTCACTGGAGGTTGCTGCTGTGCTCCAGCACCACATCCCCTATGGGTTACAGCCCCCATGGACTCCAGGACTCAGGCATGGCACACACTGTGCCAGGATGGATGTGTGATCACCCCTGATGCCCAGACCCCCCACACACACCATGTTGTCAGCCCCCCCATGCCCTGGGCATGATTCCCCCAATCAATCCCCGTAACCCCTGATAGTCTAGTGGCCCCACCCCTGGCTGTCATTCACAGGGTGCGATATTATTGCAGTCGTGGGCTTTGCACAGTTCAGTCGGGCGGCTGGCCATGGTGGTGAGTGGATGGCTGTACCAGTTGCCGACTCACCCACTGGGTGTGTGTGTTGGGGGCTGGCACCGCCAGGAGGGGAGTGGGGACCACTGGGCCACCAGGCAGTTATGAGTGTTTCCTCAAGGGGGTCCATGGCTAGGGGACTTGAGGCTGGAGCCAACACCTTCTGGGGATTGAGGTGGGCATGGGTGCCATGACTCACCTTGGCTGGTGCATCTGCCACATCCCCTGTCCTGCGACCTGCAGCATTCTTGGGAGCTGCACTACCTGCGCAGCTGCCGCAAGTCGCAGGATGCAGATTCTCAGACCCGCCCCAATACTGACCGGTGCATGGTCCAGGTTGCAGGGATGGTCGGCAAGCTGCCATTGTCACAGCTATGCAACCCTTTCTGAATCTGGCCCATTGTCTTTAGATTTTTCATGGCTTTTTTTCCTTGTTGTGTGCAATTGTCATATCTAGGGTGCTTAGATCCTTTACAGTGTTACTGATGTCTCTTTCAAAAGTCAATATCACAGAATTCTGGTGCAACAAACAGTCTGTGTTTTTCAGGACACTGGCCCCTATTGCTGTCATAACACCTTCCCCATCACTGGTATGCTAATAATCATCAGTGTAAGTCTGCTGAGTACTTGCTGTTGCTGCCATCTCAGAAAATGATCCAGATGTCATAATATTATTCCCTGTCATTGTTTGGCTACTGTAAACAAATTCCAAATTCGATTACAGGTGAGCTTGTGTAAATCCACAATACAATCAAATTCATTTAGTTTATTTGTGGGAACAAAAGACACCCTATGTTCTAGTATTTCAGTCTCTGCTTCTGTTAGAACATAGCTGGAAATTTTCACAACTATTGATGCTTTTGTATTGTAATCAGGGTCACTCTGAAAGTAAGTTAGTTAGTACCTCCTGCCCTTTATCAGCTTCTCCTTGGGAGTTGTCCTCTGTTGGTATTGTGCTTGTGTCTGAATGGTATTGTTCTAACTCCTCCTCTTTGTATATACCTTTTGGCCTTGGTCCTCCCTTGCCCATTGTTCCGCTTTTGTATATAGGGTTCATAGGATTTATAGGAGGGTTACAAGCCAGAGAGGCAATTTGCCCACAATGGTGTGCCATTTTCCCATGTTAATAGCCTTGCATGTTGCTAATTTTGTAATATGTATTCAGATTATTTTACATTTATCCATGTTCACACTAAGTGCTTAATGTTGCCCTTTTCCCTCTTGATAAGCATTCTTCTTTTTAGGTTTTCTTGTGATTTTTCTGTTGAACCAGTTCAGTCTTTTACCATAAATATTATATTTTATTGTTTCTGGTATGTGTCTGTTCACCAAATCCTTTAACTTGTTTTCCAAAATATCCCACCTCTCATCTAGTGTTTTTCCATTAAATATTACTAGTCATGTCCATTTCCTTAATGCATGACACATTGCATAAAAACCTGCCCTATATAAACATTTAATTTTAGTTTGTCTTGGTATCCTGGACTTGCAGCTTTTAATCCTGAATGTAACTATGTCATGGCCACGGCCACCAAGAGGCTCTTTGACCTCACATTCTGTTTAGTCATCCACCAGCTGACATAGAGTCATGGATATTATCCCCTTTTACCCTGGGTTTCATGTTGGTCTATGTTCAAAGCCAAGATGTTTATAAATTCTTCCTCCGGATATGTTTTTCCATCCATTTCTGACCAATTTTTTCTCGGCAAATTAAAGTCTTCTAAGATTACAATTTTGTCTTCCATCCTCAGATTGCTTAGTGATGTTAATAGCTCTGAATTGTGGTCAGTTGACAGTGATGGTCTATACATCACTCCCATTATTATGTTTTTGCCTTCCATAGGTGTTATTTCCACCCATATTTGTTCTACTGTTGTATCCTTGTCCCTAATGAACTCAACTGCTTGAATATCATTTCTGACATACAGGGCTACTCCACCACTCTTTATGCCCTTCTTGTCTTCATTGAATAGGTTAAAGCCCATTATTTTCCCCAAAGTATTATCTTCTTGCATCATGCCTCCTGACCCCACAGGTATGTATATTTTTGTCTGCTAAATGTGCTCAGGAACTTAGTCCCAAATAGAGTTTAGGAAAAAATCTGCACAGCTGTGGAGATTGCTATGTACAGCCACAGCAGTTGCAGAAGATGTTGTGGCCAGTCCCACCAGCGTAACAGCTTTCTGCAGGCGTGGGGATTTCCTGGCAACATCACCCACAAGCTGCTATAAATCATGGAGCGGTCATAATCCTGCCCCACCTTTGTGAATACCGCAGCTGTGGGAAAACTGCACAAACCTCGGATTCACAAGTGGCAACCCACTTGTACCAGGTTTTTCCTGCAGCTGCAAGAATTTCAGACGCTTTGTGAATCCTGCTCCAAACATTTATTAATATTACTTTCTAATGATTTAGTTCCCTTTTATTTTTACTTCTGTTTACACTCATTGTGTTCTCTTATTTATACCTGTATGCCCTTCTTTATACCCCTCAGAAATCAGTTTAATCATCCCTTTATGCTGTAGTTTATTGTTTCAGCCAGCCCCAGTGATCCCTCTTGATTTAGATGTAGGTCATCAGATCCATAGTTTTCCATCCCTTTCTAACATTTCCCAATTCCTTTAGAAGTGAAAACCTCCTCCCTCCCTCTCACCCATGCCATTCTCTCAGCCAGTCATTCAGTTGCTTAATTTCAAGCATTTGTCTCCTCCCAGCCCTTGGAACAGATACAATTTCAGAAATGATCACAGTGCACTCTTTGGATCTGAATATGTTACATACTTCCTAGAAATCCTCTGTATTTCAAGCTCTGTCCTTCTTATAATACTATTTGTCCCTGCATGCAAGACTACTGTTGGCCTATTAGTGCCTTCTGGTAATCCCTCCAGATTCATTTTATATCATTTATTTTGGACCCAGGTAAGCAACTAACCATTACCGTTCATTTCATATGTATTTGTCTGTCAATTTCAGGATTGAGTCCCTATGACTACAATGTCCCTTTATTACTAGTTACCTATTCCACTTCTGTATGTCCACTCACTAGCCAACTGATTAGTAGTTTGTGGTGTGCTAAGTTCCTTAATATTGACATGGTGGTAGTTTCTTGTGCATTTTGGTCTGACGGATCTATTTGTTCACCAGAAATATCTTGGTTGACGCTTGTATTTGCTTGCAAATTATTTCTCTCTAGTACACATTCCTCTCCTTGATTTTCCTTCTCAGGCTGTACTATACCAAATTTATTTTGTAATTATACGGGTATATCTGCTTGCTCAAAGCTATGCATTCATTTTGCACCCTTTTACCATGCACCATTCTTTCACTTTTAATGAGTCATTTTCACCTCTGATTCACCACCTGTGCTCCTTTTCCTTTTATCTCCAATATTTGTATTTAGCTCCCGATCTTCTCTTTACTCCTGCTGGTCACTACCTGTTCTCTTTCCTGCAACAACACACTGGTGTTCTGCACAAACTGATTACGCTTCATCATCTAGCTGCTTCTTCAAATCCACAGTTTCCAGTTCTAACTTAATAATACTTCAGCCATTATACACTTGGCTATACCTCTAATAAAGGCTAAGCACCATGTCTGAAATAACATACAAAAGAAAATATGAAACAATGAACTGGAGAACTTAGCAGCAAGTTACTGCTGTTGAAAAAAATTATATCAATAAAGTTGCTGTGAATAATATTTTATTGCACATAAACAAGGACTCCACTACATCAGTCCACCTTTTTACTTGTGAAATAAATACTTTATTGCCTGTAAATGAGTTCTTATTTATGTGCACTGAAGTTTTTATTTCATAAGAAAAGGTGGACTGTGGGTATAGGGTCCTTGTTTATGCATAAAGTATTTATTTCACAAGAGCTTTTTGTGAGCATACTTTTTACAGCTGCATGGGTGGAGCTCCACAGACGTTGAGCCATCACTGTAGGAGAAAAGGATCTGCCACCAGAATGCGACCCTGTGTTCTCCTACAGTGATGTGGCATCATCTTTACAGCGCTTCACTCCATTAGTGCTGTTCTCTGTCGATGGAGCTCCTCTCTGCAGCTTGATCACACCCTCCTGCAGGCACAGTACTTCCCAACTGCAGTTCTGTGATAACTGTGCATGCATGACCAGCACGCATGCGCAGCTTTGTCACTGTCACCATCTTGTGAATGGCACATGGTCGCCACGCTGACAGCTGTGCCATCTGCTCAAACTGCCACCACTCTGATAGCTGTTTGCCACCTCTGTCACACCAGTACCACTGCTGCTGCTGCTGCACCATTTGCACAGGTCAGAGCCCCACGCAGCTGTGCTGGCTCTGATCACAGCTTGTTTCAATAGCAGTAGCTTGGTGCTGGGTTCTCTGATTCACTGTTTTGCACTTTGTGTTTGCCCCAGGCACAAGTGCTCACTGTGAGCTGCTCTTTTTGGCTTTCCTAAAATAAAATATGAGCTTCCAATTTCCCTTTGCTTCTGTAGGTCTGTTCTACTACTCCTAGCAGTCAATGCTTACTGCTGTGATAGCTAGGTAGCTTTATAGATATAACAGTTTTTTAAGAGTTGTTCTTTTATATAGGTAGAGATAGGCAGATCTGATGGTGAAAAGGGGATAGATTTTAGAAAGGTAGTATTTCACTTTACACAGTCCCTTATGTCAAGGCGATTCAGCCTCTGCCCATGTCGGCCTCTGCTACATGCTCGCTGACACCTTTCACTGAGCACTCCTTTCATAGGTCTATGTGAACTTACTTCACCCCAGATGTCTGAGCTAGTGTCATGAAGTAGCACAATCTAAGCATAGAGGAAATGAGTTTAAAATATTTCAGCCCTTACACACTGGGTGTACCTCTTAAATAAAGACTAAGCACCTTGTCTTAAATAAAATACAAAACAAAATATGAGACTCCTAATTCCCTTCACTTTTATAGTCCTGTTTCTAAGCAGTCACTGCTGACTGCACTTATAGCTAAATAGTCTTATAGATGGAACAGGCTTTTTGAAGAGTTGTTCTTTTTCTATCAGTAGAGATAGGCAGATGTGATGTTGACAAGGGAAAGCTTTAGAGAGGTATCTCTTTGGAGAATCTCCACTGTTTTGGGGCTTATGCATCGGAGGCATTGTGGTAATGATGGCTCTAGCACAGACTGTGTTTATTGCACTGTAAAGTTCTGAGGTGCCAACTGAAGGGTAGTGGCATTGCTTGCTGATTCAGAAGTGGTGGTGGCTCACTCCTGGTTTATCCCCCCAAAAAAAAAAGATTCCTCAGAGTCACATCCATTTGGTTATGTGTCATTTGTACTGATAACAGCTGACCACCTTGACTGATTTGAAACAAAATGTAGTGCATTGTAATGTTCTTTTCCCAATTAAAAATTATCCCTTCTGAATAGTCTTAAGTGGTACTGATCAAATTTCCAGATCTTAGTTAATGGCATATAATTTAATGGTATTTTACAACTGTGCCCTGTATTCAGTGTAGTCTGGATGTGAAATAAAATGTATAAGTTTTACTCTTTTCAGGCAAAATGCTCTTATCTTGGTTTCTCTCTCTCTCTCTCTCTGATCAGACCTGTAAAAGACTCTAATAAATGCTTTTGCCAGTCTATCAAAAATGATATCTATTTTCCCCAAAGGCTGATTATTTTACCAATATCAGACCATGGTGGAACATGGCTAACACTCAAGTAAGCCTGAGGGCCACCTGCTGCCAATGCAGCCCTCTTGTTTTAAGGGCACTCTGCTCTAGCGGATAAAGGCTTCCTTAATAGCAAGTAGTCTTGATTGTTAGAGTCAGCAGTGAAAGCTAGAAACTTTTATTTGTTTCAATTACACTGAGTAATGGATTCAAGTCATCTTTTTAAAAACAAAGACTCTATGAAAGTATTTGACCAAATAGTTGGTAAAAGCGGGCAATGCTACTCAGACTGCCAGAATCTGGCAACACTGTAGACATTCTACAGCTAATTGCTGGACCAGGCCCCTAAGCACACCAAAACAGAATCAAGAACAAACGGAACAGGCAGCTAAAATAGAGCCTAGTCTAGAGCCAAATGCAATACAACATGAAGCAAGCAACGAGAACGGCTCATACAGACACTGGACACTGCTGAAAACCAGACTGTGATTGCAGGATAATAACCAAGAAAAAGCTTTATTAGATAAAGTTAATTGAGTACCACCCACCACCACCAGCCCACCACACGTTTTTGCGCCACAAGCACTTTGTCAAGGTGATGCATCACAGCTATCATTGCTGCCTTTTATAGTGCAAGTCATTAAGGTGACAGTGTGCATATTTCATACAAAACAGTATGTGCATAGTAACATAAAATGCGTAGTAATAATATGCTAAACAAGTGACACTAAGAAAAACCTTTGTATTTTATATCTAAAAAGATAATACTGGGATATGAACATACAAAGAAAAGAACAAGAAAAGGGAGGGGAGGGAGAAGGAAAATGAGAAGGGATAATGGCATTGAACAATGTTGAGCAGAATGGAGAGAGGGAGGGATGGTTTATGGAAAACAACAGCCCGTGAAATCAGGAGGAGAGGAAGAAAGGAGAAAAAATTCAAAATATAATCCCTATAAACTAATCTCATAAAAGCACTAATCCAGATTACAGTGGTCTGAGAAATCTGTTATAACAACAGTGAAATTCAAACAGGGCAGCCAGTGTGATGCAGCTTCAGAAAGGCAGCTCAAATACTGGATTGCATAAAAGAAATGTTATAAGCAGATCAAGGTAAGTGCTGCATCACTATACAGGGCATATGTGAGACCATAGCTGGAGTACTGCTACCAGTACTGGAATCTGATTCACAGAAAGGATATAGACAGGCTGAAGAGAGTCCAAAGTAGAGCAGCCAGTTTAATAATGAGTGCAGACAGTATGGAATACAGGAAAGTCTTAATACCATATACATGTTGAGCCTAGAGAAAAGGTGAATAAAAGGTGTCTTAACCATGCTTATGGTTCTTAGGAAATCAGGAATTATACAAGGGTCTGAGATTAAAAATATAATAATGTATGGGGTAGAGTGTGTTATGAGAATTTACTGCACATCTGAGGTGTGGGATGCTACATTCGCCAAGGGTTTATCAAAGCATCCCACACTGAGGCTGTGCAGTAAATTCTCATAAGGCACATTACTCCATACTTTATTTTACATAATATCTGAACAACAATTTTTCCAACCAGAGTTCTGTGATTACAGTGTAATCTGCTTTGTGTGGACTGATTTGTGTCAGACAATACTGTCCGTGGAAAGCGGTGTCTGTACAGACTGAATTTGCTGCGTATTATACAGTACAGTACTGCACATTTTTTTGAGAGGTAGGCTGCTGTTTGTTTAGTGCTTTGGTGATTTTTGGTGTTTTGTAGACATGTGGAGGGTAGGTGTGTGGGGCTTGTGGAAATAAAACTTATGCCTTTATTATTTTCAGGGCTTCTTCACAGTGAATTGGTGATTGGGGTGATTGGGGTGGTGCGATAAATAATGCTCACTCACTTTCTGGTGGTAAAACTTGTGATCTTTGTCTGACTGTGGCACTGCGGCGTACTGTTTCCAACTGCACCAGTCCGACTCCAGAGGTCCCAGTCCGTGTGATGTCTGATCGCTGTGACATGGCTAGGCGTAACATATCTAAGGCATGCTGCACATTGCTTGTGGACACTGTGGGATCTGCTTTCATCCACTTCGTCCCTCTTCTGGAGCTTTGGAATCATCTGTGGTTGTTGGGTAGATGCTTGTAAGAACCCTGTTCACATCATCTTGCTCGTGATCTGGTTCGAGTCATTGTCACCCAATCTGGACAGGGCATCATACTCAGACTCTGTCAGCCCATCTGGAGTTGGAATGTTGTCTTCAACACTGCTTTGGGAGTCGCTGTTCATCGACTCTTCTGGGTCTTCAGTGTCATTTACTGAGTCTTAAAGCCACCTTTTGTGAAACAGTTTATTGTTTATGCGGATATCGCTGTCCCATGCAGTCTGCAGCAACATCACCGCATCTAGCAGCATGATTCATTTCACGCATTCCATCGTGATGAGTTCTTCCCGACTTCCATCTTCACAAAACTCTGGCCCTCATCTCCTATACGTGCTTCTTCATGGAGTAAATAATCCCTTGATCTAAGGGCCAGATTATTGAGGTGGCATTGGGGATAGGAAGACCAGCTTTATGTTTCGTAATCCTCGACATTAGGATGACCAGAAAATTATCCAAGAATAAAGTGATCTTCCTCCCTCTCAGGCTACAGTCCCACCCATGAACCCATTCAGTAAAGATTTCCTGCCATCCATGACATTCTGTTATTTCTGTAGAGGCATGGCAAATGAGCAACACCTCTAAAACATCGTCACTGGGCTGATTTGCCAACAACCAGATGTTTACACTTGTCAGTGCCAGACATGTTGCAACAAGCCATGACAGAGATTTTCCCTAGCCTTCTTCTGTCCCAGCAGAGCAGAGTCCTTGCTGCTCATGGTCCCTTGCCCCACACCCTGAAAAATAGGCCAGTCTCATCAGTGTTGTAAATTTCTGATGGGCAGTAATCTGCCAACAAATCGGGCAGAACATCCCACACCCAAGAGCTGGCTCCATCCTCATCCACGTTTTGTTTCTTACCGTGTGCATGGCGGAAACATATAAGAGTTTACAAAGTAGACAACAGGGTGTGGGTTATTCGGGTTACCCATGCCTTGTGTTGTGTGTCAAGAGGAGCAGCTGAGTGACCTAACCACACAAGAAGTAGGTAAATCCCAATAACTCACACCCTGGAGTGCCTTATTGCGATTATAAATGTACCCATGTGTAAAATGTGTTTAATTATGTTTTTCATAGATTCATAGATTCATAGACGGTGATGGCAGAAAAGGACCATAAGGCTTAAATGATGCCTCAGCCGTGGGTAATGCAGGATTTACCCACGGTCATGTGACATGTTTTGACCAATGAGGTTACAGGCTTTTCACACACCATTGTATAATGTGAGTTTCCATTGATGGAGCCAGCTCTTAGTTGATTAAAATCTTCCTTCCCAAGAGCAATGGCAAGCTGCTTGGCTTTTGTAGCAGGAGCAGGCTGCTAACCATGGCATCTCGTGAATGGTTGTCTATGAACCAGATCAACAGTGCTCTTCAATCTTCCTATCCTTACCATTCCATTTACATTTGCGGTCTCATTTTGATTTTGTGCCACTGTTCTAGGAGACTGTCCCTCTGATGAAAGAGGTCTGAAACTGTAGACTTTGGGATGTCTAGCCTCTGCGCTGTCTTATGAACACTAAGCTTGGAGAGTGAGTCGATCTGCCAAAGCCAGTCAATTTTCTTTGCCAGAGGGATGCCTAGATGATGGGGATGCCATTCTTTAGAGCGCAAACAAACACAGACACAGACATGGAAAGATGAGCAAATGAGCGGGTGAGTAACTGTTGCACCTTTATGTAAAGGCAATTAACACCTCATATCAGGCTAGCAGCGAAACCGCAAATCAATTTGGTGGTAATTAGGTAAATGAGGATGGTAATTAGGTAAATAAGGATGGTTCAGACATGCTGCAGTGTCAGTGGCAGACGGTATTTCACGTCCACGTTAAGAACACTGTGTATACCTTAAGCATCTACATTTGGGCTTTTGGCAGAGAGCTCATCCGCCAAAACTGAATATCTACGCTATCAGAGTCCGAATAAAGTGGAGTGTACTGTAACTGTGGAGGTAATACAGTGAAGTCTTTTGACTGTGTAATGGTGGTTCTGTATGTCTGTTACTGAGGAGCTGCCACGACAGACTCTTCACCTTTTCCTATCATTTATTTGTATCTATTGGCTGATCATACCATTATTAAAAACAAACAAACAATATCTGGTTGATCCTGCTGTTGCCAGCTTCAGGAGTACAAGAGGGAACGGGTTCATGACTGCCTGCTTACACTCATAATTGGGATCAGATCACGCTTGCCTATGAGTGTAAGGATTCAGCCATGGAGCTGTTCCTTTTGCACTCCTGAAGGTGGCAAGCAGCAAGATCAACCCGACATGCTTTAAAACAAATCATGGCAAGATCAACCTGATAGACACAAATAAATGACAGGAGAAGGTGAGGAGTGTTGTTGTGGTGGCTCTTCACTAATGGAGATACAGCAGCACCATGTCTCAGTAACTCTTCTGCCCTCCCACACACAGAGCAAGAGCCAATGAGGGAGCACTCCATTTTGACAGGTAAAGCACATGTTCACTGTAATAACCTGCAGGTTATTATGGAAAATATCAACTTGGTCAACCCTATGAAAAAATTATTGTTCAGTTACTATATACTAAATGAAATGGAAGTACTAATGGGTCATAATAAACAATTAGAGGGGATGTTCAGGGCCAAGAGGAAATAATACTTCTCACAGAGAGTGGTAGATACCGGAATTTACTACCAAGTAAAGTAGTTAACTCAGATGGGCAAGAAAAGTTTAAAAAGATTAGATATATATTTACAGGCAACAAGCATAAATAGACATTACCACTGAGAAGTTGGAGGACAGTTCAAATGGGCAAAAAACTTCTTCTGCCCTATCTTTTGTATGTTGGTATGTTTTTGAATATTTAACAAGAAACTAATGCAGGCAGACATAAAATTGAGCTATCTTCTATAATACTACAACACATCTGAGACAAACTGGAAAGAGTTTCATAGTTTGTTGCAGACATACTCTGCCTCTGAAAAAGTGTTTTCATGTCTATAAATAAATGTTTGCACTTTTTCAGTTTAACAGAGATAACTGATACAATGTTTATGAGTTTCTCAGTAATAACTGGCCTCTGTATTTATTAATATCCTGAGACAGTTATTACTTCACAAACCTGACCACTACACCATTATCACTACAGTAAGTGACATAAGGTTCAGTGCACAAAACTTTACATGCAATGTACATTTGGAGACAGTGAACAAAATATGGACAATAGTTGCACACAATAGACAGTAACCAGTGAGTAATGGAGATGTAATGGTCCATTAACGCATTGCTGCTGAAAGTGTTGCTTGATTCTAGTCTTGAGTATTTGGATACTGCTGGCCTGCTTCATTTCTGAGTTTAGCAGTTCCATAGCATAGCCTCTCGCAGGAAAGAAAATGCTTTATTTTACCTGAAACACTACCAATTTTATGGATTTACTGCACATGTTGCCTGCATTAATGAATCTGTTTGTATGTCTTGGACATTACTAACCTTGCTAAATTAAGAGAGTCAGAAGAAAGATACAATCTATAAATATTTACCAGACTGGGATATAGTGGAAAATATTGACTCTGAGGTGTGAACTATTAAAGGAATAATGCCAAAGGGTGGTGTTATGTTGGGATAACATCCCACCTCGGTGGTTGGGCGTCCGACACTTGAGAAGGGATGTTATCCCAGAATAACACCGACCCTGGAGGACTTTATTCCTATTATACAATGTCTTGTTATTTTATACGGAATTAAAAATAATTTTAAAGAAAGTTTTTGTTAATGTGCAAAAATATGTTTGTTTCTTAAGAGAAGATGCAAATGATGCTAGAGCAACAATGCTAACAAACAATCAGTGGGTTGTTATGCCAGGAAAACATCCCTGCTGTGATAGCCTAATGACCAATCAGAAGCCAGGATTCTTTCTTGCCATTGTATAATAACTGACAATATTTATAGTGTTCAAAGCCAAAGACTAAGGGCAATATGACAATTGGAAGTCAGCAGTTCATTCTGAGAGGCACAGTAAGACTGGGCCTCCTGGATACCTTGCAATTTCCAGGTCTCCCTCCCCCAGGTTGGGCATCTCTCCACCTTCCAAACTCTGAAAATATTTGCATATATGTCTGTTTTCTAATTAAATGGGTTTCCTGATCACAGCAAATAAACATAAAATGCAGGCACAGAACCACTATTATAAAACAAGCATTTATCAATGCCAAGTGTTGCTTGCTGGCATTAGCAGTGGAAGTGCAGGAGTTAGACAGATGCAGTATAGGAATGGCAGTGAAGTATTGAACTGACGCCAACTCCACCCCCACCCAGCAGAGATGGACAGGCATTGGGGTGTGCCTTTGGGTCATTGCCCATAACGGTCACAACATTTCACCTCACCCTACCCTGCATACACTTACAAGTGTCGAGGCATGGTTTGGAGTGTTCAGGCTTTACACTCAACTCATTCCATAAGGAAATACACTGCAATGGGTGCAGTATAGGAGAATGGAGTGAACTCTGGGGTCAAGGGTCCAAGGTGCATCTCGATGCCTGTCACTGGCTGCAGGGTGGGGTGGGGTGGAATGGCTTGAGTATTACTGTTCACAATCCCACCACACCCCTGACACCTGCCTGTCCTTACAGGGTAGGGTGCTATAGTTGAAAACCCTAACACCCTGGGTGTTTCTTGGTATTTTACTCCAAGTTTTCAACATGGGCTTTTTGTGACAAAACCGCATGATCAGTGACACTATCAGTTTATTAGCGAAGGTGATTTTGCACAGAGACTGCGCCATTTGGTGCCACAGGTGCAAAACACTTTTGAACAGGATGTGAAAATGACAGCTGTACTGTTCATGACGGGTTGTAAAAATGGCAGTGTTGAAAATCTGGAGTGAAAATTAAAAAACTGGTGAAGTCATGAGTGCAGTAGAAACTGTGCAACGCACACCGTAATGTAATTAGTTTGGGGATTTTTACAGCAGATTTTCAACATAGGCATTTTGGGGCATCTGCTCATGAACAGTGTCACAGTGATTTTCTTAATCTGTCCCAACACTGATTTCCCACAGCGACCACGCTTATTCTGCACCGGAAGCGAAACACATTTCAGCCAGGGTGTAAAGATGACAGCTATACTGTTCATAAGGAGGTGTGAAAAATACCAATGTTGAAATTCTGGACTGAAAATATTACTAATTCGTGAACTTACGAGGGTGCGTGAAAATTGCACAACGACGCTTGTAACACAGTCATTTTATGGACTTTTGTCACCAAATTTTCAACATAGCCAGTTTTAAGACCTCTGCTCATGAACAGTGTCACTGTGATTTTCTTAATAGGTCCCAACATTGATTTTGCACACCGATCACGCCACTGTGCACACATGTGCGAAAACAAATTTTGGTTGAGATGAGAAAATTACAGCTATACTGTTCATAAGGAGGTGTGAGGAAAATGGCAATGTGAAAATCTGAAGTGAAAATATTAAAATGCTCAGTTACGAAAGCGCATGAGAACTGCACAACGCATGCTCAGAAACAGTCATTTTTGGGAATTTTTCACCATATTTTCAACATAGGCTTTTTGGGGGTCTATCTCATGAACAGTGTCACTGTGATTTTTTTTAATCTGTCCTGAACATTGATTTCGCATCACCCACCACACCATTGTGCGTTACATGTGCGAAACACATTTTGGGCAAGATGTGAAAAATGACAGCTGTACTGTTCTTAAGGAGGTGTGGTAAAATGGCAATGCTGAAAATCTGGAGTGAAAATATTAAAAATGCTCAAAGTTACGAGCATGCATAGGAACTGCATAGCGCATGCTATAAATAAAACAGTCATGTTTAGAATTTTTTCATCAAATTTTCAACATAGGGTTTCTGGGATCTACCTCATGAACTGTAACACTGTCATTTCATTAATCTGTCCTGAAAGGTGGTTCCAAGCAGTGACTGCAAAATCACCATTCGGGACCGAATAACAAAATGACAGTGACTGAGTTCATGAGGTTGGTCCCAAGAACCCTATGATGAAAATTTGGTGAAAAATCTCAAAGTGGCTGAGATATCCACTTAAGATGAAAACCCTATTTATGCCAATATACAGCTTACCGCATTTCTTCAGTTCGTGGTCGGCTTTTGAAGAGTGCAGAGTGTTCCTGGTCCACTCAAGATCATCGCACTGGGCTCCAGAGGATGGGGTGGGGGTGTGGGAGGTGGGTGCACAGAGGGTGGGTGCGGGTTGGGGGAGGCGGCAAGAGAATCAATGAGGGACCATTTTTTCTTCTAGATGTTTTTTTACAAAGACAATGGGATTTTGCCACACTGGGTGGGCTCCCAGTGTGGCACCAGGAAGATTGTTTGGGGGCACTGGAGCCGATGGGGTATTGGGTACCCCCATCGACCATACAGTGTGCTGGGGGATGCATGAGCCGAGGGGGATTGGGCACCGCACACAACAAATGGAGGATAGGCATCATGCCGACGGGATTGGGCCACCCATCGGCAAATGAACTGAGGAGGATCATGCTGACAGGGGATTGGGCACCCCATTGGCTTTTTTTAAATTTATTGAAATGTTTCACCAGGAAGGCACACTGAACGGCAGGTGGCGGCTTTCGCCAGCTTCATGGGGACTGTGAGAGGCCAACGGAGAAGCCATCGCCATGGGGACACCACACACTCCACCAAAACAGCTGATTGCGAGTGACGTGGCCAAATTTCTTTATGCATTGTGGCATGCTCATTAACTACTGTCATCAACAGCATGCTCCTCTATTCGCCAGACAGAGACCAGTCCTAGAACGGACTGCTGCCATTCGCACAACACTGCCACGCCTCTGTAACTTGCTTTTGAAGAAAGTTGACGCAATGTGTTTCTTGCACATGCATGCAAGCAACACAATTAGGTAGAATGCTGATACTGATTTTCCAGGTGGGGTTGCAGTATGAGCTTCAGGTGGGCCTCAGTACCACAGACCAACTTTGCTGAGCAGTCAAGATTGTGCGATTATATCCCAAAATGATTCCAGTCAACATCTGTTTTGTAATATATGGATCTTGAAAATAATACCACTGAAAACTATTCAAAAATCCTTGTAATACCATAGCAGCTCCCCATAATAGAACATTCCAGTCCCAATAATACTGCACTTTACTCCTAATAATACTATCGTTCTGATGAACGATAGTATTATCACTCCTGCGCTTAAAGCCAAGCGCACCTGCAACCTCTCGCCAGCACTAACCACCTTCTTCAGCACTCAGCTGGAACAATTTAAAAATGGCTCTGCAGAAAATGAGTGCACAACTTTCTGTCGAGATACTCTTTCACAAAAACTACAACAATCGCTGTATCAAAGCCACAAACACTTACTGAAAACAGGCTACAATTTATCTGTGACCAGGAAAATCAAAACACCTTAAAAAGACAGCCTTCACTTAAAACGTCTTAAAACTACCTCATGAACATAGGTGAGTCACGGCCTATACAAACCATTCAAACTGAAAATTAGACAGTATCTTAGTCGATTTCATATTTCAATTGAAAAGCAGGATGGTGCAGAGTACGAACCGAGCACAATTAGAGGAATACTGGGCAGCATAGACCGACATTTAATTAAACATAATTACCCAGACTCAATCTTCCAAAGTGCCACAGTCACTTTCAAACAGACCCACAGCACACTCATAACCCAACAAAAGTACCTGAAGAAGCCTGGCATGGGGAATCAACCAAAGCAAGCCCAGCCACTAACAGAAATAGAAATTAACCAGTTGTACAGCACGGGCACCTCGGTCTCAACTCACCAACAGCTCTCCTTCATCTCATGTTTTTAACATAGGCCTACACTTTGCACTCCGAACAAATGAACAGTACCAACTGCGCTGGGGTGAAATTGTCCCAGGCAGAGATACAGAGGGGAAGAATATCTACCACAACTGAGCCACTAAAACAAGAACAGGAGCAAATATCCAAGACATCAGACCAGTGGCACCCAGGATCTATCAAAATACACAGTGCCCAGAATGAGATGTTGTAGCTACATACCATATATATGCTACCAAAAGACCCCTGCAATGAACAAACCAGAAGCCCCCTTTACCTCGCACCAAATCTAAAGCTCAAACCCTCAAGCCACTGGTACAGGGCAATGACAATAGACGAAAACAAGATCTGAGGTATAATGAAACTTCACAGCAAATAGCAGGTCTTCCCCAGAAAAGAGAATTACAATCATTCTACTAGAAAAACTGTGATACAGATGCTCATTGACTCCAACATACCACCAACTGATGTTGCTCAGCTCCTGGGCATAAAAATATTCAGAGTATAAATAATTACTCTACCTTGTCAGAAACAAAGCAAAGAAAATATGTTAAATCCTGTCATTCAAGCAGCCTTCCACCCTTCCGAGCCCAGCCAGAAGACGATCTCCAAAATCCACCTCAGAGCTTACTACTGCTGCACAGACTGTCGACAGGAAATGACAGAAGCTCACACTCTCACCAATAAAAGTTCCCAATTTTCTCAAAAGTCCGGCAACATATTCGGATCCCACTGCAACTTTTTTGGTAATGTTGCAATCAACATTCAGAAGTCTCCTCTACCCAAAAAGAGAAGATATGTGATCTACTCAGACTCAGAATCTGAGTGAAAACACAACCACAAACTTTACTCCATTGAGTTACTTGTTTGTTAGCCGCAATCATTGGCTATTTCTTTACAAAAAATTTTTACTGCAAACTTGTAGCTGTTACTCTTAGGAACTGTTACTGTTACGAACTCCTTCCTGCACTTTCCTGATGACCTCTTAAAACAACTTCCTGATGCAGTGTTCAACCCATCACCAGCCTACACAACATTCAAACAGGTAAGACCTCGCCACCTTCTTGCATCCATATATTACAAAAATAAAAATAGGTTACAGTGATTTAATAGTCTGAAACTCATCTCGGTTCTGGGGACATAGTAACCTCTTGAGCTTCACCTTCAAGGTTATCTATGTTCCCAGAACCTCTCAATGGAATTACAGCCTTGTAATTTACTGTAACCTATCTATTATTCTATTTATTAAACATTGCCTGAGTTACGCTCCACTCTCCAGACAAAACCAGTGCCTTTGTTAAAAAGCACCACTGGTACCAGTGCTAACCCATTTCCAGTCCCGTACACTGTTTGTAAGAAATATTTTCCTTGAAATTTTACAAGGTAGTCTAGAACACTATCCTGCTCCAGAGACAGTAGCCAGCTGTTCACCTCAGCACACTTACACTGCCAGTCACTGTCTCGTGCAAGTACAGTAACTTTATCCATATTGTAATTGAGTTAAAAGGTATTTTCTCCTCATTCAGCAGCACAATGTGTCAGTCTTAGTGATTGTTACATGTGATTTAGAGTACCATTTTCCAGATTGATTGTGCAGGTGGCCTGGCAGAACAGAGATCCATCCTGGAAAGGGCAAGACTCTAACTTGCCTACAGGAGTAAATGAAACTTAAAAGAAATGTATGAGAGTTCCAGCTCCTCCATCACCTTTCTCCACTGAATAAAAAGTTCTTCTTCCTAGAGATGTCATCCCCCACATGTATAAGTAGAGCTCCTCATCACAAACATTTCTAATTAAACCACAGGAACAGTGGTTTAGTTTTACCTCAAGTTAAAACTCATTTGGGAAAAATAGTTGTTCATATGATGCCCCTCTCTTGGAACAAATATTCCACCTTTCATGGAATTCTCCTTTCTTGAATATTTTCAAACAAAACTTGAAGAGGCTACTCTTGCAAACAACAATGCATGTGCTTTAAATAATTGTACATGATTTAATGTTATTACTATTGCAGTTGTAGCTAATGCTGCCAAGTCTTATCATGAATACTATTTTGTGTATTGATCTGTTCTTGTCTTTGTATGCTTATGACTTGGGACGTACTACAAACGAGATGTGTTTCTCATAGAACTTATTCTGTAATTATTAAACTTTTAAATAAAAGTGTGGTGTGAAGTCACTGCATTGCTAGATCTGCTATTGCATTGCTAGCCATCAGGTAGCCAGAGAAGCAGAATTCAGGACCATGACCATCAAACACTGAATCTCATAGAAATATAGAAACATAGAATTTGACGGCAGATAAGGACCGCTTGGCCACCCAGTCTGCCCATTTCCTACCTGGTGGATAAGCTGCAGATCCTAGTTAACCAGCAGCCTACTTCTTCCTACCCCCACCCCTAGAATTGCCTTATGACTGTCCCATGCATGCTTGAATTCCACCACTGTTTTTGACTCCACAACTTCCTCTGGAAGGCCGTTCCATACATCCACAACCTCTCTGTGAAAAAATACTTCCTTAAATTACCTCTGAGCCGCCCCTTCTATCTTCAAATTGTGCCCCTTGTTCTTGCACACCTCTTTTTTGAAAGATGCTACCCTCTTGACTTTGTTGATTCCCTTGAGGTACTTGAAAGTTTCTATCTCTCCTCCTTTCCTCGAGGCTATACATATTAAGCTCCTTAAGTCTCTCTTCATATGTCTTCCGTGCAGACCCTGCACCATTTTAGTTGCCCTCTGGACAGCTTCCATCCTGTCTATGTCTTTGCGGAGATTGGGTCTCCAGAACTGCACGAGTACTCCAGATGTGGTCTCACCAGCTGTCTGTACAGAGGGATAATAACTTCTTGTTTTCTACTGGTGATGCCTCTCCTTATGCATCCCAGTATTCCCCCAGCCCTCCTTGCTGCCCTCTCACATTGCTTGCCCACCTTTAGGTCATCTGATATGACTACCCCAGGTCCCTTTCCATTTGTTGTTGTTAGTATCTCACCCCCATTGTGTACTCTTCTCGGTTTTTGTTTCCCAGGTGCATTACCTTGCACTTCTTAGCATTGAATCTAAGCTGCCATACATTTGACCATTCCTCTAACCTTGCACAAGTCCCTCTCATCCTTTCCACCCCACCTTAGGCATCAACTCTGTTGCAGATCTTTGTGTCATCTGCAAAGAGACATACTTTTTCTTCCAGTCCTCTGCAATGTCGCTTATAAAGACATTGAAGAGGACCGTCCTAATACTGAACCCTCGGTACCCCACTACTAACCCCTTTTTTCAGAGTGACTCCATTTGCTATTACTCTGTGTCCTATTCTCCAGCCAATTCTTTACCCAGGCTGTCATCTTGGGACCCACTCCCAGGCTGGCTAACTTGTATATTAATCTTTTGTGTGGGACTGTGTCAAATGCCTTGCTAAAGTCTAGGTAGACCATGTCCACAGCCCTCCCTGATCAACTACTTTGGTCACCCAGTCAAAGAAATCTATCAGATTTGTCTGGCATGACCTTCCGTTGTGAATCCATGCTGCCTTGGGTCCTGTGCCGCCTGGCCTCGACACTCAACGATTCTTTCCTTCAGAAGTGATTCCATCATTTTCCCTACCACTGAGGTTAAACTAACAGGTCTGTAGTTTCCTGCTCTGCCTTGCTCCCACTTTTGTGAAGGGAATCACATCTGCCCTCCTCCAGTCCTCAGGTACCACCCCATCCTCCCACGATTTGTTAAAGAGGGTAGTCAGTGGTGTCACTAGTTCTACCCTTAGTTCTTTTAGAATTCTGGGATGAATCCCATCAGGCCCCATTGCTTTGTCCACCTTCAGTTTTAAGAGCTCTTTCAGAACCCTTTCTTCTGTAAATGGGCTGGTATCAACTTCTGTATCCAGAGTGTTTCTACTGTTTGTTTTAGGTACCTCCCTCTTCCTTTGTAAATACTGAGCAAAAATATTTGTTTGGTATCTCTGCCTTTTCACAGTCACCCTCTGCCCACCCTTCCTCCCTTTATTAAGCCTCACTATCTCCTCCTTGATCTTCCTTCGTTCTCTGATGTACCTATAAAAGGTTTTATCCCCTTCTTAACTGAGTTGGCTATCTTTTCCTCGGTTTGGGCCTTTGCTGTTCTGACTGCCTTTCCAGCTTCCTTTGCTTTAACTGATACAGTTCTCGTCCTGTTCCTTCTGTGATTCCTTGTACTTCCTGAATGCTTTCTTTTCTCTTGAACCTTCACTGCCACTTCCTTTGGAGAACCATAGTGGTTTCTACCTCGTTTCGTTTTGTTTATTTGCTTTACACAAAGGCTTGTTACCTCTGTAATGGCAGTTTTATTATTCCCCATTGTTCTTCCACCCTCCTTCCTGCCCATTTGCTAGTGCATTCCTTAGGCACTCACCTATTTTGGCAAAGTCAGCCTTCCTAAAATCCAGTACCTTTGTCTTTGTATGGCTTGACTCTATTGCTGTGTTTATTGTGAACCATATTGTTCGATGGTCGCTAGTTCCCAGATAGCTACCCACTTCTACATCTGTGATCTCTCTTCATCTCCATTTGAGAGAACCAGGTCTAAGATTGCTCCCTCTCAAGTGGGCTCCAATACTAGTTGTCTAAGGCATGCCCCTGTAGGGCATCTAGAATAACCCTACTCTTAGAAGTGGCTGCTGCAACTGCACTCCAGTTAACATCTGGCATATTCAGATCACCCATCAGCAATATCTCCCTTTATCTGCCATTCTAAGTATACTTTCTATCATTTCCTTGTCCATTTCCTCCTCCTGAGAGGGGGGTCTGTATACCCTGTGCGGATTGTGGTGCCATTGTCTGCCTCCAAATTGACCCACAGTGCTTCTTCTCCTCCTTGTTTACCCTTTTGTTCTGTTGCTTTGATTTCTTCTCTTATGTAGAGAGCTATTCCTTCTCCTCTTTACCCTCCCTGTCCCTCCTGTAGATAGTGTATCCTGGTATGTTTACGTCCCAGTCATGGTTCTGTGTGTACCATGTTTCTGTGACTGCCATGATATCCAGATGTTCCTCCTCCATCAAGGCCACTAATTCAGGGAGCTTGTTACCAGACTATGGGCATTGGTACTCATTGCTCTCATTTTTGATGGCTTTACCTTCTGTAGCGCATCCCCACTGACCTTTCTACCTTGGTCTTTTCTCATTTAGTACCTTGTTTTGTAGGGGAGGCTGGGATTTTCCTGCTGCTTATCAGTGCCTCCCCTTGACTAGTTTAAAGGCTTGCCAATGAAGCATTTAAACTGATTGCCCAAAGACTTGTTCCTTCCTGGACAGATGCAGACCATCCCGTTAGTATAGGCTGGTGTCCTCCAGGTGGAACCCCAGTCCCCAATGAAGCCAAACCCCTGTGTGCACACCATTTTTCAACCATTTGTTAAACTGCATGGTGCAAAGTACCGCCTCACCCATGCCACTGACAGGCAGCACCTCTGAGAAGGATACTGTGTGTGCTACTTGTCTTAAGCCCCATCCCAACTCTACAAAGTCCTTCTGCACTGCTCTAATATCATGATGAGCTAAGTCATTTGTCCCTAGGTGGACAATGACGTCCAGCTCAGACTCCCGTGCAACTGTTCTCGTAATCCTAAGGATGCGCTTCCTGTCCCTCCAAGCCATGGCACCAGGCAGGCACCTTACTTCAGTTTTCCTGCTCCCCAGTTCTATCCCCCAATAATTGAGTCCCACCAGGAGCTGCTTTCTTTCCTGTGGTGCCCTCTGCCTCCTTCCTGAGGGCCTCCCTTGTGACAGTTGTCTGCACCCTCCTTAGTCTCCTCTGTGGTGCATCCATAGGGGAACTATGCTCCCAGAATGGTGTATGGATTGTGGAGTGGAACAACTGACTGGTGTGCCTCTGTTCCACCACCCTACCCTCCCTGAGCCCACTGTGGTCCAACTGCTGTGCTTTCTTCACAACCTCTGAGGTAGTGGTGGTGGCTTTGGTGCTCCCTGGATGGGGAGGTTCTCCTGCCACTGTCCAGTGCGGCCTGAAGACTGGCAACTTCCTCCCTCAGGGCAGATAGTTTTCTGCAAACAGGGCAGCATCTCAGCCTCCAGAAAGACTCCCAGAAGACTGCTGCCCCACAGCCATTACATTGTACTACTCCCCACATAACTGTCTACCTTGTTTAGTTTTTTATTTTTTGTGTGTGATTGGTGCATTATATAGAAATATATGTATATATAATGTGTATGCTTATATTGTCAGTGCAGTGTGCTAGACAGGATATGACAGTGATATGTACCTTGCCCTCTTGAGGAAATGATGTCAGAACCCCAGGTATAAATGAACTATTTCCAGGGGTGGGTGGGGTGAGGGTGGAAGGGTTGGGCCTAAACTGTGCCCTCATGAAACAATCAGCTAAATGCTCTGACCACCGATGCGATGAGTGCCTTCCTGTCAGCAAGATGCCATACACGCACAATTTGTAATACTGCTTCAAACCAATTCGACAGAGAAAATACCTGCTAATCAAACAGAGAAAATTCAAACATCCAAGTCAGACACATGTAAACCTCCCCAGCCCCAAAGAGCCTAGTGACTTGTGCTCTGAAAACAGTCAGCCCAAAACACGTTAGCTGTGCAGGAGGGCAGACACAGAAAACAGTATTCAGCCTATGTGGGTTTAAACTCTTCCTGCACTGAAAACCTTAACACTTGTAACAAAAGTAAAGCAACTCCACCTCCTCTGTTGATTGAAAGACTGCCTTTTCTGATAATTCTAAGTTCTTATTTCACCCTTCAGTTAGAAGTATCCTCCACCTGAAGAATATTAACTTTCCTAAGGAATCTGCTTCAAACCAAAGACAATTGTAAATTGTAAGGTTCACTCCCTCTGTTGTGAGCACTACTCGCTTTCTTGCAAATCTTAAGTCCAGTGTTGCAGCTTGCAGCCAGAGGTAGCTTCACCTGATGACTATGAGGTTATCTGATGAGCCTGCTAAAATTAGTACTTTATCAAGGTCTGTAAGATTCTTCCAGAGCTGTTGGCTGTTAGCAGCTGTGATGTAAGCACTTCCTGACACAGTCTGGCTTAGCCTTATAAGGCACACTGAGGTAAACAAAGAAAACCAGTTTCCACCCCTTAGGCACTGACTGGGTCCAATACACAGCCTGTAACCTGCTCTCAATTCAGGGCTTATGACAAATTCTTAGCCCAGTGAATACTCACAGTATTACAAATATTGCAATGCAAACAGTCAATCACTAACTCCAATCAAGACAGAAGGGCAGAAACACAGAAAACAGTAAAATCTTAACAATTGTAACAAGTAAAGCAAACTCCACCTCCCTCTGTTAATTGAAAGACTGCCTTTTCTGATAATTCTAAGTTCCTTATTTCACCCTTCAGTTAGAAGTATCCTCCACCTGAAGAATATTAACTTTCCTAAGGAATCTGCTTCAAACCAAAGACAATTGTAAATTGTAAGGTTCACCTCCCTCTGTTGTGAGCACTACTCGCTTGAAAATCTTAAGTCCAGTGTTGCAGCTTGCAGCCAGAGGTAGCTTCACCTCAATGGTAATACAGCAATGGTCATCATCAGATAGCCACAGAAGGAAAGAATATGGCCATTACTAGCAATGACCATAAAATTGCTTATGTAGTGTATAGTTCTTTCATGTAAAGATGGGATGTCCCTTAACCCAGATTGCTGTTGAAATTAAATATCCTTCCCTTCTGACAATGTGTAATTTGTGTTTTGTGATTCCATAGGACTATTATAGATTGCAGAAAGGTTTGCCTCTCTACTGATGTTGTGATCCTCATCTACTACACTTGTGCACACCATCATGGGTGGCAAAGAAACAGCATTTTAAATAAGCTGTGCAGTTTCCATATTAATGTTCAGGAATGCTCAATTGTCTGGATCACAGCATGATTGGCAGTGACAAAGTATATTCCCAACAGCACTAAAACGCAATCATGGAAGATGCCGAATAGTGGACAGGTCAGATAAAAATGGCAATCTCCACAATATGGGTGATCCAATAAGCCATGTCCAAAGCATTTCTAAATGATAATAAATGATGATGGAGTAACATCTTTTCATGCCACCATGAAGCCTGTTATACAAGAAGATCTAGAAAGGATGATTGAAGAAGACAAGGCAATAGGTCATGACTGTATTGGCCTCATTATCAGATGCTAGGAATGCCAGTGAAAGACTGTTGTGGGTTTCACTGTCTGACCTGAGTGCTCAACTTATTTACAATATTGCCAGACTGAAGGTACCCATACATGTGGCTCTGCATAATACAATATAATATAGTCACTGATTGGTAATGAACTTGATTGCTCAACTTATTTACAATATTGCCAGACTGAAGGTACCCACATGTGGCTCTGCATAATGCAGTATAATATAGTCACTGATTAGTAATGAACTGATTGTTGAACTTATTTACAATATTGCCAGACTGAAGGTACCCATACATGTGACTCTGCATAATACAATGTAATATAGTCACTGATTAGTAATGAACTGATTGCAGAATTTATTTACAATATTGCCAGACTGAAGGTACCCATACATGTAGCTCTTGCATAATACAATATAATATAGTAACTGATTAATAAATTAATTAACATACTACTGTATAACATTTATTTTGTGAGAAAATCCATTCATGTATTTTGTGATTGATGGGAATACAATGGCAGCCATAGACATGGTCGGATATCTCCAGACATTTTAAAGATATTCCTGTTGTTGCGCTACAGCAGTACTGCAGGCAGGAAGAAATTTCTAGAGACATCACAGAAATTTCAGGAAATATCTGACCATGTCACTTGCTGTGACTGTAGAATGATGAATGATGTTTACCTATGTGCATGTCATTATGAAACATGTAATACTGAGGGGGGTATGCAATGGAGGACTGAAGATGACATGGGTTTTGTGGTCTACAAAAAAGAGGACCTCACAGATAGGATCAAACCCAACTAGTGCCACTATATGTACTGTGTCACCTTGGTCAAGTCATGTAATCTCTTTGTGTTCCAGTTCACCCAGCTGCAGCAATGGGTAAAGCAGGACCCCACTGGAATGAAATGTTGCATCTCAGCTGTGCTCTCTCACATAAATAAATTATTAACAAACAAACAAATCAAAAATTAAAGTAAAAAACTGCAATAAACAAATATCAAATAGTGTTCTTCAGGAGTTATACAACTGTGGAACGATAACAATTATATACTTCTTACATAGAAAAAGGATGTTTCCACATTGAGGCAGGACTTTATAAATATGCTGGAGAAATGCAGTAATATCATTTGATGTGTAACTGATGACACACTATTTTGTACGCTGTAAAATATAAGACATGGCATACAAGTTTGCAACTACTGTATATCATTTTTGTTACTTTAGCTGCTTTGGTATTTGGCCCTTAATGACAACCAGAGAAATTTCTATGTTCTACCTGGCCCTTGTCTCTGCCCTCTGGCCACAGCAGCTAACAACATAAGTAACAATGCAGGCTCCAGAATTAGACATGGCTTTCTTGATGCTGGTAGGATTGCCTTTCAATTATGCTTCCTGAAAAGCCAGCTCTGCTTAATGTTCTCCTGTCCCCAGGGCTTAAAATGAGCACAACCAGCATGGGTTCTTCCAAATTTCCCAGTCAGTAACTGAAGGAGGAGGGGGTCAAAACTGAAACTCATCCTTAATGTCCTCTCAGAAACAAATTTCACCCAGATCAACGTGATCAAACTGGACTACAATAATATGCATCACAATACATGTCTTTTGAGTATCACGTTAGTGTAGAAAAAATTAGTTTCTTTTGTATATAAAAATATGGCAGCCTCTTATAGCAGGCAGTACCAGCTAGGTAGATATACAGTAGAAAAATAATTTACAACTGGACAACAAGGCTATACATTTATGCAGCAAGCCTCACTGTCCTCCCTACCCCATTAAAATAGTTGTTATCTTAAATGTAACTACCTGAGTGACAGCATGTCAGCTGATGTATGAACTGTTGTTGTCTCTCGGTAGTTACTTTTTGCATGAAGACTTGTTTTTAATCTTCTGTTTGTTCTCCTTTTTGGTGGTGGCATCCCCATCAGATTGGTCTGGGGCTGGAGGGGTGGAGTGTTGATATCATCACAGCACTCCTGACAGCAGGCCTCTCCACTGCCTGCCCAGGGTGGCGAGATGTAGAGCCTGTATTAGCACCTCTCCACTGGAATCTGAGATCATTTCCTCTATAGTGTTCCCCAGACTTCTACGGCCCAGGGTGGAAGAATAAGTTCAGTTTAAAAATTTGAACTAATTTATTATCATCACAGAAGATCCCTAAACTGCATATGTGTGAGAGAGAGAGAGAGAGAGAGAGAGAGAGAGAGAAAGAGGAGAGAGAGAGAGAGAAACATGATTCTGCTACAAAGCACACATATTTGTTCAACCCAAAGAACAGCAGCCCACTAACTCAGTCACCTTTTGTTAATTATTATATAGACATTTGGTCCAGAGACTAAGTGTACCTGCCATAATCCTTCCCTATATGGTCTTCTACATAGACCATACATTATTGTCTTTTCTAGCCATTGTAGCTGTAACTTTGGGAAGACAGCACTGGTGTTATGAGTGCTTGGCAAATGACAGTTACAGCTACAATGGCTAGGGGAAAAGACAATGAGTGACAATTAACAAAACGTTGATTAAGTTAGAGGGCTGCTGCCCTTAGGGTTGAACAAGTATGTGTTATGCTGTACCCTGATGGAAACTGAAACAGTAAAATATCATGTGCACTGCCTACTGACTCTGGATGTTCAAAACATTTCCTGTGTCTGTTTTCCTTTGTAGCATGATCACGTTTCTTTCTCTCTCTCTCTCTCTCTCTTCTCTCTCTCTCTCTGTCACTATCATTCCCATACTCAAATAAGGCTCTTCTTCAGATGCAAACAATGACTGACAGTCTCAGTCTTGCCTGTACTAAGCAAACTCCTTGAACACCTACAGAAGTACACAGGCAAGTGTTGGATAACTTACTCTTTTCACCCCTACTACCCCGGGAGTGGTAGGGATAAAAGTAGTGGAGGAATTCAAAAATGCATGGGACACACACAAGGGACCCTAGAAAAGGGAAGAGTAGGAAAGCCTGAGCTCCACTACAGTCTGCAGCATAACTTAAAGATAGAAAAAATGGGCAGACTAAATGGGCCAGGTGGTCCTTACCTGCTGACAAATTCTAAGTATCTATGTATCTATGTACTCTTCCATAGTAGATTCATCGAGGTACAGTCAAGATTCCAGCTGAAGCACTCACATGTACTACCCTATTAAAGTAACAAATGACCTAGCATCTGCTCTGGACTCTGGCCTTTACTGTGGTGCAGTCATCATTGGTTACAGAAAGGCCTTCCAAATCATGTACCACAACATTCTGCTACACAAACTGTATCTGCTAGGATTAAACAAGAATGCTCTAGCCTGGCTAGGATCCAATCTGCACAACAGATCACAAACAGTAATAGTCAAGTGAATTCTCTCCTCCTAGCCCTTCAAGGATCCATCAATGAACCTTTGTTGTTCAGCATCTTTCTAAACAACCCTGCCATCAGTATGCAAGGGTCATAAAGCCAACATTCACCTATACTCCGACAACGCTATTACCTATGTACAGTCTGAATCCACCTATGACCTCAACAGCATGCTTCAAACAGTCTTCAATAAAACTCAGGCCAGGATGGATTAAAGCAAGCTTTTCCTAACCAACAACAAAACTTATGTCATGATATTTCACGGAGCAAACTCTCATCCCACTCCTTGCAAATCTAACCACACTCAAGTCCCTCATGAATCTCTGCAAATTTTCAAGTACCTTGTCCTACTGCTGGACCAGAAACTCAGTTACTCAGAACACATTGCAAAACAGCCATACTCACACACCAAAACCTGGTGCACTTTATTGTGTCCATCACTGTCTTTCTCCACGCACCAAGACAGCCAGAACTGGAGTAAGGCATTGACATTTACACGTCAGCCTTGGCCTTTTCACTAAACAAAATGACAGTGGCATTCAACAGCATTTGCAGAGTTGCGCTGGCTGTGACAAAAGAACACATTGGATGTTTGATTAATGACACTTGGCCTCCTGTCTTTAGAGAAGAGACATGACCTCAAGTGGAGAACCAGTGTGTGCAAATGCCTCCTTGGCAGTACTCAGACTACATCAGTATGCTCCTTATGAGACCTTCTCAACTCTATACATTCCAGTCACAAAATAGGGACCTGCTGAGTGCAGCAAGTCATTGAAATGAAGGCCTTGTGGTAGCCATTCCACCATCTCAAATACCCTTTCCAGACATGTTACTGAAGTCACAGTACAGCTGCTTTTGAATGAATCATGTATGCATTCTGTACATTAATACCTCATGAAAATACTCTCCCAATTCTTCCAGTTCTCCAGTCAATCAGCCTTATATCTTTGACCTTTGCATATTCTCCCTTGTTTATCATATTGAAGTGTAAATATCTATATATTGTAACTGTTGCAACTATTTATGTTCCATTCATTAACTTTATGTTATGCTAGTCTTGTAACTGTTAAGAATGCTTGCTGGTGTATCTGCCTCGCATGATGCTTTGAAATCTTAGCATGAGCCTAAGTGGGCTACCCATTGACACAAAATTCTAAATAAAAAAATTCCCTTTGGAGGATAATAATAAAATGCTTTGAAATCTGAACAACTGGACTGAAAATGTCACAACAGAACCACAGCAAAGAAATTAAACATAAGAAGAATGAACTGTAAAAAGATGCATTGAACCCATTATTGCTGCTGTCTATTAGGTACAAAACTATTTCCTAACAAACTTTGTTGTAGAAGTTGGTATCTATAGACATATTATAAAACTCAGCACATTTGAAACCACAAATAATCATTACAATTCAATTCCAGTGACCCCGTGATTTTGTATAAATATTTTATTTGAATAAAACAATATGTTATTTTCAAAATATATACAAATAATGTGGGCTGTGGACAATAACCAGATGATTTGCTATAGCTTGACTTATAGGATTATCTGACTGTATGGACAGAATTAAATAATTTCTACCAATGCTAGTCTATCCTGTTCAGTCAAATTGCATTGGAAAATAACTATTCAATACATTTGCACCTATTATTTTAATATAAATGTAATGTAATACCTTCCCTCTAAAGGGTTAGATGTAAAGAGTGTTATTTTTGTGGCAGATATGCTGCAGTAAGTCCAAGCTCGAACTTAAAGGGATAAACATTCTCAATCAACCATAGTCCCTGTCAGGAAGACTGGTTGATTATAGAACATCCTATTACAGTTTCTTTATATCGGGGCAGGATGTTCTGTTAATTACTGAACATCCTTTCCTGGTAATTGAAAGTAAACAATGGGCTCTGTTAGGAAATGGGTTGTCAAGGCCCAGGCAGGGTTGGCAGGGGCTCTAATTTGGGGTGAAGGCTCAGTAATAAAAAGTTATTCACAGCAGGTTAGATGGTTAGTTGGCTGGCTGTTTGCCCTTTAAGGCTTTGGGCTAGCAAAGGCAGAAGAAGAGAAAAGGAGTCATGGTGAAGGAGGGGACTGTGGGAGGTCATCCTCAAGGGAGGCATCCTGATGGCTTTTGGACCTGGAAATAGTCACCATAGGACTGGTATAATCTTTCTCCAATGAACAGACAGAAGGATCTGGTCTGCTCTTGTAACTAAAGTGAGAGAAGAGTTCTGAAAGTCCTTTGGACACAACTTTATGGTATCTCAAATCGAGCTTCTGGGGCCCAGCAGTTGGTCATAAAATGTAGCTCTGAAGACATAGAACATTATGCCCAGGTGTTCTGCAGCTTGTCCAATCTGTGGCCAGACAAGGCCTTTGGCAAACAGGAGGCCTTCAGGGCTAGCAAGCCCACTTTGGTCTCTCTCTTATTTGCACTCCTGGCTGATCTCTCCGGACTCCCTTGGTGGGCAAAACAATCCTTTACTCAGTTTCCAGCCTTTCTCATTGGTTGCAGCAGTTGTCCAGCTGGACAAATTGATATTTGTTTGGCACACTTGATGCCCTATTGGCTACTCACTTGGGTGCCAAGAATTGTCCCTGTTTTTCCCCATAGGTCCTTTGGACATCCTAAAAGTCCCTTTGCAACTTCCTTATGTCCGATTGGCTATAACAGGGGTTAAAGGTAGATATTATGGTTGCTGTACACACAGTCCAATACAGCGTCCCCAACTTCAAAAGTCTTTGTAACCACACTGCATATTTTTTACATTTATTTCCTCCAATGTCTAATACTTGCCCTTGCCCTTTAGCCCCACTGCAGAGTTTCATACTTTAGTTCAATTTCCACCTGTCACTGCTGCCTACTTTTTGACTGTCCCGGGCAGCAGGCAGACTAATTAAACTTATGAGCCCTTATCAATATTTATTAAGCCCAGTCCCCCATGCTCATTGGTGCACTTAAAATAAATACTGTCACCACTTCTCAGGTGCCAGCTCCATGTTTCTGGACCCTGATTTGCCCATCTATGGGTCTACGAGCACCAGAGAGGCTTTGTCTTGCCACAGCAGAAATGAACACGCGCCTGCACATACGTACGGACTGCTGGCTCACTCATTCATGAGACGCAGCCTGGTGGTACCATGGCTTTAATCCTTGGCCCCATTCACAAAGGAAAACACATCAGGGCCGGACAGAGAGTTTGTGGCTCAACTGAACCCAGGACTAGTGGCAGTGAATAGCGCGGGGATGGGAGACACATCCAGGTAAGCCTAAAGCATTTGGGGGCTTGCATGCTCCCTCAAAAAACCTTGACATCCATGACACACCATTAAATGTCTTTAAGTCCCACACATTTTGACTTCAGGAACATTTCTAGCTAGACAGTTCAGTTCCTCACTATTTAAGCATTTAAGATATGACATTATGTCAATACATTTTCTTACTAGACACCTGGTTCCTGTCTAACAAGACATTTCACATTGTCATTCACAGTAATACAGTTGCAGTAACAGTTTCTAACTATACAGTACATTAAATAGCTGACTAGACAATCATACATAAAAACAGAAACATGCACTTTCCTACCCTTTCCATTTTATGGCACATGGGAGGATATATTACTGGAATAGTGTGCTTGTGTACCACTTGTGGAAGCCTCAGGGTTGTCCGAGGGCGGTCATGAGTTAATTTTAGGGGAGGCTTAACCACTGTACTAGACTTGCAGGGATTACTGCTTCTTCAATAGAAATAGTGTGCACTGCCCTTTTCTGGCGCTGTGTCTTGCAAGGGTCCTGTTCTGAATAACAGGGGTCCTTTCAGTTTTTGTTGACCAATCCTCCACTAAGGCCTCTACATCCATGTATGCAAATGGTGCCTCTTGATTTTGAACTGGGGTTTCACGATCTCTAGTGTTTCACCATTAGGGTTTGTATAATACAAGACGTCTGTCTCTTCACCATCTGCTTGTGGCCAGTCCATAGGGGTCATTGTTTCTCTAGATATGCCTGTGGATGCTGATACCAGTACATGTCCTTTTCCTCCTCAGTCTCTGCATGATCTATAAATTCTGGCCAAAGGTAAGGGCCATTGTCCACTACTTAATCAGGAATTATGGTGCCCATCTTTCTCCTGTCTTGAGTACAGTTTCTAGTTCTGGCAGGTCTCGGCCCAGGCTCTGGTACAGTCTCTGGTATGGACTCGAGCAAGGTGGTTTCTATGAACAGTCTTAACAATTCCATGGCCTCTTTTCCTATCTAATGCAGTAAACCGCAAATCAGTCAAACTTTTGAATCACGCAAATGATTGCATCAAATTCAACATGATCAATTATGTAGTGGTATATGCATATAGCAAAAAGCATACATCACATTAAAGCATATACCACTACATTGCAATATATCCTCTCATAACCCTGACAGTGGTAATTGTCCTCTGCACAAGTGGTCACTGTGCGCTCTGTCTTATTGCACCCACCCACCCAGCAGACCTTGCAATGTAAAGCGGTGAGAGACATTCACTGTCAGCATGGGAGTAACATACACACCTCCTCCTCCTCTAGCCATAGCAGTAATGTCATCAGAGGAGGATTTGCCCATAAGCAACGACAGTGAGCAAGAGACTGTGAGTACTGAAATGAGCCAAGTCTTGTATGCTGCTCTCCTGACACAGCCTGCTGTCCCATAGAAGCCTGGTGAATTAGGTTGCAGAATACACAAGGTCACTGAGTGCAAAGCTTTTACAGTTGCAGGAGTCATATGAGTCCACTGTTTCTCATCTGGAGGGTGAGGTCTGTAGATCGGGCATCAGTATCTGTGTTTTTTTTTGTTTTGAACTCTATTTTTGTAACCATCACTACTGAACTCTCTCCAGCGACCTCCCTGTTGCAATCTCTACCTCTTGCATTGCTCGGTGACCTCTCCTCCTCTCCAGCACCGGGAAGGGTCACCTCCACCCAGAGTGCTCTATCTATTAGTGTTGAGCCACCGGGCTGGAGAGAGGATGAAGCGGAGGGGATCGTGCCCAACTCCAGGAGTGTGGACTGCGGGAGGCACCTTCACCTATCAGTGGTGGTGAGAGATTTGCCTTTTTCTCCCCATGTAGCCCGGCTGACAAGGCAACACGCCTGGCTCCACCCTGGCATACGCTATGACGTCATTCGGGTACCCCTGGCCTCTGCCAGAGGTCGCTTGTTGAGTGTTTGCCACCCCAGCCCTTCTTCCCCTGCCAACCCCCGCCGCTGGTCCATTTCCGAACCTGGTCGCTGGTGTGACGTGGAGGTGGGCGTCTAGCGCTCAATCCTCTGTGCCACCGGCCGGCATCAGTATCTGTGTTGTACATGTCCTTTCTCAGTATTCTAGGTCAAATCATATGTAGAAAGGGTGGATAGCCAAGGTGACCGGCGGCATCCAACTTAGCCGTGGTGTTGACATAGGTAAGCTAAGTTGTTGCGTTCTAAAATAAGTTTGGCTCCATAGAGGTAATCATAAAACTGATCTATGACAGCCAATTTTAAAGCTAAAACCCAGTTTGTGGACAGGGTAGTTACTTTCACAGAGTGTCAAGCTCCTACTTCTGAATGCAACAGGTCTCAATCCTTCAGGGTACTTTGATACAGCATCGCTTCCTAGCCCATTCATGCTGGTGTTCGTGTATGAAAAAATAGTGCTTGGTGGGATCAGTGAATGCCAAAACAGGAGCTTCAGTAAGTCTCTTAATTATCTTTCTAAATGCATTTTCACAGTCCTCATTCCACCTGTCTCCGAATGGTGCGTTAGGTGTGTAATACATCTGCTTGGGTGCTTCTTTCCTTTTCACTTTTTGTAGTTGGTAGGGGTACCTGTGCAGTAAGTTCGTAAGTGGCTGGACCACCTTGGAGAAGTCCTGAATGAATCTTCTGCACAACCACAGAACCAGAGAAAGACTGTAACATCTTCAGGTTATGGAGCTGAGGCCAAGTAGTGAGGTCCTTGATCTTGTCATGATCAGTTTGGACTCCGTCTGTAGAAACAATGAGCCCAACATATTTTACAGAGGGCTGACAGAATTGACATTTATCAATTGAAACTTCAAGTCCAAATTCTTCACGCCTATCCAGGACCTTCATCAGTCATTCTTCATGTTCTTCCAGGGCACTGCTCAAAACAATCAGATTGTCCAGACAAATTATCACTGGCAGCAGATTTGTATCTCCCACTTTTTTTCCATCAGCCACTGAAAAGTTGCTGGTGCCCCAAGATACTTTGTGGCATCTGTTCAAACTGATAAAATCCTAGGGAGCAAGTGAAAGCTGTTTTTCCTGTCTTCTTCAGCCATAAGTATCTGGTAGTATCCGCTTCATAAGTCCAAGATATAGAACTATTTACTGCTAGTGAGACAGGCCAGAACATCCTCCATGCACGGTACTGTGTATTGGTCTGCTATTGTGAGCTTATTCAAAGTCCTGTAGTCAATACACAAGCATACGGCCCCATTCTTCTTCAGGCTATCACTGTAGGGGATGCATAACCACTTCTAGATTCAGTTACGATACCAAGTGGCTAGCAAGTCTTGCAAATGTTTCATGAACATCAACCACATCCGCTGGGGCTAGCCATCTAGAACCTCATGAAAAGGTTGGTTATCACACAGACGATGTGATGCTCTTCACCACGGGCACATCCAGCATCAAATTCACTTGTAAAAACATTAGCCCTCTCAGCCAACTACTGCCTCAATTTTCTCTTGTACATTTCAGGTATTGGTGAATCTCCAATGTCGAACTGGTTAGGTCCAGTTTTTTTCCTGTGGCTTTGTTTGGGACTGCAAGTCACACAGTTTCTTTTCTGTAGACATGTGCTATGGTCCTTCCTTTCCAAATAGTCGCCTCTTTATCAGTTTCATTTTTCACCAAGACACTAACCTTATTAGTTCTGATGGGGATACTGGGGGCGTACTCCTCTCTCACAAATAGGTTATTTGGTCACTTTCATCTGTGGGTATGTCCAGAATGTAAGCATGGCCTCTGGTAGATTCAGACTCTATTTGCCCCGCCACTTAGCACTCAGCCCCGGGGACAACACCAAAGGCCGGCATCCTTTCTTAGAATTACACCCACCAATCATCTTCAGCAGCTGGCTACAGGAAGGGGACCCTTCAAGTAGACATTTCGGATCAGGGATATACCCCTTGGCTGTGGATGGACTATGGACACTTAATCTCTAGTCATAACTGAGTCAGTCTCTGAAACATGTTAGCATTAGTCCCAGTCAACACTGGGGTCTCTCCTTCCATCCCAGTATTAGGGCATATGAGGGCAAGCACTTCTATGAGGGTTTGTACTCCTGCCACACTAGTGAGGAATTCTAATTGTGTGACAATGTACTCTAACACGGGTAGGGCTTTGCGTCTCCCTCACATATCTAGTCCTTCCAGTGGCTGTAAGGGCATGTGACTCAAATACTTCTGGTACCAATATTCAAAGAGGACAGTCACTTGGGCCGACTATCAAGTAGTAGCATACAATCCGCCCCTCCGCCTTGGCTGGGACCCTAGCCGATGGTCCTATTAATCTTATGGAATCATGGGGCCTTTACATTAACAGGTTGTGTCTGTGTCATAGAAAAGGTCTGGTTCGGGATCCCAGTTCAGACCTTCCTTGAGTCCCATTGATGTCTTTCTAACATATGCTTCTCTTTGAACAACTTTGTGCTACTAAATCAGAATTTTCAGGCCTTTTGCAATTTTGTCTTCGATCCCCATCATAACTGCACCGATAGCAGAAGAATCCACCACTACTGGCAGTATTTACTTGCTCTGACTCTGGGGACAGACTCCGACCAGACTAATGTCCCCAACCCCGTGGAAGAAGTTGTCTCCTCTGAGTGCGGTCACTAGTAGTCTGTAACACTGCTACCTGCTTGCTCTACTCTTTTATTTGTCTCTTCAGATCCTCATTCTTACTGTTGTCTTGCCTGGGTGAATCTTGGGTTACAGGAGTCTCTACTTTCTCAAAGGTGCTGCTATCAGCCTTACTGTGCAGCTCTGTCTTCCTTTCTCAAACTTCACGCATCAACTCACCATAGGAAGGGATTACCCAGCCACTCTTCCAATCGCAATGTCATCCATAACTTTTCAGAATGCCCAGCTCCCTCTAGGACTTGCTCCAACCGCAGCTTATTCATATCCTAGAAACAAAGTAACATAGTAGTTAATGGCAGATAAGGACTGCTAGGCCCACCTAGTCTGCCCGTATTCCCCTGCCTGCATCAGTGGCCTCTGATCCTACTTGGTCATTGGCTTTGCCTCTCTTCCCTATATCTAGGGTTCTCTTATGTCTATCCCATGCATGTTTGAACTTTGCTGTGTTAGCAACCACCACTTCCTGTGGTAGGCTATTCCAAGCATCTACCACCTCTTCTGTGATGAAAACTTCCTCACATTTCCCTTTTCCTGCCCCCTCCAATCTCATATTGTGCCCCTCTTCCTTGTACAACTCTTGTACTGAAAGATGTCACTCACCAGAACTTTGTTCAGCCTTTAAGATACCTGAAGGTCTCTACTGTATCCTCCCATTCCTCATCTCTTCAAGTGTATACATATTGAGGTATTTTAATCTGTCCTCATATGTTTTCAGATGACCTCTGCACCATCTTGGTCACCCTCTCTGGACCACCTGCTCCTGTCTATGTCCTTGCAAAGATACGCTCCAAAACTTAACACTGTATACTAGATGAGGCCTGACCAATGTTTTGTACAATGGCATCACCACCTCCTCTTCTTCTAGTGATATCCCTTCCTATGCACCCCAACATCCCACTGATCCTCCCAACAGCCTTATTACACTGTTTGGCCACCTTCAGGCCATCTAAGATGATGATCCCTAAATCCCTGTCTTCCCTGGTGACTGTCAGCAATCCTCCCCATGCTGTAGTTCTCCAGGGTTTGTTCACCCAGGTGCATGATTTTGCATTTTTTGCATTCACTTTAATTACCACACTTATGACCATGTTTCCAGCTTTCTCAGATCTCTCTTCCTTCTTTGACCCCCTCTGAGTGCCTCTTCTGTTGCAGATCTTGGTACCATCCACAAATAGGCAAACCTTCCCTCCAGCCCTTCAGCAATGTCACTGATGAAGACATTAAAAAGGACTGGCCCCAGGACTGATCCCTGTGGCACCCACTGGTCATCCTTCTTTCCTCAGACTTGATCCTATTTTCTACCACCCTCTGCTTCCTGTCCCTCAACCAGTTTCTAACCCAGTTTTCCACTTTGTGGCCCACCCACAGGCTACCTATCTTGTTCACCAGTCTTCTGTGGGCTACAATGTTGAAGGCCTTGCTGAAATTGGAGGTAGGCAATATCCACTGCTCCTCCCTGATCCACCTCCTTCATCACCCCTCACAAAAGTCAATCAGATTTGTTTGGCATGATCTTCCTGTTTGAATCCATGCTGCCTCGGATCCTGTGCTGTCATGGTTTCCAAGTGGTCCACAATCCTTTCCTTAAGCAGCATCTTAATAATGTCACCCACTACTGAGGTAAAGCTGACCAGGCTATAGTTTCCTGCTTCCTCCTTGCTACCACTCCTGTGAGAGGGACTACATTTGCCCTTCCAGTCCTCTGGTACCACCCTCTATTGAGCAACTCACTAAACAGAGCCACCAGCGGTGCTGCTAGCACCATTCATAATTCTTAATATTCTGGGGTGTATATAGTCCGGACCTTAGGCAGTCACTGCTCCTTACAGTAGGCTTTCTGTATTAACTGCTCAAGATGGATCAAGTATTCAGGCTGCTTTTCACCTTCTCTTTGTACTGTACCTTGCAATCTTCTCACTACTCAGGTGCTCCCAAAATGCTTTCTAGGATGTTGAGGTGCATCTGGGCAGTAGCATCAGGTCGGGTAGTTTGTAAAGCTCCAATGCCATCCATAGCCAGCCCTCTCAAACTCTACCACACCCATCACCTTTCTCAGCTTCAGGAAAATGGGATCTTGCACCATGGGAGTGGCCTGATCCATCCAAGTTTCAAAATTATCTTCTTTGGGTGGAATAGTTTCTTTCCTGGAGAAGGGTCTTAGGCTCTGGTAGGACCTGGTCCTCTCCCTGGTGCACAACCAGCTCACCAAGCCAGGGTTGATCAGGTTGGGTGCCATTGTCAGCTTTATACAGTTCTTTGCATGACTTGGGGGTCCTCCTGATTTCAACCACATTTCAAATTTTACTTTAAAACATCTTCCTCTGAAGAACCCTTTGGCATTTTCTTATCACTGTTATATGTCACTATGGTCCAGAGGGACCCATTCCCCATAGGAAGAAAGTAGCAGGCAGCTTGGCAGCATCAATTTCAGTATCACTTTATTAATGCAAGCACACATTTACTATTATGGTCATACCTTAGTCCTTGTACCTTTAAGTTGTCAAAACAATCCAATGCCAACAGTTCAGCTATTCTGGATTTATCAAACTGTTCTGAAATATTGGTCACTAGAAGGCGCTTTTACAATCCAATTTATTCCTTGTCACAAACCTTACAAGTCTTGGAGTACCATGGTGACTCTTCACAAATTGAGGGGGGCAAACTTCTCTTGTTGCCTGAAATGCACTTTGGGGATGGCTACTAGGTAGCAAATCCCAGTGGTATTTCCACTTGTAGCAGCCTCTTTGGACTCAATTCAGCTGTTTTCTGGGCTCCTGGTCTTCCCCAGACACACCTTGAGGGGCAGGCTTAGATTCTTTGGCAGACAAGTGGTACTGCAACAATAAGTGATTGTGGTGTCTCCACCTAGGGTAGTGATAGGCAATACCTGTGAATAAATTGCAGGTTGACATCCCCAGGAAAATATAGCAAATGCCCACAATACCTTCCCCATACCACAACAATTCCCACCTTTCGCAATGAGTCACTGTATCAGAATTTAACATTAACAATTAACCATTTTAGTTTGGGGAAGGAGAAAGGGAAAACAGTACAACACTAACAACTGTAGAAACACTTTTACTCCTCACAATCCCCACCTCCCACCTATGGTGCACCCAGCTCTCAATGGCAGCTGCCCAAATGTCTATACAGTCCCTTGGTGGATACCACACCTCTGTGTTGAAGATGCTGTGGGAGCTTTCATGGGTCCAATAACTTTTAACAGATGCAAACTTAACTTTCTGCCTAGGTGCAGCTTTTAAAATTGGTACAGTTCTGCCCAGAATTTAATCCCTTATTTCTCTGACTAGCTAGCTAGCTAACTAAATAAAGACTTCCCCAAAACCACAGTCCGGAATACTTACAGTTCAGAAGTTCAAAGGGGGTGGCATAAACTTGGTTCATGCTATCGTGCTAATATCAGGAATTGTCTCAGAAGTTGTTGGTGCCATGCAGTAGCAGTTGTCTGAAGAAATGATGAATGCTGGTCTTCATCTGCCAGGCCTTTCCAGTCTCACCCCAGGGGCCTTTGTATCGGTGTTCACCTGGCAGGCCTCTCAACATCTTCCTGTCCAGTGGTCTCCCACTCAGTCTGGGTACAGAGCAGGCTGGTGGTTACCCAGACTGATGCTTGGCACACATTTCTCCACTGCAGTAAAGAATCTGGGTTTTGACCTCTCTCTCTCCAGCCCAGCCACAGGCAGTCTCTAAGTTGGCAGCAAAACAGTCTCTAGTGCACTTACCCTCCAAGGGGAACACAGCTTAGGTTACTTTACTTTTAGATGCAGACACTGTGGTGTTAGACTGCCACCTTTACAGTCTCTGTTTTCAGCTGCCACACTCTGAGGGATCTTTTTACTCTACAGGACAATCCACTCCCTCTCTGGTAACAAATCTGACAGTCTCATACTATAGCTGTGGAGACTAACTTTCTTGGCACAGCCACAGGTTCAGTTCTCAGAAGCAGCTTTCAAATTCTCAGCAGTAATCCACCTCAAATGCAGGTTCAGGTCCCACCCTGGGAATCTCTTACACAGTCCAGATATTGTAGTTTCCCAGGGCTATGTTCTTTCCAGGCATTCCGGCAGCTTGTCCAATATGTGGCCAGACAGGGCCTTTGGCAAACAGGTAGGTCAGGCTAAAGCCCACTACAGTCTCTCTCCTCTCTGTACTCCCTGGCTGATCATTCTGGCCCTCTTTGGCAGGCAAACAGTCCATTTTATCAGCTCCAGCACCCCTTCTCACTGGCTGCAGCAGTTGTCCAGCTGGACAAATTAGTATTCATTTGGCTCCTCCTTAGAGATATTTAAAGAAAATTGATTTTTTTCCTTTTTACAAGTCTTTGTGGTCTAATGGAAAAAAAAAAAAAACATTGATATGATGAGTGATTTTATGGTTTTAGATTGTTATGATTTATTTGTGGGAGGATGTTATTTATATATATTATATTGTCATTGGAGTTTGTTTTATATTTGCTGTTTTTGAATGTATATTTTGTAGGGCACACTGAGCCTTCGGGATGGGCACCCAAAAGAAACAAAATCTACTACTATAACTCCTACCGCTATTACTACACTTGACACCCTATTGGCTACTCATTTGGTGCCAAGAATTGTCCCTGCTTTCTTTCCCAGAAGTCCTTGGACAGTCTCAAAGTCTTTGCAACTTCCTTACAACCAATTGGCTATAGCAAGGGTTAAAGGTGTATATTATGGCTGCTGTACACATAGTCCAATACAGTGTCCCAACTTCAAAAAGTCTTCGTGACACACTATCACATATTTTTTACATTTATTGTCTCTAATGTCTACTATTAGCCCCTGTCTTTTAGCTCCATTGCAGAGTTTCATATTTTAATTAAATTTTCCATCTGTCACTGCTACCGGTTTTGACTGTCCCCAGGCAGCAGGTAGGCTAATTAATATCTATGAGCCCTTATTAATATTTATTAAGCCCAGTCCTTCTGCACTTATTGGTGCTCCTAAAATAAATACTTTCCCCACTTTCTCAGGTGCCTCCTCCATGTGTACAGACCCCACCGCCCATCTAGGGGTCCAGGAGCACTGGAGAGGCTTTTGTCTTGCTACAGTGGTGATGAGAAAATGAACATATGCCACTGCACATACACGGACCGCTGGCTCACACATTTGCGAGGTGGCAGTTTGGTGGTCCTGGCTTTTACCCTCCAGCCCCATTCACAAAGGAAAAACACATCGGAGGCTGGATGGAGAGTTTGTGGTGCAACTGAACCTGGGACTAGTAGCGTGAGGAGCATGGGGACAGGGAGGAGCACCCAGGTAAGCCCAAAGCATTTGAGGGCTTACATGATTTTTAGACAGAACCCTTAGCCTATTGCTAATGCTGCTTCTAGAAAATAAATATTTCATTTAAACTAGTGTTGCTATTACTGCTTATAATAATGTCTAAAAAATTGACTACATAATCATAATCAGTACACACACCATATGACAGCCTAATAGCCAAATGCTAATGCTGCTACTTAAAAAAAACTTATGGTTTAAACCACTGAGGTCACTGCTGCTTATAATACTGTTAAAAAAACAAAACAAAATTGGTAACCATAGGTAGCACACAATAATCGCTTAATAGCCTAAAGCTAATATCGCTACTTGAAAATACATTGATGATTAAACCACTGCTACTTAAGATACTGTCATAAATAACTAATAGTATAATTGTAGGCAACATCACACCACATATGACAGCCTAGTAGCCAATGCTGAGGCTGTTACTTTGAAAATACATTTATGGTTTTAACCACCACTGCCACTGTTTATCCCATTTACGCCACTGGCCAGGACCTCCTTTGGCTGACTCCGGTGCTTGATCCTGCCCCACTGAGACTCTCCCTGGCCTGTGACTCTGGTCCTCCTGGTCAACCCGCAGCTCACCTGATTGAGTGCCCCTTGGTTTGCACCGCCTCGGCAGGCCCTTTGCCCCTCAGTGCTCCTGCACAATTATTCAATGCCCAGAAGGCAGAGGTGAAAACCAGAGGGATGATGGGGTCCAGGACAGCAGGATCTGGGTGGGTGTGGTGACAGGGAGCAGCATTACCTGAACACCCAGCAGGGTTATCCACTTTACAGTTCCCCTGTAGGAGGGGATGTGTTATGACCTCCTGGTGACTTCTGCCTCCTTCTTAATCCCCTAGCATTTTTGTACTCTCTGTCTCACCAACCCCCAGCTGTGACTAGGATGGCTCAGACTTTGCTGAGTGTTGCAGCCCAACCACCCTGGAGGAGAAAAGCAGTGCCTGGGATGCTCAGTTCTCTTCCTCAGGCTGACCTTTGATGCTCCAGGCTTGTTCCTGAACCCGATTGTCAGCATAAGTGGTAGCACTGCCACTTGTGCCAGTGGGCTGGCTTGATCCAGTTGTTATTTATTATGTATTTACTTGAAATTATTTCACCAGATAAACATACAGAGATGCAATGATTATCCCGCTTACAGATGTGACGTGGGACAGGGGAGATGAAGGAGAATAATATATAAATACAAAATTTACATACAGTAATTATACATAGAAACCAAAAGACAAAGTATGTACATACCACTGTAATGCAGTTTTACAATATTATAAATTGTGTATGGCAGCAGAATAGCAGAGCTATCCAATTAGTAGCATTTAGAGAAATGCAGATTAAAGTCAGGCATAGTCACAATATAGAGGTAGTTAAATTTTGAGGTAGAGCTTAGCTGAGGCAATACTGGAGTGTGGGCTATTTCCCAAGGCCACATTACACCATGCCTGTGGGAGTTTTCACTAAAAGCAGACTGACCAAAGTTTTGTTTCTGCCTGGAATCAAGAAATCTGTTTCCAGGAGGAACAAAGATCATGGTTGGACAGTGCTGATGGGGTAATTTGAACCCCTGATTTGCGATTACATATTTGTGAGTTCACCTGCGATATTAAATGGATGTGAACAGTAGGTGCTCTGTTAAAAAGAAGTGTATGGCAGGTGGTAAGAACGCAGAAACTTTGCTGGGATGAAAATGATTAGTGCTGCACCTGCTGCTGGTAAAAGAAAATAACATCTGCGCAACATGTTCAGTGGTGGCAGCTAGTAGTCAGCAGTAGGTGGCAGTGATGACATTAGGATTTCAAAGTTTTTCCATTACAGCTGTGGCATCCATGGTGGTTAGGACTAGGGTAGACTGCAACAGGAGGATTAGTGCCTGAGATGGCAAAATGTCAGAGTGGTTGAGGAGGGAGGAAGGTATGGGTATTACTGTAGATAATGGCACTGACCCTGTTATGCAGGAGCTATGTGATGCTGAGAAACATGTCTCTATACAAGGTGTAAAGCATGAGGTGGGGAGGCAGATAAACAGAAATTAAAATGTGGGTGACGAGGGTGAAAAGAGGATGGCACAGTTAAGAGCAGGATTAGGAGGTTATGGGTGGTGCTTGTGATGATGATATTGATTGCCTATGGAACCAGAAAATAAAAAGAGGAGGGTGTGCTGATGAGGTGGTGGGTCCAGTTCCATGATCTGTACTGTCTAAGCCAAATCTAATGCCACCCCAAATCCTACATCTGCTTGTCCTCCTGGTGTTAAGTTCAGTACACCCAGTGCCCCAGAAAAGCAAATGTCAGTGCTGGAGTGCATCTTTGGTTCAACAAGGCCATCGTGAGGGACAGGTGCACTACTTTTTCACTCAAACATGTTAGCATGCAAACATTGATTAAAATAAATGCAAGCACATTCCACTGCCCACTGTATTCTTCATAGCTTGTGAAGCTGGGGTGGAGTGGTGATGATGATGATGATAGTGATGATGACCGTGGCATTGGTGGTGGATTGATAGCATGCAAAGTGGATGGAAACCTTATGGAGCAGGAATTCCAGCAGTGACAACTCCTATCTTGAAGACTGTAAGGGTTGCATGGCTTCCTCAGGGCAGAGGAGGAAACATAAATTATTGTATATTGCCTAAATCTTGATTCCGCCTCGAATTTCTAATTTCATTCTCAGTCTCATCTTCTCAAAGGGTCTTCCTCGTGTGCATTTCTAGACATGAGGATTCTCATTTCATTCCCATTTTCAATGTCTCAATAAATATCTTGCTATCATGCTGCTCAGGGCCTGGCATAGATATTGGGCAGGAGAATGCCATAAATTAACAGAGAAGGACTCTCTCAGTTTCCTTATTGTATTATGGCCTACAAGAACCTGTCATGTCCACCTCCAACTCCTCCAAATGCACAGATTTCCATATATCTCCGTTTTCACCCCTTTATGCACAGGTATGGAATGCTACTCCAGTCCCAATTTCCATCATGATGATTCTGACACATCCCCTAAAATATCCAGCTGTTGCACCTGACTGATGCCACTACATACTAATCTATATAATACTGGCCATTGGATTGATGATGAACCAGACCATATTGCCTGTGTCCTCCCAAGTTTCCACTTTACAGAAGTGCCAGGGCCCTTGATGGATTTTAGCAGAAGCTTCCCTCAGCAGCTGAGCCAGCTGCTGCCTGCCGATGCTGAATATGCTGATATGATGCGCTGCCTCACTGACCACTTTTCTGCCATTCTTGGTGGATATGGCCATCACTAATTGGATGGTAAGTATTCTGTCTGACTGAATTTGCTGGCACATAACTTGATGAGGGGTAATTTTCCACTTGGCTCTAAATAATTGACTCTTGCCTTTGCAGTTCTCTTCTTCTCTTGTACTACTGCCTCCTCCTCCTTCTCCACCACCTCTTGGGTACCATTATGCCATTACATAGCATGGCTGTCATTAATGTGCTTGTAAGTATCCTTTGTGAATTTATTCTCCTTTTCTTTCACACGCACAACATGACAGGGAACAGACAAGGATATACTGTGTACCACCACAGTGGTCAGCTGATACTAAATCATTTCACTCTTGTATTCACAGGTCACAGGTACAACCTGACAGAGAGTGGACAATGGATATAAATGCAGCCACCACATTGGCCACTTGAGTCTAAATAATTTCACTCTTGTTTACACAGGTCCTGTCTTGTCCTGCTACCTCCTCCTCCTCCAGCATGCAAACAGCCACCTCCTCATCTGCCACATCTTGAGTGCCATCATGCCATTACATGGCATAGGCCATCACTAATGTTACATGGTAAGCATGCATTTCTTTTTCATTTCCATTTTTCTTTCACAGGTACGTGACAGGAAGTGAACAATGGCTACACCATGTGCCACCACATTGGAAAATTGAGTAAATAATTTCAGTCTTGTCCTCACAAGCCTCATCTCTTGCCCTGTTACATTCTCCTCTTCCTTCTGCAAGTAACATCTTCCTCTGCCACTTTGACACTCTTGTGCCACTACATGTCACGACCATCACTAATTTGATAGTAAGTATCCTTCCTGAATTTCTTTTTTTTCATTTCCTTCTTTTCCTTTTCTTTCTCAGGTAAAACATGTCATGGAGTGAAAAACAAATATACCATGAAGCCACAACACTGGTCAATTGATTCTAAATAACTTCACTATTGTCTTCACAGGTCTCTTCTTCTGTCATGCTGCCCTCCTTCACCAAGCAAACAATCTCCTCTCTCTTCACCCAGAGTGCTACCTGAGTCTCATGGCACTGTTGTGCGCAACACTCAACATCATGGCTGCGGTTAATCATGGCTTATCTATTGTGACTTCCTCCTGTGTGCTATGTTCAAGTCAGTTGCTGTCTCAGCCTTTTCTTCTGATGTCACAAAGTTCCTAAATACTACTCAGCATTAACACACAGCAGAATAGCACTTTTAAAACACGTAGCCTCCAGCCACCTATTCAGCTGCCACCTACATTTGCCACCAAGATATCATCACTTGCCACTGCCACTGCCTCTACCTGCCACAAGCATTGTTGTCTTTACTGTCTGTGCATCAGTGGGAGTCCAAGGACTGTGCAGAAATATGGAGAACTGAGAAGTGAGAGTTACATAGTGCTTTTCATACATACTGTATCACAAAGTGTTTTACAACATTAACAATAGTGGATGACTAAAAGTGCAGAAACTATGCAGAAATGCGTGGACTAGAGATTTATATAGTGCTTTTCACACATACATTGTATAAGAAAGTGCTTTACAACATAAACAATAATGGGAGACTGAGAGTGCAAGAACTGCTTACAAATGAGGAGAATGGAGAATGATATGATAATCTTTCTATACACTGCATCACAAAGTGCTTTACAACACAGACAATAAAGGAGGCTGCAAGTGCAGGGACTGTGCAGGAATGAGGAGAATTGATAATAATATGTATTTTTCTTTTTTTATATTTTCCTTCAGATATATTTTGCTATGCAGCTGGAGGCAGGAGCTGGCTGCAGAATTAAAGCAGGATTGGGAAAAGGAGGCTGACAGCAGGAGGAGACTAGTAGCCTATGGGAAAGAGGGTACACCACAGAGTGTAACCAGTCCAGCCAGAATAGTGCACTAATTGGTCAACATGAGTACCGTCTTCTCCTCTTTTGATGCAGCTTGATGGATGAACTCATGTATTTCCCTGGAATTTGCCACAGAAGATGTTGATAACTTATCCTAATGACCAGTTCTACCCACACCCAGTCTAACTACAAGTCCCCTTTGTGTTCCCTCCTCCTTTTCCAAATGCACACATTTTCATTGGAATTTACCTCCTTCTGCACTAGTGGCACTTGAGTGAGAGCAGGAGTAGTTGCACCAGCAACACCTGCTGCTCCCCTCCTCCACTGTCTTCCTATGGGCCTTCCATTTTTAATTGATTAATTTATTGGTGGATATGTTGTCCACCAGTCCCCAGATGGGTGCCTCTTTCCCATGTCTTACACGTGTGCTGCACAGTGTGCAGGTCACCTCACTGTTCTCAGCTAGGTCAACTGAAAACGTCCCAGACCAGGGACATGTGCTGCTGCCCAGGGAGGAGCCAGAAGACAATGTATCTCTGCTTTGGGGAAAACATGGTACCCTTTGGGGGCAGGAGTAACACTGCCCACTGTTTCTGGTCCTGTTGATACATGGGGGCCAACAAGAGGCCCAGTGCTTTGACCTGTCACAAAAGTGGGGATGGGTGTGCTGCCCTCTCCAGCATCTGGTCCTGCTTCTGCCTTGTTGCTGCCCCTTTATCCTGCTGGTGCTCCTGCTGCCACTGGTGCTGTCCACTGCAGGCATCCACCACTACCACCACTCCCAGGCCCACTCCAAGATCCAACACACCCAGTCATCTTTTATCGTCTCTTAAAACATTATATACAGTATAAAAGATGAAGAAAAAACAGTTAGAAGTTATGAGAAAATGAAAAGCACTACATTTACTAAAGCACGATTGTCAAAAGAGTGCTGGAAAAATAGAAAAGAGAGGAGAAGACAGCTAAAAGCTGGAAAGTATATATATGTATTCTTTGCAAAAGCTGTGTTAATGCACCAGTTTATTCTTTGCAAAAAAAAATTGTGTTAATGCATTAGGTTCAACTTAATGCAACAAAAGTAGGAATGTGCTATTAGGGTTTCCAACCCTAACTCCCCCAAGCACGACAATGGGACAATACCACACAAGCAACCACAGGCAGCCATTATCAGATAAGGCAAAGAACATACAACTGTTTCAGATGACACAAATGCAGTCGCATTGATGTGCTACCTTCATGGATTTGTATCTGTGGCATGCACACCACAAGACATACACACTACTTGTCACTGCAGATATAAATCCATGATGCTCAAATCACAGCACTGCTTCAGTATATGCAGATGCACAGGCCTCTGGAGTCACAGATACAAATCCACAATACCTAAATTACAAGAGTTCTTTTGTCTGCAGAAGCACACATCCAGATGTGGGCAGAGCTTCTTAGCCTCAGGTACTTATGCACACTATAAGACATACACACACTTGATGGGTCTGCACTTCTGCAACCACAGGTGTAAGACATGTACATTGACTTCTGGTTTCAGGAGGGCATGCCCTATTGGGCCTGCAGTTAGGTAGACACAAGTACTGTTGTAATATGGGTATAATGGTTTCGCATTGATCTAGAAACTGTTTAAAGGGGTAGCAGTGTTTCAGTTATGCAGCTGCATATAGAAAAGGATGCACTCAACTAGATGTCCAGGGGCACCTCCCCACCCCAACCCTCCCTGGGGTGAAGCCAAGGCCCTTGAGGTAGGTGTCTGGGAGGAGGCTGAGGATTGGGAGGTGCCTGTAGTCCTGAGTTGTGGAGAGCTAGTATGTAGGGGCATAAAAACTAAGTTAAAAGGGTGCACTAACAGATCATGCTATCTAGCAAAATACCTCAAACAGCATGCATGACGCAATGCAGTACCGTGCAGTAAATAACATGTCACAAAAATACTGCAGTAAAGAAGAGCTTAATTGTTATTAAACTGCATTTTTCTCTACAGCATACTGCAGCATTTTGTGATATGCTGTAGCATTACTGTGTTGCATCCTGGCTGGCACTACTGTACCTCTGACTGTAGAGGTGTAGGCCCAATGGGACCTTCTGTCTACAGATGGGCAGGAGCCCCCATGGGGCCTGTGCTTCTGCAGCCACACACGCATGCATGCAGTGACATAAACATACAGGTGTGACTCCATGAGAACAGGCCCTAGTGGGCATGTGCTTATGCAGCTTATGATACAAATTCAAGATGGTAGCACATTAGTGCTACTGAATTTGTGTCATCTGAAAACAGTTGAATGTGGTTTGTTTTATCTGATGATGGCTGTCTGTGGTTGCTTGTCTGGTGTTGTCCTATTACTGCTTTGGGGGTGGGAGTTTGGGTTGGAAAAATAATGCCACATTTCCTACTTTTGCTTGTATTAAGTTGAAACCTAACTGGTGCATCAATGCAGTTTTTGCAAAGAATTTCCTTTCTTTTCAGATAGCAGAATCACATCCTCACTCATGCAGGTCAAATGTAGACATGCAGGCCCTGTGGGCCCTGTGCCAAGGGAAGACTCCATCCATCTGCAGGAGTGCAAGGCCTGGCTAGCCCTGCAGTTCTGTGCAGTAACAGATGTCAAGAATTCATGGGGCTGTCTGGTGGACTGTGAGCGTGTTGCTGCAGATACAGGAGCACAGGGCAAGAGTCCATTTCTCAGCCAAGGTACAGGGCCCTCTATCACTCATGGATGAAGAGGTGCAGGGTCCTATGCCAAGAGAAGAGTTGTATTCACTATATGGTACCTGCATCCATGCGGGCAACTCTACATCTTTCCTTTTCTGGCTGGGGTTATAACAGTGCCATCCCCATCATGCTCTCATCCAGCTGGCTAAGTTTACTCTCAAACTCATCTCACTGGCACTGGATCACAAACCACTACCCACTGGGGTAAAGTCTGCAGTACACACAATGTTTCTTAATTATTTTTTCCTCAAATATATAGATTTTTTATGACTCCTCTTATAAATATGACATACAGTATAGTATTTATTGAATACTGGCCAAATGTCACTTTGCACCACAAGTGCAAAACACGTCTTGTCCAGGATTTGAAAAATGACACCTGTCCAGTTTATGAGGTAGTGTAAAAATGGCTATGTTGAAAGCTTGAGAAAAATACTGCCAATTAATATTTCAATGTTCAATCATAACTTGTTATTGTATCATATTTTTACCCCAGATTTTCAACATAGCCTTCATATGACCCTCGCCTTGAACCTGGTAGCTGAAAATGTTCAAATCCTGGCCAAGATGTAATTTCACACCACAAGTGTGAAAACAAGTTTTGGTCAGGTTTGGAAAACTGACAACTGTTATGTTCATGAGGTGGTGTGAAGAAACGCTATGTTGAAATGGGGTCAAAATATTGAAAATTACCAAAGTTATGAGTGAGAGTTCAACATTTTCAACATATATTCATAACATTTAACTATTTTTAAATATTTTACAAATTTTCAACATATGTAGCCTTCTTATGACCCACTTCTTGAACAAGGGCAGTGAAAGTTTCAAATCCTGAAAGGTGATTTTGCACAGTGACTGTGAAATCACCCTAGTGGACGATTTGAATGATTACACTGCCCTTGTTTAAGAGGAGGGTCTCAAAAAGGCCATGTAGAAATTTGGTGAAAAATATTTAAAAATTACAAAGTTATGAATAAACATTGAAACCCCATTGAAATACATTAAATCGGACTTATCTTATTTTCTCATATTTCAGTCACTGGTTACAGCAGCAAGCTGTGTCTTTGATCAGAGAGGGATCTATGTCATAGGATATATTCAGATGAGTGTGGGTGTGGGAGGTGGGTGCTGGGAGACTGGGGTGGTCAGATTGCCGCTGGATCATTTTCTTTTTCTCAGATAAATTAAAAAGAGACATCAACAAGGGACAGTTTTCTTTATTTTAGGATACCCAAGGTGACACTGGGGATTAGGCACCCCAGTGTCGGGATGATCTTTAGAGGCACTGGGGATGGGCACTCTGGTGCTGCCATACATATTATGGAAAAGTGTGGGTGACCGGGAGGGTGGGTCAAGAGAAGCGGCATCCAGGGTGGATATCCCAGTCCACACACACACACACACACACACACACACACACACACACACACTTATATATATATATATATATACAAACAATTTGAAGGGGACAGATGGCCTGGAGGGGAGGAGCAAGAAAGTAGTGGTACTGGGGAATATTAAAAGATAGATAACTAGATAAATAGATAGATAGACAGATAGATAGATAGACAGACAGATAGTCACAGAATGAGAGAGAGCAAAGAGAGCAATGGATCAATCAGGATCGGTGCCTCACTGTTCAACTGAAGCCAGCAGCACGGCTCAGCTGTGTCTTCAATATTTAAGAAACTCCCACTGTTCTCACATAAGAACAATATGAAAAACTGTAGTTATTTTGCATGAGCCCTTGCTAAGCCCTCCACCTCACTGCTCCAACTGAAGCCAGCAGCATGACTCCAGCTGTGGCTTACAATTCACAAAATCCCACTGATAAAGAAATCCTAGGGGAAGACTTAGTGAGGGCTCCTGATTCTTCTTTTGAGTCAAAATTTTCTTTGGAGTTTCACAAAGAAGAATCTTTGTTCATGAAAGAAGAGGGTGGGGCTTTGTTTTTTTTCACAGTTCTAGCATGAGATCATATGAAAGAACCATTGCTCTTTGTGTGATTTCACGAAGAACTGTAGAAAAAACAAGTCCAAACTTCTCTTCACAAGACAACGCTCTTCTTTGTGAAACTCTGATCTCACATAAGAAGAATGGTTCTTTGTATGATCTCACAAAGAAACTGTGAGAAAAAGTCCCAGACTCATTTTTTTTAACTCTATTTTTCTCCTCCGGACCTCACACCCTGCATTCCCCAGGTAGCTAGGACTGGGAGGCCTGCAGCTTGTCCCCTATGGTGGGGCTCCCTGAGGGAGAGACCAAAATCAACCAGAGGCCCCTGCCAAGGTAGTGCCTGGGCTGTCATTCAGGCAGAGGTCTGGGGACATCACAGTGTGCCAGCCAGGGTTTTCCCTTTAAGGTCCCCAGAAGAGCAGACATGCAATGATGTCAGTGTGGGCTAGACGTGCTCATGCACCTGACCTACAGACATCCACTGATGCCTCTCCACTGAAGAGCGGCCCTGGCTGTTGTGCAACCAGCCTCCATTGCCTGTTGATTCTTCTTTGTGAGGCAGAAATTCTACAATGAAAGACCCTACTGAGCATACTCAGAACCAAAATTTCAAATCCTTATAATTAGGGAACGGATTAATATCTTTCACTAAACCAAAAATCGTCATCTTTATAGGGCAAACACCTTCTTGCCTGAAAATTTTAGAATAAAATTCCAAACCATCTAGGATGCAAGTGAGAACAAAAACAGCAAAAACTCTGATTTTTCTGCTTTTTGCATTATCTGGGTCTCACAATCCAGACAGCTGACATTCATGAAACTTGTCAGATTAAGTAACCATGCTTTTCATACTGGGTATGTAAAATTTTGTGCAATTTATATTCCCCATTTGTCCCCCTGGCTCCTCCTCTGCCCTCCATCTGCCCATGTTTCAGACCTGTGTTTTTTCCTTTTGAACCTGGGCAAACCTCCAGCAAAGGTTAGAATTATGTAAAGTATTGATGTGTCCATCAGTGCTGCATGAATGTGTGAACTGGCACCGACAGTGTTGTGACTTTAAGAGTTCAGTATCAGTAGTCATATAGCGCCATAGCCTGTGTAGAGGAGCTTTACTGAATCCTGTAAATATTTAATTTTAAAACTAAATTGTTGTTTATAAAATTTACTTTAAGTTTGGACTGCTAGCTGTTTGCCCTTTGGCAGCCATCTTGTTACTTTCACCTTTGCTTTCTGCCAATCGGAAGTCAAGAGGTCCTATGGGTCCTTAGCTATGGCTGCTAGGAGAAATTGAGGACTGTGTGTTTTAAGCCTTCTGACTGGCCAGTCGGAACTCCAGAACTGTGATTGACAGCCTCATCCACCAATCAGATTACAATATTGTGTTCTCTTCAACAAGGAAAGGAGTTTGAACTGGGCAGTAGCCACACGCCTTGAGCTGAGAGTAGCTTCTCTGTGCGAGTCCCTGGCTCCCACTTGGGCCAACTTAGCCAGACAAAAGAACCTGTTAGCCTGATCTGCTTGAAAGACTGAAATTAAAAGCAGACCCTACATTTGCCAGAATTTGTGTCAAGTGTGAACTGTCCAAATGGATACTTGAGCTGAGTGTCTCACAGCCTGTTGCCAGAAGCTGTAAACTGAGTCAAGCTGTCAAAGTGAAAGTGGGAACCAAGCCTGTTTCAAGTGGTTCCCCAAGCCAGAGAACTGTTGGGTCTAGAGCTACCTGCTGCCAGCACATCTCTTCACGCAAGCTGCCTGAGTGAGTTTGTCAAAGCTTGTTGTTCAGAGACTGTATCCTGCTTTTCAGACAAACGTGGCAAAGACTGTATCCTGAGGTAAAGCTGCATCCAAACCAGCGTGGGAGGGTCAACTGCTAATGCAACAATCAGTTTTGGTTTGTGCCACCTTGGAGGTTATGGCTAGACATGAGGGTGAGTTGTGCCAGCCCTGGTTCTTTCTGTTGGTTCTTGCTTCCAAAGCCAGAAGTAAATCTGTGGCTCCAGAGGTTCGAGACTGCTCTAGGAGCCACTCAGTTTGACTTCAAACCAAAGACTAAGGAGCTACAGAATCATAAGTAATTTCAGGGCTAGCCCTGCAACAAATGTTCATTTGTTTCAAGGTGCTTTTGAAGTTGCTGTTAAAGGTGTGGAAGGCCATTGGGCCAGGGATTACAAATACCAGTTTGCCAAAGAGTCAATCCATTTGTTCCTTAATGTTGTTGATGAGAACAGGGTTAAAGAAATAAATAAAATCTGTTGTTTATGTGCACCAACGCCAGCCAACCAGCTGCAACGTGCCAGGCCTGCAACGATTCAGTCTGGGTACCCAGTGCGGATAGCTGGGACTTTCCATTTGGACTATTAATTCTGTGTTTAATGTGTTACCAAGCCAAATTCTGATTTGATTACCCAGCCATTAATTTGCATCCCTTTACCCCATGGTTTATTCCCCTAATAAATGAGATTTACTGTATTGTTAATATTAACACTGTCCATGAGTGTTAATTTCCTGTGTCTAACTGTAAAATGCAGTACTGTTGCTATTAACCATTCCTTGCAGGGATCCAAGGGTATCCACATATCCAGAATCCTGTTGGTAAGTGTAGCCAGTGTGAGCATATTATTAGCTAGCACTAATAATTGTACAGCTTTATGCAAGCTGAATTGTTGTATGCTAATCCATGTGTGGTCCACTAGTTGGGGCAGCAAGTAGGTACAGCATCCCAGAAGGTTGTACTAGCATATCATTGTGATGTGTTAACCCTCTTCTAGTTATGATTATATTTGTGATATTAATGTATGTTCTGTGAATTTCTGCTGGGAAAATATGGCAACCAGCAGCACAGCACTATGGGAATTGGAATTTCAAAAAGTGTAGTAAGGGAGATGACACTCCATGACCCAGTGGAAACTCTAATTAAGAGCTCTCCAGCCATCAGGTTGTAACAGGTTGTAAATGACAGCTACTTTGAGCCTAGGAACTAGCCATAAAGATTGCATTTTTACAACATCAGGAGGGAAGCCAGTTCTGTTGAATGCCTGTGACAATTCACCCATCTGAGAGAAATGTCTTTCAGGATGTTTTTCTGAAGATCAAAGGGGAATGCTCTGATGAGGAAAGAGACTGTTATAATTTAATATTGCTGTCTTTACAGATTTCAAACAAGCAGTAAAATGACACCCTTTGATATACTTGTTCATGTTACAAATTAATTACAGGACTGACAGTGATCTCATCTACTGTGACATCACAAGGAGGTTGGGGCATGAACTTTGAATATTGCTAAGCAGTCTGAGGGACTGTGGCTCACTCTTATTCCAGCTTTGAAAGAAAACACACACTTGTGTTCTGGACTTAAGGGCACTTCTGTCAAGGATAGGTAATACCCAAACTGAAAACTGTGTTAGAACTAGAAATTCAGTTAAAAGGCATTTTGTTTTTGTAATTTCATTTCTTTTGACTGTAAGCATTAATGATATATGTTCTGTGTTTTGTATTTACTGTAGTTACCATTTTTAATGTTAGTAAACTTTTTTGTTTTCCTTAATTCTGCCTGAGCCTTTTCTCATTTTGAATGTGAATGCTGGGACAGTGCTGAGAAGGCTGACAGAACTGTTAAGTGCTTGAAGTGTGTTACCATCTTGCTCTAAGGTAAGAAAAGTACCTAGGCCTCATTTGAGTCAAAAAGGGATTGTGAACCAGGTTGGGTGCCCCTGGGTTAAGTATTGCACTGCATTTCACCAAGAAGGTGTGATATTTGATCCTGTTAACTCGACGTGCTAGCAAAAAAAGGTTCATATTTGACCTCAGGACTCAAGACTAGTAGGTGTTTTGGACCCAAAACAGATAGGAGGGTTACCCTGTTTGTCTCCTGTTCACATATTTCACTTTGAGGTTTGGCACTGTGGGAGCAGAGGGCCTGACCTGCGGAGTGCATTTGTGACAATCATCAGACCCACTTATACTCTACTCTGGGTGGAGGCACTGTGCTGTTGAACTTTTCATTGGTAACAACCCCATTTATCATCTGAACAGAGCCCAGGCCCTCAGCCTGTATTGTGGTCATAAGGCAGGGTAGTAGCCTGTAGGTACACAGCGTCCAGGTTACAAATTACTTTGAATGTGGGTGAAGTTATTAAGGTGTAAAGCTAAGGGTTTAACATTAAACACCATACTAACTCCTAACTACAGGGTGCTAGTGCACCACTATTATAGATACAGTAGAAGCCGCTTAATCGGGACATAGATAACAGGGACATCTGCTTTATTGGGATGTCCCACTGGGTACTGATTAACTGGCCATGTAATCCTATGGGGCTTGCAGCTGTTTAATGGGGACACCCCGCTGCCTAATGGGACCAATTTCTGTCCAGGCTTGTCTTCCCGCTGTTGCTGATCCGCTTTCATACCTAATTATATGTGAAAGAGATTAGTGACTCCTCTGTCTGGCTCCCAGTTTGGCACCTCCAACAACAGAATGTGTTAACTGTCACTTCCAAACACTGCTAAACTGCTGAGAGAGAGGTCACTTCAAACACTGCTGAACTGCTGAGAGGCGTGAGAGAGAGAGAGAGAGAGAGTGTGTGCTCACTATTTCTTTGAGAGTTCCGGCTGAAGCAATGAGAGTGAGAGAGAAAGTATGCTGACATTAAAAGTGTGCTTACTATTTTTTATCCCAACTCTCACCTTGAAAGTCTCTGCGCTTTCTCTTGCTCTCTTCATAACAGAGTTATTCTAGAGGGCAGCAGGAAGAAAGGGCATGACAGAAAAAGTGCTCACTATTTTTTTTTTTACATCCCACCTCTCACTTTGAAAGTCTCCATGCTCTCTTGCTCTCTCCCCATAGTGACATATTTGGAGATGGCAGGCTTCTACTTTACTTTAATTGGGGCTGACCTTAACCCACTCCATGGTTGATTTGTGTGCTGTTTCTCCTTATGTGACTGTGTTGTCTCTGTCTCACTCTTCCCCATGGCACACATAGTTGGAGATTGCAGACTTCTACTTTACTTCAGCAGGGCTGACTTTAATCCACTCTACAGCTGCAACAAAGTTACTTCTAGTGAGGCAGGTGGGAAGAAAGAGAGGAAGAGAAAAGTGCTCACAATTTTTTATATATTTTTTCATGCCTCAGATTACTGCCACCTCTCACCTTGAAAGTCTCTGAGCACTCTCTCTCTCCCTCTCCCCACAGCAGACAGAGATGGCAAGCTTCATTTCAGTATATCAGGGATACACACCATGTGATAAACACCCACCGAGAACTGAACCAGGATTAAAAAAGGCACTTCTTTTTAACGAGATGGCTGCTTAATCGACAAAAAGCCTGCCACCAGGGCATCCCAATTAAGTGGCTTCTACTGTATTTATACAACAGGTGTGGATCTGATTAGCCAAGATAAAGCTACTTTCTTATGACCAACTTGCAAGATACTACTACTATCTTGCAAAGCTGGGTATGTTACAGTGGAATACTGGGCCAATCAGACAGCAGCTTTAACAACACTGATGATATCCCAATAGCAATGTGCAGCACAAAATCTAGCGTATGTGAGATGCCATCCATCCATCCATCTATCTATCTATCTATCTATCTATCTATCTATCTATCTATCTATCTATCTATCTATCTATCTACCTTATAGGACGTGGTCATGCCCCTACAGTTAGGGTTGAGTAAGCACTTCCATGTTAAATTCAAAATTTTGCACTTTAATAACATTGCAACCATTCAACTGATTTGCATGGAAATTTGCATGCACCATCACCCTGGGTAGATCTCTGATGTGGAGTTACATTCTAGTTGAATGTGCAGTTTATGAGTTCAATAGAGGTGAAAAGCATTAGTTTGCTCATTAACTTTCCTGGGATTTTCCTTTGAACTTGCCTACATCCCAGACAGTTGGGAATTTTGGTCTGAGATTTTCAGGGCAGAAAGGGCTATCCCACATATGTGCCTTTGCTAGTCTGGTGAAAAATAATAAGCCATTTGTAAGTTATTGCATTTAAAAAATGTGAAAAAATCATTTCTGAGCATGCTCAGTAAGCATGAAAAATGAAAAGGACTCTTGTTTCATATGAAAAATCTTTTTCATTTGCCGTAGTCTTGTTTCTATTTTTCAAAAAAATTCCAAAAGCCACAAAATTGCATCCTGGAAAGAGACCACCACATGTAGCTGGCTTATTGGGAGTCTGTTGGTGCAATCTGCACCTCAATGTTACAGATATACACTTGAAATTTTTTACTATTATGAATCCTTTTCATGACCATGTGATACAAAAGAATCCTTTTCATATCACAAGTCATGAAAAGGATCCTTTTCATGAAGGGAGACTCTTCTGATTGCATTCTGCTGCCATCTCCCATACTGTCCTGTACTTCTCTGGTGTCTAGTGGCACCCCCACCCTCCGATACCCATCCCCTGTCTCCATTTAATTTCCTGGGGTCTAGTGGCTCCCCACCCCTGATCTCCATGCCATGTCTCTCCTTTAGTTTCCTGGTGTCTAGTGGCACCTCCACCTGCCTATCATCTTCCCCTGACATTTTTTCACTGGTGTCCAGTGGCACCCCCACCTCACCGATTGCTGTCCCCATTTGTAGTTTTGTATTCCCTATTGTCTAGTGGTGTTCCTACCACCTGATTGCTGTCCTCCTTGTATTTTGATATATTTCCTGATGTCTACTGGTACCCTCATCCTGATTGCTGTCTCCTTTGATCTTTATGTTTCCTGGTGTCTAGTGGTACCCCACCCCGATTGCTGCCCAAGTACCTGTAAATAAAAAGATTCCTCAATGTTTTTAAAAGATTAAATGGTCCCTTGCTGATCTGACCCCCAACCCCACCTCCCAATCAGCACCCACCACCCCACACCCCCAGGCACCCTCACACACCCTCACTCACCCTCACAGGTCCCAGGTTCGAGATCCACTCTCCAATTGAAGACATGTCTTGTTGCTGGAACCAGCGACTGCAGTATGAGAAACTAAGGTAAATGTGGTTCAGTGTATTTCAATGGGGTTTCAGCTTTTATTCACAGCTTTGACATTTTGACTCCAAATTTTCAGCATAGCCTTTAGGGATCCAACCTTATGAATAATATGACTGTCATTATGCATCTCCTGCCTGAAAGGTGAATCTGTGGTCGCTGATGATTTCACCTTTCAGGTGGGATTTGTGTAAAGACAGTCATATTGTTCATAGTAAGGGTCATAAGAGCTATGTTGAAAATTTGGGATCAAAATATGTAAAATGGCAAAGTTATGACCAACTGTTGTAATTTCGCTATGCACACTGTAACTTTGAAATTTTAAAGTCTTTGACCCCACATTTTCAACATAGACATCTTATTACCCCACCTCATGTATGTCACAGCTGTAATTTTTCAAATCCTGGCCAAAATGTATTTTTGAACCTGTGGCTCAGAAATGGCATTGTAGTTGTGCAGAATTACAGTTTGTTTGGGATTCAAAATTTTCTGTATCAGGTACTTGAGGTCAGGTAATAAGATAGGTATGCTGGCAATTTGGTCACTGTTGTCCTATAAATGGAAGTGCAGGGCCCTTCTACAGCGATATACATATACGATATCGAAGTGATGGAGTGCACTGCACTCCCACAGGAAAATAAGGATATGATTACTCTATTTGTAAAACTATAGATGGGTGGAGTGCAGGGCCTGCACCCCACAGGCAAATAAGGCTATGATTACACTATCTCAAAAGTAAGAAATTATTGCAAAAATTACATTAATGCATCAGTTAGGGTTGATATCAATCTGTAAAGGAGGAAATATGGCATTGGGGTTCCCAGTCCTAACACACCACTCACCTGGCACACACCAACAGGTGATGGGGGTGTGGCTTGGGGTCATCAGCCATAAAACTCACTCCTTGTTGGTGTCTGCCAGGTGGGGTGGGTGTTTGGGAGGTAAACCCTAACATCACATTTCCCACCTTTTCATGGTTTGATATTAACCATAACTGATGCATTAACGTAGTTTTTGCAAAGAATATATACTGGCCGGATATTCAAAAGGTTGCAACATGGCACAACACTGTTGCACCATGTGCAACCCACTGATCTCGCCGGCATGATATTCAAATGGGGACTGAGCCTGGCACAATCCCAATGCGCTGGGAGCGCATCAGTAATGTATGTGGTGCAGGTGGGGGCGGGCGTGCCAAGCATACTCTGCAAATCCTGATATTCAGCCCTGATGTGTTGAGCCCATGCATGTGCAACCCTACTTGCGCTGTGCACAGGTGAGCCAAAAAGGAACAACAGCTGGCCACCCACAGGTCAGCTGTCATATTGCAGGGTGCAACACAGTAGCTGCCACCTGTGGGTGGCTACCTGAGCTCTGTCTGCACCTTTGGTGGTGCCCCCATGCCCGATCATGGGCATCGATATACAAACAATAGACCTAAATCCCTGGTGGTCCAGTGGATCGCGTCATGCCCGATTGCGGGCTTAAGTATAAAACATATTTGTCCATTATCCCTGGTGGTCCAGTGGACCGCTCGCAGCCCGATCATGGGCAGAAGCTGAATAATAAAAGTGTCCATTATCCCTGGTGGTCAGTGGACCGCTTGAACCCGATCACAGGCGAAGTTGAATAATAAAAGCATCTATATCCTGGTGGTCCAGTGGACTGCTGAGCCCAATCGTGTGCGTCTATAATAAGAAATAACACCTCAAACCAACCCTGGTGGTCCAGTGGTACCCCACCCCACCCGCCCACTGAGCCCCACCACCCCACTCTCCCCGGTCAGCAGCGAGGAGTAGCACACCATGCTTGCCGCCTCACTGCTCGCCGACTGACACCATAAGGATTGTAAGCCCATTGATTCACGGCATGAGCCAATGGCATGCAGTTTGTATTATACTATATAGTCCAGATATGTGAATGGATCCATTCACATATCTGGACTGTGTAGTATAGTATTTGCTGCACGCCCATTGGCTCACGCGTGGACCAATGGGCGACAGTCCCACCGTATGGTGTCAGTTGGCAGGCAGGCAGCAGGGCAGCAGGTGAGGGGTGCTGCCGCCCGCTGCTGATCAGGGGAATGGGCGGTGGGGCCCAGTGGGCAGGTGGGAGGGGTACCACTGGATCACCAGGGTTGGTCTGGGGTGTTATTTCTTATTACAGACACCCACGCATTGCTGTGAGTGGTCCACTGGACCACCAGGGATATAGGACTCTTTATAGTATTCAACTCTGCCCGCGATCGGCTGCAAGTGGTCCACTGACCCTAGGGATAATGGACTAATATGTTTTATACTTAAGCCCATGATCGGCATGGAGCGGTCCACTGGACCACCAGGATAGGACATTTATAATGCAACATATGCCCGCAATCAGGCAGTTGGGCCTTCCCGCCTGTGCAGGGTGTGTCAGTCCCTGGACGGCTGCAGCCTGGCAGGGCACCAGGTGCAAGTCATCGATTGGTGCACCTGCATGCAAATGGGCTATAACGACATGCAATGGCCCCATTTGTGCTCTTGCATACTTTATGGCCCTGTTTGCATGTGCACTTTGAATATCGCGGTTGATGTGCCTAGCGCAACGGAACTTGTGCTAGTGCATCCCCTGATCCACTCTGGCCACTTGTGCTGGTGCACTGCCACTGCACCATGTGCACTGCGGGTGGCCAGGGTATGATATTCAATGATGCTGTGCCATGGTGCAGCTCCGCTGAATATCACCCTGTCAAGGCCCCAGTACAGCCAAGTTACACTGCACCCAGGCTTGCGCCACAGCCTGGCGCAGTCTGAATATCCGGACGCTGTATGTATGTATGTGTATATATATATATATATATATATATATATATATATATACACATATACATATTACAAGGTGCAGCACACCCTATAGTTAGGGTTGAGCTGGGGTTTCTTTGTTAAACCTCAGATTTTGCACTTTAATATATTCACAACTGTTCAATGAATTTGCACAAAATCTTGCATGTGTGGTCTCGTGGGTAGCTTTCTTGATCTGGTAAGTTTTGTTCCATTTGGGTGCAAATTCTGAGATTCAGATAGTGAAAAAAATAAAAAAAAGATGATTTGTACTGTTTTATTTTTCCATTGCCTTGCACCCATATGGATTGGAATTTTGGTCTGCCATTTTCAGGGTGGTAAGGGCTTAGCTCACAGATGTGCCTTTCACTGGTTTGATGAAAAATATTAATCCATTCAAAAGTTATTCAATTTTATAATTTCTGGTTCTGAGCATGCTTAGTGCAGTCTTTTATATAGAGGTCTGGAACAAAAAAGAATTTGGTCCAAATGGAAAAGAATCCTTTTTGTTTGGAACCAACCCTTTTTCGTGAGGAAAATCCTTTTTTCTATCCCACCATCTTGTTTTCTGTTTTCTTTAAAAAATCAAACCCACAAAATGACATCATGCAGAGAGACCAAGATATGTATGTTGCTCATTGGGACTTCATTAGATGGATTCTGTAAATAACTGTTGACAAACTGACCCCAAAAATGTGTTGTTTTTTTTAGTTTTAAAATCTTTTTTGTGTTTCACTTCTGCTTTTCCATATGGTCCTTTTCATTCAAACAAAAAGAACCCTTGATATGGAAACATATTCCTGACTTAGTTTTTTTTGCTCTTTTTCATTTGTCAGTTTTGTTTGAACAAAATGATCCCTTGATATGGAAGAAGATTTTGGACTAAGTTTTTCCTGTTTTGTATGATTCATTTTAATTGAAATGAAAAGGATTAGTTCAAATGGAAAAGAGTCTGGACTTCATTTTTGAATTCTTTTTCATTTGAAGGAATCCTTTTCATTTAATTTTTTCATTTGATATGGAAAAGGATTCCTTCAAATGAAAACAGTATTTTGTACACTGTCCCTGTATTTTCTTTATTTTTCCCTGATGTCTAGTGGCACCCCCACCCTCCAATCACTGCCCCATAATGACGTTTATCACTGGTGTCTAGTGGCACTTCCCACCCTCCATTCACCACCCCATTACTGTAAATGTTATGCCTGGTGTCAAGTTGTGCTCTCCACCCTCTGCTTGTCATTCCCATAATAATTGTATTTTTCCTTGTGTCTAGTGGCACCCACACTCTGATTGCCACCCCATAATAACATTTATCCCTGATGTCTAGTGGCACCCCCACCTTCCATTTGGCATCCCTGTCATAGTAATTTTATCCCTGGTGTCTAGTGACACCCCATGCTATGTTCACCATCCTGTCATAATATTATTTTCCCCAGTGTCTAGTGGTACCCCACCCTCTGATCACCACCTCCATAATAACATTGATCCCTGAAAGCCAGTGCCATCCCCATCCTCCATTTGCCATCCCTGTTATTGTAAATTATATCCCTGGTGTCTAGTGGTGCCCCCACTCTCCGCTCACTGTCCCCTTGATGATATTATTTTTCCCAGTGTCTAGTGGCACCCCTCACCCTCTGATCACCACCTCCATAATAACATTGATCCCTGAAAGCCAGTGCCATCCCTCATCCTCCATTTGTCATCCCTGTTATAGTAATGTTATACCTGGTGTCTAGTGACACCCCATGCTATGTTCACCATCCCTGTCGAATATTATTTTCCCCAGTGTCTAGTGGTACCCCCACCCTCTGATCACCACCTCCATAATAACATTGATCCCTGAAAGCCAGTGCCATCCCCATCCTCCATTTGCCATCCCTGTTATTGTAAATTATATCCCTAGTGTCTAGTGGTACCCCACTCTCCGTTCACTGTCCCCGTAATGATATTATTTTCCCCAGTGTCTAGTGGCACCCCTCACCCTCTGATCACCACCTCCATAATAACATTGATCCCGAAATCCAGTGCCATCCCTCATCTTCCATTTGTCATCCCTGTTATAGTAAATGTTATCCCTGGTGTCTAGTGGTACCTCCCCACTCTCCGTTCGCTGTCCCTGTAATGATATTATTTTCCCTGGTGTCTAGTGGCACCCCATCCTCTAGTCACCAGGGAAATAATATCATTATGGGACAGTGAACAGAGGATGGGGCAATGGAGGGTGGGGATGCCACTCAGACACCAGGGAACAGTGAGTGGGGTGCCACTAGACATGAGGGATAAAATTTACAACAATGGGGACTGTGAACAGAGGATGGGAGTGGCACTACACAACAGGGAAAATAATTTTATTACAGGGATGGCAAATAGAGGTGGGGAGGAGACACAACTAGACACCAGGAATAAATGTTATTATGGATATGGCAAACTCAGGGTGAGGTACAATAAGAGCAGTTCAATTTATTTCAAAGGGATTTCAACTTGGTACATAACTTTGCAATTGTTGCACATTTGAGGTCACATTTTCAAAATGGCTTTTTGGGACCCCACCTCATGAACAATAGCACTGGAACTATGCAATTCACCCTGAAAGGTGATTTTGTGGTCACTTAACAAAATCATCTTTCTGGTGGGATTTGAAAATTATCACCACCTTGTTCATTAGGTGGGGTGATAAGAAAGCTATGTTGAAAATTTGGGGTCAAAATATATAAAAACTGGAAAAGTTATGCATATCTGTTGAAATGTTGCTATGCTTGCCCGTCAACTTTGGTAATTTTAGACATGTGTACCAAAATTTTCAACATAGTCATTTTAGATCACTTCATGAACATGCCAGCTGTTAATTTTGAAATCCTGGCCAACGTGTGTTTTCACACCTGTGGCATGGAATGATGGTGCAGTAGCATGCAATCACGTTTTGGCAGGGATTTCAAAATTTACTGTACCGGTACAAGAGGCGGGTAATAAGAAGGCTATGTTGACAATTTGGTTGTTGTTTTCCTACAAATGGAAACACAGGTCTCAGAGGCCCTGCACTCCGCAGGCAAATAAGGATACAATTATACTATCTCAAAAGTAAGGAAATCATTGCAAAAAGCATTGTTAATGCATTACTTAGGGTTAAAGTGACAAAAGTAGAAATGTGGCATGAGGGTTTCCATCCCAACACCTCACCCCCACCATTTGATCAGAGAACCCTAATCCTATTTTGAGATGATGAAAAAGGATTTGTCATCTCACGAAATAGGAATCATCTCAACAAAAGGACTTTGACAGCTCACAAAAAGAGATTTTTTTAATCATTTTTTGTGGGTCAAGAATCCTTTATCAGACAATTCCTTTATTGTGAGACAACAAAACCTTTGTCATCATCACGAAAAAAGATTAGGGTTCTCTGACCAGATGGCCCTGCCGCTAATCCTCTTTTGTGATGATGACAAAGGATTTTGCCATCTCATGAAAAAGCAATTATCTCATGAAAAGGATTTTGACAGCTCATAAGAAAGATTATTTTTAAATCCTCTTTAGTGAGATGCACTAATCTTTTTCATGAGATGGTTCCTTTTCAGGAGTGGACAACATCCTTTGTCATCATGGCAAAAAGGATTAGGATTTTTCTGACCAGGTCTCTGGGGCACTGTGCTGGTGCTTGAGATAATGTGGAGTGCAGGGTCCAAAGGACCCTGCACTTCCAACCCCTAAAGATGTTGTAGTGCAGGGTCTGTGTACCACTGTACTGGTACCTGTGTTCGGACCCTGCATTCCCACTTGTAAAGATGTTGTAGTGCAAGGCCTAGGGCCACTGTGCTGGTGCCTGAGATACTATGGAGTGCAGGGTCCAAAAGACCCAGCGCCCCACCCTAAAGACGCTTGTAGTGCAGGGTCTGTGGGCTACTGTGCTGGTGCCTGAGATACTGTGGGACACAGGGTCTGAAGGACCCTGCTCTCCCACCCTAAACATATTTTAGTGCAGGGTCTATGTGGCACTGCACTGCTGCCTGAGATACTGTGGGTGCGCAGGGGTCTCACGTAATATATGTTCTACTGAGGGAATTCAAGTGCAGGGCACGACAAGCACCAGTAGGATATGATGACATTATCTCAAAAAAGTAAGGAAATAATTTTAAAAAACTTTACAATGCATCAGTTAGGTTAAAGTTACAAAAGTGGGTAAATGTGACATTAGGGTTTCCAGCCCTAACACTCATCACCCTGCACAGATGAAGAGGCATTGGGGCAGTATTTGGGGTCATCAGCCATAACGCTCACCCATTCTCCAATGCTGCACTCACTCAACTTATTTTCTAATGGAATGGGATGAGCATTAGAGCAGATGACCCCAATGCTGCCCCTGATGCCTCTTCATATGTGCAGGGTGGGGAGGGTGTTAGGTTTGGAAACCCTAATGCCACATTTCCCTACTTTTGTTTCTTTAACCCTAACTGATGAATTAACAATGTTTTTTGCAATATATATATATATTTTTTATTATTTATTTAAACTTTTGTTCACCGGTAAGCAATATGAGACAAGGCCCATTTTCAAAAGTGACCCGGAACCATAGTCAGGATGTTACCAAAAACAGTGACAAACAATACATATAATACAATAAAATAAATTATATGCATTCACATTTCAATGAATTGCATAACGTTGTCTTAACAACAATTTAAAAGTATCATGACTAGAGGACAGGTGAAGATTACTAGGTAAACTGTTCCAATGAGTTGAAGCAGAAAATGAAAAGCTGATATACCCATTTTGTAACAAGCTTTGGAACAATCAATTTAATTCAGTCATTTGAACGAAGGGATCTAAGAGGGTTCTTAACATCTAACAGAGAATACAATGGAGAAAGAGATCACAATCATAACACATCATGGGTCAAACAACCCAGACTGTAAAGGCAATGTAACCTTGGAGGTAAGGTCACCAGTGGCGCTTGGAGGGGTTAAGGCTCTGGATGCCACACTGCACTTCACGCTGGCACCTGGGTTCGGAGTGAACTCGGCCGCCAGGGGTTGGCCGGGGAGGTTAGAGCATCCGACGACAGCTCACCTTCTCCGGGGAGGGAGGGCTTCCTAGCTGGCAAGTGGTGACTCCTAGTGGAGGCTGGGGCGCGACAGCATGCCGAGTCATTGGGCATGATTGGTCAGGGCAAAGGTCTGGGGCCAATCAGCTCTGGGGGCATTTCCTTCATGAAAGGAGGGGAGGGATGTTGCAGGCATCAGCATGTGTGCCTTGATGCTCGGGCAAGCAGCATCTCCCAGAAAATGGGAAAAATCACCCTCCAGAACCGGGAAGATGGAGCTGCGAGCCTAGTCCTGATATGCCACTGACTGTCACTGTCTCAGGGACCTGACAAGATATAAGGTACAAGGTTCCACCCACCCCAATCCCTGCCCGGGACAATCCACGGTAGGATGGAGGGACCCCAGCAGGTAAGTCGGTTGGCAGGATGGGTTTCATTGGCGACTCCTGAAGGGGCGGCTCTGGCAGGGATGTAGGTGGGGAGAAAAGAAATAAAAAAAATAACCTTGGAGGTAGCCAGCCTGATAACTGATACAAAGTACAGTGATGGGTTTGAAATGGTACTTTCAAGGCAAACTTACAGATTGCATGAAACCTGGTAGTAAGAAGTGACATTTCTGACTTGGCTTGTCCTTGAAACAAAAAAAAGTTGTAATTCATAATGGCCAGCAGAACATTATTAGCAACTGCTAACCTAGCTTGTTCAGTTAATAAATTCTGTAATTTGACTAGCATTCACAATCTTGATTACTATTTCTACACAAAAGTTTTATGTGTGAGGAATAAGATAAGGAAGGATCTAATAAAACTCCTAAATATTTGAACTGATAAACTTGTTCTGGTTCAGCTCCTGATTTGTCCTGCACTACAAGGGAACTACTCTAGCCAGTCTTTGCCTTGACCCAAATAACATGTCTTTTTGTTTTCTTACCATTTAATAACAAATGGTAAGTTTTAAGCCATATCTCCAATAGTTGAAAATCAACACTCAAATCAGAACTTATTTCTTCCACTGAGGGGAACTAGTATAAAGGACAATGTCATCAGCATACATTAAAATGCTAGTTCTAGTTAACAAAGTAGGTAATTTGTCCACAAATAAAGAGAATAAAACAGGCCCCAGGATTGAACCCTGGGAACAGCTATCTCCATTATATCTGCTGTTTGACATCATCCCTGGCAGCTCACCCTCAGAGGCCACTCAGATAAATAGCTTAGAAACCAATTTACTGGTGAGTCTCCAAGTCCTATGTTCCTCAGGCTCCTGAGCAGCAGACAGTGATCAACCAGATCAAAGGTCTTGGTCAGGTCAACAAACACAATACCAGTAAGTTTCCACCATCCATAGTCATGTGGTCCTTTGAACCTGGCCAAGGCCATATCCCTGTGCTGTGATGTTTATGAATCCATGCTGCTCAGGAGAACAAAGACCAGAGGAGTCAAGAAACTCCACCAGCTGTTCATTTACAATTTTTTCCAAAATTTTACCCAAAACAGGGAGTAAAGAAATGGGTCGATAATTATTTAAGTCATTACAGGTCCCCTTAAGAACTGGTTTTATAACAGTGTGTTTCCATTGGCTAGAAATTGACCTGTTATGAAGGATAGGTTAAACACCTTAGTCAATGGAATATAATCATGATCAGCAATCAGTTTTAAAACCTCTGCTGAAGGTCGTCAAATCCAGAACTCTTATCAGGAGATAACTGTTTAACAATTTAAGAATTTGCCTAAGTTTAATTAGGTGAAAATAAAGAAGGATCTTGGTGACCTTCAGTTACGGTTGGTAAAAGGTTGAACTGTTGGCTGAAAAAGTATCAGTAAAGCAAGTTAAATCTGAAAATTTTTCAAGAAAAGCTTCAGTTATTTCATTATGATTAATCACTGTTTTACCATCGAAATTGAAAAAATCCTATGATGTATTAGTATTAGGAGCTACCAGGGTGGTAGCCTGGGTAAAACATTGGCTGGACAACAGGACACAGAAGGTAATTGTAAATGGAGTCCACTCTGAAGAAAGAGGGGTTACTAGTGGGTACCGTGAGGGTTCAGTATTGGGTCTAGTCCTTTTAATGTCTTCATAAGTGACATTGCAGATGGACTGGAAGGAACAGTATGCCTCTTTGCAGATGACACAAAGATCTGCAACAGGGTTGATACACAGGGGTGGAAAGGATAAGAAGGGACTTGGCAAGGTTGGAGGAATGGTCAGAGTATGGCAGCTAGGATTCAATGCAAAGAAGTGCAAATAATGCACCTGGGAAACAAGAACCAGGGAAGAATACGAATGAGGGGGGAGGTAGTAACAACAACAAAAAGGAAAGGGACCTGGGGTAATCATATCAGATGATCTTAAGGTTAGGCAAGCAATGTGAGAAAGCAGTAGGGAAGGCTGGGGTATACTGGGATGCATAGGAGAGGCATCAGCAGCAGAAAACAGGAAGTTGTTACTCCTCTGTACAGACAGTTGGTGAGACCCCATCTGGAGTACTGTGTCCAGTTCTGGAGACCCCATCTCCGCAAGAACATAGACAGGATAGGAGGCAGTCCAGAGGAGGGCAATAAAATGGTGCAGGGTCTGCAAGAGAAGCCGTATGAGGAGAGACTAAAGGAGCTTAATATGTATACCCTTGAGGAAAGAAGGAGAGGGGGACATGATAGAACCTTTTAGTACCTCAGTGGAATCAACAAAGTCCAAGAGGGTAGCATCTTTCAGAAAAGAGACGGCAAGAACAAGGGGACACAATTTAAAGATGGGGGGGTTCAGGGCAATGTGAGGAAGTATTATTTCACAGAGAGGGTAGTGGATGCATGGGACAGCCTTCCTGAGGAGGTTGTGGGGTCTAAAACTGTGGGAGAATTCAGAATGCATGGGACAGACATAAAGCAATTCTTGTGGGGGTAGGAAGAAATAGGCTGTTGGTTAACTAGGATCACGACCTATCCCTTAGGTAGGAAATGGGCAGACTAGATGGGCCAAGCTGTCCTTATCTGCCGTCAAAGTCTATGTTTCTATGTTTCTAGGAGCTGTAACAGATATAATTGCAGACCAAAATTTCTAGAATTTTTAAATCTGCACCCTGTCTATTTAAGTAATACTGTGATTTACTTAATCTAATTTTACACTTACATAAATTTCTTAGTCTGCTACAGTAACAAAAATCTGATGCTCTCTGGGTCTTTTATAAAGATGCCAGGCTGCATCCCTTTCTTTCATTAAGCTAAATAAGTCTGGTGTAATCCATTTATTAGAATCACTGAAACTTGGCTGTCCAGAACCATTTCCAGACCATGCTATTGCTACCCCTGGCTTTACAATATCTAGACAGGACAGGATAAGACTGGTGAGGTGGCTGTGTGGCTACTCATACCTCCTCTACCCTCCAGATCACCCTCCTTCACAACTTCTGTTCAGTCATCCCATGAGGCTCTCCTTTAAAAATCTCCTATCCTCACACAGTCCCCATCTTCATCACTGGAGTTTACTGTCACTGACTGCCACATTCCAACATCACTGATTTGGTCTCAAAGCTCTCCACGCTTTGGCAGTGGTGGTGAACTATTAGTCCTGGGTGACCTAAATCTAAACTGGCTGGCCAATCGCTGGCTGATATCCAGTCCACTATCGACCTTAAACCTCCATCAGCTGATTCTGGAGCCCACTCATCTAAACCTTAAAACACTAAACCACACCCTGCTGGACCTGGTCCTCATCTCCATCCCCATTGAGTAGTGGCCTCAGGGCTACTACCAGACTCTATCAGGGACCACCACATGACCTTTGTAGTGGGAAATACATAGGCCTACACTCCAGCCAAACTATATTCACTAGATTCTTCGCATCACTTGACCTGCAATCCTTGCTCCACGACCTTGCACAAGCTGACTGGTCCCCTTTATCACAGCAGCATCGGCTGACAAGACCCTTGCTACTTCACCTCTAAGTTTCTGCAGGTTTGGAACTCCCAGCCCCACCCGTAAAACCAGGGTCCAGAGCGGGCACCTCCCTGGGTCACTCCTGAGCTTCTGGCCTGCCAACGTGCTCATGATCTTGCATGGCACAAAGCCAAGTCTCCAACTGCCCTGGTGATCACCAATGTTACCGTGAACTTTGGAACGGCTGCACTAAAACAATTTGCCTTGCCAAAGCCAAGCATTTTCAAGTCTAATTTCCAAACTAACACAAAAACTTCTAAATTCTGGAAGGTGTTCACTCCCTCTTCTCACCATCCTCTACCCCCTCACCCATCCTCAGGCACGATCACTCTGTACTCGAACCTATCACCATTGCCAAATGCTTCAACTCCCACTTCACCACCTGTGCTTCTTCTCTGCTAACACCCTCCCAAGTCCATCCCCTGCTCCGATGGCCCTCTTATGCCCCACACACTGACTCACCTCCACTGCTCTTCCTCCCACCCCATATTGCCCGTACATCCTGTCCCTCCCCTCTTCTCCTCTGTCCTGTCCCCCTGCTCCGAACCCTCTCACACCCTTTCCCTATTCTCCTTTCTCCTATCTCTCCTGACACTACCCTTCAAGCTCTCTTTTGCCACTAAAGCCTACTAAAGGCTGCTTGCCTGATGGCCTTGACCCTAGGCTCCTCTACCTCTCTGCTCCTGCCATAACCTTCCCACGCTCCCTGTTACTAAACCTCTCCTTTGAGACTGCCACAGTTCCCTCTGTCTGGAAACATGCTGTTGTCCTCCCCTCCTGAAGGGGTGACTCCTCCTCCATGGGAACTATCGCCCTATCTCTCTACTGCCAACCTTAGCTAAATTACAAGAACACTTAGCCCTCAACCAACTCTTCTTGTTTCTCTCTGACTCCGCTTTCTTCACCCCTTCCAGTCTGGCTTCAGGAAATCCCACTCTACCACCACCTCTCATCTAAGGTTAACTGAGACCATCTCCTCAGGCTTTGACAAAGGGCATTATTACCTCAGCTATCTTTGTAGACCTGGCCAAAGCCTTCAGCACTGTCTCCCCCTCACAGCCTTTCAGCTGCTGGAATATCCCCTTCTGTTACAGGATGGTTCAGTGCCTACCTGTCCGGAGGTCACAATCAGTAAGAATAGCTGATGCTATCTCTACCCCCTGCCTATAACCACTGGAGTCTCCAAGGCTCAGTACTTGACCCCATTCTGTTCTCCATCTTTTGAATGACCTCCCCTGATTTGCACTGCATCCAGCATCCACATGTATGCTGATGATACAGTATTATTTACCTCTGGCAATACTGTCGCTGATGTCACTACCAGGCTTCAGTCTGACTTCACTAAAGTCCAACTCTGGTTTAGTTCTCATCAACTGTTTTTAAATGCCAAGAGACAGTCACCATGTACTTTGGCACAAGGCAGAGACTTGCTAGGCTAAGTCACCTCCCCACCTTTCACACCTTTGATGGGACTGCTCTTGAGGACTCCTCCTCTTTCAGCTATCTCAGCAACTGGCTGGACAGACACCTTGACTTCTCTGTACACATTGATGCCGTTCTGAAAAAATAAGGCCCTAAGCTTGGGGGCCTTTCCAGAAACTGCAGCTGCATCCTGCTCGCTGCCAGGCGTGAGCTGGTACAAAAGATGATCATGCCCATTTTGACTACTGTGACATAGTCTGATGCTGACCCACTGTCCCACCTATCCAGACTGGACTCTGTCTTCAATTCCTTCTGTCATTTTGCTCTTGATGCTCCTCCTGCACCCATCATTGTGGCCTCTACTGCTCTCTCAACCTCCTTCTCTCCTACACTCTGGCGTCGCTAAATGGTGCCAAGTTCATCTCTAAATTCTGGCTTGGATCTCTCCCTCATATATCTCCTCCTCTCTTGGCACCCCTACCCACTCCTCTATTCCCTGAGATCCCAGGCTGACACTGCATCTCTCAGTCCCCTGCCGATCTACTTCCTCTGGCCAAAAGCCTTCTCTTACCACTTGCCTAAAATGTGGAATGCACTCCCTCCACAAATCAGCCACTCCTCCTCCCTATATTCCCTTACCTCTGCTCTGCAGAATTACCTTACACCTACCTGCACCTGCTCCTGACCCCTCCTTACATACCTGTCTCTCTGTCTCCCTCTCACTTTTTCTCTCTTTCTCACTCTTCTCATTCTCATCCCCCCTACCCCACCTGCACTTATGCTACCCCTGTAGACTAGCTCTTATAAAGGTGACTGGATCCTATGTGTTCACTCTTGCTGCATCCACATCACTAGTGAACTGCTTGTAATGTATGCATTCTCAACCTTGCAGCCTATGCTTTTGTCCCTGTACTGATTCTTTAGGCATGCTGCTCCTATGAATTGCCATGAAGCTGTTTTGAAACTGTATGTATGTATTCACCACCTGTTATATATGTATCTAAGTACTCTCTGTACATCCCTTTCCCCACCCCCCCAGGACGTACCATGAGATGAGCATTAAGTTGCTCAGTGTATCTTTCCTGGTGAAACATTTCAATAAATAAATGAATAGAATTGCCTCTAACCCTCCTTATCTATTTGGGAAAACCTTACCTTGCAGTTTCAATAACATGTCAGTAAAATAGTATACTGCTAAGTCAACATAAGGAACAGCATCTAAAAAGACTGATTGATTTACTGTATTTTAGTTCAAACAGGAGACTATATGTGTGTGCATATACAGTATATGTGTATATATCTATCTATCCATACATATATATATATATATAATGTGTGTGTGTGTGTAATATATATATATATATATATATATATATATATATATATATATATGTGTATATATATATATATATATATATATATATATATATATATATATATGTTTCATACAGACTGCATTGATGCATCAGTAGGGTTCAGGACAAAGCGACAAAAGTAGGAAAATATGAATTAGGGTTATAAACCCCTGCCACACCTGAAGCTAATGAGGGGTGGAATCTTCCATTGGTTTGTCAACCCTAATGCTCACCCCATTGCAGTAGCAGAAAAGCTAAGATTTGATGGAGACAGGTGTGTATGTATCATGAGTGCATTAAATGGGGTGGGGAGGGTTTTAGGGTTGTAAACCCTATCATCATATTTCCCTACTTTTGTTGCTTTATCCTGAACCCTAACTGATGCATTAATGCAGTTTTTGCAAAGAATTTCCTTACTTTTGAGATAGTGTAATCATATCCTTATTTGCCTGTGGGAGTGCAGGGCCCTCTGTACCCTCCACTCTCATCCATCCATGCTTTTTGGGATAGAGTAATCGTATCTTATTTTGCCTGTGGGAGCACAGGGCCCTCTGAGCCCTGTGCTCCTATTCCTCCATAGATGTGTATATAGTATGTATGTTGGTTTGGAAGTGCAGGGCCCTGTGCTTCCATTTAGGACAACAGCAACCAAATTGTCAGTATAGCCTTCTTATTATTCCACCACATGTACCGGTACTGAAAATGTTCAAATCCCCACCAAAACATAATTCTGTGCCACTGCAATGTCATTCCGCACCACAGGTGCAAAAACACATTTTGGCCAAGATTTGAAAAATGACAACTGTGACATTCATGAGGAAGGGTTATAAGAAGGCTATGTTGAAAATTTGTCCAGAATATTTAAATTGCCAATGTTACATGTGTGTAGCAAAATTTAAACAGATGCTCACTACTTTGGCATTTCACATATTTTGACCCCAAATTTTCAACATAGCCTTCTTATGCCACCACCCAAGAACAAGGACAGTGAAAATTTTCAAATCCCACCCTGAAGGTGATTTCACCAGTTGATCATGAAATCACCTTTTGGGTGGATTTACCTAATTCCATTGACATTGTTCATGAAGTGGGGTCCCTATAAGGCCATGTTGAAAATTTAGTGTCAAATATGAAAAATGGCCAGTTATGCAACAAAGTTGAAATCCCCATTGAAAGATATTGAACTGCATTTAGCTTTCATATTGCAGTTGGTGGTTCCAGCAGCAAGACTTGTCTTCCATTAGAGAGTGGATCTTCACCAAGCTACCTGTTCAGGTAAGTGAGTGTGTGTGTGGTGGTACTGGAGGGTGTCAGGTGGTGGGTGCTGAGCGTGAGGTGGGGTGGGGTGGTTTTGTCAGGGGAGGCTATTTTCTTTTTGCTGGTTTGAAGAGACAAAAAAAAACATTGAGGACTGTTTTCTTTCTTCAGGAACAGACAGTAGTGGGGTGCCACTAGACCCCAAGGACATATAATTTTATAACGGGGATGGCATTTGGCAGGTGGTGGTGCAACAAGACACCAGGGACACAATCATTTATTACGGAGGGAAATCAGTGGGTGGGGGTGCTCTAGTCACCATGGAAATATTATTTAATTAGGGGATGATGATGGGAAGGGTGGGCGCCACTAGACACCAAGGCAACATTACACATTTTCAAGGACTGCATTAGTTGACGGTGCCACTAGACACCAGGAACTTTATCATGGGGACTGATCGGCAGAAATGGTGCCACTAGACACCAGTGATATGTTACTTTAACAGTAACAGCACTCTTAATCTGAACAATATATGAATTACTTTGCCCATCTCACCTTTTAAGAAGGATTTAAAAGCTTAGCTAGTGTTGTGAATAGTCCAGACATTTACATAAGTCAGCTTATTCGCTCAGATTTAAAAATGAATATCTGAGGAGGTGCTTTTGGTTTTGAGATCTGTTTAATTTGAAAATGATAGTAAGTGAGGCACAATTCTAGTTGAAAGGCCTTATCTTCTGAAGGTAAAGGTTGCTTTGTGAAACTGAACTTGGAGCTGGGAAGGACACACTATCTTAAACTAGGAACTAGAAAATTAGAGGAAGGCACAATCTTGCTCAACTTGAAAGAAAGTGGGCTTACTTTTACTTTTACACTGTTTTTCTTGTTTCTATCAAGAAGGGGTTTGCAATACTGCTGATCTTATTGTAGATTGCTGCTTTACATACAGAGTGATTAAAATACTGCTGATTCTTTTTTTTTTCTGTGAATCTGGTGCCTTATTTGTAGCTTGATAGTATTTTGTGACTGTTTGCAAGAAACATTTAAGTTTTCACTGGTATGTTCTTTCATTTCTGAAATCATTCGAGTTGTGTATTAGAGCCAGACAAAGCCTCAGAAGTTTCAAACTGGATTGCTCTGATTGTCCTCACAGCACGGAATAGGTGGATTGCCCAAATCCATCCCTCCCCATTCCACCCTCCCCAGCTAACTTAGCTTTATGGGGTTAGGCAGGATGGTGTGACAACTTCCTGTTCAGACACAAAACAGGTGTGATGTGCCACAGAGGCAGCCAGGCAGTGTTGCATAAGCTGGGAGGATATCTTCGGGATTACTGGGGACTGGGGTCCACCTGAAGGATATAGGCCTATACTGGCACAATGCTGCATCTGTCTGGGAGGGAATCAGGTCCTAGGTGATAGGTTTAAATGCTTCATTGGCAAGATTTTAATGGAATGGAATGGAAACTTTATTTATAAAAGAGCCTTTCCAAAATCAAAGCGCTTGTACATAATTCATTAAAATAAATCAAAACAATTAATTAAGACGATAAATAAACAGGTTAAAACTCATGGCTGCAGCATTAAAATTTAGTATATGCCAGACTAAAAGAAATGACTTCAGTGCTACTTTAAAACTTTGGACGGTTAGTCAATTTCAGATCGACAAGGTAGAGAATTCCACAGGGTTAGCCACAAACTGAAAGACCTGGCCCCAGATGTCTTTAAATGAACCCTGTGAATCTCTAGCAATCCCTTGTCAGTGGATCAGAGAGAGTGGGAGGGACAGTAGGGATGAAGGAGATCTTGCAGGTAACCAGGTCCCTGGTCATGTAGGGCCTTATAGGTCAGCAAACCGACCTTGAAGTGATCCACCACCGTACTGGCAGCCAGTGCAGTCTGTGAAGCACAGGCATTATATGATTGATCCTAGATGAATCAGTCAATAGCCTGGCTGCCGATTCTTCACAAGCTGCAGACGGTGGATATCAACCCTGGTAACCCAAGGTAAAGGGAGTTGCAGTAGTCAAGGCAGGAGGTAATGAAGCGTGGACTAAAGTTGGAAGATCGTTGGGATGAACCAGGTGCTTCACCGGACGATATTCCTCAGATGGTAGAAAGAGGTTTTGACAACTGCCGACACCTGAGATTTAAGTGTCAAACAGTCATCAAACATAATGCCCAGGTTCCGCACTCCAGTCTGAGGTAGTTAGCTTAACACCCCTAGCCATAGACCTGAAGGTGATCCCACCAACAAACCCACCTCCCGCGACCTGGGTCCACAACCAACACCTCAGTTTTTCTGGGTTTAACTGCAGCCAGCTCACATTCATTCAATCCTGGATCTCAGTGGGACAGTTGTTAAAAACTGAAATAGCAACATCCTGGCAAGGCACAAAGGACATGTATAGCTGAGTGTCATCTGCATAGCAGTGAAAACTCAAGCCATACTGCCTAATAATCGCTCCCAATGGCAGCATGTACACTGCAAACAACATGGGTGCCAAAATGGAACCTGCAGCACCCCACAGGATAGGGGAATGATGCCGAGGAAAAATCCCAGACATCACCCTCTGAGTCCTACCCTCCAAGAAGATCAAAACCATCCGAGGACTGTACTAGACAGTTCACAGATGAACCCGCAGGCACTCAATAGCACACCATGGTCTACGGTGTCAAATGCCACAGAGAGATCAAGAAGGACCAAGATGGAATGGGTCCTTTGATCTCTTGCTATTAGGAGGTCATTAAGTACCCGGACAAGGCTGTCTCGATACTATGTCTCTTCCTAAATCTGGACTGAGAGAATCATCACATTGTGCCTGGTCAAATCATCATCCAGCTGCGACGCAACCACCTTCTCAATAACTTTACCCACAAAGGGCAGGTTAGAGACAGGCCTGTAGTTAGCCAGACAGTCTGGGTCCAAGGAGGACTTTTTAAGAAAGGTCCGAACCATGGCCTCCTTCAGAGGATCAGGGAAGATCCCTCCAAAGACATCCAGACTAACTCAGCAAGGACTGACCACTTTATCCACACAGCCCACTAGGAGACGTGGGGCTCTGGTCCAAACTACAGTTGGTCTGATGCAGTGACTGGATGATCATCACAATTTCACTGATTGTGGGGAGGCTGAAGTCACAACACAAAACTGGTGTCCAACATCCCCTGCCACCATCACAGCTCCCATTAGGGAGGGTCAAGTGGATACCGAACCTGATTGCAACAACCTTATCTGAAAAGAATTGAGCAAACTCCTCACACTATTCTTGAGAAAAGCATTTCAGGCTGAAGACAGGTTGGATTGCACAATCTGTCCACAGTCCGAAAAAGCTGAGCTGGTCGATTCTGTGCAGCATCAATCTCCTGGACAGGAATACTGCCTTCTTACAGGTAATTGCTGATTGATAGACCACATAATGGTCCATCAAACTAAGTCTGTCACATTCCAGGCCCAACTTCTGCCAGTGCCTCTCTAGCCTTTGTCCCGCCTCTTCAACTCCCTCAGAGTCTCATCAAACCAAGAAGACCTGGGGTGAAGAGTGAGGATGAACACAAACAGGAGCAATGGAAACCAGGGCCCCTACCACTGCCTTATTATAGGCAAGTACCAGGTCTCCAGGATCCATGCATTCACTCGCTAAGCTCGATAGGTCCAGTACTGCCATCTGGGAAACACCCTGAAAGGGCAGTACTGGACCATCTCCATAGGGACTGGCCTACTAGGGTGGTCTCGAAGCTGAACCCAATGGTATGATGGTCAGACCACCCCACTGGTTCCACCACCAAATCAGATATCTCCATCCCCTGAAGAAACACCAAGTCCAATGAATGACCACCTATATGGCTCGGGAGGAAATAACCTGCATGAGCCCAGTGAGGTCATTAGCTGGAGGAAGTCCTGACCTAACTGTGTGAGTTCATCATCAACCCAGGCATTGAAATACCCCAGAACCAACCATCTGGGGATCCCAATGTCCGTCGACAATGAAGTCCACGACTTCCCACAGGAAAACATTTCCATCTCCTGGTGGACTGTAGATGAGAAGTATCCTTCACCCCACACCTCCTCATGATACATTCAGAAGAGTGGGTAGTTCCCACTGGTACCTCCATTAGGCCCAGTTCTGATCTAAAACAGATAGCAACACCTGCACCTCTATGATCCATCCTTAAGGTGTATCACCAGTACCCAGCCAGAATTGCTGATGCCAAAACTGACTAGCATTCTCATCCAGCCAGGTCTCGGTGATGCAAGTCAGGTCAGATGATCCAACAAGATCCGCTATTATAGCGGTCTTGTTCTTAATAGACCTGGCATTGCATAACACCACCAGAGTAGGATGAGAACCGAGAGAAGACCGTGTTACCTGCCTACTACAGGCCAGAGCCCTTGAGTATAGGAACCAGATAGGAAGGACCACTTTCTGGACCCATTTTACCCCAGAGCGCCTCCTTGTCCCCACTATTCCTATCTGCCCACTCCTTTCCATTCCCTCTCCAGGCCCAGCCTCATCTTCTCTCCTTCTAACAATCCCCAAAGCCCTGCACTGTCTATACACCTCTGGTGACAGTGGAGGACAGGAAAAGGACAAAGGTCCCTGAGCCTGGAGGGGAATAATACCCAACCATCCTTACGCCTTCCCAACACATCTTCACAGATCTGACAAACACCAAACCTAAAAAGAAAATAAAATATAAAAATACAAGATCTAATGAACTAGAGTCCCCTCACCACTCTAGTTTTACTTGTCCAGAATAGATCACCCCACTACCTCTCACACAGTGGGGAAAATTCAACAAGCAAAAAAAAAAACAAATAAAATTAAATAAATAACAGCATTAAATTATAAAACTTTCAGTCACATTTAGTCAGGTCTTTACAGGGTGAGAGACCACTGTCAGAACATCCACGGCTTTTAAATGTACCTCTCCACTAAAAAGAGGGCAAGTTATAATATAAAGTCAAACCAAGGTCGACATCAATGAATGATCCCAAATTGGTCAAATTAGGTTGCCGAGAGACAAAACCTCAGTGGCCAATGAAAAACAGGCCTCAGGCCAAACTGCAGTCACACAAACCTTCAAGGTGCAGCCCAGGAAATCCATGACATATCAGTGGATGGGGGTGCAAACTAGATCCCAAGGGGCCCTCCAAATGCACCAAATTCATGGGTCCCAATGGTCAGCCACCCGCGACAACTAAGTAGTCACAATCCCCTGGGGGGCAAGCCACAAGGAATGACCCACAAGGGTTTAGAAGAAGCCCAACCAGTGCTCTGGCTCCCCTGAGACACAGAGGAAACTCCCACTTGGTCATGGAAAGCACAGTCAACCACTAACCCAAGGCACATGGAGGAGACCCACCCCAGCACAGCACCTAGACCATGCTGTTCTGCCAATCCCAAAGACTGGCTGACATCCAATACCCAGGGCAATATCCACACTTCTCAGACAATCTGTTGGTTCTACTCACAGTTTCACAGTTCTTCCATCAGATTCAAAGGCCACAATAAGGACTGCAGCAATGGCCTGTGATAATCCAACCAGTCCGATGAAAACTCCCAGCGCCCAGGCCCCATATTTCATAATACACCAAAGTTACCAAATTATGTAAATGTTTGCTATTCTGTGCTCCAAATTGCTTTATGGCAAACAGAACAACCTCTCAACCTGGTGACAATGTTGTCTTCTTCAAAACCGATGGTCCAGAGAGATCTTTCCCAGAACAGCAGAATCCTTCCCAGAGCAAGAGTGTACGCTCAACTATTTCCCAACAAGCAGCAAGTCTCCTTCTTGCTCTTGATCACCTGCTCTGGTTAAATCCCAATGATCAATATGGACCAATCACCCCATGCCTGTCACATGCTTCGTAGGCAAAAACTACACTGAGATGACCCCAGGTCAAAAAAATGCCCAGGACTCCTTCAGATGCCTCGAGTAGTGACAGTCACAGGCTTGTGGTTTCACTCAGTTCTCACTCCACTCCAGGACATGCCGAGCCAGGGCAACAGATGCAAAGACAGCAGGGCCAGTCCAAAGAGCACTAGAGGTAACACAGCTTAATATTAGAAGAACTGATAATGTTACTAGCCCACTAAACAGCAGCTCCACCACTTGATGTAAAATATCTGCAGGACGTTATGAAAAGTCCAGCAGAGTCCCATAAACAAAGATGGACAGTGAACCATTTCAACTTGACTAAAGTAAACTTAAAATGAAATGAAAATAACATTCAAATTTAAAAACCAATGCTACAATGTTAAGCAGCAGACAGCTGGCCCAGCCCGCCTGCCATCTTGAAGAAAGATAGTAGCCAAGAGGGAGGCACTGAAAAGGAGCAGGTAATTCCCAGCCTCCCCACAAAACAGGGTAGTTAGGGTTAACACCAAGGTAGAGAGGTCAATAGAGAGACAGAGCAGGGGTAAATGGAGAAAAAAAGCAAGGGCAATAATTTCAGGGATAGGGCTAAAAAGGGAAAGGCCATCAATAAATGCTTGGGCAATGAGGACATGCCCGTGAGTCTGGGTAACAAGTGTCCTGAACTACAGTAGTGGTTTTAATGTAAGAGGGATGCTTGAAATCATGGCAGTCACAGAAACCTGGTACACAGAGAACCATGACTGGGATACCAACATTCTGGGGTACACAATCTACAGGAGGGACATGGAGGTAAAACAGGAAGAGGAGGAGCTCTCACATAAGAGGAGGGATCAAAGCAATGGAACTAAAGGGTAAACAGGGAGGAGGAGGCACTGTGGGTCACCTTGGAGACAGGAAATGGCACCACAATCTGCATAGGGTTGTATACAATCCCCATCTCTTTTTCAAGCCTTGTCAGACCACACCTGGAATATTGTTCTGCAGTATGTGCATCACAACTCATTAGAGGCAATAAACTAATTGAAAAAATTCAGCATAAAGCCACCAAAACTATTAAAACTATGCAAAATTTTGACTATGGTACCAAGTTAAATAAATTGGGTCTCTACTCAGTGCAGTACAGAAGAATGAGGGGTGATTTGTGTACAGTTTATAAAGCTATAAATGAAGAATCAACATTCAAAACTATTGGGTTGTTAAGTAATTCACCTAAAAGCTAGCACCAGATCACATGATAAAAATGAATGGGTACTTTAAACAAAACAAATAAAAGAAATCATTGGTCTCACAGAGAGTAATAAAAACATGGAATAGTTCACTGAAAAGTGTCATTGATAGCAAAACAATAGACACTTTCAAAACAGTCTGATATATATATGAATAACAAAACATTCCTTTTCACCAATGAAAACTGGTGGAGCTTATAAAGGCATAACTGCCTACCTAGCTTGTATTTACCTATGAACTTATGAAATGATAGGAGGCATCCTTAGAATAGCAAAAAAAGGAGATATTGTTTGGTGGGGACCTGACTATGCCAGATGTTAACTGGAGCATATTTGCTGCATCCACATCCAAAAGCAGAGTCATTTTGATGCCCAAGGGGCATGCCTCAGGTACCTAGTGTTGGAACCCACTCATGAGGGAGCAGTCTTAGACCTGGTACTCTCAAATGGGGATGGTGAAAGGATCTCAGATTTAGAAGTGGTAGCCATCTGGGAACAAGCGACCACCAAACACTGTGGTTCACAATAAAACAGCAATAGAGTCAAACCATACAACAGCAAAGGTACTGGACTTTGGAGGCTGACTTTGGCAGAATGGGAGGTGCCTAAGGAATGCACTAGCCAAAGAGCAGGAAGGAGGGGTGGAGGAACACTGGGGAAAATCAAACTGCTATGACATAGGCAACAAGCCTTTGTGTGAAACAAATAAACAAAACATAATGAAGGAATAAAACACTATGGTTCTCAAAAGAGATGGTGGGGAAGGTTAGGGAGAAAAGATAGCATTCAGAAAGTACAAGGAGTCACAGAAGGAGCAGAACAGAGAACTGTATCAGTTAAAGCAGAAGGAAGTGGGAAAGTCAGTCAGAATAGCAAAGGCCCAAACTGAGGAAAAGATAGCCAAGTCAGTTAAGAAGGGATAAAACCTTTTATAGGTACATTAGTGAGTGAAAAACCAAGGAGGGATAGTGAGGCTTAATAAAGGGAGGGGTTGGGTAGAGGGTGACAGTGAAAAGGTAGAGATATTGAATGAATACTTTTGTTTAGTATTCATAAAAGAAGAGGAGGGGATGTACCTAAACCAAATAACAGAAGCACCTCTAGATAGGGTGTCGATACCAGTCCATTCACAGAAGAAAGGGTCCTGAAAGAATTCCTAAACTCAAGGTGGACAAGGCAATGGGCCTGACAGGATTCACCCCAGAATTCTAAAAGAACTAAGGGAGAACTAGTGACACCACTGACCACCCTTTTAACAAATCATGGGAGGATGGGGTGGTACCGAGGGACTGGAGGAGGGCAGATGTGATTCCCTTCACAAAAGTGGGAGCAAGGCAGAAGCAGAAAACTACAGACCTGTTAGTTTAACCTCAGTGATAGGGAAAATGATGGAATCACTTCTGAAAGAAAGAATTGTTGAGTACCTAGAGGCCAGTGGGGCACAGGACCCAAGACAGCATGGATTCACAGCAGGAAGGTCATGTCAGATGAATCTAATAGAGTTCTTTGACTGGGCGCCCAAAGTAGTAGACCAGGGAGGGGCTGTGGACATGGCCTATCTAGACTTTAGCAAGGCATTTGACACAGTCCCATACAAAAGATTAATAAACAAGTTAGCCAGCCTGGGAGTGGATCCCCAGGTGGTAGCCTGGGTAAAAAATGGCTGGACAACAGGGCGCAGAGGGTAATAGTAAATGGAGTCCATGCCGAAGAAAGGGGGTTACTAGCAGGGTACACCGGGGTTGAGCTAGGCCAGTCCTCTTTAATGTCTTTATATGACATTGCAGAGGGACTGAAGGAAAAGTATGCCTCTTGCAGATGACACAAAGATCTGCAGCAGGGTTGATACACAAGGGGTGGAAAGGATGAAAAGGAATTGACAAGGTTGGAGAAATGGTCAGAAGTATGGCAGCTTAGATTCAATGCAAATAAATGCAAAGTAATGCACCTGGGAAACAAAAACCCAGGAGAAGAGTACACAATGGGGGTACTTACAGCAACAAAAATGGAAAGAGACCTGGGGGTAGTTATATTAGATGTCCTAAAGGTAGGCAAGCAATGTAAGAAGGCAGTAAGGAGGGCTGGGGGATACTGGGATGCATAGGAAGAGGCATCACCAGTAGAAAACAAAAAGTTGTCATCCCTCTGTACAGACAGTTAGTGAGACCCCATCTGGAGTACTGCATGCAGTTCTGGAGACCCCATCTCTGCAAGGACATAGACAGGATGGAGGCAGTCCAGAGGAGGGCAAGTAAACGGTGCAGGGTCTGTACAGAAACCATATAAAGTGAGACTAAAGAAGCTTAATATGTATACCCTCGAGGTAAGGAGGAGAGGGGACATGATAGAAACTTTCAAGTACCTCAAGGGAATCAACAAAATCCAAGAGGGTAGCATCTTTCAAAAAGAGAGTGTGCAAGAACAAGGGGCACAATTTGAAGATAGAGGGGATGGCTCAGGGCAATGTGAGGAAGTTTTTTCACAGAGGCGGTGGTGGATGCATGAACGCCTCCTGAGGAGGTAGTGGGTCAAAAACAGTGGGTGAATTCAAGAATGCATGGGACAGACATAAGGCAATTATGGTGGGGGTAGGAGGAAGTAGGCTACTGGTTAACTAGGATCTGCAGCTTATTCACTAGGTATGGAAATGAGCAGACTGGGTGGGCCAAGCGGTCCTTATCTGCTGTCAAAGTCTATGTTTCTATTGAGAGTATTGTTTTAAATTCGTAGTTAACTGGTCAGAACTTTTACTCTTACTAATGTTGAGCACCATGTTATGTGTAATCATTCAGTAAAAGCTATTACAATTCAAACTGTAGCAGGCCTTCACTGTTTTCAATATTTTCTGATCAAACAGTAAAGGTCCAACTGTAAAAACTTTTAAATGGTTATTTTCTGATTGAAGTATCCTTACATAAGTGAGTGATGCAAAATGATTCTCACCACACAAACACATATTTGCCCGTAAATTTTAAAATTGCAAGACAAAAATCTAATGAAGTATGTGAAGGAGACTTAAATACAGATCTTGCTAATTAGTTACCAAGCAGTACTTCTGTAGAAAAACATTTTTAAAATGGGAGGGAAGAGATGGCTGACATCACAAACAGTATTTCTCTGAGCATTAACATTAAATCCTTAACTATTTACAGTTCAATCCATTTTCTTTTACCTGCCTGTCTAGTGGCTATGCACAAATCATTATAATTCAAAAGTGTAATATATTTTCTTCACCAAACCATCAGGCACACCCTTGGCACAGACAACATCATCCCTGAAAGCGTGAAGTAAATATTTCATACTCTGGGCCGTAGATGATGGCAAAAATCCCATATTAAGTATAAGAAAAAAGTTGGTTTTTCTGGGTTTTACCACTCCATATCTCAAAAGAACATACAGATGCCATCACAAAACTTTTCATGTCTTGAGACTCTGGCAGAATGACCACTCATGCCAAATTTTGGGCTATTTCATTGAGGTACACGAAGTTATTAAGGTGTAAAACTTTGGATTTAAAATAGAAGTGCTGATCAACTCTAACTGTAGGGGTGTGACCATGCCCTACAATATATATATATATATATATATATATATATATATATATATATATATATTATATGTATATAGATATATATATATATATATATATGGAAAGAAAATAAAGCCTACACACACCACTTATCAACTTTAGAAGTAATGATGGCTAAATGTCCTGAAAAATACAGATGAATTCACTTATGAAAACAAACTGAGAGCAGATCAGTTGCACACACTTCACTCTGAGTTGCAAGAGACACATTTCTTAAATGAATGTTGCCTGCAAGGCAGTCCTGCCTCTGAGGCAGCACTTTGCTTTGCACTTATTCTGTCTCACATTTAAGTCCCTTTTCCTACATATTTACTGTTCTTACTCCATGCTGCCATGGAACACCACTCTAGCGAAATTCTGAAAGAGAAAACTTGAGTGATCTTGTCTGGATTCCTTACTCCTAGTCTCTCGTTTACCAAGCTGTAGACCTTTCCACTATGACACCAAGCTGGCACAGCAGTGAAGCTCAGCTCTTTAGCTGTAGAGGTTAAAATCCTGCCTATGCAGCTGCTATCTATAAATGTCTGCCTCCTAGGCAGCTCTGTCTTGGAGCTAGGGTTGCTTTGAGGGCAACATTCGTTAAGAATGTGTCTGCCTCTCAGTCCGAACGCAATGTGAAATTGTTTACACACCTGTATAGAGATAGTTGTACCATGTGACCTGCAGTCAGACTTGTTTACTAAGAAGCTTCTTTCTGAGATTTTTTATTCTTTGTTAGCTGGGTAAGGTCCACTAGGCACAGGTGCCTGTTTTCAGGGGTGACCTGGGATCACTCGGGAGGTTAAATGACTTGCTCAGAGTCACACAGGATGCATATTGAGGTTGTGGAATCAAACCAAGTCTGTCTGCTGGATGTACCAAGCTCATTCACAGCTGTTACTCTAACCTCTAGGCTATACTGCCAGATTCTTTCCACAAACTTTCCCTCACTTCACCCTTTTCATCTACAAAGTACATAGGCCAAGTGGACAAAAGTAATTGCAAAGGTAGCCTAGAAATCAGGCACACTTCAAAAGTGAATATGACCACTTTTCCTGAACTTCGTGGTGAATTAAAACTCGCGACATTTCTAATGATAGCTTAATAGCCTCATACTGATGCAATTGGTACTTAGAAAAATGAATGGTTTAAATAACTACTGCCACTGCTACTAATACTGCCTAAGCTAAACTGGATGGTATAATTGTAGGCAGTACACATATCATAGGACATCCTAATAGCGTAACCTGATACTTCTACTTAGAAAATACATATATGGTTTAAACCCTGCTGCCACTATTGCTTATAATACCAAGAACAATAACATGATAGTATAATTGCAGGCTGCATTCATACTCTGTAACAGTCTGATAACCTAATACTGATGCTGCTATTTAGAAAACAAGTTATGGTTTACACCACTGCTATCACTGCTGCTAACAACACTATCTAAAATAAAGTGATGGTATAATCGTAGGCAGCACATACAATGTATGATTGCCTAAAAGCTTAATACTGGCCTGCTACTTAGAAAATACATTTATGGATTACACCATTGCTGCTTATAATACTATAAAATAAAAAAACCTGATGGTATAATAATAGACAGCATACTCACCATATGACAGCCTAATACCCTAATATTAATGCTTCTACTTAGAAAATACTTTTTCAGTTTACACCACTGCTGCCACTCCTGTTTACAATACTGTCAAAAATGAACCGAGGAGCATGAACAGTACAAGATGCTCTAATGCTGTCATTTAGAAAACAAGCATTTGTCAATGCCGAATGTTTGCTTGCTGGCATTAGCAGTGGAAGTGCAGGAGTTAGACAGATGCAGTATAGTAATGGCAGTGATATGTTGAACTGACACCAACTCCACCCCACCCTGCAGAGACGGACAGGCATTGGGGTTTGCCTTTGGATCATTGCCCATAACGGTCACAACATTTCATCTCATCCTACCCTGCAGACACTGACAAAGTGTCGAGGTGTCTCTTGGGGTGTTCGGGCTTCTCTCACCTTATTCCATTCAAGTATGCTGAAATGGGTGCAATAAAGAAGAATGAGGTAAACTCGGGGCCAAAGAGTCAAAGTGCACCTCGGTGCCTGTCACTGGCTGCAGGGTGGGGGTGGGGGGTGGGGTGGAATGGCATGAGCATTACTGTTGACAATCCTAAGTCACACCCTGATGCTTTTCAGTCCCTACAAGGTGGGGCATTGTAATCCAGGACACCCTAACGCCCTGGGCGTTTCTTGGTATTTTTACTCCAAGTTTTCAACATGGGCTTTTGTGATCCCACTGCATGAACAGTGACACTATCAGTTCGCTAGCGGAAGGTGATTTTGCACAGTGACTCATCTATTTACACCTACAGGTGGAAAACACGAATCCAACACAATGTGAAAAATGACAGCTGTACTGTTCATGAGGAACTGTAAAAAATGGTAATGTTGAAAATCTGGAGTAAAATATAAAAAACTGGTAAAAGTCACGGCGTGCATAGAGACTGCATAACACATACCCATAACAGAACTATTTTTAGTATTTTTGTACTAGATTTTCAATATAGGCATTTTGGGACCTCTGCTCATGAACAGTGTTACTGTGATTTTCTTAATATGTCCTGAACACTGTTACTGTGATTTTCTTAATCTGTCCTGAACACTGATTTCCCACAGCGACCGTGCTATTCTGCACTGGAGGTGTGGCACACATTTCATCAGGATGTGAAAATGACAGCTGTACTGTTCATAAAGAGGTGTGAAAAATGTCAATGTTGAAAATCTGGAGTAAAATATTACAAATCTGTGAAATTACGAGTGAGTAGAAACTGCGTAATGCCGCTCATAAAACAGTCATTTTATGGGCTTTTGTCACAAATTTTCAACATAGACATTTCAGAACCTCTGCTCATGAACAGTGTCACTGTGATCCTCTTAATCTGTCCCGAACATTGATTTCCACAGTAACCGCACTATTCTGAGCCAGAAATACAAAAGACATTTGACCAGGATGTGAAAAATGACAGCTGTACTGTTCATAAGGAGGTGTGAAAAAATGCCAATGTTAAAAATCTGGAGTGAAAATAAAAATTCTCAAAGTTATGAGTGTGCGTGAGAACTGCGCCAAATGCACACTCATAAAACATTCTCCTTAGGAATTTTTACCATATTTTCAACGTAGGGTGTTTGGGGGCCTACCTTATAAACTGTAACACTGTCATTTCGTTAATCGTCCCGAAGGTGATTCCTGCAGTGACCGTGAAATCACCTTCGGGACCAAACAACCACATGACAGTCACTGAATTTATGAGATGGGGACCCAATAACACCATATTGAAAATTTGGTGCAAAATTCAAAAGAATTACGAGATATGCACCAAAGTTGAAAAACCCTATTTATGTAATTATACAGCTTACCGGCATTTCTTCAGTTCACGGTTGGCTTTGAAGTGTGCAGACATGTTCCAGTCCACTGAAGATCATCACGCTGACCTCTGGAGGTAAGTATGAGGGTGAGGGTGTGTGTGGGTAAGTGGGTACACAGAGGGTGGTAGCAGGTTGAGTGGGGTGAGAGAGAGTCAATGAGGACCATTTTCTTTGTTACAGTTTTTTTTTGATAAAGACAACATGGGACTTTTGCCACACTGGAGTGGGCTCCCAGCATGGCACCTGGAGTTTGTTTGGGGGCAGTGGAGCCAACTTGGGATTGGGCACCCCATTGGCCATACAGTGTGCGAGGGGAGCACATGAGGATGTGGGACTTTGCCACGCTGGGGTGGGCTCCCAGTGTGGCACTTGGAAGATTTGTTTGGGGAACAGAGGGCCAATGGGGATTAGGCACCCTCATTGGCCATATGGGAGGAGAGCAGATGAGGACACTGGACTTTTGCCACGCTGGGGTGGGCTCCCAGTGTGGCACCTGGGAAGTTTGTTTTGGGGGTACTGGAACTGATGGGGATTGGGCACCCCTGGCGGACATACAGTGTGCTTGGGGTGTGCATGAGCCAAGGGGATTGGGCACCCCTTGGCACCTAACAAATGGATATGGGAGATGCAGTGGTGTACAGTTTGACAACTACAATCAGCGGTGGTGACTGTAAGCAATTTGCATACTGCGGATGCACAGCAGTATGCAGATTGCCTACCTGTTACCATCACTGATTGTAGCGGTTTTCTCTTTCAGCTGTATGCAACTGCATCTGAAATGCTGTCATAAACAGCTCAGACATTCACCATTCACTGGTGTGGTGCACCATGCCTGCAAAAAGATCAGGGCATTGGATGTGGGGGTGCCACACCTACGAAACCTCATATGGTGGCACTGTGTTTGTTGCACATGCGTGCAAGCAAAAGTAATAAATGGATGGGTTACACCATTACTGCTACTGATGCTTATACTGCTGACTAAAATAAATTGACAGTATAAACTGCTACTACCTAGACTGCTGAATGGCCTGACAGGCTAACACTGTTTAAGTTTAAGGTAAGGCTGCTATATTCAGTACATAACAGATGAAAACTTTCAACCCCCATCTCAAAATAAATATCTAAAAGTTTCTGCATAACAGAACTATTAGTTAATGCATCTCTGGCTGCTTAGGGAAAACCCCTTCTGGATTAATGGACTGAGCTACTGTGTACTGCAATAGGCACATCTCCTCTGGATACACTTATTTGACTGCAGATACCATCTAGGATTGAATGGGAAACATGTCCAGGAGGAAAAAAATCAGGAATCTTGGTAGAAACTGTGTTGGACAGTCCCCCCCAAAAAAATACTGTTAGTTCAAATTGTGCACTTTCTGTTGAGAAAATATTGACAATTTGGAAATAGTGGATTTTTTGGTAGAAATAATTAAAAATGCAGTTTCATCAATTTGCACAAAATTGTTCTCTAGAAACTACACCAGAGGATCATGTGACATCTTAGGCACTATAGTTGGCAGTTTGCAAAAATCAAAAACAACATTTTTCAACCTTATAACAGCAGTATTCCAAGACTGTCCATTTTTTTATTTTTAAAAGTGCTATTTGTAAAATTATGCTATCAGTCAATGCAAAATTGCTCAACTGAAATACATTGCAATAATTCATGACAGTATATGAAACTGCAAAATTGCACACATTCACAAAAAATGAACAAATTCAGAACATTCCAATTTCGCACACAACTAACGTTAACATAATTGAGGTGAGACAACATTTAGAACAGTCTTACAGAATGGGTGGTATCTGCAAACATTTTCTTCCTTCAAGTTCAAACTGGCTAGTATTTTAAATGAGAGAAAAGGGGATATAAGTATTGTATAGCCACTGGTTTGTTTGTTGAAAAAACTTGTTGGGCCAGTGGTCTTTTTTCTTTCCTACATCTGTATTTGTTTAAAACAGGAGTGGATTGGTGCATCCATTTCTAATCTTCAGTCTATACCTCCTGGGACAGCATGTGGATTCCTGAAATCTCATCTTCCTGCTTTCAGTTTTGAGCTGCCTTTGCAATTTCCATTGTTGCAATTCCAATTGTTTTAATTCTGTGTTATTGTCTTGTCGTACTGTTCTCCCTGACTCCATTCCTTACTGGGCTATCTGCCCGAGTTAGCCCACCAAGTCAAGGCTTGCCACAAAGTGTTGTTTCTTGTGGCACAACAACATGAGGTCCGACCCCCAACTGCTACACAATAAAACTCTGCTAAATAGCAAAATCATGCAAGTCTCTCACCCTCATTGCCAATGCTGCACTTTTAGGTATGTTAGAAGGTACTGACCTGGAGTTGGAGGACACGCATCTTGCCAAGAGGCAGTACCTGCTGTTGCAATGGTTCCTCCCATGCTACTATAACCAGTCAGGATTGTGGGTGTGTGGCTGGTGTTGTCTTCATCACCAATGGGCATCCTGAAATACTGCCATCCAAAATTAGAGGTGGATCTAAGTTAGGTTCCATGTGGAACATCTTCCACTGATAAAGTGTCAAAGTGCCATGAAGTGCTGGGGTACAAGGTGGTCCTATGGACTGCTTTGTAATTTTTATTTTCATCTACTTTGTACAGTAAATACTCAATTGATCTTTTGTATTTGCAACTTCTCCTATCCCTGGCCACACTAGGACAGCCATTCCCTGGGGTTTACAGGAGACCCTGTCTGGAGAAGGAGGCCCTTTGGACTACTTCTGTCCTGCCACACTCCTGAATGGGGTCACAGGCTCTGGACTGATTTTGGAGCTCCCCAAGTTGAAGGGACTGCTTTAAACACTAGGCAATTAAGGCAGTCTGTAGCAGTTCTATTTTAATAAATTGAATTTGTTGTTTGTATTATAGAAGCGTGGCATACAAAATATTTACATGGCTGTCTGAAAGCCCAGTGGAAGAGAATCATGCTTCTGTGCTGGTGATCTGGATTCTTGTACAGATTCTGGTCACTGGAGACAGGGGGCCAGGCTAAAAGTGTACTTTCAGAGGCACTGCATCCTGGCATGGGTGAGTCAACACTATTGCCTACCACAGAACTGTTACACTGTAGTTGGCCAGGTAGCCTGCAGGGCACACATGTTCTGAAAACTGCTGCTGTGCACATGACCAGTATAGGTTCAGCATGGTGCCTGGAGAGGAGGGAGGATCAGGGTAACACAGGAAACCTTTAATCATTGATCCACATAAAGATTATAGAGAAAATCCTAGAAACCATCTGGGTAGAGGTGAGTGAAAAACAAAATTGCAGATGCACTCTAATGTGCAAAAAGAATTGCTGCAGGCATGTAAATGCAAAAGTACATTCTTTATTAAGTATCCACAGTGCTGGTAACAAAATCCTATCATAAAGTGCCATGTGCTATATCTTGTAGAGATAAGGGCTTCAGCCTCTTAGTTTATAACTTCAATGCTTAGCAGCACCATGCGGCATATTGTCACATGGTCTCAGAGTAACCCATCATGAAGAGTTTGGATATGTAATAAAGAAGGTACTTTTTGCATTTTACTGTGTGTTCCAGCCACAGTTCTTTTGCACATTAAAATGCATCTGCATTTTCCGTATTCAGTGTCCTAATTTAGGTAGCTGCCCAGGCAGACTACGCTGAGCCCCTGCACTGTGACGCAGTTCCAGTTCTGTTTCAGTGACATGGGTAGGTGTGAGGGCTGACTCTCTTGGATCCTGACTAGCTTACCCACCTCATCACCAGATCCTGATTACCTGAGGTGGAGTGATACCCCAGACCAAAGACCCCACCGTGGAAGGAAGGAACACCTCAGGAGAAAATTAGGTGGGACAGCCAGCTGTGGTTTGCAGGTCACTGGTGGCAGCCTGAGTATTTGGACAATTAAGGGGATGGCAAAAATCAAATAAAAAATAAAACATAAATTTGCATTCTTTATAAATCCCTGGCTCTGTTGTAAGGCCCTCTGTCGAGGGAACTTCTGTTCTTACTTAAACAAATTCCTTGGCAACTGTACTTTACAATGGACTGATAGCCATGCCCCTATTGTAACAAAGAACATGGAAATATTACGGAAGTAGCTCATTTAGCTGATTTATTAATTCATTTAATTTACGACATGACATCACCATTATGCATAAGTAGATTTCATCAGAAGGCTCACTGGAGTGAAAATCAAGTCAATGAAATGCCTAATAAGAGCTAATGAAAACCAGATATGAAAGCCCTGCTAGCTGGTGTAGTGTTTAAGTATCCTTCTGGTGAAAATACTGTGTACTCTCAAGCAAGGCAGAGGTTGCAGTTCAGCAAATTGATCACCTTGGGCTCATCAGTCTCAATTAAATCCATCATGCAAAGCACTCATTTTTGTTAAACATGCTGTGGTTGAAATGAAGAATAAGTCATTTGGCACTGAGTATACAGAAGCAGCACCAGTCACTGCTTCTTCATTATTTCTTGATAGCCAGGCCCCCCACACACACCTGCACCACTTCTGTAGCTGGGCCACCAACTAACTTCAGAAACTGAGAAATCAAGAATGAGACAAAGCCCAAAACGTCACTGAGGAAGTCCAAATGGCCATATCCCTGTTGATATTCTGTGAGGAACATGGAGGAGAATTCAAAGTTGTATTGTCATATCTACTATATTTGCTTGTTATTTAAAAATATCGTTCAGACTATTAATGTTAAAGAAAAGAATGTTTATTTCACCTAGTTCCACCAAATGCTTCCTGTGAAAAAACAGCCAGCCATCTCTAGCATAAAGTAATATTTTGGTAACCCTGGGGCTACCGAACATTTCAACCCCTCCCCTACACACACACTTATGATGAAATCAGATTCTTCACATTACTGTTTCATTACTTATTACAAAACAGGTCTTTCTAAAGCATTACAAAAAAATGTCTGAAAAGGCTATTAAAATCATGTCAGTATTCTGAAATCCTGTTAATGATGCACAATCTCATATGTTCGCTTTCCCCAAACATTGCTTTTAAGTCAGTTAATAATATTTAATTTTAATGGTGTTCAGAGAATACTGATTGTTTTACATACAGTACAGTACAGATTTTCACTGTATTTTTGGTCTGTGCCAGTTTTAGGTGCCAGAGCAAGAATAGCTTACAAATCACGGGCAGGATTCACAAAACACTTTGAAGGTGAAAAATTTGCAAGTCCACAAAATTTGTACAGTTGCTGGGAAAAGGGGTAATTGCACTGCATCATACACACAAAATGTCCACAGCTGTGGAAAAGATTACACTGCAGACTGTGGAAAAATGCAGCTGTGGAAATTCCTGCACAAAAAATGTAATTGAAAATATGGCATATCCTTAAAGGCTATTCTCAGCCACTGTTTTATCACAGTTGGGGAAAAAAGGTTGCACACATGCTGCACCAAGGAGAGTGAGGTGTAACTCACTCTGAGCAAAGGTAGTACTAACCTTTGGGAAACAATCATAGTGAGGGTTTGGGCACCAAGCAACAGCAAACCTGTGGGCTGTATAGCAGCTCCAGTTGTTACAACAAAATGGCACACATTGCAGTTGAAGGGCAACAAACCACAACCATGTGACCCAGTGCAGCCCATAAAGGAGCCTCACAGGCAGGAGAGGCAGAGGTGTTAACAGCCAAAGTGTGTGCTACAGGCGCAGAAGAAAGAAACACCCAAGAGACACAACCAACCGATACATATTACCACCGAGTGCAAGGTCCTGCTGGTACAGGTGGTGTTACTGTGGTCCCAGTTGTCGGACTGGCTGCTTGCCTTGCTGGAAGTGTTGGTTTTGCTGCAACTTTTGCAAAGTCTCCTGCTCCAGTAATATTGATCACCTGCTATTGCTTTGTCTGCTGGGCCTTTTATATTATTTCTACAGGTGCAGAAAACATATTGCGCATTTTCTGCACCTGTGGACATTTTGACTGTGAACATTCTGCTCTTGTATTTCCACAGTTTTGCAACCCTTTTTTCCACATATGCAGATTTTTTCTCTGTATGTGAATCCAGCCCACCTCTTGTGGTCATGTGTGTTCTTTTCTGCATTTATTCAAGTTTAAGGATACATGGACTGGATTCTCAAAGCTGTTTGAAGGTGCAAAAAATGCAAGTTCCCAAAGTTTGCCCAGTTGCGGAAACAAAGGGTAGTTGCATTGCATCATGTACGCAAACATTCATAGCTACAGTAAAAATACATTGTGGACTGCAGTAAAAATGCAGCTGCAGAGTTCCTGAGCAAAAAAGCCACTGAGAAGTATGGCATATCCTTTTATGGGCTATTCTCAGCCACTGTTTTTCGCAGTTGCAGAAAACATGTTGTGCACATGCTGCACCACAGAGAATGAGCATAACTCACCCTGAGCAAAAAGCAGCGTACTAACAATTGGGATACAGTTATAGCACGGGGTCATTATGTCACAAGATATAATACTGCGAGGAACTATTACGCTGCATGATTAATGCCATGAGACATCATGTCTTTGTTCTGTGGGGGCTCGCCCCACACACCCAGATATGGGGGTCTGAATTCCCCTGGACCCCCACTAAAGATTCTCAACTCCAGGGGGTCCAACTCGGGAGTGCACAGGTCTCGGTTTTGCCATAATGCCGCACGCTATTAAGTGTGCAACATTATGGACCTGCACGCACTATAGAGGTGGTTCAGGCACCAAGCAACAACAAACCTATGTGCTGTAAAGCAGTGTGAGATGTTACCACAACAATAGCACACATTTTCATTAAAAGGCAACAAACCACAACCACAGGACCCAGTGCAGCCCATAAAGGACCCCACAGGCAGTACAGGCAGAGCTGGTAATAGCAACAAGTAAGTGCTACTGAAGCATGCAACATAAACACCCCAGGAGAGACACAACCAACAGATACAGAATTCCACTGTGGCACGTGGTCCTGCTGGTACTGGTGGTGCTGCTGTGTTCCCAGTTGTGGGACTTGCTGCCAGTCTCACTGTGAGTGCTTTCTTCTGCATCTATGGCAAGACTGTCAAAGAATTCTGCTCCATTTAATATGGATCACCTGTTGTTCTGGCTGCTGAGAATTTTCCACAGCTGCGGATACGCACGCAGTATTTTCCACAGGTGTGGAACTCCGTAACTTGCCTCTGCTACGATTTTCCACAACTGCGGAATGTTTGACTGAAAACATGCTGCACTTGCATTTCTGCAGTGTTACAAGCTGTTTTCCGCAAGTGCAGAATTTTTGGCTGTCTTTGAGAATCCAACCCATTCACTCTGAGTGATTCAGCTGCATGATGTCACTAGTAAGACTTTTAGGGCTTGGCATAGTGTTTCAGACCTAAACAAGCATGGGAGCACTCAGAGAATGGTCCATATTTTCTTTCTTACTACAGTTTATGTAGTCTGAGAGAAATTGATAGATTTCATTGCTTATGTCAGTGATAGGTTTTCACCAACAGGACTACTTCAGCTTTTCCATAGTGTGCAATTTATAATTCCTTGCTGGGATTAGAACCCCAGTTGCTTGTTTTGCAGGTTGTGATTTAACCTTTACATTACAGGAATTGCAATTCTCTTCCCTGCAGCTCAGTGGCAAACAGAAGGTGTGTTCCTTAAGATGGCAAAGGATCAGCAGTTTGAATCTAAGTAAGCACACAGGATATTGTAATTTCTGCAAGAGGTATGGTTCAAATCCAGACAGGGACTCAAAATTGTTTTTCACATTTTAAGATGCAAATTCACTTGAGTGGCGATTCATGGTGGTATGGGGTTGGAATAGTAAATTATATGAAAATGTAATTTAGCTAAGAAAAACAAGTTATGCAGGTAGAAAGTTGTCCTGTCAGAACTGGAAGTCAAGACAGGAAAATTTTATATCATCTTTACTAAGCTTGCAGTTTGAGGTATGCTAATTAAGGTGACATAAAATTGTTATGTCAGGCCTACTTTCATTTTCCATAGCTTGTGATTTGTAATCTCTTGCTGGGATCAGAACCCCATTGACTGCTTTGCAGGTAGTGACTTAACCTCTACACCACGGGAACTGCAATTCCATTTCCTGCAGCCTAGTGGCACACTGAATGTGTGCTTCCTAACTGAGCAAGAAAATCAGTGGTTCAGATTCAGGTATGCCCATAGCATATTGTAATTTCTGCAAGAGATATGATTTGAATCCTTGCAGAGGCTTGCAATATTTGTTTACATGGTTGTTTTAAATGGAAACTCACTACAGTGGTGATTCATGGTGGTTTGGAGTTGGAATAGAACATTTTATGAGAAGGAAATTTAGCTAAGAACAGAAATTTGTGCAGGTAGAAGGTTGTCCTGTTAAGAACAATTCATGCCACCTTCAGTAAGCTTTTGGCTTGAGGAGTGCAAATAAAGTTGACAGGAAATTTTCCTCTCAGGACTACTTCAGCTTTTCATAGCCTGTAATTTATAATTCCCTGCTGGGAATACAACCTAAGTCACCTGCTTTGCAGGTTGTGACTTAATCTCTACACACAGGAAGTGAAATTCCCTGCTCTGCAGCTCAATGGCACACTGAATGTGCATTTGCTTATGGACAAGGGATCAGCAGTTCGCGTCCAAGTAGACAAACAGGACCTGATTCACAAAGCTCCAGGAGGGTGCAAGAGTTTTGTGCCACAAATCAGTGGTGCAAAGTGCCCCTTTTCCCAAAAGATGCACCAGGAGTTATTCACAAAGGCAGCCTGTGGCAACTGCAGGCTACTTGCCCCAAACGGGCTTGCACTGCCCATGCACCACAAACTTGTGCTGCGACCATACACAAGGGGAATAAAGGCAGATTCAGCTGCCACATCCCTGAATGTCCAATTCACAAAATTCTCCAAAGGGAGAACTTTAAGCACCCTTAGACCAGCCAGGGCTGGTCTAAGAATATGAAAATATCCCTCTGGGAGAGCCTGACACAGTGTGGCACCTGATGCCTGTTCTTACACAAGTATATATTAATTTATCCTGTGGTCTGGTGGTCCCTCCCATCCACCTTGATATGCTTGTTCTTTACAAAAGTATAATGTACTTTCTCCTGGCAGGTTAGTGGTCCCACCCCCACCATAACAAGTTGTGTCCACCACCTTGTTGTGCCATAACCTGAACCCTGAGCCAGGATCGGTACAGCCCTCCTCACACTGCCTCGGTCAGCTCTGACTGAACTGTCATTGAGCATGTAATGCAATACAGTACAGTGCTCATTGATTTTCAGTGAGCATGTACTGTATTGGATTACGTGCTCAGTCACAGTTCTGTTGGAGTTGGCCTAGGTGGTGGAGGTGGGCTGTGCTGACTCCTGGTCCGGAGTTCAGGTGGGGGAGCATGGTGGTGGACACTACTTGCTAGGGTGGGTGGGCTGGACTGCAAGACCACCAGGAGAAAGTAACATTATACTTTTTTAAAGAACGGGGATATTGGGGTGAAGGAGGACCACTAGGACCACCAGGGAGAAAGTACATTATACTTTTTACAGAATGGGCATATCAGTGTGGGGGAGGGACTGCTAGAACACTAGGATACAATACATTATACTGTTTTTAAAGAATTGGCATATTGAGGTGGGGGAGGGACTGCTAGACCACCAGGATACAGTACATTATACTGTTTTTAAAGAACAGGCATACTGGGATGAGGAAGGGACCAGGAGACCACCAGGATACAGTACATTATCCTTTTTACAGAACAGGCATATCAGGGTGGGGGTGTGATTGCTAGACCGCCAGGATAAATTAATAATTTTGCTTGAAGACGGGCATATCGGGGAGGGACCACTAGACCACCAGGAAAAATTAAATATTTGTTTGAAGAATGGGCATATCAGGGTGGGGGCGCTAGCCACTGAATGCTCTGCTGGACCAGAGCACATCTGCCTTACAGCTTGTGGCAAGCCCTCCTGCTGTGCCATGTGTTTGGTGCACAGTGATGGTTGCTGCAAGCCTAGGAACTTAGCTGCGGGACCCTGCCAGTTAGTGAATTATGTGAATTAGCGCTTTGGCACTAGCTGCTGTTTGCCACAGCGTGTGCCGATCTAAGCCCCTTTGAGAATCGGGCCCACAGTGTATTGTATTTTCTGCAAGAGGCATAGTTTGTACATTTTTTTATTAAGATGTACATTCACTTAAGAGGCAATCCAGAGTGATGTGGAGCTGAAAAGTAAATTATATGAGTAAATTTTGCTATTAACAGCAGTTTGTGCAGGTAGAATGTTGTTCTGTCAGGACTAGAAGTCCAGACAGAAGAACTACAATTCCCCTGCAGCTCAGTGACATGCTGAATGTATGTTTGTTTAGCAGGTAGATGATCAGAGGTTTAAATCCCAGTAAGCACCCAGTGTATTGTATTTTCTGCAAAGGACATAGTTTGAATTTTAGCAGGGACTCAACTTTTTTCAAATTTTTTAACATTAAAACTTGCTTGAGTTGTGATCCAGGGTGGTGGGAGTTAGAACTGTAAAATTATATAAGAAGTAAATTTAGCTAAGAGCAGCAATGTGTGCAGGTATGAAGTTGTCCTGTCAGGACAGGAAGTCCAGAATGGAAAATGTCATATTATCTTGTGCTTGCAGTTTGAGGTGTGCTAATAAAGATGACATGAAATTTTCCTGTCAGGACTACTTCATCTTTTCCATAGCTTGTCATTTATAATCCCTGCTGGGATTACACTCGATCACCTGCTTTGCAGATTGTGACTTAACCTCTTCCTGCAACTTTGTGTCACACTGAATGTGTGTTCATTTAATATAAAAAGGATCAGCAGTTTGAATCAGGTTGGCACACAGTATATTGTATCTTTCAGAAAAATATGCTTTGAATCCTGGCAGGGACTGAAAATGTTGTTCAATTTTTTTTTTAGATGGAACCTCATTTGAATAATGATCCATGTTGGTGTGGAGTTGGAATAGTAAATTATATAAGAAGTAAATTAGGTAAGAATAACAATTTATGTAGGCAGAAAGTTGTGTTAGGACAGGAAGTCCTGACAGGAACATTTCATATCACTTTTACTAATTTTGCAGTTTGAGGTGTGCTAATAAAAGTGACATGATTTTTTCTGTCAAACTACTTCAGCTTTTCCACAGTTTGTCATTTATAATTCCTTCAATTGATGTTGTTAGCATGCATCTCTCTCTAGAAACTGTCTGTCTTACAATGTGGAATGATAGCACAGAGGCAGTGCACCTGGACAGTAGATAGGAGGGGGTCTGGATTTAATTCCCAGTTATGAACCTTTTCTTTCTCACTACAATTTATGTTGTTAGCATGCACTTCTCTAGAAACCTTCTGTTTTATCATGTGGAATGATAGCACAGCTCCAGAGCACTAGGACAGCAGTTGGGTTGGGCCAGGATTGATTTCCAGTTGTGAATTTTATCTTTCTTACTACAATTTGTATTGTTAGCATGCATGTCTCTCTAGAAACCTTCTGTCTCACCATGTGGAATGATAGCATGGTGGCAGAGAGCCAGGACATTAGTTGGGTGGGGGCATGGGTTCAATTCACTGCAGTGAATATTTTTCTTTCTCACTGCAAGTTATGTTGCTAGTATGTATCTATCTCTAGAAACCTTCAGTCTATCCATGTAGAACAATAGCACAGTGGTAGAGCACCAGGACAGTAGCTGAGAGCAAGACCGAGTTTAATTCCCTAGTTTTGAGCATTTTTCCTTCTCAGTACAATTTACTTTTTTTTTTACTTATTCTTTATTCTCCTTCACCAATCTGCCTCCATCTGTGCTGTTCTGACCCCCAGCCACATCCACACCTTTTCTGCCCCTTTTCCCTTTCCTCCATCTCTTCAGACTTCCCTCTCAGAGGTGGGGTGAGGAATTGGACAGGCTACCCTTGTGGGTGAACAGTCAGTGTGTCAGGGCCCGGGTGTTGGCACTACCTCACCCTGCATGCACTGGCTATTTCCTTGTACTGGGACCCCTTACAGAGATGCCAGGCTGGATTCAGTGACAGGTATGTACTTGCAAGGCTTGGTGACATCCTGTCAGGCTGAGTGGATCTCCTTCCACCTTCTTCACTCTTAACCTGTAATTCCACCCAATATTAGCTAAGTGGCAGCTGCACGATGGGAGAGGCAGCCCCCTCTCCCAGTGAGGTGAGCATCCCTGGGATGCTCAACCACCTTTCAGCTGGCCCTCCGGTGAGTTGGTCTTGTTCCTGAGCCTGGGTCACTGGCATAAAGCAGTAGTGCTACCAGTGCACCGATGGGCAGGCACAGTTTATGTTGTTAGCATCCATTTCAGTCTAGAAGCCTTCTGTCTCACCATGCAGAATAATAGCACAGTGGCAGAGCACCATGACAGTGTTGTCAACCCTAAAGCTGACCCATTCTATACACTGCAGAATAATACACACTTAATGGGGTGGGCTTTAGGGTTGACAACCCAGGAAGACTCTGCTCCTGACTTGTATTAGGGGTGGGGTTGGGGTTTTAGGGTTGGAAACCCTAAAGCCATATTTCCTACTTTTTGCTTTAGCCTGAACCCTAAATGTTGCATTAACCCATTTTTTTGCAGAGAATTTCCTTACTTTTGAAATAGTATAATCGTATCCTTATTTTTCTGTTGGAGTGTAGTGCCCTCTGGGCCCTGCGCTGCCATCCAGCCATACTTTTTCAGATAGTGTAATTATATCCTTAGAATTCTGGACGGAGCACAAGGCTCCATAGATGCATATACTGTATGTATGTTTATGTGGAAATGCTGGGCAAGGGCCCTGTGCTTCCATTGTAGGACAGCAGCAACCAAATTGTCAACATAGTCTTCTTATTACCCCACCTCATGAACTCAGTAGTAAAATTGTGAAAAAGACCCACCAAAATGACATTCTACACTAATGCAGCATCATTCCTGGCCAGAAGCGTGAAAAGACACTTCTGGCAAAATTTGAAAATTGACAACTGTCACATTCATGAGGTGGTGTAAATAAATGGCTATGCTGAAAATTTTGGGTGAAAATATTGAAAATTACAAAAGTTAAGAGCAAGCATAACGAAATGTCATCGAATGTGCATGACTTTTATATTTTAGTATATTTGACCCCAAATTTTCAACATATCCTTCTTATGACCCCACTTCATGAGCAAGCATAGTGAAAATTTGAAATCCCACCTGAAAGGTGATTTCACTAACCAACTGAAATCACCTTCGGGCAGTATTCGCGAAATGACACCAACATTGTTCATGAGGAGGGTCTCAAAAGATATGTTGAAAATTTGGTGTCAAAATATACAAAATGGCAAATTACGCACCAGAGTTGAAAACCCCATTGAAATTCATTGAACTGCACTTACCTTAGTTTCTCACATTGCAGTCACCGGTTCCAGCAGCAAGAGCGCTTCCTCCTGTATCAGAGTGAATCTTCACTCTGGGACATGTTAAGGTGAGTGAGTGTGTGTGTGTGTGTGATGTGTGTGTGTGTAAGTGGGTGCGTGTGGTAGGTGCTGAGTGGGAGGTCAGGTGGGGGTGCGATTGGTGATGAACTTTTTTGACAGATTAAAAAATAAAGATATAGAGGAACTGTTTTCTTTATTACAGGATATTTCAATATGGGGATGGCGATTGGGTAGGGGTCCACTAGACACCAAGGAAATATGACAGCATAATAGGGACAGTGATTGGAGGGTGGGAGTGCCACTAGACACCAGGAAATGTATTATTTTAATGGGGATGAACATTGGGGCTGGGGATGCCATTAGACACCAGGGAAATTGTAGGTGCAGCCTACCTCAGGCTGGGAGGGCGACAGGTGCCTTACTTCACAGACAGCACCAATATTCCTACTTTATTGGTCAGCATCACTGGGGAGAGAGCACGTTGGGTAGGCCATGCACTATCTTCTATGGTGCTGAGTGCCCATCCAGAGCTGGCTCCAGTAAGTAATTCCAGGTCTTACTTCCACAACACAGTTACCCACCACTGCCTCCACTGAAGAATTCCTTGGCTTGCCTCCACAACGTATTCATGCAAAGCTGGCTCCAGTTAGGGATTCTGGAGCTTACCTCTGCAACACATTCATCAACAGCTGGCTCCAGTGAGGATTCTTGGCCTTTCCTACACGGCACACTTACCCACAACTGTCTCCAGTGAGGGATTTTGGGACTTACCTCTAGAAACACTTGCCAACAGCTGGCTCAGTGAGGATTCTGGGACTGTCACATGAATTACACTCTCCTAGGAGACAGAATGATCACTCACTGGGCCAGCCCAAGCTGTACCCTCTGTGATCATACTTAAATATTAATTACATGCATTCTGTATTGCTTTCTATGTGGTAAAACATTTCTTGTTATTGCAGGTTGTTTTCCTTAATTGGAGCTCTGCAAAGGGTGGTGGGTGTCTCATGCTTTGTCTCACACCCTGCTTACAATTCTACTGGGTCAGCATGGCTGTTATGGTGGTTATACTTGCCTTGTAGGCTTAAATAAGGTCAAGGAGCCTGGGTCCTTAAAACTGCTGATTCTGAGGTTTGTATTCAAGGTCTAAAGGAATTGCAAGGTGCCTCCACCCAGAGAAAAGTTTAACAGTGGGCCTGATGGAAGTATGATGCAGTTCACTGAGATGCAGTACTCCATACCTCTCCCTCAAGGTCACGCCACCTGTGAACCAGTTCAGTCAATCACAGTCCCTGCAGAGCATACACGATACTCTAAGTCAAATAACAATACGCACATTTTGAGATTAGAAACAAAGAACATGAAGTTTATTTATGTGCTTCAGGCTCAAACTGCAAGGAAAAAGAGGTTAGTGGAAATGAGGTAGTGCAGTATAGTCATTCATGACTGGTTCTTCAGAACCCTTCTGGGCCCAACTTGTATACACAGGGTGTTCTTCAGAGCTGTCGTAGGTGCCACCCAATAATGTTTCCCTTGTCTGTGCTTCAAATACTCTTTAAGGCTCATCCCACAATAGTGCTCAGCCTCACATCACACAGGCACAGTACAGTAGCATTCCCTCTGCTCACCTATACTGGGGCACTGCCCTCTCCCCACTGGTATCAGTGTAAACCCTCATTTTCAATCACATGGGTGTGGTGCGCATATTTATGGAACACATACAAACAGAGGAGAGAAAGAAGGTAAGGCAAGGCAAGGCAATTGAGTTTATACATGCCCAGTCCTGAGACTCTAGGCTGAAACATAAACAAGGACATACAGCAGTAACTAAACCATAATAAAACCTCATTTAAAAACATAACAAGATTAAAATTCAGCAAAACTGAGGTTTCCAGAGTCAATCTTCAGGGACTGGCCAAAGCTAGGGATGGTATCAGCAGTCAAAGGCCAGGCTGGAGAGGTGGGCCTTTGGCCTCCCTTAAACACCTCACTTGAGGGAGCCTCCTGGACTGCAGATGGAAGCAAGTTCCACAGGGCCGGCCCAGAGGCACTAAAAGCATGATCTCCGAGGTCTTGAACTGAACCCTGGGAATGTCCAGGAGGCCGCTCGAGGAGTGGAAGGTGCAGAGCAGAGGACACCAGTGTCAGGAGCTCAGACAGGTAATCAGGACCCTGCCCATATAGGGCCTTAAGATGAAGACCCACCTTGAAAGGACCCTCCACCTGGCTGGCAGCCAGTGCAGAGTATGCAGAACTGGGTCACATGACTGGACCTTGAAAGGCCCGTCAGTAACTGGACCACCACATTCTGCACTAGCTGCAGCCTGCAGAGGTCCCTCCCATGACCCCAAAGTACAGGGCATTACAGTAGTCGAGCCTAGAAGTCACAAAAGCCTGTACTAGTGCTGGCAGGTCCTCAGGCAGAATGAGGGGCTTAATCCGGGCAATGTTCTGCAAGTGGTAAAAACACTAATAACTACAGCTGACACCTGATCTTCAAAGGGCAATCTGCAATCAAGGATCACACCCAGATTTTGCACCCTTGGAGAAACCACCAATGGAGTAGATCCCAGAACAAGACCAGAATCAGCCACCCAGTAGCAACACATCATGCCCTTGACCAGGCTCAATCACCAGCACCTCAGTCTTAGCCAGGTTAAGTCTCAGCCAGCTGGACGCCATCCAGTGATTGATTTTAGCCAGACAGCTGTTAGGCACGTCAAATGCTCCCGATGTTCTTGGTGCAAAGACAAATACAGTTGGGTATCATTTGCATAGCAGTGAAACTCCACACTGTATTGTCAGATGATCTCACCCAGGAGCAGCATGTACACTGCGAACAACATCGGCAACAAGATCGAACCCTGAGGTACTCCACAAGACAGAGGCATTGGGAGGAGGAGAAATTACCCATCACTACCGCAGCACTCTGTCCGAGAGATAGAACTCGAACCATTTGATGATGGTGCTGGTGAGTTCACAAAACTCACAAGTCAATCAAGAAGCAGACGTGATCCACAGTGTTAAAAGCTGAGGAGAGTTCAAGAGCTCAAGAACTAAACTGTCTCCTCTATTTATAGCCCTAAGCAGATCATTATGCACTCTCACTAGAGCAGTTTCAGTGCTGTGTCTGGCCCAAAATCCAACTGGAATGACTCATAAATATCCAAGGACACCAGGCGATCCTCAAGCTGATGTGCCACCAATTTCTCCACAACGTTGCTCAAAACAGTAGGTTGGAGATCGGATGGCAATTCACCAGGACATCTGGGTTGAGGATGATTTCTTTGGGAGAGGCTTAGCCAGTGCTTCTTTCAAAGCAACTGGGAAGACCCCTCTGCCATTGAGCACCTGGCAATCCTGGTGAACACCAGGACAACGGCATTGGCACATCCCATTAAGAAATGTGTTGGTGCTGGGTCTGGTTCACAAAAGGTGTGCTTCAGCTCCAAGATCACCTTAGTCACTTCAGACACCTCCACTGGTCTAAACTCTTCCCAGGAAGATTGAGTGCCTGTGAAACTCCCAACTCAATCACTGTGAGGCACAAGCCTCCTGGTGGAATCCCGACTGGATGGCCAACACTCTGTCAGAGAAAAACAGAGCAAACGCTTTACATAAAGTGGTTGAAAGCTTTTCGACCGGATACAGGCAGGATGTAAAAGCCTGTCCATGGTCCGAAACAGCTGAGAAGGTCTGTTTATCCCCACATCAATTTCCTTGGACAGAAATTCTGCCTTCTTATAGGAAATTGCTGAGTACTCAACATAGTGAGAACGAGGGCCAGTTTGTCAGCCTCCAGCCAGGTCTTCCACCAGCAATGCTCCAACTTCCCACCCAAGATATTCATCACCTTGAGGTCCCCATCAAACCAAGGGGATATCAAGTGAGAGATATGGGTCATATACAGACTGGTGCAATGGCATCTAGAGCTTCAGTAACCACCATATTATAGGTGGCCACTGCCTCTCCAGTGTCAGTAGCATGCTCCATCAACCCTAGATAGGTCAGCCAATGCCAATAGTCCCTCTGGGTCAATGTCCTTTAAGGGTGATAGTTGACCATATCCACAGAGGAAGGACTTTCGGGGGCCCAAAACTGAACTTCATAGTGCAGTAGTCAAACCAAACAACTTGATCAATCTTGAGGATGTCAATCTCAAGACCCAGCTGGAACATTAGATCAAGTGTGTGGCCATGTTGATGGGTAGCAACAGCAACCACTTGTGACAGGCCAGTGATTGCATCAGCTGGAGGGTTGTAACTGAAACATGAGGATTTTCGTGGACCCAGGCACTGGGGACTCAACACCTGGTAGATGACAAAGTCTGCTACCTCTTGCAGAATTCTCCCCACAGGGGCAGTAAACAGGAGAATCCTGTAACCTGCAGCTACACCCTCCACGCATGGCGGTAGCACTCAAAAGATCGGTGCTACTAACTGGGTACACCGAGAAGTCCAGACTGGATCAAAAACAATGGTCCACTCCCCACCCCTCGATTCTTCCTTGGACAGTGTACCACGGTATACCCAGTGGGGTTGGCCTCAAAAACAGGGCCAGCGTCATCACCCAGCCAGGTCTCCATGATGCAAACCAGGTCGACAGAAGAAATCAAAGCCACAAAATAGCAGTCTTGTTCTTCATCTACCTGGTATTGCAAAGCACTGCCTGAAGAGGATTAGAAGATGCAGCCGGTCCTCTAGCTACCAGCCCACTTGGTCTGGTGGGAACCCTGAGTACAGAGACCAAACATGTCGGCCCTCTTCCTAGGCTCTGTTTATACCTAGGGCGCCTCCTGCACTGTACAACCTCAATGCTGCTCACCACCCCACCCCATGCCCTCGCACTTGACAAAACCAAATGCTCCTAGTAATTCCGACCTCACTGCTGCACCTCACTGGTGATAACCAGAAACTGGGACGTTGGCAAGGGCAAAGATCGGGAGTTGAGAGGCAGAGAAGGTGATATGGGAAGGCCACGGCACCAACACATCTCCAAACTGGTGAGACCAGTCCCAAGAGAGCACCAAAAGATAGTACAAAAGTGTAATGACAAAAAATTCAGATTAACAATCACACATCATGCACAACACTACACCCGACAACCGCACAAATAAACCCAAGCAACCACTTAATCAAAACAAAATCCCTAAAATTAAATTACAACCCCAATCACACACCCACCTACAAGATCAAACAGCTAACCCCCATAGAACAGTCCACCTCCCTACCCAAATCACTTTAAAATAAAATAAATAAAACACACACACAAAAAAAAAAAGTAAGTGCCTCAGCTGGGACTTGAACCCAGGCTGCCGGAATATAGTTATGGTTGCACTAAAAAGCTGCACCACCAAGGCAACTAGAACCTGGGCCATCCCAGAGCACACATTACCTTTTCTCCAATGCACAACATGGTGCTGCACAAATAATTACTTCATTTTCAATCACATGGGTGTGGTGTGCATATTTATGTAAATACAAACAGAGAAGAGAAAGAAGTAAGTGCCTCAGCTGGGACTTGAACCCAGGCTACCTAGAATATCATTCTGTTCACACTAACCAGTTGTGCCACCAAGGTAACTGGAACCTGGACCATCCTGGAGCACTCAATACTCTTTCTCTCCAATGCACAACCTGGTTCTGCACAAATAATTACTTCATTTTCAATTCCGGGTGGCCTGGGTTCAAGTCCCACATCAAAACAGGAAAACAGGCAAGGGAGGCAGGAGGTGGCTAGACAACAAGGAAGGAGCCAAGCAGAGAAAGTTACTTACAGAAGTGCAGGCATCAGTTCCTGGTCACCACATACAAGGTAGCTACCTTAAAAAGTCGGGAAATGCAACGTTTGGTCTTTTGAGTGAGGGATGGGGTGGATCTTCACCTGCTGCGCTTTGTATGCTGTATCAGTCTGGAATTTTATCATGTTGATTAAAAGAAAAATATTTTTAACTCTGCAACAGTGGATTGCCTCCTTTGTATGTGGTGACGGGAAATCGAGCTGCCTGTACTTCTATGGGTTCAAGTCCCAGCTGAGGCACTTACTTCTTCCTCTCCTCTATTTGTATGTGTTCCATAAATATGCACACCACACCCATGTGATTGAATGTGAGTAATTATTTGTGCAGCACCAGACTGTGCATTGGAAAAACAGCAATGTGCTCTGTGTGGCCAGCCAGGTTCCAGTTGCCTTGGTGGAGCAGCTGGTAGCATGACCTGAATGGTATTTTGGGTGACCTGGGTTCAAGTACCAGCTGAGGCACTTACTTCTTTCTCTCCTCTGTTTGTCAGTGTAAGCCCATTTAACTAATGGGGATTTCCCAGTGCTGCACTGGGTACCCAACTATGAAAAGAGTGTAAGCCGGTGATGTTGCATGTAGTTGGTTGGTGGTGTTGCATAAACTAAAGCAATACTCACAAACTCATCCCAAAAGCTAAAATGCTCATAAAAGCCACAAGGAGTACTTGTCAATCTTGGACAGATGATCTAGTCCATTAAACACTTTTTCAAATTATAATACTAGTTGCAGGTGCTGGGCACACCTGAAATAGTTCACAGTTACCAGACCTGGGGATATCCCTCAATGCACAGGGACCATAGAACAGTTTTCAGTGAGTCCCTCTCTGGCTGACTTCACTGTCTCTCTCTCTCTCTCTCTCTCTTCTCTCTCTCTCTCTCTCTCTCTCTCTCTCTCTCTCTCCCCTCCTAGCTGTGATGGTGTCTGGTGTTGGCTGGTGCACTGTCTGCTCTCCAATCCAAGTCACTCTTATCCTGAATTCAACATTTGGCAGCAAATTCTCCATTGCATAGGGCAGCTTTGCCTGTGAAAACTCAATCTAACAACAAAGTCTATGTCCTGGCATCCAGTCTATAGGGTGGGCGATAACCAGTTCCAGGCTGTGGTACTGACTGAGTAGTGTCCCAGATGAAGTCTGGTCTCAGTCATGGTCTCTGCCTGTAGCACAGCAAAGTCTCTTTAGTTTGCTGGGACCTTCAGCTTCACCATTCATGTGATGCTTAGCTATGTGATTACCTCCTTTCTCAAACACAGGAGTTCTGTTTCTTACTTTTGCTCTGTCTCTGGCAGAGTTGCAGTCTATCCCCGATTCAGCAGGGCAAACTGTTTCTCTCCAGCAGTACTCAGGCACCAGTCTGTGTCTCACTACAGACACCTGGCAGAGCAGAGCTAGTTCTGTAAGAGCTGCTAAAGGTGGTTTGAACTGTCCAATCCCTCTAGGCTGTTCACTTGTCTGGCAACTGACCATTACAAAGGCACCTAAATCAATCACGCACCGTAAGTTCGGAGACCTTGAAGCACTCCTTAGATAATCAGGTCATAATTGGTCACTCGCTCACCCTCTGACCATTCCAGCTCAGTTCAGAGATAAAGGATGACCACTTATTTGTAGTCAAAGGCAGTACTTCTACAAATGATTTTAGTTACATGAAATTCTATGGTTTCACAACAGTAATGGCTCAAGACCCAAACCAGTGTTGCACTGGTGTGTTTCACATCTGGTGTGGCTAGAGCAATGATAGGAAAAGTCCCAGTCTAGTCAGAAATGCTGAGGTGGCTTTGTCATCAGTGTATTTCATCTTTAACGTGAATAAAAGGAAGCATTAGCCACTCAACATTTCATGCATATCAGTCTCTCTTGTGAAGCGCTGCGCTGATGTGCGAAACATTAGTGGTTAGCCCTGGATCAGTGTTACTTGCTGCTCTGCTATTGAAATGTACTTTATGAGGAAGCACAAATAAAGGTTTGCACTCTACAATGTCTGCTGTCAGCATGTGATTTGTAAGTCTGGTAAGCCCGATCCTTTTAGTTGTGCCCATTTGTTTGTTTCATGGACTTTGAATATTTTTGCTGAGAACACTGGCCATCTTGGAATGCTCCTGTCTACTGTTATCAGGCTATATTTACAAGATGACCTTAAACTGCCCATTAGACAATGACAATTAGCAGATGATGACTTCTCATCAAGTCTCAAACTTCTTGCACAAGACTTTGGCACCACAGTCTCCAGAATGTGTATCCATTCCATATACTCTGTAGCACAACTTGCTGAGTATCATGACAATACAGTAGCAGCCACAGACACTGCCAGCTATTTCCCGAAATTTCTGTGATATTTCCAGATATATCTAATGCTTTCTCCATTTCTACAGTAGGGGCAGCAGAGAAACCCTTTAGAAATTTCACGAAATATCTGGAAATAGCTGGCAATGTCTGTGGCTACTACTGTACATTACATCAACATGGTTTAACCTGTCTGTATTTTTCACAGTTATCATACACTGATAATGCTGATAACAATCTGTGCCCAGCAGCATACAGCTTTACCATAAGCTTTAGGAATGTTATGGGTTATTTTGAAGCCTTAACTGTGATATGCATCCTTAAAGGCACTCGTGAAACTGGACCATGATGGCACATTTAAGTGCCAGGAACTCCAACTTGTGAACAGAGTAGTTCCATTATGAGGACATCAAATTCCTTCTAGTAAAGGCCACTGAGCTCAGTCCTTTGGGTTAGACTTGGTAGAGGACTGCTACAATTCCAGTGATGCAGATGTATGGATTTTCTAGATCTGTATACATTAATATATCAACTGATAGGTGATTGCTTGGCATGCTTCTTCACAGGCTGCATCCACCAAGACCCAGAACCTGCATCACCAAGACCCAAACGGTTCATGGACCTTGAAGTAAGATTTGATTTTGGCCTCATCCTTTGCAGAAGCACTCTCGGTTTGTTAGATGGTGGATATCCCTCGTTAGGTTCCATAGTGATCTCATTACTCAGGTATAGTCCTTGACAAATCCCATGCCATTCCTGCAAAATCTGAGAAACTTTACAGATCTTTCAGGCTCCAAGATCTAGACCAGGTGGTCAGTGTTTCAGCTTTGCTGTGGTCAGTTTGGATACTTTGAGCAGATATAATATGTCACACATATTTCACAGAACTCTGTAAAATTTGCATTCAGTGGATAGAGTGCATGAGCCTGATTGCCTCCAGTCATACTAACATTTTGATCAAGCATGTTTCTTGTTCCTCAAAAGACTTCCTGAAAACTAATGGTGTAGAGATAGGTCAGGCATTCCAGTAAGTTCGTGTCTCCCATAGCCATTCCATCAGGTACTAAAATGTGGCTAGGGCTCCAGAGATACCTCATGGCATCAATAAGAATTCATAGAATTCAAGAGAAGAGAAGAAAGCTGTTTTTCCCTGTCTGCATGCCATAGATATTAGGTAATACTCTCTCCACAGATGCAGTGCAGAGAACCAACGACCCCATTCAGGCAAACTAAGGCATCCTGAATCTTGCATCATGTGCTGATCTGGTGGAGTTCTGTTGTTGAGTGTTCTGTAAGCCACACACACGTGAGTATGGTCCTATTCTTTTCCTGACAAGCACTATGGTTGACTCATTGAGGCTTCACAGTTTTGGATAATTCTAGTTGCTGAGTGCTCTTGCAGGTGCCTTCTTTCAACATCCATGTCTGCTGGTGTCAGATGTTGAGACCTCTCTTTGAAAGAACAATTGTTTTGCAGGCAGATATGATTGTCTTCCTCTGTCACACATCCAACATCCCAGTTGCTCAATGAGAACATGGTGGTTCACTTGGCCTGCTTGTAACTTACTCTTGTCCTCCATATCTCAGGTAGAGGTAAGTCTATGAAACCAAGGTCATAGGATTCATACCTTGCTTGATTCCTTTCACCATCAGTTTGGGTTGCACTGTTGTATCTGTGCACTACACACTGGGCAAGGTTTGTCCTTTCCTTACTGTGATACTATGTATAGTCGTGCACTTTTTAACTTATTTGCATCTCCAAGCCCCTACCATGGACCTCCTTCCATCTTACACCAATGCCTGTCTCCTGTCCCTTGAGACCCACTAGCTAAACACCTGGGATCCCTAACAGAGCAACCTTGACTCATAGCTGGCCTCCCTCAATTTACACGTCCAGGCTGGGGCACCTTCAGCTCCTACTGTGCTTCTGAGAGTCTGTATCTGGCCACCGTGTGGAGGGGTGTGCCAGGAGGAGTTCCCAGGCTCTGGCGAGCTGTGGTCCTAACAGGACATGGTGGTGGGTGGAGGTTTCATTCTATGAAGTCAGTGCCATTTTCACCTTAAGTAACACCTTACCAGGAGCATGGTGCCATGTGCAGGTGCTGGCACACCAGATGCACACATCAGCAGCTGTGCTCCAGCTCCCTACTATTCACCACTGCCCTGCACCACCAACTGTGATTGCCCAGGTAATGGTATAGCAGTGGGACATGGCTTTCCTACCCTGGGAGAAGAGCATCTGCTGGGATGCTCAGTCCTCTTTCACAGGCCAACCCTCCAACTGCCCCAGCTCGTCCCTGAACCTGGGTCATCAGCGTGGCAAGCAGTCGCTCTATGGCTCTGATGGCAGGCTGCAGCCATGTTCTTCATCTGCACAGTAATCCTCTGCACACATGCATGTGCACACTCCAACAACACAATAGACTACCAACAGTCCCGTAAGCCATAATCCTCAGGGGTGTCAATCATTAATATCTGGCTGGCCATGTCTCACTTCAGTCATAAGTCTCCCTGATGGCATTCAGTGTTAAGGGACAGCACTAATCTTTTGGCATCTCAGTGCCACACAACACTAACAACATCCTAGTTGTCTCTGGTGTCTGCTGGGCCTGCTTTAGAAGGCTTGCCTCACCACTCCTTGCACAGGTAGTGCTCTTTCTTTTGTTGGGTCTCTTACTTGACACACCTGTCCTAAACTTCTGAACAAATATGTATTCTACCCAGTTAACATGGAAATGTTCTAGTACATCCTAACATCTGGGAACACCAATTAAAACATTTCCATTAGTCCTCCAACTCCAACAACCTAACTTATTCAGGAAATTGATCCATACCTTGATGCTTCCGAGACTGGGGTAGCCCTTGTCACTCAGTCCCCATATATCAAGTCCTTGCAGTTCTATCCTACCTATTATCATAGGGTTTACTAGTGTAACCTCTCTGTAACTGTGCTCTAGTTTTGCACAAAGTGTATGTTTCAGAAATATAAAGAATGTATTTCCTGTTGCTGTACTTTTCTACTTAGTGACAAAGAATTACTTGTACTATGCATGTCCCATGTTCACTGGTGCAGCTTTTCCCCAGGAAACTTTTCCACCCACCCAGGTTTATAAAAGGGATCTCAGTTATGTCAAAGTGAGTTCTGGTTCCATTAACTAGCAAAGTTCCAGAATCGGAGCCCACAGGGCTCTGGCACAACAGGAGCAATTTCTCCATTTGTGACTGGCCAGACAAGACCTGTGGGCCTAGAATAGTTGCAGGGTTCTGGGTCTGAGTGGCATTGGCTTCCTCTGATTTGGGTCTCTGGAGACTTGGATCACAACCAGTGTCTGAATTGGGCACAGCGAGGACCTGTTGGGGCTCACTCAAGAAGGGACACCTAATGGTGTCCATATTACATCCCATTTTCAGCTAAAGAAGTGTGAATATTCCTTGTGGAGAAATCAAGGCCAAAAAGAACAGTTTGAGAAACAAAGTTTAATGGAAGACCAATGCAGGAACTGGGTGCTGAGATATCTGTACCTGAAGTAGCAGAAAAGGATATAGTGAGTCATGTAAGCCTCAGATCTGTGATCACAAGACAATGTGACACTGAACCCCAGGAGCAAGGGGCTAGGTGCAGTGTCTAATGTTATCTACTTCAGTACTGCTGTGTCTGAGCTAAACATCATACCATTCTTGCAATGTTCCAGAATCTGAAGATGTGAAAACCAAGGAAAATAACAATAGCCAGAGTTTTTTTACTCCGAAGTCCTCACAGATAAAAACAACTAGGTCTCAGAACCAAGAAGTGGTTTCCAGTGCTGGGGAAGTGGTGGCAGGAAGTAACCCTACAAACATTAAATTAATGCTAACTCAAAGCATGCCAAGACATTGATAAGAAGATGGACAGTCTGGCCACCCCATCCAATAGGTGAGTTGGAAAAATTATTTGAAAGGGGTTAGAAAAACCTCCTCCCCCAATGTGGCGAGAATGTAGCTGGAAAATCCTGGCACGATTTTTCCACACCCTATAATTTCCACCCACTTTGGGCATGATCAGTCAGATGCCTGCTGGAGGGGATGTCAAGGCAGGGGAACACATTACCACATATTCTGGGGTCGCTCTGAACTAGAACAAATGTGGCAGTTCCAAATCCCTTTCACCTATGAAACATTAGTTTTAGATCTTCCACTGCCCCCATAAAAGACAGCAACAGAAAGAACTGTTTCATTCCTTCTGCGTTATGGCAGTGAAAAATCTCACCTGCCACTAGCTTACCCCACTGATTCTGACAATCGAGTGGGTGGAAAAAATCCAGCAAATAGCTGGCATGGAAAAATTGCTGCTAATTTGAGGTTAACCAGGGAAAAGTACCTCAACAAGTGGGAAAAAGTGGCTATTTACTGCACCCATGCCTAAGAAACATTACAATAGGGAGTAACGTTAGTAGGGTACACTCATCTCCCTTGACAGACGATTAAATACAAATGACAGATACAGATTTTTTTTTAATTATGATTGAAAGTTATTTAGTGGTTTTTGTAACTATTTTTGCCTTTTTCCACAAGCAGACTTGTATTCTTTTGCAGTGAGAACTGATTCTGGATGAATCACAGTACATAGCATAGATTGTACAGTACACCAACACTCCTCGGGCCTGAACCTGGAGGGTACCAAGACACTTTACTGCACCTTTAGTTATCACGGGCTAGTGTGTAACAGTAGGATAGTTTTGGTTTGTAATTCCTTCAACTGTAAGTTGCTCTGAACTAAATGTTGTGCAGTGTTGTACTGTCTTTCAAAGGCTTCTCAATAAATTTAAGAGCCAACTCTCTATTATAATAGAAAGCTTAAAAAGCACTAGATTTACACCAGTTATGTTCTAGTGTTATTGTTTTCTAGTTATATGACATACTCTTTTACTGTCTCCTGCTGCTGGTCTACTAAATATGGCAGATAATGCAACATTTATTTCACTAAGCCTTTAAATGTAGCTGACTCGCCCCTGCTAACCACACAACTGGTGTTTGTGACATCACAGTCTGTTGTCATGGTGAGCACTATGATGTCATGAACAAAGGCACTGTGAGGTTAACAGGAAGAGGCAAATGTGTTCACGCTTTCTGTACAGACATTTTAAATGAACTACTGAAGATGTGCTGTAAATCTTGGAAAGGCACATTGAAAATGAAAAACTGTATCCTAGTAAATTGCAACAGCTGAATTGTTTTATTTATGAAAACACATGCTGAAGTGCGGAGTTGCTCTTCTCAATTACAAAAAAAAAAAAAAACAAGACGATGGACCACCTTAGCTCTCGAGTTACAACACTGTAGACCTGTGTTTACAGTCATAAGCAAGTGAAGTGGTATAGCGCTCGGAGGGCTCTGTCCTAAAGACACAAGACATAGTGGCCAATGTAATAAAGAAAAACTCTCTCCTTTGGCAAAGACTAGAATCACTTTGAAACGAAGCCCGTGAAAAGAATATACAGGGGATGGACCCCACGAAGCTTCAGAGAGTAAGGATGCCCTGGGCTTTGCCCTTCTGCTGCTGTGCAATTGCTGGGGTTCCTTAAGTCAGAGTCCTGCTTCTCAACTGAAAAGGCTTATCATCTTACTCTATGACATGCCCTAGAGAATAACAGCCCCTTACCCTCCACATTTATGGTGATCCACATGGGAGTGGGCAACTGGGACAGAGCTCTAGTGATGAGCCAGAGACTGACATTTGAGGTATGAGGAGGCTGAACTCTCTCTTTCCCAGACATCTCATACAGCATCTGCCTGTGTTACAAGGCATTTGACTGGGTGCATAGATCTCTGTAGAATGCTAAAGTCCAGCATCTGCTCTACCTCAAGCAAAGTTGCAGGTTGTGTGGAATGGCCACCCTGCCTATTTAATGACTTAAGAAGGCCCAGAAGCTAACACAAGGAGCAAAGCATAAGATGGAGCCACACGCAGAGGATGGCTCAGATATCTCTGATGAAGCCTGAAGGACAGTCTTATTGTCCAGGACTGCTTTATAAGTAAATGGGATAGAACCAGATCGCTGACCTTCATATGCTTCTGGGTGACAATGTTATTCTGTTTTCTTACATATCAAACTTTTAGTCTGCTACAGTGATGGACTAGTGGACTCATTGCAATTCTGGGAAGTGGTGGTGGTCTGATTTCTGTGATACCTACTCTTTTCCCTCCTAATCTGATATGCTACTATGCTGTGTGGGAACTCCAACATACTGCAGGTAATGATACTTGTGGGGTTACCATGAGTGTAAGAAGGTGGTTTCCATGGGAGTCTGAGCTTTCTCCAACAGTGCTGTATCAGACATTACTGGCTCTCCACACAAGTTTATGAACAATCAAACAGTCATCTCAGCAGTCAGTTGTGTTACATGCATGTTATTAGATGTGGTTGAAAACATGTATTGTTATGTTAAAATGTTTTATAGTCAGATTGATGGAGGTAAATGTTGTTAAGATGGCATCTCTCTTGAGGAAGAACATTTGTTATAAATTCAAGGGATCATACAAATGAGGGCTATAGGGGACTTAAGCCCATATGGTAAACGGGAATGCATCTTTCAGATTCTCAGGATAACATCCCTCTTAAGCTCTTGGGATGTATGCCTTTGTATAATGATATGTATTTTGTTTTTACACTCATTTACTCCCCGATGAGTAACGCTGATAAGTTGTCCAATGTCTGCTTTATAAGAGTTACACTGGCTATTGATTTCTTTCTTTTATTACTACCTTGGGAAAATCAACTGTACGTTTGCCTACTTGTAAAATGGTAAATAAAAAGCGAAACAAAACAGAAAGTGGCACTGCTGCAGCCCATGACCGGGTTGTGAAAATGGCCTCGGGGCTCATTAACTTGCTGCCCCACTCTTTTCCAGGTCCTCACAATGGACTCTGCTGGTGTCTATCATAAGTTGTGTCTCCACTGAGCATGATGTCACAGAGTTGCAAACTTAGCACATAGGCAGAGTGGTCTTTGTGACTCTTTCAGCTAAGATTACATCTGTGAATTGGTCCCTGATATCTTTGCCATTGAAGAAGAAGACACAACTGAGCCAGGAAAGAATGAATACTGAAATGGCAAGAATCTAAAAAATCCACCCAATTCCTTAAACTTTAACAAGCAGATCTAAACTCAGAGATGCCCTCCTGTGAAGACTGTTGATTGAAACCCTTCTGATCCAGCAAGATACAGGTGTCCCTCTCACTACACACAAACCTCCCAGAGGAACTGCTCTCTGATATCTGCAGTGTATTAAATTTGTGACTAGTTCTTATTCGTACACACATGTGTGGCCTTCTCTTTTGCTCTGCAACTGATATCTGAGGTTTGGTGTCAGACAAGCTCCTGTCTGCCAAACTGAGATTTTTTCCTTTTCCCCAGTGTGCAGAGGGTTTTGGTGAATGATTTAACAGCCCCACCTCCTTTCTAACAACTCTCTCTCTCTCTCAGCTCTGAGAAGGCTATAGTCAGGGAGTAAAGCTGATAATGGATAAAGAAAGTGGCTTGCACTGCTTCTCAGCAACAGCATGTCTGGCACTTGACTACCCTTCAGGGTAATGTTTGTTTCTTTAATTGCCCTGTGTCAGGGCTTTTTTAAAGGGGCAATCCATCATTTTACATGCTCTATTGTAGCACATAAATATTTCCCAACCTCTTTTCATGAGGTTTTGACCCAGTCCTAATTTGATCATATGTTGGGTCCTCAGAAGACATGGCCACAGCACCTACTCAGAGTAGAGAAATTCTGTTTTAAAAATATGCCAGTGCCCTGGTGTGACAGAGATGTATAGCATGTGAAAAGAAGCACCTAAGCATCGTATGTCATTTCTGAAATATTCTGTTGTCTGCCTGAAAATAATACAGCATTAAGATTCCTTACTACTGTTATTAGTTTGATTTCCAGTACTTGTGCAGTGGTTTTTGCATCTTGAGAGAGCACAATTGTTTCCACCTGAAGATATCAAAAGCAATTTCAGTCTCATTTTCCACAGGAAGGCTTGCAGGAAAAAAAAAAAAGAAGAAAAAACATTTTCGAATAAAAAAAAGTCATTAGTAGCAAAGGGCTTCAGCTTGAGCCCCTCCTTGCAGGATATTTCCATGACCTTGCTGTGAAGAAAACAATGAGGGAGATGAACAGAGCTCTATGATTCTGGGCTGACTCTTCACTTATCAGATATGAATTTTACACTCTCTGCCTCTTATACTGCCCTGATTGCTGTGTCTCAGGGTTTATCTAATCCCTTTGTTTATGCAATCAGTAAATATGCATGGCAAAATAAAATAAGAGCTTGTATGCAGATACTACACAACATTGTTTTAATATTTGTTTCTATCTAGATTTTGCTTTCAAAACCAGTTAGGAGACTGAGCTGAACCCAAATGCAGTCTGTAGATAATATTCTGTAGTAGCACTTTCCAGCACTATACAAAAATGCACTTCTGGAGGCAGTATAGCGCAGTGGTTTAAGGCACTGAGCTGCAAACCTGAAGACCTGGGTTTGAATCCCACAGCCCCACTTGCATACTGTGTGACCCTAAGCAAGTTACTTAACTTCCTTTGTGCTCCCAGGTTGCACCTGTAAACAAGCTTTCAGCTCAGCGTGTCTTTCCTGGTAAAACAAAAGGAATACATTTAAGGCTCAGGAAAACAGTAAATTTTCTTGCAAAATTATTAAGGCTTGCAAACAAATTTGATTAGCTAATGAGCTGTCCAGCCTGTGAAATAATTATAAGTGGGCTGGACCTCCCATCCAATCAATAAGAACATTCCTCACATTTCTCTTTATATAACCTTATTATCTTATTAGCCCTTTCACTCCACAGGTTGGGTCTGTGGCTTCTGCACTTATTATATATCTTACTGCCATTATCTGTATAATGCTTGCCATTATATTTTGTTGTTTCTACCCATTGTATTTTTGTAGCACTGCTGTACTGTTCCTCTATTTGTATTATTGTACCCATGTTGCTGTTGTTCAACTGTTCTCTTTTGTTGTACTCTCCGGTCGTGCCTGAAAATAATCATTTTATGGCTGTACACCTACCGGTTAACAAAAAGTAAATAAATAAAAATAAAACTAAACATTTTATTTCCCTCCCATTTGTTAATATATGTCTAGACTTCACAAAAAAACAAACAAACAAAAAAAAAACATTTACAAGTTTAGTTTATTAGTCTAGGAATTAATACCTTTGAGCCAGGGCTCTTTTACAAAGGTTCACGTCACAAAGAACATTTAACAAAGCACGATACACATTACAGGTAAAACCAGACAGGAAAGTTACATCATAAATTTGCTACTAACAGTTTAAGGCAGTAACGTTTTTAAGTTTCATAGAAAACAAGCTATAACAGGTTCAAGTGAGTAGACAATTTGAGGTTAAGAAACTTCCAGGAGAGGGTGATCATTAGCGCCAAAAGGAGGCTAGAGAGGAGGGAAAGGTGGTGAGCGGGAGAGTAAGTGAGAGGACAGGAAAAAGGGGAGTGAGTTTGGGTGGGAGACAGGAAGTAGTAGAGGTACCAGAGGGTTCATTAGTCAGGGAGGAAGAGGCCTCAGATGTGAGGATGGACATGAGGAGTAGTAGTTTTTATCTAGCGCAATCACAGTTGCTAGTGGTGGTGAGGTGGGCATAGAGCATGGATTTGAAAGCTTCAAGCGAGGTTGAGGATAGAGTAGGTGGACTAAGCGCATTGAACCATGTCGGGGCCCTATATGCGAAAGATCTTTGTCCCTGTGCAGTCCGGCATCTCGGAACCAGGAAAGGTTGGCGTTCAGATCTGGTGGAGGGTCGTGAGCCAGGATTCAGTCGGAGTGGGTTTGAATACATAATGGAGTCAGTCCCATGATAGATGTTTTTGCCATTGTGCAGGTGAGATAAATAAGACGATTTGATAGGTTCAACCAGCCTGATTCATAGTACAGATCACATGTGTGAGTCAGTCTTTGAGCCCCCATGAGGAGCCGGTAGGCCTTATTTAGAGTGATTGAGATACGCCTCAGAGCAGTGGAGGTAGCTGAGCCATAAATAATAAGGCCATAGTCAATGATTGAGATTATGGAACTCTGTATAGCTATTCTCAGTGCGCTTGATTTAGAAATTGTGATTTGAATAGTATTCAAGCGTTGGTTCACTGTTTTTGCAGTGTTGTCAATATGGGTTGTAAAGGTGAGCCCTTGGTCAAAAGTGATGCCAAGGTATTTGAAAGTATTTACTTGGTCCAGTGTAATTCCCGAGAGTTTGTATGGTGAGTGGAGTATGCCTAATTTTGTTTTGGTGATTGGAGAAGAGCATGGCTTTTGTTTTATTGTGGTTTAGCACAAGTTTACTATCCAGGAACCACCTTTCAACACTAGAGAAAGCAAGTTGCAGGCTTTTTCATAGGGAGTTTGGATCCTTGTGGGAAGAGAGAATTACAGCATCATCAGCGTATAAGATTATTTTCTCCTGGCAGATATCTGGGAGGGAGTTAAGGAACAGGCTAAAGAGGAGCGGTCCAAGAATTGATCCCTGTGGTACACCCAAGATAACTGGTTTGAAGTCGGAGAGTTCATTAGAGATTTTACAGCCTGTGACCGATTGGACAGGTAACTTTTACCCAAGCACAAGGACCTTCGGCCAGGCCTAGGCTAGAAAGTAGAGAGTAAGTAGGCCATGATGGACTGTGTCGAAAGCTTTTGTAAGATCGATAAAGACTGCACCTGTTTGGCAACCTTTGTCCAGGGCTGAGTGGACTTCTCCAGAGAAATCAAGTAGGCTGTTGTTGTACTATGTCCTTTCCTAAAGCCGTGCTGTTGATTACAGAGTAGATTGTATTTGTCCAGGTAATCAGAGAGTTGTGCGATAGTGCAATAAGACAAGTCTGGGACATGCAGTTATGGGAATAATTGCATCTTATGTGCTTTTAAGGACCCTTTGCTCTGCCTCGTGCCTTACAACATTCCCAAATTATGTCATTATTGGCTCCTAATTACATACACAGTTGTGAATTATTACATATTTATGGTGTATGGATGGCTAGCTTACTGCTACCAAATAATAAGACAGTGAGAGGATTGGTTGCTGCTGACAGTTTTAAAGCAGCATGTTACCATGACACTTGTGTAGTGCCCCCACATAGTTGACACCAGATCCTCTCAGTTGGATCACATTGTCTGTATTCTGCTATAAGAAAAAATTCCTAAAAGGATTTGTCTCTCACGTTCTGTGATGGCTATACATACCAGTACTTTATGTGGAGTTTTTTTTTTTTTTTTTTAAGATATTTGTCTTTTAAAAGAACATAAATCTTTTTTTTTTAATTTTTCTTAATCTATTTCTCTCCAATTTCACTGTACTCCCCATGCTTCCTACAACTGCCCTGCCTATCCATCACACTGGTATCCAACCAGCACATAGACACTTCCTTCATTCCTTCTTGGTGCTGTCCATGCTAAGGAGCTCCTTGCTTAGGACTGGCTCCCTGACCTCATCGCAGCCATGCAGTGGTACTGAATGGCTACCAAGCTCCTCTCCATTATTGCCAGGGTCCCCATTGAACAGAACCAGATCTGCTCTCCTTTATGGTCAAAGGGCTTAGTGGTGGTGCCATTACAGTCACTGCTTTGCTCTCCCCTAGCTGTGATAGCATGGATGTTGGGAGCAAAGCCTGGTGCCAGTGCCTCCATGCCCTCCCACTAATGGGCCTCCTTTCTTCCCCAGTATGTGGACAAGAGGTGGAACTAGACAGATTCCCCTCTGAATGACTCCTCATTCCCCGGGCCACCAGGGGCAGCTTTTCAGCAGGGCATACAGGTCACCCTCTGTTGTGTAAAATGAGCATTCCTGGGACAGTTCCTCCATTCTGATAGTGCTGATTCGGACTCGGGTGCAGGGCGTGTACTCTGATTCCTTATGTGGAATGCCAGTGTCTTAACCACTAGGCCACTGGTGTGGCCTTCCATGTTTTATGTAATTGGAAATTTGGCATGTGTCTGTCATGTCTGTTTAATATTCTGAGTGTACTGTTTCATGTGCTTGTCCTCAGATAGTCCTATTTCATTCCTTGATTTGGGGTGTCTTTTAATGCTGCCATTTTCCCATCCTTTTTATTTTTTAATTTTGTTTTATGAGTTTTGGAACATGGTTACACCTGTTGAGTAGAAGCCTAGTGAGATCATTTCATGAATCTACTCATCTGATGTCACCATAATTACTGATCGTTATGAGAAGTGACTGAGGGATCTCAGTATGTACACCCTGGCAGTGAAGAGGGGAAGGGGGACATGATAGAGACCTATAAATGTCTCACAGGGTGAACAAAGGACAGGAGGGAGTATTTGTCAGAAGAGAAGGTGCATGAGAATGAGGGCCATGCACTAAGGCTGAAAGGGAAATTTAGGGAATAGTGAGGAAGAACTTCTTCACTGAAAGAGTGTAGGACACCTGGAACAGTCTTCCAGTGGAGGTCATGGGGTCAAAAACAGTGGTGGGCTTGAAGCATGCATGGGATAAGCACAAAGGAATCTTGGTAGGAAAGCAGTGTGTGTGTGTGTGTGGGGGGTAGCCAGTAATCAGATGGGATCTGCGGTGACAGGATAGGCAAGGCAAAAAAAGGGTGCAGACTGGGTGGGCAAATGGTCCATATTTGCTGACAAATTCTGTTTCTATGATAAGTAATTAAGAAATGAATATCAGGCAAGAAAATGGTAGCTTTAGCAAGGAGCCCTAAATGAGGGAAAAAATGGCACTATTTCAAAATGAACACATGATGAAACAGTGCAGTGGGGATAGTACACAGTCTTTATACAAGCCCAAATCTGCAATTACTGTATGTAAAAAAAATGCAAACACAAGCGTTTATGTTGTCTTTAACCAGAGGTTCCTTGGAGGCTGATCTTTTCATTCCTCGTGGACTACAGTAGCAGACAAGAGATTGACTGTTCCTGTACACTAACAGTAATTGATTTATGCCAGTCAGTTATCTTCTGCTGTCAAGACGATAACTGCAGAATGTCATTGAAGTGCACTTGATATCTTGATCCAGATTCCAGGCCAAAAATGGTAAATGTGACAACAATGTTAATGTCTTTTCATCCTAGCCCATGCCATTGCCATAGAATATCAGATCAGCAATGAATTTATGAGGACCTGTGTTCAAAACAATAATCAATTACTTACCTTGACCCTAATTAAGACCAGTTCTGGTAACTTAAAGGACACCTAAACAACCTATTTTTAGAAGGAAACTATTTAAAACCTGGCTTCATTGAAAGGTGAAGGAAAGGCTGCTGTTTACACTGATGCTAACATTGCATTTATCTGAATAACATAAATGCAGTTTTGTAACATCTGAAAAAGTAAGCTTCAAGCTTCCAGTTCAAAAATCTGCTCTGCCTGTTCCCAAAATGGCGCCAAATGTGTGAAGTGATGACATCAATGGAGCTAGAGGCGAGAGCTATGCGACTCTCTATAGTGCTAACTAGTTTGTTTTCCCACTTTGTTTAGAATTGTTTCACCAAAATAATCAAAACCGTGACTTAACATGTGGATTATTTCGATCAGTACACATGTTAGGCTGTGATTCTTTCAATTATTTTTATTTTAATGTACTGAAATTGGTTGTAATCCAACCGACTTTCTCTTTGGCAAACTGCAGTACAATACACCTCTTCAAATACCTGGTGGTCTAGTGGTGACATGTTCTCCTGACAGCTGTAAGAGTTCTGGTCTGGTCCAATGCCAAAGTTCATGCTTTTGGGTAATCCAAATCCGTGCAAGGAACCGCCTTCCTGAGGAGGTTGTGGGGTCTAAAACTGTGGGAGAATTCAAGAATGCATGGGACAGACATAAGGCAATTCTTGTGGGGGTAGGAAGAAATAGGCTGTTGGTTAGATAGGATCTGCAGCTTATCCAGTAGGTAGGAAATGGGCAGACTAGGTGGGCCAAGCTGTCCTTATCTGCCATCAACGTCTATGTTTCTATGCTTCTCTTGTAGTCTTCTTTTTCCTTATGACCCCCCAACTTCTAGCCCACCAGCCATCAAGCAGTCCACTGTTCAGACTCTGTCCTGATTAGTGCCTGGGGTTCCATATGAGCTTCCCAGTTGGACAAAGAGAATGATCACACTTCAGATCGTAATCTTATACCTCAGAGAGTAGTGCATATTTATACTGATACGCTTCATTGACTGGCACTGTTAAATTATGCTGCCCAGATCACTCTCGAGTCTTCTTTCATCAGTGTTTCATGTCTGTTCCAACAATAAACATCAGGCAGATCACCACCCTTATGCACAATGATGGCAGTATTTATAGTCCCCTTGTTCTGATTTTCTCCGCCTCATTAACCAACAGCTAGGTCTTCCTGGGGAGCTAAGAAAGAAGCATTGGGACACACTGGAGCAAATTGCTGTTCATATCATCATAAGGGCTGGGCTTGCTATGGATAACGACATTATTAGGCAGGGAAGCATACTAATGCCTTAAGCGAATCCACCCAACCTCCAGCGTCAGTCTACTCCCTTACCTGCGATCTGCAGAACCCCATAGGACAGTCCTCAGCAATCCTCCTCCAGTCCTTTTCTGTGCTCTTCTTCACAGTGCAGTTGGCTGTCTCACCACTCTTCTGAATCTTGAATGCTGTATACACAGTCCCTCGATTCTGTCACAACAAACCTCAACAACCCCTCAAGAGGAATCTCCTACATTAAATCCAAGTAACAATTTAGGTGCTGCCCTGCCACTCCCAAGTATTTGCCATTGCTGCCTGCTCTCATCTGTGGTCAGGTAGTAATCACAGTGCTAGCAGCCCCACATCTCAGATTTCACAATGATCTGTTCAACATTCCCTCCTCCTGTCCTCCTGTCTTCCTCTATCCTGAATATAGCTGTACCCTGCAGGAATGGTCTTCCCAGTCCCCTCTGGCAATTGTTCATCATTCCTTCTCCCTACATTTGAAAACTGGTGAGTGCACCACCCTGCCACATCTGGGTTTTGACATCTCAGTAATAACCTCTTTTACTCTCCCTATGTCTTCAGCAGTTTCAACCCGACTGGAAGGCGGCCACTGCTACACCAATTTTAAGAATGGAGACCCCACCTCACCCAGTAATTACCGCCCATCTCCATTCTTCCACCCCTCTCAAAACCCTGGAAAAAATTCATGCCACTCAACTCACTGGCTACCTGCTCACGCACAACATCATTTGTAATGAACAACACAGCTTTAGAAAAGGGCATAGCACAACAACTGCCCTTACAGAGTTCTCTAACTCACTGCACAAAGCCCTGAATAAGAAACTCCTAGCAGGAACAGTATTTATAGACCTGTCAAAAGCCTTTGATACTGTCTCACACCCCTGCTCCTAAATACTCTCCGCCTCACCAGACTGTCCCTGGACCCATCATGCGGCTACTAGTTACCTCTCAGATAGGTCCCAACATGTGAAGATAAACAACACTCTCTCAGCTACCCTGCCTGTCCACTCTGGGTTCCTCAGGGTTCCATCCTGGCCCATTACTATTCAGCATCTTCCTTAACACCCTACCAAAAGCCTGCCCAAGTAAACTTCTGCTTTATGCAGATGATGCAATACTGTTTGCCGCCCACCCAGATCCTACAAACTTACAGTCCTCTACAACGTGCCTTCAGCTGTGTCAAAACTGGTTCACTTACCACAGATTGGTGGTCAATGTAAAAAGACTAAGCCAAAGCTCTTTGCCCACTGGCAAAGCATGTACAGTGATGTCCAACTAAAATCTATTCCAAAGCCCTCCTCCCATTGGAACAGGTCTATACGTATAAATATCTGGGCCTTACATTTGATCCCAGCCTCTCATTCCACCACACATTAAAATCTCTCCTCAGCCATTAATATTCACACAGGACTACTGTATCAACATAGAGACTGCCTGCCGCCAGAGGCCCTCAACCTTGCAGTCACCTCCTCTGTTCTCTCTCTAGTTGATTACGGGCTAACCATATATGCTGCTGCCAACCACATGGCACTAAATAAAATCCATTTAGCTATCAACAAAGCCTGCAGACTCCTCGCTGGAGTAGATAGGCATACCCACAGCTGCTCCTTTATGCCTAACAAATATCCTCACTCTAGATGAAAGAGTCTGTTATCAAACAAGTCTCCTCCCAAAAAATTCAATTAGGCCTAACCCCTCCTTGGACTTGCTGCATCTGTCTGCTCTGCTCATGCCGCAGCTCACACCATTAAGCAAACAAACTGATTTGAGCTGTCCCCAGGGTGGCGACCTCACTAGCCCAAAGGTCCTTTTATTACAGAGCACCGATATGGTACAATGAGCTCCCTAAGGCCGTTACCTCTGTCGCCAAACTGAGCCCATTCAAAATAGCCCTCAAAGACCATATACTCTCCTCCCACCGATGCCAGTGCTCCAGTCAGTATGGCTGTGACTAGCACCACCAACACCTGGCTACCGGTACTGGCCAGTGCTTGCCCAGCTCTGTCTCAGTGTTAGAGCTGTGATGTTGATGCAAGCAAATGCGCATTGACCATCTGTATCAACTATAACTCCTAGAATAAGTCTTGGACAAAAGTGCCTCCTACCCAACTGCTGTTAATTCTCAATACATGATGTACTGTGTAAATGACAAAATCGGCTTCCCGATAGCTTCTTGTATTTACAGGCCGCACCTCCTTACTACCTGAACTGTACACTGACACTTACTTGCTCTTAGTCGGACTTCTATAATTACCCTCAGTATTGTATGAATTGTTCATTTCTTGTGTTTCCTCTACTACATTATATTATTGTATACTACTTGCTAGCTTGATGCTTTTACTATGTTTGATGTTTTGTGCTTTGAAGAGGAGCCTTTATAAATGAGTCTCTGACTCAAAGGTTGTATATCCGACTTAATAAATAAATAAATAAAATAAATATGATCTTTCCAGTAAGTCAGGCTCTTAGTAGCAGGGCACAGGGAAAAATGAGATTTCTTACCCTTATAAGGTCTAGGCTTCCTATGTTTAGGGTAGGGCATGCCTTAACCATTCTGGGCCCCTGTGCAGCTCCCTTCAGGTCTCACCACTCCATTCCTGTGGGCCCCCGCATCCATCATTATACCTAACTAACTCTCCTGTCCTGCATTAATAAAAGTAGTACGAGGTCTACTAGTTTAATCAGCACCTTTAATTAGTGCCATTGATTTCATTTAATTATTTGACTTCACCATTGGAAATGAATCTGACTGAGCCTGGAGCAAGAGCTTAAGTAAGTATGGTACTATTACCGTATTCATTTCTGTAAGGACAGGGACATCATCACTGGACAATCACACTGCTGATAATCCGATTTACAAAAAGTTAAACAACTTAACTTTTCTGGAGGTGTGAGTGAGAGTATAGTGAGGATTATCATGGGACACCAAGGTTGCCACCTGTCAGGTTTTTACCTGGTGACCAGGTCTTCAGGGTCCTTATCAGGAAATCGGTTTTGCTCTGTGCCGGTCAGGTTTTGAGCCATTTTGAGTGCTCACATACTTTGAAACATATTTTGTCTTATCATTCATTATTTCAGCTACATGTCTGGAGTTACAAACAAGTTCTCTTGTCAATATAACCCTTTGTTTGTGAAAGCAGTCAACCTGGGAGGCGTAAATTATGGCCATTAACATCATTAGCACTTACTTAACCTAATCTTTTCCACTGCATCTTAAAGTGGCATAGCAGCAAATCTGCCCCCACCTTTTGTAACAGTAACAAAGCAGTTGTCTTTCACTTTCATTTGCTGGTAAACATTTTCATCTCTAACAAAATGTAGGCATTTTAAATGTTTTAAATAATTTTTCCTCAAGAAAAAATATGGGCCCTCAAGGTGCAGGGCACAGTTTGCACCAAGCTAAGGCCATCCCTGATTAGGGACTAATAAATGACATGCATAATGATGCACGCACCTGTCATTTAATGTTGCCTAATCAAAGATAGCCTACATCTTTAAGGGTAAGAAAGTCCATTTTCTCCCCTTGTGCCCTGCTGCTTTCAGCCTAGCTTACGGAAAGTTCATGTTTACTTTTGATATGTCAAAAAACAACAGGGACTGTACTAATGGCATTCATGATGTGGAAGGGTGGTGAACTCGCCAGTTTTTGATGTGGGGAGCAGGGTAAAGAATAGAATACCAGAGGGGACTGAGGAGGTCATCCTGTAGGGAACAGCTATATTGAGAGTTGGGGAAAGACTGGGGCAGGTGAGCAGATAATTGGGACATCTGAGATGTAGGGCTACCAGCACCACGATTGCTACCTGACCATGGATGAGAGTGGGCCATGATGACAAATACTAGGAATGGCACTGTGGTGCCTAAATGGGTACCTGGATTCAGTATAGAGCGATTACCTTCAAGGGGGTCAAGGTGTGCTGATGCACTATTGTGGAGACTGTGTATATTGCATTCAAGATTCAGAAGAATGGTGAGCCAGCCAGATAACTAGCATTGTGGAGGAGGGCATGGATAAGGACTGCAAGAGAATTACTGAGGACTGTACTGCCAGATTCTGCTGATCACAGGTAAGGGGTAGACTAATGATGGAGGTCAGGAGGAATCGATTAAGACATTAGTACATCTCCCTGCATAATGTTCTTATCCATAATAAGTCCGGCCAGAATGAGGGTATGAACAGCAGTTTTGTGGTGTGTTCAGTGCTTATTGCTTGGCTCTTCAGGAAGATGTAATTGCTGGTCAATGAGGCAGAAAAAATTGGGGACAGTAAGTACTGACTTCATTGTGCAAAGTGTGGTGATCCACCCAATGTTTATTGTTGGAGCAGAAATGAAAAATCAATGAAAGAGGACTGGAGAGTGATTTGGGAGGCATAATTTTAAGTGCCAGTAAGTTAAGTGTATCAGTATGGGTGTGCTACTGTCTGAGGCACAGGATCACACTCTGAAGTGTGATACTCTATTTTGAGGAACTGGAAGCTCATAAGTGACCGAGGCAGTACTAAGGACAGAGTGTGAAAGGTGGACTGTTTGATGCCTGTAGGCTAGCTGGGGGGTGCATAAGGAAAAGAAGACAGTAAGAGAAGAATATTTTGGATCACCAATAAAGCATGATCATTGGCAATGGACCAGACCAGAACTTCGTTACAACCATTGGGACATCACATAACCATTTGAAGAGTTGTACTGTACTGCAGTTTGCCAAAGAGAAAGTTGATTGGATTACAACACAATTTAGGCACATTTTGGTGAAACAATTCTAAAGAAGGGAAGTAGATCTAGTTAGCACTATAGAGAGCCATGTAACTCTTCTGCTTCTAGCTCCAATGACGTCATTACTTAACACATTTGGCAGCCATTTAGGAACAGGCAGAGCAGATTTTTTTTTCAATTAGAAGACTGATGCTTACTTTTCAAATGCTATAAAATTATTTATGTTATTTACATAAATGCAATGATAGCATCAATGTAAACATCAGCCTTTCCTAGACCCTTCTGAAATTGAAATTTTAAATAGTCTGTTGGCAAAATATTGTTTAGGTGTCCTTTAAGATTCAATCCACAAGGGTTTAGAACCCTTGTGCAGGTGTGGAGGGCCAAGAAAGCTTTTGATTATTCATTATGTACATGTGGAGAGCCTTATGGTGCTAACAACAGCTGCTACACCACTACTCAGCACCCAATCTCACTCCCATGACACATCTGTTTGTTTGGCCAGGATGAGATGGGACCAGCATGAGGGTGGTGTTGTTATTTATTAGAATAACCATTGAGCATAAGCTCATTCAGAATGGCAACCTAGTGTGCACAATACATACAAACATCCATCCATCCATCCATCCACATCATATATAATACAGCATATAAATATTAAACACAGACATTACAGACATGCTGCAAAGGGTATGGTTGTGCTTTGCATGAGCCATAGCAAGCTTTCTGCCCCATGGTGGCTGTGAGCAGGGCCAAATGCTATGCAAGGGGACTCCTACCATAGAACTTATTCACCCGTCTGAGCATGGCCACCTCTGACCTGTCTGACGCTGGGCTTGTGCCTCTTAAATTAACCCCAGCCCTCTGAGTCACCATTGTGGGCTGGTTAGAATAGATGTGCATTTTTTAAATTTAGGCCAGTCTGATACAGGGACTGGTCAATCCTCTGAGGACTGTCATATTCCATATTCCATATTCCATTTTCATATTCCATATCACTCTGCGGGCAGAGCAGAGTATCCACATGGATGCTGACCTGGGCATTGGACTGTGTCAGCCTAGCTTTACCCCAAAACACCCAGATCATCAAGTATACCTCAGCACACATGGGTCAGCTGGCTGTGTGCTGTAATTCTAACCAAATGAGGCCAACTTTTCATATGTGGCACTCAGCGGCTGGCTACTTGTGATCCACTACTTGGGATCCACAGTTATCCAGCCCATTTCTGTGGATCAGGACTTAGAGGAAATCTTCACCTTCATATCCTGTAATTTATTTGTTTTTATGTCAGCAGACAAATTTTTTCATGTAGCTGTTGGGGATATATGTGTTTGTTTTAGTTTGTTTTCACTGTTTACCAGCCTGTAACTAGCTTGGGGTCTCCATTTTCTGGTTGTTGAAATCTCTATTGTGCTTGACAGCTGCATTAGTGTATGAGAACATGATGTGTGAGCACCCTTAGACTCCACAATATGCCTGTCTGCTTATTTACAGTTCACAAATCAAGTTGCTGCAAAGTGTGAAATGCCACATTTACCTCCAGTTAGTTTTGCAAACTGGGTTATAAAGCAGGGTTTCTCCTTTACATTGTATTCTATTTGTGTGTTTCCAGAGAATTTCTTCAGGATAGTTGTACTTTCAGCAGAGAGATACTGTACATGGTATAAATGGGTGATGTGACATCATGTTCTCATATGCTAATGTGGCTCTCATGGATAATACACGATAGAAGGGACATGGCTATTGGCAAGAGAGGAGGGTAGCTGTGTACATAAGGGAAGAGACTGAGTGTAGTAGAGAAGAAGGTGGTGAGGGAATACGGAACCATGTGGGTCAGTATAAGCAAGGCAAAAAAAGGAGGGTCGGACTAGGGGTGGTGTACAGACCACCATCCCAGACAGAGGAGAAGGACAAGGAGTTAGTGAGGGTTATACATCAGAAGTGTAGAAGGGCAGCACAGTGGTGGTGGGAGACATCAATCTACCATGGGTAGATTGGGACACCATGACATCAGCTAATATGAGGGAACAAGTCATCCTGGATGCACTCCAGGATGCATTCCTGATGTAGCTGGTAAGAGAGCTGACAAGAGACGGCAGCATATTAGACCTTGTCTTGATGGATGGGGATTAGGTAAGGGGCTGAAGGTGGAGGACCCTATAGCAGGGAGTGACCATAGTTCAGTATGGGTTTCCCTCGAGTTGGGCAGAGAGGAGGCAAGTAATACCATCAAGAATCATTAACTTTAATTGGGCCAAATTCAGTAAGATGGCTGAAGTACTGAGAGGCATGTGACTAACATAAGTCCAGACATGGACACCACCCAGAAATGGGACATCATTAAGATGGGGCTGACAGAGGCCACAAACTCCTGCACTGAGTGGAAGAGTAAGAAGGCAAGGTCAAATAAACTGAGCTGGTGGATCAATGAGGTACAGTCAAAGTGAGGGGAAAAAGAGGCGGCTTTTAAACACTATAAGAGGACCGGTGAAGTAGCAGATAAAGGCGGAGTACATTAGGAGCTCCAGGGAGGTGACCAGGGTGTAAAGGGCAGCCAAGGCTATGAAAGAGCTAGGCTTGCTCAAGGGATTAAAGAGGACAAAAAGGTTCTTCAGATACATCAGGAGAGAAGAAATGCAAGGAGCAGATTACTAGAATTAGAATGGGAGAAGGATGGGTGGATAAAGGGGTTGAACAGGCAGAGGTATTACATGAATACTTCTGCTTGGCTTTTACAACAGAGCGAGAGGTACCTAGACAGCTGGGGCAGGATAGAGCAGGAAAAGAAGGGGAGCTAGGATGGTAGAAAGGAGATCCCTGTGCAAAGGGTGCTAGAGGGTCTAAGGTCTCTGTGGACAGATAAAGCACCAGGACCGGACGGGATACACCCAGGATCCTAAAGAACTTTCAGAGGTCCTACCGTGCCTCTGACAGATGTATTCAACACATTCCTTCTAATAGGAAATCTGCCCCTGGATTTGAGGATGGTACATGTGGTGCCTATCAAAAAAGTGCTCTTGGGAAGAACCAGGGCATTATCGGCTGGTCAGCCTTCGTCCAATTGTGGGAAACTAATGGAGACTATCCTGAAGGAAAGAATAGTGGCATTCCTGCAGGAGAATGGGTCCTTGATGATCGGCAGCATGGGTTCACCTAGGAAAGGTCTTGTCAGACCAATCTTGTGATCTTTTACGACTGGTTGACTAGGGCTCTGGATGAAGGCAAGGTGGTTGATGTACTGTATCTTTACTTCAGTGAGGCCTTCGACATTGTGCCACACAGGAGACTGATAGGCAAGCTGAAGGATCTGGGGCAGGGGATGAAGTGGTCAGATAGATTGAGAGCTGGCTAGAAAATAGACAGCAGAGGGTGGTGCTAAGGGAGAACTATCGCCTACAGGCTATCATCAGTGGGGTACCGCGGGGCTCAGTGCTGGGGCCTGTGTTATTCAACATCTACGTAGCGGATCTGGCAGTAGGGGATCCAGCGTAGGATAACCCTGTTTGCCGATGACATGAAATTTGGAGCAGTGATGGATGGGGTCAAGGGGTATTGCAGAAGACCTAGAAACTCTGGAGATGGTCCTGCACCTAGCAGTTGGGTTTCAGTGCAGGGAAATGCAGGATTATGCACTTTGGAAATGAGAATCCTGGACACAGTTACCAGCTGGGGGTGTGCAGTTATTGGTATCCATCGAGCAAAAGATCTGGATGTGCTGGTCACAGGCCATATTAATCACTCTGCACAATGTAGGAAGGTGGCGTGAAGGCCAATAGGATGCTGGGGTTCACAGCAGGGAATCACCTCAAGGACTGAGGAGGGATTCTGCCACTGTACAGGGCACTGGTGATGCCTCACTTGGAGTACAGTGTAAAGTTCTGGCACCTCTTCTTAAAAAGGACATCAGACTGTTGGAGGGTACAGAGAAGGGTGACCAAGATGCTAATCAGGATGGGGAAAAGCCCTATGAAGAAAGGTTAAGGAACTCAATATGAACTCCCTGGAGGACTGAAGGGACAGGATGATATGATTGAGACTTTCAAATACGTGAAGGGTATAAATAGAATTAGTCATAAGGGCCAGTTTAACATAGAAATGAAGGGATCACAAGAGAGTATAGTCTGAAATTGGAGGGGCTTCAGAAGAGAGATGAGGAGGCATTTTCTCACAGAAAGGGTGGAGACAACATGGCATAGTTGACCTGAGGAGCTGGTTTCGCAAACCTCAGTTGGGGGATTTAAGAGGTGGGACAGCATTAGGGGCAAGAACAGGATGGGGAAGGGGAAGGATGGGGTAACTTAGTTGGTTCTATCAGTGAAGAAGGTGAAGAGGGGTTGGGGACAGCATCAATACTCAATGCTGAGAGCTGCACACTCGAGCAGACTTGATGAACTGTAAGGCCTGTATCTGCTGGCTCCATTGTATGTTCGTGTGTAATGAGATTTCAACAACCATAAAATGGAGATTCCCTAGCCGGCCCAGTGGTGCTGAGGGATGAGGTACTGGACACCTTATCTTGTGCCATGCTGGTGATCCATGTTCGGGAACGGACTTGAGTCGTCGGGGAACCGCACGGGTGGGAGGGTCAGAGCAGGATTGTGCAGCCGGAAGGCAACTCTCCTCTCCAGGGAGTGGTCTCCACCCCTGTAGTCCTGCTGCCACCGGGTGGAGGCCCAGTGGTCAGACTAGATGGCGGGGCAACACGTTGTGAGGAGATACCTCGAGATGTGGCGTGTATGCCTCCACATGCATGTATGCATCTGAGGTAGGGGCTGTGTTACGGGAGAAAATGGAAAAATACCATAAACTACATATCGAGAAAAAAAAAGGAAATCCCCAGGATAGTTACAGGGACTAGCATGGACAGTGAAAACAAACTAAAGCAAACACATATATCCCTACAGGAAACAAATATCCAGCTACAGGAAAAGAGTTGTCTGTTGACATGGAAACAAATAAAATTTACAAGATATGAGGGTGTAGTTTTCCTTTAAATTGTTGCAGCATTTAGACTGAAATGTCAATTTTTAACAGTTGCAATATAATTCTGTGGGACAGTTTATTGGCTGGAATGTGAAATGCTTATGTAATGTTCTTTTGCGGATACTCTGTACTGTATTTCCACCCTGTAGAGGTGCATGAGAACACAGTCCTATGTCTAATGGAAACAACCATTGCACCTGGATCATCATCCCTAGACCCATGTGTATAGTACTGGAGATTGGTCCAAGTGTGAACTGCTTATGTAACATTCTTTTGCGTATAAGCTCAACTGTATTTCTACTGCAGAGACTCCATAGAGCATAGTCCTATGGCCAAAGTAATTACCCACAGTACCTGGACCATGATCCCCAAAATTATGATGGATAACATTAACAGCTACATCACCACTAACTCTTGGAATAATACTGAAACATTCTAGGCACAAAGGGAGGAAAAATCTCCATGTAGAGGAAACCTCAAGGGATCTAAGGCCACAGGTTGTCTTCCCCAGTCACACTATTCTTAGGAGGAAAGAACTTTTGAGAGTTTTATGGATTTTACTGACCAGATTTTGCATGCACCATAAGTCTCAAAACTGGAAAAGATTGGCACTCCTTAATAATATACATATATCATATTGAAAAGTGGACAGTGAGCCTGAACCATGTATTCCCTAAATCTGAAACTCAATGGCATCGGTGGATAATCTACATTATGGCACATATGTTACTGCCAGGTGCCTTGTATTGGTTCACATGCCTGCCTGGTGACTGTACAGGGCCCACCTGGTTGAGTGAGTTGGGTTCTTTCTTTTCCTGCAGTGGGAGATGGGGGGTACTCAGACAAAATAAGAAATAGCATGGTGCTGCCACCCAGAGAGAATAAGTGAGCCAGATGTTGTGTGCAGTACCACCCCATGGGTGCAGTACTTACCCACCTCCCTATAATGTATTGGCCCACCCTGTGGTCCAATAAGACAGTTGTTAACTTCACCAATAAGCACTTCAATCAGGTTACACAAAGTGGCACACACAGCAATGAATTTCAACAAAATAGCAGAGTTTTATTTATGAACACAGGCCTGGATGCTGGAGGAAAGAGGGGCTAGACAGTTGCAAGTCACCTTGCGCACTCCCACCCTGTTGCAATGCCCACTGGGAGCCACTGTACTGTAGCTCACTACCACCATCTCAGATCCTACACAGACTATGAAGCACTCATCCAATCAAGGGGCAGAAAGGATGAATTCTACTACACAGGATGTGGTAAACTCTTCAGCTGGTACCAGTACTAAAATTATGATTTCAAGTATGACACGGGAACCAATGACTCTGGGTACCTAGAATTACACTTAAGTCTGGGTGCAGGCCTGGTAGCAACATTGCCCAGGTTTTTTGGTGGTGCACTTGATGAAAATTAACAAGCCTACAGTTTAATCCCCAGCACAACATAGTGTGCCAGTACATTTTAAAGAACTTGAAATCCAGATGGAAAATGATTGGAAACCAACTTGTAATCCAAATGAGGTAATTGTAATCCAAACTGGAACAGTACAGAAGACTCCAGCCCCAACACCACCACTCATGTGACCCACAGATGCAGCAGCTCAGTTGAGACAAAGAAACAACACACAGCAGCAGGTTGGGCCACAGCTAAGAAGAGGCCCAGTGGCCTGGGGATGAAACACTTTGGACTCTCTCAGATGTTTTGCAGCAGCGCAGCCCTTCTGGCTCACATGTCTCAGGACTCAGCCCTACTATTTCAGTTCTCAGAGCACTATGCAGTGGTTTCCCAGTTCCCAAGGAGCCTGGATACCAGGAGTAACCCCTATAGTCTAACTCCCTTCAGATCAGAGTACCCATGCACTCAGGGCATGCACCCCTTGACTCCCTGTTCTCCTACCTATCCACTAGATAAGGGCTAGCAGGACTCTTACCTGTCTTAAAAGCAACCTGGGCAGGATGCAGGTCTTTGTCTTCACTTGTATAGCTCAGTAGCTTTGGCCTTCAGCAATGCAACACAGGCACAGATTCTCAGTAATTTCTTTCAACAGGTGCCTACCTGGCACAGTTTCATAACTTTCACTAAACAGATGCCTTTCCCTTGCATAGTCTTCAAACAGTTTAATTCCAGGATAAAGTACACAGTGTTTTTGCAGAAGGAACCCTGGTGACTGCTCACAGGGTTTTGATTTGGCTATAGCCTCTCACATGGTCTCACTAGCCACAGGTCTGAACACCTCAGGGCCTCTCTCAGACTGTCTCAAGCTCCTCATGAGCCCAGAAACTTCTTTTACATCTGTGTCTGATTCATCGGCAGGACTGTCCATCAGTCCTTCTGCCTCTGATTGGCCCCTTTAGCCCGCCAGTACACTTAGGGAGGGTCCATTTGCATCAGCCTCCCATAATCCACCTCTGCTGTTTCTAGGGCTTCCTAGCCCTCTGAGTTAGTTGGCTGCTGGGGCTGCGGGGTCACAGAAATGGTGGGCCCATGCTCTGATGGAGCCTTGTGCTCCAGCATCTCTCATTTACTCATTTTGTTGCCCCAGCAATGTGCTGCCCCTCTGGCCCTGTTGCAGCCCTCCTGGACAACAATCCAGTAGAGCTGTTAACAGTGGTGGGGTAGTGAGTCCATGAGTTACATGGCTGGCAGGGTCGTGAGAGTGGGAAGCACTGGGAAGGGCCCCTGACACTTGCACTCCCACTCAAGAAGATGGCTGTTTTCTCGTGGTGCAGGAGGCACTGTAAAGTGCCCTGCTGTTCCCAGTCCCCTCAGCCACAATTTGGGATAGGGTCTAGGAAATGCAGCCACAGCCACAAAGACAGCATGGTGCAGGAATGCCAAAGAGTTGTGCTGCCACCTGGCTCTCTCTCTCTGCACCTCACATGCAGTCAAGCAAGAGACAGCTGGCAGTACAGCAACAGCGGGTTACCTTAGGAAGGTGACAGTGGCAGTCCAGGTAAGCCCTCCCAGGGGATACATGTAAAGCTAGACATTCTTGCATGCGGATATTAATACAATATATCATTTGGATGCAGCAGATAATATTGCACAACTACTGTTTTCTTTTCTTCAGGTCAATGGACAAAAAAAAAAAACATGAAAAAAGCATAAATTTTAATCTGAGAATTGGCGCACAGATTTTATTTCTGGTGATCACCCTATGATATATCCGTATTAGTAACTGTATGGCAGCTTAATGTTCTGTATTGTTTTTCTGTTTTGTTTCTGAAAATTTGAATAAACAGAAATTAAAAAAAAAAAAAAAAAAAGAAAAGGACCACCTTCCCATAACTTTGATGATCTAAGTAGGGATGTTTCTTGTTGAGGCTGTAGTGGCTGCTAACATGTGAAGAAATTACCAGAACAGGAACTGGGATCCAGTCATGTTCTGGTAAGCAACAATCTAGAAGTGAACCATGTGGGCGCATCACTGATCCTGTTTTCATAGCAAGAGAGGGAGAGTGGGATGCGCTATTTAATAAACACAAGGTAATCTCTGAATATCATTAGTGGGCAACTCTGGTTGTAAGTAGCAGAATACAGCATCTTTGTTTCTTGTTGAGACCGGTCCATATTTGACTGTCTTAGGGTGAGCATGTATGACTCTTCCACTGTTTTACTGAGGCTGGCAACACAGCGATACTTGTCAGGAGAACGGTATCAGAAGCAGAAGTAAATTCTCCAATAAATGGTTAATGAAACACATCAAAATTAATAGGTTTCTTACCAGGATTAGCTTTAAGTGCTGTTTCCTTGAGACCTAGTAGAAAGACAATGGATGGTCTTGCAATCCCCCCATGAGTTGGGGCTTACCTTGCTGCCTCCAGCCGCCTGTTCCCACTGGTCCCCAGTCCTGAGTGGCCTCCTGTGTTGCTCCTGCCAGTCTCTGGGGTTGGTATACTGTGGGGAACTGGAGGAGTGTGGTTTAATAAAACTATCAGCTTGGTAGTAAAGCCTAAAGCAAGTGCTACACAGCTCTGTGAGTTCATGTTCGAACAGGCTACTGCTCTAACATGCAAGCTGGCAGGCAGCTCACACATTCTGTGATAGCACTGTGGCACTCTTAATCAAAGCCACTCTGGTGGCTCACCAAAATCTCCTTCATGTGGTCCAGCTCAAGGGACAGAAGCAGTTAAGGGGCTCGGAGACACATGCAAGGGGAGAAAAACAAGAACACTTTAAAAGCACTAAAGGTGCTATAACTTTAAGAAGCAGTGAAGGCGCTATATGTGAATGGCCCTGCCTGCAGCCTGGGGAGTAGAGGCTCTATAGGCGCTCATGAGAGGCAGGGAGTCCTTGTTAGCACCCACTCTGCCACTGGATGATAGGCAGAAAAGCCTCTGTCAAGCCATGGGTGTATTACTGTTAAAACATTTCAGGAATTGTGTAAAATAAATTATAAAGTTGGGACTCTGTGCAAACTGAACAGCAGCGCTACTGTGTCACCCTGACCTCTGTCTCAGACAATGAGAGGTCGAGGAGCCTGAAAGACTCTGGCAATGGCTCCTGGATAAGAAGAGAGGACTGTGCTCTTGGGGCCTTTACCTTCCTCCAATCAGGCATCAAGTTAACATTCTGAATACTAATTTTATGGACTGACAGCTTGATGGACCAATGGGATGCTGCATCTGATTTCCTCAGACCTGCAGACCTGGGGAGCAGATTCAGCTCTGGGCAATCTGCCTTGAGTTCTTCACAGTAAGGAGGGCTTTGACTGTGTGCCTGCTAAAGCTTGGAGGTCTACCTAAGGGTTCAACAGTCACATTTCAAGAGACCACTCAGAAGTTTTCCACAATCTGGAAAGCCAGTGTTTAAAGTGTGAAGTGCTGTTTTGCGAACAGAGTCTGGACACCTGCCAAACCACTGAGGGACTGAATACTGCCCATTGACAGTGGGGGCCATACAGTTTTCTGGACTAAATGATCCACAGCTGTTAGCCTGCAGGGTGGAGAAGACTGTGCTCCTGAGCTCCAGGAGGAGTTGATAAGCCAGCAAACAGTCTGGGAGATTGTCCGGGCAGTGTTACACCTAGGCATTGTCTATCATCTTACCCTGAGGGCTGGATGCATGGATGGGTGGGTGAAGTGTGTGGCCCTGGCCCTTAGACTGGTCCATCCTGAGCTGCAAGAGGAGCAGAAGAGCTGCAAGAGAAGCAGAAAGAGCTGCAAGAGAAGCAGAAAGAGTTATGAGAGAAGCAGAAGAGCTGCAAGAAGAAGAAAGAGCTGAAGAGAAGCAGAAAGAGTTGCAAGAGAAGCAGAAAGAGTTGCAAGAGAAGCAGAAGAGCTGCAAGAGAAGCAGAAAGAGCTGCAAGAGGAGCAGAAAGAGATGACAAGCCTGCCAAGAGAGTCTGCCATCAATCCAGACTGTCCCAATCAGAGCTACAGTTTAAGAGACATGGTCACGCACCTGTTGCCAGATGTTGTAAGAGCTGTATCTCCAGAACTGTGAGTAAATTTAGGGTCTGCCCTGCAGCTGGGGGTGTTATACATAGTTTCTTCAAATGTACTGTTTGCTATCTGGCCAGAAGTTGCAAGGTTCTACCTAAAATAGTCATTTACATCGATTCAAAGGGTTTGTATTTAATCAATGGTTTTAAAGTGTACCAGTGTTGGCCAGTCAGCTGCACCGACAACAGACTTGCCATGTTTCGCTGGCTGGGTACCCAGTGGAAACTAGTGGGAGCACCCATTTTAAATAACTGGGGAGACTGGTACCAGTCGGGAGTGGAGTAGTGCCGCCAGTACAGGTGGGCTAGGGAAGAAGGTACTAAATTGTACTGCTACATATGCTGGTGGGAGGTAGGCACTGTGCCTATTCATTTGCTTACAGACAAAGTGATTGCTTGTTGTTTTTTTCAATGTGAGAGAATAACGTGCTTGTGTGAACTTGTGATTATGTTTTACTTTTAGCTTTACTCATTCTTAACCCTTGTTGATGAGAGGCCAGGACTGGGGAAAATAAAGGCCCAGAGAAGGGTCAGGAAGAGCGCCGAGTAGGAGGAGGTGGAGAGGATGGAGGATGTCCTGAATGAACTAAGTGCTGAGTGAGTTTGTAGGCGTGCTGATATAGTGCTGGTGGGTGGAGTTATTCCCCTCATTGAACCATGAGCTTAAGCTCTTCCATTCAATGTAAGGAATAATATGCTTCTGTAAACTTGTGATTATGTTTTACTTCTTGGCTTTACTTGTTCTTACCCCTTGTTGATGAGGGCGTGTTGGGAAAATAAAGGCCCAAAAGAGTTATTGTGAAAACCTCCTCCAACTTGGAGAGTACGAACAACAACTGCGGGAGAGGAAAAAAACCCTGTGGGAAAACCTCTGAGGAACCATGGCTGCCAGACTGCCCTTCCTCTTGGCGTACTAAGAGGAGGTAATCATAAAATATATAAACTTGGATTTTTGGAGAACTATAATCTAGCAAGGATCCAGATCAATGAAGTCTTTGTGTCAGGAATCTTCTTCTATGAGGGTGATGAGTATGTAATCCATGCAGAGTAATCATACAGATAGAAAGCAGTTCAATGATGGAACAAGTTCTTATCCATGGATAGCAAGGAATGATGGAGTAGAGAATCCTGGAGAGAGAGGTGTTTGAGCTTTTGGGCTCCGGCAAGGGTTAAGCAGGAATAGGCGGACCTTCGAAAGTAGCCAAGAAAGGAATCTTGAAGTAGTGACCCAATTTGCTAAGTTCTGCTTTGGCCAGATTGGAAACTAGCCAGGCTTCTTGTGGTGGACTGCTTAGGAAGGTATCTGAGATGTTCAGGCCATGAAGGTAGGCCCCATGGCCAAGCAAAATGGCATGACCCCACGTAGGTCTGCCATGATAGAGGGCTGAAGGGTCGAATCATGAGTGAGGGCCCCCACGGCCAAACCTGGGATGACGAGACCCCCACAGAGGTCTGGCATGATAGGGCTAAAGGGTCAAATCATGAGTAAGACCCCCATGGCCAAACCAAGGATGGTGAGACCCACGTGGGTTCACCATGAGTTCAGATGCAGAATGGGTGAGCTGTAGGCGAGGACTCCCTGCATGCCAAGCCAGAGATAGGGAGACCCTCATGTGGGTCTGCTGTGAGTTCAAATGCAGAATGGGTCGGTCATAGGTGAAGCCCCACCAGGCCAAGCCAGGGATGGCAAGACCCCACATAGGTCTGCCATGAGTTCAAATGTGGAATGGTGAGTCATAGGCAATGCCCCCGCGGTCCAGGCCAGGGATGACGAGACCCCACATAGGTCTGCCATGAGTTCAAATGCAGAATGGGTGAGTTGTAGGTGAGGCCCCCATGAGCCAAGCCAGAAATAGCAAAACCCCATAGGTCTGCCACGAGTTCAAATGTGGAATGGGTGAGTCATGGTGAGGCCCCCTGCGAACCAGGACAGGATGGTGAGACCCCCTTGGGTCCACCACAAGTTCAAATGCAGAGTGGGTGAGTCATGGGCAGGGCCCCCGTGGGCCAAGCCAGGGATAGCAGGACCACCACGTGGGTTTGCCACTAGATAGTATGCAGAATGGTCGAGGTTGTGAATGAGGCCCCCGCTGGGCCAAACCAGGGATGGTGATACCTGCTGGGTCTGCCACCAGAGAGAGTGTAGAAGAGTCGAGGTCAGAAGTCAGGCCTCCATGTGGACAAGACTAGGGATGGCAAGACTCCTGTGCAGGTCTGTCATGGGGATAGGGAGTCATGAGAGAGCTGATAGGTGGGTCTGCAAGTCTGTTAAGGCAGGACTGGGCAGCTATTGGATGAGACAGGTGGACTTCCAAAGTTGTAAGGTGATTCTGAAGGTCAGAGAGGGAAGAAGCCAAGGAGTCAGAAAAGAATGGATTTCCACAAAGGCAAAAGGAACAGGCTGTGGCAGCAATGCAGTAGGAGAAGGAATAGTATTGTATCTGGCTTCAACCATAAGAAGCAGATCAAATAACTCTTGCCTCTTTGTGGAGGGTGAATGGGGAATGGCCAGTCTCTTGAGTTCTGAAACTAGACAAGGGATGGTCCAGACCTTCAAGGTGCAGCGAGTCTTAGAGGGCCTTTGTCTAGAAGCCAGTGGTTCCTGCAAAGAAGGAGGGTGTGAAGATGTGTCCTCCCGGGATTGGTGAAGTCAACAGTAGGAGGTGAAGCTATCGACACAAGCAGAGAACTGTGACCTGGAGATCTTCATCGGTAGCAAAGGTCAGCCAGGGGCTCGAGGAGGTAGAGGTTGATATCACTATGGTAGAAGTAGGAGGATAATTGCTGAGATGGAGGCAACTGGGAGGTGGACCTGTGGAGGTCCACAGTATAACACTAACCTCTGTGCAGAGACAGAGCAGCAAGCAAGAGTGGAGAGACTTGTCAGTAGCAACAAGGCCCATCAAGAGTGGACAAAGTGCCTGGAGAAAGTTGGATTCAGGGTTGTATCCTCAAGTAGTGGTACATCAAAGAATTTCAAGAACTGATGTAACAATTAGGAGCTCAGTCACTAGGCAGGAGAGGGTTTGGCAGCTGGCTTGGAAATGGGGACTGTGTCTGTAGATGTGGTCCTTGAAAATTTTGGGACTGTGTCTTTTTTTTTTTAAATTGTATTTTATCCTCCTCCTCTGCCTCCTCGACCCTTGGCGTTGTCCACTTGAACCTCCTACCCGCGACCCAGCTCACACACAATCCACAGGCCCCCATGGAGCCGCGGTTTACCCCGGCGGGGCAGTGTGGGGCCATCCCCATAAGTTACAGTTTGTCGGGCCGTGGACTTGCTGAGTGGGCGCGGGCAAATGAGCACGTCCCAGGACCCGCTTCCTCCCGGACAAGGCAGGCTCCATTTTTCCTGTTTCCTCCCTCCCTTTGCAGATGCAATCCCCTGGCGTCATGACGCATCGTCGACATCTGCTCACTATTGGTGGCGTCCGACCAATCCCTGAAAGAATCGCTTCCTCGAGCCTCTGCCGGGTCGCACAAGGGCGAGAATGTGGCGGATCCCCTCCCGGAGTAGGTGAGCTGTCATCGGACGCCAAGCCCCAGCTCCCCAGCCGACCACATTTTGAGTCAGCTCCCGAACCCGGTCGCGGCGTGGAGGCGGTGTGGCATTCAACGCCTCAGCCCTCTGCGCCACTGGGCCGGCCGGGACTGTGTCTTTAAATGCAGTCCTTTCATGGAGAGAGGCTAGTCAATCACGAGGATCAGGAACATTGCAGTCTAAAGGAAGGTATTTCCCAAGCCCAAGGGTATGGCTGAGAATTAGATGCTGGGTGCACATGCCTGAGTCACAGCAGTGCAGTAAGCACTAGGGGCCCTCCAGTGGACTCGGGGATGAGAGCACCATTGGCTAGTGGCCAGGAGGATTGAGATCAGATGGAGTTTAGTGAGGAGCAGAGGAAGCAGGAAGGACAGCTGAGCGGTGACATTAGAGTGCACCGCCCGGAAAAGGATTGAGGAGACACACAGGAAAACCAGCCAAGCAGAGACTGAGAGGCAAACAGAGGGACCCAGGGACCCACCCACCCCAAAAATGAACAACGGACAAGCAAGGTACTGTGAAAGGCAAGGGGAGCAGGACAGAGAGGAGACATGAATGGGCGGTCGCAGGAGCGGCTGGGAAGCAGGATCCAGATGGAGGGAGGCAGGAGAAGAGACACAAAGAGAAAGCCAGAAGCAGAGAGGGGCGAACACATGAACAATCAGAAAGAGAGAGGCAGTGGCCAATAGCCATGGGCGGCAGAAGGGAGAAAAAGGCAGGGGTAAGCAGAGGGGGCCCAGTTAGGAAAAGGGTGAAAAAAGGGCAGAGAGCAAGGCAAAGTGCCAAAGTATGACCACAAATCACACAGCAGCTCAGTCCTGAATGAACTAAGCACTGAGTGAGTTTGTAGGCATGCTGATACAGTGCTGGTGGGTGAAGTTATTCCTCCATTGAACCATGGGCTTAAGCCCTTCAAAAGCCATTTAAAGTTGTTTTTCCTCTGCATCCTTCTCCCTTTTCCTATACCTGCCCTGTGTAAATTGTTAGTTAACTTTTTACAACTGTCTTGTGAGCATTTTATTAGTGAGCATATTGTTAGAGAAAGCTCATAATTGCATGGTTCCATGTCATAAGAGCAAGGTTTAATGAAGACTGCAATATGGCGACTTTAAATAAGCGAACTTAATAACAGCGACTGTTCATTACTGCTAATGCTATATTAACAATTTTGTACATTGCTACACATGTATGATTATGTCCCGGGGCTCGGCTACAATGTTGTCTGCAATGGTGTGCACTCGTGTAGGACAGCAGTACTGATGGTACTCCCCACACCTCCAGTACACCTTTTCATGGACCTCTTTATCCCATCAATAGACAAAGCCACCACAGATGAGCAGCGGCATCCCTTTCTGGCTCCTTGTAAACTCTGCCTCCATTATCAGCCAACACTCTCACCACCTTTATCCCCATCAGCCACAGGTGCACCCTTGTCATGCAGAGGGCTGTGCTCCAGAACCCCCTGTCTTTAAGATTATAACACCACAGAGCACATAGACACAGGGGTAAGCTATATAAGTGTTAGCCCAAATGACTATTCACTCAATTGTAGTAGTCACTCTATTAGTACAGTCACCTAAATATGTTCGCTCTTTAGATAGCACTCATATTACATCACTCAAGTTACTGAGGTCATTTGACATTCTAACTACTTGCATGAGTTCTAAAATTTACTGCAGTGCTGGATATTCTCTGTGTGGGGTAACTGCAAGGGAAGTGGGTAGATACAGCATCCCAGGAGGTTGTACCATTCTGTCACCAGGCCCACTTAACTTAATCTCTCTGTGAAGCTTCAGTGCAATTTAATCTTTTGCTGGAAACAAACCCCATCCAGGAAAAACAGAGCCCAGGCTCCTCTACCTTGTTTGAGCCCACAAGGCAGGGGTAGTAACCATAACATCCACAGTGAACCGGTTACAGTCTGAAGAGAAATGAGTAGTTTTGATGACTGCAACAGATGAATATAAACTCCTGAAATGTATTGTGTAATTGTAGTATATGACAGTAGTATTGCTAGATGGCAAAAAGAACATACTAGCATCTGTTTGTTCAAGGTGGTCAGTCAGTAGTGGTAGCTCTTGTAACAGGTAAAATGAGCAAAGGTTTTCCAGGAGGTCTGATAGGCTGCTCCAGTACATAAGGAAAGAGTCCCAGAAATACAATTGAGTAGAAGTGTGATCATAATTCTTATCATTAATAGTTCTTGATACAGAGGAGCTGGAGTTGTAACACAATCTGCCTGAGGAACTAGAGTTTTGAAAGCCTGTAAACCAAATTGAGACAAAGGATCAGCAAGGGAATTAGCCACATCAGGTGTCTGAGATTACTTTTTATTTTACTTATTTTAATTACATTTAAGAGGTTTTACATTTTACCTGTACAATATTCCTTCATGTCTGATTTTTGTGAATGTTCAAATGTATACCACACTAGATCTGGACAGACAAATCACTTGCATCCTCCTTTCTTTAAACCATCTTTAGAGCAGAAATCTTTCATGTTTTGTATCATTAAGTTATGGATTGCATTACCAGACTCATTGTTATCTCTTCATTCTTGTAGATGTTCAAGGAACATCTGAAACATCACTGTCTGTATCATTCAGAATGTTTTTGTAATAATCTTTGATGTGCTGTGAATTTGTATTGTAATCTTTTTATGTGTTGTACTACTTTGGTCCTCCTTGACAATGGGCATTTGATGCTCTTGGGGCTTACCTGACTAACCAATTTTAAATAAAAATAAAAATAAATACAGTTAAATCACTGAATTAGAAAATACCCACGCAGTGAGACTCAAGTTACTCTACCTAAATTTGTGATGACAGGGTGGACAATCTGTCTTTATTAACAACATAAACAGCTGTGAAGTTTTTGTAGTAGAAAGTCACAGTCTGAGAGCACCACTGATGATCCCACAAAACTGCTGTTGCCACAACTGGATAAATTTCAATCAGAGGTGAGTGTTTTTGAAATTAAGGATATAAAGCTATGGATGAGCAAATCAGGTACTATGATAATATGAGTGAAGCCAAAGGAAAGGAGTATTCTGCAAAGATTTCATGAGTTGGCTATGTGAGTTCTTCACAGAATCGTGAAATATTATTTCATTGTTGCCAAAAAATGACCAAATAGAAAAACCATCTTGATTGGCTACAGTGAGGGTGTTATATGATAATCCAGGGAAGGTTCTTAGAAGCCAAGTCCATGAGACATTAAATGAATGACCATCTTAGGGTATAATTCTCATCAAAAATTTAAGAAGCCTAGTAATGAGAGCAAAACACCAGCAAAGACACAAACACCATTGCCAATAAAGCTCCTGAGAAAGCTGAGTAGGCAATACGTAGGGGTGCTTCTTTATACTTGGCCATCCTGTTCTCAAGGACACCTCTTCAGCCTTTGCTTTAATAAATTTACTGGAGTTTTAGTGGCTATGGTGTGCATGCCATTTTCTGTAGGTAAAGGAGGGTCAGTGAGGTTCTTTAAATGGAAGCACCTTCAGTCAGTGGAGTGCATGATTTTGTTTTGTTATGTGTGTCTAATAATGGGAATAGATCTTCTTTGGTACAGTATTTCCTAATGAAAAAAACGTACTGTCTTAGAAGGTAGATTGACTCCCATTCTTGTGAAATCTAATTTGACCCTAAAATGCAGTTTCAGTACAGGGACCCAGTGTCTTTTAGGAGACAGCAGGATGTATTGAAGTTGAAAGAGGTCCGCAAACAACTGATGCGGTAGCTAGCAACATAGATGGTGGGTCAATGGAAAGAAAGTAATCCAGTTGCTGGCCCTTTGCGCAGCAGTAATGCTACTGCTCAGGATGCTGGCAAGCTGGGTTTGGAAGTGAGCCTGAGTCATCAGAGACCAGCAGGTGGAGGAGGACTGAGACTCCCATAGGATGCACTTCCTTCCTGGGGAGGGAGGGTTGTGAGCTCTTCTGTGCTACCACCACCCTGGGTGACTACAAGTGGTGGTTCAAGCTGGAGTCACAGTGGAGGGTGGGCACCTCCTGATGGTGGCATGAGCATGCTTGCTTGCTAGCAATACTGCCACATATGCCCATAAGGGTGCCCAGGGGTTTCATGGGAGAAAAATGGAAAAACACTGCTTGGACCAAGCAGGGTGATGTGATGTCTCTTGGCTGGCCCACACTATCAACTGGGCAGTGCAGCCTGCCTCCAACCCAACATAACATCCCAAAGGGCTTGTAAAACCCTGTTAGCCTCTCACAGTGGAAAGCTGTGGAGAAAGAGGGGAAGGCTAAGGGTAAAGGGGCTGGTAAGGTTGTCTGTAGATATGGGCCAGCTGGGTTGAAAGGCAGCAATAGAAAAAAGAAACTCATCTGGCAAGTAGGTGACAAAGGATACTTGTAGAAATCAGGTAGGATTCAGCATAAGGTTTCAGACAACATGTCAAACAGCTTCTGGCTGCTTTTGTATCAAATTTAAGGTGCACCAAAAAATTAAGTCATGCTTCCAATTACCTCCTTAAAGATCCCAGAATGATGGGTGGATAGGAAGCAATTTGAATGCATCAGATATATCAGTCTTTTCTAACCAGGCACTAGGGGTTGTTAACTTTATAAATTTTATGATGTAATATGTGCAAGCATAAACAAGTGAATTGGTCCAGCTCAACTTCTTTCTGCAGCACTGCCCTGTTTTCCGCACTCTCCCAGCCTAGCATCAGTATCACAGCAGGACTTTGCTTTGGCATAACCAACCCAACTGACCTGGTGGCAGTGGTCTGTACCAGCACCTGTGAGTGACATGGACTGGAGCCACGACTGCACCCCAATGCGTAACTGAAGCTGCTACAGTATTTTGTGTCCAGCTCACCTTGATTCTGCAGCACCTGCCCTGTTTTCTCACTGTTCCAGCCTAGCACCAGTATCACAGAATGACTTTACTTTGGCATAGCTGACCAGACTGACCTGGTGGAATTGGTGTGTACTGGCACCTGGGACTGACATAGACTTGGGGGCAAGCACCCCACTATATAACTGAAGCCCCTATAGTATTTTGTGTCCAGCTCATCTTCTTTCTACAGCACCTGCCCTGTTTTATGCACTCTCTCAGCCTAGCACCATTATCACAGTGGAACTTTGCTTCAGCATAGCCAACCGGACCGACCAGGTGGCAGCGGTCAATACCAGCACCTGAGAGTGGCATGGACTGGGGGCGGTGGCATGGGTAGTGCCCTGCAATATAAGTGAAGCCACTACAGTATTTTTGTGTCCAGCTCACCTTCTTTCTATAGAATCTGCCCTGTTTTCACACAATCCCAGCCTAGCACTAGTATCACAGCATGATTGCTTCAGCATACTGACTGGACTGATCTGGTAGCAGTGGCTGCCTAGTTTTTGTTGTTTTTTTTCTTTTTTCTTTTGACTGTCCTAATGTCTTTCTTTATTGTACTTTGTTATGCATTTTGTCTGTTTTAACCAAGAACAGCATTTCAATTCATACCCTGCTGAAAATTCATTTCTTAGGATTCATGATTATGACTGCATAGGCAAAATTACTAATGCTTTTTAATTTACCCCATGCATCCCCTAATGACTTGGACAACAAAAGTATTTTTAAAGTGATGTTTCTCCTTCTGAACACGTCTTTGTTTTACAAATGGTGTAAAACTCTCTGTTTTAAAAAGTTACCAGTTTGGCATTGTAAGTATCCAAGATTTGATGTGTTCAGCCTTAGAAAAATCATCTTATTGCTGTTATTGTTGTCAGGTCGTATCCCCTCCTCCCACCCAGGTCCTCTTGAACACATCACTTTTCCTAGTCAGCCTAAGAGGCTGCAGCCAACTTTGAAGATTGCTTGTAAACGTACAAAGTATTTTGACTTATAAAGATCTTTTTGAGGCCTGGATGGTTGAGAACTCCTTTGACATTGTAGGGTTTTCTGAATCTTGGATATGTGTTGGTGTAACAGAGGAGCATGTTCGTATAGGTGGTTTCACAACTTTTATGAAAGACAGACAGGGCAAGAGGGATGGGACTGCATGTTTTATGTTAGGTAGGGTTTTAGGGTGGCTGAACTACCCTCTTCCAAGTCAACTCTGAGTGTGATTTTCAATCTCTCAGTTTTGACATTGGGGACATAAGGTTATGACTGTTACTGTAATTTACATTCCCTTGGGATTTCAGGAAAATGGCTGGACAATATCCATGGTCTTTTTAAATCTTCACCTTGTAACAGAGAATGGTTATTATTAGGTGATTTTAATGCTGATTGGTTAAATGGGACTACTGATAACTTTCGTTTTTTGTTCCAGGAGCTTGTAATCTATAAAACAGTAAACTCAGTCACTCGATATAATCATAGAGGCAGGCACATACATTACTTGATTGGATTGTTTCTCATCTATAGAAAATAACTGAATGTGGTACTCTTCCAGATTGTATCAGTGGCGTTTTCTGTTTATTGTTACTGAGTCAGCAAAAAGCCAAAAGTAAAGTCAGTCACAACTTGCTTTTGTAATTTTAAGCATTTGGATCCATACAAATTTAACTTGCTCTAATTGGACTCGACTGGTCATTCCTTGACATTTCTAGTATTGATTCAGCCCTTAACAGATTTTCCTCAACGTTCAATGCTATATGACACCCAAATTCCTTTCAAGGAATTGACACTGATGACAGAAAGTCTGAATGGATTACCTCTGATATATTGAAAATGCTTAGGAAAAAAAGAGCTATAGTCAAAATTTAAAGAAACTGGGGATGGAGAAGTTAGTTAAGTGTAAAGCCCTGTACAATAAATGTTAATCTATAACTAGGAAAACAAAATTGAATACTATAAAAATAAACAACTTCAAAGTATGGTTGACCAACATTGTTTTGGAAAATCTATAAAAACTCACAGGAAAGAATTTAAGTTGTGATGTATTCTCACTTAAACATGACCAGACCTTGATTACTGATACAGAACAAATAGCTTCAATATTTAGTGATCAATTTGGAGATCTTCATCAGTTTAGAGATGTATTGCCTGGAAAGGTTAGCAGTTTGTCTACTGACCCAATTCTCCCCGTCATTTGTTACCAATATTTTATTTTAAAATTTTAACTTGTAGTGATATAAAACTCAGGACCTGATGGTTTGGATTATAGACCACTCAAAATTGCAGTTGATTTTATGGTTCTCCCTATCACAAGGTTATATACTTTTTCTTTGTGCCATGATGCCTTTCAACAGTTCTGTAAATTAGCAACCATTCACCTAATTCATAAAAGTGGTCTGGTCATGGACCCTGGTAAATATGGACTTATCTCACTATTGGCCCCCTTATCCAAAATTCTTGATAGAATAGTCATTGATCAGTTAAACAATTTTTATTTACATTTTTCCGCCACCTAGTTGCGGCCGCGGTATTTTCAGCCAGTCACGGGCAGCCTTCCACCCTTCAGATCGGCCTCAGGCCCTCTGATACCCGTGGCTTACCCCACGGTGGGGCTGCGGGATGCGGAGGAGGAGGAGAGACATCGCCAAGACCGGGATAGGTCAGAAGGAGCTGGCCTGAAAGTTAATTAAAACGTGGTGGGCTTCATGGAGGGTGGCCAGCAGCCGTCCATTTTCCGGTTTTCGGGAGGCGGGTCATGCAATGACGTCAGACGTCTACCCGCCTTCCAGAGTGTGTGTGTGCTAGTAGCTGTGTGACTCCCTGCCCGCCGAAGGGTCACTAGTGCTCCGAGCACTGTCCCACCTCCCCTGGAGAAGGAGAGCAGTCCATGGATGCTCTATCCTTCTCCCAGCTAACCCTTCCAGCGACCGAGTCGTTCGAACCCGGATCACAGCGTCTGGCGGAAATCCAACAGCTGCGCCCGATGGGCCAGCAACAGTTAAACAATTTTAATAGCAGTTATGATATTTATACCCCAGCTCAGTGTGGATTTTGGCAGACATAGTACTGAGATGGCCTTGGTGAGATTCACAGACTATGTCCATCAGGCCATCAACTCTGGTGGGCTAGTGGCCACAGTGTTCGTGGCTCTCACTAAGGCCTTGACTTGTTTGACCATTCCTTATTACTTAGGACTGTGACCAACTTAAATGTTTTAGGTGATGTGGTACAATGGTTTTATAATTATATAACCAATAGAGCACATAGGACTAATAGTAAAACTCTTACTAACCTATAGGAATATTGATTGTGAAGTACCATAGGGTTCAGTTCTTGGGACCCTGCTCTTCTCTCTTTTCTTAACAACCTACCTAGTGTTTGTCCCTCTTCTGAGATAGTACTGTATGCTACAGGTACATGGGTGATCAGGATGGGGGAGGCTGAGGCTCCTGAACACTTTTATTCAGAAACATTTTAATGATTTGCAATATTGGTTCAGGCTGACCAGATGATTTTTTGTTTTCTGTCTGACTCCTCCTTGGTCCACCATCCCTACCACCTTTTTCCATTCCCGGGACTTATCTACTAATAATCAGAGTGCACCCTGGATTGTCCCCAGAGCAGGGCCACTTGGGAAGCCACCCGTTACTTCCCTTATGGTGCCGCAGTGATGATCCGGTGGAAGAGTGCCTCAGACAGCTGCGTGTGGCTTGGTGTTGGAGGCAGACATCCTGCATGCCTTAGCCACTTTTTCCCTTGTTGGTGGAGTTGTGGCATGCGGTGACATGAGGCACACATGTGCTGACATCTGGCACACCTCTCAGAAACCTGAAAGCATAGGCTGTGACACCTCTGGCCTCCACCAGGGGTTGGTCAAACACTGAGTGCTACCCCACTCTTGCCCTGAAGGAGAGAGAAGTCCATTGGATGCTCAACAGCATGGTGGCAGATAAGACATTGTGCCTCAGCCTCTGCATCACTGGTCTGGCATAGAACCAGATGATTTTAGACACAAGAAAACAAAAGCCATGCTTTTTGCTGGCCAATGTAAGGGAATTAACTTAGATTTTAAAATGAAATCTATTGATGGGGACCTTACTGAAGCAGATAATGAATATAAATACCTGGTCCTGATAGTAGATAGTGTACTAACTTATGTTCCACTCATTTCCAGATTGGTTAAGACAATCCATTAGAAGATTGGCATGCTTTTCAGGATTAGAAATACTTGGTTGTGGAGACTAGAAGACTGTTGGCTAGCAGGTTCCCGTTCTCCACAATGATTATGGTCTTGCGTGCTATTCCTTCTCAGGGGCTGGGCTTATATCCAGAGTCACTTCCTTATACAATCTTGTTTGTCAGTTTGTTACCAGCCTTTCATCTCAAACACATCACTGCACTCTTATGAGAGCATGGGGTGTCTTTCTTTTGAAGACCATCAACATCTTAAACATGTCATTTTATGCACAGGGTGGCTCTGGGTAAATACCCTAATAGTAAAACAGGCCTTTTGTCCCTTTAGAGAAGACAAGGGATACTTATTCTATGAAATATATTTCACCTCTATGTGTTGTTCCTTTTAGGTACACTCAGCAGGGTCAGGAGTTTTGTCATACTAAGCAGTTGAACTGTACAACCATTTACAATCAAACCATACACAGCACAATATTGTCTCTGCTTTTAGAAGGAATCTTACTGTTTGGTATGGATTAATGTCCATTTCTCATTGTAATGAGTTAACATGACATTTTCTATTTGTATATTATTTTATTTGTTGCTTTTATTGTTAATTGTAAACTTTGTTGAATGTTTGTTTTATTCTAGTCGCATCTGAAAACAGGTCTTTTGCCTACTATGCTACCAATATAATCAATCAAAAGAACAAACTAAACAATACTCATTGAAAGGTATCAAATAATTTAATTAATGCTGGGTACCATGAACTGGAGAGGTGCAGACAAGAGAAATGTAAGTTTCTTTTCACAGAACTTTATTTGTGAATATTCTGTTGAGGTTGAGGCAGTATGATGGAAAAAGAGGACATCAAAATGCGCCTACAAAATAGTCTCGTGACCACTCTACCTGCAGCAGGTCACTGACTGCAGTGGGATCCATAGAAAATAGAAGGGAGGTTCTAGCACTCATATGTGGTTGCTAGGATTGCCTATCTCCACTGTGAAACCCTAATTGGAGTTCATCAACCAAAAGAGATATTACATCAGAATCTGGATGTGAATAAAGCAGAGGTTGCAAATGGCTGATGTCCAATTGTCCACCAGAGTGGAGGTTGTAAATATTATCTACAATTTGATGGTGAAGCCAAGTTAGGCAAACAATGGTATACATACTTAATATTATCATCTCACAATAACTACACACATGAAGAAGTTGACAAGATTGAATTAGGCAGTAGAATCTATTAACTGAGTACCCAAAAGCCATAACAATTAGATGTCCTTTCTTGCTGGTTCGCTTTTTAGGTATGAAGAAGATGGCTAATACAGGTGAAGAAGGAATAGTAGCTAGAGGATTGCTGGGAGCTGAATCTTGCACACTAAGAGGGCACAGTGTGGTAGTGAACCACAGACAAAACAAGAGAAAAGCTTTCTGACTGGTGAATTACTATTGCAACAGAATAATTCATTGTCAGAAACTTCCCAGTGAAGTCTAGTATTAAAACAAATGAGTAAGGAAAAGGATTTGTTGAGAATGCCGTGCCTTAATTGTAAAACAAAGTATTGTCTGACATTTCCTTCTTGATGTAAAGGCTTTGTAATAAAAAGGCATCTGTTTACCAATTGTTCTTACCTGGTAATCAAAAACAAATACAATATATTTACCTGGATATATATGATTAACACCACAACAAACTCAGGAACAGTCAGTTTTGAGTAGATGTGGATCGTTTGCTTTAATATGATGGACACATTCCTGAAAGAAATGATGCTATTCTCAAATTTAAATCTTCTCTTCAAAATATCCTTACTAAGGTCAACAGGAACCAAATGGATAGGACATGCAGATGGGCTAAAGAGAATTAAAATGTTTTTGTTCATACCCATGTTTATACCAGGAACTGAACCCCAGAAGCAGCAGAGCAGGATGAAGAGGGATATTTGGAGAACCTGAAGGACCAGAATATTATGCAGCAGGCTGGAGTGGGTTCCTAGGAGCAGGTATAGGAACAGGCGCTGTAGGCTTCACAGGGACAGTAGGATTACTCTTGGAGGTTAATGGCATGGTTAAGTGTGGCTGAGCACTGAGGTACAGTAAGCACAGTCCTTGGTGCAGTATAACCTACAGAGAAAGGAAAAAAATGAAGTACATCTGTAGAAGGCCAGGCAGAGGATGATCAGCTGAAAATCTTTGCTCTATGACATTTATCTTCCTTTCCACCTCCAGGCTTCCAAACATTCCTTCTAGAATGGATAGGTACAAGGAAGCCATAGCTTCACGTTGCTCACTTACAGTGTTCGATGGCATACATTGCGGACTACAGAGTATTTTTCCCAAATGTTGCTTTTTCTCTCCATCAGAGCCTTGCAGATCCTGTACCATCTGGGCTGCATGTGTCATCCAGGTCTCAAAGTCTTCTTCCCTGCAGGGTGGGTCTGATTCCTGAAAATATTTTAAACATTCATCCTTACAAGACTCTGATGGTGGAGATGGGGTTTCTGAGCCTTCTCCATCAATGAGCTCAGTGTCTTCAAAATGATGCTGTTTAGAACATGGTGGTCCATGATGGGGATGTAACAAAGTTGGAAGGTCTTGCATGTTTTTCCTTTACTAGATAACAATGCACTCAGTTTACTTTTCCATTCCATTAGCTGTGATGGAATGGTGGGAAATCGGAGATAGAATGCTCCTTCTGCCAAACAGGTACCATGTGCCGATGTGCCTTCTGTGTTTTCAGATTAGAGAGCATCGGTAGTTTACATGCATCAGTATTAGTCTCATCTTTAATGAAGGCACTCACACTTTGATTGAAGTAGTTATTCCTTAATTCATATAGTTTTATTTTACCAAGACACTCTTATGCACCTACAGTAAGTCATCCAAAATATGGAACCTGTCTGTCCCTTCAAGGATTCCCATAGCCAGGATTGCCTTCATCAGGTTCACACCCTCCCTTAGCACAAAGTTTCCAGTTTTCTGCCAATTTTCTAATCTTGGGAGGGAGTACATTTGAACAAAGTCACAGTAGTGAACTGCCCATGTGGTGCAAAGAAGATCCCAGAAGGGCTATAATGCAGTATCCTTTTGAGGCCCCCAGTGTCTTCTTCACTCAACACTCTGAGGGGCCAGCCTGGTTTACGGAGTTGCACTACACTGGGTACTTTAGTCTTTCACTGATGCAGTGTCCCCACCTGGAATAGCAATATGGAGTACCTGAACACTGTACTCTGGCTATTACCACTTCATGAATTACTATACTGCTCTTGCCCACACAGTCCCTCCCACATCAAGATTATTACAGGATATATCCCAAGAAAGAAATATACTGTCAAATGTATAACAATTTGTTAAAAGGAGGGGCAGGGACATTCCAGGGTCAGAAGGAAAATGGGAACAAGAGGGTAGCAATAAATCACATGCATAATAGTCACACAGTATCCCATCACCCACTGATGATCCTGTCATGATCACTCACCCGGTTTGTGCACCAGGCATTATCTCCCCAATGGTTTTAGGAGGCTCAAAGATTAAGTTAGTTAGGTACCATACCAGATAAGCGTTGCAGGTCTGATGTGCAGTAGCTGATTTGGATGAACAGGTTGGTACGCACATGCAGTAACAGTAAACTAAAGTGATTGCTATTTGTAATCCAAAGAAAACACACATCTGAGTAATGCTTCTGATGGCTTTGGCCTGAGAGTGATCAAAAGCCAGCACAGTCCTACCCAGGACTGCTGAGGCCACATTCTCTAACATTAACTAAAATCCTCATTTGTAGGGTCACTCATGGTCTTGCAGTCTCAGCTGGTTTCAGGCTTTCCTCCTGTCACAGAGGCAGGGATTACCCAGAGCTGGCTCCTGGAGGAAGCATCCATCTCCCCAGATCTATCTGTCCTCTTTTTTTCTCTCTGTGTACTTCTTCTAGGAAAGCCAGCAGGGGACCCACTGACACTCTCCTCACCATGATCAGTGACTGGACTGGTGCACTGCTCCTTCTTCTTGGTTAATATGCTGTGTAATGGCCCAACAGAATCCTTCACTCATGTAGTGATATCAGTGGTTTCAAACTATCGAGTCACTCTTCAAAGGAACAAATTCTCTTGGGCAAACCTACCCAGTACCATTCAAATGCTTGTCCACTTTCAGCTTCCAACAGACTCTGGCTCAAAGTCTCCTGGTCACACAGACTGAGCAAACTTTGCCCAGATACTTGGTTTCACTCCTGTTTATAGAGTTTTGATTGCAACATCTGATTAAATAAAAGATTCTGTATGAACCATGTATTAGAATCCTGAGGCAGCATTAGGGTTGCTCAGATTATGTGCCATAGAATCTGACTAGCTTCCAATTTTTGGAATTACGACTTTCAGAACTGTATCAAAATTAAATGTTAAATACATGATTTTACATCAGAAATTAGGATTTAGGAATTAGGATTCCATATCCAATTCGATTCCTATTTTGAGGTCCTTTTGGAACTGGAATAGGAACTGGATTTGAGATTGAAATCCCTATATTCCTATGAAATCCTAATGGATTGAGCTCTGTCAATTTTGAGTATCCTAGTTTGCATGCATGCTTCTTTTCAAACCTGAGCTCTGGATTGGCTCATACTGTCTCTGGGCAAACTTCTTAATGTCTCTGAACCATTCCCAACATTCCTGTGGGATCAGATGTCCTGGGAGCTGCATGGCTGCTGCTGTGCTTGTTTACAGGATGCAGTCTTTACTTATGCAGTCTTTTGCTGTTGTACCTGTTGTTCAGAGGGTCTATTCTGTCTAGCTCTTGAGCTTTGCGTGCTAGAGGCTCACTTGTGGGTGCACTCTACTGGTTTCTGTGTCAGGGCCACAGAAGTGAAAGCAGGCAGTGGATTCACTCTCCACTTCACGGTATCTATGCATGCATTGTTGGATGATAGTGCATCAACAATGGAGATCTCAGTCCCAAACCCTGCTGCTTTTCCTTGGTTGCACAGCTGATGGTGCTTTCTTGTCCCAGTCCTGGACCCACAGCACAGTCCTAGAGCTAAAATTTTGGGTCTGGCTGTGCAGAGGTGGCTGCAAAGTTCAAGGAATTGTGGCTAGACCCTGTCACAGAAGGCTGGTGCTGGTGACTGTGTGCCCTGCCAGTTCTCCACAGTAGTAATCCAGTGCATGGAGGCAAGTGACAATTACTTAGATTTTATTTAATTTTGTTCAAGATGTAAAATTATAACTTAGACCAAAATACAGTTTGATGTTCAGTATATACCATAACAGCATAATACATTATAAAATTATACAATTTTGCATCAATGCACTTGTATGTGAGCACAGTTTGTTCTACTTTAAAGTCTATGTGTGGAATCCTCATATTACTAAATTAATCAGAAAGGAGTGGCAAAAACTATATGAGAGGGAAAAAAAGAAAAGAGGAATGGACTGAGCACCTCACCCACTGGTCCTGCTAATCCCAACTAATGAGAGCATGTTGGACCTATGGATCACTTCCTAGCCACTGTAGTCTTGGGTGGCTCTGGAAAAACTAGCCTGTCAGCCATGACTGAGGCAACAAGCCGTGAAACTGAAAAGTCTGTTTGCTTCACCAACATCATCTCCTGCAACTGCGAAACCTAAAGAGGTCCTGCTGCCTGAGGTGAACTCATTTGCAGAGGTACTAGGGGCAAGGCTAAGTGGTTAGCAGGGGCAGATGGGGACAAACCAGTGTGAGAAGGAGAAAAAGTGCAGACACACAAAAATAAAAATAAAACACATTGTTGCTCCCAAGCTCAGGCACTAGGAGATTATCCCTGTGCCAGCAAACACCAACTCCCCCCTAAACTTAAAGTCTGGCACTAGGAGCCCATGTCTGACGCTACTGAACATTCCACCTGGTAAAATTTTGAAATAAATAAATACATACATAAATACGTAAATTAAATAACTAAACTAAGCAACACACTGCAAAATATCTAAGAATTTGCTTTGGTTTACACATACATGCACTGCATACAGACCACTTGTTTCAGGAAGAGACATTAGGTTTAGTTTGCAAACAAAACATTTCTTTCAAAGTAATCTCCATGGTTTATCTCTAGGCAGACCTGATTAAACATGTTAAGCTACAGTGAATACCAAAAGAGTGCACTGAAAATCATACTTGACCCACCATCCATTTTGCTAATCCCAGGACATGCCCCTTTAGCAAGAGTTTAATTAAGTAAACACTTGAATTTGTCAGCTGGCATGAAACATCTTTATCTGCTGTCTTAGCAGAGAAGCAGGAGGTCTTGGTGCTCTTAGAGCTTGAAGTCACCAATCCAGTTCTGGTTCTTTTCCATAGAGCTTTGTCTTTCAGGTAGCATTGCCTTGTTAGCTTGGATCAGGTGTCAGTACAAGTTCTTTCAGGATCCCAGTAAAGTTCAAAATTCCAGGGTTACAGGCTTCTGCTGGTGCAGGTCAAAGTCTAAAGTCCTTTCTGTCTCTCCATAGTGCTCTCATACTGCCCAAGAAGGATTTCAGAGACCTTTGTGAGTCCATGATTAAATGTAAAAGCAAAATATTTTCCCTGTGCCACGGCTAGAAGAGAGCTACATGTGTCCAGTGCAGGAAGTACTAGACCATTGTACTTCAGACCTCTGTCTTGTTTTTGAAATACACCACTCTGTTGAATGTCATTTGACCTAGCATCTGGTATTTTTCATGTTTTGGTGAAAATATCCTCTTTATATCAACTTCTTCCTTCCTCCCACTGGCATGCACATATCTTAAACCTTTTATCATAGTAGCATAGTAAAAGCCAGCAGGATAGGCCTCATGGTCTATTGTGTCTGCTCAGAAGCTAGCCTCCACTGGGAGCTCGCTCCTCCAACCCCCAGCCCCAGAGGTGGGGCCCCTGCCTCAGCTTCCCCTGTACCTGTTCCAGCCCTCTCTGAATCCTTCCAATGTGGTCTTTTTCCACCAGACTCCTGGGCAGTCGTTTCATGGTTCCACCACCCACTCTGTGAATAAATGTATCCTGCATTCCCCTGTACTTCCCCCTTCCAGCTTCCACTCGTGCCCCTGGTGGTTCCCCCCTTCTTAAGCCTGAACACTTCCTGCGCCACCCTTATTTATCCCCTTTACATACTTGAAAGTCTCTATCATATCCCTCTGTCCCTCCTCTCCTCCAGTGCATACAGATTGAGTTCATCCCGTCTCCTCATAGGTCCCTACCCTCCATGCTCTGAATCATCCTGGACCTCCTCTGAACTCTCTCCAGCAATGCTATATCCCTTTAAGATGGGGTCTCCAGAACTGCACACAGTACTCAAGATGCAGCCTAACCAGGGCATTATACAGAGGGAGGATCACCTCCCTCCTCCTGGAGGTAATCCCCAGTTATGCAGTCCAGTATCCTGTTTGCTTTTGCTGCAGCTCTTCAACAATTCTCTGTGTTATTCATTTTGCTGCCCACCACTATCCCTATGTCCCTGTCGCCCGATGTGACTTGCAGTGTGGTCCCCCAGTGTGTATGCATGTCCTGGGTTTCTGAACCCCAGATGCAGCACCCTACATTTCCCTGCATTGAACTTCAACCCCCACTTCCTTGCCCACCCCCAGGGTATCCAGATTCCACTGCAGGGCCTCTCTCCCTCCTGCCTGTCTGCCAGTGCTCCTAGTTTTGAGTCATCCATCAAGAGACTCAACCTACTCCTAATACCCCACCCTATGTCTGAGACATAGGAATTGAACAGGAGTGGCCCCAGGACCCGAACCCTCAGGGTGACTCCAGTGATGACCTCCTGGGGGAGACTATCCCCAAGCACCACTCCCTGTATTCACCCCATAAGTCAGTTTTCCACCCACCTGAGCAACTGCCCCCCATCCTCTCCAGCTTTCTTAGTAGGCTGTTGTGGGGTACTGAATCGAACGTACTGAAATCCAGATAGAGGATGTCCACCGGTCTATGTCAGTCCAGGGCACCCATCACTCAGTCATAAAACTCCACCAGGTTAGTCTGGCATGACCTCCCAGAACAAAACCATACTGCCTGTCATCCAGGTGCCCCAACCTTTCCAGATGCCCCCCAGCCTCTCCTTGATAATGCCCTCCATAACCTTGCCTACCACAGACGTTAGGCTAATGGGCCTATAATTCCCATCTCCTCTCTGGACCCCCGTGGATAGGCACCACATGCGCCACCTTCCAATCTTGAGGCACCACCCAGTCTTCAGCGAGATATTGAAGAGTGAGGCCAGTGGAGCTGCCAGCACATCGGCCAGTTCCTTCAGCACCCTTGGATGTAGCCCATCTGCCCGTGCCTTCTCAGTCTTTAGTGACCATAGGGCCTCCTCACCCCTATCCGCTGTTGATTTTGCCCTCCCATACCTCTCCTTGTGCATCCTCTCCTCCCCTTCCTGTGAGCCTATCCCTGCCTAGTCTCATCCAGTCCTTCAGTCTCCAACTGACCTCCTGGTTCAGTGGGCTCCTCTACCCTGTCATCGGGTTGGAAAGATTCTCCCACCTCCCCAGTAAAGACAAAGGCAAAGTACTCATTTAGCACCTCTGCTTGTTCCCCAGCTTCCTGTGCCTATCCCCCAGTTCTAATCCTGCTGATCTGTGCCCTCATGGATATCCCTGGCCAGGTTAAGCTCCTTCTTCGCCTTGACCCCCTTACCACCCTGGTGACCTTCTTAGCCAGGAAATCATACTCTCCTCCCTAGTCCCCCTTGAGTGCTTTAAGTGTGCATAGGCAGCCTTTTCTCCCTCACCGCCTCCTGCACCTCTTGGATCCACCAACATGGCTTACTGGCCCCACATTGCTTGCACCTTACCTTTGTGTAGGCCCTCGAGCCTCCTGCACTCCCTTATGGTCTTAATGGTCTCCCACAAGCTACCAGCATCCATGTCAGGGCTTATGTCATCTAAGCACCATTTAAGAATCCTTCCATGCCCTCAAAGTCCCCCCACCCCAAAATCTATTACTTCTGTGTTAGTGCAAATTTCCTCTCCCCAGGGACATAAGAAGCTAGACTATGGCGTGGTCACTGCCTGTCAATGGGCTGCTCACCTCCGGCCTCTTATCTGGTCACTATCTGCTAGGACAATGTCCAGGATCTGATCCTGCCTAGTAGGCTCACCCACATGCTGGACTAGGAAGGCATCCTGGAAGACATCCAGCAACCTCTGCTCCTGGCCACCGAGGATTTCATAGTGCCCCAGTCTGCCCCGGCATGTTCAGGTCACCATGATCACCACTCTGCCCTTTCCAAGGCCACAGTGACCCCTGATGTTCTCAGCCAGATCATCTTCCAGTTCTGCTTCCATTGTGGGGGTCTGTACAACACCCCTATCTTTAATCTTTTACCCCCTTCATTTGTAGGGTTGCCCAAATTGCCTCCACATCTCCTTCTGCCTTGTCAATTCCACCAACTGCTATGTCATTTTGACTATCAATGCTACCTCTCCATCCTTCCTAAACATTGTGTATCCCTCTAAATTTAGGTCCCAATCATGCCTCTGGGTGGCCCATGTCTCAGTAATTGCCACCAAGTCTGCTGTACCCTCAACTAGCATTGCCTGAAGCTCTAGCATTTTATTGCCCATGCTCTTGGCATTGATCAGGACCGTCCTCCCCTCCCCCTCAGTCTTCTCATCCCAGAGCAATATCCCCATCTCTCTTCTCCCTCATTTCCGCTGGTCTTTTAATGCTATCCGCAGCCCGCTTTGCATGATCTAGTCCTGAACCCTCAAACTTCCTCACTGGGGCTTTCAGTTTTTCTGTCCTTCCCCTTTACAAGTTTGAACTCCACCTATCCCCAATGAATCCAAAAGTTTTAGTTTAAGGATCTCCTTCCCCAGGTTGAGGTGCAGCCTATCCCTGGCATATAGCCCTTGTCTTCCCATGTATCACCCCAGTCCCCCATCAATCCATACCTTTCTGACTTGCACCACTGCCTGATCCACTAGTTAACCCCCAAGTTTTGGTTATTTTCCCGCTTGCCCTTGGTACTGGCAGTATCTCAGAAAAGGAGACTGAGCATCCTATAAAGTGGCAAACCTGACCAATTCCCTGAATCTTGCCTGTATCTCCAGTTCACTGTTCCCTTCTAAATCATTTGTTCCCAGGTGAACTAGAAAGTCTGGGGATCCTCCACATTCTCCTTGCCATTGAGTATAGCTGGAATTTGGCCTTATGAACTGATAGGCCTGGGAACATTTAACCTTGACTGGCTTCCTTCCTCCCCAACCCTCCCACTGGATATCTCTAATCATGGAGTCACCAGCAGAGCACCTCTACCTCTCTCCCAAGTTACTAGCCCGTTTGTACCCTTCCATACTCCTTCTTCTGTCTACGCCCCCGCTTGCTCCTCGCACCCCACAGCCTGGGTGTCACTATTTTGTGTGTGCCCTTCCAGGCTCCCTCTTCTGTCTATGTCCCCAGTTTTCTCCTCTCACCCCTGCAACTTGGGGGTCACAGGTCTGTATGTGCCCTTCTAGACTCTTTTTCTCCTGACTATGGCCCCTGCTTGCTCCTCACCCTCCCACAGCCTTGGCATCACTAGCTTGATTGTGCCCTTCCAGGCTCACTCTTCTGTTTCCTCTCCCAGCTTGCTCCTCACACCCCTCACAGCCTGAATATCACTAGTCACCCTCTTAACTCTTCCCGGTTGGTCTGTTGTTATTGACTTCTCCACCCAGGCCTCCTATTCCTGCTTTCCTTCTCCCTCCCCTCAGGTTCTGCAGTAACAGACCCTGTGCCCTAGTGCCTCTACACCCCCTTCTGAATTTCCAGTCTCGGAGCTGGACTACCCAGAGTGCTCCCTCCTCACCCCCCTCCTTGTCCATTTTTCCTTCCTCAACTCTGCCCTGTCCTGGGTCCTGGCCTCGTCCACCCTGACTCTGCTCTGTGCATCCCCTCTGCCTTATCTCCCTCAGACCCTGGCTCCTGGGGTATGCCATTTGTCCCTCACCATCATCATATGGTTCCTGCCCCTTCCCTCTCCAACCCACCCCTCCCCTCCAACTGCTTCCTGATCCCTTGCTCCCGACTGAGGCCTGCCAACTGGTAACACACTGGGCATCCCCAAACCTCCATGCCCAATTCAATATTATGGCAGACCCACCACCCCATACACCCAATTACCCTCCTGAAGATACGGCTCTTGTATCATTTGATCCCATCCTCACTGTTAGGTGTGGGTGATATGGGCCCCTCGCAATAAAAGTACCCTCCAATCTGTATACACTCAATCAATCTACCCTTTTCCCAACAGTAGCCAACATATGCCTGAGCAATTGATACAAGCAGTACCCAAGATGCAATAACTAGCACTTCCCAAGCATCACCCTAATAGGATTAGGATGTTGCAAGGTGCTCATGGGACTCACCCAAAAATGTAGGGTGAGCCTTGGGGTGGGTGGCTGCAAGGCCTTATGGGACTCACCCAACAAATGTAGGGTGAGCCTGGGGTGGATGGATGGGTGGGTGGAGTACACCACAGACTGTGTCAAAACACAATCAGCCAAGGAGGCTCTGGCAGTGACACCTCACACAATCACCAACTTGTCTGCTAGAATCCCTTACTCCTGCCCAAACTAAATGTAAAATCACAATAAATGGTAGTTAAGACCAGCCCTCAAATACAATTACAAACACACAGAAATACCAGCAAAGAAAATCTTTCAGATCTACTTACACTCACAACCACCAGCTAGAATCTCCTTCTCCCTCCACTAACTGAAGACTAACTGAGATGGCAGTTACACCTCACTTTCAAACAGCACTAATCCCCTGTAATATGATGTCTGCACACACAGGCCAGATAGCAACTTTTAAACACACAAACACCAACTTGTCTGCTAAAATCCTTACTCCTGCCCAAACTAAATGTAAAAGCACAATAAATGGCAGTTAAGACCAGCCCTCAAATACAATTACAAACACAGAAATACCAGCTAAGAAAATCTTTCAGATCTACTTACACTCACAGCCACCAGCTAAAGGCTCCTTCTTCCACTCCACTAACTTATTTTTTCAATCCTTTTCTGGCACTGGCTTGCAAGGCATCTCTCAGAGGTGCTTACATGACTCTTGTCCTCTGCTACCATCCCCACTGTGGTGCTTCACCACAGGCTTTCCCCATGTCAGGAGATTTCCTGGAGTCTAGGATCACCCCGAGGCAGGGCCCACCTCCTACCTGGTGGTATCAATCTGAAATTGAAGGTCCATCTCCTTCTGGGGGTTGGCTGTAGGTCATCTGCATGGGCATCCAGTGTTGGGGATGTGAGGGAGGTCCCTGAGGCCCTCATCACCTCCTCGGTGCACCAGGGTATTTTTCTCTTTGTTTACACCCTTCCTCCTCCCGCCGAGCCTGAGGTGCAATGATACCAGGCATGTCCACCACGGCTCTGTGTTCCTTTATGCCAGACCTAGCATTGCAGTGCCTGCGGTCTCCACCAGGGACTGCTGCATGCCAGATACTCACCTGGATCCCCGGAGAGGAGGAGGTCTTCTGCACACTGATCCTCTCTCTCCCCTGCCAACCCAGACTCATTCCCAAACCCAGGTTGCTCATGGCATGAGGTGTAGCATCCAGCACCTCAACCCTCAGTGCCACCGGTAGGCAAACCTTTTACTTTTTATGTCTCATCACATTAGACAGCCTGCATATAGTTCCAAGGAAGAGATCTCTTGGCATGTTTGCACAGGATTTCTGTAATCAGAATACTTTGTGGTGCAGAAAGCAGTAGCCAGGTGACTGATGGGCCTAACTAGGTCTTGTCATGTGATCCTGATCCTGCATGGCCTACATTAGCTGCCTGTCAGGTGGTGCATCATCTTCAGCATGAGCTTGGTCACCTATAAGGCTCTATATGGCTTGGATCCTGGCTACCTGACTGACCCCTCATACCTACCATACTGGTCCGCTCTCTCTGGTCCTCCACTGGGGCCTCCTAGTGGTTTCAAGGGCCAGGCAGAAAACCTCAGGTGATTGTGCATTTGAGGAGGCCAGCCCGGTCTTCTGGAACTCATTTCCGAGATATTTGAAGAAGGCTCCCTCAATGGAGGCATTCAAGAGGGGTCTGAAAACCTATCTTTTGAGAGAGCATTCCAGACTAACTGCAGTTGATTTTAACTATTTATTATTTTTATTTATTAATGTTTATTTATTGTCTAATTTTAATCTGTAGCTTTTGTATAGCTCTATATAGTTTTATGTTGTAGGTTGTTGTTGTTTACCTTGCTTTTTAGTTTCTGTAAGGCTCCCAGAGCCCTGGGAGTGGGCGCCATATAAATAAAGTTTACCTTACCTACCTTATCTACTTTTACTAAGGCATGATAAGTAATACCAATGTAAAATAATAAACCCAGTGTTAGTTTTGATTAAATTTAATAATACTAATATTAAATACTTTATATTTTAGCTTATTTTTTCTGATCATCACTGAACATCATCGACTGCATTGTATTGGTATGTGGAGAGGGATGTGGTGCCAGTAAAATCAGGGACTGCTTGGTGGTATGGAGAAAGGAAGTGTGGTACAACTGAACACCAGGACTACTTGATATGGTATGGGGAGAGGGAGGGGTGCACAAGAATACCAGAGACTGCTTGGTGGGTATGGAAGAGGGAAGGTACGCCACTGAACAGTAGGGACTGCTTGGTATGGTATGGTGAGAGGGAGGGTGAAATTATGGAACACCAGAGATTGTCTGGGATGAAATGGAGGAGAGAAAGGGGATACTGAACACCAGGGATTGCTTGATATGAGAAGCAGAGAGGGAGGTGGTACCACTGTTTAGCCAGAACTACCTGTATAGATTGGGGAGGGAGGTATGCTACTAAACACCAGGGGTTGATTGGTATGGGGTGAAAAGAGGAGAGGTGTCACTGGATAGCAAGGAGAACTTGGCAATAAAATTGTCAAAACAAATTGATTGTGTCCTCTTCTCAAATATCTTTTAAAAGAATGGGAATCAGTTGCATGATATTTTGTTTAGCAACATTGCAGAACAAAGTCACAAAAGTAGTGAAATATCACACTGGGTAAAAGTTCTCAAGAATTTTCACAAATGGCAAAGTGAACTGACTCTCGGCCACCTGTGAGGACATCATCATGCTGCATGGGAGACGTCCAAGATGGCCAGGTGAACACAGCAGTACTGGCGTCCCTGGCCAGGTCATGGCTGTTGTAGATGAAGGAAAGCTGCTTAGAATCCGAATAATGAAGAAAGCAGCAATTGAGGTCTAGTCGGTAGGGAAGAGGAACAGCGGTGGTAATATGTGGTGGTAAGCAAAAGAGATAGTAAAATCGCACTCAAGAACATAAAACTGTCTGTACTTTATTTTTCAGGATAGTAGATCACAGTACTAGTCTGGGCACTTTCTGAGGAATAGCTTTTTGCTTCTTATTTTATTCCCAGAAAGAATAATTAGAGGGGGTTAAGGGAGCAATTACTCTGTCATCAGTTGGTAGAGCAGTGAAGCAAGGTAAGCAGCAGTAAGAGAAAAAAATAAGCTGCAAATACTGCTCTTGACTGTTTCTGTGCTTCATTTTACTTTTCTATTTCTCTGTTTCGCTGGGTGTTGCGGGCAGTTTGGGCTTTCTTGCAGTGTATAGGGCAAGGAATGTCAAAGTCAGTCTGACACATGAAGGATTTATCTGAAGATACAGCTCAGAATGAAAGTAAGAAACCTAAAGAAGGTAAAATAACTAGAGCTGCAAAGAAACAGGTGAATCAGCATTCATTAAATTTAATGGAGTTGGCAGCTGAAACAGAGGTACAGTGTAATCTGCTGTCCTTGATACCTAACATGCCACCAGTAGAAGGTACGTAAAGTAATATTTTACACTTTTTCAAACTGAAGGAGCAATTGAAGGAAAATTCTGGTTCAAATACAGTTTAGCAAGGGAGATGTTGATGGAAGGGAAGGTGCATCAGCAGAGCATTATATCATGGAGAAGGCTGATGAAGTGGGGATTGGATGCACAGAAGAAAAATTACTCACCTTAGTAATTGCTTTTCTTCTCATGGAGTCTTGCTATATTAGGACCTTTGCAGTATGCCCTACACGACTGCCCCGGAGATGAAATAGTTAACTCCAGAAATCTGAGTTCCGCGTAGCGAGGCGCTATTGAAAGCTCTATCTGGGTTGTTTGAACCCAAACTGTCAGGTTCTTTACGAGGCTAAACTAACATAGCAAGTCTGTGTGGAAAAGCCTTACACTAGCCATTGGCTACCTACTAACAGTAGAACCACAAAAACACAACAATAAGAAAAACAGTATCACGTATTATTGTTAGGATAACCCTTGACAATCACTACTAAGGCCCCCTCTGCCAAAGACTCAAGTCCAGAGAGGCCCAGCTACTAATTAACAAAAAACAGAAACTATCTAGTTCCTAACCCAAGAAAGAAAGAAGGGGAACTAGAAGCTAAACAGGCATGACACAGTGATTGCACCAATTTGCCAACCCCATACCCAAGTAGGGATTCTGAGAGGGGTAGGAGGGAGGGTTGTCCTAATACAGCAAGACTCCATGAGAGAAAAGCAATTACTAAGGTGAGTAATTTTTCTTCAAACACCATAAAGTCTTGCTTATATTAGGACCTTTGCAGAGTACACAGCAGTACCCCATGGGGAGGGTCAGAACCTACTTAGGAAATAGGCTCTGCAGGGACAGCTGTGCCAAAGAAGATCTCTTCTGGACTGGACGTCCAGGGAATAATGCTTAGTGAAAGTGTGGACTATCTTCCAGGTAGCAGCTTGACAGATTTCCAAAATGGGAATATCTCTGGCAGCCGCTAGAGATGCAGCTGTACCCTGGTGGAATGAGCCCTCAGGCCTGAGGGTGCCTTGCCCAGTTTTTGATAACAGAACTGGATACAAGAGACAATCCACCTAGCAATCGACCTCCTAGTAGCAGGCCTCCCTCACCCACATCTCCATAGGTAAGGAAGAGCTGGAGGATTCGAACCTGTGACCCTTGGTACGATCCAAAATAATAGCTAAGGGCTCTTTTACGTCCAAACTGTGCAAGCTTCTCTCACCAGAAGAGAGTGCTCAGTAAAAAATACTGGAGAGAGATGGATTGGTTAAGATGAAAATCTGAAACCACCTTAGGTAAAACTTTCTGTTAGTCCTGAGGATCACTTTATCTCTGTGGAAAGAAATGAAATCCTCTTCCACTGACAAGGCTTGCAATTCACTTATACGCCTAGCAGAAGTGATAGCCACTAGAAAAACAGTTTTCCAAGTTAAGAACTTGAGATCTGCCAAATCCAGAGGCTCAAAGGGAGGTTGCATTAGGTGGGCAATGCAAATATTCAAGTCCCATGCAGGGTTGGTTCCCAAAAGGAGGATTAGTATGAAGTAACCCTTTGAAAAATTTTGCAAACACAGGGTGAGAAGAAAGAGAAACTGGTTTTCCTGCAGAAATAAAACCAAACAGCTGCCAAATGAACCTTTAAGGTAGCTGGTTTGAGTCCTAAGGAATTTAAGTGGACCAGGTAGTCCAACAAAATAGGCAGGTCAGCTGATTCTGGGGTGATTTGCCTCTCAGAACACCAAAATGAGAATCTCTTCCATTTAGAATTATAAGTGGCTCTAGTGGAAGGCTTTCGAGGCCTTCAAAATATCCAAGACACCTTGAGAAAGGTGTAAATGAGCAACTCTAACTCCTCAAGAACCAAGCCTTGAGGTGGAGGAGTTGAGATCCAGATACCACACTCCCCTGTGCACAGGTCAGCAGGTCGTGAGCCCTGGGCAAGGTCAGGGAGGGTGGAATGATAGGGACAGAAGAAGAGGGTATCAAGGCTGCCTGGCCAGTCTGGAGCAATCAGAATCACCCTGCAAGGCTGAGTTCTGATTTTTACTAAAACCCTGAAAGGAGAGGGAACGGAGGAAAGCATAGAGGAACTTTCCTCCCAATCCAGCTGAAAGGCATCCAGGGGACTGACCCCAGAACTGGGGGCCTGCAGCAAAACAGGGAAGTTTGTGGTTGTCTGGGGCTGCAAAAGATCTATCTGAGGAGTGCCCCAGCTGGCAAAGATTGACCCCAGCACTTGAGGGTTCAGAGCCCATTCATGGTGGCCCTGAGAAATCCTGCTGAGGGCGTCCGCTAGGACATTGTCCTTCCTGGAGGTGAACCGCTATCATAGAGGTGTTCAGGAATAGGCCAGAGACCACAACTTCATTGCTTGAGTGCACAGGACTGAAGAGTGAGTGCCCTTGCTTTGTTGATGTACCACATTGTTGTGGTATTGTCTGTCCTGACTTGAACAACTTTGTTCTGGACAGTTTCTGAAAAACCTGGAGAGCTAGGAAGACAGCTCTGAGCTCCAGCAGATTGATGTGAAGCAGAGATTCCTGAGGGGACCAAACTCCCTGAGTTGAAAGGTCGCCCAGGTGAGCCCCAACCCAACAGGGACGCATCCGTGGTGAGGATGAGGGAGTGAGGACAGGAAGGAATGGGACCCCTGAGGACAGGTTGCTCCGATCCAGCCACCACTGGAGAGCTAGGATCAGAGTCTTGGTCACTGGGACCAATTTGGTAGGGTCCCTCCTTTGAGACCAATAGGATCTCAAGTGGAACTGAATGTCCTCATCTGAAATCTTGCCCTGGCACAACAGCTGTAGAGGCAGCCATGTGCCCCAGGAGTTCAGAAAGTGCCTTGCTGGTCGAGAGACCTGCATGGAGAAAAGAAGATGCCGGGCAATGAGTTTGTCCACTCTTTCAGAGGGAGGAATGCCCTGGTTAACTTTGTGTTCAGCTCTGCACCTATAAAAGTTAGTACCTGAACTGGTTTGAGAACTGACTTTGGAACATTCAGCAGGAACCCCAGAAAGATGAGAGTTCCCGGGTGGTTTGCAAGTGGGATTTTACCTGCTCTGATGACTGACCCACAATAAGCGAGTCGTCCAAGTAAGGAAACACAGCTATCCCTTGTCTTCTTAAGTGGCCACTACTACAGCTAGACATTTTGTGAAAACTCTTGGAGCAGAAGTGAGTCCAAGGGCATTGCCCTGAACTGGTAGTGGCCGAGGCAGTTCGAACCTGGTACTTTCGGTGAGAGGCCCTGATTGGAATATGGAGTAAGCGTCCTTGAGGTCCAGGGAAGCTAGCCAGTCCCTGGCCTCAAGGATAGCAAAATCATTCTAAAGTCAGCATTTTGAACTTTGGTTTTACAAGATGCTTGTTCAGAAATCTTAAATCCAAAATGGGCCTTGATCTCCTGTCTTTTTGGGGTCAGGAAGTACCTTGAGTAAAGACCCTTGCTCTGGTGAGGGAGGACCCTTTCCACTGCTTTGCAGTCCAAAGAGAGAAACCTCCACTTCTAGTGTGAGGGTTTCTAAAAGACTTGAGGGGAAAGTGCCTGGCTCTCATCTTGGGAAACTGTTTGAAACTGAGAACCAAGCCTTGGCTTACCTCCAGAACCCATTTGTCCGAGGTTAGGGACAACCAGTTCTGGCAGAAATAAGCCAGTCTGCCCCCACCAGTACAGAGAGAGTCGGCCCCAGACACCCATTGTGGGTGCCTGCTTGGCAGGAGCAGCTTTAGGTTGGGAGAGGGCCTGCCTGTGCCTCTGCCTGCCTCTGCCTCTGAAAAACTCTCTCTGCGCAAAGCAGAAGAAGCCTGGAATTGGTAAAAGGCCTATTGTAAGGCCTGCCCCTACCCTAGTGGCATGCCTATGTTGAGTGGCATGCCCTCCTTAGCTTGGGCACGTTTGTAAGTAGTTCTGTATTCATCCATCTTTTTCATGTAATTTTCTGTTTGTTCTCCAAACAGAGAATTTCCATAACAGGAAAATCTATAGCCTTTGACTGGGTATCTTGGGACAGATTAGTGCATCTGAGCCATGCCAACCTACGGAGAGCTACAGAAGTGGCCATGACCCTAGAGGAAACATCATTAACATCAACAGCAGCATGAGAATTGAACTTTAGAGGCTTCAATGCCATCAGCAGCCACCTGTTCCAACTCACTAGCCAGCTGGCCATGGGCCTGCTTGGCCAACTGCAATATAGTGTCCCATCTAGATTTCTGATATCTAGCCACATAAGCCATATAATTAGCCTGTCTGAGTCCCAAAGAAGCTGCCACATACTGTTTTTTCGCCATGGCATCAATCTTCCTGGAATCCTTATCAGGAGGATGTGAAGCCAGGGGAATATTAACCTTGTCACAGGCTGCAGCTTGCACCACACCTACATGACTACAATGTTCAGTAAGGAAGTCTGTATTAGGGCCTGACAACGATACCTTCTGTCCATTTTTTATCTACAGGAGGGACAGAAAAGGATTTTTAAAATCTTAGTGGTTTGCCTCCTAAATGACTTATGTAAAGCAATAGAAACCTTCTAGCCTCTGGAATATCCATCATTTCCACATAGTCAGGCTCCTCTTGCTCATCCACAGCCTCTTCTAAGGGCAGCTGGAGAGTTTCTGCTACTTTCTTATAAAATCTGAAATGAGATGGGGACTCAGACAATAAAGGGGAGACTTAAAGGTCTGTCTGGAGAAATGTCCAGTTCTATTGGCACTTCAGACCTTCCCAATCACAATTACAATCATCAAAATCTTCCTCCCTCCTGTGGTTCATAAAATCCCCAACATAATCCTGAACCACTGGACCTGAACGAGACCCCTTTTCCAACCAGAGAGGGTTCAACAAGTCCCTGAGACAAAGACTGGACAATCTGAATGGTTTTAGCTATTTCTACAGCAGAAGGAGAGACAAAACTGGACTCCACACTAGCTGATTTCTTTGTCCTTTGCTTTGACTGGTTTCTCAGGACCAGCCTTTCTTTTGCCAGTATTGCCTGGTCAAGGGCACTCCCTCTGAGTCCAGCCGTAGCTGAGCCGGGCTGGCCATCTGGGTCAGTGGACTTTTTGGCCTCTCGTTCCTAGGCCTGCCCAATCTCTTTTCCAGGGTGGCTGCAGGAAATTCTTGCATATCTGGCAGTCTGACAGGAGATGGTCAGCCCTCGACAATAGACACAAGTGTGTGTGGGTCAGCCTCTGCAAAGGCTTCCCACAGACATCACAGTGTTGAACCCAGTGGGCCCGGTTTTCTTTTGGGTTTCTCAGACATAGTGCCAGCCTAACCAAACTTGTCCCTTTGTTTCAGGCCTTGCCAGACAAGACACCCTTATCGGTCCCCTAACCGTGTCACGGGTATTTGAAAAAACACTTTTAATTGCAGGTTTTTTGGACCGATAAGAACCGGTACCTCACTCTAAATGCAAAGAAAACAATTTTTAAAGAAACTGATCGTGTCAGAGTGAACCGATAATGAGTTTCACACAGACTAAAATTATTTTACTTAATGGTTACCAGATAGAGCTTTAAACCAAAACCGCTGTAATTTTAAACACTTTCTCAGTTAAATGAACCGATAAAAATACTTTAAACCGCAAAACGAACTGAAATGAAGGAGCTGGTCTCCGGAGAGTCTGTTCAGTGAAAGCGGAGTAAAGAATCTGACAGTTTGGGTTCAAACAACCCAGATAGAGTTTAATAAGCGCTCCTGTGGAACTCCAGATTTCTCTGAGTTAACTATTTCATCCCCGGGCAGTCAAAAGCCAGGGCATACTGCAAAGGTCCTAATATAAGCAAGACTTCATGGTGTTTGAATGAAATTTTCCTGTAAACTGCTCTTCTATTAAGGCTCAGCCACAGGAGGGAGGGTGTCAGAACTCTCAGAATGAATGCCCAATTCTCAAAGCTGTATCAGATTTGAAGGGAATTACTAACTGCTTTAAAGGAAATAAAGGGCCCTAACTGAGTTACAAGCTCATTACAGGAACTTATGACTAAATTTGAAGGGCTCAATTTAAGAACAAATGAAACTGAAGAAAGATTCTCTAAAATAGAGGATGACACTGCCCTCTACCTTCAAAATAACAATTTTGGAGAGACAATTGTCCCTGCTAAAAGAAAAGATAGCAGAGCAAGAAGACTGAGCTAGATGGGAAATATGAGATTATGTAAGGCCCCCAGAGGCATAGAGGGTATGGGGATCCATTGTCATTCTTTGAAAAAGTATAACAACAGCTGTGAATGGAAAATATCCCAAGGAGAGGGTGATTTTGGATAGAGCCCATCGTGGAGGCTCAAGATTTGTAGGAAATGCCAGTTATCCATGTACTATTAAACCCTTGAATTATCAGGATTGTGAAGCTGTACTGCACAAAGCAAGAGTGGCAACAAATTTAGAATTTGAAAGTATCAAGTTTAATGCTTATCCAGATATGTCAGCAGAAATGATGGAGAGAAGAAAAAGTTTAATCCAGTTAAGCAAATTTTGTTTAAAAAAAATACTAGGTTTACAATGATGTATCCAACAAAATTAGATTCCCATTGAATGGTCGTTGCAACGTTTGATACATTTGAAGATGTGATGGAAACAATTAATCTGCACTTTGGTAAAGAATATGGAAGTCAAAGACCTCGAAATAGAGTTTCCTATACCCTCATGTTGAAGCAGCAGAACTCCTGAGAGGTTGAATCATTCTTTAGTCTTTCCTTCTCTTTTGGTTTTCTTTCCTTTTGGCTGTGTGAGAGCATGACCTAGGCTGGGACACTGCATAAGCGCACAAAATGGTCATACTACCATCTGGTTTGAAGGGGGGAGGAGGTCAAGACAGGGTATGGAGGGCAGGGGTTTATAAAAAAGAGGAAAAAGTATTTATTTGAAGAAAGATTATTGGGGAATAAGGTGGAGAAGAAGAGGGGAAATAAATTTACAGGAGTGGCTCTAATAAATAGGATATATATATGAAGTCTATTATGACAATTTTATATGCATATGAAAAAATATATAGAAAGGGTCCAGGAATGAAGGGAAAGTAGAATTTAATAACAAAGTAAGTCAAAGTAAGTTAACTATAAATACAAGCTAAGTAATGGGATTGGAATATAGAATATCAACATAGAATGTGAAAGGGCTTCAGAACAGAACAAAGATGCTGAAAGTAATAAAATATTTATTTTATTTTATTTATTTATTTAGTTTTTGTTGACGGGTAAGTGCACTAGACAAATCCTGCCTATTTTCAGGCACGACCGGGGGATACAGATGAATGCCAACTGACCTTGAACCAGATTAAGCTGTTGGTGGTATTTTGTGAATATATCTCAGTATAAAAGAATAAGTTGGATAATACTTCAGGAAACTCATATAACAAATAAAGAAACAAGCTGGATAGACAGATGATGAGGGACCTCTGCTACAATTATGTAAGAAATTCCAGATGAACTCTAATTCGTATTATAATAGATCATATTTACCAAAATAATAAAAACTATGAAAGATACATAGGATATATATATATATATATATATATATATATATATATATATATTTTAGTTTTGTTGACCGGTAACTGCACTAGACAAATCCTGCATATTTTCAGGCACGATCCAGGGAGGGGATACAGATGAATGCCAACTGACCTTGAACCAGATTAAGCTGTTGGTGGTACTTTTAGTGAATGAGGAAATTTGGCCAGGACACGTTGAGATTACCCTACTCTTTTTCGATAAGTGCCATGGGATCTTTAACATCCACCTGAACTCCCACCAATCCAGGCAGATGGGACCTCGGTTTAACATCTCATCCAAAGATGGCACCTCAGAAGTGCAGCACCCCTCTCATACTGCACTACAGTGTCAGTACTGGGATATTAACCCAAGTGCCAGATGTGGGAACTGAACCCACAACCTCTGATCTCCCAGCCTCAGAGGCGAAAAAGGCCTACTGAGCCACTGACACTTAATGTTATTAATCAGGTACAAACATATGATACAAGAACAACTATGACTATAGTGTATGCACCCAATATTAATGACCCTAAATTCTACACACATTTTTTTCTAACATTATCTACCTATGAGTCTTCTTATATTATAGGGGGATTTCAATGTTGTCTTGGAACAATTGGCCAAAACAACGTCTATAGATGCTGCACATAAAACATCAAGGAGAATAATTAAAGAATTCATGGTGAACTAGGCCTCATCGACTTTGATGGACTTTATATGGCTACACTAAAATATTCTCCTATTACTCTAATATTCATATGAGTTACTCAAAAATAGATTATTTTCAAAATCAGAAACATTATTACATCAAATAACATCAGTAACATACCCTGGGATTATAATTTTGATCATTCTCCATGTATATTGGTAATTAATATAATTCAAGAACAATATGGGAACAGGATATGGAAATTAAATGGTACAGTTATGAATAGATGAACAGTTAAAAGAGGAAATAAATAAAACTTGCCAAGAATACTTTAAGTTAAATACTATCGAAGAAACATCTAGAATAAATATATGGAACTATTTAAAGTATATCTAAGGGGTAATGATGAAAATAGAGGCAACGGAAAAAAAGAAGGAATATGAGTTTAGCACAACTAGAAAGAGAAATTACAAATTTATCTACTCAACATCAGGACCAGAATGGTTTTATTAAAGATGATCCCTGATGGAAAATATCAGATGAACAATAAATGTCATAAATTTAAATTAGATTTCAGATGCTGTATTAATGGCTATAGACACAGAAAAACATTTGACCATGTAGAGTGGACCCATATATTAGAAACTATACATAAAATTGGTATGGGGGAATGGATGAGCAGATAGATTAAATTACATACATGGCACCTGCTGCCTGCATTAAGACATATGACGATATCACAGCAATTTGAGATTTATAGGGGCACTTAGCAGGATGTCTGTTTTCACCAATAATATTTGCTATTACAATAGAGCCATTAGCAATTGCTATAAGAGAAAGTAAAATATTATGGGCATTAAAATCAATAATTTAGAACATAAGATAGGGTTATATGTGGATGACGCTTGGTTTATTTAACAAACCCAGAATAATCAATACAGAAATTTATAAAATTGGCACAGCAGTTTGGTAAGAAGTCAGGATACAAAGTAAACTGGAAAAAATCAATAATATTGGAGTTAGAAGACAACATCAAGGTAAATCTCCTCTGTCATATCAAAATACAGCAGACTATATATCAAATACATTATCTGGCTGTAAATATAACAGCAAAAATAGATATATTGTATCAAGCAAATTATATGTAATTAATGCAGGATATACAAACAGATTTAATAAGGTGGGATAAGTTATTGCTGATGGTAATAGGAAGAATAAACATTATAAAATGTGTGTTTCTCCTAAAATATTATTTTATATCAAACCTTAGCAATACCATTACTACAGACTTTTTACACAGATAAAGAATTATCTAAGAAGCGTTATATGGAGAAATAAAAACCCTGATTTTCATTGAATGTATTGACACTACCTAAAGATAAAGGAGGACAAGCATTACCAGACTTGTATGTTTACTATCTGGCTACTCAGATAGCTCAGGTCTGGCATTGGTTAAAAGGAAGACCCCAGTTAATAACAACACTGATGGAACAGGAAGCACAAAGCTATCTAACATTGCTCAACTTATTATTTTGAAGGTGATAGTAGATAATAAAATAGAAATAGGTAGTATAACAACATATACAACTATAAGAAGTTAGAATAAGGCATTAAGATTGATGAAGGAAATAAAAGGCATTACCATGTTTACCCCAGTATATAAAAACTATGATTTTAAACCCTCAGTATCAAATGGGATACATGCAATATGGCAATAAAAAGGTTTAACACAATGGGAATACTTGCTAGAAGAAAGAAAGCTTAAGCAATTTGCTAAGTTACAAACACAATTTCAAATACCTAAGGTGCATGAATTTCAATACATACAGGTAAAAGCATATTATCAAAAAATAACAAAAAATAATAGAAGCATACAATTATTAAAAGTGCTACAAGCAAATAAAGATGGCAAAAAACTAATTTCAGACATATATAAAGCTATGATTGGTAGTAGTAGTAGTAGAAGTTAATTTGGAAAATATAAAAAATGGAAACAGATATGGAATTAAACTAACAGAAGATATGTGGCAACAAATTATCAATGCATACACAGATAATATGCAGTCAACAAAATTACAACCAATACAAATGAACTCCACACCAAACTTATTACACCCCATCAAAGTTACATAAATTTAATGAGCAAATAACAGAGAAATATCCAAGATGTGCCTTCACAAGCTGTACTCTGATTCATATTTTATTTATTTTTGTTTTATTTATTTTTGTTGACCAGATAAATGCACTAGACAAATCCTGCCTATTTTCAGGCATGACCCAGGGAGGGATACAAATGAATGCCAACTGACCTTGAACCAGATTAAGCTGTTGGTGGTATTTTTAGTGAAAGAGGAATTGGCCAGGACACCGGGAAATTCTACCTCTTCAATAAGTGCCATGGATCTTTAACATCCACCTGAACTACCAGCAATCCAGGCAGATGGGACCTCAGTTTAATGTCTCATCCAAAAGACGGCACCTCAGAAGTGCAGCACCCCTCTCATGTTGCACTACAGTGTCAGTACTGGGATATTAACCCAAGTGTCAGATGTAGGAATTGAACCCACAGCCCTCTGATCTCCTGGCCTCAGAGGTGAGTGTGCTACCTACTGAGCCACTGACACTGACAAAGGTAATTTTATCATAGTGCAGTGCTTTAACCACTAGGCCACACAGCCTGCTTCATGCATGTCCATATTTGTCAAATTATTGGAGTAAAATAATAAAGATATCAACCATGACTTTTGGGAAAGTAATAATCTTTAACCCACTCATCACAATAATGGAATTACTCCAAACAAAGAATATCTAGATTTATATGAGGAGAGATTGTTAACAATGGCTATGGTGATAGCTAAGAAATGCATTCTCCTTAAATGAAAAGATAGTACCCACTGTCTGTAGAAACATGGATAAATATGATGATTGACGGATCAGAACTAGAAAAAATTGGTATATAAAAATGGCAAACAAAGTAACTTCGAACTAATTTGGGCTCCTTTTAGAGCAATATTAAAGAAAGGAATAAAGTAGATGAAGTTTATGATAAACTTCAGAAATGGTAAGGTCAAATAATAAAATAATAAAGATAGGACATTCCTGGACCCTCGGTTATGATGATAGAATCAAAGCCCCATGCTGACTGGCAATATGAAGCAAAGATGGGCCATGATGATGTCTGAGCCATAAATAAAAAAAATAGATAAAAAAAAAGAATCTTTGCAAATGTGTAGTGTTGTGTTCCTTGGAGTTAAAACATCACTTGAAGTAATGTTATCATTAACTTAACTTTAGTACAATCTTTACAATGTAATATAAGCATTTTTGTGTGTGAGTAAATGTCCTGGATAGGCAGATAGATAGCTAGATAGATACATAGATAGAAAGCTAGATAGACAGACCGACAGAAAGACAGAGAGATACTGTAGATATATATATATATATTACTATAGATAGACAGATAGTGATCACATAGAGTAATACCACAGAGAGACAATAGGCAGACAGACAGGCAGACAGACAGAAATAGATAGATAGATTGTAATACCTTAGACAGACAATAGATAGACATAAAGATAGATGGCTAGCTAGCTAGATATATATATATATATGGGGATATGACATGGCCCAACTGAAGATATCATATTTATCTTCACGAGAGGCCAGTGATATCATGATATCTCACAGTGGGCCGGTGAGATATCTTGATGTCACTGGCCTCAAGTGAAGATAAATATGATATCTTCAGTCGGGCATGTCATATTCGGGTTTATAAATGTAGCTTTGCCCTGCCCCCAACACAACTCACCACGTGCCCTCTCAATGCAATGGGTGACATAAAGGTGATGGCCCTAGCAATACAACCCCCTTTACAGAAAGCTGCCAAAACAGCGATGTCATTTATTGCTTAAGAAATATTTGGTGGATTCTGCTATTTATGGTTAGTTTTAAGAAGCATTATCTGGTTTATCACGCCATGCCCCCCCACACACACACAGGGCTCCATGCTTCCCAACATAATAGATTATATAGGTTTTTAAATATCTGGTTGATCCTGTCAGTTTAAAGTTAGTAAAAATATCTGGTTGATCCTGCTAATACTGGGAAAAAGTGACATTTATGATTATTCGGTTGATTCTACTTGAGAAGTTTATTTTCTTACTGGTGAAGGCTAGATAGATTATTTGCGAATGTTATTGTTCGAGTTCAGTAAGCGCGTATTTTTTCAGTTCGTTAACGCCACAGAGCGGCATTTAGCTGGCGGTTATCGCGAGCGCGAGCGCCTGCTGCCAGGCAACAGACGCCGCGCTTCATTTTACTGTTGAAAGCCGCTGCTCGGTCACTGCTGCAATTTCTGTGCAGTTTGGAGCTTTTTACAACCAACTACAGAAAATTACAGGAAATTCTAACTTACTGAACTGGGCACATTCTAAAAACATTTACCAATGTACAAATCGTTACTGTCTATAGCCGTCACGCTTACAATTTAGGGAAAGTGAAAGTACTCAGAGTGGCAGGATCAACCAGATAAGTTCTGATATGACGATAGGAACGTGGAGATAACATATGACGATAGGAACATGAAGATAACGTTATCTTCACGCCCATGTGAGATATCATGTTTTATACTCATTTATCTGACAACATACGTTGTATAATATATATATATATTATATATATATATATATATATATATATATATATATATGTAGATAGATAGGCAAGCAGAGGTAGAGAATAAGTTCACATACAAACATGTAGGCAGACAGACAGGCAAGAGAGATAGATAGCTAAATAAGCAGACAGGCAGACAGACAGAAATAGATAGATAGATTGTAATACCTTAGACAGACAATAGATAGACATAAAGATAGATAGTTAGCTAGATATATATATATATATATATGTAGATAGATAGGCAAGCAGAGGTAGAGAATAAGTTCACATACAAACATGTAGGCAGACAGACAGGCAAAGAGAGATAGATAGCTAAATAAGCAGACAGGCAGACAGACAGAACAGTAATATGACATTCAGACAGACAAAGGGTCTGAAAGGCAGACAGATATATGGATAGATAGAGATAAATAGAAATAATAAACAGACAGACAGGCAGGAAGGCAGGCAGGCAGACAGATGGAGGGATAGATAGATAAATAGATTAATTGACTGAAATAAATAGTAATGCAACAAACAGATAGGCAGACAGACAGACTGGCAGGTAGACAGATGCAATCAGACAGATAGACAGACAGATGGACAGAGATAGATAGATAGTAATATGACAGAAAGACACAGCCAGAGAGATTACAATACAACAGACAGAGACATATAGACAGACATACAGATGGACAGACAGACAGGTAGATAGATAGTAATATGACAGAAAGACAGACAGATAGATTACAATACGACAGACAGACAGCTAGATAGATAGATAGATAGGTAAGATAGATGGTAAGCACAGAATTTATTTATTTAACTTATAATTACTGGTGACCCCTTTATCAACCTGATTTCAGATACCTTCAAATGCCGTAATAACCTGAAATCGGGTTATTACGGCATTTGAGTAGCTCTAAGTCACTGCTCACTTACACTGTCCATGACTGATCACTTTCACTTTTCTCCGACACAATAAGCGCTGCTGAGCAGTGTTCATTTCGATAAATTACATGCCCCCAAATCCACAAAGAGAGCCTTGTATAAAAAAAATTGTAACCTGTGGGTTCTCAGCTAATTTTTGTCTCAGTTTGAAAAACAGAAGCCGCCAAGTGAGACTGAGGAGAGCGACTCGGCAAGCCAGAAGCGAGATTCGGTGAATGAGCGCTGCCATAGCAACACTCATTCGCACTTGAATCTCGCCTCTGAAGCTGCCAAGTCACTTGCCTCCATCTACACTCGGCGGCTTCTGTTTTCAAAACTGAGACAAAAATTAGCTGAGCACCACAGGTAACAATTTTTTTATACAAGGCACTTCTTTCTTGTGGATTGGAGGCATGAATTTGATCAAAATAACACCCGCTTGGCCATGTTTCCCTTCTCTCTCTCTCTCTCTCGCTTCTTACCCAAGTACTTCTACACACAATAAAGTCCATGCACCAGTAATTATATAATAAAGATATGGAAGGCGGTTTGTGAATATTATTCCTCAGTGTGTGATGACTACCTAAACGCCGCAGCTTCGCTTTTGAGGTTTATGGGTCATCACACACCTCTGGTGCGAAAAATATTCATAACACACTTCCATATCCATTATTCTCTATTTATTGACTGGGTAATCACACTAGACAATATCATGTCTATTTCATGTCTATTTTCTGTATGACCTTGGAGATTGCATAATGAGTAAAGATCAGGGGACACAGCAATAGACAAACATGATGAGATACAATGTTAAAGGGACATTGCCAGTTTCTGACTGACTTTTTTCCCTTAGTCACAAAGGTGCCTGCACTCCTGCACCTGTCTACATGGCCACATAATGCATTTACGTACCACCAATGGATGCCACAATTCACATTATTTTTAACTGTAATGAAAATAGTTACCCTGGTGTCCTCTTATCTGCAGCCACCTGATGCTGAAACACAACATATACAAATCGTAAGCAAAGCTGATGAGTTTGGCCAATTCAATTTAGTTCAGGTAAACATGGTGTCTAATGATAGAAAAGAAACTGAATGCATTAATGTATCTGGTTTTCGTGTTTGAAAGTTGTTGTGACATCAGGTATGCGCATCAACGTGAGCCCTGATTTGCATGCTCGTCATGGGTTTAGTTTTTAGCAGAGTTTTTGCACTGATAGCACTAACTGCACTTTGTATTGTATTTAATTCACATTAAATTTAGTATCTAGCACCTTGTGTGCCATCTGTTTTTGTGTTTTGTCCCATGTCCTGGATTGACTTTCATATATGGATTTACATAGTATACCGTGTTCATTTCAGAAAACTAAATATATTACTGAGTTCAGCTCATTTTCTATAATTAGTCACAGTGTTTACCTGAACTAAGTTGAAACTGGCTAAACTCATCTATGGGTGAGTTTACCGCACTTCAGTGACATTTGCACATGAGGACACTTCTGCATCGGGCAGCCACAGATAAGAGCAGGCACAAGGGTAACGATTTTCATTAAAATTTAAAGAAAATTATTAATTTGTGGCATCTGTTGGTGGTATTATAGAGTGGCGAGAAGTGTTGGGTATTTTGCTAGGCTCTGTTGGACACCTCTGACTTCTTATTATGATCTAATAAACCCTTTGTTACCTGCAGGGAAACATAACCATTTGGGAACATCAGGAGATCACTACACCATAACAAAGCATGCACACCTCTTACAGATTCAAGGACTAAAGAAAGGACAATAAAAGAAGCAGAAGTCATCATAAAAAGTTGCATAAGGCAGATTTATTATCTTACTAGCTTGTCTTATAGGACAGTCATTATACATTGCATACTAATTATGTAGCATACATACCTGGGAATCTGGAGCTCTTAAACACTGCAGCGTCATGCAGGGTCTGCCTGCATTTTCCTCAGAGAAGGGGTATAGGAAAAGGATTTTATACCCTGATAAGATCTAGGTCTGGTGATAGATACACCAGCTCATGTGCATGTGATGATGTAATTACTATTACTTCTATTGGTCAATTTGGTGGGCTGATGGGGTATTATCTCAGTTGCCCTTTGAATGCTATGTGTAGCATTCTAGTCATAAGAATATGTTTATGTTAATGACATGTTCTCATGGATGAAGCATTTTGTAATGTATCATCATACTCTCTGAAAGACCCATTCATAAATTATTGCTGTGGTTGCACATGACACCTTAGCTCTAGAGGGCACTCCGGGTACATCAATCATTATATTTCTGACATTATCACAGCAAAATAGCAGTGCAGTTCTAGCCTAGAATATCATTTGTGATGTTTTGTCTCTCCCTACAGGATCATATGTCGGGTAAAGGTTGTTCTTAGAGCAGTACAGTTTCATAGCTTGTATCTAGATTCTATGCAAAACAAAGAGTCAACTAGCCTTATGTATATGTAAACCTATGCTAAACTTATGCAGATGTTCCCTAGCTACTTGTGTGCATCCCTAGCTCTATGTGTAATGTGTTTTCCCCAGTTATATGTGTGTGTGTGTGTATCTCTAGCTCTGTGTGTAACTGTTATGTCTGTGTGAGACATCACCACATTATGTCTGTTTGTGTGTGAGATGCCCCACTTATAGATGTGGGTACTGTGTGGATGTTAGTACTCCACTTATTAGATGTGGGTAATGCGTGTAATATCCCCTTATAGATATGGGGTGGGATATTCAGAAATGCACCAGAGGCAGGTGCAACAGCTGGCATGGCATGTGTACACTGCGCCAGTATGCACCCAACATGATATTCAAAGGCTGAGCACAGCGGCAAGTGACAGCACAAGACAGCTGAATATCACAGGGATGCGCCATTTGCAGACAAGGGCTGCACCAGGGAGCAAGTCAGCAGGTATTGTGCAACCTGGGCTGCACAACAGAGCAAGGCAGGAATCGCGAAGAGCACAACCACGGGCTGGGCAAAGGACAAAGATGCATGGGCCATGGCACAGGGCACCCGACACAGTGTGGAGCAGGCCACAAAGCAGGACACACTGCCACCAGGGTGCAGGGATGTCAGAAGGGAGAGGCAAAGGCAGGCACATGGCCCCAGGCCCTGACCATGAGAACCACAGCAGTGCATGGAGGTGGCGTGACACCAGTGACCACTGGTAGGCAGCCACGGGCGACACCCACAGTATGGCGCGGGACATGCCACCAGGACCATAGCTGACAACACATGGTGACAGCACACAACACCCACAGGCCACACAGCCCAGCATGGACCACATGTATGCCCCAGGCACACACACGGCCACTGGGCACAGACCACCAGACACAAGCCCCAGTCGACTCCAGACGTACACACAGCCACCATGCATGCCACTGCAGCATGGCTCCATACACCAGCTGCAAAGCAGACATGGACATAGATGGCTACCAAAATAGAAGTGTATTAAAAGTAACAAACAAAAGAAACAATATTCAGAGGAACAGGGATAGCAGGCAGGTAGCAGGGGCCACAATCAAGATGGTAGGCTGGGGAAGGGGTGGGGATGGGGACATGGCTAGGCAGGGTACAATGGAGGAAGGGAGGGGGTCAGGGAAGGGAGGGTGATGCAGGCCACGGGCCCTACGTGATGTTACACCCCACCGGTGCCTTGGCGTTGTCGCCTCTGTGGCATGAACAGGGCCTGCCTTATGATGGGCCACCGGCAAGGGTGGTCGTGGTGACCCTCAGAATCCTCTCCAGCAGCCTGGTGTGGACATCCACTAGACGGACACCTAGGACAAAGCTGGGACATGGATGAGTGCACACCCATACGCCTGTAGCCCATCCACCGTGTGCAGTGGACAGTGGTGACATGTGCCCTGTAGTAGGCACACAGCCATCTGCAGTGTGTGTGCCACATGACTGCCATCCCACCATCCACAGCCATGCTATGCACTGCACACCACCGCCAGCCATGCAAGCACACCACATCCATGGCTGCCAGGCAAATGGCCATTGCGGGGATGGCAGTGGCCTGGCTGGGACCCGGATGCACCCACAGCCCACCCGCAGTGGCCACACACACATGCAAAAAGGAGCGGCATGGTGCATTGGACCACCGTGATGCACGGATGTACGGCACTGTGATGGGGGCTGAGGCCCACCCAAACCCCACACAACAACGCACACCAACAGAGTGCCTACCTGCATGTTGCAGCATGACTGGTGGCTGTCCAACAGCACCTCCCGTATGGCCAGCAACCTCGCCCATGCACCATCAAGGCCTGCTGCCATCCGCAGTGGTTCCCACCATCCTGGCTCTGCGCCGATCTTCAGGGCCTAGTAGGGAGACAGTGAGAGGCAGACATCAGCAACGGGCATCAACCCACATACCCCACCCCCAGCACAGTATACCCCATGTCCCTGCGCAGTGGCATTGCCATGGCACAGCACACCTATGGTGCACTGCCACAGCCGCGTCATTCCCAGCCACAGCCCCCCCCCTCGGCAACATGGCATGACACCTGCTGGCACCCCACAGAACACCAACAAGTCACAGTCGTGGACAAGTCACTCACCTGGCTGTGGCACGGCACCCTCTGGATGCATGCCTGCAGTGTCCTCAACTGGTCGGATCCCTCTGCCGCAGGTCCTCATACCTGTGGCAGCACTGTTCCCACTACATCGTGATCCAGTGGCCTCCTCTAACCCTCAGCCACCCCCCGCCACACCTCAGTGCGTGACCAGTCCAGGGGCACCTGCCCATATAGGGTGCCAACATGAGGCTCCACTATTGCCACCAGGTTGACCAGCTCAACCTGGCTCCAATTGGGTGCCCTTGGTGTTCTCCTGTGAGACATGCTGCAATCTGCACCACTGAGCCAAAATGGTGCCCAGAAGCGCACAAGACGCATGTCGCGATGGGTGCGGACTCACCTAGTGATGCGCTGCCATCCACCAATCACGCATGCCTCATCACTCGCGTGATACAGCTGGGGTAGTGCTGGCACATGCCGCAGGCACCTGGGGGGTCAAGGGACACATGTAGGGGTTAAAGGCTGCACCTGCACCGTGTGTGACAGCGCAACAGGGCACGGAAGGCATGGTGCACTATAGGGTCCAGTATGCCCCATGGGCCATGTGCCAATGGCGACGGGCACTATAGGGTGTACAGCACACGTGCACCACATGCCCAATAGTGGTGGAATGCCATGCCGTGTATAGCACAATATGTAGAAAGCACTACCAACGAGCGTTGCGTGTGTACACGCGCTGTGCCAGGTGGACTGCGCGACGCCATACAGTTGCACCATGGTTTGAGCATGTGCATCCCCAGTGTGCCATGCGTAATTCCACGATATTCAGCCGGCATATGTAGATGAGCTGATCATCATATCCGTGGTGCATCAGAGGCATTCGCATCTCCTTACAGTTGCGCATTCCCTCATTTGCATGCGATGCACTATAAAGGCGCCATGGGACTGCACAGGCACCAGACTGGTATTGCATCCTTCACAGGTAAGATGCTAGGCAGTGGGCATGTTGGGACAGAGGATTGGGGAGGCACCTCGTGTGGCAGCCAGCACTAACCACATGTCCTCACCCACAGGAATGAGCATGTCGGAGCACGAGGAGGTTGAGGAGCAGGGGCCTGCATTGCATGAGGCCCAATTCACAAGGGCTGAGTGTGATGCCCTTTATGATGCATACCTGGACCAGGAGCCCCTTCTGAGTGGCTCCACAGGCACCCCACAGGCCAGGGCAGAAGCATGGGAGTGGCCAGGGCTGTGAACCTGCAGGGCAACCATCAGAGGTCAGCACAAGAGTGCAAAAAAGGTGGGCACAGACCAGAGGCAGATAAAGGAGAAGGTGGCTGCCATCAGGGCCACATGTGCCATGACAGGTGGTGGACAGCCTGATGTGCCACAGCTGACACTGCAGGAGGAGCTGGTGGCAGCGACCATGCGGTGCAGCACCATTGAGGGTGTTCCCAGTGGTGGATTCCAGATGGAAGCCCATCACTGCATGGTAGGTACAGTGATGCATGGGGATGGGGGTGAGGGGTGCAAGGGGCGGGGTGCGTGGTGGCAGCACTAACGTGTATGTGTTCCCTTATAGATCCTGAGCACCTGTGTAGAGCTGCAGGGGTGGCGGTGCCCACCTTGAAGGGCTGTCATGGACCTGGAGGAGCGTCCATCCACTCCACTGGAGTCCAGGGTCCAGACCACTGATGGCCCTTCCGCACTGTCCGACCAGATGCCTGTGGCTTGGGTGCAGACAAGGTCCAGGCAGTGTTTCAGTGGGATGCCAGCCATGGCATCCAGTATGCTGAGACACTGATCGTGGGGGTCCGGTCTGATGACGACATGGCCGCTATCCTGAACAGTGGTTATGCCACCCCAGGGGAGGCACCTACCAAGCACCGGACATGGCAGTGCTGATGGTGCCCAGGAGGCACTTGTTGACCCTCCAGGCACACCGCACGGTGAGGCGGTGGATGACGTACCTGCAGCGCAGACCATACTGTGTGGTGGTGGTGGTGCAGCTGCCCGGCGACGTCATGCACACAGGCGGCGGTGGGGCAGCAGCGGCAGCAGGACGGTGCTTTGGGGGTCCAGGTGCAGTGGCGCCATCATTGTACTGCAGACAGTACAAGCCCAAGGGGGCCCGCTGTGCAGCCCCACTGCGCGATGGGCTGTGTCATGGGGCCAAGCATCCCCACGGGTCAGTGCAATGCCCAAGCCCCCAGGGTGCTGACCCTCTGACTGAGCACACCCGCTTGCTTTGGGCATCCATGGAGCAACAGATGCAGGTCATGGCAGGGTATGCGCACTCAGCACTGAGCTGCGCCAGTCCGCAGGGCGGCATGACTGGGACTTTGCAGCTCCTGGCCGAGGCCACCGCATGCGGGAGGATATGACTGCAGGCCTGGATTGGCTTACCACTGTGGTCATGGCCGTCCCTAGCACCACTGACCACCCTGGTGCAGGGCCGTCCATAGCAGTCACCGCGGAGTGCATTCTCCACCTCGGTGCCGGCATCATGTGACCCTGGCGTTGTCATCACCGGGATCCACTGTGGGCATTCTGGGCATGCCTGGAGCGGGCCTGTTCAGGGGCCTGCAGATGTCTGCTAGGGACTGGTCGCATTCCCACAGCAACACACCTGGGGACTGTCTGTGACACCCCTGTGGCCATCGCAGAGCCTGTGTCTGCTGGGCGGACTCGGTGGGGTGTCCACGTGTCTGTGGTAGCCATGCAACTCGCTGCAGTCATGATCCACCACCCTCCTGTCTGCTGCCTGCCACAGACCTGTATGCGCACAGTGGTGCGTGTGTGCGTGTGTGTACCAGGGCCATGCGGTCCATGGACCACACAACATGCCCACCTTGTGCACACCACCTGGTCACTGGCCACTGTGGCTTGTACATGATGATGCTATCACATCCCGGCTGCCACTGTGCACTGGTGTTCAGCATCTGGCCCACACCTGTTGGCGGCTTGGGTTTACATGTGTGGGTGCCTGTGTGACTGTGCTTGTGTGTATGGAGGTGTGTGGAGCTGTGTGGGTGGGGTCCACAGTGCTGTGGGGTGCTTCCATGGTGTCCTGTCCCATGTCCATGAACGCTGCTCTCCAGCTGTGTCTGTTGTGGAGCTCAGCCAGGCATGCCTGTATACTGTGCCCTGGTCCCTGGGACATGTGTGTGGTCATGTTCACCTACCTGCATGCACCATAGTGCTCCTCTGCAATGGTGTCCCGGTGCTGCTTGGCCATCCTGTGCAGTCGGGGATCCTGTCATCCGGGGGCTGCCCACCACCGTGTGGCCAGCGTCCACGTCATCCCCACTGCTGTTCCCCTCTTGACCTCGACAGCTATCCCACGGTCAGTGGCCATGTTGTGTAGCACACAGCAGGCCAGGAATAGGCCACAGGCCTTCACGGAGCTTGTACTGTAGGGCATCACCAGACCTGTGCAGGCAACAGAACCATGCCTTCAGCAGTCCAAACACATGCTCGATGATGTTCCATGTGCTGGTGTGTGCCTCATTGAATCTCTTCTGTGCTGGGGTTGACGGTCACCGCAGGGTGAGCAGCCAGGGCTGGAGTGGGTATCCACTGTCACCTGTGTGGGGACATGATGGGTTAGCACTTTGGTCTGTGTGCTGCCCCCGCCTCACAGACAGATCCTCTATGCCCCAGCATAGCCTTCTCCCCACCACACCCTGCCCTGTTGTGCAGGGCTGCCCATTTCAGCTGCATACTCACCTATTAGGTGGCCGTGGGGTGTCCCCACTTTCAAACCTGTGGCACAGTGCAGACTGGTGCCAGATGAAGGCATCATGTGCTCCACCAGGTGTGTGGCACAGACATTGATTATGCGCCTTGGCATCGCACACCACCTGGCAGTTGACACTGGGGTAGCCTTTCCTGTTGATGTAGGCCACCCCTTCAGCCCGGTGGTGTGCGGATGCCTATGTGAGTGCAGTCAATAGCCCCTAGCATGCCAGGTATATGTGCAACCCTGTGGAACTCCTGCATGTTTGCTGTACACTCCACCTGTGTGCTGGAGAAGTGGATGCATTCCACAGCATGTGGCAGCAGTGCATTGAGGAATGTGTGAGGAGCCATGATGCGACTGACTGGGTTATGCCTGTGGTGTCCCTTGTTGGTCTCTGGAAGGTGCCGTGGCGAGCAGGCACATTCACGGCCATGACCTTTGTCTCCACTGACAGAGTGTGGCCCCTGCCTTGTGGGTGCCTGCATCTCATCACTGCACAGCTCACAGAGCTGCCACAAAATTGCCCAGTACAGGCGGTACCAGTCCACAATCGTGTCACTGTACTGTTCGAAGGTGGTGCTGGCACTGACCACCTGTTCCGGGCATACCGGTGGCGGCCCTTCCATGCTGCGCTGTTCAGCCTCCTGCCTCACACCACTCATTACTGCCTCCATCTGAATATTGCACTGGCCATGACCTGGCCTGTCCTGCCCCTCCTGCGGCTGACTCCCTGGGCTACCCCGCTGTGTGCTCCTGCCTGGGCCCCTGCACTGGGTGCATTCCTGTGTTGGGGACCCACACACACTCTGGTCAGCTCACGCTCACAGGCACTGTCGGGTCGCCTCTGTCCCACAGCCCATTGCACCTCCTGTCTCTGTGCCTGTCCTGCACCCTGCTGCTGTCCTGCCTGGCCACTGGCCCTCTCTCTGTCTCTGTCTCTCTCTCTCTCTCTCTCTGTCTCTCACCCTGCTCCCCTGGGTGCAAACCTCTGTCCCTGCTTGCTCCATCCTTTTATAGACTCAAGTTTGCTCTGCGCATGTTCCTGTTGCTCACGCTTGTGCCATCGGCTTGCTGTTGAATAGTGCACTGTGCAACTTATTCATGGCTAAAGCCCCTGCACTGGTGCATGCATTTATTAGGGTTGCGCATTGGTGCTGTGATATGCACTGCGATATGTCACCACTGGATATCGCTCATTGGCGCATATCCGCTATTGTGCTAGTGCATCTCGCTGCGCCATGCGCAACCGCTTTGAATATCCTACCCATGGGCTTGTGTGTGTGTGTGTGTGTGTGTGAAACTATCCCACTTATGGCTGTGGGCTATGTACTTGTGTATCATCTGCATGGCATGAGCATACAGGTAATCATGATGTGCCTTGTGAACATGATGTGTGTGTGGTAAGCTTGTAGTCATGACATACCTTGCATATGTCATGTGCTTGTGGGTGAGCATATTCTTACAGTAGCACCACTATAGTTAGGGTTGAGTGCTCACTTCTATGTTAAACCAAATTTTTGAATGTTAATAACTTTGCAGCTGTTCAACGGATTTGCAAGAAATTTGCATAATCTCTTGGGGTAGGTCTCTTGATGTGGAAAATTTTGTGTGAATCCACTGTGGTTTCTGAGATACATCAAAAATCCCTACATTTATTGTTTTTGCTGTTTCTTTGTCCACCTGTATCTCAGAAGCTATTTAAGGTTGTGGGTCTGAAATTTTCAGGGTAGAAAGCCCTTGCCTCACAAATGTGTCTTTTGAAGGTTTGGTGAACAAATATTAATCTGTTCAAAAGTAATTACATTTGAAAATACCCTTATTTCCTATGGGAAAAGTTAGATGTTCTGCACAAAATACTTTATTTTTGCAGAAGCTACTGTGTTTTCGCAGACAGGGTCCTATAGTGTTGCCGAGCCTAACATATTTTTGCAGAGTGCTCCTGTGTCCACCATCTTGTTTTTCAGTTAGCAAGGGAAAAAATAAAGAAAACACACAAAAAATGAATGGATTTTAAAAGTAAACATCAGAAGCTAGCTAAATGAAACACGTTTAGCTTCATTCTGATGCTTATTTTCATTTTGACAAGAAATACCTTTTCTGGGCACCTGAAATCCCAGGTGCCGAGCTAAGGAGAGGACTGCTTCTCCTATGTTCTCTGTATGAGAATAATGGTATTTTCTTGACTCCTGCAGCCGCAGCTGGGACTTGTGCTGCCGGCTGCAGTTTCAGCTGTTAGCCATCCTTTTCCTGGTGTCTAGTGGCACCCCACCTGCCGATCACTGCACCTAGTGGAATCCCCATGTCTTTCCTGGTGTCTAGTGGTACCCCCACCCTCCGATTCCCTTAGTTTATTTATTTCTTTATAAAATCTGACACCAGGATGCCCACACTCAGTGTCAGATGTCTCCCCCGCAGCCTATTCTGTAAATATTTACCGACACTGGAGGCCAAATTCCCATGTTGGCATTACAAGCCCCTCCCCAGCAGTATGGGACACTGGGAACCCATTCCCAGTGTTCCCAAATATGTATTTAGTTGTACCTGTAAAAGAAGGCTCTATGATGCCGGTTTGACAACTATGTTGATGACTGACATCACAGCAACTGATTTATGTTGACCGCAAGTTGCGGTTGACATAAATCGACAGGAAGACCCCAGTTGTTTTTCCATTGGGGGTTCAGCCCCAAATCCTCCCTTGTGGGGCTCTGCCTCCACACCCCTGAACTTAAGGATTATCAAACTCTAAGTTGGAGTTGATTCGGGAGGGTTGCAAGACTGGGGACAGAGTGCTGAGGTCTCCGGTGGACCACTACAGCAAACTGTCGATGTTGTCAGCATCGACATGTTCACTGTAATGGTGTCACCATACAGGGGGCATACCTAAAAAGAAAACAGTTTCCCGATTGCTTTTTTTAACCTGAAAAAGAAAACAGTCCCTCGTTATCCCCATGTCCACATCCCGACCCTCCCACTGAGCACCCACTACCCACACCTCCCTTTACACTACACTTATCTCTGGAGGTTGTAGGTTGTCATCTTCTGTGGACCAAGACACATCTGCACTCTTCAAAGCTGAACCATGAACTGAGGAATCAAGGTAGGTGCTGTATAATGTATTTCAATGGTGTTTTGAACTTATGTTAATAACTTTACCATTTTTGGAATTTTTTCACAAAACTTTAACATGGCCTTTTGGGACCCCACCTCATGAACACTACAACTGTCATTTTATGTTTGCTTGCTCCATGTGCAAGAAACATAGTACCACCATACGAGAATTCATAGTGTGCCTCCTAATTCCAATGCCCTGCTGCTTTTGCAGGCATGGCCCCACCATGCCAATGAATGTAGGAGCTGTCTATGACAGCATTTGCAAATGCAGTGACATACAGTTCAAAGAAAGGCACTGCAGGCGTGTAGGCAATTTGCATACTACGTCGGCAGTATGCAAAGTGCCTACACATTGGCAATCTGACTGAAAAGCTGTCATAGACAGCTTCTTCCCCAAATAAGTAACACACTGGAAGCCCACCCCAGCATGCACATGTGCCCTCGCACACACAGTATGTCTGATGGGGTGCCCAATACCCCATTGGCTGTGCTGCACCCCAACAGCCTTCCAGGTGCCACACTGGGAGCCCACCCCAGCGAGGCAAACATCCGCCTGCTGGCCCACCTAACACATTCCAGGTGCCATGCTGGGAGTCCATCCCAGCATGGCAAACCCTTTATGGCTGATGGGGTGCCCAATCCCCATCGGTTCCACTGCCCCCAAAACTTCCCGCTGCCATGCTGGGGCCCACCCAGTGTGGCAAACATCCGCGTAATCTTCCTAAAAGAAAAGAAAAACCTACAAAGAAAAAATGTTCCCTCACTGACTGTCTTGACCTCCTCCCACCCGCCCACCCTCTGTGCACCCTGCCTCCCACACCCCCCAACCCATACTTACCTCCGGAGTCCAGCGTGACGATCTTTCGGTGGATCGGTAACACGCTCTACTCTTCAAAACCGACCGTGAACTGAGGAAATGCCGGAAAGCTGTATAATGGAATCTATAGGGTTTTCAACTTTGATGCATATCTCAGGCATTTTGGTAATTTTTTCCACTAAATTTCAACATGGGGTTTTGGGACCTCACCTCATGAATTCTTGCACTGTCATTTTGTTATTCAGTCCCGAAAGGTGATTTTGTGGTCACTGCATGAAACCAGCTTTGGGACTAATGTACAAAATGACAGTGTCTACAGTTCATGAGGTAGGCCCCCAAATACCTTATGTTGAAAATTTGGGGAAAAAATTCCTAAAAATGACTGTTTTATTTAGTGTGCATTATGCAGTTCCTACGCACGCTGTAAGTTCATGAATTTTTAATATTTAGACTCTAGATTTTCAACATTGCCATTTTACCACACTCCTTATGAGCAGTGCAGCTGTCATTCTTCACATCTCACCCAAAATGTGTTTCCATCATGTAGCGCAGAATTGGCGCAGTCGGTGTGCCAAATCAATGTTTGGGACACATTAAGAAAATCACAGTGACACTGTTCATGAGTAGAGGTCTTAAAATGGCTATGTTGAAAATTTGGTGACAAAAGTCCATAAAGGACTGTGTTACGAGTGAGCATTGCGCTGTTTCCACGCACCTCGTAAGTTCATGAATTTGTAATATTTTCAGTCCAGAGTTTCACCACTGGCATTTTCCACACTTCCTTATGAACAGTACAGCTGTAATTTTTCACAACATGGCTGAAATGTTTTTCATACTTTCTGCAGAAATGCGTGGTCGCTGTGAGAAATTCACAGATTAAGAAAATGACTGTGACACTGTTCATGCGCGGAGGTCCCAAAATGCCTGTGTTGACAATCTGCTGTACAAAATCCCAAAGTAATTACATTAAGGGTGTCGTTGCACAGTTCTCCTTTTCATTGACTTCACCATTTTTTTACTATTTTCACTGTAGATTTTCAACATTGCCATTTTTACACCTCCCCATGAATAGTACCATTGTCATTTTCACATTCTGTTCAAAATGTGTTTTCGCAACTGTGGTGCCAAATGGCGTGATCACAGTGCAAAATCAGCTTTGGCTAACAAACTGATATTACCACTGTTTATAAGGTGGGGGTCACAAAAACCCATGTTTAAAATTTGGAGTGAAAATACTAATGAACGCCTGAGGCGTTAGGGTTTCCATCCATAATGCTCCACCCTGTACAAACTGACAGGCATCATGGGTGTGACTTGGGATTGTCAGCTGTAATGATCATACCATTCCACCCCCACCCACACTCTGCAGCCAGTGAGAGGCATTAAGGTGTGCCTTGGACTCTTCAGCCCCAAAGTTCACCCCATTCTCCTATACTGCACCCACCTCACCATATTTCCTGATGGAATGGGTAAGCATAAGGCCAAAGACCCCAAGACACACTGTAACACTTGTCGGTGTCTGCAGGGTAGGCTGTAGTGAAATGGCATGGACGTTATGCCCGATGACCCAAAGGCACACCCCACCAATGCCAATGCCAGCAAGCAAACATTCGGCATTGACAAATGCTTATATTAATTGGGCCTGAAAGGTGAATTTTGGGGTCAATCGTGAAATAACCTTTTGGGACCAAATAATGAAATTTCATCACCAGTGTTCATGAGGTGGGGTCCCAAAAGGCCATGTTGAAAATTTGGTGAAAAATTCTAAATATGACCGAGTTACATGTGTTCATTAAAATTTTTCTATGCATGCACATAACTTTGGTATTTTTCAATATTTTGACTGCTCATTTTCAACATAGCCATTTTTCACACTACCTCATAAACAGTATAGCTGTCATTTTCACATCCTGTCTGAAACATGTTTTCGCACCTGTGGCATGGAATGGCATTTTGGCATGGATTTGAACATTTTCACCTATGGGGTTTATGTGATGGGGTCATAGGAAGGCTATGTTGAAAGTCTGGGGTCAAAATATGAAAAATGCCAAAGTTATGATCATTCATTGCAATTTTGCTACACCAGCTAACATCAGAAATGTTCAATATTTTTACCACAGATTTTCAACATAGCTTTTCTTATTACCCCACCTCATGTATGTCACAGCTGTCATTTTCAAATCCTGGCCAAAATGTGTTTTGCACCTGTGGCATGGAATGGTGTTGCAGTTGTGCAGAATTACATTTTGGCAGGGATTCGAACATTTTCTATACCAGGTAAAATGTGGTGGGATAATAAGATGGCTATGCTTACAATTTGGTCACTATTGTCCTACGAATGGAAGTGCAGGGCCCAGGAGTGCCCTGTGCTTCCACAGCTCAGATATATAAACATCTATGGAGGGATGGGAAGCAGGGCCTGGAGGGCCCTGCACTCCCACAGACAAATAAGGATATGATTATACTATCTGAAAAAGTAATGAAATTCATTGCAAAAACTTCATTAATGCAACAGTTAGGATTGTTACTAAAGTGACAAAAGTAGAGAAATGTAGCATTAGGGTTTCCAACCTAACACTCCACCCGACCCTGCAGACACTGACAGGCATTGGGGTGTGCAGGATCGGCAGCTATTGCTCCTCCATTCTCCTATACTGTATCCATCGCAGTCTATTTACTTATGTAATCAGGGTGATCATTAGGGCTGATGACCAAGGCACACCCCCGACACCTGTTAGTATCTGCAGGGTGGGGTGGGTGTTAGGGTTGGAAACCCTAATGCCACAATTCTCTACTTTGTTGCTTTAGTAACAACTCTAACTGATGCATTAACAAAGTTTTTGCAATGAATATACATTATATGGCCATGTAGACAGCTAAAGGGAGTGCAGGCACCTTGGTGACTAAAGGGAAAAAGGTCAGTCAAAAGCTGACAGTGTCCCTTAAAGTAACAACAAACAACGTAATAACCAGAGAGCATTGGAAAAGAACAAACTGATTCATGTAAGCATTAAGTCACAAAGAAGGAGGCATTTACTAGGAATTAATGCATGGTTGGGGTGCACGAGGCCGAAGGCCAAGTACCCAACCACCAACCATGCATTAATTTCTAAGTAAATGCCTCCTTTCAGTGGCTTAATGTGCTTGTAACATGGCAAGTGCTGGGGATGGATACTGTAATAAAAGACATACAACAGATCAGTGTCTTAAGTTAATATCACAGTCTTAAGCTGGAGGGGGGAGGTTTAAGAGGAGGTCAGGAAGCATTTCTTCACAGAAGGGTGGTGAACACTTGGAATGCACTGCCAGAAGAGGTAATCTCATTGAAGACAGTGGGCAGCATTAAGAGAGACTGGGATAGGCATAGGGAAGGTAAGGATCATGGGTAGAGAGGATGGGAGGAGTGGGGAGGGAGGGCAGGGACATTAGCTCAAGCTGTGGACCCTGCAATATGAGCAGACTTGATAGACCAAATGGCCTTTTTCTGCTGGCTTCTTCGAATGTTCATCTGTTCATATGTTTCAGATAGTTTATGTGAATGTTTTAATAGCACACTGTGAAATATGTTTAAAACACAAGCAACATTTGTTTATATAGTGGCTGTAACAATAATGACTTCTTTCTAAATACTGTATTTACAAACTTATACTTTACTAATGCTGGTGCACATCTTAAAACTTTAACAACTAGTCTGCTAGTCTATATGCTACTCAATATATGTTTGACAGTGCATGCTAAGATTGTTGGGAGTCAATACTAGGATTTGCATATTTCCTAGGTTATCGGCATTGTTTACGCTACTTAGCGACATTCAACGACTTACTAGTAACAGGCTTCACGATTAATAAATCTGTAACACTAACTTGAATTTAGTAACTGAAATACATGCTAGGTAAGCCAAATATTAAAACAAACAACATGGCAAAACAACATGTATTTCTTTAGGATGAGACGTCACAACTGGCTGCATCTATTACGAGGTATACTAGAGTGACACTGTGAAAGATCGCTTATCTCACTTATAGAAATCCTTTGGACTACACGAGGTGTGCTGCCATGGACATTGTAATTGGGTGATACAGCTGATGTGTGTCCATAAAACTTGTCCACCTATGAGGTAATACCCATCACGCTGCATATAGAGAATGTTTGTAGTGTATACTGTATATATCTATTTTGGAGGTACAGAAATAGTGTCGGAGAACTATGTGATCAGCTTGGTGGGTGGGTGGAAATTACCTAGTGTGTCTCTTTATACTGAGCGATTTTAGCGGCAGGTGGCTGAAAGTGGTATTCACAGCAGGGTATATCTAAGGAATTAATGCACAGCTCTTTTTGGTCAGCTGTTGTAATTTAACCATCTCTGCTTGGTGTTTGAAAAATAATTAATTGCCATGTTACAAACTAAGATAATAGCTAAGAATAAGAACCTAATTTGGCAAGAAAATTATAGTGAGTGTAGTCCATGCAAAACAGTTGGCCTGGTGTAAACAACACATTGGAGCAGTGAAATCAAGTGCAAGTGCAGTACAAGTTAGTCTTTAGGTAGTGCCAAACATATCTTCTAAATTGAGAGTGAGTAGGGAGCTACAAACAGGGAATGGAAGAAAATTCCATAACCTAGGGATGGTAACTGCAATGGCCTCATCCCTGTACGCTTGTAAGTTTCTGGCAAAACAAGTAAGGACTTGTCATTGGATCTAAGGGATGTGATAGGTGGGAAAATTGAGTTGAGCTGCAAGGAAAGCAGAGTCAAGCCTAATTATTTTGTTCATGAACCTTTCCAAGCGCAAACAGACGGCTGTTTGAGGGGTTAGTCAACCAAGATAGCTATAAAGATCACAGTGGTGAGTCAGAAGGTTTAATGATAGAGAAAATCCACAAATATTGGCCATGATTCACAAATGGGCGGGTTTCAATGCAAAACTCCGTAATCCACCTGCACAGCTCTGCACCCACAGAAAGGTGCTTGGTGGCGGCATTCATGAACACTGGCCACCTCATGCCTCAATCTTGGACCTTTGACATGCTAGTGTGGGGGCAGATCAGCAGACACCGGCAGCCGGCAAATGGGATGCCCATACCAGGTCTGCTAGTGGATCCCTGGCCCTGCAAGGTGTGGGGGTTTTGGAGCTGCTTACTGGATACTCACTGGGACACTAGATGAGTGCCTGGGTGGCCACCCCAGCCCTCTCTGGCCCATCAGGCTGGGGCAGCATGAAGAAGGGCCAGCAATGCTTTGCTGTAGCCAGCAGCGGCACTGAGGGGGCACAACAGCTATGCCTGTGTCCCCCACATAGAGAGAATGCAGCCCAGAATGGCATGCAGTGCCATTGTTAATGGACACCACACAGGGCACTCCTCTGGCATGCCTATATCCCACCCCTGACGCTGTGCCCCATGGCCAGCTGGGATCCATTGTGCAGGGCACTAATATACCCATTAGTGAATGCTGCATGGGGTGCAGAGGGCAATGCCATGTGGCATTCATGAATTGTGGCCATTGTTACAAGCAATATCTGACTTGCATAGCAAGGACTCAGTATGTGGGAGATGGAAACAATCCCGTAGTTTAGGTTGGGGAAGGAGGACTCCTCTATCAAGAACTAGTCAGGCTGCTGATGTTAAAAATGTTTGGCTCAGTATGCCACACCAAACTTGGCATTTACCGCCCTGTAGGTACTTAGAACGTCTAGGAAAATCAGGGTGAGGGTCCAGTGTGACTCTAAATACTTTTTGTCTCCTGTATACTTTAAAGAGGGCATTACATTTAATGGGGTCCATCAATACAATGAATGTACAGTGGGTCAGAACAGGATCTAACTTTGGTTAGAGACCCAAACAGCATGGTTTAGGTTTTCTTAGTGTTTTAGACAAGTTTATTGTTAAGGTACCTCATTTGCATTTGTGAAAATCAGAAGTGAGCTGAGAATTAATGAGACTTAAGCTTTGGAGGTAGAGAGAAGCATTAAGTCATCAGCATAAAGGAGCAGTACTATAAAGGTAATAGTACTGGGGAAGTTGTTAGTGAGACAGACAGAGATAGATAGGGAGCTATATAACAGACAGACAGACAGACAAGGATCCAGAACTGGATCCAAACTGGTTAGACGGTAGGACCCAGAGAGTATTGATAAATGGCACTCTGTCAGAGGAGGGTACAGTGACAAGTGGAGTTCCACAGGGCTCAGTGCTGGGACCAATCCTTTACAATCTGTTCATTGGAGACATAAATGTTGACCTAAATGGAAGGTGTGCCTATTTGCAAATGACACTAATCTCTGCAATAGAGTGGACACAGCTGAAGGGCTCAGATGATGGAACAATACCTTAGGAAATTGAAGGAATGGTCAGGACATTGGCAATTGAACTTCAGTGCTAAAATGTAAGGTTATGCACCTAGGGAGACATAACCTGGAGAGGAAATATTTTCTAAATGGGGCCAGTTGGCAGTAACAGAACATGAGCATGATCTTGGGGTTATCATCACCAGTGACTTAAGGGTAGGCAAGCAATGTGAAAAGGCTGCACAAAGGCTAATGGCATCTTGGGCTGCAGAGAGGGCATAACCAGTAGAAAAGGAGGTGATTATGCCACTAAACAGGTCCCTGGTGAGGCCTCACTTGGAGTACTGTATCCAGTTCTGGAGGCCTCACCTAAAGAAGGACATAGATAGACTAGAGTCTATACAGAGACAGGCAATAAAAATGGCACATGGCCTGCATTAACAGTCACATGGACGTAAGGCTAAAACAGATTAACATATACCCTGGAACAAAGTAGAGATAGGGGTGACATGATAGAGATCTTCAAATACCTGAAGGGTATAAACAAGTACAGGCACAGGATCCCTTTCAGGTAAATAATTGTACACGGACCAGTGGTCATGACATGCGCCTGAAGAGATAGGTTCAGGAGCAACCTAGGAAGTTTTCTTTAAAGAAAGGATGGTGGAGCCTTGGAATGGCCTGCCTAAGGGGTGATGGGGTCAAACCTGTCAGAATTCAAGCTGGCATGGGACAGACAGTGTGGTAAACTTAAGACAGCAGCCTAATTGGGGAGGTGGAGGTTTGTATACATGGGCAGACTAGATGGTCCACATGGACACCATCTGCCAACACATTCTATGTTTAGGGATGCAGGAAGGCAGACAGGCAGATAGGCAGCCAGGCAGCCAGAAAGACAGATAGATGAATATTTATTTATTTATTTTAAGTTAGTGACTGGGAAAGGCACAGTAAGCCAATGTCTCTTTCTAGGTGTGACCTAGGGTAAGGAGACAAAGGAAAGTCATAGAGTTTAAATTGTATGAAAGATCAGTATGGGAATATTATAGTCTAAACAAAATGGTTCAATATGGAAAAATGAGAGCTGTTAGTTTAAAAATATTATGTCTCCAGACTAATATTGATAGCGTTGCACCCCAGAAGTGTAGCTGGATGACTGGTTGCAATGAGAGTTCATTATTTGCTGCACGGTGATCTGTAAGGGTAAGTACTTGATATTTTCAGGGGTTGTTCTCAGTTATGCTCCCATGTAATCTGGAAGATTCTTACAAAAAATTGACAGATTGGTTTTGAGATTTTGAGGGCTGTATACAGCTATTTTTGTCCATGTTTGTAAAAAGAAAAAAATGTTAAAAGCTTTCTCATAAACTGCAATACTTAAAAGTTTAAAATTAGGCAGTTTGTTAGGATTTGGTTTAACTTAAGTATATTTTTGGTAGTTTTTAAACAGGTTGCTAAGGCTGCTCTGATGTCCTAATGGTTAAAGTATTAATTCGCTTTTCGTTTGAGGGACTTCAGGTTTAATCTCTCAACCCATGATCCCAACTGATAGGGACAAGACAGAGAAGCAGCAGTCCAGTGGATGCTCTCTCCTTCCTGGAGTTGATCTCCTGGCCTGGTTACAGAGGGGCTACCACTGGTCACCCAGGCCTGAAGAACTATCAGTTCAGTCTCATCTCCTGATGGCAGCTATAGGAGGATGCCTCATTGGTGGAAGAGCATGGAATTGTCAACACCAGAGGTACAATCTGGTATCAGGATTAGTAGTCATGGTGTACAGGCAGCAATGACACAGTAGTGCAGGGTACCCTACCTTGACCAGGACAAGCGTTCCCTTGTCCTGGTCCACCACTCAATATGGACCCACATAAAAGGCACCTGTGGGAAGGTACCACACTCTGTTCAATGTGAAACAAAAGAGCTGTTCTATGGAGTTGTGGTGCTGGCAGAAACAAAATCACAATAAGAAAAGAAAAACATGTGCAGTCACACACGTCCATCAGTGCTGTTCAGACAAATGGTAAACATAACACATAACTCGGTGTCAAGTGATTTATTGAAGAAAATGAAGCAAAAAGAGCAGGACATTTTGAGGAAAAATTAGCCAATTTTAGGAACAGAACCTAAGTTACAGCCCTTTGGGACACAGTTACCATGTATAGTGTTTCGCTGTCAACAAAATGTTTCGATAGGGTCCTGCAGCCTGTGCAACATAACATTACATGGCTACCAAGCTTGCCAAGGTTGTCATGGGAGCCAAAGGTGTAAGTATTGTGAAGTGATTCAACAAACCCAGACTTTTGTTAATCCTAGTAATGGGGAAACATTGCAGAATGAACGTTTATCAACGGTGATAACCATTTCAGTGATATACCCTGGCACCTGTGACTGTGGATCTTATTATGTAGGAAGAACTCATTGTATACTTAAAGTAGCAGTGCAACAAAGAAAGTTATTCCAAAAGTTAATGTTCTGCTTTGGTTACAAAAAATATTGGCAGAACTGTTGATTTGGTTTTCTGAATGCTTCCTATGCTGTGTACTGTACATCTGCAATTTTGTTTGGATTCTTACCCTCCCTGGTCCTCAGTATTATTTCTATGCAAAATTAGCGCCATCTTTTTTCTTTAGAAATAATTACTTTAAAACTTCATACAATTCTTAAATGGTAATGAAAACTGAAATGTCACCACCAAAATAAACTTGAAACAGCTGTGGCATCAATTAGGAAAGAAAAAAAAGTTAGGGTCAAATTTTAGCCCATTTCGCTGCTGCTGCTTTAAATAGTGGGTGGGCAAATGTGGGCTGTCATGAATAGAAACACTGACTATGTGATAGCGGAACACATGTTGAACTCGAGTAATACTGGTCCACATTGTTGGAGTTTTATGGGTATAGAAAAGTGAAAACTGGATGGAGGAGAGGTGATACTGACTCTTTGTTAGCCTGAAGGAATCTGACTGGATATTTAGGCTGCATGCTATGATGCCGACTGGACTGAACGACAGAAATGAAGTCATGCCATTCTTGTGAATAAACTGTTGATTTTCTATGCACTTTATATTGCTTACCTAGCAGTATGCATGTATTTATCAGTATTAATTCCATTACATTTACACAGTGTTAGGCATTATTGCAATCTGTGCAATGCATTATTGCTGTGTTTATAATTATAGCGTTATCTAAGTATGGCTTTTTTCCCCAGTTACAGTATGGTTGTTAGTCTTTTAGCATATTTATGTTAGTGTTTGTTGTCACTGTATTTATTGCACAGCACCTAGCACTTTATTGTTGCACTTTTATTGTATGCTCACACTCTATTTGCACCTCTTTATGTGATTGTTGCCTTAAGAAAGAACTTTAAGAGGAAACTTGTAATGAGTCACAGCAGCCTTTGAAAAAGACGAAGCGTGAAAAGTTAAGGCATTTTTGCACCCTGTTTGTGTCCTGCTCCTATTTGCTACATTATCCTTAATAAATCACTTGACATACAGCTATGTGTTACGTTTACCATTTGTCAGAACAGCATTGATGGATGTGTGGAGTGCACTGGGTTTTTTTCTTATCATACTCTGTTCAGTGTGTTGGTGGAATGGTCAGCTGGAGCCAGTGGCTGGTTTAAATCTCACTCTTGTGAGAACTTCCTTATGGGTGCTCTGGACCTTAGCAGAATCCTTCAGCAGCAGGAAAGGACAACAGGAGCTGGTGGAATACAAGAGAGCAAAACTGAAATACCAAATGATGGGAATGATAAAAAGTTTCTAATAAAAGTTAATTGTTTAAAGTTTGCACATGCTCAGTAGTGCAACTCATGGAAAAGCAAATAGCTTGATGAGCATTCAAGGATTTAAGCATTAAGCATTAAGCCATGAGCAGGGGTTGGGATACTGTCTGTTAATCTAACTGTAGAGGGCCATCAAGCACAAGATGTAGTCAAGAGGTCTTCATGAAGCAAAGGGCACAGCCGAGGGCCTCATGACCCTAGGATTAGAGTAACGTAGGGTATCCAACTCTGAGAGTCTTAAGTAACTATTAAAGTATTTTCATTGTTGCTTTTTATTTGACTGTATCCAGTGTTAACCTAACCCTTTTGGAAAACTGTCAGAATAATGTAGTTCTAACCATTGTTTTTTTTAAATGTATTATTTGGAGTTTATTTGGTTATGTTTTCATACTTTTTTTGCTGAATCTTAGCAGCAAACACCACTCAATGTACAGCTTGACCAAATATAATCATGTCAAGAAAACAGAGTTTAAAACAATGTTAAAAAGAAAGGGAATATTAGCCTGGAATTAAATAGTGATTTCAATGACATTGAAACCAAAACCAGCAAAACTGTTTTCATACAACAAACAAGCATTACTTCGTTTATACCAGATGATCTTGGTAAAAGCTCTGAGGCAGTAACACTGGCATGCAAATTCCAGTGTGTCTGTCTGGTGCAAAGTGAATACATTGCAACTTCAACAGATAGGTGATCCAGGACATTGCCATGTGTGTATGCTTGTGGGAGGTGAGAGGAGGGAGGGAGAAATGGGGAAAAGCCCATCTGGATGTGCAGGATGACAGTCCTCCATGTTGTTACCACACCATGCAAAGCTTGGGTGCACCATTCCACCACCCTAGCCCTCCTTCCTGTTCCTGGAAATAGCTACCTCCCAGGTAAGAACAGAGGGTCCCTGGCAGGGATGTTATGCCACTGAGGAAGGACGGACACTCTGGGGGTGCTTGGATGCTGGAAGATGGCAGTGAGTGTTGAGTCAAATCTGATTGTTTTATATAGTGAAATTTGTAGTTTCTATGCCCATCTATTTAGGGTGACTCACCTCAGCGCCTGTCAGGAAGCAAATTGGAGACCCTGAGTCCTAAAAGCAGCAGCTCTAATCCTTCAGCTAAAGGAAAAGTTCCATTAGTTGGGAGGGTAGAGTGCCCTTGACTGACATGCTTACTGTACCGTAGGACCACCATTAGATGGCTGTATTCCCTTTGACTGTTACTCACATGTTTCTGTACTACAGACTGTAGCACTGCTTTGCACAGACTGCCTTTTTCTCATATACAGCACCTTTCATATATGCTGTATACCCAAACCACTTTACAATTCATTAACAGTCAGCAGCAATTGTAGGAGCACGCAGACAGCAGTTTGGTGAACCTGAGGAGTTCAGTACAGACAAAGAATGAGTAACACAGAAGATGTTAAGCACAGAAAGGTAAGATAACTTGATCAAGGTCACACAGTGAGCAAGTAGGTCTATTGGTATTCATATCTGAATCTCCAGGTTCACAGCACTCTGTTTAATCCATTAAACTGTGCTGCCTCCCAGAGAGTACAGTGCAGAAGAACTGTGTGAATTCATGCACGGTAATTCTGCTTTAACATTTGGGGAGAAAGTGCACTTGTGGGTTAAAATATACTATTTGCAAAATAGCTAATAGCTTTGCTTTTACATAGAATTACTAGCCAAGGTAGTGGACTTCTTAGAGGATGGAGACAAACTTATGAAGGACTGAAACAAGCTGGGTGATTGGTCTGATTCCTGGCATCTCGGTTTCAATGTAATCAAATGCAAGGTACTACAGCTGCGGATGAAAAACAGGCGTAGGACCTGCACACTACCTGGGGCTGTAACAGAGGAGAAGAAGGAAAAAGACCTTGAATATATAATAGACAAGGGATGAAGCAAGACAAGCAGTGTACAGTCACTGGCAACAGGTCCAGCAGAATGCTGGGGTGCATCAATAGGGCAATTATCAGCAGGGCAGGGAAAGTTATTCTACATGTTTAAAAGATCCTGGTCAGACTCCAGCTGGAGTACTGCAGGCAGGTCTGGGCTCCTCAGTACAGAAAGAACCTTGAGTCAGTCTAGAGGGTGCAATTTAGGCACCAAACTGATCAGGTGGTTGGAAGACAAAAGCTAGGAGGAGGGCTGGAGGCCCTTTCGGATATTCGCTCTGAGACAAGGAGGCTGAGGAGGACATGATCACAGTTTTCCACATACTCAAGGGTATGGGTAAGATCAAACAGACAGGGTGTTTGTTCTAGTGTCCTTCAACAGGACATGGAGACTTGCACTGAAACTGAGAGGTGATAAATTTTGGGTAATGTTAGGAAACCCTTATTCTCCTAGAGGGTGGTGAAACTATGGGTAGCCTCCCAAAGGAGATAGTGGACATAAATACAGTACAGGTCTTTAATGCAACCGTTGGACACATTTTTGCTTATCAAAAGAATCACAGTATACCCTAGGTTGTAGAATGTTTAGAGAACCCTTCAAAATAGTACATGTTTACAGATCACATTTCTGCATACCTATTTATGAAGCAGGGTGGTGGACATGATGGATTTAGACCCCCTTCTGACCTTAAATTACTGTGTTACTATGTTACTATGTTACTATGTTACTGCACTTCTCCTTCCAAAGGAAAAGCCTTGACTCGATATGATGCTTTTTTAACACAATACATGATAGTTAAAACTTGGTATGCTGTAGAAACCATTAGAGGAATAGCCAAAAGCACATAATCTACCTGGACTGCATCAATGAAAAAAGAACTACAACTTGAGGAGTGAACATGTTACACATAATTAAATATAGATCCTTACTAATCAATAGAGAGTCTGTAACTACTTTCCCAAGGTTAGTTAGGCAGAGCATTGTGAGGCGACAGAAGCCAAAATGAACTGATTGGAGGGAAACAAGGAGTAATCGAGAGTCGGAGATGAGCATTCCAGGGCTGAAGCGTCTGCTAGGAGCCTGCAGTGTCATACTTGAAAGGGTTATGTTGAAATTTTATCAGTAGGCTCATTAAGAAGCCACTAAACAAGGTCAAGCGGCCTCTGAGACATGATGCATCCGCTCAGCCAGTACTTCTGTTGCCCTTCTCTGCGCTACTCAGAATAAACTGACAAAGATCCCCACCCCCATAGCTGAAGTCAGATTTGTTTCTCACAGTGAAAATCTAACTCCTTTGTACAGGAGAACACAATCAAGCAACACAATACTAATATTTAAACAATAGTTTGCTGAATTATTTGGCAAATTCTCATAAGTGAGAAGAAAGACAGGTTATTCATTTGTGACAAAGCTGTACTGTACAATTTTGTCAACCTAACATATCAGGCATACTAATAGGATAATGAAGGTAAAATCATGGCATTATTAAAATGACTGTTGATGCAAACTGTGATGTCTTAGCTATGGCAGTTATTAGGTAAGTCTTGTTAGGGGGTGGGTGATAATCAGGTTATCATGATGCCTCGGGTTGGACTGGACAGACAGCTTATGGTAGTTACTTTTGGGGAGGAACTGGTTGCCCACTCCAGAGTGCTTTACTGTGATTTCAGAATGATGAAAATGTATATATGTTAAAAATAAAAGGCAGCAGGGATCAGGCTGTGGGCATTTTGTGTCAGCACAGACTATATTCATGTCCAGAGGGGTTCAACTGACAGCAACATGGCAACAGCTAGCCCAGGCATACATCAGCCATCTGACTGCCAGCACCATTGGCTTGGTGGTAGCTGCTGATTAGATTATGCATCTTGCTATCCTGCATCCTTTCTCAGTAAAGTGATTTCTTGTCTGGAGAATGTGTGGTTGACATTTAGTTCTGGATGCGGTGGTTGGTTGAATTATTTTGTATGTGTTTTATGCAAGCTAAATTTTTGTATCTGTAATATTGATTTTGTTTTGTTTGGTCTTATTAATAATTTTTCAACTTTTAAATGAAGGTAGAACCACTCCACCACTTTCAGCCTGCCAGACAATCCTGCATTTGCCCAGATGGGGTGGGCATGACCAGGGTGTCTCCTATATCTAGGGGTATATGAGTATTACATCTTGGCAGGAGCCCCTTAGAAACAATTTAAAACTAGCTACTAATCTTTCTGTCACAGTCCCACAGAGACAGAGATTAGGACACATCAAGAAAGTAACAATTCAACACCGAGAATGGCAGTTCATATGTGGTCCCTTTGGTGGGGTTATTTATGCATAGCAGTCCACTTAGGGACAAATTATTTTGCAGAACATAGAACCCAGGAGCTCTTTATTTCATCATATGGTATGTCAATAATTGCAGTAACACTGCAGTCTGTGGTTGCAGTCACCTCAAAGTCTCTGACTCCAACACACATTTGTGTACTCTCTTGTCCCTCTATCTGATGCACGGCTTACTAACCAGTAAAGAGTTTCTTCTGTATCCTGTCCTTCCACTTAGTGTGTATATGGACCTGGCTTGGGCATGACCTGTTTGCCTACTAGCTGGTATAATCAGTACAATAACAATATACACCAGATCTGCTTTTCCCACAGGTCTTGGTGCACTAAGAATCAGAGCACCCAACTATCATGTGGAGCACAGCAACAAGACCCACTACAGTTAAAGGAATAGTCCCACAGACCCACCCTCCTGGATCTCCCACCTGGCTGATGGCGCAGCCAGCCTGCCTCATAACACAGAAACTGAATTCTGAAATCCTGCTTTTACCTTGACTAATGAGGTTCATAGACAGTGTGGCAAACTAGTCTCCCCAGACTCAGCCTGCCACAGCTACCAGCCTTCTCAACCCTTCAGAAGCCTGCAAAATACTCAGTAGCTGCCACCATTCAGCATTGACACTCATGGGGTATCAACAGGTATAAATCCTCCGAGCCTCTTCTCACACAGTACAGCACTCCTTGCTCAAGGGTACATAGCCCACTCTCTATGTCACAGCTGTGAACACCTGACTTTAGAAACACAATTATGGTAACTGTACCCTTCTCTTCAGAGGCAAACGCACATATTTGTCAGTTATAAATCAGTTAGCTGTACCTGAAAGGACTCAGTCAAGAAACATGAAATATATAAAAATAATGTTTTAATACTTCAGGATATTTACATAATACAAGGTCCTACAGAAAGATTATGAGGAACAGTAATTTTACAGAAATAAAGGAAAATAGTTTTGCACACAGCAAAAAGAAACACACAGAAAAATCTTACTACACTTTACAGCTGTTCATAGTCCCAAACCCAACTGTCTCTTTCAGGCTCTGCCAGACCTTAAGATCCTCCAGCTACCTCCTCTCCCCAAGACACATCATCCAACTTGTCACTCTAAAATCACCTCCAGGGCAATTCCTTGCATCTCAAAGTGTGACCCACTTGGAAAACTGGTCGGATCAGAACTTCATACTTTATATATACAAATACACATGCTTTTGTCCCAAGTCCAGTTTAACCCAGCAGGGAAGTTTGGTTTAGCTAGCAGCTTCCTGACATGAAAAGACACTTTCTAAGCTCTCCTAAAATTGTTCAGGTATACTGTCATGATACAGGACTGGCAAATACTAATTACTGTCAAAGCCAGTTGGTCTGTCCCTGATAACAATCTTGTCTTTTCAGGAGTGTAAGCTTTATCCCTTCAGCTGCTAAATTCTAACTGTGACCCAAGCAGAAATCATTAAATAAATATAGTAACAGGTATACATTGCAAATTGTTACATATCCTCCCCCACCCTGAGAAAGAAAACACAAATCTTGTAGCAGCCCTAAATTATATTTTATTTTTTATTTTATTTTGAACTTTTGTTAACTGGTAAACACAATGAGCCAAAGGCCCTTTTTCATGTGTGACCCAAACAAGACAGACAGAGGTACAAAACAATGGAAAATACAATACTCAGCAATTAATAAATAAAGTACATACATTTAGGAATAATATGTACATTCTAATTGATCAAGCAAATATTTTTGTAAAAGTTTTTAAAAGATTATGGCTGCAACCACTCTGGATAGTTACTGGAAGATCGTTTCAGGATTTTGCTGCCTTAATTGAAAAGGCAGAATCTCCCATCTTAGTTTTTGTTTTAGAAATGATAAAAACATTGGTTTCACTGGAGAGTAATTTCTACTTACATTTCTAAGCTGAAACATGGAAAATAATAGAGAGTGATTTTGTTGCCTCAGGACATTGTCCGTCAAACAGTTTAAATCGTAAAAGGAGTTCTGACTGTTTTTGTGTGAACTAGCTGGCTCCACTGCTGTGCTGTCAGTTCACTTTCTGGGTGAACTCCACATTAGTTTTCTCCTAGTGTCTCCCTTACTTAAAACAAACAAGCAAAAAAAGGCACTAACTATTGTCAGGACAACCTGTCCATGTTACCATGCTGCAACCCATTGCGGTGCCTAATGGCCTAGTGTTCATATTATAAGACTGCACTGCCACCTTAGCAACTTTGAGTTCTGTCTGCTGGTCCTATGCAACTATGTCAGGGGTTGTGATCAGTAACCAGAGTGAATCCTTCCCATACAAATAAGGTTGCAGCTTCTGCAAAGTCCGACAATCCTTCAACACTTCTTCTCTATTGTGGTGCAGGCCTCCTCTCTGGTGAGTAGCTTCCTACTCAGGTGCATGACTGGGTGTTCCTCTCCTGAGTACATAACCTGACTCAGAACTGTGTTTAGCCATGATCAGATGCATCTACATGCACACTGAATCTAGGAGAATAGGCTGGGCTTTCAAGCACAAGTGTCCAGCACAGTGCCTGCTTCAGCTGGTGGAATGCAGTATCACAGATTTCCATCCACTGAACCTTTTCTGACATTTTCTTCCTGGTGAAATCAGATAGAGGACCGGCCACACTACTGAAATTCTGCACAAACCTACAGTAGTACCCTGCCATCCCTAGGAAGACCATACTTCCCTCTTGGTTGTGAGCATGGCCGTCCTTGGATGGGCTCAATTTTCACTGACTCAGACTAGATGTACTGTATCCACTCCCCATGCTGTGTCCAAGGTATGACACTTCTGCCATTCCTTTCTGTCACTACCCTGTCTTGACTATCAGCCTTGTGGCCAGCAGTCAACAGAACACTGCAGTCATGTGCCTGATGTGATCCTCCCAAGTCTGGCTAGAGATGGCTATGTCATCCTTTACGCCAGAGTGAAATTTCCTGTCCCATTTAGAATTTGGTCCATGAGCCATTAAAAGGTGGCTGGTGCATTCTTCATCCCTTATGGCAACCTTCAACTCAAATATTTCAAACGGGATATGAAGGTGAACCTCTCTCTGGCTTTGGGGGTCGGGGTACCTGACAATAGCCCTCTGTCAGGTCGATGGTGAACAGGTAAAGGGCTCCCCTAACCTCTCTATGACCTCATCTGTCCTGGGAATGGGGTAGTGTCTGACTGTGCAGCTGTTGAGCTTGTGGTAATCCATGCAGAACCACATGGTCCCATCTTTTTTGGGATCAGTACCACTGGGGATGCCCATGGACTGCTGAACTCCTGGATCACTCAGAAAGTCAGCATCTCCTTGATCTCCCTCTGTGGTATGTCTAAGACCTTCAGACACTCTGTAGGGTGGCTGTTTCAGAGTGGCTTGGGACCCTGTATTCATGTGGTGCACTGCCAGCATGGTATATGCCTGTTTCAGTGTGAACATTTCACCAAACATACACAGCACCTGATGCATTTTGGTAGCTTGGGCTAGTGTCAGCTGCTCAAAGTGGGTGACAGCATCCACTGAGGATTCTCCTTAACGTCTCCCAGGGGATCCACAAGTGGGTTTGCTTTTCCTCCTCCTCCTCCTCTGGAAAGCAACACGCAGCCAGGACCATCTTGTCCCGGTTGTGCTAGGGCTTCATCATGTTTACGTGGTAGAGTTGCTGCTTGCACCTCCTGCCTGGTAGCTCCACCATGTAATTAACATCATTCACCCTCCTGATGACTGAGTAAGGCTCCTCCTAAGCTGCCTGTAGTTTTTGTGGCACACGGGATGAGCACCATAACTCATTGCTGGAATTTGTACTCCCAGGGTTGTGGCCCCATGATCATACCATGTCTCCTGCCTCTGTTGTGCAGTGGCTAGGTGCTCCTGCAAACTTCATCAGTTCTTTGAGCCCTGACCTGAAATTCAGGACATGCTCCACAGCAGAATCCCTTGGGTAGCAAGCTTGCCCTCCCATTCAGCCTTTACGAAATCAAAGGGGCCCTTCACCCTATGGCCAACCTTGAGCTCAAAGGGTGAGAATCCTGTGATTTCTTTGGGGGACTTTCCTATACGTGAATAAGAGATGGGGGTAGGTACTTGTCCCACTCTCTTGCATGCTGGTTAGCAAATTGCCCTACACTTCTTCTGAAGACTAAACATCAGACCAGACATGAAGCTGGTACTTTGGTCCAACATTATCTCCTGGGAACCCACCCAACTAAATATCCCCAGCAGTTCACTGACCACCATCTCAGGCTTGATGCAGGACAAGGACACTGCCTATGGGTACATGGGGTGTAACTTATGACCTCCCTAAAGATACCGCATGCCAGTGTGATTTGAGGTGCTATGTGGCCCCATAGCATTTATGGCAACTCACTGAAATGGCTCTTCGATAACAGTGAGAGGAATCAAAGCTGCCTTACCCTTGTCCCCAACTTTTCTCACCTTCTGGAAGTGTGGACAAGTCCAGCAGTAGTTTGCCATGTCTTTAAAAATACTGGGCCTGACAGTGGTGTGGAGGGCTGGGGCACTGATGTCTTACCTCCTGCCACACCGGAGACCTGTGTTCAGTCACAATTGCGGGTTGCTGGGAGTCAGTCAAGGAGTGAAAGATTGAGTGCCCAATGACTACTCTCCTTTCCTGGGGGACCTGCACACTGCATGAAATGACTGCCACTTGATGGCGGCCATGTGGTAGTGCAGGCCTAGGAGGACAGTGAAAAGGAAGGGTGGTGGGACTGAGTGGCATGTACACACCTCCACACATGTGCATCTACATGCATGCCCCAGTGTGGGAGCAGGGAAGAAAATGGAAAGGAAGGCTCCAGATTAGTGAAGTCCTGCCTGCCTGCCTGCCCCTGCTCCTGTATTGCTATATGACCACCATGCTGGGGTGGTTGGTTTGGCTAGTAGATGCCAGGTGGGGGTAGCAGGACAGGGCTGAAAGCCGTCTGAAGCTGACCTCACTGGAAGAAAAGATCTATGAAAATAAAAAATACAGGGCCAGTAAATAGTTAGTCAGCCACCTTTTCATCTGGCTGACCTCAGGAGTCCAGAAAAGGATATGCCATGAGTTAAGGCCAAAAGCTGCTTCCTATACTCCTAGAAACCACTATCTGCCACAGTACCCCATCCTCCAGTCCCCCGTTAGGAAACCACTCATGGTACTGGAACCCATTAACCCAGTGCACCTTCCTTTTCCAGAACTTAAATCACCTTCCACACTGCTAGCTGACTCTTAATTTTGCTGAGATGGGTCAACTTGCTGAGCCTCCTTAGCTCTGTATACTTGACCTTTCCCAGACCACACTCTGCTGTGGGGAGCCACCCACAGCTAAGCTCTCTCAGTCTGTAGCTGTGGCTCAGAACTGCTGCTCCCAGCTCTTTCTTCAGCCACAATGTCTCCTGCTACTGAGGTAGGGGTTGCTTCCTTTTGCTGTGCCTCTCCATCCTCAGGAGCTGGTTCTCTGCTGCTATTGTTAGTGACACACACAATACTAGCCCTACTACTGAAGTAATTACCCACGATTGCATCCATGGGCAGGTCTTGTACAACACCATCTCCTGTATGCCTTGGCTGCCTTCCCAGCTTAGAAAGATCTGGGCCATTGGCAGTGAGCCTGCAGGATCCATCACTCCTCAAATCCTTGAAAGCTGTCCAAACAGGATCTGTTCTTCCTGAATCAAGTCCTGCTTCACCATAGAAATAGAGGCCTCAGCACCCCTCAATCCCTGGGTTACCAATCCATTCACTACCACCCCTGGTGTATATGTCTGTGCAGTGGAGATAGAGGGCACTGCATTCAGTGTGAAGACCACTATCTGCTGTGAGCTCCTAAGCTACCCCTCCTGCTGCACTAACTCCCCCTTTTTTGCATTTTCTGGACAATTATTAGAAAAATGCCCAGGTTTTGGCAATGTATAGCACTTGCATTCACCTCTCTTCATGCTTTTGAGATGAGGTGGCATCCTTTTTGTTTAGACACAGGCTGGCTTCCATTCAGTTGTCCCGCCTGGTGTTTCCTTAAAACCACCTGATGTCCCTCCCGTATTGCCTTTGCAATGAGAGGATGGTTGGACGGATATGAACTAATCAGCCCTCTCAGCAGCCTCACTTGCGGAATTCAGAGTTCTACCCAATAACCATATTCTCAGTTCTTCAGGTACAGTTTTTAGGAACTGTTCCAGAGAAAATAGATCTTTATTTCCTCTACAGAGCAAGCTTCTGTACCTCAACCCAGAGTACTAGTAAGTTGCTTAACAGACACATATTTCAGCAGAGCTGTCCCTGGTGCTTTTCTTAACCCTCAAACATGTGTCTATAGACCTTGGTTAACACAAATGCTTTAGCAAAGCATTTTCACTTTATCATAACCCATGCAATCCTTATTGTCCATTCTGGTAAACGCTTTCCAATGAATTGCATGTAAGCAGTGGCAAGCAATGAATCATCCAAGAAGCCTGCCCAATTCAAATTGCCCACAGATTCTCTTGAAATCTTAAAACAAACACCAAGATCCTCCTTCTACTGATACCTGAGAAACATTTTAGAATTCATTCGGTTCCATCTCATAATAAGGCATGAACAACGATCGCTATTATGGCAAGTGTATATCGCCGAAAAGCAAATCAGTGATATAGACTTCAGGGAGACTCCCGACATCTGGATTTAAAAAGTGTTTATGTTAGGCTGCACCCCTGCCTCTCCTAGTGGGGGCTTTGGCCTGCATCGCCCTTTAATTAGGATTCTCAACTCCAGGGGGTTGCATATCGAGTAGAGATGCAGCTAATTTAAAATACGCGTGAAGTGGACACGAGTGGTCACTTTGTGTCATCAAATCTAACGAGTGAGCACTGCAAAGTGCTCACTTCACCTTCCTTCTGACTTTGCATTGTCATTCCACCTTAACACTAAGTAAGGCAAAGTGACAACAATATAGGCAGCTCCCACACATCACATGGCTTACGGTACTGTAAGTCACGTGCTTTAGTCAGGCAGGAAGAAAGTGAGTCAGAAAGCAGTTAGTTACACTTTCTCCTTTGCAGTGGTAGAAGGAGGAAGCCGTTTGGGTGTTGGGAGAGGAGATTCTGTTACTTGGTAGTTGGTATCTTGCGATTTTACAAAAAACAGCTTTTTAAAAGCTAAGTCTTTAGGTTTTTGTAGTGTGTTTTTCAGTTCTTTTTGATACTGATTTTTTGTATAAGTTTTATTTTGTGTCTGTGTGCGTGTGTGTGGACTGTGTGTGTGTGAATGTGTGTGAGATGTGAGTGCGTGTGAAGGAGTATTGTGTGGTGTTGATCACAGTCTGATGGACTTGTGCACAATGGACCAGGGAGGAGAGTCTGTGGCCCGGGTGTGGGCAGAGGGAGGAGTGCACACACGTGGGGGTGTTCGGTGTCATTGGACAGCTCCTGACTGTTTGGTGTTGTGTCTCCTCTGAAGCAGCAGCAGCACCACCAGTGCCACAGGTGGTGGCACATCCACCGAGTCCACCACTACTGTCACCACCACAACCAGTGGTAGATGCAGGGACTCCAGCAGCACCTCCTCCTCCACAGCCACAGCCACAGGTGGAGCCCCATATGAATGAAGGTGCTTCCAGCAGCACATCTGGTCCCCCTGCAGCTCCCTAGTGTGGCAGTTTTTAACTGTGTGGGGGCAGCACCATTGTGGTTTGCTGTTTGTGTGGTGTGCAGGTTTGCCCTGGCCCCTGGGGACACATTTGGGGACCGGTGGCCAGTGCACACACATGGCAAACCACGACAAGGTGGAGTAGGCTGCCACAGAAGGGCCAGATGTTCACCTGCTGGACCTTCTGTGGCAGGGACAGTGGGTGCTGGGGTGTTATGCCTCACCACTGCAGCAGGAGGATGATGACAGCAGCAGCTACTCACCACCACCACCACCACAGCTATCAGCACCACCACCACCACTACCTGGCTTTCCTGCTGCAGTGGACCCTGCCACAGTGCCTGCAATGCAGGCAGACACTGCACTGGTGTAGGTGGCCTCGAGAAAAGCAATGAGGGGTGGTGCTGTGCAGCAAGCAAGTGGATCAGATCCAGCAACAGCAGTTGCAGATACTGTCAATGCTCCACCTACTGCTGGAACACCATGGAATCCCCATTAAGGGATTTTTTCGGACACCTCCACCCTCACTGCTGTGCTGTAGTGTTTTGTAATTTTTTTTGTTTAATAATAGACATTTGCCCTTTGTTATAATGCAGTGCCTCAGTAATGTTGACTTTATGTTGTGGAGGTCTTGTGGAAAAGCTGGTGTGAGCAGTGCAAGTATGATGTGCTAAATTGCATGTGCAGTGTTGTTTCGTGTGTGTGTGTGTGTGTGTGTGTGTGTGTGTGACATCAGACATTGTGCAGATTCTTGCAAACATATATTGCTGACTTATTGCAGTGTTTATGGTATAAAGATTAGGAAGCAAAATGATGTATATTTTATTGTCACCATCAGCATCAGTGGACGAAGTGATACGATACTTTTCAGAGGTGTCTGGCCAGAGTGCACCTTAGTCACATGCTGCATACATAACTTTTAGAGAGCATGTGTTTTTGTGCTATGATTCTGCAAAGGCATGTGTGCACTGTGAGTGACTGAGGTACAGTGACCCAATACCTCTGAAACAATATCATGTGACTTACTCTGGGGTGCTGATGGTACCAATAAAATATACGTCATGTATTCTTTGTTAACTTTACTCTTAAGATACTGCAACAAGTCACACCATATATATGTTTGCATGAAGCTGGACAATGTATGCACACACAGGAAAGAACACTGATGGTACACATGCAGTTTAGCACAACATACTTGCACTGCTCAGTCAGCTCTTTGTGAAACACTTCAAATCCGATTCATGAGTCCTGACACAAAGTAAACATTACTGAGGCTCCATAAATATTTTGTCTGTGAACTAGACATCAAAGAGATTCACCAGCTTATAGCATTGCACCCAATATAACCGTTGCCGCTCAGAATCTTTCTTGCTCACATGTCCTTACATAGTGCAGTACATTTCTGTCAATAACGGCCATCATTTCATCAAGCGTGTCAAGTCATGGAGAAATTTCCTGTTCTGAAAGCTACCTGCCTGCCTCCCATTTCAGCAACGTCAGAACATGATGCCAGGGAGAGCACGGGCACATGCTCCATTAACATAGGTGGTACAGTTTCGTTGTTTTGTTAATATAATAGTTTGTGGTGAACGGTGCACATCTCAGCAACAAGATCCTGTTAATGGAAACGCACTCCACGCTTCACCACAAACTGACCATTATAACATAAAGAAACATTCGGAAAGCTGCCAGACATTCACTATAATGAAGCACACCACCACGCCTCCCGGCATCATGTCCTAACGTGCTGAGGAGTGGGGGGCTGAATTTGGGTGCTTTTTCAGAATGGGAATTCCTCCGTGACGGACACACTTTAATGAAATTATGGGTGTTTTTGACAGAAATGTATTGCATTATGTAAGGACACGTGAGCAAGAAAGATTCCTGAGGTAAGGCACCCATATATTGGGTGCAACACCATAATAACTATGTAACTTGGTGATTCAAGCAGCAGTGAATCATCTGTTGAAAATTTTGACCTATACTTTTTAATGCTATTTTACATTGCTACTTACTTACATCCTGACATGTATGATACTATAATTTCTAGAGTTGAGTCTGCTTTACTACTTTTTTCATGTCTCGAAATAATAAAAGGAGCACTCCTTTAATATGGTGCAGACCAGGTTTTTGTCAGTATTTTCTGCTGCTATTTTCCATCAGTTGTTATATATTACTTCTGTGTAAAATTAACAGTTATGCAGCAGGCCATGTTTATGACCTCACAGAACAATATTATTTGAAAAACAGCTGCAAATAGTGCTAAAACCTGGTCAGAACAACATTGAAAGGTGTACTCTTTTTTTAAAACATGAGAAGAAGTAGTAAAGCAGAAATTGTGAAAAGAAGGGTGTCATTCAAGTCATGACTTGAGGTAACTATTGGCTGGCAATATAAAATAGCATAAAAAGTACAGGTCAAAATTGTCACCACATTCTTGCAATGCTGCTTTAATTTATAATTTAAATATGACATCATGTGCTCACAATAACAACACAAAAATGCATCTGTCTTGTGTGCATAAATTGACAAGTGGTAACAGGCAAATGGGAGCATTACACCACACGCAAAGTCACCCAGAATTGATGGTGCACTCAGTCACGGGCGCAGTACTCACACAGAGTCTCCAGATTTTTGTGCATGCCTCAAATGCATCTGTCTTGTGTGCAGAAAATTGTCAAGTGGTAACAAAGTGAAATGGGAGTGTTACACCATATGCAAAGTCTCCCAGAATTAATGGCGCACTCAGTCATGTGCACAGTACTCAATAAATTCCCCAGATTTTTGTGCATGCCCAAAATGCATCTGTCTTGTTTGCAAAATTGACAAGTGGTAACAAAGTGAAAGGGGAGCGTTACACCACATGCAAAGTCCCCAGAATTAATGGGGCACTCAGTCATGCATGCAGTACTCACACAGAGTCTCCAGATTTTTCTGCATGCCCAAAATGCATCTGTCTTGTGTGCATAAAATTGGCAAGTGGTAACAAGTGAAATGGGAGCATACGCCACCTAAAAGTCCCCAGAATTAATGGTGCACTCAGTCAATGTGAGCACTAACAGAGTCCCCAGATTTTTCTGCATGCCCAAAATGTATCTGTCTTGTGTGCATACAATTGACAAGTGGTAATGAAGTGAAATGGGAGTGTTACACCCATGCAAAGTCCCCAGAATTAATGACACACTCAGTCATGCACGCAGTACTCACACAGAGTCCCCAGATTTTTCTGTATGCCCAAAATGCATCTGTCTTGTGTGCATAAAATTGACAAGTGGCAGCGAAGTGAATGGGAGTAGTTACACCATGTGCAAAGTCCCTCAGAAATGATGACAGTGAGCTTAACTGTTGCTGGTGCAATGTGTGCTGTGATTCCAGAAATGCAATGTGATCATCTCAACTGGATGGAAGGGTCTGTACACTAATAATAGTCTTGGTGAGTTGATATGTGTGTGTGTGTGTGTATATATATATATATATATATATATATATATATATATATATTATATATATAGAGAGAGAGAGAGAGAGAGAGAGATTTTGTATTTTGTAGGTGAGGGTTGATATATATATATATAGGCATGTACTCATTGTATTGTTTTGTATCACAGGTCACAGATACTGTTGGTGTGCACATTCCAGTGCTTGATGAGAACTTTTTATGAGAAATTTGAAATGGGGAAGTATATTTGCAGGTTTGTCTCATTAATGGTTTTTTATTTGGTTACTTCTTCACAGATTTCATCTGCATCCTTCTCAGTCTGGTTGTTAATGTTGGTCATGGTCATCGATTGAAATGACTTCTGCATGTTGCATGTCTGCCTCAGCCCGGGGTGGCTGATGTTGAAGAACTTTTGGATAAGGCAACTGTCACAACAAAGCATCTGGAAGTTTTCAAAGAAATGAATGACTTCTTACAACTTGATTGTCCCTGGTTCTCAATCTCAAGTCAAGTTACATTTCAAAACCACATCTTGTCAAGTAACATAACCTGTGTGCAACTTTTTCAACACTGTCATGGCTGCACAGCTGCAAGTTCAGAATACAGTGCATATCTTGCAGAAATAGTTTTGGCGACGACACATGTCACCTAGTTTATGAATCATACTCAGTCCCATTTGCTGCAGTCTTTTAAAAAAAATTGAACAGATGAAATAAAATCTTGATATTTACCAGTATGGATTTGAAATGGATATTCCATAGGTTCCTGTGTATGGTACAGCTGTAGTACCAGTCATACTGACTTTCAACGAAGGAGAGTTTTTTGTTAACCTGTAAAAACAAAATAAGATTACTGTATGTGTTTGACCATTGCAGCTCAGAAAAGCTACAGAAAACAAAACGTATAGCTAAACGAAATTAAATAGCATAAAAACATTAGTACACATACTCACTTTATAGTTTTAATATTAAGAAGCTTTGTGCCTGTGGCTGATGGATGTGGTCTCCTGTTTGACTCCTCTGCCTTGGCATGGTCAATATAATGGGGAAACATTGTCTGAATGACACTGGTGCTGGGTACTGATGGTGATAGCTGTGGCAATGATGACATTCCATGTGACATCTTCCTGCATCTGGTGGTGGCAGTGGCTAACATCAGTCTTGGTGGTGGTCCGGGGTGTGGACAAACTCGCTCTCCATGGTGGCAGTGGCTAACATCAGTCCTGATGGTGGTAGTCTGGGGTGGACAAACTCCTTCTCTGTGGTGGCAATGGTTAGCATCAGTCCCAGTGGCGTGGTCTGGCAGGCAGACAAACTCATTCTCTGTGGTGGCAGTGGCTAACATCGGTCCTGGTGGTGGTGGTCTGACTCAGGGGGCATATCACCTTTAACAATTTCAGTTAAAACCTGCCAATATTAACCACATCATCATTCTCATAAAGAAAGCTGCCCTCACAGTAATTTATGTCTGAATTCTGATCACTGGGAAATTCTTTCTCCATTGTGTCATCGCTACATCAGTGGTAGGCTGTTCACGCTGCCACTGCCAGTGACACCAGGATGGTCCATTTCACATCACCAAAACCACCATGACTAGGCTGAGGTATGAATACTGAGGTTGTAGACTGTGCTGGTATGTATCTCTCATTCATTTTATGAATGTTAGCAAATCTAACATTTGCAGGAGAGGTTTGTCTGATGATCCTTGACTATTGCACCTGCTGAGCTGAATACCCTCTCGACACACACTGGAGGGTGGGCATGTGAGGTACTTCAGTATCACTGCAGTCAGCTCTGGACAGTCACTGACCTTTCCACTTCAGTACAAAAGAGGATCATCAGTTATTGACAGATGCCTGTTTTCAGACAAATATGACTCGCCATTCTTTGAGCTGCACTAAGCCCAGTGGTTGATGCATTATCCTTTCTCCGAATCATTTATTTCACAAATCCCCACTTGGGACAAAGCTCCCAAAGCAGGTTGACACCAACTGCTTTGGATAACAGACCACCTGGAACTGCAGTCCCTTCCCCTTACAGGATATGCTTGATACTCCTCCAGGTGCACCTTCAGCTGGATTATGCTGCTGAGGTTTGCTGACCTTGGCATGTGACTTCTGTGCCCTATGAACCAAGAGCACCAGTTGCCCACTGACATTTTTACTTGTTCAGGCCCTCCCTCCAGTACTGAGGCAATGCCACGCTTGTATCGTGGGTCCAGCATTGTTGCTATGGCAAAGTTGTCACTATGCTGAATACTCAAAATGTGATGATTCTGGTCAAATACTGTCAGCATGTGTTTCAGCAACATGCTGCTAGCACTGTCTCTGCAGCATCAAGGCCATGCTGTGCATTCACCAATATCTGCCTCAGCACCCACAGCAGTGGAATTGATTGGTTAATGGAGGCAGACTCACCACTCATTGCCTGTGTGGCATGTTCAAAATGACGAAAATTATTACAGAGTCCATGAGGCACCACTGTTCAGTCGCCATAGACATGGAGGACCCAGAACTGTCATGGCTAGTGTGCATCACAAGATATTCTGAGATGGCTTTGTATTGTTCATACAACCTCTTTTGCCATGTATAAAGTGGAGTTCCACCAGGTGATAACTTCCAGCTTCAAGTGGTGCTGAGGGAGGCTGTTTTGTATCTGCAACTTCCGGTTGGTCGCGGGCCTTTGCAGATCATGAAAAGTGAGAGCAGATACAGCATGCAACTGTCAGCATTTTATATCAGGGTGCTGCAGAAACACCTGCACCACAAGTTTTAAACAATGGGCCATGCATGGAACACGAAAAAGCCACCATTTGTGATGCATTTCACCACATTTGACCCATTGTAACTTGCTATGAACCCAGCTCTCGAGAAACAGGGGGTTCAGCCAGTTGTCGTTTCAGTCAGTACCATGTTCAACATGTTTTCACCAGTGTGTGAACAGGTCACATTGAGCATAGCAATCATTGCATGCTGTCGAATTCCTGGAAGATTGCTACCACGACACTCCATCTTACTGCACTTATTAGTCACACTACCAAAATCACAAACAACCCTCAGCACCTGTGCCCAGTATGCAGTTGTACACAAATATGAACTCCTTGCTGATTTGCCACTTGTCCACATATCCATACTTAAATGGATAAATGGAGAAGAGGAGTGTTGAAAGACATGTCTTACTGAGTTGGACACAGTGTGAACAACTTGGGGACAGCACGGTCGAAATATATGTCCTGGATGAGACGCTCCATTTGGACAGGCATGTGCAACAAACCACCAGAACCCAGAATTTCTATAAAGGAGAAGGGGCAAACATCGATTGCCAGCATTTCAGCTACAGCAGCATTAAGTTCACATGACACTGTATGATTGGTGGGTACTTCAGCTTATGTGCAAAACCACTCTGTAACATGGGCTGACAAATGTTTTATATGAGGTGTGATGACAAATGGTTCTGCTCTGCAAATGGCAAGGGATGGAGTGTGGACGTTTGATGAAGATGGTTGCACAGGTGATGATGACAAACCCCGAAATGCAGTTATTTTGCCAGATTTGCCAACCGGGTTGATGTACCACTTGCACTAGACATACTGCATTTACCATCACCACCACCACCAAAATTGCTACTCTCACCACCACTGGACAACATTTCAAAATCATTATGCTCCTCCACATCATCATGCCTGTAGTAATCCTCTGCTCTTATTTCCTCACTACTGCACACATTTAATTTCCTACTGGACTTAACACTCATGGAAGGGGATAACATGCTTGTAATGGTTGATGATGAGGGTGAACACCCCACTGTGGTATTAGCTGCCATCTTGTGCTGGGTCCACAGTACCATGTGCCTATTCTTAAGATGCGTATGCTGTCCCCCTGTGCCCAGATGGCTCCCCTTTTAACTCGACTCACATGCACATGGCAACCTGGAGGCTTGCAAATGACTCATCATTTGCATCTTGAACAAAAAAATCCAAGGATTGTGATGCTTTATTTTAACATGTTCATGATGCTGCTTATTGAACTCCGCTCTTTAAGCACTGCAGTGGGTGTGTGCTACATGATTTTGGGCAGTGACATCTGGACTGCAACTGACCACCACGACTACCTATCATTATTACTGAGTCATCATCATCATCACCATCAAATGAAACTAGTAAATCACAAGTTTTACAGGGAGGGCAGTAATGCAAACAGACCAAAACACAGCCACCTTGAATTTCTTTTTCTCCGTTTCCAACATCACCATCATGTTCATCAACATCACCCACATCCACATCTTTTGCTTGGATGCTAGCATGTGGACTGCATGTTGCAACCACAGCAACATCATCATCATCATATTCATCATGCACTAACACCACCGGCTGGGACAACATCATCTCCTCCAAGTAGGAGCGAAGTACTGATTGGGTGGTAAAAAACATTGCAGAAGAAGCCAGCAGGGGAAGGAAGGAAGGAACATATTCAATTCAGTGCTTTAGAGTAACTGGTAATTGCTATTTTTCTTTAAACTTAGATTGTGGGCTTTTAGTGACACTATACTTTCTTTGTTGTCTTTACTTATAATTGTTTTGGGCTGTTGAACATTTAAAACATAGTGGTGGTGTAATTCTGTGCTGTCTTTAATTGCTGCAAATTTTATCTTGGCTTGTCTGACTGCCCTGTAGTTGGGTGAAGGTGTTAATTGTCTGGCCTCTGACCTCAGCTACATGATAACTGGAGGTGGGGCTTAGTCAGAGTTGAAGTAGCAAGTAGAATTTATTTCCCACCCTTCCCCCAACTCTTAATTATATGCCCTTTTAAATCTGATTGACAGGAGCTAAACACAGGGTATAGTAAGGGTGTGAAGTAGGAGGGATAAGGGGAAGAAGCCCACCCTCAGCATGACAAGTGTTTTGATTCATTTATTTATTTATTGGTTTTTTTTTCTTTAAAAAAACATTTATCTGAGGATCAGTGGCAGGATTTTTAGGACAGTAAATTAATAAAAAGGGAACTAGGAGAGCTTCAGTAGCAGACAAGTAGTGGAATTGCAGTATAATGTGGGAGTGGTGCAATGCAGTGGCTGGGGCAGCCATATTCAGGCAGACCTTCTGGACACTGAGGTGCTGCCTTATCTGCATGCATCTCTGACTGTGGAGGAGGTAGCCAGACTCAGAGCGGAAGTAAACTGGGTCAGGAGTACCATCACCCTATCCAGGGACCACCCAGTCCAATGCAACTGCCTCAAAGGATGCCGAGAACGAGAGCACTTGGATGACGGTGGGCTCAGGGAGGGTTAGAGCAGTCAGGCAGAGGCACATCCCAGATCTTATTCCACTCAAGAACTCATATGCCACAATGGCAAATGAGGACAACCAAATGGAGGTACCCAGAGAAGTGGAAGGAAAGGATGTGGAGGTTAGCCAAGGAGGTGACCTCATGGGAAAGCAGTGGACCCCAGAGGAGGAGGAAGTGAATCCTGGTGGGGACTCCATCATAAGAGGGATCCAGCTAGGAACACAGGAGGGGAGGACAGGGAGGTGAGGTGCCTACCAGGTGCCACGGCATGGAGGAATGGAAGAAAGATCCTGGGGATCACTGGGAAGGCAAGATGGGAGGGTGAGCTGGATGTCGTTATCCACCTAGGTACTAATGACCTGGCAAATGGGGAGCCAAAGGAAGTTCAGGAAGAGTTTAGGAAACTGGGAGGGGTCTCAAGCAAGTAGCTACTTCTGTCACTTTCTCAGAAGTACTACCTGTGAGAGGCAAGGAGAGCATAGGAGTGCATGCACCAGGAACTTTAACTCATGGTTGAAGAACTGGTGCTGTGAGGAAGGGTTTGGATTCATTGGTGACTGGGGACCCACCTGGAGGATGGAGGTTTGTTCAAGCCCTGACGGCCTGCATCCATCCTGGAGGGGAATCAAGCACTCAATGATAAGTTTAAATGCTACATTGACAAGCATTTAAACTAGCAAAGGGGGTGGCAGCCAGCAAGGAGGGTACCTACTTGCTCACCCCCACAGCTAGCAATGGAACCAGTGAACCAGAGGAGTGGCTATCTCTGCAAAGCAGTGTGCAAAAGATGGAGATTAGTGCCCAAGAGGTGGATAAGCAGAAAAGGGGCAAAATTCAGCAGAAGGGAGACAGCAAGGAGAACCAGGGATAAATGACAACCAAGGAAGGGGCTGGAGTAGAACAGTGAAACAGTCTAGGAGGTCAAATCATGGAAAGCTATGTGCAAATGCCAGAAGCCTTAGCAACAAGATGGAAGATCTGGAGGCTGTCATGGTGCAGTCAGACCTGGACATTGTGGCCATCACTGAAACCTGGTGTAATGATAACCATGACTGGGAGATGGCCATACCTGGCTACAACATATTCAGAAGAGACAGAGCAGGCAGGAAGGGAGGAGGAGTGGCACTGTACATGAAAAATGACATAAGGCCACAGAGATCCAGGAGGAACAAAATGGGAGAGATACTGTGGGTTAAGCTGGAAAGGAAAATGGGGACAGCCATCCAGACAGGTGTGGTCTATAGACCACCAGCCCAGGAGGAAGAAACAGATAGGAGTTGATGCTAGCCATCCAAAGGATGGCAGACAAGGGTGAGGTAGTACTGTTGGAGACTTCAATATTTCAGACGTGGACTGGAGCATCCCAGCAGCAGCATCAACTAGGAGAAGATTTATCCTGACTCCTTCAGGGTGCTCTTCCTCAAGCAGCTGGTCATGGAACCAACTCGGCAGAAGGCAATACTGGACCTTGTGCTCACAAACAGGGACAGTGGGGGAGCACCTGTGAAACAGTGACCACCAGTCATTGTGGTTTGAAATCACAGAAAGAGCAGAACCAAACCACACAAAACACGTATCCTGGATTTTAGGGGCAGACTTTGGGAAAATGGGAAGATACTTGAAAGAGGCATTAAGGGAATGGGACAGGAATCAGGGTTGAGGAACAGGGCAGTATTTAAAATGGGGATTACAAGAACAACAGAATTATGCATTAAACAGGTTAGTAAGAGGAAAAGGAAGAGGAGACCATTATGGTTTTCCAAAGAGGTAGCAAAGAAAGTGAAAGCCAAAAGGTTGTATTCAGGCAATACAAAAAGACACAGGCAGAAGGGGACAGGGAGAAGTACCAGGAAAAGCAAAGGAGGCAGGAGGTCAGTAAGGGAAGCCAAAGTTCAGACAGAAGAGCACATTGCAAAATCAGTGGGTAGAGGGGACAAAACCTTTACAGGTACAGAAGTGAAAAAGAAAGACAAAGGGAGGGATAGTGAGACTGAAGGGGAGGATGGAAGCCGTGGAGGATGACAACAGTAAGCTGACATATTGAACAGGTATTTCTGCTCAGTCTTTACTGAGGAAGAGGAGGTAATGGGTCTGAAGGAGTACAAGGGTGAGAATGTGCAGAAATGGACACAAGTCCCTTTACACGAGAAAGGGTCCAAAGGAACTGGAAGTAATAAGAGTTGATAAAGCAATGGGGCCAGATGGGGTGCACCCCAGGGTCCTTAAAGAACTAAGAGAGGTGGTGGCTGAACCTCTGGCTATCCTGTTTAGCCAATCACTGGAAACAGGGAGGTACCCAAAGACTGGAGGACAGTAGATGTAGTCCCTTTATACAAAAGTGGGAACAAAGAGGAAGCAGGGAACTACAGACCAGTCAGCCTCACCTCGGTAGTGGTGAAGATCATGGAAGCACTACTGAAGGAGAGATTGGTGGAACATCTAGTTGTCAATGGACTACAGGACCCAAGGCAGCATGGTTTCACCAGGGGAGGTCATGTCAGACCAACATTGTTGAATTTTTTGACTGGGTGACTAGGAGGTGGATCAGGGAGGCAGTGGACATGGCCTATCTGGACTTCAGCAAGGCCTCTGACACTGTGCCACATAGAAGACTATTACACAAACTGGGGAATATGGGTGTGGGCAGGACAGTAGTGTGGTGGGTAGGTAACTGGCTGGGTGGCAGGACACAGAGGGTGGTGGTAAATGGCTGTCACTCCACAGAGGGAAGAGTGACCAGTGGGTACCACAGGGATCAGTGCTGGGACCGATCCTATTCAACATCTTCATCAGTGACATTGCGCGGACCTAGAAGGCAGAATTTCACTGTTAGCTGATGACACAAAGCTCTGTAACAGAGTAGACACACCAGAGGGTGTAGACAGAATGAGAAGCTACCTGCAGAAACTTGAAGAATGGTCAGGGGTTTGGCAGTTGAAATTCAATGCAAAGAAGTGCAAGATAATGCATATGGGGCACAATAACCCTGGCACAATATATCAGTTGGGGGGTGAGGATATAGCATGCACCAAGCAGGAAAGGGATCTTGGGGTTATCATCTCTGATGACCTCAAGGTAGGGAAACAGTGTGACAAGGCAGCAGGTAAAGCAAATAGGATGCTGGGATGTAGTAGGCAGGGGCATCACCAGCAGGAAAAGGGAGGTCATAATTCTGCTATACAAGACACTAGTGAGGCCCCACCTGGGTACAGTCTACAGTTCTGGAGACCATACCTACGTAAGGACATAGACAGGGTAGAGAAGGTTCAGAGGAGGGCAACAAAGATGGTGCATGGGTTGCATCACAAGGCCTATGAAGACAGGTTGAAGGAACTGAACATGTACTCCCTGGGGAGAGGAGGGAGAGGGATATGATAGAGACATACAAGTATCTTACAGGAGGAACAGGGTGCATGAAAACACTATTTTAAGCGAAAAGATGTTCCAGAACTAGAGGGCATGGGATGAAGTTGGAGGGAGGACGATTCAGAGGAAACATGAGAAAGAATTTCTTCACAGAACGGGTGGTGGACAAGTGGAACACCCTGCCAGAGGAAGTGGTGGGGGCTGAAACAATCACGGATCTAAGAATGCATGGGATAGACATAAAGGAATTCTGGAGGTCAGGGGTAGGCAACAGACTTCTAGGAAAACAAACTGAACTTAGAAGCTCAAATGGGTAGACTGGGTGGGCCATAGGCCCTTATCTCCAACACTGTCTATGTATCTATGTATCTATGTATCATGATCAACACTACCATCACCTGATATTTTTTCACCACACTGTGAATCACTGCATGGAAAATATGTGACATGAACCACGGTGGAAGAAATGTCACATTGTATGCTATCATTGACATGCTTATCAGAATCCTCAAGTTCAGTTACTGGGTTGTTACTGGGAAGAATGACATCATCTACATTGCCACTCACTTGCACTGCTTCACACTCCACTATATTTTTGGATACGGTACACTGGTCAGAAGTCGAACTTGAGATAGCAATACTCATACTATCACCACCAGCAACTGCACTAACACTACCGGCTGGGACAACATCATCTCCTTCAAGTAGGAGCCGGTTACTGATTGGGTGGTAAAAACATTGCAGGAGAAATACCTTTCCTCACATCAGCAATGCACTTCTGTATCTGTGCTACCAAACCCACAGACTATCTTACCACTGGCAGCAGTGCCATGGCGAGAACCAGCTTTGCTTTCACTTCTCTTTGTGGGCAGTGTCAATGGCTCAGTAGGTAGCACATTGACCTCAGAGGCCAGGAGATCAGAGGGCTGTGGGTTCAGTTCCCACATCTGGCACTTGGGTTACTATCCCAGTACTGACACTGTAGTGCAGCATGAGAGGGTGCTGCACTTGAGGTGCCGCTCTTCGGATGAGATGTTAAACCGAGGTCCCATCTGCCTGGATTGGTGGTAGTTCAGGTGGATGTTAAAGATCCCATGGCACTTCTCGAAAAGAGTAGGGAATTTTTATTGGAAAATAATATAATAAGGCAAAAACTGAAGACAAATCATATAAAAATCATACAATCATAAAGAGATATATAGGAAAACTAAACAAAAGACCTTCAGTGCAGAGTAAGAACAAAAAAAAAAAACTAAACAAAAGATCTTCAGTGCAGAGTAAGAACAACAACAACAACAAAAAGCCCATTCCTGACCCAACTGAGTCCATAATGGTGCTATGTCAGGACACTCAAAAACAGGTGTGACATGGATTCAATTTGGCATATACAGGTGTCCCGAACACAATGCCTCTCAATCAATTGTTTATGAGCTTGATTTCCTTAACGCTCAATTTATTATGACAATATAACCACAAGGTGTCCTACATTTTCTGGGATCCGACCCTCCAGTAATTGATTGGTCAGACATTGAGTGTCACAAGGTACATCAAAACATGGTGAAACCAATTACATTGTTTGCAGAACAGAAGAATATAACCGTTTTTATTCTGCAACTTCTGTCTTGTAGGACACCTTCCACTGTTTTATCTTTTAAAATTTCAATAAGATATCCAGACATCCCTGTAGGAATTTTAGTAAATGGTTTCCACATAGGGCCTGATATTTGTCCAGAAAATATTGAGAACGGGCTGAAAACTATGAACCCAGCAATCCATCATTTTGGCTATACAGGGAAAAATAATAGAGTGCACAAAAATAGAAAAGTAAACAACACGGGTTCACTATGTGAAGACATCCCTATTTAATAGGCCAGTAAGTAATGGATCTTTTGACTGGGTTTAGTGCTACCCCACAAAAGCTGAAAAATAAATTATATAGGCGGGCTTCAAGATGCATAGAGAGGGAAGAATATAACTGACCAATAAAAAATGGGAAGGATGCAAGTTTTGAGCAGATAGATATGCTTCTTACGGGACATGGAAAACGTCTCCATCTAACAATTTTGGATTCAGCTACTCCATAGAAGAAATCCAATTGCTTTCTGCCACAGTAGTCAGGCCAAAAGAAAGACCTAAAATATGTATCTTGTGCAATTGAATAACTATTCCCCGATGTCAGTAGAAACTGCCTGTAATGGAATATGAACTAAAATACCCACACTTTTCTGTGTATTTAATTCAGAACCAGAAATCAAGGAGAAGGACCGTACAACATCAATAGCCCTCTCACCAGATGCTTGATCTGCTATCAGAATACAGATGTCGCCTGCATAAGCACTGGGAAAAGCTAAGTCCGGTTGTGTAGAAATATGTCTAATAGTTACCTTGTCATTCAGCTTTCTGAGAAGAGGGTCAATAGAAAGACATACAGCAGGGGACTTGTGGGCACCTCGGTGCACCCTCTCCTGATAGAAATATTTAAGCCTTTTAACCCATTAACTAATGGAGTTGTGCAGGCATACCTGTATAGGTTCTTGATCCAAAGAATAAGTTCATAGGTATCCCATATGTTGCCAAGACAGCAAATAAATAGTTATGTGGAACTTGGTCCAATGCCTTAGACTGATCCAAGCTAAGAACATAACCTTATGACATAATTCCATTAAACACTTCCCATAAGATTTTTAAATGAGAAAGCATAGTACGATTCAGAATCGCACATGTTTAGGTATAAAAATCACTTTGGTAGCAATCTGGGAAAGTCTATTTGAAACAATTTTACATAAAATTTTCCAATCGGAGTTCAACAAACTAATGGGGCGCTTAGTTGTCCAGCCTTTCTTTATCATTTGTATGCTTAAATAAAAAATCAAGTTACTATCGGCCAAGGCAAGCGGTATTGGTAATATTCCTTGCAAAATGACATTATATACTGCCGTTAAACAGGGTAATAGTAAAGCTTTAGCTTCTTATTAAACTCAGTGGGGATGCCATCAGAACCAGGAGTCACAGTATTTTCAGATGGCTAATCACAGAATCCACTTCAGCACTAGTAATAGGCCAACAGGAGTCGCTGATACAGTCGGGGATAATGAGGGAATACATAAAGAATCCAGAAAACTATCCCAGGCCTGTGGGTCATAAGTTTGACCATATAAAGTCTGGGCATGATAGGAAACTTCCTTCAAAATATTGTGATTATCACTAATCCGGGTGCCATTATGGGAAATTAAAGAGGGCATATATTTAGACTCGACCTGCTGATGACTACTATCATACAGGTTGACTACTTTGTCACTTCTTTCCTCCCATATTTTTTGTTCCAAAATAGCGAGGTGGTTCTCTCATACTGATAGGAACGCAGCTCAGTTTTTACTAAATGAATCTGTGCAGAATAGTCGAGTCCCCATTCTGTTTGCCAAGATAATAATTTTTTCAAGTGCCGTCGACAATTAAGGTATTTAAAATACCGATTAGAGGAATGTTGTCTAGAAGACTGCCGACAGAATTTCCTAATATCCGATTTGGTATCTTGCCACCAAAAGGCCGGGTTATCATTTAGGTCAAACACTGAGATCTTATCCTGGAGAAGACTGTACAGGTCCTGCTACCCTCCTTCATCTCCTAAAACAGAAATATTCATCTTCCAAAAGTCTGAGAAACAGGTTTGTTATGTGGACAGCCTATAGTTAACACTAACACACAACGATCAGAATACTCACATGGAAGAACTGAATACTGAACACTTGTCAACAATAAAAAATAAAGAAATAATCTATTCTCGTGGTAAATCCACCATGGTGAAAAGTGTGCACGGAGGGTGTGGACCAAAGAAGCCCCATCCTGCAGATTAGCGGTGACATACAAGGTGTTGAGAAAGACAGAATATAACTTTTGGGTATTCCGGTCTTATCTGACAAGGCCAGAATACAATTAAAATCCCTCCAAAAATAATTGATTTCAAGAATGAAGAAAGGGCTGGATAGATTTCAAAGTCTGAATCCGTTGTGTTTTAAGCTGAGGGTTATAAATATTGATTAACCTCCACTCCTGTTGGTGGATAATTACATCTAAAATAAGGACCCTTCCCTGAATCAAGTCAAGCAGTCTAGTAACTTGTATGTCCACATCTTTAACAAGAATCCCACTCCAGCACACACTTCCTCTGACAAGGACCAGAAAGACAGGCCACCCCTCCAGTGCCTAGAGGCCTGCCCAATTTCCCACAGTGAATGGAGCCTAGTGTCCTGTAAAACACAATATTCAATGGTAGAGACAGGAGGAGGGAAAAATAGCCGTCTCCTTTTAGAATTTTTAAGGCTATTGGCATTTAAGCTGCCAAAGACAAAACATCCCCAAGTGTGACATTTAAAAGTTCAGGACTTCTTTCTACCTCTTCCTTCCCTGGAGACTTAATTTTGCACCTTTTTTCTTACTAATCTGAGTGTCTCCAGAAACCTGCTCAGTGTCAGTTAACATCTCTACCTGGGATGATGCAACAGAGGAAGCATCAGACTCCTCCTCAGTTTCAATAGTCTGTTTTCGTTTATGTAACACTGCAAACCTGTTTTAACCACCAAATCAGAGGGCGGAGAGTCAGAAGACAGAGGAACCCCTTCATGAGAGAGCTTCTTGTCTGTCTCCTGTTACCCACTGGAACCCAATCCATGTCTTCAGGGGGACATAACCTCTTTAGAAGCACAGGGCTCAGCCAAGTACTAGGAGTCACTGACTGCACCTGGAAGCAGCAGAGGTGGATGCCTCTGCAGGATGCACTGCACTCTTTCAACTGATAGCACTTCGGGACAGGCGTGGTTCAGCAAGGGTGGTGGAACCAAAACCGGGTCAACTGGATGGGAAGAGGGACCAGACAGAGAAGTGGAAGGTGCAGGAGCAAAAGGTCCAAACTGAGGCTAGCCTGAGCAGACCATTGGGCCTGAGAAACAGTCTTATCCTGACTTTCAGAAGGCATCTCAGGATTATTAGTGAGGCCCACGGATACTCTTTATAAGAGTGTGAGGCTGCTTCACACAAATTACAGTAGGATGGGTGAGGGCAATTAATACTCACATGCCCGAACCCAGACAAGAAGAGCATTTGAGCTGATCACAAGCATTACTAAGATGTGTATGGGCCCCACACCTAAAACACAATTTAGGCTGACCTGGGTGAAAAAGGAAACCCTATCTCTGCCCAAGTAAAAACTACTCGGCAAATGCTGGATAATCCCATTAACAATTGGTAATTTCACCTGCAATTTCCACCCCCATCCAGAAAAGTTCAGAGTCAATAATTGGATCAGGTAAACCCAGCACAGTACATTTAGCAGATAACCAACTAACAATATCATCAATTGCTACTCCCTCATTTGTAAACAAAACAGTGACATTTTTAATTGTGGGCTTGTAAGGGGAATGGCAAAAAGGTGGCCATAATGGAGTGTGTCAAACTGCCTGATAACAATGCCGAAATGTGTCTAAACTTAATGTTGTTTTAAAGCTAATGTCAAAATAATTATCCCCAGAAGTATGAATCAGAGCATAAATTTCAGAGGGAGAAAATTGTAGACTAGACTTAATCAATGTTTTCCCAGCATATAAACGGTCTGGAAAACTCTCCAGCCCACCCCTATAGCATAGTCGAACAGCATTATGCCGCTTTGGCTTGCTCTAGGGGAAATGAAATAATCCAGCAAAGTTTCAGGCTTCTGTGGGCCAGCAGACAATCCAGGAGTCGGAGCAGCAAAGGCAGAGTTCGTGGACTGTGCAGAAGCACCACCAGAAGCAGGTAGAGGGGTCACATAGTCTCAGATGCCTGAAGCGAGCTACCCCCATCCCCACCAGGGTAGCTGAGGACTCAGTAGCCCGTAATAGATCTGTAGCAACAGATGGCAATGAAGGGGCAAGAGGCCCATCTGCTACAATAGTCCTCACAGTTTCAGTATGCAAAGTCCGTTGTGGGAGTTCAAAAGTTCTAGAATCTAGGCCCTCGTGCTGCCATGGGTAGGTGTTGTGAGAGTTGAAAGCCGAGGGCAACTTCAGAGGGTCTGAAATGTCAAGTAAACTCCTGTGCCAGACTGGGGCTGTGCAGGGAGGTCCAAGAATCATCCAAAGGGATTTTCCACCTTGCACCTTGAAGAGCTGCAGCAATCGTAAGTCCTGAAGCAGACATGTGGAGTCAAACCCTAGACCAGGAAAGCATGGGACACTGTGTCCTGCCGGGACCTGCTGTTGGGATCCCGAGAAAAGTATCAGAGCCAGGAAAAGACATAGTACTTGTAAGAAGGACGTTAATCGCCTGTCTGCCCGTATCCAAAACACGTTGAGCCTTAATGCAGGAGACACTTTCCTTGTGTTCCTCTCGAATCCGAGTCCACAGAGCAAGGAGTCAAAGTACAAGCCACTACTGCTGTCGTGGGGAGCTCAGAAGACTCTCAGCACTCGGCTAGAAGCAAACAGCTGCCAGTCTCCTCAGCCCCAAAACTCTGAGCCGCACTGAGCTCGCCGCCGACACCCGCTGAGTCAGCCGCCTTCCTTGGTACACACAGCTGAGCCCTGTCAGTCCATCGCCATACCTTGACTGACAGGACTCTCAGCAGTCAGTCGGAGCGTAGAACCAGCAGAATGCTCACCTGCCGCTTTCACAATGTCAGCCACTTCCATAAAGGTAATACTGGAATTGCCTTCCACCATCGTGGAAACTGGTCTTTCTTCCATTTGAGAGGTCTCCATTGGAGTACAGAGACCATACCTGCAGCCATTATGTTCCATTCCTGGTCAGTCTCCCACAGAGAGGACATAGGAGGGAGACCAACTCCCCTACCTCCAACATGTCCTCCTTCTCCAACGCCAGCACCAAGTGGCCATCACAGAGCAACGGTCAGCCCCCCTACCGAAAGAGTAGGGGGATTTCTGGTGTCCTGGCCAAATTTCTCTCATTCACTAAAAATACCACCAACAGCTTAATCTGGTTCAAGATCAGTTGGCATTCATCTGTATTCCCTTCCACCGGTCGTGCCTGAAAATAGGCGGGATTTGTCTAGTTCACTTACCCGTCAACAAAAACGAAATAAATAAATAAATAAATTTTGGGGATCAACCACAATATTCTAAACACATTTTGATTCTGGAACGTCGCTCTGCATGGGGGACGCTGGATGTGAAGCTAAAACAACTGTGACTTTAGCAACAGATAGAGTTGCAAATTCACAAGTGAAAACAACACCTTAACTAACCAGTGATGCTAAGGTCACAAACAATCCAATCTAGAAAACAATTTTTTTGCGGTGGGGTGGGGGGACACTGACTGCATATTTTTATGGCAGTACAAGCAGCAAAACAAAGAACAGATGCCACAATGGCAGTACAAAATCATGCAGCTGCAGTGGATAGCAGGTTCACACTGCTGTGCCTGCAATTACACTGTGGCACAGTAAAAGGTGTATTATTTGATGTCACGCAGCACCGCACACACACACACACACACACACACACACACACACACACACACACACACACACAATTTGTCTACAGTAATGCATAGCAAATTGAAAAGTTCAGTAATATGCCACATATTGTAAACAACCTGAAATTATGAACTGCTGCACCAGATCCAACAACACACAATCAGCAAGAACATTTCAACAATTACTGACAATATTACTGTGTACATTAACACAGTCAGTTATATAACAAAATATAACCAAAAACAAAGAACTCCCTATTTCTCCAACTTAAATCTACCTATACCACAGATACGCCCTGCCCCAAAGCACAAATTCACTGTCTTTACTACACACACTCGTTGTAAATTTATATTCAAAATCCACACACAAACAAAAACACTCGATGATATGAGCACAGGAGGGTTTCCAACATTCGATGAACTAAAGTTTGAGCAAAAAAAATTACTCAAAAAGCTTTTTAACAGCATTAAAAGGTCTGAATCACAGACAGCTCTCAGAGCACACTGTCTCATACAGCTTCCTACACACACTACCCAGTGAGGCTGTGCAATACAGAGCCCATGTGACCTGAAATCCCATGTATCACTGCAAAATTTGCCTTTGGAGCTTAAAATAAGGGAAGTGAGGTGAAGTACATTATTTTCAATGCACTTCACCTTTAAAATTGGTGGAGTAGTAGTCCGGGAGGCGGAGTAATGTGAAGTCATTGTTTTCAATGGACATCGTGTTACTTTCCATCATAATCACGAATTACTCTGCTTGGCGTTGCAGAGTACTCCACGAATTCGCCTTTACTCTACGAATCCTTAGCGGAGTGGATTGAGCCACTTCACCCCACTAGTATCGAGGAGGGGCAAAATCTGGATCTCAGCAAATTTATGCCTGCAGCTTGCAGCTGAGGCAAAATGTACACCCTCCCAGTCCCGAAACCAGTACCTGCTGTGCCAGAGATAGCCACCCTCACCACCACCATGCCACATGGCTAGCCCGGTGGCAGCAGGTACACCAGTGCCTGAAAACTCCTTCCTGTCCCTCCCTTCCCTCACTATTCCTCTTCCATTCGCCATTCCCCTGGTCACCATCTCATACCCTCACTATTCTGCAGGGTAGCTCTCAATAATAGCACCCAAATGAGCTGCTATCTTTCTAGTCGCTCATTTTGGGTCACTATTATGATGTGATACCATTCATACTGGCTTCCCGTGTCGAACCCCTCATGCCATTACTCACACTTTGTGGTGATGTCCTCTGCAGAATCTCCATCTGTTTCTCATGCTCCAGCTTCTTCATCTGGGCCTCATACAGGCACTGCCTTCCCTCTTCTCTTGCTCCTCTTACCTGTGCTGATGCTGATTTTCTTGCTTCTCTGCTTTAGCTTCATCTTCTGGATCTCTGTTTCTGCCTTCACATTAGCCAGGGCAAGCTCCTGCTCCAACATTCGTACCTGGCCTGCTTGCGAGTTGTCCCAGTCACAAAATCTGGCTCATCTGCACTCCCTAGCCTCCATGTCACAGCTTTAGCTAGCAGTGACCACTTTCACACAGCTTTCTTGGTCACTTTTTTCGAGGATGGTTATGAGTTCTGTCCTTGCTTGTCCTTCCTCATAACTCAGTTCTTTCCATTCAGCACAGCTCTTGCAAATGTGGCAGTATGCACCTCTCATATGGCCCAGACATATTTTCCATCTATCTGTTCTTGCTGAACAAAATAAAATTAGTAAAATCTATAGTCCTCTTTTGTATATCCTGCTTTTTGACTGGATGGATAACCTTTATACTGACAAAACTGTTTCAGATCCCACTGTTGACACCAGTTTTGGCACACTAGTCACTTTCCTACTCAGCCTGCCAGTATTACCAGCTATGTTGAACCCTTCAAATGCCTACAAGAGTACTCAGTGCTGCCACCACTTAGTGTAGACACTCTTATGGGTATACCCAAGTCTGAATCCTCCAGAGTCACTGCTCACACAGTACAGAGTTCCTGCTGAAGGGCATACAACCCACCTCAGTCACAGCTAAGAACACCTTACTTTCAAAACAAATTATGGTAACTGTAGCTTTACTTCAGTGGCAGAAACACAGTTTTTGTCAGTTATATCTTAATTAGCAGTACCTCAAGGGACTCAGTCACAGAAGCATGAAGTATATAAAAATAATGTTTTAATACGTCAAGATATTTACATATGTAATACAATATACTACAGAAAGACTATGGAGAACAGTAATTCTATGGAAATAGAAAAATGGTTTTGCACACAGCAGAAAGAAACACACAGAAAAATCTTACAGTTTCTAATTTTCTCAAAGTACAAAGGCTTACCCACACAGGACATTCTGGTGAATCAGGGAAGACTTAAACCTTAGACTGCAGCTGTTCAAAGTCCCAGACCTGATTGTATCTTTCAGGCTCTGCCAGACCTTAAGACCCTCCAGCTGCCCCACCCCATGATTTGTCAGCCATGATTCCAAGGGTTTGAATCAGACTCTCACATCACTTCCAGGTCAATTTTTGTGTCTTGAAAGCTAGGTCCACTTGAAAATCTGGTCTGATCTGAGCTTCAGACTTTGTATATACAAATATCTCTGCTTTTACAGAATTCTCCTGGTTTATTGCCCTCCACGGTTGGGTGGAGAATTTTGCAGGAGGTAGCAGATTTCATCACCGACATAGTATTGGAGTCACCCAGGTGGCTTATTCTGGGGACTTCAGTGCCTGGATCGATGATGAATCCTCACAATTTGGTTCTGACCTCCTTTAGCTGATGACATCGCTGGGCCTAGCACAGGCAGTTGCCTCTGCAACCCATCATCCGTCCTCACCTTGGACCTGGTATTCTCACTGGGTCTCGAGGTCACCAATCATGAGATTGATCACATTGTTTGGTCCGATCACTGCACAGTGAAGTTTTCATTTGGGGCTCCCCTGATGATCCCTCCTATTGAGATGATCAGCTACCACCCTTTAAGGGGACCGAATCAGAGGGACTGATGGCGGTGGTTGATTTGTCTAGTGTTAGTGCTGTTACTGTGGTTGGCTTGGTGAGTTGGTTGCAGCTACAATAGGGCTGTCTCTGAGGCACTCAATGCCATTGCGCCAGTCTGTATATGACCTAGGGTCTGTCGCCTGGACCCTCATGGTTGGACAGGGACCTCAGGGTGATGAAGACCATGGGTCAGAGGTTGGAGCATTGCTGGCATAGAACCTAGCTACAGGAGGATAGACTGGCTTTGAGAAATCACTATGATTACTATCAAAGGGCGATCAACCATAAGAAGGTAGAGTTCCTGTCCAGGAAGATTGTGGCAGGGAGGAATAGACCAGTTCAGCTCTTTCAGACTGTGGACAGACTTCTCCATCCCGCTTTGTCTACAGCCAAAAGCTTTTTCAACAGAATTATGTGAGGAGTATGCTCTATTCTTCTCTGACAGGGTATCCTCCATTTGATCAGGGTTCTCACCAGTGGGTTTGAATCAGTCTTGCAAGGTGGAGTCTGGATGGTGCAGGGACACTCCTATTGCCTGGGCAGAGTTTGAACCAGTGGGGTGGCTGAAGTCTCCAAGGTGATTTCGAAGCTGTGGCCCACTTACTGTGAACTGGAACCTGGCTCGATGCATGTTTTAACAGGATGCGTTGAGGTCATTGGTCCAGTGTTCACTGGGATAGTCGGGTGCTCACTTATAGAGGGGTCTTCCCAATGCTTTGAAGGAAGTGCTGGTGAAGCCCCTTCTGAAAACCATCTGTCAATCCCAATGTCCTAGTGAATTATAGACCAATCTCTAACCTTCCATTTTTAGGGAAGGTCGTTGAGAAGACAGTGACTCTGCAGCTTGAGGAACACCTGGAGACTTGTGACACCTACAAGCCATTCCAGTCTGGGTTTAGGGTGAGGCATAGCACAGAGATGGCACTAGTCCAGGTTCATAATGGTCTCATTGCAAGAGGTCAAAGAAATGGTCAATTCTCATTCTCCTTGATCTATCATCAGCATTTGATACTGTGGACCACATTGTGTTGTTGGATTGCCTCAGAGAGTGGTGTGGACTCACTGGTGTTGTCATCAACTGGTTTGAGTTCTTTCTCTTGGGTAGGAGGCAGAGGGTGGTAATGGGGATTTCTCCTCCTCCGCCCTGCCTCTGACCTGTGGAGTTCCTCAAGGCTTGATCTTGTCACTGATGCTGTTCCTCGATACATGCTGCTTCTGGGAGAATCATAGACAGTACAGCTTGAGCTTTCACTGCTATGCAGATGATACTCAGCTGTACATGTCTTTTGTACCAAGGACAAGTGGTGCTATTGAAGTACTAAATAAACGCCTTGCCGAGATCCAGGACTGGATGAACTCTAACTGGCTGAGACTCAGCACTGCCAAGATGGAGGTTCTAGTGATTAAGCCTGGTCGTGAGCACGATGGGGATGCCTCCGAATCACAACAGGCTTGGTCCTGGGGTCACATTACTGAAGGCATCCTCTAGGATGAGAAACCTGGGTGTGATCCTCGATGACAAGCTGACTTTTGAGGCTCAGGTATCGGCTGTCATCAAAAGCAGTTTCTACCATCTGAGGAACATTGCCCATATTAAACTCCTAATTCTGCCTGAGGATCTGCCATCACTAGTACATGCCTTTGTGACATCGAGACATGACTACTGTAATGCTCTTTACCTTGGGGTCACAGGAGGAGCCTCCACTGGCTGCAGCTGGTGCAGAATACAGTGGTCTGCTGCTGATGGGATTACCTAAATCCTGTCATGTGACCATGGTCCTGGAGTTTCTGCACTGGCTGCCAGTCAGGTGGCAGGTTCTCTTCAAGGTGGGCTTGCTCATCTAAAAGGCCCTATATGGACTGGACCCTGGTTACCTGTCAGATCTCCTTACTTCTGAAATTCTGGTTCACTCGCCCATTTCTCCACCCAGGGCCTCCTAGCAGTTCTGAGGAATGGACTTAAAACTTCAGGTGATCGCTCATTTTGGGTGGCCTACCTGGTCCTCTGTAATTTGCTTCCGAGATCTTTAAGGAGTCCCTTACAGTAGAAGTGTTCAGGAGGGGCCTAAAGACCCAACTTTTACATTAGCTGATCCTGCAGATGTATCTAATTAACGTGTTTAATACTTTACAGTTTCTCTACTGATTTTTGTTGTGTCCCTGTTGACTATTTTACTGTGCATGTAGCCCAGAGCCCCATGGTTTGGGTGCCTAATCAAATACATTTTACTTTACTTACATTTGTCCCAAGTCCTGTCTAGCCCAGCAGGAATGTTTGGTTTAGTTAACAGCTTCCTGGCATGAAAAGACACTTAGTTCTCCCATAAATTGTCCAGGGTCCTGCTGTAATACAGGACAGCACAGATAGTAATTACTCTCAGAGTCAGTTGGTCTGTCTGTGATAATTTTGTCTTTTCCCAGGAATATCTGCTTTGTCTCTTAGCTACAAAATTCTAACTGGCACCCATGCAGAAAGAATTGAATAAAATAAAAATATAAAATAACAGGTATACATGTCAAATTGTTACACATAATTACTATCTTTCAGAACCCCATCTCTTTCTCTCACCTCTGTTGCTGTGCCACCACCTTTGAATATCCAGTCTTCAAGGAATCTCTCCTTGTCCAAAGCCATTTGGGCACACCTTGAGGGGTGCCCACCTAGAAAACCCACTTCGTTTCACAGCTCTTGATAGTCTGGACTGCCAAGAAGTCCTAGCTGCCAATGACCAAGAATGTCAGAGAACTCACATGTCTCTAACTGAAGATTAGTGTCCTGTACAATGATGGACTGTTCCACCATGGCCTGAGTCCTGTAGCCAACCACTGATGGGAAACCCAATGCCTGCCCTCTACCACTATCTGGCTCCTCTGGCATCTAGCACTTAAGCCAGAAATGATTGCACTTGGACCCGTGCTCACTGCCCCACTCCACAATACACTGAACTAATCCTGCAATATGCAAGGTATGGCAATCAAGTCCCCATCAGCCAGCATTACATAGGCATCCTAGATCTAAGCACTGACAACCCCTCTGATACTGTAGGCAAATGGGGTGGTGCCAACCCAGACCCAGGACCCTGCCACCCACCTGGGACTGGCAACCCCATCCAGCTGCCCCAGCAGACTATGTCAAGACTTCAACACCCTAACATGCACTCAGTGGGAACTCTACAAATCAGTTCTCTCTGACTTCCCACCTACACCTCCTTATATCCCCTTTCCTGGTCTCCTCACCACCTACTAAGGACAGAGCAATGGGGCCAAGGCACCCAGTGCTCTGATGGGACTACTAAGAACAACGCTTGCCTCTTCTGTCGAGAGGGGTTGTACTAAAGGTTTTTTGTTTGACTTAAATTTAGCTTGTTGGTGGGCCATATCTGAGCCCCGACTGCCCCTGCCACAATCAGAGAATACAGCATGGATGGTGACTGTAGGTGGCTGCTAGCCAACATTTTCCATAAATGTTTTACCCCAATGTATGTTTCTCTGTCAAACACACCAGTGACCTGCCAGCTGTGACACCATTGTAACACTTCACTTGCAGTGCCGTGCCTCAGATTACCCATGGCCATTCATCTGACAGCAGTGGTTGTATTTTCCTGTTTTCTCCAGGCTCTTCCACTTCTTACTTGACACCATGGATGACACCAGATTCACAGAACCCTGTGGAAATTGAGCTTCATTGTCCACCACAAGGGTCACAGCTGAAGTGGAATGTGGCACCACCTCCCTGGCCAGGAAGCGCTGCCTATAGGGCACCCATAGCCTTGGGTTATATGACTGAAGGAACCTTGGGACTCTCCCAAACTTGGTTGCCTGTTTAGTAGTAGAAGATTCTACCACTGGGCTTTCAGTGTGGCCCCACTGGTCAACTTGTTTGATATGGCCACGTCACCCTGTTTAGCTGTCTCCAGCCCCAGTCCAGGCAGAAGAACAATTCACTAACTCTGCTCCCTGTTCCTTCTTTGGTCTTAGCTCCTATGGCAGTCCCCTGTTGTGTTAGTTACCTCTGGACCACACACAAATACTGTATATCCCCACCAAATGTTGACTTAAGCAATGCTGAAGGCTCATCAGCTTCTTCCTCAGCCTGGGAATCCTGCTGTTGTTGCTGAACTCCCACCACTTCAGTTTTTCACTACTATTTCTATACTTGCTTCCTTCTTTGGCCCTCTTCTGCTGGTTGTCTATGCTGCAGTACTGCTTTTTGTCTTCTTCTCTCTGTCTCTTGCCAGGCTTGTCCATCTTCATTTGGGTCTGACAAACTCTGCCCAGTCTCATTGGATTTTTTGGGCCACTGAGCATCATAGGGCCCAATAGTACCAACCATCATATAGACAGACTGAGATTACTGCATATCTCCCTATTTTGTTTACATCCTCCTCCATCTGCCTACCAATTAGTGCCACACATGTCATAATATCATGCTGACAGCCCTCCCTGCAGAACTAACCACTTCTGTCTCTATATCTCTTTTGCTGATATGCAGAAAGTTTTGCCAGCCAATTACAGGGATTTCAATTTCCTGTTCATTGGCTACTACAATAAACATGTGAATCTGGACCAAAAATGTGGGTTTTGACAAAAGTTCATATTTTAGCAACTCTCAGAACAACCTAAATTTGGGTTGCTTTTATTCACAAATCTCTATTCTGAACTACTGCAGAGCCCGGTCTGAACCTGTGATTGTCTAAGAGCTCACAAATGCAAACAAAATATCCAGTTTGATCTGCTTAGTACCTCTTTCCATGACCTGAAGGAAATGTCTGAAATAGAGGTGGAGGTAGGAAGAAATATGTGACTGTCAGTTCAGGCTTATTTTAGCTATGGATTAAATAAAATCCTCCAGGAAAAGATATAATCCCACATGATTTGATTCATCACTCTGTATATACCTGTCACCTTAGTAGAATAATAAATAAATGTGCTTAAAGTTTTGCTGAAGAAAGTCCATGATCCCTGGTTTGCCTGGTGACCCTCATCTCAAAAGTGATTACTTTTTAGACAGTCCCCATTATTGCCACATTATTAAATGCCATGCGTCAAATAGGGCGTTGCTCACAAGGTCAGATCTATTGTGTAGTTCAGCATAGTTTCATGTTTTACTTCAACCCACATAAATCTGGTAAATGGCAGTCCTCAGTTCTATGTGGCTATCATTTGAAATGTGAAGTTAGCCTTTAACAAGAGCCTATATCACCAATATAATACTGTAGATATTGACATTAGCAGTTATACAACATTCCCAACATATTATTTTCATGCCATTCCATTCATTATGATTAAGGGCAACTATGTGAAAAAAACTGTGCCCTTACAGTTCACGTACAGCTAATACTTATTTAGGAATTGAAGCTAAATCCTGCTTGTGACATCACAGTCTGTTGCTGTGGGAAATACTGTGATGTCACAAGAAAGGCAATTGGCTTCAGCTCCTGAATGACTCTCAACTGCAGATGAACTATAGAAGACAGCACACCTGTTTTCATTCAAATACCTGTGGTCATATCAAATGAAATGGTCTTGAAATTTGCATTTTTGGGGAATGTTTGCTGGTGACTGCTCTTGAAAGACCTATCATGGATTGCATGGTATATTCCGATGGAATACTGCACATTAGGTTGCTATAAACATAATTAGAATTGTAAAGCAAGCTAAAGTTCTTTTGATTTGACTTTTGTTGTTTCTTTCTAAACTGTTTAGTATTTTAGGTTCAAAAGCCACCAATCAATCCAAAATCTGCTACTGCCTTCACACTTGTACTGTATTCTAGTTAGAGTTTGATTCCAGCATAAACTTTAATTAATTATTTTTATGTTCATTATTCTTCCCTCTGACCAACCTGCTTCCATCTGCGGTCAACTCCCCTGCCCCATCACTTGCTGTCTCTAGGGCTGCCTCTCTACCTCCATTCCTCCACAGCTTATCCCTGTGGTGGGGCTGTCAGGGTTCTCCAAGTCCATTCAGACAGTATTCTCAGCTGCAGAAGAGTGCTTTATAGGCAGTGTGAGGCCTTTGGAGGATCACTGATTCATCTTGCTGTGGTCAGATGATGTTTTTCTCTTTGCTCTGTGGTTCCATGGCTGTCTCCTGGGCTAGAACAGCAGTGACATGTGCATGCTGAGTGTGCTAATACAAAGATTCACTAAGAAAGGGGAGGAGTAAAAGGCAGAAGCACATATCCACTCCTATCAGTCACCCATAATAATAGAGAAACGGCTGATAATAGCAACTTATCTAGCCTGTTTTTAAAGGAGTCCTTTGAATCACTAATGACTACTTCTGTTGGTAAATAATTCCATGGTTTCACTATTCTTTGCGAAAAGAAATAACATCATTTGTTAGCGTAATACCGATTTAATTTTATTTGTAGGATGACCTCTTGTGTTGACATTTGTTCATTTGAATTCTATAGCCATCTCAGTCATTAAGTAATCATCATTAATAACTTCTCTTGGTAACATCACATTGCTCCTTAACCTTCTCTTCCCCAATGACATAAGGCCAAATTTAACTAATCTTTGGGCATAATTCAGAGATTCAGCACCTTGTATTTATTTTGTTACTTTTTGCTGTATTGTTTCTATTCCAGTGATGTCTTTTGTATGGCACCATATTTTAATCTAATAAAGGGCATATATAAGCTCTGTATAGGGTAAAATAATGGATCCTCTCTTGATTTTATATTTCTTATGACCCACCACACTTTATTTGCTTTATTAAGGTTTTCGTCAGTTGCTTTTCAAAGATAAATTGCTTTTGGATAACAATTCCTAGGTCTTTTTGGCTTCTGATTTGTTTAATTGTTGGTTATTTAATGCATACTGTAACTTACATCAGCTTTGTTCCAAAATGCATAATGCTACATTTACTAGTATTAAATAATAAACCCCATTTCTGTGACCATTTTGATAGTTTGTCCAGATCATTTTGTAATCTTGCAATCTCTTCTGTGGTTTTACATGGTCCACCTATTTTGCAATTATCCACACATTTTGTGATCCAACTTTTATGTTTGTTGACAGATCAGTTATAAATATTTGAAAGATTAGAGGAGCCAAAACTGATCCCTGGGGAATGCCACTTGTGACCAGTTTCCATTCAGAGGTATAACCATCAATTAATACTCTTTGGGAGCAATTTGTGGACCAGTTTTAATCATAGTTCACAAATCCTGGATGTATTTTAAGACTATTTAATTTCTGAATAACGGCCCAGTGGGAGAGAGAGTTAAACGCTTCTAAAAGTATAAAACACAATATCACATGGCATTTTGGTGTCAGGGTTTTTGCTAACCTGCTCCTAAAAGCACAACAGGTTAGTGACACAGGAGTGAGCCTTGCAGAAACCATGCTGATTTTCATCAAAATCTCTAGACTATTTATTAGTCTGTTCTTGATAATTCCTTCCAACAGTTTACATAGCACAAGAGTAAGACTAATAGGCCTGTAATTATCCACTTCCCTTGTCAACTTTTTGTGTAGTGGCATAACATTAGCACATCTCCAATCCTCTGGTAATCTCCTGACTGTATACTGTAATTAAACATGTGTTGTAATGGGAGTACAAGATGGTTTTGCTTCAGTTTAAGCATATCTGTGGTTATCCCATCTGGAGCTGGTGAGGAGCCAGATTTCAAAAGTTTAAATTTTACCCTGGTTTCTTCCTTGGTGATAGTAATATCAGATGTTTCATAAGTATTATTACAAAGAGGAGTGGTATTGTTTTTATCAAAGGCCTTACAGAAATTCTCATTAATAGATTTGCCATTTTTGTAGCAGTGGTTATTGTGGTAGTTTGTGAGATTATAGGTCCAACTATACATTTATGTTTTTTAATGAATTTATGTAACTAAAATAAAAATGTTGTTTCCTTTGGTTGCCTGTTCTGCTAAGTTATGTTCTGCTGCTTTTTTTTGCTTTATGTATCTCTTGTTTACATTTTTGTAAGTTTTAAAACCTGCAATATGGGTAGGGGAATTATTTTGCATATATGTTTTGCATAGATGATTTTTCTTTTAATAAGTTTGGTTATTTTGTGTGTTAACCATTTGAGGTTTAACCTAGAGATGTTCTTTTATTTACTTTTGGTATGTACTGTATAGCTGAGCTATCTGTAGTATTTTGGTTTTTAATATTGACCACGTGGTTTCAGCAGCAGTATTTTTAAATAATTTAATCAATCTATTTCTTTAAGAGCACTGTCAATCATGTTGATGTTTGCATTTTGTAAAGGTATATCGCCATCATATTTCTGGAAAGTGTAGTATCAGAGACAATTTCAAATGTTACCATATTGTGGTCACTGTTACCAAGGGAGCTAAGACTGAGCAATCATTTACATGAATATTTCTAGTACTTAATACATATAATTATAGGGTGCGATCGCACCACCCCTACAGTTAAGGTTGAGTGGGCACTTCAGTGTTAAACTCAAAATTCTACACTTAATAACTTTGCAACCATTCACGGTTTGCACAAATTTGGTAGGCACTGTCCTGTGGGGTAGATCTCCTGATGTGTCAAGTTATGTTCTGGTTTGATGTCCGGTCTTTGAGTTATGGAGAGGTGAAGAAAACAAGTTTTTGCTCATTGACTTTGCTGGGATTTTTCTTTGAACTTTCCTACAGCCTAGATGGTTTGGTTTTGGTCTGAAATTTTCAGGGCAGAAAGGGACTGCCTCACAGATGTGCCTTTTGCTAGTCTGGTGAAAAATAATAAGCAGTTTTAAGTTATTGTAATTTAAAATGAGAAAAACATCTCAATAAGCACTAGAAGATAGCTGTATGAAACAAAGAAGGAATCCTGCTTCTTATGGAAAATTCCTTCTTTGTATGGCTGCATCTTGTTTTCAGTTTTGCCTGAAAATTCAAATTTGGAAACTCTCAAAATGATATTCTAGGAGGAACCAACAAGTGTAGCTTGCTCATTAGAACCCTTAAGTGCATTCTGCACTTTAGTGCTCAGAAAATGCCCTTAAAATGTATTTTATTTAACTTTTAAATTCTTTGTTCAGTATTAGCATCATAATGAAGTAAAATCTTGATGTGTATGCCAACTCACTTAAACATGATCTTCTTTTGTATTTTGTATTTGGAAACACCACAAAATGATATTCTGGGAGAAACCAACACATCTAGCTTGTTTATTGAGACCTCTTAGGTGCATTCTGCTCTTTACTGCTCAAAGAATGCCCTTAAAATCTGTTTTATTTAACACTAAAATTTTCTTTCAGATTGCCGCCATTCAAGTAAAATCTTGTGTCATATGCCAACTCACTAAGCAAGATCTTTCATTTCTGAAATCAATGTATTTCAATGGGATTTTCAACTTTGATGCATAACTTTGCCATTTTTGCATACTTTGACACCAAATTTTCATGATGGCCTTTTGAGGACCCCACCTATGAATAGTATGATTGTTGCTATGCAACTTCCACCCAAAAGGTGATTTTATGGTCACTTGGCAAATTCACCTTTCTCAGCAGGATTTGCAAAATGACAGCTATATTGTTAATGAGGTGGGGTCATAAGAAGGCTATGTTGAAACTTTGAGGTCAAAATGTATAAAATGGCAACGTTATGACCATTTGTTGAGATATCGCTATGCACGCTCATAACTTTGGAAACTTAAATGACTTTTACCAGAACTTTTCAACATTGACTTGTTATTACCACACCTCTTGTATGCCGTAGCTGTTATTTTTAAAATCATATTCAAAATGTGTTTTGCATCTGTGGCATGGGCTGGCATTGTGCTTGTGTGGAATTACATTTTGGTGGGGTTTTGTACATTTTCTGTACCAGGTACATGAGGCAGGGTAATAAGATGGCTATGCTGGCAATTTGGTCACTGTTGTTCTATAAATTGGAGTGCAGGCCCTTCCACAACAACATACATACACCTCTGTATGGAGGGATGGGAGTCAGGGTCTGAAGGGCACTGCACTACCACAGGCAAATAAGGCTATGATTGCACTATCTCAAAAGGAAGGAAATTAATTGCAAAAACAACATTAATGCATCAGTTAGGGTTGTTATTAAAGCATCAAAAACTGGGAAATTTGACAGTAGCATTTCCAACCCTAACACCCCACCACGCCTGCACAGATGAAGAGGATTGGGGTGGCATTGGGTTGTCAGCCCTAACGCCACCCATTAATCTTATGCTGTGCACACCCAGCTTATTTTCTAATGGAATGGGTGGAGTGTTAGGCTGACAACCCCAATGCCATCCCCTGATCCTTTTCATCTGTGCACAGTGGGCGTGGAGTGTTAGGGTTCAAACCCTAACATTGAATTTCCCAGCTTTTGATGCTTTAATAAGAACCATAACTGATGCATTAATGTAGTTTCTTGCAATGAATATCTAATATATTCAATCCTCCTTGGTATAATATTCACACAGTGATGGTAATACCGTGAAGACCATTACAGTGACACAATCTGCAGTTTGCTGTAATGGTCTGTAGTATTGCCAACACTGCTGTCTGCCATGATTTCACCCTCTCCCCAAAACAACTCTGACTCAGAGTTCATACGATAAATGTTGCTCTCTGATGGCACAATGCTGACTGTTGGCATTGTGCTATCACTGTAATGCCGATCAACAAATTCCATGTTGATGTGGCATGTTGGAACCGATCCTCGTAGGGGCATTTACAAGTTGTGACAAGAATCGTTCTTGCATAAATTTATAAACTCTCTGGAAGTACTGGATGAGGCTGAGCAATTTTTCCAATCTATGTCTCTGTAATTGAAGCCACCTAGAAATATAGATTTGCTTTGGCCTACTGCATTTTCTAATTCTTTCATAATTTCATTTGATGTTTGAGGTAATGAGTCAGGTGGGCGAACATGCCTAATAATATTCTTTGCATTGTATCACTGCTGATTTTTATCCAGAGTGTTTCAGTGTTTTCTGCTGTTTTTATTTTGCTTGTTACATTGATAGAATTTAGTTTGGTATTCATATAAATTGCAATTCCACCTCCCTTTCTATGTTCTCTACTACAGAAAAAAAGACCATAACTTCAGATCGATCTTTCCCAGGTATCCATGTTGAGCCACCAAGTTTCTGTTAGTGCTATAATGTCTGGTTTGTGTGTAGAACATAAACCAATAATTCATCAAATTTATTGTTGAGACTTTGGGTGTTTATCAATAAGCCCATCAAGGTTTTTTTTGCTGATCTTGATGACTTTGCTTTTGTCCATTTTTCTTTGATCATACCTTGAGTGATCTCAGTACTGAGAGACTATATGTAGCACCCCGTTGTTAGTTTAAATCCATTATTCTTAAAGCTGATAGAGAAAGATGTAAATTGTGCTGTCTTTCTTATTGAGGTGAAGCCCATCTCTAGTGTATAGAGATTTATCTTGAAAAACGGTGTTCAAATGGTCTATGAATAGAAAATCCTCTTTAATACACAAATTTTAAGTCTTGCATTTATCCTTGCAATTGTGTGCTCTTTCTGGTAGGGCTCTTGGTATTGGTAGAATACCTGATATGGCAACATGGCAGTTTCTGTTTTTATTTTTTGCCTAGGTCCATTAATTCATAGCAAATATCTTTTCATGTGTACGTCCTACATTGTTTGAGCCTGCATGTATTATATTTGAATTATCCACCCTATTAATCTGTCATTTCTTGAGGAGACACCTTCTATCTTTGTTCCAGGTAGGCAAGTAACATTGATTCTAAGTTTATCATCTTGGGTAAGTTGGGAATCAATATATTTAACTATTGGATCACCAATGACTTTGTGGTTAACAGGATTAATTGTTTATGAGGAAGTAAAGTCAGTAATATCTTCATTTGGTTCATCTAGCAGGTTAGATTTGTTAAAAGAAGTAAAATATATGTTTGTTTAGTTTGATTAGAATTTTGTACTCTTGGAGAAGGGCTTTATACACATCAGCCCTTCTTCCTTTTTGAGTGTCTTGATTGAACAGCTTCCCAGCCTGACATGTCAGAAGTGGATGGCTCTGGCTCTCTTACTCTTTTATCCCTTCTGATATTGTTATACATGTTTTCAGGTAAGGAGTTATTTTCTGTAGTTAAAGTCAGATTATGTAGAGTTATTGGGGTTTCCTTATCAGACAGGGAACTTTATCAGAGATGGGGTGGGTGGGATATTCTAATAATGTTATCCATGAAGAATTCTTGTTCTCTTAACTCTTTAATGCTGTTCAACTCAGAATGAAGTTTAATTATGTCCTTTTTAGAGTGGGAACACATTTGTACATGGAACTTCCTGGTTATTTTCCAACAATTTGTAGCAGCTAGTTTCAATAGTATTGCAGTTTCAACACATAAACATTATACCATGGTTCCATATCATAATAGTGATCACTATTATGGTGAGTATATATCATTGAAAAGCAAATTGACGATATACATCATGGCGATCCACGTCCAGCAACCTAAAAAGTGTTTTTTTTAGAGGCTGTGCCCCTCTGCTCTCCTCCTCAGAGATTTCCCCACACTCCCTGAATTTAGATTACTAACTCCAAGCAGGTGCATGTCGGGGCAGGGGCGACACTCTGGTTGCTGCAGTAAAGTAAAGTCCCAACCGCAGGCAGCAGCAAAACTTTTTGTGCTGGTCCCCAGTTCTGAGGGAAGGGAGGGACAGGAAGGAGTTTTAGGGACTGTGCACCTGCTTTGCTAGAGCTAGCCACTCACCACCATACCACACCACATGGCTAGCTTGGTGGCAGCGGCACACAAGTTCCTTAAAAGCCCTTCCCTGTCCCTCCCTTCTCCTCACTATCCCCCTTCTGGCCACCATTCCTGACCCCTCCTTGCATAGAATCACTACCCTGCAGAGTAGCTGATGAGTATATCGCCCAATATGAGTCGCCGCTTTGATGGAGCACCAATATTGGTTCACAATACTCACTGGATAACTTTTACCACCATTAACAAGTTCCAGTTTTCTATATATATTTTTACTGTCTCCATTTTGGTAATATTTAGGATAGGTACTGTTTTATTTTACTTATAAGGCTTTATTTGCTAGTCCTTCTGTTAGTTTGTATCTATACATTACAGATGGACCATAACTTGGCCTCACTCCCTCAGCTCCCTTGGTGGATGCTGGCAGAGGCTGATTGCCTCTGTCTGTGTCCTCCACCTTGTACTCACCTCCACTTGCTAGGGTTATATAGATGCGATACTGAAAGTGATGTCACATCCACTTCTGGTTCGGTCGAGCTGTTAAAAAGTTTTAAAACTTAAGTTTTACAGACCTACAGGGTACTTTGCCTTTAAAACAAAGTAAACATACCTGGGTGCTCTAAAGGGCACACACAAACTGGGGAATCTCTCAACAGCTCAGAAAATAGTATTGCTCCTCGATGTCAGGGATACAAGAACTGTGCCAAACACAAGTGGCAGTCTCCTTACACAAAATCTTTCTCCTTAGCACCTGCCTCATACAGTTTTTTTTAATTATTGCAGTCATAAAAATGCCTCTCAACAGTGTGCAGAGGCTCTCAGTTGCAAGTTTATCTGACTTGGATTGGAAGATAGCTCCTTTTGTAGACACAATACTGGAAGTGATATCACGTTCACTTCCGGTCTAGACTGAGCTGTTTAAACATTTAAAACTTAAGTTTTTATGGAGTTACATGGTACTTTGTCTTTAAAAAACAAAGTAAACCTGCTTGGGTGCTCTAAAGGGCACACACAAACTGAGAAGGCTCTCAGCAGCTCAGAAAATAGTATTGAGCCTCAATGTCAGGGATACAAGAACTGTGCCAAACACAAGTGTCATTCTACTTACACAAAAATCTTTCTCCTTAGCACCTGCCTCATACAGGGTTTTTCAAATTATTGCAGTTGTAAAAACATCTTTCAACAGTGTGCAGAGGCTCTCAATTACAAGTTTATCTTTCATGCTCATGCCACCATCAGGAGTCTGCCTACCTATTGCGGCTCCTGTTTGCACCAACATCTCTAGTCACATGGGTGGTGGTATTGCAGCAGAGGGCACCACTACCCTCTCTCCTCAGAGGATGAAAGTGTCATATGGGTGCTCAATCCTCCATCCCTGGCTGGCCCCAGTGACCCAGGCTTGTTCCAGAACCCAGATCCCTAGTGTCACAAGTAGTAGCACTACAATTGTACTATTGGGCCAGCATCTAAACTTTCAATTAAAGGGTAGGGTTCATGAACAGTATATCCCGATTATGTAAAGATTATGATACACTCTACTAAGAGAAGGTATTGGGTTACTGTAAGTGGGCAGCAGTACAGAGATGTGAATACTAAGTCTGTCCTAAGCTGATGTCAGCAAACACTCCATGGGACCCTGAGACAGCAAGAGAAGTCATAATTTGAAAAGCTAGGTCTAGCAGCACATTCTCCAATGATTACATCACTTGCTGTCTCTTGATTCCATAAAATAACTGTTGATTTGAATCAGAATAGGACAAACCTAGTAATACATATCTTTGGACTACTATATCCAACAGGTTAGGGGCAATCATATGTTTTAAAAAGAGCTTTTATGGACTTTCACACTATCAGGGATGCTGTTCTCTTGAACCTTTTCCTTGACCTGTATCTTGCTTTATAGCAGTCTTAACTACTTGGCTGTCTCCCAGTAAATAAAAAAAAATTACATTTATGCAGGCCAAGGGAGTTGACCTAAACCACATATAAACAACTAGTTAATTAATCAGATGCTAATGAAACTAAATGTGGAGCCAAATGGGATGTTAAGAAGACAATTGAAGTCTCTGATACATGCCTAACAATAAAGGTACAGGAAATTATAACATATTATGAAATGGTTCATTTTCATACTGCAGTCTGCTTTGCTCATGTGGATCAGGTCTCATTAGAACAGTATAATCCACTTTTCTTGCAGTTTGTTCAGTTTAGGATGATCAAGTGCCAAATTTGCAGTTGATAAACATGCTGAAATCCAATGTTTTGGACACAGGTGAAGCAGGTCTGAAGGAATTTCGTTTTCATTTGGCCTTCAGCTCTTCAACATTGTGGCAGAGCACTTTTAGAGGAGCACACACTGACCATGTCTAAGTTGCTGTCAAGCCACATAACCTGCAATCAGGGTTGATGGAGATTGAGAACTCTTGTTTCTGCACTGCCTAAGGGCCATTTCCATCTCTGTCTCACTGGGAAGGAGTGTAGGACCTGTATTGCCATGGCTACTGAAGAAGCAACCTTTATGCGAAAGACAGTGACTTTTGATCAGAAAAATGACAAAATCAACAGAGAACTGTGCATTATCATTCCAGTTAGCTAATTCTCACTACATTTAATTGTAATGCAGGCAGGTGGGCTAGTGAAATCATGCTACAGAGGACAAGAGAGACTGCACAGCATGAACCTGCACTGACAGCTGAAGACTCTGTGGTAGAAGCAGGGCAGAGTGAATTTAGCAGACTGGGAAAGGTGCAGTTTTTTGAAAGATTTTCTTGACAAATATACCTATCCTAAGTGCTGGTAGTGTAGAAGGCACAGAAATCATATTCATATATTTTTGTCTGTGTGTGTGAACTTGCCAGTCAGTCAGAGAGTGAAAAGCAAAACAGACTACTGTGCAAGACTCAAGGTCTTTAAGTGGGTGTGTGGGTGTCTCAGTGGAGCAGCCTGGTGTGTCATACTTCCTGTCACCACACAAGTCATATGTCAGTGTGGCTTTTTCATATGCTAGTGTGCATGTTATGTGGGCATCTAAGAATTGTTGACAACCATTGTGAGTCATAATTGTTAACTCATGGCAGTGACTATGTTGTGTCATCATCTGTCATGTGTGCCTTGTTGATACAAGTAGAAAATGTGAAAAGAACCAGAGTCGAAAGGGATGTGGGGAGAGAAAAGAGGAGATAAATGTTCCAACATGCCAGTTCTACCAGTTACAAGTTCTGCAAGTGATGGTGGTGAGTAGGAGCTGGTCATGGTGGAACAGGAGTTCAACCACACTACAACACTGTACTGGTGGAACAGGAACTGGGAGTCATGGTCATGGGGCTGTGAGGACAAATGTTAGGTGCATGATAGTACAGCCAAAGAAACAATAGTTTATTAGTTCCCAGAAATCTACTGGTTCCGCTCCCACTGCTTGTGCAAGCAGCCTTCTCTGTTGGTCTTCCAGTGCATCTGGTGATGAAACCATTCTTTGCAATCCAGATGCACACCAGTTTCACCTTCTATCTTTCTCAAGTGCTTCCAGTTTCCTCCTCGGATACAAATGATCCACCCAGGAATGTAAAGTTTAGTTCCTGAAAACAAATGATTTTGCATTCACTACCCAATTCCTCAAATGTCCATCACCCCACTGTCCCTAGTGGCTTGAAGCAGCATGAGGAAAAGGAGTCAAGCAGCAAGCCCACATCATATTAAGATTCAAGTTTTCTTGTCAAATAAATATAAATGATAAAAAGATCAAATATTAAATTCTATGATTTCATATTGTATTATATTATATTTTAATGTATCATATCACATATCAGAGTATATTATCTTTTTATATATGATATGATATATCATATCATGTATCAGATATTATCTTCTCGTATATCATATTATATCAGATTACAGTATATTATCTTCTCCTATATCATAACTGTTGCCTTGCCTGCCCTACCCAATGCTGTCTGAAGGCACATCTTTCCACAGTGACAAAAAAAAGACATGATCTTGCAATCACCATCCAATTCCTCCCAAAGAATCTGAGCCCCACTCTCACTACTATCATCCCCCACCTAAAGAAACAAATGGAACCTCTGTAGTGTGGGCTATTTTGCAGATGACACTACAAATGCACTGTAAACATCAGTGCGGTAAAAGATAGTTTGGGGCAGTAAAGCCTACTACACTTTTGGAACCAGTGTTATGGGTGATGATTTCGACAAAGCAAGGCAGATTTATTTGTTAAGGCCCCATCCCAAATGACTAGCCACTGAACAGCAAATCAGAAAGAAACACACAAATTTACAATAGTATCAGGAAGCAACAATAAAATGAGATAAACAATAATCAAACAATAAATTTCAGCTGGTCGAGATAACAATATGTCAGACTCAAATGCTAAATTAAAAGATAAGTTTTCAGAAGGACTTTAAAACATTCAATGATGGGGTTCCTTGGATGGTAGGGGTGTAGAGTTCCATAACAAAGGGTCAACAACCCCAAAGTCCCACTCATCTGAAGAGCTCAATAAGGATAGTGGAACTCGGAGGAAACCTGTACCAGAAGAATGAAAGGGTCAGACAGGAGTGTGTTTGGATAGGAAGTCTTTCAAGTAACCAGGGTCCAAACCATGCAAGGCTTCTAAGTTATCAAACATATCTTGAAGAAGGCATACCACTCCACTAGCAACCAGTGCAGCTCATGCAGCACTACTGTTATAGATGCTCAGACCGACAAGTCCCAGCAATCAAATGGCCTGCAGAATTCTGCACTAGGTGCAAATAACATAACACACTCACAGATAGCATTGCAGTAATCCAATCCAGAGGTAACAAATATGCAGATCAGTGTTACCAGGTCGGTAGGCTCCAGATGGACTTTAATCTAAGCAACATTACGCAGATGGAATAGCCACTGCAGACTGCTGCGGATACCTGATGTTCCAACACCAATCTGCAGTCCACAATTCTCCCAGATTTCTTACCCTATCCTAAGCTAGTAGTAAAGTTCCAATCTGAAAATGGTAAAAGGGCACCATCACTATTCACTGCCACCTAACTTGACTTAGTTTCCAGTACCATCTCTGTTTATGACTGGTTATGTCTGAACCAACTGGCACCATTCAGTTTTTTAACTTTTATTTATTAAAGAGATTTTAACGTTATACAGACAAAAAAAACACACAGAAAACACTACTTACAAATCGGCTGTAAACAGAGTAAAACATTAAGATGGCGACTGAGTAGACAAAGATATATTTTTAAGTAAGGAAACTATAACGTAAAACTACAGGAGCAATCTCTAAATGTCCCAGTGGTTAAATTGTCCATCAAGGGCATCGATAACAAAAATACTTGAAACACAAAGAAAAATACAGAGATCTGTATAAATAAGCTAAAGTAAGATAGCCTAAAGTGAGATAGCCTGCAGTGCATGCCCCCAAATCACAAGAAACCAGATTCCCACTCCCTCATGGAACAAAATCAGTTATGTGAGTCATAATATACATAACCCATCGCCTCTAAGCAATGTCAAACTTTTCTAAATGGAGGTTTAATTGTGTGGTAAGTTTTCCATTGGATTGATCTTTATTAATAAATCATGCCTTAATGAAAGTGTGGCATACGTTGAGTAAGCCAACTTTTTGATGCCCTTTTAGCTGCTAATAAACAAATATCAAGTAATTTTCTCATGGGAGTGAGCGTAAAGGGCTGAGTAGTCAGAAAATAAAAAGAATCTACAGTCAGCTGGATCAGTATAACAAAATCTACAACACCCCATTTAAATGGGTGAAAAAGGTTGTAACATAGACAAAACCAGAAAATATGTAAACGTATTGTTGGAGAATAACTACAGCCCTCCAACAAAAAGCAATGCCCCAAGAGAATACTTATGTTGTATGGCTGGCACTTTAAAAAATGCACTGTCACTTTCTAGGAAAATTATTTCCATTGATGTGATGCTGTGATGAAATGTAACAACTGAAGGTGCCTTTCCAAAACCCTGAGTCAATAGGACAGCCTATGTCTGCTGTCCAGGCAGTACAAATAGTATCAGCAGAGTCTGCCCATGTAAGTGATGAAGGGCGCTTAAATATAGGAAATCATGTGTGAGAGCAGAGCCGCTCCTCTAAAGTTTTTGTAAAGCCATAAACACCAGAGAGATGGTTATGTCCCCGCAAGGATGAAAGTATTTTCTAAGGAAGTCCACCACTTGCAAATAATGAAATCTGTCCTGGGAATGCAATGGATATTTCGATACCACTCTACATAGGAAAGTATTTGCCCATCTTTAAAAAAATTACCAAAAAATGCAGGCCCCTGCTGTCAACTGCAAAAGCCATAGTCCTTGCAGGCTGGGATAAATGTGGCTAGGTATGGGAGATAATACAGCAAAAATCTATATAGTTTAAAGGAAGAAGACTCCAAGAATAAGCACCAGTGCTGTAGGGTATTTCTAGTATAAGGGTTATGGGTGACCTCATTTAAAGGAGAGAAGGAAAAGATAGCAAAAGTTTATTCAGTTGAAGGAGGTCTTCCTTTGTATTTCCAGACTTTTCTTGTGAACCTGATAGGCGGTCTCTAATCAATAAAATACAGTGTGTAACTGGGCTGCCCTGTGATATTGAACAAAGTCTGGGAGTGTCAGACTTCCCAATTGTTTGGGCAGCTGTAATAAAGAAAATCAAATATGGACGATTGTGCTTCCCAAATATATCAAGATATCTTTTATTCAAATCTCTAAAAAGGCTGCGGGGGATCAGAAGGGTTTGAGCTAAATAAAGAAACTATGGAAGGAGATTCATATGGATTACATCTATCCATTGAATCAAAGGATCTGTGGTTAATTGTCATAGCATATGGGTCAAGTTACTGGTGACTAACAATGTAGGACCAGTAACAGGTTGCCCAAGTATTTTAGGGAGGGAGATCCCACTTGAAGGGATAAGCAGTCTGTATAGTAGGAAAAGGTGTATAATGGACCTGAAGAACTTCCATCTTGTTTGTGTTTAGTTTATAACTTGTCAGGTTACCAAAAAGAGCAGGGTACACCAAAAGTGAGGTAATGTTTGGTCAGGGAGGTAAGGTACATTAACAGATCCATATAGTGTTAACTTATGAGATCTCCCCAAGGCAATGCTGGTGATCTCCTCATTTTATTTATTTATTTATGTATTTATTAGAAAAGTCAGATTTACAAAGGCACCTCAGCAGAGGGGATAGACAGAGTTACATAGTGTGGTTACAACAGTGAGAACAATACAGGTGCAGAACATTAAACATAGTACTACACATATGTTACATAATAATGTTACTTATAATAGGTTACAGTTAAATACAAGGTACCCAAGGGTTGCACTGGGGTACCGCGCCGACATACCTAGATAATACCTGGAGAGGGTGGAGGTAGGGATGGGGAGTGGGGGAAGGAGGGGAGAGGATAGGCTGTCTGGAGGATGTTGTCAAGTCAGGAGGCCTGACAGGAGGATCCCACAGTGGGATTAATTAGGTGCATCTACAGCAACGAGCATCAAAGAGATGGTTCCAGAGGGCGATTTTGACTGCTTGAGCTTAAGGTTCCAAATAAACTGCAAATAACAAAGGAGAGAGGGAAACTTTGGTGAGTGCCTCATAACAATGGAAATGGCTCAAAAATAAGGCCATTGACCTTTACATAGGCCATGGGGAATCATATAAACTGTGTAGAAGTCTCCCAAATTGTGCAGAAAACCCATCTTCCCCAGGGTGCCCACTAAGAAAGACCAGGCCACCAAGTCGAAGGCCTCTCTGCATCTAAGCTGAGTAGGAGAAATGGTATTTTCAACTGGGTGGCATGGTGAAAGACATGGAGAGGCTCTAATGCTATCCTATGTCTGTCTAACCATTTTAAAGCCAGTTTGAGCTGGGTCGATAACAGAAGGTAATACTTTTTCCACCCATTTGGCTACAATTGCAGTGAATATTTTATAATCTATATTTAAAACAGAAACAGGATAGAACAAAGAGCAGTGATTGTGATCTTTTCCTTCTTTGAGACTAGTGGAGATAGTAGCAAATTTCCATGTGGGTGGTATGGGTTTCCTCCATTACCTCTCAGCAGGCCTCCAGCAGGGTGGGGTCAAAAGACCATGAAAAGTCTTATAAAACTCCCTGTATACCCATCCAGGATGGGGCTTTGCCTGACTTCAAATTTTACATAGCTGCTTCTAGTTCAACAAGCTAATTGGGGCATCTGATAAAGCCACATGGTCAGGATGCAGATAGGAAGGTGCAAGGTGTCTAAATAGACTTTGATTTCTTGGGGAGTAGGATTACTATCAGAGGAATACAGGTTCTGGTAGTACTACTTAAAGGAATCCAAAATATCCTTCAAGTGTTGCAGAAGGGTACCAGAAGTAGAGCATCTAATTTAGGTAAGGGTCTTTTGACTTTTTTCAGAGGTGGTAGAAAACTGAAGAGCCACCTCTGTTTTAATGCCTAAAATATCATGGATTTTATGGTGGAGGCATCCAGAAGAGGGGCCACAGAACAATCTCCACCAGCATGTTGGTCCTGTAGGGACTTCAGTTTATTTATTTATTAGAATCTCGGATTTACACCTTTGAACTAGAAAGCTCGTTCACAAAGGTTCCATGTCGAAAATGGTACAGACAGAATATATAGACTTTTACAATTCAGACTTGGAAGAACATATCAAGCAAGTACAGGTATTACAGTTAGGTCAAAATGAACACAATTTAGAGACAGTACCAAGAGCTAAAACAAATGTGGACACTGAACTAATAGAGGTAACTGATCTTATAAATTTACTGGTTAAGTTAAGAAGGTCAGGAAGAGGGTGACCAAGGTTGGGGGTAGATAAATGAGAGCAGGGAGGGTGGAAAGCAGAATCAGAGGAGAGGCAGATCAGAGGGTTAAGTGGGCAGGGGTATGGGATTGGCAAGAATCCACACAAGGGTTTCATAAGTAAGGGTTTGGAGTGGAGCTGAGTGAGGGAGGGATGAGAGGGGAGCCACTAATAGCTTTCAAGGTAGGGGAAATGAGGTGTGGAGGAACAGAGAGGAGGAAAGGAAGTGAATAAGTGAAATGGTAAAATTTGCAATTAAAGGCGGGGAAGGCAGGAACGATCAGGGGGCAGAGGAAAGTGCTCTGCAGGGCAAAACAAGGTAGTATCAGGCATTAGTACCACAGTTGCAAGTACTGAGTGGGGCCAGATGTGATAGCAGTTTGAATTTAAAGGGCCTAGTTTTGTTTATGCAACCAGCTCAGAACTGAGGAATTTAGCCAGAAGGGGGCCCTGCATTTGAAGGACTGTTGCCCTAGTGAGGTCCAGCAAAACAGAATAAGGAAGGCACCTTTACTAGATTCCTGGTTGGTCTGGCATTGGTAGAGTAGCTTAGCAGTTGCTGCACCCTGGGGGGTGCATGGCCAAGGGTGTTTTTTAGCTAGCAAGCAAACCTGGTACTGTATCCTGCTATTCAAGTTTAGCCATCCAGTGCTTGAGTACAGCTCACACTAGTGACTTAAGCAGACAGCACCAAAAACAAGTCTGCAGGCTTTATTTAAGATGGTCTTAATTCTCCTTAGGGCTGTTTCGGTACCTGCTCCATAGACTACCAATTCATAATCTATGATTGAGAGCACTGAGTTATTAACTGTGAGTTTGATGGCACTCTCAGTGAGGCAGTGTCTGTGCTGGTAGAGCTGACCTAGTTTGGCACTAGCTGCCTTGGCTACGTGGTCTATGTGCTGGCTGTAAGAGAGAGAGAGAGAGAGAGAGAGAGCAGTTGATGATGACCCTAGGTATTTAAAGTTGTGGACCATTTTGAGTGTTTCAAACTTCATATTATAAATTTGGAGGATGGGACTTATAACAGTTTTGATGAGATGCAAACAACATTTTTTTTGTAGCTGAGCAAGAACTTGGAATTAAGGAACCACTTTTCCACAGCAGTAAAGTCGGCTTGCATCTCTTTTCTAGATCCTCAGGGCTAGAAATGACAGGTGTAAAGTACAGCATTATCTGCAAATAGAAGGATCTTGTACAGGCAAATTTTGGGGAGCTCATTTAGAAACAGGCTGAACAGCAGGGGCCTAAAATGGAGCCTTGGGCACTCCAGTGTTGACATTTCGATGGTTGGATGGTTGCATCTGTAATTGTTCTAATTATTCAATTTACATTTTTTTATGATGGGAGGCATACTTAATTATTTACCTACAAAGGACAATTTTAAGTGTGTCCTAAAGCATACAGGGTGAGACCCCTGCAGCTGAATTATCTGCAGAAATGTGTGGTATTTTTTCCTGAACATTTCCTGGAATGTAGGCAGGTTGAGAAGATAATTATTCAAGCACCAAAGGGTTTCACCTTGCTGGTGGCACCAATCTAACACCATCAATGAAGGAACATGGTCAGAAAGTAAGATTGGTAGCATCTGACAATCCCATAAGAGGTGCTGATGCTCCTCAGTTATATGACAAAGTCTATTCATGTATAAGTATTATGTGGGACTGAAAAATGTTTAAAGACTCTAGTGTGAGGGGAATTAGCCGCCATGCATCGAGCCATCTGGCCTCCTTAACCTTTGATTGAGTGGCCTTATGTGCACTTTTTGGGGGAGGATGGAGGTTAGTAGTATCATTAGGATGAAATATCATATTATAGCCCCCATTAATAATACACCCATCTGAAGCTCAGTAATTTTTCTAAACAAGGAACAAACTGTTACTGCATCTGAACCTGGGGAATGTAATGGCTGACCAAGGTCACTGTAATCCCCATATAAGTGCCACTAAGGATGGCTAGCCCACCATCAGGATCCATGTACATGGAGGAAGGGTGAAACAATATATTTTAGGGATTAATATAGCAGTACCACATCTCTTGCCACCTCTGAAAGATGAGGCTATGATCAGGGCATAGATAAACTTAATTTATTATGTTCCTCTCTGCTAGGATGAGTCTGCTGTAAAAACAAATGTAGGGCATGGTTTTTAATAGAGACCAACACTTTTGATCTTTTAATTGGGTTATTCAACCCATTGACATTATGAGAATATACCCAAGTGTATTAGGAGGTAGTCATAACAGAATAATGCAGTGAAGTCTCCATATATGTCACCACCCCAAATAATATCATAAGCCTAAGAAGGACAGTATCCCTAAAAGTACCAGCCATTAGGTCCAATTTCCATAAAAGGACCAGGCTACTGAAAAGAGACTGTAAGAAAGGTTCCATAATCCTACAGAGAAAAGAAGGCACACTGCAGATCCTCAATTCAAACAGTCACCTAGTACCCTATCAAACCATAGCCATTGGACAGCCAAGTAAAAATAAAACAAATAAACAAACAGCATCACTAACAATAACAGGTAACATGTAACAACAACATATTAACAGGAAAAATATAAACTAGGCTTCCAAGGTGGGGGTCCAAATAAACAGCATCTAGAGAGACAGGAGAAAATGCAGGAAAGCGTAATTCCTAGCAGGAGGAAAGAAACCACAAAGGTGGTAGGCCTCCTGGTCACTGAAAAATCTGGACCAAAACAGGGAAGGGGAATTAGGGAGACAAGCACTCCTAGTAGCAGACACATCTGAGAAAGCCTCAACCCAACAAAGCAAATCACTGCACTGCAGTGCCAGACCTCTGCCCATAACATAAAAAAGTGGACATATATGATAAAGGTTTATGATCCCAGGTTTAAGAAGAAAAAGAAATCAATCTTCAAACTGATTTAAACAAACGTCTAAGAAAGTGCCTGCAAGGCGAAATAATAATATTAGTAAATGGCATCCCCAATGTGCTACTATAATATGGAATATTTTGCCATTAAAAGAGCAATACAGAACAACTTTTTAATTTTAGTTTTAGTTTTGGTTGATCATGAAGGAGGACTAGACAATTCTGCCTATTTTCAGCCTCGTCCCAGGGGAGGGGATAAAGATGGATGCCAACTGACATCAAACCAGATTAAGCTATCAGTGGTATTTTTAGTGAATGGGGAAATTGATAGGACACCGGGAAATTCTATCTCCCTACTAAAGCGATTGCAGAAAGTACCTGTCCATATTACAAATGCTAAGCCCCAGACGAATCAATGCAACATTTTATACTGGATTGTATATATACTAAACAGTTGTGGCAGTTTTTAGCCACTAGATCTCAGTTACCATGGCTACAGAGACTAACTTATGAACAAATTGTCCTTGGTGAGTGTACTGATGATTGCAACAACATGATGAAAGTACCCTAGGGTTTTGTTTGCCTGTTTAAAGCTTTTATTTATGGCAGGCCAGGAGCAGATATGTGTTACAACAGCAGCGTATGACTTATTTAGCATTTGGGGATTTATGTGAATCAGCTTTGCAAGAAGTATATGAAAAAGATGCACAAAGGAATACCAGACAAAAGTACAAACAAAGTGGAAAGGTTTATTAGGTGTGACTAAATAATGTTCTAGTAGAAGTCAGAGTGATCATGCAGAGATGATAGAACGAGCTCAAATGAAATTTGATAAAGATTAGTGGAAGGAGAATGTTTGTTTTGGGTAAGGATGGGTGATATGGATAAAAATACAGAAAGCAAGGAGCAGTTATAGGACAGTTTAGTTAGTTTGGGAAATGTTTTCTATGGTGATGGAGTTTGGACTGGGGACTGATTTTTGTTTGCATTATTTCAGTTTTGATTTGCATTTAGGTGCGGATTTGCATTGATTTTGTTTTAATAAAATACCCCAACTCTTTTGAAGAAGTGCCATGGGATCTTTAACATCCTCCTGAACTACCACCACAACAAGCAGTTGGAACCTTGGTTTAACGCCTCATTTGAAATACGTTAACAGAAAGCATTTAACCAGGGCAAATACTTGCCCCCCATGAAAGCTAGAGTCAGTTAAAGCACAAACAGAAAAGATAAACATTTCAAAATGTCAATGAAAACAGTATTATACACAGGAGAATAACTTCCATTGTAAGTGCTCCATATTCTGTTAAGAAAAGTGAAACAACATTTATGTTATCAAATTTCCGGTCAGTAAAGTAGCTTAGTCAATAGGTGTCTAGAAAGATGGGGAGTAGATCTGGGAAAAAAGAAAGAACACCCAGGCATAATGTCCAGTAATTGAAATGGCAACTGTTCCAAATGCCATTACAGAGCAGGCGAGATGCATGGAAACAGTTTATAGAACACGGCACCCCGCTTAATAAATATGCATCTCGAGCCTGAGGTGGACAAGGTAATACATGTTCCATAGGGGAAGGAGGAAAACTCTGATTGGGAGGAGAGAAAACACTCATGCATGGAAGAAAGTCAGTTAATTGCAGAGTCAGTTAAATACAAAGTCAAAAGCCTGCAATAGAAACAGTTACAGTGGCTAGAAGATGAACAGTAATACAACTAAAATATCAAACAGCAAAACTTGCCAGAGTGGTAACAGAGTACCCAAATGAAATATGAAACAAGCTCACCCAGTTAAGCAAGTATTAGAGTCTTGTTGGTGAGCATCGACATCCGAGCTGCTTGAAAGGAGTTTAAAATATTGCTAATGTCTTAAAGGAAAACAATGGCTTTCCTTCCAGAAGCTCTTCTATTATGCAATCAAGCTGGTTGCCATGTAGGTCATTGTGACAAGTAGTCTGAATGGTGGTTTCTGCCTGCTGGACCGTCCAGCCATGATCTACCAGTGCTTGTCTGGCTTTTCAGGAGTAGTGTACAAGACAGTGCCAGAGTCCCAAAATAATCTTAGGCATGTTAGATACGGTGTCTGAAAGTGAACACAATATGCTTTCAAAGTTCTGAGGATGCGTGTATGCCAACCACTGCTTCATAATTTCTGGTGGATAGTCTTGATCAAAAAAGGTGGTCATCATTATATTTGATTTGCTTACAGCCTCAAGCCATGTGCAGCACCTCTTCCTGTCTTTATAACTAGAAAACTTCAGGACTATAAACCATAGTCTGGCTTGAGGATCAGAAGGTTTAGTTGTGAGCACTCTATGCACACTTTTGAGATGAAAGTGGAAGGTGGCTGGCAGCTGCAATACATTGCAAAGAAGATCTTCCATATAATCTGTCATGTGGCCAGTCTATGAGCCCTCAGGTATTTTATACACCCAAAGGTTGTCACGTTGGGATTGTGCTTCCAGATCCTAATGTTTTCTTTGCAGCATCACAGTTTGGTCCTGGAGAAATTCTATAGTCGAAGTGCAAATGATAATGCTCCATCTTCAATCTATGTCACCCGGTCTTCTGTGACTTTGATCCGCTGTTCCAACACGGTTAACTTATTTGTGAAGGCTTTTAAACTCTTATTGTATTTTACTTCAGAAAATCTTAATTTCAGAAAGTAAAGTCTCAAGTCTGGAGTGAGAAAGCCTCTCAGCCTCTATATTCGTGATCAGCTTCCAGTCCTGCTGTACTGGCTGGTGAGGGCTCTGACAAGCAGGCTGTTAGGTGAGTGAGATCCATGATCATCTGTCATTTTAGAGGTATTTTGCCCTGGGACCTAATCATTGTGTCTCCTCCTGATCTTCCAGGAAACATTATTTCAAGTTTTGAATGTTTTAAAGATGTATCAGGGAGTTTGTTATACAACCGCAGTGACACTCTAAAGCTTGCCTGCCATCTAGGCAATGATGTCACCAGAAGTCCAGCTCCTTCCAGTTTTGAACTTCAGTGAGATACTCATCTAACACCGAACTGTGTTTACTCCATCTGGTGAACAAAACCAGTATATTTGATCATGGTATCCTCCTAATATCCATGCCCACTCCCAGTCCTGACTCAGGCCAGATGAAGCGGCAGCAGCAGAGTCAGCAGAGACAGTCAAATCAGGTTAGGTATGGAAATTGGTGGGATAAGATGGATCATTCAAGTAAAACCATATAAGTTGACTGGTTCAGAAAACAACACATCCTCTTCATCGCCATCATCCTCCCTCCATCACAAATCATTTTTTGGCATACAAGTATAGCAAAATGTAAAACAATGTCTCAAAATAATAATTATATTAAAATAGAAACAGTAGAAGTAAACTGTTTAAGAAAACAACACAACCTCCTCATCATGCTCTTCCTCCCCATCATGAATAATGCTTTCTTGACAATAAATAAGTAATATTTAAGAATAACAAATAATATTTAAATTAAAATAAAACCACAGAAGCAATTGCTTTTGAAAATAATACTTCTTCTTCATCGTCCATCTCCCCTTTCATAAAACACATTTTCTTGGCATATAAATAAAGCAAAATTCATGAATAATAACTAAAATAAATAATTACTTTAGAATAAAAACATAGAAGTCAACTGGTTTTGAAAACAACACATCCTTTACATCATTCTCCTCCTCCTCCTCCCTCCACAATGAATCACATTTTCTCAGCATATAAATAAAGCAAAATTAATGTATAATAATCATTCATAATAAATATGGCATGAAAAAATCAGACATGTTGACATTTTCTAAAACAACACATTCATCTTCTCCTCCTCCATTATGAATCTTGCTTTCTTCATCATGTGTCATTGCAGCATGTGGGCAACATCACCTCTTTTCCTTGCAAACTGTACAGCAGATGGTACAGTAGGGCTGGTGTCCATCACTTTAGAAATTAGTGACACCAGCTAGTCATCTGAGTTATTACACCACCAGGAGCAGCATGTACTCTCAATAAGGAAGTGGCAGAGATGCTTCTGACACAACTTGCAGACAGGTTTGAGCTTTAGAGTGGACAAGCAATTTGACATGGCAGCACTACTGGATACTAGATATACAGATGTATTAATTCACCATGGATGCATAAAATACATCTAACAGAAACTGTTGTGTACACTTATGGTGCAACAGTAAAACAGCTTGATGAAACTAGCAAGAAATGGCATTCTCAACCACCTAGTCATACCTCCTCCTCTTCTGCTGACTTCATGTGAATGCTAGATCCTGAGAGTCTTGAATTTTTAGCCTTTATCAAACTCAGCTTATCAAGGATCAACTTTCATTATTCATTCAATTATTCACATGTCCAAAAGTGACATCTACTATTCCTCGCCACACCTCCTGGTGGCAAGTCTCCCTGGACTCTTCCCATTGGCATTGGAATGGGTACCATAGTTTGTTCACCACTCCCAGTAGTAGCAGTACAATGTTTCCTGATTAGACCTACAAAAGCTTTTGCACTGTTGTCACCAACAAGCTCAATATGATCAGGTGTGCCAGTGAGAACACAGAGCACACAGTGTCAGTATCAGTTAAAGAAGACCTGCTACAGGTAATGCATTGCCCTACATTTAATGTCTTTGCATTTCATTTCATTTTGTTTTATGTTTTTCATTCAAAACTGTTTTTTTTTGGGGGCATTATAAAATTTGAAAATCAATGGGACCAAATTCCAGAGAGAATATATTAATTGGCCTGGAAGCAAAGTAGAGACGACATGGGTATATACTGTACCGTGAGGTCAGCAATGAATAGGAACTATTACTGGGTTTTGAAGACTCTTTCTGTCCCAACACTGCAAACAGTAATTCACAGCAAATGCATGGTAACTATGTGTGAAAATAAATTTCGGCTGAAGGATTTTTGTAAAAGTTGTAATTTTGCTAATGCCTGTCATGCACACTGATGAGTCCTGAGTAGTATGAAATATGTGCCTGTCTCTTCTGTTGTAAGGCTTTGCAGACTGTGTGGAGAGGCCCTTTACACCATGCATTCCTTCTTAAAGGGAAAGTCCTCAACCTTTATTCTCTTTCCTGTGTACTTTGTAGGCATGCACAATGATTGCCCTATTGCACCCTCCTAATTTCATTAATAGTTTGGGGGCCCAGGCCTGAAATCTTTGGTGATGAAGCGCTCCATACAGAAAGCAATAACTATGCTATTTTGATAGAAGTGTCCCTTATGTACTTATCTAGGGTGGATGTGGTCTTGTAAAGTGGTAGCAAGGTATGCCAATGCAAGTACTTACAGATATGGAAGCTCCACACCCCAATCTCCATCCAAGCTGCACAAGCTACAGTAAGGGACTTCAAGCTGATGCAGAATAATTCATAAGAGGCTTTCATTGTAAAACAGCCAAGTAATCTGCATTGAAACCAACAGTGAGATACAAACATTGAGGATATCCTCCTCAGTAGAACAGTGCCAAACATTTTTGTGCAAGTTCACGACTTTCTCAAGGCTAGTACAGTGTTAATGATTGGTGTTTAAGAAGGCTCACATTTAAAGAGACAGTGCATTAAAGTACTTTAGTGGTAAAGATTGATAATAAGGTAATAAAGGTTAAAACACCAGAGGGGCCACTGTGCTACATAAGAACTACATACCAGGCATGGTTAAAAGGATTATATAAAAGAACAAAGTGCTAAAAAGCAAAACCCAAACAACAGATATATAAGGTATACAAAATAAATGATGTGTTGAAAACTGTTTTGTTATGTATCTATACACACACACACATATATATATATATATATATATATATATATATATATATATATATATAAAGAAGGAAAGCAGGGGAGCGAGGAGAGGGAAAGGGGCAGAGGAAGAGAAGGAGGGAGAGGATGAAGGAGATAACATAGAAAGAAAGATAACCAATGATGTTGCTGAAGGGGATAAAAGGCAAAAAATATTGCTGAGTTAACATAGACTGGAAGAGAGAGAGAGAGAGAGAAGTGGAGGGAAAGGAAAAGGAGAAACAAAAGTTAAAAAGATATAAATTTAATAATAATAGATATCTAGACAGCATAAATGTTGCTTAAAGCATCTATCATATTCATCTAATACTTGTTAACAATCTAAAGGGACTCTAATAATATTAGGATAAGAAACCACAAAGTTTGTGAATAAATATTAAACACAAAGATTTTAGCCCTAGAATGGTAATCCCAAAAGTTACGAAGATAGTAAGAAACCAAACAAGGGCAGCATAAAATAATCAAAGACAATTAACATCAAAAGATAATGCCCAGCATGAGAAGAACCACTAAAGTCACAGGGAGATAGTTGAAAGTGTTCATTAAGTCCTGGACATTCCTAAGATTTAAGTTTGTATTGCCAGAAAGATTCACAAGTGATTGAAAAGTGTTCACAACAGTCAGAGGTGGTAATATTGATTCCAAGCTGTTACAATGAATCTTTCTTGCAATACAAAAAATGTCATTCAATCAACATTGCTTTAAAACTATGTGTGTTTCAGGTTTTGTAACAACGTTGACAACATTTTTATTTTTATTTTGGTGCCTGCTTGTTGTGGCCCATTTCTCCAGGTTGCTGGATGCTGAGTCATAGCACTTTGCTGTGAGGTTTGCAGACTGGATAACCGATGTGGTGAAATGATGTGATCATACACACCTGTCATTCAACTGAGGTGATTTCTCAGGATGGCACTTAAAACAATGATCCCATCTTCCTATAAATAGGGGTGGAGAGGTAATGCTGTTTCGAAACCTTACTACAAGTTTCTATGCAGTAGCCAGCACCATGATTTCACCCTGGCAGGCTGTTACTTGACCTACATTAAAGCTCATCTATTTTGTACTCCATATTATTCAATGGCAAGAAAGAATGCTGGGCTCTAATTGGTCTGAATTCTGGGGTTAGACCCATGATGTTATCGCAGCATAACATCAAGGATCTAGTCCCAGCACACATGTCCAAATGTCATCAGTAGGAAGACAGAAACATTAGCTATTTATGGTACCCACAATTCCTAACTATGTAAATTAGATACGAGGCCTTACATTTCTGTACTTACTACAGAAATAGGAGACTACCCTCTCAGTAAAGAACTTTGCCAGCTATATAGTGCAAGCATAATGTTCATTTTGAAAATAAACATCTGAGATCTTATGTTGTAACCACTACGGAAATAGGAGACTGCTCCTCCAAGTAAGGAAAATGGAAGACAACCTAATATTGTACCCACAATGCCTTGCTACATGAATCTACATATTGGGTGCTCTTCTACATTTACCACTATCAAAATAGAAGACTGCACTGCTAAGTAAGGAACATTTAAGTTAACTTTATAATCTACCCAGAATTCTTTGTCACTGTATGTAAATCATCATATTAGCTATTATACTGCTCTAACCATTGTCCTAATGTTAAAATGTATTTTAATAGTAAACCCAGGGTGTGTGTCTGCTGGGATAACTTCACTTCGAGCATTGGACACACTCTACCTTATCACAGCTTATATATGGGCAGAAAATGATAGAGACAATTAAGAAACATGATTTGATAAAACCTGTCATCTGACTATGGATTCATTCTCAAATAATGCACAGTTGGGTGGCAGAGGAGTACAACTAATTGACAGAAAGTAAGCAGTTCCCAAGAAATCAAGAGAGGGCATTTTAAAAATATTTGGCCATCATCTTATTTTCCACTATAAGCGAGATTCTAATTTCTGTCAACATCGATCCTAAAGAACTGTAGCACCAAAAAAAAAAAATGAGCGACATACCTCCTGTCACTTTTGATCTGTTTCATGCCACCACATTAGAGGGGTGGTTAGACAGAAGGTTTAGTAATATCTCAATCAAAGTGAATTTTGTGATCTGATGTCCTGTGAAAGAAATGACAGCCCAGCTGTCAGTATAGAATTACTGGTGGAAACAGCAGCCTGTCAGCTGGAGAGTTTGTTAATGAAAGAAAGAAGTATAGTAACACTACAAGTCTGTACTGTACCACAGTTACCATCAAAAATTGTAATAGTACTGTACAAAAGTCACTGAAGAGAAGTATTTCAGGCAACGCATAATTTAAATTGACTCCACTGACAGAACTGACAGCCAAGCTGTCATTGTGGAGATCATGCCAAGTGACAGCCCATCTGACATTCATACTAACAAGAACACAATTAAATAGCAGTGAATGTTATAAATATGAAGATCTTAGCATAAGAGTATTTCCACAGTCAGCTGTAAGAAATGGTAATACTGAGCAACAAGAAACACACAGCAGTAGTGTGTTAAAAATGACATTTTGCAACAAAATCCTCCATGGACAGAACTGCCATTTCTGCTGAAAGTGCAGAGACCACAAGTGGTGAACGATCTTTAAATAGCGGTAAAAAGTTATAAATGTGAGGATGTTATCGTAAGATTATTTCCACAGTCACGTAAAAATTGTAGTACTGAGCACCCAAAAACACAGAGCAGCAGTATGTTAAAATGACATTGTTGCAACTAAATCCTCCTGCTGACAGAATTGTCATTCCAGCTGAAAGTGCAGAGACTGCAAGTGGCAAACTATCTGTAATTCTTGTGGGCATTTGTAAAATTGTAATATAGATATAGTCCAAAATCCAAATAGTAGTGTATTTAAAATGATATTCTTAACAGCAAGTAATTCACTGACAGACCTGACATTTGAGCTGTCACTGTGGGAGTCAGAAGAGTTGTGTGATTCCAAACATTACTTGCAAATATCAGAGCTGTCAAAATAAGGAAAAGGACAACAATGAACAACAGCAGTTGTTTTACAAAGAAATCGGACTAAAGCTAAAACCGAGTGTGTTCCGATATCATAGGTGACAGCCAAAGTGACATTCCTGAGAGCGCTGTAAAATAGAAAGTAGCAGAATAGAGAATGCCGTGCTTAAAGAGCAAACACTGCTGCTAACAAATGTGACTGCAAAAGAACTTGAAATGGCCCGATGTGAAAGCCGACAGCCAAAGTAACAGAGACCACTGCTAAAAGCACAAGTAGCCAAATGGAGAATGCAGTGCTGAAAGAACAGAAATTGTTTGTGTAGAAATATGAGTGCAGGAAAAGTAAAACAGTGTCAGAAGTCAGTGCTGACAACAGATCAGGCATTTCACAGACCGTCAGAGGTAATAAATGCAGCCAAGTGATCAAGGCAGAAAGGAAAAGCACAGGAGCTGCTCTGTTTAAAAAAAAAACGGAAATAGTAAATGAAACTACCGACAATCCCACCAAATACCATACCACCTCACTATGAAAATGGGGTCAGTAAGGAGAAATCCTTTAATAAAGATTGCTACAGAACAATGGCAAGAGTTTAATATTCAAAGGGAATATGACTGTTATTGCTATAGAAATGTTGCTAGTGGCAGAGCTGACAGTGAAACTGTCATTGTGGATACTGGAGCAAGGAGAATCCATTCAGCAACTGAAGGCAGTCACCTCCCATTAACCCAAATCAGAGCCAAGGACAAAAATTAAAATAAAACAAATCAAGTGTCAAAATACTGTTCTTACTACAGCATCAACAGAAAACACCACTACAGAGCAAAGCAGTAATTGGAGTGATGTCATCATGGAAACCAGTATCGAGCCCATAATTGAAATGAAGCAATGTCCCTGCAGCTAACAGAACTTAAAGAACAAAATGACACAGCAGTGCTAACAACCTACAGAAGAACCCACAGCCAACAGCCAAGCAGATGCAAATTACAGACACATGGGAGCTAAACACAGTGATGACACCCCAGCTGGTTAGTGGCATGGCCCTCCTGAAACTGACTGTCCTGGCCTCAGAACAAGCAAAATCCATGAACTGCACACTGAAATGAAACTAACAAACAGACATAGAACCCACAGAAGTAGTGAACCAACTCTGAAAAAAATAAAGCTTACAGATGCCAGTATTTGGAAAAATGATAAAGATTTGTGCAGTCGCACACAAGAGTATTTTGGACCTGGAAATAAATGGCAAGACAAGGCAAGGCAGAGTTTATTTTTATGATGCTCAATCCCAGAGGCTCTAGGTGCCTCACATACAAAACAAGCAAGGGAGTACAAAACACAAAGGAATGCAATTAAAAGAATGATAAAACAAACAAAGCAGTAAAATCAATAAATAACTTGGCTCTGTTTAAATTAACTACACCAGGTCAGATAACTATGTCAGAGAAGGCCAAAGAAACAGGTGGGCCTTAAGATGGCCTTTTAAAGACCTCAACTGAAGGGGCCTCCCTGATGAAAAGTGTTAGCACATTCCACAGTACAGGGTTGATGACACTAAATGCCCTGTTGCCGGCAGTTCTAAGTCCTCCCTGGGATCCACCAGGAGACCTCTGAGAGGACTGGAGGGAGTGGACTGAGGTGGTCAGTGTTAGAAGATCAGACAGATAGCCAGGGCCTAGTCCATGGGGCCTTAAGGTGAGTAAACCCACCTTGAAAATAACCTCCACCTGACCAGCAGCCAGTGAAGGAAAGAAAACAAACCTAATACACATAAGACAACAACTTGAGCTGTCAATGTTTTTACAGGCTGGCTGATGTCCCAGAAAATAGAAACTGACCTACAGAGAATATCAGCAAGTGACGAGCACCAATACTTCAATGCTTCTACGGCTCTGTCAGAAGCACAGGCAGAAAGTAGTATGCTGTCAGTTCATTTATTGACTGCACGCAGGATTGAATTGTCACATCAACAGCATGGAACTGAGCAGAAAAATAAACATAGTCACAGATCCAGAATTTGCAGGTGCCAACAATGTGTTTGTGGCCATACTGAAAGAGTTCAGTAGAGCTGGAAAGGACATGTCAGTGCACCATCCCAGAATCAGTGAAACAGATTTAAAACTATTTGAGCAAAACTTTTACTAGATAATCCAGAAGGTTTGGTCCGTGTGTCTGATTCAAACTATAACTTGGCTTAGCACGGGTACGGCAGAGATGGAATAAGAGACTTAAATATGGACTCTTTCAACACGCTGATGAGTCAGGAAAGAGTACATAAGCCTGTCTTTAATTAATTTATTTATTTAAGAGTTTCACCAAGAAGAGCACACTGAACAACAAGTTGCTTATCTCACTGTGCTGCCTGGGGCAGGGCAGTTGGAAGGCATACATTAAACATAATCAACACAACAGTACACATTGCCAATATATGGAAATTGGAAGACATACAAATAAGATACAGGCAAACAACAAAACAGTATATAGTGCCAATTATGCATAGGGTATGTTACTAAGTAGAGAACAATTAACAAGCAGTAACAGGCATCAAGAAATTTGGTTGGTATGTATATTCCATTACATCATAGTGAACAGAAGGTCCGCAACTGCGGTAATAGGATAACTATTACAGCCCATTTAGATGCAACATAGTCTGCTCATTTGCAGTTGCAGTTCACAGATAGGTAATCGTGTAAGGCTGAGGAGATAGAGGAAGGGAAGAAAGGGAAGTAGAAAGGTGAACCTGGGGAGGGAATTTACAGTTTAGGAAGTGGTATGAGAAGTCTGCCTGTCTGACAGTAGTCATACGCAGGACACCTAAAGTATGAGAACCTGAGGACCCAAGTGAATGTGTGGATGGCGGGGAATTGTTAGGGAACAGTTGAGATAAGTAGGAGGAGCCAAACCAGAATTTGGAGACAAATTAGCACAGTGGAAGAGACGCCTGTTACCAAGAAATGGTAAAGCCAAAGTGTAGTAAAGTTGACAGTGATGAGTGAGAGTAGGAGGTCGTGTGAGCGGCAGAAGGAGTTAAAGAGGGTGTCCAGTCTGGCTAGGGAGGTCTTAGGCATGGCACTGTGGACTATGTTGCAGTAGTCAAAGATGGGGAGTATCATCTTCTGGACAAGTTCACACTTGCAGGAGAGGGAGGCAGTACCGGTTCCTAAATAGCACACCTAACTTGGGGCAGAGCTTTCAAGGATGGTATCCACGTGACCAGAGAAGGTGAGGTGTTGGTCAAGCCAAACACTCGGATATCTGAATGAGGTGGTGTCCTCGAGGACCGTCCCCATTGAGGATGTTGAAAGTGGGTAGGCAGGGAGCCTTGAAAGTCTCTGCCTAGTGCTGAAGATCATGGAGACAGTCTTCTTGGCATTTAGGAAAGCTGATGTGAGCAAAACCAGTGCTGAACGTTGTTGAAATTGTTCTGAAGTCTGGCTGCAACATCGTGGGGAGTGGCCAGAGGTGTAAGGACCTGTTGTCTGCATACATATGAATAGAGGTAGATGAGGACAGACAGCAAGACATTGAGAAAGATGAAGAATATGGGGCCCAACACTGATCCCTGCTGGACCCTGTGTCGATAGGGAGGGGTAAGAATATGGAATCCTCTATTCTAACTAACTGGGTCTGACCCACCAGGTAGGCATGGAATCAGTTTGTGGTGGCAGCCGACAAGCCTGCAGTGAGAGAGAGTGACCAGGATAGAGTGAGAGACAGTGTCAAAAGCCTTGGCTAGGTCAATAAAAATGGCAGACATGATTTGATCACTGTCCATCCCAGTGAGGATGGAGTCAGTGAGTCTAATCAGGGGGTGTGGTGGAGTGGTTTTATGAAAGCCAGATTGGAAGGGGTGAAAAGTTAGAGTGAGAGACAGGCAGAGAGTTGGGTAAGAACTAGGTGTTCTTGCAGTGTAGTGAGGGTGGAAGTAGGGAAATGGGGTGATAGTTCCAGGGAAGGATGGGTCACCATCCTTAGGGAGAAGAAGAACAATGGCATGTTTCAGACAGAGGGATAACTCCAATGTGAATGAGAGGTAAAGTAGCCCTGTCAGTGGGGCAGAGATAGTCATAGCAGAAAGGTAAAGCAGCTTGGGGTCTAGGCCATCAGGTGGACTGCCTTTAGAAGGGTTTAGGTAAGCAGGGCATCCAGGGTGTCAGAGGGTGTCATGTTAGTGAATGAGAAAGGAATGGGCTGGGGTTAGTGTGGTGAGTAAGGGGAGGATCAGACTGAGGAGACGGTAAGGAGGATAGAAGGGCCGAGGCACAGGAGGTGAAAAATAATTAAATTCAGAGGCGACACTCAAGTGGTCAGAGGTAATAGTGTTGTAATATATGGATAGCTTCAATAATACTATACTAAGTTATACAAAAATTTCCCAGTAATACATCACTACTCTTAATAATACTATCCTGAAAAGTGATAATACTATTTTTTTATGATAATACTACAGTTCAAAGGTCTTCTAACTGTAGTATTATAAATGGATCCATATATTACAAAACATAACAGAAAGACAGTAGTGATATCAGTAATACTATCTCGAGGTTTTGGGGTTCTTTAGGACCTCCAGCTTTGCTCCGAGGTTTCATGTCCCCAGACCTCTTGATGGTATTACTGCCTTGTAATACACACTTATCAATCTATTATTCTATTTGTTTATAGTGAGAAGGGGGTAGGAGGAGAAGAAGGGGGAGAAGAGAGAGAGAGTGAATGACTTTCCAAAATGTTGAGGGTCTGTTTATGTTTGATTGAAAAGTTGAGGTAAAGTAGTAGGCTTTTAGCCAAATGAGTGGCTTTGGTGCATTTGTTGCAAGCTGATGATAGTTGTAGTCTTTCTGGAGCTTGAGATTTTGTGTTGCTTCCAGGCTTGGTCCTTGCTCTTGGCATGCTATGAGTTCTGGTGACCCAAGGAAGGTGGTTCCATGGACTCTAACTTATGAGAGGGCGTGTCTTGTTCCAAACTTCAAGAAATTTATCCTTGAAGTATTCTGCAGCTACATCGATCATGTTCATGGAGGTTATAGGGGACCAGTTTGTGCTTGATAGGTCAAGTAGGAGCAGCCCAAGGTGCATGGATTTGTATGAGCAAGTCACTAAGGTTTTGTGGGGACTTGTATGGTGGATCTGTGTACTAGGAAGGTCATGCCATGGTTGCTCAGAGCATCTGATAACACTCCAGATTTGATGACTCTGTGTGGTGGGAAGTGAGAGCCCAATCAATTAAGAAATGGTTGTTTGTCTGGGGGTTTATCCTAGTAGATTCAAGGATGAGTTGGGTTAAATCACGGCAGCAATGTTGTTTTTTACTTTGAGTAGGGAAGGGATAACCAGTTTAGGTTAAAATCACCCATGATATAGACTTCACCTGAGGAGGTGTCGGAAACCATGGAAAGATGAAGTCAGTAACCAGGAGGGGTTGAGGCCTGGGTGGAGTAGGTCCCTGCAATAAAAATAGGGATTGAGAATGGAGAGATAATTATAAGATGAGTGCTTCATATGCTTTGGGGACAGAGGTGAAAAAGAGGTAGTGAATTGATACCCAGAGACGATATTGCCACACCTCCATCCCTCCTGGATCGGTCTTGTCGTGAAATGGTTTAGGGTAAGCAGGGCATCCAGGGTGTCAGATGGTGGATGGTGAGTGGGGGTCACCTGTTTTATTATTTAGCCATGTTTCAGTCAGAATAATTATGTCAGAGCCTAACAAAGCAACAAGGGGCTGGAGTAAACCGATTGGAGAAAGCTTGTATGTTTAGGTACAGAGTTTTCAACCCTCGGGCAAGGCAAAGGGTGAGGTAGCAGGGCTACAGGGGTAGCAGATGGAGACATTGTGCCATTTAGGAGCAAAGGCCCAGGTAAGGATTTATGTTTCCAGATGATAGAAGCAGGAGTGCAATGATTAAATATTGGAGGTTAGCACTCTATACCAGGGTATCTTAGAGGCTCATCTTGTAGGAAGGGGGCTGTCAGTAGGAAGGAGAAACTAATGGTGTGTACAAGTGTACAGTAAAGAGGGATGAACATGAGAGGCACGGGTAAAGAGGGAAGTGATTTCAAGGAAGAGAAGGGAAGGGAAGAGGGGAAACAGGGACCAAGTGGAGAAGTGTGAGGACAGGGGGAGTGCTGGTGAGGGAGAGAGGGTGGGAGTTATATGAGTGGGGGAAGAGTTAGGGAAATGAGGAAGGTTAGAAGAAACTGAGAAAGTGCACGGTGAGGGAAGAAACAGAATGCAGAGTTGCAGATGAGAGGGCTAACTATAGGAAACCAGAGAAATAAAATAGTATTGGGTGGGTTGATAGCAGCATTGTGCCTAGAATGTGCTGGTAGCACAAGACAAGTCTAACGAGAAGATGAAGAGCCATAGCAACATCACAGAAAAAAACAAAGAATGTCATAGAAGTTTCTATATACCTAACCAGAGAACCCTGAGTGCCCAGTGCAAATATTTAAAAATATGTTTCAAATTGCTCCTAGCTCAGCATTTTACTTACACGCCAAGAAACTGCCCCAGTTTGAACTAGACAGAAATGAAGTATGGTATGGCAAACAACCAATGGGGTCAACTACTTGTAATATGATGCCCAAATTTCTGAAGCTGCTGTTCTGTCCAGCCATTACACCAATCACTCCATTAGGAACACTACTGTGCACTTACTCTCTGAAGGTGGATTTAGAGATAATGGCAGTGACTGGCCATCGTGTGAAAGTAGTCTAAAAAGCTACTGGGAACCATCCACAACTGACCGTGAAAATGGTCAAACATTCTGACAAACACCACATTGAGTACCACCAGTGCCTGTTCAAGCAACGAACATGAACATGCTGAAACTCCCCTCACGCTGCACTGCCAACTAGAACAGAGCAAACAGCACTAATAATGAAATTAGCAAGTCCATTCAACCTAGAGAACTTTACTATAATGGATCAGTTAATTTTACTACTATAGTAAAATTAGTAAAATATTGAAATACAGAACCTGCTTAACTCCTACAGCAAACATCATAAATGTTGCAAAATGATAAAACATTACAGGAACTGTTTAACATATACAGTAAAATTAGAAAAAATGAAATATAGAACCTGTTTAAGTACTACAGAAAAAAAAAGATTAAATGTTTCAAAAGACAACCTTTAACTACAAAAGTAGAAATAATTAAAATAAAACAATGCAGAACTGGTTTAACTACTGCAGTAAAATGAAAAAAAACTTGAAATGTTAAATACACAATAAAATGATAAAAATATAGAGATATAGAACCTGTCTGAGTATTTAATTAAAAATAGAAAAGTTTTAAAAATGTAGACACTGTTAAGTACATATGTAGTAGCAATAATAAAAGTAAGAAATAAAAAGCAGTAAAACAGATGGAAAGTAGGAACTACTTTACCAGGCTAATGGATACAACAATAAAAACTTATAGTTGTCTCTGTTAAAACATTATTCTGTCTGTTTTATCTATGTTCACATATATTCCCATTTTCTCAGTGTAATAACCCAATCAGGACATATGGATTTACTGAGAATTAATACACTTCGGGTGGTTGAAGGCTCAGCATACAGCCTCGTGTCTCACAACGCACCGGACATGCATTAATTCGTGTAAACTCATGCCTTATCATGCTATTCCTTACATGACACACCCCTGTCATGCATTATTCCTTTATTAAAATTATAATTTTACCAGGGCTAACACTTCCACCCCTAGTGTAATTAACACATATAAGGCCCTTTTAAAACATATTGTAAAGCAGACACTGACAAACAGCAATGAAGTTATCAGCATCACAATACTAGTAGCAATACAACTTCCTCACAGGCACAGTAAAGTAGCCCAAATGGTATCAGCAGCCTGAGGCATGTTGATTCTGCATCCAGTAACCCTGGAGAAATGGACCACACCAAAAAGGCATTAAAAATATGAATTTGTCAACTTTGTTATAAAACCTGAAACACACATAGTTTTTAGTAGCAATGTTTATTGAATGGTGCTGCCAATTTTACTTTGAAAACCATTGCACATGATCTTTAAATTTTGGAGAAACAGGTCCAATATACTTGTTGACAGGGAGGACTAGACTGTGAGTTCAGGAGATGACATCATCATTAGCTGTTCACTGAAACTGCTTTTTTATACAAGTAGTGAAATCAGGGTTACTGTATACCTCATAACTTTAAAAATGAAGTAACGAGGAACCCTAGTATTCGGTATGAGATTTATTAGGGTATGCCTATTCTAATAGGCAAATATAAACATAAAATGATGAAAATTAAAGTGATTTATGGAAGCTTGCTATAGCAAATGGCATAGTAATTGTAGGAGCTGTGGATCAGTCTTTACCTTTCAAACTGCAAAAACACTGTTTTACATGAAAAAAATCTTTTGTTTCTGTGCTCCATTTTGTTTGCTATAGCCCTGCTCACACTTTTTTCTCAGTGCTGCAGCCCCCAACCTTCACATCATGCAAGGGAAACAAAGTTACATTAGAAATAGTATTTTATAGCTGTTGTTTTAACTTTATTTTATTTATTTATTTAAACGTTGTTGACCAGGCGAGTGCACTGCACTTTCTCATGTTGTTGGTCTAATAAATATTGCAGATACTGCAGTATATACTTCACTGGAGTCTTTGAAAAGTATGTGCTTAGTAAGAGCATATAACTTAATGAATGGGAGTTTGGGGTCTTTAGATGTCTCAGTAATCATTTTGTTTGCATCACATTTTCAGTACAGTTGCGCTACACATAACTTACTGCATCAAAGGTGGTGTAACGTGCTGTTGCAAGTGCCACAAATTGCATACAGAAATGATGTGTCATTATTTTGTTGTAAATTGCAGATATTTTCACAAATGCTTAAAAATGTGAAAATAGCCTGCAAATGTTGTGTGCATTTGATATGATGTGTTGCAGCCTATGACTGGGAATTGCACCTGTGTCGTGTGTTTGAAAAACCAGCCCACATCAATTTTAAGCTTTTTATTTTGAAAGAGTCATGCTTATAAGCTGAGTTTTTTACCCAAAGGTTTTGAATGAAGTTTGGCTGTATTTCTATTCTACTATCCCACTGAAATGTCAGTAGTGCACTGCACTGCCAAGTGGCAGACCTAGTTTCTTATCAACACAAGATGTCCACTGTGGGCTGGTAGTGTTTGAATTGCTTTACCAGGGAAGTGCACATAGATAACGAGGGCAGCACATGATCTGCTGCTGATGTCTATCAGACGGCCATCTATGTCAGTTGAAGGGGGCAGGCTGCATATGAAAATAAAATGATTATAATTAAATATGTTCCCTTCGTAGTCCAGTTCCACAGATCATAACTGGTCCCCGGTGACCCACCTTCCTCCCTCTCTGCCTATTTACTTATATACCCCTATGTGACACACCAGGCATGCTTGATGCCCCCACTGTTTTCACCACCACCACATCCACTGGCAGTCTTTTTCAGGCATTTACCACCCTTTCAGTGAAGTAAAACATCCTCATATCTCTCTTAAACTGTCTCCCTCCAGCTGCATTGCATGTTTCCTGGTCCTGGTGCTCTTTTTCAGTTGAGAGAGACTCCCTTCCTGCACCGTGTGTTCACCTCCTGTGAGGTACTCTCTTTAAGTCTCTATCATGTCTATTCTCGTTCTTCTCTCTCTAGGGTGTATATGTTGAGACTACTCAGTCTTTCCTTGTAGGCTATTCATGCAACCCCTGCACCATTTTAGTTGCCTCCACTAGCCTGCCTCCACCTCTCTTGTCCTTTTTTTATCATGACATAGTTTTTTCTCCCTTGCTGGTTGGCCCCATCCGACCGACACCCCAGCCCTGTCCCCAGAATCACTGGCTCTTACCTGCCCGTCCCAGGAGCGGCACCTGCAGGGAGTTGGTCTTCACCCTGCTGACCAGCATTTTCCTCTGTTTTTTCCCTGAGGCCAGAAGTCAGCGCACATGCGCATGGAGGCACGCATGCACCAAACAGCCTGGTCACGCCTCCTTCCCCATCTCCTGGCCTACTGTCTAGGCCCCTCTGGTCCAAGCTTCCTCCAGCCTCCACTGGGGTTCGCCCATCAGTTGAGGGATGCTGCGTTCCTCCTGGAAAGGAGAGCCTGCCTATCAGCAGCTCCATCCAGCTCTGCCCTCCTCCCCGTGCCAACCTCCGACGCCTCTATGTCCTTTCTGAGGTGCAGGCTGCAGAACTGGACACAGTACTCCAAGGGGATCTTACAGCATGTGATATGGTAGCAACACCACCTCATTCTCCTGCTAAAGATACCCCCATGCACCACAACATCCCACTAACTCTACTCACTGCTTTGTCATACTGCCCTGCCACTTTGGGTTCACCAGGTATGATAACCTCAAGGTCCCTTTCCTGCTTAGTGACTGTCAGTTCCTCCCACCATCCTATACCCTAGGTGCATGATTTTGCACTTTTGGCATTGAACCTCAACTGCCATGCTCTAACTCATAGAAACATAGAAACATAGAATTTGATGACAGACAAGGACTGCTTGGCCCACCTAGTCTGCCCATTTCACTACCTAATGGATAAGCTGCAGATCCTAGTTAACCAACAGCCTACTTCCTCCTATCCCTCACTAGAATTGCCTTATGTCTGTCCCATGCATTCTTGAATTCCCCACTGTTTTTGACTCCATGACCTCCTCAGGAAGGCTGTTCCATGTATCCACAACCCTCTCTGTGAAAAAATACTCTCACATTACCTCTGAGCCATCCCCCTCTATGTTCAAATTGTCCCTTGTCCTTGCACATCTGTTTTCTGAAATATGCTACCCTCTTGGACTTTGTTGATTCCCTTGAGGTACTTGACAGTTTCTATCATGTCCCCCTCCTTTCCTTGAGGGTATACATATTAAACTCCTTATGTCTCTCTTTGTATGGCTTCTGGTGCAAACCCTGCACCATTTTAGCTGCCTCTCTGGACAGCCTCCATCCTGTTTGTGTTCTTGTGGAGATGGGGTCTCTAGAACTGCACGCAGTACTCCAGATGGGGTCTCACCAACTGTTTGTACAGAGGATAACAACTTCCTGTTTTCTACTGGTGATGCCTCTCCCATGCATCCCAGTATCACCCAGCCCTTCTTACTGCCTTCTCACATTGCTTGCCCACATTTAGGTCATCTGATATAACTGCCCCTGGGTCCATTTCCATTTTGTTGTTGTTAGTATCTCACCCTCATTGTGTACTGTTCCCTGGTTTTTGTTTCCAGCGCATTATTTTGCACTTTTCATGCTGAATCTAAGTTGCCATAGAGTTGACCATTCCTCCAACCTTACCAAGTCCCTTCTCATCCTTTCCACTCCACCTTGTGTATCAACCCTGTTGCAGATCTTGTGTCTGCCTGCAAAGAGACATCCTTTTCCTTCCAATCCCACAGCAATGCAACTTATAAAGACATTAAAGAGGACCGTCCCAGTACTGAACCTCATGGTATCCTGCTAGTAACCCTTCTTTCTTCAGAGTGGACTCCATTTACTATTACCTTTCATGCCCTGTTGTCCAGCCAATTTTGTACCCAGGCTACCACCTTGGGATCCACTACTGCTGGCTAATTTATTTATTAATCCTTCATGTGGGACTGTGTCAATTGCCTTGCTAAAGTCTAGGTAGGCCATTTCCACAGCCCCTCCCTGGTCTGCTACTTTGGTCACCCAGTCAAAGAAATCTATTAGATTCATCTGACATGACCTTCCTACTGCAAATCCATGCTTCTTGGGTCCCTGTGCCTCCGTTGGCCTCTAGGTACTCAACAATTCTTTCCTTCAGAAGTTATTCCATCATTTTACCTACCACATAGGTTAAACTAACAGGTATGTAGTTTCCTGCCTCTGCCTTGCTCCCATGTTTGTGAAGTGGAATCACATTCACCCTCCTCCAGTCCTCAGGTACCACCCCATCCTCCCATAGTTTGTTAAAGAGGGGTAGTCAGTGGTGTGCTGTTTCCCCTAAGTTCTTTTAGAATTCTGGGTGAACTCACTAGGCCTCATTGCTTTGTCCACCTTCAGTTTTAAGAGTTCTTTCAGAACCCTTTCTTCTGAATGGACTGGTATCAACCCCTATCCAGTGTGTTTCTATTGTTTTGTTTAGGTAACTCCTCCTCTTCTTTTGTGAATACTGAGCAGAAGTATTCATTCAGTATCCCTGCTTCTTCACCATCACCCTTTGCTCACATTCCCTGCCCTTTATTAAGTCTCAGTATCCCTCCCTTCCTTGGTCTTTTTTGCCCTAATGTACCTATAAAAGGTTTTGTCCCCCTTCTTAACAGAGTTGGCTATCTTTCCTCAGTTTGGACCTTTGCTATTATGACTGCCTTCCTGCCTCTTTCTGTTTTAACTGATATAGTTCTCTGTCCTGTTCCTTCTGTAATTCCTTATATTTCCTGAATGCTATCCTTTCCTCCTTAACCTTCTCTGCCACCTCTTTGAGAACCATAGTGGCTTTTTCCTTCATTTTGTTTTGTTGATTTTCTTGCACACAAAGGCTTGTTGCCTCTGTAATGGCAGTTTTGATTTTTCCCATTGCTCTTCCACCTCCTTCTTTCCTGTTTCCTAGTGCTTTTCTGAGGCACTATACCATTTTGCCAGAGTCAGCCCTCTAAAGTCCAACACCCTTGCTTTTGTATAGCTTGACTTTACAGTTATGTTTATTGTGAACCACACTGTTTGGTGGTTGCTTGTTCTCAAATGGCTACCCACTTCTAAATCTGAGATCCTCTCTCCATCCCCATTTGAGAGTACCAGGTCTAAGACTGCTCCTCCTGAGTGGGTTCCAGCACTAGCTGTCTGAGGCATGCCACTTGTAGGGCATTGAGAATGACCCTGTTTTGGATGTGACTGCAGTAAAGGTGTTCCAGTTAAGATCTGGCATATTCAGGTCCCCTATCAACAATACATCTCCTTGTTCTGCCATTCTAAGGTTTCCTTCTATCATTTCCTTCTCCATTGCCTCTCCTGAGATGGGGGTCTGTAAACAACCCCAAGATTCCTGCTTATTCTCTCCACCCCTCCTCACTGTCCACCCTATTACAGATTTTGCATCATCCACAAAAAGGCATACCTTCCTTCCAGTTTTTCTGCACTGTCACTTATGAAGGCATTGAGGAGGACCAGTCCCAGTACTGAGCCCTGTGGTAGCTGCTGGTCATGCTCCCATCATTAGAATGAGTGATGTTAACCACCACCCTCTGACACCTATCTGTTAACCAGTGTCTAACCCAGTTCACCACTTTGACCCCATCCCTAGGTTGCACAATTTCTTGATCAGTCTCCTGTGTAACACAGTGTCAAAGGCCTATGGAGTCCAGATAGTAACTCATGTGTGGCAGAGCCATGAGTAAGCCTTATAGGTCCTGCCCTCACAAGTGAGGACAAATGTCACATTCTGAGTGAGGTCATTGTGTGTCCAATTTATAAAATGCATTTTAAATTGTGAAGCTTCAGATTAGTGCTTTTAATGAAGATTTAACCATTTCTGTTTGCTTTCGCTGCTCTGTTTTGAGTGCGCAGAGGAAATTGTGATGTCCTCCGCATTATGCAAGCTGCTGTCCTTTGGTTAAGAGCTCTTTGTGACAAACCTAAAATGGAACTCGATGATGATGCTCCACCTAACATTGAGATAAATGATTTATTTTTATGTTGAAAGCTTCTGTAGCTGAAATAAATCATTTATCTGTAAGGTTTAACTCTCACCTACATTGTATAAATTTAAAATGAATGAGTTTACTGATGCAATTCTATTTCATCTATTGCAGTGTTTCTCAGATGGTGGGGTCAGCCTCCTAGAGGAGGACCAGCCTATTCCAGTGGGGCATCAAGCATGCCTGAAAATGTAGTGTATCTATATTTTGCACTTTGGATGTTTTGTTTGAAGGAATGAGACAAACTAGAAATGGATAATGACAAGGGACTTTATTTATGTACAGACTGGTGACTGGAAGGGCTGGTTTCTAGTGTGACCTAGGGAAGGGTACATGAAGTAACTGCACAAACAATCAAACAATACAGAATGGGCAGAGGAGAGATGACTGCTTTATGTGTAGCATTGATCCTATGCTCCATACAGCCATTTATAAACATATTGTATATTCAGTTTGCTACTCACTGTTAAGAGTCTCAAGAAACAACAGAATACACAGCAAACTCTAGAAAGTATTTTGTGAAATCATAGTGACTGCTCATACTACTCAAAACAGAAAAGTTTCTGGTTATCTAACTTATGAGATGATGAGAGAAACACTGATATCGGAGTCCACATCTCTTTACCTAAACACCTGACTTGGAGACTGGAGAGATTCCAAAAGATTTTAAACATTTGAAATCGGAAAAGTGAAAACTAAAGTTTTCTGGTTATCTAACTCAGAAAACACCTGATATCAGAATATAGATCTTTTTCCCTGAAGGAGAGTTAGATACCTGACTCAGAGAGTCAGAGAAACATCAGATACTGAAGTCTAATACTCTAGAAAGTAGTTCACAGTGACTACTCAACATGAACATTTTCCTGTTATCTATCCTTGAGAAATTTGGAGAAACACCTGATATCAGAGTTCAAATCTCTTTCAAGAACATGGAGACTTGGGAGATTTCAGAAATACTTGAAACTGAAAAGCAAAGAAAAAGCTAAAACTCACCATGTCAACTGATTAATTTGAAAGTGGAACCTTAAGACATACAGTGACTGCTCTGGGTGATAATGGGTTTCACTTCCCAAAGGCTTTATCCCTCAATCAGAGGACTTGTCTTGATTCAACTAGCCCAGAGAGTGGTGGCAAGCCCTGAAGCCCAGACATATCCTGCACCCTGCAGGCATTAGCAGCAGTCTCTGTAGGATTAGTCAAATAATCGCCCCAGTAATTAGGTTGCCTCAAACCCTCAAGGCTTCTTCTGTTAGTGTTACTATTGATGGAGGTTACAAAGATGACCAAAATAAACAATACACATTGACTCACTTGACAGAGTAATGGACCAGGTTTCATCCTGAACAGAACGCCTTGACTGCTGGATCGAGGCGTCAGCACTGAAGTTGATTTTCTGCAGAATGACCATATGTTATGGTGCCAAAGAAAAGTTGGTAAAAGAACACACTGTTAAAATAAATCAGCACAAATCTAAACTTTCTTCCCAGGAAGCAACTCTGATAGCACTCACAAAAGACAACTATAACATCAATAGAAAGCTGGAGTCAGCCAAAAATCATTTGTGATTTTGGAATATTCGCTCAGTGTGTTTGCATGAACATTTAGATTTGGACATTTCTTGTATTCATGATCTGGTTAAAGATGTTTTATTAACAACATTCAAATCTTACTGCTAGCAACTCTCCACTGATTAATAAAGCATTTTGTGTTAAAAGGCAAAGAAACAACAAATAAATCCACAATATTAGTTATTCTGGCACGTGAAATGGATTGTCAATTTATTTTAAACTGGCAAAATAGAAGGCATTTTGGTTTTGGAATACCCAGTACTTTATTTTACCTGAATACTGCTACGGACTCGGCAAAGCAGGAGAAAGTTTCTTGCATATCAGCAAGACGACCTTAAAACTGATGCTAAGTTCTATCTTCTTCCCTCCAAGGTTTAAATTGTTACAAAATGGTAAATGTACAGAATTTTTAAGTGTATTAATTGGTAATATACTTAATAGAGCAATATTCTTGGTCCCATGGCATGGATGGAACAAGACCCTCCAATAACATATGAAAAGGATATGCTAAGCATGGCAGAAAATATGGACTTGTAATATGGTCTCAGTGAATTAAGTGTAGTAGTTATTGTACTTATAAAATGAATTAATAGAAGATTTGGGTTATACAGGGTTTTGGCTTGGCTTAGTTTTTGTTTATGAATCTTGGACTGTCCCCAGAGGTACAGTATAAAGTAAGAGTTTGAAAGTTAAGGACTGAATTTATGATTTTATTCATGTACGTCAATGCTTTAAGATTAAAATGTATTGACTGTAATTTTTTCATTTGTCTCTAACCAATAAACTGGTCTAGATGTATCTTTTGTTGCAGTTATATATCTTTCTGTACCTTGTATTGTAAGTTTAAAATTATCTGTAATCAAATATTAGAAAATCAATAAAATATATATTTAAAAAAACAGTACAAATATTATCAGTGGTGCAAACAAACAAGAAAAACAGAGCTGATCATGAATTTCACAAATACTCAACCCACATAGTTATGCCCCTGAGGACAGGCACAGGGGTAATGGTATGCACAACCATGCACCCCACAGGGCACCTGTTCATGGCCCTGCCCCCGGCACACAGCTGCTTGGGGAGCAGTTTGAGGTTAACAGGAGGGCATCCTATTAGATGCCTGTCCATGGTCCTGAGGTGGATCCCTCCTGCATGCAAGCAGGGGATTCCAAGAAGGCAATTGACTGGACTCCATACAAGATACGGGTGAGTGCCAAATGGCTGCCCCTCATCCTCACTGTCAGCCCGGTGGGTTGGGCAGCAGGATTCAGGGCATTTCTATCCCACCACAGCTGGTGGATGTCCTTTGGCATGGGCATGTAAAAGATATGGAAGGGTCCCTGTTGCTATATCCTGTGCCCTGAGCACAACACTCTACACCTTAGTGAATGGCATGAAGTGCAGGCACACCCCAACATGCCTCTGGACTGCCTGCAGTGCATAGCTGTGTGATTGTCCAGGGGATCATGTGAAAGGTGCTCCCTGCTCCCATCAGACTCCCCAGTGGGGATCCGCTGGACCCCCCTGCTGTGCAGCATTCTGATGTAGGGTTGCCTACTGTGGTACCTGCCTATGGGTGTGTATGCAGTTCAAAGCTTTGTGCATTGATCTCAATGTGTAAATAATGAAAGGTAACAACTGAGCAGTTAGACTGGTGGCAGAACAGTGTGAATACAAGGGCTAAGCAGAAAGGTATGAGAAGCGAAATGATCCCCGAGAAGATGCTTAAGAGCAGGGTAAGAAAGGTAGAGGCAGAGGAAGGTTGTTTTATATAGAAGGGAGATAGACAAGAAAAGCAGTCTGTCTATTCCATGAAGGGTATTGAAATGAAGGTTAATAGGAGTCCAAGATTCATAACAGTGGAGTGAATATGATCACCCATGGTGTGAGGGTTACAGAGGGGACAACAATGAGTTGAATGAAATGACAATAAATCTGCATTCCTTGTGTACTGTGCAAAGTACAGAATGCTGTCTTGCTATGGGGAAATGAGCCTTGACTCATTCACCTTCCTTGCCACTGATTTGTAAATAAATACATACATTTTGCCTACTATTGTCATCTTCAGTTTGCTTCATCCCTCACACACAATATATAAAACTCAAAATTTAAATACATTACTTTTCAGACTTGCTTGAGCCTCCACTGAACAGGTTGGGGCCTCCCAAGGAGGCTAGCCTCACCATTTGAGAACCCTATTCTAGACCCATACCAGGTACTTGGGGTAATACCCATAATTGACACTGCAGTGCAGTATAAGTGGTGTAAGGTACTGCTGATGTGCCATCCTTGGATGAGACATCAAACTGAGGTCCCTTCTGCTGATCTCTAGTCACAGTCCAAGTGGAACTTAAAGATTCCATGGCACTATTTAAGAAGAATAGGGTGTTTCCTAGTATAAAGGTTAACATTTCCCTGTCAGTAAAACAGGTCCATGTGACCACCCCAAGGATGCAACTGGAAATGAGATGTCACAGTTTATTGTGCCTCTTCTGCTTAAAATGACAAATTTATAAAATAAATATAAATGCTGTCAGCCAGTCAGAATGCACCATTTATTTATTAGATTTTGGAAAATCACCTTTGAGCACAAGTGTTCTTTCCAAAGTTCCACGTTATCATCAAGAATAATTTTTTCACAGAATGGGTGGTAGACAAGTGGAATACTCTGCCTGAGGAGGTGGTGTCCAGTAGAATGGTGGGCATTTTCAAGAGGGATGGGACAGGGGTAAATATGAGTAGGGGAGGGTGGAGGGTGGCAGCTGTAAGATGAGGGCTAGCTGCACAATCGAGCAGACTCAATAAACCATAAGACCTGTTTCTGCTGGCATTTTCATATGTTTGTATGTCAGTTATAATACATTGCAATGAATTTAATGGTACAAGAACTAGCTCATGATGAGCCTGGTCAAACGGAACTTTCAGGAGACATAGACAGTTACTGTGAGGACCTGGACAGGGCCTAGTCATGTACATACAAAAGAGCAGTTAGAGAAAACGCTGCCAGATGGAAACCTAGTAAGAATAATTTACTCCACCAATAGGGGCTTAGTCTGAAGAGCACCAGTCTAGGAATCATGATGGATTAAGGGCCTTTTCTGATTTGTGGTTGGCATACTAGGGTGGCACCAAGAGGGACATTTTCAGGCCATTGTTGTAAAAATTTAAGTTTTAAAGGGAACATAAACCTTGTTTTGACATTTTCAGTCTATTTAGAATTGCAGGCATGTAATCTTTAATATACACCAGAGTCAAACAACTCCCTAGGAGTTTATGGGATACTCCAGTTGCTGGCCTCGTTGTGTACACACAGTCAGCAAAGCAGCCTGTGAAAGCTACAACCTACAGTAGACAGTAGACAGTAAACAGTCCTTGCTTTGAAATACTAATTTCCTCATTGGCGGAAACCCATTAATGCTTCCCCCACCATGGACCACTCTGACTATCAATAGGATTAAACAACTAACCCTAGACAGCAAACTGATTTCCTTTCAAATGTTTAGACAGAGACACCAGGTTGCTAATAAAGAAAGATTCCTTTCCTTCAAATAGTGCATATTTTATCAAACACTAGGTGGAGACCTTGGACCACTGCACATAGTGAGGCTAAGCTCCTATTGGCAGACCTAATGATACTGCAACAACCTATCTCTAATATCTATAGAAAGTTATATCATCTCACCCCTAGCAAAATGGACAGGACAGCTGCATACTGGCAAACTCCTCTCACAAAAGAGCAAGAGAATTACAATGGTCACATATTTAAAAGGCTTATATACATATACAAAATGTGATACATATCTGCTCATGCAATTTAGAATCTTGCATGATATGTACTATACACCTGTTAAATGTTATCTGATGCACAAATTGCAAACAGGTCTGTGCACTAGATACAATAAAGCCCAGAACACCCTACTGCATATACTGTGGCATTGCCCTGAAGCACAGTCATTATTGCAAACAATAAAGCTTAGGCATGATCCGCTCTTGGGATTTGCCAATGCATTCACACCTCATTTTGCTTAAAAGGGTACTATAAATTAATTAATAGGTGTACAAAATATCATGGGGTTGTAGAAGCAGCATGTGCCAAAAAGTCATTCCACACCACTGGCTTGATCAGGAGGTGCCTACTTATTGGGAGCGGCATTTGAAACTTTTGTTTGCACTACAAGTTGAAAAATCTTTAGCCAGTAGGCATAATAGGATGAAGAGCTCTGCAAACAAATGGATGAAGTTATATGTTTTAATGTCTTTAGATGACACATGCACTGAGGAGACAGATGGCATGCCTTCTAACATATAGCTGTGTAGTTATACTTTAACAGGTATGGATTATCTATTGGTTATGCATAGCCTAGAAGATGGAAATAAGCTTCACACGCATCGGTTGACCATCCCTTTTCTTCTACTATTTTTTCACTTTTCTTCTAATATTACTTTTTAAGCACAAATGATCAGTTGATGGAATTATTTTTTCTAATTCTACTTTTGGGGAATCTTTATGTTGTTTGTCTAGTTATTGTTTGTCAAGTATGTCAAGTTTCCTTTCAATGATATCAGTAAAGTTTAATAAATAAAAAAGGATTGCAGGCATCTGTCAGTTCTGTTTTTTTTCTCCCCAGTGTACTGTTTAGTGCTTGTTTTGGAATAGATTTGTTTATTTGTTTATTTATTATTTAGTGTGCCTTGTTAATGTTGCCCTTTCATTTTTAAATTACTTATGAGTTCTGGAGCCAAGTTACATCAGTTGATAAGAAGTCTAGAGTGAAGCTTTCCATGCAGGGCTCCAGCCCAGCTGGTGTCCCTTTGTTCCAGAACTCATAAGTAATCAAATATTGAGTGTTGTGAAGAAAAGACAGCATTTATAATTAACCCTACATAAGGAATAAATAGGACAATTCAAAACAAATACTTGAGACAATATACGGAGGTTGTTCAATAGACTTCACATATACCCAAAATGTAAAAAAAAAAAAAAGTGGTTCATTGTCTCTTTAAGGAACAAAATCTCTCCCCTGTTGCTTCCTGTATCTCAGCCTCCACCTCCACCTCTGCCATGCAGTGTTGCAGAAGGGCACTGCACATTATATGCATTTTGTAGCCCTGGTTTCCCACAAAGTTGCCAGCAATGTGGTCCCTGCACTGGCTATATAGTGAGCTGAGATGAGAGGTGTCCTAAGGTACCTGTTCAATTGCTTCCAGGCATATTCCTCCAAACACAGGAGGACATTACTCTATTAGTTCTCTTGCAAACCTTCTGGCACATCTGCTGTATTAATGCATGACCAATTTCCACTTCACACTGATGGGCTACTGCCTAACTGGAGTCTTTTTGAGTTGTCTGAAGTGATCAATACTGTATATGTACAAGATTAAAGCAGCAATGCAATGAAATTGGGTGAAGATTTTACCCTACTGTTTTCACTGTAAAAATTCAAGGCATTTTCCAGTTTTATTTGGTGGTATAGTGCACTCCACTTCTAACAGACACTGTTATAACAGACAATCAGTTATAGTGGACAAAAATTGATTTCCCAAATGAGATATATCAAATCCAATGCATTTTCCTCTGGTTATAATGGACAGAAACTTTGCTTATAGCAGACACTTTGAAGCCTTTATAGGTATTTGTAGTGCATTTTGGGGAGGAGGTGCAGAGCTGGTGAGGAGATTTGGCAAATGTAGACTTTAGATGAAGGTGCTACAGAGACTAAATGTCTTACAAAATAATTCTCCACAAGTTATATTAACTTTCATTAGATGATTACACTAAAAGGAAGTGATTTTATTTTTAATAAATCCCTTACAGTAGAATTACCTTTGTTCTTCCTGTCCTAGAACCCCACAATCCAGCCACTAGAGTTATTGTCTTCTTCTTACTTTCTACAATAAACTTCATAAAAAACTCATGTTTCCTGACAGTTAAATAACTCTAAACAAACCAAGTACAGAAACATATATACTAGGCAGGATTTTGATTACCCTATGAAGTCTTTATGAAAGGGTTTTAATCACTCTGAGCCACTGCTCACACATAGGCACACCTAACGCATAGGCTCCACCTCTTCTGGATGTAATGGACATTGGATATAATGGACAAAAACTGTGTGCATAGATGTGTCCAAAATACAAGCTTGCACTATATGTATCATTTTCTAGTTCCACACAAATTTGAGTATTTTATAAATGTTTTATTTTTTTCTCAAGAAAAGGATGGCTACCACATTTAATTCAGAAATAGCACTGTAGACTTGGCAAGGGTTATGATCACAACAACAAAAACTTATGGTATGCAGAATAGGAGATACCTAGAAAAGTAGATTTGACAGGTATGCTAATATTTTATTAATTTTAGCTGAAACTCACTCTTTAGGAAACACATTTTCTTTGCACTGCTGCTTTAAGTGGATAGTACTGCCTCCTCTTATAGGGCCCTATGCATGATTGGGCAGGAATTACATGCCTGAGGCACATATCTCGCCTGCATAGCTCCGCACCTGAGGACAGGCGATGCTGCTGGTATTCACCAATGGCCACCATCTGTCTACAGCACCACCACCCCAGTGCACAGCACTCCACAGGGCAGCTGGGTGGAGTCGAGGATTCTGGCAGCCATCCAATTGGATGCCTGACCTGGGTCCCAGAGTAGATCCCTTACGTGGTGGGGTGGGTCTGGGCGTGAATAGCCACAAGTGCACCTGGACCCACGTTGCCATACCTCCTTCAAAAAGAAAATGGCAAATGGTTGAATTGTAACTCATGTGAACCAGTCACAAAAAAAAGATAATATTCACCAAAGTTTTTTCTCATTGAGACAGCCGCTTCAGCGTCCAACTGCAGGGGCTTTCCATCTGGTTTCAAAAGGAGTCCATCTCCTACTCAAGCCATTTACATATCCAGCTGTGCATCATCACCAGGCAACCCATGACGTTTCTAATATGATGTCGATCAAGAGAGTTAATGAGTACAAGGGTCTCCTACATAGCCATATTTATAAGGCAATACTTTAATGAACCAGTATTATGGTGAATTAAATGTTTATAGTTATTTATTTTTGGATAATTTGTTAATGGGATTTATGAATGAGGATTTATTACTAAAATGAAAATGGTTATTTTTCAGTATGAAAATATAGGATATACGCCACTGACTGATTTTTGCCTAATACATAAATAAGAGGTAAATATGAAGTTTTGGTCTGCTTCACTTGTACAGTTATGAGAAACCAATATGTGTGAATATCTGTAGAATGTTTATGAGAATTTAAATATTACATGTTGTTTATATTTATGTTATTGTAGCCATTTACCCTGATGAAGAGACCAGTAGAGTCTTGAAACATTGTTTTTACATTTAATTTGAAACAATGGCAAGAAGATTAAAGACATTCATGAAAGTAATTATTGATCCAGTTTGTTTGGAATTATTCCAAAACACAGCACACAGATTCAGCCTTATTCTAATTTAGTGTTGTATGGTGTCTTGGGTCACTCCTTCTGTCGGCCCCTGAAGCCTACTGATAGTGCTGTATCTGAGAGTATACTAACACTGAAAATCACGAAATGACATTCAACATACATAATGCTGTGAAATGTTGTGGGATGCTTAGAACCAGGGTCACCCAATACAGCAGGCATCAAAACAAACAAGGGCCTCCAAACTATGAATAACTTGAAAACTACTCTGGGCCCCAACATGGGGTATGTACTGTATATGTAATAGTCAGTGAGGACTGAACTGGAAAAGGAAGCAGTGAGAGGAGTGCCAATAACCACTTGGGTCTGAAAGGAGAGGAAGAGGGGAAGTGCAATTGGGAAGGGTAGTAGAACTCTGGCATGCAGAAAGGTTACCAACCAGTCACCTCTCCTGTCTCTTTAACAAGACTTCCAAGGTAGGGATCTTGGGTACAGGTTCTGGTACAGGTCAGTGGACCCGTGTATGGAGAACATCCTTTGAGGAGGCCTCCCACATAGACCCATTCTTGGGGGGAAGTTGACAGGGATCTATGCCATGCTGCCAACTCAGTCTATTTCATCATTGGCAGGAGACATTCTCATGGGGAGACAGACAAGAATAGGGTAAGTGTTATGGAAGAGGTATATGAGGAAAACCTGTGTAAAAAAGGGGAAGGGTACATGAATTAGGTCCAGAGATGGTCTAAAGTCCAGCTGCACTGATTAGGGTGATACCTACCAGTGTGGGTCATGTAAGTCCCATATCGAGCTGTGTCTCAATGGTTAAACAAGTCTCAAATACTGTTACACATGGACACCATATGCATCCCTATAGAGGTGTCTTCCAGTGGTGCACAGCAGTCTGGAACCTTGACCATATCCTGTCTGTTGTGCTGTTTTTAGGTGAGGCCACCCCCACTGAAGGTTTGAGATGTACCTTATGTGCTCTTAGCCCTATGGCTCTCCTCTCACATCTATAGCAGTCATCTTTCTTGTAGTCTGTAGCAGTTGCATAGTTCATGTTCAGGATTTTTGTTCATGGTAGTCCCACCAACACCTTGCATCATCACAACTTGATCTCAATCATGCCCAAGTGCCAGTCCCCCCACGACTGCACTACCACCACCCCAGCACCCTACTGAGTACTAAGAAATAAATAATGTGTGGAAAGGTGAACATTTAAAGAGCAGGTTGATGTATCTAGAAAACAGTTGAAAACATTTTATTTAGACATAGCTCTGCTTATATTTCATAGTCTAATCTATATTTCTCTTATCTCCACTCTTTATAACTGAGGATACTTCCAAGAAAAACAAGGTCTTTGGGTCTTGTACTTCAATTACTCTCACTGCTTATTCCCCATTTGAATTTCAGCTTTTTATTTGTGACATCTGTTGCCATAGAAATTGCTGTGATGTCACAAGGAGGACATTATAACCTCCAGATAGGGACTAAACAGCTGGGAAGATCAAATGCAAAGAGAAAGAGACTGTTTTCATGTAACTACCTTCAGTAACTAAAAAATGGAATTTGAAATTCAAGAAAACTGAAATAAAAACAGAATTGTTTATAAATACTATGTTTCAACTGTCTGAATGTGGTTAGTTCTGTACAACTCACCTCCTTGGGTGTTGTCGTAATGCATGTATGAAATGGTTTGTCTTTGATTTAAAATGAATAAAACAGAAGAAATAATTTTTTATGAAATACACTTTTACTTTGAACTTGAAGTTAATCATATATTAAATGGCACTGGAAAATAAATGAATCTCATTGGTTGCAGCGTCTTAGGAGAGATTAATTTGTTTTCCGATAGAGCCGTGATAAAAACTAGGGCCTATGCAGGGTGCCCCATCACCAACTTAATCGTGGGCACCCGAATGTTAAGGAAATGGATCCACCATATTGCCTCACTGCTAAAGAATCTGAGAAAAATAGCGGTTAGGCCGCTCTCTTCTCCGACCGAAAGAACAAGACAACAGGCAGTTTCTGGGGCAGATTAAACAATATTAGTGGCATAATCACTTTCCAGAGAAAAAAAACAGCCAGTATGTAAAAGTCTGGCAGTGTATAATGTGTCCCATCGTGATTGAACCTGAGAGCACTGGTATTTTCTTACAATTCCATACCGCAGATGGACATCTATCTGTGGTATGGAAGATGAAGAAAATACCAGTACTCTCCCTACAGAGTTTGTCCCAGCTCTTTCCTACACACATCCATTCATCTCTGCAAGTTAAACACCGACAGAACCTCTGCACACAGTGTGGCATGTAATACTTATCTTCTGAGTGACAAACGGCCAGATCCAGAACTGCACAGCATGTAGCTAGGTCCATGGAGACGGAACATGAGAGCATCATGTTTTTCATAATTTCCATACCACAGACGGATGCCCATCTGTGGCATGGAAGATGAAGTAAATACCGTGCTCTCCCAAACAATATGTCGGAGGAGACTGAATAGAGTAGTTTTTAAAAGTGAAATTTTCTCAAGTAGCAAAATGGATCAGTCCTGTAGTGGTTTTAAATGGTACAAAGTTTTAAAAAAGAGTGTTAAAAGCTGCTGTCTCACCTGAAGAAATAAACACTCTAAACATCACCACGCAGATGCAGCACCTAAAAAGGGACTACTTTATCTCAAAGCTGACAAAATATGTAATAAAAGTAAAATAAATTATTATAATGTTTAAAACTGTTGAAACCTGTGTCTGAGAGATTCTTTCCATTTTTCAAGAGCAATAATTCTCCAGGGTGGGTGGTATGTGCTATACCAGACCTTCCAGGAGCTATGAGGTCCTCCACCTGTATGCTGGGCAACATTACATCCCTGGGCGTCCAGTGTAGCCCAATACCATCCACCCTGTCAGATATTATTGCTTACCTAGTAACTGGGAGTTCAAAATAATAAATCACAATGAAAACCATGTGGCACCTAATTTTATAAACATAATATAGAGGATAGTGTATTATCGCTCATACACAATAAAATATTTTTCACTAGAGAGGTTTCGTGGTAACCAGAGACCTTGAGAGTGCATCTCGAGAGGTCTCATTACCATGGAAACCTTGACAGGTAAAAATATCCTTGCAGTGTATGAGTGATTATGCACTGTCTTTCATAATTTATGGGCAATCATAAAAAAACAAAAACAGTGGGTGTCCTTACTTTTCAGGTTTTTTCTTTGCTTGCCTCCTGGAACAGCTCTCACCAACCTTGCTGTTCCCAAGGATCCGAGGTCACCAGAATATGCATGTGTGACCATGTTCCAAGTTGTTATGCTGTACTAGTTATGTAGCTAGTGCAGCACAACAAACTAGCTATTTGACGTAGCTAGTGTAGCATAACAATGTTGTTTGAGGGATGACTTTCCATCCCTAACAACATTCCACCACACGGTATACCTGTATGTGAATTTCATAACTTGCATTCCAAATCAAGCTATGCATTTTAATATAAATGCTCAAATGTGTTAAAACTGTAAAATGGTCCAGGTGGGTGATAGTTCTTTAGGGGTGGATTTCTCCTTAACAGGTTCACCCATCCCTATTTTAATACATGTGCTTTTATAAACTGCAGGATTTTTTTTTTTTCAAAATCAGTTTGTGTCTACCTCAGTTCATTTACTGATTGTGTTTCCTCAGTCTTTCCTCTTTTTCTATATTATTTCCTCCTTTTCCCACCTTGTTTTTTGTCTGTTTTTTCTCACGTTGAATTGATAGTGGCCTGGATTTTCAAAGGTCTGAATGCAGCATTTGCAGCAGCTGTACAGCCACAGATAAGTACCTGTAAATGTGACAGAATGTTTGTGAGTCATTTTCAAGCATTCTGATGCATTTGCAACACTTTGCTCACTTTCTGGCAGAAATGACATGTGTCAAATATTTGACACATACGGAATGTTCCATGTGAAACTTGAGGACATATAACCAGAGATGTTTATGACATTTTCCTTTTCTGCAAAGCTGCGATTTTGCCTTCACAAAATACTTTTCAAAGTTTCCACTCTGCGACTTTGCAATGAGTTTTCCTGGGAAGTAGCAGTTTTTCAGGCAATGTCAGGTTGCAACCTTGCCAGTGAATTTGCATGACTTCGCTTGAAAAAGTGCCTCTTTGCCTGCTGAAAACTTTGTGAAGTTGGCACTTACACTTGCCAAGTTGTCAAACCTCGTGAATTAATATGTGAAGTGAAGTTTGCAACCTAGCACATTGCTACTTAGACAAGAAGGTAGACCACATTTTCAGGGGTCTATCAGTCTTGTTAGTACTGTAAGAAAACCTAAACATGAAGCCCCCACTCTGAACGGCATATAAAAAGTTCTTATGACAGCTCTAAAATCTAGAAAAAATAATGCCGCTCACCAAATTATGTAGAAAAATTATTTATTTTCACAGACTTTATGAAACATAATTTAGAACTTTAAAACTTGATACAGAGTACAGCATATATGTGCATGGTATAAAGCAAGACAATTTTAGTAGCAATCATAGCAGCACAGGCAGCAAAGCTAAAAATGGAGACAAGGCATGAAGGGACGGCAGTTCACAGTGCTAAGAAATTAGCCTCTAAGGAAAAAAAAAAAACTTATGTTTCACATGTCTGGGTGGAGCTTCTTCAGAGGTTAAGAAGCCATCTATATACTCCTTATTTATAGTGTAATCAATGAATGAAGCAATTATACATACAATCAAAACGCACTTAATTTTTGTGCTCATTTAAATAAATATTTAAGATATTTATTAGCTTGAGTATAAGAGATCCAGCAGCCCAATTAATTAAGTAATTCTCCTAATCCAGACACCCTGAATTAAACAATATATAGTTGAATCAACATACCAATCAACAGTATTCCAAAATGAAAAGAATTAAAATTATCCACATATTTAATGTTCCTCAAAGATCCCATTATTACAAATAAGTATTCATGTGCCCATCCATAATTAACTTATTTTAATGGAAAATGCACACGAAAAGCAACATTCCATACATATCACAACTTGTTCACACATATCACAACTTTTTTTAAAACTATTGTCCATCAATAATTCATTCATTTACATCAGACTTTAATAGTCCCAAGATTTATCAGTGATCTATTATAAATGAGTGTTCATTTCATATGTTGTCTTTTCCTTCTCCTTTCCCTTTGGTTTGAACATCTTTCTTTTTCTCACGTTCACTTTTTATTCCAATTCAGCAGTAAACCAAAGGGCCAATACTGAAAACATGCTAACAAAAAGAAAAAACTAATTATTCATACATGTTAACAATTATCCCATGTATGTATTCATTAAAGCTTCTATCAAGTATACAATACATTAATAAATAGCCTTGCAGAACAAAAATAGTATTTTCTGTAGAACACCATAAATATACACTTTTCCTTTCAATGGCTTAGCACATTCTCTATTCCATTTACGATAACATAACTATAAATAATGCACAAGTTCAACTGAATCATTTAATCCTGGTGGATAGCATGCCCAGGTTTTAAAAATCCATTTAGTTTCAACCTGGCTTACCAGCACTTCCAGTCTCCCTTTGAGGGTTTTTCTGAACCTATTGAATAAAAAAACAACTGATTTTATGTTCATTCTTGTTTTTACCTTGTAAATGTCTACCTATGGCATATTTTAAATTATTTTCCTTCTACGCCTAACATGTTCTCCTATACTGCTTTGAAATGATGAATAATTCTACCTATGTAAAAGGCTTTGCACTGGCACAAAATTGTATAAACTACTCCTCTGTATTACAGTTAATAAATGCATTACAATAAATATCATATTTTCCCCTAGGATGCACTACAAACTTCCTTGTATTACAAAATTGCAATACATGCAATGTCCACAACTTTTATTCTTATTGGGAACTATCCACTGTGATTTTGTTTTGCAATTCTGGAGTATACAGTGCCAAAGCCACTTTATTGGCAATATTATTTGCTCTCTTAAAAACAAATCTGGGCTTTTTTGGAAACACGCCTCAATTCTCCGGTCCATAGAAAGAACAGGGCAATCTTCAACACAATTTCTTTGTAGCTTTTGTACCTCACCATATAGGTAGTAGTGAACCTCAGATCCCATCTGTTGCTTGTCTTTAACTTTAGGTATCAACAGGAAGTACGGTCCAAATTTCCAACTGTTTCACTGCCAATGCCATAACATCCATGGAATAACTCTTTGTTTAAACCTATCTATCCATTCTCTTTCTCTTCCTATACACCTCCATATCAGTACAATTTCATTTCACACTAATCAACTGTCCCTTAGGAATAGCTTTAATAACATGTTTCAGGTGAAAACTAGAGGCATGGAATAAAGAATTCGATCTGTAATTTTGGAGAATAAATCAGACAGTATGTTCCCATCATTATCCCTGTATAAAGTGACATCCAAAAGCTAATTTCATGTTTCCCCATGGTCAATACGAATTTAAGGGCTGGATCACTATTATTGAGAAATTCAACAAACTCAAAAGCTTATTCTCATCCGCCTTCCAAATTATTAAAATATAGTCAATAACACCCCATAAATACAACTCAAAAAGAAATGGATTTGCAGAGGTAACTTCTGACCACACTAAATTCCCATCTTGCCAAAAATAAATTTGCATAACTTGGTGCAAATGATGCCCCCATTGCAGTCCCTTTACCCACAAATAGTAATTGGTTTTAAAATAAACATGTTAAATTTGAGAATGAGCCTTGATAAATCAATAACAGCTTGGTAGGTGGATTATTGACATTTTCCTTTGATGAAAAAGAACCTAATGCTTCCAATCCCTCATCATGTGGAATACACATATCTAGGGATTGCACAACTAATGTAGCAAAACTAGAATCACTACTCATTTCAATGTCATTCACCACATTTAATAAATCAGCTGTATCTCTGAGATAGGAAGGTATTTGCTGTACAAGTGGCTTCAAATGCATGTCGACAAAAACAGAGATTGGCTAGTTAACCACCTGATGCCTGATATAATAGGACATCCAGGTGGTTTATCCAGAGTGGGTGCTTCACTGTTTGTTTTGCTTTAGTAGATGTTTATGAGAGCATCATTCTATGTGGATGGCTCCTCTAGAGCCTATTTCTGTTGGCTTATTAATAAGGTGCAGCCCAGTCATGCCACAACTGGCTGAGAATCCAGCCTGGAATGTATACCATTGCATACAAGAATTCAATTTGTTCGCCATTCCACTGGCTTCATGTTCGCTCCTCCACCAACAAAACACACACACAAGAAAAGGACTCATGTACTTCTGCTGAGTAGTTTGCCTTCTTCTCAGAATTCTCTCCTCAAAACATAGAAATATAGAAGTTCACAGCAGATAGGACCACTAGGCCCATCAGTCTACCCATATACTCTCCCTGTAACAGCGAGCCATTGACCCTAGTTGGTCATTGACTTTATGAACATAGGAACATACGAATTTGCCAGCAGATAAAAGCCTTATGGTCTATCGAGTCTGCTCAAGTGTGCAGTTAGCAACCCTATACTGAAGCTGCCCCTCCCTCCCTCCCTTGCCCCTCCTCTACCCTATCCCATCCCCTTTGAAGCAGTCCACTGTTCTACAGGATACCACTCCGCAGGCAACACTTTCCACCCAGACACCACTCTCTGGAAAAAAGTGTCTTCTTATTTCTCCTGAACCTTCCCCTTCAATCTGAGATCATGACCTCAAGTATCCCTACCCCCTTAATTTGAATAGTCCTTCTGTGCCTGTCTTCTTTATTCCTTCATGTACTTGAAGGAGTCAATCATATCCCCTGCTCTCCTTTCCTCCAGTGAGTACATGTTCAACTCCCTCAACTGGCTCATGTACTTTATTTTACTTTAGCTTCTCTTTCCCACCTCTATGGTTCCCTTATGCCTATCCCATGTATGTTTGAATCTCACCACCATGTTTGCTCCTACCACCTCCTGGGTAGGCTATTCCATGCATCCACTGCCCTTTCTGTGAAAAATAACTTTCTCACATTGCTCTTTATTCTGCCCTCCTCCAATCTTATATAATGCCCCTCATTCTTGTACCTCTCCTGTAGTGAAAGATGTCTTCCACTTGCACTTTATGTATACCCTTGAGAAACTGTACCTGAAGTGGAAAACCATGTACAAAGTGACTGTCATCGAACGCTTTCAAAAAGGGCAACTCAATCACAGCGCCTGTGTACAGTGCTCACCTGGCAGGGTAGGGACTGGATGGGGTAGTAGGCAACTATAATGACGGTATGTCACTTTATATACATGTATGATGGATGGAAGGGAGGAGGGAGAATATGTAGGGTGTAGTGTGGTGGTTGGCTGCCAAACAAGCCATGTGGCATAGTGTGGGTAAGTGGGTGCAGGTTAGGGTTGAGAGGGTGCCAGATTCGATTCTGTCTATGATCATTTTTGCTGGGTCAGGTTTTTACTTTTTTTAAGTTTTCACAACCTCAACATGCACTCCCTGGAGTTGAGAATCCTTAAGTATGGGGTGTGGGGGGCAAAAATAGAAAACCAATTGCCTATTTTCTAGTCTCTGTGAATGTATATCACTGTAATTAATTTTTGGTAATGTACAACTCCAAACGGCAAATGCTATTCTACGATCACGTTATGACACAGAACCACCTGAAGGTTTTATCATATCTCCCTGTTCTCTCCTCTCCTCTCTTCCAGTGTATACATAGTGAGATATTTTAATCTCTCACCATAAGTCTTCTGTTGTAAGCACATACACCATCTTAGTTGCCCTCCTTTAAACTGCCTCTACCCTGTCTACATCCTTATGAAGATGTGGCCTCCAGAACTGCACACAGTACTCCAGGTGTGGCCTCACCATTGTTTTGTATAGTGATATCGCCACCTCCCACCTTCTGCTAGAACAACCATCCACCTGCTGTATGTCCCCTCTTAGCTTCTCTCATTCAAAGCCCTCCTTCTTTATTAATCTATGCAAGCCTGTTCCTGCATTCTATCGCTCTGAAATTTCTAAGTACTGTGCTCACCTGGCTCTTGCCTATGTCATAGAAGTTTCTTGACACTACCTCCTTGTCCTAATCTTGTTTTATATAATTAATATGGTACATAAATGGGCACACACATCTATCACTTAAATTATTTTAGTTTTCGCACTGTTTTTGTCAGCACACTCTTTTGCGTGGTATCATACCATTCCATAACCCCCACCTCCAGTTCAGAGGGAAAAGCGCTTGGCTCAATGTGCCCATTTTGGTCAACAAATTCAAGTAAATAAATCAATAAATAAAATGGAGCAAAGATCTATGTTCTGTTCATGGCACTGTAAGTCTGGTAAAGATGGGGGGATGATTGCTGTCATGTGAATGTTTTAAAGAGCTAGTGCATTGCCTGACATTAATAATAATTTTCAGATGCAGTCAGCTGTCACTTCCAGTATCTGAGTATTTTTATTTTGTTTGCTAATTAGAAGATGTTCCACCTGGCAGTACTGGGCTGATGTGGAGCAGCACTCTGTTTGGAGGCTAAATAAAGTTCTGTTCCTCCCACTACATCATCAGAAATGTGACCAAACACATTGAGCAGCCACAATTTTGGAGTTTTTATAAGTTACCAATCAAATGCAGGAAATTATGACATCACTAGTAATCCAAGAAGAGCCAGTCTCTGCTGCTTCTTGTGAAAGAGAATATTCTGGCAGTGAGAAATGGCTCTCCTAGTTACTAGTGATGCCACAGTCAATGTGGTCTCAGTGTTGATGTAGTGGGAGGAACAGAACAGAACTTTTTAGCCTCCAGACAGACTGCTGCTCCACATCACCCAGTCCTGCCAGGTAGAAAATCTTCTAATTAGTAAATAGAAAATAAAAAATACTGCATCATCATCAGCAGCTTTATTTTTAAATAGCGCCTTACATTGCTCAGGTGCCCTTACAATAATAAAATACACATAAACTACAATCAAACCCACAATATTGCACATATTATCCATTAACATATATTAAAACCTTGAGATATAACAAGTGATAGCTGACTACATCTGAAAGTTGGAATTAATTTCAGGTAGTTTCCAGGCAGTACACTAGCTCTTAAGATGGTACAGTGATGTGGTTTTGGTGATGTGTACTAGTTGCAGAAACAAGAGCTGAACTATAAATTGTAAAATGTATAGGCTCATAATCTTATGAGCCAATCAGAATACAGAGAGTCTCTACCTATTTCTGTAGGGAAGTGAACTGCTCAAGGTCATACAGTGAGTTAGTGATGCTGTCTGGGTTCAAACCTGAGTCTCCACGTGACTACTCTGTGATATATTTGTTATGTTTCACTGGCTCCTTAACAGGGCTCCAGTAAAAGACCTGTTCACTTACTTTAAACACTTGGACATCAAGTATTCTTTGCAATCCTTAGCACCATTTGGTTGCATTTCTGATGTGTTTTTGTGGATAGGCACAGAGTAATATGTGTACTGTATCTCTACCACGGTATCCTGGGGTTCTGAAGCTGACTGGCTCAGTCCATACCTTTGTTTATGTTTTGATGTTTTGATGTTTTAGACACTCATAGAATGATGTACAATTGACAAAAATGTTTGGATCAGTCTAAAGATAATATGGTAGCAAAGAATCTTAGTGACAAAGATAGAATTATAGAATTAATTTTACATTATGTTGTCTCTAGAGTGTATGATATCTATGAAACTTTACCAGCAACATATATAAATGAGCATGATTACTGGACTATGGCACTAACTGCATAGTGTAGCCCTGAACAAAAAGTTGAATAGAAATGCTACAAAATCAGATGAGCCACTAAACAACTTCCTCATAAATTCTTAGCAGCTTATTGCACTCATTTATGTCGACTGGCTAAATCTGTGACTTCACTGATGTAGACAGTGAAATTACATATACATATATAAATATATATACACAATAGGGTGAGTGGTAAATGAGTGAGATAAAACAGTATATCATCCGCTGCAGTGTGATATTTTTATCCTCTGCTCTACTGTGATGATATCAGCCATTTACACACACAGGTCACAAAGTTCATCACTCTAGGCAGCTTTCCTCAGCATGCAAGAAACACCTGTGCTGTTACCATAGACACAAATGCGAAACTACTTCAGAGGTCTCATTGCTGCCTACAGCTAACTCAGTGAGCATTACAAAACACACCTATCCCCCGCCACCAACTTCCAGCTCATTACTGTGACTGCAGCCAGAATTCTAGACAGCACAGCTTCACAGAACAGTCTAAACTACTGCCTGCAGCTAACTCAACTACCACTGAAACACATCCACTTGTTCCTCAAACTCTGATTCTCACCCATTACAATTACTGTGATACTTTCAGCTTGACTGCAGCCAGAATCCTAAAGAGCACAATTTCACAGAACACTCTGTACTATGCCTGCAGCTAACTTAAATTACCACTGAAAACAGTATCAGCTGTTCTGACATTCTGCCTCTCAGCTCATTACAATTACTGTGATGTTCTCAGCTTCACTGCAGCCAGACTTCTAAACAATACAGCCACACACAATTATGTTTCTCACTCTTACCTAAAACTAACTCATTTAGCATTGCAAAACATACTCATGTGTCTCCCAGAGTTTATAACACTGCCAGCCCATTCAGAAAAGCTCACACAAAGAATGAGCAACACATAAACAAGAACAGAACACAAGACAGCATAACAAAACTTTAAAACTCTTGGCCCTATTGTATATATCGAATACACAATGGGCAGATTGTGTGTTATGTTAAATATTGTCACTCCTGCATCGTGAGCTCTGGATATCTTACTCACAGGAGTGACAATATTTACCATATCACACTCATGCCCATCATGTATCCATATATATATATATATATATATATATATATATATATACACACACCAAAGTGACTGCATTATTTACACTGTAAAATTGCCATATTTGTGACTTCACTGCCATGTACATGCTGTTGTGTATATTTACATATGTTTTATTTTTCCTTATTGATATACGACATCCTGTATGCCCACTGGACATATGTATCATACCTTATACAGGTGTTTGACAACTGCTGCTGTAACTAATTCACTGCATATGTGATTCTGTAGCCTGCATTTCTAAGTCCCATTTTGGACTATGTACCACAACTGTACATTGCTATTGCTGTCGTTGTATCTGTATGCCAAATCTTGTACTGTGTATTATTAACTACATCTACTGCCACCTTGAGCCATTGTTTATGACCCAGGTCATGCCTGAAAACAGTCTCTAGAATCAGTGCACTTGACCGGTTACCAAAGTCATAATTTTATATATATACATATATATATATATATATATATATATGGCAAAAATCCATTTAGTGCATTAGTTAGGGTTGTTTCACAGTGACAAAAGTAGGAAATTCAGTGTTAGGGTTGAAAGCCCCCTTGAGCCCCCTGCCACACCCCAACCCGGCATCGGGGTCTGCGTTAGGGGTTGCCAGCCCTAACTCTTACCCCATCAGATGTGTGAAGAAGCAGAGGTATAGGAGAATGGGTGAGAGTTGGACTAACAACCCCAACGCACCCCAATGCCGTTGGGGTTGTGGGTGGGGGTCCAAGGGGGGCTGTCAACCCACACCGAATTTCCTCACTTTTGTCACTGTGGAACAAATCCCTAACTAATGCATTAAATAGAGGTTTTGCCTCTAATTTCCCTTCTTTTGAGAAGGATAATGAGAAATAGTGAATGCAATGCGGCAGGAAGGACCCCTGCGCCCCACATGATGTCTTGTCATATAGTAACACGGTGCCCGCAAATGCAAATGGTAATGCACATGGTGACACAAAGTAAAACAGAAAGATAAACAGTACTGTAGACACAAATTATTAAAATAACGTAAATGCAAGCGCAAATGAAAATGCGAAGGGTAACGCATATGCCGTCGAGACGGAACAGTAAGTGAAATGGTTATAGAACTGCAAGCAGAAGTGGTAAGGGTAACAGTAATGTAGCGAACAGGCTGGTTTTCCCCAAAAGCTGCATAGAGAAAGACAGTGAGTACAAAGAATGTATGCATAATAATGGGTCTCGGAGCAGAAAATGAGGAGATGGAATACTAAATTGCTTGTATCTCAGGAACCGTCTGACGTGAAAAAAATTTAAAAGTCATATGATTTATGACTTCCTGGCTAGTTTTATAGTGAGCCAGTATTTTCTGACGAAAAGTCCGTATCTCGCACTGTTTTTGAGATACGGGCCCTGAAAGGCGCCAAGCGAACAGTAATGTTATCCTATGGGAAAAAAGAGAAGTTTGGAGTGCCATAACTTTTTCTCCTGTAATATTTTTCACCACACCACTAAAAGGCACCTCTATGGTTGTTGGCTTTCTTCTCTCCAAATTTCAGTCCAAAAGACCAAACCATTATTTTGCAGCAGCGGCAAAGATTCCTGTAATGCGGTGGACGCTGTAATGTTATCCTATGGGAAAAAGCATAAAATTTGAAGTGCCATAACTTTGCCTCCCTGTAATATTATTTCACCAAAAGACTGAAAAACACATCTGTGAGATGTTGGCTGCGTTCCTCCAAATTTCAGCCCAAAAGACCAAACTGTTCTTTTGCAGCAGGGTGGCAAAGAATTGCTGTCATTTTCCCACAGCCTGAAAAGTACTGTTGAAGTTTATGGACTTTGCAAATTCATTTGACAGTGTCCAATGCGACAGTACTTTCTGAATTACTTTTCCAGAAATTTGAAAAACATATTTCTGTGGTGTTTACCCCAAAATAAAGACATGCCTAGCATCCTCAAGGTCCAACTAGGTGAATACAAAAGAATTAGGTTGCTAGAGGGTCCCAAATTTAAATGCCAAGCATTTTCTGATGAGCAACTAAAAACAAAATGGCAGATTTGTGACAGTAAAGGAGCATTTGCAAAAGTAAAACTGCATTTATGACACTGTCGAACTTTTTGTTAACTTTTTCCATTGACTTATAATGGGAAATTGTTATTTTGAATAACTTTTGAGCCGTTTAATATTTTTTCACAAAATCTTCAAAGGCACATTGGGGACCCTGGCCGCATGTCCCTGAAGATTTTGGACTGGTCATGCTAACTGTGCGACTTGTAGAGACGAGCAAAGAATTCCAAAAAGCATAAACGCATCGTAGATCACGCTTTAATAACTCTGCAGCTGTATATCTGAACAGTACGAAAGTTGGCAGATCCTAAGATATATGGTTCTTGATCATGTATTCCAAATTTCAGGCAAATTCGTTGAACAGTTGCAAAGATATTAAGGTGCAAATTTTGGGTTTAACATGTAAATGGCTCCTCAACCTTAACTATGGTAGCACTACCGTGCTACCATAATATATATATATATATATATATATATATTTTTTTTTTTCAGACTAATTGGCCTCCTGCATAGAAAATCTCTTTGTGGGGACAGATCACTAAAATATTTTTTTGATGCTGGCAGAACACTAGACATTTCCAAAATGCAGGAAAAGCAATGTAGTCTGAATTTTGTTTTACACTTACTTATCCTGGATAACCCGACTGAGATATAATAGCTCACTAATAATGGATCATACAGTTGCAGCTAGTGACAAACTACAATATACTACATCCAGATATATTGCAATACATTGAGTTATATCACAGAAAATTTCCTGTGATACAGTGCTGGCACCCAGAATGTCCATTGTTAACAGGCGCTGTTTTCCAGCAGATCATGACATGCTGTGGCTCGGTGCAATTATCAGAACAAAAAATATTTTGTTTTCTTTCCATTGAGTGCTGCAGTACTTCTGCAGTGTTCGTTGCAGCACCAAATTGCAAATTTGACATGCTGGCCAACACTGTGTATCGTATTATGTCAAGGTATTACTGATATACTGCATCTTATCACTGAGTGCAACTGTACTTTAATCACCCAAATATAGGAACTTGTGTAGGAAGAGGAGACAGGATTGGGACATATCGTTGCATCACAGAAGTAAAAATATAGTACACGCCACAGGAAATAAGTGGTTAAATGTTCATAAAGTTAGCACTGAATCAACTTGGCAACAAGAATTAGTGTAAATTTGTGCTTCAAAATCTCAGGGTAGAATTTGGGATAGCACTTATTCTGTGTGGAATAGAGGAATTCTAAAGGGTAAAACTAGGCACAGCCCTCTAAATGTGGAATAGTACAGAGATATGAGGGCTCCTGTTACGCTCTGTTTTACAGCTGGATGAATCAACGCGTAGAGAGGTTGAAGCAGCAGTATTGTGAAAAATGTTTATAAAATAATATAGTCATCAGTTAGCACAAACATTGGTATACCCATTTTGTTTTCCTATTTTCAAAAGAAGATCCTAACCTCTTGTCTACACCTACCATGTTAATAGGGACAAGGAGATAGTCTGACTTAGAATATGCTACATATCTTCATGAGTGAATAGACTGGATCATAACTCACATGAGGCAAATCCACAGGTACAGTAAGGTATAAAGGTGGCTCCTTCACAAAATCTGAATGCAGACACTTTGAGTCAGTTCATACCACACGTTTTCTAATGGAAACCTTTCAAATGAGCTATTTTTGGAGTTGGAGCTGTTTATATCATCATGGCTCCCATTTCCAAATGGGTCTGATTGCATCATGCAAAGTATAGCACAGCATGCTAAATAGTACACTGCTGTTAGGAAGTCATATTCTTATATGTAGAGCCCCTGTCTGGCAGGCACACATTGTTAAATATCAGGCTGTGGTAGCACAGTGCAACAAAGCCCCTTACCAACAGCAGACACCCAGGAGCAAAACAGGATAGCACATCCCAAATGAATTAACACTTTGCTCCTTGGCATAATGTTCAGCTGTCAGTATCCTAATGAACACATAAAGCATGCAAGGGGCTAAGGAACACTTTGCACAATACAATGTGGAATTTAGCTGTTCTGGGCAGTACCTCAGTGTCACTGTATGTGAGGAGGAATTGTGTAGAGCAGCAACCATTGCCACCTCCTAACCCGAATCTCATAAAAATAAAAACCCTGGCAGTCCAGTGGTCCCCTTTCCTCACCTAATCCCTGTTTGAATGAATAAAGCATCATTGGTGCTAGTGGTCTGCTTCCTGACATGATTCCTCATATAAATGAATTGCCAGTGGTCCCCTCTGTCACCTAATCCCCATTTGAATGAATACAGCATCCCTAGTGCTAGTGGCAACCCCATCCCACCTCAATCTACTGTAGAATTGATTTATTTTACTGTAAAAAAGTCTTGCTATGTTCGCTGTGAAAGAGACCCACTAAATTAATTGAACAGCTAAGTTAGTTTTCTATGTCAGACTCATTATATGGAAGTATAGGACAGTGAAATTTACGACAGCTAATGAGTCCCATAACCTTGGACCGCTAAATTAAATGAACACACTATTTTCAATTCTACAGTATATTTAAATGTTAAATCTTTCCTTATACTAGTGGTCCCCTTCCTCTCCTGATCCTCGTTGTGAAAAGGAACATATCCTGGTAGTCCTTTGGCCTCTACCCTGCTTGGTAACTTATGATTCCCCATGCAAATCCTTTCCATTCTATTGCAGGCACCTGCCAACCACTCTATTCCATCTCCATCTACTGTTTGCAACCTACATGTCCTGTAGTGATATATAAGTGGTAAAAGGACAGTGGACTTTTATTTAGTATACTTTATTGAATATAGATATGATACAAAAAATAAAACAGCAAACAACCATAAGTACAACAAACAAAACTCCACAATCCCCCTCCCTCCCTCCTCCCACCCTCAACAGTAAAGACCATCAAACTGGCCTTCAAAGGTCCCATGGGAGAAACAAAAGGACAGGAGTGAAAAAGTAAAAAGCTATAATGCCCCTTTGGGACCAAAAAGTCCTCTAAACTCTCTCTAACAATCCAAAAGCATCCTGTAGTCTGTTCTGCAAACAATATAGAGAAAAAGGATAGATGAAAAGACCCTCCTTCATAGGGACTAAGGCAATTGCAGCAGGGTGAACAGGGACTCCCACCTTTTCGAAAAACATGAGATCTAATGATGTATATTGGCTATAGTTCTTTCAATATCAACAGCATGAAGTACTTCCTTATGTCATTCTGTATATGTAGGAATGTCTGTCCAACCAACGATGCAGGAGTATTAATTTAGCCATTGCTGCACTTAAAGCCATTGCTGCTCAGCAAAGCCTGCCGGCTCATCACTGGCTCCCACCGTCTCATTCATAAGTGTGACCTATATGCTTAATCTGGCTGGCTTCAACTCTCAAACCATAAATACCAGACCTGCATAATGGCAAAGAAAATCACTATGGGTCTTGCACCCCTGGAGTACAAAGCTCTCCTTTGCTCTAGCAGCAAGCCTAGACCCACCAGGGCTCTGCAATCCAACTCCTTCAGGTTCCTCACTGCCGTGCTTCTCAAGGTCAAAAGAATCTTTGCCTTAAGGGCCCCAAGCTGGTTGAGCATGCTCAGCAGTGACCTCTTATCTGTGCCAATGCTTGGATCATTCAAATCAAACTCACCTACACCCTCACTGCCTCCAGCACTTGTGACTGCCCTACTTAATGGCCTACCTCACCTACACTCACTGCTACCTCTCTAGTCCCCTCCATGCACTTCCTCTATCCACTTCTACCCCGCCCACCACCCCCTTGTTTTTTTCCTTTGCTTTCTCTTTCTCTTACTCCAGCACTTCTATCTGCTATATGACAATGCCTCTGGCTGCACCTTCATTTAGTTCCCCTCCCTTGTTCTGCTCTCTATCTACTGCTGTTCCATGCTCTAGTGCTAATTTTAGCCTAATGTACTTAATCACATACATGTATTTGATGTTATGCTGTTTACAATGCCTCTGTAACTGACTGTGTTGTGTACTCTTATTGTACTTCCTTTGACATGGAACTTTCTTAAAAGAGCCATAGCTCAAAGGTACTTGTAATCCTAGATCAAATAAATAAATAAATGAATAAATAAATAAAATAAAATGAAGCTATATGAGCCTTTCTTGGACCAGTGATTGTATCACCATACCATCCCACCAAACAAACTTCCAGCACAACACATCTTGCAAGCCTAATAATGGCTCAAGATGATTAATAATAGCTAACCAAAAGGCCTGGACTTTTCGCATGACCACAAAATATGGTACAATATGCCCAAGTCCTTATTTGATCTTGCATAATAGTCTGTACTACTTCTACCCATTTAAAGAGCTTTCAAGGAGTGAGGTATGGACTGTGTAAAATGTGAAACTGTTGCAGGTGAAATCTATCCTGTCTGAGATACTTATATAGGTTCACCCAGATTTTCCTTCATTGCTTGTCAGTAAGTGCAAGATCTAATTCATTATGCCAATAATAACACCTACCCATTAGCTGTAGTGGGTCTAATCTGTGAAACAGGCTATATAAACTTGAAATAGAATGTGGGAGTGTGCCAGTGCCATAAGTTGTGTTAGTGTCATGTGCCCTCCACTGTTATCCAAAGGAAGAGACCCAAGTGACTCAAAAAAACTGTGTCTAATTTGCAGACACTTAAAGATAAATGTGTTCCCAAACTGTAGATATTTGGGTAGCCAAATAATGGCCCCTATGCACTAATGGGCAGGCGGTTTATCACGTATCTTGGGCATGTAGCCACCCTGCACCATTATTTCCCCATGCGGGATGCACCAATGGGGGCATGCAGCACCTACTCACCTGATCCCATGCCACGTGAAGGCAATGTGCGGGGGCAGGTGAGGTTGGTCCGGCATTATGAGCCATGCACTATGGTGCATAGTGCTGGTCGCAGGTGTGTGGAGGAGGGCACAGGGCATGACAGGGACACTACTGTTCACTGCCGGATAGGCGGTTGTCCCACACTGCCAATGGGACCACTGCTGCAGGACCACCCTGTGGCCGCTCGTGCTACCAGGATACATCTATGCGTGGCATCTACCTGTATGTATGATGTATTTGCAGTAAGTTTGCAGTTTGTGACATATGCTGAATTTTTGTATGTATTAACTTGGAATTTGAACTTACATTCTGTCTTGTCATTTTGGATGTATCCACTGTAGTGGACATGAAGAACTGGGACTAGGACTTTTCAAGGCAAAAATCCATGATATTGGCTGAAGAGACGGCTGTGGCTATCCTGGAGTACTGCTAGTGAGAGGGACTGGAATATTGTGAGTGAGAGGGTCTGATTCATTGATCAGAGCCTTTCCTTCCAGCAATTTTTTTAACTGTCTTCTGAGCTGTGTGTTTAGAGGCAGGGCCATGGCAGTGGTTTGGTGGTGAAAGACTCCGCCCCTTTGTGCCTGGGTAATTTTGGGTGCCTCTCGGGACTGAGCAGGAACTACCTTACTTTTCCTAGGGAGTTAGGGATTAGTGGTGGGCCCTAAGATATCTTGGGGTTGGTACATGTGTTTAGCCCTAGGATATCTGTAGCTGCAGGTCCTGGTGGTGTAATTTAACCTATTAGACAATTTTGGGGGTATGAGAATAGGGGAGCCCTTTTTAAAGACAGACTATTTTTATTGCTCCTTCTGAGACTTTGTGGTTTTGCTCCTGGAACTATATTGAGTCTGTGTGTGGCTACATTGGAAGTTTTATTTTGACACTGATGGAACTTGTGATTTTACCTATGTTGGATTATTCGAATGTTTCGTTTGGACTTGGATTTATTGTTTGAACTTTTCTACTGCTCCTCCTACTGTTTGATGACTTCTCCCAGATTTATTAATTTTGTTTTGGTCTCCTGGTGGTGAGAGTTCCAGGGTGCCTATATTTATTTGTGTAATTTTTTTTAATGTTTATGTGTATGTTTATTTTATTGTTTGACCATTTTTCCTTCCTCCTTGGCAGTGACAGAGCTGTGGGAGGGAATTTATATGTTGTTTGTTTTCTTTAATCCTTTGAGGGGATTGTGTTATCCTGTGAGAGGGACTATATTATTGTTTATTTTATTATTATTTTTTGGGGGTTAAGTCACCTTATAGTGGGAGGAGGGTAGTTTAAGATAGTTTAATTTAGTTTCATATATCTCGTTAGGGCAAGGATTGTTGGAAAAGTTATTGTTTTAGGGTTTTCTAAAGTGCCTGCCATTTCCTTTTGAATTTGGAATTTGGTATTTTATGTCTTCCCTGTTATTCTGTTAAATTTATTAGTAGTATGTGCCTGCTTGCCCTCCTGTCCTGCACTATTCAGCCTCCGCTGTCCACACCCTCTGCCCATTTTCTTCTCCCCGCCTGCTTTTGTCTATGAGCCTGTTGAGCACTGGGGATTACTCTTGGGAGATGGAGTCAGGGGTGGGTGGGGTTTGGACAGCGGTGTCCAATGAGTGGTGCCTCCATAGTGGTTAGGCTCAGAAGACGCCCTGGGGTGAAATTGTATCTGGAACATGGTAATCCTGTTCTGGTTCCCATACCCAAGGGCACCTTCATTTCTGGAGGGCAAGTAGTTGGGACAGTGTTCATCCTCGTCCAACTGGTGCTGTTATGCAATGCCAGATCTGTCTGCAACAAGACTGGCCTTATTGCAGATTTTGTTGTGAAGGCAGATCTGGTTTGCATTACTGAGACCTGGCTGGATTGAAATGCTGCCCCTATTTTAGAGGTTGCTGTTCCAGCTGGGTACTCAGTTTTACATCACCTGAGATTGGACTGCGGGTGGGGGGTAGCGGTCTGTTTCAAGACCGAATTCGCCTAACTAATGTTCCAGTAGGAGGCTAGGTCATTTGAGTGGTACCATGGTGGCTGGTGTGGGTGCAGGATAGCTCTCATCTACCATCCACCAGGCGATGAGAAGCTTTTCCTGCAGGAAGTAATAGATTTCATTGCTGACATGTCATTGGAGTTGCCCAGGTGATGGTTCTGGGTGACTTCAATGCCTGGGTCGACGACGAATCTTCTCTTTTTGGTCAACACTTCCTCCAGTTGATGATATCCTTGGGCTTCACACAGGTTGTTTCCTCAGCTACTCACAAGGGTGGTCACTCTCTTGATCTGGTCTTCCTCCTGGGGATCGAGGTCTCCGACTTGGTGGTGGAACCAGTTGGTTGGTCCGACTACTACTCTGTTGGGTTCAATTTTTCTGCCCCGGGTAGGTCAGCCCCTGGGAGATGGTCAGTTACCGCCCTTTGCAGGAAGTGGTCCCTGATGACCTGATGGCAGTAATTGACCTCTCGTTATTTGATGAAACTAGCATGGATCCTGAGCAGTTAGTTGTGGCCTATAATAGGGCCATCTCTACAGCTCTCGATCTAATGCTCCTGTTCATGTTCGCCCCTTCGTGTCACCCTGGGGCCCCTTGGTTTGATGGGACTGTAAGGAGTTGTGGAAATGGGGCGTAGGTTGGAGCATCGTTGGCAGAGGACAGCCTTAAATGCCAACCACCTTATTTTGTTAGAGCATTATAAACTCTATCAAACAGAAATTTCCCATAAGAAGGCAGAATTCCTGGCCAGGGAAATAGCTGTCGCATGGAACCAACTGGCCCAACTCTTCAGGACTGTTGACAGACTGTGCACCCAGTTTGTCAGCAGTTCCATTGGGTTTTCAAAAAGTTGTGATGAGATTGCTCACTTCTTTGCGAATAAGGTGGCAGACATCAGGCATGAATGCCTCCAACTCCACTCTATGGGTGTTGCTGTTGATCGGTGCTATGTCACAGAGCCTGGAGTTTCCTGGAGTACCTTTGAGCTGCGGAGTTGGTGGATATTATGAGAATTGTCCAGGCGATGTGTCCCACTTGCTGTAGTTTAGACCTGGCCCTACCTCCTAATTTTGGGTTGTATTGACATCATTGGCCCAGTCTTAGCTCGGATTGTCCAGTGCTCTCTGGACTTGAGTGAGTTTCCTAGTGCCCTGAAAATGGGGTGGTGAGACCCTCCTGAAGAAAGCTTCTTTAGACCCAGATAACAGCAAACTACAGGCCTATCTCTAACCTCTCTTTGTGGGGGAAGGTTATTGAGAAAGTTGTATGCCTCAATTGGATAACCATTTAACCATCCATAATTTATACAAACCTCTCCAATCAGGTTTTGTAAGAGACATAGTACTGAGACTGCTCTGGTTCGGTGCTCAATGATCTCCTGATGGCAAGAGATTGGAGATACCATTCCATCTTGGTTCTCTTTGATTTATCATCAGCTTTTGATACTGTGGATCATGGGGTTCTGCTTGAACGTCTGAGGTTCATCTGTGGGCTGTCTGGTACAGTTCTTAGATGGTTTACATCTTTCCTCGCTGGTAGATTGCAGAGAGTTGTCTCGGTATTTTTTCTTCTGGGGCTTTCTCTCTGCTTTGTGGGTACCCAGGGTTCGGTGCTGTCCCTCATGTTATTCGCAGTATATATGCTGCCCCTCAGAGACATTGTAAAATGGTATGGGCTGAGGTTTCACTGCTATGCTGATGATACCCAGCTCTACCTGTCTTTGCCCTGATTAGGTTAGTGCTATCTCAGTACTGAACAGCTGTCTTGCAGAAATCCAAGATTGGATGAGTACCAGCGGTTTAAATTTGAACCTGGAAAGACTGAGGTTCTGGTTGTGGACCCAGGTCGCAGGACAGAGGGGTTGGGGACTGGACTTCCCACTGGTTTAATCTTGGGAGGAGCCCAGATTCTCACCTCTGAATGGGTGCGTAGCCCTAGAGGTGGTGCTTTGACGATGGTCTGACCCATCATCATCAGGTGTCAGCAGTTGTCAAGCTGGCCTTTATCATTTTAGGAACATTGCTAGGATTAGGCACCTTGTTTCACCCAGCGACCTTCCTGTTTTGGTCCATGCCTTATGACATCACGCTTGATTACTGTAACTCCTCTACTTAGGGCTTCCTGGGGTTGATATCCACTGCCTGCAGCTAGCGCAGAATGCGGCAGCATGTTTGTCGACTGGGGTATCAAGAAGAACTCATATTACCCCTGTGCTGCACAGTCTGCACTGGCTGTCTATTCAGTGGAGGATCACCTTTAAGGTAGGTCTATTGACTTACAAAGCCCTACACGGACAGGGTCCTGATTACTTGAAAGAGCTCCTGGTGCCCTACACCCCTCTGTGACAGCTCTGCTCGGCTGACAAGGGGTTGCTAGAATTCTGAGGGTAGCTTAAAATCATCGGTGCACATGTTTTTTGGGTTTGGCACCTACCTCTGGAACTCCCCTGCCATGTCAGCTAAGGGAGTGCGGGATGGTGGGGTGTTTTAAGCGTGTCTCTTAAGTCTTTTTGTGGGGAAAGCCTATTCTGTATTTTCTTGATTTATGACATTTTATTGTATATTGTTTTACTTTGATTGTAAAGTGCTTTGAAATATGAAAGGCGCTATAACATATAAATTGTATTATTATTATTATTTATTATTATAATTATATATGTGTAATATTATGTATGTAAAATAGGACTTCCTTGAAATGAGCATTAGCGCAATGGAGCTTGTACCACCTATCCTTTTCATATACATTTTATAAATAAAAACTATTACTACTACTACTACTGGTGCCCCCACCACACTCACACATGCACTGGCCCATGGTTGCTGCCCCCAAACAGCACTGCTGGTCAACCTCCACCCGGGCCACCCAGGCATGTTGTGGGTACAGTGCCCCCGCACCACCAACAGACCCCCAAGTCACAGCGACACACTCTGGGACCACATTGCGGGAAGGCTGGTGGCATTGCCTCCATTCACCACCTCAGCTACCAGCCATAGGTCTTCCATGGGATGCACTGCCAATGTGCACCCCACCATGTAGGGATGCACTCTGTGTCCTGGTCTGGGCATCAGATTGGATGCCTGGCTGGGTGTGCATCCTGCCCTGGCTGCACTGCAGAGTTCAGTGTTGAGGGTGGGGCTGCGGGCAGGTGGCCAGTGGTCATGAATGCCACTGGCACACACCTATCAATGGGTAGGGTATGCACTGATTCGCATACCCCTGCCCCAATAGTGCATAGTGGCCAACATTTGTGCATATCTGGCAGTGCCAGTCTCCCTTCTTTTTGATTTAATAAGTGTAGAATACGATATTCTTGAAGGCTTAGTTTTCCAAAGAAATTTAGTAATCATTTTTTATGCTATTAAAGTAATTTTGTGGAATCTGAATATGTATTGATTGAAATAGGAAAATTTTGGCAGAACCTTCATTTTATTATATTTACCCGGCCTATAAGAGTTAAAGGTAGATCTTTCCAACTATTTAATTCTTTTTGAATATTTTCATATAGTATATCATAGTTAGCTGTAATTATTTTTTAAGATCTGCAGGATCTGTACTCCTAAATATTGGATTTGCATAGAGATTTGTTGACAGCAATGTCCATTAGGCATGTCTATATTTTGTTGATTTTAAGTTTTAATATAACAGTTTTACTCCAATTAATTTTGTATCCTGATAATTTACCATATTGTTCTGTAATTTTTATCAGCTCTTTTATTGATCTGTCCAGTTTGGTTGAGAACAGCAGAATATCATCTGTATATGGACTTAATTTATTTATTGCATTTTAATATTAATACAATAGATATTTTGCTGATTTCTAAGTCTTTCAGCTAGTATCTCTATAACTACAATAAATATTAGTGGTGATAATGGGCATCCTTGTCTAGTGACTCTTTGCAATTGTATAGGTTGTGATAAAGTTTAATTTGTTTTAATTATTGCATTTGGTGTATTATAAGTGAGTTTTAACCATCCGTTGAGCTGTGCACCAAACCCCATCTCCTAAATACCTTAATCATAAATGCCCATTCTACATGATCAAAAGCCTTTCTGCATCAATAGCTAGTAAAATTGCATCTTCATTTTCATTTAAGGCTATTGTATTTATAGTATGTCTTATATTTTTTAAGGCCCTTCCTTTTATGAATCCATTCTGATCTTTGTTAATTATTGTTGGCAATATAATTTCAATTCTTTTTATATAATTTTGGTGAAGATTTTATAATCTACATTAAGTAGGAGATGTAGCAGTATGATGCAGCTCAACAGATCCTTTTCAGCTTTGAGGAAAACATGTATCACAGCTTCTTGAAAAAATTTTGGTAATTCTTTAGTTGTTTTAAATGAGTTGAATAATTTCTGTAATACAGGTATAAGTATATATTTAAATTGTTTATAGAATTCAGATACTATACTGTCGGGTCCTCATGATTTATTTCCTGGGAGATCATCTATTGCTTGTTCAATTTCTTGTACAGTAATATCCAAATCTAATTTTTCTTGTTCCTTAGATATTTATTTTAATGTCATATGTTGTAAGTAGTTATGAAATTCAGTTTCTTTAATTTGTGCCATTTCTATTTTATACAAAGTTGTTTAGTATGTTTCAAAGCAAATATTGATTTCTTTGGGAGTTTTGTTATATTTCCATCTTTTTAATAGCCAATATATTATTTATTTGCTGATCCTTCCTGGTTTGCCATGCTAGTTACGTTAGCAGTTTGTCAGATAAATATAAATAATTGGATCTTGTTTGTATAATTTGTTTTTCTATGCTATCTCTTTGTATGGTATTATATTGTTCCTTTTTAGCTATAAGTTTATTAAATGTTTGTATCTCTAAAGTTTGGCTATGATTGTTTTGAAGTATTTGTATTTCTTCTTCTAGTTGTTTGAATATTTGATTTTGTTTTCTATATCTCAGTTGTTCTATTTTTATCATATATCCCTGGAGTCAACTTTTAAAAGCTTTCCATACAATATTGATAGATGTATCTTGTACTGTATTATTAATAAAACATTCTTGGATTTCTTGTATCAGTCCATTTTTATATGAGGAATTTAAAAATGGGTGATACTTTTCTACATCCTTTTATTTAGTTGTTCTTCTGAAATTCTCAATTTGAATGTACTGTACATGGAGCTACAATTTGGGAATGGATTAATATAGCAAATGAAATACCAAATTCAATTCAGATAGAGAAAATTGTAAACCCATATCCAAATATGATGCAGTTACTATATTCTGCGTATCATAATACAAATAAAAACAAAAATAAAGTATAACAATTGCAACTTCAATTAATGCTTGATATAGGCACACCAGATAATTAAAGCAAATATAAAAGTTCACTTTATTCACCCATTCAAAAGAACTATAACTTTAAGGCATCTATAACTGATAAGCTTTTCCAGATTTGGCATATTAAAGGATTACACCAGGTCAGAGATGTAATGAATGGTCAAACACCCAAAACATTTACACAACTACAAAATGAGTATAATTTACCATCTTTACATAAATTTCAATATATACAAGTATGTAGCTTTATAAATAAAACATTGAAGGAACAAAAATAATATAGAATCTTCAATACTTAAAATGTTGAACAAAAAATGGATAAAACTAAACCTATATCAAATATATACAAATTACTAGAGACCACACAAACAAAAGAACAACAAAAATGATAAAATGGGAAAATTAACTTGGTATAAATATTACAAATAAAGTTTAACAAGATATGATTGATACATTTAATATGAACATAATAGCTATCAAAATGCAACAAATACAAATTAAATAGAGAATAATGGATGGGTAGCTGGTTATAATGAGGATTTTTACACCCCGAGGGGTAGGATGCCACATAAACCCCAAGGCGAAGCTCGAGGGGTTTATGAAGGCATTCCACCCCGAGGGTGTGTGTAAAATCTGAGTTTTTAACAAGCTACCAAGCCATTATTTTGTATAATTTCTGGTCTGTATTTTTTGCCTGCTCACGACATATGAACCAGGAAGTCAGATCGGAATTGGTAACTTGCTCCACAACAGATAAAAATAATGTTATTTAAAAGGTAACTAAAAGCAATTGGTATGCCTATGTTTAGAATAAACAGGGTTTTTAAATGCAGTTGAAAGTTTCAGTGAATTGTTGGACTTTTTATTTTTCTTCGTGGTGTTGCCAAGGTGATCGGTATCTTGTTTAAGGTTTCGCATTACCACGAAGAGAATGAGATTTACTATGTTTTAGGGATCTTGTGAAATTTTAATAAGTAAGTGGAAGTAAACCTACTTTAGTCATCCTCTTCATTGTCATCCAGCACCAGGGTCTTCATCTTTTTAGAGATAGGCAGTTGTGACTGCGAGTGTGAGCAGGAAGTGATGTAGTGTAAGGTATGTGTGGCTTGTGCTGCTGAACGGAGAAAGTCGATGTGTGAATGTCGTTATAACCAGCTGGTTATAATGACAGAATTATAACCGGCTTTCTATGGAAAAAATAGAAACCAGTTATTATTACTATATATAGGGCTTATTATAGTCCTTCAAGACTACACCCTTTAATCCTAATACTGTACAGTATATCTGAAAATGTCCAAGATGTACTAGGACGTCTGGTACACTTACACATGTTGCACTCCTATCCCTATTTATCAAATTTTTGGTTCAAGATAATCAATATTATCAAAAAGTAATAAAATGGGGATTGTGCTCTCCCATGTGTAACACTATTAATATTACATCCTACCAAGTTAAAGGAGGAACAATTAAAATTTCTTAATATAACACTTATTATTGCACGTAAATGTATTTTGACTAAGTGGAAAGATACCCATCCACCAAAAGTTGAAACATGGGTAAAATATATGATTGACATTATGAATTTGGAGAAAATCCATTATATTAAAACCAAAAAAATAGAACATTTTGAAAACATTTGGGCCCTGTTCCAAGACATAATACAGTATGGTATTTTATAATACAAGAAATAATAATAACATAACTTTCACTATTAAACCTGACCACCCTAGCTCCTATGCCCTAAGAAGCAACAATATCATCCTGCTCAAATTGCCCAAAGTCAACACCAAAACAGGGAGGGCAGCAATCAGCTATTCTCTAGCCATAGCATGGAACACCCTACAAGAATCCCTTAGACTGTCCATTATCATTCCATTTATATCCTTCAAGCAGCACTGTACAGCCTTCTTCACAGAGAAATGCAACTGCTATCGCTAGAGATAGAATAGTCATCCCACAAAACCATATTCCAATCACATATGGCATTTTCCTTCCAGTCAGACACTGAGTATATGGCACCCAATATTCCCTTCAACATCCTTGTACTCATTATGTGAGTGACTGTCATGATCCTCATTGAGATATATATGTACTGTACATATTGTAGACGTTAGTTTAACTTTCTCTTAGCCAAGCTTTAACATGTGAATTCTCTGTATATTATTGTGTTATAAATAATATTTTCTTTTCTTCTGTATGTATAACTGTCTCATAAGTATGTGATGTAATTGCTGTGCATCAACTCGAACCTTGACCTTATCAGGTCCATCTTGTAAATGAGCCTTGCTCAATGATGATCGCCTGAATAAATAAAGATTTGATTGATTGATTGATTGAAAAAAGGCAATAATAGTAAATACCTGGACCCCTTGGCAAGGATGATATTGATGGACCATATAATCTGAGCAACATCAGATGAAGAAAGGTGCCTATCAAAGTTCTGAGCCTAAATAAAGAAAAAGATAAATGTATCTGGAATACAAATTGAGATTGAAACACTCAAAAGGTATTGAAAGAATTCCTATTAATAAATGGCTGCTGCCAGAATGTATACAATACTTGGTCACAGAATTTTGGATGTAATGTTTGGCCTGCTAGTTGGAAGTTAAGGTTGTGTACAGAGCCTGAGAGGTATCAAAATGGGGTGAAATTTGTAGACACCTATACAGTTGGGTGTGGGCTCTCACCTACCATATAATGGGGGTATTTCTTAAAGGAACTGGGATCTTAGCAGGCAGAGTAAAAATAAGGGTCTTGATTCTCTGGACACCCAGCTCTGGGTCAGTCATAGTGCTAAGACATTCTCCTCTGCTTCTGTCAGCCACTCACCACTCCCGACAGGGTAACAAACCTGAGGGAGAGAAGGTATTTTTAAAATTGAAACCTGCTCTGTGAGCTGCATACCTAGAAGCAGACAAACCACAATCTTGGATGCCCTGCTCTGGGCCAGTCACAGTGCTGAGACATTCTCCTCTCTGCTTCAGTCAGCTGCTCTCAACTCCCAACATAGTAACAAACCTAAGGAGAGAAGGTATTTTTTAAAATTGAAAGCTGCTCTGTGAGCACAACAGAGGGAAGCTCACTTTTACACTGCACTCTGTGCTGTGAGCCACAATGAATGCAGTTACACCTCCCTCTCCATTTTCCTCTGGGGACAGAACTAAAACTAAAGCTTCTCTGTCTGTCTGTCTTCCAATAATAAAACAAAATAAACACCCCCAAAAAACTAGCTACACAAGGAGAAAAACAAAGTACAAAAAGCAAGGGTCCTCAAAAAGACATTGGGGAAGTTTAATCATAATTAGGGATGTAAGTTTGTCATGGATGGGGTTTTAATGACGCATTGTTTGTTCATGAAATCATTAGTAAACAGTAGTAAATGTTGTGGCACTGTCATCATTGCTACATTCTGATGGCACTAGTGAAAGTCATGGACATCCTGAATAAAGATCAAACATCATGGAATCAATGACGGTATGACTGCCATGCCAAACTTACATCCCTAATCATAATGTACCAGGCAATAAGGGACTACTTAATGTAGGGTGGAAGAATGCTTGTGCAGAAATAGTTTTAAAAATAAAAATACAACTTTTTTAACAAATTATTTTTCTATTTGAATAATTTTCATATTGTATAATCACAATAAACCACTCCATGGTGTGAGTTATGCTGGGATTTACCATGGCTGACCTGGATTTGACCACTCGGTCTGCGGTGCCATGCAAACCACGCCTGCCATGGTAAATTCCAGCATAACCCACGCCTGTGGTTTATTGCTTAAATAAGCAAAACTCTATTAAAACATTGTACAACCATAAACAATCATTGCCTACCACTAGGAAGGAGGGATCACAATCAAATCTCCAAGTAGGAGAAAAGTCATTCGAAGAGCCCCTAACAATAAAGGGAACATAACTGCCAACCTATCCTAAGAAAAAGAGCAAAAGAAAATGCTAGATCCATGAATTGCAAGTCTTCCCCGTCCAGCTCCAGAGGCTCTCCCATATAGGGCAACACTTTGGAGTGGTAATAAGCAACTAATAACAGAAAAGGCAATAAGAAGAAAACATGTAGTGGCAAAATAAGATAACCAAGGAGGAAAGGCATCATCAAAATGTTAGCTATAAATATGAGTGGGTACCAAGCAAGGCAGGGGTCAGGAGACAGAACCAAGAAATCCTCTGGAATACTCCTACAAGTGATCCAACACCATACCAGTATTTAATTGTCACAATTAAGTGACTGCAGATCAAGAGGTGAGGGACACCCTTCCCCTGACAGCCATATGGTGTCTGTACAAAGAAAAAATGGACACCAGACAGGCATCATGAGACTTGGGTGCAATGGTCATAACCATCATTAATCACCACCAGGAGGATCATATGCTACCAGTGTTTCCAGTACACTAGAAAACCCTATACAGATAGTTGTGGCTAGAAATACCCCAGAAAAAGACTGGACAAATACTGTTATAAACCATGTCTGCATCTCTCTCTCTTCATAGCCCACAGAGGCCTCTGTCATCTCCCACACCCACCAACAGAGCCCCCAGATAAAATTCACAGAGTGCCAGGGAGAAGCCACAATAACTAGAGTGTTCCCACACAGACATGTCCTGGCACAAAAGTGATCTTGACCAATAAGCGAGCCAAGACTGCATAGGTCCAATAGAAGGCCATCTCTGGACATCCACCAACAATTAAAAGCCAAATGAAGTGGTATCCCCAAGGGACAAAATCTCTATAATCAAGGGATGACCGGGATGGTGACTCAGCCTCATGATCTACAGCCATAAAAATAGAACCAACTGCCTTGACATCAGGGCCATGAAGGGGTAAAGATGCCCTTAGCCTCCCTAAAGGTATAAAAACAGTGTGAGCCAGGAGACCAATAATCAAACAATTTAGCACCCAATCAACATTTATGGCAAATACCTCTAATTCTTTCCCCTGGTCAGGAACTACAAAACTATATTGCTAGAAGTGAGCAGTCCCTAGAAAATATTCAGCAAGCAAGTGCCATGTGGAGGTGATGGGAGGACTGCTATGTCAGTGCGTTCTCATGAGTTACCCTGATAATGGTATAACCAATATGTAGTCTACTTAGTATGGGGCTGCAATTGTCAAAAATCATTGCACCAAGATGAGGCACAAAGGCCCACAACACTCCAAGGATTGTATGGGCAATACTCAAGATAAGGTGTAACATTGCACCCATATTCGACCAGTGCAAAGCCCAACATGGCTGCCATCTGCAACCTGGCCCCTCACAATCAGCACAGCACCTGCCAGACAATGGAGGGCTGCTGGAAATAAACCCATAGTAATATTGTCATAAGTAGGGCACATAACCTCTGCACAAACAAAGAAAAAGCAGTCGGGTGGACTCAGTGCACCAACAAACAAAGCAGGGAGCAGTAGGCACCATTGAGCTCCCCACAGACAAACAATTACGTGCCTTGTAAGATGACGATGGTGGAAAGGGATGTGTGCCAGAACTGGCCCATGGCCTCTGGTGCCATCTCGATTGCATACTATACAATTAGGGCAAACCACCATTAAAAAAAGTCATGAACTGGCCAGCGATGCCAGTCCCCACCCTAATGGTAAGCAGCAGAAGCCCTAATACCAAAGGCACAGAAAGATACCACCCCAGAATCTTAAACCCCATGCAAACCAATCATCAACAGGTGGTCTCCAAAAATTTCCTAGGCAGACAAAACAAACCAAACAAAACAAACATTGGGAGAGAGAATAAACAGACTCAACCAGTAGGATAAAACAAATCCAAGGTCCAGGTAAGTTCAATCATACAGATCACTCAATTCAAAACATAGATCCGATAGACATCCAGGAGGTTTATAAGGATTCTGGCCTTCCACTCTTGTGCACTGCTGAAACAGACTAGTGAAAAGTGTCAGGAGTTCCTGCTGAGCTTGATCCACTGAAGCAAATTGTTTCTGGTCATCTTTGGTTGAAACCAGTTTAGCAGGATAGATGATTTTAATACCGAATATGTGCTGCCCTGACTTTATTTATTTATTTATTGAATTTTGTTGACCAGGTAGGCCACTGAGACTAGAAGTCCCTTTTTCAGGGGCGATCCGGGAGGAGACAGATCTTAACCAACTGAAATTGAACCAGATTAATCTGTTGGTGGTACTTTTTAGTGAATGGAAATGTGGCCAGGGCACTGAAATTCCCCACTCTCTTCTGTGGGGAATCTCTGGCCATCTGGGAGATGGCAACTCTGAGCAACGATCCAGAAAGTATGGACGTGTGTGCAGCTAAGGAGCGGGCCTCCTCCCTGTTCCACTTTCTCTAGAGGCTGAAGAATACTTTGATGTGAATGGGACAGTGGATTTCACCCCACGTGGTGGGAAATCTCCTGACCAAAGCTGTCAACCTTATTGTGGCATTTACTGCATTACCAACAGCACCAGATATTTCAACCACTAAGGATGTTATTACAGTCACTAAGATCTGCAAGCTTTACTCTTGAAAGAAGAAATGGAATTTTGAAAAGGAAGCAAGAACTTACAGCTGCAATCTCGGTCCCGAACTCAGGATCCCACGCCCCAAACATCAGGCCCTTCAGTCATTTCAAGTGCTGCCTCAAGTACATCCAGTGGTTCTTCACCCACTTCAAACTCACAAACTCACAACCTTCTCTCAGGAAAGATTGTTTTCAAAGAAATTCTTATGATCAAACTGCAGCAACTGTTTTACATTCTCGGTAAATAAATCTGCCGGGAACAACTGCAAAATGTTAAAACTCCAATGGGGCCCCCTGCACAGTGCCTTCTAAGACAAATGTAATCAGACCAGAAAGTGCCACTCACTCTAGCAGTTTACAAACAAAGCCAGCAGAAATAAAATCAGATTCACAAATTGCAGCCCCAATGCTTTTCAGTATTAACTCCACATCACCCCTCATACTGCTGCAACTACTAGCCCTGAGGTGCTTTTGTCATCAGACTTAGAAGAGCATAAAATAAAACTGCTATAACTAATTGAAGTGATGAGGCTACCCAAAAGGAAAAAAGAAGAACTTTGCAACAGAAGGAATACTCTTATGCAAACTAGAAGAAACATTACTACTGACGTTCTAATGCATAGAGATGATTCTGCAGATGATACCTCTAACCCTGCTTCAGCAAAGCTCGATGAACCTCTAGCACTGGTTTCAGCCCTGAAAATGTCTTTTCTTTAACAACACAGCAACCAGTGTCCAATGCTGCCTGAACACTGAAAGTGCATGAACTAATGCAGGCTGGAAATTGAATAAAGAGGGATCTGGACTCCTGACCTGGACTGGGACCCGGCCACTGATTCCCAAATCAGCCCAGAATGGACTCCCCTAACAACCAGTATCTACAGGGGTCACTGATGGCACTCATCAACCAGGTACAGCTGTACATACTGACAGACACTCTAAAATCTCAAAACAGGACTTCTGGAAAACCACACCACTTACATCTGAAGGGACAAATAAAGCACTTCCAAACCCTTCTAACTGACATAGTTCCTGGCAGTGACCAACAAGACAAAACTCCTGGCCCTTCTTCAACAAATACTAATCAAAACGACAAACAACATCACAACAAAATTTTGTTCGCATCGATCAAACTCCGAGGTTTTCTGATTTATTTAACAAAACTGAGGCTGTACCTAGTCGTAATGCAGTCCACCTTAGATACAAAGGTGGCTAGAAGTGAGACCTGACAGGAAATTTGTTGGAAAAGCAGTCTTAAAAGACTCACCCACTTAACCCCTGCTGATGTATTTGCATTTATAAACATCTCTGAGAAGATAACTATGACATCAGCTTCAGTTCTCCCCTAGTTATTAGAAAAATTTTGGCTACGTTACAACCAGCTAAAATTCTCACCCTCTGACTCCCTTCCTCGCCATCCCACTAACAAAATTCCTGATAACATTTGTGTCCATAATGTTCCATAATGAAGGGGTTCACGAGAGGACATTACTCGGTGGCTGCAACAAAATGTGACATTCTCAGTGCCCCAGAACCCATTCTGGACTCTGAACAATTCTGGACTGGGGGTGGAAATACAAAGTAAACCTCAGACACTCTGATGACAAAATCTCTCACATCCCCAATTTCTTTTTCCTGGGTCGGGACCATGGCATGTGCTTTGTGTTGGTCAAGCTGTAGCGACAACAAATGATGCTCCAGAACCCATTTGTCATATCGTGTGACAAACCTAGATGTAGTTGTGTGGAGAAGTGGGACACATCAGCTCCCAATGCGCCAATCACACCAAGTGCAACCTCTGTGATGAAACTGGTCACCTATTTCTGGACTGTCTTTGGCAACAAAGAATAAACCATCCACCATCAACCCGGATGACCTCATATGAAAAGCTCCCAAAAAGCCAGCAGGCCTACAAATCTCCTGATGAGGAAGATAATATTTCTGACAAATGAGATCATCCTGCTGCACCTGCTCAGCACAATACCATATTACCCCCCAGCATCCAATAATGACACTGGGACCACTGCAAAGGAATCCACACCAAGCAGTACTGAGAATGAACCCACTAATCCTATCTTATTGAACCTGCTTTGTTACTCTGACCCTTCTCCTGAAAATCATATAATGGATGATCCCATCATTCCTCTGCCACAACCATGGGCCACCCCTCCCCCAGGAGATGGTCCTTGAGGAAGAGTTCATCAATTCCAGATCCTCCTGACATCACCACTGATAACCCCTTTTCGACTTTATCTGACTCATGGGTGATATGGATGCGGAAGACAGAGATTCAGACAAAGCATCCCTCTCCGAATCCTTGAAACCAGAAGATGGCAAGTATTCTGGGAAAAGAAAAAGAAGAAAAATCTATCTAACAATTGGACATGCCTTTTCTTACTTTGAACACCCACAGCTTTTTGAATCACTCTAAAAGGCATGCAGTTTCTAGTGTATGCATGACTCTGCTTTTGACGTTGTTTTTTCCAGGAAACATGGATGTGGCCCATAATCAAATTCAATTGTTTAAATCAGAGTGGTACCGGGACCTCATATTGATCTTTTAGACTAGACAGGGCTGATAGGATAGGGATGTTATTTAAGGGTAATACCTTTTCACCTTTATAAACTGGTAGATTTAGTTCCTGGACACCTCCTCATTTTAGAGGGTTTCTGTATTCCCATCCTTGTAGATTTATTAATATCTATGGTTCTCAATCGAAAGCTGATCTAGTTAAACTGATTGAAGCTGTCCAGCCCTTCCTTTGTACTACTAAGGAGATTTATTTTGAGATGACTTCAATTGTAGTTTAACCCCTTTAAAGACAGGTGCACAGGTCAAAAATATACTGTGACTCTTGGGCTTACACAAATGCATACAGTTAGCAGACCTTACTAACTGTGCTGAGTCCCAGATTACAGGATCCTACTTTACTTTTCAGAAAGGGCAACTACCCTCCACAATTGATTACCTTTCCTATCTAAACCACACCACACATTAATTTTCAAAACAGTACTGGTAGAATTCTCTGAAGATCTATTGTTGTCTGTATCCTTCCACCATGCACTACACTCACCTATAAGGTATAATTGATGGTGGTTAAGTACATCTATGCTCTCAGATTCTAGTGTACAGTATAGCATTAAGGGACTACTAAGTGCCAGAGCCTCTGTCTGCGACCTCTATGAGGACATAGGTGAATGGTGGCTGGACACTAAAACAATCCTAAGAGAATGATTTCAGAATTATGGTAGATCAAGAGTAAAGGACAATTTTTTCATCATTTAAAGCTACAAGCCCAATTACAGAAGCTTATGGCAATAGCATCCTCCTCAAGACTGGATTTTTCCGAACAAATATAGTCCCTTAAACAAAATATGCACAAATACCAGTATGATAGGGCCAGTACCATCAAGGCAGAATTAATGTATGCAAGCCAAAGAACTCACTAAATTACCCCTTTGAGGCTTGTAAACAAAAAAGATGCTTCTTGTTTCACCACACTTCAGGATGAACATGGAACCTGAGTATCAGACCCACTACAGTAACAAGCCATTGTATCCCAGTACTTAACATCTTTTCAGGAAACACATCCTCCCAGCGACACTGACATAAAAACTTTTTTCTCGAACTACTCTCAAGGAACTAACCTTCACATTCAATACAACCTTAAACAGCTTATCAGTGCACAAGAAATTTAAGCACCATTTAGACTTTAAAACTAGGATCCTCACCGGAATTGACGGACTCTTATGAATTATATAAAACTTTCCTGTTGAATTTGCTTCTTGCCTAGCAAAAGTATTCTCTTTCTATTAACTACTCAGCACATACCTACTGTACCTCCTTCACAAAAGGGCTAGTAGTATTCATATTTAAATCTGGAGAAAAGGACCTCATCCAAAACTAGAGGCCTATCAGCTTGCTAAATGCTGATTTTAAAATACTATCACATGTCTTAAATGTGAGACTTAAAAATAGCTTCTATAGTCATCCACCCTGCCCAATTCTGTGGCATCTCAGGTTGAATGATACAACATCCATTAATCATTGTTAGAGAAATTGTAGAATTTTTATTTCAGACACAATAAATCAGGATACATAGTATCTTTAGACTTAAGCAAAGCCTATGACAGAGTAAACCATTAATTTCTCTTCCACATAGCTTATAGCATTCCACCTTTATGTATACAGTGGTTACAGGCCCTTTATTCCTCGGTAACAGTATGTCCCAAAATTTCTGGCAGAATAAGTTCAGAAATCACACTGACTAGAGGAGTCCGACAAGGGTGCCCCTAAGTCTCCTTCTTTATGTCTTCTCCATCGACCCCTTATCAGAAATCTTTTTCCAATACACACATACAAGGACTGATAGGCACTCAGGACTCAAATAAGGTGAGCACACTGGCATATGCAGATGACATTTGTCTTTTGTTGAAACACAGGAGAATCTTTTAGGTATGCTTCACAAAATACAGCAATATTCTACACTATCTGGCACTAAACTGAACTTAGAAAATGTAAGGGCATAAGGCTAGGACACAGTCCAGATGGTCCAATGTCTATAGCTGGAATTCCTATTCAGGATGACCCTCTGAAAATATTAGGCATTCAGTATGGAAGCCAGAACATGGTACATTTGGGAAACAGCTCTTACTACCTGTGAAACAAAAGTGAAACAGTGGAAGGGATGGAAACTTTCAAGCTTAGAAGAGTTCAGACAGTAAAACAATTCTCATTCCTTGTCTTCTGTATGTGGGCATGGTATTTCTCTCCTTTCTAACCTTGAACTAGACTTTACAGTTGTTTTTCTTCAAATGATCAGGGGTAGTCTAGTCAGTTGAACCCAATTGAAAGGGCATTCACACATTTGGCAAGGGAAAAGGAGGCCTAGACATGATAGACCCTCTTGCTTTTTTCACACTGTCTTTTGGGCACATACAGTTAAACCTGTTCTAGGGCAGAAGGATACTTTAGAAAATAAATGAATATGGAACAATTTGGAAGGATTCTTGAATTCTTGGGATCAAAGCCTCCTAAAATATATAAAACACATCCAATTCCAGAGTACTTTAACCCACATTTCAAAAAACTAAGAAAATTAAATATTTCAAATCCCATATCCAGCAAAATACCAGATTAAGTCTTTATAACTCTATAATGCTGACTATGCACCATAATACTCCTGATTTTAAACACTGTCCCCAGGAAATCAAAGTATGGTACTAAAACAGCTAAATGATAACAGAATTCCATAACATATGTGGGAAACAACCTGATTGTGTGCTTATGGCAGACTCAATGTCAAGTGCAACAATAAACATAGGGCCATGGAGGAACGGACATGTCCTTTTCCTAATTGCATAACTGCAGAGGAAACATTAGGACATTAGTTTCATGTGTGTATGTTAAAAAACTGTGCTCATTTAGCAGCACAATAGCAATTACCATGGTTAATTAATTTATCTTATGAAATCATTGCATTAGGTATATATCCTACTTACTTAAACAAATACAACACCAGCATACTGCAGGTTTTTTTTGCCTGTATCAAATTTTACCTATGGCATGCGAGATGTCAGTAGGTACTCCAGCAACAATTAATACCTTATGACACTATAAATAATGCTACAATAATATAACTATTTATAGCCACTATATTAAAACTGTATGCACCTATGTTCTATTTTTACAACTGACTAAGTCAATATGAAATATTTGTTTTAATTATGCCAACATAGTCCATGACTGTATAATGGATTCTACAAAGTGACACTTTTTCTTGATGTTTTGTGTATGTATGACATTACCATTTGTTATGTATGCCTTTTTCATGTGATTTATAATAAATATTCCATACTCTTTTGAGAAGTGCTATGAGACCTTTCACGCTCTACCTGAACAACCACCAGAACAGACCTTGGTTTAATGACTCATCTGAAAGATGGCACCTCAGGAGTAGCACCCTCATGCTGCACTACAGTGTCAGTATTGGGATTTAACCCAAGTGCCTGGTGGGGATAGAACCCACAGCCTTCTGATCTTCAGGACTCAGAGGTGAGTGTACAACCTGCTGAGCCACTGACACTGCCTTGATCGAATTATATTTTGCCTGGTGCTGTCTGTCCTGGAGGTTAAATCTCCAAAAGAAAGAGCCTTCAGGCTTCCCACTGCAGGTCTTTAAGATCGCTCACTTTTGCCCGGGTATGTTGTTTATCCAGATCATTAAGGAGGCAAAAAAATTGGTCTCCGCTATCACCCTCCAGAAGATTGGGGTGCAGTGCCTGGTGGGCCCTCTCAGTATATGTCTGACCATGTGAGAGGGAGAGTCACTTTGAAGGAATTTCTGAAGAAAGAGGAGGGCATCTGGACATTCACCTCCTTCAGACAAACTGACTAATGCTAGGTTATTACGATAACCACGGCCCCTGGTCCTCACCTGCTCTTTGATTTGAGTACCTTTTCATTTAAAGGATATTAATTATTTTTTCTATATAGTTGTTTCTCCCTATCTGGCAGGGCTGGCAGACAGCCCCCTCCCACAGAGGGTTCATTCTTCGTCCCCTTGACTCTCTCATTCATGACCCTCCTGGTAGGTCCCCATGGGTTGCCCCATAGCACGGCCAATGTGAAGGGGCTGAGTTTTACCTCCCGGAAACCAACATCTAGACTCTAGGGGCCAACACAGGCACCATGGGGCCATCATGGAGCATGCCAGCTCTAGTTTCACTTTTCTCCCTCCCTTGCCATGGCTGCTCAGGTGTGTGTGGAGGCATGCACATGCAGTGATCCATGGCACCCTCCTGACTCTTGTCACTTCCATCTGTACTACTCTCTGGCCTTCACCTGTGGGCAACCCTGCAGTGGTCATGACTGGGTCTCCACCCAGGAGAGGAGAGGAGAGCTGCCTAGCTGCCACTCAATCTATCTCCCAGCCTCCGCCCATGCTGACCTCGATGACCCAGGCTAGTTCCCGAACCCAGGTTGCCGGCATGGCACCAGATGTGGCATCCAGTGCCTCAACCTTCAGTGGCACTGGGCCTGTGTGAGGGCTATCAAATCTGGCTCTAAATTGGCTTGTCAATCCTCCATTGAGCTAATCCATACCTGCTAGTCCTCAACTCTTTGAAAGCTCCTCCAATGTTGGCCAGACCGCTTTAACATCATTTGCCAAATGTAGGATAATGTTTTCAGTAGCACTAAGTTCTTGGAGGAATCTATCAACCGTGAGCAACTCTGAAAAAGGAGGCGAGGATCAGTCAGGGAGTCAGGCACGACTTCACATGTGCTTGCATAGGCCACTGATTACGTTCCAGGAAGGGCTGAGCCTCAATTGAGCAAGCAGCATTTTCTGTATCCATATCAGCCCCAGACTCCATCTCTCCCAATTATTACAATGGGAGTGGCAATGACTTAACAAATGGGATGACTGAATACCAAAAGCAACAAATTAATCACAAAATATGAGGATTTAAAGCGGGTATTCCCGGAGCCAATTTAATCTGTTGTCACTTGTTTGGGTGCATCACGTGACTCTTGATAGAGATTCTTTCTGAAAATAAACTACTTAGTTTATTTTCAGACAAGTATAGTGATATACAGTTTTGTATATCACTACAGCACTAGTGTGATGTAGACTGCAGCCATACAGGGAGGACAGTAGTAGGTATGTGCTGGCTGCCATAGTGGTGGTGGTGTTGGGGTTGGCATGAGAGGGGTCTGTGGCTACCAGGTGGGGAGGGGCAACTGAACTGCTAAGGATACATTCCTTATTACAGTGGGGACTGTGTGTGTGTGTGTGGGGGGGTTGGACTAGCAGTAGGGATTATTTATTTATTCAAATAGGGATTAGAGGGACCACTAGCAACAGGAATGCTTTATTTATTCAAACAGGGATCATGTAGAGAGGGACACATTTTTGTGTATTTAACCTGTGTGTGCCTCCACTTCAGTCTTGACAGCTACCTCTCCCGCCTTGCCCCTTCTACCTGCCTACCCCTTGCTCCCTCTCCCTTCCCCGGCATTTCCTGACTTTTATCCCTCCCTCCCTCTCCTTTAGAGCTCTTACCCTCACCCTCTACCCTCTGACAATGGCCTTCCTGCCTGCATACCCCTTCCCTCTCACCTGCAGTGCTTATTTCTAAAATTGCCCTTGGCTGGTATGTCATGCTACCTAACATTTGGCACATTTTGAATTACTGGAATTTCCTAAGCCTCAGTCTCTTACTTCTTTTATTGTGTAACTATGTATTATTATGTTGACCTTTGTATGTATGTATACCCCCATTCCTCGACGTGGAACCTTTGTAAACGAGCAGTTCCTGCTCAAAGGTGTTTGTAATTCTAGATTTCAATAAAATAAAAAATAAAAATAAAAATAAAAAAAATAAACAGGTACAAGTGCTGCTGGGGTAGGGCTGTACACCACTGTCAGTGTTGATAAGAGTAAGGTTTTGGAAGCATTATATAGCCCTGTCATGCTAGCTTTTAACACTTCCAAACCTTTCACTATACCACTGCAATCTGCAAGAAACTCACCTTCTTTGCATTGGCACAGTGGTGTAATTAGTCTAATCACAGTAACCACTTAGCAGCATTCTAAGTATACTTTTGAAAATAGCAATGTCTGTGTTAACAGGCTGTTGGCTACACTATATGCATTTAGTGCAGCACTAAGCCTGTTAGTGTAAGACTGTTGGTTTAAAACTGAGTCCCCATATATTTCACGAAATATTCAAATTATAATAAATACATAAAATAAGATGAATTTGGGTTTATGCATACAATGGATACAATGCAATCATAGTCGATTTGATAAATAAATGTATTACAGATAAAGACTGGTTCACAAGGATAATGACATTTTCACAGAGTAAGCCCTACACACCATGGTTGGGCAAATAGTGTCTAACACATCATGTCTCATGGTAAATGCATTTTGTAATACCGTAGTCAATATTTAGCAGCATGTGTCACTCATTCCAGCACTGTCAATAATTCCACCTGTTATTGTATTTACTTAGAGTATTACTTATACTGAGTGAGGTTTTGTCTAAATGTAATGCTTGCAGCCTTCAGAATGCCACTCACTGAATGTTGTGGATTGATCACTTATTCAATACTTCAAAATCATCTTTTAACAATCGTGAGAACATACAAAAACTATATATTTTATCTTCATTAACAGTGTGAGGTACATGATGACCTAATACTGTATGTAGTCTTAAGAAGAAAGCATAACTCGAGCCTAATGACTAACCAAAGCTTCTTTACAACTCTCTCTCCATAGATGCTTGACTTTAGAGCAGTGCCAGAACATATGAAGCAGCATTTGAACTGTTTATAACTGTATTCTTTGCTGAGTTTTAAAACGAAAAGCATAACTATCATTCAGATACACAATACCAGCAGAGACAAGAGTTCATCCTTATCCACACTTGGATTCCAAAATGGAGTAAAATTTGGAGATTAATTTAATATTATTAGCTTGGCTTAGTTGGATTTCACATTAATTCTGCTGGGGTTCTACTGATGTACAGAATCTTCATTTTACAGATAAAGTCGGCGTATTATAAGTAATGGAAGACATGTGTATTGGAAAGGTGAAAAGTATGTTTAATTGTATAGAAGTCAAGTAATCCATTTGGTTAAAGAGATATTTTATTTCAGTTAATGCATTTTTGTATCATTACCTATAGCCTATGTCTATGATCGATGGGGTAAAAGACCATTATGATAAATAGGGAGTATGATGATATATTATTGTGGGTGATGTAACCTTCAAAATCATATCCCTTATAGTAAAGGTCATAAGTGTAGACACACATAAATGTTAAATTTTACACAATAGGGACTTGAGTATAATATTTGCTTAAAATGGGAAATAAAATATAACCTATTTTCATTTTTTAACTGTCAGTATAACTTAATGTACATATAAAGAGTGGTTCTTTGTAACATTAGAATACAAAACTGAAGGTTTGAGGACTTGGTTAAAATGTTTACTTTTTTTTCTTTTCAATAGTAATAGCATGAATCTTAAACTGAGGGCATTTCAGAAAACTGCACCACTTTCTGTAAAACAGTGAACAGCTTGCTAAGTTTGTATAGTCATTTGAATCATGTCAAACTGTCTTTATAGTTAAAATAAAACAACTTTTCTCAGTATATGTAACATGAGGATGAGACAACATGCTCAATTTTCAAAGAGCCCTTAGAGCGATGCAAATTGTGTTGCCCAGGGCTGCAGCAAACTCTGGGTGTGCTAGGGACCCTGCACCCAATTTGAAAAAATCAGGATCCTGGTGCCAAAATCCCCAGGTTTGCTGCAAGCTGACAACTGTGCAAAACAGTTGAGCACACCTGTGAAATTGCTGAAGGATCCAGCCCCACCCAGCAACACTAGAGGGGTCAGGATGGTTGAGAGGTGACTCTGCTGGACAGGTGGGGACCAGTGAAAGAAGAGGCATGGGAGGTGCCATAGGGGAGTTGGAGAGACAGCTGGGCACAAGAGGAGTGATGTTGCACCCGGCAAGGTGTGTTTGCTTTGTTATATATTTGCAAATGTCTATCAATTCATATTAGTGCACTACACAGTACAGTAAATATGAATTCTAATCTAAATACAGAACCTGGGCAAGTGACATGTATGAATAACATAGCAGCAATATGTAAACAGAACTCAGCAGACTTCAAAATGTTTATGTTATACAGATCAGAACAATCAGCCACTATGTACTTATTATTGAGAGTGTCATTTGCATATCCTCACAACCCGATGGGATGGGACTGCCAAAGGGGTGTTCCAGAGAAGAAAGTGACATTGCACAGGCTGCCAGGGCTGTGCCCACTTGGTTCCATGTCACTTTCTGTCCCTGGAGCCCCCTGGTGGTCCATCCCAATGGCTGTGTGGATATGCAAATGGCACCCCAGTAATAAGTACTGTACATGGTAGCTGATTTTATGATCTGTATAACATAAATGTTGTGAAGTCTGCTGAGTTTCATTACAAATGCTACCATTTTAGTCAGAAATATTGTATCATTTGCCCTCCTTGGATGAGTTGGACCTAATCAGATTTTTTATTTAGAGTAGAATCATATATGTACAGTACTGTGTAGTGCACTAATATACATTGATAGACATTAGCAAATATAACAAAGCAAACGCACTCATGCCAGGGTGTCACATCAGCTTCCTATGCCCAGCTGTTTTCCTGACTCCCCCATGGCCCTCCCATGCCACTCTGCCCCTGGCAGCCCAGTTTGGACCCCATTCACCATAGTGTGTGTGGCAAGTCCCTTAGACCACCTCCTGGTTAGTCTAAGTGTAGCCCCTTGCTGCATCTGTGGCGGGCTTGCAAATTCAAAAGTGGATGTTGCAGCCTCACCATGGCACAAGTCCCTTAGACCTGGTGCACCCTGCTATATGGTGCAAGGCAGGTGCAGTGTCACTTTGGCACAACGGCTTCCCTTTTCAGTGCAGACCATGTTCAAAAATTGGGATTGACACATCTTTTGATTCAAGGTGCCACTTAAGTCATTTATGTTTGAACTAGGCATCTTGTGTCATTCCCTGGGCTTTGAAAAATGAGCCCAACAGATTTTGGGAATAAAACATTTTGTAGACAAATCACAACGCTTATGCTTATATAACTTTATGTCTCATCAATTGCACAAAGAAGCATCAATGTATTTAATTTTGAGTACAACAGGTGCTTGAACATAAATAGTTACTTGAGATTAGCCACTCATATCTCATCATTCGATATGCACCACCATTCTGCATATATGGTTATGGTAGCAATACACATTAATATTTCATTAACAAGCGTGAGGTTCAGTATGTTCTCATTGCTAAGATATCACATGCACGTCAAACACAGATCTTAACTGGCATACTACAAAATGTTTCAATAACTGTGGTGTACTTTGATGGCATAAAAAGACAGATATGATATTATCATAAGGCAATCTTCTTTGCCACATTATATGTCTGTAATTCTGATCAAGTGCATCATTCTCTATCTGTTATCATAGGCTACTAAGTAGCATCCTAATATGAATGCCTAATACAGTATGTGGTAGAGCCAGCTACACAAACCAATGCACTCCTTCACAAGTCAGTGCAGCAGTATTTATCATACTTAGCATTGAAAGAGGAAAAATAAGGTTGCCTTCTTATAAAATTTGCAGTGTATGGTATTAGAGGCATTAGGTAATTCAATCAATAGTGTAGCAAATCCCATAATGCTTATGAAAGTACCCAACTAAAGTTTCAATTATTTGTTAGGACATGATTTAAATAAACATCTGATGGATCCACTTGTACCTCAGATAGAGCATCACCTAGCTTTCTTGTTGTTCTCTCTCTCCATTGTTTATTATTAGAACCTAGCTATATAATACCAAATAAACTAGGTGTCATTTATCTAATTACAAATTAGGCACTGGTATAAAATAACCAACAGAAATTGAAGTAAGGTTCAGCAGTTAAGTAAAAATGGAAATAATGTGATAGTATGCCCTCACGTTAAAACTGGGTGAGAGGATCTGTTGTGTATAAGCAGTATAACTTCATTAATGCCATTAGGTCATATAGGATTCACACATTACAGCACACTGGACAACAGTCCCTTGAATTAATATACTATTTATGCAATAATATTGCATAACCGAATTACTGTGCATATTTACTTACCAAATCGCAGTGTACAATATCTTATTACATTACATAGGATGCAATATTATGTAGTTATTTAGTTTTTGATACCAGGTAAGGTGCACTAGGCATATATATGCCTATTTTCAGGCATGACCTGGGAGAGTTACAGAATAAAACTGCAAGAAAAGGTATACAGTAACAGTTACATAAATGTGAGAGCAACATCATCAGTCATGGGTACTGTTAAAACAAATGACAATGATATACAGTACCAGTATGCATAGATTAGAGGGCAACATCAATCAAACCTGATTATGATTAAAAAGTGACATCATAATAAGCAGTAGTGCAAATAAAATACAGTGGCAGGTGAAGTCAAAGTGTTTGCTGAAAAGGAGCATGGTACAGGACAAGTAGAGATATTGGCTGAATCTGGAATTGTTGGTACACATACAGTAAACAGAACAATAACACATACTGTAGCATATAGAAGTACACAGAGATTTGAGCAGGAAGTGCATGGTGCTAGAGTGGTCAGTCCTTAGTTACTAGCAGGAGCTTGGTGCAAGCTGTGACAATGGCAGCTTGCACGAATACCATTGCATCAGGGACCCTGCACCAATTCAGTACTGGCCAGGGTCCCGCACCTAAGTCCAGCAGCTTACAGCATCAGTGGCATTGCACCCAACAGATGGTGAATCCACAGGGTGTGCCACAAGCCACAAGGTTGTCAGGCAGCAGATGCTCCTCGGACATAGTGGCTTGCGCCACCCAAGTCCTGGCATGCTGTCATGTCATATATAATAATATCATGAAGTCAATGCTCAGTGCACTAAGTTCCTCCCAAGCTCTGATATGCCTGTCAAGTCATATAAAATTATATGAAGTCACAATGCCCAGTGCATAAAGTCCTCCCCAGCCCGATATGGCCGTATATAGTATCCTTGATAACATCAGTCCTGGTGGTCTAGTGACCCCCCACCTGGCAGATAGTTCCTACCATCCCACTCCTCCTATCTCAAACTCTAATCTAGTGACTGGCACAGCCCTCCTCACACCACCATGGCCAGCTGTGGAATGAACTGTCAAAGCATACTGTATACGGCCATAAGTCAGGGGAAGGGAGTTCCAGTATATTGTGACATAGACTGCAGAAGTCAGCTTTCCCAGACCAGTGGAACACTGATGTTCAATGAGAGGTTGGGAGTCCACAGACCTTATCGAGTATGTAGGGGTCTGGCACTGCAGATAGTTCACCAGGGAAAATGGGAGCCTGTTGGAGGAGTTTGTCCATAAAGCAAGCCAGAGCAAGAGATCAATTGTGCATCATATTGCACTCCAAGGCCAAATAGCCATACATCATCTCCTTAATGACTTATTTTAGTTAATTAATAAAACTGACCACAGGACATTCCTGAACATTGCAGTGCTCTAATAGATTACTAGTATTTTATTCAATTAATACCTTACATAATAGTAGTAGAAGCTTATTGCTTGATTGATTATTAAACCATTACAAACATTTACAATGTCTTATAAAGAAGAATTAATAAGACATGTTTAAACTCAAACATTCTGTCTTAAATTACAAAGACATTAAACAGGACAAAAGGAAGAGAAAAGAGTAAATTAAATGAAATAGAGTGAATCAGGTGGCTATTTCCTCTAAATGCAGTGCTCAAGAGTTGTCCAGCATTTATAGATCATCTGATCATTAATATTTTAAATTAGGATATCATAAGATAGACATTCTTTCCAGATTATCATTAAAGTTGCAGTCTATCCCTGAGACCCTTTATCATTCCCAATAGCTTATAGCACCTATATCACTACTGTGAATGAATACAATTAGCAGTATATCATAAAGCAGTTATAGGCTTCTAAAAATTCAGTTCAAAATCATGTTGTGCATTAGATGGAGGAGACGTATTCAGAACTCAAACAATCAAAGATACCACTTTGTGGGTATCCAAATGGGGAATATCCCCAAGGCTGTACTCAGATTAGGTGCTTAACACCTCAGATAACATGACATCAGGACCTTACTTAGAGGTGGAACAAAGTGGTAGACTTAGAGCCATGAAATCAGACTTAGACTTAAAACACAGGAGTATTTCACTCTTGACACAAGTGGTATGGCTATAGTCATTAAACTCCAAATAACCAGCCCATGTGGTCATAAAGAACCTTCATACAATGGAAAGCTCCCAAGGGTACCATGTGAATGCTGCTCCATGTCTTATTTGAAAACCCACCTAGCAGGTATTTTTATCAACCACAACCTGTGGCATTACATACATGGTTCCATGAACTCCACCACTACCCAGTTGACAGGACACTCAATTCTGCATAATTAATCCTATTGTCCAACAAATGCCTGTGCCACAACTAGTTATCTGAACTCTTATTACAGCCCACCATTGACCATCACCTAAGGTATAAAACTTCCTTCTGGCAGAATTCCTGCTGGTTAACCCTTGGTAATCCCACAAAAGTCAAATGCTTTAACCTTATATGGGAATCATCGCTTAAATGGCCCACCACATTAATCGCTGTTATCATAGCCAATCTTAATATTGTAGTTCTGGATACACAGGCACAGTATTCTTTTAGACCAGGTTATGTCACATATTGCTAGATAGAAACAAACACTATAAGCTGTAGCTCCATGATAGCCATGATTATATACTGACAGTTCAAATCACACAACTTCTCTTTTACAGTGCAGGACAGTGAAACAGCACTTTAACACAAAACTGTCAGAGGCCTTCATAATGACTGCTCTATAGCAACACATAAATACACAGAAACATAGAAATGTAGATGATGTCAGAAAATGACCAATGGCCAGTCTGACCAAGTTCCCTATTTAGACCTGGGACCTACTGTCCCTCGCGAGGTCCTTACACACCAATTGGCATCCTACTGTACACAAGAAAACAGCCAGTCATGGCACTTAACCAGAGCATATATGTCCACAAAATGAAGAATCCAATCATCGGTGTTTCAAACAAATTTTTTCATTTATTTGCCTTTTGCAACATCACCATCAGAGACTGGAGGGCCATTTAGAGGAAGCCACGAACAAGTGGATGAAATTGATTGTAAAGAAATCTAAAAAACATAGATGGAGATTGAAGACCAATTGAAATTAAAAGAGGGCAATCTAAAACATTTGAGGGCCATAGCAGCTTTGGAGACTTTAAGAACCGTGTCTATGTGATAACGGCGAATGCCTAAAGGTGATCATCATTATCACTCAGTCAGAGTGCTGAACACATTTTCAGAACTCTTACAACCTGGCACACCAGAACAATGGTGCCAGGACAGATTTTTACTACTTTCTGTGGAGGCTGCTTTCCCCCCCCCAGGAACTTCACCCCCACTCCCCTACTTAAAGATTCTCAACTCGGGGTGCATGTTGGGGTGAAAGCAGTAAAAAAAAAAAAAAGGTTAGGGTCGGGTAATAAAAATCGCACCAGCACCCGGAACTGAACCCAGTACTTCAGCCACCCCAGCCACTAGCCAATCCCGATGCCATGATGCAGCTTGACCAGCAACCACAGCACCACCCCTACAGCCTCCGCCCCTCCCAGCCCATGCTCGCCTCCCTGCATGCATACGTAGAGTGACATCCTGTCACCTAGTTCACCCACCCCTCATCCGGTCACCCTACTTTTTCATCACCGTGAGTGGATTGCACGGAAAGGAGTCACCATAATGGATGGCGCCTCCCTCATGCACCCACTTCACAGGTTACCTTAAGAATCAGCTTGAAAAGAATTAAAATTTCAGGATAAGAAGATAGCGGCTACAAAAAAAGTAAATTTAAGAGGCAAGAACAATTACCTGAACTCATATATTTTCTCGTGGCCAAAAATGACAAAAGGAAACAGGGAGGGAGGAACTATAACAAGCGAACAAAGGTACACTTTGAAACACCACCCTCCATTTTAAAATGCCCAGCAGCACTGAACATGCAATGACAAGTGCAAATGACACATCCTGTACAAGTGACTCGGATGAGCAGAGGGTTTTTCTAGACTGGGACAAGGAACTGAATTACCAGAGCAAGAGGGGGAAATGCAAGGTCACTACCAAATTGAGTCAGGAGGACACAAAGAGGAAGAAGGGAACAAGGACACCAGGGAGGACAACAGAAGAGGAGGTATCAAGTACAACATCAGGATGATCTGGAACCTCAGGAACTGTTATAAATTTATTAGATTTAGAGTTAAGCAACACGAAGTGCACATCCTAAGTAAAGGACTATCATTTGTGCCAACTTCAGATGTAAATTTCTTCAAGACAACAATTGACATCTGTAAGCTCTGCACAGTGCTGAATCTGAGGTGCTACTACTATAAACCTGACAACATTGGAGGAACACCTCAGAACCTGACTGTAAGTAATGGAGTCTTGTCTCCACATATTGACTAGACAGAAGCTATACCAACACAAGAAGTTCTTGATGCACTTGATGTATTTTCTGAGGCTAATGAGAGGAGAGAGTGGTCAGGAGGAAACCCAGCACTTTTGCCCACCCCTTCTACATAGCAGTTAACACATTTCAGATACTATGCATAAAAGATTTAGAAGCTCTAAAAGTGGATGAATATATGCCTAGTTTCTGTAATGTTACAGCATCTGAGAAGGAATCACTAGAGACTCTAACAAATAAGAATATTGTAGTGAAACCTGCGAATAAAGGGGAAGTATAGTGATTCTTAACTCAAGTGATTATGTGGCTGAGGTTGAAAGACAGCTTGCAAATAGGAATTCTATACATTAGTGAGTACAGAAAATGCAATCATGTTAAAAAACGTGTAGATAATTTTCTGCTGTGGGCAGAATATGAAGGACTTATAACTGGTAAAGAGAAGGAATTTTTAATGACAGAATACCTCTTAAAAGCCCAGTTCTATATTCTATTCAAGATCCACAAAATCCTCGTAAAATCACTGGAAGACCTATTATTTCTGGCATAGGGAGCCACATACCAGATTTGTGATGATAATTTGAAACCCTTTGTACCAAGGTGGCCCTCACACATCTGGGACACTTGAGACATGCTCAATAAGCTAAGGGATGTCAAAATTGAGAGAGATTCATTGCTAGTCACAGCGAGTCTCTGTACACTAACATCCCCATGAGGGTGGGTTACAAGCTATCAGGTACTATCTAGATAAGAGACCAGAAGGTGTTGGCTCTGATACTGAGCTCTGGTAGATATGACCAGAATTGTACTAGAGAACAATATTTTAACTTTGATAACAAATGCTACAGTCAGAGGAAGGGTACGACTATGGGGCAAGTCTAGCCTCAAATTACGCAAACCTATACCTAGGCTACTGGGAGGCGACATTTGTGTGGAATAAACATGCCAATCCTTACTTTGACAAAATTCAACCATGGAAGTGCTTTATTGATGATATTCTCATGGTGTGGTGAGGGGATGAAAGAGAACTTAAAAACTGTGTTGCTTTTTCCATGAGAGTAACTCAAATCTAAGATTTACCTGCAGTTTTGATAAGGATGAAATTTCCTTTCTGGATTTAAGATTTTGGCTATGGAGAATGGCACTTTGGCAACAACCTTATTTAGAAACAAGCTGACTGCAACTCCACCTTACTTGCCAGCAGCTGTCACCCTCGCCACACCATTGAGAATATCACCCTAACATATTGGCAACCATGTGCAGGCAGCTTGAATGTTGCAAAGTTTTACTTGTTGCTTAAAATTTCCTTCCCTACGGGTTCAGTAGGTGCACTTCCACATCACCTCATCCGTTACTTTTGACTCAGAAGCACCTTCAAAGTCTGTCTGCTTACTGGGCTGCGCTCGATGCCAACTCACTGAGCCCAACAGCAGTTTTAAATTGCAGGATTGTGAGAGTACAGTAGCCCATCCGTCTGCTGGTTTTGCCTACTGTGGATCGAACACAGCACAGCTCCCTCTTACAGGTTAATATTTTGAGTTCCCTCAACGAATTTGAACTGGTACACAATGTCCACTACATCAAATATATATGCGCAGACTTGAGGCTTGACATCTCTGCCTTCCTCATCTCCTATGGAGGCTGGAGTGACTTCACGCTGGACACAAGTCAATCTGAAAACCCCGTGCTGGGGATTTCAACCCAGTACTCGAGGCGAGACAAAAGCATGATACTAAAGGGCTGTTGGCTGTGGCTCTATCTGCTGCTTTAGAAGCCTCCAAATCGAGGTTTCATTCCTTGAACTGTAACTCTCATCCCTTAAGAAAGAGATGGGATTGTAGGTGTCTGAAAGTTTGAAAAGGAGCAATGGCTAGAAGCTGAACATCAGTCATTGCGCACAGAGAAAGACACTCTTTTGCACTGTTCTATACAAGGTAGCGAGAAAAATCTAAGTATGCTGAGAGATGAATGTGAACGCTTGAAACAGGATAAGAAACAGATTTTACAAATTCATGATTTGTTGAGTGACACGAATGAACAATTGTGTGATGAGATGGATGAGTTATGAGATGATCTGAAATGGATAGGTGAAGAGTTGGATAGGAGCTTAGGGACAACTGAGAATTGGCAGCGCATATACAGTGTTACAGAAAGAAGTTGCAAAAGGTGTGGAGCAGAACATTACAAAAGTTAGTCACAAAGATTGTAGATTAAAGATGACAAAACTGCACCATCAGTGAGAGGTATTGCCTGGTCACATCATGGCGATAGGCGGGTTTTGCTACACACACATCGACCTCACGTCATCTGGCGATGATGATTCTGGTGATGACATCTTCCAAGATGGTGCCAAGTCATGCCACCACTGTGTTCCAGTATCCCTCTGCCACCCACAAGATGGCAGATCCCTTGCTATGACAGAACTACCTCTACATCATCATCAGTGGAATGATGATTATCATGTGCGACGCTAAGATGGAGACCCCATGATGGGGAGCTTGAAGCCTAAGAATGACCCTCAAATTGCCGCTCTGACAAGGGCCAACAAGCTGGAGATTGATAACATGATCAAAACCACCTTGCTAAGTCGGGTTTGTCTGAGAACAGCAAGAAAGCTATCAAAATGCATCTGGAACAGATGATGAAGAACACTGCTGACCAGACAACTGCTATTCGATCTGTGCCAATGCCACAGAGGAGGCCACCCTTCACGGTGCACAAGACACCCTTTTCCCCAACAGTGTTCCCAGTAATCCCTTCAGATGACCCACTCTGTACAGCAGATCACTGACAGCATAAGCGCATAGGCCCCAGTGACAATCTAAGTTGTCATTTGGAGAAGTATGCTCCAAGTATGAGATGCTCAGTTTAGCAAAGGAATACCAGATAAAAATCCTCCCAGATGAGGTCTGCCAAGACACCAAGGTGACTTTTGATGAGATTACAGGAGAACACCTCCCGCGCAACACAGGCATGGTCAGTGTAATGTTGGCCCATCCTGTACAACAGAATGCCAAAGAAAGCCCTGCAACATACCACAAAGGTTGTGGATGGTCTATCGTGCAAGCAAATGTCTTAAGCGAGTCCACAGATGCTGACCTAACTGAGTACAAGAATTTGTTTCTTCAGAACATGATTCTGGCTATCCGTGAGAAAGTGGAACCAACAATTTTCCCTGCAATGGATAAATTCACAGATGTTCTTCAGAAAACTGAGTGGGTTTACCAACTCTACCTCTGAGACCTCAACTCCAGTTCCAAAAGGTGGCCACAGTACAGTCTACCAGCGAGTCCACAACCCAGAATACAGTGGAGGGCAAGACCCAAGACAAGAAGCCCGATCTTTGAACAACCGACAGCATTCCCAGTCTGGAGGTGGGAACTGGAGCCACAACAGAACAAACACAATTGGAATTCTAATTCTATTCGGGCAATCAAAACAATCAATCAGGCCCTCTTACTGAGAGATCATAGAGGAGAATAGCAACCTCTGGAACCTTCTCTGTCAGGTCCGATTGGTAGCAGATGCAGTTCAACATGCACCATTGCAGCCCCTAGCGCTGGGACAACAGGCCTCACTAGGCCACAGGGACACCAGAACCATGGGGAACCAGGCCACACTAGGCCTGAACCCTGATGCTACACCCTTCATTGTGGCTATCTAGGACCAGGAAGAGGCCCAGCAAGAACAGGCCCAAACACTCTTTCAGGAGCTTCCTGGTACTGGCACTGTGGATTGACAATTACAGGCCCCAGTTCATATTGTGAACAAGCTCATCTTGGACTCAAATGGAAGACCTTGCACAAAGGCCATGGTCGGGGCAGCCAACTGACTATGCTATTTGATACAGGTGTGGCTGTGTCTGTATTGCATGATGAAGACCCAGCAAACTTTCTTGGACCACGGATGGAGGACCAACACATCAGTGTGGATGGCATAAAGCTGTCTACGTCACTGCTCTATGTGTACTTTTGGTGGCTATAGGCAACCTAAACTACGCCATACCTTTGACCTCATGGTGCTACGTGATCATCCCAGCATCTTTGGAATTGATTTTCTCATGCCACATGACTGTGTAGTGGATCTGGCCAACATGGTCCTGATCCAAATCGGGAGGACAATACCAGACTGTCATGATTTCTGATTCGCATGTGGTTGCAGCTATTACCACCTTTGTCAAGGAATATGGCATCATAGCTCTATTTCAGAACCACTGGTATTTCAGGAAACTCCTACCCATCCTGCAGAAGCATCTGGATGCTTTTGCCACACAAAGCATGACTGTGGAGAATGCAAACTATCATTGAAGTCCCAGGCCCACCACATGACAGGCAAAGGCAATACCCCTTTTCTGCTGAGGCCTTACCATCACTCAGAGAACCCATTCAGTCACACCTCAAGCAAGGTGTAATCTGGCCTTTGTCTTGACCTCCAATTTGCCTATTTGGCCAGTGAAAAGCCCATGGGATCTTGGAGACTTACAACCATTACAGGAGACTTACTCAAGTCACTCCTAGCTGTTCACCTACAGTAGCATCAGCACCTGATGTGCTCAAATTGTTGACACAAGACCACAAGTGGTTCAGCACCCTTGGCATCTCCAATGGGTTTTGGTTACTGCTCCTGGCTCTGAAAAGCCAGTACAAGTTTGCTTTTACTGTTGAAGGCCATAGTAACATGGACCTGCTTACGTCAGGGGTTTCACAATAGCCTTTCCTCTTCCATCTACACATGATGGATGCTCTGGAAGGTTCTTTGCCCCACAATGCCTTCTGCACTATGTTAATGACTTATTGTTGGCAACTGCCACCAAGAACAACACTTTGAACTCTTGGATGAACTACTGACCCTCTTACAGAGGGTAGGCCTCAAATGTAACCCTGCAAAAGTACAACTTTACCAGAAAGAAGCCATCTTTCTTGGCCTATGCATAACAGAACAGGGTCAAAGCATAGCTTGTAAGAAACTCCACGGTCTACAAGATTTTCCATTACCCATCAGTGACATTCCTGGGAATGGTCAACTATTCCAGGGACTTCATATGTGATTTTGCACAGAAGGCCACCCTCTGTATGAGCTTTTGAAAAGGATGTTCCTTGAACTTGGGACCCCATCCACACTCAGGCTGTGACACTTGAAACAGGCCTTGGCCTCCTCCAACCTTAGTGAACCCCAGTCCACCATTACCCTTCCAACTGGAACTAGTCACCTCAGACATTACCATGTCTGCAGTCCTTGCTCAAAAGTGAATGATACTCTGAGACCCATTGCTTATGCATCTCAAATCTTGTCACCAGTGGAACAAAAGTACAGTCTTTGTGAAAGAAACCTTCTGTCTACCTACTAGGCTGTCAAGCATTTTCTGTATATCACTGGGTACTCACCTATCATTCTCAACACTAACCACACCCCAAAAAGGATGGATCAGTATCCAACACCAGACTGACTCACTGGTCTCTTCTTCTCCAGGACCAAGATATTCAGGTCCACGCTGCTGAAATTTCCTCAGTTCTAGCCCATGGTCTCCTATACCAAGGAGCCCCACACAATTGTGCACTATAGCACCTTAATTTGCATGAGCCAGGCCCTTCTTCCTACTACTCCAAAGCTCATTGTAGACACTCTTGTGTCATGTCTTCACAGATGGCTCAGCCTCATACTATCAAGGAGAACAGGTAGCTGGATTTGAGTGCTCATCATGTATCCTAATGGCAACACTGTTTGTGTTTCCAAGCACTGCAGTGTTGCATCATTACAGTATGCAGAACTGTCAGCTGTGGCCTGTGCCTCGAGCTCATACAACATGGTACTGAGGATATCATCATCTTCTTTACAGCATGCAATTGGGTCTGTTGCTCCCTCCTGAATTTTTACCTTTCTGGCAGAAGAACTCCTTAACATCTTCTGATGGCACCTCTGTGAAGTATAAAGCACTCATTGTTTATATTCACAAAATTACCCAACATTTCAAGCACAACTTGATCATCCACAAGGTTAAAGTCCACTCAAAAGCTGATCTGTATCCTCATTTAATGACTGAGCAGATACTTCTGCAAAAGAGGGTGCTGGGGGCATGCACAATGGATCACTCTGATGCTCTAGCAGCTGTGCAAATAGCTGCTCTCAAGAAGAAACCAGAACCTTTTGTGCCACTGCACTTGTCCACTGCACAGCACTCAGTCCCCAACTGAAAGATGTGTTCAGATTCCTGACATAGGAACTGAACAAGACTTACCAACTCACAGTCCCCATAAGAGGCATGTGAGTAGGTTACATTTGTCACAAGATGGCAAACTAATTTGGTATCAGCCAGAGGACCTGCCCCATAAGCTGTGGGCAGTCACCAAATCTTTGAGATATGAATTCCTCTACCAGGTTCATGATAATCCAACTGATGGACACCAGTGAGTTGAAATACACTCCAAAGACTTAAATCTGATGGTTGGTGCCCTGGCATCACCAAAGATGTAAAACACTACATAGAGAACTGCCTCATCTGTGCTCAGAACAATCCACCACCAACCAAATGAAATGCCAAACTGCTGCCCCAAAGACATTCAGGACCTTGGCATGCCATACAGATTGACTTCATTGATCCACTGACCAATATCAGCAGAAACAACAAGTATGCACTTACTGACCTAGTCTCTAAGTGGGTTGAAGCCTTCCTCACTAAGAATTGTACAGCCAAAGCAACCGCAAGACTCCTGGTAGAACAGATATTCTCCAGGTGGGGCCTACCTCTTAAGGTAGACTCTGACAAAGGAACCAATTTTACAGGTGAATTGATGCAAGAAACACTTGAACTTCTAGGGTAGACCAGAAGTTCCACATACCTACCACCCTCAATCTCCAGGTCAAGTAGAAAGAGCCAACAGACAGATTAAGCAAATGCTTTCCAAATTCATTGAGGACAATCCCAGGATTGGGATCCCTGTTGCCTTTACTCCTTATGGTAATTAGGGTACTCCTTCAACCACCACCCAGCTGACACCCTTCAAGGTGATGACTGGTAGAACTATGAGATTATCTGAACACCTGTTGTTTGACCATGAACACCCCCACTGCAGACAGAGTGTCTGTAGACAAGTGTGTGGCCAAATTCAAAGATGATGTTGTAAAACCCATCTATATGTTGCACATCACATGGGCAAGGCCCAGCAACAGTCCAAAATCTAGTTTGACAAGCATGCACAAAAGTAGACTGGCAAGTCAGAGATCAGGTAATGGTACTCAGATTTGCTCACCCTACAGATCCCTTCTCCAATAAGTAGGAAGGTCCCTTCCCCATTGTCAACAAGTTCAGTCCCACAGTTTATCAAGTTAGACTTCCAGAACAAGAAACTTACAGAGAAATGGTTGCATGCAAACCAGTTAAAACTTTACAAAGGAGTATAATTACTTTTCCTAACCCCACTGGGCAGAATTGTACCAACTGACCTTTTCTTTTTCTTACAGGTAATCCTGCAATATGGCTATCTTGCATTTATTTATTTAATGGTTTTACCAGGAAGCCATGCTAAGCAGACTACTCTTGATTCAGATGAGCCCTGAGGGTAGGGTGGAAGGAGTACATACATAATATACAAATTCATACAACTTTACATGACAATTTTACAAGGGAAAGTGCAGTACTACAGGCAGTAGTACAAGTCATTGTGACAGTAAGCTATAGTAATGACTTACAGTGCTGAGGCATGTGCCAATGAAATATAATAACAGTTACATAGTATAATTACAACCCTGTGTCTAGAAGTTCTGTTTACAGAGTCAAGAGCTAACCTAGATGCATGTGCAGATGAGGGAGAAATGTTTTGAGAAGGAGTTAAGGCGCTGACTGGGGAAGCATGCCATATATCGGAGGAGCGTATTCCAAAGTTTAGGTATGCAATATGTGAATGCTGACTGACCTGCCGAGGTTGACATGAGTGGAATGGATAGTAGACACATGTCGTTTTTCCTGAGTGTGTAACCCTGGAAGGTGGGGGCTGAGAAGACGGAGGTGAGATAAGTAGGGAGGGACTCTGTCCAATATTTGGCTGTGATACTGGCACAGTGGGAGTGACATCAGTCCTGCAGCAGTGGAGGTCAAGGTTTTGATATAAGACACAGTGATGTGTGGATGGAGGACAATCAAGGGCAAAGCGACAGAAGGAGTGGAAGAGGGGTCCAGTCTGGCTACGGTGGACTTAGGGGCAGCACTGTAGACTACGTCACCATAGTTGAAATTAGGAGAATCATCTTCAGCACAATTTCATGGCAGTCGGCAGTGGGATACATCCAGGATTGTGATACAAAGTGCCCAGCTTAGGGTGAAGCTCTGTGGATGGCATCAATATGTATGAAGAAATCTAGGTGCTGGTCAAGTCAGACACCAAGATATCTGCAAGAGGTGCAAGTTTCAAGAGTAGTCCCATGCAGGTGCGGAATGAGGGGCGGAGGGGAGCCTTTAAAGTCTCTGCCTTGTGCCAAAGGTCATGGAGACAGTTTTCTTGGTGTTAAGAAACAGCTGATTTGAGTGAAACCAGTGCTGAACTGCATCTAAGTCCTGCTGAGTCTGGTCACCACATCAGAGGATGACGGGCCATATGTGTACAGTACTGTATCATCTGCATACATGTGAATGGATGCGTGGGGCAGGCTGAGTGCAGGTCATTTAGGAAAATGGAGAACAAAAGCAGGCCAAGGACTGAGTCTTGGGAGCACCAGAGAGTAACAGGAAGGAAGCAGAAGTGGTATTGTCAATTTTGACAGATTGGGCTCTGCCTCTCAGGTGGAGGGAACAAACTGGTGGCCCCACTTGAGAAGCCTACAAACAGAGCTTGGATAGAAGAAGGAGTGGAGACAGTGTCAAAGGGTTTAGCCAAGTTGACAAAATGGCTGAGGTGATGTGACCTCTATCCACACCAGTGAGGATGGAGTCAGAGAGCCTATGAAGAGATGGTGGTGGAGTGGGATTTCCTAAACCCAGACTGGTAAAATGTGAAAAAGAAGAGGAGTCAAGATAGGAGGAGAGTTGTAAGAGCACTAGGTTTCCTAGATTTTAGCAAGGATAGGTAGAAGGAAATTGGGCAGTAATTCCCAGGAGCAGAAGGTCACCACCTTTAGGTAGGGGGATGACTGTGGTGTGCTTCCAGTTGGTTGGGATGGCAGCTAGAAAGAACAAGAGATTATACAGTAAAGTCAGGGGGTGCAATGGCAGGAGCCAACCAGTAGAGCAGTTGGGAGTCCAGGCCAGTGGGGCATTTGCCCTTGGAGGGATTAAGGTGTGTAGGGCTTTGTATATTTCAGCCAGGGAAGTCTGATGGAATGCAAAAGAGGGCCAGCAGTGGGAGCTAGGTAGCAGGGAGGGTGTAGAGGGGATTATAGTCCAGAGTGATGGAGGCCAAGAGAGGTGCAGTACATTCAGTAAAGAATGAGCTGAAATAAGAAGCCACTTTAAGAGGTCAGTGACTGTGTAGCTGCCTATGTTTAGGCAGGGGTGGGAGGCTGCGAGAGGGGAGAACAGTGATCTAGCCACCTTCCAAAATTTTGATGGCTGGCTTAAGTTGGAGTTGAAGGTGTCTCTGAAGTAGCTTGATTTTGCTTCTATGGATTTGTATAGTACAGGCATTCCATAGGGCATGATACTTTTGTTGGTATGCAGGAGAGCCAGAGACCTTGGAAAGCCTCCAAGCCTGATCCCTGTGCTTAAGGAGGCTCATAATGTCTGAGGAAATACATGGCAGGTGGCACTCCTCACCTGAGCTCATCTGAGAGGGACATGTGAGTTACAGACGGTGATGAGCCTGGCCTTTGAAATACTCCCAGGTGGAGTCCATAGAGGTAGCCCTATGGATGTATGACCAATCCATGTTTGACAGGCTGTTTAGGAGAGATGCAAGGTCCATGGATTTAAATTATCTAGTAAGAATGGTTCTAGGGGTGGTGATACAGGTCTATGGATTTTCCTAACAGAGTAGATCATATGGTGGTCACTTAAGGAGTCCGTAACAGTCCTGAGGTGAAAATCCAATGGGGTGCAGTAAGGGACCAGTCCAGGAGAGTGGTTCGGTAAACTGTGGTTATGATGTGGGCTCGGTGATGAGTTGAGACAGGTTTAATGCTGCCACCTGGTTACATAGCTTGAGCTACTGCTTGAAAGCCAGTTTTGGTTGAAATCACCGAGGATATGTAGTCGCCGGAGGCCAGTGATGTAATGGTGTTTAGGTTTTCCAAAATGGAATGTGAAGTTGAGTCAGAACAGCAATAGGATCCAGCTATAAAAATAGGGCTAATATGGGTGAGGGAGAATTTAATTAATAAAGCGTTGATGGTGGGTATCGGGACTGGACAGCGGGATGGGTGTAAACTGAAGCTGATGCGGCGATATACATGTCAATGCCACTGTCTCTTTTTAAGCCATGGCAGTTGTGATGAATAAGAGTGTAGAGGAATTTTGAATTTTGCATCCTGATTGTATGATTTCAGCCAGGTCTCAGAAATTATCAATATGTCAGGTCTTAAGGAGAGAACAATTGGTTGCAACAGGCTAAGTTTGTTTACAATGCTGCAGATATTTAGGTGAGTGATTTTAGGCCTCGGGGCAGTTGGAGAGGGTGGAGAAGTGTGACATGTGGGATGTGGGGAGGGGTTGGACTGGGGTTAAGTTCAATGTTCCCAGATAAAAAGAGTAAAAGGGTTATCAGAATTTTGTTTTAGGCAAGACCCATAGAAGCTTGCAAAAAGAATGTGGTGGCTGGGAGGGGCCTCTGAAGAGACCTGGGTATGGAATTTCAGGACTTCTAACCCGGCATGAAAGGAGGTTGGAGCACTGAAGAACAGCCAACAAATTGAGTAATAGAGCATTAGGGAGCACCTCAACATTTGAGGTTGGGGAGAGGAGTTGGACAGACCAAGTAGGGTGCTGGCTTGCAAGGCTGTGCTCTAGGTAGGAGGAGGAGGTATCAAGAACAGTGGAGCTAATGTTAGAATTGCTAATATACCTAGAAGCAACATTTTGGGCTACTGGCTAGTAGGTGATGGTGCGGGTTATTAGCGGTCACCAGTGATGGATGCTGATAAGCAGCAAATGGAAAAGTGAGCTGATAGGTTATTGGCGGCATGTGACCGCAACTATAAATTAAATGGATGACCAAGGGTGGTGGTGGGGCAGCAGACACAAAGCATTGGTGGGGCACAACATAAATTCAAAGGTCTGTGTCTGTTGCACCTTTGTCCACGCGTACCTGCTCCTTGTCAGTTCCTTGGATTGGCTTTCAACTTTGGTGAAGGGCCGTGGCACACATGGCCCTCATGACCACTTGAGTTGTGGAATGGAAAAGCAGAGAAACTGAGGATTAAATCAGATATTTTGGAGGGAGGGCTGAGCAATTAAAGAGAGACGGGGCTGTGTAAGCACAGACTGCCTTGCCAGATCTGAGTTATACACAGTGCAAAATAAATGCCAGCAGAGCTCTACAATCTTGGGAGAACCAGTGGGAATTTAAACAGCACTTCTAAATCTAAATCCAATAGTTGAACAGAAACACTAGCACAGATACAACAAGACAGCAGAACCCTTTTCATACTAGTTTAAACAGTGACAGCAGATCTTAAATGGCAAAACAGCAGAACTCTGCACCAGAATGTTTAACAAGTAGATAAAATCAGTTGCAAGATTATGTGTAAATAATGCTGCATCACTTAAAAAAAATATTTTTTTGCTTTCTGTTTTTCATTTTACGTTCGCTTCACGCCTGTCGCCAAAGGAACGTTTGAAGTAGCACACTTGGGTGTGCCTCTCCCATCAATGCACTGCTCCTTGGAGCAGGCATGACGGTCCTGCACCAAAGGGTGCAGGAGCTCAGTATGACAGCAGCATTCCTCTGCTTCAAGGAAAACACCGCTGCCATACTGAGTGCCGCTGCCGTCCCTCCGCCACGCGCTCCCTCTGCGCATGTCATGCCGCCCCCAAAGCTTTCCTGCCATGCTGGGAGCCCACCCCAGCATGGCAAATGTTGTTGTTTTGCTGACGGGGTGCCCAATCCCCCCGGCTCCACGCCCCCCAAGCCATCCTGCTGCCACGCTGGGAGCCCACCCCAGCGTGGCAAAACCGTTCATTTGTTTTGCCCATGGGGTGCCCAATCCCCATCAGCTCCTTGGCCCCCATGTAGTTTGCCGACTGGGGTGCCCAATCCCCGTCGGCTCCTCGGCCCCCCCATCTTCTGTCACGCTGGGAGCCCACCAGCGTGGAAAAGTTTGTTTTGTCGGCGGGTGCCCAATCCCCGTCAGCTCCACGCCCCCCAAGCCATCCTGCTGCCACACTGGGGAGCCCACCCCAGTGTGGCAAACCGTTAGTTTGTTTTGCCCACGGGGTGCCCAATCCCTCGCCGGCCCTCGCCCCCGCAGTTTGCCGACGGGGTGCCCAATCCCTCGCTGGCTCCTTGGCCCCCCACTTCTGCCACACTGGGAGCCCATCCCAGCATGGCAAACGTCCCACGCCGCCTTTTTTCCCTGTAAACAAAAACGGTCCCGCCGGCGCGCTCCCCAACCCCCACAACCCGCACTCCACCCACTGCGCATCTAGCCTCCCCACCCCCCACCCCATACTTACCTCCGGACCGCATGACGATCTTCGTGGACCGGGAACACATCTGCACTCTTCAAAGCCGACCGCGAACTGAGGAAATGCCGATAAGCTGTATAATGGGCTACATAGGGGGTTTCAACTTTATGCATATCTCAGTCATTTTTGAATTTTGCACCAAATTTTCAACATGGAGTTTTTGGACTGCTTCTCATGAATGATGTCACTGTCATGGTGTTATTCAGGCCCGAAGGTGATTTCACAGGCACTGTGCAGTCACTGCATGAAATCACACTTCAGCCTCAAATAATGCCATGACAGTGACATCATTCATGAGAAGGGTCCCAAAACCCCATGTTGAAAATTTGTGCAAAAATTCCAAAATGACTGTTTTACGAGCGCAGGTTGCGAGTTCCTACGCAGGCTCGAAGTTCGCGAATTTTCAAGATTTTCACTCCAGATTTTCAACATTGCCATTTTATCACACCTTCTTATGAGCTGTATAGCTGTCATTTTTCACATCTCACCCAAAATGTGTTTCCCTAAGGAAGCATAATGGCGCAGTCGGTGTGTGAACTCAATGTATGGGACACATTAAGAAAATCACAGTGACAATGATCATGAGCAGAGGTCTTAAAATGGCTGTGCTGAAAATTTGGTGAAAAAATTCCTAAAATGACTGTTTCATGAGTCTGCGTTACGCAGTTCCATAGCGGCTTGTAAGTTTGAATTTTCAATATTTTCTCCAGATTTTCAACATTGCCATTTTACCACACCTCCTTATGAGCACTGCAGCTGTTACTTTCATCTTGCCCAAAACGTGTTTCCACCCATGTAGCGACAATGGCACAGTCGGGTGTGCGAACTCAGTGTATGGGACACATTAAGAAAATCACAGTGTCACTGTTCATGAGCAGAGATCTTAAAATGGCTATGTTGAAAATTTGGCGAAAAAATTCCTACAAATAACTGTTTTTGAGCGTGCTTTGTCAGTTCCTATGCACGCCGTAAGTTTTCAATTTCCAATATTTTCACCAGATTTTCAACATTGCCATTTTACCACACCTCCTTATGAGCAGTACAGCTGTCATTTTTCACATCCTGCCCAAAATGTGTTTCCCATGTAGTACAATGACGCAGTTGGTTGCGAAATCAATGCATGGGACACAGTAAGAAAATCACAGTGACACTGTTCATTAGCAGAGGTTTTAAAATGGCAATGTTGAAAATTTGCGTAAAAATTCCTAAAATGACTGTTTTATGAGCGCATGCTGTACAGTTCCCACGCACGCCATAGGTTTGCGTAATTTTCAATATTTCTACTCCAGATTTTCAACATTGGCATTTTACCACACTTCCTTATGAGCAGTACAGCTGTCATTTTCACATCCTGCCCAAAACATGTTTCTGCCTATGTAGCGCATAATGAGGGTAACAAAAGATCATGTTGACAATTTATTGTGCAAATACCAGCAATCGCATTGTGGGCATTAGGTAGCACCATACATGCCAAACACCACTGCAAATACCTGTAAGCTTAACGCTCGCATTGACAAATGCTTGTTGTATTAAGTTTAACTAAGGAACAGAGAAGTTCATCAGCATTTAGACATAGATTCAAATAACTTAAGGTACTTGTGCATGTAAAATTAAGGTACACAGCACAGTGGAGCAAACAAGTGTGGCGGGGAAGTTGCGGGAAGGTAAGGGAGAAAAGATAGCATTCAGGAGTATAAGGAAACATAGAGAGCAGGGCAGAGAACTGTACCAGTTAAAGCAGAAGAGCAGGAAGGCAGTCAGAATAGCAAAGGCACGCCCACCGGGCGCAGCGGTGGGATTTCCTGCGACGCCGGGTGATCCGGTTCGAACGGGACCCGAGGTCGTCGGAGGCTGGCCGGGGAGATGAATTGAGCGTCCGCTGGACTGCTCTCCTTCTCCGGGAGGTTCGGCAGCATCCGGGCGATGGGGACTCTAGCGAGGCTAGGAACACCCACGCCGCCGCCGCTCAAAGAGCATTGAGGCGGGCAGGACGTCATGCGTCATTGCATGTCCCGCCTTCCCAGAAAGCGGAAAAAAGGGATGGTTGCGGCCACCCTCCATGAAGCCCGCTTGGCAGCAGTTAGCCCCAGGCCAGAATCCTCGACCGATTCGTTCTCTGGGATGTTCCTCCTCCATCCGTGGCCCATGGCCGGGGGGTAAGCCACGGGTATCGGAGGACTAGAGGCCAATTTGGGGTGGAAGCCGAAGCGTGACCGTGTTGAGAGTACCGGTGGCCGGCAACCAGGTTGGTGGAAAAAATGTAAAAAAAAAAAAGAATAGCAAAGGCCCAAACCGAGGAAAAGATAGCCAACTTGGTTAAGAAGGGGATAAAACCTCTTATAGGTACATTAGGAGCAAAGAAAGACTAATGCAGGGATACTGAGGCTGAATAAAGAGGAAGGTGGTTGGGCAGAGAGCCACAGTGAAAAACAGGGATACTGAATGAATACTTCTGCTCAGTATTCACAATGGAAAAACAGGTGAGATACCTAATCCAGTCAAAAGAAGCAATCTGGATAGAGGGTTGATATTAGTCCTTTCACAGTAGAAAGGGTTCTGAAAGAACTCTTAAAAATGGAGGTGGATAAAGCAATGGGGCCTGATGGGATTCACCCCAGAATTCTAAAAGAACTAAGGAAGAACTTGTAACACTACCCTTTTAATAAATCATGGAGGATGGTGTGGTACCTGAGGACTGGAAGAGGGCAGATGTGATTCCCCTTCACAAAAGTGGGAGCAAGACAGAGGCAGTAAACTACAGACCTATCAGTTTGAACTCAGTGGTAGGGAAAATGATGGAATCACTTCTGAAGGAAAGAATTGTTGAGTACCTAGAGGCCAGTGGGGCACAAGACCCAAGGCAGCATGGATTCACAGCCAGAAGGTCATGTCAGACAAATCTAATTGATTTCTTTGACTGGGTGAACAAAGTAGTAGACCAGGGAGGGACTGTGGACATGGCCTACCTAGACTTTAGCAAGGCATTTGACACAGTCCCACACAAAGATTAATAAACAAATTAGCCAGCCTGGAGTGGGTCCCAGGGTGGTAACCTGGGTAAAAAACTGGCTGGATTATGGGATACAGTGGGTAATAGTAAATGGTGATAGTAAATGGAGTCCACATTGAAGAAAGTGGGGTTACTAGTGGGTACCGCAGGGTCGGGTTCGGTCCTTTTAATGTCTTTATAAGTGACATTGCAGAGGGACTGGAAGGAAAGTATGTTTCTTTGCAGATGACACAAAGGTGTGCAGCAGGGTTGATATGCAAGGTGGGGTGGAAAGGATGAAAAGGGACTTGGCAAGGTTGGAGGAATGGTCAAATGTATGGCAGCTTAGATTCAACACAAAGAAGTGCAAAGTAATGCACCTGGAAAACAAAAACCAGGGAAGAGCACACAATGGGGGTGAGATACTGACACAACAAAATGGAAAGGGACCTGGGGGTAGTCATATCAGATGACCAAACGGTGGGCCAGCAATGTGAGACAGCAGTAAGGAGGGCTTGGGGGATATGGGGTTGCATAGGAGAGGCATCACCAGTAGAAAACAGGAAGTTGTTGGCCCTCTGTACAGACAGTTGGTAAGGCCACATCTGAGTACTGTGTACAGTTCTGGAGACCCCATCTCTGCAAAGACATGAACAGGGTGGAGGCTGTCCAGAGGAGGGCAACCAAAATGATGCAGGGGCTGCACCAGAAGACATATGAAGAAAGACTAAAGGAGCTTAAGATGCATAGCCTCGAGAAAAAGAGGAGAGGGGAACATGATAGAAACTTTCAAATACCTCAAGGGAATCAACAAAATCCAAGAGGGTAGCATCTTTCAGAAAAAGATGTGCAAGAACAAGGGAGCACAATTTGAAGATAGAGGGGATGGCTCAGAGGTAATGTGAGAAGTATTTCTTCACAGAGAGGGTTGCAGATGCATGGAACAGCCTTCCTGAGGAAGCTGTAGAGTCAAAAACAGTGGGGAAATTCAAGAATGCATGGGACAGACAAAAGCCAATTCTAGTGGGGGTAGGAGGAAGTAGGCTGTTGGTTAACTAGGATCTTCAGCTTATCCATTAGGTAGGAAATGGGCAGACTAGGTGGGCCAAGCAGTCCGTATCTGCCATCAAATTCTATGTTTCTATATAAACACAGCTTCACGTGGCTGAAATTAGCTGAGCAAAATTATCTGTAATAGTCTGCCACTTAATTAAGGCAGATGAAACAGTCCGAATTGAAGTAGTCCATGAAAATTAAAGACAGAGGCAGATGGAAGTATTTTGCCAATTGTGCCAAAACACAGATTCCCAAAACTGTGTCCATTGTGCCTTTGTCCACATTGTGTACCTGCTCCTTGTTGGTTTCTTGGGTTGGCTTTCAGCTTCGGGGAGAGCTGGCACACCTGGCCCTCACGACTCACTCGAGCTGTTCCTTGTCAGATCCTTGAGTTGACTTTCAGCTTCGTGGGAGGACCGTGACACACCTGGCCCTCATGACCACTCGAGCTGCTCCTTGTCAGATCCTTGAGTTGGCTTTCAGCTTCATGGGAGGACCGTGACACACCTGGCCCTCATGACCACTCAAGCTGCTCCTTGTTGATTCCTTGGGTCAGCTTTCAGCTTCGGGGCAGGGCCGTGGCACATCTGGCCCTTACGACCACTTGAGCTGCTCTTTGTCGGATCCTTGGATTGGCTTTCAGCTGGGCAGGGCCGTGGCACACCTGGCCCTCATGACCACTCAAACTGTGGATCTGATTCTCCTTCTCCCTGGAGCTTCCTCCTGCATCCAAGGCATGGTGGGCCACATCCTTCCACATTTTTACCATCCTCCTGCTATCATTCCAGAAGGAGTTAATATTAATGTACTAAACAAACTGATTACCATCCAGGAAGGCAAGGACACCTACCTCACTGCCTCGGTTGTGTCCCCAACAAATCTTCCCTGCAAATTGAATGGCAAACAGATTTTATTTATTTGACTTTTGGATTAACACCTTTGAGAACAGGCTCATTACATAGGTTCCACAGCAGGACAAACAAATAATAAGAATTTGGTACAGATTAGGGAGAAGCAAATAGCAACACAATTGTACAAGAATGGTTGTTACAGGTAAAGTCACAGTCATGGGCTATCTATAAATAGCTGGAGTCAGTAATGATAACTTAGGCTAACTACTACAGGCTATGTACAAAATAGACAGTCAGTTATGAAACATAGGCATTATTACAATGGGTTAGGGACAGAAAACTGGCAAGACATGAACTAGGGAAGGAGGAGGAGGGAAAGTCAGTAGGATAAGACCAGTGGATTACATCTGACAGATGGAGACCAGTTCCACTGGCAGTTGGTTTCATGCTGCGGGTGAAGGCAGAGGGAGTACTGGTTACTGAGCTCAGTGCGGGTAGGGGAGGATATATTAACTTTACATGGACAATTCTCCTGTGGCCTCGCCATCGAAGGAACTTTCATGCTTGGCCCAACATCAAAATTGCCCCAAATGGTACTCTGTCCATTCACCAAGCTAATCATAAACATTCTGGTTTATATAATCTTACTGCTTTGATTGACGCTGCCTTTTGCAGAGGTTCCTCAAGACTTCACAAAAGAATTCTGTTCACACAATTATATGGCTACAGTCACCATGTTTTTGTCTATTTTACCTCCTACTGAAGCAGAACTTATCGAATGTCCCCCACAGAAACCTGTCCCACTCAGTGGTCTCACTGCAAATTCTGTCCCAGGTACCCTTATCAATAATGTACAGTTTATGCACATCCGTCATTTTTAATCTCACACATTGGAATATGGCAGAATTTGAATGTGCTCTGTCACAAACACTTCTAAGTTTTTCAGTACTATGTTGCTAGATAGTCTTGCAGCTTATCAGACACGTACTCAAGACCCAGTAGTTGGTGTACATACTATTGAACCCTTAGGTGTATTTAGGTCTAGACCCAATTCCACAGGTAAGAGGAATCCCTCATCACAAAAGAAATGTGATATTGTTGATATTACTGGTGCAACTGGCACCATATCCAGACTCTTTGGATCCAGCATGTCCATCTGGAACAAGGCAGACATTGCTGCCATCAAAAGTCCACAGTAAAATTCCAGGAGGCCATGAAAAATAATATTTTACCCCACTGTAACGTGGTGTGGATGGACTTAGGAAGAAAGGTATGCTGTTTACAATATGAAAGATATTGCTAAATGTTTTAATGATACCAAAGACAAATTAAATCAGCTTACTTTCCAAACTAACAAGGAGGCAGATAAGCAATATATTGCAAGGAACTTCTCTGCTCTGCTTATGGCTCTTATGTCATAACCACTGTCAATAATCTCTTCCGTGATTTGGAATCTGGGCATATTCCAGATATCATTCATGATAGAAGAATTGTTAGATGGTATTGCCCACATTGTAGATCTACATCTTGCATTATAATGTGTATGTCTCAATAAGTTTCTATTCCTGTTTCCACTACTAGGAATCTAGGGTATGTTACAAGACAGCCTAACAGAGGACCTTATTACACTGCTAAATGTTGTACTGTCTGGGATACCATGCTTGTTCCCTTCACTGTGTCCCTACCATGCTTTGATCCACAAACTGCATTGTCTGATAAACTTGCCTCCGTTCACTTCATTGGGCACCTTGACAAGAATATCTACAGAGAACGATTGACCTGCCATTTCTTCTGGTGTTTCACCCAAACCTAAAAGCATGGGTTTTACCTCATACGGACTGCTGTGTGAGAAAGGGCTATCACTATTTGTGTCATTGTGGTGTTTTCGACATCATCAAACCGGAATGTGGATACTCACTGGACAGCATAGATTGATCCTTTCTTTGGACCTGGATATTTCCTCTAATGACACAGATACCCTGAAGCATCATCAGCACCACCACCAGTGGTGAACACTGGATGTCTCCACAACACTTATTTGGAAGAGGTTCATTGGCTGACTACTAGACTAACGAATCAATCATTCACCTGCCCAGTTCAACTACAGAAATGGAGGCTACCAACTGTTAAAATTACTTATAATTCTGATGGACAGTACTGCATCATAACTAACCACAAATCTTTTTCCTATGGTGACAAAGTATATGATATTCAGCACCCTAACTTTTGTTTTATTCCTCATCAAACTACTGTAATTGGCCTTACAGTGATTACTCCTGTTCCCATCACAGAACCAGATGTTATTGGCGGTGACCCTGAATATTTGCTTGCTCTATCTCAATATTTGCCCATATTTAATGTCCACATTGACCCATTGACATTAACCCTTTAATCCCTGTTAGAGAGAAAGGATACACACTTCATCCACATCAGTAACAGTATCTCCACAGCTGGAGATGCTCTTAATACACTTATCAATGATGGTGATTTAAGTAATGCACTTTCTAATATTTGTTAGAAATTATTTTAAAGGTTTTGTTATTATACAAGCATTTTTGATTGTTTTCTTATATTAACACTTTGCTGCCTAAGGCATACTCTCAAACAACACCAAGAACAGCTCGAATTCCTTTACAAGGCTCGTGCATTGGGTCTGTAAATGATACAGTTTGTTCCACTACTTTGCCATAGTGTTGTTGCTTTTTCAGTAAAGCAACAAGGGGGAGGAATGCTATGTGAGGTCCTTACACCCCAATTGCATCCTATTGTACACCTTGGACAAACCATATTATGCATATACTATACTAACTTATCAGGCAGAGACACTTACCATATTAGAGTAAGTGTCAGGATAACATTATGATTTGTATTTTACTTTACTTTCTCTATGCCTGGAAACAGCATTAGTAGACAAAGACACCTGTGTCTTTATATAATTATTTAGCAGTCTTTGCTGCCATCTTTTGGATTTATGCATAATTACACTACATCCTGTGTTTTCCAGTACCTTCTATGCATCTTTTGTTTTACTATATAGGTGATTTAGCACTTATTGTATAAGATTAGATGACACCGTGGAGTCACCTAACTTTTAGCCAATAGGGCTTATTTGATGTATCTAGTACCGCTTCTTATGAATGGTAACCATAACAACTATCTGGAGTATATAATGTAATGTATTATGTATTTCCCTTGGAGACCTTCTTCACTCTTTGGGGTATTGGGGAACACTAGGCTCAGCTCCCAGTGTCTTATGGTAAGAACTGCTTAGGGCAACTGTGATTTCCTTTTGGTGTAATAAACAAGATTTATTACTGATATGCAACTAGTCTGTGTCTCTTTTGCATCTCCATTACTGCAAAGAATCTGTTGAGGGCTAATCACACTAACATAGCCCTCCTCATCTTCCTCAATTCCACTCCAAGCTTCTGTGTGCCAAGCAACCATTATACTCTTCATTCTATCCCAACTGTTCTTGAACCCACCAACAGTTTAACACCCACCACTTCTGCAGGCAGACTGTTCCATGTCTCCACCACCCTTTCTGTAAAATAATACTTTATCATATCCCTTCTGAGTCTCCCTTCTGTCAGTTTCTGCTTGTGTCCATGTGACCATGAATTAGTATTCAAGCTAAATATTTCCACACAGTTCACCTTACTAATTCCTTTTAGGAACTTGAAGGTCTCTATTATATTTCCTTTCTCTCTCCTGATCTCCAATTAGTATATGTCCACTGCCTTGAGGTGCTCCTCACAGGACCTGTTCTGTTGGCCCTGAATCATTTTGTTACCCTGTGAAACACAGAAACATAGACTCTGATGGCAGCTAAGGACCGCTTAGCCCACCTGGTCTGTCCATTTTCCCTACCTGTTTCATTATACTGCAGATCCTAAATGATCTGCAGCTTATCCTCTCTTTTCTATCGCTAGAGTTCCTTTATGTCTGCCCCATGCATTTTTTAAATTCTCCTACTGTTTTGCCCTTCAACCTCTACTGGGAAGTTGTTCCATGGATCCACCACCTTTTCCATGAAAAATACTTTCTCACATTATGCCTAAGTCTACCTCCTCTATTTTCATATCATGGCCCCTTGTTCTTGAACATCTTTTATTTTAAAGATGCTACCCTCTTATACCTTATTTATACCCTTGAGGTATTTTTTTTTCCATATAGGTTTTACCTTCTCCTGGAGCCCTGGCAGGCAGCTATGGCCCTCTTGATGGAGGGACTCTCTCTCAGTTCTGCCACTCCTGCCGGCCCCAGGAATTCCCCTCAGATTGCCCCTGTGGCGGGGCCAGGGAGGAAGTTGCTGGCCTAGCCGCCTCCCTGGGACCCAATCCAAAAAGCCAGGGATGGCTCTCGGAACAGCAGACCATCACAGAGTCTGACAGGCTCTTTTCCACCATTTTCCCCATCCCTCCCCACCGACACATGGATATTGGAGCGTGCCTCCCAATCCATACTGCCCTCCAGCCACTGCCAGGGGCAGTCAATGAGTGGGATGACAAGTCTCCTGCCACTCGAGAGGAGAGCAGTCCTCCAGGTGCTCGATGCTCTCTCCCCTGCTGACCCCAGCAGCCTGGGTTCATTCCTGAACCCAGGTCACTGGTGTGGCATGAGGTGTAGCGACCAGCGTCTCAACCTCCAGCACCACTGGGCCAGCAAACTACCCTTGAGGTATTTGAAAGTGTAATAGCTGGTTTTTGACTTACCTTGGCTGTTTTGGGGCCCTCGGATCCTCACTGGATACACCCGAGGGTCAGCCTAGGATCTTGAATCACCCTGGTATGGGAACAGTAAGTATGCTAGCTGCCTCCACCTGGGGTAGTGGTTGGAAATCCTGGAAATAAGCTACAAGTTAACACCCAGGAAATTATAATAGCTGCCCACAGTACCTTCTCCAACAACCAACACTTTCCACCTTTTACAATGAATCACTGTACTAGAATTTAACATTAACAGTAAACGGTTTTATTTAGGGAGGAGGAAAGAAGGATGAAAAATTGCATAACACAGTAGCACTACTTTTACCCCACACAATCCCCACCTCCCACCTATGGGTGCACCCAACTTCTCAAATGGCAGCTGCCCAGATTGTCTATACAGTCCATTGGGTGGGTACCACACGTCATTATGGAGATGCTAGGATCTTTCACTGGGGCCCAAATAACTTTAAACAGGAGCAAAACATTAACTTTCAGCCTGGGCACAGCTTAGATCCTAGTACAGTCCTGCCCAGGAATTTACCCCTGTCTTGTGACTAGCTGGATAATTGATTAAGACTTCCTCAAAGCCGCAGCCCAGGTACTTATAGTTCTGCTGATTCTCAAGGGTTTTGAAGATGCTTGAATTCACAATACTGTACTGGTATTAGGCATTGTTGGAGGAACATGAAGCCACTGACTAAAACAGTGTTGAAATTTGGTCATCACCTGCCAAGCCTTTCCCATCTTCACCCTTGGGGAGGCCTTTGTATGTGGTGTCCATGTGAAAGGCTCTCAACTCTTTCTGTCAAAGGATTCTTTCCTTGTTCAGGTACAGCTTCACTCCTGGTCCTGGTACATATTCTCTCTCTATCTGGTACACCTACTGTATTTCTCCAACTAGGAGAACTACTCTGAAACTCACATTTTGAAGTCAGCAGAGCACTGCAGATGTCAGGTAGCAACCTATAGTCTCTGAAGTCCAACATTTTCAATGCACTTTCTGCAGAATAGTCCAATCCTTATGGACAAACTTCATCAATCTCACACTTTCCTGGTGATATTGTCACTGCCACCACATGGTTCAATTCCACACAGCCACCACAGGTTCTGGCTCCCTCTCTGGAGCAAAATCCCTCACTGCAGCAACATTCCTTGCCTACAGGTTCAGTTCTCAGTGGCTCTCTCACTAGAGCAAACTTCTTCTCTCACAGCTGAAGGTTCCATTCTGAGAAGGAGCTCCCAACAGCTTTGCAACAACTTTGTAATGGATCTGAGTAGCTTGTCCTATGCTGGCCAACAAGACCAAGGAGGAAATCCACAGACCTTCAAGGATAGCAAGCACCAAACACTCTCTTCTGAATCCTGGCTGGGTTCATCACCAACCAAAGACCTCTTTTGGCAGACAACAACCTCTTGTGGTAGTCCTTAAAACCTCTATTCCTTGAAATTTACAGAATTCTTCCACTTTAGAAACCTTAAACCCTTTGAAGTCACAGTCCCCACAGTGCTCTCCACCAATGTGGTTGCAGTCACTTGCAGCTCTCTCACAGCTGGATGTTAGTGGGCTCTGTAGCTCTCTCACAGATGAAGGTTTCACAACATTTCTTGGGCCCTGTGAAACAGGTAACTGGCAACCCACAGGGAGGCCCTTCCAGACCTTTAAGTCACATATTTTCTGCAATGGGTTGAAGCCCTCCCTCAGGAGGGGTCCTGCTGAACTGACCTCCAGCAACAAGTGTCTGTTAGTTTAGGAGCTCTCTGATGCTCCTGATGGGTTGATACACTTATTCTGAAAAATTAATATTCATTAACCTCCTTTGATGCCTGATTGGTCCCTTGAAATGGTGCCAAGAAAAGTCCCTGTTTTTATTCCCACAAGTCTTTTGCAGTCCCAACAGTCCTCTGGATAATACTGACTGTTGATTGGCTGAAACAGGGTTAGAGGTGATCATCATGTCACTTAATGTCACCTAATGCGAGAGGAGCAAGAGAAGGCTGAGGCCCATAAACAGCTCCTTTATGATAAACTATAAAAGCATGTATTGTTATTGTTTGCAATTAACACATGCAGTTTTTTAAAGATCTCCTTGTTTTCACTTATAATGACATTTACAGGAAGGTTATTTCATAAGTTTGTTGCCCTTTGTGTATAAAATATTTTTCTTTTGGGTCTTGAACAGGTTTATTTTCACCTGCAATGGATAGCCCCTAGTTTTTGAGCTGATGTTCTTATATTCTATGTTCAATTCAGATATTAAATATTTATTTATTTGGTATTCGTAAATAACCTTTGAGTCAAGGTTCTTTTACAAAAGTTCCATATCACGTGAACAGAGTACAGACATTCAATCAAGAAGGTTACCAAGTTTTAGGACATTTAAGACACTGAACAGCACAACAATCGGGAAAAGGTTACAGAGTTTCTTAGTCATTTAAACCACTATACAGCATATG